>OU452209.1:8910868-13710868 GCA_911728435.2 Apoderus coryli | reverse complement strand
GCATCAAAAAATGTAAAATCCCCAAATCAACACTACATGATCATGCTAAAGAAACCCATGGGTCAAAGAGTCAAACGCTTGGAAGAAACTCGGCAATTTCACTAGAACATGAAACGATTTTGTTCAATAGTCTTAAAACGCTTGAGAAATGGGGGTTTGGGCTCTCGAGAAAGGAAGTGTTGTTTATTGAAGCAGAGTACGTTACCAGAAATAACGTTAAGACTCCATTTAAAAATAATATGCCAGGAGCTGACTGGTTTATCAATTCAACAACGGCATAAACTTTGAATTTAGAAGCCCCAGGCGGTGGAATTTTCACGAAAGAAAATGACCGATCCCCCGCATACCTCTCACCTTTTGCAGCCCCTCGATCTTTCTGTATTTAGGCCATTTAAAACATCGTGGGACGAAGAATTAGTTACTTGCCAAAGAAAGAATCAAGGCATTAAACTGCCCAAGAAAATATTTTCTGAGAAGGTGCGAAAAATATGGAATAATATTAATCCACTTGTTATTCAGTATGGATTTAAGAAAGGTGGAAAATATCCTTTTAATCCGACAGTTATTCTAAAAGAAAAATACCGTCCCGAAGCATTAAAAAGGTTTGGAAATATAAAGAAAGCCAGTACTGGCGTAACTGTCAAAACAACTGCTAACAGTGACATTCTGGACAGAGATATATTAGAAGCAGGGCCAAGCAATGGGTCATCTCAAACCACGACTGACGGAGAAAAATCTGAGGTGTACTCTGGACCAACAAATGTTTCATTTGAGGACCTCCTACTTGAAACTGTGAAACAGAACTCCATAAGTGCTAAAGTCACAAAAAAACGGCGTGTTGCAAAAGGTGCTGAAGTAATCACGCATAGAGATGCAGATCAGCTGTTGGAATGCAAAAAAGGGCCCAACACAAGCAAATACGCAGCCCAAAAACCAAAAGTTTCGAAGTACAGGGAGTAATAGTAGCGAAAGTAGTAGAACCTGTGTACCAAGAGAATGATAATGATTTAGATTTCCTTGACGAAGAACAGGCAGATGAAATGTTGGAAAACTTTGAATTAAATGCTTGGATATTACTTAAATACAATACCAAGAAAACCATAAAATATTTTGCGGGGAAAATCGTAGAAATAGACAAAGTTCAGCATGAATGTGTTGTGAAGTTTTTAAGATTTAATAATCAAATTTGTTTGGCCTGAAATTGAGGATATTGACACTATAATCTACGAAAACATAGAAATGTTCTCACCGGATCCTGTACAGATGAAGAAAATTATTTGCAATTAACCGTAGAATTTACCGGATTAAATATTTTGTTTTGTTTTTCATAAAAATAAAGATTTGATAAGTAGTTACTCTGTTCTAGTCCTGGTTTTATTTATGTACGAGTTCCAAGATAAAGGGTCTGTTTTACTTGTTACAATACCAGAAAGTAAGACTGGCGCAAAAAGTTTCTCCATTCTTGACGAGTGAGACATAATATGTGCATTACCGATAGGAACAAAGGTACGAAGATTTTTCTTACATATAGAAACGGTCGCTGTACAGCACAGCCGGTTGGAAAAAACACTATAGGAAGTGTGCCTTCAATTATAGCGTCGTATATCTTAAAATAGATAATCCAAAGACTTGTACTGCCACTATCAGCTACCCTTCTTGTTGGAGCAGGTGCTTCCTTTGCAACTTTAAAAAAACACGGAAAGTGGAAAAGTTTGACGGTAGCAGAGTTCTGTAGCAACATCGCTAACTTCAGTTGAAGGGGTAAATAAGAATTCTTTTCATAAACATCGACCTTTTATTATAACGTCTACATCCGATGTAAGAATTTCTACATATTATTACAAACGAATATATTTGGCGCGATCTAATTAAACCAAACCCAATTTTCAGAGCAATCCTATGTCTCGCTCTTCTCCATATTTACCACGCTCTTTAAATAAAACCAACATGCACTATAATTCCTCTGATTTCCAACTTTGTTCTACACAGCACACAAAGTTAAATTGCAACTTTCATGAAACGAAATCTCATTTAACTAAAATGCGATTGAACTTGTAAACGCTATTTCCATTTGTCGTCATTCTGCTACAATATTTTTGGAAAAGGCAAATTTAATCGCTTCACTATTCGACATTCATTACAAGAGAGAAGTGTAGCACTAGTACTATAATAGTGGGTGTATGTACACATACTTACCTTCAGCTAAATTTCACTATTAAGGCAAAATTCGTACATTAATTTCCTATGATGTTATCACGAGCGAGAGCGCACGTTTTCAGGCGACAACGATGTCAAGTATAATAATTATTATAATTATATCTGCAGAGAACAAGCTCTAAACTAAATCGTCATTGCTGTTTGTATGTATACAATGGGAAAATAGGTAGGTTTCCAAATACCCTGGGGTAGATGTAGCTACAGAGGGGAATTCCGGTAAATTTAATTAAGATTTTTTATCGAACGGAATTTTTTATTCTATTAACAAAGGAAACCGAAATACTGACGTGGACAACCTTAAAGTATGCACACAATTAATACAGAAATGCAAGTCAACATATTATACCATAAATAAATATAAATTTATTACATTAATAATAAATTACCCAGCTAGCAAGGCACGTGATTTTGACGTAAAATATACGTGAAAATGACGAAAATATGTCAGAGCTAATTGACGTCGAATAAAGACGTAACAACACGTCGAGTGATAACTTCAATATGCATCCAATGTTAAACCAGTAAATGGTGGAAATAATAGGCTTGTCTTGATTCTTTTTCAGAACTAGTTCTCAAATCGCTGAGCAATTTGATTGTTTTTATAATAGTCTTCCCAAAACTAATATAAACCAATTAAATTGCAAGAAACAGGTTTAACTTCAACTAATTCTTAAAAGAATAAAAATAAATCATACCAAAATATGCCGTACAATACTTGTTTGGTCTTTCAGAGACATCTGACAGGTGTTTGCGGATTAAGCAGACCGATTCCAATATGAATAAGGAAGGTAGTGTTAGTATTTTAAATTTTCTGAAGAAGTCCTGGCAATGGGCTCCATAGTGCATTCTCAGAGTATCGAATAGCTCTTTTTTGTAATCTAAAAATACGCCCAAATTGCGTTGCACAGCATGTACCCCAGAATGGGAGGGCGTATCGAAGATGGAATTCGAACAGTGAAAAGTAGACTGTTATGGAAGTTGACAAGTTAAGTTCTTTGGAAACTGATCTTAACGCAAAACAGGCAGAGCTTAATTTTTTTGATAACGCATCAATGTGCAACTTCCACTTCAGGGAGCTGTCAACAACAAGGCCCATAAACTTCACAGAAGAAACGACGTCAATAATGGAATTATTAAGTTCAAAAGACTGCAGTGCACCTTTATATGACACATATTTTGTTTTCGCAGTGTTCAAGCACAACAGGTTAGAGTCACACCACGATTTGATGATGATTAAGTCTTTAGATATGGTACTATGAAGAGCCACACTATCCGGGCCGCACCAAGTGAAACTAGTATCATCAGCAAAGATACATACTTTACCGCTGATGTCTAGGCACGTAATGTCGTTGATAAATAGCAAAAACAAAATAGGACCCAACACCAAACCCTGTGGATCTCCACAATCCATCGGCCTGCAAGAAGACACAGCCGCATTGACCCTCACACACTGACTTCTGTTGCTAAGGTACGACTTAAACAATTCCAGTGGAACCCCCCGAATTCCGTAGTGCTGTATCTTGTTAATTATGATGTTATGACTTACACAGTCGAATGCTTTGGAGAAAATTAATGCTGTAAAGTGGAGATTGTTCAAGTTGGAGTAAACATTGTTAAAGACAGAGAGTACAGGATCATTAGTGCATTTGTTAGCTAAAAATCCAAATTGGTGGCTAGTTAATACTTCATATTTGTGCAGAAATGATAGAAGTCTCCAGTCTTTCAATGATCTTGGATAGAGTAGATAGAAGTGCTATTGGACGATAGTTTGAAGCTTGATCCTTATCGCCGCCATTGTGCAGAGGAATTATTATAGATGTCTTCAGGCATTGTGGAAAAATTCCACTTTGGAATGACTTGTTAATTAAATATGTGAAAATGATTAATGTGCATTCCGGTAGATTAGTCAACATTTTCAAAGTGATTCCCTCAGTTCCAGATGACATCTAAATATCTATTAAAATGTTCTTGCTGTTTATAGAGCGGCCACCATGTTCCTTTTTTTCTCGGAGTCAACCACTTTTTGTGTACAAGTACCACCGTTTTTTTCGACTAATTGAATGCCTAGAAAGGCCATATTAAGGTACTTTATAAGTATTATAAACAAACTCTGGAACCAAAACGGCTCATTTTTGACGAAGAGTCTCTATGCAAAACTTCTTCCCCACAATGTCCCCCACAACCTCCTTAAGTTTAGTATTATTGTTTTTAGGAACACCCTGTATATATTCATTTTAAAGAACGAGCCGTTCGGCAAATATACGACTATTCAAACAATTTGAATCACCACATAGGCAAACATAGAACGATCTTCTACAAGACATTTAACGTAATGATCCGTCGTCATCGCGAACAGCAGCACATTTATTTGCTAGTGCTGAGTCTAAAAAAAATAAATTGTCTGCAATAGCAAAAACTTGGAAAAGGAGCTTGTGAAATGTTGGAAAGGCATTGGGAGGAAAAAATACGTTTATAACGAGCCACGTAAATTAGGGTGTGTATATAGTTTTTTTTTTCATTAATATCAGAAGAGGCCTGCGCGTGTTGTATAACTTTGATTTGCTGAACAGAACAAGAAAACGGGACGTAAAAAACGGGGGCAATAGCGCCCGTATATTGATTTAGGTAGAATTTAATTACTGCCAAAGTCCGTGTTATTGAAATTGAATTGAGCAACGGCACGAGAGTGGTATGAATACAATACACAGTGGCAACAAGATGGGTTGCTGATGAAAACGTACATACTCCTCCTCAGGATATAGTTGATGCGTTTTCCAGATTCCTCCACAATGTTTATGTTGATTCGCGTCCCATCTTTGATGATGTTATACTGAACCCTAATATTACAAGATTGCATGTGGTATTATTCCAGTTTTGAAATATATTGATTTAAAAAATTGCACGATTTTTAATCCTTAATTTAAATATCAACTCTATTTTCATTTTATTGTGGATGTTAATGGCGATCAATTTAAGAGTTTTTGATGAATCCATTTTCAAAACAACAAACCAATATCGAAAAATTAATTTGGTATTTTTGAACTTACACTTTTTTCTAAACATCACAGCATAGAACTTTGGAAGTTAACTTTTCTCACAAAATAACATAATCATATATTATACTAGTAATTATTTTTGTTTAAAAATGGACTCAGTATTGCTGATCCATTGCACGAATCCACTTGTACATCGATTTTAGGGCATCTACTTTTGTTTGAGGCAGTGCAACAATCCTATCACATTTTTTTAGTTCTGTTGGAATGCGTGATTCGCTCTCAGAAATAACATGAGCTCTTCTGAGTTTTCGTTGATGCAAGTTAACGACTTTGAACGAGTTAGATTCTTTATTCGGTTTGAAAGATTGTATATTTCAGCTCAAAAAATCTTCTGGAGAACTGCAAACATACTACTTTTGAAAATGGCACAGTGTTAGTTTAACTGACTTGGATAATATTAGAAGTCTATGAAATCCTCTTTCTTCTTCTGAATTATTGTGTAAGGTTTCTGTCGATTTACTTTTAATAAAAAGCGGAGATGTGAGACCGGAAAATGTTATTCTATTTTGCTCAATGACCTTTCTATAGCGCTATATATAACGTCGACATCTTGAATGCAAGAGTGATCTGGACCCGAAAATTTTTTCGTTATTTTTAAGTTTTAAGTTCTGGTGCATTTGGACTAGATACATTAGAGCATAACTCAAAAGCCTATTTCTATTTTGTGGGACACAACTATCGCTCCATAAAATTATTTCTGTAAATTCTGGATGGTCTGCCAGTACTCTGTACATAAACTACCTACTTATTTCATCAGAATAAAGAAAAAGATTGTATTGTGACGTATAAATTTTCAATTCAAAAGGATCGCTCGAATTATTAATTAGTTTGTCTGATGCGGCGGTGGCCTTCGGACTAGCTTTGAAACAGTGGAGGAAAAGGGGGGATCGATGTACGATTACCTTTAATCCAACCTAAATAACGTTATTTTGCCTGGCGCCACTTGCTTAATCTTCACCGCGGGCATCGGTCGAATTCCGGAAAAGCAAGAACCTATTTAATAGTAAATAATTCGGGGATCGACTCTGAGAATAAAACAACTAGACTTAAAAATCATTTGAGTCCTATATTGAAATTGACAATAAAAATAAATAAAAAGGATGTAATAAAATTTTGTGTCTCACAGACCGATACATCAACTAATAATTTCGAATTAGAAACATTAAAATCAATTCATATTATTATTCTGTATGAATTACACACCCACCGTTCAAAAACCTGAGTCACCTCTGTGGTACCACTGATTTACATCTCAGTAATTACGTAGACATAATATATTGTACGTGAAAATATATCATTATTATACTTGAAATTATATTTAAACTATCAATGTGGAACAACCATTTAAAAAAAAAAATAAGAAATCACTGATTACATTGAGGACCGATAACGGAGTCAGCACGCATTCGACATAAATTGATTATTTATATAATCCTCACAAAAAAAATAACAAAGTCAAACAAACTGAATCTTGCGCACTGGCTCGCACATCAGACCCTCAATGCCTTGATCAAAATTGATAATGTAGTACTCATAAGTAAACCGTAACTAGAGAAGAAAATTATTGTAAATCGTAATTAGAGAAGAAAATTATTATAAATGTTCCACTTAGCTGGAAATCCAGGGACAGTTCAGGAATTCGTCCGACTTCTGTAGGTGAAATTCGTAATTAAATCCGTTTACATATGTACCCGGTTAGTACATAGCCTCTGATTCAAATCCACTCACACATGTCTGTCCATTCTCATTAATACTCAATTTGTAATCCGTACCAAAAACCCTTCTAGAAGGGTAGCTTCAATTCTTAAATGAGGCGTGGCCTCAGCAACAATCTATATACAACACAATCGTTACACCGCACAATCCAAACACAACCGCTATTGTGCAACGATTCTCTTGAGGTATTGAAGACTAGAAATCAACAAAATACCAGTCAAAATCAGGATATTCAGGTTCAATCATCGCTTACCTAGCCCCAGTCGTACAGCGAACCAAAATGGCGTATGATCCTACATGAAGTAGTTGCGGATTGATAAAAAAAAAAACCCACGGAAGCTAATAAAACTCCAACATCAGCGCCGTAAATCCTCTCCAACACATTCACCAACACAATCCGCGTATATCGAAATTACAATTATGATCCCATATACATAATGGTTAGAAAACAGCTTTTCTATTTTTCAATTATAATTTCAATCGCCAATGGCAGATGCACACAGTAGGACTAATTTTCAACAACTAAATTCGCAAAAGTCTTAAATCACCAATAACGTGCGATTTTCACTATTCTTACCGCCAAAAGTCATTTTCATCCAATAAAATCTCATCAAACAGGCGGTAAGTATACAATGCCAAACAAACTGTCACTCAACACAGCCTGCGAGTAGGTAGAAGCATATCCCCACAGTAATTACACTGCGCTGTCAAATCGAAATAGCTATCACACGCACGGCATAAACAGCAACAAGCAGAGCCACCGAAGCATTATGTCCACTGCGAGAACAGACTGCCATACGAACACCAATAAATAGCAAATTACAACAGTGAACTACCTCCTGTAAAAGGGAGTGACGATCAAGCAAGTGATATGAACTACTCAAGTTGTCATATGAAGTATTCAATGTGACAGAATTCAGCTGTCTGTCGTAAATTAGTTCAACTAAGTCAAAGTGAAAATATATAACCTACACGTCACGGCAAACCATAATAACGCCGAAATTAGGCCTTCACGAACTCTACTACTCAATAATAGCAAACGAAAACTAAACACTGAATATATTTGTCAAAATCAGGTAAGAAAACAGCAACACTAACTACAGTGCCACCGTTTTGTGTCATAGCCGGGAGTTAAATAACGTATAGGTAACCTATACAATTGTGTGGTTTTTAGGAACAAAGTCCTGGGATCCAACACGAAGAGAAACCCAGCATAATTATAGCATATGCCAAACTGAAACCTTAACCTAACATAAAGTTTCATTACAACGATATCTCCGCCGTCGTATGCTCCCAGAACGGAGATGTATGATTCGGAGCTTCCCCAAGAGTGCCGAACTCGACTTCCAGCCACTCAGAGGCCTATAACCAGGTAACGGTCTTGTATAAGAGGATGTAAAAAGACAGGTATGCGTTGCGCGACCCGGGTTCAGCAGCGGGAGGCCTCGTTCACATACCCTCCAGTTATAGTGCCCCAGGAAGACCTTCACAGGGACAATTAACAAGTAAAAACGGCAAATCATCATTCGTAATACCATCCAACAGTAGATAAAAGAACGGTAAGTATGCCATCACACAGCTTTCTCATATAATACTAGCATCAGGTGCAAGATGATAATCACATAACCCACAAAGTATATTGTGATATGCTTAACCCGTGAAATACGTGATTTCCACCGCAATTCTAGGGTACTTTGGGTCTAACCAATTGGTGAACCACAGAAGACAAATCAAACCATCATTCCGCAGCCGATCAAGCGTTGAAAACAATGATCTCACAGAAAATTCGAGCGTAAAACATTGTCTAAGTACCGAAGTGCCAACACAGAAGAAATAAGAGTAATCGGTAAAAGGTAGGGCTTCAAATACGTTAAATATAAGTTAATTTAGTCCCCCATTACTCGTAGGAGGGCGATGATCAAAATAGGATTAGGAACTCGCGCACGAACTTGATGTAAAAGCCAGGAACGGACATGGGCTTAAAAACAGGGCTGCCCCAACTCACAGGACGTAAACACGGCCACCATACCATCCAAAAACAATACAGAGAATAGCCTAGGACACATTCAGCTGGTAAGTACCTAAATTTATTTATAATATTAACATTTTAACTTTCTGAAGAAACTTGGCATGTTTCAGGAACACAGAACCAGGATATGGGGCGGAAATAAAGTATGATGATGGTCTGTACACTAGATGAATAAATATGATACAAAAATTAGTATAAAAAGGTATTTTATTAAGGCAAGACAGAACATAGGAAAATATGTCTAAAGGTAAGTATTTAACTCGGTGGAAATAGAGTGGTTCTAGGTTGAATTATAACACGAATTAGCAGTCTTGAATAGGGTTTAGTGAATTCTTGTATCTACCCGAATTTTACCGTTACAGTATGTTGCAACATAGAACCATGTAATACTTTTATAATAAATATTTATTTATTACAAAGTTCTATGTTTTATAATACACCTTTGTTATACTCAAACGCATACTTTCCACATACATCCTTGATTTTCTCATGATAACTAAGGTTCTATGTTGCCTACAAGATTCATTCCAAACTTATATTACAGTATTTTTTACATAGAACTTTGTACCCTCAAAAAAAAAAATGTTATATAGAACTTTGTAATTAGGGAGACAACTATTGATGTTATTCATGTTACTATCGATGTTGTTATCAAGGCTGGTAAATCTCTTAACATTAACCTTACATGTCTCCCTAGTTTCCTTGTAAAAGACTGCATCAGTGTGCTCTCTGCAACAAATTTTTAAGCAAATTCCACGTCTTCCACGTTTCCTGTTGGCTGGAAGACCACAAGAGTTATACATATCCTAAAATCAGGGAAGTTTGATGTAATTAGCAACTACAGCCCAATTTCCCTTCTTTGTGACATCTCCAAAGTTCTTCAGATTGTAATATATGAGAAAATTATATCCTCAGCTTCAGAATCTGGAGAATACGATGGCTGGGTAAGCAATTCGAAGCCCAATTCATTCAATTTTGCCATATATTTAATCGATTTGTGACACGGTGCATTGTCTTGGTGAAACAACTTTATTTTCTTTTGCAAATGCTCGCTTTGCGGTTCGTCGATTGCTGTCCACTCAACTGTCTTTTGGATTCTGGTGTGTAATAGCATTGTCTTTATAAACATAGTCTGTCAGCGCTTGATTAGTACCTGTCTAAAAAAACCAGAAGGCGTTGTCGTAAAATGTCGTTCATTCATTAATTTGGGTTTATAGTAAATGTGTAGCAATCTTGGTGGAAAAGTGGGGGAGCCATGTTTTTCGACCAATCAGGTCGTGATTTGAACATACGGACATGTATAATAAGTTCACGTATTTTTCTTTCGCTTGCAGCCATAGACAATGTTGCCAGCCGTCACATAATTATCAGATGCTACCTTATTTTTCATTTTATAAATGGTTCCAACATTATTTTTTTTTTTTGACCAATAATTCAAAAATATAATTAAATGTTATTTTGCTTGATCTGAGTTTTCCACATTTATTAACTTAGTTTTAACGATATCTATTATAAAAAAGTTTCTTTGACTTCATTATTTAGGCGATCACATAATATTGAGTCGTCATAGTCGCAACACTGTATCTATTAATAATAAAATAAGAAATAAATACATATATAAGGTAGGTCCTACTCGTACATAAAAAAATATACGAAGTTTTATACTTAACAGAGATAGCTATATAAATATATTATCATTATTATTTATCCTTTTTCTCCATGAAATAATATTAAGCCTGATTTTAAATTTTAAAGTTAAATAGTGCTAATTTTTTGTGTTGATTATAGGTAATTTCCCTTTACGAGATACAAAGCCGAAAGGTAAGTTCTGATCCATTTTTTTATAAAATACTTAATAGCACAAAAAATAATTTACAATGATAATCGAATGAGTTTTCAATGAGCGATAGGATTTTCTGGAGTTTGTATCTAAAAACATGTATTGTTATAGATGTCTGGACAGAAGTGTTCGTACTTCGCTTGTGCACATTCTAGATGGAACACTCCTGGACTACGGCAATTTTTCTTCCCAGTCAAGGACTCTGCCAGATGTCAAGAGTGGATCATAAATTCAGGTAAATAATTAATGAACGATTAAGTAGGTAATTTTTTATATCTAATTGTGTTTGAGACTGAGACGTATAAAGACGAGAATAGCCACCCCCGCAAGACCAGTATAATAATAGACCAGGTCATTATTTTTATAAAGACAATGACCAGGTTGTGTCTTGCTATCTGCGATACTGTAGTGACGTTACCAGAGGCCAATAAAATAATCTAAAATATAGTTGAAAAAAAAAATGTGATTGTTATTGATACTTCAGCTATATTATTTTTCCGAATTGCTTGTTACATGTAACAAGACTTTTAGTTATGTTGGAAATTTGTTTCACACTGCCATGCTTTTACCAGACGGGCCGTTTCGTTGATCCACAACTCACCAGTGGTGATCGGCAGGCAGTGTGACGCAAATTTCCAACGCTAGATGTCGCCGAAAACAACTCTTTGTCACTATTTTTTTTTTTCTGTTATAGAATTTTGTTGAAGTTGTGGGAAATAGGGCTACTGGCGAACCACCCACTGAAAAAAGGTAACGCGCCATTAGCAATACTTCATGAGTGGTGTGGAAATTTGTTTTCAATTATAGTGCTCTATGGTTGGAGATTATGAATAATGGTAGGAAATGGAAAAGAAGAGTCGCTGAAAGATTTTGTAATCCGCTCCATTAAAATATATTAGCTGATGCACATTATTTGTTATTTATACCTCTATTTTTGTATGTTTTCTAACATCCTTATTAATTTCTACTGTTTATGGAATAAACAATGTTCTTTAGTAATTACAAAGTTGTTTCTTTTGTTAAAACCGATACTTAATAAAACAATGAATAAATGTTAAAAAACTGATCCTCTTGAGAAAAGAATAGCTCTCCATGTAAATATAGATATTTTTGTTTTTTTTTCCTTTTTACTGCCTTATAAAAAATGTGCACTAAATTAATTTTATATCGCAGATATTTTAGACCAAACTCAAAACGAAAATTTGTTTTCAAAAGTATTCCGTACTTGGTCTACAAAATCTGCTATATAAAGTTTAAGTGCATAATAACGCTTAGTGTCAGACACCCTGTACCTATATCTACATCTACTTAAATAAATATTATTTTTCACTACCCATTTTTTACAGTAACCTCGTTATTATGCTCATCAACTTTTTATAGCAGATTTTGTAGACCACGTATGGAATACTTTTTCAAACAAATTTTATGTACGAATATTTTTGGTTGTCCTTCCTCAAAATTGTATGGTCTGGCAACCTTAGTTGTAGAGAAACATCTACATCAAATTTTTTTGTCTGGCAACCCTAGTTCGAGTGAAATAAACTAACAGAGGGGAACTTTTCAGTGTTTGAAGAGGTCGTTCACCCGCGCCTGCTCCCCTCTACCAAAATATGTAAAAGAGGAGAATTTTGATTTTCATTCATAAATCGTACTTCAAAGTTTGGCCACCAGAGTCTAGCACCTGCCGGTACATAGCCACAGTATAATAAATAATACAGTATTCTGTCTTTCACCATTTCACGTTTGCAAGCCGTCCTGCGCATATCGTCGCGCATGCCGCCATTATGGGTTACAACGTCAAAATAATCGCATTGACGTAGATAGATACAGTTCACTACTGTGTTCAATATATAGTTCATTGTCGGCGTGTACGAGATAAATAAATATTGTGTTTAAATCTAAATCTGTGTTTTGTGTTTTTGGTATAGTGTTCGTGAGAATTAAAAGGATTTTATTTTTATTAACGTGTCTTGGGATTCATACAATGAATAATCACGGAGGACATGTGTGTGTTGCAAAATGTTGTCCCAATAAGCGGTACACTTGCTCTAAACATTTTTTTCGCTTCCCCAAAGATCCTGTTAGGTGAGTAATAAGTAAAATTAAGATAAATACTAGATAATTTTACGTTTATAACAACTATTTGTATAACCGTAAAATTTGTATTACGAAATGACAGCATCTAATATGTTTTTAAACTAAATACAAGTGAAACATAAACACAAGTTGTCGCGTGGCTAGTTGTTATTTTATTGACAATATCATTATAAAGTTTCAAGAAGTCTTTGCCAAAATTTGCCTTTAAAGTTGCTGTTGTTGTAATTTGTGAATTAAACTACCCGTTTAACTCACTACAACGATATTCATAATAAACCACGAAAATTGAAATAAACGCGATTTATTAATAAAGAAAAATAACAAACTAAATACAAAACTGAAACGATTTTAACTGACCAATATAATATAGAAATTGAAAACTAATCAAAAATCTGACAATCTTAATTTTTTTTTGACAATAACAACTTTTTCCAATAGTTATTATTATTGTTATTAAAAATCACCCAATCATGTCAACATTTAACTGATAACACCACTCAAGGTTGTTTTCAATCACTATGACACACCACAAATATTTCTGAAATTGACAGCGATATTATTATGTACTTAAATATTTTTACAAAAATAAAAATACAGTACTGTGGTTAGAAACCAAAAACTATAATTATTCTTAGTCAGGACCTGTTTTGTAACCCAAAATGGCGGCATCTTACGTCACACTTTTTTTCAAAGTGCGAACGTGGAGACGGAATGCTGTACTTATTAATGCTGTGACATAGCGCTGACAGACTCTCCTTTTAAAGACAATGGTAATAGTGAAGCCATGTTTTAACCATTGTCACATATTCACCATAGAATTCCATTTTATTGCGGTTTAACAGAGCCAAACTCTCCTCTGAAGCATCAATTCGTTATTGTTTTTGGTCGGTGAGCTCACGCGGCACTCACTTTGCACAAAGCTTAGCCGCATACTCAAATGTTCATGTAAAATGGTAAAAACACTACCCTCTGATATCTTTAAATGTCAGCTACAATTTGCGATTGTTCATAACCAATTTGTGATTTTTTTTGACGTTTTCTGGAATGGCAGTCTCATTTGGGTGTCCCTGCGCTCTGCATCACTGGTGCTGGTACGACCACGTTTAAATTCGGTAATTATACCATTTCTCTCGATGGTGCAGAGTTCGAATGATGTTTATCAAGCCATTTTGGTTTTCACTGTATCTTTTTTTAAAGCAATGCTTTATGAATACTCAAAATTGACCTTTTTCCATTGACGATCACAAGAAGAGATTGCACGTATAAGGAAAAAATTAGTAACTTTCATAGGGTTTGATTAAGTATCAAAATCCCCGAAGATATTTTCAAGAGAATTAGTTAGTTCTTTGTGGCCTCCCTTTTTGGTCGCCACGGATTAAGGGGCTACTATAAAATAAGAATGCTGGCTTAACCAGCGGACTGCATAATCACGTCTCCCCAAGGCCAACTGCTGGTTCAAAGGGGCTGCCCCGCTAGCTCGCCGAGAGAGGTCGCAGGTCGAGGAGCTACTTCTATTTAACAGTCGCCACCCATTTTTAGAGCCCAACGAGAAGCCCAACAGCCGAGATTATATAATCATAAAAATGGGAAAATTGCCTAGGGTATCTTACGGGAAGGATAATTGACACTCCACTGTTTCCGAAATAACAATTGTAAATATAATATATAATTAAGTTTGTAAATAAATTTGTAAATAGATGTGTAAATAAATATGTAAATATATGTACTTATGTGACTATGTGAATATATGTAACGAAACAAACAAATAAAGCTATTCACAAAGAAGTAATCTAAATACTTAATTCAAAATACTTACTAATAACTAACAAGCCAATATGTGGCCATAAACTAGCAACAATATACTACAGGAGCCTTGGCTGTCAGTCGAATAGGTATGATTTAAACCAAAAAAAGAAGAAGCGTTTAACAGGTGATTAACCTAACCTATAATAAAATATTTAATAAAAATCTGTAGATAACCGAATATTCAAAAAAAACAATGACCAACTGTCCTCTCCAATTCCACAAACCAGGATATAAAGATATTACTGTGAGTAATTTGATACCGCAACTCACAATAAGTTTAAATAACAAGTAGGTATATATAACTGTTACAGGTAAAAAAAAGCCCTATCTCAATAGAAAAACCAAACCCAGTACCCAGAATACGATCCGATAACGTTATCTCGCCGCTAACAACCTGGTATCTGGTGGTTACAAGCGATATTACGTATAATCATGTAAATATTAACCTGAATTTATACAGGGTGGTCCAACGAAAAGTTTGCACCTAGCTTTTCTCTTTTTTTTGTAGTCGAATGCGAAAATGCTCGGACACGTCGATTTTGCTTTTGAGGGGGACACATTTTAAACATATTTTTCGATCTGCGCCTTTAACCCCCTAGCGGGGGTGAGTAACAACCCTAAAATTTTAAATGGAAAGAGGGGTCTAATGACATATCATTTGAAAGGACACAAAATTGTCTTTCTAATGATACCCTATTTGTCGAATTTTACTAAAACAGTTAATACGAAAACGACTTTAAAGACATTAAGCCGATAATTTTGGTATTAATGAGAAATACAAATAAGTTTTAATTATTACGACTGAAAACAACTACAATCATTTCTAAATTATTTACTTTGAAGAAAAACGGGATTTCAAAAACACTATCTTATTTATCAGAACTAAATTCCTCACTAATCGTTTGCGTTTTTTGTTGAAATAAAAACTGCAGATACGTGTAGGAAAAGAATTTACACCGTTTATTTTAGTCTTTTCATTGATTCAGTTTGGTTGCTTCTCAAGTTATTTTACTTTTACCGTACAAAATGATTTATTCCATTCTAGAACGAGTTGAAATTGTTAAACTTTATTTTCAAAATAATAGTAGTGCTAGACTTACGGCTCGCTTATTTAATGAGAGACATCCCGATAAAAATGTGAATGATGTGTACGTTGGCAAGTTAGTTAAAAAGTTTGTAGATACCGGATCTGTCTGTAATGTAAAACACCAGCCGCAGAAACCGATCAGAAATGAAGCTGTGGAAGTCGCTGTTTTAGGGCATGTTGAAATGGATCATAGTCAAAGTACCCGTCAACTAGCTGAAGCCTCAGGTGTCTCCCGTTCGTCCATAATACGAATTTTAAAAGCGTACAAATTTCATCCGTACAAAATCAAATTAGTACAGGAACTAAATGAGGATGATCCTGATAGAAGGCTGCAATTTTGTGAAGCAATGAGCCAGCGTTTAATTGAAGATCCGCAATTATTATTTAACATTTGTTTTTCCGACGAATGCACATTTTATTTGAATGGAGCTGTAAATAGGCACAATTGCCGTTACTGGGATGACAGTAACCCACATTTATTCCGTGAGGTTCATACCCAGTATCCTCAAAAAATAAACGTCTGGTGTGGCATATTAGGAAATCATATTATAGGACCACTTTTTATTCCTGGAAATTTAACTGGTGAAGTGTACCTAAACATGCTTGAAGACACAATTGATCCTTTAATAACACAAATAATAGAAGATGACCAAAATCATACTGCTGATCGGCTTTATTTCCAGCAAGATGGAGCACCTCCGCACTATGTGGCTCCTGTAAGACAGTTCTTAGATGACCGGTTCCCTGGACGGTGGATTGGAAGGAGGGGCCCAATTGAATGGCCTGCCAGGTCACCGGATTTATCGCCTTTAGACTTTTTTCTTTGGGGGCACTTAAAAAATAAATGTTTTGCCACGAAGCCCGAGTCCATAGAAGATCTTCGCCAACGCATTACAGAAGAGTGCAGAAACATAACACCTGATATGCTACAAAATGTTAGAAATAGATTTGAACAAAATCTGTATTATTGTATGGAATCAAATGGGTCACATTTTCAACATTTGTTAATGTAACGTTTTAATAAATCAATTTAACAGCTTGTTTACTTTTTTTACAAAGCAATGTTAAAACTAACAAACATTGGAATGTACTAACGATTGCAGGTGTTTTCACTCGCAATAATTAAAACTTATTTGTATTTCTCATTAATACCAAAATTATCGGCTTAATGTCTTTAAAGTCGTTTTCGTATTAACTGTTTTAGTAAAATTCGACAAATAGGGTATCATTAGAAAGACAATTTTGTGTCCTTTCAAATGATATGTCATTAGACCCCTCTTTCCATTTAAAATTTTAGGGTTGTTACTCACCCCCGCTAGGGGGTTAAAGGCGCAGATCGAAAAATATGTTTAAAATGTGTCCCCCTCAAAAGCAAAATCGACGTGTCCGAGCATTTTCGCATTCGACTACAAAAAAAAGAGAAAAGCTAGGTGCAAACTTTTCGTTGGACCACCCTGTATAAGAAAAATAAAGAATACACCTATTACAGAAACACCTTGACACAATACACAGTTCACACCACACTATAAATACTGTTCAATTATACGGGATAGTATATATTTAGAATTAAAATGTAACTATTAAAATTGACCTGGGAGCCCGGATAGTCGTGGGCTCAATCCAAATCCTATCGCCAGGGTCCTGTTGGTATTCCCTAAATCTGCAATTCTATGTCGTTATTGGAATTGCCATACACCATACCACATGGCCAGCACCAACCACACGTAGAACTACGTTGGCTTAAGAAGCCCTCCGCCAAGGGACGTTACACCACTGATAGTTTAGTGTAATCCGCAGTTAAACATGCAATAAAGCATAAACAAACAGGCCTAAAAAGCGGAATTCAAGGCGTAAGCAAAAGCAAGCTACAAATATTACCAAGCACGACAAATACAAAACGAAACTATAGTATGACCTACCTTGGATGTTGGGTGGCCTTTCAGAGAAGTACCGGGTACTGTTTTTGTTGTAAAGAGGCGTTATTGTCTACAAATTAAATCCAAAAATTGAGTGGAGCACCCACAAGACTACTATAAGAGTGCCTCCACTATATATTTGCAGCACTTCACAAATATCGCTCTTTACCTGTCCAAATCCCGCAACAAAATGGCTCTTGAAAACCTACGACAGGCCGGGCATGAAGTGTTACCATCCTTATGGAAAACATGCATTTTACAGTACAGTCCGGTATATTTGGAAAACTAATAGAAGTTGGTACAATTGATTTTGGAAGACGTTTGTTATGACAGACCGACAGAAGGTACCTACTCAAACTGATAGGCCTCATAATAACACAAACGTAAACAATGAAGCGAGGTTTAAATGATGAAATTGGCCAAATCCTCACCAGATAAATGTGTTAAGGGTAAGATTCCGATGGAAAATCGTTTCATTAATTTTATATTGCCGGTATTTTGCGTTTAAAAATGAAGTTACTGATATTCAAAACATAACCCTGACTCCCTATAATTTTTAGGTAAACAAAGCCAATACCCACAAAGGGCTTAGTACTAAACTCAAGCTTCCAGCGTTAACAAGCATGAAATAAGAAGTATATCGAAAATAAGTATTATGAGAAACAGTGGGGTGTCTATCTCGCAAGTAAACCAACACAATAAGGTCAGCTACCGCGAGTGTTTTGCTTTTGATCTACAGGTAAGTTAAGTTTAAGTGCTTCACTATTACCGGCGAGTTGCAAATTTATTCGATAGGGTCCGAAACAGTTTATGAGGCATTTTCAACCCGTAACATCTTTTAATGCTATGTTATTTAAATCTACATCAGTTTTTGCAATGAAAGTATTGCAAACTTGCATCATATTATTTATTGGAGATAAACTCCCTGATGCTGTAAAAAAAGGATCTTTATTCAAGATTCTCAGATTTACTTTCGGTACTTTAATTGTAGTATTGTTTATAAAATTGCAGTGTTTGTATTTTAAGTAAATTACAATAAAATAAATAAACAATACAGACTGCGTTTTTCGTCTGCTTTCTAATGTCTCCAATTTATAAGTTTTAAGCATTGATTTGTATGATACCATTACCATGAAATATAACAACAATAATTGAAAATATACAATATGATTGATATATAACAATAGGTATAGGGAAATGTAAAACTAAAATATTTCAAAATTAGAGGGGAATCCAAAAATATTATAAAATAGGTACAGGGTGTTCCATTTGGAATTCCAAAGTTGATATCAGCTACGTATAGAAGTGGCAACACCGCATCTGTCAATTTATCACTGAAAGAGAGTTCACACTGTTGTGTTATCGCAAACAAAATTTCAGATCGATACCTTTTTCTGTTCTCCTGAAACTTCTAATAGGCCATCGAGATTGGCGTTCCCTGTATATATAATATATAAACTTTCGGAAACTCCACGAAGTTGTCCATGTAATAATAATAATACTATCTGCACCAGCCCGAAACGTGTATACTGACAAAATCAGACGTCACGTTTTATCGATACCTCGCCACCAAAAACGCTATTGTGCATCGGAACTACCCACAACGGCCAACTAAAGTTTTATAAATTTATTGCTAAAGTCAATAGTAGTGGAAAATTGGGATTGGCTGATAGAAAGTTTTTGGGTTATATAATAGGCTTAAATATATGTGGATGTTACATGATAGTCAGTGGTAATGAGGCTTTGCGGTATTATTGGGCGCAACTCCAAAAATTTGGTATTGTTAATAGAAACCCGCTTAGCTGCTGAAATTGTTTTATTGGAAATTTATTATTGGAATAAAATTTGCTTTTGCATTATACAGGGGTATTCAAATGCATTGTCCACTATTGGAAAATTTGTTATAATTAGGGTTACTGTTTCGATTTTGAGCCTTGCGGCAACACTGATTTTTCATTCACTGATAAACAGCACAGCTTTCTTCCTGCTTGATCAACCAGAACCAATCTCGTTCAGAATACGCAGTAGAGGCAGCTAGGTTGATGTTGTTTGTTCAGATTTTTCAAGGGCTTTTGAAAACCTTCCGATCTTGTATGATTATGAACTGAACTCTTATATACCAAAGCAGATTCCATATATTTAAGGCAAATTCCAGTTTCGATCTAAAAAAGTGAAAACCGTGGTATTCGCCAGACTTAAAAACCAAGTTAAAATTAAAGAATAAATTACATCATAAATTAAATAAGTACCCTGAAAGTGTCGAGCTTCATGTTCAGTTTACAAATCTGCGTAAAGTTGTGAAACGACAAATGAAAAATGAATTGCAGGTCTATCAAAGTTGTGCATAAGCTAACATAAATCTAGATCCGCGTAAATTTTGGGATTTCGTGATTAAAAAGAGAGCAAAGCAAGCTGGCATACCAACAGAAATGTACTATGGGGGAGCTTCCTATTCTGACCAGTATGATATCGCACAGGCATTTGCGGAACATTTTGCATCAACATATCAGGTTAGCATGTCACTACGACGATGTAGGTCGAAACTGGGGAAGCTTTAAGTTCTCATCTGTTACGGAGGCAGACGTTCTTGCTAGTATCAAAAAGTTAAAACCGAAACAATCAACAGGAATAGATAACCTACCTACCTCATTATATATTTAAGGGGTGCGCTGATTTTCTGGCACATCCTTTGATGCATATTTTCAATTTAAGCATAAAAAATAGTAAATTTCCAGATAATCTAAAGATAGCCACTATAACTCCTATTCATAAAAAAGGAAAATTGAACGATGTGACAAACGACAGACCAATCAGTTTAATAAATATCATTGCCAAAATTTATGAAAATTTGCTGTATATTGATTTGCTTGGCTTTGTTCGACCGAGGATATCATTAGTGCAGCATGGCTTTATGAATGACAGATCAACCGTTAGCAATCTATGTGCATTTACGGAATGTGCGGCTGAGGCTGTAGAGCAGGGTAGGCAGCTTGATACAATTTATACGGACATGTCAAAAGCTTTTGATAAAGTGGATCACGGTATACTGTTGGACAGGTTGGTTCAGTTTGGAATCTCGGAGGAGGTCTATACATTTTTGAAATCGTATCTGCTGGAAAGACTGCAGTGTGTCAGGATTGGCGGGCGTTATTCGGATCAATTTGTCAGTACATCAGGTATGCGCCAAGGTAGTAATTTGGGTCCTCTTTTCTTTAATGTCTTTATCAACTCAGTGACTGAAGTCATTCGACACTCCTCAGCTTTGTTTTATGCTGACGGCTTCAAAATATTTAAAGTGATAAATGCCTGGAATGAGGTGAATTTGCTGCGTTCTGATCTTGAAGCTGTGTCCTGCTGGTGCCTTGAAAATAAAATGACTTTGAATACTGGGTAATGTTTTGTCATGTCTTATCCTCGAAGGGCAGCTCCTATAGAGGCAGATTATCGTATCGGTGGAGTGCTATTAGATAGAAGATCGGAGGATACAGATTTAGGGGTATGTTATCAAAGTAACTTAAAATTCTGTAAATAAGGCTTTTAAATCATTAAGCTTTGTCATATGTAACAGTAAACAGTTTAAGATCAGTACAATAATTACACTATATAATACTCTTGTGCATCCTCATTTGGAATATGCATCTAATGTATGGTCGCCTACAGCTTTCGTGAATATTGATTTGATAGAAAAGGTTCAAAAACGTTTTTTAATATTCTTATATGTAAAACAAAATAATGTATATCCATCCATGTTAAAACTGTCAACTTATGTCAAGATATGCGAAATTTAACAAATTTTCTGAAAAGATAAGATGTTTAATAGACTGCAAGACATTTCCACTCAGTATACAATTAGTTTCTGCTTTCGAAGAAATAAGGACTGACATAGCTAACTCGCTTCTGTGGAGCATCGACGATAAAGAAATTTTAATTGTAGAGACAGATGCATCTGATTTTGCTATATCAGCTACGTTGAGTCAAGCTGGAAGGCCTGTGGCATTCTTTTCACGGACACTATCCGAATAAGAGAGACGACACCCTGCTATAGAAAAAGAAGCATATGCTTGTGTTGAAGCATTAAAGAAGTGGAGACATTTTTTAATTGGAAGACATTTTAAATTAGTGACAGACCAGAAATCAGTATCTTTTATGTTCAATACAAACCACAGAAATAAAATCAAAAATGGACAAAATCATGCGTTGGCGCATAGAACTTTCGTGTTTCAAATTTGAAATAGTTTATCGTCCTGGAAAGTCAAATAGTGCAGCTGATGCTTTTTAAAGAATATGCAATAATATTACAAACAAACTATTTGAGTTACACTCGTCCTTGTGCCATCCTGGGGTCACCCGAATGCATCATTTTATTAAAATTCAAAATTTAGAAGAAATTAAACGAATGATTGCCACATGCCCGATGTGTGCAGAAATTAAACCTAGATTCTACAAAAAAGACGAAAACAGTCATTTAATCAAAGCAACAGCCCCGGTTTGAAAGATTAAATATTGATTTTAAGGGGCCGATACCGAGTTCTTCTAAAAATTCCTTCCTCTTCACAGTTGTTGATGAATATTCGCGGTTTCCTTGGGCATTTCTTTGTGCATATACTTCTAGCCAAACTGTTATAGAATGCCTTAACCATTTGTTTTGTTTATTTGGAATGCCTAATTACATACATTCTGATCCTGGAACCAGTTTTATATCTCAAGAATTCGTATCCTACCTACATTCCAAGGGTATAGCCTCAAGTCGAACAACACCATATAATCTACAAAGAAATGGTCAAGTAGAAAAGTACAATGGTGTTATTTGGAAAGCTATAAACCTTGCATTAAAATCGCGTAAACTCGAGCAAGTCAATTGGTTCTACACGATTCTCTACACTCCATTCGAAGTCTGTTAGGTACATCAACAAATTATACTCCTCATGAACGTTTATTTACTTACCAACGTCGATCTACTAGTGGAACTACTATTCCTTCCTGGATGAAAAATTCTGACAAAGTTTTACTTAAAAAGTTTGTACGTAGAAGTAAATTTGATCCACTTGTTGAAGAAGTAGAACTCTTAGAAGCAAATCCTGATTACGCCTTAATAAGATACGACAATGGAAGAGAAGGTACAGTTGCCACGAAACACTTGGCGCCTCTATTATTGGAAAACGATGAAGAAGACCAACCAACGAATAGTCAACGCGATTGCCAATCTAGTAGTCATGAAGAAAGGGAAGAAGAAGCTTCGATAACAAACAGGTATAACGTTGAAGAAGAATAATCCACCACGAACGGTCAGAACGGCAATCAAGAGTTTTTGGATCAAGACCAGCCTTTGCGTAAATCCACGAGAAATAAAAAGAAACCGGAGTCTTTAACGTATTCTTGAGAAAGCAGCTCCGGGTGAATGTTATATATCAATCATATTGTCTACTTTCAATTATTGTTGTTATATTTGTTAATTCTTGTTTATGTGAAAACTGGCAACTTATGTCAAGTTATGCGAATTAAAGCCTAATTCTAAAAAGGTCTATTATTACAACAGGTCTCAAGGAAAATATTCGCCATTTTGTCGGTTGAATAGACCGCATCTTGAATTTTGGAATGTAGTTCAATAGCATCTCAAGAATATCAACTATCTTGAGAGATTGACGCACTTGGTTACAGGGTGGTCGCAAATTACTGTATCATGTTATATAATGGTACACGTTGTATATTATCAAATATTCTGAAATACAATCAAATTTGATGAGGTGTCATGTTCTTATACCCAAGCTGTATGGTTTCTCAAATAAAAACAAGTAATTTGAATAAGTAGTTCAGTTGACTTTCATTCAAACACTAAAAACAAGTAAGTAAAATGGAAGAAAATGGTTACTCGAAGGAAGTTTTAATGGACCTGTGTATTATTCATGGGCAATGTGGGAAAATTTTAAATAAGAACATGCACAAAGTTTATTGTACCCTGATTTAAAACCAATGAACAAGAGAAAGTTTTCACGGTTACAAAATAATTTCATCAATTATGGGTCAAAAGCGAAACTATGTTTACCGAAGCCTGTGACTTTAGATGACGATAACATAATGAATGTTTTAGGCTACTTTAATGCTTTTTCTCAAACTTCCATCAGAAGTGCAGAAGCAGATATGCATCCATAAAAGTTTACAAAAATGCAAGCCTTGCAACCAGAAGATTATCAAAATAGAATAGAGTTTTGTAAACTCGTGACAAGAAATCAGGACAAATTTAGTTTTAACGTTTTTTGTTTTTAAAAAGATAATCAAATAAACTTTCATATTAACGATGAAATATTTTAATATTTAGTTGACAATTACTTAAGAGTTTCGATGTAGTTTCTAATCATAGGAAAAATGTTCCCGAGCATTTGTCCGATGTTGATAGGTTTAGCGACTGTTTCTCGCAGTTGTCGCATTTAGCACCTGATTCGGCTTTATTAGATTTCTATAACAACAATGTGTAT
The DNA here is from genome assembly GCA_911728435.2 of Apoderus coryli. NCBI lineage: Eukaryota > Metazoa > Arthropoda > Insecta > Coleoptera > Attelabidae > Apoderus > Apoderus coryli. The sequence goes on along the minus strand of OU452209.1, from coordinate 13,686,631 downwards.
AATAATGCATTTGAGTTTAATTTCCAATTAGCCACATTCGAAGAAGTGGAAAAAGCTCTTGCAGAAATAAGATCAGTGGCGATTGGACCTTATGAGGTGGGTGTTCATATGTTGCATTGTTGCTGTCCTACTATAGTTTCAATAGTCACTCATTTGGTAAATTGTATTATTGAAACTTCTACGTTCCCTGATATTTGGAAGCACTCTAATCTGAAACCTATACCTAAGTCTAAAAATGCCATCGAATTTAATGATCTACGACCGGTTAGTATATTACCTACGCTATCAAAAGTACTAGAAAAAGTCTTATGCAAACAAATCAAAACATATGTCGAAACTAGCCAAATAATTCCGTCCGTCCAGTCGGGGTTTAGGGCGGGTCATAGCTGTGCAACTGCGGTGCTTAAGATCACAGATGATATATTCGAGGCTTTAGATAAAGATGAGAATGTAATATTAGTACTTCTCGATTATTCGAAGGCTTTCGAGCGTTTAAATCATGAAGTGTTACTTGCAATGTTTAAGTATTTCAACTTTCGGCATGAGGCGTGTGGGTTACTTAGATCGTATTTGTCGAACAGAACACAGCGTATCGTTTTGAATCAAAAGGTTTCCAAATCTGTCAAATTAAAAGCCGGCGTACCACAAGGATCAATACTTGGTCCAATTTTGTTTTCAATATATACATCACAGCTTATAACATATTTAAAACATAGTCAGGTTCATTATTACGCAGACGATACACAGCTGTATATCACATTTGCTTCGGATAAAATCACTGAATCTAATAACAAAATTTATGCGGATATAGAGCATCTAAAAAAGGCTTCAGTCGACCATTGCTTGACTATAAATCCTGATAAATCTCAGGCGGTTCTCTTTTATAAACCTCAACTTAGAGAGCGACTCGAAAATCAGTAAAATATCATAATTGATAATGCACAAATAAAACTAGAAAGTAATGCAAGGAATTTAGGACTCTCACTGGATAAAGATTTGAGGTTTACAAAGCATATAACAGAGTGTGTTCGGAAGGCGATTTCAAGTCTAAAATTAATATATGCTCAAAGAAAACTTCTAAATACGAAACTAAAGAAGGTCCTGTGCGACTCGTTGGTTCTGTCACATTTTAATTTTTGTGATGTGGTCTACAGTTCGTGTCTGTTACTTGTTGATGAGAAACGTATACAAATGATACAGAACTGTTGTGTGCGTCTCATAGGCGGGATAAGAAAATATGATAGAGGGGTCTCAGCAAAGTTGCGGGAAGTAAGATGGTTGAATATGAAAGAGCGGCGGGTACTACATATGTATAGTATTTATAATCAACTAATCACTCAAAAACTACCAACATACTTATACCAGAAGATCAAGTTTCGTTTTGACGTACACAACTTGGATCTCAGACACAAATCTATTATAACGCCGCCCAAACACAAGATGGCTCAGTTTGAGAGGAGCTTCTCATACAATGTGGCCCGTATGTCGTACAACATGCTCCCAGATGAAGTGAAATTATTATCGAGGTTAAAATTAAATTGCGTATTCGGAACATTATATCTAATTTGGTCTAGTGGGGTAATGGCTGCAATGTCGAATGGTTTTGTGTTATGCTGCCAATAATTTGTTGTTTGTGTAATGGTATCTTGTTTATATTTTTATTTTTTGCATAGGGGTAAATTTGTATTGCGTTATGTATTATGAATATTAGGTTAAGTTAGGAGGCATACGCCTCATCTTCGCCTTTTGTAATAATTTTATTGCAATAAAGTCATTTATTATTATTATTATTATTATATTAAATTCCGAGAAGATTTTTTTGATAACCTGCCTTTAGAAGAATATTGCACATGTTTTTATTTTTTGATTTCTTGAACCTTGTTTTTAATTACTTGTTTGACTATTTCTTGGGGATGAGGTTCAAATATTGAAACACGTACGCTTAATCGAAATTGTATAATTTCATGTCAATATTTTTTTTCAACGTTTCGACAGCCCATGCTATCTTCTTCAGAAACTAAAAAAATTCGTTATTACCTTTTTAGTTTTTTAATAGTCACAACATACAACATAAAAATATATAAAATAAAAATTACCATGACTTTGAAACAATACAAGACATCTTAATTTCTGTACCATTTCACATCGTTGAGTTTGTAATTTTGATATACCTACATTAATTTAAGTTGGAATATGATACGCGTTTAGTTTGCTTTTTTTTTCTTTTCCCTCGCGATTATTGGTTTTGGTGTTTTACTTATTGAAATGATGTTACGGGCAATTTGGATAGTACAACTACTAAATGATGATGTTATAGATTTGGCTCAAATATTGAATTTCAGTTCGGTCGTTTACACTATCAGCGGTCTTTTTTATGTGAATAATTTCAAGCACTTATCTTTTCTTTGTGTTATGTTCTGTCGTTAATACTTTTGTGTTTTCAAAGTCAAACGTGTGGTTATATATCTCCATATGTTTTTTTAATTCAGTTTTTCCTGTATTGGGATTTTTATGAGCTTTTAAACGGTGCTGTTTAGTTTGCCCAACACACGAAGCTTTGCAGTTATGACATGGAATTTTGTAAATGACGTGATTTTTTTTTAGTGTTGGTGTTTTTGATTTTAGTTTTGTATATATACAAGATTTTAGTGTGTGTTTGCTTTTGTGGCAGACAGTTATTTTGTGTTTTTTTAGTTTATTTTCTATATTCTCGGATACTCCTTTTACGTAAGGATTTGATAAGTATTTTTTTTCCGTACTATTATCATTGCTTTTTTTAATATTGTTGCCGTTATATAGTTGATTTATTCTTATTTTGTCTATCATGGCTTTTGGGTAGTCATTTGCCGCTAGGGCTTCTTTTGCATTATTGATTGCTTCAGTTCGAAATTCAGGGTCTGTCAATTTTATTGCTCTATCCAATATTTGAACCTGATCCCCAAGAAATAGTCAAACAAGTAATTGTACATGTTGGTGTCAACTGGAGGGAGCACCCCCTCATAGCACTAGGGAAGTAACAACAGAGTTGTTCCACATGTTCAACGATCGCTGGTTTAGATGGTTAGGGTATTGGTCTGCGAGGTCTCCTGATCTTACATCACTTGATTTTTATTTGTGGGGTAATTTGAAAAGGAAAGTATACATAACAGCTTCAACGAGTAAATAATGCTTGACGCCAAAGCCTGTGACTTTAGATGACGAACTGCATTGAAGAACTATATGTCAGTAAAATTACGAGGGCCACAAATATATCTGGATATCAAAATGTTTGGAAACCAATGGTCGTCATTTTGAAAATTTATCATAAATGGTTTACTTTTTTTATTGTAATGTTATTGTGTTCGCTTTGTTATTTGCTTTTTAGCTGTACCTGTTTGTGTTTTGACATACTATAAGTATCTAGTTTGTTTTCAATAATTGAAAACAAATTATAACCCATAGTTAATGAAATTATTTTGTGGCCGTGCAAACTTTCTCTTGTTCATTGGATGTAAATCAGGATAGATTTCATTAAATTTTCGCATGTTATTTCTAGAAATTTGTCAAGTTGCTCATGAATATTTTCTTCTATTTTGCTAAAGTTCAACACACCGGAGGTCATACAAATATAAATATGATTTTCACAGATTCACCCATACATCCTGTTTTTCTAGAAACTTGCCTTTATTTCTTAAGTCTTACCATTTAGGGATAGGAACATGGCATATCAAGTTTAGATAATATCTAAGTTGTTCCATTTGAGAAAAATGACTCAGGCGTATATTTTATTGGCCCGGCTTTGGTCCAAAAGTTAAATTTAAATAATTATCAATTGATTTCCGTTTAAACGGCAACTCGTCCAATCAATTATTGTCCGAAAAATCCATTATATATATGAATGAAAAAAATGTTTATCGGGTGTAGTGAAAGTTGAATTAGTTTATTTAGGCACTCCACAATATTTATAATGTACTTTTTTATTATTTTGTGTAGTTTCCAGAATGATATCAGATATTCTCAGCAATCCACAAGTACTAGTTTATAGGAGAACGTAGGCGTGTGCTGCGCTGAACGAGACTTGTGACGTCATCGCGTTGTCGGCTGGCCATACGCCTTAGAATTAGAAATTAAGAATGAAAAAAATCATAACGTCGGAATTTATGAAGATAATTTAAAAAATCCTTCACCAGGCTTTATTGCAAAGTGGAAACTTATTCCTTATTCTCTTCTCTTTTTGTCCTGTGACACAAACTTACTTGTATAATGCAAGCTAGCTTTTTGTAAGAGGGAACCACTGATGATGAGGCCTGGTGCCTCGAAATATGTATGCTTATTTGATTGAGGACCCCCCGAGGGTTTATTAAATTTATTGCGTGGAGACTAGACTCTTATTTCCCACATATATTCCTGCTATGTCAATTACATCCAACAATTAGAAACAACGGTTTTTGTGTCAGCATTCAATTCTGACTTTTTATTATTCTGATCGTGAGTAGCAGTAGGTTTTTGGGACGGACGTTTTTTCATTTTCTATAAAACACAAACTGTCGACAAGAAGTTCCTGTTTGTATTTATTCGAAGAGGAAAATAAAGTTTTATGGAAACAATATCTCTTGAAAAGCTTGGCAATAAAACAGAAACAACAACATGGATGTATGTGAAGGCGCTATGAGACTATAATATGGTATATATACCAAAATACCATATATATATGTGGTGGATAAGCCACAAAACACTGTACAATACCATTTTATATGAGTCATACTGTTATCAACGTAAAATGCAAGGGGATCGAGCGAGAGGATAGCGGTTTCGGGAGGGTACAAACTAGATTTATGATATCTTTTAAATGTATTAGTGTTATTTCCCCTCGTGATAAGATAGATGAATTCATGTTTTATTTAATGCTTCCGAATAACTGAAAAAAATTGCTAAAAATTTAAGGTTGGTATTAAAAATACCACAGATATGAAAGGGCCTAAAATTTCCCTGTTTTCCCACAAATGCTATAAATGGAAATAGTATTTCCACATTATTAAAAAAATAAATATTTAGTATGTGAATAATTGCTTGTTACATAAAGTAACAAGACCTGGAAATTTGGTTCACACCGTGATGTATTTACCAAACAGGCCGTTTCGATGATCATCAGTGATGATCGGCAGGCAGTGCTTATTACACGAGAGATGAAACACAACAAGATGTTTTTGGAAACATCTATTGTCAGCAGGCAATATGCAAGTTTTTATTAAAACATACATTAACTTTCTTTTTTCGACGAAATCAAAATGAGATCCTTGATGATGGTCCCTGAAAAATACTTTCGCAAAAAATTACTAAAAAGAAATTCAGCGCTCTGTAGAAAAATTGAACAATTCCCCAAATATCTAAATTCATACAAATGTGAAGTCAAACATCACTAATCAGTATGAATTATTCCAACTCAGGGATTTCTGTTGTGAACTCTACGATGGCTAAACAGACCGATCCTCGAGCCGCAAACCTTGTCACAAAATTGACACACCCAATCACCGGCTGTTGTAGGTGCGCTGCCCAATCGACATGTTCTCTCACCTTTCGATGCGGTCTCTTTACATCCTCATGTCATCGACGCTGCTCTTCAAAAACTTGAAGACCCTCGTAAATAGTACGCCTCCATCTCGGTCGATCGTCTGCGATCTGCTCCCAGTTGCTCTTCACATCTAAGACACACTTCTTTATGTTGGTCTTAAGAACATCCTTATACCTCTTTCGCTGCCCTCCCTGATTTCGTGAACCGACCGTAAGCTGTGAAAAAAGGATTCTCTTTCGAAGGCGTTCCGTTGGTATGCGTATTATGATTTGATTTCAAGAATGCTTCTAAGACGTTAATCGTACTTCCTTAGGGTTTTTAAATGCCTCCGATAAGTAATAATAATAATAATCTTTATTCAGCCATTATAAATACAAATATTGTACATTGGCAAGTCAATTGATTGAACACACAACCGGTTCGGTTGTAAATAAATGTAAAAAATAAATAAATACAAAATATAGATAAAAAAACAACACATACATCTAAAAGCAATCAATAAAACAATAAACAAATAAATCAAAACAAAATGTGACACAATCATGACCACAGTCGAGCATCAGCAATTCAAGATTCAGGATATTTTAGCAGTCTTAAGTCATACAATGAAATAATCATAACATTATCTATCCTTCTTTTTTTTTCCCTTGGGTATTAGGTTCGAATTTTGAAATGAAAATACCTAATTTCATATTTGTAAAAATTGATTTAACCAAACCATTAAAATTTGTCATTTATTTGTTTTCCTTTTTTTCTCATTTTTCATTTCCTGTTATCGACGTGACGTTTCGACAATGAAGAAGAGAAGAAGACAATAACCATTGTCGAAACGTCGATAACAGGAAAAGAAAAATGAAAAAAAATTGTTTTCCTTTTTTTTCATTTTTCCTTTCCTGTTAAAAAGTAATTAAAACTAAAACCCAAGGTTCCAGAAAACAAAAAGAAAAAACTATCTATACTGACGCAGAAAATTCTTGCACACTGTAGAACGCACCATCCGTTAAAAGCTTTTTTAGCGATTTTTTGAAAGTGCTCTCGGTTTGGCATGCAGCTCGTTATGTTCGAGGAAAGAAGGTTAAAATACGAATAGCCAGAGTACATTGGCGATTTCTTATAGAACTCGTGTTTAGGGCCAGGCAAGTACAAATGATCCCTTCCCCGGGTAGGTCTAAGACTCAAAGGTATACGTAAGGGCAGCAATAGCAGTATACATACATTCGCAACTTAGTTTTCGCAAGATTACAGTGAAAACCACCCCTGTAGCTATCGAAAATTATGCTAGTAGCTATCGAAAACAACCCTCCAATTTTTTATTGTTGATTCACATAAATAATGACACTTTCTAACTTAAAATTCGTGTCGCTTTGTGAAGACAGGAACTTCCAAGATTGGGCTTTTCAAATGAAGAATCAGAACGGTGAGGGATATAACAATGAGTTTAAAATCAAGTTTGATCCATTTAAATGCAGTGAGTTCAAAATTGCTCGTCAGGTGTAAAGCGCAAAACGCAAGTTCAACAAATGACAGAAAAAAGAAAAGTAAGTTCAGTTTTTTGAAATACGTTGATTTCAAAGAAACTGTTGATAGTTGCGACGAAAGTACGCCATATCATTTAGAGGAAACTGCGTTCCTGTGAATTGGCTTGGCAATTAAGCTACTTAAAAAGAGAAACTAACTGCATGGGAGAAAACAATCCAGTGCTTTCTAAAACGGCGCAGGGAGGAGATAAGCTCTTGTCAAGCTCCAAATGATTGATTTTAAATAGAGATACTCCCGACATCTGCCCAATACGTCTTTTTAACAAATATTTACTGAAACCAAGTGAGATCAAACATGTAAGACTATTTTTAACCAAAAACCTTCTGTGGAACTCATCTGGAAACTGGTATAAAAAGATCCCATGTGGAATAAACAGTTTTGGTCAAAGTATCGCCAAACAGGCGACGAAAGCGGGTCTAGATACAAAAAAAACTGAAAATTGCTAACCATTCTTTACGGGCAACAGCAGTTTCAAACCTGGCGAAGCAAGGAATGGGAGAGCAACAGCGCAAGAAAATAACTGGTCACTCGAACACAAAATCCATCTCTTCCTACATTCAAATGGATGAGGAACATCATGAGCCTATAATTCAAGAGATGAGATCAAAATAAATGGATGCCAACCTAGCTACTCGGAAGTAGCACCGAAGCCATCTTTCAGACTCGGGCTATTTCGGCAAAATTTGTAAACGAATTCTTGTTGTTTTTCGGCAATACTCTTTCATGCGAAATTATTGAATATTTTTTCACACTAAGTGTAATTACCTCGGAAAGTATAAACCATAAAAGCGAATATTTCACAAAGCAATTAAATTATTGGTGTTCTTTCCATAATTTGTAGAAACATAAAAGGACTTTGTAAATAATAAAATATGTTCGTTTTTATGGATAAATAGGTCACTCGCAATGAGGTTAAACATTAGATAGGTACTTTACTTTCTAACGTGGGAAGTAACCTATTAATTCATCAAATCGACAAGCGCCATATGAATCAAATATAAACGCCAATCAATATAAATATTGCTACTCTAATAACCGCAGATGATTAATTCATTTGATCGACGTCAAACAACCCATATAGCTATATGCGAATCGATTTTTGCATAAATTCCTCATCAGCAAAACCTACTCTTTTTATGTTTTTAACCACGAATCCTAAATTATTTAAGATAACAGAAACATTTGGAATAATGAATATATTACTGAAGGAAAACCAATTAAACTGTCGTTATGGCTGAATATGTGATTTTGTAGAAATATGGACGAAAAACAAGGAAAAACAACTCCAATATAAGGCAACAAACGAGTATAACCCAGAAAAAACATCGGGCTACAAAAAATTGCACAACAAACTTTCTGTTTCCTGTTTTTTTTTTGTTTTAGTTCTTTAAATTCAAATTCTTTAACCGTCAGTAGGGAGTGGCTGGCCGTCGATTACCGTGGTTCGGATTCCACGCTCAACTGTCCCATATCTTGTCTTAATATTTCTTTTTCAAAATTGTTTAACAAGAAGCATACCTTTAGATCTAACAAGGAACACAAAACATATACCTTTAAGGGGGCTGATTTTCAGTCGCTATATCACTCTCTGCTTGGTGCTGACTGGGCCTTGCTTTACGAAATGGAGAATGTTGATCGGGGTGTTGACGAATTTTATAAAGTATTTTATTCTTTGATTGACTCTCATGTGCCAATTAACAAGAATTTATCTCGTCGTTTTCCGACCTGGTATACGTTATCAATCATAAGAAATATTAAACTAAAGGAAAAATGTCTTAGGAAGTATAAGAGGAATAGTGACCAGTATTATCTACAGGAATTTAAAAGGCTTAGGTTAGCAATAAAAATAGAAACTAGAGTTGCTTATGATAATTATATTGATAAGGTTCAGAATAATATAGCAAGTGAACCTAGGGAGTTCTGGAGATATTTTCAGTCGAAGAGTAATTCATCTAGAATCCCAGGAGTAATGCTAAAGAAATTAATGATCCACAAGATATAGTGAATACTTTTGCTAGCTTTTTTGAGAGTGTGTACATGTGTTCGTCAGGATCACGATTTGATTCACAAATTTTATCGTGCCCGGTCAGCATTGGGAGCGTTATGGAGAATGAAATTATTTTGGCGGGTAAAAAATTATAAAACAAATTAACATCTGAGCCTGATGGTATACCATCGTTTTTGGTCAAAGACTGTGTTCCGGCGCTTGTCGGTCCATTATGTTTTATTTTCAATTTATCATTACAAAGTAACACATTTCCAGTTCAATGGAAGAAGTCTAGGGTGGTTCCTGTATTAAAGTAGGGTGATAGGTCAGTGGTTGACAACTACAGACCTATATCCATTCTGTCCAATTTCTGTACGCTGTTTGAGTGTGTGTTATTTGAGAGAGATCTACCACTAGTAATCTGGCATTAATGACTCAAAATATTTCAGAGGTGATTGATAAGGGCGGCCAGGTGCATGTGATATACACGAACTTCGCGAAAGCGTTTGATAGGGTGGATCATGGGATATTGCTGCAGAAATTGGACCAATTTTGTTTTCTTACGGACTTAAGCAATTTTTTTAATTCATATCTTTCGAATAGAGAGCAGATTGTATCATATAATGGATACAGGTCATTCACACATCGCTCACTTTCAGGTGTTTCTTAGGGTTCGAACTTGTGTCCATTGTTGTTCTTAAATGATTTGGTTAACAAACTGAATTGTGGCAAGTTATTGTTTGCGGATGATTTGAGGATTTTCTTTGAAATTGAGAGTTGATGCTGAGTTGATGACTGTGATGAGCTTCAAGCTGATTTGGATCATGTGTTGGAATGGTGTCGGGAAAATAATATTAAATTAAATCCAACAAAATTCAAGAGTATGACATTTACAAAGAAAAAAAGTAAAATTCGGCATTTGTATAGAGTGGGTAGGACAGTCATATCTCTTAAAATTCAGCAATCCAATTCTCTTAACTTTGTCTCGATGAAGCAGAGTTCGTTTGTTTTTTATTTCATCAAAAAGCAATGCTTTATTAAAACTAAAATTAACTTTTTTCCATTTTTTCTTCAATAACAAACGTTGCTTCACACAAACTGCTATAACTGACGAATCAATAGTCAGATTGCTGTCAAATTTATACACGTATCGTTTGAAGGTTAATAAGTACTAACTAAAAATCATATTAAGAAAATTCTAGTAACGCGAACTATGTGTCATCCTACTTATTGAATGACCGAATAGTAGGCCGCCATGTCACAGTATAATAAATAATACAGTATTCTGACACTCCGCTTGCGAGGCGTCCTGCACATCTCGTCGCGCATGCGGCCATTATGGGTTAAAACGTCACAATAATCGCTTAGACGTAGATAGATACCGTTCACTCCTGTGTTCAATATATAGTTCATTGTCGGCGTGTACGAGATAAATAAATATTGTGTTTCTAATCTAATTCTATGATTTGTGTTTTTGGTATAGTGTTCGTGAGAATTAAAAGGATTTTATTTTTATTAACGTGTCTTGTGATTAATACCATGAACAATCAGAGAGGACATGTGTGTGCTGCAGAATGTTGTCCCAATAAGCGGTACACTTGCTCTAAACATTTTTTTCGCTTCCCCAAAGATCCTGTTAGGTGAGTAATAAGTAAAAGAATACCAGATAATTTTACGTTTATAACAACTATTTGTATAACCTTAAAAATTATATTACGAAATGACACTATCTAATACGCTTTTAATCTAAATGCAGGTGTAACATAAACACAAGTTGTCGCGTGGCAAGATAGCATGATAACGCAATTAGCTAATGGTTATATTATTGACAATATATATATATATATATATATATATATATATATATATATATATATATATATATGGCCCTTGTTTGACTAAAATTGCTGAGAACAGGATTCAGTTGATGCAGAATTCAGGCACCCAGCTTGTATGTGGAATTCGTAGGGGTGAAAGAGGCTAGCGATAAGATTAAGGAAATCGGCTGGTTAAGAATGAAACAACGTCGGACTTTCATTCTCTAATTTTGATTAATAAAATCATGAGATGGAAAAAGGCGGAATACTTGTATGAAAGATTGAAGTTCCGAGGATCTGTGTATGATGTGAATATTCCTCATAAAACTGTGATTACGCCACCGCTACACTCAACATCAATCTTTGAGCGGTCATTTTCCTATACGGTTTCAAAATATTACAACGCTCTACCGGAGAATACAAAAAGTTTACAGGGTTTTTCGTTTAAGAGCGCTGTCTGACACGTAATAGAACAAATTAATTTGTAAACATAAGCTACCTACTTAATTTGGCCAGCGACGCAAAACAATTTTCAGACAGGTTTAAGCTAAAATATAAGTTAAATTTAGGTTAAGTTAGGAAGCACTGTTTCAACTTTTGTAAAAGTGTCTTTTTTTACCAATAAAATCTTTATTATTGTTGTGTTTATTATTATTAATAAAAATCACCCAATCATGTCAACATTTAACTGATAACATCACTCAAGGCTGTTTTCAATCACTATGACAGACCACAAATATTTCTGAAATTGACAGCGATATTATTATGTACTTAAATATTTTAACAAAAATAAAAATACAGTACTGTGGTTAGAAACCGAAAACTATAATTATTCTTATTTAGGACCTGACTTTTAACCCAAAATGGCAGCGTCATACGTGACAGTTTAGTTCAAAGTGCCAACGTGGACTCGGAATGCTGTACTTATTAATGCTGTGGCGTATCGTCCAAAGGGGTGCAAATTAGGAAAGCTAAAAAGTGTTAAATAATGAGATATATTATTTAAATAATGAATAACTATTTTATTAAATTAGAAGAAATAACTATTTATAATGACAATACTTAAATTAATTTTTTTTAAAATCGATTCAATGTAACTTCTTTGATCTAAAGCAATGATACCATCATCCCAATTTCTTGAAATTCTTATTCCTAAACACTGATGCGCGGAACCCATATCTTTCATTTTGAAAATAGATCTCAAATTTTCTTTAAATTTATTTAACTGAGTTTCATTCTTCGCAAATATTAAAATATCATCGACATAAACTGCTGCAATTAAAATGTTATCTGCGGCTATTTGGAAATATACACAGGGATCAATTTTTGATTGAATCAATCCATTTTTGATCAATTCTATATGTAGTTTCTTATTCCATGCTCGCCCTGATTGTTTCAATCCGTAAATCGCCTTATTCAATTTACAAAATTCTTTTGAATTTGAGTTTTTTTGTTTGGGTAATTCCATATAAATTTCTTCATCTAATGGTGAATTCAAATATGCTGTTATGACATCCATAAGGTGCATTTTTAAATCAAATTGTGTCGCAATTGCAATTAGAGTTTTTAAGGTTGTTTGTCGTACTACTGGTGAGAATGTTTCATCGTAATCGATACCTTCTATTTGTGAATACCCTTTAGCTACCAATCTTGCTTTATATTTCTCAATATTACCATCAGCGCCCTTTTTTATTTTGAAAACCCACTTACTCTTCACTGCTCTTCTATCTGAAGGAATTTTTTTAATTAATGTCCACGTATTATTTATTTTATGAGATTCTAGTTCATCTTCTATTGCTTCTTCCCATTTATCTGAATCAGCTCCTTCAAGAGCTTCTTCTAAAGTTGTTGGTTCCAAACAACTAGTAGAATCGATCGCATTTGTTAAACAAACAAATTCGTCTAAATATCTAGGTTTCTTGGAAATTCGTTTTTGTGAATTTTCATTAACTTCTATTCTTCCATTGTCTCTGCTTGTACTTGGCTGTATTTCTTCATTTCTATTTTCTCTATCTGTATTTAGCTGCATTTCTTCTATAATATTCTCATTTGATATTTGCCCAATTTCAACTACTTTATTTTTGTTGACAGGTATTTGTCTAACTATAATTTCATTTTCTTTCCTGTCTTCGTCTATATTAATTTCGTTGACGTTGAGCTCATCTTCAATAAATATAACATCTGATTGATATTACTATCTCATTATTTTCTTTATTAAAAAGTCTGTATGCTTTCGAATGCTCGTCGTATCCGACAAAAATGCATTGAATTGATTTTGAGTCCAATTTTCTACGTTTTGTATTAGGAACATGAGCGAAAGCTTTACAACCAAAAACTTTTAAAAACGATACATTTGGTTTCTTACCACTCCAGGCTTCTTCAGGAGTTGTGTTTGTTAAAGCAATTGTTGGAGATCTATTCTTTAAATAAACAGAAGTTTTTGCCGCTTCAGCCCAGAATGAATTGTCCAAACCAGCTCCATTTAGCATAGACCTTACTCTTTCCATTATAGTGCGGTTTGCTCGCTCAGCTATACCATTCTGCTGTGGCGTATATGGTGCTGTCAACTGATGTTGAATTCCATTTTCTTCTAAAAATGCTTTCATGTTCTTATTTACGTATTCTGTACCATTGTCACTTCTTATCTTTTTTATTTTCTTTCCCGTTTCATTTTCAACCAGATATTTGAACTTCTTAAAATAATAAAATACTTCACCTTTTTGTTTTAAAAAATAGATAAAAGTTTTTCTGGTGTTATCATCAATAAAAGTCAAAAAATATTTTGCTCCGCCTATTGATTCATCTTGCATAGGACCGCATAAATCTGTATGGACTAATTCTAATTTTTCTCTCGAACGCTTACTTTTATCCTTTGGAAATGGTGTTCGGGAGTGTTTTCCCATAATACAGTTTACACATGATGTCGATGCTTGCAAATTTGAAGGTCGACCTTTAACTAAACCTTCTTGCAATCGTTTTAACCCTCCTTCCTTATATGCCCAAAACGATGATGCCAAATATCATATTCATTTAATGTTTTTGTTAGCAAACCAGTTGTTTTAACCAGATCTAATGTGTACAACCCATCAACATTTTTTTGTTCCAGATCCAATGATATCTTTGGTTTCTGCTTCTGTTAAATAATGAGATATATTATTTAAATAATGAATAACTATTTTATTTATCAAAAAGCTACATAACACATTGTGAAACTCATACAATGAAAAACAAAGTACACACTTACATTGAGAGAATTAATTAAATTTGTTCAAATGATGAAAATACATGAATAAGACGAGTAAAATTATATATATTATACTTGTCTTATTTATGTATTTTAATCATTTGAACAAATTTAATTAATTCTCTCATTGTGGATTTTGTTTTTCATTGTTTCACTCTTACGTTAATTCCCAATTTGTCAACTTGAAAACTTCTATTCCTCTGTGTCTTGCTAAATTAACAAAAAACAAGTTTCCAATAATTTGGGTCACATTTAATAACTGAAACTGTCGGAGTATTCATATGCTACTTGACACATTTTTCACTTTACCCTAAACTAAATAACCTGTCACATATATATCACAACTTGAACTGACTGTTTCCATTAATTTGTCAACAGTTCCAACACAAGGAACGTATGGTAGATGTGATGGCCGGCATTTAGCATTAAAATCACGTTTGCGGCAGCATAAGCGTTGGTCAGGTTGATGTTGGGAAAACTTTCTCAGGAGAAACAGCACGTGCTGCTCCCATCCAACAACCGCGTTCGGTTTTGTGCCGTCTGTCTTGCCGCTATACCGTATGTAGCCGCTGTAGCGTCCACGTTATATGCAAAAGTTTTAAATCAAATTTACGGTCCACTTAACGAACACTGTCCCGTTCCCTGAAAACAATTAAAACTATTTGGTTTTAACTACAGTTTAATGGGATTCGGTCATTTGTGTAATATATTCATTATTCTACTTATATTTTAGCTGAATTCTGAATATCTTTAATGACAAGTGGATTTTAAAACCCTCTGCAAAAAGGTATAGACAATTTGAAGCCTGTTTTAGTTACACTCAGGAAACTACCTTTGAGACCTTAGAAAATAACTTAAAACAAACCATACCACAAAAAGGCACAGGCATAAAAACAGGCAAACTAAAAACATTCAGTTGCATATTATCAAGAAGACATTAATATTCGTCCAATTAAAACATTTACATAATTAATCAGGCGTGTCAGCAGTATAATTTGATTATCATGTCATCCTCATCAGAGGACGAAAATGCGTTCGCCTTGTTACAAATTGCTAATAATAATAAGGCAGGAAGGCACTGGGTACATTCTATATGGACACGCAAACGCAACAAAAGAGGGATTTTTTTTATTCTTTTTTATAGAGGAAATGCAGGGGAGTGTGGGATTCAATCTTGGGAAGGTGACCCAGCTAAGACCCACTAAAACAACTCCGGTGAAAGAAGCTATCTGATCGCATATTTCTCGAGAAAGACTTCTCTTCTTCCAGTGCACTCCTTTCCTTTCAGAAGGCATCGGACTATGTCTTAAAGGTCTATAGTATATCGTCTACCATTCTCATCTCGCCTGCTGCTATATGTGTCTGGATTGTGTCTATTTGCACGCCGCACGTTGTCCTCAATCTATAAAAGCCTAGGGTCATAGTTGGCATCTTGGCCTCTTGAACCTCATTGCTTGTGCCTGGGGGTCGTAGTACACCGCTGCTAACAGAAGTGGATTCTGATGTCGCTCGCCCTTTTTAAAGACCGATGTTGCTCGCTATGCGAGATGTTACGTCAGTCAAAGAGTTGAGAGACCTAAATGCATACCGATTCGGTCATTCCTCACGAACTATGGTCCGTCTTGTGCTATTCTGATAGCTTTCTTCTCCTTTTCTTCCAGTTTCCTCCGGTATGGTCTTACTTTAGGACCTCTTCCAGATGGAAGTCTGTCTGTCTGTATGTGTTCTCCACGATAGCGCCTAAACGCTTTAACCAATTGAGCTAAATTTTGGTATCTGAGTTTGGGAGAGTCCTAGGATGAACCCATTATTTTTGGGTTGAAATCGTTTAAACCCTGTGATGTGTGACCCCCTAATCTTCAAATAGCAGTAGCAGTTGATATTTGACTTCATAATTCTCGAGAAAATTGTTGTTATTATGTAACTTTAACGCCATTTGGTTTTATTTCTTTTACCGTTGACTGTAGCTGAGAATCGGGATCTCGCTATGTGGCTGAACCATAACAAAGTATAGTCCGATTCGGACGCGCATTTGTTTAGTACAATAACATCAGTTATAGCGAATAATGTAGGTGAAAATACTAAAATTGACTTCGTTAGGAGAACAAGCCATTTGTCAAAAATTTTCTTATGTTACCCCACACATGTGGAACATCATTGTACTCAGGACGACAGCAGCAACTCAAGAGTGTCCTAAAAATAATGTGAAACAAACATGAGTTAGATGGTTGCGGCAGATTTCGGAGCAAATACGTAGAGAAAACTGATGTGTGTCTCAGTGGCGGCTTGTCCTACCTAAATATTCAGTAAAATTTTAAAATATTTAAGTATTTTATTTTATTGTATAATTATTTTCCTCCATATAAAATTTAAACTATAAATTAATGTATACTTAATTTTCAACCTGCTTTACCATAAAAGTGTAATTTTGATTTTCGTCTTCATCTGAAGCAGGCTTTATCCTATACACCTATTTAACATACTCAATTTACATACCTACAGGTATTTCTCTCTTTTTTTATTCGTGTAATAATAGTAAAACATTATTTATTTCGTTATCTCTCTTCCCTGTATGCGGCAGTTGACACCCTTGCCAGTGCTTGTGTCCTGTGACACACCAATAGCCTATTTATTTACCATACATGTTCTTATGCAGATGAAGCGTGCCTCAAAGCGTTTTCATTTATAATTCAGCAACAATGGGCAACACTGCCATCTGGCATATACCCACTATACAACCACCTATCGTTCTTCGTATAAACATAGTTGCCAGCGCTTAATTTTACTAAGCATAGCATACGAATCTTGCCATTAAAAAACACTTACTTTTCGGGAAGCTTAAAGTTTTGATATTTTGAATACAAATTAGTCTTTCTATTTAGTTACCTACATATTTAATTTCAGTCTTACTTTTATTTTCAGTAATTATTTCTACCCTCAAAATCAAAAATTTGTAACCTCACTTTTGTTTAACTGATTTCCACGTTGTAGAAGTGCAATACAGTTTGATTTTAATCTTCAAATTTTTATAACATTTTATAACATTTAATAATTATGATATATAAAAAGAAATCCTGCTTTAGATCAACTCAAATTTCATTGTCTGAGTTTTGATTATTATATTTTGGTTTTTTAAGTAATGTTTTAATTAATTTTCCACTAACTGTTAAGCTGCTTTTTCATGTATAATTTTGCATTGAAGTTTATTGTTGAATATCTTTTAGATATATAGATGTTTGACCTATGAGTGTTATGAGGGCTTCTGTGTAAGTTTTTGTCACTGATGATGAGATGATTCTCGAAACATGTATGACATGATTGTAACGTTTTGAACACATATATATTATTTAGTGGAGTAGATGTGATTTTATTTCCTACTATACTTGAAACTCCTCTCTGCAATGGATTACTTTAACAAATATTTAATTTAAGTTTTAAAATCGAAAAAAGTAGTGAACAAATTAAAAAAATATATATACCTACGGTTTTTAATTAGTTGGTACCTACCTATTTTTATAAAAAATAAATGGGTAGGTAGGTTCCGTAAGATATCGTTTTTTTAATAATATATTATAATATTTATTTATTTATTTATCTCATACTTTAATATGGAAGAAGCAATTGGAAGTAGTACACATCAGCAGCGTAATAGTATATTGTGCAACGAACATGAAATGATATATATTTCCTACGAGTATGATCGTTTGCAGCATGAGCCGCAGGCGAGTGCTGCAAATCATACGAGTAGGAAATGGTCATTTCATGAGTTTCACACTATACTTTTTCTACGACTGTTTTAATGCTTTTGAATAAATTTAACATAATTTTTAGAAAAATATTTGTTTTTCGAAACTTACCCTTGTTAGCGTATAAGCCTTAATACGATAAATTAGAAGTATTAAATTGACTAGGTGGTGTTAAACTATATTCACTATCACTGTTTATGTGTTTTGAAATTAGCGAAATACTTAATTATAATTATTATTAATTATAAATACCAAAACTGTCAATTTGGTGTTTGTATTTTCGGCGTTGCTATGGTGATTTTTCATGCCCGCCGCTACTTTTGTCATTACCAGGAAATTTTAAACAGCATTACAATGTACTACATTTTCAAATCATGATTGAACATATAATTAAGGCATTTAAAGACAGTAGTAGAAAAATTATATTTACGCTGGCATCAGGTAAGCACAGTTATTATGAAAAATGATAATTTTAACTAAAGTTAAGTTTTTTTAATCAACAATCCTTTTAAGAACAGAAAAATCTTGTTAAAAATATACAGACACACCTGTTCCAGATTTATATAAATGTTTGATAAATATAAATAAAGGCAAATGCATAAAAGCAGTGCTTTTAATAATACCTATATATAATAGGTAGCATAAAAGTAATTTACTTGACAGTTTCATAAAATGTGTTTTATTTAGTATCGTTATGAAGTAGGTAAATATATTCGAGATATTAATTACACTTTAATTAAGGTTTTTAAGAAAACAATACTTAGGTGAGGTACCTACTTATAAACATAACCTATATTTTATGCAGTTGACGAAGTATGGATATCCTTATTAATTTTAGCTACCTATTAAGTAAGTATATGACTTTATTTTATGTTATGCTTCACCACATTAAACTGCCACAAGCAGCCACTAGTGTGTCTGCTTCTCTATTCAAAATGTACCAATTTGAAAATAAACGCCCGTTCCGTTACTTTACGGAATAATTAGAGTATTACGCTATTTTCCCACAAACAAATGTTTCTCAACTTATATAAATAGTTCTTATTATTTATATAAGTTGAGAACTGAAGTTATTGCCTATAATAATAATTCTGTATTGATCGTTCCTAATCAATATAATATTCTCAACAAACTAACGTCTAACACGAATGTTATAAAAATATGGGTTGTTATATTGTGTAACCTGTGTTTTTATGAAATATACTCTATTTTTGTATTTCTATAAATATGTAATTTCATTGTTTATGTCATCCATTATTTGTTAGAGATAAACGTATAGTTAGAAGCACTTGAAGCTAATAAAGCACCCCAGACTGTTTAAAAATAGAGTTAAAGACTGGTTGTTAGAATTTCGCTTTTATTCATTGAGTGAATATTTTTCATATCGGTAACTAATTCTATAATTGTGTGCTGTATAAATGTATTGTCCTTTTTTTAATATACAGGGTTATTCATGCCATACGACACGGAATATTGTGGCTAAACTATTTAATTTCCTGAAAGTTCGATAAAAATAATTCATGGCTACATTCTAAAAATATTTTGTTTCTATACAGGGTCTCCCAAATATAAGAAATGAACCATAGTTGTGTTTTTTTAAAAGGAATGCCCTGTATATAAATATATTTTTCGATTCCCCGTTCAAAATAAACCTAACTTTCATAAAAGTACATCTCACCTAAACCTGACAGTTTTTTAAATATTTTAATTGTTATAAAAATATAGACATAATTTTAATGATAATTTTTTACTAAATATAGTAACCAATCAAATTACTTAATTTTAAGTCATGTGTCAAATTTCATCCAATCACCTCTGGATTACAGCGATAATACCCTACATGTGGGATTTTTAGTTTGGTGTTTTTTTTATTAAAAATTAATTAAACGTCAAACTGACAACTGGTTTAAAAATGTCGCGAAGATTTGGTATTGCATCTAACGATGCAATTAATGATATTATATCTAATAATATACCAAAAAATACAATCCAATCAAAAAAATATGTATGGAAAATATTTCTCGAGTTTTGTGCGACCAGAGAATACTGAATGCTGAAACGAGTTTGCATAATTTGGCTAATATATTATTAAATATGAGAAAAGCTGACGGAACTGAATATAAAGAAGCAACTGAAAAAACAATTTGGAAGACTACGAGTAGGCTACTCCAGGAAAAATACTTCAATGACTTCAAAATTGTATTCGACCCGTTTACCAGTGTGATATTCAAAAATGCGCGAGATGCAACAAATGCAAAACGTAAAAGATTACAGCAGGATCCAAACAAACGAAAATGCAGTTCATCAAATTTGAGTTCAAGTGATTTGGCTAGAATTATTGGATGAATGTACACCAGAAGGTTTACCAAATTTTTTTTACCATATTGTAGCTGTTGAGTTAGCTTGGCGAGGTGGTAAACCAGCTGATTGCCTTATAGATTATTTCACGATTGAGAAAAATAATGATGGAACGCCAACCAACAGAATTGAATACAATCCAATATTCAGTAAAACATGCCAAGGAGGATCGAAAAGCTGTACAAATAGTAAGTGGCTTGTTCCAAATATACAAACGAAAGTGCATGCACTGTTCGGTTATTCCATAAATTATTGTCCAAAAGGGGGAAAAATATTACTTCCTGTCGCCTATTCTTGAGACGAAATCGTTTCTGGAAATCCGAAAGTGACACATGGTTTGACAATATACCGGTAGGCAAGAACACAATTAATATGTGGACCGAATCATCAGCGAAAGCTATTGGTTTGGACACTAAGTGTAAAAAGATATCCAATCATTCGAACAGATCAACTGCAGTTAGCCATTTGGCAAATAAAGGAATTCCTGAACAGCAATTAATAATGATGACTAGCAGCTCTAATTCAATTAAACCGTACTTGAATATTAACCAAGAACGCCATGGTGAAATAAGCAAGACCATGAGAGGAATTTCTTCAACAGTGGAAATTAACAATCCGTCAACTTCAGCAAACTCTTCTTCCAATTTAACATTTACCAATTGTACTTTTCACAACTGTAGTTTTAAATAAAAATGAATAATATTTGTTTGATTAAAACTAATACATTTTGTATTGAAAATTATTAAACAGCAGATTGACAATCAAATTTTTGATATCTACAAAGTAAAAAATTATCTTATCGAATACTCCTCGGGCCTTGATAAATACTCAAAATTTTGTCATAGAGAATCCTTCAAGCGAGTTGCTCAAGGATAATAGCCCTCGGCCTGCGGGAATGTTCATAATCTGTATTATAAGTCTGTTCTTGTATATTTCGCCCAAAGCAAAATTCATCTTGAAATAACGACTCACACCCACAGTACGCGACAGAATCGAAACGCACTGGTTTCGAGAATGTTTAAACCGATTGGTCAAAGGTCCTTTGCCTATATTATACCAAAGTTAATAAATATGATAAGTCCAGATGTAATGGCGAAAGTGTCGTATTGCAGTTTTAAGAGAATTATTTCAGGGTGGTTGTTGGAGGATAGTATAAGTATTTTGGATTAATTGTATTGTCTTGGGGGGTTATTTCTTTCTCCTTCTTACAGAATATTATATCGTATTTTAATTTTAGTTTAAATCTATTTTCTATATACAAATTAATTTTATGTTTTGTTTTGTTAGAAATTTAGAGTGTAAATAATGTAGGTAATAGAGAGAAAAAAGGATAAAAGTGAGAATGGTTTTTGGATGTAAACATAAACTGAACGTAGAATTACACGCATAGTGAACGTAGTGGTTCCACAGTTTAATAGTTATTATTCTATGGTGGTTTGTAGTACTCGCAAAGCGCAGACAAGGATTCCTTAAGCGTTTTGTGGACATTAGAAAGAAAAAGAACTAGATAAGCAGTTATATACCGAATTCTTTTTTGTTTATTTGTTTGCTTAACTATTATACTACTGTAAAATTATAATGGAGAATCTGTGAATGTAAATGAATAAATTATTATTATTATTATTATTCGTTTGTCCTTTTTAAGCCAGTCAATACTAAATACAGGGTGTCCAATAATATAAGTTACATGAACGTAAATAATAATTTATTTGACATTTCTGATTCCATAGGCTACTAGATACATTAAAACGTTTATTTAAAAAACACCATATGGTGTACAAAACAATTATTTGGCGTTTTCTGCCAAAACGCGCAGAATTAGCTATAGTACACCCTAATACCGTTCGACAGGTAATTAGTAAGTACATTGCTAGGGAAGTTCAGAAATATGACGTTCCATTTATAGCAACTTAAAGTTCTTATTTGAGTAGTTTTAATTTTTGGACACCCTGTATAAGAGTGCAAGTTTGTTGCAATTGGAATATTAAATATGATCTATTATTACACTTTAGAGTTAATTTTGTCAACATGACTTAAATAAATAATAAAAATCTGTTGTGGATTTCATCCCGTTAGGAGAACGAGTCATGCTACTAAAGCTAAAAACCTCTCACCGTGTTCTGAATATCATACAGGCATATGCACCAACCAATGACAAAACGAATGACATGGTTGAAGACTTTTACGCCGAACTCGAAGAAGCCTTGAAATTAACAAAAAATGGTGAGATTACAACATTTCTTGGAGACTTTAATGCAAAGATCGGATCAGGAAATGATGATGGAGATCATGTAGGAAAATATGGTCTGGGAGAACGGAATGAAAGAGGCGATCGACTTGCACAGTTTTGCTCAGAACAACGACTAAGCATTGCCAACACTTTTTTCCAGCTCCACAAAGGACGTTTATACACTTGGCGTTCACCTGCTGATCGAGACGGACATATAGTAAGAAATGAAATAGACTACATTCTTCAGACACGAATATAAAAAGTTTATTAAATCAGTCAAAACATACCCTGGAGCAGATATAAACAGCGACCACAACCCAGTTGTGATGGACATTAAAATACACGTATTGATATAGGGAAACTCGAGAATCTGGCAGAAAGAACACAAATCAGTCAAAAACTTGAGAACAGGTTGAAAGAAGTTGAGAGATCTATAAACAACGTATCAGATGAAGATCATCTTCATGGGAAGCTCTGAAGAAGGCGTTAACTACGACCCAGGAGACTGATATTGGATTTACAAATAGCACCAAAAAACAGGAGTGGATGACTGATGAAATCCTCACACTTATGAATGAACGAAGAGAACAAAAACACAACAATACAGATAAATATGACGAAATTAACAGGCTCATTCGTGCGAAATGCAGACAAGCCAAAGAATCATGGTTGGCGAACAAATGCACGGAAATAGAAATACTTCAGAAGAAGCACGATCTCTTTAACTTACACAGGAATATCAAAGAGCTTACAGGCAGGCAGCGGAGAGGTCATAGTGGAATATTAAGGGGCTCCAACAATGAAATTCTTATAGGAGTAGATGAGAAACTAAAAAGGTGGAAAGAATATACCGAAAATCTCTTTAATGACATGAGACCAGACTCACCCCCTGATATATACGAAATCAACGAAAGGGCTCCTGAAATTACAGAAGAAGAGGTCAAACATGCAATTAAACTACAAAAGAACAGAAGAGCAGTTGGTCCTGACAACGTGCATGCGGAAACATTTAAACTTGCAGCTGCCGAGGACGGGGTTGGTCTAAATCTCATTACTACTGTATTTAACCGAATGTACAGAGGCGGAAAAATACCCCCAGACTGGCTGAGATCCATCTTTGTTACTTTGCCAAAGAAGAACAAGGCATCACAATGTGACGAATACCGCATGATCAGTTTGATGTCCCACGCCTTGAAGATATTCTTGCGGATCATTCATAACCGCATATACAAAAAGTTTGAGTCCGTAATTGATCGCTCGCAATTTGGCTTTAGGAATGGAACGGGTACCCGAGAGGCTCTTTTCTCTTTGAATGTGCTGACTCAGAGATGTAGTGACATGAACGTCGATGTATTCGCGTGCTTTATTGATTATAAAAAAGCTTTTGATTGTGTCACATCAAAAAATGATCAACATCCTAAAATCAACCGGGATCGATGCTCAAGATCTAAGGATCATTACTGCACTTTATTGGCACCAAACAGCAACAGTCAAAATCGAAGGGTCCACATCAGAAGAAATAGCAATAAGAAGGGGCGTGCGACAAGGTTGTGTACTGTCCCCACTACTGTTTAATCTCTACTCTGAGGCAATATTCATCGAAGCTCTCGAAAATTCAACTGCAGGCATAAAGATCAATGGAATCAATATAAGTAACCTTCGATACGCAGATGATACCGTCGTAATAGCCAGCAGTATAACAGAACTTCAATCCCTTATGAACCTTATTGTGGAGTATAGTGAGAACTTTGGGCTTTATATGAATACATCCAAGACCAAACTGATGGTATTCTCAAAATCACCAAGACCCGTTACTCTAATGATCAACGGAGAGCACATTACACAAGTGTCATCTATAAAATACTTGGGGGTACTCGTCAGCCAGCAATGCGACTCAAAGACCGAAATTAGATCAAGAATTGCGCAAGCACGCAAAATTCTAAATAACATAAGGACACTTCTGGCAAACCGAGACCTCAGCCTGGACCTCCGGATTATATTACTTCGCTGCTACATCTTCCCTGTCCTTCTATACGGATGTGAGAGCTGGACCATTGATGCAACCACAGAAAAGAAAATCGATGCGTTCGAAATGTACGCCTACAGACGAATGCTGCGAGTTTCTTGGACGGCACATCAGACAAACATAGAGGTTATGCAGCAAATGGGTAAACACAAAGAACTCCTCACGATAATCAAGGAGAGAAACCTGCAGTACCTAGGACATATCATGAGAGGCGAACGATATGAGATTCTCCGCCTGATAATAGAGGGAAAGATCGAAGGAAAACGGTCAGTCGGCCGTAGACAAAATTCATGGCTGAGGGACTTACGTAGATGGTTCGGACAGACGTCCATAGAAATTTTCAGAGCTGCGGTTTCCCGCACAACACGGCGTCCTAAGAAAAAGAGGAAGACTTAAATACTTCCTAAGTGTTTGAAAGATGAAAATTAGGTTAGATTTTGAGAAAATTCAATTTATTTAAAAAATCTTTAGGTTTAGGTATTATAAACCTTAGTGAAACAGACACTCAATTTGATCAGAGGATCTAAAGGTGCAATAATATACAGGGAATTCCATTTAAAAAAACACAACTTTGATACTTTTAGGTTATATAGGACACCCTGTATAATATGAAACCCATTTTATAAAGTAGCCATAATAGATGCCTACACGTCCAGTAAATGGAACTTTTTGAAAGTCACGTAGTTTCGCCAAAATATTCCGCGCCATAAAGCGTGAATAACCCTGTATTATTGACGAGGGGTCGCGTATTTTCCAAACTAATCAACCAATGCTGCGCATAAGAATAGGATATGAAAAAACACAAGGATCTACAGTAATTTACAATATATCTTTATTGTTAAAGTATATTATTTATTTATATAAATACTCTATACACACAAGAAACATGTTTTTAGATATAAATTATTTATTAGGTAGGTATTTAAAACTGACACATACAAATTTAGATGTTTCCAATGAACATGTCTATTTATTGATTTTTGTTACCTTATTTTTAATTTTTAATTTCATGAATTAAAATAATTGTAATTATTACTATTACGCTAACCATTTGTTTATTATAACAACTAGTTATTGGTACTATAATCATAAATATAAAAATAAATAATAATACATTGTGTTAAATTATTTATGTATAGGTCTGTATATATTACAAATATTTATTTTGTTTAAATTTATTTTTGTTAATTTTACACAATATGTACAATATTTTATTTAAACATCGTATTTACAATAATTTACGTACAGATAATCAAAATGATCAATAGAAATTAAAATACGTACGTTTGTACGTTGAAATGGAATACAATTAAAATGCTTTGCTAATAATCCACTATTCGACAAATTAAATACAAATTATTCACTGTTTAACAGATCGTAAGTTGGATCAAATCCAGAGGTTTGTTCTTTTTTATTTGGAAAAATGTTTGGGTGTATCGAATTCTATTTTTATAAAATGCAGGTTTTTTTATTAAAAATTAAGTAAAACCACTAACATCGCCACTAACAGGCCCAGTTGGAGATGCCAGGTTTAAGTGTGGTGATCAAGGCTGAACTTAGTTCAGAATACGATACTGAATTGTACAGGAACTCATGTTCATGTCAAGGTGCTCCAGGGTTAGAAATATTCCTAGCACCTTACAAGAGAAAGAATAATATTACATAGTTTAATCAACGAAACTTCGACAAAATTTCCAACTTGTATAGGAATAGAACTGGAGTTAATGCTGATGTAAAAAATATCATATTTCCTTTGACCTTTTAACGTGTTTGTAATACAACTTTTCTCAGATCTCCTCCATTTACCGTTTAACTAAACGAACTAGAGTGCAGCTATATCAAATAATTAATTATATTTTCCGCCTTCCAAATAAATTCTGGACTTTTTTTAAATTTTACTTCCACTTTTCTGAACATTTCTCGAATAGCGGCGGTCTATTCAATTAAATTTACTTCATGCCAAAAGCCAGGTATATATATAGTACCTCTATAAGATTCTTCAAATAAAACATTTTGATAATTTAAACCTGATATAAAGACTGGAGAAGGAAACGAAACTGAAATTTTCCTCGTAATTTGTATTGGGAATTGTGCATTTGAAGTTTGAGAAGTTGCTTCAAGGTTTTACAGTGTTAAATAGGTAGTAACTAAAATATATTTTAGGTTAACTAATAGGGCAGTTCAGCTCATTTGATGCTTGTAAGCATCATAGTGGTGTCTGGCAACAGAATGACTTCTCTGCTACGGCACTCATGGCGAGCCATACTGCCTGTAGCCACAACACTGCGAGAACTAAATGGACGACTTTGACATCGTTTCCAACGAACGAGAATGTCACCATTAAAAGCACTGCGGCGATCTGGGAGTCGCGACCGGAGCAGGATTGTTTGATCTGGAAACTCCTAGTGACAAACCGACACTTAGGCGTTCAGTGTATGATGGCCGTTCAGCTCCAGGATTTGGGACTGTGGAGCAGCTCGTGTCCTGCACTTGTGACTGCGCACTCCTTTTTAGGGTCCACTCTACTCACTCCGCATGGGGAGGGGGCTATAAAAGGTGCCCTAAACATAGTCAGTCCTCCCATCCACCTGTCTAGATAACCGCGTCTAGAGGGTGTACTAGAACGATTCAGCATTGACATTGCTGTATTAAGTGAAACCAGAAGAGCTATTTTTCTTTTGGATAGTAAAAAACGACAATCAACCCCGTATCCATGGTGTCGGATTTGCAATTAAAAATGGTGTAATTAATTATTTGGACGAACTACCATCTGGCATAAATGAGAGGTTGATGACCTATCGCCTCAAGCTAAGCCGGGATCGGCGAGCCACAAATATAAGCGCGTACGCGCCAACCATGGACACCGACGAAGAATTAAAAGAGCAATTCTACTAGCAGCTTGATATCGTGCTGACCAATGTTCATGGCTGCGGTACGATCATCCTGATAGGAGACTTCAACGCTCGAGTCGGTCGAGAAGGAGTAGCAAAGTATAGTTCCAACGGTCTATTGCTGCTAACGAAATGCGCAGAAAAGACAAGTTTAAGACCATCCAAGGTTGAAGCACTCGCATATGATCGACTACGCAATTGTTCGCGCTCGTGATGGACATGAAGGGAAGAGCACCAAAGCTTTAAGGATGGAGGCGCACCATTTATGAAGGTCATCGAGTTTTTGAAGATCAGCGTTGACGACATGAGGATGCAAAGAGACAGCATCGAAAGGATATAGCAGCGCACCTACAACCGCCGGTAAATGGTGGTAATTGGGTGTGTCAACTTTGTGACAAGGTTTGCGGGGATCGAGGATCTTAGAGTTCACATCATAAATCCCTGAGTTGGAATAATTCATACTCGTTAGCGAGTGAATGCTGATGGTGTCTGCCACTGTCATTAAAATAGGTAGATATGGATGCATCAGAGATCCGTTGATCATATCGCTCCATATATTCGGAGGAATGAAATTTCACAGCTAGAATTAAATATTAGGGAAACAATGACAGCAGAAACTGTACATAGGTACAAATCAAGAAAATAGTGCAACAGGACAAAGTTGGGACTGTGTAAAAAGCGTTTCATAGATCGCAGCAGTAAAGTTAGATTTTTGTTAATTTTTTTAGAATACTCGTATTATGAAGGCATTTATACTTTGAGCTTTAGCAACACTTGTTGTTCGGTGTTCGCTGTTCTTTTCACTGGGAATATTGTTCGCTTTAATCTACACCAACAATTTTGTCAATAGTCATCTAACATGCATTGAGATTGAGGCAACATTACATAAACATTTAGCTGTGAAAAAGGTTTATTTTCGTTGAATCCCAAGCAATTTGACGAAAGCTCAAAAAGATGCACGTGTCAATTGGTGCAGACAAATGCTCAAAAAATACAATGCCGTTGCATCAAAATACGTTTATAGTCGAATACAGTAGAGTAAGAGTCCCATTCGGTCCCAGTGGGGGAAGATTGAAAAAAATCGCTGTCATCTTGGGTTTTCTGCCTTTTTTCAAATATCTTCGTTTTTTTTTCTCCAACTGAAGATTCTGCTCAGCAACATGTGCTTAGGTACATGCTTTCGGGTACCTAATTGTAAAAATATAACAAATGTTTGCAAATATTTTATGTCGTGTTTTTCAGATTCAAGTATGGATTGGAAATATCTAGGATTCCCTCCAGTATGGGTGGAACAAGGACGAACAAGGCAACCTGTACCATGTACACAAGATGTAGCGGCCCCTGAGCTTTTGAAATTGATTTTTTGGAATTGCAAAGAGAGTCAATGCTCCACAAGCTGTTCCTGTAGGAGACTGGTACTTAAATGTGTTCTAAGTGTGGGCAATGTTACGGGATCAGTTCACTTCACTTTTCCTTCGTGGCGGATGAGGAGGAGAATGATGCTTAGGATGATTTCTTACAAGAACTTGTTATAACGAAATGATTATGATGAAGATTTTGTATGTATTTAAATTTGTTAGAAACAGAAATGGCTGTGTCGTGGAACTTTTGGATATGTTGGGTTTTAGAGTGGCGTTCAATTTTAAAAATAGAAATTTATACCCATTCGAATATCGACCAATGAAATTGTCTATTCCTGGCGTCGTACCGCTTGTGTGGAAAAATATGATTCAGCAATTTTTGTCTATTTTGTCATGAACTTTTTGTGAACTTTTATAAATTATTAATCAGCGAAAAATACTTAGTTCGACCGGATGCAATATCTTTGTTGCAATATAACGGGTGTGACAATATGCTTCTGTTAAGATCGCAATAAAGGCAGCCTTTTGATCAATGTGCAGAATTAAGAATGATCTCTCTGAGAGCTTTGATATAAACTTTGATAACTTCGAAAATAGGCACCGGGTTGATTTTGTATTTTATATTATTTTTTCTTAATATCGTTTCATTTAAGTTCTAAGGTATATTTCGTTAGTTAATAATATGTAAGCTTACATCAGCATAGTTTTTCTGGTGTAGATTTTGTATAAAAGTTGATTGAACTATTTAAATTCTAAACTGAAATAGCCTTTACATTTTACCACAGATTTAAAACCACATTTTCAATATTAAAATATTCACACTAAACTAATAATTTATTAACGATTTGGTGCAAAATCTATTTCTCTCCAATTACCCTGCTTTTGCAAATAGAAACATAATAGGTACGTAGTTTAAAATAACTTCTTTTTAATTAATTATTATTTATACAGAAATATACAATATGGTAATTTATTAAAAACTACTTTAAATTCAGTCTTATCCTTATTAACACGTTTATATTATAAACAATCTCTTAAATATTTTTTACTATAATAATATTATATAAAATTACAAAACAAAGGAATAAACATACGGTGTTCCATAACAATTTTATCATACATGTTTCAATAATAGTCAATGCCACATTTCGCTTCACAATCAGTTTTTTTCTCAAAAACAAAAAAAAAATGGTCTGTCAGTGGGATTATTTGGGATAAAACTGGATATTGATGCTGAACTACATTATTGTAAAAAGCGTCCAGCTACTATTTAGGCGTTATTGAATTTTTTTTAAACGAATTATTGATATTTCTCACTTATAGGATAATAGTAGTACTAATAATAGAGGATAAAACAGGAGAGTGCAATCGTCTGGTGTTTTAGATCAGAAACAATAAAACTCGCAGCCTTTTTCCATCACAACTTAGCTTTTTAGTATGTGGGCGGAAGATATCTCAAGATCTATAAGAGTTAGACAAAAAAATCCTTTACACACAACCGAAATTTTTTTCACAAACGCGCAGCAACCCAAACATGCTTTTTTTAATGCGACACCCTGTATATTTTAACATATTATTTATGCCGCTCTAATAGACAAGAAATATGAATTTTTGAAATATATCTAAATAACGGTTCATTTTGAAATAAATTTAAGGCGTTGTTGTTACTACAGAAACCAAGATCATACGAATTTTTCGTTTCAGTTCCATTAGAATTCCCTTCTTTTCTTTGTTTGGTTTAGTTATAAAATTGTTTGACTAATGCTAGGCGATAAGCGATCTTATAACCATTATATAGGGTGTCCAGAAATGACGTGTACAACGGAGTATCACAAATTCCTAGGTCGAAAATGTGATGATTTAGGTTAACTTATCTATATACAATATTGCGTAATTTATGCTCTAGAGAGCTTTAAAAGTGAATGTTTTTTTTTAATGAAATAAAACTCCACAAATGAACTTTCCATTTGTCAATCAATCATTATATGACCATACATGTTTTGAGAATTGAATTCTCATCATCAGTGGTAAGTTATTTTATACAGAACAAGTCATGATACGTCTCCAAACGTAAAATTTTTTTAAGAGTCAATAACATTGATTCTCTTTCTTTCTTAAAAAATTTTTAATTAGTAATTTTATATTATGTTAAATATGTTATTATCTCAAAAAATTTTTTCAACAAATGGTTAGTTTGATATCAGATTTAGAATTCATATTAATATAACACGCTTGAATTATATTTCATTAAAGTATAACGTACCTAAATTAATTTTAGAACTTACGTTTGGAGACGTATGATGACTTCTTCTGTTTAAAATATCTTACTACTGATGATGAGAATTCAATTCTCGAAACATGTATGGTTATATAATGATTGATTGACAAATAGAAAAATAGTTTTTTTTTAAGTTTTTTCAAATAAATCTAAAAATATTTGATAGATTTAAAAGCTTAGTCACGCCCTCGTGTAATCAATACCAGTTTTTTTCTGTGAATAGTTAATTTTGTTTAGAAACTATTTACTTTCTTACAAAATTTTTGTTTGTCAAACAGTTTCGAGACAAAAAAATATTTTCTAAATTCCTACAATCCTGAATGAGTACTTAATACATATAAATACGTAGTTAAAATTCATAATGACTTAGAGATAAACCGTAAAAAGAAAAATACGAAATTCTAAACGCAAATCGAGTGAAAGGACATTACAATAAAATCATTTTTTTCTATTTATTAAAGTCATCATAACCACCTTTTAATAAATACTTTGTGCTAAGTTACAATAATTATGAAGTGCTGATTCAGGCATGTAGGGCTTTAGAAAATATCTTTTTTTCTCTAAACTGTTTGACAAATTAAAATTTTTTCAGAGAGTAAATAGTTTCTAAATAAAATGAACTATTTACAGAAAAAAACTGGTATTGATTATATACGAGGGTTACAGAGTGGATAAGTTATTGTGACTAAGCTTTTAACCACCCTGTAATTCTAGAAATTTGAGTTTTTTCAATAAAAAACTGTAGTTTATTGGTGCAAACGTGTATCTAAAAAATTAATAAAATCTATCAAACATCTTTCGATTTATTCGAAAAAACGTTAAAAATATATTCACTTTTAAAGCCCTCTATCGCACAAACCAAGCAATTTTGTATATATATAAAGAAGAATTTGTGCTATTCCGTTGTACACGTAATTTCCGGACACCCTGTATAATAATATAAATACCAGTGGCAGCTATTCAGGTGTAGTAGGTTTCAATTTATAATATTTATTTTTAAAGAGCCAAATGCATTTTAAAATTTATGAACATGAATCGCTGACGCGACAGTTTTCTTCCGTTAGCAGAGAATACTACAGCATTTCAAAAATAAACCACTGGTGCGAGAAGCTCTCCAGCCTCCAAATTCGAGGATAAATTCCCTTTAAATTTAAAATTTTAATTAATAGAGTTCATGATATTAAAAAAATCGTGATAAAAAAAACCTGAGGACTTGGTATTTTTTGCAAAAAACTGTTTTTCGTTTAGAAAAAAAACGACTCTGTTTTTATTCATTACATCATCACTAGGGATACCTACAATGTTCTGAATTTTTGTTAGAATATAGGGCAATTATTTCTCCCCATTAGCCTCGGTTAGAAGGGATTTGGTATAAAAAACTAATATAAATTTTATTGCAGTTTTACGAGTTAAGTAGTAAATTTTAATATTACCCTGAAAAACCCCAAAGTTCATTTATGATAATATTTCATACATAGATTTCTTGATATTTAGTAATTTCTGCAATAAAATGTTTGTTAATAAATTTTTAATTAATCATAGGTACCTACTCTGCGTGCCGTGTGTTTTGTTATATTTTCTAAAATACTGTTACAAAAAACAAGCCAACCACAACGTAATTAAATTTCTAATTATTTAATAGAAATGATAGCATCAAATTAATTTTTTTCAAGGAATCACAGTTAAAAATATAATAAAATAAATAATATAAGTTTTTGCATATCACAAAATCAGACAGTCTGCTTTTCAATCATTTATCACGATTTAAATAAATAAATAAATGCTTTATTGCCCAACAGATAAACAACTCCTTTAAAGGACAAATACATTGAAAATATATATATATAGATAACTTTGTGTCTTGGGTTGATCAGCAAATATATATACAATACAAGAAAGAAATAATACGAGTATATCTTCAAATTATTGTTCGAAAAATTCATCAAAAACCAACTTTATTCTAACAAAATTATCAAAAAACATGTCGCAACAGTGATATATTTTATTAAAGTTGCTGGTCATCATATAAATAGGTGACCTTAAGAGAGCTTTGGTCCTAGCACGCACAGATTTAAATAAATAATTCTGTCTACCACAAAGACGAGGAATATTGAAATTTAATTTCGAAATCAAATAAGGACTATCTATCTTGCCATGGAGAAGGTTATATAAGAAAGCCAAGGACGACACAAGACGACGATGCTCCAGACGGCATCGAAAAACACGATAAAAGCAGACTATGATCATATCCCCGAACGGGGTAAACACATTTACAAATTTATATTTTCTACTATTATATAAGGTGAGTAAAATATGTGTAAACCACTTTATAGTTATTTAAGTCACCTTAAAGAAAAAATACATTGTATCAAATCTGGAGAATAAGGGTGCTATTCAATAGCTCCTCGAAGACCAATTCAAACAAAGTTCATTTATTGGACACATTGGCATCACTGATGCTAGATTCCATCAATGAAGACAAAAATAAAGTATATTCAAGGCAACATCACCCACATATTGTGGTATCAACAACGCCGCAGACGCTGGTATCCAAAATTTTATTAATGAAGATTTTAATTCAATTATTTTAATGCTTTTTGATCTAAAATTTTTTCACTGTAGTTAGAGAGGAATTTTTAACACCAAATGCTGTCACAAATCGTGAAGTTGTGAGCAGTAACTCATTGTGAATATAGTTAATTTATGAAAGACAATAATTGTATTGTAAACACCGTATATGATTTAAAATATCACACAGGGATTAAATAAATAATAATAAGATTATCAGAGTCTCAAGTCTTGTGAAAATTTGTTGAATATTCGACCGATTATAAATCTGTTCTTTCTAAATTATTATATTCTGATATGAAAATTGTTATATTTGTAAGAAAACTGGTCTGTAGTTTCATAACTGAAAGCGGCATTTCTTTTAAGATTAAAATCAAAAAATTACAAAGCCACGGCATGGTAAAAGTTAAAATAAAGCTTTTTCATCAAATGAAAAACTTCTACTCCACATATAATCTTTTATAATTAATGCATCGTCAAACCATGCATGTTTCGAGAATGTACATTCCCACCATCAGTGGCAACATCGAATAAAACAGAAAATAATACAAAATTAAATTATGAATTATAAGAATCACTTTGTGGAAAAATGAGCGTAATTATAAAAGATGTCATTTGATAAAATATCTGCTCCTCGTCGTTATGGATTATTGTTTATAGGCAATAATAGGACAATAGTTATCCTGAGGAAATGGAGATACCTAATAAAATCGAATTTCTCTCAGACAAAACATAGTTATGAAGGGAGTTTTATAAAAAGTAGGTTATTATCGGCAGTTATCACTGATCAAACAATTCTAGCTGGAAGAAAATTGCAAATTATCATCAAGACAAGATCGTTTTAGAGGAAATATTACCCATTTGTAAGTAAGAATTCATGCCGTGGTGTACAAGTGGCATCAAACTCTTCAAGTAAAGCGGAGGTTAACTTGAGCATGATCCCAGGCAAAGGTGTCCTGTTGCGGCAACCACTGCAGAAAACGTCTTCAAACTGACGAATGATGCCACTATTTTGAATAATCCTACATGACAATCTAAACACTTCAAAGGTGTTCACCTCAATAGCAGCAGCGAGCATTAGCGCGAATTTTGGTATGCTAAATTTGGACCGGATATGAAAATTGTTAGTTGATCATTATTACCTGGTGTTAAAGCAGGACTTCACGAAGCGGACAAGAAGTACAAGATATCCTAGTCCATTAATGTTGACTTATTGTGAATAGAACCGCAAAATACTTCGCTGTACAATCAGTACATATAACAGATGCTGTTTCAGCGAAATGGATTAAAAAATTGACGAAAAAGAGGATTGATGAAAAATGGAGTCCGCAAATATTATCTCATAAATGCATTAGTTTTTCAGCAGATTAAGGAAGGATTAAGATGTTATTGTTATTTTGTCCTTTTGTTTTTTTGATTTGGTATCCCTCATAGCAATTTGAAATTGAACTGTATGTTCTCTAAAAGTGAATCAAGTTTTTCTTTTAAATAATTATGAAATAATTTATCAAAGGGGTCATGTTTTTATTATTTCCAGTGATTCAAAACTAGCCTAAGGAGAAAAAGAGGATGTTTAAAAACAAATGCGAAAATCTATAAGGAGTGGCCTTTTTTTGAAAACAAAATTTAGAGGGGATATTAGTCCCCAACATTGACGAGGAAATGGTAAAATCTTGTTAAAGTATTCCTCTTAATAAAACACTTATTTGCCAGACTTTACTTAAAAATAATGACAAATAGTCGCCAATTGAGTGATCCAAGAAGACCTAAGCAAAATAAACATTACTGAATACAAAAAAATCTGGAGACTTACTTTAATACTATACAAATTCATAAACTGAACTCACATTTTCATTACAGTAACTTTTAACAATCGCGATTTGAAGGTTTTCTCTAGACTTGAGTTAGACAACAACTTTTATTTACAAAAAGGAACCACTCCTCATATTAAAATGTTTCACATTTATCATAAAACGCCTTGCATAATATTACCTTAAAAGCAAAGAGTTATAGTTGAATTCGGATAGAATTAAATTATTCAAGAGTTTGATTTGAACTTAATGCTGCTTTTCTGAGACAAATTACTTGATTACTTTTTATTTCTTAGATAAAATAACAACATATCAATGAGAAATCCACACTATTAAAAACATGTCAGCAACAGTATCGAGAATTAACGGTAGACTGCAGTGGTTTCGGCCTTGGATATCATCAGCAAAAATCAATCATCAGTATTCGCACTTAGAGCTAGAATGCACTTTTTTTTTTATAAAATAAAGCGAGCGGTCATCGACAATATAAATTACAAAACATTGTTTAAAATGTAGACCAACTGGAGGTCATTTGTATAGTTTAATACAAGTGTATACAATTTGTATTATAATATATTAAAAATTTAAAATCCTGAAATTTTATTTCGCTCATTTAATGAGGTTGTTTATAAAACAATAAAATTATTGAACCATTTTACTTGGATCGTTTAGCGAACAATATGATGTGATCTTTGAATCTACTGCAAATAGAGTTAGAAAATTAGGTTGACGGAGTTGAGGAACTTTATATATTATCATTAAGATAGTACGGGACCACATAATGCCTATATTTTTCATAACTACATGAATAACAGGTTTTATAATTCGGGGATTGGGACTTATAGTCCTATTTTATGGTTACATTCACCGTGTGTAAATACGTTTGACTATTTTTTTTTGCTAATTGATATTGAATTTGTGGCGATCAATTCATTTTGAACATTTATTAGGTATGCAGTTGCTATTGTTATATTATTTATATTTAGTTTGTTTATGTTCGCTTGATATTCTAGTTTGTATTTTTTCCAAAAATACATGTTTGTCTTTTACCAAGAGATGACAACCAAATTGTAATTAATCTAATTACAAAATCTCGGTACTGGGACGCTTGACTAGGTCAAAATAAAAATTTTCGAGTGATTAACGCTCTAATAAACTTCCATAAGGATACAATTCTTGCAACTTTTGTCTAATTTGACAACAGCAACTTAATTTTCCTATTTTCTATGAATCTATTTTGAGATTTCTCAACACAGTAAATGGTCTGCACTTGGTTTATATTGAAAACAGGTTTTGTAACTCTTATTAATTTTTTAATGGTCTTCTAATTGACGATTGTTTTTGGCTGACAATTACTTAGACTGAACAAGTTAGTTTGCCCAACGATCCTCGAAAATTTTTAAACTTTAGTTACTTAAGTAGTGTGGAGTTGAGTTTAATTTTTAAACATTTTTTGATCGTTTAATAATGTTCAATTAGCATCTTCATTTTATAAGCTTTATCACAAAGTTGATAAATAATTGTTTGATGAGACTAAGCGATTGATGTGATTGATTTGAACTTGTATATACAGCTTGTCCGGAAATGACGTGTACAAAGAAATAGCACAAATTCCTTGGCCGAAAATACGATGATTTAGGTCAACTTCTCATATACTCAGGCATGTAGGGATTTAGAAAATATTTTTTTATCTCTAATCTGTTTGACAAACTAAAATTTTGTAAGAGAGTAAATAGTTTTTAAATAAAATGAGCTATTCACAGAAAAAAACTGGTATTGATTATACGAGGGATCCAAAAAATATGGGTAGATAAGTTATTGTGACTAAGCTTTTAAACACCCTGTAATTCTAGAAATTGGAGTTTCTTCAATAAGAAACTGTGGTTTATTGGTACAAATGGAAAAAATGAATAAAATCTATAAAATATTTTTCGATTTATTTGAAAAAACATACAAAAATATTCACTTTTAAAGCCTTCTAGCGCACAAACCAAGCAATTTTGTATATAGATTGACCTAAATCATCATATTTTCGGCCAAGGAATTTGTGCTTTGCCGTTGTAAATGTCATTTCCGGACACCCTGTATAATATTTTGTGGAGCAAACGTCGTTTTAATTCAATTAATTAATAATTAGTTGACGTATTTCGATGGATAATAAAAAATGAGACTCTGATAAACTTAATAATTATATACAGGAAAAATAAAAACAAAAATAATAACAAAATAATTTTGTCACAGCACTATTAATATTACTTTCAAATTGTTTTTTTTTTGCTAGAATGCAAAAATTTACTTGAGCAACGTACTCACCAAATTTTTCGTACATAGGAACACAAATATAGTATTAACTTTTTCGTCTTTGGTATACACTGCTGCATTTATTTAAGGTTTACGGATAATTTGATAAATTTGTGTGAACAAATAAGGGCTGGCTTTTTTGGAAAACATATTTTGAAACATTTTCCTAAATAAATATTTTTTTGTTATTAACGCGTAGTCCATATTCAAGTGGAGTCCAAGATAAGAATGGGACAGCATTGGAAACTTGCAAACGGCAGGAGTTAGAATGTCGGTTAGATTAGAGAAGAGTTGAACAATTTAAACACCACGGTGTTTTCAAAAGTAAAGTAACTTTAGGCGTTTTGGAGAATTTTTGAAAAAACAATTTTTTGCGATTTTAGTTTTTATTTATTTCTGACAATATTTTTACAGATATAAAAAAATGAAAAGCACTTTCTGATTGTTACTTTTTGAGGAGAGAAAGATAGCGATTACAAATTTTCACTACGACGTTTCGTTTTTGTAAAAACCATCCGCCTATTTTTGAATTTAAAATGGCTTTAAGTTTGAAAAATAAAAAATCTAGGGCCGTATTTAAAAAACCAAGTTTATTAGGGTTTTTCAAAATCCAAACGTCGTAGTGAAAATTTGTAAACGCTATATAATTCTTCTCAAAAATTAACAAAAAGGAAGTGCTTTTAATTTTTTATATCTGCAAAAATGTTGCCAGAAATAAAAAAAACTAAAATCGCAAAAAATAGTTTTTTTAAAAATTCTCGAAAACGGCTAAAGTTAGTTTGCTTTTGAAAATACCGTTTAAAAGGTGTTTAAAGTGTACAACTTTTCTTTAATTCAACCGACATTTTAACTCCGACCGTTTTCAAGATTCCAATGCATCCAATCATCGAACAGAACCACACATGTTTCGGAGCGCCAGGCTCCATCATCATTGGTTTAATTAATACAATTTTATGAAAAGCTCAATTACATTATATAAACGTTAGTCTCAAAACATTAGCAAGAAATCTATCAAGGCTACCTCGAGGAAAATTATATTTTAAAAATTATAAAAACCTATTTCGAAAATTTTAAATTATGTAAAATAATATCATGATTAATTAAAAAAATATTTTTTTAATTTTCCTTTTATAGACATTCAAAAAATTTAATTATCCTCGAAGTACCCTTAATACATTTCTTGCTATTTTCTTGACACAGTTAAGTAACGTTTACACAATGTAAATTGAGCTTTGAATAAAATTTTATTAATTTGACCATTGGCTCTGATTGATGATGGTTATTTCGTGGAGGTACGATTTTTATTTCCTACAGTTAAAAATTTTAATGATAATAGCGGCAATGAATGTTTACTTTAGGCCATGATTTTGGATGTCATTCTCATTAAACATTCAGAATTTTAATTTTTGAGCTATTTAAATTTAATTATATTAAACCTTGCCATTGTGAGTTTTTCCAAATTTAATTTAACTAAAGTAACTTTATTCGATCTTTGACAATCCTCTAGCATTTGTCTAAGCAAAGCTTCAATGTAGATTCTTTAAAATTCAAGAAATTAGTAACAGTAATGCACAAGCTCAATGAATTTCATGTTCCGAGTTTTGACACCAAAATATTTTTTGAAACGAAATCAATTTGTAAGAGAAAAATGTGTTGGTGACCAGATATCTATCAGGCACTTAAATTGAATTGCATGGATTATGATTCTAAAGCCCAAACTTTCACACATAATTACCAAAATCACTGAATTAAAATAATTAACTAATCTCACAATATTTTTTTTTAAACGTCAGTACCGCATCCCTCTTGATACCCTTCATCCGGTGAATTTCTACTGCTACTCAACACCCTTTTCAGTGCTGTAACAGGCGGTAATACAGGAACAGCACCTTTCTGCCACACCCGTAGAGTTTTCGCAGTAGCAGGCAGACTAACTTGCGCTGCTTGAGATGAGGCTTCTGATGCTTTCATGTCGTACATTGGAAGGCCGTAATCGTTAGGATAGCCGGCGAGACGATTCGTACCTTGCGCTAGTCGGAAATTTAGTTCCTCGGCAGAACTACCAACGCT
The DNA here is from genome assembly GCA_911728435.2 of Apoderus coryli. Taxonomy (NCBI): domain Eukaryota; kingdom Metazoa; phylum Arthropoda; class Insecta; order Coleoptera; family Attelabidae; genus Apoderus; species Apoderus coryli. The sequence continues at coordinate 13,646,853 of OU452209.1, read as the reverse complement.
TAAGCCTTCACCACTTATTATCGGGGTTTTGTCATCGTAAAAACGCGTTGTAGAATTGTGTGCATTTTTTTCATCATCCCACAATCCTGAAGGATAGAGGGAATCTATATTTCGACTGTATTCACCACTAATTGGACGATCACTTGGATTTTCACTACCTTCTACAACTACAGCGATCACTTCATCATTTTCTAATGTTTTGGTATCATTAACTATATCTGGATTATTACCAGAGTTTGAAGAAGGCGAAATATATGATCCAGACATAATACTACCATTGCCATTATAATTGGTGGTGGAATATGATATATCGTTCATTCTCGGCGGTTTTTGAATTGGATTGCAGAACTGTAAATCGCTAGGATGCTGATGATGGTTACTAGAAACATCATGCGCTAAGGCAGTTGAGGGTAATGCAGGTTTTCCATTTGCCAAAGCATTTCCGTTAATTACCGCAACAACTTCCAGTTGACCAGGAGTTTTCGTCTCGACATATGGAGTCCGTTTCAGTCTTATTAACAATACGCAAATAATCACTAAGATGACTAATATTAAACCGACTAACGCAGCGCTTAAACCGGCAATTTGTCCGTTCCCCAACGAGCTTATTCCCATGGCTTGCGGTAGCACGCGTAATGTAAAGTTGGCCTCCGAATTCCCAGCACGATTCTCCGCGACACAATAAAACTCTGTCGAATCGATTTCGTTTGCATTTGTTATAACTAAACTACTCCTTTTATCATGTTTACCATTCTCAAATATAAATAACTTTTGACTAGCAGAAAATGCAGTGTTATTTAGCAGCAATTTACCATTCCAATACCATTTTATTAAAGCTGATGGAATCGCATTAGCCCTACATAGGACTGTTGCATTTTGCCCGGATATGGCTTCTACGTAACGGCTTGTTGGGAGTATTTCTGGTTTGCACGCAAAGTCGTCCACATGCAATTCGGCGAAAGATTTCGCGATAAGACGTTCAGGCCCGCCAGTACATTGTAAATCAACTGGATGAGGGATATTGTTGTGGATTAACCACTCTTTTAACGACCTTAAACGACAGTCGCAGTGCCAGGGATTTTGATGTAATTCGATACCATGTAGTTTACTTAAAGTCCTGCTGCTAAGAAATCTGAGCTCGGATAAACGGTTACCGTTCAACTTTAACGACTCTAGAGTATAGTTTAGAGACTCGAAAGCTTTCGGTGACACAAGTTCTATCTCACAATTTGATAAATCTAACCGCACTAATCCGTGTAATTCCTGAAACGCGTCTGCAGTAATTTTCTTAATAGGATTATTGGATAAAACTAAATCACGTAAATAACGTATATGTGGAAATGTTCCTGTAGGAACTGCTGTTAACATATTATTCGACAAATCTAATTCAATTAGGTTCGTTAATCCTTTAAACGCGTAATCGTTAATCTCACCGATTCGACAACTGCGTAAGTAAACGCGTTGTAAATTCACCAAACCAGATTTAAAAAACGTTTCACGCGGTAGTATCTGTAAATTGTTCCCAGATAAATCTAAAACTTGCGTTTCAGGATCCGTACTCTCGGGGATTGTTATAAGTCCACGCTCCATACACTCCACTGTTTGTTTACCACCTTTCCACTTACATGTACATAATGATGGACATGATTCACTAAAACTAGTAGCGATAACACTAAATATCACTAGCACTAATGCGATTAAGCGATACATTTTTGTTAAAAATCACTGGTAATATTTTTATAATCCATTTGGGGTTAATTTAAATACGTTAGCGAACGCGTATTATGTGAGTGGATAAGTTATACTTATGCAGAAAGAAGGTTTTTAACACGCCGAAAGCTAGATGCGGACTGAAGGATGCCCGAAAGCTCTTTCTCGACTCGCGCTGAATTGTATCGTCTCTTTCTGTCGATATGCGCACTCGTTTTGGAAGTAACCACCGCATCACTGTACTGATTTTTGTAATAGTAGTGAAGTGAAATGGGCACTGCTTCCACTCTTTTAATAATAATTTGTGTCTTGCTTGTTTTTTTTAGCATTTTGTCCTTTGTGGCATATTTTATTGATAATTTGCATATTAAATAAGTTTTTTCTCTATGGCTTTGCAACTGCTGTGTATTAGTATAGAGGTTAAAGCCTTTCAAATATAGAAGCAACTCACACATAAAATAAACAGGGAGTTCCAAAATTAACGTCCAGGGTGTGAAAAACTGCTTCTACTCTTTTATTAATTTCTGTCGTGGTTATTTTTTTAAGCATTTTATTGAAAAGTTATGTCCCCTATGGCTTTGCAACCGTTGCAGTTGTGTGTTAGTATAGTATAGAGCTTAATAGTCGAAGAGCTAGTAATGCAAGTTTCATGAAGTGTTTGGTGCACCTTAACCCTTATACACGGAAGTATGTTAAATATCCATATTTACGGACCATGGGTCCCTGGGACCCACAACTGTTTTTATTTATTTATACGATAATGTAATAATCCAAACTAGTTTAACTTTGAAATCGTTTTTTAATCATTTTGTAAATAAAATAATAAAAAAAAAAATGAGTACGGAAATAATAAAACAACTTTAGAAATATAAATTGCAAAAAACAAAAACTGGTCCTAATTAGTCGTCAAATAAAATTTCCTTAGATTGCAAAAAAGCATGTAACTTTAAAAAAATATCAAATACACTTATTTTTAAATAAAATAATACACAAAAAAAAAACATATAACTATAATGTGTTTGGCATCTAAATAAATGACTACGAAAATAATAAAACAACTCTAGAAATATAAATTGCTAAAAACAAAAGCCGTCGTCAAAAAACATTTCCTCAGATTGCAGAAACACATGTAACTAAAAAAATATACAGGTATAAAAAAACACTTTTTTCAGCTTGACAACTTATGCTGAACAGATATTGCATACTTTATTAGCACATTGTAGGCAAATGGGCAAATGATGGGCAGAAGTGGCAACTTTTTCTCTTAGAACATTCTACTTCGTATGCCACATTACCATCTCTTGCTGCTTCAAAATTATCATCAGTTAACTCAATCTTCTTCATTCTATCCATTTTACACAAGCACGGACGTTGGGTCCCCGGGACCCGATTGGGCAAAATAAAAACCCGAGAAAAAAATCAATACCATATCAGTACAGCACATCTACTAATAGAAGGCTAGACGGCCGGCCGACGGGAACCCCCACATACGCACCTCGAAATCGCGAATTATAGGACGGCTCGGGTCCAAGGGACCCGACGTCCGTGTTTAGGGGTTAAGATTTTTCACTTTTAGTAGGTATCTGGGATAAAAAGCAGGAATACCTGTGGTATTGGCTTAACCCAATCCGGGACACCAGTTACTGCGTATTATAGAAAGGTGTAATAAAATGTAATAAAAAAAAAAGGTTTGATTCAGAGACCAACAAATGCTATTCGGAGTTTAAATATTTTTACAAATAAATTTCAATAAGGCAGACACTTTTGAGAGGATTTACATTTTATGAAGCTTCCCAAAGTTGTTTTTTGAAAATACAATTTGAAATATTTGGTTCACTCTGAAATTTTGATAGCGTCTTAATTAAATATTTAAAAAATTAATAACGTAAAACCAGACTCCTTTTCCGGGGCTTAATTACTGGCAAACATGAAAATGGGTTTTGGTTACAATAGAAAGAGATCGGGTCCGAGTGGTCGGCGATGTGAGTGAGAGCACCGATCACCGCAGTAGCTACGCTTTCTTTCTACGCTCTCATTGGCTGTTGGTCACGTGCCATTAGCTGTACATTTAAAATTCATATTTTTCAATAGAACTAAAAAAACAAATAAATATTTAGGTAACTTTTTTTCTTAAACGTTTAATTTCTCTAGATTGAAAAATAGGGCAGTTAAGTATCTGCCTCTGAAGTTTTTTCTCTATGGCTTTGCAACCGCTGAGTGTAAGTTTAGAGCTTAAAGGCTTTCAAATAATATAGAAGCAACTAAAACACAAGGTAAACGGGGTGTCCTACAATTAGCGTTTCGGCATTGAAATGGGCACTGATTCTACTCTTTTATTAATTTGTGTCTTGGTTGTTTTTTTAGCATTTTATTTTTTATAATACATTCTAATCAGAAGTTGCATATTAAATACATTTCTTTCTCTATGGCTTTGCAACCGTTGTGAGTTAGTATATAGCTTAAACTTTAAAAGCTTTCAAATATAGAAGCAACTAAGTCACAAAGTAAACAGGTTGTCCTGTAATTAGCTTTCCAAGCTTGAAATGACTACTGCTTCCTGCTTGCACTCTTTTATTAATTTGTCTTCATGTTTTTTTTTAGAATTTTGTTTTTTGTGGTACATTTTATTGATAAATTGCATATTAAATAAGCTCTTTTCTCTATGGGTTTGCAATCGTTGTTTGTTAGTATAGAGCTTAAAATTTAAAAGCTTTCAAATATAGAAGCAATTAAGTCACAAAGTAAACAGGTTGTCCTGTAATTAGCTTTCCAAGCTTGAAATGACTATTGCTTCCTGCTTTCACTCTTTTATTAATTTGTCTTCATGTTATTTTTAGAATTTTGTTTTTTGTGGTACATTTTATTGATAAATTGCATATTAAATAAGCTCTTTTCTCTATGGGTTTGCAATCGTTGTTTGTTAGTATAGAGCTTAAAATTTAAAAGCTTTCAAATATAGAAGCAACTAAGTCACAAAGTAAACAGGTTGTCCTGTAATTAGCTTTCCAAGCTTGAAATGACTACTGCTTCCTGCTTTCACTTTTTTATTAATTTGTCTTCATGTTATTTTTAGAATTTTGTTTTTTGTGGTACATTTTATTGATAAATTGCATATTAAATAAGCTCTTTTCTCTATGGGTTTGCAATCGTTGTGTGTTAGTATAGAGCTTAAAATTTAAAAGCTTTCAAATATAGAAGCAATTAAGTTACAAAGTAAACAGGTTGTCCTGTAATTAGCTTTCCAAGCTTGAAATGACTACTGCTTCCTGCTTTCACTTTTTTATTAATTTGTCTTCATGTTATTTTTAGAATTTTGTTTTTTGTGGTACATTTTATTGATAAATTGCATATTAAATAAGCTCTTTTCTCTATGGGTTTGCAATCGTTGTGTGTTAGTATAGAGCTTAAAATTTAAAAGCTTTCAAATATAGAAGCAATTAAGTTACAAAGTAAACAGGTTGTCCTGTAATTAGCTTTCCAAGCTTGAAATGACTACTGCTTCCTGCTTTCACTTTTTTATTAATTTGTCTTCATGTTATTTTTAGAATTTTGTTTTTTGTGGTACATTTTATTGATAAATTGCATATTAAATAAGCTCTTTTCTCTATGGGTTTGCAATCGTTGTGTGTTAGTATAGAGCTTAAAATTTAAAAGCTTTCAAATATAGAAGCAATTAAGTTACAAAGTAAACAGGTTGTCCTGTAATTAGCTTTCCAAGCTTGAAATGACTACTGCTTCCTGCTTTCACTCTTTTATTAATTTGTCTTCATGTTTTTTTTAGAATTTTGTTTTTTGTGGTATATTTTATTGATAAATTGATATTAAATAAGCTCTTTTCTCTATGGGTTTGCAATCGTTGTTTGTTAGTATAGAGCTTAAAGTTTAAAAGCTTTCAAATATAGAAGCAACTAAGTCACAAAGTAAACAGGTTGTCCTGTAATTAGCTTTCCAAGCTTGAGATGACTACTGCTTCCTGCTTTCACTTTTTTATTATTTAGTGTCTTCGTGTGTTTTTTTTAGAATTTTGTTTTTTGTGCTATATTTTAATGATAAATTGCATATGAAATAAGCTCTTTTCTCTATGGGTTTGCAATCTTTGTTTGTTAGTATAGAGCTTAAAGTTTAAAAGCTTTCAAATATAGAAGCAACTAAGTCACAATGTAAACAGGTTGTCCTGTAATTAACTTTCCAAGCTTGAAATGACTACTGCTTGCTGCTTTCACTTTTTTATTAATTTGTGTCTTCATGTTTTTTTTAGAATTTTGTTTTTTGTGGTATATTTAACTGATAAATTGCATATTATATAAGTTCTTTTCTTTATGGGTTTGAAATCGTTGTTTGTTAGTATAGAGCTTAAAGTTTAAAAGCTTTCAAATATAGAAGCAACTAAGCCACAAAGTAAACAGGTTGTCCTGTAATTAGCTTTCCAAGCTTGAGATGACTACTGCTTCCTGCTTTCACTTGTTTATTATTTAGTGTCTTCGTGTGTTTTTTTTAGAATTTTGTTTTTTGTGCTATATTTTAATGATAAATTGCATATGAAATAAGCTCTTTTCTCTATGGGTTTGCAATCTTTGTTTGTTAGTATAGAGCTTAAAGTTTAAAAGCTTTCAAATATAGAAGCAACTAAGTCACAATGTAAACAGGTTGTCCTGTAATTAGCTTTCCAAGCTTGAAATGACTACGGCTTCCTGCTTTCACTCTTTTATTAATTTGTGTCTTCATGTTTTTTTTTTTAGAATTTTGTTTTTTGTGGTACATTTTATTGATAAAGTGCATATTAAATAAGCTCTTTTCTCTATGGGTTTGCAACCGTTGTTTGTTCGTATAGAGCTTAAAGTTTAAAAGCTTTCAAATATAGAAGCAACTAAGTCACAAAGTAAACAGGTTGTCCTGTAATTAGCTTTCCAAGCTTGAAATGACTACTGCTTCCTGCTTTCACACTTTTATTAATTTGTGTCTTCATGTTTTTTTTTTAGAATTTTGTTTTTTTGTGGTATATTTTATTGATAAATTGCATATTAAATAAGCTCTTTTCTCTATGGGTTTGCAACCGTTGTTTGTTCGTATAGAGCTTAAAGTTTAAAAGCTTTCAAATATAGAAGCAACTAAGTCACAAAGTAAACAGGTTGTCCTGTAATTAGCTTTCCAAGCTTGAAATGACTACTGCTTCCTGCTTTCACACTTTTATTAATTTGTGTCTTCATGTTTTTTTTTTAGAATTTTGTTTTTTTGTGGTATATTTTATTGATAAATTGCATATTAAATAAGCTCTTTTCTCTATGGGTTTGCAACCGTTGTTTGTTCGTATAGAGCTTAAAGTTTAAAAGCTTTCAAATATAGAAGCAACTAACTCACAAATAAACAGGTTGTCCTGTAATTAGCTTTCCAAGCTTAAAATGACTACTGCTTCCTGCTTTCACTCTTTTATTAATTTGTGTCTTCATGTTTTTTTTTTTAGAATTTTGTTTTTTGTGGTACATTTTATTGATAAAGTGCATATTAAATAAGCTCTTTTCTCTATGGGTTTGCAACCGTTGTTTGTTCGTATAGAGCTTAAAGTTTAAAAGCTTTCAAATATAGAAGCAACTAAGTCACAAAGTAAACAGGTTGTCCTGTAATTAGCTTTCCAAGCTTGAAATGACTACTGCTTCCTGCTTTCACACTTTTATTAATTTGTGTCTTCATGTTTTTTTTTTAGAATTTTGTTTTTTGTGGTATATTTTATTGATAAATTGCATATTAATAAGCTCTTTTCTCTATAAGTTTGCAATCGTTGTTTGTTAGTATAGAGCTTAATGTTTAAAAGCTTTCAAATATAGAAGCAACTAAGTCACAAAGTAAACAGGTTGTCCTGTAATTAGCTTTCTAAGCTTGAAATGACTACCGCTTCCTGATTTCACTCTTTTATTAATTTGTGTTCATGTTTTTTTTTTTTAGAATTTTGTTTTTTGTGGTATATTTTATTGATAAATTGCATATTAATAAGCTCTTTTCTCTATAAGTTTGCAATCGTTGTTTGTTAGTATAGAGCTTAATGTTTAAAAGCTTTCAAATATAGAAGCAACTAAGTCACAAAGTAAACAGGTTGTCCTGTAATTAGCTTTCTAAGCTTGAAATGACTACCGCTTCCTGATTTCACTCTTTTATTAATTTGTGTTCATGTTTTTTTTTTTTAGAATTTTGTTTTTTGTGGTATATTTTATTGATAAATTGCATATTAATAAGCTCTTTTCTCTATAAGTTTGCAATCGTTGTTTGTTAGTATAGAGCTTAATGTTTAAAAGCTTTCAAATATAGAAGCAACTAAGTCACAAAGTAAACAGGTTGTCCTGTAATTAGCTTTCTAAGTTTGAAATGACTACTGCTTCCTGCTTTCACTTTTTTATTAATTTGTGTCGTCATTTTTTTTTTTTAAATTTTGTTTTTTGTGGTATATTTTATTGATAAATTGCATATTAATAAGCTCTTTTCTCTATAAGTTTGCAATCGTTGTTTGTTAGTATAGAGCTTAATGTTTAAAAGCTTTCAAATATAGAAGCAACTAAGTCACAAAGTAAACAGGTTGTCCTGTAATTAGCTTTCTAAGCTTGAAATGACTACCGCTTCCTGCTTTCACTCTTTTATTAATTTGTGTCTTCATGTTTTTTTTTTTAGAATTTTGTTTTTTGTGGTATATTTTATTGATACATTGCATATTAAATAAGCTCTTTTCTCTATGGGTTTGCAATCGTTGTTTGTTATTATAGACCTTAAAATTTAAAAGCTTTCAAATATAGAAGCAACTAAGTTACAAAGTAAACAGGTTGTCCTGTAATTAGCTTTCCAAGCTTGAAATGACTACTGCTTCCTGCTTTCACTCTTTTATTAATTTGTGTCTTCATGTTTTTTTTTAGAATTTTGTTTTTTGTGGTATATTTTATTGATAAATTGCATATTAAATAAGTTCTTTTCTCTATGGCTTTGCAACCGTTGTGTGTTAGTATATAAAGCTTTAAGGCTTTCAATTATAGAAGCAACTAAAACAAAACGAAAGCACGGTGTCCCACAATTCGCGTTCCTGGATAAAACTGTTTTACTTTTAGAGGGACAAAGATAAGTAAAAATTACTTTTTCATTACCAAACTACTGACTGATATATCCTTGCAATACAATTGATTTGTGTGGTTCATAAACCAATAATAATATCTTGTAAGCTCCAGGCTACACTGATCTCTTTGGTGTCAGCTCTTAGCTCGGAGTCAGATAGCAGGAATACTATTACGAGCGTGTATCTTTGAACTATACTATTATAGAAAAATAAAATGTATTTATTTATTTAGCCTTCCTTATGTGTGGCTACTTCTTCACCGAAAACTTAATGTTGTGTAGAAGTATGTATTTGTCAGAAATTTCAATATTTTCATAGTCCAAATAAATTCCAAAGAATATTTCGTTCCCGCAATGTCACATTTAAGCCCATTATTCACCCAACCTTTATCAACAACAAGAATTGAGAAACGCTTTCCGGGTATTTATTGTTGTAGAATTCTATTGAACGAAATGTTTTTTTTCTTCAGAAAAAAATTTACCTGTTCAGAAAGAGTGCGTTTTTTTTATTGTTATAGAGGCACATATCAAGCCGGAGACACGTATTAGAAATATGTGAACGTGTTTCAGTGAGAAGGGAAGAGATTAATATTTTAAATTTGATTTTTTATGCTGTGAGAAAACGTAGTAAAGAGATGTGTTACACAGGAACGTGTTATTTTTTAATTTAGCGAAGTAGACTACGGACTATAATAATACAGTAACCTCACCTTTTCTGTACCTATCGAAGAGCTTGTATTTTGGATTTGCTAAAAATGTAGATATTGATTTATACGAGGGTTGCCTTTTATATTTCGGGATTTGACAACCCTGGTGTTGCAATCTGGCAACTGACAGATCTATCGTAAAGTTGGACATTTTTGAGGTTATACGTTTTGACATACGAGCGCTATTTGTGTTGTTTAGAGTATTCATCTCGGCCCAAAAATGGAATTAAATCGTGAACATTTTCGTGCGATTATTTTTTGCAACTTTCGACGTTGATTAACGCAGCAACAGTGCATGGATGAACTTAATTCAATTTTTGGCGATGGAGCTTCATCAAGGACCAGTGTTTATCGATGGTATGATGAATTCAATCGTGGTCGTAGTTCACTCCAAGACGAATTTCGTGAAGGTCGTCCAAAATCAGTTGTTGTTCCGAAAACCATTGATGCTGTGCGCGAACTGATATTGCAAGATCGTCATGTGACCTATCAAGAGATTGAGACAACCTTAGGCATTAGTGGGACCAGCATACATTCAATATTGCATAAACATTTGACTGTCAAAAAAATTTGTTCGCGTTGGATCCCACACAAATTGTCAATCGCTCAAAAAAGGCTCGTGTCGATTTGTCGAAAGAAATGCTCAAAAAATACGATCGCGGTGTTTCCAAACACGTCTATGACAGGTGACGAATCGTGGATTTACGCGTATGAGCCCGAAAGTAAACAGCTATCGACTGCATGGATCTTTCAAGATGAGCCAAATCCAACAAAAGTTGTTCGCGCACGAAGCACTTCCAAGCAAATGGTCGTCTGTTTTTTCGGAAAACAGGACATGTCGCAACCGTACCACTAGAACAACGCAGACCAGTCAATTCTGAGTGGTACACAACCATTTGTTTGCCAGTTGTCTTCCAAGAACTCAGGAAAACCAACCGCCGAAGACGGATCACTTTTCACCACGACCATACGAGCTCTCACACATCGGCTCAAACAACTGCATTTTTGATCACACAAAACATCATTTTGATGAGTCATCCACCGTATAGTCCTGACTTGGCACCGAATGACTTCTTTTTATTCCCGTACGTAAAAAACAAACTGAGAGGTCAACGTTTTTCGACACCTCAAGAAGCGGTTGCTGCCTTCAGAACGCATGTTTTGGGGAAACCTCAGAGTGGCAAAATTGCTTCGACAATTAATTTAAACGCATGCAAAACTGTATAGATCTTCATGGGGAATATTTTGAAAAACAATAAAGTGATTTTCGATGATTAATATTTGTTTTTGTTCTCTAATCCCCAAATAGAAAAGGCAACCCTGGTACGATTGTATTCAAAAATCTTATACAACAAAAGTTTTTTGGAATGTGATACTGTTTTTTCTCACTTCTCACAATACATACGTTACAAACAAACATATTTTACTTTTAAATCTCTAACCATTTTGTTGAGCAGTTATCTGTACCAAAGAAAGCAGTGTGTAAAGAGATCAGATTGCTCAGAATTTAAAGAATTGAACTGTGCAGGCTTATCTTGTTCAGTTTTCAGCTTGGTGTGGACGTTGTGGTCTGATGCTGAACTCCAGTACGACTGTGGCGGCGTGCGGAGCTGATGTGCTCTTCTGGTAATGTTTTGGTGGGCGGGAAAGTGGGCAGTGGGTGGATAACTTGAGAGATTTGGGTATTTTCATTGATTCCAAATTAAGTATCAATGATCATTATTCTCAATTATATAATAATTAATTCTTTAGACTGAAATGCATGTATCATTTGGTGGTGTTTGGTTCCTTTTGTTGCCGACATTAATTCAATGTTTAATAAATTTAAAAATCCCAGGGTTGCTATTCGATTCGATTATTTATATTTTGTATTACTACCAGAGTACCTTTACGATCAGCTTTTTAGGAGATCGCATGGGCATGGATTGGACTTGTGCCTCAATTCCTTTACAATTCCGCAACACTCCACCGTTAAATTCGAAGGCTGTTTTTCATACATTTGGCAACAGCCACTCTTCCACGCATTCCAAGTAAACAATAAATATTGAGAGGCAACACGCCTTCCCCGAGAATAATCAATTACGGATAGAACCTACGGCTGAAGTCACATTTGAAACTATTCAAAGGCATATCAATGATATCCAACATATTGTTTAAAAGTTGACGCTTTTAAACACTATGTTGGATATCATTGATATGCCTTTGAATAGTTTCAAATGTGACTTGAGGCGTAGGCTCTATCCGTAATTGATTATTCTCGGGGAAGGCGTGTTGCCTCTCAATATTTATTGTTTACTTGGAATGCGTGGAAGAGTGGCTTTTGCCAAATGTCATTCCTTTTGTGTAATTATACTAAGTGACTTAGGCATTATTATTATTATTTTGTCGTCCTAATGAATTCTCATTTACGTGATAGATAGCAGTTCTCACATTTTGGTTTAACAGATTCATTTGTCCAATTTTTTCAATCGTATTTATTTGGTCGAACGCAGTACATTCAATTTAACGGGTTTCAGTCATCGTTGATTGAAGTGACTTCTGGTGTTCCTCAAGGATCGGTGTTGGGGCCATTGATTTTCCATGTTTTTATTAACGATATTGTATATACCTTGAAATCTAGATGTCCATTATGCTCTTGAAACACGACGAGACTCTGTCAGCTAATTCCACCTCGTCTAAGATATCAATTAAACAAATTGCTGTCTCTTTGGTGTCTAGGGACGTTAGTCAGCTGATAAAGAGGCTTCAGCCGATATGGTTGATGATTATCGAATATTGATTGATCTAAAAATCTTGAATAAGTGGCGTATATCTTTTTCATACCCTAAGTAGAACCATCATTTAGCTGATACGTGAAAGAACTATTAATAAATATATTATGAACTTCTTGGTATGCACACAATGGGTTCTTTCTCTATAAAAATAGACACACATGTTTAACAAAGATAGTTCAAAAACTTATTCACAAATGAATATAGTAAGTTCGTAGAAGCAAATAGTAGTAAAGTATCTTTTGAATTTGCTAAAAACTACTAGTATTTTAAATCACGTCGGTTCATTGTATAGGTGATTTTACTATATTTCGGGAATCCTATTATGAAAAAACACCTTTTTACTTGAGCCGTTCATTCATGCTTGTTAGAAAAGCATCAGAAAAGTTTATTTTACGGTTGACTTAATGCCGGTTTCTCATATTCACACAGGTCTTTACATTGGAGACGTGGGCAGGCTACCTGCCTACTTAAAATCATCATCATTTGAAAAGTGTAGTCTTATTGCTATTTAAAATAAAATTTTTAAATAATTATGTGTTTAGCATCAATATAAACAAATATGAACATCCTAGGAATCCTTGTTCAAAAGTTTCTATATTTTGCGGCATGGTCCTAGTCGCTTTTTTTAATCAAGCAAAATAAGATTTGATATCTCGCACGATAATAATAGGATTCTGTCTCTTTGAAAACTTGGTGAACAATTAATAATACCAGTCGTTTCTAGTGGCCCCTGTGAGAAAATGCATCATTGGATATAATTCTGGATTCTAGGATATTCTCAGCTGCATGTATACAATAAAAACGAATACCTATCCGCAAAGTTTTCATTTGTAAGAGCGAAATACATTATTAATGAAAAATGCTAAGTTAAGTGCAGTGATTTTAAAGTTAGCGTTCCTTCTTTGCTTTTGTTCAATTTTTAAATTTACAATTTACGATACCCTCGCTGAGTTGGGTAAGTTTCATGGAATTGATAGCTTCTCCATATACCTAAACGAAGAAAACTAAAGAACTCAAAATGTCAAACCAAATCAAGGCGAAGTTTCGATATTTTTTTTAAAATTTATTTCTTAGTTCCACCGAATGATAACAATACAACATATAACATTATGGCATTGCCAAACATAATAACTAATAGATACATATTAATCCGTTGTATAGTTCAAAAATTCATCCACAGAATAAAAAAATTTATCCACAAAATAATTTCTCAACTCCAGTTTAAATCCCTAAATGTTAGGTTTCTAAATTTGTTAATTTTCAGAATCTTATTATAACACTTTACGCCGATATAGTTAAGATTTTTCTGACCAATACTTAGTCTAGAAAATGGCAAAACCACGTTATTTTCGTTTCTAGTGCCATAATTGTGAACATCTTCTCTTTTAAGCAACGATTGACTTTATTTTTTGATATGAATTATGAGTGCGTACATGTAGAGGCAAGGAAAAGTCATTATTTTCAAATTCACAAAATGTTCCCTACATGATGCTGTCTGAGGAATTTTTTGTATTGCTCTTACAATCTTTTTTTGGGCCCTGAATACTCTAGTCGATCCACGGGCTCCTCCCCAAAATATGATTCCATATGTCAAGGTAGACTGGACTAAGCCGAAGTATATCACTTTCAGAATGCTGGTTGGTACAGTACCTCTAATATTCTTTATCAGAAACACACAGCTACTGACTTTTGGTAGTATGGTGTCAATATGTATGTCCCAGATTAGTTTTCTGTCTGTATACTGTCCCAGAAATTTGGTATTACTCACATTTTTTATAGACTCACCTCCTATATGTACCAGATAACTCTTATTGCTGGTGTTGTTTGCTATAGATATAGGCAGACCAACAGTTTTTAATGCATTAAGGGTAAGTCCGTTATGCACACACCACCGATACATCGCCCCAGTCACCACGTGGGCAGTCTGAACTAACCCTGCTTCATCCTTGGCTGAAACAAAAACACTAGTATCGTCTGCATAAAGAATGGGATATCCAAAAATACCCAGAACTTCAGAGATATCGTCAATAAAAACATTGAACAAGGTAGGTGAGAGACAGGAGCACTGCGACACCCCACTGCTCATGATCTGGGACCTCGAACGGACACCCGCAATTTCAACCACCTGTGTACGCTTGTGTTAGATAGATATGAAACAATGAGGACAATAAAACTCGAACAAAAATTGTCAAAATTGATCCCATACTAAAGAAGTTATTTAGGAATGATTTTGACCAAATGTTTCTTTGTCCGATTAATATTGCGGGGTAGTTATATTCCTAACAGGTGCGCATGTGTTAGGTACAATTTTTTTCCTACAAGCACTGCAAGTTTTGCAAAACCAAAGAGTACATGCAAAACTGTAGAAATAAAATACGTTGTTATTACTAGAGAAAAAGACCCATAATGGTATCTAATATACATGCTTGAGTTTGTAGTTTAATACATTTGAAAAATCAAAAGGCATACACCAGTTTTATAGGCATTGAATTGTACGATTCTTTTGAATGCATCGTATTGCCAAGCCCTACTCTTTTCTTAGTCATGCATGATAATGTTTTGGTTTTTTATTGCCGCGGTTATCCGCCCAAAAAGAATGAGTCAATTGGGTGTTTGTAAAGAAATCAGTAAAGTTATTATGAACTCGAAAATATTCATTCTTCTAATCTTTTTTTAGACAGCATTGACAATCCTTGAAATTAGTGAGGACAGCCTTTGCAGTTATCATAAAATCTGTCTTTTCACATTTTAATTTAGTAAGAATTTTATTGGAATGTTTAATTGGGATACGCTTGTTAAAAACTAATTATATCATAGTGGATACTGTCTTTTATCACTGAATTGGGCTGAGCAATCACGGATAGTCTCCATTAGCTCAGGTAGACGATGAGCTCTAATATGGCAAATAGCAGGCTCTATTTTTGATGACTTATTTAATATTTTGGAAATATACAGCATTTTGGGAATAAACCTTCTAATAATGCCACTAGCAAACGGCCATCTCTGCCTTTAAAAACCCTGTTCCCCATGAGAGACGAATGGATCTTCATGGTAAAGTTGTAAAGTGCAGATTGTTACTGTTTTATTGATTGTTCAAAACCAAACTCATCTAGAGCTTGCCAATATCTCAAACTCATCAAGATCAGTATGGAATTGTTAAAGCAGACTCTTGAATATCTAGAAAAACAACACTCTAGTACCACAGGTCTGGGACAGTGGCCAATGTGATTTAAAGGCGATTGAAATGAAGCAATCGTCTTGAATCATCTTTTCACGAGGTTGGAACTTCTGGAGATATCCAAATGTCGCTTTTGCCTGGAGGATGATGATACGGCGGAAAATCAATTATATTCCTGTCTGGCCGTAGATAGAACATTTAATGAATTAACCCTTTTACCAGCCTTAAAGATAGCTCATCCAGAGTTGTGTCCAAATATATTATAAACCATCTACTGTCCGAAGTCTCCATTGTCATTTCTCTTAAAATAGAATCTTATATTTGACCGTTCGTCATAGTAGCCACGTTCAAAATCGATATGTAAAATTTGTAGAGCCATGAAATAGTTTCACCGATATCTTCATGACAATTTTAGGTTAGGTTTAGGTTGTTTTGATGAAGAATGATTGTTTCACCAAAGACTTCAGGCAGAAAAATTTATGTTTACTCAACAGAATTGACCATTCTCCGTTCTTCTTGCCACATGACCACTTTTGACAACCCTTATTTGTTCTGAAGTGCTTCCATTGGTAACACCGATAGATCCAGGATTTTTTACCTGATACAATTATATACGAGGGTTGCCTTTTATATTTCGAGATTATAGAACAAAAACAAATATTAATAATCGAAAATCACTTTATTGTTTTTCAAAATATTCCCCATGAAGATCTATACACTTTTGCATGCGTTTGAACCAATTGTCGAAGCACTTTTGCCACTCTGATTGAGGTATCTCTAAAACATGCATTCTGAATGCAGCAACCGGTTGTTCGGGTGTCGAAATACGTTGACCTCTCAGTTTATTTTTTACGTACGGGAATAAAAAGAAGTCATTCGGTGCCAAGTCAGGACTATACGGCGGATGACTCATCAAATCGATGTTTTGGGTGCTCAAAAATGCAGTTGTTTGAGCCGATGTGTGAGAGCTTGCATTGTCGTGGTGATGAGTGATCCGTCTTCGGCGGTTGGTTTTCCTGATTTCTTGGAAGACAACTGACAAACAAATGGTTGTGTACCACTCAGAATTGACTGTTCTGCGTTGCTCTAGTGGTACGGTTTTGACATGTCCAGTTTTTCCGAAAAAACAGGCAAGCATTTGCTTGGAAGTGCTTCGAGCGCGAACAACTTTTGTTGGAATTGGCTCATCTTGAAACACCCATACAGTCGACTGCTGTTTACTTTCGGGCTCATACGCGTAAATCCACGATTAATCACCTGTCATAGACGTGTTTCGAAGCACCGCGATCGTATTTTTTGAGCATTTCTTTCGACCAATCGACACGAGCCTTTTTTGAGCGATTGACAAATTGTGTGGGATCCAACGCGAACAATTTTTTTTGACAGTCGAATGTTTATGGAATATTGAATGTATGCTGCTTGCAATATCAGTTCGCACACAGCATCAACTTTACGATAGAGCTGTCAGTAGCCAGATTGCAACATCAAGGTTGCTAAATCCCGAAATATAAAAGGCAACCATCGTATAAACGTCTTTTGAAGCTTTTCAGTTTTCGTTAAATTATGAGGGATCCAAGGAGAACAAATCTCCTACGGACTTATAGATGTATTGTAGGACCTTGCTGTTTGCACGTTGAAATTTTTACAACGACGACCGGCCCAGGTAGACAGGCACAAGCACAGGAAAGCAACAACGAGTTTGAAAGGAAGCAACGACGGCGATATACAATTCTTATCTTTAATGCTATCGGAATACAAAATATACGTCTTACTTTGTAATCATTTCAATCTGCCTTTTTTAAAAGCGACTTTATTAAGATGAATATTCATTGATAATTTGATTTTGTTCTTTGGTAATTCTGCTTTTAATAAATGCATCCTGTTTTGAACATAAAAATCATGCTACAGTAATCGAGTTAGCTGACAGGATAGGGAAGGGTATAACTAATGTGAGGTTTACTAATTATTGTTATTAACAGAATATTGTAATTATGTTAATAAAACATTCAAGGTTCATATTTTCAGTCCTCTTTGAATACAGATTCCACAAAGCAACAACCTCGTCCGGAAAATCACCCGGTTCCTTATTAATAAAGAAACAGAAACAGGGGTTGCACGATAGCAGTAGCGTTTATACAGGGTTTCCCAAAGCCTGCCATAGCTTACCAGCGAATTTAGCACGGCCGGATTTCCTACATTTTTCGGGAATACACAACGAGAAAATTCTGAAACTTGGTATAAGATATACTTGTAAGATTTTACATATACGGATGAAACAAAAATTTGATATTCTTCGTCATAAGCGTCCCAAACGGTAAGGTAAAGGGGTTAGAAATACCACAAAATTTTAGTACGAAAAAAAGGAGCTTTTGTTAAACTACAATAGCATGGGCCCTTTTCGAGTAAAATTGGTTAATATTTTTAGTAACAATAAAATCTCTATACACATCAAACAAAAATATCATCACATTCAAAATATGTTTTTGGTTAACTACACAATAACAGAGAATATTGGCTTCACAATTATTTTTGAACTGTATACTTTATGATTAAATTATATTTATTATATTTCTCGTTTTCTTTAGATTTGCAATTTATATTATTTCCAATAGAAATGTATTTATTTATTTTAAATAGTTCTAAATCTTTTTTTAAATAAGAATATAATCAAAAACCACATGTTCTGGCCTCAAGTATGATTAATTCACAGTCGAGGGCTGCGGACTGGTTTGCAGCTAACAAACTCTGTATGAATGCCAATAAAACAGCTACTAAAATATTTACATTACGTGAGACGGATGTTGCTGTTTCTGATGGTCTGGTAAAGTTTTTGGGTGTCACTTTGGACCAAAAGCTAACCTGGGTGGATCATGTCGAGGTTACCATTGCCAAGTTGTCTAAGGTTGTGTTCATGTTGCGAAGCTTGAAGGGTGAAGTCTCTTTTAATGTTTTGAAATCAGCATATTATGGCCTTTTTTACAGTGTGGCTTCATATGCTTTGTCAATTTGGGGACACTTTTGTCATGCTAGTCGGGTATTCGCAATCCAAAGACGAGTGGTGCGAATAATGACAGATTTGAAGTTTAGAGAGGATGTCAGACCTAAATTTAAAGAATGTAAAATAATTACACTGCCGTGTCTCTATATCTACATTTCAATTATGTATGTGAAAAATAATTACAATCTGTACATAAGGCATGATGAAGTTCACAACAACAATACCAGAAACAAAAATGACATTCTTCCTGAATATATGAGGTTGGGTAGAAGCAGAAATTCTGTGAATTATTATGGTCCCACATGCTATAATCATTTGCCAGATAGTTTGAAAACACTGAGCCTTGCAATGTTCAAAAATAGATTGAAAAACTACTTAATTGACCAGGCTTTTTACTCCATAGATGAATTCCTCAGCACTGACTTTCTGTTTTGATTAAGTTATATACATTTCTATGTTTTTATGTTGTGTTATGTAATATTTTAATATTTAATATGACTTGTGTAAACCTTTTTTACAATTGGGCTATACACCGACCTAATGTATGTCCTATTCACTTGCCATTTTAAAATTTTAAACGGTTTCGTTGAAAAAATAAACGCACAGAATGACCCTATTTTTTGCAAAAATTGGCCGAACGGGAAGATTTAGTTATAGGGATCATAACAATAACTTTACTTTATTTTATCCAAAGTCTTCAAAAAATCCAAAAAATACTGGGTGTTCCATTTAAAAAAATATAACTTTGATATGCCACACTTTTCTGGGACACCAGGTATATTTAAAAACATTTTTGTTAAATGCTCCTGGTAGACCTACATACACCCACGTAAACAAAATTTGCAATTTGAATTTTGTTAGGCTATGAGAGACCGAGGCGAATGTACTGCCCGACCCGGTATAATAACCCGCGAGATAGATTTTTAGTCCTTTCGTGTACCGACAACAAAAATGGCACTTTCTTCCAAAAATTATTCGTTCAGATTTTATCAAAAGTCGCTTCACTATATAACTCCACCTAATCTCCATTCAAGCGATCCTGAAGTTTATCGCAACAATACTTACAATGCCAGGGTTTAAAAGTACCCGTAATATAATTACTATGTTGTTCAATAATAAGCTTCTTTCCCAACTTCCGTAACAATATAAACAAGAACAATTATTTTGCTTTCATTCAAAATCATAAAACAATTTGAAGTTCCCGAATTAGCGTATTACTTAACTATATAAAGAATAAAGACAGCGTAAGCGAGAAAGAGAGTTTACCAGTTTTTGTCTCCCAGGCACAAACCCATAAAAGCGCTTTATGAAACTTTTCCCTCAATTCTCTCTCCCCCTCACCCTTCTAGGTATATATAGTACTTTTAATTAAATTTTCTAGATTTCCAGAAGTTTTATCGACACCTCTTTTAGTTTCAGGTTCTCGATTTATTAGAAAAGCATGTCAAAAACTTCAGCGAAAACTCTTTCTCAAATTAATTTTAACATATTGCACGGAATGTTGGACTCTTGTATGTAGTTCAATAGAACGTTAATTGGAAAAATACGGAGACGATAGAGTTTGCGTAGTGTCACCAGAATGAACGAAGAGTCAGGCAACAGGCAAAGCCTTACCTTTGTCATGATATCATTACAAGAAATGCTGCAGTATTATAGGAAAGGAAGAAACTATGTAATATTGCACAGTTTTTATACTCGAGGACTTTGCCGGTAAGGAGCAGTAGCGGCGTGCGAAGGTAGGAAGTATCTTAGAGCCCTTAGTTTTCTCCTTAAATTATAACGATCTTCCAAGAAACAGGACAACAAAATAATATATTTTTTCTCTTCTATTATTATACTTTTCTTAGACTTCCAGAGATTTGGGGTCAAGACATTAATAGGGTATGTGTTGCTCAACAAGGAATTATCCTTTTTTTTTTTTTTTTTTTTCTGAATTAATCCATTTATCGAGGAGTGAATGTTATTGTTGAATAAAACCACGTCTACTCCACAAAATATTTTTATATATATGTTAAAATTTCATATAGGTAGCCAGACATGTTTCGGACTACACGTCCATCATCAGTGGCTAAGTAACCTTTAACAATATCGTTGAATGTGGGGATTACACTTCATATGGCAGTAATATAGAGATTTGAAAATATTGATTTGAACATTTATATAATATCACTCTGCGGAAATTTATGTTTTACATTAATAGAAGAAGTCATAAAACTTAAATTAAATTATTATACTTAGTAGATACTACTAAGTAGACGTGGTTTTATTCAACAAGGAATTATCCATTTGCTTTTTCTTTAAAACTCTTTCCATACAGTAAATATCAATATTGCAACGTAAATATAAATAAATATTTATATATTTATATTTATGTGTAAAAGTAATAATTTTATGACCTTTTTGTCATTTATCTAAATTTAATTAATTTTTGTTTTGTTTTAGACATCAGCTATTTTTTTTAAGTATCGGGTTTTGTTCATTCTTCTTCTCTTTGGAGGCACTATTTATACGTACATATTCTAGGCCAAGTTCTTGTACGCAAAATAATTGATTTTTTTTTAGTTTTATTATAAAATTAATTTTGCCCTCTTTTCTACTATTTACGAACCCCTTATATGTAAACAAAATTGTTATCCTGCATGTTGTAGGTTATCTTATATCAAATCTACATATAAGTAGCCAATTTTTCTGTTATATTTGGAAAAACTTTTTTTATTTCGTTTTTGACCCTTTTTCGAACGCCTGTGTGAACCAGTTCATTTATGCAACATTTTTTAGGTTATATTCTATCACAACTACGAAAAATTATTTCGTATTCCGACTAAGTTTAGGAAGTATATATGTTTTTATTTTGACCCCTTTTACACTATTTACGAACGCCTATAAAAACAAGTTATTTATAACACATTTTTTAGGTTATATTCTATAAAAGCTATAAATAACTAGTCAATATTTCTGCTTTTTTTAAAAATTCGTTTTTTCTAACCTTTTTACCCCATTTTACACTTTTTTCGAAAGTCAATGTGGTCTAATTGTTTAGGTTAAATATTCTAGGTTACGTTTAATGAAACGCACAAAAAATTATTCAATATTTCGGATAAGTTTAAGAACTATGATTTTTTAAATTTTCGAACCCTCTTTTAAACCTATAAATATCCGGTAGTATTTTCGTACCAAATGTGGTTAAAATCCGTTAAGTGGTTTTTGAGCTATCACGGCTACAAATTTTTTCTGACCCTTTTATAGAATTTTCACGGACACCTATGGTACATTAATTTTTGTCGTGTATTTCTAACACCAATTCAACTAGTTAAATATAAAATTTTTTACAATTTAGTTTTTTTTATTTTAACTCTTTTTCTACTATTTACGAACGCCTATGTAAATAAAAATTTTATGCTGCATTTTTTAGGTTATCTTATAAATATCAAAGGCATAATATATAATTAGCCAATTTTTCTGGTATATTGTAAACATTTTTATATTTAACTAGTTGAATTTGTGTTAAAAATACACGACAAAAATTAATGTACCATAGGCGTCCGTGAAAATTCTATAAAAGGGTCAGAAAAAATTTATATCCGTGATAACTCAAAAACCACTTAACGGATTTTAACCACATTTGGTACGAAAATGCTACACGATATTTATAGGTGGTGATTAACATTGAGCGTAGGCAAGGGGTTTAAAATAAGGTTCAAAAATTTAAAAAATCATAGTTCTTAAACTTATCCGAAATATTGAATAATTTTTCATAGTTGTGATAGGCGTTCGAAAATAGTCTAAAAAAGGGTCAAAACGAAAAAAAAAATGTTTCCCAAATATACCAGAAAAATTGGCTAATTATATATAGCTTTGATATAAGATAAAAAAATGCAGCATAAAATCTTTATTTACATAGGTGTTCGTAAATAGTAGAAAAAGGGGCAAAATAAATTTTATAATAAAACTAAAAAAAAAAATCAATTATTTTGCATACAAGAACTTGGCCTAGAAGATCTGAAATATAAAATATGTAGGTACGTATAAATAGTGCCTCCAAAGAGAAGAAAAATGAACAAAACCCGATACTTAAAAAAAATAGCTGTCTAAAACAAAACAAAAATTTATTAAATTTAGATAAATGACAAAAAGGTCATAAAATTATTACTTTTACACTTAAATATGGAGACCTATTCGTGCCTCGAGGGCAACAGTTTATTTATGTATAAAATGACCAAAAACAAGTATTTCCGGTGAAATTAAAAAAAAAAAAAATCATGAAACTAATACTCTCCATATATTACATATTATATGATATGGAGAGAGATATAATAGGTACTTACTGTCTAGGAGAATAGGGCTGAAGCTAACTTGCCCTGCAGTAGCGATGAAAGCATTAACTGTGCATTTTTTTAGCGTGCAATCTGAACTACAGTCCTCGACTGCAATCCACCAGCACCCCCGACTTTGTAGTCAATAACTACTTGACATAGGCAAGTCTACCGATCCAATCTCTATCCGCGCTACCAGGTACTTGACTACCGTGATCACACCGACAGATGTTTGAACATGTGGGCAACTCCCGCCCTTTCACTGTGTAGCATTTAAGTTTCTATAAAGAGTATAATTCTATTTGATGCACTCACTCTGTATTAAAAAAAAAATTAATAAAAATTAATATTATGCCTGCCTATCCTACTATTTGAAGTTTTATTACGTAATACTTAATTGAACTTCATTTAATCATTTATTGAAGTTTTTGTTAAAAATCTGATGATATCCGAAGTCAAAAATTTGAAACAAATTGTTTTTGTTTACTTTAATTAGCACATTTTCAATCTGAAACCTAGCCTGCTATTTGAAATTTTATTAAGTAATACTTAATTGAAATTCCTTTAATCATTTATCAAAGTTTTTGTTAAATATCTGATGATAACCGATATGAAAATTTTGAAACAAATTGTTTTTGTCTACTTTAATTAGCACATTTTAAAACTGAAACCTAGCCTGCTATTTGAAATTTTATTACGTAATACTTAATTGAAATTCATTTAATCATTTATTGAAATTTTTGTTAAATATCTGATGATAACCGATATCAAAGTTTTGAAACAAATTGTTTTTGTTTACTTTAATTAGCACATATTAAAACTCAAACCCTTGAATATCCTAACATCAAAAGCAGCCTTAAATATTATTCCCGTTGATTGCTGTGCATACTTCTCTGTTCCCATGGTTATGAAATACTTTTAGTGGATATGTCATCTACGGACTTCTGGAAAAAAAGTTGTTCATGGTTAAAAATGTTATAAATACAAACTCAATTAATTGATTCGTTGATGAAGAATTGAAACATTTTCACCTAGCAAATTGAGCTAGTATTTGGAGACAATTCCATATTGTTTGCAATTTTGTTTTCTGGTGGTTATTTGAGAAAACAAAAACAATGTGGAATCGATACATCCATGGCTGTATAATACAAATATGTTTAAATTCACTTACACCTAGAAATTTGTAGCTTATTCTTCCAAATCAGGAAATGTTTACCATACTTCAATGTCTTACCATTGACCAAATGAAATTATTTACGTTTTTTCTTTCGAAATTTATAAGCGCGAGACGAACTACTATATCAATTATCGAATAACGACCTTGAAAATAGCAATTAAATGGTCATAAACTCCGCAAACATGGTTTCGACGATAAAAAGCTCACTAGTTTTTACGCGATACCGGCGCGGCGCACTGGATATATAATTTATCTGTAACAAAGAAAGTAGGCACTGTTAAAAAATAACAATTATTATTTTTTTTGTTTATAATTTTTGAGTATTAAAAAAAAATATGCGCAATATTACTAAATTTATTTGAGGAGTAGGTACCTACCATGTGAGAAACCTTGCTGCACTAAACCCCAATCCATTCCATTCCATGCTAAATCTTGACAAAACTAGGGCCTATGGGCACTCCTGAAATGTACAAAAAAAAGAAATCCTTAACAAAATTATATTAATTATTTTATAACGAATGTACTATTTTAAAATCGGATAATTTTATTTGCAAATGGCACTTAAACAAATACATTTTAAGCTCAATTGATCCAAGTAGGATATACAGTGCTGTTTTGGCATTTAAAAATATACAGTTTGATAATTTTGTCTCCATCCGTATAGTCTATCTATAGTCAATGTAAAATATATAAATTTAACGCTTCTACCGGGACTATCCGGGCCTCCCAGGCCTCTTTACATTATGAAAGGGCATTGAATGCAGCGTTTTTTGATACATTTCTCCCTCGTATATAAGACGTATAACAAATCATGCCTGCCAAAGGATACCGACAGTATTAAAAATAACTACAGTGACTGGAAAAAGTTTGGGAGTTTGCAAATAAATATATGAATGAAATAAATAATATTTGGCAACGTGTTATTTTCTCAGATTAACCTAAAAAATATAATCGGATGGCATCATATGATGGCGAAGACTTAATGTGGAATTTAAACAATAAAATTTGTGCCCGACATTAGAACACGGTGGCAGAATATTGTAACCATGATCTGTTCAATAGTTTTTCTTAGATTAATAAAATGAAAGAAGATCTATCAAATTCGATAATAATTTTTAAAAAAACCTCAAGTGGATGAAACTTTTTGCAGGCACTGTATCAGACACGACCAGTATACGACACGAGCGGAACACGTTGAGAGTTTAAGTATCAAGATTTACATGTGCAAAACCACCGTCTTCTTTTAAATATTTATCATCAGTTAAGGTCTGAAAATAATGAAGTGACGAATACACATATTATAAAATTCTTACGTTCTCTATAGAAAATGTTACTGACTAAGTGAGTAAAATTTGTTGTTAGTTTATAATATCAGAAGCATATTATTATAAATGTATTTACTTATATGCATAACAAGTATTAACAATAGTATTAATCATTATAAAGGTATGATTGCTGTTCAAACACGGACTAGGTACGTGTGCATCTAGGTCTAAACTTCTAAACACAAAAACAGTCTTTTTCAGCGTAGGTTTATATGTTGCCGTGTTGAAGCGGCAAGGAAAAATACAGTATACTTTTATACAAATGAACATACAATTGTTAATACATAAAGCATTTTTAAAATATCATAGGGAATGTATTATTATGAGTTGTGGTTTTTTATATCATTTTAAACTAACTTTAGAAACACTATACCTAATTTTGTTCAAAATAGTCTAATTATTAATCACATGGAAAAAAATAATAAGTAATTCTATTTGGCAGGCAGATATTTTACAAGAACCAAGACGCGTTCCATGTAGGTATTTTAAGAAAAATATTTAGAACTATTGGACATTTTGATGTGAAAATCTAAAAAATTAATCACTTACACCTGACACTCGTTCTTTTGTTTAACCTCCTGGATACCATACCAGCAATAACCAAGCTTTACATAGTTCCAAGCACTAAATTGTTGACTAGATTTAAAAACTGAGTAGCCCGACACAATTAGAAACCATTTTTACCGATTTTTTTAGTACACACATCACTTTTACGCGACCGCCGCGGCGATGATTGAACATTTATTACCAAAATAACTAAAAACAAATAATGTAATTATATCCACTTAATTTATATTCGCGAGCAAAATTTAAGACGGTTCGTGGTATTATAAAATACCAAAAGTATCTTCTAAAATCTATAACACATCTTTACCGTTCGCGAAAAGATTGTCTACTGAATACAATATTTTATTTTAATCACAAAAATTATTTGTAAAACTTACTTATACCTATTTCATTACAATATGCCTAAAATCGATATATCGCCGTGCACAAAGAAATATAAAAAGTAAATACCTACTTCCATTGTAAATAGAATAATATTTTAAAATTTAACTGATAAGAAAACAGAAAAAAAAACGAATAATGTAAACAACAGTAGTTTTTAGAGTTTTTTATATTATACTCAGTTAAAATCTTACTTGTTTTTTACTAATAAAGTCTGTATTATTGTTGTGTTTATTATTATTATTATTAAAAATCACCCAATCATGTCAACATTTAACTGATACCACCACTCAAGGCTGTTTTCAATCACTATGACACACCACAAATATTTCTGAAATTGACAGAGATATTATTATGCACTTAAATATTTTTACAAAAATGAAAATACAGTACTGTGGTTAGAAACCGGAAAATATAATTATTCTTAGTCAGGACCTGACTTGTAACCCAAAATGGCGGCATCATACGTCACAGTTTATTTCAAAGTGCCAACGTGGAGTCGGAATGCTGTGTCATTACTTTCTGTATTGTATTTATTGTTTTGACAATTAATTCTTTATTATTTTGACAAGAATTGTCACTAGTAATGTGACAGAATAATTGTTTTTCATGGAGAAATTGATTTGACATGGCTACATTAAATTATATTTTAATAGTATTTTTTCTCAGTTTGGGCACTCCAGCTTTTTAGCGGATGAAGATAGAAAAAAATTTATTAGTGAAAAAGTATTTAGGAAAATTAGGGCTTTCGGAATTTGGCAAAATATGGGTATGTTCGTGGGAAAATAATACTGATGACGTCCATTTTGCAAAATCGGAAAAAATATTTTTTTGGCGTAAAATATACCTGAATGCAACACAATTTATACCACATCAAAAGATTTTTAATATTTAATCCCGTTTTCATACAATAGGCCTGGGGCGCCGAGTTTGGGACACCCGGTATAAAATTAATACAGGGTGTCCGGAAATGACTCTCTGCCAATTAAGGGTAAGTCAACAACTTACTGTTCGAGAAAGGGATATATCCATCAGTATTATACTATTATAAGCCTTTTTTTAATAGCAGCATACTTTACCCAATATAAACCATAACCCGAAGTATTTACGATATTACGAGTATCATGAAAACTAAAGCGGAGCTGCATTTTCTATTTTGGCCTTTGCCTAGCGTTGAATAGGGTTTGTGCTGTTATAATATGTGTGTGTAAACCTTTTTACAGTTTTTGTAGAAATATTTTACTTACGTATAGCGTGTGCTTCGCTGAAATTAGAATATGCTAAAAGTATTATTTATGCACGTTTAAGGCAAAATAGACGGTAGCGAAAATTGTGAAAGAACAAAATGTTTAGTTGGAATATAAATACAGGTTTAAGAGCTGTTTTAATATAACGCAAAGTGGCGGTATAACAGTTTTCGCTATGTGGAGTTTTCTCGGATTAGATTGGGAAGGAGAAAATGTGGGACCTTCTCATTTTGGAGCATAGCGAAATATTTTGAACAAAATGAAAAAAAAAACATTATTATTTTGGTATACTTCTTTTACATCTATCTACAAATCTATCTACACACCTTTTAAAAATATTTTAAATTATACAGGGTGTTTAAAAGAAAAAGAGAGGCATATAATGTTTGATTTTTATATCCTGCATCTGTTTAACAAATATGCTCCAGTAAAAACGGTTACAGCTTCCAAGCCTTTCGCACCCTGGCTTACGGATAACTTAAAAATACTAATGAGGGAGAGAGACAAGGCTTTGCAGACATTTAAGGTCTCAAAGCTTGAACCTGATTGGTTAAGATATAAACAGCTACGAAATTATTCTTTGTCAATTTTGAGAGCTGAAAAGAGAGCTTATTTAAATACAATTGCATCACAAACAAATAAGAAAAAGATTTGGAGAGCTTTGTCAACTCTTAATGTAAAATCTAGTAAGCGTATATCATTGCCTAATGATTTATCTAATCCTAATGAAATGATTATTTTTCAGCATTTTTTCAACGAATAGATAATAATTGTGAAGAATTGATAGATTCATATAACTGCGATTTTTACAACCGCTCGACGAAATTTTCCTTTACAATGACGACCATTGAAGAGGTTCACGATATTTTACTTAATATCAAGACGGAATCCTATGGTATTGACCATATTAATTCTTTTATGCTAAAGTACTGTTCACCGTTTACTGATCCGTTTTTAACCAATATCATTAACTGTTCTATTGAGCGTAGTTATTTCCCTGAGTTATGGAAAGATGCCATTGGTATACCATTACCTAAGAATAACAATCCCAGTGGTTTTTCTGATCTACGGATTATAAGTTTATTACCTACTGTTTCTTAGGTCATGGAAAAAGTCCTGCACAAACAGATATATTCATATTTTGATTCGAATAAGATATTTCATGTTGATCAATGTGGATTCAGGAAGGGTCTTAGTACAAGTACTGCTCTTGCAGCGATCACTAATGAAATTTTTGAGACGTATGATAGTGGATGTGGTAGTGTGCTGGTGTTGCTCGATTTCTCTAAGGCTTTTGATACTATTAGTCATAATCTGCTCCTATCAAAGCTAAAATTTTATGGATTCTGTGACCAATCATTGCAACTTGTCAATTGTTACTTGAGCGGAAGATCCCAAAGAGTTCAAGTTGGTGATCGGGTCTCAACTTCTGAGAATATTGTTTCTGGTGTGCCTCAGGGCTCTGTGCGTGGTCCCTTGTTTTTCATTATATATACAACGGACATTCTGAAGGCTGTTAGGCATGGTAAAATTGCTGCTTACGCTCACGACATTCAGAATATCTATAACATCGATTTGAATAACTTTCAACAGAGGATTGACGTCATTAATGGCGAGCTTGATATAATCAGACAGCTTTCAGCCAAGCATTCATTGAAGCTGAATTCCAGCAAGTCCAAGATTATGTGTTTTGGTAACGTCAAGAACAGAGCCCATCTTGGTAATTTTGCGAGGATCAGAATTGACGACTCTGTTCTTTCTTTCACAGATACGGCAAATAATTTGGGCTTAGTGTTTTCCACGGACTTGAGATTTTGTGAGCACGTAAAAAAGCTCATGAGCAAAGCATATTTGTCTTTGAAACTGCTGTATTCTAACCGGCATATCTTGAATTTTAATCTTAAGCGAAATTTATGTGAAAGCCTTGTGCGTGTAAATTGTAAATTGGGGCCACTTGCCTGGTGCCGCACGAGTATTTGCGTTGCAGAGAAGAGTGGTTTGTGTTATTGGCAGCTTAACGTATCGGGAGGACTGTAGGCACATTTTTAGAAGCGTTCGAATTTTGACGGTTCCTTCTGTGTTTGTGTTGCATTCTCTGGTTTACGTTAGGGCGAATATGCATGAGTATAGTTTGCAGAGGGATATTCATGAGCACGGTACTAGACATGGTTCGGAAATCAGGGTGTAGGTCAGTAGAATAACGGGCTCTAGATCGGCCAAGAATTATTATGGTCCGAGAGCATACAACGCACTGCCGGAGAGGGTTCGGGAACTCCCCGTGAAGCCGTTTAAGTCTATACTGAAGGCATATTTAATATATAAATGTTTTTATTCATTTGATGAATTTATGTTAAATGATTTCAGTGATCTGACTATCTAACTTTTTGACTGTTTGTTTTTGTTTATTGTTTAGGGATGTTTTTTGTTTTTATATAAAATAAAATTATTATTATTATTTGTTACAATGATTTACTGTTTTGATTTCCAAAATTCAAGCCACCATTTTTGAATCGTATTATGTATACGTCCTTTTAATAATTTTAACACGACAGAAAGAATAACAGAATGGTTCATGTGAGTATGGAATGCCTGTTGTACTTGTATGAATGTCTATTGTTGTATTTATGATTGTATTATTTTGTTTTTTTTTATTGTGTAATTTGTAATCTTCATACTACAAGGCATCAGCTTTTAACGGATTTTATTCTATTTTTTTCCTTCTTTATGCTTGTAGTATCTGTGTAGATGACTTAATAAAAAGTCGAAACGTCGGCAAGGGAGCAATATTGTTTTTCTTCAACGACCTAAATCATACAATACAATACTTTATTAAAACCACTGGTAATACAATAATTACATCGGTCACGTTAAAGGTTGTATACTGAATCAACATACATAATATTATAACTATAAACCATAACTTTTTTCAAATTATTAGGCAGTCCATTATACAATCTTATCCCCTGTAGTATAGAGGCGATCTATGCATAAAATTTAAACGCTGGGCAGGAATGCGGTAGTCATAGGCGTGCCGCGTCTCATAAGCATCCATTGACCCATTCCTAACAAGATGCTCTTTATTTAAGTGGACAAATTCCAATACGGTTGGTATTTTATATTCAGAGAAAAATGGTCTACACGATGCTCTCTGATCAGTCTTAAAAATGCATCTTATGACTCTTTTTTGTGCTATAAAAACCTGGTTCATCATAGAACAAGATCCCCAGAAACATATGCCATAACGAAGTCTGCTCTCCACGTATGCATAGTAAATTTTAATCAACTGTGCTCTACCCAGAACAATTGCTAAAGTTTCTTAGCAAGAAACATGATTGATTTATTTTTGTGATCATAGTATCTCAGTGGGAGTGCCACCTAAAGTTCTCATCAATCTTGAGTCCGAGAAACGCAGTTATTTTAACCCTATCGGGAATTATGACTGAAATCCCGAGATCATCAGCTCCCCGACCCCTACCAAAGTGAAAGCGCATGTAGCACGTCTTACGTGGATTCAAATGCAAGCAGCTGCCCCGAAACCACGATGACAATTGCCCAACGACATCGGCACACTCATCTCGTAGTGAACCCTCATCCCCAACGTCCCGTGCCAGAACCGTCGCATCATCAGCATATGCCACAAGAGAAGCTCCGGCCACAGACCCAGGCAGATCATTCACGTACAAAAGAAAGAGCATAGGTCCTAAGACAGAGCCCTGAGGAACACCCAGTCCATTGCTTCTAACGATGGATCGAACATTATTTATGCTACCTGAAGATAAGCTTTTATGAGGTATCTCCACATATTGACTCCGTCCCGAGACAAAACTCTCTATCCATTTAAAGGCATTTCCACGCACCCAGAGCAAATCATGCCGAACGCAGTCAAAAGCCCTTGTGAGATCACAAAAGAGTCCCACAGGCCTCTCACCAGCATCCATGGCCTCCAAGATATATACGAGTGTAATGCAGTCATCGTGGAGAGTCCAGATCTAAATCCATCCTGGAACATGCAAAAGTAAAACTGATATCAGCACCAGCAGTGGTCTTGATCTTGAAACTCTTCCTGGGTATTATCAGTCACAGCCTGGAACTAGCCAGAGTTAAATTATCCAGTTGGCAAAGAAACAGAGAAACGAGAACTGTGAACAGGCAAGTGTAAGTAGAGGTGAAAATAGTGGCAGTAGCTGTTGTTGAGAGTCTTTCGTTGTGCAAACTGGACAAGATAGGAAGAAAGAATTGGACAGGCTAATAGCCAAAGCCGTTTATGCAACAAATTGCAGTTTTAGAGCTATAGAAATATAAGGAGGTTCGAGAAGCGATAGAAATGTTAAGACCTGGTTAGCTTCCAGTATGTAAATTTCAGTTATCAGCAAAGCTTTTGAATGACATATTTGGAAAAGAAAAATCTAAGAGTTTTAACAACTAATCTGGATATGATATTGGCATGTGTTTAGATCGACGGTCCAATATACATAATGAACCAATAGTCTATGTAGTTTTGACAGCAGAAGATGGAAACAGTATTCTTTTAGAAAACATACATCTCCATACAGCTGACAATCTTGCCGAATTGGCTATTAACTCAGTAAAAAAGCTAAAAGTACATAGTACAAATGTGTAGGTACGTCTAAACAAAATTTCTAGTTTCGGAAATGTTGAGGTGTCGCCAGCATCAAGCGGCTAGCCACTTTTTACACTTCACAACTTCTTGCACTGAAATTACGTTCGACAAAGATTTCATCATAAAGAATTTCACGTAGTGGGATGCTTCTTGCCCCAAATCTGCCCAACGTATAGTGTAAGTAAATTCATCTATACGGGCGTTCCTTAACTCAATTTAAACCAAAAAATATAAAATAGTTCTGTATCTCAATAATTGGGCCGAAGAACACAACAATAACATTTTATAAACCGATTCCGTTGCTATAACGGATTCTGTACAAACTGCAACGTCTCACAAATGTTTAATCATTAATGTTACTCCTAATTTCAACTTCCCCAATCTGAAACCAAATTACCTTATTATTGTCAAAACACTATACGCCACCGTTTTCTCTTTAAAACCCACTGATTGATACTTTAGATTACTCAAAACCGCTGAAGGGTAGCAAAGTGGCAAAGTTATAGCGAGAGCACTTGTTACTCCAGCAATCACTTTGGATCCCTGAAAGCGTTCGAGATCGGTAATCCATTTCAGTATTAAACTATTAAACCTTACCCACACTCGGTTCTGTCTCTCCTGCTTTGCTGTTCTCTTTTCGGTCGATGGTCGATATTGTTTTCGGAGGAAGATCTAAATCCTAAATCTAGATATTTACCAAAGCTTCTACAAAACTAAAAGTGTATAGAGAGAGTTTGGTAATTTTATGTTCTCCGGAATGGTGAAAATTAAGTGCGAATGGACGGTGCAGATGGGTCGTAAAAAAACCACACCGGCTGACTTAAAGACCCAAACGTTTTTTTTTTTTTGTATTCGAGTGTTATTGAATTTTAATGCACTATTGCTACACGGAAAGAATTATCCTAGGGATATTGTTAGGATTTTTATAGGCAACGCAATCAGTTTTTTAGTTACCACGGCAAAGCCTTCAGATTTCACCTCGTTATGAACATAGGCAACTTGATTATTGTTAGTATAATCATAATTTATTGTAATCCTGATTAGAAATACGCGTTGGCGCCAAAAGCTATCCTAACTAGAATAATATTGTCATTTATATAGTTAGTATAACCACAGTTAAAATAATATACAGTTGGTTCTCATCGTGTCGGTACGTCTGATGTTCATGTCTACAAAGCAATTCGCTGCACTTATAGTTATAGTATAGTATCTTATAGTATATATAGATATAGTATAATATAGTAGCGGGCCAGAAATGTAGCTGGGAATGCGACGATGCTGTTTTCAGCGTCTACTGGACCTTCTTGTCTATACTTAATATTCGATGGTAACCATAATTTCTAGTAATTCTCACAAGATATAAATTTTCGCGCCAATAGCTCTCCCTAACTATATGAATATTTTCAAGGAACTAAATTGGTACAGCTAGAACGCATTATACAAGATTCTTGAATTTTTTGCTAGACAGTCGAAGATTTGTTTGTTTTCGTGAATAGAATGGATGGTATGGGGTGCCATTTATTAAATATATTTTGTGTAATCGAGGATTTCGTTGAACACCTTGAAATAATGGAATTTAGATCATCTTGTGGTAGGTATTATTAAATACAATTTATTTACCTAATAGTAAAGTTTCGCCATCACACTCTGGTTTTGATATAAAAGATGGCAATTTTTAACATGTTTACCAGTTTTTTCACGCACAATACGATTATCGCAATTACATGTAATTTATTTTCAATCAAGTTTGTATAACTTTCTTTCCTGATTATATGAAATGTTTACTGTATCACTCAAAAAGGTTGCATGTAGAGACAAATTTGGTAATTTTCATCATCTTTGTATGTCTTTTCTAGTATCCGAAACCGAGCATCTAGAACAAGAATAGTTCATCCAATGGTTGCAATATTGTATTGAACCCTGGACAGAAAATAGGATATGATATTTATTTTTCCTTAACAAAGTATTTCGTTTTATATTTCAGAATATATTTTTATATTGTTTAATATGGAAATTCTTGTTACTATTACTACTTACTTACTTACTATTTTTTTCCGTGTAGAAAAGCCTAAAATCTAACGAAAAAGATTTAGGAATTCGCTATAAATTTTAAAGAATAAAAATTGACACACAAAAAGGGTTCAAAATATATAATTCTGATTCCATAGAGGAATGAAGTTACAAAGCATTTCTGCGTCTAGTGATCCTGGTTCAGCTTTATAAATTTTAGATGTTAAGTGACTTCACTGAAAAAAATCTAAGGGATTTAAATCTGATCACCTTTCCGGAAAATTATAAAAATAGTGTTCCGAAACATGTTGCATCCTTTTGCCAAAGTTTTCTTGCGAGATATTAGTGGCACAAAAAATAAGAAAATTCTTAATATATCTAGTGATTAATGTATAAAATGCATTCCTTATGAGTCTAAATCGCAAACTTCAACTGATTTGTCATATTTTCTACAGTTTGGCAAGTAATTAAGCTTGAAATCGATTTCTCAACACTCAGTTTTTGCTAATACATCATTTTGCATTTGAGAAGTAACAAATAAGTTGTTTGTTACAAATAAATATCAAGAAGTGTATGTACGTAATATGATCCTCTATTAAAAAGTCAATTAAATTAGGTGATTTTATATTTATTTAATTCACTCCTACCTTAATTATACAAGAGATTTCTAACCTGTAAAAACTAGCATCGAATTTTGTATTTAAGGAAGCACTAAATCGTAAAAAGCAACAATTAAAGTCGTTTTTGTCTAGGATAAAAGTCATGCAAGTTATAAAAATATAAAAAAATTGTATGAACTTCGCAAACGAATCGAACAGTATTCGAAAAAAGAAAACATTGTAGGAGAATCAAAATATAGAGGTCTTTAAAAATTCATATTACATACCCTTTCGTTTTTATGGAACCACCATATATAAGAAAAGGTAAACCTAGCAACTATTGAATTAATGATGAGAACGGACCTATCGAAATATTTTATAACATTTAAATGGGCTATTATTTCTACAAGATACATTTAATTTTGATTTGGTATATTAAGTGTAGGTACATCAAATATGTACTACTCATGACCTATTTATTTGCCCATTTCTCACCCCTTCATTACAAGCAAACCTCATATTCCACCTACCCCTATTTACATAACTAATTTACACATTGATGCTAAATACAATACAAATCAGTTAAATCACCTCTACAGCCATAACATCATGCAGATTAATTGTAGCGCCCTCTATATGCCGAAATGAACCAATATAATATGCGGGTGTCATTAATCACTTACTAGAACCGTTTATCCTACGTAGGTAATATTGTATGACTCTGATACTATATGGATGTTACACAAATTCTATACATGGAAACTATCTTAAATTTTATGGTAAATATCATTGACTCCTCGATAGATGGATTACTTCAGCATATTATTGTTACGTATTTAGGGGTTTCCCAACTCCAAAAAAATTCACACACTGTATATTACACACACCAATACCACAGTATAATAAATAATACAGTATTCTGACTCTCCGCTTGCGAGGCGGTACTGCGCATCTCGTCGCGCATGGCGCCATTAAGGGTTAAAACGTCACAATAATCGCATAGACGTAGATAGATACCGTTCACTCCTGTGTTCATTGTCGGCGTGTATGGGATAAATAAATATTGTGTTTGTAATCTAATTCTGTGTTTTGTGTTTTTGGTATAGTGTTCTTGAGAATTAAAAGGATTTTATTTTTATTAATTTATGATTAATACAATGAACAATAGGGGAGGACATGTGTGTGCTGCAAAATGTTGTCCCAATATGCGGTACACTTTCTCTAAACAATCTTTTCACTTCCCCAAAGATCGTGTTAGGTGAGTAATAAGTAATAAGTAAAAATAAAGAAGAATACTAGATAATTTTACGTTTATAACAACTATTTGTATAACCGTACATTTTATATTTCGAAATGACAGTATCTAATATGTTTTTAAACTAAATACAAGTGAAACATAAACACAAGTTGTCGCGTGGCGAGATAGCATGATAACGCAATCAGCTAAGGGTTATATTATTGACAATATATATATATATATATATATGGCCCTTGTTTGACTAAAATAGCTGAGAACAGTGCTACGCTTCTGCGAACCTTTTGTAATTTCGGTGCGCAGCAGCAAGCAAAACAAAAATTCACGGGTGGCAAAACTAAAAGAAAATTTATTTCCTGATCCTTCCTAAATCAGAGATGGCATTATCTCCTTATATTATCATCGATCCTTTTACTTAATGGCCTAGCTCAATCAGAGATTGGGAGTGGAACAAAACTGCCTGGACGCCACCCGTTTCAAAAATGCCCCTGTATAAAAGGATCGATCGATAGTACTATAAAGAAAACGGGAACTCACTAAGAGGGAAAGTAAATAACACCGTATCCAAAATGATCCCGAATCAGAAATTTATTAATAGAAATTTTAAAGTAATTAAATTGAACAATGTGTAAATATAACCTATAAACAATGTGTAAATAAATATAACCTATAATTTTTAGTAGTAAATATAAACCCTATAATAAATCTTTGTAAATATATAACCTATGATAATGCTTGTGTAAATATATAATCTATAATAATAATTCTTTGTAAATAAATATATAACCTATAATATTGCCTTGTAAATATATAAATCTATAATAATAATTTGTAAATATATTATAAACCTTATAGCCGACAAACTCAATTGTACTCTACAATTAATTAAACATAATATCAACAATACACTTTCAAATTTTTGAATTCTTATACTTGGATATGTGTGCGCATGCGTCGTAATCTCTAGCGGAGCTTATGCACTCCCTACTATGTGGGCCATCAATTAAGAAGTGCCGATAAATATTAAACTGATAGTTAATCGATTGGTGAGATTAAAAGTGAGGTTATGAAATTATAAAACCAAATTGGTAATTAAAAAAAAACTAATATTGAGTCCAAGAGAGGATGGCGGATTTATTGGAAATGGTTATCTGTATCTGTGCCGCCTTAAACATGCGCACAGTACTATTTAAATGTATACAAATCGTGACGCAATTAATCCATATAGTTAGCGCGTATTTTAAACAATTAACATTTACTCAACGTGGTACTGTTACCTAGGTATGATCATACAAGGCTCACATCAATATACACAACATAACATATAAACAAATTCCTGAAAGGTAAGTAATACTCCTCTACTAAAAGAAATACCCAATATATAATAATAATATTAAAACAATAAATCAAAGCTTATCCACCGTACAGCGGTTCTAGTGATACGCTTGTGTGTTCACAAACAAAGAGAAAATAATATGAAAAGCCACCACGGCCAAGTTTAAAGTTATTTCACTAAGTGAACTATTTCAGGTCACTGACAAAAAAACAACTGTGAAGTTACCGGATAAAGTACTAACGTTACTGGTAATATATATGCATTGATTCAGAAACAATTACAGCAAAGTGACACTGATGAATGCGGTACCTACTTCACTAAAATACCTGGTTTAAGTTTGATGAAGTTCTACTCGAGTTGGGTACTCACACGCCGCTTGGACGAAGATCGTGTCCAGTCTGTCTTGCACGACACCAACCTTGGATGACCTAACAATGCCAGGACCCTGCTCCGATGAATTTGACTGCCTGCACTGTATCAGACACGTGCTGAAATTCGCTTATACCGATAGTATCTGGTTAATTCTTCGCACAACTCGTGCCCCTGACTCAGGGTCTGACAAACGCTTCAGCCGCTCCGCGGTGATGCTGAGGGTGGCTTTTGAGGCCTAATCGAAAACACTATTATAATAGCCTCATCCGAAATGGTAAGTAATTGAAATTGTTGCACAGAAAATATACTTATTTTGCCTGAATATAGTAAGTGACACTCACCTAAGATGGTAGATGGCCTCGTGGTGATCAGGTTAGGAGGGTATATTTGTAAAGCACGTACTTAATATAATTTCAACTTTCAATCCAGCGCTCCGCTGAGGCAAACAACTCTCTTGAGTTACAAAACTACAATTTGCTGCCCTTATTTGTTGAAAATATTATACTTCACGAAAAATGGGTGGATTATTACTTCATACACCTTTCAGGTAGGACCCTCCGAAACCAAAATGAACGAGTACCGTCTTAAGTGTCAAAATCTTGCACCGTCAGCCTGCCCCCACGTCAGATTAGGGCTGGGTGATAATGAACGTCTTCCGTGTTCCTTTTCCCATAAACACAATCACAATATCCCCGTGTCTGCGAACCATAATTATTCCTCCGAACCGGTAATTACACCGCTCATCGAACGATCTCAAAATGAGTAATTGAATAAATCGGACCCGAATCTACGACCAGCCGAAGACCAAAACAACAACAGTAGGCCCCAAAATAAGAAACGGAATAGTCCAAATGTTCCAATACATCCCTCAATTGTCAGCTGTCTTTCAACATATCAGATTATTTATTGCAAATAACCCCAATTAATAACAACAATTATTTATTATTGTAAACAAAGCAGAAATTTTGATATTTAATGATATTTTAAAGAAATAGGTAATGAAAATATATATATATTTTAGTGACTGCATTGGATGGTCAAATCCATACTCCAGGCCAGCTATTATCCAGGCACTATGTAAATATGTAAACAGTGGTCAACCGTAAGAAGGTACGCTCCATCAATTCCACAACCATGTTTCACCCTGAATGAACTGTTCGTGCTATTAAATGATTCTCTTTTCCATTTCTTTTAGGTGCAAACTTGTTGGATCCATGATCATCCCCAAAGCTGTAACGCTCAGAGCTTGTTTGGTACTGTTGTGAGACAGCGGTTGGTATTGCGTGTCATCGCATTTATCTGGATGCTTTTTAAATAAAATTAAGTAGTACAATAGTAGCGAAATTATTCGTTCATGATTACTTTAAGGTATGTTACGATTTTATAAATAAATATTCATCATATGCATTGAAGATCTCTCATTCCGCCAGTTTAAACAGTTATATTCTGTGGATGCCTTTAGCCCGTAACAACAGGATTCAGTTGATGCAGAATTCAGGCACCCGGCTTGTATGTGGAATTCGTAGGGGTGAAAGAGGCTAGCGATAAGATTAAGGAAATCGGCTGGTTAAGAATGAAACAACGTCGGATTTTCATTCACTAATTTTGATTAATAAAAATCATCAGATGGAAATAGGCGGAATACTTATATGAAAGCTTCAAGTTCCGGGGATCTGTGTATGATGTGAATATTCCTCATAAAACTGTCATTACGCCACCGCTACACTCAACATCAATCTTTGAGCGGTCATTTTCCTATACGGTTTCAAAATATTACAACGCTTTACCGGAGAATACAAGAAGTTTACAGGAGTTTTCGTTTAAGAGCGCTGTCTGATACGTAATAGAACAAATTAATTTGTAAACATAAGCTACCTACTTAATTTGGCCAGCGATGTAAAACTATTTTCACATAGGTTTAATTTAGGTTAAGTTACTGTTTCAACTTTTGTAAAAGTGCCTTTTTTACTAATAAAGTTTTTATTATTGTTGTGTTTTGTATTATTATTAATAAAAATCACCCAATCTTGTCAACATTTAGCTGATAACACCTCTCTCAAGGCTGTTTTCAATCACTATGACACACCACAAATATTTCTGAAATTGACAGCGATAATATTATGTACTTAAATATTTTTACAAAAATAAAAATACAGTACTGTGGTTAGAAACCGAAAACTATAATTATTCTTAGTCAGGACCTGACTTTTAACCCAAAATAGCGGCGTCATACGTCACAGTTTAGTTCAAAGTGCCAACGTGGACTAGGAATGCTGTACTTATTAATGCTGTGACAATACACTACAACTAACAACAGTTCACATCAACAACGCTTTTCTGTTACTGTCAAAATAAATTCATTTATAAAACATTGACTTTTCACTGTTCAATTTAACCTTAAGATAATCTGTCCTAGGTCAGGACTTTATCACTATTAGGGTGGAAACGCACCAGCTGCAACTTTTTGATGCGCAAAATTGCGCAACGAAATGTTGTAAATGAAAAATCGATACATTTTCATTGCAATAATTGAGTGGCAACAAGATTACCTCAGTACATTATTTTATTGTGGCAATTTTTAAAACTTTTTGATGAACAAAATCAGAAGAAAAATAGATTTTGTCTTCATTCAATCAATCAACTTTAAATAATAAATTGGGTGTCTGAAACTGCGTTCATTTGTTTTAAATGAGTGATTGTTCGTACTTTGTGTTTTTCTTTTTTTTTCTCTTTTTTAATGTCAAGATTATTCCCTATATTGTTACTTTGTTTCATGTTTTATTAATGTTTAAGGATTCTTAATTTCTGTAATCTGCAGCTTATATACGCTATTTTTTCTTTACCTAGTTGTGTTATGTTTTTCTCTTTTTATTTATTTATTTATTTATTTTTTTTTTCTGAATTTACTATTATATATATAATATTGTTATAATTGTCTTTCATCTATTAATTTATAAATGGCAAGAGTACTTTTGTTTTTCGTTTTTCACTCTCTTTATCACTAGTGTAAGAATTTCCTTTCTTTGGTATGGGTATTTAGGTTCTCATTATATTAGGGAAAACACGTTTTTTTTTATCTTTTTCTTTTTTTTTTTTATTATGTTCACTACTATGTTCTGTTGATCGAAAGCCGAACTCCATTGTTGTAAAATTGTAAATCTTTAAGAACAATACATTTTTTGATTTGATTTTTTTTTTGAAACCAAAAAAGGAAATGATCAGGAAAAATGTTACAACTACAGTCAAATCACTAAAAACTTTTGACGAGCATTATAATCTAGGTGAAGCCGAAATAAGGAAGCAGAATATAAATTACAGAACGTGTATTACAGCTGAAAGAAGAGTAATCATCATCATAACACTTCGCGCCAAATATTGTTGACAATATTTTCGTGGTGGTGTTCTTTTAAGTTGCAATTGTATACGGCTTCCCCACACGAATGTTGCGAAGAAACTGACGACTCCTCTTCGCCAGCGGAACATTGATTAAATTGAAAATATGGAGCGCGCAAAAAAAATAGCGGCCAGTGCGTTTCCTATCTGATGAATTACCAAAAAACGATTATTATGATTAGGTACATTCAAAAGCTGGCCGTTACAGATCGTATCATGGAATTTCTAAAATATGCGAATATTCGGGATAGATGTTGGGTTAGGTTGGGTACAGCCTCTCTTGATAAAAGAGGTGAGTGAGGAGCAGGCGTTCATCATTGAAGCCCAGGCCCGTTATCTTGACACAGTATTTGGATGGAGGTGGTCAGGTTGATGTCATATAT
Organism: Apoderus coryli; assembly: GCA_911728435.2. Lineage (NCBI taxonomy): Eukaryota > Metazoa > Arthropoda > Insecta > Coleoptera > Attelabidae > Apoderus > Apoderus coryli. The sequence continues at coordinate 13,605,418 of OU452209.1, read as the reverse complement.
ACTGATTTTTCCAAGGCCTTTGAGTTTGGGGCTTGACAATGGAGTTCTTTTGAGTCAATTTTTGAAATTTGGGATATCTAAAATCTCTTCTTCCTATGGTCAGTATATTGGTTTTAGGTCTATGAATATCGGCGATACGTCCGGGGTTCTCTATTGGGCTCTCTTTTGTTTATGTGTTTTATTAATGATATGACCAATGACCTCAAGTGTAATTCATTACTTTTTGCAGATGATTTTAAGATTTATTCCTCAATCGCCTCTGATCTTGGCTGCTTAAATTTGCAAAGTGATCTCGACAACTTCTATTTATTGATTCTCATTGACTTAAGTTGAGTGATGAAATGAGGGATTTGAGAGTGTTGTTTACCGGTAAACTCAGCTTTTCATATACATATTGCTGTTTGCTATAGAAGTCATGGTTTCATTATGCGAAACACTTATATACTTAATTCTTTTGTAAGATCAAGATTGGAGTATGCCTCCGTGGTTTGGAGTCCTGGCTATACCATGCACTCTCAGAGTTTCGAAAAAATCCAACGTATATATATGGTTTAAGTGCGATGAGGTATATCCATATATTGGATTCCCTCATGATGTTCTTTTGAAACACCTTAATTTGAAGCCTCAAAGTATTGTGAACGAGTTAAAAAAATATGGAATAAAGACGAATTTAACCATTTTGAAGTTCCTTGAGACGATTAAGACCATTTCCAGATCGAAGTCTATCTGTGTGTCTGTATGTATTCCTCCACGATAGCGCCTAAACGCTTTAACCAATTGAGCTAAGTTTTGGTCTATGAGTTTGGGGGAGTCCTAGGATGAACCCATTAGTTTTTGGTTGAAATCGCTTAAGCCCTGTGATAGGGGTGGACACAACCGCTAAATTTTTATAAATCAGTAGGGGTCGAGTGATACATCATTTTGAAGCATTTTTCATCGGCTTTACAGCTATAGGTCACTTTTGATATTGGCCCCCATAATTCCTTTGAATTCAATTCTTTTATTGCCCATTAGTTGGTATACAATTCATATATTATCATGTCAAGATTCAATTACACTTAGAATTAAAAATTTAACTAAATTCAAAATCGAAACATTAAAAAATATCAAAACATTAAAAAAAAATTTTTCTGAAGTAATCCATCTATCGAGGAGTGAATAGTTGTTTCGGACTACACGTCCATCATCAGTGGCTTAAGGAACCTTAAACTATATTGTCAGATGTGAGGGTCGTACTTCATACAAATGTTAAGAGATTACATTGATTTAAACGTTTATACACATCATTCTGTTGGAATTAAATTAAGTTAGTTAAATTAATAAATTATAGTTAAATAGTGGAAAATTTGTCAATTATTTTTGTTTTGTGTGTTCTTCTTTTTCTCATTTTAAATTCAATTAAATAAAAGCACAACGATCTGGTAAGAGCCCACAACAACGGTTTTGTAAATCTTCAAACAGCCATACCGTTGTTGTGGGCTCTTCCCAGATCGTTGTGCTTTTATTTAATTGAATTTAAAGTGAGAAAAAGAAGAAAACACAAAACAAAAATAACTGACAAATTTTCCACTATTTAACTATAATTTATTAATTTAACTAACTTAATTTGATTCCAACAGAATGATGTGCATAGACGTTTAACTAACAACTCTCTCTTAACATTTGTATGAAGTACGACCCTCACATCTGATAATATTGTATAAGGTTCCTTATGCCACTGATGATGGACGTGTAGTCCGAAACATGTCTGGCAGATAAAACAAGGTTTTAACGTATATATATAGATTATTTTGTAGAGTAGACGTCGTTTTATTCAAATTATACATTAAAAAATGTCAAAAACATTAAAAACGCCAAAAAATTACAAATAAAGAAAAATACCGAATAAATATCAAGATTACTTAACATTTACAAGACAAACAATATAGATTAACATAGAACAACTGTCAAGACACACGGGCCCACCGCATAATTCTCAAGAAAATTGCGTTTAAAATTTCACCAGTTAGGTAGTTGGAACTTATAATCTTATAAGAATATATATGGTAATTGAGTACTTTAACAAATTGATAGAATGTTCGCTTCCCATGCGGAAGGTTATGGGTTCGAATCCCACCTCTGACAATATTTTTTCTTCTAATTTTTGAATAAAGTAGTTACTTTGTTACGTTAGTTTATTGGAAATGATGAAAATAATACAATATAATAATAATTATTATTATTAAAATTCTGTTTCGTTACGCATAGGTCATATATTTTTGATTATATTATAACTTGTCGGGAAAGTTTTGGGGTGACACAAACGATTTTGTTATTTTGCGATACAGATAGAAAACAAAATGAACAATTAAATTGACAAAACAAAACAGTCGAAAGTTTACACATCACTTACCTCGGGTGTTTGTATGTTTCACTTTTAGCTTTTATAACATTCCCAAAAGATTTTCCGTAAATATTACAAATGTTTCCCTAAACATCTTGTCACACGCACAAGAAAAAAGGTGAAAACTGAATAAGTACTGAATATTTTATTTAGCAAAGTGCTTGTGTTCTTTGTTCTTTTATGTTTTGATGCCAATAAAGGGACATTTTTTCTGTATCTACTGACGATGTGAAATTCATAAATATAATACTTTTTTTTTTCTTGGAAACTCACATTCGTAAATTGCTTCGTTCAGCTTGAATTTTACAGATATAATAATATGAAGAAATGTGTTTTTCGTAGAGGCATTAAAGTTTTAAATACAATATTGTCAAAATATATACAGGGCGTTTCCAAAAGACGCAACAATACTTAAAAATAGAAATAGTTTGTTCCCAGATTATATACAAACTAATCCTCTTATTGTATTATTTTCTATACTATACAAGATACACGTTATTTTTATTAATTATTAATAATGAATCTGAATCAACGTAATAATGTATGTAATGCGTATGACCGTATTTTAGATTTGGTTCTTACTAATCTTGATTGTTCTGTAATTCGCAATAATTTACCACTAGTAGCCGAGGATCTATACCATCCATGCCTCGTTACATTTTTTGATACACCTTATAAACATGCGGACAGTTTTGATTTAAATGACAGTTTGTCCAGTCAGTATAATTTTAGGAAAGCAAATTTTCATTTATTATATCAGCAACTTTTTGAAGCTGACTGAACCAGCGTTATTTTTTCCACGTGAAGCTTTTTATAACAAGGTCTTTAATGTTTTCGAAACTTGCATACCAAGAAAAGTTAACAGAAAGCGTAGATTTCCTGTTTATTACAATAAGGATATTATTAGTAATATTTATCGTAAGGAGAAAGCTTATAGGGATTTTAAATTGTATAGAGGTGCTTATTATCGCGATAGGTATGACAGGCTGAGGCGAATCATTAAAAATCAAATAGATGCTACTTACACGGAATATATAAAGGAATGTGAGGCATTAGTTATGTCTGAGTTCAAAAATTTTTGGTCTTTTATTCATAGTAGACTCAATATATCCAGGATGCCGGGAGTGATAAGGGACTCTGATGGGATAACCTATTCTGGACCGCAGGGTATTGTTGACGCATTTAGTGGATATTTTGAAAGTGTTTATGCACGCTCATCGCCTACTGTTCCAGACTTGCACATGCCACACTCGAATAGCATAGAAGTTTCGGTTTTGGATAGCGACGACATAATCGGCGCTTGCAGGAAGTTAAAGAACAAGTTCACGGCTGGCACTGATAATATTCCGAGCTTTCTGGTAAAGGATTGTGTGTCTGCATTTTTGAGCTCTGTGTTGCACATTTATAATTTGATTTTATCCACCAACATATTTCCTTCATTGTGGAAATCTGCTAGGATTATTCCTGTATTTAAAAAGGGCGATACAGCATTAATTGACAATTATAGGCCTGTTGCATTGATCTGAAATTTTGCCAAAATTTTCGAGATTGCCTTGCACAATAAACTGAATCCGCAAGTAAAATTTTATTGTCTCCATATCAGCACGGTTTTATTGGAGGACGTTCTTGTCTAACTAACTTGTCCTCCTTTTCACATAGCATATGTGAGGCCCTGGATGATCGATCTCAGGTAGATGTTGTATATACGGATTTCCGTAAGGCATTTGAGCGCATTGACCATTATGTACTCTTGAAGCATTTAGATAGGATTGGTTTTTCCAATGGGCTTGTTAAGCTGTTTGAATCTTACCTTGTCGATCGCATGCAGTTTGTTGAGTGTGAAGGTTATAAGTCCAGAAAGTTTGCTTTAACATCAGGTGTGCCACAGGGACCAAACCTTGGCCCACTATTGTTTAACATCTTTATTAATGATCTTGTTGAAATTATAGAATGTCCCAAATTGGCTTATGCTGATGATCTAAAGATATTTTGTAGGATTGACTCCATAGAGGACTGCGTGGTACTCCAAAACGCACTGCGAGTTGTCGACAACTGGTGCAATCGAAATAAGCTCTATTTGAACATTTCTAAATGTAACGTTGTTATCTTTCACAGAGTGAAAAACCCAGTAATTTGGAATTACACTATTGAAGCTGTACCCATTGAAAGACTTTCGCAGGTTCGAGACTTGGGCGTATTGTTTGATGTAGCTTTAACCTTTGTTCCCCACTATGAGCCCTTGTCCGCATCTGCATCCCGTATGTTGGGGTTTGTGATCAGAAACACTAAAAAGTTTAGAAATATTCCAACCATTAAATTATTATATTTTTCATATGTGCGGGCTAGACTTGAGTATTGTTCGATCGTGTGGAATCCCTTGTATCAGTGCCATGCACGTGCATAAGAGTCTGTGCAGAGGCGATTCGTAAAGTATTTATATTTTAGGGAGTTTAGAGTATATCCAGCGAGGGGTTCAGATCACGATGTCCTGCTTTCAACATTTGACATTACATCTTTTGGAAGCGGCGAATGGTCTCTTCCGTCAGGTTTTTGTATAATTTATTGCAATAATAAAATCGATTGTGCGTTTCTTCTTGGCTGTCTTCGGTTTCGTATTCCTAGAACTGAGTCGAGGTCTGATAACACCTTTTATCTCAGCATGGCTAGATCCAATGTTTTGCTGCAGAGCCCTGTATATTTTATCTGCTCCGTTTTTAATGACTATTGTGAGGGGTCGGATATTGGTGTGGATTCTCTGGCTGGTGTTTTGAGCCACATGAATGTTTAATTTTTTTAGTTGATTATTTTTGTTTAAAACGTTGTACTTAATTATAATTGTTTACTGATAAGATTTTTAACTGATTTGTATAATTGTGAATTTGTCGTTTTTGTTTTTTATTTAAGTTTCAAATTGTAATTTTATTCTGGAAATGAATATGAATTTTCTGTAAGTGGGTCTTGTTACCTGTTGAAAATAAAGAGCTTTATTATTATTATTACTATTAAACTGAAAACAACTTATATAATCCCTCCTTCTCCCTCATAGACCACCAAGGTGTATCTAAATAGAGGTTCCCGTAGGGAAAACGCACGCTGACTTCGGACGTGTAATAGTGAATGTAAGTGGTCAAATTGGGCAATGCACCATTTGGGGAATTCAAATTTTCAATTCAATAAGGTGCCTTGTCATTCGTTTTAGAACATGCTGAATTATAACATGATTATGTAGGTATATACAAAATAATTCATTGCCAATTTAGCTATTACAGGAATAGGAAATATTACGACTACCGTATCACTTAAAAATCGTTCGATATAAGAAAAACCATTTTGAAAACTACAGTACCTACCTACTTGACATAAACTAGTCCCAAGCAATTGTCAAACATTCAAGTTCCAATCGCAACTATTATTGTAAAACCCAATATATTTTATCCATCCAGTTCTGCTGACCCTCAATTTTTAAAATTTCAACACGCTAACATCGTTAATATTTTTACAACGGGAGATAAGCATGATGTAGGAAATTATCTAAATTATCTAAATCATGTTTTGCGAAGGTGTTTGAGTTTTTACTACATGATATTATAATGTGTCATGTTAGACGACAAATTTCAACTGTGCAGCATGGTTTCTTCCCGGGTCGTTCTACATCTACCAATTTATTGGTTTTAACACAGTTTCTGAGTGAACAACTTGATAATGGAGGTCAGGTAGATGTTATCTATACTGACTTTTCCAAGGCCTTTGACAGACTTGATCATGATGTCTTGATGGCTAAATTGTTTCGTTTTGGTCTCTCCAATGGCTTGCTCCTTCTCTTGGATTCATATTTAAATGGTCGTTATCAATATGTTGAGTATAGAGGGTTCAGGTCTGTCAATTTTTTAGTGACCTCAGGAGTCCCCCAGGGTTCTGTGTTGGGGCTATTGTTGTTTTTGTGCTTTATTGATGATATTTCCAGTGGCTTGACTAGTAGTTCGCTCTTGTATGCCGATGACTTCAAGATCTACTCGGTCATTGATAGTGCGCATGATTGCTCTGTTATTCAGGAAGACCTTAACAAGATTTATGAGTGGTGTGCTCGCAACAATCTTTATTTGAATATTGAAAAATGTTTTTCAGTTTCTTATACACGCATATTAAAGCCTGTAACTTATTTGTATTTCATTCACGATTCTCCATTGGTTGTTTGTAATCGTATTAAGGATTTAGAGATTTTCTTTGATAGCAAACTAAACTTTCGTATCAGTCTCTGGGTTTTGTCATGCGTAACGCGAGGGATCTTAGGTCTCCTCAAACACTTATTGCGTTATTCAATGCATTTGTTAGGGCTAAGTTGGAGTATGGCTCAGTTGTGTGGAGTCCTACATATGAATTTCATTCGGCGAGTATGGAACGTGTTCATCGTCGTTTCGCTAAGTCTCTGTGGTTTCGTAGCGATGGAGTTTATCCAGTCATTAAATTTCCACATGATACGCTCCTAAATCGTTTTAATTTGACACCTTTAAGTACGCGTGGGGAATGTTCTGCTATTATCTTACTGTACAAAATTATTAATGGAGATATTGATTGTCCAGAGCTGTTAGAATTGCTTCCATTTTATGCCCCTACTTTGCGTACACGTAATAATAATACTGTTTTTTACTTGTCAAGAGCGCGCACTAATTTGTTGTTGCATTCTCCTTTGTTCGTAATGTGTAATATTTGTAACCGTATGTCTAATGATTTGGATATATTTGAAACAAATCTGTCATGTATAAAACGTTTATTTTTTAAGTAATTAGTTTAAGTTATTAATTAGTTATTATTTTGATGTTATTGTATTATTTGTCATTTTTACCTGCCCTTTAATTGGATATTTATCTGTCTGGGCAGTTGTATTTTAAATAAATAAATAAAAATATACAAAATTTGTTTGAGCTTTGACCACTTACTTAACTAACACCCTGTATATTAACTTTGTTATCGCATAAATCAGCAATTTCAATAGAACTTTTGCAACTCTATTAAACATAATTAAAAAGGTATTAGTTCCAATTAAAAAAGAAACCAATGTTTCCACAGAATAATAATAATAGTCGATTTGGAAACAACATGAAAACAAATTCATTCTTACAAAAATGACGATTTTAAATTTCAAATGAAATGAATTGGTTTAATGGGATGTTTACGAATTTAGGGAAAGGAAATAATTGGGGATTTTAAGTTACATAAACTCTCGGAAAAATAATTGTATATTCAGAATTGCAAAAGGAAAATGACACAAAAACAAATCTATAGAACTTGAAATAAATTATCAGAATAGAAAACCGTAGATAGGTTATACGGGTGGTCCAATCACGCTAAAATGGTTCCCTTTCAAGGTCAGGCGCTTGATGGCCTCGCGAGGTGATATGAACAGCTAGCCATTGCTCTTCATATCACTGCGCGGGTGGGCAAATTGGAGACTAGGAAGTAAATTGGACCTTACCGATTTTCCATAAGAAATTAGGCAGCAACCGTATAGCCTATCTACTGAAAACATAATAAATGAAATTGGGATTCCCAATTGGAGAATGAGACCGTGAAACTCATCGCGTCGTGCTTTTTGGGGCCTGCAAACTGGATAGAACCGTACAGTTTGTCAGTCAACGTATTCAAATAGAATTTTAGGCAATACCTGATACCTTTTGTAGCAGTACGAGCAATAATGGTTTAGAAAACAACTAGACCCGAAACGAAAACTAACTTCCAAACAAACGAGACCCAATTCAAGCCTTGGAGACGACAAAGCGTGGGGTGAGTTGTTGCTGAATATTGATACAGTGAAGGTGTGGATAAGGCATGCAAAGAAATATTTAATTTCTCCTCCGAACTTGCAAAGAAAACAAATCAAACCGAACTTCCACTAGTTCCACGAATAATTTCAAGACATAACTGCTAAACAACGGGTTGCTGTTTTTATTCCCTGTGTAGGCAGTTTTATTAAAAATTTATCCGATAGAATTTCGAACGAGGATACTATAACAACTTTCTAACTACTTCTTTATAACTTTACTTCCATTGAAAAGATCAATTTAAATAGTTAAAGCAGAGTACGAAATCTGGTATTAGCCAATATTCCATTGTATTACATTTTTAATTTATCTCTGCGGTCCACCTTGTGTCCTGACTACTGGAAGATAGCTCGTATATGTCCTATACATAAATCGGGAGATATTAACAGAATCGAAAACTATCGACCTATTTCAATTCTTCCTAATTTCGCAAAGGTTTTTGAAATTGCCCTACACAATAGTTTACCAGCAACATGGGTTCATTAAGGGTCGTTCTACGGTGACCAATCTAACCACTTTCCTGCAGGATGTAATTCCTGCTGTCGGTCGAGGTTTGCAGGTCGACGCAATCTATACTGACTTTTCCAAGGCGTTCGATAAGATTGATCATTCCCTGATTCAACAGAAGGTGTGAGACATTGGCTTCGGCAGGAATCTGATATCTTTTTTTCAGTCCTATCTGGGAGCAAGGCAACAATTTGTTGAATACAATGGATTCAGTTCAAGTTCATTCACAGCCTCAAGTGGAACTCCGCTCGTAAACGATATTGGCTCTGGTTTCAATAGCAATTATTTGTTGTTTGCAGATGATTTAAAATTGTATCGCACTGTTGTTTGTGAGAACGATTGCGCACAGCTTCAAACAGATCTGTGTCGGCTCTCAGAATGGTGTGATCTAAATAGACTTCCTCTAAATCTGAACAAATGTAAGTCGGTGACATTTACAAGACGTCAAGATCCGTTTTTGCGAAACTACACCATCGATAATTCAAATTTGGAACGCTGCGCTTTAATCAAAGATCTTGGTGTATACTTGGATGGTGATTTATCTTTCAACTACCACATTGAGCAAGTTTCTGCTAATGCTTTGCGAATGTTAGGATTTATTTTTAGACAGACCAGAGAATTCAACAACATGGACTGCCTGAAAAGTCTCTATTTCGCCTTTGTTGTGTCTATTTTGGAATATGCTACAATCATTTGGTTGCCCATCTACCGTGCTCATATACAGAGATTGGAGAGTATCCAACGTAAGTTTTTAAAATATTTGTCATTTAAAATTGTGGCTGTTACTGGCAAGGTTCGGATTTCGGATGTTAGCCGAGAGACGCATCTTCGCGTCTCAGATCTTTCTTTTTAAGTTGATCAACAATATGTTGGATTGTCCTCGGTTGCTTCAGCAACTATGGTTTCGTGTCCCTAGGGTTCACTCTAGAAGCGCTAGTTTATTTTGGGTGCCACAGATTCGTTCAAATTATGAATCTAAAGCACCGCTATTTCGGGCTTGCAAATACAGCAACCGATTAGTTATTAATGAAAACGTTGATTTTTTTAATGTATCGCTTGATTCTTTTAAGAAAAGTTTAGAGACATGTTTGCGGGCTACTGATTTGGATTTGTTTTGATGAATTATGTTCATGTGTTAATTATTTATTGTTATAATTAATTGTTCTTGTAATCCTCCTAATTTTCTTTCGTTTTGATGCGAGTATTTCTTTTTTTTTTTTATTTTTCTATTTTTCAGTTAGTTTTGTATGCTAATGCTAGGCAATTGTTTTTGTTAATGTAAGATTTTGTCTTGTTATTGGGTAGCAATACCTGTTAGACAATAAAGAGATTATTATTAATATTCAAATATTAATCTTACTAAAAGTTTTGCACCTTTGCAACGTACGTTTCCATAATAAAACACCTTCTTACAGTTTTGGCAACGTTGCCGGCAGTGGAGAGGTCGTTTTCTAGTTTTGAAAGCGGAAACTGTAGATAGGGAACCCCAAATTAAAATCAGTTTGTTTTATAAACTATATTTTCGAAATATGCTATATTAAAATACCGACTGATTTCTAAAAAAAAATAAAAACGTTGTCCACCCACCTCAATACATTTTAGTCATCTTCTCACTAACATTTCTTGCAGATATTTCAAGCGGATTTCACCGCATTGAAGGCTTGGCGAATTCTTAACATTAAATCTTCCCTTATTAATAAGGCAACTATTCTTCAATCTGTGCGCTCACCTTGAAACTAAATCCTGGATACTGGTTGGCCTGTATGTATAGAAGAATATTTCCATTTATAAAATGATAATCATTAGTTAAGTCAATAACCATACTAGAACTAACATCTATTCCCAATTGTGAATTTCTATATTAGTAATTCGGAGAATCGTTGTAGCGTATAAAGTGAACACCACAAGCCGACCCACCCCGAAACAACCCCCAGTTTCTGGTTAACGAAGCGCATCGACGATGTCCATCCCGAAGATGCAAATGTCAACCAAATGAAGTTTCGTTTACGGTTGTTGTTGGAGGCACACTTGTTTACTCCCTAATTATTTTAATATGCAGCATTAATATACATTTAAATAGAATAAATAAGTCTTTCAATTGTACATCATAAAAATAATATTACAATACGAACTTTATGTCACTGTTAGTAAAAAGATTTATTTATGTATTTTTCTTCTAAAACCTAAAGCAGAGATTTGTTATAATAATTTGATACCACCCACGTTTTTAATAAGTAGTAACTTTTCCATTGTATCTGTGTAATTGACAAATAGCTTTTTGACCCGGATCCAACTAGTGTGTTCCGGTCCAGCGCCGTTGCAAATGTTAAATTTCCGTTTTATTCGTTCCCCAAAACATTATATACTCTATTTTGGGTAAATTGAAACGGTATATTAAGCATGCCAAGATGTGACATTTGTGTTTATATATAGATTTCATTTTGTTCAAATACATGCGACTCTAACATATTTTCATGCAGAAAGGAAGCATAAATTCCTTATAAAGACTAACGTGTTTTATTATTGAAACTTATAATTAATGTAATTATTCTTTATTCACGGTAATGAAACAGAACGTAGGCCTTAGTAGTATTGCGATGCTCTTGGACACCACATTTTTAATAATAATAATAGCATTTATTTCCTATACAGGTCACACCCATTTACAGGAAAATCTAAAGCACATAACACAAAATAACACTTTATATATAAATAAAAATAAAAGAAACAAGATTGATATAAAGTAAATAATAGACACAATATAGGTAATAACAAATAATAAAATAATAATGATAAATAATAAAACAATAATAATAAATAATAAAACTTACTTACAATTGCAGACTAAAAAGATGTTACCATGTTATAGAGCAATTCATTCCCTGAGAACCCTCGATCATCACCCATTGAGAAGGCCATTGGTGATTTCAGACAGAGACGAAAAGTTAATGTCCAGGTGACCATAATGCCGATTAAAGGAATCACACATGAAGTATATCGGACTTTGCGACAATACATTGGTCCTGGAAGGACCGATGGTGAACGGGGCAACATGCCTGGCTTCTAGGCGTAATCTTATCCCCTGTAAAAGATCTGGACAGTCCACTGCACCGTGTAATATCTTATACAAGATCTTAATTCCGCATAAAATTCTTCGCAACTCGAGGGATTGACTATCGAAACGCAGAAGCATGGCGGCGTGGTCACTTCCTCTCGGAGGACAAACATTATCCGCTCTGAAAACCAGATACTTTAGAAAGCGTCTCTGGACTGATTCCAGAGGTCGAATATGGACTTCATATATGGGGCTCCACACAACTGAACCAAATTCCAACTTTGTCCTAACGAATGCATAATATAGCACCTTCATTGTGAAAATATCATTAAACTGACGACAATTTCAAATAATGCAACCCAGTACACGATCAGCACCAGAAACAACGCTCAAAATTTGCGGCACGAAGGTAAACTCTCGATCGAAAATGATGCCCAGGTCCCTAACCTCAATCAATCTTTCTAAGGAAACACCGTTTAAGCAATAATTGAAGTTCAACGCGCTCTTAAGTCTAGAGAAACTGACTAACTTACACTTTGAGACATTGAGCATTAAACGGTTACTGATACACCAATCGCAGAGGATCTTTAAATTGGTCTGTAGGAATTCACAATCTTCATATGAGACAACACGCAGAAAAACCTTCAAGTCATCCGCATAAGCGAGGCTGTCACAAGTGAAGGTCTCAAGAAGGTCGTTAATAAACACATTAAACAGCAAGGGTCCAAGGTTGGAACCCTGCGGCACGCCCGAAGTAGAAGAAACAGTAGATGACTTAAAACCCTCGTACTCCACAAACTGAGATCGACCAAGAAGATATGAGCGAAAGAATCGTACCATCCGCTCAGAAAAGCCGAAATCTCTCAATTTCCTCAATAGCAGATAGTGATCCATACGAACAAACGCCTTCCAAAAATCAGTGTAAACCACAGCCACCTGCTGTAGACGATCCATAGCGGAACAGACAGTTTCGGAGAACACGGCAAGATTAGTTGTACACGATCGCCCGTTCAAAAAGCCATGTTGTTTATTCGAAAATCTATTTTGAATCTGTGGATACACCTTGCTATAAATGACGATCTCAAGCACCTTTGAGAAATTACAGAGGATCGAGATTGGTCTATAATTACTGATAATAGATGACGCGCCGGGCTTCAGGATAGGGATAATCTTAGCTGTCTTCCAACAATTAGGAAAGCTAGATGATTTAAAAAAAGCCTCTATTGTTTTCTTTGCTATCGCGTGCGAAAAACAGAGACAGCAATGCATCGCTACGCTAGTAACAGTAGAAATTAAACGCATTTGTGACGTCATAAATGGGGTGCTGCCCTACCCATCAGTCTATACTCTCTACGAATAAGATTTCTGCGTGTGGTGTTGTTTTTGTTTTCGCGATCGAGCTTTTTGAGTATTGTAAAGTGAATGTTTTGATTTTGAACAATTACAATAGTAAAGATGAATTCAGTGCAATATATGAATGTAAATAATGTTAAATTAACATTTGAGGATCGAATTACGATAAAAAAAGGTTTGATGTTGTTGCAAATTTATTTGAAATTGAAAAATTTGGTGAATATCGAACCGTCTTCCCAAATGAAGATATTAAAACTGTGTGTAACTTATTTCCTAACGTAAATTACATAAATTAATTGTTATTATCTAGCTACTCTAATTACTTAAAAAAGCCTATCATTTTAATTCTTTATTTTGAAAAATTTTGTGTGTTATTGCCTTATTTCCACCTTGTTTGTGGCCCATCTGTTTCAGACCTCACGAGCCGCCACTGTATACCAACAACAACAATATTGAGACAACTAACAGTCTTCAAAGCTCGGCAATCTATAAATAACAAAACACGATTGTCACATTAACAAGTTTTTTTTTTGTCAAAATTGAGCTATAGGCAAAGCCACCCCCCGACGTGAAAACCACGTATCAACTGCCTTTTCAATTTCTCTACCAAACTCATCTACCTTAGCAGGAATCATCTAAAACAATTTTAGTTATATTGGCCGTTAAGACTACACTATGACAAACCTCTAAACGCTGTCTATATAACTTCAGCAGTTGCTTTACTGTAGCTCAATTTGCCCTGGTAAGTTTTCGAGAAGAGTGCAGATGAAACATGAACAGTATGCACTGGATGTTCAATATCTGGCATCAATTCGCTGCTTAGTTTTGCTGGAAATTCCATTCCTGCTGTTTCCCATTGGTGATTTGCCCACTTTCTATAATATTTTTTAAGTAAACTGCTGGAAGGAAGAAGATCTCCTCCAATTCTAACTCACTTGTTTTCCTCACTCTCATCAAACTTCGCTATCCATATCCTTTTATTCAATCGCAAAGCAAATTCATAATTACTTTCAAAATTTGCTACACCTGTCACGATTATAGTCAATCCACGCAAAGCAGCGTCACGCACACCTTTAATTGGACTTTGAAGTGCTCCTAGAAACACATTGATCTCATCTGAGCTGGCAGTAGCACAGAATTGTTGTCCACTTACGCAGTTAGCAACTTCTAGAAGTCATGCTTCTGCTTTGAATACGACCGGAAGTTTTCCCTAAACATGTATAATTCTGTTAGGACACTCGGTTTCCTTTTACGACATCAATTGTGGGCCCGTGCAGACTTCCACAAAACTTTCGCTAGTAGGCAAGTCCACACCGACCCAGCTATGTGGGAGTTCACTATAGATAGGTAATAGATACAGCAACAACATACCAAAAGCGCACGAGCCATGTTTGCCCCAAAAAATTTCACTGCAGTCCCAAAGTAGCCTTAAGTGTGGCTCTGTGCAGACCTCCACAAAACTTTCGCTAGTAGGCAAGTCCACACCGACCCAGCTATGTGGGAGTTCACTATAAATAAATAAGCATTTATTTTCAACAGGATAAACCCATTTACAGAAAAATCACTTACAGAAAAATCACTTACATTGAGATGTAAATTAAAAATAAAATAAGCAATAAAATTACAATCAAACAATAGCTAATATGTTACCACTAACAGTACACATAGCAACAACAATACAATAAATAAATCTAAACATCACCTAAGTTAGCCGAGACAGCACTAATCAGTGCAGAAAGCGGGGTAACATTGATATCCAATTCTCCACAGAACCTATTAAAAATACTACACATATAGAATACAGGACTCTGTAGAGATATATTAGTTCTCGCTGTACCAAGAGCGAAGGGAACACCTCGCCTGACTCTACTCAGTAAATGAGGACAGTCGATAATATTGTGTAACAGTTTATATAAGAAACTCACAGCTAACACGTTTCTTCTAAGCGCTATAGATACGTAATAGATACAGCAACAACATACTAAAAGCTCACGAGCCATGTTTGCCCTAAAAAAATCCACAGCAGCCTCAAAGTAGCCTTAAGGGTGGCCCTGTGCACACCTCTACAAAACTTTCGCTAGCAGGCAAGTCCACACCGACCCAGCTATGTGGGAGTCCACAATAGATACGTAATAGATACAGCAACAACATACTAAAAGCCCACGAGCCATATTTGCCCTAAAAAAGTCCACGGCAGCCTCAAAGTAGCCTTAAGGGTGGCCCTGTGCAGACATCCAAAAAACTTTCGCTAGCAGGCAAGTCCACACCGACCCAGCTATGTGGGAGTTCACTAAAGATAGGTAATAGATGCAGCAACAACATACTAAAAGCTTACGGCCCATGTCTGCCCCCAAAAATTCCACTGCAGCCTCAAAGTAGCCTTAAGTGTGGCCCTGTGCAGACCTCCAAAAAACCTTCGCTAGCAGGTAAGTCCACACAGACACAGCAATGTGGGAGTTCACTATAGATAGTAGTGAAATTTTTTTTATATACAAAAATAAGCGTACGCATTATTAACAAAATATAATCATACTCCCTCTTAAACGGGCCACACAGTACATTGTTACAACAAAATTTATTTGTAATATTAACAATTTACATTTGTTCATATAATAAGCTTTTATAAAACCTTTTGCAGTACCCAAAATATCCTTTTCTGTAACAGGGTAACTCTGAAACTATTTTTTCGAGACATATTCCATACACTTTTTGGAGGTACTCGTTGTCTCGGTTATCTTGTAGATATTAAAAACTCGGTATTTCCCTAGAACATCTCGCTGTCATCCCTAACCATTGGGAGTATGTACCATATTGTGAGAAACTTCCTTAGATAGTTAGGAGTTTCGTTTTTATTTTATAACATAACTATTTGTATGAGTTTAGGAGTGCTTTAATTTTAATCAAAAACTAAATTCAAAGATTAATAGTCTAAATTAACAGAACTTTAATAACAATTGCAGTAAATTATTATCATAATGCGAATTGGCGTTCTCAAACTTTTAACCAAAGAGTAATTTTCTATATTTCCAGACAGTCATCACCTGGAAATTATTAACGTTTTGCTTATTAGATTTTCAGCGTTAAAACTAACTCAGCTATTTCATGCTGTTAATTTCTCGTCTGTATTTTAAGTTTTCGTTAGGTTGGCAGTGGTAGTAGAGTAATTTGCAAAAGGGTGTGTTTAATATACCGATGGAATATGAAATATTATTGTTGCACTTAAAAACTTTAATGGAAACTTTCGAGTTAGTTGTTATTTGGGTTTAAGAAAATTTGGTTGAGTTTGCTTTAACTAAATAATAATAATTTTAGACAAAATAAACTGAAAAATTCAAACGCGAATATTTTGAATTGAGGAGATTTTAACTTTTCGTTGATGCAAACTGTCTAAGAAACTCTAATTTGGGCGTTTTATCTGTAAGTACAGGGAGTTCCAGATTTTGCAGGGTATCACAGAAACCCGACCAAATTGAAAAGACGTCATCATGGCCTATTTTTGGATAAAACTAGCATTGAGCAATATTGATTTTTAGTTGTGCAATTTTAGGGTGATACTCAAAGATCATCGCATTTACTCTATCAAGTAACTTTTTTATGTAAGTGGTAACTACTTTGGAATACATTGTTGCAGCTCATCTCAAGTCATGTTTGAGAGAAACTGAGAAGGGAAGTAAATTAAAAAACTTTCTTCCGGGTGGAGTTCTAACGTTTCGAGAGACAATATGCTTCAGTCGGCAAAGATTACGAAATAATATTAATTGGATTTATTGCAAATACTTACTTTTCTGGTGAAAATAAAAACAAAAACTGTCGCAATCGAAGCACGTATAGCTCTCCATATTTTAGTGTAACCGTAATATTTCTGTGAGTGTGTAAGACTCTTTGTGAGAAGCAAATAATTCAGCTATTTTTTAGTTAAATAATTCTATATTTCGAATAAGATTAGGACATTTTTTTATTTTGACTCCCTTTCCCCGATTTATATACGCTTATGTAAGCAAGTTTTTGATGATAAATTTCATAGGTTATATTCGACAGTAAAAATAATTTGACAGTACCCGATTCAAATCAAAATGCTACGTGCGCCAGTGGCCGTTTCGGTCTAGCTTTTAGACAGTGCAGACGGGAGGGGTAGATAAACTATTATCTTTAAAAACAATTATTTTACATTAGGGCGCCAACATTTCATTTTCACTGTACGCAGCGATGTCGTTCTGGGAAAATGTAAACCAACGTTTGTTATTTAAATCAGGACGCAAATCAAAATAATCAACAATACCTTGAGTCACAAATTTAAAGGAAAATATTAATTATAAAAGAGAAATCATCATTTTAGTGATTGTTCAAAAATAAATTAAATTATAGAAATCTAAACCCAATAAAAGTTTAGAATAATATTGCAATATATGTGATGCACGCTACTATACAGGGTGATTCATTATGGTTGCAACAAACGAAAACTGGAGATTTCTGCCATTGAACCCATGTCCGCAAATGCTTCGTTATCGAGATCCAAATTTAGTGGTCAAATTAACTATTTTGTTCATTAATCAAAAACTAGCTAATTGATTTTGACAAAATTTTACACGCATCTGGGGACCGATAACCTAAAGTAATCTGCATTATTATGGCTTTCATTAACTGTTCATTGGAGTAGATATAGGCGGCATTAGTGGGACCCGCATACATTCAATATTGCATAAACATTTGATTGTCAAAAAAATTTGTTCGCGTTGGATCCCACACAATTTGCCAATCGCTCAAAAAAGGCTCGTGTCGATTGGTCGAACGAAATGCTCAAAAAATACGATCGCGGTGTTTCGAAACACGTCTATGACATCGTGACAGGTGATGAATCGTGGATTTACGCGTATGAGCCCGAAAGTAAACAGCAGTCGACTGTATGGGTGTTTCAAGATGAGCCAAATCCAACAAAAGTTGTTCGCACACGAACCACTTCCAAGCAAATAGTCGCCTGTTTTTTCGGAAAAACTGGACATGTCGCAACCGTACCACTAGAACAACGCAGAACAGTCAATTCTGAGTGGTACACAACCATTTGTTTGTCAGTTGTCTTCCAAGAAATCAGGAAAACCAACCGCCGAAGACGGATCACGACAATGCGAGCTCTGACACATCGGCTCAAGGAACTGCATTTTTGAGCACCCAAAACATCGATTTGATGAGTCATCCGCCGTATAGTCCTGACTTGGCACCGAATGACTTCTTTTTATTCCCGTACGTAAAAAACAAACTGAGAGGTCAACGTTTTTCGACACCTGAAGAAGCGGTTGCTGCATTCAGAATACATCTTTTGGAGATACCTCAATCAGAGTGGCAAAAGTGCTTCGACAATTGGTTCAAACGCATTCAAAAGTGTATAGATCTTCATGGGGAATATTTTGAAAAACAATAAAGTGATTTTCGATGATTAATATTTGTTTATGTTCTCTAATCCCGAAATATAAAAGGCAACCCTCGTAGTAGTACTGCAACAAAAATGCGATGGTAGTACTTAAGGGTTAAATTCAAATTTTTAAGCCGAACAAATGAAGTTGTAAAATTTCATAGGCTCACTATGTATTATGCAAATAATGTTTCTTGTTAATTCTGAAATAAAACTTAAATCATATTCACTTGATTAACTAATAAATTCTTGTCATCATATACTACAACCCCATTGTCATTACCTACACCTCGCCGTTTCTCTGAAATCTGCACATTTACTTTATAGTATGTACGTATAGTAAGCCTGTACCAACCACCTCAGCATAAATTATCTCATAGTTCAATAGGTTCTCCATGGCAATTTTATTAATGGTACACCGATTCTCTATGTGGCGTTCTGTGTATTAACTGTTGCCGTCAGAGACGCAAATGGGACCCGCCAATGCTGAACAGACAAAGACTTTAACAAAATGATAAATGTGCATTAAATTATATGGGGGTTAGTGAGCGAAAATGTGGACGGAAACGGGTGAGATTTGATGACACCATCAATTTTCATCAACATTTTAAAATATCATGAGATATGGAATACTTGTTTAGAAGATTTACATTACAAAAATAATAATATAACTCTTAAATCATACTGCACAACCATGGTGCATAGAATGCCTCATAATACAAATTACAAGTAAAACAAATTAAAAAAATCGTCACAGTATAATAAATAATACAGTATTCCGACTCTCCGCTTGCGAGGCGGCCTGCGCATCTCGTCGCGCATGGCGCCATTATAGGATAAAACGTCACAATAATCGCATAGACGTAGATAGAAACCGTTCACTACTGTGTTCAGTATAGAGTTCATTGTAGGCGTGTAAACATATTTTACCAAATTTGGTACATAAATACTACAGGATATGTGTAGGTGTTGATTAGCGTTTAGGAAACATTGAGCGTAGGAAAGGAGTTTAAAAATTTATTTATTTATTCATCCACGGCCAAAGTCAATTATTACAATACGAAAATAACAAAAAAATGGGTTCGAAAATTTAAAAAATTCATACCTATCCGAAATATAATGCATAATGAGGGGTTTTACTAATTTAAAAGCAATATTCGGTAGTAGAAGATGGCATAACTGGCAAACAAAAAAACTTTTTAACATTTTAATTATGGTGATCTTATATTTGGTCCATGTGTAACTAAAACTGATGAGTACAGGATTCAGTTGATGCAGAATTCATGCATTAGCGCTAAGATTAAAGATTAACGAAATCGGCTGCTTAAGAATGAAACAACGTCGGATCTTTCTTTCGCTAATTTTGTTTAATAAAATCATTAGATGGAAAAGGGCGGAATACTCCGGGGATCTGTGTATGATGTGAATATTCGTCATAAAACTGTCATTACGCCACCGCTACACAGAACATCAATGTTCAAAATATTACAACGCTCTACCGGAGAAAATAAAACGTTTACAGGGGTTTTCGTTTAAGAGCGCTGTCAGACACGTAATAGAACAAATTAATTTGTTAACAAGCTACTTAATTTGGCCAGCGATGTAACACAATTTTCAGATTGGGTTAAGCTAAAATATAAGTTAAATTTAGGTTAAATTACCATGCACTGCTTCAACTTCCCCTTTTGTAAAAATGTCTTTTTTTTTCTTCAATCAAATATTTATTAATATTTTAATTTTTGCTATTTCTAGCTAGTTGCTAGTCAGATTTACTTGATGATTTGCTTCTGCAACTGCGGCTAAATATGTGGTTCATCTAGGTGGTAGCAAAATGTTTGTAAATGAATTGTTCTAAAAAAAAAAAGCCGGCTTGAAGCCATTGCCATAAATAGAAAAAATTTAAGTGTCAGAGCGTACAAAACGCCATGTCATTTAAATGAAGTAACATGTGTTTTAAGTTTTCTCCATTGAAAATATGCGGCTAAAATTGTAATATTAATGAACCAACTTTCTCGGCGAGACGATATTGGTTATAAACGCATTTTGTTTATTATAAATATCTACGAAATGCATAACCCAGACAGTATAGAGCGAATAATTACTAAATTGTTACATATTGCTGTTCGTAAAAAAATAAATAAAATTACTTTACAACTAGTAGGTATAGAGTATTTATTTTCAAGATTTTTAACTGTTACCAATTGTAACATGGACGCGTCGCCACTGCTCTAAATAAAAGTCTGCAAGAAGTTCCTACTTTCAACTGTGTACCCTTTACTTACTATTTAAAGGCGATTTTGAATAGTGGCAAATTTTCGAAATTTATTTAAGTATCTCAGGCACTTGCAGACTTTAGTTTAGAGGCAAATTCCTGCAAGACAGTTCACTTTACACCCGTAAACGCAAAAATGAACAGGGTATTAAAAAAATTAAAAAGATATATTAATTCCAGTGGCGTCAAAAATAGGGGGATAAAAATTGTCACTTACTCCTATAGCATGCCAGTGGTTAATTTTTTAAAAAGATTGTTGATGTAAAAATATGGCTTTTTTAAAGAATATATCAGTCAAGAAATTTAAAACAAAATATTTAAAGGCGTTTTTGATTTATGGCAAATTTTCGATTTTAAATTTGAACTTTTTAGACCCTATAACTAGACAAGTAAGACCTTTGGGTATATGCCCCTACATCAAAATGTATGAATTAGCGAGATCTTTCTGTGGTAGAGCGTTGTCGGTCGAATATAGAAATGTAGGTATATGATAGACAGATGGGATGGGTTTTATGCTACCAACGTTCCCCACCTTAGGCAGCGGTAGAACTACAGCCAAATTTCACTGCTCTGTTCTGTACGACTTCCTAACCTTATAAAATGACTCAGCGGTAAAAAATGCTGTATTGACAATAAATCAGTTCGGATTCTTTCAAACTTAAATTCTTCAGGAATACAGAGAATCTTCAGGAATACAGAGAATCTTAAGGAACACAGTCTCTATATCCTTCTTTTTCCACTACCTGTTGACAGCTGCATCTGTTCTTAATTTTCCCATCATTCTCAGAGGAATTTTCTGTTTTCTTTTCTGTTTGGTTAGCTTGCAGATTTCCGCTATTTTGCTCATTCTGTTTTCCTCGTAAGTTTGAGAAGCATTATCAAACGGAATATTTTCCAGTTCAAAAACTGCTTGCTCAGCCCTAACAAGAGTTGCTCGTCATTCAATAACTGATTTGTCCTGCA
Organism: Apoderus coryli; assembly: GCA_911728435.2. Classification (NCBI taxonomy): domain Eukaryota; kingdom Metazoa; phylum Arthropoda; class Insecta; order Coleoptera; family Attelabidae; genus Apoderus; species Apoderus coryli. The sequence continues at coordinate 13,583,659 of OU452209.1, read as the reverse complement.
ACGAGTTCCTGCCATAATCTACAAAAAATAATTTTTTCTTAGTGGGAAAAGGGGTTATTATTGTAATTTTATACCCGACGCGACTAGACCTCAAATTCCCTAAGACAAAAAACAATTTTGACGTAATTTTACATGTTATCCGCAAATATTGATGATGAGATTCAGCATCGTATAAGTTGGACAAGCGCATCTATTGGCCGTCTGAGGATGAGAGTCTTTGATTATCATAACATCGACGTGCCATTGTAGTTCGTACGCTTTCGTATACCTGTGAGTCTTGGACCACTTATCCGAGGCATTTAAATTCCCTAGAAAATTACCATCAACGAGGTCTTAGAAGAATTCTTGGAATTAAATGGCAGGACCTAGGAACAATCAGCGTTCTGGAGGAAGCTGAAACAACTAGCATTGAGGCGATGATTGTCAGGCACCAGCTGCGATGGACTGGACACGTAATCTTCATGCCAACGTGACGCCTTCCATAGAGAATCCTTTATTTACAGCTTAAGGTCGTCTCACGAAATCAGGGAGGGCAGCAAAAGAGGTAAAAAAATGTTCTTAAGACCAACATGAAGAAGTGTGGCTTAGATGTGAAGAACAACTGGGAGCAGATCGCAAACGACCTACTGAGTTGGGGGGTACCATTTACGAGGGCCACCCAGTTTTTGAGGTGGAGCGTTGATAACATGATAATGCGAAGAGAGAGCATCGAAGCGAGAGAGAACGCATCGATGGCGCTGCGGGTAAATGATGGTGATTGGGTGTGTCTGTTTTGTCACATTGGAGCATTGGTCTGTTAAGCCATCTTAAGGTTAAAAACAGAAATCTTAGTTGGCGTAATTCATACTAGCAAGTGAATGCTGATGATGAGTGAAATACTATGCGGACTTATTTCAAAAAAATTTGAAAAAATGGTTTTCTTTATCAACTCGAAAGCATTTTATCACCTCGACTGGCTACTATTGCAACCTCCCCTAAATTAATTTACTTACCCGGGTCGATCTGTACGCTACTCGAGTCTAGTGCGAAAGAGCTTTAATATTTTATAAGCTCACTTTCTATTTTAATCATACAAGTTTCTACTGGTGGTAAATGCTGCTGTTGGGCATTAACTATGCTCGAGTACATCCTGTCATCTCGTACATAACGGAAATGCATACCTTCAACAACAAAGGCAAATAAGCGCTTCAGCTTCTCTACGACTGTATGTAATTCGGTACAAGCGAAAGTTGCAATCAAGCTTCAGTTTCATATTTTAGAACGCAATAGTATGCATTTATACATACAGAGTGTCCAGAAACTGATATGACTTTCGAAGATAGATGACTTCATGCCGATTAGCCAAATATATCATCTGATGATCTAGAAAGATCGAACTTAGATTATGCTGTCCAATAAAATGAACGGCTGTAGAGGGTGTCCCATTTTGTCTGTCACTACGGGATATCTCGATTATTACGTACGTACGTTACGTTTTCCCAATTTTTAGCTACTTTTTTGTGAAACAAAAGATGCCATATACAAAATGGTCTTTAACGTAGCGGGAAGATGAAAACTGTCCCTGATAGAGATTGTTGAATAGAATCCACTGGCGTAGTTAGATTAGTTAGAAACTTACGTTCTTTTTTAAATTGGACACACCGTATATTTGTTTCTATTTTTGTCGGGCTTCGTATGAGCTCTTCAAAAATATGTATAGTTTCCTATATATTTTTTTTTATTAGTTTAAAATAAAAATCAAGCTATTTTTGTGAATTTTTAAGTTTTTTGAATAGTAAAAATGCCGTTTCAATTCAGCAATTTTGATTATGCTTGCATGCATTTTGTTTATGGGCTCTGCAGTTCGAGAGTACCATAGACGTTTCGCAAATCGCAGACAACCGACTCACATTATCTTCAGTCTGGTGCACCTGCGATTTAGAGAGCATGGATTTGGTAGAATGAATGATGGTCGAACCATGCGGAATTATTAGAAAATATCCCTCTGACAATAAGGAGAGATCTATTCTTCCAATTGGATTGATGTCAAGTTTATTTTTCAAGAGTTGTAAGAAATTACCTTAAGGAAAATTATGATGGCAAATGGAATGGAAGACGTGGTCCTTTTGAGTGCAACCCCGCTCTCCGAGTATAACCCCATTAGATTTTTTTGTTTGGGGGTAGGTACATAAAAAAATGTATTTACGAAACTAGTAGGATCGCTTGGAGATCTTACACAGCGAATTCAGAACAAAGTATCACACCTTTTATGCTGCGTTAATTAGTTTAATTTAGTTTTAATTTTTTTATTATTGTCTGTTTATTAATTCATTAAATTGTTTATGTGTTTTATAATTATTCTCATTTCTAATTTCAATTTGATGAGAATATTAACGAAAAATGAAAATAGTTTACTTAAAAACTGTCGTTTTTTTCTTCTAAACAATGCGTTTCATGGTAATTTTTAAACTCAATTTACTGGAAAACTAAGCATTTTATGAAAATAAAAGCGGGTGACCTTTTTTAAGCAAACTACAATTTTGTTTATTAATAGGAACTCAAAAAGTGGAATATTCTAGCGACAAAAAATTTGCCCTTTCTAGTTTGATATGCGCATCACTTTAATTTTGGAAATCCTTGTTGGTTGACTTATTAAGAATTAAACATCAAAAACATGTGTAAATTTTCATTTATACTTTATACTTTATTGACTTTTCATACATACAACAGTACATTTTAAGTCCCTATTAAAATGCATCAAAAAAAAACAAAAATCAATTGAAATTATATACATTTACATTTAGTAGGCAATTCAATACCCTATACCATATAAGTATTAATTTATTAATTTACAAAATTCTATTTATTTATCTTATTTAAACTCATAACAATAATAATACAATAAAACAATTAACAGTACAACGCAATATAATAATAATAGTTGTTAATAAAATTATAACTCTAACAATATCCATTTCAACGATAACAATTAAAACTATACAATATCTCAATACATTCTTAATTCATATTTCCTATTCAACTAGTTTTATGACAATCTGTATTAAGGGTACACATAAGATAATCAGATACACTATAGAAACAACTATTTACAAGAAATTCTTTTGCGAATTTAGAAAAACTTGATTGATTCATATTTTTTATATTAATAGAAGGAAATAATAAAATTAGCTTATTGTACAAATTGTAATCTAGTTTATTATTTTTTGCCATCTGTATCCTTGAGAACTGAGAAACCAAGTGATTGGCATGCCGTGTTTGATATGCATGAAAAGAAGAATGACTTTGGATTTCATTTCTTTGGCGATGTATATTTAGTAAGCTCTCAAGGATGTATATGCACGGCAATGTCAGGATTTTATATTTAAAGAATATTTTTTGACAGTGCTCACGGTGGGGCGCACCGTCAATAATTCTTATAGCAGCTTTCTGCATAACAAAAGCTTTGTGTGCAAGAACGGAGTTCCCCCATAATACCACACCATACATAAGGTGACTATGTATGAGAGCATAGTAGATGGACCTCAGGACATTATTGTCTATAATTAATCGGCGCATTTGCCGCATTACAAAAATTTGGCTCGACAAACGTGAGCAAAGGTCCGACATATGACTGGACCATCTCAACCTTGAGTCTAAAGTTAATCCAAGCAGTCTTACAGGACCCGACTTTAATGCAAATTTATCCGAACTAAACACGATATTTTGAGTCTTTCCCTCATTAAGGCAAAGTTTGTTGGCACTAAACCAAGTCTTAGCAACATTGAAACATTCCTCTCTGACACAATCATTTCGAGTCAACAAGGTAGTGTCGTCCGCAAACAACACACTGGTACTGTGGTCCAGTGCACTAATATTTAAAGGCAGATCATTAACGTACAATAGAAAAAGAATGGGTCCCAATACCGACCCTTGAGGTACACCAGTATTAACGCTAACTAAGTTAGATGTTTTATTACCTATGCAGACCGCTTGCTTTCTATTACATAAATATGACTCGAATAACTTAAGTATATTTCCTCTAATGCCATAGTGTTCCATCTTACAGATTAAGTAGTGGCTGTCGACACAGTCAAAAGCCTTAGACAGGTCGCACAGAGTAGCATGCGCCTCGCTCCCCATATCAAAGCTCTGCACTATATATTCAACAACCTTCATAATAGCTGATGTTGTAGATTTATTTTTCTGAAATCCAAACTGTTCAGAACAAATTATAGATTTATTAATTAGGTATGAGAGTAACTTTTGTTTAAGTATAATTTCAAATATTTTAGAGACAATTGGCACTATGGCAATGGGTCGATAGTTGTCGCAGTTTTTTACATCACCCTTTTTATGAATAGGTGTGATTTTCGACATTATCAGTGCACTAGGCCAATTTCCCTCTTCCACACAACAATTGTATAATAATAATAATAATCGTCTTTATTGCTTCTTTTTTAAATATACAAAATTTACACCAATATTTGTGTGATTTACATGAATCACAAAAAATTGAACCACTTAAGGAGGCGAAGTCTAGCTTATAGCTACTCTACTTAACCTCCAAAAGCAGCGCAATGAACAAGTACTCGTAGTATACAAACCAAAACATATTAATTAAGAATTTAAATACTTTTGTATAAATGGACATTTCATGATTATCCTAAAAAATATTATTAATCATCGGGCTTGTTTTTTCAATTTACAATTATTGCAAATTTAGAAAAAATCAGAAAAGAAAACAATTACAGCGCTATTGATTTTCTAAAAGGTACTGTTTGTATAAAATTTTAAATCTTTTACGATAAGCATTACTAAGCTCAGCCGGTAGGCTGTTAAAACACTTTATAGCATTATAAGTAAAACTTCTTTGAAAAAGGGCGGTATACGATGATGTGGCATAGTTATCTTATTTTGTTGTCTAATAATTATCATATGGATCGAATTTCTTGGAATTAGTTTTTCTTTAATTGACAATGGAGCATTTACATTATTAGGAATTTGAAATACAAAATTGCCAAGATGATGCAATCGGCGGTTCTGCATTCTCAGCCACCTCATGTCATTAAATGTGTGGGAGACATGATCATACCTTCTCAAACCGTTAACAAACCGAGAGCAGCTATTTTGCACTTTCTGTATTCGATTTTTATCATTCACATCCAGGAGAGAGCCATAAATAAAATCACAGTAATTAAAATTTGACAACACTAGTGATTCACACAAAATTTTCCTGTTTCCGTTACTTAAAATATGTCTGTTTGAAGATAAAACTTTTAAATTAAAAAATGTTTTCCGCAGAAGACCACTCACATGTTCTCTACATCTTAAATCGGTATCAATTATTAAACCCAAATTTCTGGCAGAAGTAACAAATTTAATAGGTTCATTATTTATGTGAATTATAAAATGTCCCTGCATATATCTATCAATATTATGTATTTAAGTTTAAATTATGTTGTTTAGAGAGTGTTGATAGGATACTACGATCTGAATTCATGAGCTGTATTGCTCGTTCACGGTCGTTGTTGTCAAAGCTACAGTAGATTTGTGTATCGTCAGCGTAGGCCTGGACATTACAATGTTCCAATGATTTCAGGATATCAGACGTGTATATAATAAATAATAAAGGTCCCAAAATTGATCCTTGGGGCACACCAGAGACAATATTAGCCTCACTAGAAAACTGACCTTTATAAGCAATTTGTTGCTTCCTAGATGATAGATAAAACTCTATAACACGCAATGCACAGTCATCGAAACCATAAAATTTGAGTCCTGACAGAAGCAACTTATGATTTACCGTATCAAATGCCTTAGAGAAATCTAATAGCACTAGCAAACTGTCCAAATTTCTATCACGAGCTCGAATAATATCATCAGTCACCTTCGCCAGCGCCACTGCAGTACTGTAACTTGCTCGAAAACCATAATACCCTTAGAATGCACATATTCAGAGATCTGTTTGTACAAAACTTTCTCAAATATTTTTGAAAGAGCTGGCAAAATACTAATAATTCTAAGGTCACTATAGGTCACAGGCTTCGACTTTTTAGGAAGTGGCAGTCCATACGAAATCTTCCACAAATCAGGAAAGCATCCAGCCTCAATGGAACAGTTAATAATATGCACAATAAATTTCTCTATAAAAGGACTACAGTATTTAAGCATTTTTGCAGATATGCCATCAACCCCAACAGCATTGGTTTTAATATTGTGCAAGATATCACGGACCTTCAATTCTGAAGTCATCTTCAAAGAGTATTGACTCAACATGCCAATAATTAGGTGAATAATAATTTATTTTGTTACGACAATTAATGTCTGAGTTATGCTGCAGAAACTGAGAGAAAAAATTATTTATTCCTTCAACATTCGATAGTTTTTCAGAAATATCAAAGTTTTTAACAGTTTTAACGTTCATGTCTCTGAGTGCCCTCCAAGTCTCGCCTGACTTTCTTTCTACTGTCAGTCTGTCAAGATACTGTTTCTTTTCGCGTCTCATTGTCGATAAAGTAAAGTTTCTTAATTGTTTATAATTTATCCAGTCTGTATTTGAGCGAGTCCGTTTAAATTTTTGCAAAGCCAAGTTCCTTTGCCTCATAAAAAGTTTCAAATTTGGGGTCAACCACGGGGCCCTAGGTTTACTTACTTTTACTTCTCTCATTGGACCGTGTTTCTCAAAACTATTTAAAATAAAATAATTCATTAAGTTTATTTTATTTTCTATAATACCTTCATAAATAATATCATTCCAAGGGTGACTTTGGAGATCTTGCAGAAAATTATTAATGTCAAAATTTTGGAAGCATCGGTACTTAACCATTTTTGGTTTAATTACATTTAATTCACAATATGTCATATGATGATGACCAGAATATCCCGGTTACTAATAAAAATAGGGTCAAGAAGTTTACTACTATTTTCGGTCACTCTGGTGGGCTCATCAATAACCTGCCATAGATTATAAGATTCAAAACATGATGTTACAGGATTTCGCAAATTTAAAAAGTCAATGTTCAAGTCTCCAACACAAACAAGCTCATCCACAGAAAAAGATACAGAAGACAACACATTATCAAAATCATCTATAATAGTATTTATATTTACATGAGGTGGGCGATAAAACACAGCCAAAGCAAAAATCTTACTATGAATCTTAATTTTTAAAAACAGCAACTCCAACAAATTGTTAACCTCAAAGTCAAAATCAATGACTTCCGGGGACAGCGAATATTTCACGTAAGCTGCTACCCCACCGCCCCTGCTTACTCTGTCCCTATGAATAAACAAATACCCCGGAATATTAAAACCCGTTACATGCACATCATCGCTCAGCCATGTCTCTGACAACATCATTATATCAAAATTATTCTCTAAAAAAACTTCTCTAAATTCATTAAAGCCCGTAAACATTGAACGCATATTAAGATGTCCAATCCTCATTTATACAATGTCTGATAATCTCAAAAAAATTAATAAATAAAAAACGCAATTGGCATAGAACTGAGTTTAAAGCTAGTCCAACAAAAATCACCTCAAGAAACAGTCATCTAAATTTTAATGTTTTATAGATATCAGAGTATCTTTTGTTTCTTACAACTATGGAAATTTTCCGATGAAAATGGAAAATTCGTTTCAGCAAAAGCACTTCCAAACTTTTATATTCTTTCAAGACACTCTGAAATTGGATATCGCCCCTTACACCGGACAAAGTGGCAAAATTTTTACACAAACACCATATAGTAATAATAATAATATACAGTTACTGACTACTACGGTTCCATACACCAAGACACATAGCCGGAGTTTTCTTATCTTATTTATAACTGAGCGACTTTATAAGAGAGATTATGTGTACATATAGATAGAGACTTTATGAAAAGCTATGCCTCAACGGCTTAGCTTTTAGGGTAAGTTGGTAGATGTGAAGCCCGGGAATAGAAATTACCTAGTAAGTCCACTGATGCGCTCAATTTTATTGTAGAATGTTTAAATTATTTTATGTAATGATTCAAGAACGTAGAGTCAAGAAATTTCGTCCAATTGAAGTACACAGAACTTGAATTTCATTACGTTCTATTTATTTGTTATAAATGATGGAAATCGTTTAAATAGTGAAAATTACCAAAGATATCTTTCTCGTTGTCCACAATTTTTTACCGCTGCACAACAATTTTTATTGTCCTAAAAATTTAATTAATACCAAATATTTCAAATAACAATCATGCAATAGATCCGCAATTCTCCTCAATTAGAATACTTAAACTATAACAATGTCACATTCAATTTACAATTTTCCATATTTAATCAACATAAATACCTATAAAATTCTTTGTTGAAGCCGTACACGTATAGGCACAACGACAATCAGAAAACCATCAGGTAGGTAGAGGTAGGTAGATATCTTGTGTCTACAATAGCATGAAATGCAAGAGAATTAATCGTGGAGATTAAATAGCAGATGTCTCGGCCGATTATCAGACCGTACTTCCTTACGTTGACGAGGTTTTTGAAATTCTTTCAGCTGTGACCACGAGGAATGGGCGGGTACTATATCGTTTTAGTGATTTCGTATTGTTGTATGATGGAGATAATGTTTTTACAGTGGCGTTTAGAAAGCTATTTTAGAACTATACTTATATAAAATTTTACGTGCTAGAACACCATTTTTGATTTTTTTAATAAATACTCTTATTGAAGTTATGGGTAAGAAATAAAAGTCGGAACACCGCGCAATAAGTTACTCTATGCGTACAAAAGATTAAAACAGCCAAACATTTTCGGAAAATACGAGCTTCATCATCACTGGTTAATTATAAACTTTTATAGGAAAACTAAATGCATTCAAAGAGTTCTAGTAGTATATTGAACCAAGATGACTTTGTCCTCCTACACCAGTGACCTGCAGATGCAGATGAAGGTTAATCTCTGAACAATTTATGCAATGATACAATCTGGTTTTGTCTCGGTCAGCCTAGTTTGGGGATATAGGGCCCCATCCTACTTTAACCGACTAGAAGCCACCAAAAACAGGGCGATAAGTATAACCGTAAATACACCATGCTTTAAGTCGAATACACTACGGTACGTCATAATCTTGAGGGCTTATATGGTCGACTCTTTCTTCTAGAAATTCCGCTCCTATCGGAGATTGGAAATCATCACCACTACTCGGACCTTATCAATCGCCCGCCTGAAGATTTCTGCGAACGTGCATAGTTCTTGTATATATTTGCTCCCTCTTGCCAGTTTGTGTATCGGTTCTACAATCAAATCGCCATTCTTGTTTACCAACCCATCTTGTTGTCGCCTCTTTGCTCTCCCAGTCATTTATTTTACCTTTTTGTGCATATTGAAATAATCGTATTTGTCTTGATAGGCTTCAACCTCTCGCCATTCATAAAGTCAGTAGCCATTTCTCCTTGACATGTCTCATTTTACTTCTGATGTCATTGTTTATGGTCTTATAGATTTGCACATCTTTATTGTTCTTATATTGACCTCGTACCACCATCATCTCTGGTATCTCCTGTGTCATCCATTCTTTGTTTTTTCCTTTTATGGATTTCAATTCTGCATTTCCTACATCCTTCAGTACTTGTTTTATGTTTTGCCATTGTTGGCCTTTAGTGATATTATTGATATCGTTGTGTCTTAGTTCGTTTAATTTGTCGTTAATGTTCGTTAACCCTAGAGAACTCGCGCTAAGAAAATTACGGCAGAACTCGCGCGTGAACATTTCTCTCACTATTAATTATTGTGTATTTTTTTTATTGTGACAAGACAACATTACACTCAAATAATTACGCATAATTTTTTATGAAGTGCTGTCTTTTTTTGGATTTTCGGTTTTTTCTTCTTGGGCAAAATCCACAATATCCAGCTTGATCTTCTGCCGTTACACGTTAGGGTTCAGGAATGCCTACCAGTTCTCTACTTCGCTGTCTTCTCTTGATTGGCATATATATTACTGAAGCTCGTGTGGTTTCATCAAATGCTTTCATCCTCAGCAACATTTGACGATCTTTAATAATTTCTGTATTGTCTTTATATATTTGGAAAATACAAACGCCCGAACTCGCGCAATGAGAGAATCACTCACAAACCAGCACTTGATCAACAAACTTCATATTATATCGCAGAACACAGTGTACTGAATTTTGAATCTAACTAATCAGAGAGCGCAACGTGAACACAAAGTCACCTAGAGAGCGAGGAAGGCTCATCGAGTGTCTATATCGTGAAATCTTGCGATTTTAGCCGAAGCGTGAGAGAAATGCTCATAGCGCGAGTGCTGCAGGCTTAATGACGTTGTCCTTCAGTCTACTAGGGTCTATACGTTCCTTAGTTGTTTTCCGAACGAGTTTTTTCAGTTTTACATGAATGGTCGCCGCCATAGACTCACGTAAACCCACTGATTCGATAAGCACTAAATGTGAATTCCAAATCGTCGCAGAAACCACGCAATTCTGATGAAGGCGTCTCGAGCAGCCATTTATGAGGACATTGGTTTATTTTATGAAAACTAAATTTGCAGTTTACATGTAGTTTAAGATGGTTTTTAGGAAGAAGAAGACCGAAGAAGCAGCATACGATCACAACCACAGAGCACAAACAGATGCCAGGACGTGGGTAAGGTACATGCTACATGCATGCATAGCTTTTTCGGATTCTGGACAACAAAATACTTCGCAGATATCTACTTCCATCAATGTTACTTCAAAAAGTGTAAACAACTAAAACGGTTTGTTTTCAATATCGAAATTTCAAACGATTTTCTTTTTGCAGTACAGTTCATGATAGAATTCAATACAACAACGGATGGAAAGTGGCTTAAATCCCCAATTCCAAAGATACACACAGATAAACCTTTTCCAAATTCAAACTATTTCACTCCCGCTTGCTTCTATATACGCGCTTTACAAACGTAATGTGAGGGTCCCAATGTTAGAGGGCTACGAGTGATGAGGTAAGCCTCTTCAATCAAGAGAATCGCAGCTGGCTGCCAAATGTGATTCGACAAACACGCTTCGAGATGTACCGAGTGAATTATGTATTTGCGTTGTATTAAAGGTGATGACGACGCGGTAGAGGCGTTCGGAATTTTGATAATAGGGGTTGTAATACAATTGGAGGAAAAGTGTGAAACTTATGAACAAGGAAAACACTTACAATTATTATTATCACAAAACATTTTTCATTTAAAATTAGTGATTATATCCACCTAACAATCCCAGCCCATTAAAAATGGATTTAAAGTGTGTAAGCCGTTTTAATTACAAACGTCGTATACATAGTTACATTGTTAAGGCTGATTGCGAAGATAGGTTTCCATGCGACCAGGGATAGGATTAATTTTCACCGTAGATTCCTATAACAAAAAAAGTTCATTCCACTGTTGTTTACGATAATTGTATAAACAGAAAACTGATCTGTTGCGTACTGGAACAGAACAAATACACGGGGATCCTAACGTAGGTATTGTCAACACATCTTCAAAAATTGCCTGATTTCATTCTTAGAAACTGTTCACATCTCAACTTTGTCATTTGTGATTTTGGCTTAGCAGAGTCTGTGCAACCACGGTTCGTCAAATACCTTGCATTCAGGGGCGATGGTGTTAAGGGGTGCTTGATACACTGCGACCTGATGGTCTATTGTGTCCGCCGTCTTGAACTGTGTCTCAAGTTACAACTCTCCATCAGGTTCTAGGGGATGGCTGTCTTCTTCTAAGGGATTGCACGTCAATTGGTTCCCGGTGGGATGAACATTTTCAGGAACTACTAAACAGGGACCCGAATGTCGATAACGCAACACTCGGTAGGTTGCCACATGGATCAACCAAACAACACTTGGAAGATGTACTTTCTGTGCAAGAGTTGACAACTTAAAGACGACAAAGAAGCTTGCTATGATGGCATATCTCGTGAGCTTTTTCAAGAATGAGGGCCTGTAATATTGGGACATTCTTATGTTCTAATAACCAAAATATGCAATACCGAAATCGTACAACTGTATCTTCTTTATTTTCCATACCTGACCCATCTAACTTTTTTTTGCTGCCATACATGAAAACTCGGGGCTGTCAGAAAAGCGCTCAACATCGATTGAACGAATTGTAACGGTAAGGAATGAGTATTTTGCAGAAGTTCGTAACCTAAAGACTCAATAAAGTGATTTAAGTTTCTGTAAAGATTCAGCGCATTCGAGAATCAAAAGTTTTCTTGAAACAAAAATAGAAAAATGCAGTTATACCTGCCTAATGATTTTCGACGAATCTCCATTTAACTCGCAAAAAAGTGCTCAAGTTCCTAACCTAACCCGAATTGAAATGGGCTACGAGGTACAGCTGCATGCTCTATATTTCCCAGACCTGACCCATCTAACTTTTTTTTTGCTGCCATACATGAAAACTCGGGACTCGGGGGAAAGCGTTCCACATCTGTTGAACGAATTGTAACGTTAACGGATTAGTATTTTGCAAAAGTTCGTAAGCTAAAGACTCAATAAAGGGATTTAAGTTTGTGTAAAGATTCAGCGCATTCGAGAAATAAAATTTTTCTTGAAACAAAAATAGAAAAATGCAGTTATACCTGCCTAATGATTTTCGACGAATCTCCATTTAACTCCCAAAAAAGTGCTCAAGTTCCTAACCTAACCCGAATTGAATTGGGCTACGAGGTACAGCTGTAGGCTCTATATTTTCCAGACCTGACCCATCTAACTTTTTTTTGCTACCATACATGAAAACTCGGGGCTCCGGGGAAAGCGCTCAACATCGATTGAACGAATTGTAACGATCACGGATGAGTATTTTGCAGAAGTTCGTAACCTAAAGACTCAATAAAGTGATTTAAGTTTGTGTAAAGATTCAGCGCATTCGAGAATCAAAAGTTGTCTTGAAACAAAAATAGAAAAATGCAGTTATACCTGCCGAATGATTTTCGACGAATCTCCATTTAACTCGCAAAAAAGTGCTGAAGTTCCTCTCCTAACCCGAATTGAATTAGGCTACGAGATACAGCTGTATGCTCTATATTTTCCAGACCTGACCCATCTAACTTTTTTTTGCTACCATACATGAAAACTCGGGGCTCCGGGGAAAGCGCTCAACATCGATTGAACGAATTGTAACGATCACGTATGAGTATTTTGCAGAAGTTCGTAACCTAAAGACTCAAAAAAGTGATTTAAGTTTGTGTAAAGATTCAGCGCATTCGAGAATCAAAAGTTTTCTTGAAACAAAAATAGAAAAATGCAGTTATACGTGCCTAATGATTTTCGACGAATCTCCATTTAACTCGCAAAAATGTGCTCAAGTTCCTAACCTAACCCAAATTGAATTTGGCTACGAGGTACAGCTGTATGCTCTATATTTTCCAGACCTAACCCATCTAACTTTTTTTTTGCAATACATGAAAACTCGGGGCTTGGGGGAAAGCTTTCCACATTGGTTGAACGAATTGTAATGTTAACGGATTAGTATTTTGCAAAAGTTCGTAACCTAAAGACTCAATAAAGTGATTTACTTTTGTGTAAAGATTCAGCGCATTCGAAAATCAAAAGTTTTCTTGAAACAAAAACAGAAAAATGCAGTTATACCTACCTGCCTAATGATTTTCTTTTATATTCTTCGGTTATGTTGGCGTTTCGTGCTATTAGGAAGTAAATAGAAAGCGAAATATCGGTCTTACATTTCTCACTTCCATTTGAAAATTCCATGGCCATTATATTTATTTCAAATTATGTTAATCGAAATGACCCACGCAATGCGGCAATTTATCTCATTTACCGTTTTCCATTATTTAGCACTACTAGTGTGTTTATACTAAACAATGCACATTATTATTATTTTTGCTTACACCAGTTTATTACAATGTTTATGAGTGTTGGATGCTCTAAATGGAGAGTTTCGTAACAATATGGGTTACTTTTTCTCATAAGTTAAGAGATTTAAATGACTATTTCTAAAATTAACGTGAATATTATCAGCCCCAATTGCTTGAGATTTTATTTGGCATAATATGGGGGTTATTATTATTTCTAACTAGAATATTTTCACCTAAACATCGTATTCATTACGTAAAGCTAATTAAATTCTTTACAAAAAACACTAAACTATACCAGGTATGAATAAAATATGATCTACTTATTCTATATTTAGTGAAAATAAATCATTTTAATTGTTGAACTAATTTTCACTCTACGAAATATATTTCAATATCGTGCTTTTATATCTACGCACAAAAACTTTTTAATTTTCCACAAACTGTTTTAATCAGACTAATTACACCTAGCAAAAAATCATAATGAACGGTATTTGGCTATAGTACACACAACTAACAACAAAACTATGCAGAAAGCAGCCTCGAATAAGCTTCCGCATAAAGCCCTCTTAATCCGGCTGCTCCTCCTGAAACGTGAATATTTTTTACGAATAATTGGATTTTCGGATTGAAAATCGTTGCTGTACTCTCATTATTTGTTCTTCGATAAGTCACTTTTAATGATGTATTTAAGTCATTAGCAGAACGTCAAAGTGCTGGATTAATGTTTAATATTAAGCTTTGATAATCTACGGGAATTTATTACTATGAGAGTATAGGCTAAACATAATGGCATTTCAGTGAAAACGTTATTTCAAGGTCTCATCATCATCATCAGCAGCTTTCACTTGCTAACGAGTATGAATTATTCCGACTCAGGGGTTTCTGTTGTGAACTCTAAGATGGGTAAATAGAGCGATCCTCGAGCAGCAAACCTTGTCACAAAATTGACACACCTAATCACCACAATTTACCGGCTTTTGTAGGTGCGATCTTATATATTATCTTCTGCAAACTAACTCACTCTCAAAATCAATAACCTCCAAAACAAAGATCGTATAATTCCTAAACCACTTCTATCAATTCCTTTATATAAATATATCTCGTTTACAACACTTTTCATTGTGATTTGAAATTCTAACTGCTGCCATTATTTGATGTTACAAACGGTATCAAAATACGTGACCCGTATTCCGATACGCTCCAAAATATTCTATTGACAAAACTGGAGAGGCTCATATCGCATTGGAATTTTAATAGACGCGCTTATACCGGCAGATATAGAATACTCCGTATAGTTATGAAACGGGAAAACGACAGAGATGATGCAGCTTTGCCGGTTTAGATCGAAATCCTGCTTTTGTAGTTTGTTAAAACTCTTCGCACTTCTAAACTATCTGTCAACCTATCCAACACATTCACACATTATGAATCCTGCAGCGATAAAAGCACAGCTTTAGACTGGGATTTGGAATTGTATTCAAGCAATGCCAATACAAGAAGTGAGTTCTTCTAATTTGTAGATGAAGTTAGAACAAAAGTTGGGGCAAAGATAAAAGAAGTGAAAAATATCACCAAAGAAGAATTTGAAAAATCAATAAGAAATACGTAAAATGAAGGTGGAGCAATAAGATTCGAAATAATGTCAGATAATTCATACTTGTTAGCTGATGATGCTCGAGAGACTCCAAGATTTTTTGGCCAAGTATGTTCCAAATATGTACTTTGTTAACGAGCAGCACGGTTTTCTACCAATTCGGTCTACTATTACGGTTTTGCAGTCTTTTTCTCAAAGCTTCCGGTCAGAATATTCTGTGACCTGTTTCGTGCTTTTGATTGAGTACGACGCGATTTGCTACTGGGGAGACTCGGTCAGTATGGCATACGAGTCCGGTATTGTGTTGGCTGGATAGTTATGTGTCGAATCACAATTGAATGTGCTTTCTACAGAACTGTAGATCCTATGGTCTGGGTGTCTCTCTTGGGGTGCCCGCAGGGGTCTGTGCTAGGTCCCCTGCTGTTTGACTACAAAAGTTCAGAATTTTTGGTAAAATCATCCCTCTTCGGTACTTTCGAAGGAGAGTATGAGCGACAATAGACCCTCGGTGGTCGCAGTGGAGGGTCCGGTGCAGATCCACTCATTTTGAATCTACCTACCTAGGTGATTGCCAGTTTATGTTTTAATTTTGTTATTTATATAATCTTATATTATCTTATATCAATATAATTTGAATAGTGCATTATAAATTATTGTTATTAAGCAACTGGGACGAATTGGAGAAAAGCAGTACTATGCTAGTAGTAGTAGCTTGAAGGCTTGGAGCTTCTGAAGTACTGTAACTATATATAATATAATTACGAATGATTATATTAATTCCTATACGAAACTTTAATTACAATTGAAAACTGAATTTATTTCATTTACTAAAAGAAACAACTTAATCTTTATGAAAATTGATTGGGAACAAAAGACCTTGAATTAAAAGAATTAACAAAGAACTTACTGAAACTTTATACAATTCACTACTTCAGATTAAAATAAAGTGGACTTAGTCTTTATACTGGTGTACTTTAAAACAAAAAAAAACTAGATAATAATTCTTAACTGTGAGAAATCAAAACAATTAAAATATTTACTTTAACTTTATAAAATTCAAAATCACATCTAGACTCTACCAAGGCCAAAACGAATCTAAACTCGAAAATCCGATTGTCTTTCCAAAACACTTAACATACATGAGAAGTAGGTACCTAGATGGAAAATAGCCAATTAGAAAAAAAGGCATTTTTACAATATACCCCTATAAAGATACAGCTACAGGGTGAATAGTAGTTTACGTCTTAGAAATAAAATACATTTTTATGTCGACTGTAATAATGGTTGTTAATTGTTAAGATGTCCTATGTTGGAGATTTTTCAGAAGATCAACAAGACACTACTGTTTGTAAAGTTAGGAACAATACGATTATATAATGACTTCTTAATCTCCGGAAAAGCTAACTGGATGTTCATATTTTCGGCGCCCTTTATATTTATTCTTTGTTATGGAAACCTTGTTAACTACCCAACTACTAGCTTCTGTCATAAAAGTCCGACATTTAATTTACATGAAGGTATTTTGATGTTCAAAAGTGAGACCACTCTATATTTAAAACATGTCATTCTTCGAACAAGAAAACACGGTCCATCTGTTTCTAAAAGTTAAACAAAGAAAAGAGACAAAAATTATATATTTTTGTGATTGATGTACCTACTTGCAGATGTGTTTATTGCGTTTCGTAAAACCCATATCAATAAAAGATAAGATACATAGAAAACAGACTCTTAAATTTTATGACTAAACTTACTACTAAAATTTTATGACTAAACATTAGTTAACAATCTACTTAAAATAATATTCACAAAAATATTATATTTCCCAAACTAAGAGAAAATATCCATAAAATCCCCAACTAGTATACATAATACCAGTGGCGTGGTGTCTTGTTACAGTACTACAGGCTTTGCTTCTAGAACAACAAGGAAGCAGCTAAACAAGCACAAATTCGTGATTCCCTATCAACGTTAGTATACTCCTGAATTTACATAACTATCCTAAATATAGTTTATAAACAACTCTCCAATATTATTTGCATAATATCGTTTTATTTTTAGTTAATCCTTTCTCGAAAGTTTGCCTCCGTTTGATAACTTTATTAAAGCCACCGAGGGAATCTGCTGTGTATGTGCCTCGCACGACAATAAGACATCCTGGTGAATATAATGGGAATATAAGTATCATTATTAATCCCATATCGCTCAAAGTACGTTGTTATATACCAGATCGTTAAGGGGTTGGGTGTCAGGAAAGTCGCGAATAGGGGGATGGAAGTATGATGGTGGTAAAAGCTCTGGTGCTCGGGCTTCACGCCTCATAACACTGGTACAAAGGACCCAACATGTTGTTGTCAAAGGACTTATTTATGCTTTTATTGCGCCGGCATTATTGTTGGTGGTTGTGGAAAAGTTTTAAAACGAAAATTTCACCGTAAATAAAATGTGGAGAGATTGTTTTGTCGGGTAGAGCGAAAATACAAAGATTGATATTTGTGAATGTATTGAAGTTTATAATAATGAATAAAATATTCAGTGGAGAAAAGTTTAACTTTGCATCGAGTGTTTACAGAATTATAATGGCGATCCTGTTCCTTGTTTGATAGGAAAAATTGATTTATACAAAGTGATGCTTTTTTTGTTCGACTAGCGCGGGAACAATTCTGTTTATCTGCCCGTGGAAATACGAGTAGAATTTAATTGCGTGTCAAAATACCCCAATTAAAAACCTCGTCGCAGCCAACCGATGGACGTGATTGATCAAAACTTGTATATTCCCAGAAACCAGTTGATTTTGTTGCCGATTCTGGAATTACCGATATTGTGATAATATTGACACTCCAATGCCAGGAACACTTTTTCAGCTCTTTTCCATCGATGAAATTATTGAGTCCATTGTTTTTCAAACAAATTTGTATAGTCAACAAACTGCCACTGCGCCTAAAGCTACAAACACAGAGGAAATAAAAAGTTTTTTGCTATGAATTTGTTGATGGGACTAAAACGTCTCGGGGATCACTGGCGTAGTGCTTCAGATTTTCATGATTCCTATATTGCCTTTTTGATGTCTGTAAACGACTTTAGGTAGAATCTTTCAAAATTTCATCTAAATGATAATTCCAAAAAAAGGTGAACCTGGCTACGATAAGCCTTACAAAGTGAGGCCACTCTTAAATTCGTTATCGGTATGCTTCCCACCAATGACCTTGCAATTAATAATAATAATAATAATAAATTTATTTGCAGTTCAAAAAAAAAACAATAATTATTACATTACCAAAAAAACTAGAACTACAAAAAGGTCTAGATGGCAGTATAACTACTGATTTTGAAAGCTAGGCCCGAGGAAAAAAAAACATAATATACGCTAACCGTACGTACCTTAAAATACAAAATTCTACAAAAAAAAAATTCCAATAAATACATAAAATGCAAACACCACAATACATACAGAGTCTTAGGCTAATTAACCAGGTAACAAGTAGACTAAGATATAGAAATATAATTAATATTACAACAATGATAAAAAAAAAATGTGACCTAATAAACAAAATTCTAGTTAATAACAAAGAAAGACTGTTGACAATATCTTTTATAATAGTGAATTCAACAAAAGATCACGCAATTTTCGTTTGAATGTGTAAAGGATACTTTGAAGTCGTTCAAAGTATCCTGAATCTTATTATACAACTTATATATCTGAAAAGAAAATAATCTCTCGAAACTTGAAGTTCTATGAGCTGGGGGTGAAAGAAGATTACGGTATCTAATATTCACATTGTGAACGTCAGAACGGAATGTGATTTTATTATGTAAGTATGGAGGCAGTCCCCGGGTCAGAATAGAGTGGAATAAAACCGCTGAATGAAGGTGTCTACGAGCTTCCATGGAGAGCCACTTGACATCAACGAGTTTATGGCTTACTTCCTGATGCCGAATATGTATCGCAAGCAAGATTTCTGTACACGTTCGATGCGGTTTTTATCAACATTTAATAAACTAGGACTATATACTACATCACAGTAATTAAAATTACTGAACACCAAGGCATCAGTTAGTTTAGTTTTAAGCTCTATTGAAAGTACATGTCTGTGTGGGTATAACATTTTCAAGGAGGAATATGATTTTGAAATGCATCCCGAAATATGTTCGGAAAAGCGCAAATCACAATCCATCACAAGACCCAAGTATCTCGCACTCTGAGACACTTTCAAAGAGACATCATTAATTTTAATTTGCATAGAATCTGATATGGTTTGTCTATTTTTACCAAAGAGCAATACCTGAGTCTTTGAAGGGTTTATTGACAGCTGATGTCCCTCTGACCAGTCTAAAAGTGTTTCCAAATCGAAATTAATTTTCCTACAAGCATCTACGTAATCATGAGTATAAAAAGAGTGCTTCATTTGACTATCATCAGCATACATGAATGTATCGCCAAATGTAACACTTACTGGGAGTGTCACAGTATATATTGAGAATAACAAGGGCCCCAAAATCGATCCTTGTGGGACACCACATAATATACTACCTGAGGTGGGGCAACCTCTGTTAGTTTCCGCGTATTGAAATCTTCCGGATAGATATCTTTTAATTAATTCGATAGCATTTGACGAAAATCCAATGTATTTCAGAATTGCTAGCAAAAGTTCATGGCTAATTTTGTCAAATGCTTTACTATAGTCAACTAAGATCAATGATACTACTTTGCCATTATCAATATCACGAAAAATATCGTCCGTGATATCCAGCAATGATGTTGCGCAACTATATCCTTTACGGAATCCTGATTGCTTAAAAGGTAAAATATTATATTTTTTAAGATGATATTTAATTTGGTCACATAGGATTTTCTCAAAGATTTTTGAAGTTGGCGATAACAATGATATTGGCCGTAAGTCATTATGCTCAGTTATTTTACTCTTTTTAGGGATTGGAAGCACTTTAGAGGTTTTCCAAGGATCAGGAAAGTTACTAGTAAGTAAAGACGAATTTATTATATTGGTTATAAAAGGTAGGATACGGGGGCAACATAATAGCATTTCTATGTTTAGTTTGTCTGGTCCAATAGCATTATTTGTTTTAATTTCCATTAAATATTTTTTGACCGTGTCTATGTCTATAGTTGAAAAGGCAAACAAAATTTGAAAAGTGCATTTGGAGTTATTGTTGTAAAAATCAATTAAATTTAGATCAGGAGGAATATATTTAGATGATTGAAGAAAATAATCATTTATTTTGACAGGGTCATTTAAGTGCAAAGGTATTTCAGATGTTGCCGGTTTTTTGTATATATCTAATTTGGACAATGTACTCCACAAAGCACGACTATTTTGTTTATATTTATTTGTACAATACTGTAAATAAGTTTTTTTCCATCCCAATCCCAATCTTGAGCAGCGCGTGATTGTTTGTATTTTTTAAAAGCTTTATTTTTTGTTTGAATTAGTTTTTTAGTAGAATATGTAAACCAGGGTTTGTTAATTTTTTTTGTTTCATAAACCTTTTCTGGAGCTAGAGTATCGAACAGATTTAGAAGAAAATCATTGAAATATTTAACTTTTTCATCGATATCATTTATAAAAACAATATTTTCAAAAGGTGTGAGATTGAGTAAATCTGAAAGTAAACTTTTATCAATCTTTTTGATATTTCTTGTCCTAAATGTGTTTGCGTGCCGTTCAAATTTTGGTGCGTTTATTGTGCAATAAGTCAAGAAATGATCGGAAATATTTCCAACGTCTGTAACACCCGAATTCTAGCTATCAAGATCTGAAGAGATTAGAATTACATCAATCAACGTTAAAGACAAATATGCGACCCTAGTTGGAGTATCTAGAACTTGCTTTAAGTCAAAACAATTTAAAAATTCAATAGTATTTTTATTCGATATATCCAACATATACACATTAACATCACCGCCACAAACGAGTAGCTCATTACCAATAATATATTTAGAAACTAATTTTTCAAATTCTTCGAGAAAAGTAGTGAAGCTACGAGAGGGCGGTCGATATAAAACTACGTATAAGAACTTTCTACCACCAA
Source organism: Apoderus coryli (assembly GCA_911728435.2). NCBI lineage: Eukaryota > Metazoa > Arthropoda > Insecta > Coleoptera > Attelabidae > Apoderus > Apoderus coryli. The sequence continues at coordinate 13,562,209 of OU452209.1, read as the reverse complement.
ACACCATTCTGACCCACAAACACTCCAGTGAAGCTGAAGAATACCTTTCTATAGTCTCATACTGACAGGATGATCTTAAATAAAAACACACCCCCCCGCCTCGAGTGGAACGGTCATTACGTACTACCTATAGTCTGGAATATTTATTTGTATATCTGATATGTTGCTAGACAACCATGTCTCTGAGATTCCAATACAATCGTAACTATTTTGCGAAACGTGATCCTTAAACTCATTAAACCCACTCACCAAAGATCTAACATCAAAAAAATCCCGATGGCAGCCAGTCGGAAAAGTAGATTTTTTATTTATGTATTTTTTATTTATACTTAGTCTACCACTGACACCCACTATTAATAAACAAATAATGGAATATTCTGACAGTCGCCAAATATAACAAAGTGTCATATTGACAGTTATTTTAACTGAAATACCCATTATACTATAATACATACGTAAGTACGGTCTTATTGTTATTTCACATGTGTTTATTTGTCAAAATAATTACAGGTATAGCGGGTGATGATATTTTTTTTATTTTTTGTTACTTTATATTGACTTACATTTACTTAAATATGCCAGCGATGAAAAAACTCTCCAAATAAACATTGTAGAGATTTAAGTGCTCTATCATTTGATATGTAACATCGGTATTTTCTATTAACAATGAAAAAAATATGATTTTTTTAAAACTTTGACAGGCCGCCATTCTGAAATTGGCCCTCCGATTTCAATCGCCAACGAACTCACGCGATTCCATGACCTAGCCGATTTTTTAACCAAATTTTGTTTCGATTGGTCAAAAAATGCGGCCTAGAACGTGACGCAAAGTTTCTATATCCCATATATATATATATATAGATATATAAACTTTTGAACTGAGGTCATTTTTAGGATCCAGGGGTCATAAAATGAAGTTCTGCATAAAAATTTTTCAAAATTTCGGTTGTGTCGATCTCCTGAATAGTTAGATTTTTTTTTAAAATCTACTAAAAAGAAAAAATAGAAAAAGCAGATGTAATGCACTAAGTTATTCACATCAAAACAATAGTTAATTAGGTAATGCTCTTCCACCACCACCACCACTCCTGGTTACTTCTTCCTCTTGGCCGATTGACGAGACTATGATCAAATTTAAAGGAAGGGACAGCATAAAGCAATATCTTCCATAAAAGCCAATCAAAAAGGCGTTACAAAGTATGGGTATTGGCCAATACGAATGGGTATTGCCAAAGGTTCAAATTTATACTGGCATATCAGAGGATACCGAGAAAAGTTTAGGAGCAAGAGTAGTAAACATTTACTGGATGGATTGCAAAATAAACATCACATGGTCTATTTTGACAACTTTTTAACAGTGTTCTCTTACTTTAAGATCTGAAAAAAAAAATAATATTTATGCTTGTGGTACAGTAAACGCCAACAGAAACCTGCTCCCGATTTTTAATAGTGATACAAATTTAAAAAGAGGAGGAAGTATGGTTACTTTTCAAAAAACCTTTAAGGTACCATCGACCAGTATTCACCCTGTATATATGATATTTATTATGAGAGAATATGCTGTAAAAATTATGTATTAAACCAAATCTCCTATTAATCTAGCTGCTTCAGAAATGCTGACATAGCAGCAAAGTGTGATTAAACGTAAAATGCAATATGTAGGAAACGTTACATTTAAATCCGGTTCACATAGTCAGAATTATGGATTTATTGCTATTGTTATCTGGCAAACAATGCTGTTTTGATTCGGATGATTGCGATCCTCTGGATGGGTTCACCCTTTACATTAAAATGATGCTGGTGCAAACTTCATTGGTGCCGTAACAGGTAAAATTAATCAAACAAAAAAATAACATGTTGTTAAAATATTTAAATTTGAGGTTAAATATGTAAGTTAAATCTGTTTAAAAATAATAACATTCACCAAATTCTAGTTGGGGATGGACTAAGGAATTTTTCAGCCACAACCTAGACATTCTTACACTGAGGTAGAATATTTATTCTAATACATTTGGTTTTGCATGTATTGTCATTCTATGAATATGCTAAATATGCTCAACGAAATAAATTGCCTTGGATGTCAAACCTGCCAGTGTCAGATATAAATTCAGCGATGCAGTCTTTATTTTCTTCTTTCATTCTTTTCCTGCTCTATGTCAATGATCTACCAGCAAATATCACGCATGGTCATGTCTATATGTACGCTGACGATACCACGATTTTGCTGTCTGACAAAAATCTCGAGGCACTGAAACGGAAAAAGCGCCTAATGATAAACTATAATAAAACAAAGACCCTAAACTTCAGTAGACATATAACACAACATGATGTAACCTTCGAAAACAATCAGTTAGCTTTTTCAGATTCAGCTAGCCTATTGGGAGTGAGAGTGGATCCGACGTTGATCTGGGCGGAACATGTTGAGAGATTATGTGGCAAATTAAATAAAAACTTATTTGTGTTGCATTCCTTGAAGAGGTTTATGTGCGTGAAGTCGTTGCTCTCGGTTTACTATGCTATGATTTACTCAGCAATTGCATATAATATAGTGGTCTGGGGTGGGTGCACTGAAGCTCTCAGAATTTTTATTCTGCAAAAACGGGCAATCCGATGTATTTTTCGCATTCCCTATAGAGGCAGCTGTCGGGAGGCATTTAGAGCCAATAAATTACTCACCGTCCCATCCATTTACTTGTATAAGTTGTTGTCTGATATTTTTAGAAGCAAACATCTGACTCCCACCTGTGGCAGTAGTCATGATGATCCAACCAGAGGAAGGGATAGGTTGAACTTACCGCGTCCTAAGTTTGAATTCTATAAGAAGTCACCATCATATGCGGGCTGTTTCTTTTACAATTTACTTCCTGAGGACTTAAGGACCTGTCAGACTGAAAGAAGATTTTAGTATAAACTAAAGACATTTTTGATTGACGGTATATTCTATAGTGTGCACGAATTCATAGATGCACTACAATAACACAACATTATTTGTAATTGTTGACACTTTTTGTTTTTCTTTGTTTGTTATTTCTGTTAGTATTTTTAACGTGTCCATTTATCTGTATACTGTATATTATTTATTATTTTATTTATACTTAGTTGACTTTATCATAATATTGTAGACTTGCCAATGTATACATTTATAATGGCCAATAAATATTATTATTATTATTATTATTTTAAAGCAAGTATAAATTTAAATAAAAAATTAACGAAAAATATATTGAATCAGACATCATCCAAATGCTGAGCAATGAATTCAAATCTTTGAATGTTCAAATGGTCTTTTACTTAACGAGAAGAATGATCCGATGTTGAATGTTTGTTTTCCAAAGACGTCCGGTAAACGAACTCATTCTATATGACTTGATCAAATTCCTAAGTTTACATAAGTTACGGGTTTGTATCACAAAAACGACTTCATTTCGAGAGTTTGCATGTCAACTATTATTATACTTTCACCAAGATGCCACAAACTCTCGAAGTTAAGTCTTGTTTTGTTGGTTACATGAATATCTACATGAAAAATTGGACAACAAATAATATTATCATTGATTATTATAAACAAACCTCCCAAGGATCTCGCGGCCCTAAAGCCAACCCATTCATAATTCTTACAAATTTGAGCTGCTCCAAAGGAAAGCCCAGAATGCACAACCACATTATTTGCACTCATAAGTGTGTGGATGACAATAGGACACTTGGATAATTTTCTATGCAGAGAAGCAACAATTTATAGCGCTGCAGAAAGCTTGGAAATGTAACGACCTCAACTTAAACGATCGTACAAATCCCATCGCAGCAAAACAACGGCGCCGTCCACAGCGATATCGCGCCAACGAAAAGTTGGCTGCTTACTTAGTATTCATGAAATGAAGAGCATCAAAGCTTTAACGAGTGCTGATGATGACTGGACTGATCACCCACTTGTGCGATCCAGTATCTACCTGCAAAAAGAGAACAACAACGAATGCCTAAAGGAAAACCGAGCGAAACTGTGTTTCCAACAACACCTACAGGACAAGCTCCCGGAAGAATATCCGGATGATATTGAAGAACACTGGTCGTTATTTAGATCCGCCGTGCTCTCTGCTTATGAGTCTTGGACCACTTATCGCAGGCATTTAAAAACCCTAGAGAAGTAACATCAATCATGCCTTTGAAGAATTCTTGGAATCAAATGGCAGGACCGACGAACAAACATCAGCGTTCTGGACGAAGCTGAATCAACTAGCATTGAGGTGATGATTGTGAGGCACCAGCTGCGATGGACTGGCCACGTAATCCGCATGCCAACGGCACGCCTTCCAAAGAGAATCCTTTATTCACACAGAAAGAGAACGCGCCGATCGGGTAGCGCACCTACAACAGCCGGTAAATGGTGGTGATTGATTGTGTCAATTTTGTGACAAGGTTTGCGGTACGAGGATCGGTTGTTTAACCATCTTAGAGTTCACAACAGAAATCCCTGAGTTGTAATAGTTCATACTCGTTAGCGAGTGAATGCTGACGATGATGATTCATGACGGAGGGGCAAAAAAATAAAATATAATTTTTATTTAATTTTGTAAAATATTTTGCTCTCTAATTTTAACCTCCACCTATGTTAAAGGGTGATGTTTACCACAACACACAGCAGCAGTGTCTATGACAGATCCAATTGTTTTTAGTCATACACTCCCTATGCTGGTGTAACTGTCAATCTGAACGTATACAAGGCTCATATATATCTTTTGTTGGTTGCGGGCAACAAATCATACTGTCAATCAAAATCAGAAACAACTTAATTAGTTTCTTTGTAGTCTTTGGGATGCAAGTTTTTTTTTGATGTTGGATGGATTGCAAAAATCAATGGATGGTGTTTGTATCCAGCTATGTTGTTAGTTTTACATTGAATGGATTAATTTGTCCAGTTTCCCCTCAAAAGCACAAGCGTATTTTCAGTATGAAAATGTTGACAAGGGTAGATTTGTGTGATGGGTTGGTGGGTGAGGTGAGGTGAGGTTTGGTTAAAATGGGTGCTTTTTAAAAGACTTGGAAAATTGCAAAGGTTATTCTTGTTGAACTAATGCTGATTCATCCATTATCAGCAACTAACAATGGTAATTTATAATTCAAATTTTGATCTGGTGAAGAATATGATAATCGTTGACCAGCATGGATTTTTTGCGAAGCGATCTTGTGCTTCAAATCTTTGGGTATTTTCTCAACATATAATATGCGAGACTTTGGACGTCCAAGGTCAAGTAGACGTAGTTTATGCCGACTTTCACCGGGCATTTGATCAGATTGATCCTTTTATCTTGCTATCAAAGCTAGATTACTTTGGACTGTCCAGAAATTTGCTGACGAGCTGACACAGGCGACAGTTCATGCAGATTTAGGGTGTTCGGTCACGAGGTTTCACACCAACTTCAGGTGTCCCACAGGGTTCCAATTTGGGATCTTTCCTATTCTTAATATTTATTAACGATATAGTTGACTAGGCTTCTTTTTGCTGATGAGCTGAAGATCTATTGGACTATTGAGGATGTGCGTGACTGTGTGTATCTTCAGCATTGTTCAGGATTTGGGCGTTACTGTCAACTCGTGTCTAACATTTATTTCAAATATGGATGGGTTGTCATTAGCATGTTCTAAACTGATTTCAACAGGGTGTATCTCATATTTGGGTCATTCACTATTCTTATTTGAAGTCTATATTGTATATTTCGAGAACACATCATTCAAATAATAGAAAAGAACACAGCAAACAACACCAAAAGACGAAAATGGAAAAACAACACAAAGAATATAAAAACAAACAAAACGAAATAAAGAACAAAATGATGAATGCAAAAGAAAAGTGGATGGCGGATAGATGCAAGGAAATGGAAGAACTGGAGAGAAGACATGATACCTTTATCATCTACAAAAAGGTCAGAGAGGTAGCTGGTCTGTTTAACAAAAGAGCCCCTAGTATCTTACTGGACAACGCAGGCAAAACCATTATAGACGAGGAAGAAGTTCTTAATGCATGGAGCCAATACATAGAAGATCTACATGCTACATCACCGAGTCACTTGATCAGGATAAGGAAATTAGATGTAGGATTGAATCGGCTGTTTTGTAATGACAGCCTAAACCTAAAGCTGAGGCAAAGAATTATTGTGCTGTTGTACGGACCTGAAGTCTGGACACTGAAACCGTCTAGATGAATTTGTAATGTGTGGTTACATAGACGAATGCTAAGAATACCATGGGTGGCTTTGCAAGGCAATGAAGCAGTCTTAACAAAGGCAAATACAGTTCGTGAACTTGTAACAACAGTTACTGGCATACCTCGGTCATGTTCTCAGATGGAATCGTTACCATATCCAACAGCTTATAATGAAGGGCAAAATAAAAGGCCGCAGGGGTCCTGGTTAAATAACATCCGGGAATGGACAGGCATACATAGCGTCGAACAATTGTTTAGAGTGGCTGAAGACAGGGATCAGCCATCGTGATATTTAACGTCAGAGGGACCTGACATAAGAAGAAGAAGTATCTCATATTTGTCACATTCACTACTGTTCTTTGAACTCTAAATTGACTGCATATTTAAGTTTAGAGTGAGTTTTTATTTACTTATTTTTGTAATTTCAGTATTATTTTAGTGTATAGTTGGTATTTAATTTGTTAGTTATTTAGTACCCTTTGATGTTTGTTGTAATTGGGTTTTGCCTGTAGCACATAAAGTAATAGTAAATTATATAACAGAAATATAAGTCATTTATTTGACTACATTGAGTTATATAAATATATATTTTGATCCGTCTAAGCTGGATTGATCCACAGTCTGGAGATAAAAACGATGCATTTGCAGGAATATCATGTCGTATACGATTTTGTTTTTCACTATTTTGTGAAAAAATGATGAGCACTCGAACAATGTTAAAAATAAAATAGAACAAGATTTCACATACACACCCAAAAACTTTCCAGACAAACTTGATCGTATTACACGAAAACGGCTTTTATACTCTTATATATTATAGTGTTCTTTCTATAATATTCATTCTTTTCAAAGAATAGGAAAGATAAGTGCAAATATAAAGTAGCACCAAAACTTGTCATTTAACATTTCGAGAATTCTAAATCTCAGAAATGTTGAAAACAGTAAAAGATCGAATTGAACCAACGTAGAAGAGAGTTTTGCAGTTTCGAGCATGATGACAATACAATCATATAAAATCGTTATTGTTTTCGTTTTCAGGTTTTACAACATGTTTACCGAAAAATATCATACAGACAAACGAGTTGTCATTTTAGGAGTTTTATTAGTCCGATTTGCTAGATTTTTCCATTTGCATTGATTTTACTGTTAGAATGGAGTAAAGTGAGGCAATATTTTATAAATGTTAAATATTGCTTTTGGTTAATTTGTAATGCAAGGACTCTCTCTGTATAACACACACTTCTGAAGCTTATTATAACTGGAATCTGCAGTCTCGTTTCGTCTCGTATTGTGTGATAATTTATGTAAACATATTATTGCTAATAAAATTTTTCTAAGCGCATGAGACCAATGAAAGGATGGAGCATGTGGGCCGATTGACAGTTAGTAGTAGTTTTATAGTTTTGCGTATTTTGATGGCATTTCTTGTGTTTAAAGGTGCGATTTAGTTTAATTTGAACCAATTTCTATTTGTGTGGACATATTTATTGTACGTTTTGCATTATTTCATAGTGTTTAATTAGTGGTAAAAGTGCATATTTTGGACTAAAAATGTAAACTGCAAGATAGTTAGAGAATAAGAATCATAAGTGCCTTTAATTTTTTACTTGTTATATTTATACAGGGTGGTCCAACGAAAAGTTTGCACCTAGCTTTTCTCTTTTTTTTGTAGTCGAATGCGAAAATGCTCGGACACGTCGATTTTGCTTTTGAGGGGGACACATTTTAAACATATTTTTCGATCTGCGCCTTTAACCCCCTAGCGGGGGTGAGTAACAACCCTAAAATTTTAAATGGAAAGAGGGGTCTAATGACATATCATTTGAAAGGACACAAAATTGTCTTTCTAATGATACCCTATTTGTCGAATTTTACTAAAACAGTTAATACGAAAACGACTTTAAAGACATTAAGCCGATAATTTTGGTATTAATGAGAAATACAAATAAGTTTTAATTATTACGACTGAAAACAACTACAATCATTTCTAAATTATTTACTTTGAAGAAAAACGGGATTTCAAAAACACTATCTTATTTATCAGAACTAAATTCCTCACTAATCGTTTGCGTTTTTTGTTGAAATAAAAACTGCAGATACGTGTAGGAAAAGAATTTACACCGTTTATTTTAGTCTTTTCATTGATTCAGTTTGGTTGCTTCTCAAGTTATTTTACTTTTACCGTACAAAATGATTTATTCCATTCTAGAACGAGTTGAAATTGTTAAACTTTATTTTCAAAATAATAGTAGTGCTAGACTTACGGCTCGCTTATTTAATGAGAGACATCCCGATAAAAATGTGAATGATGTGTACGTTGGCAAGTTAGTTAAAAAGTTTGTAGATACCGGATCTGTCTGTAATGTAAAACACCAGCCGCAGAAACCGATCAGAAATGAAGCTGTGGAAGTCGCTGTTTTAGGGCATGTTGAAATGGATCATAGTCAAAGTACCCGTCAACTAGCTGAAGCCTCAGGTGTCTCCCGTTCGTCCATAATACGAATTTTAAAAGCGTACAAATTTCATCCGTACAAAATCAAATTAGTACAGGAACTAAATGAGGATGATCCTGATAGAAGGCTGCAATTTTGTGAAGCAATGAGCCAGCGTTTAATTGAAGATCCGCAATTATTATTTAACATTTGTTTTTCCGACGAATGCACATTTTATTTGAATGGAGCTGTAAATAGGCACAATTGCCGTTACTGGGATGACAGTAACCCACATTTATTCCGTGAGGTTCATACCCAGTATCCTCAAAAAATAAACGTCTGGTGTGGCATATTAGGAAATCATATTATAGGACCACTTTTTATTCCTGGAAATTTAACTGGTGAAGTGTACCTAAACATGCTTGAAGACACAATTGATCCTTTAATAACACAAATAATAGAAGATGACCAAAATCATACTGCTGATCGGCTTTATTTCCAGCAAGATGGAGCACCTCCGCACTATGTGGCTCCTGTAAGACAGTTCTTAGATGACCGGTTCCCTGGACGGTGGATTGGAAGGAGGGGCCCAATTGAATGGCCTGCCAGGTCACCGGATTTATCGCCTTTAGACTTTTTTCTTTGGGGGCACTTAAAAAATAAATGTTTTGCCACGAAGCCCGAGTCCATAGAAGATCTTCGCCAACGCATTACAGAAGAGTGCAGAAACATAACACCTGATATGCTACAAAATGTTAGAAATAGATTTGAACAAAATCTGTATTATTGTATGGAATCAAATGGGTCACATTTTCAACATTTGTTAATGTAACGTTTTAATAAATCAATTTAACAGCTTGTTTACTTTTTTTACAAAGCAATGTTAAAACTAACAAACATTGGAATGTACTAACGATTGCAGGTGTTTTCACTCGCAATAATTAAAACTTATTTGTATTTCTCATTAATACCAAAATTATCGGCTTAATGTCTTTAAAGTCGTTTTCGTATTAACTGTTTTAGTAAAATTCGACAAATAGGGTATCATTAGAAAGACAATTTTGTGTCCTTTCAAATGATATGTCATTAGACCCCTCTTTCCATTTAAAATTTTAGGGTTGTTACTCACCCCCGCTAGGGGGTTAAAGGCGCAGATCGAAAAATATGTTTAAAATGTGTCCCCCTCAAAAGCAAAATCGACGTGTCCGAGCATTTTCGCATTCGACTACAAAAAAAAGAGAAAAGCTAGGTGCAAACTTTTCGTTGGACCACCCTGTATATTTCCAGAAGATGCTGAAAAGCGCAGAGCGTGGATGGTGATAGTAAATCTAGCCAATTGGGAATGTACAAATAAGTTTAGTGGAAAGTTAGATTGCATCCTTCAGCTGTACCTACTATTCAAGTGGATAGGTTAAAAATGTAACTATTTATTTGTATAAAAATATTATTCAATTTGTATTGATTAGAAAAAGGATTTAATTGAAAAGAACAAAAATCCCACCAACAAAACTAAATGGCTTTTTGTTCATCTTTGATTTTGTTGTTATTATATTGATATCACTGTTTATTCTATATGTTTTAATTACAACAATTTTCAGCTTTTAGTTCTGTCGAATGTAGAGAAAAAAGAAGTCAGATGACTAAATTTATAACATTTAGAAGGCAGTAAATTGTTAATATGCATAGGTACCAAATGTTTTATTTCCTGAAGATTAAATTCCCTTTTTTAAATCCTTAAGGCAATATAATATTGTGAGATTCCTAAAGATAGAAAAAGTTTATTGGCAAGAATTATCAACAAAAAGTTGGTATAAATGACGTCGCATTTACAGACAATAATATTTAGATTTCTATAATATGCCAACACATTTTGCGAAATTGGCTGGACAGCTAAATTACTAGATATTATACTATAAAATATAATAGTACTATACATTTCTTTGGCAGTTTTTAAAACTTTTGTGAGATCACTGTATTTGTAATGAATAAACAAACAATAGATAGTTAACAATTTTTTTTATTGAGCAATCGTTTTATGACACGCTCCTGGTTTCTGAGCCGCCATATTATGCAAGAACCAAACCGGACAACTCCTTCCTTTTTCTTCTTTATTCATTGCGTGAGACGGCTCCCCAAATCGTGACATAAGATTCAAGGAGATTAACACTGTCACTCATCTATGATAGATATTCAAGGAACCGCAACTTAATTATAGTTGTTAATTAATAATTATTATGGAACAAATAATAGATAAAATCACCGATTTGTTCCAATGAAGTTGGTTGAGAATTCTTCGTTGGTGATTTGTTGAACATAGCTGTACCGTGACAGTTCAAATGAAGGCGATTGATGGGATGGGATTAGTTTGTATTGAAGCAAAAGTTTTGACCAAAATCTATAAAGCACTGTGTATACGAGCGTTGCCTTTTATATTTCGGGATTAGAGAACAAAAACAAATATTAATCATCGAAAATCACTTTATTGTTTTTCAAAATATTCCCCATGAAGATCTATACACTTTTGCATGCGTTTGAGCCAATTGTCGAAGCACTTTTGCCACTCTGATTGAGGTATCTCCAAAACATGCATTCTGAATGCAGCAACCGCTTCTTCAGGTGTCGAAAAACGTTGACCTCTCAGTTTGTTTTTTACGTACGGGAATATAAAGAAGTCATTCGGTGCCAAGTCAGAACTATACGGCGGATGATTCATCAGATCGATGTTTTGGGTGCTCAAAAATGCAGTTGTTTGAGCCGATGTGTGAGAGTGATCCGCCTTCGGCGGTTGGTTTTCCTGATTTCTTGGAAGACAACTGGCAATCAAATGGTTGTGTACTACTCAGTATTGACTGTTCTGCGTTGTTCTAGTGGTACGGTTGCGACATGTACAGTTTTTCCGAAAAGACAGTCGACCATTTGCTTAGAAGTGCTTCGTGCGCGAACAAGTTTTGTTGGATTTGGCTTATCTTCAAACACGCATACAGTCGAGTGCTGTTTACTTTCGGGCTCAGACGCGTAAATCCACGATTCATCACCTGTCACGATGTCATAGACGTGTTTCGAAGCACCGCGATCGTATTTTTTGAGCATTTCTTTCGACCAATCGACACGAGCCTTTTTTTGAGCGATTGACAAATTGTGTGGGGTCCAGCGCGAACAAAATTTTTCGACAGTCAAATGTTTATGCAATATTGAATGTATGCTGGTCCCACTAATGCCTAAGGTTGTCTCAATCTCTTGATAGGTCATATAGCGATCTTGCAATATCAGTTCGCGCACAGCATCAATGGTTTTCGGAACAACAACTGATTTTGGATGACCTTCACAAAATTCGTCTTGGAGTGTACTACTACCACGATTGAATTCACCATAACATCGATAAACACTGGTCCTTGATGGAGCTTTATCACCAAAAATTGAATTAAGTTCATCCATGCACTCTTGTTGAGTTAATCCACGTCGAAATTTGTAAAAAATAATCGCACAAAATTGTTCACGACTAAATTCCATTTTTGGGCCGAGATGAATCTTTTAAGTTACTGTAAACAACACAAATAGCGCTCGATGTCAAAATGTTCTGAGTAGGTATATCCTCAAAAATGTCCAACTTTACGATAGAGCTGTCAGTTGCCAGATTGCAACACCAAGGTTTCCAAATCCCGAAATATAAAAGGGAACCCTCGTATTAACCCAGTAGAGGAATTATCACATTTAAACTGTTATGGTATTCTTCATAAGTTGTGGTTCCTCATGACCAACAATTATTTCCAGTTAAATTGAGCAAAAACAGACAAACGACAAATGTGGAGTAATTAATTTGTCTGACTGGGAAGTAACTTTTCACTTATTTACGTACTCGGTAAGTTATTTCTATTTAAATAGGAAACACCGACAAACTTATCTCTAAACAAACAAAATTTTAATGCACGTTGATGACTTGTACTTAATATTTACTTTAGTACAGGAAATAGGCTTAATATAAAAAGAAAAAGTAACTGTGTAAATGCACTCACCGATGCATGTATAGGAGATAACAACCAGCGACAATAATTCTTGTGTTATAGGAAGACCATAAAATTTTATTTCTTCATTTTGTGTTTCGTAGTTTTTTCTTACATTTGAGAATATTTAGAGCATACAATGCAGGATTACGTTATTATAATGAATTGCGAGTCGATGGTAATTAGTGTATGGAAATATGATTGGTTTATGTACCGTGTGTCCGATTTTGGCTGTCCTTCATGGCCTGCTTCGTTTTTGAGCAACGCTATATTGTTGCATTTTGGGACTCTCCCTGTATTTGAGCTATCTTTCTACTTATCGGAAATCTAAAAACTGTCTCTTCTACATTTTGAAATATGTGTGGCGTAGTTAGATTTTTGAAGTAAACTCAAAGGTATGTTTCGTAGTTTTTTCTTATATTTGGAACATACAAGTACAGGATCACGTTTTATAATGAATTGCAATTCTATAGTAATTAGTGTGTACACATATAATTACTGTATGTACCGTCTGTCCCATTCGGGTTGTCCTTACAAAAAAATATGAACATAACGAAATTGGGAATATAGTACTGCTTTTTGGGACTCTCCCTGTATCTCAGCTATCTTTTAAGTTATAGGAAATGTAAAAACTCTTTGTTATAGATTTTTTAAGTATAATCCAGTGGCGTAGTTCGCAAAATTGAATTATAAAAGATTTTATTAATAGTATATTAAGTATAAAGGGCGGTAAGCATTCGTTGCAGCCCGCCGCTGTATAGACGCACGAGTGAGCGAAGCGAGAGAGGGCAGCTATAGAGCGAAGGGCTGCAGCGGCTTTACCGCCAGTGGTGCTTACAACTGTTTTTCGCCTGCCTGTTCATACTACAATATTAAACCAAAAGAACTTTATTTTAATAATTAATTATTACTGTTATGAACTGACAGTTTTTGACAGTAATTAATGGGAGTATTTTTTGACGTACATGATAATAGGCGTTATTCTTTGACAAACTCAGATCAGATAAACTTATGTGACAGGCTCACATGTCAATGTTGAGTATTTTAAATGTAGAAAGAAACTGTCAAATTATTATCTGAGCGTGTACGCGCTTAGGTAGGTATATTTCGGTACTACAATAATAATCGAAAAGTGATTACTAATTAATAATGGACAATTTTGAATAATTAAATGAATTTAGCGGAATGGCAGACGACTACCTAAGTAAACTTTCTCAATTAATTGTCAACTTATCCTCTAGATGGAATGCACATTAAGTTAAGTGAGTGAAATCTACAGATGTTGACGTTATTATTGGAAATCTAACAGTAGCGCCATCTATAAAAAAAATAAAAAGAGCGGGCGCTAAATGGTCATTTACCGCCCGGATATGCGGGCGTTAAAGCTCTGTTTAAGTGCAGGCAGGCGAAAAACATTTAAAAGTATAAATACATAGCATGTACATTGCACATAATCTACGTACACGTTACATAAGAATATAGTAATTTGTGTAGTTTTGAGAACTTGCTAAATGACATACCGTACGACACAGTTAAGAATGATACACTTTTATATTGCCTATCTATATAAAAATGTATTATTCTTAACTGTGTCGTACTATACATACATACATTATTATGTACTAGGAAAAATAAGCAGTCCTTTCCTTTTGAACATTACTTTTGAGAAATAGTTGTTGCTCAACAAAATTCTCGCATTTATTCAAATTTGATCAAGTACTCTCTCCTGACCCCTGAGAGTAGTTCGCATAATGTGAAATACATTTCTTATTTCATTTTCACTAAATTTAGCAGGACACTTCCCCGTTTCAGTTTCTTCTTCATGATCGTCTATACTGTTTATATCGTCAATATGTCTTGATCAGTTGGGAGATCTGTCGTGCCAACATCATTGTCGACTTCTAAGAAATCTTCAAATGAATAATTTGCGTCGGCGGTGGTTCTTTGTAGAATACCCCATTGTTTTTTCCAGGTAGCGAGATCGATTTTGTCTTCTTCCTCTCATTCGTGATTTTTCTCAGTAAAACCTGCTTTAGCTTTCATTCCATACTTTAATGACTTCGGTTATAGAGTCTGTAATGCTAATCAATGTTTGGACTGGAAGGTTGTTATCAATCGCATTAACAATTTTGTGAACAATTCTTTTTCGGTAATGTTTTATGTGTTTTATGATACCCTAGTCCATAGGTTGCAATTTGGAGGACATGCTTGGTGGAAAAAACACCAATTTAATAGTCATTCTTTTTTACTTACACTAACTCGATGTGCAGGACAATTATCTATAAACATCAACAATCTTTCACTTTTGGCATTTTATTTTACTGACCGCGTCCTAAGTTTGATTTCTAGAAGAAGTCACCAACATATGCGGGCTGTTTTTTTTACAATTTACTTCCTGAGGCCTTAAGGACCGGTCAGACTGAGAGAAAGTTTAAGTATGAATTAAAAACGTTTTTGACTGACGGTACATTCTATAGTGTGCAAGAATTCATAGATGCACTACAATAACATAACATTATTTTAAATTGTTGATAATACGTTTTGTTTTTTTTGTTTGTTATTTCTGTTAATATTTTTAATGTGTCTGTTTATCTGTATACTGTATATTATTTATTATTTTATTTATACTTTAGTTGACTTTATCATAATATTGTAGACTTGCCAATGTATACATTTGTTAGCCAATAAATATTATTATTTTTATTATTATTAATTTTCGTGTACAGTTCTTTAATCCATCTTTCGAAAACCTTAGAAGTCATCCATGCCTTTTTAGTATAGGTGTAATTTAACTCCAGAGATCTATCTCCTTTTAAACAACAGGGATTTTTGCTTTTACCTATGAGTAGTAATTTCAGTTTTTCTGAGCCATCTATGTTTGCTTCAACCCTTTTTTTACTAGTTTTAACACCAAAAAATCCTTTTGGTTTATTAAATTTCCCGATATTAGTTTTGATGCGTACGTGCTACTTGAAACCATCGTGAAACAGCTTCATTTACATCCTCGTAAGAACACACCTCTACTCGTTTTCGACTGCGTGGAACATTAGTTTTCTTGATGATATTTTCGCAAATTTTTGTACTATCAGAGATACGCAACTTGGGGAAACACCAAACTTTTTGCAGCCTTTACCAACTTACTCCAAAACTTAAACTCACATGCTTGGACATATTACTTGATTCTTAAACAAAAACCAACTGAACCTAAATTTACAATTTACAAGCCCCCGACTATAAAATGTGTTAGGAATTCTCCAGGAATCCCCTGCTTTATTGGCTACGATTAGGCGTTATGAACGCGTTAAGAATATTTTCAAAAGAATGCGATATAAAAAATGTAAATAGGAATCCCGATAAATGCATAAAAATTTACACAAAAAAAAGACCGGTAAAAATTTCATTATATAGAGTGCAACTCATTTTAAAGATTCGGTATATGCAGGACTTTTTACATTAAATTGCATTAAAATATTCTAGGTCTTGAAAAACTTGCACTGTAAATAGTTCGTCACTATATAGAGTTTCACTATACACAGTGTCGACTGTATTTTGATTTTTGCACGTCAAAATATTTTAAAACACTTATTTATAGGGTATGTTAACAAGATATTTCTGTAGAATTCAGAAATGTAAAAAAAGGCTCTATGTCTCATAAAAAAAGTAAGTTTGTCCCCGGAGAAAATAAGTGAAGGACCCTGTATAAACTGCAGTGCAATAAAATTAAAACAAACAACTTCTGCCTTTATTTCAACAATTTCGCTGTCTTGAAAAACTAAAAACTTAAGTAGGGTGGAACTTCTACATGATACGATAAAAATGAATGTATTTCTTATTTTGTCAAGCCTTATATTATACATATTCGGGTTGCGCCATTGATATCAAACGCCAATTAGACCCCTTTGTTACTACAAAAAAAGAGTAATTATCAATCAACTCCATTACACTGTTTTACATGATATAAACTTTTGTAGTATTTTGGACAGACACTTCGACATCAAACCGTCATGACATATATCATTAAAACCCATCAACTAATCAATCACACTCTATTACGGTATTTAGCATAACGCCATAACCCTAATGCCAGTAGGTAGGTTTATCGGCAGTGTATACGGATATTACGCATAATAAATTCCACTTAATCACGAACAAGTGACAAACCAATTACATACTCACATATACACATCGAGATCCATCATTGATCTCTGGTAATTGATATCATCTTCTTGACAAATCAGGCTTTTAGGACGGATTTGATGAAACGAGATCCATTGTGTTAATTTTACACAGTTACTGCGTGAGATTTGATTCGCTTTAACCTTCAACGACAGGCGTCCAATTATTAAAATCAGCATAACAGAGTCGTGGTTTTTTATCGGCAAAATTTTTACAAATAACATTTTAAAATCTTTCAGACTTTTAATCGGCAGAGCCGTCAAAAAATGAACATTTTTTGTAATTGATATAATAAAATGTCAAAACGAAAATGTTTTCCCAATTTTCACAAAAATTACAAAATCTTTCAGACTTTCATTAGTTAATTGGTAATAAAATTACAAAACGCATCAGAGAATTAACATTTTTTTGCAAACTTCACTAAATTTGCCTGCAATTTTCACTACATTTTGAATAAAATTGCAAAATGCATCAGAAAATTAAAATGTGTGGAAATCCCACTAAATTTTAAAATCTTTTAAACTTTCATTAGTTAATTGGTAATAAAATTACAAAACGAATCAGAAAATTAATATTTTTTGGCGTGAAATTTGCCAAAAAATATTAATAAATAAATAATTTGTCTGCAATTTTCACTACATTTTCAATAAAATTGCAAAATGCATCAGAAAATTAAAATGTTTGGAAATTTCACGAAATTCTAAAATCTTTCAGACTTTCATTAGTTAATTGGTAATAAAATTACAAAACGCATCAGAAAATTAACATTTTTTTGCAAACTTCACTAAATTTGTCTGCAATTTTCACTACATTTTCAATAAAATTGCAAAATACATCAGAAAATTAAAATGTGTGCAAATTTCACTAAATTTTAAAATCTTTTAGACTTTTAACCGCCAGAGCCGTCAAATAATGAACAATTTTTGCAATTGACAATAAAATTTCAAAATGAATCACACAATGAAAATGTCTTTACAATTTTCATTAAAATTTCAAAATCTTTCAGACTTTTAACCGTCAGAGAGAATTTTTTGCAATTGGAATAAAATTAACATTTGTTTGTCATTTTCAGTAAAAATGTACGGCAGGACATCTGGACGCCTCAGGAAATTTCTATTTTTGCAATTTCTAATGAAATTGCAAAATGCATCAGAAAATTAAAATTTGCTTGCAATTTTCACTAAATTTTAAAATATTTCAGACTTTTAACCGTCAAAGCCGGCAAAAAATGAACAATTTTTGTAATTGACAATAAAATGTTAAAATGCATCAAAAAATTAAAATATCTTTCCCATTTTCACTAATATTTTTTAAAAATATTTCAGACCTTTAGAGTAATTTTTTTGCAATTGGCAATAAAATTACAAAATGCATCAGAAAATTAACGTTTGTTTGCAATTTTCAATAAAAATGCAAAAATTATCAGAAAATTAAAATTTGTTTTCAATTTTTACTAAATATTAAAATCTTTCAGACTTTTAATCGTCAGAGCCGTCAAAAAGTGAAAATTTTTGCAATTGACAATATAATATCAAAATTAATCATAAATTGAAAATTTCTTTCCAATTTTCATTAAAATTTCAAAATCTTTCAGACTTTTAACCTTTAGAGACAAATTTTTGCAATTGGCAATAAAATTAAAATGAATCAGAAAATGAACATTTCTTTGCAATTTTCACTAAATCTTCAATTAAATAGCAAAATGCATCAGAAAATGAACATTTTTTGGCAATTTTCACTACATTTGTTTGCAATTTCAACTAAATATTCAATAAAATTGCAAAATGCACAGAAAATTAAAATTTGTTTGCAATTTTCACTAAATTTTAAAATCTTTCAGCCTTTTAATCGTCAGAGCCGTCAAAAAGTGAAAATTTTTGCAATTCACAATAAAATATCAAAATTAATCAGAAAACGGAAATTTCCTTCCAATTTTCATTAAAATTTCAAAATCTTTCAGACTTTTAACGTTTAGAGACAAATTTTTGCAATTGGCAATAAAATTACAAAATGGATCAGAAAACGAACATTTCTTTGCAATTTTTACTAAATTTTCAATTAAATAGCAAAATGCATCACAAAATGAACATTTGTTGGCAATTTTCACTACATCTGTTTGCAATGTTCACTAAATTTTAAACAAAATTGCAAAATGCATCAGAAAATTTAAATATGTTTGCAATTTTCACTAAATTTTAAAATCTTTCAGACTGGTGTGTTTAAAAAGAGTTGACATTTCGCATATCGTATAGGATTTGTACATTCAAAGTTCGATTTTCTGTTCGCGTCAACAGGATTATCATACTGCAGAATGTACAGGCCATTATACTAGACATCTGCAAAACGTTGCGTTGGACGCCTCAGAAAATTACTATTTTTGCAATTTCCAATGAAATTGCAAAATGCATCAGAAAATTGAAATTTGTTTGCAACTTTCACTAAATTTTAAAATATTTCAGACTTTTAACCGTCAGAGCCGGCAAAAAATGAACAATTTTTGTAATTGACAATAAAATGTCAAAATGCATCAAAAAATTAAAATATCTTTCCAATTTTCACTAAAATTTTTTTAAAATCTTTCAGACCTTTTTAGTCAATATTTTGCAATTGGCAATAAAATTACAAAATGCATCAGAAAATGAAGATTTGTTTGCAATTTTCACTAAATTTTCAATAAAATTGTAAAGTGCATCAGAAAATTGAAATTTGTGTGCAATTTTCAATAAATTTTAAAATCTTTCAGAGCTGTTAAAAAGTGAACATTTTTGCAATTGACAATAAGATATCAAAATTAATCCCAAAATGACAATTTCTTTCCAATTTTCATTAAAATTTCAAAATCTTTTAGACATTTTAACCTTTAGGGACAAATGTACAGTTTGTATTTATAATGGCTGAATAAAGATTATTATGATAAAAATTTTGTTAACGGCATGTTTAGTTTTAAGAAAAGTAGCACTATGTCGCGAAAACCGCTGTCTATACAAATAAAGAAGCAAAACGCAAAAGTACCTAAAATGTGACACCCGATACTGTACAAATATAACTTTAGTTTGCATCAAAGCAACTTTTCCGGTAGTAAGCAGACTGCCACCATACTAGTAAACGTGTTAGAAATTAATTTTAAGTGCTGTTGTTTCAACAATTTTAAGACAATTCTCTAAAATGTGTTGTCGCATTTGTATCCTTTGACGTTAATATATACTCGTTAAAATAACGTAAAGCACCAGTTCCTAGAACAGTCTAATAAGATATAAATGTTGAAATAGACAATGTATATCGCTGTTCAGACGGTTTAATTGTCTACGGTATGTTAATAACCCAATAAATAACTAGTAATTAAACCATCGTCTACGCATACTAACAAACCCGAATCCCACTTAATCTTATTCTAATTTTAATTTATTTAGTTTACAAGCCAAATATAAATCACCACTATCCAACATTGTGTAGTCTAGTATATTCATTTCTCTCTTAAAAGGCATCTCTCCCATTTCTAACTCAATTTCCAAAACGCTAAATTGAAAATATCTACTTTCGGACCGCAATATCAACTAACTTCTATACAGTGAAGTCTAAAACTCACGCTTAAACTCCATAGAATTGGAAGGGAACTTTTTGGAAGACACGCTTGCACTTTTGGTTTGAACCTGCCCGATTTTTGACAAAATTTTAACACAACAAATGATGATCGAGTCTTTATGTTTATTCGAAAAATATTTTTTTCCTGACGAGTCAACATTTTGTCTGAATGTGTGGTAAGATCTAAAACACAGATTGTCTGAAAATTTGCCGAACTGTACGAACTTCAGCAAATATCCCCTGAAAAAATCAGAAACATGTTCAAAGAATTGGAATTACGGGTTGCACACGTTCTAAAGAACTAAAATTCGTTTCAATCTAGATTAGAGTAGACTTTGCTTTTTATTTTCTAAAACTAAATAACTACTACACGATTGAACCTGTATATTATACCTTTACCTTAAAAGCAAAAATGACATATGTGAGCGGTTCCAACTCCAATTTCCTTCAAACTATATCGAATTTATACGTGAATTTTGGCCCTCACTCTATATAGGCATATTCTGTTGTTTTACGAAATAACTTGGACGCAGGCGGAGATCCCACAAAAGAAAATTAATTAGGGTCAGGATGTGCGTATATGCTCGTATATTCATTATATTATATGGCATATATGCCAGATGTTTATTGCTTTTAGGCGTAGAACGGATAATATTTTATCAAAACATCTCCTGGATTTCTTTTACTAGACACGTACAAAATAGAATTTAAAATAATATATTTGAGGTAGTAGCAGACTTCTCTTATAATATTAAGCTCTCCATACACTGAAAAATTTTCTAAAAATGAACCCTTAAAAATAATTATTTAGCTTTTATTTGTTTAACTCAAAGAAAATTTATTTGACTCAAATAAACAGTGTTTGTCCGGAATAATTTGATTTTTTTTAAATATTCATTTGGCCTGGGCTGCTTCGGCCGAAATAAAAATTTATTTAATTGAAATAACTGATTAAAGTTAATTCCTGGTTATTTGAAACAAGTTCACCGTTATTTGAATCAAATATTTTAATATTAAAATGAGCCGACGCGCATGGCTGTTGGGGATTCAATGCAATAGCGCACGCGTTTCAGTTTAGTATTAAAAAAAGTAAATAAATATATATTTCTCACCAAAAATTAAAAATAATTTCTAGACAGGTAAACAAAACATAAGAATAATAATTAATACATACAGGTACATCGTCAAATAAATAAATAAATCAATGAAGATACTTAAAGTGAATTAATTAAGTAAATATTCTACAGTTCAATATATATACTGTCACACCCGGTATATTGTAATAAAAATATTGCATCCGGTCCAACTAGCTATTTTACGCTGATTTAATAATTTATAAAAGTTCATCAAAGTTTATACAAGTCATGACTTTAGCATCGGTATTGTACCTAATAGACAAATTGCAAAGTCAACAAAGTAAAGTTATAAATATTCTTGTAACAGGAAGTTACGGGGGATTTTGATTTCCACTTCGGTGTAATAAAGATTGAAGAGAGTGGTTGGACACTTGGCGGCTCGGACCATGAAGTCTCCCCGTGTTGGAGCATATATGTGTCCGAATGCTCCGCCAGGTTCTCTAACCACAAAACTCTCTTTTTTGGGGTTCTTGAGTAGTGTCTTAAAGTTTTACGGTTTGTCAACGCGAGTTTATAGTACTAGCATAATTATTATAATTCGGAAAAAGAAATTTAAACTAAAAAGATCAGCTGTGTCGAGGATAATGTTTGAAATGTAAGTACCAATTTTTATATTTTGTATTTTTGATGAATTTATTTTGAAACTGGTCCTTTTTTATTAAAGTGATTTTCTTATATTTTAAATAGTTGATTTAATAAATAATAGTAAAATATATTTGATTTTTCCTTTTTATTTTTAATATAGTTTCTTTCAATGTAATCAAATAATTATTAACTGAGAGACGCCGCTCAAATACAGACCGTCACTCGTTTACGAGGGAGAATCAATAAGATCCTCTTTCGTGAGCGTGATGTAAGTGGGCGATTCCCGAGTAGCTAAACAAGCCAAGCGAGTAACTAGATTAATTAACATAACTTATAAAACTCAAACCCTTCTTTAAACTCGATATAAAGATTCAACTCAGTAGAGCATGCTTACCTGAATCTTCAAATAGTAAAAGACATAAGGGAGGCTCTACCCTTATTTTTTAACTCTCAAATTGGGACTAGGTGAAGGCACCGTTCCCATATAAAACCCACATTCTTATAATCTCTTTCTATGTGTGACAATACATAATATATATACAAAACACACAACACAAACTACTAACTACTATCCAGTGTGTGAATCGCTCAATAATTAATGCACATTAAAAAAGTCACCCACTGTATAAAAAGCTTTTTCTAACAAATACGTCTTTAGAGCTTTACGGAACCGAGGAAGGGATGATAGCAATTTGATTTCTATTGGCATATGGTTGTGCATTTTTTTGCATTGTATATAATCGGGCTTTTGATTAATTCGGAGGATGTGGCTGGCAGATAAAGATCATGTTCGGCGTTTCTAAGGAGATATTTATGGAATGGTCTTTCAGAGACATCTGACAGGTGTTTGCGGATTAAGCAGACCTATTCCAATATGAATAAGGAAGGTAGTGATAGTATTTTATATTTTCTGAAGAAGTCCTGGCAATGGGCTCTACAGTGCAATGTCAGGGAGTATCGAGTAGCTCTTTTTTGTAATTTAAAAATATGCCCAAATTGCGATGCACAGCAATTTGGGATTCGAAGAGTGAAAAGTAGACTGTTATGGAAGTTGACAAGTTAAGCTCTTTCGAAACTGATCTTAACGCAAAACAGGCGAGCTTAATTTTTTTGATAACGCATCAATGTGCAACTTCCACTTCAGGGAGCTGTCAACAACAAGGCCCAGAAGCTTCACAGAAGAAATGACGTCAATAGTGGAATTATTAAGTTCAAAAGACTGCAGCGCACCTTTATATGACACAGATTTAGTTTTCGCAGTGTTCAAGCACAACAGGTTAGAGTCACACCATGATTTGATGGTGATTAAGTCTTTGGGTATGGTACTATGGAGAGCCACACTATCCGGGCCGCACCAAGTGAAACTAGTATCATCAGCAAAGAGACATACTTTACCGCTGATGTCTAGGCACGTAATGTCGTTGATAAATAGCAAAAACAAAATAGGACCCAACACCGAACCCTGTGGAACTCCACAATCCATCGGCCTGCAAGAAGACACAGCCGCATTGACCCTCACACACTGACTTCTGTTACTAAGGTACGACTTAAACCATCCCAGTGGAACTCCCGAATTCCGTAGTGCTGTATCTTGTTAACTAGGATGTTATGACTTACACAGTCGAATGCTTTGGAGAAATCACAGAAAATTGATGCTATAAACTGGAGATTGTTCAAGTTGGAGTAAAAATTGTTGAAGACGGAGTGCATTTGTTAGCTAAAAATCCAAATTGGTGGCTAGTTAATACTTCATATTTGTGCAGAAATGAAGTCTCCTTTTAACCAGTCTTTCAATGATCTTTTATAGAGTAGATATAAGTGCAATTGGACGATAGTTTGAGGCTTGATTCTTATCGCCGCCCTTGTGCAGAGGAATTATTACAGATGTTTTAAGGCATTGTGGAAAAATTCCATTTTGGAATGACTTGTTAATTAAATCTGTGAAAACGATTAATGTACATTCCGGTAGATTAGACAACATTTTCAAAGTGATTCCATCAGTTCCAGATGACACCTTGTGTTTGATGTCTTTAATTGTACTGCAAAGCTCTGGAGTTGCAACGGGTGTTAGGAAGAAACTATGTATATTCTCATTGGTATTTGAAAGATATGAGAGCGGATCCTGGAACATATTAGTCCAATGTAGATGGTGGTTTTTATTGTGTTCCTTATGACTGTCCCTATATATATATTATATAATAAATAAAAAATAATGTCCGTTGATTCGTTATTAGTGGTGTGGAACCTAGGGCACTTATATGGCCCATTTTCGAATGTAAGAGTCTAAATGTTATAAGTTAATTATAGTTATAACAGTGGCAAAAAAATCTTGAAATGCTTGACTACTAATGCATCATTGTTTATTTCATGTAGGTAAGTATATGTATAGATACCTAAACCTAATATTATACTTCGTAAATAGTGGAAAAGGGGTCACAATAAAAATTGAATAGAAATTCCTATACAGGATATCCCACCAGGAATCCCATCGATCTGTATTTAATGTTAAAACGATATTGCTTTTTTAATAATACTTAATACCTAAAAATGAACACCAAAACGCTTAACAATCCACCATCGCCATTTAGCTAGCCCAATTTCCGCTACTGCTAGTAGCTATTATTATATTATATATTTGAGACACAAACCAGTGTATGAAATGTAGACACATGACCCACAGTTGACGCTTTTCTCTATTTTCCCTATGAACTCGTCTTTTGACTTATTTTATACAATATTGTAAATAGCTTCCTTAAAATCCCATTTCCCATTTGTTTCATTAGGCAGATGTACTTTGATTTAACAAAGGCACTTAATTCCTTTATGTAGAACAAGGGCATGTAGGTAGCCTTCATAGTTTACACAATAAACAACACTATCTGAACCATATGCTTACCTACGCTGTTACAGTGACATGCTTGTATAAACTATTTAGATACCCAAATTTATTTCACTTGGTTAGACAGCAAAATAGGAATGTGGTTTAAATTATTATGGTTAATGCATATTATTATTCTAAATTAAGCTGAAATGGATTATTTGTATGGGGTTCGTACATGTTGTTTATTTCATTTTTTCTGTAGGTATATCGGTGATACGCTCTCAACTTAGTTGAAATATTAATTCGTTTGTTTATTTGTAAACTATAAAATATTTGAGTTTTTATTTAAAAATATTCACATTTGTTTGTTTTCAAAACCTATTGTGTACGAGGCTTGCCTTTTATATTTCGGGATTAGAGAACAAAAACAAATATTAATCATCGAAAATCACTTTATTGGTTTTCAAAATATTCCCCATGAATATCTATACAGTTTTGTATGCGTTTGAACCAATTGTCGAAGCACTTATGTCACTCTGATTGAGGTTCCTCCAAAACATGCATTCTGAATTCAGCAACCGCTTTTTCAGGTGTCGAAAAACGTTGACCTCTCAGTTTGTTTTTTACGTACCGGAATAAAAAGAGTCATTCGGTGCCAAGTCAGGATGACTCATCAAATCGATGTTTTGGGTGCTCAAAAATGCAGTTTTTTAAGGCGATGTGTGAGAGCTCGCATTGTCGTGATGAAGACTGATTCAGAAAATTAAAATTTGTTAGCACTTTTCACTCAATTTTAATATCGTTTAGACTTATTAACCGTCAGAACCTTCACAATGTTTCAGACTTTTAATTGTCAGAGTCAATTTTTTGCAATAAAATTACAAAATGCATCGGAAAATGAACATTTGTTTGCAATTTTCACTAAATTTCAGACTTTTAACAGTCATATTTTACTATTTTCTATAAAGTTGCAAAATTTTGCAGAAAATGTATGGCAAGGCATCTGCAAAATTTTATAGCGGGCAGAAAATGGATTTTTCTGCTATTTTCGATAAAATTGTAATTTTTTTCAGAAAATGTACGGCAGGAAATCTGCAAAACGTTGCGATGGAGACCTCAGGAAATAACTTATTTTATTCAAAATTGCAAAATGAATCAAAAAATTAAAATGTGTTTACAATTTTCACAAAATTTTAAAATCTTTCAGACTTTCAACCATCAGAGCCGTCAAAAAATGAACATTTTTTGTAATTGGCCATAACATATCAAAATGCATCAAAAAATGGAAATACATATCAAATTTTCACATAAATTTAAAAATCTTTCAGACTTTTAACCTTTAGAGTAAATTTTTTGCAATTAGCGATAAAATTACAAATTGCACCACAAAATGAACATTTGCTTGCAATTTCCACTAAATTTTCAACAAAATTGCAAACTGCATCAGAAAATTATTTGCTCGGAACGTTCAAAAAATGAAAACATTTTTAAATTGACAATTAAATGGCAAAATGCATCAGGAAATGAAAATGTCTTTACAATTTTCACTAAAAGCTCGAAATCATTCAGGCTTTTAACCCTCAGAGACAAATTTTTGCAATTGTCAATAAAATTACAAAATTCAGAAAATTACCATCTGTTAGCAATTTTCACTAAATTTTCCATAAAATAACAAAATGCATCAGAAAATTCAAATTTGTTTGCCATTTTTACTAAATTTGAAAATCCTTTAGGCTTTTAATCGTCAGAGCAGTTGTTTGAGCCGATGTGGGAGAGCTTGCATTGTCGTGGTGAACAGTGATCCGTCTTCGGCAGTTGATTTTCCTGATTTCTTGGAAGACAACTGGCAAACAAATGGTTGTGTACCACTCAGAATTGACTGTTCTGCGTTGTTCTAGTGGTACGGTTGCGAAATGTCCAGTTTTTTCGCAAAAACAGGCGACCATTTCCTTGGAAGTGCTTCGTGTGTGAACAACTTTTGTTGGATTTGGCAAATTGTGTGGGATCCAACGCGAACAAATTTTTTTGACAGTCAAATGTTTATGCAATATTGAATGTATGCTGGTCCCACTAATGCCTAAGGTTGTCTCAATCTCTTGATAGGTCACATGACGATCTTGCAATATCAGTTCGCACACAGCATCAATAGTTTTCGGAACAACAACTGATTTTGGACGACCTTCACGAAATTCGTCTTGGAGTGAACTACGACCACGATTGAATTCATCATACCATCGATAAACACTGGTCCTTGATGGAGCTTCATCGCCAAAAATTAAATTAAGTTCATCCATGCACTGTGGCTGAGTGAATCCACATCGAAAGTTGTATAAATAGAAATAAATATAGATAAAAATAAAAATAAAAATAGAAAATAGTATGAACACAAAACGCTAGCAGGAGACCATTTTATCCTTCTGCCAGCATCTCCCAAATGTTTGGGTTTCAGCAATGCTCGGACGGTGGTCTCCAAGCGTTCTGCCGTCGATGTTTAATGCCAAATATTGAAATATTAAAAGGATTTCATGTCCGTAAATGTAATAAATGAAAAATAACTTAGTGGCAAAGCAATATTTGGCATTAAACATCGACGGCAGAACGCTTGGAGATCACCGTCCGAGCATTGCTGAAACCCAAACATTTGGGAGATGCTGGCAGAAGGATAAAATGGTCTCCTGCTAGCGTTTTGTGTTCATACTATTTTCTATTTTTATTTTTATTTTTATCTATATTTATTTCTATTTATACGACTGGTTTTACCTATACATTGAATTTTTTCGGCCTCTGCATGGTATAGGATATGCATTACTATGTACATGTAAATGATACGTGTTTACATGTGTCTACTGTTGTGTATCCTATTGTGCTTAAATGCAGGCTGATATTTGTAGATGGGCAACGACTATGGTACTCTGACGAGCTCATAACAAGAGCGAAACGAATTCGTCAGTATCTGTCGACCCATGCCTCGGTCTAGTTCCTAGTGAATTAGACTGGGGCCTTGCTAAATTAAACAAAATTCCTTGTGTATGTAAAACCAGCATTTTAGTCCGCTTTGCCACTAAGTTATTTTTCATTTATTACATTTACGGACATGAAATCCTTTTAATATTATTTATTATATTAGTGATATTTATTATATTTAGGGTGCTGATAGTATAATCTAAATTATTTTTTGATGTACTAAATATATTACGCCAGCACCTTATTATAATGGTATTCTATTGCAGGAGCTTTTCACTCGAGCAGGCACATACTATGCTCGAAGATGATGAGGATTTACCAAGAAATATCGACGGTCTGACTCTTATGTCTCCAGTAAATGCTTGTGAAAAAGACTATAGAATATAGACAATTTGCCCGGATCACAGTTGCACACATCCGTTGAGGTAAATATTCCTGACAAACTCAACAGTTCCTGGGAATCTGACGATGATATTCCGTTGTCGGAGTTGAGCAAAAAAAAATAAAAATAAGGCAAAGACGGAACACAGTTTTGTGACCAAGTTATTGAAAAGAATGATGATAAGAGTCCACTTGAATGGTTTTCACTTATATTATGAGTATATTGATATGAGTGGTTATGTCGAGGTTCCGCGCAGAAGGAAGTTCTGGGAACGCGAACGAGATGCTAATAATCAAACGTGAAGAGATAAATTTGAGTTGATTATGTCAAATAATATTTCTCAGAGAAGTACGATTTAGGTCAAACCGACAAATTCGCGAAAGAGAGACCATTGTTCTCACATCTAAACAAATAATTTCTGCACTGGGGCATTTTGACTGAGATCCATTCTGTGGATGAGATAATCGTTCATGGTAAACCTATCAGATACACTGGATTGATATGGCGGTTCAGAATGCTTGGTAATTGTATCGGTCATATGGTAGTGATATGGACCATCTAGCAACGGCATTGCTATTGTAAAACAGAAAATCTTCATCATATTCGCGAGGTCGTGGATCGGCGAAAGAAAATATCGATGTGCGTTATGGTCGGAATGGAGTTCTGTATGAATCTTGTATTGTTCGTGTATGATAGTCATGCTGAATTGGCTCCAGCAAATGTTTGGTTCTCTGTTGGTGAAGGACAGCGGAAAGGAAAAAAAGCTTCCTAATATCACTCCTAACACTCCTGCTTCACAAAAAAGTTGACTTGTTGTGTATAGTCGGCTTTTATTAAGTATGATTTTTAAAATATATTTTTGTGCAGTTTCCAATTTTTTTATATGGGCAACTACTGCACTCCCCCATGCTAAAATTCCATAATTTATTCTGGATTCTACAAGAGCGTAGTATAATGTTTTTAAATATTGTACTCTTAGTACAGCTTTGGAGCGTTTAAATCTATGGGAAAGTGATCTTATAGTTTGAGTAACTTTGTCTATATGAGTGTCCCAGCGAAGATGTCGATTAAGGAAAATGCCAAGGTACTTGAGTGAGCTGACCCACAAGACAAGCAAACAAGGTGCGGCCTGTGACATGAAAGAGCAAGAACAAGTGCTCAAAATGCAACATAGAACATAGGACTGCACTATAAATGTTTCTTAGCATACCTCTCTAAACCATCATATTGGGTGTTCAAAATTCAATTTAATTTTGCTGCCATTTTTTTCTACTTGTAATTTTTATTCGAAATTTTTATTTTCCGATTCTAAATACATTCCGGTTAGTTAATATGGAACGTTACACGAAGGAACAACGTGTTTTTATTATTAAAACATTTTCTGAGCATGCCAAAATGTTTCAAGTTGTAATTAGGAAATTTAGAACAAAATTCGGTAGACAAAATGCTTCAACAAATCGTGCAATCATGCTGATGGTTGAGAAATTTGAAGAAACTGGTCGTTCACCTGAGAATATAGCAGCAGTGAGCAGAATTGTTGACGAAGATCGAAAAACATCCATTCGTCATCGTTCGGAGCAATTAAACATCAAACGATCCACATTATTCAAAATTTTGCATAGTGATCTTTATTTAAAGTCTTATAAGATCCAGCTGACCCTGGAATTCAAACCAGCTGACCACGCATTACGTCGGCAATTTGTTTCTTCACCGACGAAGCCCATTTCCAACTCAATGGCTACGTCAACAAGCAGATTTGCCGCATTTAGGGTGAAGAGAATCCATTACATTCACAAAAACTTTCGGTTTGGTGTGGTTTGTGGTCCAGAGGAATTATTGGACCATATTTTTTTGAAAAGATGATCCGAAGCTTTTTGTGGCGGAAAATTGATGATTTAGTCGTAGAGAATATGTGATTTTAACAGGATGGTGCCACTGGTCAAACAGCAAGACAAACAATGGAACTTTTGAAAGAAAAGTTCGAAAATCGCATTATTTCTCATAGAGGAGGAGTAAATTAGCCACCCAAGATCGTGAGATTTGACACAGATTTTCTTGTGGAGTTTTTTGAACTCGAGAGTGTACACCAATAATCCCACAATAGTTCACCATCTTAAAACCAACATTATCGAGCAGATATCATCCATTGACAAGAATTTATTGCAAAACGTGATCGATAATATTGTAGTAAAAGATTGCGAGCCTGCCGAGCCAGTAGGGGTGGGTTGGGGTCACTTATCAGACAACCTAGTTGTTGTAATAAACTGAAATAATAAAAAAATAATATACCTCAATTTTGGACTTTTTTCTAACTTGTCATGAAAAAATATATTTTCAAATAAGAAAAATAGTTTCATTACTTCATTTTAAAGGAAGGTTTGAAAATTTCAAAAGTCTATTTGGTTTTTTACGCCACCTTAACTATGGCGATATAGTGTATGGACCTTGTATGACTGCGGTAGATAAATCAAGAATTCAACGTATTCAAAAATGTTTTTTGAGATATGCCTATGGCATTTCATTTAAGCTTAAAGAAGCTAAATGGTTGAAAATGGAATACAGGAGAAAACTTCATGCAGCAGCTATGTTTCATCCAATTATAGCTTTTAACCCTTAACTGCGCAATTTTTTGTTTTTGGGTAAAAATATTATTTCTGTGTGTAAAATAATTTACAGATGATGGAAAAAAAGGCAAAAAAATTCTAAAACAATTATTTTTATTAAAAAATGACAAAAAATCAGATGTAGCATATATGATACATATTGCATTAAGGCTAGGTTACTGTGTATTAAAATTATTCAGTATGAAATTTAACAAAACAGTTATTATTTCTATTCAAACATAAATGTAAACCACATTTGGAGCACTTTATAAAGGAAAAAGAGTTGCAAGCAGGTAATTTACATCTTTGTCTTGTTGTCTCATATTCAGGCCAATGTCCATAGGAGTCTTTGCGTACATCTTGAGGAGGAACAGAAGATGTTGTTGCAGATCTTTTCTTTTTCAGTTTCAACTGCCTTTCTACTGACTCTGTAGAAGGTCTACCTCTTTTCGCTGGATTATGTGAACCATAATTACATAAGCAACTTGCTATTTCTGCACGAAACTCTGCAAGAGGCAGAATATTCTTTTGGTTTTTTTCTTTCATTACCTTCACGTATAATATCCAGCTATTTACAATCGTCAAATCCAAAAGATGGTAAGCCAATCTCATGTACCATTTCTTTGACTTCATTTTTATTTTGTAGCGCCCAATGAGACTATCAATAGCATCTACCCCGCCCATATGTTTATTGTATTCCGGTACTATAAAGGGACATTCAATTTCTACGTATTTCTTCTGCTTTTTATCCCATCGTTTGATTTCGGTCACTGGCAATTCACCCGCAAATGTAGACAAAAAAGTCACCGGTTTGTTGTCCTTCCATACCAACGACGACACTTCAACTCCATCAGCATCACAAACAAACTCAGATGAGGTAGTTTTTTTAACTCATGTTCTAGGGGCAATTTACAGTTTGGTATTCTTTGTCGACGCACAGTGCCCAAACTTAAAATACCATTTTTCGCTAGATAAACTTGTAGCGGTAACGAGGTGTAAAAATTGTCGAAATATATTCTGTAATTTTCCATCCTCGGTACAATTCTAGATAAACGTACGACTATATTTGCACTTGATCCTAAATCTGGTTCATTATCTTTCCGAAATTGTGGATCGTTTTCTCTACCAGTGTATATTTCGAAATCGTATGCAAATCCATCTCTGCCACAAAGTACGTAAAGTTTATACCCCCATTTGTGAGGCTTTGCAGGTAAATATTGCTTCAGATGATGTCGTGTCTTTGTTGCGCAAAGTTGTTCATCTACACAAAGATATTGTTGTAGCGGTACCTTCTGAAAATTTGATTTGAGCATTTCAACAATTGGTCTTAACTTGTGCAGCCTGTCATGTGACGGATGGTCTCTTGGCAGCATTGTTGAATTATCATTAAAATGAATATACCGACGAATTTGTTCAAATTTTTTTTGTCCCATTGTGTCTTTTATTTGTTGGAATCCAAGTTTGGTGGACCAATAACTACGTACATTAGGTAAGTGCACAATGGACATGTAGACACAGATTCCCAAATACTGCCTAATATCCATAACAGTTAGGAGCGCTGGTTTGTTTGGATCAGTTTGAATGGAATACAAATTCGTTTGATCGACAATATGTTGAATAATATTGCCGTCAAAAAATACATTGAAAAATTGAAACGGCGTTGATAGTTCCCATATATTTGTAGGCATTGTAGAATTTCCACGAAACGCTAACCTTGCTTGGTCTAGTACTAGGTTTTTTTTTCGCCAAATAATTTTGGAGTACCTAGCCTTTAAATCTTGAGGAGGTAAATCTGATGACAATCGTTCATGTGTGGTTGCTTCTCCACGAGTTTCTGGTTCAAGTGCAACCTGTTCTTGATCAGGTATGTCGATTCCGGACACTTGTTCTTCGTCTGCTTCTAATATAAATCCATCGTCGAATTCAATTGCAAGCGAATTTAATTCAACACTTTCTTGAACCTCTAAAATGTTTTCGTCAATATCAAATTCATCTTCACTTTCAGATAAATGAGCTACTATTTCTTCCAAATCTCTATCACTAAGATATTTCTGTTTCCATTTACTCGACATTATCAATGTATCTGTAAAAAATAATTGCACACTTGCTCTTACTGCGCAATGTATCTTATATGATACAACGAAATAATACTTCAAAATTACAAAAAACAAATAAATTTGATTGTACTAGAGACACTAAGTAAACAATAACTCACCTTCAATATTGAAACGTCCAATGTTTTTTGGTATTTTATAACAATATTACTAAAATAATAAGCTATCAAAATGACAGCACATGTATCTCCACTCTACTGCGTACACTAACCTACAAAGACTAACGTATTATTTTGCTATATTCGCCGGCATGCAAACATAAACTTAATTGCTTGGTGCATAAGGGTGTATCGGATATGCTACAACGTGCAATAGCCTCAAAATTGTCTCAAAAGCAAAACAGATGTGTAAAATATTAGACGTAGCATATCTGATACATAACGCAGTTAAGGGTTAAATGTCCACCATATCTTCACAATAAAATTTTATATCGTTCCTATGTACATACACTGAATCTTAGATTTAAAGGATTACTATCGCCGCCTCCATACCGATCTGCTATTTTTTTGAGGTCTTTTACTTATAATATACAGGGTGTTTCATTAATATTGCAAAAAAATTTAGGATGAGTTTCCTTGCTTAAAAATAAGAAAAAAAGTTCATGTGAACCTGTGTCCGAAAATGCTTTGTTTCGAAGATACAGGGTGTTAAAATTTTATTTATTTTGTGTAAATTATTTAAAGCGCACAGTAACTGATTGCGCAAAAGTAAATGTTCACTTTTTTCATCGAGTGTGCTATGATTTGTCATGGCAATAGAAAGCAAATAACAAATGACAACTGAAAAAAAAAACATTTTAATGCATCTCATATTGACATTGATTAGTCAAGTATTTAATTATTAAGTTGGTTAAGCTTTTCAAAATGAATTACACAAATAGTGAAATGTGCGATATGCATTTCGTTTATGGCCTGGCCAACGGTAATTCATTAGCAGCTAGACGTCTTTATGAAGAAAAATACCCTAATCGTGTCATCCCGTATCATACGATGTGTATATGCCTTATATAATATAATTCCGGAAAATTTGAAGTCACTGAGGTTGAAGGCTTTTAAAAACTCATATAAAAAAATATTGTTTTCTAATAATAGTTAGTTTAATTAATTGCATCAGGTTGGAATTTCCTTATACTCTCTACAACTTCTCTGTGTATCCTGTTACTTGTAAATTTGGATAATTAAGTAGACTAGAACCTATCAGATGAATTTTTTTTTCTGTGTGAAAAAGTTTAACGGTCTGATCGGTACAATTTAGATTAATATAGATCATGATGTGTTTTTATTTTTGGGTCAAAATTTAAAATCAGTTTTACTGTCTTTTGGCCCTTTTTGTAATCTATTTAAGTTTATCTTTTGTTTTAATTTTAAATTTGTAGAATATGTATTGGTTGGATTACAAATAAACTGTTTATTATTATTATTTAATTTTGAGAAAGTTTGGGCATATGTGGGTTAATATTTAGCAAAACAGTTCAAAGTTCTCACAATATGACTATTTTTAGCTCTCCATATCATAATATATGATTTAATATATATGGAGACTATTAGTTTCATGAAAAATTTTTTTTTTTTAATTTCACCGGAAATACTTGGTCATTTTATACATAAATAAGTAGTTTTAAAAAAATGTCTATCTGTCTGTCTGTCTGCCTGTCTGTCTGTATCCACGAAAACACAAAAACCGCTTAACAGATTTTAACCAAATTTGGTACAAAAATACTATTGAACACGGCAAGGAGCTGATTAGATTTTGGGAAACATTGAGCGTAGGCAAGGGGTTTAAAAGAGGGTTCAAAAATTAAAAAAATTCATAGTTCTTAAACTCATCCGAAATACTGCATAATTTTTTACGCATTTAATTGAATATAACCTAAAATATTGAACGTAAAATATTAGACCACATTGGCGTTCGAAAATAGGGTAAAATGGGGTAAAAAAGATTTAAAAAAAACGTATTTCTTAAAAATAGCAGAAATATTAACTAGTTATTTATAGTTTTGATAGAATATAACCTATAAAATGTGTCATGAATAACTTACTTTCATAGGCGTTCGTAAATAGTGGAAAAGGGGTCAAAATATAAAAAATATATTTTTCCTAAACTTATGCGAAATATGGAATAATTTTTCATAGTTGTGATACAATATAAGCTAAAAAATATTCCATAAAAGAATTGGTTCACACAGGCGTTCGAAAATAGTTTAAAAAAAAGGGTCAAAAACGAAAAAAAATTGTTTCTCAAATATACCAGAAAAATTGGCTAATTATATATAGCTTTGATATAAGATAACCTAAAAAATGCAGCATAAAATTTTTATTCACATAGGCGTTCGTAAATAGTAGAAAAAGGGGTAAAATAAAAAAAAAATTAAAATGTGAAAAATTTTATATTTAACTAGTTGAATTGGTGTTAAAAATACACGACAAAAATTAATGTACCATAGGCGTCCGTGAAAATTCTATAAAAGGCTCAGAAAAAATTTGTATCCGTGATAGCTCAAAAACCACTTAACGGATTTTAACCACATTTGGTACGAAAATACTACAGGATATTTATAGGTGGTGATTAGCATTGAGCGTAGGCAAGGGGTTTAAAAGAGTTCTTAAACTTATCCGAAATATTGAATAATTTTTTATAGTTGTTATAGAATATAACCTAAAAAATGTTACATAAAAGAATTAGTTCACACAGGCGTTCGAAAATAGTCTTAAAAAAGGGTCAAAAACGAAAAAAAAATGTTTCCCAAATATACCAGAAAAATTGGCTAATTATATATAGCTTTCATATAAGATAACCTAAAAAATGCAGCATAAAATTTTTATTTACATAGGCGTTCGTAAATAGTAAAAAGGGGTAAAATAAAAAAAATTTAAAATATAAAAAATTTTATATTTAACTAGTTGAGTTGGTGTTAAAAATACACGACAAAAATTAATGTTCCATAGGCGTCCGTGAAAATTCTATAAAAGGGTCAGAAAACATTTGTATCCGTGATAACTCAAAAACCACTTAACGGATAACCTACAACATGCAGCATAACAATTTTGTTTACATAGGCGTTCGTAAATAGTAGAAAAGGGGGCAAAATAAATTTTATAATAAAACTAAAAAAAATCAATTAATTTGCGTTCAAGAACTTGGCCTAGATCTGAAATATAAAATATCTGCGTATAAATAGTGCCTCCAAAGAGAAGAAAAAGCCACAAAACCCGATACTTAAAAAAAAATAGCTGATGTCTAAAACAAAACAAAAATTTATTAAATTTAGATAAATGACAAAAAGGTCATAAAATTATTAATTTTACACTTAAATATGGAGAGCTATTCGTGCCTCGAGGGCAACAGTTTATTTATATAAAAATAGCTCCTAATTTAATTAACGAAGGTTTACTTTATAGGAACATTTTATAATTATCTTAGAGCCCGCAGACATCATTTTTGACATAAAACCTTAAATATGCCCGAAAGGGTAAGACTTAGGTATAGGGCATGATAAACAAAGTCTAGTTTAAATTTCACGTAGAATCCAAAATTGTAATAATATATACACTGTTCCATTTCAAATAAGCAAGTTGACGCATACTTCCGTTATAACCGCAAGTGTCAATAACTAATAACTATTTTACTTCATCTGCCCCCGTCTAATTACATATGATAAATGAACACTTATTCTAGGTTATGTTTTGTATTAAATTTTCGAAAAAAAATTTTTGCAAAAATTGCTTATAACTATTTATAACACCGGTTTTCATAATAATTCAATTCAAGACAACGAATATCAGCTGTGTCAGGATCAAATCTACCAGAACCAGATCTAATTGTAGAATAATACGTGACATCCGCAAAGTTTAAAAAATAATCATCGGATAACTTTAAACGGCGAATTTTTAAATCGATTATGAATTTTTATATAATGGAGATAATTTTAAACAGCAACTGATTAATAATAACGCTATGAGATTGCAAAATAGCGAAAAAAAGCAACAAAAAAAAATCACTAAACACAAAGACCGTAGTATGTCGGTTTACCTAAAATTTATTAGTACGCGTGGAGCGTAGAAAAACAATTTCCTGTCGTATATTGCAATTATGTTGTATTTCGTCTGCAAGAAAACAATGGCATACCTACCTACTACTGCTAAAGGATGTTGAAGAAAGAAACAATAAAAAAGAAAAAAAAAGACAATTTGAACACTTAATTTGAGCCGCGTGCTAAACATTATAATGGTGGATATAAGCGTAGCTTTATTTATTTTTTAATGACATTTGGAATTGTGTAATTTTATAAAATTACTTTTTCCACGATAAACTATTGTCTCATTAAGCTAGAAATTAAAAAAATCAAATTAGAACGGGTTGTGATTATTTTTTTTTATATTGTTTCTCAATTTTAGTTGAAGTAAATTACTAATTACCAGTGGTACACATTTGTCACATTTTGTAAAACTGGAGACGCTTGGAAATTGACCATGACCATTCTGCATAAATGTGGCTGATTTTCATTGATGCAGCGTTGAATCTCCTCCTTTAATGCAAAGAAAGAAAGAAATCTAATAGTCTTAAATCACACGATCTCCGGGGCCAATCCTGATCACCGAAACGAGAGAGTACACGGGCTGTATGGCATGTGGCACCGTCTTGTTGAAACCACATATTGGCCACATCAATATCATCCAATTTCGGCAAAAAAAACTGTATTATCATGTCGCGATATCGAGCACCAGTAACAGTCACTGCTTGACCAGCCTCATTTTCCAAAGTATGGTCCAATTATGCCTCCAGGCGATTAACAAACCCATCAAGATGAAAATGTGCTTTGTTGCTTAGGATGATTTTGCTAGAAAAATCAATATCTATTTATTGATGCTGAATAATCCATTCTGCCAACTCTCTTCGCTGTGCATGGTCATTAGCCTTCAGTTGTGCTAACTGAATTTTGTAAGCATGGAGACACATATTGAGTATACGCTCTAGAAAGCTTCTTGCAATTCGACACTCTCACGCACTGCTGCGATATTGACATTTGAGCGGCTTGTTTTTGGACGCCCAGTATGTTGTTTGGGGTCTCCAATGGATCCTGTCTCTCAATTAATCTCTTCGCAGTTGTTAACCCTTCGTTAGGCGCGTGGTGTTTTGTTACTACATTGGTCGCGCGGGCTACGATAGTAGCCCATTTGAATTTTGACTAATCTTACTTTTAAAAATGAAAATAATACAACCTTTTGTTAGTGTGTGTTATATTAATACAGGGAATACAACAATATAAAAAAAATATTGATCTATGGGCTTTAGAAAACAAAATATAAAAAAATTGTTATTTCATCGCATGAAAAATGAAATACAAAAAAAAAGGACAAAATTTTAATCGGTCAGGCAGCCAACACAGACTTCTCTATAGTTTTCTTTGCACACCTGGCCATTACATTTGACACATGTTATTCTTGTAGATTTGTCCTTATTTCTTGGGCAAATGGAACAACGTCGAACACTATTATTTGGCCTAACAGGC
This sequence comes from Apoderus coryli, assembly GCA_911728435.2. Lineage (NCBI taxonomy): Eukaryota > Metazoa > Arthropoda > Insecta > Coleoptera > Attelabidae > Apoderus > Apoderus coryli. The sequence goes on along the minus strand of OU452209.1, from coordinate 13,523,705 downwards.
ACTTCTGGTACCGGTTCTTCTAGACCCAACAATCCTCGTGCACGTCCTCTTGTTGATATCGGTAAGACGGCCAAAGTAGATCTAAATTCTATTTGATCCTTTATAAGATTCCAAGCAGAATTTTCTAAAAATTGTCTTCTAGTTGTAGTTTCATCCAAATTGTTTAATTTATAAACGCTTAATGCATTTATTGCGGAAATATTCAATAAATCAAACAATATTACTATTGGCCAACGGCGGGTGTTCCTGGCTACATTATAGTTTTGGCAGAGCTGGTCGATTAAATCTACACCTACTTTTGTTTTATTGTACATTGTAATAATTTCCAATTTTTGGGCATCACCCGTTTCTTCATCAATTGCATCATCATGATGCATACTAGAAAGCAATATGACGGCTTTATTTTTTTTGGCACGAAGGAATCAAAAGTGCTTTCTTAAGTAAAATTATTAAAATATAAGTACTACATTAAGTACTAGGTGTTACTTACCAAAAAATATTTTTTTAAAACGAAAAAATTAAGGAAACTAATAAAATGCTTTTACAACTTTGGTCGCGTGGGATACACTCGTAGCCAAGTGACATTAATCTTCAAATATCTCGAACAGCCGTGCCTTATAGCGAGTGGGGGTTTACCAACTAGATATATGTTAGATATATGTTTAAACGACAACTACTAAAAGGCGTGCGGACGTAGCGTCTCCCACAGTTTAATATACTCGCTTCAAATTAGAGTAGGCTACAATTGTAGCCCACGCGACTATAGAAGGTTTAATACACTATTCCGACCATTTAACAACGCTTCTTTCCAACATAGATGAACGAAATAAAATTAGTAGTCGTAACCTTAACAGGGAACAACAACTACCCTCATAGATAAAAAAACATCTCACTACCTATTACCGCGTACAAATTGTATCCATGCCGTATACGTTCTCTCTCTCTCTCTCTGTCTTGCCCTATCGAGTACATCACGTGGTTGCTATCGAGTACATTACAGTGTTTTAATTTATAGAATTATTTTCTTAAGTAAGTTTAAACAAAGATAAATATGCAACGTATATCTAATTACATGTTTATAAATCATTGGACAATTTAATGTTAAGAATATAGCGGAAAACAAAGTTTTTGTTCAAATATCAAATTATTATTAATTCATTTTTAATTAAAAATTAATCATTTTTATTATTATGTATTTCAGTAAAAACTATTTAATCTCATACAACAAAGTACAACTGGTATAATAATACTCTTGTGCATGCTGCAATACAACCGGTATACATCAGAACCAAGCGCGTCTACCAACTGCCTCCAGAAAAGAGTGGCGACCGATGCTGCGCGAGAGGGACAATATTTCGGGTAGATTTCATAGTGGTTTTACAGAGAATATGAACTCCCACCACTTTCTATTGTCCTGTGCGAGGCAGGTGGTAGCCATTTTTTAATATACTCGACAGATCCGTATTTAGGTTTTATTGAAATTACAGGATAGGTAAAGAACAGGGGAGTAATAGAATTATTTTATAATAGAATTACATCTTTATTAATTATAAAAACAAACAAATACTTTTTTACTTTTATTAATTTTTCCATATAATCATTTTATTTTTATTTATATTTTTAAAATTTCTATTGATTAATTTTAATGTATAAAATAACCTTAACCTAAAATATAATTTCGTAACATATTGTTTTGGGAAATTAGAACATGGATGTTCAAACTTTACATTTTTGCTTAAATTAATAAAATTATTAATAATATTGAACTTGATTAAACAATTTTCAAATATATTTGCTAATGTGGAAATGTATTGTACAAAATTGTCATGTGGCATTATTAAATTACCATACATGGTATGCTTTGAAGTAGCAAAACAGCGAAGACTCATCTAATGATTCTACTGATTTAGAGTACTTCGTACATACATCACAGATGTGTATTTTAATGCATTTCTTTATTAGATATCCACATACATACCTTTGAAATTTTTTTTGTAAAATAAGATGATGATTTTCAATTCCTTAAGTATAATTGAGAATGTATTATATTTTACCTGTTTATGGCCTTCAGACAAACAACGCAAGCATACATGTTGGGAATTTCCCATTATATACCTACAAAACATGCTAAAATCACCCCCAATAAATGGGCAATAAAACCTGAGACGTGAATTTACTACCTGCTAATATCTATAATAGTTAAAATGTGTAATTCAAATTTAATAAACACTGTCAGAATTTAATAGAATTTTTGCACTTATGTAGTAAGATTTTTAAGCTCTATTTTTAGAATGCTTAAGATTTATTGGACTTTTATGGGCAAATATACTGAACCAAGTTATAAAAGATAAGGGCCATTGTGCTGCGAAATTAAGCGAAGTTATTCATGTTTTTTAAAAAATTTGTGTGATTTTTTTATGCAAGTAAGCTCAATCTTTTAAACAGTTTGTTTAGAAATATTTGTTTTTCAAAATAACAATTGGTAATTTGATTTAATGTACCTATGTGATATTATTTTAATCTAATTTTATATGCATCTAATTCAAATACTACATAAATATCTTACCTTTTACTATCCATCGGGAAACTAAAGAATGATACATTGCAGTTATAATATTTATTCCTGCAATTCTTCGCAGCACACATCATTCCGCCTCGGCTTTTTTGCATTTCAAATTAAACAATATCACTATCAAAAGTTTATAAAACAAAAACACACAATATAACTATATAACACACAGAATACTACGGCACTGGAAAACAAATTACTTGAAATGGCAAAGCACAAATAAAATATCCCGACGACAATGAGTGTATAAGAAAACATGGCGATTTTGAGTGCGCAATAATATGCGCAATCTCTTCCCTCACCAGCAAGAGCACATTCTCTGTTGTTCTTTGGTTTTCCTGTCTATATTAAATATACTGTGATTACACCAACTTGTTGTTCTTTTCGCCATTGTTTGGGATGTGTTCTGTTTGTGACTCGGTGGGTATCGATATTCTTCTCTGTTTTGCAATACTATTCCTTATATTAAAAAAGTGTTTTTTAGATAAATAGTATTTGTTGTTTAAACCATTCTTATTTTGACTTTGTTCTGATTGTAATGTTTGTATCATTTATAATTTTGTAACGTTATGTATTTATGTTAATTTTATTGTTTTGTTTGTTTTATTGTAATGTAGCTGCACTGTAAATAAATAAATACACGGAACCTGTCACTAAAGATGGAAATCAAGTTTTCTTTGCGACATGCGGTGGCAAAAGACGTCTCTCCTTAAAGGGTCATAGAACAAATATTTAATATAACTGACACGACATTATTTAATTACTGATAATAAAACATAACAATTCCTCTTAATCTGTCAAAACCATCAGATCCAAAAAGAGGAAAACACAATAATATATTTACAGAATACCTATTATGTATTTGGACAATGTATCGTGTGCTCCCTGTGACACACAATATTTCATCTGTAGCAGAAAAACAACCACCATACCTCCTCGACATAGATACATGATACATGTAAAACCTCTTATAAATAATGGAACCGAAATCACAATTGTTTGGGAAAAAGAAAATACCTGTTTCGAACTGCGAGGAAGGGCGATGGCGGAAGCTGAACATCGCTAGTGGATGTGTGTGTGTTAGGGGATGATGCTCTCACGAATCAGACGCAATAAATCACAAAACAAAATACAAAGGGATTACCAGTTTTTCTCTTCTCTAGAAACACTGTAGACTATAGGTAGGCACCACGGAAATCAAATAAGTTTATATATTGCGAATTCTCAAATCACTGCTGCTGCAATTCAGTTTAATGTATTATTTATTTAATGATAGTTGTTGTGATTTAGGAATCAGGTCACACATTAGCAATTGAAAAATAAATACGTAAAATGTACAGGTATAAGCACTTTATTCAGGAATATTTTACATCACTAAAAGTATTCCTTCTCCGTTAAAAACCTCCCAAAGTACTGCTCAGTGAAGATATTTAAACAAAAATTTCTGTTGAAGTGATTTCAATTCTTGTGCAACAACTTAGTAGCTGATAACTACTTGTGAGTAGAGTTATTTGAATATATTTTGAAATTTAACATATAAATATACGGTATATGGATTGACAAGAATTCGGCTGAACCTGAATAAAAACGATTTCGATAAAATAAAATAGATAAATATATAGTACGTACCTATACAGGATAGTATTTTGGAAATATTTAATTATCTTAATAAAAATTAAAATCTGTTATGGAAAATAACGAACAAATAACAAATAAAGATATTTATGAACTTTTAAAAACTGTTATAAGTAAGAATACTGAAATACAAGAGCAGAATAAGCAAATTAAAGAAGAATTGAAAGATGAACTTCAAATAGTAAAATCTGAGATTTTAACTGAAATAGAACGTTTAAAGCAAGATAATGCAAGATTAGAGAACGAGAACAAACTTCTTGGTGAGCGTGTTCTACATTTGGAGAGAAAGGTGAAAAAGTGTAACCTGGTATTTTATGGTATAGAGGAGGATAAACGAAAGGAAGATAGGTCTCAAATCTTGGATGTTTTAAACCAGAGGATCCAGGAAGCATGTACCACTAATGACATTCGAGATATCTATAGAATTGGAAGACCAGTCCAAGGAAAAATCAGACCAATAATTGTGGAATTTTTGCATTTTGAAAAAAAGATCAAAGTGCTTGCTAATTCTAAAAAACTTAAAGGGACGGCGATCCATATAACAAAGGACCTTACTAAAGAGGATTATGAAACACAGAAGTATTTATACGCACACCTAAAGGAAGCACGACAAAACAATTGTTCAGCAAAGATTACTAAGTCTACTCTAATTATTAATAACGAAGAGTTTTCTGCCGTACAATTGAAAGAAAAAACCAAATTACCAACATATTTAACTAAACCACTGAACCTTGGTAATGCTGATGATGGAGCACCTCGGGCAGAAACGGGTTTGAACGATGAGGTATTTATAAGAGAGGGTGCGGTAATAAATAATGAAAAGAAGAGAAGACTTGCTGGAGAAGCTAATGAGAATCCTACCAAAAGAACAACGAGATTGAAGAGTGTGAATAAATAAACTTTTTTTTATTTCTATTATTATTTTCAATTTAGATATTTGTATATTAAATTCTGCTTTGTGATTGTTTTGTATGTCAATTCTTTGTATACATTGTTTTTTGCTTTGTTGTTCTTGTAGATAATAAGTTTGTTAGTATGAATGATTATGTAATTAATTTTGATGTTCGGAGGATGGATACATATTCAGCGCACACTGTACGTGATTGTGATAGATTATTGGGCGAGAGCTCAACACAAGACTTCCAAATATACCATAATAATATAAGAAGTTTAAGTAGAAACTTGGATGAGTTGAGGATAGTTATCAATGATTTTAAAACTAAATTTCACTGTATAATATTGTCTGAGACTTGGAACTTGCTTAATACCGATATTTATAATATCCCAGGCTATAAATTAATTTACAACGAAGGTAAACTTAACCAAAATGATGGGCTGGTTATATATGTAAAAAATGATTTAGATTTCACCTACGAAATCGTCAATATTGGTCCCAATCGAGGAATCTTCATAGATATTAACTTATCCGGTAAATTGCTGAGGGTGACTGCAATGTACAGATCCCCTTCATCGGATGTGACAGAGTTTCTTGCAGGACTGGATAAATATTTGAATGAATGTCCAAACACCGCTGAACAACACATAATTGTGGGTGATATGAACATTAATATATTGGGTAACGATGATTTTACTAATGATTACTTAAATATTTTGAGTGAACATAACTTTATATCCGCTATCAACATTAGTACTAGAGTCAGTAATAATTCGAGCAGTTGTATTGATCACATATTTGTCAAAAACAAAAATTCCCAAGCGGCACATGTCCCTATTGTATTTGAAACAATAATAACTGACCATTTCTCTATAATTTTGAAATCTATTTTGCCACAGATAAAAAATTCAAATATCCCTAACAATGTTAGATATAAATACTACCTAGATAAACAAAAACTTATTAGAATTATAAGCAACGAAAAATGGGAGGAAGTGTTTTCGTGCAATGATGTAAATTTTCAGACTAACACGTTCATTAAAAAAATTAAAAGTTATATAGATTCTTGCACTACATCAACTAAAATTTCCAGTAGGGATATAGGCAGGTCAGAATGGATTACTCCAGGATTAGTAAAATCGGTTAACACAAAAACTAGACTGTATAAAAACATGAAACGATCGCCAAATGATATTAACACACAAAAATATAAAGATTATAGAAATAAACTAACAGCTTTAATAAGAACAGCAAAAGTTCAATATTATCAGCAAAAAATTGATAGGAATAGAAATAATAGTAAAGGGCTATGGAATTGTGTTAAGAACCTAACATCAAACGTCAATAACCATCAATTAAAAGAAATTAAAATACCAAATGGAACCATAACTAATAACGGGGTTGAAATAGCGAATACATTTGTAGACTTTTTTACATCAGTTGGGACAAATTTAGCATCTAAAATTAAGCAATGCGATCATGATTTAGAATACAATAAAAACTCGCGAAATCCGCATTCCATGTATTTGTATGATGCGAACGAGGATGAAGTCGTAAACGTTATTAAAAATTTAAAAGATGGCAAAACTCCTGGTTATGATAATTTAAAATCCGAAACCATTAAATTGATCGCGGATACGATAGCACCACCTCTAACATTTATAATAAATAGGTCACTACAACAAGGCATTTTTCCAGATGATTTTAAGATTAGTAAAATTAAACCGATTTTTAAAGGAAGCGGAAGTAGGTTGGATGTGACTAACTACAGACCGATATCCCTGATATCCACACTGGCAAAGGTGTTTGAGAAAATACTACACAAGCGAATAACGAGCTTCTTAAAAAAGTATAAATTAATATCGGATAAACAGTTTGGATTCCGGGAAAAAATGTCAACACAAGATGCCATTGCTTACGTAACTGGAGAAATATATAAACAGATTGAAATGAGAAAACCGGTAATATGCGTGTTCGTTGATCTAGCAAAGGCATTTGATACCGTTAGTCATGTCCAACTTCTAAAGGTGCTAGAGTCTGTAGGATTCAGGGGTTCCTCATATGCTCTTATGAAGAGTTATCTGGAAAATAGGAAACAAACTGTCTGTATTGAAAACTCAGAGAGTGAAACTCGGATGATTGAGTGTGGTGTCCCTCAGGGTACAGTCTTGGGACCCATCTTGTTTAACATCTACATAAACGACTTGTATTCTCTCAAATCATGTGGTGACACGGTCAGTTTTGCTGATGATACCGCAATAATTTATAAGGGTGACACTTGGAATGAACTAAAAAAATTAATAGAACATGATTTCAAACAATTCTTACACTACTTTAATAAAAAACTTCTGACAGTGAATGTTGGCAAGACAAGTTTTGTACCATTTACATCATACAGTAGTAATTTGCCTGATTTTAACACACTTCAAGTCACTGATAATTGCCTAAATGTTACCATAAACGGATGCAACAATATAAAATATTTGGGTCTGTACATGGACAGTCATTTCAGGTGGAATATGCATGCTGATCAAACAGTTAAAAAACTGCGCGTTCTTCTATATAAGTTCAAGTATTTGTCTACTCTTTTAAATCTAAATCACCTAAAAATATTATATCATGCACTTGTAGAGCCTCACTTGACTTACGGAATAATAGCATGGGGAGGTACAACTGATAATCATTTGTACCATCTTAAAAAATTACAAAAATGGATAATTAGGAGAATATTTCAAAAAGAATTTACATACCCTACGGACGTATTATACAGTGAAGCCAAACTACTGGATGTGAGACAGTTATTTTCCTATACAATACTTGTCAGACAATATAGGATGAGGGATGCTTCATCCATGGTTTCGCATCACTATCAAACAAGGAGTCGCGAAAATTTGAGACTGCCCAAAATCGATAAATCCCTTACCCAGCGAAGCTTTATTTACTTGGGGCCTAAGTTGTACAATTGCTTACCTAACGAGCTCAAAAGAATCAATTCGCTGAATATGTATAAATCTAAATTAAAAAGATGGATACTTTCAAAAGGAAGAGAATATGTTCATGGCCTGCTAATTCCAATAATTTAAAAATTATTTGTTTTGTTTTGAGTTGTCATTTGTTATGTAGCTTGAAGGAAAAAAAAAAAAAAAAAAAGAAACTTTGTGGTGGTCCTGGGATTTTTGTGCGGGTGCGACGATGTCTGGTGTGCTTAAACAAGCTGTGCTTCGCATGTGATATTGTTGTTGCCGCGCGATGGCTCCGGGGCACCTACTATTGGATATGTATATCAGGTGGAAAATTGGATAACCAAGGGAAAAAATTAGTAACTTTATCTATTTCAGAGTACAAGTTATAATACTTAACTCTATGTTTTTGTTTATTTACAATGTTAATTAATAATTATATCAACAATTGTGATTTATTTTGCTATTTGTAAATAAATATTATTATTATTATTATTATTATTATTATTTTACATTGAAATTGCAATTAAATCGGTTGGGAATTTCTACGTCTATACACAAAATGAATATGTTACCGTTTTGTTATTTTCCTTTATTTATAAAATCCACTGGAGGAAGTAGCGCAGCAGCGCAGAGGAATATCTTTCAATAATAATATTATTGCTGGCACTGAAAAGACAATAATTATTGTATGAGGTTCTTGAAGAACAGGTAGCCTTAATTGACTCTTTATTTGTTAGGATTAAGTACAAAAAGTGTTTTTTTTATTTTGGCTGTTGTCTATTTTCCTCCAAATTCATGCATTCAGCTGTATGAAAATTATTTTAACATTTTTGAGCGTGTTGTTAATTATAATTTTAGTTCTAATGAACAAGCAAACATTTTGGTAATTGGAGATTTGAGTATTCCTAACTACTTGGACAATTCTGATAAGAGCATTTATTTGCAGTATTTCTTAAATTTATATAATGCAAGTCAAGTTAATACGATTCATAACAGACTTGATAGATGCCTGGATTTGATTGTCTCTGATATCCCGTTGTCCGGTGTATTCAGATCGCAATTCCCTCTTGTACTGGAAGATGCGTATCGTCCAGCACTGGAATTTTCGATGCCATATGATAAGCAAAATGGTTTGAGGAGTGGTCATCAGAAAGAATTTGCATATGATTTTGCGAGGGGGGACTTTTTGTCTCTGTACAATATGTTGAAAACCTGTGATTGGTCGGCAGCATTTTCATGCTCAGATGTAGATGAGGGTCTACGGCATTTCTATGATATATTTCTTGGATGTTTGAGTCAGACTATATTCCCATACGCACTACAACACCAAAAAAATGTAGTTCTATAAAATATCCTTCGTGGTATTCGCCAAGTTAAAATTAAATAATAAATTACATCATAAATTAAATAATAAGTTCCCTGAAAGTGTCGAGCTTCATGTTCAGTTTACAAATCTGTGTAAAGTTGTGAAACGACAAATGAAAAATGAATTGCAGGCCTATCAAAGTTGTGCAGAAGCTACCATAAATCTAGATCCGCGTAAATTTTTGTGATTTCGTGAATAAAAAAAGAGCAAAGCAAGCTGGCATACCAACAACAATGTACTATGGGGGAGCTGCCTATTCTGACCAGTATGATATCGCACAGGCATTTGCGGAACATTTTGCATCAATATATCAGGTTAGCACTGTCACTGACGATGTAGGTCGAAACTGGGGAAGCTTTAAGTTCTCGCCTGTTACGGAGACAGACGTTCTTGCTAGTATCAAAAAGTTAAAACCGAAAAAATCAACAGGAATAGATAACATACCTCCTTATATATTTAAGGGATGCGCTGATTTTCTGCCACATCCTTTGATGCATATTTTCAACTTAGGCATAAAAAATAGTAAATTTCTAGATAATTTAAAGATAGCCACTGTCACTCCTATTCAGAAAAAAAGAAAATTGAACCATGTGGCAAACTACAGACCAATCAGTTTAATAAATATCATTGCCAAAATTTATGAAAATTTGCTGCATATTGATTTGCTTGGCTTTGTTCGACCAAGAATATCATAAGTGCAGCATGGCTTTATGAATGACAGATCAACCGTTGGCAATCTATGTGCATTTACGGAATGTGCGGCTGGGGCTGTAGAGCAGGGTAGGCAGCTTGATACAATTTATACGGACATGTCAAAAGCTTTTGATAAGGTGGATCACGGTATATTGTTGGACAGGTTGGTTCAGTTTGGAGTCTGGGAGGAGGCCTATACATTTTTGAAATCCTATCTGCTGGAAAGACTGCAGTGTGTCAGGATTGGCGGGCGAAATTCGGATCAATTTGTCAGTACATCAGGTGTGCCCCAAGGTAGTAATTTGGGTCCCCTTTTCTTTAATATCTTTATCAACTCAATTGGAGACATTAGAAAACAGACGAAAAACGCAATATGTATTGTTTATTTATTTTATTGTAAATTACTTAAAATACAAACACTGCAATTTTATAAACAATATTACATTTAAAGTACCGAAAGTAAATCTGAGAATCTTGAATAAAGATCCTTTTTTACAACATCAGGGAGTTTATCTCCTATAAATAATATGATGCAAGTTTGCAATACTTTCATTGCAAAAACTCATGTAGATTTAAATAACATATCATTAAAAGAACTAACTAATTCTCTTGAAAATGTCTTCGGGGATTTTGATACTTAATCAAACCCTATTTTTCCTTATACGTGTAATCCCTTTTTGTGATCATCCTAGTCTATTTAGTTTTAAGTCTTAGGTTAAGTGTGTCTGTGTAAACACTCTACATGTAATTACCATCTGGTGTTTGTAAGGTTTGGGTAAATAAATTATTAGTCTTTTATTCAGTCAAAAAATAAAGTGTGCAAATAATGGGACTCCTAACAGATCAAGGTTTTTCTGGTCAACATATAAGAGTATTACTGGAAAAGAACAGAAAAACATTATGATAGACTGTCTTAAGGTCGATGGTACAATTCTTGTTGACCCTCCTGAGATGGCATCTGCACTATGTAATTATTATGCCACAAACATATTTGCTAAATTGCAGGCCCACTTTCCTGGTGGTCTTTCTTTGGGTGGTACGGTTGGTAATATGAATCCTTCGTTTTTTGTTGTAATAATCCATCTCAGAGAGGAGTAAAATTTTTTTGAAGGAAATGAAACTGCGTCTACTCCACAACGCATGTTCAAATCTGAACAACACTGTCAGACATGTTTCGAGATCTGAGATCTCATCATCAGTGACAATAACATACAAAAGTCATCATAAGAAGATTAAACTAGATTTAAATATCCATATGTCTAAAATACAATTAAAGATAACAGAATAGAGTTCATATAATCAGAGATACAAGAAACTCACCAATTTTGTGAAAAAACCGCAACTTTTCTTTTTATCTTTTTTTGCTCCAATGTTACTCACATTGTGATGTTTAATGTATAATTAATTTCATTTTCATCTGTAATATGTAATTTTTACTTCAAAGTTTTTTCACAAAATTGGTGAGTTTCTTGTATGTCTGATTATATGAACTTTATTCTGTTATCTTTAATTGTATTTTAGATATATGGATGTATAAATGATATTTTGTGGAGTAGACGCAGTTTCATTATTTAATAATTTGAATAAAAATACAATTAGTGCTATTCCCCGTCGCAAATCCAAACTGGAAACGTTAAAACGAGTGGTCAACAACGAATAATTTACACCTTGGTCAGGATAAGTTCCATCCTCCCGAAAACACAAAAACTTCAGAAATTTTGGTCGGACTCTATCAATAAGTAATTTATAAGATATATAGTAGAGACACCATACAACTGAACAATATTCCAAATTCGAGCGAACATAGGCATAGTATAAAATCCTCAAAATATTTAAGTCAGCAAAGGGTTTGGAGCATCTAACAACAAAGCCATAGATTCGTAGAGCATCGGTTACATTTGAACGAATATGGTCATTAAAAAAAAATTTAGAATCAAACAATACTCCTGAGTCATTCGTAGAATAATAAGGTGTAACCGATATGTCATCAATACAATAATCATAATGCAGAGGCGTTTTCTTCCGTGTATATGTAACTACCTTACATTTGTCGGGGTTCAAATACAAACGGTTCGTAGCACACCAAGTCTTATGGCATCCAGACAAAGCTGTAAACTTTCACAGTCCTCAGCACTGTTTACAGATTTAAAAATTTTAAGATCATCGGCGAAAAAGAGTTTCGAACAAGTCAAATCCAGAGCCAAATCGTTGATAAAAATAAAAAATAAAAGAGGACCTAAATTGGACCCCTGTGATACTCCCGACACAGCCATATTCGATTACCACTCTTAAAGACAGGACATACTTTGACCTTCCTCCATGTAGTAGGGAATACTTCTGATTTGAGAATGAGATTATAAAGCATACATAGTGGTGGCGCCAAAACATAAGCACAATCTTTTACCAAAAATGATGGAATAGCATCTGGTTCGGCTGTAAACTTGTTCCTAAGCTTTCGAGAAGCCTCATTCTACTAAACCCAGCATAGTAATACTGCAAACCGGTACGTTTGAAAGCTTTATGAAATTTAGCCTTACATTTTATATTTGTGATAATTTTGGAGCTATACCAATGAGGATACTGACGCCTGAACGTTTTACAAAGAGGCACACTGTCATCGATAACACTGTACAAACTATTATAAAATACATCAACAGCGTCGTCCGTATGGCTAAAGTTATTCAAAAACTGCCAGTCAAATTCAAGTAAATCATTATATAACTATAACTAAGGCTCTATGTTGCCTACAAGATTCATTCCAAACTTATATTACAGTATTTTTTCCATAGAACTTTGTACCATCAAAAAACAGAAAACGTAAAAAATGTTACATAGAACTTTGTAATTTAGGATGATGACTAGCCACCACTGAGAGGAGTAAACCGAAAAAAATACTGGTCAAAAGAGTGTGAGATAATTGTAAGTGAAGTCGTTCATGGTTAAAAATCGACGTCTCCATGATTCAGTTTCTGAATATTTATCTGAAGAAATACATGCACATTCTTACAGGTATAGGTTGACGTTACATCACCCTGTATAATATATTCAACGTACACACGTATATTTGTGAGTTGTTTACTACACCCGCTACCATCAAAAACATATTTTTCTACGAGTCGAATTTTTTTTATTCACCCTCCCCACATTCGTTACCAAAGCCCTTGCATGTTGTTTACAGTCCATCAAATTTGCTATACGGACCTCATACATGTATGATTTTTTTTTCTCGTCATGGTAAAACCTTCGTGTTCAATTTATATACATAAGTTGGGGTCATACTGCAGCCCTATGCTACGCTATCAGAGATAATCATGTGATGAACATGCGAAAAATGTTCGATTCTCACAAAATGGTATGTATAGAGGGATTTGGGAATAGAATAGTCCTTCAGGACGACAATTTATTCCGCTAAAATGATTTATCATCATCATTAGATTTAAAATATACCGTTCGGTAATAGGATTGTATGAATTATATTTAAATGTAAATTTATTTATTTTTTAATTAATTTTAGCAAATCGAAAATTGCGAAGCATATTGTAATTATCGGGTGGAGATTTTTAATGCCATGTAGTCTTTTTATTTTATGCAAGGACCAACAATACTCACAGATGGAAAACTAATTTTGTTGTTATTAATTCTTATTATTCGTGTCCTTCTTAAATATAAAATTGTTGGAAAATTTCATAGAGTAGACGACTGCACAAACAGAAACTTCAACTATTACTCTATATGCAACGTTTCGCAGCCTTCTTCAACTAACTTTAAGTGCCTGAAGAAGGAGCAATAAAGGCTGCGAAACGTCGAATATAGAAGTCCTCTATCCCACGAAATTTTCCAACAATTTTTGTTATTATTATTACAAATCTTCATTATGGGAAATAACGTGGCCTTCAAGATCGTGCGATTTAACGCCGCTAGATTATTTTCTGTGGGCATATGTAAAGCCGCTACTCTACGCCGATAAGCCCGAAACGATTGACCATTTGACGGACAACATTCGCCGCGTTATTGCCGATATACGGCCACAAATGTTGGAAAAAATCATCGAAAATTGGACCTCCAGATTAGACTACATCCGAGCCAGCCGTGGCAGCCAGAAGTCATATTTAAATTATAATGCCAGAAGATTTTCTTTCGAAATTTAATTTCAATTTAGAAAATTCATCTTCGTTTTACTCCATTTCAAAGCTCTATAATACCTCTATAAAAAAACACCCCTTATATCTCTATAAAATGTTCCTATAAGGAAACCTTCCTTCATTGATTTAGATACTATTTCGATCTCAAAAATAGTTATTCTACGAGTATTTTAACTGTTTTGGTAAATATTAAGACAGGGTGTGCAAAACATCACATCAAACATGAAAATGAGATTGATTGATTCACGTCGCCATCGCAACCTAGTTGGATACGATTCGAGCGTTTACCTTTGATACTATGAAGTGAAGAGAGGATTTGGACAGACGATTACTCTGCCGGACATATCTAACCAATAGATTAATTCGCTCTGAGGCAGTCGAGGAATGTAACGTCTTACCTCATCATATCAAGTCATTAGTGTCTTTTATACCTAGTGTTTTAACACCTCTGAAAAAAACTGGTTCTTTTCCGAAAAAAACCGGATCGTTTCCGGTATTTTCCGAGGCCTTTGAAAAAAACCAAAATTTGGAAAAATTATCATATTGCCAAATGAATTGGTCATCGTCATAATTGATGTCTAAGGATGCCGGGCCTATTTGTCGATAATACATTATATTCTTGGTGGAACGGTTATTCTTTTTGCCAATAATAATAATGCTTTATTTGCCTATATAACAATAGTTATTGGCATCGTCACAGTCAGTATGTACATAAATAAAAATATAATATAAACAAACAAAATACTCAAACAACAAATGCGTGTGTAAATAGTACAAATACAAAACATTAAAACAAATTACATAAAAGTCACTTAAAACTTCAATAAATAGTCTAAAGGGGCACAATTTAAATATTACAACAACAGACTATAATATAACTTAAGATTAAAAAAGCACTAGAGTGTAAAAAATTCACTCAAAATTTGTAGGTGAGATACAATGGACAATCTCAAGAAGTTATTTTTTCACTTCAACTTTTAATTTATTGTTGTTCGCCATATCTTTTATCTGACGAGGGAGGTGATTATAGAACCTAACGGCCATAACCTGAAACTGTCGATCTGTCAAAGCTAATCTGTGCCGGGGCAGACACAGGTTTTTCTTATGCCGCGTTTCATAACAGTGTAGATCCTCATGACTTATTAAAGTATTGAGATTGTCCCTAATATAAAAAATGCATTTCCATATATAGTGAGCAGGAACTGTTAAAATATTTAATTTTTTAAAGAAGGGTTTGCATGGCTCTCTATATCCATAACTAATTAGGCCTTGAAATTATCCCATATATGCACAACGCAACTTCTTGTGAACATGTAGTCGATAGTTTTCGCAAGAGATAAACCACACTGGACAATTTTTTGGCAATGCAATCGATCTGATCTTTTCATGTCAATTTTGGGTTTACAATTACTCCAAGAAACTTATAAGTATTGTGTTCGCTAATAAAATTTTTCCTTAGTGTAAAATCAATCGTCTCCATTTTCGAGAAGTTAAGGGACAGTCCGTTAGAGCCAAACCAATCCTCAGCACTTTTTAATTTGGTTTGCATTATGTTATTAAAATCCTCGGAAGCCTGGTAAATTGTGGTGTCTTCTGCATACTGAATTACTTAAGTATCCCTCAAAAAAGATGAGTAAGTCGTTGACATATATAATAAATAAAAGTGGACCAAGAATTGAGCCCTGGGGTACTCCGGTTTTCACAGGCCTTACTTCAGACCTCTCTCCCATATAGTCAACTAACTGGTGTCGATCACTCAAGTAAGATCTTATGAAATTAAGAGTATTTGCTCTAACGCCATATAGGGGAAGTTTCCTTAAGAGAATCGCATGAGAAACACAGTCAAATGCTCTAGAAAAATCTTATGAAATTAAGAGCATTTGCTCTAATGCCATATAGGGGAAGTTTCTTTAAGAGAATCGTATGAGAAACACAGTCAAATGCTCTAGAAAGATCGCAAAATACAGCCGTCAGAATATGTCCTTGTTCCATTGCACCCACTATAGACTGCACTAACCTCATCAATGGTAGATCTTTGCTTTCGATATCCATACTGTGTGTCTGAAAGCAGTTTATACTTATCCAGAAAACTATATAGCCTATTAATAACAGCAAGCTCTATTGGCTTCGAGAGGATTGTTATTATCAAAGATTAATGTACATTAATCTTTGGTTATTATAGAGATCGGACGATAATTGTTTGCCTTTCCAGGATCTCCTTTCTTGTGAATAGGTGTTACTATGGTTACTTGGAAATTCTTCAAGATCAAAACATTTATGCATAATTATGGCTAATGGTCTTATTAGGCCATATTGAATTTTTTTAATAAGAGAGTTACTAAAACCATAAATGTCATTGGCGTCACTTTGAGACATATAAAACCTCGTGTTCATCAACTGGTGTTAGAAATACTGTATTAGGGGAACTTTTTAAATTAACAGTTGTCGCTGAGAGGTCAAAGCAATCTGCACTTATTGGCCCAGAAGGTGCAGCATCTAAAAAGAAATCATTAAATTGGGAGGATTCTAATTGTGAAGGTATTGTATGCTTTATAATCTTCCAAATAATTTTCGATTTGTTATCAGTTTCAGAAATAATTTCCCTAAAATAATCCTCTTTTGCTTGAGCAATTTTTGTTTTGTAGACTTTTCGTGTAGATTTTAATTCCTCACTAATATTTAGATTTGGTCTACTATTCTTAAGTTCAAAAAGAAATTTTAGCTTTTCTCGAAATACTTTTAATTCATTGTTATACCATCTTTTCTATTTATTTTTGTAATGTATCGTTTTAGTTTTGTTTTGAAAAAAAATCATTGATGACTGTAAGCAGGATACCATAAAAATAATTAAAAATCCTTTAGATTTTCCCAATTTTATCGTCTTCATAAAATCCATTTGGAAAAATTCATTTAATAGCATTAAATGATGTATTTTTTTTATACCTAAGTAGATTGATAAATAGTTGCGACATTTTGATATTTAGTTAGTTACAAGAGCAATCTTGACTAGAGTTAATATAACTGATAATCCTTTATCTTTCTGATATTGTGCGTAAGAATTTAATTTTAATTGAGTAAGCGACATTTGTAAAGCGTCGGAGATCGATCATACGAGGTTATTAGTGGAAATTGCCTTGTAATTTCTTTAATCGAACTCTGTTATTTTTATTACAAGTTTAATGTTGAACTGAGATCAATTTTTACCCCAAATAAATTTAAGTTCATTTTAACCACTGCGGTTATTTGATTATATTTGACATGTACTAACGAAGGTTGCTGAATAGCATTTTACCCCGTTGTCTTGCAAGTGGTTTGCCCTGATTTATAAATATACGAACCATCGTAGGTTTCTGTCTTTAACCGCAAAGCCAGTGGCGTCCCACGACCCTCGGCGGGCTACCGGTGGTAATGTAAGAGAGTAACAATAGGCTATTTGTAAATCGGGACGAATTGGTTAGTAAAAATCAAACGTATCACAGCAGTATTTAATTCTTCTATTGAATTTGTGACATTTTTTTTAATGAATAATGTAAAAAACTGACTCACCTTAAATTAAAGACATCGTGGGAATATTAACATAACACCAAAAATTGTTTTAATACATTTTGTTCAAATATACACCTTTAATTGAACAAGAACTCTTGCACTTTTGAATATTAAGTAGTTGTTGTATTTTATTTACACACCCTGTAATTTTAAAACACTCTAACACTAAACTAATATCACCTTGCCTTGCTCCTTTCTTGTCCTGTATTCTTTCTAGTTTTACGTATTTAGTGGATTACCTGAAATGAAGAAAAACAATAGAAATTAGTATGGGTTGTATTTTTATTTAGCTCCAAATTTATAATATGGAATCATTCGTTCACAGATATTGTAATTTAATACTCACACTAAAATCTTATAATTTTCGTTACTGCTGATATTATTGTGTGTTTTGGTATTTTGTTCTTTACATCTTTTTCTACTGTTTTGTTGTGTAATTGCAGTGATACAACAAGTTGTTTTATTTTTCTCGATCAGCTGTTTGTGGTTATTTTTCGTAAGAAGTTTCATTCTGACTTTGTTTCCGCCCTCTATCGGGCAATATGTTGATCCTGAATTTAGCAATTTGGGAATTTCTTTGTTGTTGTTTTGTTTGTTTCAGGAATGTTTTGTTAGATGGCCCCAGTGGTACTAATCTGCCTATAAAAATTGCCACTTGCTAGATTTTTCTGGAAGCTATAAAAAAAAGGGATAATTTCAGATAAGAATATTTTGTGGGTATTTTTAATTTTTAAACTTCCATTTTACGATTGATTTTCTGAGAGAAAAGTTGAGAATATTTGAAGTGTTTTACGTGACAAAAAAAAGTTTTGTCAGCTTTTATTTCAAGTTTATGTAATAAAAGGATTTGTGGGCACTTCCAAATAAAGTGGAAAATATTTTGAAAAGTTCTGGAAGAATTTATAGTTGGAAAAATTTGCGTTTTTGTTATTTTCAAGTTTTCCATCCACGTGTCGTGGGATTTATTTTCACTTTTCATCAGAAACACCAAAGGTAAAATTTTCTATTTTCATAATTAATTTTCAAAGAAAGTATTAACGGTTCTTTTTCCATTCTTTTTAGAATTTTACCAGTGATTACCAACATTTATCACAGATCGCGGTTAGAAAAGAAAAAAATATCGGATTAATTTTGGCATAACCCTCACTATATGAGGTGAGTTAAAGCATTTTTATGGCATTTAGATCTACAGGGTCGTTCAGAAATATTAGGGAAATTTCGTTATACGGTCAGGATAGATTTTCCTTGATTTTTTTTGTAATTGTAGAATAACTTTTCCGTATTAAGATATTCATCTGGTTAGATTTTCTTTTAATTAATTTTTGTTTAAATATTTAACTGCCCTTTCTGTGTCAACCGGGTATATTATGTTTATTTAATTAATATGGAAACTCACGGTAGGGTAGTTGAATGTTTTCTTAAATTATACTTTGTTTTGTGGTAACTTATCATAATTACTGTTTAGCAAGATTTTTAATTAGGTTTGAAAAAGTAGTAGGCCTAATATACTTTTTTTTCAAGTCCGTTGATTATTTTAATTTTATTTTAGGGTTTTTACGGTTGGAGTTTTTTTGAATGGTATACTTTTTGCAAGTGTTATGACTGGTTTCTTTTGAAGAAAATAAAAAAAAAGAAACTGAATTTCCTGTACCGATGTTTTGAGGCGATTGACGATTTAATTTTTATTTATTTTTTTTGGACGCTGTTAGCCAGGTCGTTCTGTATATTCACTTCTGCAAAGTATTTACTGTACTTGGTTCAAACTAAAACAAATGAATTAAATAATTTTATTCTTAATTAAACATTTTTTTTTTTTTAAAGAAAACTAAAAAAAAAAATATATAACTTACCTTACAATTTTGGAATAAATAATAGTTTATGTACTTACCTTAAGAAATTGATACTTACCTTAAGAAATGAATACTTACCTGAGGTTTTGTATTTGTGTTATGTAAACAAACGTGTACACGATTGTGGCCCATATTTAATTGCATAAAAGTTCTTTTTGATATGTTTTATATGCGATAGCGAATAATTATTATAATATTATATATCACTATTATTCGCGAAATAATTAGAGACAATTCGCTTGTAATTAATTACCTGATTAATCACTTATTCATATTTTTTTATTTTATTAACTACTTACCTATATATTCTGTAAATATATTATTTTTATTTGACAAAAGTTTGTTTTTGGTTAGCTGGAGCGGGGAACGTTCTGATATTTTCAAGATAAAACAGAGGGTTGAATATTTTCTAGAAATTCTTTTCTTAGTTTGGGATATTATTAGCTACTAACAGTGCCAAACTAAGTGGCGCCTGATTATATCATTCGAGAACCCCGCCGTCTCCACTGAAAGCTGGCGGCCACTGTTATTGGCTACTACAGGTGTCTGGAAAATTTCACAGGTATCAGCGTTTTGTTTTTGGGAAACCTTGTTTTAACAAATAAGTACGCCACAAATTTAACGTGACAACAAGTGACAGCGTTTAATTCTAACGTGGCATAATAAAGTAACGCTTTTGTTACTTGAAACTTTACATTATAGATGGGACAATCTGTATAGGTACACGTTCATCAAGCAAGAAATATTCACTGAGCATAAGGTAATTTTTAGTTTGCTCAAACTGTGGACGACCAACCCAGACATTTTTATTTAATGAAATTATATCCGACGACATTCAGACCGAAATTAAATTGTCACGATGATTCAAACGAAGTTTTCAAACTTTTTAATGCAAGAAATCTCTTTTTTGTTAGTTCTCCAGCAGTTCAAGAAAGTTTTTTTCCTACCGCTTGTAATTCGCAATTTACGAGTTTTTACTTCTTGTGTGTATGTGTACGTCTTTTTTTTTACTTTTTCTCTTTTGAAATATATCTTATAACGTTGCGATAAGAAAAGTTTTGCAGCGACGGCAATTTCTTTTGTAATCAATATGGGTTATTATTTGCTATCCGATTTACTAAAAATATCGCTCCTTTATGCCGTTGCAGCATTACCTGCTACGCGCGCTTGATTTGGTAGTTGCTGGTAATCCATTGGCGTATCTTTAAAAGTCCTCTCACTCTTCTTCTACATTCACTACAAAATAAACTCAATTCTACACATCAATTTGGATATGTTCACTTGCTTAAAATGCCGAATTTCATTGCAAAATATATAAATTATTATTATTTTCATCTTGCTCTCGTTCTATCTGATGTCCTCTATTTTAGGTCGATCTCGTTGTCAGTCAAACTTGTTCTTTCAAAGTTCAATTGAATTTAACCCTTAATAGCTACCCACGGGTCAAAATGACCCATCGATTCCTAGGGCCCCATTTAAGTATGTCAATATATTCAACGCGAGAAGCCGTACGCTTCAGTATTTGTTCGGCCGCTGGTCAAAGTGAACTGTGGTTAGTATTAACGATATTGTTTTGTTCCGAGTTCCTTGATTAAATAGTGGAGTTTTTTTTGTAAAGAGGCCAGCTAAATATGCACTTTAATAGTCAAGTTCTGACCGGCTCATAAAAAATACATTACATGGTTAATGCTGAAATTTCAGAAATGTCTTCAACTTGCGGCTTCATTTGTTTCATATGTACCAATCATTTCAAACACACAAAACCTGGAGTCAATACGCGCTGGATCAAAAATGTTCTAACAATTTCAACATCAAGAAAAACTCGCCGTTGGCCCATATCATTATTTCACATGATGCTAGATGTTGCTGGAATCAATTCTAGAGTATTGTTTCAATTCTCTCAGACCGAAAAATAAATATCAAGAGACGATTTCCTGTTTAGTTTGGATCGTAGTCTATGTCAACGCCATATGATGGTTCGTATGTAGAATAATAAGGTATAGGGTTCCCGAAAACTTAGAAATTGGATGGCCGACTGTTGAAGCACAGCCTATTGAAATGTATTCTTCATCCAAAAGGAAAAGATGTGCTAATTGCCCACAGAAAAAGGACCAAAAAACTGGTAGGTACTTTCTGTGACAGTTGCAAAAACCCAGTATATCGTAATTGTGCGAAAAATCTTTGTCCACATTGCTTTTGAGTTGCGTATTTTCTTTTTTTCTTTTCTGGGTCATGTTGACCCTTGGGTAGTTCAAAAGCGATAATCTTGCTGTGTAGCTATTAAGGGTTAAAAAGCGCACTTCAAACAAGCATTTCAATGCGAAGCCGACAGCGAGCGGTACTTTCGCATTTATTTCTTTATTTTCCAAAGCATTATAGAATATGTTATTAGTATAATCAAAGAAATGCAGTCTTTTCTCAGGTAGACATCCTTCTAAAGGAGCGCTCTAATTATCTAGGATATATACAAGAAATTTCACACCCTGATTCCAAAAGTATCATTCGAACAATAGCTTTTTCTTGAAACTAAATTTTCTCTGAATGTAGAAGTGTCCGTAGATTGTACCGCAATCGTTCTGTCCTTTACCCAATCTTCACTTCAACCTCACGGGATTTTTTGTGAATACTCTAATGTATAGATCACTCAATTAGCCCTAAAGTCAATCTTTCAGCCTTTTCCAGAACAGGACCATGCAGAGTAGGTACGTGTTCATCTTTGTATAAACGCCACTACATCGTAATTAAGGTGTATCTAATGGTATTGATAAAAATGAAGCTAATAAACTGTTTATAGTTAGTCCCGTTCCTTTATCAGTCATCTTGATGCAAATTTCCCATTTTCCAAAACAGTGTTCTTCTGAAGGTTGATTTCTCCGCGTTTCCTCCCACAGAGCGACTGAGTACAGTTGTCTGAGAAGCAAACCAAGACGAAAAATTTAGAATTTCTGAGCTTCCATTCGACTGAATTTCAAGCAGAGGATCTTGCCATTGCAACCGGCTATATAAGCTTTTAGGATTGACACCAAAAAAATCTTACAACAGGCTCTCCAATATCGGGAAAAACAATAGAGACTGTTGTCTGGACTGATGGCAGCTTTGGTTGAGAGGTAAATAAAGCCGTCGATTCTCTGGCAAGAGAGAATACTAAAGGCGAACTTATAGGACTAGAACTTACCAAACCAATTTAAAGGCTCTGAAATAATGCAATAGTTGCATTAAGATAAACACTGTATTCTTTCGATAGCCTTTTGACTTCAATTACTGATAAAATCTTTCATTTACCGTACCAATCTTAACATAAAGCTGTTTATGAAGATTTTGCATATCATGAAAAGCATAACTTATCCACCCTGTAAACCTGTAGTTGCAATTGAAGCAGTAAGTAATTCGTTTACTCTCGTGATTCAGCAAAATAACGATAAACTAGATTGGGAAAAGGGAACCAGCGGTTTACTTGTATTGTGTCTGTGGCATAAGGAAAACGATAAAGTACAACATGTATTTCATTAAAAAAATAATAAGGAAAAATAAGATACCTTGGAAAAACGATATTGCTTGTGTGGATATTTTAGTTAATCAACTACGATTTTCCGCATGTATTGGTAAGATATACTCGTATTAGTCGTATACACACAGAAGTGGTTCCGAAAAATTTAGAAGGGTTGATTTTAATTGTAGTAGCGTAGAATTACTCTGATCGTTGATCCAAACTTTTCGTAATTTTGAGGGACAATTCCTTGCTTGGTCGGATATCAGAGTGAATCCTACAAGTCACGTGTTCTGTAGTTTATTTTCCTTCTTAGCAAAAACAACATTTATAGTTCTCCCTTTCGCTTTTCATTCTGAGGGATGAACTCTTCGATTGTCCCTTTTCCTGGTAGCGGGATTTTTGAATCGTATTATCCAACCTAAAGATGATTAGGAAGCATTGCTCCATTCTTTTGCAAGTCAGTCTGACTTTTTCAGATGCCTCTTTGGAGGCAGCATGGCGGTGATGTGTGGAATATTGTGGAACTTTTCCCAATGAAATCAGAGAGCGGATACCCCTACCTCAGTTTTCACCTGTATTTCTTTAATCTGTCAGGACGCCAGACCCACGTGTCACTACTTGGTTCTTTTGCTTCTTAGCAAAAACGACATTTATCGTCCAGCCTTTGGATTTTCATTCTGAGGGATGAACTCTTCGATTGTCCCTTGTCCTATTTGCGGAATTCTATCATCGGAATCACATGAACCAACCTAAAGATGATTAGGAAGCTTTGGTCTCTTCTAATGCAAGTTAGTCTGGCTTTTCCAGATGCCTCTCTGTAGGCAGGGTCATCTCTGTCTTGAATATTGTGGAAGTTTTCCCAATGGAATCCGAAAGCCTATAGTATGACCCGCATACCCGTATGTCAGTTTCCATATCTATTTCTTTTAATCCGTCAGTACACCATACGAAAATGGGCTCTGCGGCATTCGCTCTGCCCGCCATTTTTCCATACTACTTGGCCATTTGTAACCATCATTTTCAATGGGATTTCAAAGTAATGAAAACTTGGCAAAGCGTCAGCATTTCCATCATATTGCCAGCTTTTTTTTGGAAACTCTCATGTGTACGGGTTCTCCTCGTCACACTTTGTTATTCGAGCGATCCTTTTCCTATGATATTTATAGCACCTACAATGGAATTTCTCACAATCTTAAGACTCATAAAATATCAAGATTTCGTGTACTTCTTAAGGCGGCGACCGACTTGTAACGGAACGTTGTCATGTAACATGTTACACACCGAGCATTATGCGTAATGAATACAGAAAGCTGAGCCGCTCGCCGCGAACTGCTCGCGCTTGCGGCTGCTCCATTGTGTTGTCGGTTTTATCGCGAATCCCTTTGTAGTATTCGGCGTTAGTAAATCAGTTTATTCATTGAGAGTTAAGGGAACGTCCCATTTTTTCATATTTCAATATTATTTAGACAATAAAATTTATAATAAAAATTAATTTTGTGAGTCTTTTTATTTTGTCTTAATCAGAATACAGCTGGATTGTGGGAGAATTCTTATTTTTATTGTTAAATATAGAGCAAAAGCAATTCTTTGGGATCCTCGTCATAAGGATTATTTTAACAAATTAAAAAAAAAAAAGACGCATGGAACTGTTAAAATTAGATTAAGCATAATTTTCATTCATTCATTCAGTTTAATATTGGCCTTCACTATTAGGTATTTAGCCATTATCCTTGTTTTATTGTTCTTGACGGACGCACAATGAAGTGCTGCGGAGTCTCAGCTCCAGTCCTCTGCTTCAACGTTTTTCTCAGTCACTTCTTCGGACCAAATTGTCTAATAGCGTGTGCGAGTTTCCGTTAGTTTCAAGTTTATAGATGTAGTATAAATTGTTAATTTAGTTAATTTAGAATATCAAAATCGGTTTTACTACCTTCTAACCCTTTTTGCAGTTATTTTTGCCTTCTTGTAATTATGATTGTGTTTGTTATTATGTTTACTCGTTATCCATTGTAATTCTTCTTGATATATGACTGCAAACAAACTGTTTATTATTAAGAGAAAAATAAGAAGAAAGATAAGACACTTGGGAGTGATTATTAACCTCTCTGTTAATAATTAATTAAATCTAACATCGACAGGTGTGTTACCAGGCCCGTTACTGCCGAAGGGTTTAACAGTTTGTACAATATGGTCAGTGACTTAAACTGGGACTTCCTGAGTAGCTTGGTTGATGTTCAGCGAAAGGCTGAGATATTTATGAGTATAGGATCTATAATTGTATAATCAAATCATTTCCAGAAAAATCCATCAAGGTCCGAAATACAGCTTTTAATATCTCATGGTTTGATAATGGCTTGCGAGAGCAAAGAGATACATTGGCTTTAATGCATGAAGCGTACAAGAGCACACAATCTCCGCAACTGAAGAAAACTATTTTCGGGATGTATACCGTCTAAACATAAAGAATGCCACGATAGCTGCCCATGATCGACATATAAAAAGATCTAGTAATTCTTCTAGAGCTTCGTGGCAACTAATCAGTAATCTGCGGGGTGGTCACGGGTCAGACCATTCAGCTAGATTTGCAATAACCCCAGGTGAATTTAATGACTTCTTTGTTAATGTAGCCCTGAGGCTGGTACATAATCTGCCTGCCTCGGTCACCTCTTTTGACCGGTATATAAGCGATTTTATTCGCGATAATTATCCGCGTTTTAGCTGTGACGAGTTTTCATATATAGAGGTTAGAGATATTATTAGCAACTTGAAAAACTCCAATAGTAAAGATTATTACCAAATGAATACCAAAATGCTTAAATGTATTTGTAACATCGTAGTATACCCTCTAACAAGGTTACTTAATTGCTGCCTTAAGGAAGGGATCTTTCCTGCAGCGTTTAAGGTCTCCCATGTGACACCAATTTTCAAAAAGAGTGATATTAATGATGTGGAAAGTTATCGAACCATTTCCATTGTACCCCTGTTGGGTAAGGTTGTTGAGAAGGCCCTTAAGGTAAGGTTTTGCGATCATTTTGATCGCAACAATTTGTTAAACGGGCAGCAGTTCGGTTTTAGAAATGGATTGTCTACAGCCGTGGCGATAAGCAAACTGTTTTCAGTGGTTACGGATGCTTTCGATAGTGGCAAAAATTGTGCGCCGCTAATGCTGGACCTATCGAGAACTTTCGACTGCGTTGATCCAGAAATACTTGTAGCTAAATTAAAATATTATAATCTGTCGGGACCGTTTCTGGATCTGATAAAATCGTATCTTACGGATCGAACGCAGTTTGTTGAGTATGCTGGATGTAAACCACCTACTGCACGCTCTTGATGGGACACGGGAAAGGGCTTCAGACTGGTTCACTGCAAATGGTCTTAGTCTGAATCAATCAAAAACTGAACGAATTGTGTTTTCGTTGAGAAATGGCTCTGATTTCAGTGATAATCATTCGGTGAGGTTCTTGGGTGTTTATCTTGACTGACATGGCATGCTCATGTCGACTATGTTTCTGGTAAGTTATCGTCAAACACATACGTATTGCGGGGTTTGTACACAAAATTGTCAAGATCTGTTTTGTTGATGACATTTCATGCTCTGATACAGAGCCATGTCTCTTATGGCGTGCTTGCCTGGGGACACGCACCTGTCTCATCTCGTATTTTTGCGCTCCAACGGCGAGCTTTGAGAGTTGTTGCCTGGCTTGTCGTATCGGGCCGACTCGACTGTAGGAGTTCGTTTCATGTGCTTGGAGTTTTGACCCAGCCCTGTATATATATATATATATGCTTGAATATCTGAAATATGTTAAACTACACTCCAATATGTACACGCCACATTCGGCTGTTCATCAGTACTCCACTAGGAATAATGAGACCTTCGTACTGGACAGACATCGAGTAGATAAAGCAAGATTTTCTCTTAACCATCACGCACCTAAATTATTTAATGCTTTGCCTCGACATGTGAGAGAGCTTCCGCCTAAATTGTTTCTCGAGAATGAAATCACTTTTTGTCAGGGAGTCATTTTATTCTATGGAAGAATATTTGGAATTTGACTTCTCAGATACAAACGTGATCTAAACTTTTTTATTTATATTTATATGTTTTGTGTGTACTTGTAAATTTTATTTTTTACATGAATTTGTTTCTTACATATTGTGTATTTGTTTGGTTTTGTAAATAATTTGTGATGCTAAATTTTCACCTTTTTATTTTTTTATGACCACTGTAAGCATTTATGTATTAACACAGAAATAAATAAATAAGAACGCCTCCTGTTTGGTTTTGTACAGCTGGAATTAGAGAACGACATTAAATACCTCGAATAATTGCTGTCCACGATACAGAGGATTAATTAAGATCCTCATAGTTCCAATGATACATAATAATAATTATAAAGAATTAAGAAAATTATTCAAAGAGCATCACCACATTAAGGGTTTAATATTTTACCAGATTTGTAACTTCATCGCTCGCTCTGATGTCTCATTTTATCAGTAAAAATGAGAGTTGAAGAGTGGAACGTAACACAATTTCACGGTCGACAAATCACCATCCCCAATCTACACAACGCCAACAATAGTAACGACTATCACCAAAGCTGGATGGACGGACGGACGGACGGTTGGGCACGGTTTATTTGAAAATGACCATGGTTGACGCTCTAAACTTTATTTACAGCTATTTCGCTTTTTTCTCTGTAATAAAATGTTCAACAAATCGCCAGCACATATACACTACTACTGCTTGCTGGCAGTGGCAAATGGCCGGTCCGGGTGAGTTTTAGGTGTTATTGCATGTGTGGCTTAACGCATTAACGTAAATCTAGTCGTTATATAAATTTTGTTGTAGCGTAATGCTTTTGTCTAGAAATTTAGTAGACTTGGAGCTCATTATTTGGATATTTCGCTACTTCAATTTAAAATTCTAGATAGAAGAAAATAACAAATTATCTTTCCTGGATATTTTGGTAATTAAACATAATAATTCCTTCAAGACCCAGAGATATAGGAAGGAAACACAAACTCATAAGCATTCACTCGCTAACGGTATGAATTACTCCATCTCAGCGATTTCTGTTGTGCACCCTAAGATGGTTAAACAAACCGACCCTGGAGCCGCAAATTTTGTCACAAAATTGACACACCTAATCACCACCATTTACCGGCTGTTGTAGGTACGCTGCCGCATCGATAAGTTAGTTCTCTCTGCTTTCGATGCTGTCTCTTCGCATCCTCATAATGTGATCGACCCTGCTCTTCAAAACCTTGATGGCCCTCATTCTCGGTCTGTCGTTCGTGAGAAATGTGGATTAGATGTGAAGAACAATTGGGAGTATTGTTCTTCACATCTAATCCACATTTCTTTATGTTGGTCTTAAGAATATCCTTGTACCTCTTTTTCTGATTTCGTGAGCTATACGTAAGGGTAGAAAATGGGCTTTGAGTACATTTAAACCATATAAATCGCCGGTAATTGCTGTAGGAAGGAGGAGACTCTCTGATTTGCATCCTGTCTATGGTATACTGGGGCAGCCTGACACTGGGAAACCTCGGAAATTTAGACAGGAAGGGGCAAGGGCTATGCAACCAATAAGCCTAACGTCTTTCGTGCTAAAGACTGGAAAAAATAATATATATACATATTCGGGACGGGGCTCTGGAAATAGTGCCACTACATCCAAACCAATATGCGTTTAGATGCGGCATGTCGACTCAGACAGCGCTGTATCATATAGTAAGTAAGGCGGAATATGCACTGGAGACCAGCGAGGTTCTACTCGCAACCTTCCTGAATATACAGGGAGCCTTTGATAACATTTTAACGAACTAAATCTTAGGAGCACTGAGACAACGAGGCATCAATGCGACTTGCCGCAGGGGCATAAACTGCATGCCTAAAGGAAGAATGGTATGTACCTCAGTAATAGATGACACAATAATAGGAAAGCTTGTACGTGGGTGCCCGAAGGGAAGAGTACTATCTCCTCTGATGTGGAACATTATTATAGAGGATTTGCTAAAAGTTCTGGATAAAGAAGTATTTAGGGTTCTGGGTTTTTTCACAAGTTTTTCTTTAGCAGTGTTCAAACAATCACTTTCATATTCTTCAGTTATTAAGTATTTTTTATAATGAAGCGATTTTTCATTTTAATATAGACTTTCAAACGACGATTTCTCAAAACTTTAAAAAATTGAGTTAGTTTGTTTTGGCAATAACTCAACGATATATAATTCACTACACACTGGCTTCTTCAGATGTTAGATCTCTATCATCTCAAGAAGCCACTTCAATTGTGTACTTTAATCATGTGAACTTATGTTTCTATCACAGATACCGAAGTGGTGAAAACAGATTTTGGGTATGACGATGACTATCTCCGGCGAATTATGTTCTGCCAATGGGCGAAACAACTAATTCACTATCAGTTAGATTTTTTTGACTTTGTGTTGTTTGAAGATGAAGCCACATTTCATAAATGAAAATATCTTAAAAACTAATAGCTTTAGGTATAATATAGGCTATATAAGAATAAAAGGTTATCAATTTTCCTTTCAGTTTTTGATATTATATACAGGGTGTCTCATTTGGAAAATTCGAGTAAAACTCAAATTTGAGTTTGGACTCACCCTGTATACAGATTTTGCACTACTAACAATTATGTTTTTCTAAAAGTTGGTAACTATGAAAATGCTATGCCCGTAAGAAGCAGAGTTTAAATTATTTCAGTTCCAGTACAGAAGCCTTAGAATTCGCCCTGTTTTGCATATAATACTAGTGCCTACTTTTGAACCACTCTGTATAATTTCCTAAAATGTTGGTATGATTAATATCAAGTCTAAGCCAATGAAATTGTGGAATAATAAATAGGGCTTTCCATTTAAAAAAACGTAAATTTGGTTCACCCTGATGAGATGAGCCACCCTGTACAAATATCAAAAATTTTAAAATACGTACTTTATGACTGCCTACACACTGGCTCCTCAGTTTTGCGTGAAATTTTTGGTCTTTGACGTAATATCGAACATCGACGCACTATTAACTCACCCTGTATACTGAATAATACATATAAAATTCAATTTTTTGATGCTAGTCCAATCCTGTATCACCCAAATATAAAACTAGCATTATTCATAAACAAAAAGGTTGTATCATCAACATTTTTTGTATGCCATCCAGGAAAACATTTCATAGTAGGTAGCGCAAAACTTTGCTTCTATATACCCCAACCTTATTTACATACTTTCCACGCACCAGCGCGTCCGCTCTCCCAGAAAACTAGCCCATCCACTTTTCCAAAAACATAGAAAAGTGATACATGTTTCCACAGTTTTCCGCATAATACTATATTCATATAATATGAAACGGTTTCGTCGCTCACACATATAGAACTCTTAGTCTCGCACACTTACATGGCTCTGTTCCAGGGCTACTAACACACATCCCATTATGCAAAGCTGCTTTTTGTTTACAATGTTTTGCTTTTTCCCGTTTACGTGTTGTGTGTGTCTGTGTGAGTCTTTTGAAATTGGTGACTGTGAGCTTTTACAATTTGCTTTGGATAATCTCTAATATTTTGCCGTAAAACAAAATGCGTTATTTTGTTAATCCTGGAATTTTTATTTTAAGCTAATTTCATTCATTTTTTAATTGTCTTTCACCAAATAAAATATATCACGAATCTCTTTCTAATAGTTGATAACAAGTACCATACAGGAGTTTTGTAACGTCAAAGTTATCCAATTTGGTACCATTGTGCAACAAAATCGACTTGTCCGAAAATGCCTTTGTCACGTTTTCGTTGGTCCACCATGTATAATGCTGTATACCTACACAGTTCCTGTAGGACTGCTGCTTTTACAAAAAAAGTACTTAGTTGAATTGAATGAGCGCTCAAAAGAAAATCAAATTACCTACTAACTATTCTATAGTGTAAATTGGACATTACCATTTTACCTCAACGTAGAGTGGAATTTTTAACTTTGTACTCGAACTCCGCTAGGTTTAGAGATCGAAATAGTTACTCTCTAATTTGATCACACTTTATCTGCAATCACTAAATAGTTAATTTTGCGACGATAGACGAGTTTCTGTCCAGTTGAAAGATGTAGACTATTTTTATTTTGATGTTATTTGTAATGAACGCGTTTAGACAATTTATTTTTTAATTTAGTACGCAGAATTTTGTCCCTGCTATCGAAATTGTTTTGTCTAAATTTAGAGAGCGATAATATGAAAGCAGCAGTTCTCAACAGAAGCGGATCGGGCCAACCCTTTCCAATAACAACTGGCGTAAAGCAGGGTTGTGGCATTGCACGCCTTCCAAAGAGAATCTTTTGTCACAGCTTAAGATCGGCTCACGAAATCAGGGAGGGCAGCAAAAGACGTACAAGAACACTGTCAAAACATTTTCAAATGAATTTGATTATGCAAATAGACGCATGGACAAAAATATCGAATATTTCAAAATGTAAAAACACTTTGTACTAGGAAAACAGTTTATTTTAAAATTCTTAAGTGAAGTACGAACATTGTGAAAACTAAAACATTACAGATTTCACCACATAATTAATTTGTTTTTATGATTCTTTTTAATATTTCTTTTAACATATTTTAAAGTAAACTAAATCCTGACTCTTATATTATATAATCGCAAAACAAAATCCTTTGTAAACATTGCACACGGGCGACTATATTTGAATGTATTACTAATATTTACAAGATTATCACATATATTTGGTTTCAATACAAATTCATCAAAGCTTCTTTGAAAGATGACCTCGATATAGGTAACAAAATCCACAAGGGCGTCATGCGGATTATTTAAGTTTCCAAATTCGTCACACGGTGCATTTTGAATTAAATCTCACATACACTATACTCACAACCACATATTCAGATTACAAACAAAATATTTATTTATCTCTTATCTCGGACACGCCGATAATGAACAATTGGACACAGCAGTGAACAGTATATACCTACGTCTATGCGATTATTGACACTTTCTCTCCTATAATGGCGGCATGCGCGACGAGATGCGCATGGCGCCTCGCAACCATAGACTCGGAATGCTGATATTTTTATGCTGTTGTCAAATGATGTAACTATTTTAATAAACAGAAACGACGCGTCTGGCTAAACAGACGACAATTTGTTTTCGAGTGCTACAATCGGCAACGTCTTGAAGCACCCTTACAGTAAATTGCTGTTTACGTTCCATCTCAGATGCAATAAATCATCATTGAGGCTGACACCCAACAACAATAAGTCTTGCCAACTCACAAAAAGTTAATATTTGCTCCCGTATATATGCAAATGTATATTGTATATAGCATGGAGAAATAAAAATAGAAGCTCGGCAGCCATTATTTTTTCAAACTATTAACAAAAGCGAGATTGTGAGAAGCTTACACTCGTACTCCTCAGAAGTCGCTCGAAGGTTCTAACGCGAATTTATGAAATTATATACATATTTATGCTTGTTTCATAATAAACTTCCAACTAACACCAGCTGGAGCTCCCAGCAAATAATCTTCATTTATTATCCTTAACCCCCTAATCCAAGTTTTTATTATTATAATCTCCTAAATTCAGCAAATAAACACGCTTACGCCTGGTATAGACTATGTCACATTCATCAACAGCTCACTGTTAAGTCTTGCCTGCTTATCGAGGGACCTTGGCCCCTTATGCCACCCTGACTACAGTGTGTCTTATGTCGTCTTTTCTTCTATGTTAGATTACATTATTTAGAGGATTACAGGCAGTGGCCATATGTGTGCTGGTGCACAGAATGGTGTTTTGCCTGGGAATGAAAGGGAATATATGGCGAAATGGAAACAGGAATAAAAAAAGGTATATTGCATACATTCGTATCCTCAACCTGTGACATAAGATTAGAGATTCAAAATGTATAATAAAATACATGGAAAGCGGGCGAAAGTAAATAGAATGTTGTACATGAAAGCTTGTTTATGGTTTTGTATAATATAAAAACATTGCCAGAGCCAGCTTTGACATTCTGTGATTTATCATAATGCACAAAATCCCTAACAAGTCAAGGGCAAACAAATAATCCTTCAATGTTAAGAGGGGGCATTTTTAAGTCCCTAAAACGGAGGGAAAAAGATTAGTTGTGGAGATACTTTTAGTTGTGACATATTCTATGACTCACCATAACAATAAGTTTCATCTTATTTGTACTACCCTCGATCAAACAACTCAATAGGGAAGTATAGGAAGGACAATGTGGAGAAAATCAAACATCGCACCGATATAAAGTAATCTGGCCGACTGCTTGGAACTGGAGTGTAGAGACAACATCCATCCTGATCAAAATGAGGATCACATCGACGTCATTGATGCAGATTCATAAGAAACTAGGAGACAACAGTGATCGGGCCAACTTCTCCGGAGGAAGTTGCCTCAATCGTCATGCGACTGAAAAACAAGAAGCCACCAGCACCCAACAGGATCTCCAATGGGGCGGTCAAACAGCTTCTGAGGAAGGGCTTAGCGATAGTTACGGCTATAGTTAATTCATTCTTCCGATTCAATAATTTCCCTGATCGATGGAATGATACTGAAACCGGGCTAAGATCTGCAGTTTCCACACAACTGCAGACCCACCACCTTGCTGAATTGCTTGGGGAAGGTGAAAGAGTGACTGATACTCTGGCGATCGAGGGAAAGCACATAAGAGCTTTTCCAGACGAACAGTTCGGCTTCAGTATGGCGCATAGTACGGAACAACGGGTGCTCAGAATTGTAGAATATTCAGCCGACGGGTTGAATAGAAGACAGGTCACGGGTGCGCTGTTTCTGGACGTTGCAACAGCCTTCGACAAAGTCTGGCTTGATGTTCTTATCTATAAGATGATTCAACTTGGATATCCATTGGACATCATACAACTGATTGCCAGATGATTAACATAGAGGCTGTGGTACCACAGGGCTCACCGTTTCAGTAGTTGGTTAGTTAAGGACATTATTATTATTAGTGTATTGTCGGCATAGATTTTAAATCTTATGGAAAAAATCAGACCAGGATCAAAGCATTATCATTGTAATTGATTTAAGCTAAGCTTACAATGGTTAACAAGTGGCATGAGATTGTTAAGCATTGTAGGTCACTCCAGTCCACTACTTGTTGAAACAGTTAGTCGCACAAATAATTGAAGTATCTGATTTAAAATGGCATGACAAAAGACAGTGCAATATGGGCCGAGAATGCTCACGTTTAAATTTATCTGAGTATAAAAATATAGCCCCAAAAGTACATTAACATTTAATACTCTTATTTCCAATATGTAATTCTTACTCATGCCATTGCAATAAAAATGCAGAATATTTTCTCCATAATATTTGACATACACTACCAGTAGTATGGTATTCGTATTCGAACGTGTTCGAGACGTTAAACGGTTATTGGAAAGACGTTCTCCGTCTGGAAAATTTCTAAAGTGGTATTTAACCTTAAAAAGACAACACAGATATATAGACAAGTTGAGAATATAGAGCGGAGAGCTTTTGTGGTAATTTAGAGGCTTTTCTGATAGCAAACTCAAACGTTAAAGTTTCCGGACGAGTTGCTTTGCAATTTTTTTGGGAAAACTTCAAATCTATATTGGATGTAGCGACATGTAGAGCAGAATTAAGTTACCCTATCTTGAGTTACTTGAACTGTTTCTCAAGTTCCATTTGTCCATCAAGTTCTAGGGCTCTTAATAACTCCAGTAGCTTGGGTAGTCTAAGGGACAACACGCATTTGTCACTCTCTTCTAGGCCTAATCTTGCCATATGTTTCCTAAGACGACAATGTCCTGTAAGAATGCGTACCCCATCTTACTGAGATCCTAACAGATTTTGGACCTTTCATGATTGATGTTTCCAAGGAATGTCTTGGAGCGTATCAATCCAGGAAGATTTTGCCAAAGTTTCCACCTTAATTCTTGAGTTCTCCTTGTAGGTGTGTTTCCCTAAAAACTGTGTTATTCTTGCTAAGCTCGCTAAGAACTATTAAGCATTACCACATCGTTTTTGAACAGATGACATATGAACAAAATGCTAATATGGCAGCCTACCAGAGTGGGTCGAACTTCCGATAGTTCTTGTCCAGGCTAAACTGTACGCATCTTCCGATTGGGTGAATTTCCGCTTGGAAGACGCTGGGATATATTCCCGGTGATTCTGAATATTTCGTGCGAGGCCCTGCGCCCTTTATATATAGAAATATATTATATGGAATCGTCTGTGAACTATTTGTTATTAAGGTTGCTGCTGCTGTGTAAGTCCTTTTCCTAGTGTCTCTTGTTACTTTACTTTGTGTTGAAGTTTTTCTGAAAGTTATATTTTCTCTTAGTTTCAGCACAGAGAGGTTAAGCGATGGGACCAGTTTGATCAGGGATGTCCAGGCTACATCTTCAGCTCCCTCCCGAGACAGTCTCAGCATGGTCTCATTTGCTGCTCTTTCTATCAACAAGAGCAGAAGTGTGAGATAAGAACAGAATATAATAACAATAATTTGTCTTTATTGTATCCAGTGTACAAATGGTGAAGTTGTGACATACAGCACACACAGGGTGTCCAGAATTCGACGTTTTTACAGGGTAGCTTAGCTATTATTAAAGTTATGCAGCTTGCAGTTTTCGCAAACCTGTCTTACTTATTTGTGAAACTCGCGATGCCCATATTTTGAGTGACACAACATTTGTTTTTCAAGATACAAGACCGAATTCAAAAAAACGGACCCATCTAATATCGCACAAACTATGGAAATATGTAACCAGTGTTTGATTGATGTTTTTTTGTGTGGACTCACAGGCGTACGCTTATTTTTTTACGTTGCGTCTCTGTTTCAAAATTTTAATCAAACTTCTGTTTGGTTTTAAATGGAAAAACCCTTATTTTTTACCTATTTAAACTGCATTTTGATTTTACTTTCAACTGAGATACAGGGTGTTCCCTATGTATTATTACAAATTAATACACGTGATAGATCAGTGAATTTTAAGAAAAAAGTTCCTATAAACATAGGTCCGCAAACGCATTGTAACCGAGAGTTCAAAATTAGCCCCTGATGATGGTTTTTTGTTAATATTAACGAAACATTTTTAAATACATCAGGATGATAGTATATTGTCAACAGTGTTCTTTGGACACAATGCAGTCCATGGCAATCCAAGATTGCGTACATAAATTTTTAAATAAGTAAATTTTTAAACTCAATTTACTTAAAAACTAAGCATTATATCAAAATAAAAGATGACCTTTTTTAAGCAAATTACATTTTTTATTATTATGAACTCAAAAAGTGTAATATTCCATGAACAAAAAAGTTGGGGCGTTATTTCCCCCGCCCCCTCTAGTTTGATACGCTCATGACTATAATTTGGGAAATCCTTTTGATTTGACTTGTTAAGAACTAAAAATCAAACACATGTGTAAAATTTGATTGTTGTATCTAAATACGTTTCATTAATATTCACAAAATACCATCGTCTGGGGCTAATTTTAATTATTAAAATTCATTGCATTAATTTGTAATGATTCATAGGGAACACCCTGTATATAACACTAGCTTTATAAATATCAAACATCGAGAGCAGTACAGAAAAATTTAGAAATATTGTCAGTTTTTTTTTTGACACCCTGTATAGAGTCATTGGCACAGTTTTTTGTTAATAACATTGATGGACTTAATCATTTTATTTTGATTAGAAGCAAATTAGCTCTTTATTTCGAAAATTTTCGAAGATATTGGCCACAAATTATATTTTTAACACGCTGTGTACAGAGTGGACCAAACAAGATTAATCATTATGGAAACACCCTTTTATTTGTGGAGAAAAATGATCCTCTGGACGAGCTAAAAGCAAATAGAAAAATTGAGGAAAATAAAAAGTCAACCTCCACATAATAACGATTTTATTTTGTGGAGGTTGACTTTTTATTTTCCTCAACAACACTAACTCCACATCAATATTATTTCGAAAATATAGAAAAATATGTACAGGGTATTCCGTAAGATAAAAAAAATATTTTATTGTAGCAAATATATGAATCACTCTGTATAGAAATAAATTATTTAGCATTAAAAACTACCATAAGAATGTTTTTTCAAAAAGAAATTATCTTTTTTATCAACAAAATTATGATTCATCAGAGAATTCGACAAAATCGAGAAACACCATTTACCGACCAAAACGGTTAGATTTTATTAAGTCCAGAAATAAGGGGTGTTTCCATAAGAATCCATCTGGATTGGCACACCCTGTACAATATTTTTATATGGGACTCAAATCACTGTCTTTAAATCTCCATATCCATAACGATCTCCTCCAATAACCATTAGGCTAATATGGATCTTAGAGCTGTGTGTGATTGCAATGTAATAGGAAACTAACAATGTGTGTTCTATTCCAAAAAGGGTCTGGCAAATAGGGCATCCTAAGCTTTTCCATGCCAATAAAGCTTTATTTGAACCGTTCGAAGTTTGGGGAGTAATTTTCCAACTTTGGAAATTTATGCAAGACCCAAATATAGTGGAGTATTTGATTCTTTATTTTAGTAAGATAGTTGGAGTTCTATGGCATGGCAAAGGGGTAATAAATTACAAGTTTCCGCCTTGTATTTGTATAATAGTAATAATGGTTCATCATTTTTGTTAATACCTATATACAGAGTGGCAACAGGAAATATAACTTTTAAATCGCTTAAATCGAATATTAGGAACTTCCATAAGATAAATTGAACAAATTCTTGAGAGACGCAAACGGAGAGTGCAATGCGCAAGTTGTTAGAGTGCATAGGGAAGTGCCCAGTAATACCAAACCCTGAAACATACTTGGGTCACTGGTTTCGGGAGAAGTTCTACGACAGCAGTAGATGTATCTATAGAAAATAGGAAACAAATTCCCTACTCAATTTCTGGGGAATAATATATAGTATAAATGCAGATAATTGCAAAATCTTCCTTCCCATAGCAACGGCCGCCAACCCAACCGTCATTTTGTTTTCATATTTTGAAGTAGTGTGCAACGGTCGCAGCACCATAATTCTAGTTCACATTCCAAACGGTTCTTCAACGCATTAACCAATGGCGCAGTCACTGAGTCCTCACTAAGACCGTTCCACGTATACACCACTATGTTCGTCAAAGAATTCTTCCTACACACTCGTGCACATCTCTCATTCGAAAGTTTTTAGAGTGATCTCTCAGTTGTGTTCCGTCTTTAACATGAAATATATTAATTGGTTTGTTGTAAGGTTATTCCGAATTTTATAAGTCTACTCTCTACTTTTACGTTTTAAGTTTTTTAAAATGTAAATAGATTCTTCGATTTTGTTGTAATAGTGTAATGATTGCAATTAATAATACATTTTGCACTACACGGCCTTCTTAATATTATAATCGTTGTTTGCTACAATACATAAAAGTAACATAACAAGTAAATTTGTGTTTATACCAATTTTTCTAAAAAAAATTGTTATTAAAGCAATAACTTTTATTGTATTTTTTGAACCGTTCGAATGTTGGCTTTTTAATAGTAAGATAATAGGGTGTGTCATTTGAAAAAATCAAGATTCTTATGGGTTTGCGAAATGTCATCACCTGTATAATGGGTAGCTTTTCAGTAGTAATACCCTTAGGGTCTTGATAATACCGAGATAATTTTGTCATAGAGAATGCCGAAAGCGTGTTGCTTGATAATACCCAAGGACGCAGGCCGAGGGCTATTATCCTTGAGCAACTCGCTTGAAGGATTCTCTATGACAAAATTTTGAGTATTTATCAAGACCCGAGGAGTATTCGATAAGATAATTTTTTACTTTGTAGATCAAAAATTTGATTGTCAATCTGACGTTTAATAATTTTCAATACAAAATGTATTAGTTTTAATCAAACAAATATTATTCATTTTTATTTAAAATTACAGTTGTGAAAAGTACAATTGGTAAATGTTAAATTGGAAGAAGAGTTTGCTGAAGTTACGGATTGCTAATTTCCACTGTTGAAGAAATTCATCGTATGGTGTTGATTATTTCACCATGGCGTTCTTGGTTAACCCAGATATGCCCACCGTACTATATGTAGTACAGTTGTGTAAAGTCCGGCCCTGCCTATGCAGGTTGTCAGAACTATATTCCATAGTGTGTTTTCATTCTTCTGTTAACCCTTGATGTGAATATGTGCAGGAAAATATATTTTGATTTGTAATAAATTTACAAGTGAATTTTAAATATTGTAAAATTGTGATTATGGTAGATTTCAGCATACGTCTTGAAAGGTAAGTAAATAATTTATTGAAAAATCATATAACTAATTACATATTTATCTTATCGGATTTGAAAAATGTAATAGTTTTTATAGTTATTATTAAAAAAATATATATTTTTGTTTTCAATACAGTTTTCGACCCTCAAGGTGAGGTGTACTATATTTAGTACAGTGGGAATACCTGTATCACTTCCTTTTTATATGTTATGCTAGCTCTGGTTTAGTAACTTTCGTGCTACAAATATTACTAATTCTGTATTTTAGATACTTATTCATTCTGCAGATAAATATTATAAGTTATTTTTTTTAGGAGATTTTTCTTGATGACGCCTTGGCCATGTTGGAGGATGACGAAAATTAAGTTTCTCATGTTGAATCGTTAACTATTTTTGCCCCCATACCCTTCCGAAGGTAATCAAACTGATGAAGACTCATGAGATGAACATTTTGTGAATCTTGATAATTTATCTGGTCATCATCAGCATTCACTCGCTAACGAGTTTCTGATGTGAACTCTAAGATGGCTAAACAGACCGAATATTGGATTGTATTCAATTCTGTTGGTTGGCGTTCCATCATTATTTTTCTCAATCGTGAAATAATCTATAAGGGAATCAGCTGGTTCACCACCTCGCCAAGTTAACTCAACAGCTACAATATGGTCAATTTTTTTTTGTAAACCTTCTGGTATACATTCATCCCATAATCCAATGATTCTAGCCAAATCACTTGAACTCAAATTTGATGAACTGCATTTTCGGTTGTTTGAATCCTGCTGTAATCTTTTACGTTTTGCATTTCTGGCATCTCGCGCATTTTTGAATATCACACTGGTAAACGGGTCGAATACAATTTTGAAGTCATTGAAGTATTTTTCCTGGAGTAGCCTACTCGTAGTATTCCAAAGTTGCTTCTTTATATTCAGTTCCGTCAGCTTTTCTCATAATTACCGCATAATCTTTCAATATATTAGCCAAATTATGCAAACTCGTTTCAGCATTCAGTTCGTATTCTCTGGTCGCACAAAACTCGAGAAATATTTTCCATACATATTTTTTTGATTTGATTGTATTTTTTTGGTATATTATTAGATATGATATCATTAACTGCATCGTTAGATGCAATACCAAATCTTCGCGACATTTTTAAACCAGTTGTCAGTTTGATGTTTAATTAATTTTTAATAAAAAAAACACCAAACTGAAAGCCCTACATCCAGAGGTGATTGGATGAAATTTGACACATGACTTACAATTAAGTAATTTGATTGGTTACTATATTTAGTAAAAAAGTACGAACCAATGTGT
Organism: Apoderus coryli; assembly: GCA_911728435.2. Taxonomy (NCBI): domain Eukaryota; kingdom Metazoa; phylum Arthropoda; class Insecta; order Coleoptera; family Attelabidae; genus Apoderus; species Apoderus coryli. Next base: position 13,482,963 of record OU452209.1, on the reverse strand, counting down.
AATGGATTATTTTACTACAGGATATTGTACATCTTATGAAATACCTACTATTTGCAAAACACATTGGAGTAACTATAAAAAATGGCTTATAATGGGACATGTTTTTTGACTTTTAAAATTAATATCTAGTTAACTATGCACCTTAGGGCAAAGAAACCTATCAAAAATATCAAAAACATTTAATAAGATGTCTGAATCGAAAGCAAAATTAATATCTAGGGTCTTATATTTAAAAAAACGTAACTTTGATATGCTACGGGATAATGTAACAACCTGTATAAATGGCACCTATTTTAGAATGTAGTCCTAATAGGTCTAGAAAATCAGATGTTGAAAGAATTTTGAAAATCTGAATAGTTTTGCCACAGTAGACCGTCGGGTCTAGGCTGACTCACCCTGTATATCAACACAATAAGTATTAAGAGTATTTGACATTAAAAAGTCTGACAAACAACCAATTATTCAAACACTTAATTTACAAGTGGGCTCACTAGTTCCAGAGGATATTATTACCCATTACTAACGAGTATAAAAGAAACTTAAATACCTACTCACACAAAAAAATGTCTGCTGCCGACAGTCGATAAAGAAAATTAGCTAGTTCAATTGAAAATTCTATTAACAACTTTTTTGTCAAATTAAGCAGACTAATTTTGCAGCAGCACAACATTCCCATTTACACAAAAAAAAAAAATACAACGTGAAATTTTCACGAGATTTTTTTATTTTCATATAAACGTACAGTATCCTTGCCTATATGTCCGACTGAAGAGCTTTCCCGAGCGATTTCCCAGGGACGACCAATGCCAGTACTGATTAGCTAATGATGAAAATTAACTTCAACGGGCGGAAAATAGAGCAACTCACATGAGAATAATTCGTTACAATCTGTTGTTAATACCCTTTCGTATTTTATTCTGATTAAATCATTTATCTTGTTCGATTTATATTGTGTTATTTATATTTTTGCTCGCTGGACTACGTTGACGTTAATGTTGTTTCGTGTCCGCTTGTAGAAACAATTCTGATTCCCAGTATGCCTCTCAATGGGAATTAGTGTTTAAATAAATAGCGCTGCTAAATATTAATTACCCTGTTGTTAGAATTGACATAAAGCTTGTTTATAATTAATAAAAAGAAAAACAAAAACTATTTGCATCTCTATGTAATTTAACAGCACACAACAAAGCTTCCTGCTTTACCGAAACACAGGACTTTGTTTCAGTTGTCAGAGCTTTAAGTAAATTGAGGGATGGGATTTGCTTGACAAATATTCACGAAATTGGAATAGCTTTAAGTCACACTATTCAGTGTAGAGTGTGTTAAAACCCAACACACTCTACACTGATTATAAATTTACAAAACCCAACACACTCTACACTGATTATAAATTTATAAAACCCAACACACTCTACACTGAATTTGATTAAAATCAAAAACTACATAAGTGCATTTTCAAAGACCTCTTTAATAGAAATGATTTACAAGAAGAAACATTGACATTAAATCATTCACTATGAAATTTACTGTTCACAATTAGTATAATTAATTTCAAGTTGTATATATTTTATATTTTATCGATTGACCTCATTTATTGTTTCTACTATCGAATAGTTTTTCACAAAATGTATGTATTCATGTTTTCGAAAATCCATATTACAATTTACACACTAGGTAAGATTCTTTTGTAAAGCTTATTGATGCCACTGATGATGGAACAGTGAGTTTCGAAACATGTTTGGCTGAATTGAACATCAATATATAAACATTTTGTGGAGTAGACGTCTTTGTTTTGTAAATTTTTAAAATAGTTCCCAAATCGTCACTTTTTTCATTAAAGTAAAGCCATTAGAAAAGAAAACAGATTTGTGTGTTATTCTTATGGAATCTACTCACTTCAACAACATACCAACTAACAATACTCGGCTGCCAGAATGTTTTTGAAATTATCGCTAGCCTACACCTCGTACTCATTATTCGCGCAATATCTTAATTAATTCGAAATCTATTTACACCCTATACACGCGCAGATGCTTCATTAAACCTAAACTATTTCCCCAAGTTTATTTTATGTTATTTTTGCTAAAATAATTTGGTTCTTCAAAAAATTCCATATTATTTTTATTCCAATCAATAAAATTCATTCAAAACCTGGCAACAATCAAGAAAAGATGAGAAATTCGGTGATGCCACACTTTAATTTTTGACTTCCTCGATAGCAGCAATTTCGCCGTCTCCAATACGAGCACTTAGCGTCGCGTTATCTGAAGAAGTTACGAAATAAATGAGGTTTGACTTTTTGGGGTTAATTTTAAGTCCATTATTGCAACAATATTGCTTTATATTATGTAGCGTTTGACTGAGATTAGCTTTAGCGGTAACAGAACCACTCCGGTCGTAAGTCACATAGACCTGTGTATCGTCTGCATACTGGTGCATATCACAAGCTGTCAAACAGCCCACCATATCCACTGTGAATAAAACAAATAGTAGATGTCCAAGTATCGCCCTATGGGGAACTCCCCGCTCTAGCGGAAGGCATTTCAAATGCCTACCATTGATAAAAACAGCCTGCGAACGATTATGTAAATAGTCTTTAAAAAAATTAACAGTAATTTGCTCAAAACCCAAATAGCTTAATTTCCCGCACAACAACCGGAAACAGTCGCTCTGGTTCTCCTTGATTTTAGTAAGCCACTGTTTCCTTTCTATCTACAGCTAATATAATGTCGTCCAAAACTTTGGTTAAAGCCGTTGCCGTGCCTAATCGTCTCCGGAAGCCGGACTGACATGAAGGGAGAAGATTATACTCACTTAAAAACCCCGCAATTTGTTTATAGATTCCTTTCTCAAATAATTTTGAAAATAACGACAATAAGCTAATAGGTCTTAAATCAGAAAATTCATTTACAACCGACACCTTCGGAAGGGGCAAGACAACAGCCTTCTTCCAGTCGGAAGGAAATACGCCATTCTGAATGCAATTATTAAATATGTGTGTTAGAATAGGAATTATTGTGGGGCAACACATCCTAATCATATCCAAATTAATTTTGTCCGCTCCAGCTGCCCTCGACTTCAGTTCCACGATACCGGTCAATACGTCAGAATCAGTTACATCTGACATTTCAAACCGACTAGTACATTTCCGATTTTGCAAATAAAAGTCTAAAGTGTCTTAATTAATACAAGGAGCAATTTCCGCAACCGAACTTATGAAATAATTATTTATATCATCAGGGTCACTAAAAGGAATGGGTATTGCATTTCGCTTTCTTTTATTTGAATAAACATTCATTTGATCTAATGCAGCAGATACAGATCTTTTCTTTTATTAAGTTCTTCTAATATATTCCACATAAGCTTTTTCTCGGCGCGCACAGCCTTCATGATCCTCCACACGTCGGTGAACCAAGGTGCTTTCCACTTTGTCACACGTACGGAACGAACCGAAGCGTGAATATCAAACAAATCCCTAATATTTGCTGTAAGCATTCTTACTTTTTCGTCAACATAATTAGTATCAAAAATTTTAGACCAGTTCGCATTAATTAAATCACTCTGAAACAAGTCATTTTCGATCCGCCGAAAATCTTTGTACTCTACAAATTTAGGTTCCAGTCTATTGGCAGATATTCTGTCAAATTTATACACGGATTGTTTGAAGGTTAGTACTAAATAAAAATCTTATGAAAAAAATTCTAGTAAGGCCATCTATGTGTCATCCTATGGCTTTTTGAATGGATGAATAATTATTAGACATAATAATTAGATCAGGAAGTGTATCGATCCAGGCTTATTCGGCTCCTTATCAAATTATTAATTTTTTAGTTAGCGGTAGTAGCAGTTGTTGATAATTATTTTGATTATCCTTTAGAATATCATGTTATTATTATATTAAAGAACGTGTGCCAGAAAAATAAACATAAACTCGATCACAATTTGGCATAAAATGAATGTCATCACACTTCCATATAGTATTTTATGATAAAAATCCAACCCCATCTCATGATTCCCCTATTCACATCATCAACACAATGTTGGCCACCCGTCGCTCCCGTTGTGCGTCGATTATATTCGATAAAGGCACATAAATATTACATTAGTGCTTCGTTCCAATGTTTCTGTTTGCGAGGAAAGTATTTTCGAAGCGATTTACGATCAGACGAGGCAGCTCATTTGTCGCAGACTGCGCCAGAGAGACCCATTGGAGGTACAAGAACGAAAATGATTGTTATTATTATCGATTATTGTGTTTTTCCTATCGCTAGTTAATGATATACCATGTCAAGTGTTAGATTGACGTGGAATGAATTATGAGTAGTGTGGCATATGTAATGGATTTGTTAGGTTCGTGGATTCATAGTCAATTTGGGTTAACATTTATATCATGTTTCACGGGTAATGTAGGTTGAGTAAACAGGGTGACCCACCGAACTCTTGTGGTGATATTTTTTGCAAAATTGGAATGTTTGGGGTGAGTTTTGCCTCCAGATTTTAAATAGGGAAAGTAGGTTCAATCATAGGTTACCTTAAGAGAGTATTTACCCTATACTTTCTTAAAAATTCTACATTCTTAAAACTATCTAAAGTATAATGTTCTTTTAGTTGAGATAGTTTTAAGAATGTAGAATTTTTAAGAAAAAATTTTTTATTTTTATTCCAGTAAACTTCAAAATTGTATGACAATGTAACTTTTGTATAACACTGAGGATGGCCATATATATGACCGAAACATGTATGTTGTAATAACCCAATGATAATTGGAGTACGACCGAATTATAAATATATATTGAAGTTTAGTGGAGGAGACAGAGTATTATTAATTCCCTCATTGATTAATATTTGTTTTTGTTCTCTAATCCCAAAATATAAAAGGCAACCCTCATAAAAGCAGATTCGGGTTTATCGGGAAATGTTGTCGAATCTGTTGCTTGTTTATCCCGTCTTTACTTTTTTCTTTATCAGGACCCAACGTAGTGCTCTGTTTTGCCCAAACGCCACTCGAATTTTAAGAAAATTGTATAGATTGGTACATCGCATATACAGTGTGTACCACAGGGAACCAATTCGACCGCATATATAGAAAGCTATACCTAGGAGAATCATGATTTCTTAAATTAAATTAATTTTCGAGACATTTTATGGCTCTGACATCTGAGCAACAATTGTTCATGTGTCGCTCTTCTTATTGACTCAGTGGTCTTAAATTTACAAATTCAGTTCGCACTCGCTCCATACAATAGTCCATAGTTGTTATGGGCGTATTATTTCCTCGATTTTGAATTGTGCCCCAAAGAAATAAAATCAAGCACAGAAAGATCTCGAGAGCGTGGATGGCCAATTTTATCACATTGCCCATATGTAATAAATACATTTAAAGACTCTGGCATTGTTATTAATAATTTTAAACTAGTAAGTAACAGCATCATAATGACAGTTATTGATTATCATTGCCGTCATAGCAATTTAAACTTGCAATAAAATTTCCGTATGCAATCTAGTCATTTGGCAATATTTCAAAAACTTAACATTTTAGAGATATACAACCTCATACAAATATACCCTTAAATGCTTAATAGGATTTGAAACAAAAAAATTGAGTTTTGGCAGTTTTCTCATTTTCATGTTTGATGTGATATTTTGCACACCCTGTATTAATATTTACCAAAACAGTCCCACGTTCTCATAAAATTAATATTTTTGAGATAGAAATAGTATCTAAGTCAATTATATTATATTATAAGAAAATTTTATAATGATTTTAGACTCCGCAAACGTCATTTTTGACATATAACCTTAAATAAATCTTCCGGTATGATGCACTTTCCAATCATTTTCTTTGTTCTTACCTTAGTTGATCGTCTAGGAATTGGGTCAATGAAAACGATCTCCACGAAAAATTTGATTTTCAAGGAGTTGGTCATGAAACATTTTTCTTAAGTTGTAGGACGTAAGGCTTCGGAGTCAGAACCCTTAATGAATGCCAAAAATGCACCTTTGCATTAAACAACAGTTTCAGCTAGTCTTAAGCTATTTAAGCTCCACAAGTTTTTTAAGCAAAATTATTCGCTATATTTGTTAATAAATAGCTCTTAGGATTTAAAAAACGAGAGCGTCTAATATGAAAATATTTTTTGCAACTTTTATAATACATTGGGTGACATTAAATTTGGTACTGTTGTTAGTAATTTTTTTATAATCGATGAGTAGGACTTTAGGCGCGTAGTACTCTGAAAGTTTACTTATCCTACTTCATCAAAGCAATTTTTTGAATCAAACTCGAAGTGTGATTCGGAGAAACAACAACAACGTTCCATCAAATACCTATCTTAAGAAGTGTCAGACGAAAAAAGAGAATTTATTTACTTGAGCCACCCCTGTGTTGCTTTTTCGTAAGTTATGTTCGAAAATAGTGTACATGCAAAAATACAACTTATGCTATACCAATGTTATCCTCAAAGTTAAACTAATGATGGAGTAATAAAACTCAAAGCGGTATAGCAAAGCCTCAAAAGCTGCTTTAAATTGTGGAATATGGACTATGCATATACTTACGTACATCTAATAACTCCCTCTGGAAGTTGATGCTTGTTGTGTTTACAGGGTTAGTCTAGAAGACTTCAATAAGGTCGTCTGTAGATCCAATGTGGCCACAAAACATTGCAAGTATACTGGGTAGCCCCAAAAAGAGACACATATTATAAAAGTTATGTTTTTTAAATAATACACCCTGTATTTAATGTGGTATTTTCATAGTCCTTGCCAAATAAGTGAGATTTGGTATGAGATTTACTAACTAACTATTTAGGCTGATGATAACTGAAACAAACAGTGTTAATATTACAAATATATGACCTATATCGATACATCTCTTGCACCTCTATTTACCCTGGAATGCTACATGGGGTAATTGTTTGGCTTTGGAGGAGATCTGCATGGATTGGAACTCGTTTTTGTTGAGAGTTAGAGTGAATAAGAGCTAATACGTTTTATCTGTTTTGTGAATTAACAAATGTGATTATGTACAATAACTTGTATATCGTAGTAGCCAATATTCGTTCATAATATTAGCAATATATTTTTGTTAATATAATTAGCATAATTAGTATCTCTGAAACGGTTTTTTCGAGACAAATTTCATCGCGCAAATTTTAATTCTGCATGACTTTTGTTATGGGTTACTAGTACACTGTAAAAAGTCGGGGGAAATTTACACTATGATTACAACTATACAGATGTAAAAGTGCAGTAAATATTCACATTCAATCTGTGAAATTAGAATTATTGGTAAAATTACATCATCATAATGTATCTTTACATATATTTTACAGATAAAAATGCAATTTCAGATATAAAATACCTATAAGTCTGTAAATTCACAGCTAATTTGCATTTTGCTGTGAATTTAAAGTAAATTTCAAGCGATATCACATCGAGGGCTACTGTAATCTTTGGAAATCATTGCGTCATATGCCGTTATTCATGCTTCAGCTGTCGGCATGTTTCGGTGTGTTGAAGTGCGTTATCTATCACCCCTGTTGGCCGATTTATATTTTTCTGGAGATTATAATAAGTGCGTTAAGTACCAAATTACATTAGAATTCAATGAAGTGTAAAAATTACTTTGCTTTTAAGTGCCATATACTGAGGATTAATCGCGTTATTAGCAATAGTAAACAAAGATATGTAATTAATTCAACAGGTATGACGTTAACGTGCTGGTTAAATGATTGCTCTTTCGAGACTAATAATTTTAGTAAAATTAAAATTCATTCCTTTTTTCAAATTTAACATCGTGAAAACGTAACTTTTTTGATTTAAACTTTCTATGGTACCTAATCTCTGTACTAGCTGTTTTGTTGTTTGAGAAAATTAGCAAAATAAAAATGGCCCTATTCAAAGTTTAGTCAAGGAAAGGCGACCAAAAGAAGTTTGTATTTGCAAAGGAAACAGAAAATGTTCTTCTGCACTAGGAGCAGGTAGCTACAATTCAATAAACTGGGGGATTTATATAATTACTTTTATGTTCTCGTACCCGAAAAAATGAGTTTGAATGGATCAAATCTTGTTTAGGAGAAACACGGTACAGAAATCACCGACGCGAAGATGGCGTTTTGTTAGTGCTCAAAGAAGAAAGTTTTATTTAGAGTCAGTTTTGTCGGAGAATTATTATACTTCATTTTCTTTCAATGTCTGAAGCCAAGAAAGATATTAGGTATGTTGGATTAGAAGACCTAATAGATATTTATTTATTTATTTATTTACGGGCATACACCCATTAAATTTTAAAAATAACAATACATAAAAGCACACAAACGTATCGACTTAAAAATCTTGAAAAAAAAAAAACACAGAATAAAATATATATATATGTTTACAAATGATAAGTTTACAATTTAAGATTTAAAGAACTAAAAGAGCTGTTTTACCGACCTCAAGAAAGCACTTCTGATGGTGAAAGAATCGAGGGAATCCTGATTATCATTCGCCATTCTCACCGAACGGGCCAAAAACGAGTTATAGCCGTAATTTGTTCTGGTGAACGGTTGATAAAATAAACGTCTTGTGCGGGTGGACTGAAACGGAATGTGAATTCCTATGGCACTCAACAGATCAGGACATCTCACGTTGCTGTTGATAATATCATACAGCAAGTCTAAATCGTGTTTCAGACGTCGATCGGTAAGCGAATCAATGTTAAGATATTTCTGCAAATCGGCATACAGTTCCACACGGTCCTCCAGAGTAAAATGAATATGCAATTTGTAGGCCATGTACCTTAGAAATTTATGCTGTACCTGTTCGATCTTCTGCCTATGAATGGAATAATTCGGTGACCATACAGCAGAGGCGTACTCAAGACAAGGCCTCACCAAACTTGTATACAGCAGCTTGAGTGAAACAACGCTCGTGAACTCTCGTGAACATCGCTTTATAAATCCGATAACCTTCAGTGATCTAGAAACCATAGAGGAGATGTGAGGAGCGAAGGTCAATCTGCTATCAAGCAAGACCCCAAGATCCTTAACCATATCAACCGACTTCAGTGATGACTGATTTAAGGTGTAGTTGAAAGGAATGGTATGTCTTGATCTTGTGAAGGAAATCACACAGCACTTGTCAATATTGAGGTGCATATCATTTCGAACACACCATGCATGAAATGCGTTGAGATCGGATTGTAATTGATCACAGTTTTCACTATTGTTCACTTTTTTAAATAGCTTGAGGTCATCAGCAAATAAGAGGAAATCGCTAGAGGTGAAGCAGTTGGCGATGTCATTAACAAAAATATTAAAAAATAGCGGTCCCAAGTGAGATCCCTGGGGAACTCCCGATGAGACATGAACTTCGTTGGACACAAAGCCGTTAACTTTCACGTACTGGACTCTATCAGTGAGATAGCTACCGACCCATTTGAGAAAATTCCCACTGATGCCAACCTCGGCCAATTTTACCAATAGAATATTGTGGTTAACCCGATCGAACGCCTTAGAAAAGTCCGTATATATGGAATGCACCTCCGATCCACCCTCCAAAGACTCGAGAATAAAATTCACGTATTTGACAAGGTTAAGTTCCGCTGATTTTCCGGGCAGAAATCCGTACTGCTGGTCTATAATTGAATTATTCAGAAGAAGTTGGATGTACTGAATTATAATCTTCTCAAACACCTTGGGAATCACACTAAGAATGCTGATTGGTCTATAATTACTGATGTCATGCTTATCTCCAGACTTATGAATAGGTGTGATAAAACTGGACTTCCAAAAGTCAGGAAAGCAACCAGTCTGCAAAGACTTATTATAAATAGCATGCAGTGGCCTTGCCAGCACAAAACTACACTGTTTATATGATAATTATGTATGTTGGTCGTTTAATTTCTACATAGTGTCTCTCAACTGAGTACAAATATTTTAGGGCCTTAAAATTTGTAGGTCAAAATTATATTTCTTTTCCTATACAAACATGTTTTTAATTATTGGTAGATAGTACCGGTTTTTTACTTTAAATTGACAAATTAACAACTTATTGGCAAATTGATATTCGCGAATATAGATGGTGCTTTTTAAGTTGATACTTCTTTTTGAACTACAGAAAACGTTAAAATAAACAACATTTTCAAATAACATTTTTCCAAAATTTGAAAAATAAGCGAGTTACATTCATCTTTAAATTATTACCAAATTCACCTAACATAAATAATGTGTTCAATGTTGTCACTATGGTGACACCTTTGAACACATTATTTAAGTTGACATAACAAAATGTTTCAAATACTTCACACATTTTGTAAGAAATGAATGTAACTTATTTTTCAGATTTTTAAAAAAAGTTATTTGAAAATGTTATTTATTTTAATATGTTCATCAATTCAGGAATCACCCTGTAATGCATACTACTAAATAATCCAACGGTGGCTTGTGTAAAAGTACACGAGAAGTTGTAGGAATATTACAATGACCGTTGACGAACATTTTCCAGTAAACTAGCCGATGTCAATTCACAAAAACTGTAAATGGCGTTTTCCAATAATCGTGCTGTGGTTTTAAAACAAAAATGTAATTCCACAACACAACCACATTTTATGGTGTAATGTTAAGTTTTTTTACAGACATATTAATGGAAAGGCATATATGTTCACACGCATACACACTATAACTATACAACGGAATAGTCTCGAATTTTACACACTTTTGTCAGATTACATTAGAGGAGCGATATCACATCCATCGTCGCGTCGTTGGCATCCGGTAACCAATTTAATTTGCTGTAATTTTACACGATTTCTTTTTACAGTGTACTCAAATTGTTTGATTTTTGCTCAAAATACGTTTTTCTGTTAGACAGCTGTAAGCTGACGAAACGTCTAGAACTATCCCTACACGTTAATGTTATTAAAAATATTTAGTGGATTACACTCCTTTAAACTGCAGTTGTGGAAATTCTATAATGTTGACAACATTTTCATAATAATTAGTTGAAATCTACAATTATGTGAAATTATTGTTTATTTATATATCTGTATACTAACAATTTGGTATATTATGATTTTCAATTTTCTGTTTGCCTGTGTGACTTTGATAATTACATATGTGTGGATTTTGCATGATTAATTATATTTACAATAGGCGCAAACTAACACTGTATAATTTATACACCGAAGTTCGACAGTAGTTGTATACTATGCATACAGTGATAGACAGAACCCCTGATTATTGGTAAATTAATTAAAAAAAAAACATAACTATACCATATTAATTGTGGATTGTTTTTCGTCAACGAGGATCTGCCAAAAACTACCAGAATTTTGTTTCGGGAGGCCAGGAAACTGAAACAAAAAGACTATAGAGATGTATGGTATAAAGAAAAACAGGTATTTGTTAAGAAAATTTATTTTTAAAATCATATAGAATGTATGCTAAATGAAAGCTCTGTTACCTTTTAGTCTTGAAAAAATCATTTGCTTGAATAAATACAAAAAATGTATCTATTACATTATATAATTTAAGACTACTGCATGCAATGTAAGATCCATTTTATCAAAATTATTGAATTTTAGAAGTTTAATTTTGAATATCATAGGTGTCTCTGAAACTTGGATATCATATAGGTTACCAGATATATCTTTGAATATTGACGGTTATAGACGGGTAAGGCGTGATCGACTAAACTTTCGCAATGACGGTGTTATAATATACGTGAATACCTCGATTATCTTTAACATATTGGAAAATTTGACTGCATATTCGGAATAAATTTGAATTGAATTTAAGGTATGTAAAGCGCTCGTACATAACTTTACTTGCTTGGGAGATTCTATAATTAACGTAGCGACAGCGATACGTAACAATTATTTACTATACCTAATCTGAAACAACTGACTGATGAACCTAGCTTCGCAAAACTGGAAATCCCACATATTTGCGTACAAAACTTTCTTTTCGATGTGCAATCCATAATCGTTCTACGCGATATTGTAATCTGCTTAACATACCTCGCCACCGTACTACGCTGTTTAAGCGCACCTTCTCTTACGTGGTTCCCAGTGTGTACAATGATTCAGAGATTGGAGACCAGTTCCTGATCCTAAGTTAAAGCTCTTTTAAAAAAAATTAAAGGATCGATTGCTCTTTAATAGTGGATGATGAAGTTAATTTTCTAGTATATTTATGTCATTTTAATTTTATATGGGGAGTGGGTCTCTTTAGTTTTAGTTGTAGTTTACTGTATTATTATATGCTTAGTGTTATGAATGTATTGTAAAACATACATGCTCGGTTAAGAAACCAGCTTTGCTGCCCTTCGCCGAGTTAAAAATAAAGACGTTTCTATTCTATTCTATTCTATTTGGTACTTATAATGCGTCGACTATTGATCTGATAATTTTTTACTAAATATAGTAACCAATCAAATCACTTAATTTTAAGTCATGTGTCAAATTTCACCCAATCACCTCTGGATTACAGCGATAGTACCTTACGTGTGGTGTTTTCAGTTTGGTGTTTTTTTTATTAAAAATTAATTAAACGTCAAACTGACAACTGGTTTAAAAATGTCGCGAAGATTTGGTATTGCATCTAACGATGCAATTAATTATATTATATCTAATAATATACCAAAAAATACAATCAAATCAAAAAAATATGTATGGAAAATATTTCTCGAGTTTTGTGCGACCAGAGAATACGAACTGAATGCTGAAACGAGTTTGCCTAATTTGGCTAATATATTGAAATATTATGCGGTAAATATGAGAGAAGCTGACGGAACTGAATATAAAGAAGCAACTCTAAAAACAATTTGGAATACTACGAGTAGGCTACTCCAGGAAAAATACTTCAATGACTTCAAAATTGTATTCGACCCGTTTAACAGTGTGATATTCAAAAATGCGCGAGTTGCAAGAAATGCAAAACGTAAAAGATTACAGCAGGATCCAAACAAACGAAAATGCAGTTCATCAAATTTGAGTTCAAGTGATTTGGCTAGAATAATTGGATTATGGGATGAATGTACACCAGAAGGTTTACAAAAAAAAATACCATACTGTAGCTGTTGAGTTAGCTTGGCGAGGTGGTGAACTAGCTGATTGCCTTATAGATTATTTCACGATTGAGAAAAATAATGATGGACAGGCAACCAACAGAATTGAACACAATCCAATGTTCTAATCGTTTCTGGAAATCCGAAAGTGACACATGGTTTGACAATATACCGGTAGGCAAGAACACAATTAATATGTGGACCAAATCATCTGCGCAAGCTATTGGTTTGGACATTAAGTGTAAAAAGATATCCAATCATTCGAACAGATCAACTGCAGTTGACCATTTGGCAAATAAAGGAATTCCTGAACAGCAATTAATAAAAATAACAGGACATAGCAGCTCTAATTCAATTAAACCGTACTTGAATATTAACCAAGAACGCCATGGTGAAATAATCAACACCATGCGAGGAATTTCTTCAACAGTGGAAATTAACAATCCGTCAACTTCAGCAAACTCTTCTTCCAATTTAACATTTACCAATTGTACTTTTCACAACTGTAGTTTTACATAAAAATGAATAATATATGCTTGATTAAAACTAATACATTTTGTATTGAAAATTATTAAAAGTCAGATTGACAATCAAAGTTTTGATATCTACAAAGTAAAAAATTATCTTATCGAATACTCGGGCCTTGATAAATACTCAAAATTTTGTCATAGAGAATCCTTCAAGCGAGTTGCTCAAGGATAATAGCCCTCGGCCTGCGGCTATAATCAAGCAACACGCTTTCGGCATTCTCTATGGCAAAATTATCTCGGTATTATCAAGACCCTAGGGGTATTACTACTGATAATCTGCTCGGATAATAAGTCATTTATTGAGGCTTATGTCAATCATTTGGCAGATTTGCGTGATCACCTAGCAGTAGAGCGTATATACTCTAAATATTATATCTTACAAAAATCAGACTCATTTTTTTACAAGTTTCGCAACTTTTGAAACTTTAACCAGGACTTATTTTATTATGATCTCATTATATATACATAGATAATATAAGGGCGAAGCTTGCTTATTTCAATTACACTCTGCTGGCGATATTTAAACAGCATCATCGCATTCGGACCGTGAACATAACTAAAAAGACAGCGCCATGTTTGTCAGATGATATAAAAAGGCTTCAAAAACTACGTAAAAAATATCTCAGTAAGTACAAAAATATCAAAACAGCGGATAATTGGGAGAGATACAGACAACTTCCTTGCACTACGTCTTGTAGAATAACACGTGCGAAACAAGTCTATCTTGAGAACCCAATTTTTCTCAATAGCAGTCACGAAAACTGGAAATTACTAAAGGATATGAACATCTATTAGGTCATTCAATAAGTCCGTAGGATGGATGACACATAGATGGCGTTACTTTAATTTTTGCAGATGAAAAGGTTTCCAAATATGTCAAACTAAAAGCTGGTGTACCACAAGGATCAATACCTGGTCCAATTGTGTTTTCAATATATACATCACAGCCTATAACATATTTAAAACATGGTCAGGTTCATTATTATGCAGACGATACACAGCTTTATATCACATTTGCTTCGGATAACATCACTGAATCTAATAACAAAATTAATGCGGATATAGAGGATCTAAAAAAGGCTTCAGTCGACCATTGCTTGACTATAAATCCTGATAAATCTCAGAGAGCGACTAGAACATCAGTTAAATATCATAATTGATAATGTACAAATAAAACTAGAAAATAATGCAACGAATTTAGGACTCTTACTTGATAAAGATTTGACGTTTGCAAAACATATAACAAAGTGTGGTCGGAAGGTGGTTTCAAGTCTAAAATTAATATATTCTCAAAGAAAACTTCTAAATACGAAACTAAAGAAGGTCCTGTGCGACTCGTTGGTTCTGTCACATTTTAATTTTTGTGACGTGGTCTACAGTTCGTGTCTGTTACTTGTTGATGAGAAACGTATACAAATGATACCGAACTGTTACACAACGTCTCATAGGCGGGATAAGAAAATATGATAGAGGGGTCTCAGCAAAGTTGCGGGAAATAAGATGGTTGAGTATGAAAGAGTGGCAGGTACTACATATGTATAGTATTTATAATCAACTAATTAACCAAAAAACTACCATCATACATACGTTTCGTTTTGACGTACACAACTTGGATCTCAGACACAAATCTATTATAACGCCGCCCAAACACAAGACGGCTCAGTTTGAGAGGATTACAATGTGGCCCATATGTACAACATGCTCCCAGATGAAGTGAAATTATTATAGGTTTTAAAATTTAAATTACGTATTCGAAACATTATATCCAACTTGGTCTAGTGGGGTAATGGCTGCAATGTTAAATGTTTTTTTTTGTTCTGCTGCCAATAATTTGTTGTTTGTTAGGGGTAAATTTGTATTGCGTTATGCATTATGAATATATTAGGTTAAGTTAGGAGGCATACGCCTCATCCTCGCCTTTTGTAATTTTATTACAATAAAGTCATTTATTATTATTACAAATGATGCAGAGCACAGTGGACGCCCAATTTCCAGAAAACGTCAAAAAATTCACAAATTGGTTATGAACGACCGCAAATTGAAGGTGCTAACATTGTAAAATAATATTATAATAATAATATCTTTATTAGTCTTTCAAAAGTACATAGATTCTGTACATAGACACGTCAAAATACAAAACACAAAAAACATTGAGCATAAATTAATGAAAACTGAAAATATAAATAAAAATACAAATACATATTTATACATATACAACAAACTCTTGATACAGCTTATCAACACTATACTGAGGTGGTAAATTCCTGTAGGCTGTAGAACGCACCGTTTGTAAGAAACTCTTTTAATAAATTTTTGAAAATGCTCATATTTGCACAGTTTCTTATCTTTGAGCGAAGAAGATTGAAATAAAAGTATCTTGAGTACAGAGGCGATTTTTTATAAAACTTGTGTTTGGGTCGAGGTAGATATAAGAGATCCCTCCCTCGAGTAGGATAGCGATGACCATCTCCCCGTCTTCGAGCCTGATTCTTATTTTTAAATATAGGACAAAGAGTTTTATATAAGTAAATACATGGAACAGTGAGGATGTTATATTTCCTAAAAGTACATTTACAAGTCCCTCTGTATGGAATATTGAATATATATCGAATTGCTCTTTCTTGTAAAATGAACACTCTGTCCACCTCCGCAGATCTACCCCAAATCGCTATATTGTACGCGACAGACGAATGTATAAGAGCATAATATACAGAAATGAGGGAATGCTTGTCCATATATGTTTTTAGAGAAAGCAGCACGTATAGACTTCTAGAAAGTCTGCTACATAGGTTGTCAACATGACCAATCCAACTCAACCCCGGATCAACATACACACCCAACAACTTAGCAGACTCTGCCCAAGGTAAAAGAAGTGCATCAATACATAAATTGAAAGGCAGTGGATTTTTATATTTATTAAAATGAAAAGCAATAGTCTTGCTATAATTGATCATCAGTCTATTTTTATGACACCACGACTGAAATTCCTCTAGAGTTACGTTGATTTTATATTCTAAGAGCTCAGGATCTTTATCGTATATTAGAATGGTGGTATCATCAGCGTACATATACACGGTACCATGTGAAATGCTCGTGGGAAGGTCGTTAATGTGCAGTAGGAAAAGCAGCGGTCCAAGTATACTCCCCTGAGGAATACCCAAATCAATTTCTTGAGATTCCGATATAGATGAATAAATCTTTACCGCCATCCTTCTATGAGTTAAATAGGAGTCAATCCACCTATTTATAGGCCCACGCAAACCCAGCTGATCTATCTTTCTACAAAAGAAATCCTTATCCACCACATCAAACGCACTTGTCAGATCAAACAACACACCCACCGCATAGTGCCCGCTATCAGTTAAATCGTGTATCTGCTGTACAAACTCATAAGTACACGTTTCTGTTGAAAAACCTGGCCGAAAACCATGTTGACACTTACTTATGATTTTAGTGGAGCCCAGATATCAGATGGTAGTGTTTTTACAATTTTAGACGAATATTTGGGTATGCTAAAGCTCTGTGCAAAGTGGGTGCCGCGTATGCCCACAGTCGACCAAAAACAACAACGAATTCTATCGTCGATAACAAGTAATAGTTTATGCTGGCTTTAATATTTTATCTTGCTACGGCACTGTCTTCGGCAGGATTTAGCTGTGGAGCTTTCGCCATCGCACTTTGTCACCTTCTGTGCTTTATGTCTTTGATGGATAGTTTTATGCCGTACACAGCTGTTTCTTAACACCTCTATTAATGTCATTTTTCGGGCGATTATTTATCAAAATCTCACCCTTCGATGTACGTTATGGATGATGAAAATAAATTTTTCTGACAACGCTGCCAATAACTTTTAATCTATTTAATAGTTAACAAGGTACGATCAATCACTAATACGACGTCGGCATGGAAGTGGTGTCAGTAATGATGAAGAATGGTTGATCAAACATCTCCTTAATAATTTGCACAATTCTTCAGCTACATGTGACCATGACACGGCCCCATGAGGGGTTAGGGAAGAAAGAAATAATCGAGTTCGCGGGTAGGCCTTCTAATTTCAACTGCAACCTTGCAAAATCATTCGTGTAGACCGATCCTAGAGCTGCAGATTTTGTCACAAAATTGAGACACCCAATCACCACCATTTACCGGCTGTTGTAGGTCGACGCTTTCTCTCTCCTTTCGACGCTGTCTCTATGCATCCTCATGTCATCGACACTGCTCCTCGTAAATGGTACGCCACCATTTCGGTCGGTCATTCGCGATCTATTCCCAGTTGTTCTTCACATCTAAGCCACACTTCTTCATGTTTGTATTAAGAACATTCTTGGACTTCTTTTGCTGCCCTCCCTGATTTCGTGGGTCGACCTTAAGCTGTGAGTAAAGAATTCTATTCAGAAGGCGTTCCGTTGGCATGCGGATTATCAATCATCGCCTCAATGCTAGTTGTTTCAGCTTCCTCCACAACGCTGAGGTTTGTTCGTCGGTCCTGCCAATTAATTCCAAGAATTCATCTAAGACATCGTTGATGGCACTTCTCTATGATTTTTAAATGCCTCCGATAAGTGGTCCAAGACTCAGAGGTATACGTAATTAAGGAACTACAATAGCACCTTAGTTCGAACGTCGACGTTATGATTATCGGAGACTCTCGTTCTCAGACGGCCAAAAGATGCGCTTGCCCATCTTATACGATGCTGAATTTGTTCATCCATATTTGCGTTCAACGCGAGAATGCTGCCGAGGTAAGAGAAACTCCCTTAACTCCAATATGTGTGCCAGGCATAGACTGCAGTGCGGTAACGAAGTACCTGAGTACTCAGCAACATTCAACAACAACTTGTTTATTGATAAGGCTTATATTGTTGTTACCTGAGTGCAAAAAATCAAACGCAAGCACCAGGAACTTCATCTTCGCTTACAGGCACTGGATGGGATGCCATGTCGGCA
This sequence comes from Apoderus coryli, assembly GCA_911728435.2. Classification (NCBI taxonomy): domain Eukaryota; kingdom Metazoa; phylum Arthropoda; class Insecta; order Coleoptera; family Attelabidae; genus Apoderus; species Apoderus coryli. Next base: position 13,464,436 of record OU452209.1, on the reverse strand, counting down.
CGGGAAATAATTGGCCTGACATTTTTCGAAAAGAGTGGTCGTGTAGTTACAGTGAATTTTGAAAATTATGTGAATCAGTGGCTAGTTAGTTACATCAATCTTTCATTAAATCAACTAAGATTAGAAAATTATAAAGAACATGAATGATTGAATATACAAGCGGCTAATAGACTCAGTTGCAGTCCTCGAGACAATAGTTCAACCTTAAAAAGAAATTGAGATCGAATGAAATATATCGATACATTTCTTGCATCTCTATTAATGAAAGCAAGAATATATCGATAATTTCTTGCATCTCTATTAGCGACAGAAAGTTGACATTTCTAGCATCCGCGGGAAATTAAATGTATCCGTTCGAGTAACAATATGTGCAGACAGAGGGAGATATCAACTATTTCCCATCCATCAGACTTAGGTTATTCAAAAATATATGATCACATCCATCCATCTGACGGCTCTCATGACACTGTCACTTTAGGTTATTATCACTTTTTCAGTAATATTACTTCAAATACACAATGACAACTATATGGAATAACTATTTTATAACACTACAATATACAACAGGTTGATAGAAATTGATCTTAAACATGAAAATAATGCCGAAAACTCTTAGGCTATTAATGTAAACAAAGAAAATAATAATAAACTATTTGACACAAGCAATTTGTCTGTCGTTAGAAAAAACATCTTACCAAAACCAAATTATGACGGGAACTAGAAGTGTCAACTAAACTGAAATAAGTGACACCAACGTCAGAAAAAAATTCCACCAAATTATGACAAACCAACGAACCATAATAGAGAGATATGATATCCTAAAAAAGGACGTCTGCCGCTATTAACGTTAACGTTAATTTAACACCAACGAGTTTCAAATAGAGAGATATGGTAGTTCTAAAAAATAACGTCACCTATGATGATAATCATATTATAGGCAGCCATTTTTAGACTAGCAGATTTAAAATACCTATCTACTATATTTATAGTAGGTATTTAGTATAAAATTTTATAAGGTTATTGAATTTGACAAGTGGATTTATTATTTAAATTAAGTATTTATCAGATTATAACAACATTAATTAATAAGCAGCATGTACAGGGTGATGTAAAAAAAAAATTAATTAGCAGACATTTAACAAATTTTATAAACTGCAATCGAATAAATTTTAAATGTTTAGAAATTTTTAGCATACACTTTAAATTTATATACGGGGTGAGTCAAAAATGTATTTGTTTATTTTTTTAAAGTCAAAAAGTAATATTTCGAATAATCTTTTGATTTAGATTTGAATTCATGATTTCTTTAGCGTGTAACTATAAGCTCGTTGAGGTGATCTACGGGGTAACTCAAAAATGTTTCAATTTATCTTCAATATTTTTAGGAGATATATAGATTTTTGAATTTTTTTTTATAACCCTCAATGACTTATGTCATAGATAAAACTACCACAAAACGACTGGGAAATCACGCAGTGATTTCTTGTAATAATAATAATAATAAAAAAAGTTCCGTGACCTTATATATGGGTTGTTGAAAACACAACCAAATTATTTTAGCAAAAATAAAATAAACTTGAGGAAATGAAGTTTGTGTTTAATTAAGCAGCTGCGCGTGTCGGGTGTAAATAGATTTCGGATTAAGTTTATTATTTTGATTTTACTTTCCCAACTAGGTAAAACATATTATGCATGAAATATGTTTAGAATTACAAGGAGAATCCAAAAAATATATAATTTATATATGGTCGTCTTTAAAATAAGACACCCATTTCCGGTATAACCGGAAGTACTAGATTCATGAAAACATTTTAGCTGGATTGGTCCCGACAACCTATGGACTACACCTAATTTTCAGATTGTTTCACATTGTAGTTTCTCCATAATCGATCGAATCCCTTCCCGGTGGGGTATAGTGAAGATATCCACTGTTGAATTCAATTACCTTAGTTTTAGAAAAGTCTATCTATTTTAGCTTCAATTGGATGCAATCGGGTGCAAAACGAACATAAAAGAAAAAAAAAATAATAGGATTACAAAAAACCCTACACACATGGTTAAAACCAATCGTATCGTTGCCAATACAACTGGCTTTTCTTGTTTATCTCAGGAAATAAAAATAAAAAAAAAAGCTCACACACACATACAGAAAATAAAGCACGGGAAAATAGTGCGAACAAAAATTTGTGTGGGCTCCAGGTGCATTTTGTGCACCACGTTTTCACAATACCCAGATAATATTCCCTATTTCAGTCTCTGGAAATAATTGGCCACTTTTCGGAAAATTCAATTATTTGCACTGGGATTCATTCGGTAGAAGTGAGTGCGATTAGCTTTCTGGATGTTCGCTTGAAATTAAAAATATGTCGTATCGTTTATTGTGAAACCCTTTTTAATGGATACGTACTTTATTCTAGTTAATTAGAGAGAAAATTTGTTGGAATTAGTAGGGGTTCCCGGGTGGATTATTACGAGAGCATCTGTGTTAGCATTTGTTATTGAGTGAACATATATAAGAACAGTATACACTTCTATACCAACATATTGCATATTTAATTACTAGTCCTTATTTCTCACCTTATGTTTTCCTTTAACACTTTTTGAGTGTTTTATTGCTAGGCCTCTTGATCTCGAGGGTTTTACGTTTAATTTAATTTAATTGTTGTTTTGTGCTGCCCTAAAGTGCTTACTTTCATCACTAACATAATTAATAGTTGCATTCTGCTGTGTTACTACCCACAACTATGGAAAACATCTCGAGTCGTTCCAATAGCTAAGAAGAAACATGCCTCTAGTTACAATGATTTAAGACCAATAAGCTTTTACCTACAATATCCAAGCTTTTAGAGAAAGTAATGGATCAGCAAATTCGAAGCTATTTGAATATCTACAATATCTTGCCTTCAACCCAGTTTGGATTTAGGCCAGTTGCACCTCTGCAATTTTAGGGATAACAGACGACACCTTGGGCCAGATTGATTGTGATACCATAAATCATCATATACTTTGTGCAATTTTTAACTTTATTGGTGTCTCAACATCTGCGTGAAGCGTTATATGTGTGACCGTAAGGAATACGTCATAACATCTCAGGGACAATCTTCTAATGGTATAATTTCTTGCGGTGTTCCTTGGGGCCCTATTTTAGGACCTATACTGTAGGCTGTCACTACATCTCAACTTCATTATTACGCGGACGATACGCAGCTTTACCACTCATTTTTACCTTCGGAAATGAATGAGGCTGAGTCGGCACCAATTAAAGGTCAATTCTAAGAAGTGCTGTCTACTTGTGTTTGGAAAGGATAAGGTTGATTCTAACATTCGGATTAGCGAGAATGATCATTATCTGAATAGCGCGAAATCCGCGAGAAATCTGGGTATTATTTTGCATGTAAATTTGCGATTTAAGGAACATTTTAGTAGAAATATTCAGAGAGGTTACCTAGCGCTTAAACCTTTATATACCCATCGTAGTGTTCTTTCAGAAGAAGTTAAAATCAGATTATGCGATAGCTTGGTCTTATCACACTTTAAATATTCTGAGGTTTTGTATGGTCCTTGTTTAGACAGTCTTGATGATTTGAGGATACAAAAGTCATACCTTCGCTTTATATATGGCATTAGAAAATTTTTGCCTGCATCATATAAATTAAACTCTGCGAACTGGCTGAATATGAACAAAAGGCGTATTTTTTCATAATCTCGTTTGTTCGTGGTGGTATCCATACGAAAAAATTAAGTTCAGGAACCGATGTGCACACTTTGAACTTGAGATTTAGGGGTTTGATCTCATTACCGTCTCATAGTTATATTATAACGTCTACGCATTGTACAATGGAGTCCCCGAGATATATAAGTATGTTATCACTGAATAAACAAATAATAATGTTACAAATTGCTAACGTAGCACTTCTTCTTTATGTATTGTAAGCTTAAAATTAAAATTATTCAATGAGACTGAATAATGCAGAAGGTGTCCTGCTCAAGGACGTAAAGTATTGATGATGTCGGGATTCATACACTAGACTGGCCTCCAATAAGTCCTGATGCTATCCCATAGAACATCTATAGGAGATTTTGAAGCTACGTTTACGAGCATGAAATGAAACAGCCTCTATTCATAGACATAACCGAGAGGGCGCAAACGCTCCGTTCTGCGTCCGGAACCCATCTTTGGCCTTCCAAAAAGCCATATGAAGGAAGAACTTCGGAGATGGGAAAAGGAACAACTTAAGTCCTACTGGAGAAACACTCCAGGCCTAAGACAATCAAAAAGGTTTATGCAACCTTCAGAGGCCAACGCAGGGAAGCTTATCCAACCGGGGTGGAAGCGACCTAAGGCGAATCACAGGCCTTTTGACGGGACAACACTCAGTGAAGTACCATCTCAAAAAGATGGGCCTAACCGAGGACAACACTTGTCGGTTTTGCGAAGACGCAACAGAGACAACAGAACACGTGCACTGCGAATGCATGGCACTTTTCGGCAAAAAGCTATAACACCTTGGAGGGGTGACCCTAACACCCGACGAGGCAAGGAATTTAGCCCCCAGAGAAATCATCAACTAAAATTGTGGGACAGCTGGGCAATTCATAGATTAGAATCATTCACAAAAGATCTTCTGCAGGTCGAAGTGAGGGGAGGCCACACCGCCTGAACGACTCCGAAAAACAATCTACAATCTAGACATAACCGCCAATCATCACAAATTGGCATAGTGGGCAATTGGCGGACTTCAGTGCCATTAAAAATAATCAATAGAAAAAAAAACAACAACATCATCCGTATTTTATATTCAACCCTTGTACCACAGTGCAGTTTTTGTTATAATGGCATTTATATGTTTTATGCTAAAAAATATAGCAATATTAATAATGTAACTTAATTTATTTATTGTTCGGGTACACGAGAGTCTTTTTAATATTTAAATATATGGAGTAGAAAAAATGTACGTTCCGAGAGAATGGTATATTTTCAATTTAAAATATTTAAGTGTGTACCTTTTAATTTGAATTTTTCACTGCAAATAGTTGATGAATTTAGAGTAAAATTAAATTCCGTTTCTGCATTTTTACGTCAGCCTCTTTTTATGAATATTACAGCAAAAGAAAAAACCAAATGCTTTATTAGTACGAAAAACTGTGCACATAATTAAAACAAAAATTTGATGAATTAACCGGTAACCATCTAATAAAGCCATATTTAACCCTTAAGGGATCGTGGTAAGCACGCAATCATACCATAAACAAAGTCATATGTGCATCCGCACAACTGTCAGAAATAGAGAAAACAATTTATTATCTAGAGCTTTGCCAGTGCCGTTGAGAACGAAAACTTTACTAACCAAATTAATTATAAATAATATAATCAAAACATGGAAGTATTTTAAACTTGAACTACCAAACTCTAATGCTTTCTTACCTCTCCATATCATATATGAGATCAGCATAAAACAGTCTCAAAAATGTGACAATAATTTACAGTATAGAATTTGGCTTGTACGAAGGTTGTTTATACTGCCTTCGCATCTGGCTCTATTCTCACAATGGCAAAAATCGCAAAGTATTTAATAAATATGTTAAAATTGCGGTCATTTTTGCTCAGTGAATAACCTGAATTTAGAGTAAGTTTTAGTTTGTAATATGACTGAATCAATTCTGTCTACGTATACTAAGGTTGTAATTATTTTAAGTTAAGATTACTACGATAATTATTGAATTCTATTAAAGAAACACTTGTAATGAGGTTGTATTTAAATAAAGGAAGTTCACCGGAGTTAGCTGGAAGTACTAGATTCTTGAAAATATTGTAGCCGAAATGCTCCCGTCGACCTAAGTGCTACACCATATTTTGAGATTGTTCCACAGTGTAGTTTCTCCATAATGAATCGAAACCCCTTCCCGGTGGGACGCCCGGTATAGAATACAGAAAGCAGGACCGAAAAAGCTCCGTTTTTGTACGAATCGCATACAAGACTTTATGTTCGATTATTTCAAACTAAACTAAAAACGCTTAAAAATCTTTGCTAACAGACGATGACAGGTTTTCTAATATAAACTCTGGCAACAATGAAAACCCTTCTAAATTTTCATCAGCTCCGTCTGTCACTTTACTTTATTGTCAGAAAAGTATTACAAATTTCTTGCAGACTAAGTCATATTTAAATGTTCAAAAGTATAAATATCGTTATAAAAATATATCAAATAAGATAATGCATAATAAAGATGTATAAAAAAAATAATATAACAAAATATTTTAAAATACATGCGCAACACAATAATGTTACTCTAAATTATGTTGTCAAAATAAGTGCGAAGACAAAGAATAAAATTACAAATCCACTAAAAAACATTCACAAAGTAAAATATGCAAATAACAGCACAATAATACATCGGTATAATGCAAAGAATAGAAGAGAAAAAAATAATAACAAATCATCAAAATTAAGATCAAATCAAATCAAATGCTACCATGTATTAAAAAGTAGTTTTCCAGCGACTAATAGGCTTTCTCAAGAAGAATGCGCTTAAGATCCTCTCTAAATTGTTTGGAATTCTGTACAGTGGTTAAGTTTGATGGTAAATGATTATACATTCTGCGACTGTCATAAAGGAGTGATTTTTTCAATAGAGTAGATTTTGGTGTAGTTGCTGGTGTGTCTCGATGTACCTAATCTGTGGTTTACGTTAAAATAGATCGAGGTTGGTACAACAACTCTTAATTCTTATAATTTCGGTCCAGGCCCACACCAGTTCTTTTTCATAATAATTTTTTGGCTAAACTGGTGTTGGGGTTTTAAAATTATACCAAAATGTTGAACTTTAATATTTCTTGAGAGAGAGATGTATTTGGCGACACCTAGCGTGAACAGGCAATATGCCGGGTGAAACACAGTTCACAACGATGGCCGGACAAGAAGCAACACCTCCATTACATCCTATTGCCAACACTAAATGCGCCCGAATCCCATAGCAGGGAGGCTTTATTTAAGAATTGCTTGTTACATAAAGCAACAAGACTTTAAGTTATGTTGGAAATTTGTTTCACACTACTATGCTTTCACCAGACGGCCGTTTCGTCGATCCACGACTCATCAGTGGTGATCGGCAGGCAGTGTGACCCAAACTTCCAACATTTACAAAGAGCTTAGGCAATAGGATGTAATGGAGTTGTTGCTTCTTGTCCGGCCATCGTTGTGAACTGTGTTTCACCCGGCATATTGCCTGTTCACGCTAGGTGTCGCCAAATACATCTCTCTCTCAATCAATTCTCGTGCTAGTATAAGCTCTTTGTAAATGTTGGAAGTTTGGGTCACACTGCCTGCCGATCACCACTGATGAGTCGTGGATCGACGAAACGGCCGTCTGGTGAAAGCATAGTAGTGTGAAACAAATTTCCAACATAACTTAAAGTCTTGTTGCTTTATGTAACAAGCAATTCTTAAATAAAGCTTCCCTGCTATGGGATTCGGGCGCATCTAGTGTTGGCAATAGGATGTAATCGAGTTGTTGCTTCTTGTCCGGCCATCGTTGTGAACTGTGTTTCACCCGGCATATTGCCTGTTCACGCTAGGTGTCGCCAAATACATCTCTCTCTCAATCAATTCTCGTGCTAGTATAAGCTCTTTGTAAATGTTGGTAGTTTGGGTCACACTGCCTGCCGATCACCACTGATGAGTCGTGGATCGACGAAACGGCCGTCTGGTGAAAGCATAGTAGTGTGAAACAAATTTCCAACATAACTTAAAGTCTTGTTGCTTTATGTAACAAGCAATTCTTAAATAAAGCCTCCCTGCTATGGGATTCGGGCGCATCTAGTGTTGGCAATAGGATGTAATGGAGTTGTTGCTTCTTGTCCGGCCATCGTTGTGAACTGTGTTTCACCCGGCATATTGCCTGTTCACGCTAGGTGTCGCCAAATACATCTCTCTCTCAATCAATTCTCGTGCTAGTATAAGCTCTTTGTTAATGTTGGAAGTTTAGGTCACACTGCCTGCCGATCACCACTGATGAGTCGTGGATCGACGAAACGGCCGTCTGGTGAAAGCATAGTAGTGTGAAACAAATTTCCAACATAACTTAAAGTCTTGTTGCTTTGTGTAACAAGCAATTCTTATTTAATATTTCTTACAAACTAAGGGAATAAGCGGCAGAGTTGAAAGGTAGCCCAATTGAAGCAATCCTAACAACCGGCAGCTCGGTCAGGAGTAAGGAGAGGGTTGTGCCACTGGTTTATGGGCGGTCAAAACCAGAAACCAACGTTCTTATGTTCACCCTCCAACTATCGCTCAATAAATAAAACTCTAAATGTATGTTACCCAATTACTAACTATATTCAATTAAAATATCACAGTAAAAGTAAAAGTTGAAATTTATTGATTATTACTATTGAATTAAAATTTGAACTCAATCAGCTCGCAATAAATTCACCCAAATAATTATATAATTATAACACAATAGCTCTATCAACAATCTAAACAGCCAATCACTGTTCAATAAACTCATCAATCGGTTAACCGTCATAAAACGAAAACCAATCAGTTAAATTTTACTAATTAAAATGATCGGAAAAGTTTAAACGTTATCAATAACTTCAAAATATTTACACACATAATAAATGTTAAATTGCAATACTAATTGGAACACAAAATATACTTTTCGCGATCTCGAAACTTACAATACTTATTATGTACTTAAACCTATCTGAACGTAAACAAGATTCAATCATAAGCTGACAGCCAGCCACTTCTAGTTCTGAGTAACTTGTCACTTGAGTCGAGTTACTCTTCATTTATTAAATCAGGTAAAGAATACTAAATGTATGGCGTGTGATTAATTAACTTGAATTAAGAAGATAGCGACTAGAGAGAATAATAAATAACAGTAATTTAGAGTTGTACTCATCCTGATACTAGTCTAAATCTCATCATCCATTAATCGTGCATTAATCCAATACCATACACGTCTTAATTTCTGCAACGATGACCAAATACCAACCCAAGTATCTACTTCAACTCACGTTGTGGCAAACTTCCAGCAGCAAACAACCTAACAACCCTTCTTCACGCACAAACCTTCGATAAAGCTTCACAAAAGGCCTGGTGAATGTTTAACAGGTAAAGGTAGAAACGTAAACACGACGCAGAACGTAAACGTAAAAGCGTAAAAACCATAGGATCCTAAAATTATAGGATCGTCAAATCGTAAAAGCGGAAAAAAGCCGTTGATGGTATGTGGCTTTTTAATGTGAATTAGAGCTATATAGCTCTTCCAGAATACTCCAACCAGTTATTGTTGGTCGATAACGATTCAGTCCAAGTATCACGAGTACATTCAATCCGGAAAAATACCGACTTGTGAGAAGATTACTCAACAAACGTAAAACGTACTACACAATAAAATCTGTCTCACGAAAAAGGAATATCATTATTAAAACGATCTTCGATAACAGATCTATAGAATTGATTATATATTTATTTATTTATATTCAAATTACAAACACCATTTAGGTAATAACATGTAACCCTTAACAAAATTAGAAACTAAATAACAGCATAAAATTTACACTATACAAACAGACAACAATTCAGACTAGTAGAATTACATTTTAAAATATCTATCATCAACTGGCAGACATTAACTGAAATAGAGACCTGATTTCATGAACACTAGTGCTGCATAAGTCGAGACCCTCAGCGTCTACAATCTGATTGCCAATCGAACACATTGCATTCAATGGTGACAAGCTAAAGTTATCTATATGAAACATTTCCCTAGAGTTAATTCTTAATTGTATCTTTGGAACTTTGAAATGTATTTGACTTATTAAACCACAATTCACTTTGTTTGTACAATTTATAATATTATATAAATATATCAAACATTGCATATTGCGCCTATCACAGAGTGTTTGTATCTTGTATTGCTGATACATTGTTTTGTATGAGATTTTAAACGGATAAACTCCATGTTCCTTCTTATATATAAATCTCAAGAACCTTTTTTGTACCCTCTCGATCTGGTCACTATGACAAAAAGCCCTTGGGGTCCAAATAACACATGCGTATTCAAGGTGCGTACGGACTAAGGTGTTATATAACTTAAAAATTGTGGATAGTTCAAAGTTTTTGCTATTCCTCATTATAAATCCCAACGACCTATATGCTTTCCCAGTTATGTACTGGTAATGACTGTTAAACTTAAAGTTTGATTGAAAAAATACACCCAGATCTTTGATTTCGTGTTTCCTAACTAGGGATATGGAATTTAATGTGTAGTCATATGTGATGGGATCTATTTTCCTTGTGAATGTTTGTATGGAACATTTGAGTACATTTAAGGTCATTGCATTGTTTTTGAACCAATCAGATATCGAGTTTAAGTCGTCCTGCAATTGTTCGCAGTCTTCGACGCTGTCTATGATTTTAAACAACTTAAAGTCATCAGCAAACAGCAGTCCACGAGACGCAAGTGCTATACTGGGAAGATCGTTGATGTAAATGTTAAAAAGTAACGGCCCCAAGTTACTGCCCTGCGGTACACCAGAAGGGTTAATGAATTCAGTTGAATGTTTACCCGCTACTCTGACTGTCTGTTTTCTGTTTGTTAAATAGGATTTAATAAATTGAATCGATTGACCTGAAAATCCCATCCTTCCAAGCTTATACAGCAGTAACGTATGGTTCACTTTGTCAAAAGCTTTAGCGCAATCCGTGTATACGACGTCCAGCTGTCTACCCCGTCGAATAGCCATAGAAGCATACTCCGAGAAAACTAGTAGATTAGTGATGGTAGATCTCCCATTTATGAAGCCGTGTTGATAATCACGGATGTATAGGCGTCACCACACCAATCTTTAGATCCCCGGGAAATGTACCTGTTTTGATTGCCAAATTAAATATGTGGGCCAAAGGTTCTGCTACAAATTCCACACATCCCTTGTATATATAATCTGGTATACCGTCAATACCAGAATTCTTTTTGGATTTGAGCTTTTTAATGGATTCAATGACCATCTCCTCAGTAACCGGCTGGAAATCAAAACAGCCCAGCTCGACATCGCTCGCATCGCCCTCACATGAAACCTCATACACGGAACCAAAATAATTAGCAAAAGCATTCGCTATCGCTTCTGCATCAGCGAACACCTCACCCTCATATATCATCTCAGTGGGTATACCACTCTGACTCTTGCGCCCATTTATAAACGACCAAATAAAACAGGTAATAATAATGACATAATTTTAGGCCTAGCCCCAGCTGACCCGACAGGGCAATTATAATGTCAAACCGCAACAGCTGATTGAAATGCAAAATAGCCAACTCTAACCTATAAATAATATTATAAACAAACAGTAACATTTTATATTTATTATGTGTGTAAAGATGTTAATTAATTTCGGAAAATTATGACCAGTATATTATGTATGGTAATTAATTTTATATCAGGCAATGATTTAATACCAATCTTTCCGCAAAAATGGTTTCAATAGTAACCAACTCAGATATAATATGAGTAAACAAAGTGGAATGGGATTTAAATATCTGTGAAAATCGTTCCAGCAATCATAAATCTAAATCTAATATGAGACAAGTGAATAAAGCGAAGTATTCCATTAACCAAAACTGATTTCACAAAGAAGTAACCGATAAAATCATATTAATTGTAAGTAAACAATGAAAATATTTGTAGTTGGTAAATTTCTGAGTTAGCCTTACTCAAATAGCAAAATTAGGTCCTAACACTGGGGAGTTGGGATAAAAAGAGTTGGATGGGGCGGAGCATATAACTTTCAGTCGCTCAAAACTTTTAACGTAACGACACTGTTTAGGCGAAATAAAATAAATTGCTCCGGTCGCTTATTTCATATTCAGATAGTGTATTATTTACATATTTCTGTAATTAAGGTAAACAGGAGGAGAAAGACATACACATACAGCAGTCTGAATGTGAAATATTGCGACAACAACAAATTAACATACACGAGTAATACAAAAAGAGTCACTAGTCGGATTTGGCTTCTTTCGTAATTTATTTCAAGTGATAAGAAATATATGTCGGCCAGATATATATATTGCACGCATACCTTTACTTTATATTAATAGGATATTAGCAGGACAATATATTATTTGGGTCTTTAGAAAAAAAATTACTTGGACGTTGCTAGTTTTCCTGAAGGAAAACTGCAGGAAGTGTCCTGTGTCATGTGCGGTAAGTTATGGTTGTGAAAACTCCATCATAGTGCACATGGAAGAAAAACGTAATTTTCCTGCTAACTTCACGTCCAAGCTTTGTTTTAGGGAATATATTGAGTGTATAAATTTCGGCTAGTATTTTTGACTCTTTGTTAGTTCTATTGTCTGTCCTATTCCAAAAAGGATGGAAGTGCAGCAGTTTTTTGATTTGAGGCCCATCAGTATTCTGCCTGCTATGTCGAAGATTATTGAAAAAATAATGGAGAGCCAATTGCGTGAGTACTTGAACAAGAACAATATTCTGCCCCCAGTTCAATCTGGATTTAGAGCTGGATATAGCTGTTGTATCACATTGATGAATATTGTTGATGATGTTGTGCGAATGTCTGATAATGGTTCTAGTACTCTGATGGTGCTTCTTAACTTTAGTAGGGCATTTGATACGATAAATCATATTGTTTTCATGTGGTCTCGGTAATGGAGCGGTTGCGCTGATTGAATCTTATTTTTCTGACAGGGTACAAGTTGTGAGAATTAATAACAATATATCTGCCCCACATACCATATCCAGGGGATTCCCGCAGGGGTCAATTTTGGGCCCTCTGCTGGTTACTTTGTATACTTCTCAGTTTTACAGGTTTGTGCAGTACTAACGACTGTCTATGTATGCGGATGATACGCAATCTTTTCGTCCGGAAGAATACCTTATTGCAAACACCAGGGTGAACAGGGATTTGAACTCGTTGGCAGAGAGAGCTTCACAACATCATTTATGCACAAATCCAGGGAAGTCGGTGGCTGTCTTGTTTGCAAAGAAGACTGACTATGACTTTCTTAGTGAGGCCTATCTGGCATTAAGACTTTTATACCCTCACAGATTGTCCCTTACTATAACCACAAAAAAAATGCTTTTTGAGACCTTGGTTTTGTCTCAATTTACCTATTGTGCACCACTAATAATTCCTGTCTTGATACTGACACAATGGGTCGGCTGCAGCGTGTTCAAAATTCCTGTATGAGATTTATTTTTGGAATTAAAAAATATGAATGAATATATATATCTCATACACTTGTAGATTTAAAGTGGCTTAATATGAGAAACAGGTTCAAATATTACGCTCTCTGTCTCCAACATAAAATAATCTTGTATAAAAAACCAACTTACTTGTTTAATAAAATAGAGGTTCGTACAGATGTGCATCATATTAACGTTCGATCTCGTGGTCTCATAACTCCTGCAATCCATAGGTCAGTTGTATTTCAGAGGAGATTCTCATACGATGATTCGAAACAATTATAATTCCTTACCGGCAAATCTGAAGTTGATGAGATTGGCTGAGTTTCGATGCTCTGTTTGTCAGTATTTATATGAACAGCAGAATATGTAACTTTGACTTGTTGTGGTGCTCATAGTGCATTGTATGCTATTTATTTTGTCTTTTTTTTTTTGAATTTCTTAAATTTAAATTTATTTGGTTTATTTCAAGAAGCACATTTAGGGCATACAATTTATGAATTTGGTGTAATGCAATGTAATTGTGTTATGTCAGGGTTAAGTCGTAGAGCACCTTGTGGTGAACTTCCCCTGACTTTCCCATTTATATTTTATTTACTTATTATATATATATCATATTTTGTAGTATATTCCGCTTCAGAAACCTTCACAACATGGCTGACAAATTTTAATGGCGCTTGTGTACATGGTCCTGGCCAAATCAAAGGACTGTGTAGTTTATAAAAAATTGTGAATTTTTTATTCAATTTCGATAGATGCCGAAGAAGAAGACGAACTGAATAATATCTTATTCACGAATGCTAAACATAAGTAGACATGTATTTTGTACCTACTCACCGCCTTATTCTCTAGACAAACAGTATATTTGGCAACGTCGATTTCCAGTTCATTTGTTTGTGTTTACATTATTTCGTTGTAACATTATACAAGTAATTTGTGTCCGCTGTGTTTCGCTCTGCTTAGTATGAGTTCGTCACAGTTCCACAGTCGTTGCCCATCTACAATATCGGCCTGTATTTAATCACAATGGGATATACAACAGTAGATATATGTAAACTAGTACCATCTACATACACACAGTAATGCACATCCTATCACAAAGAGACCGATCAAATCCAATGTATAGGTACACCAGCCGTAAAAATAGAAATGAAATGAAAATAGTGTAAACACAAAACGCTAGCAGGAGACCATTTTATCCTTCTGCTAGCATCACCCAAAATATTTGGGTATCAGCTTCGGACGGTGGTCTTCAAGCGTTCTGTCGTCGATGCCAAATAATGTAAAACTATACAATGAATTTGTGTTCGTGAATCAATCGTCCTTCTTGTCAAGCTAGCATTCCTAAAGTGCTTGTTCTCTTCTTGAAGTACAAGCTGTTCCAGAATTTGTTTCTATTTCTGGTTTTTGTACGTTAGAAGAATTGTCAGGAATTTGAACATTACACGAGCTTTCTGGGTTGTCTACATTACAAGTTTCTGTATTACCCAAAGAAGACATAGTTTGTTCGACGTTTCTTTCCGCTATCACTACGTGTAGTTTTTTGTATACGTAATTCTCTCATGAAACAGTCTGGGATTGATTTAGACTTTTTTTTTTGTTGAAGGGTTTTTACCTAAAAAAATCAATGTAATTGACATTTCTGGCGCATGGGCATACATTTAGAGCGTTTTCGTTTGAGTTTCGCATTGTCAGGGCAACAATGTTGAAACATGTGAAAGAATTTGGGACGCATTGAGGCGATCTGAAGCATTTACGTGGCAGAAAATATCTGAAGAACCGTCCCAAGTACATATAGGAGCCATTGATGATATCAGAATTGTTAACCCCAATCATGGTTGATTTATATTATATAATTATGAAAATTATCATTCGTTAGTTCGTATTGCATATTCCAACAACACAAGAATAAGCCTCACTAAAGTGTACAGATCAGCTCAATAAAAACCGTCAATAATTCAACTTATGCTTACTCAATATCTATTTCGTATGATCATGCAGTACTTAATTGTATACAAATTTGTTAAAATATATCAGGGTTTGCATTGTAAGTAATATGGCGCTAGGCTAGAATTATTCGTTATTTTCATTAAGTATAATAATAAATTATTTATCGATGCCGCAACAATTCAAGCAAAACATGCAAAAACAAAAAGTTTCCTAATTAAACAGACAATGTTAATTATTCATTACTGAATAGCAGAGGCGGCACTGAAATAAAATATTAGTTTAAATTACTAGCCCCAAATAATGATTTTTCGAAATGAGTACAAAAAGCTTTAAAACTTCAGTAGGTACCTTAAAGAAGTTCTCAAGGATCCTTTGGGCTACCTCGTCTATATTTTGTTGTCTCATAGCAGCTTGTCTTATTAAATTGCCCAATGTATGCTTGGCGGGCCACACTCCATGATAGTGGAGAGTGGAGTTGGCTAGCCTAGTACATTGGTTGACCCAGGAGACAAATAATATCCTGTATCCATAGGCTGCACCCACTAGCGTGTCCCCATATTCAAGCGTGGATGGAGCAATGTATTTATATCGCGTTAGTAATGTTTGACATAAGACCCTACACCGATGGCAACCTCATTCAGAAGCCCAACAGTTGTACTAATGGAAGAGTTTGGCTACGCCTTTTTATGTATTGTAACAAAGAAGTTTGTTTCAGCTTTTTGACTCAGGCGGAAGGATAATTTATACAAGCATCTAGAATGAAAAGGTATTTATGGGTAGCCTCGTGCGAATAAGCACCATTCTGAGTTGTGGAGGAATATATATACAACTCTTGCTTGGTTTCTAGGAAAGAAAACATCCGTAGAGAGTGTAAATCAGTCTGTTCGTGATCAACCTAGTCTTTCCATTCCTAAACGCGTAAATATGGGCAGATAAACATTGAATCGAATTCTGGAAAACACTTAAACTGCACTCTCATAATCCAATTGGTCTAACCGTTAAAGCTTGAGGACGGTTAACGCAGACGCGTCAGTTACAGTTATAAATACCGTGTTTAAATATAGGTCATTCAAAAAGGCCATAGGGTGACACATAGATGGCATTACTAGAATTTTTTCCATATGATTTTTATTTAGCACTAACCTTCAAACGATACGTTTATAATTTTCAAAGCAATCTGACTGTTCATCCGTGAGTTATAGCATTTTGTGTGAAGCAACTTTTGTTATTAAAAAAAAAAATGGAAAAAGTGAATTTCGAGTTTTGATAGAGCATTGCTTTGTGATGAAAAAAATACAGGGGAGACCAAGCAATGGCTTGATACACATTATCCGAACTCTACTCCAACGAGGCAAATGGTAGATAAGTGGATTGCTGAATTTAAACGTGGTCATACCAGTATAAATAATGCAGAGCGCAGTGGACACCCAAACGAGGCTGTTATTTCAGAAAACGTCAAAAAAAATCAGCCCCCAGCCAGATCTCAAGAGAATGCTTACTGGAAAGAAATTTAAGTCCAATTGAGTTTCGTCAAAACATTGTTGTTTTCCTACGGACTTATTGTATTATATTAATATGATTATTTGCTAAGTCGCAAAAGATGCGATCGCCTCGAGTTTTCCAGCTGACAGTGTGACCTATAACTTCTTGGGTGGCTGTGTGCTTTTTCTATGCGGCTTGGACTCATGACGATGAACCTAATGATCGTCCGCAGTACCAATCCAGGCCAGTACATCATCTCTATCTTCACACAGCACTGCCTTTTATCATGCCAAAATGATCATTTTTCCAAGAAGTGCCAAAAAGGTCACCGCGCAGGACGTGTGTCGTTCTCGATTCATCGACTTGGAATTTTTACTAATAATGCGTTATAGAACATTTCAGGACGTAAGAGATTCCCAGAACTAACTTACCATACCCACCCCATTAATAACGCCCCCATACGATTTATTTTTGCCTTCTATTTTTTTCCCATCATTTCATGTCAATCCGACTATATTTCTTGCAAGTTTAACCTCTAAAATGAGTGGAATGAACTGCAAACCCCCAAGATGGATTGATTATTTTCGTGTATAGTAGTTTCTGTTCTATTACGGCTACCATAAGCACGTCGTTGCGGTTTCTCACGCGAACCAATACCGATACGCCACTTGTTTTTTGCCCACTTTGTGGAAAGTAACGCGAAACTTTAATGAAACAAAATAGAGAGAACGCCAAAGGAAGAAGAAGAAAAAAAAATACACGCGCTGCAGGAAACTGTGGGGCACGAATTGGGTGGTGAAAAATGGGGTGAAATCGAAGTGGATACTTTAACGTTTCAGTGGTTGTTAAAGGATTGCATTGAGAGAATAGAAAGTTTGGAAAATTTTTTCTTGAAGCAACTGTTTAAATATGGAATTATTGGGAAAATACGATTCATTAAAAAGTTTATTAATATTCGTTTTTAGTTTCCCGATCCATAGGGAAATTAAAAGGGCCATTGCCAGATGGAAGTCTGTCTGTGTGTATAGTATTCCTCCACGATAGCGCCTAAATGCTTCAAACAATTCAGCTAAGTCCTAGGATGATCCCGTTAGTTATTGGTTGATATCGCTTTAGCCCTGTGATAGGGTTGGACCCAACCCCCAAATTTTCAAATATCAGTAGGCGTCGAGTGATACGCATTTTTGATCTGCTTTACAGCGATAAGTTACTTTTGATATTTGCCTCTATAATTCTCGATAAAATTGAATTACTACATACCTAGTTGTAACTTTAACGCAATTTGGTTTTGTTTATTTTACAGTTGACCGTAGTTCAGTGGTAATCGGCGTGGCTTTGGGGGCGAAAGGTCCTGGGTTCGATCCCTGCTCTTGCTAGTTTTTTTATTTCCCAGTTTTGACCAAACATTAACCATACAAAATACAGCACATTGGCAGTCGAAAAATAGCAGTCTTATCCCTGTTCATAATTAACTTAACAATATTTCGCTGTTGCCAGATTGTATTTTAGGCTTAGTAAAGCTAGGCTCTTTTTGTTACGGTGCATACAACTGCGGTTGAAGCTTGGCTTAATTTTCAAGCGTAGCTTACATAAGCGCCGCTCAAGCCCATAACGGAGAATATGGCAATTAATATTTGTTATATTATTGTGGGAGTTGACTAAATTAAATTTGTTGGAAAAGCAAGTATCTAATAATGTTCCATGTGTAAATCTATTGTCTAATGTGTGGATATATTGAGGAAAATGTGCTGGAATATGTTTATGGTGAAAATCTTCAAATAAAGTGTGGCATCACCGAATTTCTCATCTTTTCTTGATTGTTGCTAGGTTTTGAATGAATTGAATTGAATTAAATAATGATAATATGGAATTTTTCGAAGAACCAAATTATTTTAGCAAACATAACATAAAATAAACCTGGGGAAATAAAGTTTATGTTTAATGAAGCATCTGCGCGTGTATCGGGTGTAAATATTTCGGATTAATTACGGTATTGCCCAAATAATGAGTACGAGGTGTAGGATAGCGATAATTTCAAAAACAGTCTAGCAGCCGAGTATTGTTAGTTGCTATGTTGTTGAAGCGAGTAGATTCCACAAGAATATCACACAAATCTGTTTTCTTTTCTACAGGCTTTATTTTAATAAAAAAGTGACGATTTGGGAACTATTTTAACAATGTTTCTCTTCAAAGAAGCCTCAACAAAAGTAAACGTTGCATTGCGCTGACTATTTATACGCATGTTAAAACACATGGCATATTTTACAATTGTTTTGATTGTCCAAAATACGTGCCGAACTTTACCGTGTTTTAGAGAGAATAAGAGGAGAGCGTTTTATTATAGTTAAAATGTTAAATTGGAAAATAAAGTTATTCATTATTATTATTATATTTTTGATGTTATATTTACCCAGATTATCAGTCTATATTATTCTCAAACTATTTAAATCATATTTTCTAATCTCTTACGACGCGACGCGACGTGCTGTGACTAGTAACTATTCTACATCCATAATCTGTAACCTAGTTATGTTCTTATAAATCTATCGGATATTCTACCGCCTCTGGCACAGTAATACAAAACGTTGAAACAAAGTCCCACCAGCTCTACCGCTTTCTATAAGAAAATAAATTATCACCGGGAAAGTCAAACCGCATGACAAGAGAAATATATTTCGTTCCGTCCTTGGTCCGTGTGTTCGTTGTTCTTTTTTTTGTATCTTTGTCATTGCCGTTTGGTGCTCCGATACAAAATGACAGAATTATTGAAACCATTTGTCATACTCATATTTTAACTATATCTGGCGGAAGTCATATGGGAGTTTAGAAGTTTTGAAGTTCGTATATGGGATCAAAATCTTTATATACGAACATTTATTTGACTTACCAACAATTTACTATACAGGGCAGCCCAACGAAAATGATGCAGGGACCTTTTCGAGTACGCGATGTATGATTTCGAAAAACCTTGGACTTGATCGTTTGACCAACGATACTTCAAAGATTAATGACGTGAATAAGATGAAACTATATATTATACACTCTGGGATAGCATTGGAATCATGGAAACCTTTTAAATGGTGTTTTCAAAAGTAAAGTAACTTTAGCCGTTTTCGAGAATTTGTCAAAAAACAATTTTTTGAGATTCTAGTTTTTATTTATTTCTGACATTATTTTGACAGATATAGAAAAATGAAAAGCATTTCCTTATTATTAATTTTTGATGAGAAAAAGATAGCGTTTACAAATTTTCACTACGACGTTTTGTTTTTGAAAAACCATCATCAATTTTGTAGTATACCTGCCATACATGCCAATATATATTAAAAACGTTGATAAATAAATAGATCTTTTTAAATTTAACTATTCTAGAATATTTATTATTTATTTTTGTGTATATAAAAGGTACACCGAAAAATGTACATATTCAGTATTAAATTGAATTGGAAATAAAAAGAACATAAAAGAATATATGCGTGTTTAATTTATTTTAGTTGTGATAATACATCACAAAACTAGCGATACAGGATCTGTAAAAGTTTTAGTGACAGAAAAATTTAATTATTTCTCAGTGCAATAAGTTACTGTTAGCATATAAATTAATTCATCACTAAATATTACTTTTTATCCACACAAAAAAAATGGCAGAAGCAAGTACCAATATTGTTGGACATCTACATGCATTTTCATAAAAAAAATCAGACTGGACTATTTTTAAAGCCCGTCTTGATAATTATTTCATCGCTAATCGTTTCCAAGGTGCTGAGGTTGCTGAAAAGAGACGTGCAGTGTTATTAAATATCTTGGACGAAGAAGCTTACAAACTGATTTTTGATTTAGTGTGTCCTCAAAAACCAGAAGAAAAGTCTTACACAGACCTAATCAAAATATTTGACGACCATTTTAAGCCTGTGCTTGCGTCACGGTATCAGTTTTATTCAGCAAAAAAAGAACATAGTGAATCTGCTAATGAATGGGCTGCGAGATTACGTGGTTTAGCAGTCGGCTGTGAGTTTGGTAGTGAACTTCTAGTGTGCCTCAGAGATAGATGCAGGTGAATGTATTGAAAAAAAAATACATATTAGGATTTATTTATATTTTCTACCCTTCCACTAAAACATCCCCTGGTATAGAGCTACACACATTTGTTCAAGAAAGCTTCTTGAAATTCTCTCACTTTATTATCTAGAAATTTTCTTCATAGTTGACAAAGTTAGATCTACATATATTCCTGCCAAATTAAACAACCCTTATAATATTTATTGTAACAGTTAGATCTATACAGTCAAAACTTTAGTCGTTCAAATTATAAACACAAATTTTCATCAACTTTACTGAATGTTATCTCCCAAAAGGAGTAGATAGTTATAAATACCATTATTCAAGCACACTTTCCCAAACAATACGTTTGTTCACACCAAATTGCTAACCGCAATTGCTGGAAATTGTCTCGATACCGCTCGCGCGCAGTCCAACAACTTAACGTCTATAAATTGTTTCTCAATGAGTGTCTAGTTTTAACTTCAGCCAAAAACCCATTTGGGGATAAAGTCAAATCCGACATTAAGCACCAAAATAATGACTCAAATTCAATAAATGCTGCTAGTTGCTTTCGGCTGCGGCTGAAGAGTTTCACAAATTGTACACGATGGTCATACACACAAATATACAGGGTGGTCCAACTTTTACCTGCATAAATTTCAGAATCGATAGATAATCGACAAATAATGTGAGTTTGGTTAATAAACTATGTGCGAAAAATGCTTCGTTACGAAGTTACAGGGTGTTGAAATTTAAGAAATAAATTCGAATTTTATTAATATATTTATAACCAATTGAGATATTTCAATGAAATTTGGCACTTGTGGAGAAGTAATCTAGCTTCATTTTTTCATGTAATAATATTATTTTTATTTCCACCAGTGGCGTGCGTACGGCTACCGATTGCGACATTTTTAATGAAAAAACAGATACGCCACTGGTTTATCTCAAAATGAAAATCATAATTGCAATTCTTGTTCAATTTAAAAGAAAAAAGTACTCTTGCCTTTTTTTCGTATGACGCAACATTTTCGAGTACAAAAATAAAAATCGTCTAAATTAAATGTATTGAAAACCAACATAAAAATAACATATAATAATGCCGCGGCTATTTAGTAACCAAGAATACGGTTTTTGCGAAGAAAATGCAGTAGTATCCGCAAGGGAGTATGGACGCAGATTCCCTAATAGACGTCATCTAACGAGAGAAGTTTTCTCTCAAGGTCATCGGGCATTTCGAGAACGAGGTTTAAATACTACTTTTAACATAAAAAACAATAGACAGCGCCCAAGAAGAAACAATTTGGCGGATGAAAGGCGTATTTTAAGAACGTTTGATCGAAATTCAAACCTAAATTCACGAAGAACTGCTGTCATGCTTAACATATCAAGGTCAACCATTTTTAAGTCACTTCATAAAGATGGTAGAAAGGCTTACCATTTTAGGGCTGTGCAAGATTTATTGCCTGAGGACTATGTTAAAAGGCATAACTATTGCAAATGGTTATTGAATAAAGTTCAAGTAGATAGAGATTTCCTACATAAGGTTTGCTGGACTGATGAAGCTTCATTTACAAGAACTGATATAACGAATTACCACAACTTTCATATTTAGTCACAACACACTCCATACCAAGTGCGAGCGAAAAAGTTTCAACACCAATTCAGTGTGAACGTGTGGCTAGGAGTAATGTCCAATAATCTCCTCGGACTATTATTTTTACCAGCTATAGGCTCTCAGCACAATTATTTTTAGACTTTTTACAGAATAATTTAAATGATTTAATGCATGACGTGCCACTTCATTTACGTGCGAATGGTTGGTTTCAAATGGATGGAGCACCAGCACATTTCGGGCGGAATGTGAGAAACTAGATAACAGAGCATTACGGAAAACCATTGGATTAGCCGTTTTCTTGGAGAAGTCGAAAATAACCATAAGGGACCTATATCTTGATCCCCAAGGTCGCTTGAGTTGACTCCACTTGATTTCTATATTTGCGGCTACCTAAAAGAAAAAGTGTATAGGGTGCCGGTCAGAAAACGCGAAGAATTAGTCTTAAAAATTCAAGAAGCTTGTGATGAGTTGCATCGTAACAATTACATTCTATCGGCCGCAATTAATAACATCACCAGAAGATGCCAATTGTGTATTGGCAATGACGATAGTCATTTTGAACCGTTTCTGTAAAAAAAAAACTGGAAATTCTGTTAAAACGTGTAATGACGATTTTTATTTTTTTTACTCGAAAATGTTGCGTCATACGAAAAAAAGCCAGGAGTACTTTTTTCTTTTAAATTGAATAAGAATTGCAGATATAATTTTTATTTTGAGATAAACCAGTGGCGTATTGGTTTTTTCATTAAAAATATCGCAATCGGTAGCCGTACGCACGCCACTGCTGGAAATAAAAATAAAATTATTAATTAATTATAATATATTATTACATGAAAAAATGACTCTAGATTACCTCTCCACACGTGCCAAATTTCATTGAAATATCTCAATTGGTTATAAATATATTAATAAAATTCGAATTTATTTCTTAAATTTGAACACCCTGTAACTTTGTAACGAAACATTTTTTGCACATAGTTTATTAACCAAACTCACATTATTTGTCGATTATCTATCGATTCTGAAATTTATGCAGGTAAAAGTTGGACCACCCTGTATAAAGATAACCAGGAAAAACTTATGAGTAAGGTGAAAGTTTTATTTTGTAGAGGCCAATAAGCTTCGATATCTCATTATTATGTCGGTTTACTAAGCCACCTTCTTAAAATATTTTAAAGTATACGGGGTGCTTCAAAAAAGAGTAGCATATCAAAGTTATGGTTTTTCCTTTAAGTAGTCCATTAGTGCAATAGTTCATTTACAAAGTTATCTATGAAATGAACTTTAGTGGGTGTTCAGCATTGTCTTTTGCTCCACCCTCATAGTCAACCTTTAATTTCAATTTTATTTTAAATGGAACACCCTGCTTTTTTTCCCTTTCCAATCGTTTTTTGCCTACAAATTTTAAACTTTTGCCTCTCCTGTATTATGTAAACATCAAAATAAAAAAAGAACGAGCAACATTTTTCGGCATGCATGCCAGAAGACTAGGCAAAATAATTAGGGAGATATTTCGGATAATATGTTTGTCAGCGCCCCAATCGACCGTTCACTCTTCATAGTGTTTTGGACTTTACTTTTTTATGTTATTTATCAATGACCAGGAGATTGAAATGAATTGTGATCGGCTGATGTTTGCGGATGATCTTAAATTGTACAGTTCTATTGATAGTATCGTTGACTGTGCTAACCTACAGAGCAATTTGGAGCTGGTGCATCAATGGTGCGTACTAAATAAACTTTCACTGAATCCGTCGAAGTGCAAATATATCAGTTTTACGCGCAAGAGGGTGATCATTGATTACGTTTATTCCATTGATCAGGTGCAAATCTCACGATGTGAATCTATCACTGATTTAGGAATTATATTTGATTTTTATTCTTCTTTGCTCCTCAGAATGATAACATTATGACATGTCACATTATGGGATAGTCAATAATATTACATACAACACAAAAACAATAATATTCATACATTACCCGCTATAATTCGGGACTTAAAACTATTCATTAGTACAATTTAAAAACTCGTCTACAGAATAAAAACATTTCTCTATAAAAAAGGTTCTCAGCTCCAGTTTCAATTTTTTGATAGAAATGTTTTGAAACTTTTGTATTTTTAAAATTTTATTGAAACATTTAATACCTATGTAGTTAGGGTTCTTTTGGCCAGTAGTTGATCTGGAGAATGGTAATAATAAGTTATTTTTATTTCTAGTATTGTGACTATGTATATCTTCTGATTTAGGCAATATTTCATTTTGTTTTTTTATATGTATTATAAGTGAGTACATGTATAGTGAAGGGAATGTCATTAACTTCAATTTTTTGAAATGGTCCTTACAGGAAGTAGTTTGAGAAATTCCCTGCATCGCTCTGATGATCCTTTTTTGAGTTCTGAACACCCTCGTAGTCCCACTCGCTCCCCCCCAAAATATAACACCATACATTAAAGTAGACTGTATCAGACCAAAGTATATCAATTTAAGAATAGTATTCGATACAGTATTTTTGATGTTGTTTATTAGGAATATGTAGCTGGACAATTTCTTTACTACAGCGTCTATGTGCGTGCTCCAGGTCAATTTATTGTCTGTATATATTCCCAAGAATTTGGTGCTACTGACCTGCTCAATAGATTTATCTTTGGCTCTTATTAAATAACTTCGGTCCATGTTCCTATTTGATATGGAAATTGGGAGAAAGACAGTTTTTGATGCATTGAGTGCCAGTCCATTGTGTTCGCACCATCTGTGCATCGCGCCAGCTAGGGCATTAGCAGACCGTACCAACCCACTCTCATCCCCGGCTGAAACAAGGACACTTGTGTCATCCGCATAAAGAACGGGCAGGCCAAAAACCCCCAATTCGAAATTTACGTTTGCTGAGCATATCAATTATAAGACACTAGAGGCAGGTAGGACATACGGTTTTCTGGTTAGGAATTGCAAGGGATTTAGAAACACAGATACCCTTAAAACGCTGTACTTTAGTTACGTGCGCTCTAAACTGGAATATGGGTCACTGATATGGTATCCATATTATGTGACTCATCAAAATACGGTCGAAAAAGTGCAACGTAGATTTTTGAAGTACTTAATGTATAAAGAGGATGGTCATTATCCTCCAAGGGGTACTGACTACCAATTAATGATAGATCTATTTGAAATACCAAGTCTTGAACTTAGAAGGAAAATAAATTATTTGCGATTTCTTTACAGTTTAGTTCACTCCAATATAGAT
This sequence comes from Apoderus coryli, assembly GCA_911728435.2. NCBI lineage: Eukaryota > Metazoa > Arthropoda > Insecta > Coleoptera > Attelabidae > Apoderus > Apoderus coryli. The sequence continues at coordinate 13,438,889 of OU452209.1, read as the reverse complement.
TGTTCCCACTTGCTTTCAAGAATTAATTTCAACGTTCCAAGGCAGCATATAAGGTCCAGTACAACATTTTATTGTGGTTATGCTAGGACAAATCTTATGTTGAGATCTCCTATTTCTATTTATACCAGAAACTACAATCTTATGTGTAAATATTGTGATATTTTTTCGTGTAGTGTGAAAGAAATTATGGATTTTGCCATGTCTCATGTTACTGATTAGTATTACCATTAAGAACTAGTTTTCTTCTTATTTTTATTTTAATTTAAGTTTATTTTTTTGTGGTTTCACCGTTTGGAATTATTATTATTTTGTCCTGTAATTGGCTTCGCTGTTGGACAATAAATGCTATTATTATTAATATTATTATTATTATTGATCAAGTCCCCCACTCACGATTCATAAATATAAATAAAATAAAGTGTTTTAGGAAGATATTTAACATGGGTTTACTACATTTATATACAAATTTAATTTTTTTCTTCAATAGGGCCATTTATAAGACTTACATGATCACATTTTTGCCACAAAATTATCTCACTTCTTCTTCTACCAAGCCTTCTCGTGCCTGCTCTGGTTTTATCAACCCAGTCGGGTTGATTAAAGCAACAATTGTAGTTTGGATACTGTTAATAATAATAAAGGACTTTATTGCAAATTTAATAAAAGAAATATACATCTGCAACAGGGCGAGTCTCAATTCTGCGTTGCATAACAATATGCAACGCAGTCTGTTCAGCTAACCCTCAGTCTGCTCAGCTAACCTTCAAGAGGTAAGCGCAGTATAGTTCTTCAATCGGCCAATAGACTAAGTTGCAGATCTTGAGTGTCATTATTCTATCCCAAATAATATACTAAGCTTAACGTTTTTGCAACTAATATAGATGATTATTAAAAGAATCAAAAAAACTTTTGACAAATTTATTACGTATCACCTCTACTGTCACATTACCATCACATATTTTTATTGGCATGATGGTAACATTGACATTGACTTTTGTTATCCTTCAACGTCAATGTCAGCATTTTTATTAGATGACAATTAAGTGAGAAGTTGGGTCACAACTGAGCGTATCACATCAATTCAACTGAACAGAGAAGTGAAGCTAAGCTTTGCTAATTTAGTCGAGTGTGCGAAATATCATTGATGCTGTTTATGCATAATGGTAGTGTGTTTTGAGATTTTCGTTTGATACAAATTTTAATTCACATTTAGTGTTGTTGGAACTCCTGTAGGTATCACTGAAACTCTTTTTACAATAATTCCATTCTATTTCTAAATCTTTTTCCTCTGCTCGTATAATAATAAAAATATGATTATTTCACAAATCCTCAAGTCTATTTAAAATTTAGAATACTATTCACAAAGTCCTTTCATCGCAAAACATTAAAGCAAACGAGAAAGACAGCAATAGAATATTTTACGTTTTAGGTGGATATATCCTTTATAATATAAAGTACAAACTCAGAGCGTCAGGGGATTTCTGTGGGATTTCGCTAGTAAATTGAACAACGGTTATATTCCTAAGTTTCCCGTATAAAAGACTAAATCTGATAGAGAGATAAATTTTGTCGATCAAATGTATTATTCAAAACCTTCCACTCCTTAGGGGTATAAGTATTGTTTAGCTACTTTGGAGAAAGGCTGCTGCTTTTTAGATTGTAATAAATTTTCTATTATATTTCAAAGTGAAATCATCGGTAGTTGGATATTATTGTTATTCGGAAATATAACATTTACTAGATATGAAGTTTAACAATGAAATCAATATTGTTCGTTGGAAGTTTTAATAAACCCGATGAAACTTGCAAACTTTAAGTCAGTAGTGTTTGGTGTAGACGTTCGAAACTTTTCATTTTAATGAAGCCTTCAATAATATTTTTAAAACTAGTTTAATTTAGGATATCGACAAATTCTCATCTATCTGCGATATGCAAATAATGTATTCTTCATTTCTAAAATTGCTCTTTGGAGAGGACTCGCCTTATTTTAATCTTTGTTGTTGCTTCGAACGCTGTTTGCAAGGTTTTGTATTGGATGATAGATAATACGATGTTTTGTAGATAAAATACATTACCTTAGAGTCACAGCTAGTGGCTATTCAGATGTGATCACAGATAATCATCTTGGCTTTTGTCGGTGCACCAATGTGGGTTCATGTAATGTGAAGATCTGAAGGAATAGCCAAGAACGTGGCAGCAGAAAGACTGTTGGCGAAATGGCAAGAAAAGTCAACTATCATCTGACGCAATTCCTCTCCGGGCATGGCGCATTTCAGGGCTACCTGAAACGATTTAAGAGGACCGAAAATGATAGCTATTTGTTCTGAGGTAAATTCATGATGGCTCACGGTGATCTGTACTGCTCCAGATTCGAACGTGAGCAATGCTAGACAGCCCATAGTGATCTCTGAATTTAATGTTGTTGAGCAGCTCCAGATAGAGCACGTCCCCAAAAAAAATCATCTTGGCTAGATGAGGAGCCTCATAAAAGAGATATAGTGGCAAAATCCAAAGATAACACACTCTGTGTAGAAAATGGTGATAAAGCCTATCTGATCACAAACGATTTATGAGTATAGTGGCGAAAGCTAGGCATGCACTAAATATACAAAGAAGCATCTGAAAAATTACAACGGCGGTCCAGGCATTCCAGGAGCGATGCAAACTTGCCCTACGTTTTGTGGTCCAAAATACAAAGGGCTACGTGATGCAGGAATTGCCTAAATGGGAAGGACGATAAATATCGTATTTGCGAAGAAAGAATAGACCTAAATACCAACCTGTTTTGCGAATGCTTGGTAGGTACTGTTCAGCAAAAGGATAAAATAACTTCGAAAGGTGACTTTAACACCCGACAAAGCCAGAGAAATCAGTAACTTCACGAAAAGTTTAAAGTTTGGTGCAACTGGGCGAACAAAAAAGACGCAACTATTTGTTATAGCCATACCACATGAAACGCGAAATAAGCACTTATTCCTGCTAATTTTCCTCCACGTTTGGCATCCCGGCAATGAATTTTGCACAAAATGTTTGAAATTCCTTGATGGTCGAGTTTTTGAAGAAATGCAATAAGGAATATTCAAAATAACCATTTATAATGTGACGGAAATCTGCGTGAGATATTTGAAGATGATTTTCAACATCAGTTCTCGTTGCCCGGTTGGATTGGAATTGTGGGTGACTCTTAATTGGGCCCGTATTTCTACCAGGAAGACTTATCGGAGAGGTAGGTATATAGCGACTTTCTGGAACACAGGCTTCCTGGTTTTCCGGAAAACGTACCATTTGGAATAAAAAATGTAATGTGGTTTATGCACGATGGTGTACCAGCGCATTTTAGTCAGGTTGCTCGTGAGTTTTTAACAGAAACATAGGGAAATTGCTGGATTGGCCAAGGTGGGCCTCACTTATGGCCTGCAAGATCCCCGGATTTAAACCCACTGGATTTTTTCCTTAGTTTACGCTATTCCTGGGGGAAATGGGGAGGACCTAAGGAATCGCATTATTGCTGAGCGTTGTTCGATTAGAAACGACCCGGGTATTTTTGAGAAAGTTCGCCAGTCAATGAGGAGAAGATTGGATTCATGTATCCGAAATCCGAAATGGTCACTTTCAACAGTTTTGTAATTTTTTGTATAAATGTTAACTTTATTTATTTATTTATATCTTGTTGCGAAATGTTAATTTTATTTTTAGTTAAATTATTCGCAAATATTCTTGATATGTTGAAAAATCTTTTAAATTTTTATTTTGTAAACAAAGCAAACTATAAAAAAAATACAAGAGATAAAAAAGTTGTAGTTTTAGTTGCTTTATTTCAGGATAATATCGAAATTCAATTACAGTCAGTGCCGTACATTCTTTTCCCAATAATTTTTATTAAGCAGCAAGAACGCTGTCGAATTTCAAAGAAATTGGTAACGAAATATTTGACTTAATTAAAAACTTTAACACCTTGTTGGTATCTTGGAAATAGTGCATTTCCGGACGTATGTTTATGGGATAAAATGACCTGAGAAATAACCCTATTAAATATTGTCGCCCTTTTTTTGAAACAGCCTGTATAAAATCAACCAGATATTTGCCTTTGCTAACAATGATGACCAAAACAAATAGAAATAATATAGAATAACTAAAGTAAAGTGAAAATAGACAAGGAAAGAGGAATCCACACAAAGACTTTTATTGTTAACCATGCTTCCATAATACTTTTCATTATCCTTTCCACGAGGATTGAAATCTTTGTAACATTCGTGCTTAATAATAGACGGTATTTTTTCGAGATGGACGTGCGTCCAAATAACAATGCCTTTCATTTAAGGCTGTAATGGACGTAATCATTTTTTTCGAAGTATAAAAAATATGTAACGTTTAATAACGGTAAACTCTCCGTAATTATAGTGCATCGATCCGATGAAAGTAGGTTGATTATTAAAGTAAGTGCAGTATGGGTAAAAAAGTGCCTGTTTCCATTAAAAATGCATCCACTATATTCTCTAGGTTTAAAGTAATAGGGAATAACTGTCGTCTACGTTCTTTTAAACGATTAGGTATGTAATTATAATTAGTACTTTAGCGGTTTTTGTATTATTGAAACTAAACATCCCACTCATCATTATTTATACGTTGTTCTTGTTCAATATGATATATAAAACATATAAATAATTACGTATTTAATTATTATTGCTTTCTACTAAAAAGCCTCATTGCAATTATATGAAAGCTCATTGAAAGCCGGTTGGGTTCAGTAGCGGACTTGGTGGAAGTTGGCGAGGATCTGTGGACGACTTTGGTTTGTCAGACCACGCAGGATGAGTACACATTTAAATTAAATTATACCCGCTAATTCAGAAAGAATACTAATTTTATAGCTCAGTCCAGAATGAATCCCAATATGCTATTCAAATTGTTACGGGTTCGATTCAAGCTTTACGAGCGGTTTCAATTAAAGAAGAACAAACAAAGAATATCAACTTTATTAATCTGTATTAAAGTAATGTAAAATTACTCACCTTTTATAATTCTGGATCTCTGTCGGTCACCCACTTTTTATTTAAAAGAAAATTATTAATTAAATGACCCTTCTGTCAACAACATAACGAAACTTTATTTGAAATAAAACGCAAAGGTTTGGGCTCAAAACAACTAATTTAATAATTAAAATTGATAAAGAAATTGAATAACAACAAATAAATAAATATGTACAAATAAAAAAAAGAATAAAACAAATAAACGAGATTGAAAATTTGGAAGAAAATCTTATTATTATAAATACAACTTAAAATCGGTAAATTAATATAATTACGAATAATTATATTAATTCCTATACGAAACTTTAATTACAATTGAAAACTGAATTTATTTCAATTACTAAAAGAAACAACTTAGTATTTATAAAAATTGATTGGAAACAAAAAGGCCTTCAATTAAAAGAATTAACAAAGAACTTACTGAAACTTTAACTTCGATTATTATTAAGAAACTTTATACAAATTCACTACTTCAGAATAAAATGAAATGGATTTAGTCTTTATACTGGTATACTTTAAAACAAAAAAACTAGAAAATAATTCTTAACTGTTAGAAATCTTCGAAGTCCAAAAACAATTAAAATATTTACTTTAACTTTATAAAATTGGTACACCTAGACCCTTCTAAGACTAAAACGAATCTCAACTCGAAAATTCGATTGTATTTCCAAAACACTTAACATACATGAGAACTAGGTACCTAGATTGAAAATAGCCAATCAGAAAAAAAGGCCATTTTTACAATATACCCCTACAAAGATACATCTACAGGGTGAGAGATTCAGAAATTAAATAAATTTTTATGTCGACTTTAGTAGCGGATGTTAATTGTTAAGATGTCCTATGTTGGAGATTTTTCAGAAGATCAACAAGACACTACTGTTTGTAAAGTTAGGAACAATACGATGATATAATGATTCCTTAATCTCCGGAAAAGCTAACTGGATGAAAACCCATGTTCATATTTTCTGCGCCCTTTATATTTATTCTTTGTTATGGGAAACCTTGTTAACTCCCCAACTACTAGCTTCTGTTTATAATATAAAAGTCCGATATTTAATTTACATGAAAACGTTTCGAGAATGTTGAATGTTTTGATCATCCTATAACTGAAGCATCTGGTGATCTTTGGGCTAACTCATAAACAAACACAATATTGACTTGAAAAAAGGTATTTTTCTAGGTATAACTTCTTTATCACAGGCACCCAAGATAATATGTTTATTACTTACAGATGTTGTATGATATTTACAAAAATATTAGACTTTCAGACATGTTAGGTATAAAACTATAAAACTAAGAGAAAATATTCAAAATTACCTAAATATATATACAGGGTAGGACAAAAGTAAATTCTATTGCCAGTGTGTCTTTGTTTTGTTACAGTTTTAGAGAACCCGTAAAAGAGTCCCTTGCTTAAACACCATTTAGTAGGACACCCTATATTTTCAGATGAAAATTTAAAAGATAAACTTGTGCGACGAATAAGCAAAAATGGAAAAAACTCACGAGAGCTACTATGGCTGACTTTTTATTTGATTAGAATAGACACACAACGTAACAGAAAAGGTAAATATTGGTCTCTGTTCGATGGAAAATTATTTTTTCTGTTTCGAACAATTTTAGAATTCAAGTATAAAACGGCATATTTGAAATTTCGTTCTAAAATATTCGCTAGAAACACAAGTTTTTCCTGAAATATATTTGATATAGCATTCATAAAAATAAATTGGTGCCCTGAAGTCACGAGACGAATAGCTCTCTAAACAGAACTTATTCACTGTTCCTCTTTTTGTTTTGCTTGTGTAATTATTGACTTTTCCTAAAACTCACACAGACGCTCTATACACATACATGTTTTTAGAAGTTATTTTAGACACCCTTTGCAGCAACTAAGTTATCTCTACTCTAACAGTTTTTTCGCCACATACCATATCTTTTTTTCCTATTTTCTCCCCTTTGTGGATGCCCTGTTTCTAACAAAGTTATATCCTATATGGTCCAGACCAAATATAAGTCATTTTGGTAGTTTTATGCATATTTTAGTGGGTTGTAGGGGCCGTGTAATGGATGGAAAAACGTTTTCAGATGGTCAATATGTTAATTCAAATAGTGGAAGATATGAAACGATAATTAGCAGCCAAAGTTTTTATGTAAGACGGCCCTTGGTTAAAATGTGAAGGGCTAAATGGCTATATTAAAAAGACGATGGAAAAAGGAGTTAAACTTATGTGTGTAAGGGATAGGAGTCGTAATATATTATAGAATCTGTCCTTGTGGGCTTATGGTAGATTGCAAATGACAATACATTACTATTAACTAGTAAGATCAAGGAAATTAAGGAATTTATTGTTTTTCATCCCTGAATTCAGTTTAAGGGTATTTGGAGTTGAGAAAAAGTAGGAAATCGTTCAGCTCTGATGTTTCACCATAAAATTTTCTACAATGCAAGAATTGTATAATATAGTACTGTCTTTGAAATCCGATGCATATGGTCATGACAATATTAATGCCTTTATGTTAAAGATGTGTCTTCCTCATATTTGTCCTCACATTACTCACATAATGAATTGTTGCATTGAATCGGGTTGTTATCCAGATATTTGGAAATTGTCCTTAATACGTCCTCTATCAAAACCCACTAATCCTGTTTCTTATTCTGACTTTCGTCCGATAAGTCTACTCCCAACTTTATCCAAGGTTTTGGAAAAAATTGTAAATTTGCAAATGTCGCAATTTCTATTTGACAATAAAATTATTTCATCGCATCAGTCAGGTTTTAGGAAAAGTTATAGCACTACTTCTTTATTACTTAATGTTACTGATAATATATTTAGGTCTCTTGATGAAAAGCAGGCTACAGCTCTTACTTTATTGGATTTCTCCAAGGCTTTTGACACAATTGATCATGAGTTACTTGTCTCAAAAGCGCGATATTACGGTTGCGATGAACAGTCATCGAAATTCCTAAATTCTTATTTAATAAATCGTCAACAGTTTACCGTTGTCAAAAACAATGCATCTCACACTGGACTTGTTACATCTGGAGTACCACAAGGTAGCATCTTGGGACCTATTCTTTTCCTACTTTATACTGCAGATTTTTTTGATTGTGTCAAGTATTCCGAGATAAATTGCTTTGCTGATGACTCGCAGGTCTCTTTTCAATTTGATCCATCTAGAGTGGAAGAGGATAGTAGTGTGTTAAATGAAGATTTGTCGCGAATAAGTCATTACGCACACAATCATAATTTGCGCTTAAATCTTGATAAGACCCATGTGTTATGTTTTTGTACGAAAAATTTTCAAAGCTTGATTGATTCAAAATTGAGACCAAACTTGAATGGTATGTCTTTGAATATGGTAAGTGAAGCGAGAAACTTGGGCATTATTTATGATGTGAAGCTGAGGTTTCATGAACATGTGTCAATGATTGTTAAGAAGTGCTATATGGTATTAAGACTACTGTACTCTAATATTAGTTTGATAAACTTTAAATTAAGAAAAAAATTGTGTGAATCTCTAGTACTATCAATAATAAACAACGCCAACATTTGCTACTTCCCTTGCCTAGACAAGTTCACGCAAAATCGACTTCAAAAAATTCAAAATACGTGTTGTAGGTATGTTTTTGGTCTCAGAAAGTTTGATCGTGTTTCCTGCAAGATTAACGAACTGAAATGGTTGCGTATCGAAACAAGTGTTAAATACCATTACTCAGTTTTCATTTTTCGTCTTCTTGGTTCTTCTAATCCTCCATATCTTCGAAATAAACTGCAATTCAGGCACAATTTGCATAATGTTAATATCAGAGATAGCACAAAATTATGTCTTCCGAGATTCCGTACCGCCATATTTAAGAGATCTTTTAGTTATAATGCTTCAACTGTATATAACTCTGTGCCTAACGATTTCAAACATCTAAGTTTGTATGTTTTCCGTAGAAAATGTCGTGATTTTTTTCTTGCTTCGCAATAATACTAATTACTCTGGATTGGCTAATTTTGTCAATTTTTCAATGTAATTAAAATATAATTACGTGTTAACATTTAATTAATGCCTAAATTTCATTTGGTCAATTTTGTTATGTTATACAATAATATTTTTGTATTAATTTTTAGAATTTACTGTTTAATTTTTTCTAAGGTTGAGTTGAGTAGCATTTATGCTAGACTTCGCCTTTATAAACACAATAATATGTAATATCGATGTAATATGTGTTTAATAAAGCCCCTTTATTATTATTATTAAATACGGTAAAAATATCATCCACATACCTATCTGTCATAATGTAAAGTGGATGTGATCTTATAAGCTTTTTTATATTAAACATTAATATTTCGGAGAGTATTGGCCGGTCTGATTGGAATGTTGGTTTATGTATTTTCCGGAGTCCGTATAACATAGGGGTTGAGGAATTCATTACAGTCAACCTGGATTATTTTTATTTTGAAGGAAAAGAATGGTGTCATTGGTCTTAGATAAGACATTTTTAGCAATATAGAAAAACCGATTGTAAGATCGTGAAAAAGTTCTGGAATAGAGCTGGGTTCCAGAAAGTCTATCTATAAAGAAGGTGGTACATCAAGGTACAGGGCATAAGTGAATTTTCTTAAATGCAATAATAAAGTATAAATATTCAAAAATAATTAGAAACATTCGCAAATGAATAAAAAAAAGTGTAATCGAATTCAAAATAAGTTTTTTAATTATAGATCTAAACTGAAGATGGATCGAAAGTTATCGAAGCCAGTAACCAGTGATTAAGACAATATTTGTTCCGAATATTTTTTGGCAAATTCTCAGTCTTCAGTTTATAGTGCTGCATACCATTTGGGGTTATCATAATATTACGGTGTGCAAACGACTTTGAATCTTCTATCAAAAATACCTTCTCGAGAAATCTTGGCTTCATCTGCTCATATAATTTTGTTAGAAAAATTTGGGTCTTCTTGAATGTATACCAGAATATTTTCACAAAAGTGGTTTCGACGTTGGTAATCCTCGAGTTTCAAATCATGAACTTTTGTCAAAATTTACATCATTATTATCATGAAGTGCATGCGGATTTTGATCAGCCCAAATATGTTCAGTTCTTCTATCAAAAATACCTTCTCGAGAAATCTTTTTTCTAAAAAAATTAGAATAGAATGAGCAGATGAAGCCAAGATTTCTCGAGAAGGTATTTTTGATAGAAGAACTGAACATATTTGGGCTGATCAAAATCCGCATGCACTTAGGTAATGGAATTTCAAGAAACCTTTGTTGTGAATGCTTTTTGCCATTTAAAATCATTTAAAATTTTTAATTTACGATGGGTCGGTAACTAGCAACAAATACCAAGAAAATTTTCAGGGCAGTTTTACAAGAATTTTTAGAAAATATGAAAACTGGACCAAGCACCAGCTCACTGTAGTGATGAAGTAATTTTTTGAACATTACCTAGTTGCTTTATAAAACGATTTGTACTGATTTTTGGGCAAGCGCTAATAGTGTATGGCAAATAATTGCGATAATCTTGTGGCAAGCACCAGTTAACAAATTATTTTCCAAAATATTATGCGAAACAAATGGGTAACTTTCTGTACTCTGTAATATGGACAATATGGTAGTATTAAGTTCAGGATTACGTGGAGGGGGCAGGTTAACATTTTTGACGTGAGCTTGCTACGTTTTTGAAGTGTTATCAATCATGTCTGAGTAAAAGAAAAACGTATTTTGACCCTGAACAAAATTCATGCAAAATTTAAATTGCATCGTTTCATACCAATATTTACAGGATCTTCCATTTAACAAAATCACGTTATTCGAAAGAAGTAGTCCATACTGAAGTGGAGTAGAATAGTTAAATATTCTTGAAATAAAAGTCGACCTCCACACAATAAATTTAATAAAAATCCTCAACAAATGTTACCATACATGTTTCGCAGCTCCGGGCTGCATCATCAGTGGTTATAAGAGAAAATTCACACTTGAAATTGCAATCAAGTGCTTATACTGTTTTCGTGGAGAGAATTTTTGAATTTTCGATGATTTATAAGAAGAAAAATATCATAAAGCTTACATTAGTAATGATGTGAGTTTTTTAAGTTCCTTAGTTTTTAGTTTTAAATGTTTAATAACGACAATTAATTTAACAATAACTTTTTTATTTTTTCACGCAATGAGTTAATAAATAAAATTCCCAAAATAATATGTACTAATTAAGTTAAATAACATAGCTTTTCGTCAATTTTCTCTTATAACCACTGATGATGCAGCCCGGAGCTGCGAAACATGTATGGTAACATTTGTTGAGGATTTTTAATAAATTTATTGTGTGGAGGTCGACTTTTATTTCAAGAATATTTAAAATCACGTTAAATGGTAATAAATTTTCGTTACTAATTGTTAACACCCTGTACAACGGAAAAGAAAATTGTTTTCATCAATAGAACATTGAAATATTAATGTTTTACCAAAGCTTTAAATTTTCACATGATGATATTTGTGAAAACCGTAAATGACAATTTATACTAAAACCCATTTATTATCAAAATATCGTCTTGGTATACTGCCCTGTATCAATAAATCCAACTGTTAGGGGTTAAGCAAAGTAATGAAATTTCAGCTCATTGGATTTCGATTAAACAGTTTTTATGCAAACAAAATGTGGTGTACCTACAAACATAAACTTTTACTCTAACGCGCCATAAAACAAGCTTTTATAGAGAACAACCGCCAATGAACCGCACATGGCCCACTTAAAGGTTTTATTGATTAACTTCGGTCTTTTTTCTCTACGTACCGGTTTGCAGGACTATTAACTTCTCTCGCGAACTGGAGCCCAAAATTAAACTTGAACGCCACTTTTCTGATGAAGTGTTTACGAAAGTTTTATGTTAGGCCCCCGTGCCTTTTCAGTCGTAGAGCTGTGGTCGCTTTTATTGCTTTTCCACTCATTGGAAATTCCGTATTCGTAATAAAACTGACAGTGGTATTATTCGCCAGCCATGTTATTTTTTGTTCCTGTGTGTTTGCGTTCATTCTTTTTTCCTCTCTCTGTCTGTTGTTTCTCTTGTTTGTTTCAAAACTCTTGAAAGTAGCTTTTTATTGAAGTGTCGCTGAATTAGGGCAATTGCGAAAGGTGGGACGACAACTGTGTGTCGAGTGCTCGTAAAAAAGAGTTGAGAGCAGTAAAACCTTGTATCTATAATAAAATAGCTTAAAGGAGAGTTTTACGGGCATAAAGTAAATTGCTTATAATATAAATTAGAGTTAAAGCAGACTTTGCTAAGTTTGTAACTGCTTGGATAGATCAGTTATGTTATTGTATATCCCTATATTAGAGAGTCTGCTTTGACAATTCCACACTGTTTGGATGAGATTATGGCCTTCGTAGCAGTTTGTCTCTCAGAGTTGAATCTGGAAATGCAGAATCTTGAATGCGATGATAAATTATAGGTTAGATTGCATTTAGTTCAACGTGATGAAATTGTCCACGGATCCGTTAAGAAACTTTGCGAGCGGTCTGTCTTGTCTTGTAGTACTTTGTGCTGCCTTAGAGTGAGACTTATGTTGAATGACCTCACTATTCACATTAACATACTTTTTCATTGAAATAAAAAAAAAAACACTCAATAAATAATGACTTTCCCCAGCTTAATTTGATTCAATTCAAAACACAGTATTTGGGGCTTAAAAAAATAATTGATAATGAATAACAATTAAAAAAATAGAAATATATAGTAAATAAAAAGAAGAAAACAAAACAAGAACTCGGTACTGAATTTCATTCTAACTCTGATTCAGAGGTGGTATCAGCAAGGCTGAGTCTTCCGTTAAATCATAGTAGTTCTACCTACTTTGCATTCGACTATGGAAAATGCCAGCTTCATTCTAGCTACTTAAAAGTACGAGCCCAGAGGCTAAATGTCTAGGGTTAGTACTAGATAAAACCTTTACCAGTAACAATAATTTGCAAAGGGCTCTAGAAAAGACTCTCGACATGTCCATAAGGACATGAAATCCGCAGAACAGAAGCAGAGGAAAAAATCTTATTCGTGCTGTGTTCCCACGCGACTGTGTTTCATGCTGAGATTTCAGCTATTACTCGGTGTACATAAATGCTCAAAAACAAAAGAAATGTGTTTACAAAAAAAAACCAACACAGAGGGTCTTTTCCATCTTTTTTTCAAAGAGAAAAAATTAGATACAAAAAACTAAACAAACATGAAAATCGGCGGACTTTAAAGGTCCAGAATTTGAGTTTCTTTAACAAAACTTTCATATAATCAATGAGTAGAACCTTTGGCGTAGAACACTAAACTGACAATCGTTTTACCACTTCACCAAAACACTTCTTTTAAATCTCGACGCGCGTTTCGCTAACAATGTTAGCATCCTCAGGAGAGAATTAAAACTCTCCTGAGGATGCTAACGTTGTTAGCGAAACGCGCGTCGAGATTTAAAAGAAGTGTTTTGGTGAAGTGGTAAAACGATTGTCAGTTTAGAAAACTTTCATAAATAAATAGAAAACTCTAATTACTTAGGCCTTGTTTTTGGAGTGTCGTTGAGTGTTCCTCGTATACTCAATCACTGAAACACTTAATCCCATTTACATCTACATGCACCGTTTTTCCTTCTACAGCACATAAATAACCTGATATCTACAGCCAAAACGTACAGTAGAGGCAGCAGTCAGCGCTAAACTCTTATACAGCATAATCTGTTAGAAACGAGCAACTTCCCTTACTTTCAATTTCGATTTTCAGATCTGCGCTGCTATCTAAATCTCTTTAGAACCCTCTACCACCATCCCTTTTTGGTCGTATTAAAAGCATTTTCAATGCGCGCCATTCGTATTTAAATAAAATTTGTCCGAAAGTGTGTGTCGATATAAATCACTCTTGTGTCTCTTTTCCTGTCCCTGTGTATATCCGAAAATCCATAATCGAATTGAAGTGGTTGGTTTTTACGCTTTCATATTGAAAAGGCTGAGCAAATTGCTGCTGTAACTCACAAAAGAACAAAATCTTGCAATCGCAAGAAATTTGATCAGAGTACATTTTGAAGGCAATAATATCAGTGAAAACTCTGTGTTGGACTTCAAATCATAGAGTTGAGAAATGAAGTTTCGTTCCCTCGCGATTTTCATTGGCCCTTAGTTTGATATACACGGAGGAATGCTGCTAACATTATAGATTCTTATATGCCTGAAATAATTGAATTTAATATACCGATAAGTGTTGAACTTGAATATTTGTTTTTGAAAATTAAAATTAGATGTCAACCATTTGCTTTTGGTGTCATATATAGACCTCCACAGATGAATATCAATGGTTTTGTTGATGATCTTGAAATTATGTTTTGTTTTTTGAGCCCTATCGTTGACGAGATAATCTGTTTGGATGATTTTAACCTGGATAAAGTGGATAGCAATTGTCTCGATTGCTTAAATCTTGCTCAGATCCTTGACGAACCTACTAGAGCTACTAATAAATTGAGTTCCCTTCTTGATCCAGTTTTGTAGCGGATAGAAATATTGTTGCGTTCTCTAAAGTTATCTCTTGCGAGGATATATCTGATCACTGTATGGTTTTTTCTCAATTAGAGATTGAGAAGCTTAGACTTTACCCGAAATATTGGAATATCGCGATTTTAATAACTTTAATTACTATGGATTTTTAGGAGTTCTGCAAAGTTATCCGTGTGATTCAATATTTTATGAGAATAGTATTGATAAAAAAGTTTTGTTGTTAAACACGTTCATTCTAAAGTCATTTAATAAGCTCCATGGCTAACCCAATCTCCAAAGTCTACTAGACCAGGTCAGTGAAGAAAGCCAAAGGCTAGGGCTAAAGATCAACATCAGAAAAACAAAGTCTCTGATTATTAGTCGGAATAATATACCACGCACCCAAATGCATCTTGATGTGAGAACCTAGAACAGGTCACACAATTGAAATACTTGGGATGCATCATCAATGAAAAATACGATCCGGATCAAGAGATAAGATGCAGGATCGGGCAGGCTAGGACAACCTTCCTAAATCTCCGAAAATTTCTTACAGAGAAGAACTTGAGTGTCAGCCTTAGATACAAGATGGTTAAGTGCTATGTCTGGTCCGTTCCAATGTATGGTGTCGAGAGACGTGGACGCTGAAGGCATCAATACTAAATAAGATTGAGGCATTCGAAATGTGGATTCTGTGGCGAATGTTAAGGGTATCCTGGGTTAATCACGTGAGAAATGGGGAAGTACTCCGGAGATATGGGCTGGCAGATCGAGAACTTTTCGAAAATACCAAGAAAAGAAAAATATGTTATCTTAGGCAGATATTGCGTGGAGAGAGATACCACTACGCTATGTAGTAGATTGTAACAAAACTGTACATATATTTGGGTAATTTTGGATATTTTCTCTTAGTTTGATAGTTTTATACCTAACATGTCTGAAAGTCTAATATTTTTGTAAATATCATAAAACATCTGTAAGTAATAAACATATTATCTTGGGTGCCTGTGTTAAAGAAGTTATACCTAGAAAAAGACCTTTTTTTAAGTCGAAAATATTGTGTTTGTTTATGAGTTAGTCCAAAGATCAGTGCATATATTAGAACAGATAACCAGATGTTTCAGTTATAGGATGGTCAAAACATTCAACATTCTCGAAACGCCTTCATGTAAATTAAATGTCGGACTTTTATTATTATGTACAGAAGCTAGTAGTTGGGGAGTTAACAAGGTTTTCCCATAACAAAGAATAAATATGAAGAGCGTAGAAAATAATATGAACATTCATCCAGTTAGCTTTTCCGGAGATTAAGGAGTCATTATATAATCGTATTGTTCCTAACTTTACTAACAGTAGTGTCTTGTTGATCTTCTGAAAAATCTCCAACATAGGACATCTTAACAATTTGCAATTCATTCTGGACTAAGCTATAAAATTAGTATTCTTTCTAAATGTAAATAATACCCGCTAATTCAAAATGGTTACAAAACAGGGAATGTATGTAAATTATTTTACGTTCATAGATCACTCTGTATCAAAAAATCACAAAAGTAGTTCAAATAAACGTTTCTCTACAAGAATTTTCATACAAAATAATTATTTAAAATATATGTTTATATAGGGTGTTCCATTTGAAATAAAAATGTTGACATATAAGTTTCCGCTATAACCGGAAGTGCAATCATCGTGAAACTAGAAAAACTTATTCAAATAAAGCAATTTATAGAAGGGTAGATATTTTACACTAGGGCAGAACGATTGAGTAAAATGGTGTTAATTTTTTGGATCATAAAACTCACCCTTATTTTAGTTTTATTTTAAATTTACCGTAATTTCAAGTATTTCTTTTATAATGCTCTGAATACTATAAGTTCACCGCACAATTTCATATGTGGTTTTCTGAGTGATACACCATTTGAAAGCATTTTGTATCTGTTTTAGAGCGATAGTCACATTTGATATTTGCCTTCATAGTTCCCGAGAAAATTGCGTTTAAAATTTCACCAATTATGTTGTTTCAGTAGGATTCTTTTAGTTTTTTAATGATAGACTCTGAAACTATTACAAAATTATATTAATCTTTTTCTGACAACATCAATAGCAACAATAATAATAATGTGTCCCAACATTCTTCGTCAAATTTGACTGGCGTCTTTAAAATTCTTCCAAATCGTGATCGCTTCACGTCTACTTGTCCCTGTTCTGCACCCGTAGCATCAGTTGCCATGTCATCGTCGGATGCAAGCGCTAGTGGAATACTTCCATCGCCATTACCATGAGATATTTCCAAGGAATACAAACGTTGAACTGGCCTAATTCTCTCCTCACACCGTCTCGTCCAGCATAAACTTCTATAATTTTTCCCATTGTCCAATTAACTCTTTTCTGGGTGACATCACTAATAACGACAACATCTCCGACTTCACCACTTTGGATTTTGTTTGTCCACGACCTGTATTAACCAGTTCCGCAAGGTATTCCCTATTAAATCGGTCTCTATAAAGCAGCCCTTGTTTTTTTCCAAATTAATAAATCTACCTTTTAACAATTAATCGTCTACCACAAATAAATCAACAACCTCACTGCTCAGTGGTCTTATAAATTTTGCAGGACTAAGAATTTCCCAATAATCAGCATTAGAACATAAAAAAAAACAATGATCCCAGAACTGTGCCCTGGGTACACAATATACAATTCTTAATATCGCCTTAATGAACACAAAAGTAAGGTTTTCAACGATTGATAAGAATGTGTAGGGCTATAACCCTTCCTAACGGTCCAGTCGTCTTCAGGATATCCCATGCAAACCACTAAAGATAATTCTAGTTGGATTACCTTAATTCCGTAGTGTTAAGTGTTGTTACGGATCTTGTGGAATAATAGCGACCATTAATTACTAACGCTTGTCAGCTGTTGTTAAGGTGGTTATCCAGAGTTATTACTTTAACACGTTTTGCTATTATTGTTACCATTTTCGCGTTTCTAAAGAATAAATTATAACGACAAACGCTACATCGAAATTATTATAACCAACGACAGCTTGTTGGGAGTATGAGTATGTTGGCCTAATAAGGTGAGATCGGAAAGTATGGGAACATTCTAAATATCGATTAGATTTCCTTGGTATTTTGGATCGAAGCAGACATTTATTTCGCGCTAATGTGCTGCATATTTCTACCAAAGTCTGATAAATTATAGTTTCGTACAATGCTTGCTTTTTTATAATATTATACAGACATTGTATTTATCCCAAGGGTTCGGATTGTTTGTTTTTTAGGTTACAAAAGGTGCTTCATTCTTGACTTGGAGTTTTCCAAATCAGCTTTCATGGCGTTAAAATAGTTTAATAACCAAAGCCAGTGTCAATTTGGTGTTTTTATCATAAATTTTGTTTCACTCTGTATAGAAAAATAAAATTTGGTAGGGTTATTTTGCCCATTGTACCTTACCGACTTGTCAATAGAACGATTTGAAAAGACAGAACCGGATTTAAAATAAGTGACAATCAAACAAAAATAAGTTGTCACCAATAAAAAAAACTAACAAATATTTCTCATAAATTTCCATAATTTATTTATCTAAAATTGAACTATTTTTCTATTCAAAATTGTTCAAAATGATGATGATGTTATAAGTAAACATGTGAATTAATATGGGCCCCATTGGGAAATTCTCTAGAATTGGACATGGCATCTTATTAGGCTTGGTACTGTTTTGTTTTTGTTTTTTTGTAAAATTGTTATAAAACTTAACATGAACATATTATTCTGGTGCACAAAAAAAATTGAACATATTTTGTATAACTGTATATTTGGTCTGATTGACTGAACTATCAATCTAGTGGCTACTGATTCTTGGATTATTTTCTACCATGTTTAAAAGAATGACCTGTTAGTTATGCAATTGGAAATATTTTATCATGTATTATCAGTAGTAATAACCCTAGGGTCTTGATAATACCGAGATAATTTTGTCATAGAGAATGCCGAAAGCGTGTTGTTTGATAATAATAATAATTATCTTTGAGCAACTCGCTTGAAGGATTCTCTATGACAAAATTTTGAGTATTTATCAACAAGGCCCGAGGAGTATTCGATAAGATAATTTTTTACTTTGTAGATATCAAAAATTTGATTGTCAATCTGACGTTTAATAATTTTCAATACAAAATGTATTAGTTTTAATCAAACAAATATTATTCATTTTTATTTAAAACTACAGTTGTGAAAAGTGCAATTAATAAATGTTAAATTGGAAGAAGAGTTTGCTGAAGTTGACGGATTGTTAATTTCCACTGTTGAAGGAATTCCTCGTATGCTGTTGATTATTTCACCGTGGCGTTCTTCTACGGTTTAATTGAATTAGAGCTGCTATGTCCTGTTATTTTTATTAATTGCTGTTCAGGAATTCCTTTATTTGCCGAATGGCTAGATGCAGTTGATCTGTTCGAATGATTGGATATCTTTTTACACTTAGTGTCCAAACCAATAGGTTGCGCGGCTGATTTGGTCCACATATTAATTGTGTTCTTGCCTACCGGTATATTGTCAAACCATGTGTCACTTTCGGATTTCCAGAAACGATTTGGTCTTAAGAATAGGCGACTGGAGGTAATATTTTTCCCTTTTTTGGACAATAATTTATGGAATAACCGAACAGGGCATGCACTTTCGTTTGCAATATTTGGAACAAGCCACTTACTATTTGTACAACTTTTCGATCCTCCTTGGCATGTTTTACTGAATATTGGATTGTATTCAATTTTGTTGGTTGGCGTTCCATCATTATTTTTCTCAATCGTGAAATAATCTATAAGGCAATCAGCTGGTTCACCACCTCGCCAAGCTAACTCAACAGCTACAATATGGTAGAAAAATTTTTGTAAACCTTCTGGTGTACATTCATTCCATAATCCAATGATTCGAGCCAAATCATTTGAACTCAAATTTGATGAACTGCATTTTCGTTTGTTTGGATCCTGCTGTAATCTTTTACATTTTGCATTTCTTGCATCTCGCGAATTTTTGAATATCACAATGGTAAACGGGTCGAATACAATTTTGAAGTAATTGAAGTATTTTTCCTGGAGTAGCCTACTCGTAGTATTCCAAATTGTTTTTACAGGTGCTTCTTTATATTCAGTTCCATCAGCTTTGCTCATATTTACCGCATAATCTTTCAATATATTAGCCAAATTATGCAAACTCGTTTCAGCATTCAGTTCGCATTCTCTGGTAGCACAAAACTCGAAAAATATTTTCCATACATATTTTTTTGATTTGATTGTATTTTTTGGTATATTATTATTTATAATATCATTAATTACATCGTTAGATGCAATACCAAATCTTCGCGACATTTTTAAACCAGTTGTCAGTTTGACGTTTAATTAATTTTTAATAAAAAAAACACCAAACTGAAAACACCACATGTAGGGTATTATCGCTGTAATCCAGAGGTGATGGGATGAAATTTGATTGGTTAGTATATTGAGTAAAAAATTATCATTAGAAGCAGCTCGATCATTTTAATTGCCAAACCGATAAATGTAAGGATCTTAAAATCCAACTTTGATATTATATAAATTGTTAGAACTTTGAACGCCTTCAAAGTACTATTTGACTGACATACCTAGTTGTCAACAAAAATGACAAATTTGACATTATGTTGATAGAACTGACAGTCTTTATTTTATTATCTTTTTGGTTCAACGTTTATCTAATATTAATATTTACAAATTACAACAAAACATTAATCAAAAAAATTACTTGACAAAATATAATAAATTCCCCAATTAATTTGTATTTTGCATGGTGTCCCAGTAATAATATCTCAAATTACAATTTTTTGTTTATAATTTATAATAGTATTTAAAAAATAGTATATTAAGTATTGAGAACAGTAAGTGTAGTTTACCGATCGACGACAATGTTTGGCGACTGAGCGAAGCGAAGTCGCCAAAATTGGAGGAGATCGGTAAACTACTTACTGTTTGAGATGCTTATACTATTTTTTGTACGATCGAAATAGCTGAAATTGCAATTTTATTATTTTTAATAATTAATATTTTCAATTAAATACAAATTCAGGTTAGCTGAATACCCTCTACAAAGTTGCAGTTGAACGTTGTCATGGAACTAATTGTTATTGTTATGCTTGTTATCGTATTTTTTATGTCATGTATTTGTCAAAACTTATTTTTTGTACGACCGACCTTTTTTGATTGTTTACCGTGTCTGTCTTTATGACAGTAAGTGACATTTACTGGCTGACAACCCAAACACGACGGTAAGTAATTCACTTACCGTTCAGAGAACGGTAAGTAAATTCACGACGGTATATTATTGCGCATTTATGCTGACGTCATTATTTTGATTTTTAAATTGTATATTAAACGGCATTAAGTATGAACTTTTATAAGCATTTTCATACCGTTCTCTGGAATTATAGCGGCTATTCCAACATTCCATGCTTCATCAAGAGATTTACATTCAAAGTCACTCATTTTCAATAATAATACTTATTTAAATAAGTTTTGACAAATACATGACATAAAAAATACGATAACAATCATAACAATAACAATTAGTTCCATGACAACGTTCAACTGCAACTTTGTAGAGGGTATTCAGCTAACCTGAATTTGTATTTAATTGAAAATATTAATTATTAAAAATAATAAAATTGCAATTTCAGCTATTTCGATCGTACAAAAAATAGTATAAGCATCTCAAACAGTAAGTAGTTTACCGATCTCCTCCAATTTTGGCGACTTCGCTTCGCTCAGTCGCCAAACATTGTCGTCGATCGGTAAACTACACTTACTGTTCTCAATACTTAATATACTATAAATAAGTATTATTATTGAAAATGAGTGACTTTGAATGTAAATCTCTTGATGAAGCATGGAATGTTGGAATAGCCGCTATAATTCCAGAGAACGGTATGAAAATGCTTATAAAAGTTCATACTTAATGCCGTTTAATATACAATTTAAAAATCAAAATAATGACGTCAGCATAAATGCGCAATGATATACCGTCGTGAATTTACTTACCGTTCTCTGAACGGTAAGTGAATTACTTACCGTCGTGTTTGGGTTGTCAGCCAGTAAATGTCACTTACTGTCATAAAGACAGACACGGTAAACAATCAAAAAAGGTCGGTCGTACAAAAAAACATATTATTCAATTAAACAGTTTCGAAATATTAGAAATAAAAAAAATATTACCGTATTTTTTAATCAAACGTTAAGAATGGGAGTCCCAATACTTTTTGCTCACAGTCATATGTATGAGACTTTTAATCAAATTTTGACACTTCACTTACGGGAATGTCTCGTCTGGCGTTCGTATAATGCTCTAGTTTAGATTCATATATGCCGGTATGTTTAATAGAGCACTTGTAAATTTAATTAGTGTCTCGTGTATATGATTTAGTTTAATGTAATCCAAGGGTGGTTTTTAAAAAATCAAACAAAATTATACGCGCCACAATACAGTGTGTCCCATCAGGACTTGCGTCAATCGATTTACGAAAGGTTAGTTACTGAAAAAAACAAACAAAAATAGTAGAGCGAGATCAATATGCTCGAGTCAGCTAAAATGTTTTGAAGGTCACAGCATCTTAAACGATACTACATGTTGTAGATATTATTAGTTTCAGATTCTGGGTATTATTTCAAGCATTTTTCATAGAAAGCATTAAGGGTTATTTTTAAGTCATACAGAGTAAGCTCAATGTATAATGATGTAAAAGTTCTGCTACAAAAACCGTATAATTTTGGGGCACTAGTGGTTGTAGATCTCAGGGGTGAGGTCGCACAGATTGATTTTATTGAAGGTATGTTGTAGACAATGTACGCTAATGGTCTCAAGTGCTAATTAATAGTTAATTAAGCTTTTTACGCAAAGAAAGTAATATTTGAGAGCTTGTCAGGCTTAATCACAATAACTACGCACTAATAATTAATCTAAATAATTTTCAAAGTATTGAAAACAAAGAATGATAAATGCATTAAAAATATCAAATTGGAACCACTAGTGTCATCAATTCTTGTGATTAATTAATTCATGACACTAGTGGCTAGATGAAGTAAATATACACTCAAACGAAATAAATTATCCATCATCAAAGTGGAGTGTCAGTTTCAAATAAAAGAAAACAAACAAAAACTTTCAAAGTCAACTCCACAAAAAACTTTTAATTTAGTTATATAAAGGAAACTAGTTTCGGCTCAACAAGCCATCATCAGTCCTACAATAAAGATAAAAACGAACGCATAAGAGAAAAAAATAAATAAATAAATAAAACGTACAACGGGCAACAAATCTATACATAAGTTCATAAGGTAAAAAACTTACCATTCTCACAAAAACATCCGTGTACAAAAAATATCAAACATGAATATAAATAACTAACATTACACGAAAACAAACACCTGTGTTGAGTAAATAAATAAAATAAGAATTTTAATGCATCCAAGACCAGATTCAAATATATCAAAACGAAAAAACGAAAAACGTTTAACCTTTTTCTATAAGTACAGTATGTCCAAAAAGAATTGAATTGAACTGGACTGAAATTCTAAAGAATCGTAAAAATAGTAAATTCAAATGAGGCAGGCAAAAACAGCATTAAAGAGTGAATTAATAATAGGGGAGTCAATGAAAGATGTTTGGTCATTCAAGCAAGTGACACTGTTATTTGACTTAGCCTTCATGATCTCCAAAATCTCCAAATAATTTAAACGGGAGCCCTTATTACACCTATGTAATAACGTTGAGTTATTCAAAACATCGAAGTTGTGATTTTTCGCGATTAGATGGTTTGCAAAAGTAGATGTTATGCGTTCGTTTTTATCTTTATTGTAGGACTGATGATGGCTTGTTGAGCCGAAACTAGTTTCCTTTATATAACTAAATTAAAAGTTTTTTGTGGAGTTGACTTTGAAAGTTTTTGTTTGTTTTCTTTTATTTGAAATATACACTCACCGACAAAAAATAACTGGCCCCAATTTCAAAGTTGACTTCCTCGCGAACCGGTCATTTCATGTTGATTATTTTTTTTCTTTTGAATTGTAGATTGATTTTTCAGTAACGATGCTATGTTTCTGTCCTGAAATTTGGAACACCCTGTGGAGCGCAACAGCTATAGTAGCTGTTGACAACTGGAATCACATTGAACCATGATCGTGTAAATAATCAATAACGTCGTGATTAAACAAAATGCTCAGAAACGATCAGGGTTCAATGTGATTCCAGTTGACAATAGCTGCTATAGCTGTTGCGTTCCACAGGGTGTTCCAAATTTCAGGACAGAAACAGCATCGTTACTGAAAAATCAATCTTCGCGAGGAAGTCAACTTTAAAATTGGGGCCAGTTTTTAGTGGCCGGTTTTTTTTTGCCGGTAAGTGTAGTTTACTGAATTTGCTACACTGTACAATGCCTGAGCACTCACTCTGTACTTTACTTTTAATTTTCTAAATTTAAGACTGTTTAAAAAATGTTATTGATTATTAGTTTTAACACTAATTTAAGTATTTTGCAATTTGTATTTATGTAATGAGAATTTTGTTTTTAAAACCGCTGTCATTAAATCAGCAAATTCGCATTTAATTTTAAGTGTAATTGATTCTAATTTTGTACTTTGTACTTGGAACTAACGGGTAAACTTTAATGAATCAAAAAACTACTTTCCGAAATTAATTTTTCAATAATTACGACCACAGCAAGTGCAGCGAAACTTTGGCACACAATTAACGCCAAATTACCCTACATCCGAGGATTCGTTACCGGAAAGTTGTTCTAACAAAGGTGTTTTGCGGCTTCCTTAGAGACAAATTCATGCGGAAACTATGCAGCAGCCAAAGTTACACGATCGATCCTCCTAATATAAACATATTTTCTTTTTAAATTACGAGAGTGGTACCATTAATCTTAGCGATTTGTTAACAGAATTTTGCAGTTTCTGCTAATAATTTGCAGCTGAAATTTCGCCACTCAGCACGAAACATAAATTATCACTTCGCTTGTTTAACTAAATTTAGTAAGAGATAAAGTGTTTGACCAAAGGAATTATTTTTCTGAATTGTGTATTTATACCAAGTGTCACAGATAAACGTAACTACATTGTTAAATAAGAAAAAGTTGCCCAATCAGATGCTGTATCGAAATTAAAGAAAATCGGTTATATGTCGCCACAAAACTATCCCGACAAAATATAATGTAATCAAAAATATATGACCGGTGTAACAAACCAGAATTGGATGTTTGCAAGAAACTAAATAAGGGTTGCCTTTTATATTTCGGGATTTGGCAACCCTGGTGTTGCAATCTGGCAACTGACAGCTCTATCGTAAAGTTGGACGTTTTTGAGGTTATACGTTCTCAAAACGTTTTGAAATACGGACCTACCTACCAAGAGATTGAGACAACTTTAGGCATTAGTGAGACCAGCATACATTGAATATTGCATAAACATTTGACTGTCAAAAAAATTGGTTCGCGTTGGATCCCACACCATTTGTCAATCGCTCAAAAAATGACTCGTGTCGATTGTTCGAAAGAAATGCTCAAAAAATACGATCGCGGTGCTTCGAAACACGTCTATGACATCGTGACAGGTGATGAATCGTGGATTTACGCGTATGAGCCCGAAAGTAAACAGCAGTCGACTGTATGGGTGTTTCAAGATGAGCCAAATCCAACAAAAGTTGTTCGCGCACGAACCACTTCTAAGCAAACGGTCGCCTGTTTTTTCGGAAAAACTGGAGATGTCGCAACCGTACCACTAGAACAACGCAGAACAATCCAGTGGTACACAACCAGTTGTTTGCCAGTTGTCTTCCAAGAATTCAGAAAAACCAACCGCAGAAGACGCATCACTCTTCAACCCGACAATGCGAGCTCTCACACATCGACTCAAACAACTGCATTTTTGGGTGCTCAAAAATGCAGTTGATGAGTCATCCGGCGTATAATCCTGACTTAGCACCGCATGACTTCTTTTTATTCCCGTACGTAGAAAACAAACTGAGAGGGAAACGTTTTTCGACACCTGAAGAAGCGGTTGCTGCATTCAGAATGCATGTTTTGGAGATACCTCAATCAGAATGGCAAAAGTGCTTCGTCAGTTGGTTCAAACGCATGCAAAAGTGGAGAATATTTTAAAAAACCATAAAGTGATTTTCGATGATTAATATTTGTTTTTGTTCTCTAATCCCTTCGTAGTAACACAGCATATCGGCTTCTGGGGACGAAATGGAACTGGATGGATTAATATCTTAAAAACAAAGATCATGCAAATAAGTCGCAATCCGAACAACTACTTCAACATAAATATATTATACGGTTTACCAATAGAGCAGGTCACAAAATTTAAATAACTGGGAAGTTGGATCAGCGAGGACCTGAATCCTGACATAGAAATTAGATCCCGCATAGAGCAAGCGAGAGCCAATTTTATTCAAATGCGGAATCTATTAACTGACAACACTTAATTTAAACATCAGATTTAACTTCGTTAGATGTTATGTGTATTCTACGTTACTTTATGAAGTCGAGGCCTGGACGCACTATTAACAAGCTGGAAGCATTTGAGATGTGGGTGTATCACATAATGTTGCGTCTTCCATGGATCGATCATATCACCAATCAAGAGGTCTTAAATCGGATGAACAAGGATCGAACAATTCTCGAGACCATAAAAAAGCGAAAGACTGCACATGTGATGAGACAGAGCAAGTACAGATTCCTGCAACTGATTATGGAGGGCAAGATTGAGGGAAAACGTGGTCCTGGATGTAGACAGTGCTCTTGGCTGAATAACATAAGGGATTGAAGAGGCTTACATTAAAACCCCTGCTAAGAAGAGCCCTAGACAGAGTCGAATTTGCCATGATTGTTGCGCTGATCTTCAGTGAATGGAGAAGACACTTCAAGAATAAATAGTAAAATTCAACTTTTAATATGAACTTTGAGAAATATGACAGTTGGGTAGTTTCTATGTAAATTTATCATGATCATATTATTTCAATAAGTTTACGTTAAGAAGAGTGCACATTCGCATGTGCACTTATTGAGGTATTACCGAACCACCACTAAGAATGGGGGCGCGAGCACACATTTTTTTATATTTTATTGTTTTGATATTAATACAAAGATCATTTTTAAAGTTAAAAAGTTTGTTTCACTATACGTATGTGTATGTGCAAAAAAGGGATTTTTTCCAGCTAATTTCCCACAGCGTCTTTTTATAGAGAAAGCCACAGAGGTACTTACTCCATTTTCCGCATCGATAGAATGCAGTATTTCTATAAAAATACTTTAGTACTCAAAGAGATAGCAATCTCCGAAAACAAATTTACATAACGCAGGACAAACAGTCGCCATCGTATGCATATTGAAAGGGATGTGAGATGAGTGTAGATAGATGCCTCGTTGAGACAATAATAACGTGACTTTTACGCTGAAAGCATTGTCGTAGAGAAAAGCCGGACAATGATGCTTGTGAAATAAGGCAGAAAGAGCCATATACCGGGTGTCCCATCGGGAAGGGTTTAGATCATTAATTATGGAGAAACTACACTGTTAAAAAATCTGAATTTAGCCAATTCGGCTAAAATGTTTTTAAGAATCTAGTACCTAATTCCGGTTATGGCGGAAGTGAGTATCAACTTTCTTATTTTAAATACGACCCTATCTAAATTATATTTTTAGGCGGATTCTACTTGTAATTCTAACCCTTTCACTACTGAAGACAAGATTTCACTAAATTTTTATCATACGTCCAAAATTGTTTGAACAAAGTGGCTTATCTGACTTGCTAAAAATGTAGTCCTGTCATTTTTCCAGGACTTTAAGGATATTCACAAATTTGAGGTTTGAGAGGCAAAAAAGTAGATCACAATTACAAAGTTATTTTTTATGAAATATTCTGAAGCAATTTTTATTTTTTGCTAGGTTTCACAAAATCTAGCGTGTAAAGAGCCGCTGCAAGGTTTCGTGAGACTGGAAGTTATGGTAGAAGACCCGGATCTGGAAGAAATCGTGCTACTTGCGTTCTTGATGACCGCTTTATAAGAGATCGGCATACCAAAGAGTTCGTCAAGTTGCTGTCAATGAAATTACATTAAGAAGACTTCATGAAGTCAATCTACGAGCCAGAAGGCGGGCAACTGGAAGCTCCTTAGACAGCATCGAGTTAGTAGACTTCATTTTTCGCAAGTTCTCTGTTCAAACGAGTCCAGATTTTACCTGAGGTCTCCTGACGGACGAGAATGAGTATGGAAACGACAAGGGGAGAGATTCGCCCAATGTAATTTGAGCGAAAGGGTTAACTTTGGTGGTGGATCCATTTTGGCGTGGGGCGGTATTTCATTTGACGCTCGAACAGAACTTGTTTTTATTGACAGAGGAACTTTAACTGCCCAAAGGTACATGGAAGAACATGTTGTTGTTTTTGCACAATTTGTCGGTAACGAATTCGTTTTCATGCATGACAATGCCCGTCCACATACTGCCAGAATAGTGGCCAAACATTTAGAAGAGGTTGGAATCAACGTTATGAGCTGGCTCGCTCGTAGTCCTGACCTCAATCCAACAGAAAATGTTAGGTAGACGAATCAGAAAACGCCGAGGACAGATATTTACTATTCAACAACTCCGAAATGCTCTAGAAGAAGAATGGGGTAATATTCCACAAGAGGATATCCAAAACCTAATTAGAGGAATGACTCGACGTTTATTAGCTGTTATAAGAGATAGAGGAGCATATACAGTGTAGTTTGTGTTACAAAATTACTTTCAACATTTAAACTGTATTTCTGAAAACTGAAAAAAAAAATAATTAATACCGAAACAATTATCCACATTTCGTAAAAAAAAGGTTGAAATGAGTCTGTGGAAGAAAAAGTTATTATACATTAAATTTGATCTAAATTTTGGTTGTCCCGAATTTAATGTCGGTTAGTGTAGTTTAGCAATTTATAAAAATTAAATTAATTGATTTAAATGGTGTTAAATATTGCTTTTTATATAAAAAAAAATGAAATAAATTTGTCAGCGATTGTGATGCCACTGGCCGGATATTAACCAACCATCCTATCTCGTTCCATGTAAAGAGCTTTGAGAGCTTTTAGTAACTGCCGCACTTCATTAATTGTTACGAAATTATTCATAGCCCTAATCTGTAGACTGATGGTATCTTTGTTTGCAGACACTATTCACCCAAAAGGCTTTTATGTATGAGAAAGGCACATTTCAAGCACACATAAATGATTATTGCCGATGTAGAATAATTTTCTGGCGATTCAGTTACGATGCCCATTTTTTCCACCAGCATAATTAAAAGTGGTGATTCTTTTTAACCAAAAATAGTTTCATCAATTATGTCAGTTTGATTAAACAGTAGTATAAATACACTGCTTGAGTATCCCATGTCAACAGGATGTTTGGAAACAGCAGAGGAGCATTCAGGATGGCAAAAATGGCGTCCAATTCAACTTTCAGGGAATATGTGCAGCTCAGTCCAACACAACCTTCAGAGTGTAAGTCAAGATAAGACGAGACAACAATTTTTTTGTTTTGTTTTTGTTTTATTTATTTCTTAGTTCCACCGAATGATAACAATACAACATGTTACATTATGGGATTGTCAAACATAATAACTAATAGATACATATTATTAATCCGTTGTATAGTTCAAAAATTCATCCACAGAGTAAAAACATTTATCCACAAAATAATTTCTCAACTCCAGCTGAAATCTCCTAAATGTTAGGTTTTTAAATTTCAGAATCTTATTATAAAATTTTACGCCGATATAGTTAGAATTTTTCTGACCAATACTTAGTCTAGAAATGGCAAAACCACGTTATTTTTGTTTCTAGTGCCATAATTGTGAACATCTTCTCTTTTAAGCAACGATTCACTTTGTTTTTTTATATGAATACTTATGAGTACATGTAGAGACAAGGAAAAGTCATTATTTTCAAATTCACAAAATGTTCCCTACATGATGCTGTCTGAGGAATTTTTTGTATTGCTCTTATAACCTTTTTTTGGGCCCTGAATACTCTAGTCGATTCACCGGCTCCTCCCCAAATTATGATTCCATATGCCAAGGTAGACTGGACTAAACCGAAGTATATCAATTTCAGAATGCTGGTTGATACAGTACCTCTAATATTCTTTATCAGAAACACACAGCTACTGACTTTTGGTAGTATGGTGTCAATATGTATGTCCCAGATCAGTTTGACAAGTAGTTGCCTTGGACTTATCGTGGAAATGTGGATACAAATTTAATTAGTAGTATCAACGAAACAGTTTTACCAACATACTTCCAGGAATAGGTGCTTTACCAGTTCATTTTTTGATTGTATGCATTCGATTTAATTTGTTGTTATTATATTTTAGTCGAAAAAATATACCCCCAACTCTTTGTGGACGAAGTATTCGATTCTCAGCTCTACGTTGAGAGTTGTCTAGCCAGCCAATCCGCTCTCTCGTTGCCTTCTATTCCCGAGTGCCCCGTGACCCACACTAGATTTACCCTATTGTGGTCCGCCAAGGCCCTAAGATCTCTTTGGCATTCCCATTCCAGTTTAGTTGTAACCATGTGGATTTGATGATGGCAGTCTTGATAGTCTTTTAAAATTTCGCTGAAACGACCTCTAATTCCACTGTGTGCTGTGCTTCAAGTAGTAGAGTGTAATTATTTTACATTCTTTAAATTTAGGTATGACATTCTTCTCTAAACTTTAAATCTGTCATTATTCGCACCACTCGTCTTTGGATTGCGAATACCCGACTAGCATGACAAGAGTGTCCCCAAATTGACAAAGCATATGAAGCCACACTGTGAAAAAGGCCATAATATGCTGATTTCAAAACATTAAAAGAGACTTCACCCTTCAAGCTTCGCAACATGAACACAACCTTAGACAACTTGGCAATGGTAACCTCGACATGACCCGCCCAGGTTAGCTTTTGGTCCAAAGTGACACCCAAAAACTTTACCAGACCATCAGAAACAGCAACATCCGTCTCACGTAATGTAAATATTTTAGTAGCTGTTTTATTGGCATTCATACAGAGTTTGTTAGCTGCAAACCAGTCCGCAGCCCTCGACTGTGAATTAATCATACTTGAGGCCAGAACATCACTCGACAGTTCAACATCGACAATAGTTGAATCGTCTGCAAACAATGTCAGGTCAGAGCATGGCAGATGTAGCGGTAAATCATTAATGAAAATCAAAAACAATAGAGGTCCGAGCACCGAGCCATGTGGGACTCCACAAGAGCTCAACAAGGGCTGAGAAGACTTCGACTCAAACATCGTTACGACATTCCTACCAGTGAGATAGGAACTCAGCAAACGAATCGAATTCTCGCTCATACCGTATCGCTCCAGTTTACCCAACAAGATATCGTGTGAAACGCAATCAAACGCCTTTGTTAAATCAAGAAAAGAAGCCCCCACAAGCCTTCTACTCTCAAACGCGGTTATAACGCTATTTATAAAGTTTTCTATAGCTGAAATGGTGTTAAGTTTTGGTCTAAATCCAAATTGTTTCGGAGAAAATAAATTATTTCTTTCAAAATAGTTGGCTAATTGTTTAAAGAGTATCTTTTCAAAAATTTTGCCTAGAACAGGCACTATAGAAATAGGGCGATAGTTGTTCAATTCATCTGGAGATCCTTTTTTGAATAACGGTATAATTTTGCTAAATTTCAGACAACTCGGAAACATACCGGATGAGATCGCCAAATTAATCAATATTGTCAATGGTATAATTATTATATCCTTAATATATTTAATGATTACGATATTCAAATCAAAAATGTCTTTCGAGCTTTTATTTTTAAAAGAGTTTATTATATCTCTCATCTCAATAAAAGATGTTTCATTAAACTCAAAATTGTCAGGAATGTC
The DNA here is from genome assembly GCA_911728435.2 of Apoderus coryli. Taxonomy (NCBI): domain Eukaryota; kingdom Metazoa; phylum Arthropoda; class Insecta; order Coleoptera; family Attelabidae; genus Apoderus; species Apoderus coryli. Next base: position 13,407,422 of record OU452209.1, on the reverse strand, counting down.
AATAGACAACAAATCCAGTGGACTGATATTTGATGATAAGTCATGGGTTAAAGTTTCCGCAATACTGGTAAAATATGTATTGAAATCATCAGCAGTAAGATTTGTTAATGAATGTTGGGTAGCAGAACTATTCCTTTTATGGTTGATAATATCCCATGCAGCCCTAGCAATATTAGAACCATCTGCAATATACGTATCGTTCGCATTTTTTTTTTGCCATTTTAATACGAGATCTATACGAGTTACGATAAGAGCGAACCATGTCTTTTATACCTTCGATTTGTGGAAACTGTGTAGACAGTCCTCGCAATAGCGCAAGTGTTTCGCGCATTTGCCTAATTTCAGGTGTAAACCATTTAATAGCGTGTCCAGTCTTGAAATCGGGTTTTCTACGTAAAGGAAATACTCTAATACATTCTCGGGATATTATGTTTATAAAATTAAATTTTTCTTCAATTGATGTGTTTATATCTGACACAAAATTAAAATCAATATCAGCTATATTACTAAAAAAGGACCAAAGGCTACGCTGAGTTATAGGCCTAAACCATACAACTTCCCGCGTCAATAAACATTCAGAAACACTCATATTAAGAATTAAAGCTTTATGGTCCGACATGCCCGTCTCAACTACAGCTACAAACATTTTTTTAGGTTCAAAATTCAGAAGTATGTTATCCAAGCAGTTTTTCCCCCTCGTTGGTTCCTCAACGAAAGACATATATCCAAAAGTATTAATAAAATTCACAAACTGAGTTGATTCGTTAGAACTTGCATTAAAATTCTTCTTCTTTTCTAGTGACTTTATATAATACAAAATGTTATTCATTTTTTCGAAGAACATCTTAAGGTCAGAACCTGGGGACCTATAAATTGTTAGTAATGTGGTTTTTAATTTAGTAATATGAATTGCTGCAACCTCACAAATTTTATCTTCACAAAATTCGCTTAGCTGCACAAGAGGCTCAACCTGAACACCATTCCTAGCCAAAATAAGCGTACCACCATAACTGAATACCCAGCAAGTCCAAAGCATTCAATCTCTCCAACTGAGAGCCAGTGTACAGAAAAACACAAAATGTCATAAATAACACTACTCTCAGATATTAACACCTGAATTTCGTTAGTTTTATTTCTAATGGATTGAATATTTGTATAAAACACCGACAGGGAGTAGTCTTCCCGTTGTTCATTTATATGCAAAACATTACTGCTTTCTTGAGAAGAATGTGGTTCAGAAAACAACAATTCATTCATGTTATAAAAAAAAACATTTTTTTTTGCAATAATATACTTCTTAAATGTAATGCAATTTTAATTTTACCGGATCTCTTCAAACCCAGATTTCTATTAGTTAAGAAAAACCTAGATCCAATTACAGAATTCACATTAAAATACACTACGCCCTTCACTTGGATCTCGTCATTAAAAACTTCAGAGTTCTTAATATTGAAATGCTAGACATCTTAAAAAATGTATTCCTTTTTGGCAAGAAATGTGCTGTGCTTCCTAGGTTTATTTTTTGATCAAAGTTCATACCTAGAAACTTTATCTCTTTTAGAAAATCAAGTTGTTTATTATAAAGCACTAAATTTAAAACGTCTTTATATTTTTGTTGAATATGTTAATACATGCCGTTTGCAGTACATTATGAAGCAATATTACGTAAGTAGTAGTAAAGCTATTTGAGAGTTTTTTGAATAATTTCACATTCACCTCAACCTAAGTTCAGTTAATATTTTTTCCGCTAACGCATATTAAGTTTTATATAAAAGCATTATTATAGGCTATTAACTGCAACAATTTCTCACTCTTTTCCACCAATCCAAATTGCAATTTTATTTTTCATTGCGCTGGGCAAGCATTTTCCCAAAAGCACATAAAAGCGTTATTCTTTCAGCAATGCAACGAGTCAGAAAATTAGGATCATTACTAAAAAGTCTCTGATGCTTTAGATTGTAGACATTTTGTTCTTGTCGTTTGCAGTGTTGTTGTCCCATGCCAAAAGTGAAAGAGAAACTGCGGTGAGCATTATTTAATTATTTAGTAAAACTGTTTATATTTCATTTACTATTTAGGAGACCGATGTTACCTCTGGGGTATTTTTCATTCGAGATATAAAATATGGCGATGTTTTTGTGAATTTATTTGTTGAGAATATACAGTGTGCTCATTTTATCTTTCTCTCATTTTCATTCGATGTGACTTTTTATAATCAAAGATAGAATGACCAACCAAAAAAAACGTATATTGCTAAGTTTTTTTAGTAAAAAAAATCAATACAAAAGAAAATACCAGAAAATTATTATATTATTATAGTTTTGATATACCTACCTGCAAAAAGCAACATTTTACATAGGAGTTCATAAATCGTAGAAAAAGGTACAAAAAAATTAGACTCTAAAAATTATATATTCAGCCTTCTAAGTAGTTCGGCTGTCCCAAGGAAAAACACAGTATATGAAAAAAAAACATTTTTTGAGAAATTAAGGGCAAAAGTAGATTTGTTATTAGGATTACGTTTCAGATTTTATTTATATCTTTTTACGCAAAACGAAGAAGTAAGGGTCTAATTGAACTATATTAGGCCTCTAGTTTTATCGGGCTTAGCTAACTTTTAAGAAATAATTAGTTTTTTGGAAGAAAATGCATATACTGTGTTTTGTTTTTAATAAGTTTCAAGGTGATGAGAATTTTATAAAAAACTATATACTGTGTTTTTACCATATTAAATTTATATGCACATATACAATTTAACAAATTATTATTATTAAATTGTAGGTAATAGCAGTGTAAAATGTAAAAATATTTATTTTTTTAAATAAACGTTTATTGCATAGTTTTTCGGAAAAAATATCAGGCCTACATGAAAAGAAAACACGGTTTCTTATGAAGGAAAAATAAACAAAATATCAATGCAGTATTCAGTATGAATCTTATTATTATTCTACATAGTTAGATCACGTGATCGTTCACTTTCAGAAAGATTAAGCCACAATGATGGTTAGTATTTTTCATTTTGGGTACCAGGTCTTTAATTATAACAGCATTTTTTTCTGAATTTAGCATCAGCATTCACTCGCTAACGGGTAAGAATTACTCCGACTCGGGGATTTCTGTTATGAAAGATGACTAAACATACCGATCCTCGAGCCCCAAACCTTGTCACAAAATTGACACACCCATTCAGCACCATTCATCGGCTGTTGTAGGTGCTCTGCCCCGTCAATGCGTTCTCTCTCCTTCCTTTGCATGCTGATGTCGTCGACGCTGCTCTTCAAAAACTTGATGACCCTCGGAAATCGTACGCCCCTATCTCGGTCTGTCATTCGCCATCTGCTTCCAATTGTTCTTCACATCTAAGCCACACTTCATGTTGGTCTTAAGAACATTCTTTTACCTCTTTTGTTGCCCTCCGTGATTTCATGAGCCGACCTAACTGTGAATAAAGGATTCTCTTTGGAAGGCGTTCCGTTGGCATGCGGATTACGTGGCCAGTCCATCGCAGCTGGTGTCTCACAATCATCGCCTAAATGCTAGTTGATTCAGCTTCCCCCAGAACGCTGATGCTGTTCGTCGGTCCAGCCATTTAATTCCAAGAATTCTTCTAAGACATCGTTGATGGTACTTCTCTAGAGTTTTTAAATGCCTCCGATAAGTGGTCCAAGACGCACAGCTACACGTAAGGGTATAGAACTACAATAGCATTATACACTCCCAACATTTATACCCACGAGAGCAACAAACTACTTATACGTTTTAAACCGCCAAAACAAACTAAAACGAATATAGATCATCAAAACTCGTAGGCAAAACACAGCATCTACAATGGCGGTTGCAAGAAGACGAGTTCTGATTGGCAAGTGCATGTGCTGTGTTTTGCAAGTTGTTATTGCACAGTTACTGTGTTTTTGAAATTTGATAATTGATAGTGCCGTGTAGATACTGGGTTTTTTCAATCTTTATTTCCGTTATTTTGCTGTAAATCTAAATTTTTACTATCCCAAAAGATAGATTATAACCCAGTATATACAGATATGTTAAAATCTCAATATTCATAAAAAATGTTGTTTTTCCTTGGGACAGCCGAGTTGAATTGGTGTAAAAAATGTATGTACCATAAGCGTCTGTGAAAAGTCTAAAAAAGGGTCCGGAAATCTGTAGATATCCACGATAACTGAAAACCCACTTAACAGATTTTAAACAAATTTGGTGCAAAATTACTTCGAAATATTTCTAGATGCTGATTAACTTTTGGAAAGCTCTGAGCGTATGCAATAGGTTTACAAAAGGGGATTAAAATTACAAAACATTGGCGTTCGAAAAAAGTGTAAAAAGAGGTTAGAAACTTAAAAGATATTTCCTAAACCTAGAGCAAAAATATTGACAAGTTATTTACCTATAGCTTTGATAAAATATAACCTACGAAATGCATCACAAAAAAAACTTACCAAGAGTAATACGAGAAAGGTAAATGACAGAAATGTCACCGAAATATTACTTTTACACTTAAATATCGCGAGCTATTCATGCCGCAAAGGCAACACTTTACTTAAATTGCTGCTTTAGTGCTATCTCTAATAATATAATAAGCGATGTTGGAGAAATAATTTTGGAGGTACAAAGTCAGATAAATTATATAAAACATTCACAGTGTTATTCTATTTTAGACTTTGATTTAAAACGAAAAATATCTATAGGGACTTTCTAGATAAAGGGTAAAAACTAAAGAGTTACAATCACTTTTTAAATTATTATTTGAATTTTATGAAATTTGGTGCAACTGCATAAATTGATGTTCATGACACAATATATGGTTTTTTTCTCGACCTACTGAAAATTAGATTTTCATTGGGCTACCCTGTATACGAATATTTAAATAAAAGAGAAAGGTAAATTCAAGAACGTTATAAAAAACATGATATAAGAAAAATTTGCAAAATATTGTAAAGAATGCAGGAAGTTTTTAGATATTTGTTCATAGGCGTCGTTATATAATTTTTCGCTAAAAAGAAATTAAAACCTTATTTTTAATAATTTCTAAATTTATGTATTTAGGTAAAATTACTCCGTAGACAAATTAGCAATAATTCTAAACAATTTTGTACAAGAATTATCATTGCGTGTATAAATATTCATAAATTCCATTTGCAATTGTTATCTACGCCCATGTCGACTGCCGATATTCTTGGCAAATCAATGATGCAGGTCTCTGTAGTTTTCGCCGATGTTTCCACTGATTGCCCTTCGCGAAACCCCGGCGGGCATCACCCAAACTAAACTGGATTAGCCTTATTGAAGTTTCGTCGGCACTGATATTATTAGCCTCACTAAATTGCTGATCCGTTTATTTGGAACAAAACGAATTACGACGAATAAGTATGTGAGACATTTAACGAAAATGGCAAACGATATAGAAACTGAACAGTTCTTATTTTTTTATTTGTTTCATTTCTATTTTCCGATTCTCTGGAGCAGTTATTAAATTGCCTGACAGAATAGACCTGGGGTAAACAAAATAAACTCTATAGAAATATTTGACAAATATATTATTTCGAGTTTAATTAATGGCAAAGCACATAGCACAAGCAGATCCAGCTTTATTTATAGCACAGGTCGTACAATTACACTGAATCCTTAACTATTTCCTAGAAGGAAATAAATATAAAAGTTTCTTTCCTTACAATTAAAAATTTGCAATTCTCAAGATTTACTCTTGGTAAAAACTTTTCATTTTATAATAATTCAAGCGGCCAATAGACTCCGTTGCAATTCTCGAGACAATAGTTCAACCTTAAAAAGAAATTGCGATCGAATGGAATATATCGATACATTTCTTACCTCTCTAATAATGAAAGAAAGAATATATCGATACATTTCTTGCATCTCTATGACATTGAACTTTTTTTGTTATTATTAAAATTGTAGCCCGTCTGCACATATTGTTACTCGAACGGGGTCATTGAAGTTGTTTTATTATTATTGAAATTGTAGCTTGTCTGGTGAAGACGGTAAAAAATCAATATTCGAATGGCAAACGTGTCAACTTGTGTCATTTTAGAACAATTCTGCCAGATTTAGTTTATGTGAATAGTAGTAAAATAGAAATAAGTATAAATTAGTAGTTTTTTTTCGATAAAATAATGTTTTAATATTTGTTATATATATATATATATATATATATATATATATATATATATATATATATATAACAATGTTGAAAAATCTTGGGGTGTTAGGTCTTAGGTATGATTAAGAAAAACTCTTATTCACTAGCCAAGCTTTCGGAATATCTTTATTTCCTTCCTCAGGGCTATAATGGAGAAAAAACAAAACAATCATCTTACATACAATTATTGAACTTAAGAGGGGAATCCGAAATGGTTACTTACAAAAATGTCCGATGGTGGCGCTAGTGAATCTCATTTAATTCCAAGTTATTCATTTCTTAACTTAGAGTAATTTTCTAGAATATTTTAATACATTCTTCTCCTCAATAGGTGTCGCCAAAAACTAATACATAGTGGCAACAAAATCTCATATTTCTATTTTGCTCAAATTATTTTCACATTCTTTTTTGTGCTACTATTCTTATACGTTTGATGCTTATCTTCGCTTAGACTAGTTATAGTTATATACCATTATACATAAAAAGGATGAATGTAAAAAAACTGGTTTTATTTTGCGATAAATAGTCAAGATTTTTAAATATTTTCACAAATTGATGATCTTTGTAAAAACCGTAAAACATAGGTAAATGACACCTTAAAACGAATCCCAGTTATTTTTGAGGGACTATTAAAATACTCCAATACAGGGTGTTCTATTTAAAAAACCAGAACTATCATAATACATACTTATCTATTCTTTGGACCGCCCTGTATGCTTGCAGTGTTTTTCAAAATGTTGTTTTAGTTTGTCAGTTTCAAAACCATGAGACGCTTATTTCATGCATCAAAGAGTGTCTTTCCTAATAGTATACAATGTGTCCAGAAACTAATGGACCAAGCGAAAGCCACAAATTCTAGAGCAGATTTCATGGCAATTCAACGCCAAACTTCTAATGCGAAATTGCTTCCGAAAGAAGTTATAGTTTTTAAAAGATGGCGGCTTAGCATAGGTTTTTTAAAGGTATCGCGAAAGCGCCTTTAGCCATTGGAGTGAAAGGTGACAAAGATATTTCCCTAAATAGAAGCATTCGTTAGCCATACACTGCTGAATTAAATTGCGAACTTAGGCGTCTAAACGGGTATCAACGGACATTTTTAATAAAAACTTCTTTTTCACTAACTTTTGGAGAATTCTGACATCATTCTTAGGAAATATGAGGTATTCTTATCTCAATATGATAGAATGCTGCATTTTCGAGAAAAATTAAGTTTTAGTTTAATATGCGGTTTAACATAGTACCTATCTATTTGATTTACGATTGGTACAGTGATTATTTTAACACTAAAAATTTTAAAAATTAAGTAGGGTATTAGGTATTGTGAGTCTATACAGGGTGTCCCAAATATAACAAATGAACCATAGTTGTGTTTTTTTAAATGGAATGCCCTGTATATGAATATATTTTTGAGATTCCCCGTTCAAAATAAACCTAATTTTCATTAAAGTACATCTCACCTAAACCTGACAGTTTTTTAAATATTTAAATTTTTATAAAAATATAGACATAATATGAATGAACAAATTCACACCTATTTGTTTGTTCTTTTTAAGCCAGTCTGGGCTGATAAATATACCCACTCATCACTTGTTACGCCAAATATAAAAAACCCGCAATACTAAGGGTGTCCAATAATATAATTTAAATGAACGTAAAGTTTAATTCTAAATAACTTGTTTATTTCAACTGGAACACCCAGTATATGAGGTCAAAATTAGATGCATAAAGTAATTATCTGTCAAATATTATAATACTTGGAAAATGTAGACCACCATGTATTTGATGATGCAAAAATTAAAGTTAAATTAAAGTTTTCTTATAGATATGTATACTTATCTTTAATTTTTTATGGAAGAGGCACACATATTGGCAATAAGAGGAAGAATTTTCAAAAATATAATATTTATCAAGTCAGCCATGAGAATTTGAGAAGATAGAATACATTTCTTTTAATTTGATATTTACTGTCAAATAGTCTGTTGAAAATTCTTACTTAAGAGTTGAGAATTTTTCAGAAAACAGTTTTTTATCTGTGACATTTGATTTAATTCAATTCAAAAATGCGAACCTATTCCAAAGGAGAAAGAATATACATGATTTTTATTCTGGGAGAATGGTCCAAAAACGCTTTACTGGCATCGCGAGTTTAGGCTCAAAGGCTCCTCGCGCAAAATCACCCCAAAAAAGCGGTCTTCGAGAGACTGTTAAGGCAGTTTAACGAAAGATACCACCGAAACACAGTGCAACTGCATCAAGAACTTTTCAATATTGATTTTAAATCGTGTTGAATTTTGTACATGGGCGAGGAACAAAATCATCGCAAAAGAAAATTTTTTTTAATAGAGGAGATGAAGAACCAAATAAATGAAGCGTTTAGAAGCGTTACACCAGGTTAAAATTGTTGAAGGATTTAAGAAAAGGATTCATATATGTGCCTAGAGTCCAATCATTTTGAACATTTATTATAAAATTTATCAGTTTTTATGTAGGTATATCTTGTTATTTAATTTAAGTGAAAAATGTATTTATTTATTATGTTATTGTTTAAATGATGGTTTGTCAAATTCTCATGGCCGACATGACAAATATAATTTTAAAAAATTCTTCCTATTACTACAAATATGTGCTTTTTCCATACATTAAAAAAATAGACATATCTATAGGAAAACCTTATAGTGATCAATAGATAATTAATTTCATCATCATCAAATACAGGATGGTCTACATGAAATTAACAGGTTCAATTAAAAATTCGCATAATATTATGAATATGTGCATTTTCCACGAAAACGTCAAGAGTAACATAGGAAAGTATTATAATATTTGACAGAGAATTACTCTGTGCATCTAATTTTTACCTCATATACCAGGTGTTCCATTTGAAATAAACAAGTTATTTAGAATTAAACTTTACATTCATATAAATTATATTCATAACAGTTGAAAATCGTGTCCTCATATAATCAAATATGTAGAAATTTTGAATTATTGGGTTATAGGACAATACTTAAGAAAAAACTCTTATTTCATAAAAATGCGACGTTTCGTAGTTCTTTATTACTACTTCTTCAAGCACTGAAACGGTGTACAATAAGTATTAATAAACTAACAAAAAATTTTTCAATAATCATATCACCTTTTAAAATCATCCAGAGTTCATTAGAAGTATAATATGGTGTTCAAACATAACAATCAATAATACCATTACAAAACATAATCAGTCAAAACAGAAATATAGACTATCACTATGTGTTAAAATTTAACAATCTAAAAATTACTCAGTTGCATTGTCAATGTTCATCAAAATACAACATTCTAACCATCTATCTTTATAGTCTTCAAACAACAAAAAAACGAATAACAAAACACTAAAAACGAGAAACCCACTGACATTTTTTTCAATATTCACATATATATATATATATCATATTCTAGTTAAACTTATAAATTCTAATGTACGAATGATATATTTGATGTTTCCTCCTGTATATGCATGCATACATACAGTGAATATATATATATATGTGAATATTGAAAAAAATGTCAGTGGGTTTCTCGTTTTTAGTGTTTTGTTATTCGTTTTTTTGTTGTTTGAAGACTATAAAGATAGATGGTTAGAATGTTGTATTTTGATGAACATTGACAATGCAACTGAGTAATTTTTAGATTGTTAAATTTTAACACATAGTGATAGTCTATATTTCTGTTTTGACTGATTATGTTTTGTAATGGTATTATTGATTGTTATGTTTGAACACCATATTATACTTCTAATGAACTCTGGATGATTTTAAAAGGTGATATGATTATTGAAAAATTTTTTGTTAGTTTATTAATACTTATTGTACACCGTTTCAGTGCTTGAAGAAGTAGTAATAAAGAACTACGAAACGTCGCATTTTTATGAAATAAGAGTTTTTTCTTAAGTATTGTCCTATAACCCAATAATTCAAAATTTCTACATATAAATTATATTTATTGGACATTCTGTATCTAGTATTGGGGATTTTTTTATATTTGGCGTAACAAGTGATGATGCCTAGACTGGCTTAAAAAGAATAAACAAATAGGTGTGAATTTTTTCAGTCAAATTATGTCTATATTTTTATTAAAATTTAAATATTTAAAAAACTGTCAGGTTTAGGTAAGATGTGCTTTAATGAAAGTTAGGTTTATTTTGAACGGGGAATCTAAAAATGTATTCATATACAGGGCATTCCATTTAAAAAACACAACTATGGTTAAGTTCTTATATTTGGGACACCCTGTATAGACTCAAAATATTTTTAAAATATAGCCCTAAATCATTTTTATCGAACCCATGAATAAAACTTTAAGGAAATTAAATAGTTTAGCCACAGTATTCCGTGTAGTATGGCGTGAATAACCCTGTATATACGTTCCAACTACCTAATTGGTGAAATTTTAAACGCTATTTAAACCCCCACCAAGGGTATCTTATAATTTTATAATAACTACCAATCGGGAGTTCTTGTAATCTCTCTATAGATCAAAAAAAATCAGTTGTGTCACCCCAAAACTTTCCCGACTAGTTATAATAAAATCAAAAATATATGACCTGCGTAACGAAACAGAATTTTAATAATTATTATAATTGTATTATTTCCAATAAACTAACGTAACAAACTACTCGTAACTACTTTATTCCTTATTATATTTATCCTCTAACAGTAGGTATACCTACATACCTAATATTACCATAGATGTTTATTCTTTGATATTACTGTACAGGGCTAAAGTTAATAATCCCTACTCCTAGTACACACGCCACATACAACTATATATTAATAATATAAGTACGACAAAACCATTAGATTTTTGTGTCACTGTGTAAAAACAGCGCCATCTCTTCAATGCTGTCCCAACTACGCTAAAACTGTTCCTTGGTTAAATGTATAAAAAAATTATAAGAAAATGGCGGATATTTGAAGGGAAATTTAAGGTTTTTATATATATATGGATATTGTCTAATACAGAAAGTTTTCACGTACAATTTTAATTACAAGTGATTGTTAAATATATAAATTAGGTAATAAAGTAATATTATCATCATTAAATATTAGAATCATAGCACAAAATGAGGAAAACGTTGCTGACTTTGAACTCAATTTATTAAGTAACTATTTATTGTTGTAGCCTCAAAATACCTTATTACCTAATCCAAACCTTAGTCTTTAAAACCCTATTAAAATTATTGCTACCAGATACGTATTAGTGGAGATTTCCATCCACAAAAATATATCTGTAAATTTGAAAAAGTTACCCATGTTTGAACTCAATTTATGAGTTAACTATTTAATCTTTCCGCTTGAAAATACTTCATTACCTAATCCCATCTTTTGTCTTTAAAACCCTATGAAAATTTTTGCTAGCAGATACGTCTTAGTGGCGACTACCATGCGCAAAATTATGCCTGCAAAGCGAAATATGATGATTTTCTAACTCTGTTTTTGAACTAACTATCCAATATTTCAACTTCAAAATACTTCAATACCTAATCCCATCTTTACTCTTTAACTCCCTATCAAAATTTTTGTTACCAGATACGTATTAGTGGAGTCTACCATGCGCAAAAATAGGTCTGCAAACGATTGTATTCAAACGCCCCTCTTAAACAAAAAAACAAAATCACTAAACTACAGCGTACAATTTTTTGGACTTACCCTGCAGCTGCGAGTTGAGTTAGTCTATCTTATAACCACTGTACATGACAACAAGGTGATAGCTTTCAATTAAAACACTATTTTTCTTAATAACTGCTAGTGACATTCTGTGATGTTATTGGTTTAAACATTTAAAATTTAATTAAAAACAAATATATAAAATTTACACACACATAACAAATAAATAAAGTTACCAGGCATCAAACTATCCTGAATCTATTCTGAATGGGAATGTTCATTTCTTTTTTGTATTAAATAGGTAAAACAGATTGTTGTAAAAAGGGACATACAGATTGACAAGTAGAAAAGGTAGGTATCTAGCAGGTTTTAAGTTTTAATAGCTCATTCTATAATTTTGTTATGTTGCCTTAGAACAATTAAAATAATAGTTTCTCTTTGTACAATTTTTAAAGTGAAGACAATACTTTTTTAAACTCCAACTGTCACTTAGAGGAAATCAAAGTAGAGCTTTTTTACGATGATGTTGTTGATGTTGTGACATGAAGATGGAATAATTCTATTCCAGATTAAGTTTTTCGTGACGAGAACAACCTGTCACCTTGTCTCGGTATTTGAGGATGTATCGTTAAAATCGAAAAGAGACATGTAATGGGTATATGGGGTGTTATTGTTCAGTCGTTAAAAATATATGATTAATCCGATGACGATGTTGAATTATGTGTATTACTGTTGACTTTATTGCTGTATGTTAGTAAATGAGAGTAAATTATGCTGGCATCGTCCACGTCCTTCCGTTTGTTGAGTACTTTGTTGTCCATGTTCGTTTCTATCATTTCCAGAAATAGTCTCTTAGTTAGATTCTTTTCAGAGTGTAATGTTTTTACAAGGCTGTAGTTTGGTAAATGTCCTGTATCTATATGGTGTTCTGCTAAAGCACAAGAGCGTTTTTCTAATCTGCAGTCGCTCCTGTGTGCTGTAAGTCGGTCTTTAAGAACACGTGCTGTCTGTCCAACGTATACTCTATCACAATTTGAGCAAGGTATTTTGTATACTACGTTCGACTTTTTCAGTGTTGGTGTTTCGTCTTTCAGTCTTGTGTATAGGTGCCTACAGTTTTTTTGAATTTTTGTGCGATGTTTATGGTTGGAATGTCTTTGAAAACTCTCTATATATATATATATATATGTATTGTGGAAGTTGAGTTAATTAAATTTGGTGGAAAATGAAGTATCAAATAATGTTCCATGTGTAAGTCTATTGTGAAACGTGTGGATTTATTGAGGAAAATGTGCTGGAAGATCTGTATGGTGCAAATCTTCAAATAAAGTGTGGCATCACCGAATTTCTCATCTTTTCTTGATTGTTGCCAGATTTTGCATGAATTGAATTGAATGAAATAAAAATAATATGGCATTATTTCAATAACCAAATCATTTAAGCAAAAATAAAATAAAATAAACTTTATTATTAATTAATTGTGTGTTTAAATAAGCATCTGCACGTGTTTCGGGTGTAAATAGATCTCGGATTAATTACGGTATTGCGCGTATAACGAGTACGAGGTGTAGAATTGTAACTTGGTATGTTGCTTAAGCGAGTAGATTCGATAAGAATAACACATAAATCTGTTTTCTTTTCTAATGACATTACTAATGAAAAAAGTGACGATTTGGGAACTATTTTAAAAATCTTCGCCTTCAATGAAGCCTCTACAAAAGTAAACGTTGCATTGCGCTGACTTTTTAAGCGTATGTTAAAACATATGGCATATTTTACACTTGTTCTGAATGTCAGAAATTCGTGCGGAACTTTAACCTGTTTTCGTTGAAAATTAGAGTGAGTACGATAGCTAGCGTTTTATAGTAGTTAATGTTATTTTATAATAAATTGTACTGTAAAAATTCTAAATACCAAACAAAACGCGACAAGCTGAAATCTAGATAGGCCAGATCTAATCGTGCCTCAGTGCATTCCTTCATTTCAAACATATCTTTGTAGATGCCCTTGCTTAAGCCACAAAATGATTCAGGAAGGTTTTCGGCCCTGTATTGCCTACGAACTCTAACATAACGTCCCACACGCAGACACCAATGTCGTTTTTCTTCTACACCTCAGGTTGTCAATTCTAAAAACCAGGGATTAAGAGGTCGATCTATTTTAAAGTTTTCAAGAAATGACCTTCCAGCTGAACTGAACTGAGTGAATTGATATGACATGATCTTCTGCCACTCATGTCATTTATATTTTTGTTGTCAAAGACATGTGGGAATATTGACATTTTCATTGGTTAAATGTTTCACTTAACTGTCAATTAGTTTTGTAAAGGAATGGGATTCCTTTTGCTGAAGTTATTTTTCCTTTTGCTGAAGTTATTTTCCTTTTGATGAAGTTATTGTTAATAAGGACATTTATTATTATTATATTATTATTATTTAGTAGGAGAATGAAAATTTTAAATGCAGCGTTAACGGAAAGCTCCTGATACAAGCAGGTGATATGATGTTTCCTACTTCCTAGTATCCGTGTGATAACTTGTAATATATGTCAAACATTTGATATTCGATCAAGAGAGGAGATACGTACAGAATAGCGCTACTGGGGCGTTTGTTCGTATGCGCAACTTGTTTTGGGCGAATAGCTTTATTTGAAATTGCTATTAAACGTGTGCATCCCTAATTGCGTGCACGCAAAAGATTCACTCACTTGCTACGTTGTCAGTTATCTTTGTAGAGATCAAGCAATCAAATGTTTGGATTTTGTGACATTTTCGATGACGTATACCTATTTGTTATTGGTTTGATGTTTGAAGGTTAGAATTTTTTAAATTGTTAATAGTTTTTAATAATAATAATAATAATGACTTTATTGCAATAGATATCATATTACAACAGGCGAAGTTGAAGCTTAGCTTCCTATCCTTCCTTAGCTTCCTATCTTAACCTCTTCGTGATTGTTTTCATTTAATACTCCATAATCTGTGAATTTATTGTATTGTTATTGTTGTGTAAAAAGCCTTCTTGCCCAGTTTGTGAGAGAGCACTCCAATTTGCTGTCAAGCAAATTTCTCCATGTGGCAAGAAGCATCAAATTTATTAAAAGCTGTGCCCGGTGGTGGGTTTAAGGATTGGAAGCAGTAGAGAAAGGTAAGTTATAAGTTAAGCAAGTCATGCCGAATGTGTTTGTAGTTTTGTGGTTTTTATTGGCGTGGCGTGGCGTGAAAAAGAGTAATTGACAATTTAGATGTATTTTTATTTCTAATTAACGCAGTGGTTTTTCTTAATAATCCGAAAGGATTATTTTTTAAGATAGACATCAATTATATAGAATTCTTATGCGAAACACCCAAAAAAATTAACTGTAAGCTAATAGCTAAGGTGACCAAAAAACTCTATGGAAAGAGCTTAAAAATATCAATATTTCATTCAAACCTATTAAATAAACCTGATAGCCTCAATGAATACTATATCAAATCATGTCCAAACATTGATACTAGTCAACAGCTAAATGACTTTTATAGATTAAATACCAGACGGATGGAGACAGAGTTTGAATTTAGGATTGTTAGTGAAACTGATATTTTACATAATTTACGATCTATAAAATCCGACAGTAAAGGTATAGATAATTTAAATAAAACACTAATCAATTATTGCCTGCCACATATTTTGCCCTTCATAACTAATATTATTAACTGCTGCATCGAACAAAATTATTTTCCTGAAATATGGAAGAAATCACTAATTCATCCTCTGCCGAAAAAATAAGTATGTACTGAGTTTGCGGACTTAAGACCCATAAGTGTACTCCCAACTCTATCAAAACTCCTTGAAAAAGTGATGAACATCCAAATCAAAGATTTTATTGATAGTAATAACATCCTACCGGAAAACCAATCCGGTTTCAGGCGCGGTTATAGTTGCACAACTGCCTTGCTAGATGTAGTGGACGATATTATTCGCGCAAGAGATAAAGGTAAAATTTCTCCGCTTATATTGTTAGACTATTCGAAAGCGTTTGATCGAATCAACCATCAATTACTTTTGGCGATGTTACATTACTTAGGATTTGGACATAACTCATTGAATTTAATCAAAAGCTTTCTAACAAACAGGATACAATTGGTAAAAATTGGACAGGCGTGTTCCAAATCACTTCCTTTGACTTGTGGGGTACCACAAGGTTCTATATTATCACCCACATTGTTCACACTGTATACATCGGATTTATATACATGTTTAAAAAGCTGCCACTCGCATTTCTATGCCGACGATACCCAGCTCTATTACTCCTTCAACGCGTCAAATATAAATACCGAAATAGATAGAACTAATGAGGATTTACAGTTACTATACGAACATTGGGTCGATCGAGCTTTAATAATTAATCCCGAAAAATCCCAATTTATATTATTTGGTCCACCCAAAACTCGGAAAAATGTACAAACGAACTTTAAACTTAAAATTAATAACAGAGGGTTAGAACTTTGTGGTGAGGTTAAAAACCTTGGAGTTACTTTGGATTGTGAACTGAGGTTTACTACATATATAACAAAGAAATTAAAATGTGCGTTTATTAATCTAAAAACTCTATATTCTATTCGACGCCTTCTAACCGTGGATTTAAAAAAATATCTTTGTGATCTACTTGTTTTAAGCCATTTAAATTATGCGGATGTTTTGTATAATCCTTGCTTAACACAAACCGATTCACTGAGAATTCAAAAAATGCTAAACAGCTGCTTAAGATTAATATATGGAATTCGGAAGCGTCACCCAATATCACACAAATTGAAGACAGCTGGTTGGCTTAATATGAAAGATAGAAGACTGCTTCACAGCTGCACATTGTTATATGTTATAAATTCAAAAAAACCCCAAATACTTATTTAGTAAAATTGAATTTCTTAGTGACATACATAATAGAAATACTCGCTTCCGTTCTCACATTTCGGCACCAAAACATAAGTATACCTTCTTCAAAAGATCCTGCTCATATTCAGTTTTCAAAATTTACAATTCCTTTCCATAAGAACTAAAATTATTAAACAAAGATACTTTCAAAAAGAAACTGCGAAATATGTTGTTGGGAGGAAATTGTACTTTTCATTAGTTAAGTATTATAATATAATATATATAGAACGTTAATGTTGCGTCATACCCATCATACCCATTCTTTGGTCTGGATTAATTTTGTGAATACTGGTTTAAATGTCTATTTTTGATCTTTAAAATTAATATTATTTATTTTGTTGTTGTTTTTTTCTCTTAATTTTGTCTGTACGTAAATATGTACGAGTATATATACGCTTAGTTTATAACTATTTTATAGAATATAGAATCTCGTTGAGTGTAGGTTAGGTGTACAGAGTGAATTATCACTCGAGAGTGGATCCTTTTCATAAGATAGCTTATGAAATTGAATCCAAACCTCGCCTTTGACTTCCAGATGTTTTTTTTTTTGTAGGTAAACAATGTATGTTAATTTATGGTTGTCAATAAAGACTATTATTATTATTATTATGTATTTTTTATCTTTTCTTAGACTTGGCAAGACCTAAAAACGAAAACGAAAGTGAAGAAGGCGCCACTTCAAGATTAGCCAATACATTATTATTAATTAAATTATTAAAATTCATATTTAAAATATAAACACACTGAAATAACTCAAAAAAAAAAAACTTTAAAACTAACAAAATGATTAAAAGATCACGCGATGGAATATAATTCCAGAAGTATTCTTAGACAACATTTTATTAAAAGTTGTTAAAAAACTCATATTGAGAGTGTTACGAATAGTTAATTATTTTTAATGTATTATTATTTATATCACTTTGTATTGTTATATCTCATATATCAAGTTGTTTAATGTATATTTACTGTCATCCAAAAAGAAAAATTAATTTAAAATAAACGTCAGGGAATTTGTGAGAATTGTAACGGAAAGAAACAGTAAGTGTACATTATATTTTAATAGTTTTGTTAGTTATTAGTATTTGTTATTTTAGGAATTTGAGTTGTTGTGTTTTATTGTATACCTACATAATATTAAATTATACATAAAACTACTACTGCAATTCTACTTATTCGTTCAACCATTCCCGAAAAAGACGTTCCCTACAAAGCTCAAATTCTTCGCAACGATTCATTTGGTACGGCACATTATTTGACTAGGTCAAGATGGGTCCATCAGTAAAGGTACGAACAAATAATGATCTATGTCCCGTGTGCTCCGGACCATATAGAGACGAACGTATGGTAGAATGTACGCAGTGCAAAAAATGGTGCTGTTACGAATGCGTTGATATACAGGATGACACAGAAATAGCATGCAACGATACATGGAAATGTCCTCTCTGTACAACAAATATCAACACTAGATCATCCATACTCAAAAGTAGGAGTTCTAAGAAGAGTAGTCGTAATAGTAAAATCCAAATGAAATTGAAGCTTCTGGAAAACGAAAGAAAATTAATACGTCAAGAAATCGAGTTAACCAGAGAATCAAGAAGAATTTTGGAGGAAGATAACGAAAGTGATGATAGCCAAGAAATTGATGAAGAGGAAATCAAAAGAAGTGATCCATTGGTGAACGAATTCCTGTCACTGCAAATCAACCAATCACCAAAACATAATTCCACACTCCCGCCCACAGTTGCGGAACCTACTTTAGCTTATGGTGGAAGAGGTTCAGGTATGTCATTCGGTGCAAGGCGAAGTCCAGGTGAGTTGCCAATGTTTAATGGTAATCCTTATGATTGGCCTATCTTTATAAGTAGTTATGAAAGGTCTACTGAATTATGTGGTCTAGATAACTACGAAAATTTATTAAGATTACAAAGATCATTGAAAGGAACTGCTAAAGCCAGTGTTTCAAGTTTTTTATGTTTGCCACAATGTGTTCCTCAAATAATATCAACATTACAAATTTTGTATGGAAGACCAGAACAAATAATTGAAGCTCATATTAATGCTATTCGCCGTCAACCATCACCAAAGGCTGAAAAACTTGAAACATTGGTTGAATTTGGTTTGTCAGTTAAAAATTTGTGTATCTCACTAGAAGCAGCTAATTTAAAAGAATATTTGAATAATCCTATGCTTCTTCATGAATTAATAGATAAACTCCCATCACAAATTAAAGTCAACTGGGCTATGTATCGTAATTCTCTTAATGATTTTAAAGGACTTACAGACTTTTCTGACTGGTTGTATGGTTTGGCAACAAACGTTTGTTCAGCTCTACCTTGTCTAACACTTTTGGACAATAAAAATAAATATTTTAATAATGAACGATCAAACGTTCATCAATCTGACTTTGATGTTAAAACATTTGAATGTATGATATGTCAACAAAACTGTACCAAAGTAGCTACCTGTCCAGAATTTCAAAAACTTTCTGTATCGAAAAGGTGGGAGAGCGTTAAAAGATTAAACTTATGTAGGCTTTGTCTAAAACGACATAGATATCCTTATAAATATCCAACTAAATGTGATAAAGATAACTGCCAAAAGAAACATCACCCTCTTCTTCATTTTGTTCCATCTAAAGATGATTCTCCCAATAATAATACTAACGAGAAACCAGGATGTTCATGTAAAAATTCTGAGTCTCAACATGTTAGTGTGTCCACGGAGAACAATACAATGTTAAATAGTGTCCGGTTTAGAATAATTCCTGTTGTATTAAAAAATAATAATAATAAAGTTCATACTTATGCATTTCTGGATGAAGGATCGTTAGTGACATTATTAGATAAAGACATTGCAGAAGAACTACAACTGAAAGGTGAAGCTGAGCAGCTTTGTCTAAAATGGACTGGAGATCAAGAACGATTGGAAAACCAATCAGAACGAGTACAGTTGTCAATTGCAGGCAACTATCCAGGAGCCAAAGAATTTCACTACCGATCTGCCAGAACAGTTAGTGTACTAAGTTTACCCAGACAGTCACTAAGTGCTGAAACAATTAAAGAATCATTTTCGTATCTGCAAAATATACCGTTTCAATCGTACAAAAATGCCAAGCCTCAAATATTAATAGGCCTTGATAACTGGGATTTAGCTTTACCAATGCGTGTAAAAGACGGTTTGGAATCCCAACCAATAGCTGCCAAATGTAGACTGGGCTGGACCATTTTTGCACTTTTTTCAGATAATAATTACAAAAATTATTCTTATCATATATGTGACTGTGATAATAATAAAAATATCAGTAATCAAGAGCTTTTCAATTTAGTTAAAGAATATTTCTCAGTTGAAAGTTTAGGAATTCAGTCTTCAAAACTGTCTGTATCAAGAGAAATACAAAGAGCAAATGAACTTCAAGAAAAGACATTGAGGCAAGTAGGCAACCAATACCAAATTGGATTACTCTGGAAGTATGATGAAACCATACTACCAGACAGCAAACCCATGGCATTACAAAGGTTAGAATGTCTAGAAAAAAGGATAACGAAAAATCCAGAGTTGGGCGAGAAAATGAATGATCAAATTGAAGATTTCCTGAAAAAGAAATATATTAGAACATTATCTAGAGAAGAAATGATTGACTGTAATGAAAATGTGTGGTATCTTCCAATATTTCCTGTATTTAATCCAAAGAAACCGGAGAAGTTCAGAATTGTCTGGGATGCAGCAGCAGCAGTGAAGGGAATATCTTTAAACACAATGCTACTTCCAGGAGACGATCAACTTGCTTCATTGTTAGGCGTATTGATACGTTTTCGGGAAAGAAAAATAGGTTTTTCTGGAGACATAAAAGAAATGTTTCTGCGAGTAGGAATAATAGACAAAGACCAACATGCTCAAAGATTTTTGTGGCGAAATGGTAATTCCGAAAACGATCTACAAACCTACGTAGTAACCGTAATGACCTTTGGAGCCACATGCTCACCCAGCTCTGCACAATTCGTAAAAAATTTTAACGCCAAAAAGTTTAGTGCACAATATCCAAGAGCCGTTGAATGTATATTGAACAATCATTATGTGGACGATCTTTTGGATTCTGCTGATACAGAAGAAGAAGCTATCAATATCGCAAAAGATGTCAGACACATTCACGCGGGAGGAAATTTTGAAATTAGGAATTGGCGATCTAATTCTGAAGAACTCATGAGGTCTATGAATAACGAAGAGAGGAATAGTAAATTTGAAGTTAATTTAAAGTTAGGAAACAATTCATCCGAGAAAGTTCTAGGAATGTGGTGGAACTTAAAAACTGATAGGTTTCATTTTAATTTAAATTTTAACAAAGGTAAGGAAGATGTTTTAAAAGGGAGAAAAAAGCCGACAAAAAGAGAAGTTCTACAAATCTTAATGTCGATATATGATCCTTTCGGATTAATTTCGAATTTTCTAATTTATTTAAAAATACTTCTCCAGGAGATATGGAGAAGCAATATATCATGGGATCAACCAATTTCCGAAGAACAAAATATAAAATGGCTTATTTGGTTAAAACAACTTCCAAAGTTGGAAGAAATTTCAATTCCTAGATGTCTTCTTACAAATATCCATAACTGGAACGATGTCTTTGTTCAAATGCACATATTCGTAGACGCCAGTGAACATGCATCTTCTTGCGTAGCTTATTTGAGAATAATGCAGAATGACATTATAGAATGTGTGCTACTTGGATCAAAAACACGTGTAGCTCCTTTAAAGCTGAAAACAATTCCTCGGTTGGAACTTGATGCCGCTGTGATAGGAGCCAGATTTTCCAAAAATCTTTGTCAACATCTGTCAATAAAAATTTCCGAGACCTTTTACTGGTCAGATTCTATAATCACTCTGCGTTGGATCAGAAATGAAGATCCAAGGAAGTTAATGAAGTACGTAGCTTACAGGGTTGCGGAGATCCAGGAAAACTCAGTAGTTGCAAATTGGAGATATATTTCAACCAAACTGAATGTAGCTGATGACGCAACTAAATGGTCAAGTCAAACAAATATAAAAATAACTGATCGATGGTTTCAAGGGCCGGAGTTTTTGTACACAACCGAAGAAAACTGGCCTGCAGACGTCAGCTTAGATCAAGAAGAGAAATGCCACTATACCTTAGAAGTAGAAAAACCTTTTGTTCTTATACAGCTAAATCGATTTAGCAAATTTAAAAGACTCCTAAGAACTACTGTATATGTATTAAGAGCTCTACATATTTTTAAATCTAAACACACTAAACAAAATATAATAATTGACACATTGACTTCGGATGAACTTTTAAAAGCCAAAAATCTTTTAATAAAACAAACTCAATTAGAGTACTATGAAAGTGAAATCAAACAATTGCGATGTACAAAAAATGAATCTAATTTACAACCAACTGTTAGAAAATCCAGCAGTCTATTTAAATTATCTCCATACTTGGATGAAAACAATCTACTTCGTGTTCGAGGAAGGATAGACAAATTGTCAGACCTTAAATTTGATACCAAAAGACCAATAATCCTACCAAGACAAAGCCGTTTATCACTACTTATAGTTGAAGAATGTCACCAGATGTATCAACATCGAAATCATGAAACTGTCGTGAATGAAATACGACAAAATTTCTACATCCCAAAATTAAGAAGACTCCTGAATAAAATAAGACAAGATTGTTATTTCTGCAAAATCAAATTTACCTCACCTAATCCACCAGAAATGTCTCCTCTACCCGAGTGTAGACTTGCCACATTTACTCAACCCTTCACTCACACTGGAGTAGATTATTTTGGTCCTATAAACGTAACTCTTGGGAGACGAACAGAGAAAAGATGGGGAGCACTCTTTACATGTCTTACTACAAGAGCGGTTCACGTAGAAGTTGCTTATAAATTAAATACCGATAGTTGTATACTTTGTTTCAATAAATTTATGAACCGTAGGGGGCGACCAAACCATATTTACTGTGACCAGGGAACAAATTTTGTTGGGACTGAAAGAATGTTGAGGGAGGAACTAGCAAACGTTAACCCTAAAATAATAGCCAGTTCGTTTGTAAGTCCTAAATTAACATTTCATTTTAATACACCACTTTCTCCACATATGGGAGGTGCTTGGGAGCGTTTAATAAAAGCAGTCAAAATTTCGTTGTATGCTACATTACCTACTAGGACACCAAGCGATGAATTACTTTATAGTTGTTTATTATCAGCAGAAAATATTGTAAATTCTAGACCACTTACTTACCTTCCATTAGATTCAGAGGAGTCAGAGGCTTTGACACCTAACCACTTTTTGATTGGTTCTTCAAGTGGAGACAAACCAATTGGAGAACTGAACGATGACGTTAAGGTTTTAAAACATAACTACTTATATAGAGAACAGTTTGCCAACAAATATTGGCGACGTTTTGTTTCCGAATACATACCTGAACTTCTCTTAAGACCCAAATGGCAAAAACAGACTTCTCCTATTAAAATAGGAGATATTGTTATCATATGTGACAAAGATTTGCCACGTTGCAATTGGCCAAAAGGTAAAGTTGTAGCAATAAAACAGGCTGCTGATGGACAGGTACGAAAAGCAACTGTACAAACCCAAACGGTATTTTTGAACGTCCTGCCGTTAAATTAGTTGTTATACAAATTAACAAAATGGGTACAGCTACTCTTTCAGACCAAACTGTACCGGGCGGGAGTGTTACGAATAGTTAATTATTTTTAATGTATTATTATTTATATCACTTTGTATTGTTATATCTCATATATCAAGTTGTTTAATGTATATTTACTGTCATCCAAAAAGAAAAATTAATTTAAAATAAACGTCAGGGAATTTGTGAGAATTGTAACGGAAAGAAACAGTAAGTGTACATTATATTTTAATAGTTTTGTTAGTTATTAGTATTTGTTATTTTAGGAATTTGAGTTGTTGTGTTTTATTGTATACCTACATAATATTAAATTATACATAAAACTACTACTGCAATTCTACTTATTCGTTCAACCATTCCCGAAAAAGACGTTCCCTACAGAGAGATACAATTGAATTGGTTTATACACGCTATTCTATAATGTTCAGCAAATGCATCAACAATGGTGAATGACGAAATCAGCTCTACCATAACATATCATCATCATCATTTCACCATCAACATTTACCATAGTAGTGTATATTTTTTTTTATACCATCAGAAAGTTGAGATTTCAGCGAACAAAAAACACACCAACTTTTTTAAAAAAGCAGATATTTTGACATGAGAATATTCGATTAAAAATTAAGGTGCTTTTTTCGATATTAAGTCAAAATAAGGTGAAAAAATTAATATTTTAAATTAAAAAAAATATTGTATGTTTGGGACATACATACAGAGGTAAGTTTTCACCAAATTTTGTTAAAAAATAAATTTTTTTGCAAAAGATAAAAATTAAAAACCAAAAACTCGGTTATTCGAATTTTTCACATAAATTTTGACGTTATGTGAAAAAAGTGTCCATACAAAAGTTGTAGATCTTGTAGACTTTTTTTCATAGGACTTGCAGTTTCACCGGAAATCGAGATTAACCGTTTTTTACCCTTAAAAACTCACCCCTTCCCTCAGATCGCCCGTAATTTATTTTTCCTTTCATTTTTGTTATATTCTCTACCTTTTTCAATGGGTTTCATCATACTATAATTTTTTTTGGTCTCAAAAATTATCGACCCTGGTCTAGAATATTTCTCTTAAGAGTAGGTCACGAAGTAAAGCTGCTATAAAAGGTTATCGTTAAACAAACATATAAAACTACAATTGCACAATAAATTATAAACCACTTGTTTCAATTATACCTACCAAAATAAATATAACTGTAAAAACAAATAATATAGTAAAGCCAATATTTTGTTAAGATAGAATCCAATATTTCTTTCCCTTGCTCTATAAAAATGCATAAAGCTCTTGAATTCACCACCCCCATTTCAAATAATTGTATTAGTCTAAAGGGAAAACATTCTCTTAATCGATTATAAAAGGGTGAAACCGAAAAATCCTTAGATTACTGGTTTAGCCATTTCACTAAGTGAATCACACGACATGGGTTTTGCGAGGGGATAAATAACGACAGTAGCGCAGATAGAGCCCTTGAATCCTTAGGATTTAGAGACAAAAGAGCTTCATAAATGTTTAACTAAAATCAGCATATAAGTTGGTACAAATAAATTTTATTAATTTCAGTTTAATATTGAAGCTATGTAGGTAGGTACCCTTGTATTTGTTTGAGTATTCAGAATTTCCAATCATCAATATTTAATGCAATTAAAATGTTCTTCTAAATTATTTAAAGTACGTTAGAATAGTATGACGGCTTTCCCTGTCTACAATAAAATTTCTACTCATCTGTATCTAATAGCAAATAGTGTGGAAATTTTTAAGAAATAGGGTTGAGATAACGACACCGTCATATGAATATGGACGTAAGTCCACTTTTTTTTCAGAAGTCGATATTTTAGTTCCACATTTTTAAGCAAACGAATATTGCGTAAGTCGACGCTTGTATGTTATTTTACCAAATTAGACCCAGGCAGAACTCCTGAGGTCGCAGAATACACATGAGATTTGAACCAGTTGTAAAAGAGATATTGCACCGTTCAGGAGCACATAAATCACTCTGCAATCTAATGCAGTCTGTTAATGTGTTTACGGTAGCAGAAATTTTCAGGTCGTCCGCAACAAACAACCTACATTCCAATAGACAATGATCCAGGTCATTGATAAAGAGAAGGAATAAGAATGGACCCAAATTAGACCCTTGCAGAACACCTGAGGTCGGAGAATAAACATGAGATTTGTTCCCGAAGAAGAGGAGCAGTCAGCACGGAAATGCAATCCTCAATATAATATGAAGGAATAATTTCCGAACCCGAGGTAAATTGGTTCTTAAGGCGATTAGATGCTGAGACTATTTCAGATATCTCAATTTGCCCAACGTGGAAAACATTGGTATTGAGAGTCTGGTGCACAGTCTTCAGAAGGATCAAGAAAGACGCTGGCTGTGAAGAAAAGTGGCGAATGAGTCAAAAATAGCCTGAGGATCACATGCGGACTGACCATTGCGTCACATAGTGTTTGGGATAGAGGCAGTTCCAGACTTGTTATGAAAATATGACCAAAAAGGATCATTATGTATACTAGAGACATAGTTACTGAATACCTGCTCTTCCTTGCACAATCGCCTTATAATTTTAAAGTGACAAAATAACCTACTTATTGTTTTGGCCTCATTAGTTATTAATTTTTTCGTTCAAATCATTGGTTAGCATGTTTTTAATTAAATTATATCCTGCCGACCGACTCCAGGTCAACGGTAATCCACTTATACATATTAGAAACGAAGAGAGAACCCTAGCTATAAGTATGATGATCACCATTTCTTCAACAAGAAAACAATCCAAAGCTTTTGTCAGTTAAATGAATGAGATTGTTACCACTTTCACATATAAACGTAATTTTCATGAAAACATCACGTACAAGCTGTAATATGAACACAGAGGTGAGATCTGGGATAGTTGGATAGTTTTTTGTTTTTAAATTTCTTCAGTTTAAAAATAAATCATAAATGCAATTTCGGCGCCACTGTGAAACATACATAGTAAAAAAAATCAACAAAAGCATCTATGTAGGGGGATCGTTAGTGGTCTCCAACCCTTGTTTAATATATATTTTTCCCATAGTGGATATTGATTTAGAAGCTGTGGGAGGGTGATTGAGACAAATTTTCTTCTCGTCTAAGTGGTTTTCTGCAGTATATTATCTTGTTTCTATGTGTTATGGTCTTTAGAGGGAAACTTATCATTTATGTTATTAGTGGAAAACAACGCCAGTATGTACGATTACTTTTATAAAAAAAAATAAAATATTTGGAACGATTTTAGATTTAAACAAGGCGATTATTATTTTATTAAATTTCGATCCTTAGAACCAGAATCACCGTGTAGAAATGTTTGTCAGGTGAGCGATATTCCAAAAAAAAATCTGATTAACCATATAAAAATAATTAAAATATTGTTAGCACTAGCTGCTTGAGCTCGTGATTTTAGCATATTGAAATAGGATATCTGCTTTCTGAGCCAACAAACGCCTGAAAAAACCAGCAAATTTTGACAGCTCCACCATAATAATTTTAGAGATTCAAGCTTGCCACCTATCAATCGTGTTAGAAACCACAAGCTGAAATATTGTGACACCCGGTATATTGTAATAAAAATATTGCATCCGGTCGAACTAAGTATTTTTCGCTATTAATAATTTATAAAAGTTCATGATTTTAACATCGGTATTCTACGAAATAGACAAAATTTGCTGATTCACATTTTTCTACACAAGCGGTACGACGCGCGACGCTAGCAATAGACAATTTCATTGGTCGATATTTGAAAGAGTGGAAAAAATCAAAGGTTATAAATTTTTACCCAACAGGGAAAAACGGAGTTTTAGAAGCAACGAAGAGCACTAGTCTCCCCGTTGAGTAGTGTCTCTAAGCTTTACGGTTTATCAACGCCAGTTTGTAGTATTAATTTTAATTATAAATTTTAAACATTTTTAATACTGAAAATTACCGAAGAGATCAGTTGTGTCGATGATGATAATTATTGTATAAGTACAATTTTTAAATATTGTAATTGATAATTTACATGGTGAAGTCCGCTCACCTAATTCTCTAATTCTTTTTGTGACAACATTTCTGAGCTATGCAAACGAGAGCACTGCAAAAAAAAACAAGCTGTTGAAGAGTAAAAGTAACGTTGGACATCAAGATGCCTCCGGCAGGATACTCTCAATTACAAAAAACAGATTTCCAGCTCGGTACGAGAATCTATCCTGGGAGAACGCTAGCCAACTCTGGAGCACATAATTCTTCTTAATTTGAGATATTGTGCAAATTCCTAAAGAGTTTCTAACCAACTGATGATATTCGATGGAAAAATATAATTATGTACTTAATTTCTTCTTCTTCTTCTTAAGAGATTCTACAAACCCTCGTCTTACCCTCCGTATCCACGGGTAATCATAAATCTTAATAGCAATTCAGTAGTAGTAGGTATAAGTCTTATAATCATCTGAAAAAAGTAATGAATTAAATTTAAAACCATTAGTGATAAATATATAAAACTTGTAAGCAGTAAACTGTTGCCCTTGAGGCGCGAGGAGCTCTCTATACTTAAAAATGTAAAAGTAATATTTCTGTGCGCTTTCTGCAATTTACCTTTCATGTAAGACTCTTGGTGACAAGTTAAAATTCCAAATTAAATATTTTTAATTTCACGGACATACATCTTTTCTCATGTATTTTTAACACCAACTCAACTACTTAAATAAAATATGTCAATTTCACAGTCTTTTGTGTGATTGATTGTTTTTTTTGACCCTTTTTCTACAATTTATGAACGCCTATGCAAACAAGCGTTGTTATGCTGCATTTTGTAGGTTATATAATAATAATTTATTTGCCAAAATAAAACAAAAATATGTTTTACAAAAATCACAATAAATCAAAATAACGAAGGGAAACAGAGCAAATAAATTTTCCTTTAACCCAAATAAAAGTTAGAACTTGCAGTGGTTAGGAAAGTAACGTTTACAAAGTTTCACAGAGCTTTCGCATACCCAAATGTTCGTGTAAAATGGGAGAAGCACTACCATCTGATGTCTTTATAATGTCAGCCAGCTCGTACACCTTCAACTTGTGACTGTTCATAACCAATTTGTGATTTTTTTTGACGTTTTCTGGAAGACCAGCTCGTTGAACTAAGTATTTTTCGCTGATTAATAATTATAATAAAAGTTCACAAAAAGTTCATGACTCTAACATAGGTATTGTATCTACGAAATAGACAAAATCTGCTGATTCACATTTTTGCACACAAGCGGTACGACGCCAGGAATAGACAATTTCATTGGTCCCTATTCTAATGAGTGGAAAAAATTGAAGGTTATAAATTTTTACGCAACAAAGAAAAACGGAGTCTTCTCTCCAACTTCGGCGAAGTAAGCTCCGAGTGTTACAAGTGATAAAAAGCACGAATATAATTACCCAATTTTTACTACTACGTTAGGGGAATATATTTTTTTAAATCGATTTTGACCCCTTTTTACACTATTTATCAACGCCTGTGTGAACCAATTCCTCTATGTGACATTTTTTAGCTTATAATCCATTAAACCAATTAAAAGTTATTTAATATTTCGCATAAGTTATTTGAGATATCGTGGATAACTACCGACAGACACACAGACCGACAGACAGAGTATTTTTTTAACTATTTATTTACGTATAAAATAACGGACATTTCTGGTGAAATAAAAAAAAATTAATAAAGCTAATAGCCTCCATATTTATGCATGATATATAATCTGGAGAGCTAAAAAAGGTCTACTACAAAACCCTTTGGAGCACCAGACTTAGCTTGGTGATTGACAGCCCTATAATCGGAATTATCGCGTAAGAAATTGTTAAATAACCAAAATGTTAACAATTTACGCAACACAACTTTTCAAACGACATCAATATTAGTGGTACAAGATCTGCCAGAACAAAATCAGCGTTGCACAGAACTCCTAATGCTCAAATTGCAATTGTATGCAAGACAATTTCAAAACATTATTTAGCAATTTTCATGTTTCCTTTTACATTTGAGCAAATATTGAAAACAGGTTTACACTCCGTACTTCTAGATATTAATATTGTGACGAATATAAAAATATCCCCCAATGCTTTGAGAGAAAAAAATACATCCGGCAACACCGCGTTGGCTTTACTGGAATCATCAGATGAACCATTCTCGAAAGCTCACGAATAAAACAAACGGGAGGCAACCCTGTACAAATTTAGAAGGCTGTACCTGGCCCGGGGCAGCGCTGTGTTAATTTGGTAGGATGTGCCTCGCTTACCGTATGGATCTAGAATGTACATACGTGCACCAGAAGGTTTGAGAGAATTCGAATACTCACTGCAAGTGTTCGAGATAGAAGGCCAATCATATATATAGCCAACGTAACGGGGACGGAAGACAGACAACCGTCGCGTCGAGAGTTAACAGTGTTGTGACATATACAGGGTGAACTATCACTCAGTACAAAAATTTTAACCACGTGCTCAGAGAAGCATGAAAAACTATAAAAAATTTGTTTTGGAATTTTTATTCGACTTATTATGTTTTAGTTTTCAAGAAATTGTGAACTGTCAAATCTCTTTTGTATGTCACTGTAATTTATATGCACAAGTGAGTTGTTGATATTTTTTGCTAAGTTTAAGATTTCGTTAATAATAAAATTGCTGCTTTGCAAAAACAAATTTCCAAAATATTTATCAGATTATAATGCAGGTTTATACCATAAGATTATTAACCGTATTTTTTATTTGTTTCAATAAACACTTATCTATGATTTGTTTGTTTAAATTCTAGACTTTTGTCTATGAAGCGGAGATTGGTGATGAACAGCAGTATTATAACCTTTAAACTAATCTCTAATTAAAACTTCAGTTGGGCAGGCGGGCATAGCCGTCGTAAGAAGGGAGTTTAATATGATTTACCAAGAAATTATTTTCAGCCTTAATAAAAATGTTGGAAATTTTTTGAAAGGCGATTCTGTTAAATCTTATTTTTCTCTACCTCCAGTCAAAATTTTTGTACTGAGTGATAGTTCACCCTGTCTAGTTAGTAGTCAAATAAATAGTATAAATAAATACGCAGTCATATTAGTGCAGTTGTTATTAGTTTGTTTAAGTGTTTAGTTATTAGGTAAGTGTAAATAAATTAGTTTAATTAAAGCTCATTGTTACTATTTCACACTACAAACCCCGAAAAACGTTACAATATACTGAATTTAATATACATTCCACTATTCATTCATCTGAGCATTAGAGTTGTAAATTATTTTTGAAGTTGAATACGTTGTTTTGGACACTGCCTGTCTGTCTGGTAAATAGAAAGAGAGATATAATACTAACTAAAAAAAGCTATTTATACTGAGAAAGAGAGCCGAACGTATAATAAAAACGTGAAATTGATAAATCACCTCAACATTGCCGGGTTTTCAACATGTAACTGCTGCTAGTGCTGCTGCTTGTGATTGATAATGTGAATTTTTCTGTATACTAGAGCTTAGAAAATGTGCTTTTTGGATATGTGTGTTGTACGTGTATGCCGGTATTGCATAGACTGTTCAGAGTACAATATGTTTACTGTCAGAGTAGTTGCATAATTTTATCATTTTCGTTGTTAGTTTCGTTGCAAAAAGGAAATAGTACTTGTAGGATTCCTGACTGCCATTAAGTGTGGTGTATGTAAACGATTTTTGTAAATTTAAATTGAATTGTTGTGGTGCATCAAGGGCTCTACCGTTGGCGGCATAAATTTGTTTAATGGAGAATTGTCTCCGAAACATGTCCCTTTGACACATATTAAGTCAAACTGGTTTACTAAATTTAGTGGAGAGGTGGAGTGGAATTTAAGCTAAATTTCACGACCTCATCAGGCAAGGAACAAGATCCAATTTAATGCTTTTGTTTGGTATTCGTTGGACGGTAGCTTTCAAGAAAATTGAAACTATACTTAACATCGTACGCGACGCATGCCGTTTGGTATGCAGAAAGTGCTTTAGAATGTCATTCTACAGTCTAAATTTGCCTTTAACGGCTTTTGTTTGGTATACCATATCCTATAGGACGCTATCATTCAAGACCTAAGAAACTATCCTTCATGTAGATATCCCTTCAGAATATCATTGTCATGCCTAAATTTGACAACCCCTAAGGCACGGAACAGGTTTCAATTTTAATGTTCTTGTTTGATATTGGACAGTAGATAGGCTATGCCGGTTCTACGACATTTCTTATGTAAAATAACACGGGAAAACGCTAAGGTCCCAACACGCCAAAAATGGCACTGTTCAAGGTCACGCGCTTGACGGCCGCGCGTGGACAGAGGGCAGCGTGTGCAAGAAGTAAAGAAGTGTGGGGTAAATTAAATTTAAATATGACAGCATATAGAGCATATTATGTAAACTATATTGTCACGTTTAGGTTTAACGTGAACTACGAGGGCATTGAAAATAAGGACATTATCTAAAAGATGAAACACCGAATAGCAAGTTTAAATAGATTAAGTTTATTAACAGCTAAAGTTGAGAAGAGTTTACAAAATGATGAAACTTAAATTAGAGACTATAGAGTTAAAATAATATAATACAAATAATATTACTTACATTAAAATATAAGACCATATACGGTCAAGATGCACTATGGTTCACATTTTACTGCCTTCAGGTTTTCTTACTATTAGTTTAAAATCAGGACACAACTAAACTTATTTCTCTGGAGAGGAGAATTTATAATAAAAGAGTTATCCCTCTCTTAAACAATCTTGCGCCTAAATCCTCCCTGTGTGACCAATGATAATGAGGGGGGTTGGATTGATTCAAAGATGGTTTTCTCATTTCTTTTTGCTAATTGGTTATTAATATAATAATTATATTGCGCCACCACCCCTACGTCGCGTTTATTTAGATGGTGGTGGTCAGAATAGCTGATGCTGCATTTTTCAGTATGACTACCCTTGAAAGCGGAGGGTAAGAGGCAGGGCTCCTGATTATCGAGAAATAGTGACTCATCTAGATAAACTAGAATAAACAGGAAAATAATATGTTTGTATTTTTCCAACAACCCCTTTAATTCAATAATTATCTGTAGGTATAATATAACTACCGCAAAAAAGGTTTACCGCTGGTGCTATAACCCACTACCGAGACCTCGCATTTTAACAGGCAACTGTTATCGTCGCCTACACCGTATACTGGTATACACTGCATACACATA
Source organism: Apoderus coryli (assembly GCA_911728435.2). NCBI lineage: Eukaryota > Metazoa > Arthropoda > Insecta > Coleoptera > Attelabidae > Apoderus > Apoderus coryli. Next base: position 13,374,835 of record OU452209.1, on the reverse strand, counting down.
TACCTATGTACATATCAAATGTTTTGCGCCACCGGTCACCGGGTAATAGTGTGTACTACCAAATACGGCCTAAAATACATGTATTTTGCTCAAAATTATTGTAGTTTTTCTTGAATATATTTAAATAATAATACCTATTGAAATAATATGTGTTCTATTGCGTAGGAACGTGTTTACGTTAAGCTTAGGCACCTACCCCGGCCGCCTTCTATCTATTGTAGATAGGTATACTATTTGCACGAATTTCGATTTGTACGTTAGGTATTTTTGTTTACTGTTTTTTACATTACATTTGAACTATTTGTTCGTTTGTTGTTTAAATACTAGTGCCATTGATTAAAAAGTGTATGTATTTAATTATTTAATAATAATAGTAATAATATTTTGACTAGTCAAGTAAAGATTAGTGGTTGTGCTGCACAACTTGTTGCGTTAGTAATTAAGTAATGTTTATTCAATACAAATAATTTTGTATTTTATTTGTATTTGATTAGGTATTGGATTTCGTAGAGTAGTGAATGAGGCATAATTTAAAAAAAAGAAAAAAAAAAGATTTACCTTACGAAACTCGTAGTTTAACGTGTTCTTTTTTACTTTGATAATTTTCTACTTTTCATCTAAGGCGCTTGACCTTGACAATCTATAAAAAAATCGTCTGCGGCGCCTTTTTCCTCACAACCATTTTTTACTTAGTGCCTACCTAATAAAATTACCCACGAGCCGCCAGTGATATATGCTCTATGTGCAGCCATATTTAACTTACTTACCCCCACTTATTTACTTCTTGCACACGCTGCCTTCTGTTCACTGGCGGCCGTCAAGCGCGTGACCTTGAAAAGAGCCATTTTCGGCGTTTTTGGACCTTAGCGTTTTTCCATGTTATTTTACATATAAATGTCCTAGAACCCGCATGGCTTATCTACTTAGGACATTATCAGTCTAGACCTAAGAAACTATCTTTAATTACCCACTACAGTACCTATATGTCGTTTGGCATGCATGTTCATGGAACTAATCCATTGAATGTGGATGGTCTAAAAATGAAAATTAAAGAAACCTCCATTAAGATCTCTCCTAAAATGCTAATGAATATCCAGAAAAGGATAATCACCAATGCAAGGTTGTCTTTAAGAAATAATAGACAACATTTATACCTACTACTATTAACCACCTGTTTAATTTTTTAAATTTAAATAATTTGTTTTGTTATTTCATTTATTGAAATTAAAAAAATGTCTAGTTAAATTAATTATCTATTTAATTATTTTTAATATTTAAAATTCAAAATGAGAGAAAAACAAATAGATTAACATAGTAGCACATTAATACTGTATACGTAATATTAGGCGAAAAATAATTCAGGTCCGTATTTGGAAAAAAATATGATAGTAGATATTTTCATAACAAAACGTCGAGAGCCATCCCTGACTGATATTTTATTTTAAAGGGAATCACAAGCGTTTTAAGAAAAGAAAATGAAAGACCCAGCCAGGCCCGTATTTAAAAAAACAAAGTTGATGTTAATTGCCGAAACGTCGGAGCGTAAGCTTATGCTAAAAAACTTTCTAATTTAAACCGTAACCCAGAAACAAATCGTTTTGGAACTATACGACAAAATCCATTTCGCCGTATCTCAGACACTAAGAAGAATTTCACAACACGGTAAACGGAACCTGCTTAGGGATCAAAAGACGCAACTTTTCTCTAATTTAATCGACCTCGTACCTCTTAAGGTCTCTGAGATAGCAATAGTGGTGTCACTTAAAACGGACACCCGTATATAACATGTTTGCCTTTGTTTTGATTTCATTGTACATTTCCATGTCAATTCCACAAAATAGATTAAAATTATTATATCTCATATTTGGAAATCGCATTTTACCATGTAGTCATTAAAATTATATTACCTGGTTCGATATAAACGGAATGAAAAGTATGTTTGTGACTCTACTCGTGTACCTAAAGTGCTTATAAATAATCACCTCCACATAATTAAACATAATCCCGAAACGCTTTGCTACCAGGTTGGCGCTATTCCACGCACAAGAGATATTCAGTATCATCAAGCTAATGGTATCAAACAGGCGAGGTCTCCAAAATGAAGTGCACGTCAGTAACGTACGATATATATCCCTTCGAAAACAACCACCTCACATTGTGCCACCATGTGATGTGGTGATTGAATAAATTGGTTGACCTCGCTAACGCTAAGTACTTATCCAATTTACTGGATCTATGCGTTCAGCTGTTGACATGTTCATAATAATGCTATTGTTATCCAAATCATGCAGGATATTTGGAAAATTACATGTAATTTCCTACCGGTTATTTATACCAAATTCTAGTAAATAACCAACGAATATACATTAAATTATTATTCCAAAATTAATTTGTTACGTAATTATGAATAGTTTTTTTTTTGTTCCTGAACCATATTCATTTTAATTTTTGTGTTTTTTTTTCTTTGTTTGCATGATACAAAATTTTTAATATAATAAAGCATAGCAGACAGAATTCAATTTATTTACTAATAAAGCAATATGGCTTGTCCAATCTAAAAATTCCTGGAGAATTTAGTTTGTGTTCCAAGCTCTACTTATTAGTATTTAAGTCAAGTACAACTCCTTGCGGTTTTGTAATTTTATTTTGTTTAATTCTAAATAAAATAGCATTAGTTTTTCTAGAGTTAATAATTATTAATTTATTTCGGGTGCACCATTGTGAAAGGTTAATATATAGAAATAGTCTCGCTGCAAGTGATTTATATTTCAACCTCCTATAAGAACATTAGTTTCATCAGCAATCCAACAATCTTCGGTAAAGTTTTTGGGGGTGGACATTGACTCACAATTGAGCTGGTACAAGCAGATCGAAACCGTTTCAAGCAAACTGTGCAGGTTATATCGTTCTTGATATGGAAACTGAGAAGCTTTGTTTCTATCGAGGTCTTAAGATCATTTTACTTTGCACGTGTTAATTCTGTGCTTAGCTATTCTATTGTGTGGTGGGGTAACTCACGACACATAGATGAAATTTTAATCATTCAGAAAAGGATTCTCAGAACGATGACATTTAAAGCGGCGAGATGTTCGTGTCGTCAACTGTTTATAAATTTGAAGATTTTAACCATAACATCTGTATATATTTTAGAATGTGTATATAAAAACACTGATAAATTCACTAACAATCGAATATCAAAGTATGAACTTCGACATAGTTTAAATTTAAAACTGCCGAAGCATAGACTCTCTCTTTCAGCGAACAGTTCTCTAATAATGCCTATAAAAATTTATAATCATCTGCCTCCGCATTTGAAATTGATGAACCCGAAAAATTTAAAAGTAAGGTCAAAGAATGGCTGCTGCAATACAGTTTTTATTCCTTGAATGAATATTTTATGAATAATTTTTAAGTTCTTAACTATTGTGACATGTAGTGTGATTTGTAATGTGTTTTTGTCTTATTAGAGGTAATATAATTTCGATTAGTAACTTTTTGTTTATCAACATAACATGAAATCTTACGTTTTTCGAGTAATTAAAGAGTAAATTTTAATAAATAGCTCAAAATTATACATAATGATTCAAAAAAAAAAAATTCGGATTCGAGTTTTTTCCATTATTTGCATTTTCTGACAACATTTAGTGTATATTTTTTTTTATACCATCAGAAAGTAGAGATTTCAAAGAACAAAAAACACACCAACTTTTTTAAAAAAACAGATATTTTGACATGAGAATTTTCGATTGAAAATTAGGATGCTTTTTCGTATATTCAGTCAAAATAAGGTGAAAAAATGAATATTTTAAATCAAAAAAAATTACTGTATGTTTGGGACATACAAAGGTAAGTTTTCACCAAATTTCGTGAAAAAATATTTTTTTTGCAAAAGAAAAAAATTAAAATCCAAAAACTCGGTTATTCGAATTTTTCACATAAATTTTGAGGTTATTTGAAACAAGTGTCGATACAAAAGTTGTAGACCTTTTTATTACCTACAACTTTGCCATTCAATCTTTTTTGATATGACTTGAAGTTTTACCGGAAATCGAGATTAACCGTTTTTTACCCTTAAAAACTCACCCCCTTCCCCTTACCGACCTCACATCGCCCGTAATTTATTTTTCCTTTCATTTTTGTTATATTCTCTACCTTTTCCAATGAGTTTCATCCTGTTATAATTTTTTTTGGTCTCAAAAATTAAAAAATTATCGACCCTGGTCTATAATTGTCAAACGTGATTTTTAATTTGTTATGACTATGATGTTAGTATACAAATCATTCTAGACCATGTATTAATCATTACATAATAGTTTGTAATTGTGAAATGTCACTTTACATGTTGTTCGTCGTCATTTAGGACAATTTATTGTTGCCTGTGTTTTTTTTTTGTTGTTTACTGTACTATACATATTATTTATAAATATAACGCATTCTATGCACAACTGATGTGCCTTATGAATAATTATTATTATTATATTATTATTATATTTTTAAAATTTGAATAACAAAACTGTTAAATGTATTTAATTTTAAGGGAGGAAAACGAAATAGAATAACATCTGAAAAAGACGAAAAACCATCGTTGAAATGTTGTAAAAAAAAAGAAAATAAAACGAAATGTAACCTTCGCTAGAAATAAAAAAAAAATTCGACAACCTCAAACCCAAAAAAAAAAAATACAAAAATTAGTTGAACTTTTGATTAATTGTTCTCCTTAATATTAACGCTTCCTGAAAATCTACGGACGCTCTATTATAGACGTTAATGTTTCAGGAAGTTATTTAATATCCAGTTTCAATTTTAGCCCCCGTTTAATAAAAACATTCCTGGGAACCTTCAGTAATACAAAGTTAGTCATACTTGACACTTTTTTTAATTTTGAACCGTTTTAACCCTTTTATACCATATTAATGTTCTTCAAGTTCTTCATTTTCGCAAATGGAACATTCTGCATATTTTTATTTAAAAAGGTGAAAATTTTACTTGTCTATTAATTTCTAATAATAATACAGCTTCTTGCTTCGTTTTTAAGTAAGACAGAAATAACTGTAATTTTAATATTGCATCAATTTACTCGAGTAACCTGTAATTTTTTTTTTTTTTGGAAAGGGTCCGTTCGACATGGAAATTTTTAAATTTTTGTTTAAACACAACATAATAGCTTTCGCATACACAAATGTTCGCGTAAAATGGTAAAAACTACCATCTGATATCTTTACAATGCCAGCTAGCTCGTGCAGCTTCAATTTGCGATTGTTCATAACCAATCTGTGATTTTTTTTGACGTTTTCTGGAATAACAGCTTCATTTGGGCGCCCACTGTGCTCTGCATCATTTGGGCTGGTACGACCACGTTTATATTCAGCAATCCACTTCTATACCATTCACTGAAATAAATATTGTATGTAAAACCAATTAATGGTTGTCATAAATATTTTGAACATTAATATTATGAACTGGTCACTGTTACAATGAATTTTGATCATACATTGTTAATTTCATACATAGAAACAATGTACGATGAAACATTAATCAATAAATGCAAGACATCGAAAATTTATGTTTTTTTTCATCAATATAATGTCACTATTTATTGCTTCAATGTTTTAAATTTATTAATTTATGCTCTTCGCCTTTAACACAATAATTTGTAAATCATACACCTATGAACAGCGAACATAAAAACTAATAAACGATCATCGTTGATTCAATGGATGCTAAGCATTAATTTTACGAACCTAACCGTTAAATTCTGAATAAGGCGCGCAAATCAATGCACCCAGACCATAGACTGAATACTCAAAACATTGACATTATGACATTCTCACAGACTTTTTGTTTTCGCGTCCTTTTTGTTTAGTTAAATTTATACAGTTGAAAAGTGAAGTGTGTTCCTAAATCTATTTTTAAAATTTGTTCCCAAATAATACAACAAATGTAGAAATATAAGGTAAGTAGTAATCCTTTTATATAAATACCATTAAGTAAAGTATAAAACTAAAGTCAGTTTACAACGAAAAAATACACAGTGCGGTATTTCTTTGTAATGTTGAAAACCCGCCGATACGAGGGGAGAAATTTTAAGGGCTATTCATGGATATTTAGTGCTATCCGCTAAGCTATGTTCCAATGGTGCCAGTGGAAAGATAAGCCATTTAAAGTACAATAAAATACTCTCAAGAATCTTTTTTATTTTGTGCTAAGACAGTTCAAGAAATAGAAGAACATATTATATTAGACCTTATTTCAAAACTATATATCTATTTAATTTGGACTTTCCAAGGGAAAGCAAGATGTTCTGGAATTGAGATGTGAGACAGAGCAGACTCCCCAAGCCCAAGTAACCCACAATGGCCAGCAACAAACCATGACCAATGCGGTCAAACGCCCCTTGAGTAGTCCAACAGCAGCAATGCCGTCAATCGACCCTGATCTATCGCCCCCAATGCATCATGCAGTATTTTAAGTAATGCCGTGGAGCAACTGTGACCCTGACGGAACCCAGACTTAATGTACGAACGTTTATTGTATTAATGTCACCCATCATCGGCTCAAATTTAATGTTGACGTTCATTGATTTGAAGCACTTTTTTATTAATATCACGTACCTTTTCGGTTCAGTGTTTGTCTCGACAGAACAGAGTTCGGATAATGTTTATCAAGCCATTGTTTGGTTTCCACTGTATTTTTTGTCATCAATAACAGAGGTGTAGCGGGTGCAAATTACTGCCCAAGAGAATTTTATCCTGCACGCAGTCGGACAAAAATAATATGATTCTTCAAAATGCCCAGTCATCGCAGCTAATATATTATTGAACTCTATGATGGACAACAGGTGTTTTCTAACTTTATGTTAAATATTTTTTACATTAACTTCTATACTCAACATTATCTTTTCTCTTTTTCCCCTTTTAGTGTGCTAGAGCCTCATTCAGTCACCAGATAATCCACTGTCCGATTTTGGCAGCTGCTATTACAATGAAATTTCGCAGCTGGTTCTCTAAGATGTTGAAACCATCATTATAGCATTTCTGACTTACTTTCCAGGTTTCTTCTGTAGCTACGTCGACGATAGTGTAGGAATAATTCCGGAAATCCAAGTTTTACGCTCGGTAGGTCTCATTGTTATCTAAATTTGTCAATGGCACTTATGTAAAGTTGGATGAAACTTTATAAACCAGAACGTAAACTAAAAACCCTATCTGTAAAGGGTATTAACGTTTCGGGAGCCAATTTGTTCCCGTCTTCAGAGGACAAAAACATGCATGATTTGGATACCAATGTTTATTCTGTAACTTTAAATAATTATGATTGTTGAGCGTTTTTGCATTTTGTTTCCTTAACCTAAATACATGACTGTATTCAAACAATTCCTTTTCCCGAACTCCTGGGGTACTAATACGTAAAACGATTATTTGCTTAAGCTAAACTTTCTTTAATAGAAACGTTTTGTTAAAACTTTTAATAAAACTTTCCTGTTTACTATTCTATCTGAAATAAACATACATGGGATACAAGTCTTTTGTGTACTTTAGGGAACTGCAAATAATAATCATCGCAATGTCAACTAAAGTTATGCGTTTATTATGTTATTCGTCTAAACTTTTCGAAAATAATTAGGAAGGGTAAACAAATATTACTTTGAGCAATATGCCAGATTTAATACAAAGTTTTATTTTGCTTATAATTTTAGAAACGTGTTGTGTTCTATTCAAAAAATACGAGGGATAATCTATTATTATTAAGAAAAATCCAGGGCTTAGAAATTCAAATATACACATGCTTCATCTACGTGCGAGTGTGAAGTTATTTCTTTAGTCGTGCTATGTTCTATCACTAAATATCAATGGATGATACTATTAGATCATTAATCTTTGAACTATCGTCAATCAAACACCTCAATCGGGAAGAAAAGTAATGGCGCATTTATAATGTTCCTGACTTAGGAAGGGAAGTCTGTTCAAACCATTGTGGAAGAGAAGTCCTGGATTTGCGGGAAATATTACTCAGAGAGAACTCCTAGCGGAAGTGAGACAACACATCATTCGTTCCACAAGCGAAAATATGAAACTGTGCTAACGCAAACCATTTGCGGCATTGATGCAACCACGAAAATATTAATGAGACTAAAACTCAACCTCAACACCATTGAAGCACATCCAACCGATCTCCATACAAACGATGTTTGGCAGTTAATGGTAAGCTCTACGATCGGGACTGCTTCTTGTTTATCGATATTAGATGTCAAAGGACGATGGTAAGACCGGATTAAGTTCAAAATTATTAGAGGATGAGACCGCTAGTACCACCTGCAAAGTTAAGCTTGATTACGGTAAATTTGTGATAAAGATAGAACCAGAGGAAATTACCTCATCGATGGAAGATTGGGCAGGAGAAGTACGAAACAAAATTGTTCAAGAACGGTTCTTATTACCCACGAGATCCAATTAAAAAATTTGCAAGTACGCGAGACTGAAGTTGAACATTGAGGGATTCATGACAAGTTTGTACAGGCTGGGATTTTTCGGAAACAACTGAAAAAATCAGTTTAAAAAAGGTGATGAGTCAATGGCCCATTTTGGTGTTGAGCGTGATGTCAAAGGTTATCGGAAAGCTGGTTGTTAGAGAATTTTTGATTTTCTAAACTGTTCTAATATATTAAGTAAATGCCAACATGGGTTTAGACGGGGCGTTTCGACGGAGACTTGCACGTATGAGTTTATTCAGAGTGTTAATAACTTGACTGGTGATGGTTATTTCGAGGTAGCATTTTTGTCCGATCTAGCTCTAAATTTACGTAAGCCCAAATGGATACAATCATATTTGATTGACAGAAGGACAGCCATAAGGATTGATTCAGTGATGTCAGTCCTCCAAGAAATTGATCTGGGAACAACTCCGGGCAGTATACTGGTACCTCTTCTATTTTTGATTACATTAATGACCTCCCTGAAAACATCACACATCATCATCATCATTATCATTATACATGTATGCAGACGATGCTGATTTATGACAAGGACCCAGATAGATTGCTTATCGAGATCAGTGAAACATTGACTATGGAAAGACTATCGCTCTGCAGTTTAACAAATATAAATCATTACATTTCGATATAAATTTTAATAACACCACCTTGATGTGGTTAGAATGAACAAAACTGTTAGGATTTTTTGTTGACGATGAGTTAAACTTGATAACGCATATTCACAATCTTTGCGGGCGATTGAGCAGAAACCTGTATATCTTGAGTACTCATTGTCTATTTTGCCCTTATATACTATGCCATTTCCTACAACATAGTGGTTTGAAGAGTTTTATTTTGCACAAAAGGGCTATCAGATGTATTTTTTGTATACCATTTAGACGAAGTTGTAGCCTTTAAAAAGAACGCGATTCTCACTGTCCCGCGCGTCTACTTGTATAAGTTACTCAGGGTAACTTATAGGAATAAAATCGCAGCTACCAAACGCGAGGAAGGAATCAGCTACCGCTACCGCGTGCCAAACGCGAATTTTTTAAAAAGTCCGCCTTATACGCTGGCGATTATTATTTCAATATGCTGCAATTAGGAACTGCCAATCTGAGACTGGGTTTAAGAGCAAGTTGAGACAATTTTTCCGTTAGGATGGAATAATTTTTTGTAGTAGGTATTATATCAGTGTTTTTTGTATATTTGTTTTGTTTACCTGTATGTTTATGTTCGTGTAGCTAATTTAACTATTGAATTAATTGATTAAATTATTGTTCTGTATTTATATATTGACTGTCCAATAAAGATTATTATTATTGTTAAAATTAAGCTTACAGGGTTAGGTTCAAAATTAGACTCCCTCAAGCTGTTTGCTTTCTCCAGACAAGAATTTTACATATTTTAAGCAGGATTTTCATTTTAAACCGGTATTTGGACCACCGCCCACCTGCATGTCAGATAACAAACGATAAAAGAAGAAAGAGCCACGTTGCTATCACCGACATGACAAATTGCTAACGTGTTTATATGACACGTGCCACACATAAATTTACGGATTTTATTTATGGTTTTATTTTTGTAATAGTGGGTTGGGATCGCGTCCAGAAAGAGACACTGTCTCTAAATGGATGCATTGTGAATACTTTCTTCTCGAACAGATGGTGTCCAACACAGCGGCGTCTTAATAATAATAGCATTGATTTACTTACTTCAGTAAATAATAGGACAAACTTTTGTAGTTTAAAAAAATTAATTCACTCACTTTTGGCTACCCCTGGCATTTGGCGGCTGTGGAAATCAAGTATGCACCTGAATTTTGACTTTTTTGTTATCGCCTAATTTTTTTACGTAGCGCTTCTGCAAGGAGCCCAAACAGATATCAGGTGGGTGTGGAAGAGTCTGACGAACTCATAATCAGCTTGCTTACAGTATTACCTAAAATTTTTGAACGTCTTGTTAGTTTTCAGATTAAAGATTATTTATTAGAGATTGGTATTTTGCCTTCGCTACCTTCGGGATTTCATGAAAGACATTCTACAGCTACGGCCCTCCTCAGGCTAACTAATGACATCGCCAGTGCTATGGACAACTCAAAGGCGACTATATTAGTGTTAATTGATCAGAACAAAGCTTTTGATCTGGTTGATTTGGATTTATTACTTAGCAAATTTCGCTACTTGGGTTTGGAACAAATTGCGCTAAGATGATTTTCCAGCCATCCAGTAAACAGGCGGCAGTGCTATGAAATTGCTTCAAGTTATTCTGATTGATATTACAGAGGACCCTCATTATTTTCTTTATTTTCGTTTGATTTGCCCGAGGGGTAAACCGCGACCCAAAAGTCTGTACACTCCATTGGACATTTCCCATTACTTATACACATTGGAGCATACATTGTCCCATTGGACCTGGCATTGTCTCATTGGACTTTGCATTTGCTCACATTAGTCTTTTAAAATATTGAATTGTCTCAATTGGGCCACATTGGCTATACAATTGGCATTGCATTGGCTCAATTTCCCAATGATTTTCATTATTTATCCACTCGAATAGGCCCATTGGTCTCTATATACGACTGGCCACTAAAACTTATCCCTACAATATCTAATTTATCTGATATGTAATTAGTAATTGAGCAATTAACTACATAGAAGTGCAAAAAGAAGTACCTAGTTAATATAAATGAATGCGTATTTCGCTCGGTATTTCGTACCCTTGTAGTACCTTATTATTATTATTTTTTATTAAAAGTATTATTGATTGTTGGCAGATTTTGTCACTAGAGATTACTCGGACACTGTCAATTAAATATAATTATTATATAGTTAATTCTGATCGTGCTTAATATTCATACAATTTGGTGACCTCGAAAGAAATTTCTTGCAGAATATGTCACGAAAGAGACAAAGGAAAAGTAATTCGAATGAGATCAATGAAACATCAAGCTCCATTGAAGATGATGTTAGTAAATTGTGACCACACAATGTAGAACTATGGTTTGTACAAATAGAAGCAATTTTTAGAAACAAGAATGTTACAAAATCATCAGACAAGTACAACCTTTTGTTAACAACATTAAATCCTCATACATCAAATATATATACGGGATATTCTGCTTAAATCACAATCTGAACAGTATTATGCAATTTTAAAAGAACAGCTAATCAAACGATTCACATATTCTGACTCGAAACGAGTAGCACCTTTAATGTCACAAGTATCTGTTATTGGTAAACGACCTTCATCATCATCTTTTCCCAACATTTACCTCAAAAGTTACGTTTTGCATTAGTATAACACAAAAAGAAGAACAACTACGAAAATTAGCTGAGTTAGTAGACGTTATGTGGGATATGATTGAATCGGGCTCATAGGTTAATGCAATAAATTACAATCCAACAGAAGTCAGTAAATTGAGGATCGAAATAGCTGACATGAGAAAAATGTTTTGAAAGTATTCAGTAATATCAAACGATCAAAGTCATTCTACACCAAGAGGCAATGCGTCACTTTGCTGGTATTATGATCGTTTTGTTGCTGGTGCAAGAATATACAAATACAGCTACAGGGTCAATAGTAGTTTACGTCTTAGAAATAATATACATTTTTATGTCGACTGTATAATGATTGTTGTTACTTAGGTATCTTATGTTGGAGTTCGTTCAAAAGATTAACCAGTCACTACCATTTGTAAAGCAAGAAACAATACGATTTTATAATGACTTCTCAATCTCCCGAATCAGCGACTGGACAAAAACTCATTGTTTTTTTAATTCGCCGTTTATATATTATTTGATATGGGAAACCGTGACACCCCCCAATTTGCTTCTGTATATAATAATAAAAGTCCGACATTTAATTTACATGAAGGCATTTCGAGAATGTTGAATGTTTTGACCAACCTATAACTGAAACATCTGGTTATGATTTCTAATATATGCTTTTGTCTTTGGACTATCTCATAAACAAACTCAATATTCTCAATTAGAAAAAGCTCGTTCTTTTAGGTAACAATTATTTTAGGAACATTTGTTAAAAGCCCAAGATAATAAATAAATTTATTACTTACAGATGTTGTATGATATTTACAAAAATATTATATTTCCCAAAGTAAGAGAAAATATCTATAAACTCACCCAACTAGTATACATAATACCAGTGGCGTGGTGTCTTATTACACTAAGACGCTATCTTTCAAGAGCCATACTCATTTCGGAAGCAATTTCGAATTGGAGGTTTGTCGTCAAATTGCCATTAAATCCACTCTGGAATTAGTGGCTTTTGTTTGGTCCATTAGTTTCTGGACAGCTTGTATAATAAGAGCGAAACGAATCGTCAGCATCAGTATGGTAAAACAAAATTACACTTAGACATTTAGTTTTTCCCGCTTTGTCACACAATTATTTATGTTATTAGAAAACATTAATAAAGGCAGAATTAATTATAATGATTCCGGTTTAGCAATAGAACCATATCCTCCCCCAGGGTTGGTTTATGGTATATAAAATTTATTATTATTTTTTTTACATAGAAACTAGTTTGCACAAAATTGTAAATCATTTTCAAAGAATCTACGAAAAACAAAATATATATTGAGTATTTTCGTATATATCATTTTTATTCGAATTTTGAATCCCATTGTATTTTTTTATTTATATACGTTCAGATTTATTTATTTGCCCCTTTGTTGGAATAAATTTAAGAGCGATTCTCTACCATATCGATATTCGAATATTATACGTATACAAATGTCGTTTAATTTTAATTTAAACTCGACACAAAATTATTTGAATAAAAGTTCCAAATGAAAATATTTTTTGAATTACCCATTTTGTGCATCAGTTTGCATTCTATCATATGAGAGTTCAAAAGAGTTTTTTGCAAATATTAAATGATACTGAAAATGTGTGTTCAATGTGATGAAAATTACTGCAACTTCATTGGCGTATGAATATCAGTTTCATAAATAATTGTTTTGGTCATTATTGATACAAGGTGGATGTTATTTTTAGTGATTAATCTTGTTGTTAAAGAATATTATTTCACCGTATATTTCATTCCAATTTGTTGAATGTTATTACGGCAAGTATAAATTATATTACAAAAACAGAGCGGATTGATTTTTCACTTAGGGGTCAATATGTTAACGATAAGGTTGTTAAATTTTTGGGAGTCTATCTGGACTCGCGTTTGACATGGAATTCCCAGATTGATAACCTCTCTAAAAGATTGTCGAGTGTTAACTACCTTTTGAGGAGACTGACGAATACATGCTCTAAGAGCGTTGTTCGTTGCGCGTATATGGCGTACTTTCAGGGACTTATTAACTATAGCGTTCTGTTCTGGGGTAATGCATCTCACAGCGAAAAAATATTTAAAATTCAGAAAACAGCAATACGCATAGTAGCAAAAGCGAATTACAAGGATTCATGGAAGCCGTTGTTTAAAAAACTAAATATTTTCACTGTTCCTGCGTTATATATTTGGCAGTGTATTTTATATGTCAGAGATAATGCAGAGGGTTTAAATAGACACGGTGATATGCATGAACATAACACAAGAAGAAAAGATAGGATATGCTTACCTCAGCACAGACTGGCCCTGACTGATAAACAGTGTTTGATCATGGGAATCAGATTTTACAACCACTTGCCACTTTCCCTCAAAAACTTGAAAGACAATGTAAGCTTTAAGCAAGGGGTAAAACTGCATCTTCTTGAAATAATTCCGTACACTTACGCTGACTTTCTTAATTTCAAATTTTAAATGTATATAGACGAAAAGTTTTGTTTCTGTAGGATTTGTAATTTTACATTTATTGTGTTGTTGTTGATGCTTGTTTACTTATAGTAATGTTTTTTATTTTATTTTGTGTTTTTTATATTACTTATAGTAGTTTTAGTGTATGTATGACGGTGCAGATAACTACGGTTAAGGCGCAAATAAAGAATTATTATTATTATAATAAGCTAGCGCATTGTTTGTAGTTCTTTTTAAAACAAAATACTCGTATGTAAGGTGAATAGCAGACCATGATGTCAACCTTCGAATATAAAGAGGGAAAGAAAATGCATTATTTATATTGTCATATGTCCGCGATGGTGTTTCAATATGCCCGAGCACAATTTTCCGGGATCATAATGGATTATAAATTATAAACTTTGAAGGATATTAATAAAAACACAATTAAAGTGGAATATCAGTTTATTTAACAAACAGAATGTTATTTTCAATTTTATCATTTTAATACAGGAGTTAGTTATTTATATTTTATTTCTTTTTGAGAATTTGATGATGATATCAAACCAGGTTTATTTGAGAAAGAAATCCGACATTTTGTTCTCGCATCATTTTTTGGAAAATTGGAAATTAATATGATAATTTTTTACTAAATATAGTAACCCATCAAATTACTTAATTTTAAGTCGTGTGTCAAATTTCATCCAATCACCTCTGGATTACAGCGATAATACCCTACATGAGGTGTTTCCCGTTTGGTGTTTTTTTTATTAAAAGTTAATAAGACGTCAAACTGACAACTGGTTTAAAAATGTCGCCAAGATTTGGTATTGCATCTAACGATGCAATTAATGATATTATAGCAAAAAATACAATCAAATCAAAAAAATATGTATGGAAAATATTTCTCGAGTTTTGTGCAACCAGAGAATATGAACTGAATGCTGAAACGAGTTTGCATAATTTGGCTAATATATTGAAATATTATGCGGTAAATATGAGAAAAGCTGACGAAACTGAATATACAGAAGCAACTGTAAAAACAATTTGGAATACTACGAGTAGGCTACTCCAAGAAAAATACTTCAATGACTTCAAAATTGTATTCGACCCGTTTACCAGTGTGATATTCAAAAATGCGCGAGATGCAAGAAATGAAAAACGTAAAAGATTACAGCAGGATCCAAACAAACGAAAATGCAGTTCATCAAATTTGAGTTCAAGTGATTTGGCTAGAATCATTATGGGATGAATGTACACCAGAAGGTTTACAAAAAAAAATAATTATATTGTAGCTGTTGAGTTAGCTTGGCGAGGTGGTGAACCAGCTGATTGCCTTATAGATTATTTCACGATTGAGAAAATTAATGATGGAACGCCAACCAACAGAATTGAATACAATCCAATACTCAGTAAAACATGCCAAGGAGGATCCAAAAGTTGTACAAATAGTAAGTGGCTTGTTCAAAATATTGCAAACCAAAGTGCATGCCCTGTTCGGTTATTCCATAAATTATTGTCCAAAAGGAGAAAAAATATTACTTCCAGTCGCCTATTCTTGAGACCAAATAATAATAATAATAATAAATTGACTTTATTGTAAAAAATTACAAAAGGCGAAGTTGAGACATATAGTCTCCTCACTTAACCTAACCTAATTATACATATAGTAACTTGATACTTATAATACTCAATTATACAATGACGCAATTCAGTAACTTAATACATATCATATTTTAACAATCAATCAAATTAAATCTAGCCCAACGCTATCCAGTATATCACTGAACACTATTACCACTAACATTGAAGAAATAAACCCAAACAAACTTAAACCCAAGCAATATAACAATAATAAACAATGTTCCAATACAAAACCCTTAAATTTATCTATTTCAAACAAACTCCAGAAATCTTTCTTTTAGAAGCTTCCTAAATCTTGGCGGTTGTAACATTTTAAATTCTGATGGTAATTTATTATACATTTGGGACACCGTATACGAGAAGGACCGCTCAAACACTGCCGTCTTGTGCTGCGGAGGAGTTATGGTTAACTTATGTCTTAGGTCCCAATCATGTTGATCATGACGAAACTTAATTTTCTGGTATAGATACCCCGGCAACCTTAAGACAATAATCTTGTTAAACAAAACAAACATTTGAAAAATTCTACGTTCTTTCATCGTGCTCCACCCAATTTCCCGCAATTTATCTGAAACTCCCCGATCGAACTTACGAATTCCAGCTATTAAACGAACACAGCAATTCTGAATTTGCTGTATGCGCTGCTCGTCCGTACTAAGTAAATAGGGTCCATAAACGGCACTACAATAATTAAAATGCGACAAAATTAATGAATCACATAACATTTTCCTCATATAGGTACTAAGTACATCACGCTGGTTAAAAATTAATTTTAAGTTCATAAACGCCTTTTGTACACAGCTGCTAACACATCTTACAAAGGAGATTTGACTACCATCCATATCTATTTTAAATTGGCTTTCAATAGATATGCGTAAATGCGGTTTACAGAATAGCATAGCTTTTGATTTCTCAGGATTTATTGTTAGACAATGAGCCTTCGAAACTCTTTTTAAAGCCCTAAGATCATCATTTAGCTGGCGATTTGCAGTTTCCATGTCACTAATGTCAAAAGTCATATATAACTGAGTGTCATCAGCGTAATAATGAGCCGTGCTGTGTTTTAAAGATCTCGCCAATTGCGACGTATACAAAGAAAAGAACAGAGGCCCGAGTATAGAGCCCTGGGGTACACCTTTTTCGATTGTCACACGATCCGAGAACACGCCATTCAAAGAAACTCGCTGCGTTCTATTAGTCAAATATGAATTGACAAGATTACACGCCTCCAATTGAAAACCCAAGTACTTCAGAATAGCCAAAAAAAGTTTGCAGTTCAAGCGGTCAAATGCTTTCGAATAGTCCAGCAGTATCAGAACAACACTTTTATCACAATCAAGAGCACCAAAAATATCATCCGTAATCTTCAGCATTGCCGTTACACAACTATGTCCAGCTCTAAAACCGGATTGAACTACTGGCAATAAATTATTGGCTTCAACATATGTTTTAATTTGACTGCATAATATTTTTTCAATCAATTTGGACAAAGCTGGCAGAATACTGATAGGTCGTAACTCTTTATAATGTGTAACTTGTTTAACTTTCGGAATAGGTCTAACTTTGGTTGACTTCCAGCAATCTGGAAAAATTGAGGTCTCTATTATAAAATTTACTAAGTGGGTCAAAACAGGAATAATTGTCGGATCACAATAACGCAGCATCACAATGCCGATTCCATCATCCCGCGACGCGATAGATTTTATTTCTCGAAAAGCGGTCTCGATTTCAGAATATGTTGCGAGTCGAAATGAGAAACTTCCCGACCCGAAATCGTTTCTGGAAATCCGAAAGTGACACATGGTTTGACAATATACCGGTAGGCAGGAACACAATTGATATGTGGACGAAATCATCCGCGCAAGCTATTGGTTTGGACAATAAGTGTAAAAAGATATCCAATCATTCGAACAGATCAACTGCAGTTAGACATTTGGCAAATAAAGGAATTCCTGACTAGCAATTAATAGAAATAAGAGGACATAGCAGCTCTAATTCGATTAAACCGTACTTGAATATTAACCAAGAACGCCATAGTGAAATAATCAACAGCATGCGCGGAATTTCTTCAACAGTGGAAATTAACAATCCGTCAACTTCAGCAAACTCTTCTTCCAATTTAACATTTGCCAATAGCACTTTTCACAACTGTAGTTTTAAATAAAAATGAATAATATTTGTCTGATAATTAACAGAAGTTTCGAGGAAGACGTTTTCCCTGCTAAAATTACACAGTCAAAAATTATACCCATATTCAAAAACAAAGGTGACCCAAAAAATCTAAATAATTACAGACCTTTATCGCTACCAAACCAATTGAGTAAAATATTCGAACACATATATAACATAAGACTCACTCGATACCTTGAAAAATTTAATTTACTTGCAAATCAACTGCATGGTTTTAGAGCAAAAGATCAACAGAAACAGCACTTAGTCAAGCCCTGGAACACATATACAGATCATTAAACAATAAGGAATTTGTGCTGGGACTATTTTTCGATCTGAGTAGAGCTTTTGACACCGTCAATCGTGAACTACTGATGAGAAGGCTGAATGATGTGGGTGTAAGGGGAACGGCGGGCGCCTGGATATCTAGCTATCTACAATCACGCACACAAACGGTTGAGGTTGATGGTGTTCGTTCTAGAGTAGCGTTCACAAATAAAGGAATACCACAGGGATCATGTTTGTCACCCACACTGTTTAACATTTTTATTAACGAATTACCGAACAAAATCAAGGAACTCCCGTTCTCTAAGCCGACGACACAAGCGCCATAATAACCGACAAACAGGAGATAAAGGTCGTGGAAAAAGCACAGCATGTAGTTGTGAAGATAGCCGATTGTTGTAAGCTGAACGGACTCTCACTTAACGCCTCTAAAACGGTCGCTCTTTCGATTACAGCAAATAACAAAAGGCCTGATAAAAGTTTATTAATATGTATGGGCGGCAAGTCCGTGAGGCAGGTAGATAACACCAAATTTTTAGGCGTAATCACGGACGAAAGATTAACTTGGCGCAACCATATTGACCGCGTCACACAAAAGTTGAGTAGCTGTGTATTTCTCATAAGGAACATCAGGGACACTGTATCGCGTTCGGTCCTCAGGTTGCTTTACTTCGGACTGGTGCAGTCGACTATGGCTTACGGTATAATGTATTCGGGAGGGGCAGGGGATGCAATTAAGGTCTTTATAAAACAGAAAAAAATCATTAGAACAATGACTAAAATAAATCAGAAAACCTCATGTAAAACTTACTTTAAAATGCTGAAGATAATGACCCTCCCTTGCCTATACATGTACGCACTGATAGTCAACATAAAAAAGCTATCAGGATCAATAAAAAAAAGAGAAAATATACACAATTATGATACGAGAATTAAGGACAGTCTAGAATTGCCATTCTCCAGACTATCGAAGGGTCAGAAAAACCCGAACTATATCGGCATCAAATGTTTTAACAAGATTCTGAGAGTTGGAGGGTTCGCGGACATGAGCTGAAAGACTTTTTTGTTCGTGAATGTTTTTATTCAGTTGATCGAATTTTTGAATTATTAATTGTTTGTTTTGTCGATGTGATACTTGTAATGTGTAACTGTTATACTGTTTGATTTTTATTTTTATTATTATTTTGACGTGCCGACAATGTAATGTATTACATTATATGGCAAATAAAGAATTTGAATTTGAATATTTGAATTAAAACTAATACATTTTGTATTGAAAATTATTAAACGTCAGATTGACAAACAAAT
This sequence comes from Apoderus coryli, assembly GCA_911728435.2. Taxonomy (NCBI): domain Eukaryota; kingdom Metazoa; phylum Arthropoda; class Insecta; order Coleoptera; family Attelabidae; genus Apoderus; species Apoderus coryli. Next base: position 13,355,214 of record OU452209.1, on the reverse strand, counting down.
TTTTTATATCTACAAAGTAAAAAATTATCTTATCGAATACTCCTCGGGCCTTCATAAATACTCAAAATTTTGTTATAGAGAATCCTTCAAGCGAGTTGCTCAAGGATAATAGCCCTCGGCCTGCGGCCTTGGGCTATTATCAAGCAACACGCTTTCGGCATTTTCTATGACAAAATTATCTCGGTATTATCAAGACCCTAGGGGTATTACGTGTGAAAATACGGTATAAATTAACATTAAAAAGCGAGATTGCAGGATTTATTAAGATTCTTAAATACTTTGTACAACACATTCTACATAATTAGGATTATTTATTATTATGACAAGCGGTCGATGGACTAAGTTGCAACTTAAGTACCTTTATTTTATCTCAAATAATATTCTAAACTTAACATTTTTACCACCAATATAGCTGATTATTTAAATAATCATTAAACTATTGACAGAATTGTTACGCGTTGCATCTCTACTGCGACATTAACACGTAAAAATTCTAGACATATTAAACTGAGAAATTAACCTATAAGTTAATGAACCCCAAATTTTTTATCCAAATAAAGTGATTTTGGGTTTTAAAATTTTTCACTAATAGGTATTTCGTTTTTAAAAATTCTAGGCAGTAAACTGAGAAATTCCCCTCTTACACCAATATTTTAACTTTTCTCCACTCATTCGAATATTGACCAATGAAATTGTCTATTTCTGGTGTCGTACCGCTTGTGTGAAAAATGTCAATCAGCAAATTTTGTATATTTCGAAGATACAATACCGATGTTAGAGTCATGAACTTTTATAAATTATTCTTCTTTTTAGGACGCCGTCTCCCCACGAAGGTTGGCGATCCAACTGGCTATAATGGTGCGTGAGACCGCATCTCTGAAAATCTCTATAGATGTCGATGTCGGTCCAAACCATCGACGCAGGTCCTTTAGCCATGAGTTCTGCCGTCTGCCCACAGATTGTTTGCCATAAATTATTAATCAGTCAAAATACTTCAGTTCGACCAGACACAATATTTTTATTACAATATACCGGGTGTGACATTACTATTAACGGTACTAAATGAAAAGTCTGTACGATATTTGGGCACGTTCCTCGAACTATCGAATCCGCCATCTAACGTTTTTTTTTTTCAACTAGTGCTTATTTCGTGAAGGGTAACACTTAGCTCATGTCTGATTTGACAGATAATTAGTTTTATCCTTCCGCTGAACGAATATGGTTGTGTATATGCTTGAACAACGCTGGGAAATATTGCGACATTACTTTGAAAATCATGGTAATGTTGCAGAATGTGTGCGAAAGTTGCGTACGAATTTTGGAAGAAGAGAAGCACCGTCAGCTCCGTATGTTCGTTATCTCGTGAAAAAAGTGAAAGAAACTGGCATCCTCATCGATAAACCAAAGCGTGAAAAGCCAAAAACAGTGCGTACACCCGAGGATATTGCTGCTGTGGCAGAAAGTGTGCGTGAAGCGCCATCAACATCAATTCACCGTCGGTCTCAACAATTGAACATTTCGGAGACATCATTGAGACGAATTTTGCATAAAGACCTTGGTATGACGCCATACAAAGTCCAATTGGTTCAGGAGTTGAAGCGAACTGACCATCCAATGCGTTTTCGCTTCGCTCAGTGGGCCTGCGATCGACTTACAGAAGATGCCGATTTTGCCAAAAAAATCATCTTTTCAGATGAAGCTCATTTTGATCTTGGCGGGTATGTAAACAAGCAAAATTGTCGCATTTGGGGCACAGAAAACCCGCACGCATATATTGAAAAGCCGATGCACCCAAAACGAGTCACTGTTTGGTGCGGATTTTAGTCCGGCGGCATAATTGGGCCATTTTTCTTCGAAAATGAGCACAAAAATTGAAGAGGAGAATATTGGCAAGATTTGGTTTCAAAAGGACGGCGCTACGTGCCACACAGCCGAAGCTACACTCGATGTTTTGCGCCCTGTTTTTGAAGATCGCATTATCAGCCGCAGAGCTGATGTCAAAGCTAAGTGTTACGCCGACAAGCCAGAGACAATTGACGCTTTAAAGGACAATATTCGTGAAGCCATTGGTGGAATACAGCTGCACACATTCGATAATGTGCTTAAAAATTGGACCGATCGTGTAGGCTACTGCATGGCCAGCCGAGGCAGCCATTTGAGTGAAATTATTTGTCATTATTAACCGGAAGGATTGTACTTTCAAATAAAAAAAAGAAATTTGAGAAAATATTCAGCAGTTTTTCTTCTATAGCATTTTCAAAAAAAAAAGTTCTCTGGCAGACCCAATATATTATTCAAACAGCCATCCACGCCTATGCAAAATGTAAAGTGGATTAATTTTTCATATTGTCTGACCCGCAATTTTCAGTTATACATATCACAAAAACAAAAACTGGGTGGTTTTACACTGGCAGCAACAGTGATGATAGGGGGATTTAAAAATTCCAATAGCAATGGTGGATGTTATTAACAATAAACATTTCCACAATCAAAATTCTATTTGGTCCCCTTTCCAAATTAAATGGTTTTCCATTTTAATAGGACATCATATAGATATAGCTGTCGACAATGATCCAACTGGGTATTGAAATTTCAATCAAAGCGCGTACTTGACACTGGGACAGACATACGATAACGCACCTAGACAATATTTGTTTGAAAAACTGTAATACAGCTTTGCACATAGCAATATCCGGTCGCCGTGCATTATTAAGGCTTATTGGCAGTTTTAATTTTGACGCACGGCATGTCGAATTTCAGGCAATGTAATGGCAACTGTAAATGTAATTTTAGATATTGAGTATTAATTAAAAATTAAAACATTTGAAATAGAATTTTATTGTGTAACAGAATTTACGAATTTTGTGGATTTTGAAAATAAACATGCACAACAACATATGTTCAAAAATATCAAATAGCAATTTGTACGATATGTTAGGTAAATTCAATATTTCTATTAGCGGCTAGTTCCTATTTCCGTATCTACTACTATTACATTACACAGGGTATGTCAAATAATCGAATGCCTGCAGTGTAACAGCAAATGCGGGTCTTAAAATACAGACGCTTTCGCGCTCCGAAAACGTTATTATTGCGTATTTTGCCGAATTATCTATGAAGATTAAAGCATCTTCTTAGATAATTCCTCTTAGAATGTCAATGTTTTGTAATAATTTCAGAAAATATTTATTTATTTCTGCCAATACTATAATTCCTAACCATCAGCGGTTTCGCGTAGAAATGTTCAAGTTTTTAACCTTTGGCAATATTTGTTTCACACGGTTAACCCAAAGCAAATCTGCCGCAGTTCCACTTGATATTAGCAAAGCATTTGACAGTGTGTGACACAAAGGATTATTGTACAGACTTTTTGATTTAAACATACTTCAATTCCTACTACTTTTAATTAAACATTTCATCGAAAACAGAAGCCTAAAATTAAAAATTCATTCTTCATTTTCAGAAGGTTTTTCAGCCTATCAAGGATCATCATCTTTTTTTTTTTTAGAGAGTGATACCTTCAAAACTAACTAACTAACTTTCTAACGAAGTTATTATTTATTTTATTTATATAGCAGTGTTGGCAGGTTGATATGAATTCGCTATATCGATACATATTTATGATGTGATTTTTTATAACGTGAACAACATCTATTTGGAAACTAAAGTTGTAGTTAAGCTTCTGAAATCATTGAATAACTCTTCTCAATTTTTCCTTCCATTTAAACCGCGATTTAATATCGAAATTTATATGAGTGTGTGTGAAATTTTTGCCTGAGTACAACGTAATTAATATTGTGACTGAAACTATTTGATAACATATAATTTACCACTAATACGTGGGTGAAATTATTAACTTACATCTATAAAAACATGTGAGATAGGTACCCTTATCAATACAAAGTGAATGAATAAATTGATAAGCATTCTAAAGGTAAATAAATAAACTATCTGGAGATACCTATTGTGTTCGTATATTCGTTGTACGGGGTGATACCAAAAAATTCAAAATGGCAAAAAGACATCGTTGTCCAATCTGTATGCAATTTGTAACAAAGTCGCAGTTTAGTGTTCGGTGTTCAGGCAATTGTTCTGGTTGGTTTCATAAGAACTGTTCCACCGTCACGGATGAGTTGTTCCAGATGCTTGCTGATCCACAAAACAACGTTAAGTGGGCATGTGAAAAGTGCCTAGAAAAACCGCAGTGTTTACGTGATCGTCGTAGTGTGGGGATTCCTGGTCGCTTGCGGGAGGACTCGTCTGAGAGTGATACGGAGGGGGGCGCTACAGCTTTAGCTACATCCTCCCATACAGTTAGGATTAATAAAGACTATACAATCAATGATGTTATGAATAAGTTGATGGTACTCGAGAGGATGTATGATTATATGTACGAAAAATATAACGAACAGCTTGAAATTAACAAAAATTTGAGTGGCGAGTTGGCAGATATAAAACTAAAATTGGCACAGAGGACGGAAGGCGCACAGTCATCGGCGGGGGGAGCTTCAGCCGAATCACAGGAAGTCCTTAACGAATTACTTGACCGCGAGAGGAGGAAGAAAAATATAATCATGTTTGGAGTATCTGAGCGCGATGGTTCTGATCAGGAGAGAGTCCTTAGTCTGCTTAAAGCGATTTCAAGCGACTCTATGACAAATATTAGCAGTGTTAAATTATATCGCTTAGGCAAAACATCTCCGGGAAAACAACGTCCAATAAAAGTCCTTCTGAACTCTCCTGAGATAGTGACAACTATCCTGCGCAACTCATACAAGCTCAAGGATATAGATACCGGTGGTGATCGAGTTTTTATAACATCTGATAAAACGCCACTTCAACTGAGGGAGTACACGGATCTGAGAGTGAAGTTAAAGGAACGCATTTCAAAGGGGGAAAAAGATCTTAAAATAAAGTACATTGATGGCGTGCCCAGGATCGTAAATTATAAATCAAAAAACCTTCGGGCAGCCCAACGGTCTGTTCAGACATCTTAAACTCAAGTAATAGTACTGAAATTATGAGCGACATATCTTGTATATATCAGAATGTACGAGGACTCAACACAAAAATTGACACATTCACTGCAGCGATTAGCGATGCTGAGCATCAGATCGTTGCTCTGACTGAGACCTGGTTGCACTCCAATGTCAAGGATGAAGAATTATTTACATCAAAATACCAGGTTCACAGGAAAGATAGAAATTTTGCTGCAACAGCAAAGGACACGGGCGGCGGTGTGCTCCTGGGAATTCGTGATGAGCTCCAGTGTTCTCGGCTAAATCTAGATTCTATCAATAGTGTTTGTTCTTGTATTGACATTGTAGGTTGTAAAATCGAGCTACGCCCAAAATTGCTGTTTGTGTTTGTTGTATATATTCCACCACGAATAGATTATGAGCAGTTCTCAAATTTCTTTGAGTTATTGGAATCACTGGAGTATTTGTACGATAATAATGTGATTGTACTGGGTGATTTTAATACTCATTTCGGCCCTATTAATAACGACTCAGCAACTAAACTGGTAACCATTCACAATTTCTTAGACTTTTATAATTTTAACCAACACAATAACATTTTCAATGCCTTAGGCCACCTACTAGATCTAATAATCTCTAACATGATTTGCGTGGTGCGACATGATGATCATCCACTGGTTGTTGAGGATAATTTTCATCCGGCTCTGAATTGTACTTTTGTAACTGTTATTAAGAAACAAAGGCGGTTCATATTGAACAGTGAATCTAAACCTTACAACTTTAGGAAAGCCGACTACCCCAATTTATATAACTCCCTTCTTTTGTTGGATTGGTCCGAGGTGTCATTGATTGATAATGTCGATACAGCGTTGGATAAGCTTTATGAATTGCTGTTTAATGTCATCGGCCGGCATGTGCCGCGTTGTCATAATTTTAAGCGTAGATTTCCAGTATGGTTTACGTCTGAGATTGTTCGCAATATAAAAAGAAAAGAAGGGCAGCTTAGAGAGTTTAGGAGAACAGGTAATGCGGACTGTTTGCAACATTTCAAGAGTCTACGTAAACAGCTGAAGCTGGATATCAGAATTGCATATTCTAATTACATAGATGGGGTGCAAAATAATTTATTACAGGATCCAAAACACTTCTGGTCATATTTTCACGCCAAAAATAATACTACTAGAATACCGGGCACTATGTCTTTTGATGGTGTTGAACATGTTGAGCCTCAGGCTATTGTTGACAGATTTGCTGAGTTCTTTGAGAGCGTATTTCTGAAACCGGATGATTCCATATCCGTTGTAAACGGTGATAGAGTTCCCTTTTCTGCTGTCAATGTTCCTGACATTACTGATTCGGAGATTTTTCTCTCGTGCAAAAAACTAAAAAATAATTTAACGGCGGGTCCTGACGGTTTACCGTCATTTTTCATAAAAGACTGTGTGGGAGTGTTGGCGGCCCCGTTGCGCTGGGTGTTTAATTTAGCAATAAAGAATGGAGTTTTCCCGGTTCGATGGAAGGAGGCACGTGTGGTCCCAGTTCACAAGTCTGGCGAGAGATCACTCATCAGCAACTACCGCCCGATCTGCATCCTGTCAAATCTGTCCAAGATCTTTGAAGCCATCTTGAGTGATAGAATCTCTTCTGCATTGCGTGGTCAAATCACCATAAATCAACACGGTTTTATGCCGAGTAGGTCCACTCTTACTAATCTTTCTTGTTTCACAGAGACGGCCACGCGTATTGTCGATGGGAGGGGACAGCTAGATGTTATTTATACCGACTTTGCCAAGGCTTTCGACAGGTTGGATCATGGGGTGCTAATTCGGAAGCTGGACAGCTATGGGTTTGTCAATAACCTGAAATCGTTGTTTATTTCATATCTTCGAAACAGACTACAGTATGTAGTTTATAATGGCTACAATTCCAAAAAATATAAAGCATCATCTGGTGTGCCTCAGGGTTCAAACTTGGGTCCCCTACTTTTCTTGATCTTCATTAACGATCTTAACGAGTGTCTGCAAGTTAACAGGTTGTTTTTCGCTGACGATGTCAAGCTGTTCGCCACTATCGTGTCGTACGAGGACTGCATAGGTCTTCAAAGTGAGCTTGAGGCGATGGAGAGTTGGTGTAACAATAACAAGCTCTATCTAAATGCTAAGAAGTGTAAATGCATGTCTTATTCGAGAAGGAAAACTGCTTTTAATTTTCGGTATCGACTTGGACAGACTGTTCTCGAGAGATGTGCAACTTCTACCGATTTGGGTGTTACGTTTGACTCGAGATTGTCTTTCGTTCCTCATATTAACTTAAAGGCGAATGAAGCGATTAGGGCTTATGGTTTCATTGTTAGAAATTGCACGGGCTTTAGAAATATTAACGCATTGAAAACATTGTATTTCTCTTACGTTCGTTCGAAACTAGAGTATTGTTCAATCATCTGGTATCCTATTTATGAGGTCCATAAGCACGCCATTGAGAAAATTCAAAGGAAATTCCTCAAATATCTCGTATATAAATCTGATGGCGTTTATCCAGAAAGAGGGGTGGATAGTTCGATGCTCTGGAATAGATTTGACGTCCGTAGCTTGGAGTTCCGTAGAATCCTTGCTTCTCTGAAATTTTTGTACGGTCTTTTAAATGGTAAAATCGATTGCTCTGAGTTGCTGGCTGAGATTGATATAAATGTTCCACGCGTGGGGAGTCGTAACGGATTAATGTTTTACTGCAAACGTCCTGTTACGAATCTATACACGAAATCGCCAGTTTTTGTGATGTGCAATAATTTTAATATAATCTGTAACGATTGCGACATATTTCATTGTTCGTTGCACGACTTGATTGGGACCGCTCGTAGTTTTTTTGGGGTGTGATGTAATGCTAATGTAATGTAATATAATGAAAGTAAATGTCTACATCTGAATTTAATTTGTTATTTTGTTCAATATTATTCCGGTTAGTTTCTAGATTGTAATTGATTTTGGTTTGTTTGATTTGCTGTAATTTAATTTGATTTATTATCTTTGTTATTGTTTATTATTTATAATGTTGTATTATATGTTGCTCTGTAAAGGGATTTATTCTGTTGGGCAATAAACGCTTATTTATTTATTTATTTATTTATTATCATTACAGAACTAAGATAAATATGTGCAAAAATGACCCTAAGAAATTGTGGAATAATATGAACGATATTGGTGGAAGGTTTATACTTAAAGATAGAACTGGAGCGGTTCAGGATGAGCAGCGGAATCTAAAAACAGATGCGAGGGGAATTGCCATAGCATTTAATTATTTTTTCTCTTCAGTTGGCCGAAGACTTTCTGACAATATTCCAGAAACTACTTTTCCTGCTGTGACTGACAAGGTCTCTTCCACATTCTTTTTGAGACCTACAAATGAAGAAGAGGTTCTTTATGTGATTTCTACTTTAAAAAACGGCAAAGCACCTGGTTTTGATAAGATAAATTCAGAATTGATTAAGCAGATTGGAGAGTGTGTTAGTGGACCTCTCGTACATATAATTAATAATACTTTTTCTAGTGGAGTGTCCGGATGTTTTTAAATACGCTATTGTAAAACCCTTATTTAAGAATGGAGATAAAACCCTGGTAACTAATTATCCACCAATCTCTCTAATATCTAATTTTGCCAAAATCTTTTAGAAGATTCTTCATAAACGAGTCACACAATACACCAGTAGATATGACTTGATATCTACGATGCAATTTGGATTTAAAGAAAATAATTGTGCTCAAGATGCAATTAATGAGTTGGTTAACAGAGTTCGCAAATCGTTAGAAAATAGTAAGCCAGCACTATGTATTTTTCTAGATCTGAAAAAAGCATTTGATTCAGTCAGTCACCAAAAATTGCTTGGTTGTCTGGAAGTCAGTGGGTTTAGAGGGTTCCACTGGATCTCTTCAGAAGTTACTTGACAGGCAGGAAAGAGTGCGTGGAGGTGGATGGACTTAGGAGCGATGATCTTGTTATGGGTGTACCACAAGGGACGGTGTTAGGTCCGGTACTCTTTAATCTCTACGTCAACGACTTATTAAAATTGTCTGTGCATGGATCCATTATTAGCTATGCTGATGATACTGCTATTTATTACGAAAACGCCTCTTGGTGTGCTTTGAAGGATGAGGTTGAGCAGGATTTGGTTCTGTTGAAGGATTGGTTTAATTCTAGATTACTCACAATCAATTTTTAAAATATCACACTATCTGCCCTTCTCATGCCTGACTTCGATAGAATTTGTGTCCGGACACCTCACAATGAACTGGTTTTGCACCCGTTCAGCTCAGTCAAGTACCTTGGCCTTTTCTTTGATCCCCATCTTCGCTGGGACACTCATATAGACAAAGTTACTCAAACTATAAGATCCCTATTCCATAGATTTAAACGCTCCAAAGCTGTACTAACAGTACAATATTTAAAAACATTATGCTACGCTCTTGTAGAATCCAGAATAAATTATGGAATTTTGGCAAGGGGGAGTGCAGTGGTTGTCCATATAAAAAAATTGGAAACTGCACAAAATTATATTTTAAAAATCATACTTAATAAAAGCCGACTATACCCCACAAGTCAACTTTTTTGTGAAGCAGGAGTGTTTGATATTAGGAAGCTTTTTTTCCTTTCCGCTGTTCTTCACCAACACAAAACCAAACATTTGCTGGAGCCAATTCAGCATGACTATGATACACGAACAAGACACGATTCATACAGAACTCCTTTCTCGTCTAAATCAAAGGTCAGAGACACTATATGTATTTGGCCCCACGATTTTACAATCTCTTACCTCCGGAAGTCAGATCCAAGCCCGCTTTGAAGAGTTTTAAGGCATCTGTAAAGGAATACATGCATGGCAAGACTCGAGAAGAGTTTCAGACTCTTATCGGTTTTCTTTGATTCTGTGAATCATATTGAGATTTTTTTTCTTTTTTTCTTTATATACTCAAGTCATTCAGTCTTATCCTTTTTCGTTGTGTAGTATGTGGTGAATTTTTTGTTATGTTTTTTTTATTAAGGTGTATTAGAAGCCAGATGTGCTGGTACTGCGGCCTGGTAGATATGTTAAGCTCACGGACAATCTTTATAAAGATTTTGTGAGTTAGACATGTTTATTTTGCTGATTAATTTGACATTGTTATTGTATCTAGTAAATTTTGTTGTTAACCGTTTTGAGGCCTTTACTGTAATATTGTTATTTTTTTTTTATTTTGGCAAAATAAACGTTATCATTATCTTTTTCACGAACTCTATACAATATATACTGCTTTGATACTTTTCCTGCCTTCGTTTATCAATCTGTCTACGGACTTCAGTTTGTAGACGACTCTGCCATCATTTCGCATGGAAAGAATTTACCAACGACCATTGCAAACTTGTCCAATTTTCTCAAGCGAACGCTAAATCGCAGTTCATTATATTTAATCATACCATCACTAATGCTTCTCCAACAATTACCCTAGGAAATACCAGCATAACCCCGAAGACGTCGGTGAAGTATTTGGGCTTTACCTTGGACCATAAATTGTACCTTAAAGAGCATAGCAATAGCATCAGAAAACGCGTCGTATCAAGAGCTAACTGTTTTAAGGGCTTAACATTTAAGAACGAAGGTTTATCTACTTCAAAATCAACTTTCATCTATACGTCGACCACTTCTAGAATATGGACATCCACTTTACCTCAACTGTCGCCGAGGGTCAATGTACAATCTCCAATTTGCCGGATATTCAAGCCATCAAAACCAACTACTATACAGCTGTACTTAAATTGTACCAATAGAGGAACGACTTGTCTTCTCTTTTGATTCTTTGTTTTTTTTTTTCAAATATAGGTATTTAGGATTACTTTAGCTTGCAATATACAATCAATATGTAAAAAGAAACTGTATTAATTTAAATTTTGTACAGGGTGAAGGACTTTGGTCAATGGCCTTTTGGGGTTTTGTACCAATAAAGTACGTGTTATTATTATTTATTTATGTTACAAAACGCCACTGGCACTGTGTAATTTCGTGCCTATGTGGGTAGTTTTTATCTGTATTTTTCAATAGTTTTGGGTAACGAAACTATATGGTTTTTACGGGCTTTTTCTAAGAAATAATATATTTTATTAAATATTATTTCAAAGATTGTAAATGCCTCAACGCATCTTTTATATAGTAAGGCTATTATCTAAGGACCTTTATGCAATATTGAATGTATGCTGGTCTCACTAATGCCTAAAGTTGTCTCAATCTTTTTATAGGTCACATGACGATCTTGCAATAGCAGTTCGCGCACAGCATCAATGGTTTTCGGTACAACAACTGATTTTGAGCAACCTTCACGAAATTCGTCTTGGAGTGAACTACGACCACGATTGAATTCACCATACCATCGATAAACACTGGTACTTGATGAAGCTTCATCGCCAAAAATTGAATTAAGTTCATCCATGCACTGTTGCTGAGTTAATCGACGACGAAAGTTGTAAAAAATAATCGCACGAAAATGTTCACGATTTCATTCCATTTTTGGGCCGAGATGAATCTTTTAAGTTACTGTAAACAACACAAATAGCGCTGTATGTGAGAACGTTCTGAGTACGTATAACCTCAAAAATGACCAACTTTACGATAGAGCTGTCAGTTGCCAGATTGCACCACCAGGGTTGGCAAATCCCGAAATATAAAAGGCAACCCTCGTATTTAGTTCTTCAAATTGTTTTTACTTACTCGAAAATAAATTATCATTTGATTATCATTTGGTTCACTTAATAATTTGAATTTCTCATGAGTGCTTGTTTTGTTTAAATAATCGTTTTTCTATATTAATTTTGTATGCCTTTTTGACAAACTATATAAAAAACACAAAATTTTATATCAAAAAGTAGGTTTAACTGAGCGGCTGGATCCATTAAAACACTCGGACTCACAGAGGAACAACTACAACTATTAAACTCAAACAGACTACAGGAATAGTTTTACTCTGTAGTTCCTCCGCTGGGCTGTGCTAGGTTACGTTGCCGTAAATAATGTGCAGCTAGCGTTAAATTGAAGCACATAGTAGGCCAGGACAGTGAATATGATCAATCATATTCAGCCTGTACAGGAATAATTGTGAGAATTTAAGGAATTTACGCTCCATTCTGTTTAAACTGTTAATTGGTGACCGAACAACTACCTGAAGCAGAGAACAAGCGAGACGCGGGAGGAACTCGCATAAAATATAAATAGTTGCCCCCGTATGTCGAGAGAATAGCTGCTAAAACAATCAATTCTAACGCATACTTTGTTCAAAAAAAAAAAACCAGACAGTATTTTGTAAATACCAAAATCCTTATTTAAATTTTAGCATAAAAGCTTTCGCTGTCTTACAAGTATAGAACACGCAAGTGACAACCGCAGTTCCCCAACAGAAAATGCGATTTCCTCAGGAAAATCTGCACACAAAAAGGAGATTCCCACTAATTTTATAGCTCCTTAGGGTACTAAGGTGTCTATTCTCATTTCGGGGTTTATGAAAAATGTAATAGCCTACTGGCGCTGTTCAAATCTTCTTTAAAATTATTATTGTGAGAAGGAGGAGACGCCGCCTTATATCGCGAATAATACAAAACCCTGGAGTCGTCTGGCATGAGGACTAGCGAGAAACGGAAATTGCTGCGGCATACGTAAATTTTAAAAACGTCTCGCATCGTTGTAGTAATAATAGTTATTTTAATGATACGGATACTTAAAGTCGGAATTGATATTGATGCTAAGGGTGGTTTTAAATTGATTGTCATCGTTAGAAGCAGATGTTTGTAATTCTAAAACGTTATTATGGTGATGTCTATAAAAATTATACTATTCCAGAATTGGAAATTAAATTTTCTGTTGCAGCACATTCGTAATAATACTTGGTTCATCAGTTTGCTATACAGGATGTCTCTGTATGGCTATGCAACCAATAGTTTAACATCTCGACCGTAATCTCGCACCTCTTAGAGTGTCACTGGATACCAAAGAGGACGTGTACGTAGTGTTAAAAAACAAAAAAAAGCTGGCTGGTATATACAAGGACGTGTCAATATCAACTGACCAAACTCTTATGCAGCGGGAGTGTTATCAGCGTGTTCGGGCCGTACTAGTTCGCAGAAAAACTGCTGGTGAGACAAATTTGTTTATTAAATTTAAAAACGGTGTCCCCTCTATAAGCAAATCAAAAAACTAATTTTGAAAGTTGGTCATATCAACATACGCTCCCTTGTAGCAAATTTTAATGAGTTTAAAGATTTTATACTCGATTCTGATTTTGACATTGTGGCAGTATCTGAAACGTGGTTAAGCCCTGATTTTCCTAATACTCATGTGAACATAAAAAACTATAATATTCTTAGACTGGATAGGCCGACAAGAGGTGGTGGTTTAGCTATATATGCTAAGAAGTTTGTTAAATTTAAGAATGTAGTATCGTATATCAGCGAAATTGGTTTAGAGCAAATTTTTACTGTTCTTAATTTTAATAATAAAAATTTAGGGTTGTGTGTAGTATATCGGCCACCCAACATTAGCGTTGGGGCCATGTATGGATTGTCTGAGGGTCTTGAGCAGTTATATTTTGAAACTCAATCTCTCATTTTAATGGGAGATGTTAATATAAATTTATTAAATGACACCTCGGTCGATTCTTATAGGTTTAATGCTTTCATTGATCAGTTCAACATGGATCAAGTTATAGGTGAGCCTACTAGAATTACAGAGCGCGGCCAGTCTCTCATTGACGTGATATGTGTAAGCAGAGATCTTCACCTGCAATCTTCTTCAACTGCTGATCTGTTGTGTAATAGTGATCACATGTTTGTTATCTGTACGCTTGATTTTGAAGTACCCGTTAGGGAATCAAGAACAATTGTATATCGCGATTTCAGCAAGTTTGACATCAACCTATTCTCGCGTGATGCTGTTAGATTTCCATGGGAGAGTATTGACTGGTTCGAAAATGTTGATCAGAGGGTGGATGCCTTGAATGATGCTGCTTTGGCCTTGTTTGATGCACATTCTCCGCTGAGGGTATTCAAAACCAAGCGTCAATATAAGCCTTACATAACCTACACTATTAGAAAAATGATTCGTTTAAAACAAAAGGCTCATAAAAGATATCTTAAATACAGAACTGATACATCTAGACAGTATTATGTTGACATTAGAAATTTTTTAAAGCAGGCCATTAAAGCCGAAAAAAAGGCTTATGTTCGCGAAACAATCAAAGCTTGTAAATCTAACTCTAAAGCTATGTGGAAAAATTTTTCTCGTTGGGGTGTTTGTAGTAATCAAAACTCAAATGACTTACCGGATGAGTTTCAGGACCCGGATCAAATTAACAACTATTTTTTAAATGTTGTCGGTCAGTCACAGGCGAGTGATGAAGTTTTAAATTTTTTTAATAATAATCAATTTCGGAACGGCTTAGCTTTTCGGATTAAGGAGATCGACTGTCAGGATATTATGAGATGTGTTAGCAGAATTAAATCTGAGTGTTATGGTGTTGATGGTATTAACATAAAAATGATACGCTTAGTTATACCACATTGTGCGGATATAATTTGCAATATTTGAATGACTCTGTCAGTTCAGGGACATTTCCTAATGTTTGGAAGATGGCGGATGTGATTCCACTACCTAAAGTTCGGTCTCCTGTAACTTGTAATGATTTGCGACCAATTAGCATACTTCCCGCAATGTCGAAGATATTTGAGCGAATAATTGGTCGTCAAGTTTTAGACTATATACGTGAGAATAGCATTTTGCCGTCTATTCAATCAGGCTTTCGGGAGAAGCACAGCACAACCACCGCGCTTCTGAGCGTCATGAGTGACCTTGCTACCGCCATGGACAGATCCATGTTAACGATACTTGTTCTGCTGGATCAAAGTAAAGCTTTCGATCGTGTTAATTTTGAATTATTGCTTGCCAAGCTTAAATACCTTGGATTTGATGGTGTGTCGTTGACATGGTTCAGAAGTTATCTGTGTGGTCGAAGACAGCGGGTGAAATTGCATGGCAAATGTTCAGATTTTTTGGTGACCAATAGTGGTGTTCCACAAGGGAGTATTCTTGGACCATTGTTGTTTTCTGTTTAAGTATTTGACATTGTGGGGTCATTCCAGCTCTCTACCATACACCTCTATGCGGACGATATCCAGGTATACTTGTCTTTTCCCCTAGCCAGTGCTGAGACTGCAATTGATGTAATAAATGGAGAGCTGTCTCAGTTTTCTTGTTGGTGTGTAAACAATGGTTTGCTCCTGAACTCTAGGAAGACGGTGGCAATGTGCATTGGCAACGAGCGCCACGGTAGTTTTGTTACTCAAGAGTTTAATGTTAAGATTAACAATGATGTTATCCCCTGGATGCATAAAGCTCGAGATCTAGGAGTAATCGTGGATTCTGAGCTAAATTTTAACGAGCATTGTGGCAATGTATGCAGGAATTCACTTTTTAAATTGCGTTCGATATACCATCTTAAACACCTGGTTGATGAGCCTACTAAACTTAAATTGGTTAAAGCTCTTATTTATCCGCATTTGGATTATTGTTTTCCGGTATATTTTTATTTTTTGTTTCATTACAATAAAATGAAGTTGCAGAGAGTGCAGTGCAGAATTCTTGTATAAGGTTTGTTTGCACGGTTCCTTTTGCTGCACATGTCACTCCTTTTTTTGAGAGATTGGGTGAGCCAAAGTTGGATGTGAGATATGAGTATTTATATACTTCATTGCTACATAAGATATACCATGCTCGTGACCCTCAATATTTGTATAAGTTGTTGTGTAGACGTTCTAATGTTCATGATGTTAATGTACGTATTGATTCCTTTACTATCCCTAAGCATATGACAGCAAAATTTGAGGGCAGTTTCTCGTATATGGCCTCACTACTGCTAAATAAATGTATCGATATAATTGATTTGCCATTGGAATTATTTCAGAGACAATTGAAGCCCAGAATTTATTCATAGTGTGATTAACTTTTTACATTAATTTAAAATGAAAATTTGTTTATTCTAGTTTTAAGAGTTTTTGTTTTGTACATTCTTTCTTTATTTGTATATGCTTTTTTAAGGAAGAGTGGAAGAGTGGCATTGGCCAAATCTCTATCCTTTTTGTGCAATTGTATATATTCTACATTTTCACAATAAATCATTATTATTATTATTATTATCTTTCTTATAAAGACTGCAGATCGACTGAGACAGCATTGCATCAGCAAGTAAGTAAGACGGAATCTGCCTTGGAAACCAGGGAGGTTCTCTTCACAACGTTCCTGGCTATACAGGCAGTCTCTGAAAACCTTTTCACGAGAACAATCCTAAGAGCACTGAGGCATAGAGGCATGCATGCTTAATGGAGAATGGTATGTACCTTAGTAATGGGGGACACAATAATACCAAAGGCCGTACGGGGGAGCACGCAGGGCAGAGTATTATCTCCTCTGACGTGGAACCTTGTTATAGACGATTTTCTAAAAGTTCTAAACAATGGGCAAGCGCAACTTTGGGCCGTCTGAGAACGAGAGTCTTCCATATTCATAACATCGACGTTCAAACTAAGTTGCGAGTGTAGTTCCTACCCTTACGTATAGCTGTGCGTCTTGGACCACTTATCGGAGGCATTGAAAAACCATAGAGAAGTACCATCAACGATGGTGGAATTAAATGGCAGAACCGACGAACAAACATCAGCGTTTTTGAGGAAGCTGCAAGAACTAGCATTGAGGCGATTATTCTCAGGCAACAGTGCGATGGACTGGTGATCGGCGTGCCAACGGAACGCTTTCCTAAGAGAATCCTCTATTCACAGCTGCTTAAGGTCGGCAGGGCAGGAAAAGAGGTACAAGAATGTTCTCAAGACCAACGTAAAGAAGTGTGGCTTATATTTGGAGAACAACTGGTAGCAGAGAGCAGAGGCGTATCATTTACGATGCGAGGAGACAGCATCGAAAGGAGCAATACCCTGTATATGGTCGTGATAGCGTGTTTCGATTTTGTGACAAAATTTGCTGCTCGAGGATCGGTCTGATTACCAATCTTAGGCTTTACAACAGAAATCCCTGAGTTGGAGTAATTCATACTCGTTTACGAGTGAATGCTGATGATGAGGACGAAGACGAAACGACATACGCCACAGAGATAGAGACTTGCCTGCTTAGCTATCACGGGAACTTTCAGAACTACTCCGACAGCAGCAATGGAAGTATTGCTGACTTGGGGAGGGCATCATAGACATGGATCCATGGATTACATCAGACCAAAATTCCAATTTGAGGTGCGTATTATGGATCGACAGGTTCTCAACCGAAACTAGATTCTATGTATCCCTAGGAATGGAGTTTATCCATTCATTTTCTTCAGCATACTCTCTTAAATATTTTTACTTTAATTAATTTCTAATAATTCTCTTGCATTCATCGAGTTCGACATGATTGACACAAATTTCTCATGTACGCTTACCTACTTTTAATAAACTGTATGTTTTATTTTTATGTTAATACGCATTGGAATTGTTGTCTGCTCATTAATCGGTACCTTAAATATATAAAAACAAATTCCTGATATTTAATTAAAAGATTCTTACGAGTTGCGAATTGTAAGAGGTTTTCCAATAGGGATGATATGATTTTGAAGCGACGTTGCGCCTATTTGTAATATGTCATGATCTGTCATTTGTTTGTTGTTTACTAATTATTCAGTTTTATTATCAAAATAATCGTTCACCAATGCAACTTTTCGTGCGCTTTTGCCATTTTATTATCGTCCAAATGTACGATGATGATGATTTTGAGAAAGGATTTGGGTTTGCATCCATATAAAATTGTTCTCACTCAAGAACTGAAGCCATTGAACCACCGTAAACGTCGTGAATTTGCTGATTTTGCCTTGGAACAACTTGAAAACGATAACGATTTTTTTAAGAAAATCATCTTCTCCAATGAGGCACACTTTCATCTGAGTGGTGCGGTAAATACACAAAACTGTCGATTCTAGTGCGAAGAAAATATACAAATTATTCATGAAAAACCATTACATTCACCTAAATTGACAGATTGGTGTGGTTTTTGGTCTGGTGGAATCATCGGTCCGTACTTCTTTCGAAATGATGCTGGTAACACCGTTACTGTAAATGGAGAGCGGTATAGATCGATGATAACCAACTTTTTATGGCCGATTTTGGAAGAAGTTGATCTTGACAACATTATTTGGTTCCAGCAAGACGGAGCTACGTGCCACACAGCAAATACAACAATTGGATTATTGCGAGAAAAGTTTGGAGATTCGATTATTTCAAAAAATTGTGATATTGAATGGCCTCCAAGAAGTTGTGATTTAACACCATTAGACTATTCCTTGTGGGGTTATTTGAAATCATTGGTCTTTCAAAATAAACCAGACTCTCTTCAAGCTTTACAAGTGAATATTGAACGTGCCATTCATGATTTAGTGGAAAAAGTGCTCGAAAATTGGGTTCATCGATTTCGTTCCTGCAGGAGAAGTCGTGGAGGCCATTTGAATGACGTTTTATTTAGAACTTAATTGTATCGATTGTACTTCACATTCAATAAAAAACTTTTGAATTTCCTTAACAGTAAGTGGGTTTTGTTTAAAAGAAATCATATCATTCTGATTTCCACTAAAGTGGAAGTTTTTGACTCTGGTGCCATTGATGTCGCAAACATTTCTGATCACCTTTTAACTTACTGTAAGATACCTCATCATAGTACAAAGCAACAAGCAAGAACTTTTAAAACAAGAAATCTTAAAAATATTAATAAACAATTACTCTCTGATTTATTAGCATTAACACCTTTTGAAAATATACTTGTAATTCAAAGTCTGGATGGCAAACTTGATTACCTTAATGAACTTATATTAAATATTTTTGATACCATTGCGCCGGAAAAAGAATATAATACAAAAAAAACCAATAAACCGTGGTTTACTTATGCTATAAAGAAATTGATTCAAGCTAAGAATAAAAGCTTCAATAAATACAAAAAATCTCGATCACGTCAAGACTAGCAATCTTATAAACAATTAAAAAATCACACAACAAAATGTATTGATCAAGAAAAAAAGCTTACCTACAATTTTGTTCCTCTAAATACAAATCCGACAGTCGTGCATTATGGTCCACCTTAAAAAAACTTGATATTTATAGCACTTCATCAATACCCCAAATCCCTGAACATTTGAATAAACCTTCGAATATCAATGATCATTTTCTCCAAGCCTCAAGCTACAGTCCACCGGACCAAAACATATTATCGTTCTACAATAGCAACAGTAAATGCAATTTTCAAGAGCCGTTAGAATTTTCCACTGCTGATATTGATACAATTAAAGACTTTTTATTGAAAATAAAAACTAATGCACTAGGACCTGATAAGCTTAATACTGAAATGCTATTATTGTGTTATCCCCGTATTTTGCCTTTTATTACACACATTATAAATGTGTGTTTACTCTCAAATAAATTCCCAACATCGTGGAAAACTTCAAAAGTACTACCTGTTTCCAAGAAGTCTCAAATCAACGATCTTAATGACTTGCGGCCTATATCACTTTTGTCCCCTATGTCTAAAATTTTAGAAAAAATTGTATGCGTACAAATTAAGTCCCATTTAAGTCAATACGAAATATTGCCTCTCAAACAATCGGGATTTCGGAAGGGATATAGCTGTGCGACTGCGCTGTTGGATATTACTGACGATATTTTGCGAGATCTTGACAATGGTAGAATGACAGCGTTAATTTTAATTGATTACACCAAAGCATTTGACAAAATCAATCATAAAATTTTACTAGCAATTTTAAAGTATAGTGGTTTTTCGTCGAGTGCAGTACAACTGATTGATAGCTATTTGAGTGACCGCTACCAGTATGTTGAGACTAACAACGGCATCTCGTCTTCCAGCGGAATTTTCTCAGGAGTACCTCAGGGCTCCATCTTAGGGCCACTATTGTTCTCATTGTATACTATGACACTTCCTTCGAGTCTTCAATATTGTGACAGTTATATGTATGCTGATGATACTCAGATAAGATACACTTTTCCAGATTATGACGTGGTCAATGCTGATTATAAAATTAATACTGACTTGAGGTCTTTAGCCTACTGGTTTGAAAAAAAACATCAGTTATTAATGAATGCGTCCAAAACTCAAGTTTTACTTTTCGGCAAAGCCAGGCATTCTATTTTAAATCTTATGCAGATTGAGCTTAATGGTGTTATATTACCAATTACTGACAAAGCCAGAAATTTAGGTCTAGTGCTGGATTCCGAGTTGCGCTTCTGTGAACACATTTCTTAATGTATATCCAAGTCATATGCCGCTCTAAAAATGTTATATCCTCATCGACATGTACTTTCTACTGAGCTGAAAACTAGACTTACTAATGCTCTGGTTCTTAGTACTTTTAATTTTTGCGATGTTCTTTACAGCCCCTGTTTGTTGAGTACTGATAAAAATCGCATACAGCGAGTCCAGAAGTCATGTTTGCGTTATATTTTTGGCATCAGAAAATACGAACCTATAAGTCATAAACTGGCTTTCGATGCAGAATAAAAGGCTCCTACACTCAGCCACACTATATCATTCCGTTCTGACCAAAAGACACCCTCCATATCTCTACAATAAGACTACCTTCCGATCAGACGTTCATAACCTAAATATCAGATTTAGAAATCTTCTTTCCCCTCCCTCCCACAGAACTGCAATATTTGAACGATCCTTTTTATTTCAGATCTATAATATCTATAATAACCTACCGCATAACCTAAAACATTTGAATATTGGTTCGTTCAAAAAAAAAATTAATGAACATTTGTTGAATCCACTTTAGCAGATTTGCTCTAAATGTAGTTTTTAGTAGATTTTTAAAAAAAATCTAACTATTCAGGAGATCGACACAACCGAAATTTTGAAAAATTTTTATGCAGTACTTCATTTTATGACCCCTGGATCCTAAAAATGAGCTCAGTTCAAAAGTTTATATATCTATATATATATATATATATATATATATGGGATATAGAAACTTTGCGTCACGTTCTAGGCCGCATTTTTTGACCAATCGAAACAAAATTTGGTTAAAAAATCGGCTAGGTCATGGAATCGCGTGAGTTCGTTGGCGATTGAAATCGGAGAGCTAATTTCAGAATGGCGGCCTGTCAAAGTTTTAAAAAAATCATATTTTTTTCGTTGTTAATAGAAAATACCGATGTTACATATCAAATGATAGAGCACTTAAATCTCTACAATATTTATTTGGAGAGTTTTTTCATCGCTGGCATATTTAAGTAAATGTAAGTCAATATAAAGTAACAAAAAATAAAAAAAATATCATCACCCGCTATACCTGTAATTATTTTGACAAATAAACACCTGTGAAATAACAATAAGACCGTACTTCCGTATGTATTATAGTATAATGGGTATTTCAGTTAAAATAACTGTCAATATGACACTTTGGATATATTTGGCGAATGTCAGAATATTCCATTATTTGTTTATTAATAGTGGGTGTCAGTGGTAGACTAAGTATAAATAAAAAATACATAAATCAAAAATCTACTTTTCCGACTGGCTGCCATCGGGATTTTTTAGTTTTATGTTAATCGCTATAAACATGTTGTATTTGATAGTGATTATTTCTGGTTATTTTTGGTTATTTTTGATTGCGCTACACGAGACACCTATTTCCCTAATTATGTGGTATTAGGGAGTGGTATTTTTTTTAGAATTTGTAATTGATTTTTGGAGTTAGATTTCTATATCAGTTTTTAACTGCCATCTAACCCATTTTGTAGTTCCTTTGTGTTTATGCATTATAAATGTATGTATTGTAGAATATGAATTTTATGTTATGTTGAACTACAAATAAATTTATTATTATTATTATATCACTCTTATTGGAAAACCCTATATTTAGACTTTATGCAAAAACCAAAAATTATATAAATAAAACGACGTTAAAGCGTTTTTCCAAAAAACATTCCAAATACTAACAGCAAAAAAAAAATGTTTGAATATTAATTTAACATTCCAAAACATGTTAAACATGTAAAAGCGGTTTACCGAATTCTCGCAAACTGTTTATAAATACTGAATAAATTAATAAAACACCTTAAACCTATCCCATTGCGCTATATTCAGGCACACTGGGTATGATAGGAATAGAAATGAAACCTCTTTTCCTCAGGTTTTGTAGTTATATTCCTCTCATTCTGCCAGAAGCAGAAGATACAAGTACACATAATAATATATCCAGAGACAACACACAATGTGTTCGGAGTGAGTGCACATTAGTATTCCACACACATTACCTATTTATATCTTTATATCTTCTGTGGGATATTACGACAAACGTTATTATCCACCTCCCTAGGGGCTTTTCAGGAGAAAAAATAAACGATTCAATGCCTAGGAATAGGCCGACCTTTCCGTATGTTTGCTACTTATTTATATTTCTGATCAACAAGAGAGTATCTGGAAAATGAAACGACCTTAAAATATTCTAGATCTTGAAAAACAGTGTTGACTGTATAGGATTATTCAAGCTTTATGGCGCGGAATATTGTGGCGAAACTACGTGACTTTCAATAAGTTTCATTTATTGTGTAGGCTACTTTTTAAAATTGGTTTTATATTATAGAGGGTGTCCCAAATAACCTAAAAGTATCAAAGTTGTGTTTTTTTAAATATAATGCCCTGTATATTATTGCACTTTTAGATCCTCTTATAATAATAATAAGAGCTTTATTGCCCAACAGACTTATAAAATCTCTTTACAGGACAATTCCTAGATATAGAAACTTTATTATATTCATCTCCTAACAACCTAACGTTTTGTCTGAGGAATTGTTCGATTCAGGTGATATTAATAATTATTTTATAAATGTAACTGGTCAGGAGCGTGTCGATCAGGAGTTGATTATATTTTATCGCAATAATTCTTATAACGGTAACAGGTTCCGTTTTCACGACGTGTCTGTTCATGACATACATAGAAGCCTTGGTCTGTTGAGGTCTGAATCTTGTGGTGTTGACGGTATAAATGCCAGAATGTTAAATTTGATAATCCCTGAAACATGGAAATTTGCTTGCGTCATACCTATTCCGAAAGTGCCTTCTCCCTCTGGCTTCAATGATCTTCGACCAATCAGCCTGCTTCCAGCTTTATCCAAAATTTTTGAGCGACTTGTAAGTTTTCAAATAAAACAATACTTATCCGATAATAGTGTTTTGCCCTCATTACAGTCAGGTTTTCGTGAAAAACATTCTACAACAACCGCATTACTTAAAGTGACGAATGATATTGCTTGTGCTATGGACAACTCGAGATCGACCATATTGGTTTTGCTTGATCAAAGTAAGGCATTTGATCTTGTCGATTTTGAGCTTTTACTTAGTAAGCTTTCCTTCTTGGGTTTTGATGATGGCGCGCTGAAATGGTTTTTCAGCTATCTTCTAGACAGAAAGCAGTGTGTTAGGATCGGTTCAAATTACTCTGACCTCAAACTTTTAAAAAGCAGAGTACCACAAGGCAGTATCCTTGGCCCTCTACTGTTCTCTATATTTTCTTTTGATATGCCTTTGAGTTTGAGTCACTCTCATTTTCACATGTATGCTGACGATGTTCAAGTATATGCGCACTGCCGTCTGGAAGACTTAGAGCAAGTGTTGGGACTTATTAACAAGGATTTGAATAGCTTCTCTTTGTGGTGTCAACGTAACGGTCTGAGATTGAATCCTGACAAGACGGTGGCCATGTGCATTGGATCAGAGCGACAAACAAAACTAATGCGTGAAATTGGACAAATTAAATTAAGTGACACTGGTATACCTTGGAAAGATAAAGCTAAAAATCTGGGAGTCATTATAGATCACAAATTAAGCTTTGATGAACATTGTAATTTTGTATACAAAAACTCTTTCTATAAACTTAAATCGATGTATCATTTGAAAAAGTTCCTTTGTGAGGGCACGAAATTAAATTTAATAAAATCTTTAGTTTATCCACATGTCACATATTGTTCTCAGGTTTACTATTACTTTTTGCCGGAATATAATAGGCTTAAGATCCAGCGAATACAGAACGCATGTGTTCGATTTGTGTGCAAGGTTCCATATGCTTCTCACATCACATGAGTAAACGTTAGAAATCTACTATCAATGCTTAGGTAGGAGTGATTGATCTGAACAAGTGAATGAAACTTAGTTAAATTATTAACTAAACACAAGTGAAATAAACCATAAAATATAAAATTAGTTATCTTCAACATTACATTTAAACGCAAATAATTTGAAAACTACTTATTTTTGTGCAAACTTGATATTATTGCCGTAGCGGAACTGAAGTGACTCTTGGGCAGGAAATTGCTGCACCTTTGTTTGAGATATGTCTGATATATCTAATAACGAATTATTGGGCAAGATATTGGATATCATTAGGGCATCTGCAGAGGAAACGAAAACTAGTGTTACTCAAGTATTGCAAGCCGACATAAAAAATGAAGGTGCCAAAATACTGGAAAGAATAGATAGACAGTCCACTAGAATAGACGATTTGGAGAAAAAGGTTGCAATTCTTGAGCATCAGAATCTAAAATTTGAAAGAATAGCTCGAAAAAATAATATAGTTATTTCTGGTCTTCAGGTTCCGAGAGAAAAATCAGCATTAATTCCGGAAATACTGAGTTTTTTTGAACAGAAGCTCGAGGTGACTGTTTTGGAAAACGAAATCAACAACGCGTACATAATTAAGACCTCAAAAGGTGTTATAGTAAAGGTGCAGTTCGTTACCTTCTTGAGAAAAGAATTAATATTGTCGAATGCAAAAAAATTGAAGGGAGAAAACATTTTCATAAATAATGATCTTTGTGCAGAGGATCAAAAAGATCGAAAGATTTTGTTAAGGCACATGAAGGAAGCACGTGAAAAAAATTTAATTGCAAGAATTGTGCAATTTAATAAACTAAAGGTAGGAGATGAAGTGTTTTCAGTATCGGATCTAGAAAGTGAATCTGTACCGAATACTCGAAGTACGGGTGGTGAGAAACATGCTGTTAAAATAGTCACCTGCGGAGAACCTTCAACGCTATCACCTTTAGAAAAGCCGAACGTTGAATCCGGTACTACCACATCTGGTTCGCAGCAAGAAACATCTATTCCAAGAACTCTGGATAGTCACGTAAAATTACGTACAAAATCACTGTCGATATCATCTGACTCAGATATTTATCCGGGCAAAAGAGATCGAGAAGGAAATACACCTAACAAGAGTGATTTATTTAAAAAAACTAAATTTAATAAACCTTTGACACGTTCAAACTCAACATTCAAGTAAGTGTTTGTGTCTGTGGGTGCAAGTATGTCCTTTCCACTTTGATAGCAGATATTCTTGATATATAGGAATAGTTTTTTTCTCGTGCTCGATGTTTTAAAGTATTTCAAATTTATGTCTTAAAAATTTAAACATGTAAATTGCTATCTGATTTATGTCGAAAAATATTGAATTCTTCATTGAACTTTAATGTAACTTTGAAACAGGATTAATTAATATTAAGAATTTGCAGTTGCTATATTTTCATTGTTATTATTTTGTTTCCGTATTTTTGTTAAGTCATTATGGCTAGTGTTGAACTATTAAAGATAGGACATTTAAATGTAAGGTCTTTATTTACGGGTTTTGACCATCTAGTCCGGTTAGTCTGTGAAAATCAGTTTGATATTTTTTGCGTCACCGAAACATGGTTAAATAAAGATTTGTCCTCGGACTTAGTTCACATTCCAGGGTACAAGTTATTGCGAAGAGATCGTGACGGCAGAGGCGGTGGGGTGGGAATTTATTTGCGTTCAGAGTTTGAACATAATATTGTT
Source organism: Apoderus coryli (assembly GCA_911728435.2). Taxonomy (NCBI): domain Eukaryota; kingdom Metazoa; phylum Arthropoda; class Insecta; order Coleoptera; family Attelabidae; genus Apoderus; species Apoderus coryli. The sequence continues at coordinate 13,329,318 of OU452209.1, read as the reverse complement.
TTAAATGACTTTGGTTGTCCTGAAGGCATAGAGAATATGTGGTGTTCTATAAAATGTAATAAACATAATTTTTTGCTTGGAGTTATATACCGAGTGCCATCTAGCAATTCGAAGATTTTTGTTGATTATCTTGATAATATTCTTTCTTTCATTACACCTCAATTCGATGAAGTTATTTTCGTGGGAGACATAAACATTGATGTTACATCCCCTAATTTAGTAACTGATTGCACTGAGTCCTATAATTTTTCACAAGTTATACAGGAACCCACTCGTGTTACTGAATTTTCACTGAGACTAATAGATGTAATCTTTTTAAATAACATTAATATTTTAATTGAATCTGGTACGCTTGATGCCGACCTTATATCAGATCATAAAGCGGTATTCTGCACACTAAGCATTTCCATGCCAAAAAGGCAACCTAAATATGTAACTTACCGAGATTTTAAAAATATTTGTCCACAGTCTTTTGAGTTAGATTTAATTTCATTAGAGTTTGATAGAATTTATTATATAAATGATATTAACGATAAAATTAGTATGATAAATTATCTGATTATTGCACTCTACGATAAACATGCGCCAATCAAAACATCCCTTATAACAAAGCCATCAGCACCGTGGATAACAAGTAATATTAAGCAAATGATTCATATTAGGAATAAGGCGTTAACAAAGTTTAAAAAATCCAGACGACCGGCTGACTGGTTAGATTATAAAACCATAAGGAATTTCATTGTTGGTGCTATCAGGCGTGAAAAAATTGCCTACCTAAATTATTGTCAAAGAAGTACGAACAAAAAAGACATATGGAATGCATTATACAAATTGAATATTCGTAATAAGAGTGTTACTGATATCCCAGGACACTTGAACAATGCAGATAACTTTAACGATTACTTTTTATCAGTCTTTAGTCCCGGTGGTAGTTGTGCAATGACTAGCTCTGACTACTCATATGGAAGTTTTAATCCAGATTTGAAATTCTCCATAAAATTTTCTACAATGCAAGAAGTTTCTAATATAGTACTGTCTTTGAAATCCGATGCATATGGTCATGACGATATTAGTGCCTTTATGTTAAAGATGTGTCTTCCTCATATTTGTCCTCACATTACTCACATAATGAATTGTTGCATTGAATCGGGTTGTTATCCAGATATTTGGAAATTGTCCTTAATACGTCCTCTATCAAAAACCACTAATCCTGTTTCTTATTCTGACTTTCGCCCGATAAGTCTACTCCCAACTTTATCCAAGGTTTTGGAAAAAATTGTAAATTTGCAAATGTCGCAATTTCTATTTGACAATAAAATTATTTCATCGCATCAGTCAGGTTTTAGGAAAAGTTATAGCACTACTTCTTTATTACTTAATGTTACTGATAATATATTTAGGTCTCTTGATGAAAAGCAGGCTACAGCTCTTACTTTACTGGATTTCTCCAAGGCTTTTGACACAATTGATCATGAGTTACTTGTCTCAAAAGCGCGATATTACGGTTTCGATGAACAGTCATCGAAATTCCTAAATTCTTATTTAATAAATCGTCAACAGTTTACCGTTGTCAAAAACAATGCATCTCACACTGGACTTGTTACATCTGGAGTACCACAAGGTAGCATCTTGGGACCTATTCTTTTCCTACTTTATACTGCAGATTTTTTTGATTGTGTCAAGTATTCCGAGATAAATTGCTTTGCTGATGACTCGCAGGTCTCTTTTCAATTTGATCCATCTAGAGTGGCAGAGGCTAGTAGTATGTTAAATGAAGATTTGTCGCGAATAAGTCATTACGCACACAATCATAATTTGCGCTTAAATCTTGATAAGACCCATGTGTTATGTTTTTGTCCGAAAAATTTTCAAAGCTTGATTGATTCAAAATTGAGACCAAACTTGAATGGTATGTCTTTGAATATGGTAAGTAAAGCGAGAAACTTGGGCATTATTTATGATGTGAAGCTGAGGTTTCATGAACATGTGTCAATGATTGTTAAGAAGTGCTATATGGTATTAAGACTACTGTACTCTAATATTAGTTTGATAAACTTTAAATTAAGAAAAAAATTGTGTGAATCTCTAGTACTATCAATAATAAACTACGCCAACATTTGCTACTTCCCTTGCCTAGACAAGTTCACGCAAAATCGACTTCAAAAAATTCAAAATACGTGTTGTAGGTATGTTTTTGGTCTCAGAAAGTTTGATCGTGTTTCCTGCAAGATTAACGAACTGAAATGGTTGCGTATCGAAACAAGTGTTAAATACCATTACTCAGTTTTCATTTTTCGTCTTCTTGGTTCTTCTAATCCTCCATATCTTCGAAATAAACTGCAATTCAGGCACAATTTGCATAATGTTAATATCAGAGATAGCACAAAATTATGTCTTCCGAGATTCCGTACCGCCATGTTTAAGAGATCTTTTAGTTATAATGCTTCAACTGTATATAACTCTGTGCCTAACGATTTCAAACATCTAAGTTTGTGTGTTTTCCGTAGAAAATGTCGTGATTTTTTTCTTGCTTCGCAATAATACTAATTACTCTGGATTAGTTAATTTTGTCAATTTTTCAATGTAATTAAAATATAATTACGTGTTAACATTTAATTAATGCCTAAATTTCATTTGGTTAATTTTGTTATGTTATACAATAATATTTTTGTATTAATTTTTAGAATTTACTATTTAATTTTTTCTAAGGTTGAGTTGAGTAGCATTTATGCTAGACTTCGCCTTTATAAACACAATAATATGTAATATCGATGTAATATGTGTTTAATAAAGCCACTTTATTATTATTATTATTATTATTATAACACCGTTTTTGGTTCATTTGAGAGAACCAAAAATTGAGATAAGAATAAAATATCAATTCGCTATGCTAATCTACAAAATTTTAAATAGTGAAACTCCACAATATCTTCACAGTTTTTTGCTACGGGGTTCTAATTTACATGACAGAGAATTGCGTTTCAATTACTTTTCTATTCCATTACATAGAATTTCACATTTCGAAGGCTCTTTCTCTTATAGGGGCGCGAAAATTATGAATCAATACGTGGATATTCTCCAGTTGTCTCCTTACTCGTTCAAGAGAGAGCTTAGGCAAATATTAATGTTGTCATAACATATTACATTATACCTATGCATTATGTATTTATTTATGTATTTCTTTGGAGTAGTTCTAAGTTGTTATAAATGTAAAATTTCTTTTTTTTTTTCTAATTAAGAATCAATCTATTTTTTTTTTTTCATACTTTGTAATCTGCAGCTGCATTTAGTGTTTAATGCTACTTATTATTGTTTTTTATATATATATTTTATTATTGTTTTTTTTTCCTATTGGGCGAGAGTGTAAGAGTGGCTTTATAGCCAAATCTCATGCCCTTTGTTGTAATAATTTTTGTAAATTATTATACACAATAAATCACTTTATTATTATTATTATTATTATTATTAAATTCTAGATTTAATTTAAGAAAAAAAAGAACATCAAAATTCCAAAACAGCATGAACAACACGTTCTAATTTACTAACTTTAAAAAAAAATATATCAAAACAGTGACTTAATTCATTAAATTTAACAGTCATTACATAGAGTGGGGATCTAAAGAGACACGCTCACATCTAAACAAACAATCATGTCTAGTGGAAATTCTGGGAATATTAAAGTTTAGTTTTGAAAGAATATAAGAAAAATCCACCTTGTTATGGAGAATATTATACAAAAACATTAAAGATGACAAAACACGACGAATTTCAAGACTTTGCATTGAAAATCGAGCTAAAAGAAGTCCCTGATCGTATCCTCGAGTTGGATAAGCGCCATCCTGCTTCCAGACCAAATATTTCAAAAATCTACGTTGTATTTTTTCTAATGACTGCTTATGATATGAGTAAAATGGGGACCAAATGATATCTCCATACTCTAATTTAGAACGAACATAGGCAAAATAAAGGGCAATAAGAGCATCGACACTCACAAATCTCTTACAACATCGCACTAAGAAGCCATACATACGACTTGCTTCCTGAATTCTGGTTTTAATGTGCTCAATAAATGTGAGTCTCGAATCGATTATCACTCCGAGGTCAGTAACCAAGTCTGATCGGGACAAACAAATGCCGTTCAGTGTATATAAATTAACAATGAATTTCTTCTTCCCAGAGTAAGTGACGCATTTACGCTTTGCTATATTTAACGATAGTTTGTTTATGTCACACCCGTCGCATAATTTATTAAGATCGCTCTGCAATGCCAAGCAATCCAACCTAGTTGTAATAGGTTTAAAAATTTTAAGATCATCAGCAAACAAAAGCTTTCCTGCCTGAATAGTTTCGACTAGGTCATTGATGAATAAAGGAAAAAGCAGGGACCCAAATTGGAGCCCTGCGGAACCCCTGATGTCATTGTATAGTCATTGCATATATGTCCGCTATAATAAACAAATTGACTGCGGCTACTCAAGTAAGACACTATTAGTCTAAGCAAGGCATTCGAGAACCCAAATTGATTTAACTTGTTAACCAACACACCGTGATCCATTCTGTCAAACGCCTTCGAAAAATCCGTGTATACCACATCCATTTGACCACCACAATCCAAGGTTTCCGATATCTCTTGTGTAATGTGTAATTATCAAATTAAGTGTCTGTTTCATTAAGGTTAAGATTGTTTAAATAAATTGATTTTCGCTAAATCTAGCCTAATTTTCATTTTTCAAATACTTAGGAAGTATTTAAGACATGTTGACGAAATTAACTCTAAAGTGTAATAATAGATCATATTTGGTATTCCAATTGCAATAAACTTGCAATCTTATATAGGGTGTCTAAAAATGAAAACTACTCAAATAAGAACTTTAAGTTGCTATAACCTCATTAATTTAAATGGAACGTCATATTTGTGAACTTACCTAGCAATGTACTTACTAATTACCTGTCGAATGGTATTAGGGTGTACTATAGCTAAGTCTGCGCGTTTTGGCAAAAAAAGCCAAATAATTGTTTTGTACACCATTTGGTGTTTTTTAAATAAATGTTTTAATGTTTCTAGTAGCCTATGGTATCAGAAATGTCAAATGATCTACAATTATAAAAGCCATTATGAATTATTCTTTGTTATGCATAAACAGCATTGATGATAATAAAAAGCACAGATAAATTTCTACCAAAATATTCATAACATGTGTTCGAGATGTTGACCGTCCATTTCGAGACACTTCGATATTCTTTTTTGAAAACTACGGCTAACTCTGGTCAACATTTGCGGGGTACCAGTTTGAAAAGCATCTCTTATGCGTATTTTCATATCGTGTTGTGTTGTTGGAGGCGTCTTGTAGACATATCTATCACGTATTCCGACAAAAAGATATCCGGAGATACGGGAGGTCAATTTCAATTTCAATTTGCAACTCACTTTCATCACAATCATTTTCAAGTAAAATTTCATATATTTGATTATCCAAATTACACAATTATCTATATTTGTCTTCTAAACATCCATACACTGCTTCTACTTCATCTACATCAGGTTTTTCTGCATCTAGTAAACCCCTCAATGATTTATACAGCTTCGTAAACGATTTTCTAAGAACACTATGAGTTTTCTTTAGTTTATCCATTACACAAATATAAAGTCCTGTCATGGTCGCCAAATGTTGAAAAATAAATCTGCGTACTTGAATCAAACCACTCGAAAACAATAAACTGAACGTGTAATAAAACAAATATATAAAAATTAACAATAACTTCAACTGGACTATGAATAATTGAAACTAACAAATTACAAGAAAACTCAGAAAAGAAAATTCTCTAATAATGACAACTTCAAAATTAAATTATAATATTTGACATCTGCTGTCACTGGGTGATTTCTGCCTTCTTCGCAACAATAAGCACGAAATCTATGTTTTTTAATCACTCGTGAAATACTTGCCCGACTAATATTGGTGTTTTCGAATATCTGATTTTGACTAATATGGGGATTTTCGATTACTGGACCAACTGTAGCAAAAATTGTTTTTCTATTTTTGGTGACAGGTTTTCTTGTAACGTAGTTCTTATAGCTAACACTTTCAGTTTCGTTAAACTGATTTAAAAGTCTCTGAAAAGCAGCTGGTCTTGGATGATTTCGTATGGGAAACCTTTGAGCATAAACTCGAGAAGCCAATAAAGAATTTTGCTGGCATTGTCCATGGATGGATATCAATACGTTCTTCTGTTGAGTAAATAATCTTCATTTTAACAAAGCAACACCAAAACTAACAATTGTAAATCAATAACATTTCGTAAAGCATGAACAGCAAATTAAATTGATAAATAATTACAGGCTGAAGGACTTCGGTCAATGGCCTTTTGCGGTTTTGTACCAATAAAGTAGTTTTATTATTATTATTTAATGATAATAATAAATAATTTTTTACTTAAAGTTCATATTTGAGTAGTTTTAATTTTTGGACACTCTGTATAAAATTGCAAGTTTATTGCAATTGGAATACCAAATATGATCTATTATTACACTTTAGAGTTAATTTCGTCAACATGACTTAAATACTTCCCAAGTATTTGAAAGATGAAAATTAGGCTAGATTTTCAGAAAATTCAATTTGTTTAAACAATCTTAAGGTTTAGGTATTATAAACCTTAATGAAACAGACACTTAGTTTGATCAGAGGATCTAAAAGTGCAATCACATAATATAGGACATTCCGTTAAAAAAACACACAACTTTGATGCTTTTAGATTATTTGGGACATCCTGTATAATATGAAAATACATACATACAATATTCCGCTCCATAAAGCATGAATAACCCTGTATATTACATAAATATATGATATAGAGAACTAAAAATTTAAAAAAGAACGATAATTGATAAAACTCAATAAGAATTGAATTTCCGTAATAGTTTTATTATTAAAAATTCTGCCATGGCCTTTTTAGATGGTAGATTAGATTTTCCTATTAAAGTGAGTTAGTTTTCTTATTATCTCACTTAAAAAAAAAGAACAAGAAATGTTATCATCCTAACAAAACGTGAAATCGCTCTTTTGCTAGTTTGCTATAAGAACTTTCAAAATTATCTTTTTAATGGTCTATAAATTTGCTACACACGTACGCCTCAAAAAATTCGACTCTAACCTATTAAAATGGAAATTTTGTTTCTACATTGAGCAGAAATGTTCGAGAGTAGAGAAAAATCTCGATGTTTTCACTCTTGGAGGCTGATATGAAAACTTTTTTCGATAAATTAAAAAATTTTGATATTATGGACACATTTAAATTTCTATATTGAAGTTATAATATTATGTGTGTTATAAATGTCATAAAATAGGATTGTTTTTTAAAATTTCAACGATTATACAACGCACTATGCATGATTCCCATATGGATCGAGAGGCCTAATGAGTGGAAAGCCTTTTGTTGCTCACTTGTTGGCATATGATTTAATATTTTTATTTCAAAATTCAAGTTAAAAGTCAAACGAAATGAAAGTTGGTACACTCCTTTGAAGCTTTATCGTTCATTATAATATAATAAATGTGGATAATAATCAATTAAAGTTTAAGTTAGTTTTATAGTCATTTAAATACCGCTCGATATTTTGCCTTACTTGTCCTTCGGAGCAGTGTTGCGTCGAATACTAAAATCCAGTATTCGAATACGAATCATGAATACTGTGTCCTAAATGGTATTTGAATACTCAAGATTAGAATGATTTTGATTTTCTTGTTTTTTTAATTTTATTATTTTAAAAGTAGCTATGAAATTAACCAATTTGAAAAAAAAGGTTTATTAGTTGTTTTTGCACAATCGGTGTAATAAATCACGGTTTTGAAAATATTTTCATAAAATTAGAAAAAAACAAAAAAATCAAAATCATTAAAAATGTTATTTTTGATATACCCTGTATAGTAATCGTAACTTTGGTATTTGAATTTGTAGTTTTGACACAAGCAGACGTTTTGATAAAGAATGACTTTTTCTTCTAAATCTACAAATAAAAAGGTTTTTCTTCTTCCAAACTCTATCCAATGTGTCCCCGGATAGAGTTTGGAAGAGCAAAAACTTTTGTATTTGTAGATTTAGAAGAAAAAGTAATTCTTTATAAAAACGTGTGCTTGTGTCGAAACTGCAATTTCGAATACCAAATTTACGATTACTACACAGGGTAAATCAAAAATAACATCAGCGTAACGGAGCTTTGCAATACCACATCTGCAAATTTAGGAAGACCTCCGAGACATAAATTGACCAAATCTTCAAGAAATAGTTTGCAAACTCAACTATATAACAAGCTTCATAAGGATCTCCAACAATATAGAACGTCTCTATTTAGGAGAACAACAAGGTCGTATAGTAGCAGTATATCTTACAGAAGATGCTTCTCAGATGTTTTTCCATACATTTATATAGATTTTCATGTTGTTAGATATACTTTTTGTGTTTAGTTATTTGACATTCTACAACTGTTTTATATTTCAACAAAACGTAGTCAATAAAGATAAACCATGTAGCTGAATCGGAAAAAATTTAGAGAAACATAGAACGGTAAATTTTGATCCAATGATAAATAAAAAAAGTCGAGATCTTCCGGAAAACTCTAAAGACATAATATGTTTATCCAGCATATTGATGAAGCCGTTAACTATTTTATTTGTTTTTGTTTGTTTACTCACAAAACTCGTTCATATAAATTACTTTAAAATGTCGTTCCCACTTAAATGCAGTTTACCTTTTTCACAGTGAATATCCACTCCACGGATACCTATCCATCTATTCTATACACGTGGATGGTCGTCGCTTTTCTTTCCTTCAGAAAGTTTGTGTGGTCGTTGGAAAAGTTTTTGGTAAACTAGCAAACTGTCTAGCGCGAGTACACCTTTTCTTTAGATTGCTTTTTCGAAATTTCGTATTCAACTATGCACACGCAAATGGATTTTGTGCGAAAGTTATTCCAAAGTATTTGTTTTGATGCTCACTATGTTGATGAGAGTCAGTCTGTTTTTGTAAGAAATAGTTTTCATGAAGTGTGTGGAGTCTTAAGACTAATGAATTAGGTTTTATTTGGATATGTTGAAACTACGAGGAAGCAATTTTACGTTATGTGATATTCTGCCGCCTTTTTGCTCCTAGCAGCAGTATTTTAGTTAATTTATTGGATATTTACACGTTATTCATTGTTGTTGTGTGGATAATATTATGTTGGTAACCATCAAATTTGTTTGTGTCTGTTTTTTTTTTTTAAATCGAATGACAAAAAAATTATTTGAATTTTCAGAATCTGCACTTGCTAAATTTTGATTCACGTTTGACAACTCTTTGCCCATGTTGGACTTTCACTTTCACTTAAATATAGTGGCAATAGAGGCATCTCGCATTTCAGCAGACCAGTGTTCTTCAATATCATCCGAATATTCTTCGGGGAGGTGTTGTTAGCAACCCAGTTTCGCTCGGTTGTCCTTTCGGCATTCGATGATAAGCTTTCGCCTTAGTTTCCTTCAATTTTGTGGTCGTTTTGCAGGTAGACATAGGGTCATACTGGATAGCACAAGTCGGTGATCAGTCCAGCCATCATCAGCACTCGTTAAAGCTATGGTCCTCTTCACTTCACGCCAGTCACGAGCGCGGACATTTAGATATCTGATCATATGCCAGGATGTGATATGATTGGATGTTGCCATGTCGTCTTAAACTTGTCTTTTTGTCTAAAAAGTGTGTTTGTAACAAGATCTTGTTCTGCGCATTTAAAGTTACACTTTCCTACTCCTTCTTTGCCGATGGTATCGACCAATTCGAGCCTAGCAGGAGTGCCGGAGTAGAACTCCTCTTTTAATTCTTCGTTGGTCTTCATGGTTGGCGCGTACGCGCTTATAATTGTGGCTCGCCGATCCCAGCTCAGTTTGAGGCGAAAGGCCATCAACCACTCATTTATGCCAGATGGTAGTTCGTCCAAATAACTAACTAGCTCGTTTTTAGTGGCAAATCTGAAATTATGTACACTCTTAATGACCACCCTGATCTCTAGCTTGAGTTTATGCACACCCCTCGTAGTATACCAATACTTTCCATATGACGTTGACATAATATGGCGTTGACGAATCGCGTTGACGAATGACGTTGACATAGGACGTGCGCAACAGGCCGTCGTGTGTAAATGACCTTGAAGGGTACCAAATTCCGTAAAATGGACTTTAGCAATTCCCGATGTTATTTTCCATAAGAATTGATCCCGAACCCGCATAGCCTATCTACTGACTGTAAAAATGGGATATTCAGCCTTTATTGGTGTTAAATATACACGTCAAAAAAATTACCATAGGCGTCCGTGAAAAGTCTAAAAAAGGGTCAACAAATCTGTATCCACAATAAGTCAAAAACCACTTAACGGATTTTAAATCACATTCGCGTTCGAGAAGAGTGTAAAAAGGAGTAAAGTAGTTATTTCTGGTTTTGATAGAATATAACCTATTAAATGTATCATATCATAAACCTGCATTTTTAATTTTGTTTTCTAAAATGGTTTGTCACTACCTCTAAAATAAGGTATAACTGAAGTATCATCTCGACGTTTCGATTCGATAGTAGTCATTATCAATGATTTTTCCGTAATACAGACCTGCATTATTTTAAAGTGCATTATGTAGTAACACATTTCGTATTTTAGCTAAGCAAAAAATAATGCAAGTCTGTATTAAGGAAAAATCATTGATGATGACTACTATCGAATCGAAAGGTCAGAAACCGTACTTGAGATATACATTATTTTAATGGTAGTGAAAAATAAAAATGCGGGTCTGTATTTGAAAAAACAAAGCTGATGGTGGCAGCTGCAAAACGAAACGTTAAAACGTGTTTATTTTGAAAGTGCCATGTTATAGACATATTAGAAGTTAGAACCATTAACCATTTGATTTAGAACTTACTCTCAAAAATCAACAGAAAATAGGAGTAAACCAAAAAACTTATCTTTCCACAAATTGCTAACGTCTGATTGCTATAAAATGCATGTAAGATCTTCCGTATCAACAATTCAAAAAGCTCATCTACTTAATATACTTCAACCTCAAAAGCTTTCACAAATAACGTTGTAGTGATAGAAGTTAATGTTTTTATAAGTTATATCAATCCTCTGACGTTAGAAATATTTCGAAAAATAAGTTTTTTTAGTTTACTCTTTATCGATTATATTTAGTATTCTATTCGTTTTTATTTATCTTTGTTTACAAGAAATTTACTTTAAAGCAGTGCCTTTCCTTTATAATCCGAAAGGATTATTTTATAATAGATCGTTACCTCATTTGGTTCTTTGATATCTTGAATAGGCAGTACCGTACTAACTACTAAGAATATTGAAAATCAAGTCAAAGAAATGTGACAAAAATCTAAAATTTATAGGCATTTCATATAGAAAATATGCAGATTGCCCCTTGAGGATACCGGACCCGTGTTCCGTGGAACACGCGGAACACTGGTCACTACGCCCCTGATTCCAACTAAAAAAACATATGCCCAATTTCTTTAGGCTTTATTTTCATTTACGTACTTAAGTTATAAAAATTTATAAAAAAAAATGGTTGTCTCGCCCCAAAACTTTATTTCTAGTTTTGATAGAATATAACCTATTAAATGTATCATAAAAAACTTTCTTACAAAGGCATTCGTAAATAATGGAAAAGGTGTCAAAATGAAGAAAAATCCTAATCCTATTCGAAATACGGAATAATTTTGATAGAAATAGCTACAATAAAAAATAAAAAAATAAATCTATTTGGAAATATAGTCACGAAAAGTTTTACGAGAAAGGTCAATGACAAAAAGGTCACAGAAATATTACTTTTACTCCATAAATATGTAGAGCTATTCGTGCCTTGAGGGCAGCAGTTTATGTTGATGTCTTTCGCTGCATTGACCTCATGCGACTAATATTTAAATTTTTAAATTAAATAGGTATTTTCTATAAAGAATTCCGTTTGAATTTTGTACCTAAATGCTCGCAAAAGAAAAACGCTCTATTTCATAGAGACGACTATACCAACTATAAAAAGGGCAAAAATAGAGCTGGTAAAGAACTGCTGAATGGTGTGCGGTTGAAGTACTTGTCTGTGTTCTGAATAAATAAATCTTGTATAGAATTGTATAAAATTTGGCAACAAAACGCTTTGTCAGGTTGAACGTGACAGATTCACGTACATACACAGACATGTATTGTACATGGCGAAGGATGGAATTTAGGGGATGTGCGATTTTAAAATTTTATTGGAACATTGTGACAAAATGGATTAAATACAGACATTGTCTATAAAGTATTTGAGAGGCATCTGACAGAATATAATAATAAATAAAGTAACTTGACATGATTCACTATATACGTTTAACTCTTCTGTAGAGGACTTTTCGTGCTTCTAATGTATATTATTATTTAGGACTAATAAAAAAAAAGTGAATTTCGAGTTTTAATAAAGCATTGCATTTTTTATCAAAAAAAAAAAAAAAAAAATACAATGGAAACCAAACAATGGCTTGATAAACATTATCTGCTTCCCCTCCATCAAATGGTAGAGAAGTGGATTGCTGAATTTTAACGTGGTCGTACCAGCACAAATGATGCAGAGCGCAGTGGACGCCCAAATGAGACTGTTATCCCAGAAAACGTCAAGAAAATTCACAAATTGGCTATGAACGATCGCAAATTGAAAGTGCATGAGCTAGCTGACATTGTAAAGATATCAGATGGTAGTGTTTTTACCATTTTGCACGAATATTCGGGTATGTGAAAGCTCTATGCAAAGTCGGTGCCGTGTGAGCTCACAGTCGACCAGAAACAAAAACGAATTAATGCTTCAGAGGAGTGTTTGGCGCTGATAAACCGCAATAAAATGCAATTCTATCGTAGATGTGTGATAATGGTAAAACATGACATCACTATTGCACACCAGAATCCAAAAAACAGTTAGCTGAGTGGAGAGCAATCGACGAACCGAATCCAAAGAGAGCAAAGGCGCAACAGTAGGCCGGTCAGGTATGGCGGCTGTATTTTGGGATGCGAAGGGAATAATATTCCTTGACTACCTCCAAAAAGGAACCACTATCAACAGTGACTAATACAGTGCAGTTTTGGATTGATTGAAGGCTGCAACGGCCTCATTTGCAAAAGAAAAAAGTGTTGTTTCACCAGGGCAACGCACCGTGTTACAATTCAAAGAAAACTATGGCAAAATTGAATGAATTGGTTTTCGAATTGCTTACCCACCCACAGGGTTCACCAGATTTAGCCCCCAGCGACTTCCTGTTTTCAGACGTCAAGAGAATGCTTGCTGCAAAGAAATTTAAATCCAATGATGATGTAATCGCATATTTTGACGAGAAAAAAGTCGTACTATAAAAGTGGTATTGAAAAGTTGGAAAATCGCTATACTCTATAACTTATCCTACGGACTTATTGAATGACCTGTTATCTCCGGAAAAATATTTGGAAACGTCGATTTTGTTTGTTATTCGGCCTAAGTGGAATTTTTGTGCTAGATGCCACCTTCAAGGGTGTTACCCTTAGCATTTAAGTAGATAAAGTGGGTCGCGTGATATCTTATTTTAAAAATATTTTCATGCTTTGACACACCGATTCGTTTAGGAATTTCATAAAAACTTTCTCAACTTCACTTAAAATATCATGCTTCTAAGAAAAAGCATCAGTTTTATCTTCTAAATTAGACTTATTAATAAATACCTAATAGTAAATAATGAAGAAGCTTTCAAGATATTAAATGAAACGCTGACCGAAATCTGTTTACTTTTATGTCCTGAACCGTCTAATAAAGAGTTGAATTAATACTAAATTCAGTCGAGAATAGATATCTATAATAATGTTCCCAATATTAGTCAGCAATGATTTTAGGTAAACTCAAATAATAGGTGGATATACGAGGGTTGCCTTTTATATTTCGGGATTAGAGAACAAAAACAAATATTAATCGTCGAAAATCACTTTATTGTTTTTCAAAGTATTCCCCATGAAGATCTATACACTCTTGCATGCGTTTGAACTGTCGAAGCACTTTTACCACTCTGATTGAGGTATCTCCAAAACATGGATTCTGCATGCAGCAACCGCTTCTTCAGGTATCGAAAAACGGTGACCTCTCAGTTTGTTTTTACGTACGGGAATAAAAAGAAGTCATTCGGTGCCAAGTCAGGACCATACGTCGGATGACTCATCAAATCGATGTTTTGGGTGCTCAAAAATGCAGGTGTTTGAGCCGATGTGTGATAACTCGCATGGTCGTGGTGAAGAGTGATCCGTCTTCGGCGGTTGATTTTCCTGATTTCTTGGAAAACAGGTGACCATTTGCTTGGAAGTGCTTCGTGCGCGAACAACTTTTGTTGCATTTGGCTCATCTTGAAACACCCATACAATCGACTGCTGTTTACTTTCGGGTTCATACGCATAAATCCACGATTCATCACCTGTCATGATGTCATAGACGTGTTTCCAAGCACCGCGATGGTATTTTTTGAGCATTTCTTTCGACCAATCAACACGAGCCTTTTTTTGAGCGATTGACAAATTGTGTAGGATCCAACGAGAACAAATTTTTTTGACAGTAAAATGTTTATGCAATATTGAATGTTTGCTGGTCCCAGTAATGCCTAAAGTTGTCTCAATCTTGATAGGGCACATGACGATCTTGCAATATCAGTTCGCGCACAGCATCAATGGTTTTCGGAACAACAACTGATTTTCAACGACCTTTACGAAATTCGTTTTGGAGTGAACTACGCCCACGATTGAATTCACCATACCATCGATAAACACTGGTCCTTAATGGAGCTTCATCGCTAAAAATTGAATTAACTTCATCCATGTAATGTTGCTGAGTTAATCCACGTCAAAAGTTGTAAAAAATAATCGCACGAAAATGTTCACGATTTAATACCATTTTTGGGCCGAGATGAATCTTTTAAGTTACTGTCAACAACACAAATAGCGCTCGTATGTCAAAACTTTCTGAGTACGTATAACCTCAAAAATGTCCAACTTTACGATAGAGCTGTCAGTTGTCAGATTGCAACACCAGGGTTGCCAAATCCCGAAATATAAAAGGCAACCCTCGTACGCACAAGGTTCAACCACTGGATGTTGGTTTTATGGGACCTTAAAACCTATCCTATCAAGAAATTGAAAACTGGTTTGGTGTCCTTACAAAACAACCCATTTATTTCGTCATTAAAAAAAAAAACCCTTGAAGAATCTCAAAGTCGAAAATCCACTACCAAGTTGAAGAAGAAAATAAATTTACAATCAAAATCATACAAAAACATTGAGAAAAATAACATATCTAACAAGAAAATGAAAAAAGTTGTAACAAGAACTTTTCGGATTCCTCATAATCCAAAGAGGGAGTCCCTTATGTAAATACCGAATATGATATGGATAGCGAAGAAGCAGACGCCGGCAATCAATTTCTTGGGACAAAGAACTATATTTGCGATGGATGGATGATTTCGCCCATTACAATTAGAAATTGTCATTTTATTTCCTATTTTTGTATTTTGTTCAATAAAAATAGGTTTCTTAATATTGGATACCTTATCAATTATTGTATATTATATTTATATAGTTTTGCTCTCACGCAGTTTTTCTTAATAATTTAGCGTTTTTGAAAAAAGTGTCCAATATTACGCGCCGATTTTCTGTTGTAATTAAACTAGATTTCTGTTCACAGCTGCTACGGTTGCTGCTTTATACCGCCTCTAAAGCAGCTTAGAGCTTGGTTATTGATTTTGTAGTTTAATAACGACTAACAACGTAAGGTGTCGTTAGTGGTAGTTCATTTTTAGTTGGGTATAGTGTAGGGATCTAGGCGATTTACAGATTCCAATAATACCTTTAGTTTTTGCAGGTTTAGCGGAAACATTGTTGTTTTCCTGTAATTTGCAAGATATTACTTTGGATATTTGCTAGAGACTGAAAGAGAGAAGAAGTAGATCAGATGAAGGTGGGAAACGTTTTTAATTTATATATCGTATTTTAGAGCTGCTAGCAAATGCCATTTCGGTAAATTAAATTTGTAAACCGAATTTAATTGCTTATGTCCTATCTACCGTTTGCTGTTACCTATATATTGATTAAATTGCTTGGGTTTGAAGAGCACGTTATAGATGGCACTACCCACTCCCTAGAATAGGAGACAAACACATAAAGTCTCATAGCCTTCAATACCCCTTGCGCCTCCCTGTATTTCAAATTTAGGGTTTAGCCTATTATATCCATTTAAAGGCCACTCGCATTCGAGTTGTATTTCGGGTATTTATACAGGATGTTTCTGCGGGGAACATCACGATAAATATTAGGACAGTTATGAAAATTTAATTTAATAAAGGCCTTTATTTTAAGCTATATAGGTGAAGATCAGCAATGCTGTTTGCGTTTCCGACCATGTTACAACAATAAACTTTTGAAAAAATTGACAAAGAACTGAGTTAAAATACATATTAGACAATAAACTCAAAAAACATCTTCGTATTTTACGTAAAATTTTAGACACGTCTCCATCGCCGGAAAGGGTCTTGCAAGAATTTTAATGGATCCATTTCTGATTGGAAATAAATAATAGTACTTCGTTATAATATCATCAGCAGTAATACCCCTAGGGTCTTGATAATACCGAGATAATTTTGTCATAGAGAATGCCGAAAGCGTGTTGCTTGATAATAGCCCAAGGCCGCAGGCTATTATCCTTGAGCAACTCGCTTGAAGGATTCTCTATCACAAAATTTTGAGTATTTATCAAGGCCCGAGGAGTATTCGATAAGATAATTTTTTACTTTGTAGGTACCAAAATTTGAGTGTCAATCTGACGTTTAATAATTTTCAATACAAAATGTGTTAGTTTTAATCAAACACATGTTATTAATTTTTATTTAAAACTACAGTTGTCAAAAGTACAATTGGTAAATGTTAAATTGGAAGAAGAGTTTGCTGAAGTTGACGGATTATTAATTTCCACTGTTGAAGAAATTCCTCGCATTGTGTTGATTATTTCACCATGGCGTTCTTGGTTAATATTCAAGTACGGTTTAATTGAATTAGAGCTGCTATGTTCTGTTATTTTTATTAATTGCTGTTCAGGAATTCCTTTATTTGCCAAATGGCTAACTGCAATTGATCTGTTCGAATGATTGGATATCTTTTTACACTTTAGTGTCCAAACCAATAGCTTGCGCTGATGATTTGGTCCACGTATTAATTCGATTTCCAGAAACGATTTGGTCTCAAGAATGACTGGTAGTAATATTTTTCTCCCTTTTGGACAATAATTTATGGAATAACCGAACAGGGTCATGCAATTTCGTTTGCAATATTTGGAAAAAGCCACTTACTATTTGTACAACTTTTCGATCCTCCTTGGCATGTTTTACTGAATATTGGATTGTATTCAATTCTGTTGGTTGGCGTCGCATCATTATTTTTCTCAATTGTGAATTAATCTATAAGGCAATCAGCTGGTTCACCGCCTCGCCAAGCTAACTCAACAGCTACAATATGGTAAAAAATTTTTGTAAAGCTTCTGGTGTACATGCATCCCATATTCTTTTCTTTTCTTGGGATTTAAGGTTCTTATAGGCGATTTTTTTTTCCTTTTGAAACATGTTTATTTTCAAACAAAATACCCACTAAAAGTGGTATACAACAAAAAATTCCACAGAATCATGCGATGTTGAAAGGAGATGTACCTGAGGAAGGCGAATAAGCCGAAACGTTGTACCTTGACATGAAATAAACATATTTCAAAAGGACAAAAAAAAAATCGCTTATAAGAACCTTAAATTCCAAGAAAAGAAAAGAATAAAAAAACTGTAACAAGGTTCAAGAAAAACACATTACAAAAATTCATCCCATAATCCAATGATTCTAGCCAAATTACTTGAACTCAAATTTGTTGAACTGCATTTTCGTTTGTTTGGATCCTGCTGTAATTTTTTACGTTTTGTATTTCTTGCACATCTCGCCCATTTTTGAATATCACACTGGTAAATGGGTCGAATACAATTTTGAATTCATTGAAGTATTTTTCCTGGAGTAGCCTACTCGTGCTATTCCAAATTGTTTTTACAGTTGCTTCTTTATATTCAGTTCCGTCAGCTTTTTTCATAATCTTTCAATATATAGGTATTAGCCATATTATGCAAACTCGTTTCAGCATTCAGTTCGTATTCTCTGGTCGCACAAAGAAATATTTTCCATACATATTTTTTTGATTTGATTGTATTTTTTGATATATTATTAGATATAATATCATTAATTGCATCGTTAGATGCAATACCAAATCTTCCCAACATTTTTAAACCAGTTGTCAGTTTGACGTTTAATTAATTTTTAATAAAAAAAACACCAAACTGAAAACACCACATGTAGGGTATTATCGCTGTAATCCAGAGGTGATTGGATGAAATTTGACACATGACTTAAAATTAAGTAATTTGATTGGTTACTATATTTAGTAAAAAATTATCATAGCAATTTGTATTTAATTATTTTGACAATTTGAAAACATTTACCATAACTATGCTGTCTACATCACTAAACCGATATTATTAAGAGTACACACAAGTATCTCACATGAAATTTAATAAATTTCTCTCGTATCACGAATGAGTTTGCGTCTCGTCTTGTATGAAATTTTTGGTTTGTATATGCATCAAAGAATGCAATTACTAGCGGCGCTAAAATATTCCTACGTAAGTAATTCAACGCCCACAAATTTCGTAATATATATTTTGATGTAATACACGAGCTTTGTTCCATATTAAGTTAAAGGGTAAGGTTTATAAAGTTTGCAATTAGTTTAATACCTATCGTTTAGTTTTGGATTTAATAATGGTGGCAAGTACAATAATTTGATCGTCTCACATAGAGGTCTCATAAATTTGAAGCCTTAGGGCTATAATGATTTTTTCAGTATGTTCCAAAACGGTTTAAATTTTTCTGCTCTTAACTATATTTCTAGAATTTTAGACTAGTCGCAAACATACATTTTTTTGCATTTCAATTAGTGTCGAGTGATGTGATCTTGCCATCCCTATTTTAATGTGGGAAATAAATGTCAATCTCTACGAAATAAATTTAATAAATCTCTGTAAGGGTCTTCAGTCAGTCACCATACATGTTTCGAGGCACCAGGCCTTATCATCAGTGGTGTGGGTTCTATTTTACAAAAGCTGGCGTTGTCCAC
This sequence comes from Apoderus coryli, assembly GCA_911728435.2. Classification (NCBI taxonomy): domain Eukaryota; kingdom Metazoa; phylum Arthropoda; class Insecta; order Coleoptera; family Attelabidae; genus Apoderus; species Apoderus coryli. The sequence continues at coordinate 13,310,074 of OU452209.1, read as the reverse complement.
TTAAGAACAGTTATTAAAGACAACAAGAAAAGACAGATGTTCTAAGTAATTAAGTATATAAACACAAAAACAATTGTGTTAAAGTCTGTAGGAAATGATGGTGATTCAAAACCATTACCCACCGACAATTCGGCAAGTTTATTGAAGAGATTGGGGAAAATGACTTACCATAATATCATACTACCGTACGCTGGCTTAGTAGCGGAAAAGTCCTTAAGCGCTTTTTTTAACTTGGAGTAGAAATCGAAATTTTTTAAATGAGAAGCTTCGCCCTTTTGTCAATTTAGAAAATAGTGAATGGTTGTGGAAGTTCTATGTCGATTTGACAAATCATATAACGAACTGATTTTGATGGGGATAAGAATCGCGAATTAGACCTTGCCCAAAAGTTGAAATTATTAATTTATATGTTTCTTAGGTGTAAAACGATGTTATCTGAACCTCAACTAAGGACCACGTATTTTGCACTTGTTCAGCCTTTGAATACTCTTGTACCTCTTCAAATAGTTCAAAAGCGGATGCTAAAGATTATAATATATGGTTTAGACGTAAAATTTCCAACTTATTATTTCAGTCCTGTAATATTTTAAACATAAGGAATCCTTGCTAAAAGTCATGCCTGACATACCTATCACAGGGTAAATAATCCCTGAATTTCTGTGGTAATGGGCATAAAATGAATAAGTCAATTGGGCAAAGATGTTTTGTTTTTATTGTACCTAAGTTATACAATGAAATGAGTCTTGAACTAAGAAAGAAAATAAAGTGCTCTTATTTTAAAAAACTGATCACAGATTGGTTAATGAAACAAAATCCTAGCGTCCTTTAAATTAAGCGATTTTTATAAAGAAAACTGACTGTGTCTTTGTTTTTGCTTTGTATACATATATTTGTATATAGTACTATCTGATAGCTGGCAGTCGAGTCTTGATTCAAGTTTTTGAGTGCGTTCTGTATTATTATTACTGTGCAGTGACATGATTAAGAACAAATATTAAAATTAATCTTTGTTGGAATTTTATAAGAGTCCGCTGGTACCATTTGATAATTTGCATAAATTAGCTTGTGCGATGTTTTCTGTTTTTGGTACTACTTATTTGTGGGAGCAGACGTTTTCCAAGATATAGTTCACGAAGAATGTTTACAGATCTAATTCATCGATGAGCATCTTAAATCTCTTTAATAATTGGTACAAGTAAAATTGACCCACAACTACAAACTATTGTCGGTGAAAATCAGAATTACATGCCAATTATTTATGAGCTTAAGCTTAGATACGTAAGTTAAGTTTTCTGCGTCATCATTTCTGTCGTTAAGTTTTACTTTGCAAGTAAATAAAACCGAGGAATGATGTTTTCTATCACAGCAATTGTAACCATTTTGAATTACGAATAATTATATTAATTCCCATACGAAACTTTAATTACAATTGAAAACTGAATTTATTTCAATTACTAAAAGAAACAACTTAATCTTTATAAAAATTGATTGGAATACAAGAAGGCCTTCAATTAAAAGAATTAACAAAGAACTTACTGAACTTTTAAATTTAGAAAAATTCACTATTTCAGAATGAAAAAGAAATAGACTCAGTGTTTTACGTCTTGGAAATAAAATACATTTTTATGTCGAATTTGATAACGGTTGTTGATACTTAGGTATCTTATCTTGGAGTTCGTTCAAAAGATTAACTAGTCACTATTATTTGTAAAGCAAGAAACAATACGATTTTATAATGACTTCTCAATCTCCCGAATCAGCGATTGGACAAAAACCCATTGTTTTTTTATTCGCCCGTTATATATATTATTTGATATGGGAAACTATGACACCCTCCAATTTGCTTCTGTATATAATAATAAAAGTCCGACATTTAATTTACATGAAGGCATTTCGATGTTCAAAAGTGAGACCACTCAGTATTTAAAATGTCATTCTTCGAACAAGAAATCAAGGTTCATCTGTTTCTAAAAGTTGAACAAAGAAAAGAGACAAAAATTATATATTTTTGTTATTCATGTACCTACTCTTAGACGTATTTATTGCTTTGGTAAAACCTATATCAATAAACGATAAGATAGATAGAAAACAGACCCTTAAATTTTATGACTTAAAGGAGAGTTTGGGAACATTTGTTAACAATCTATTTAAAATAATATTCACAAAAATATTATATTTCCCAAACTAATAGAAAATATCTATAAAATCACCCAACTAGTATACATAATACCAGTGGCGTGGTGTCTTATTACACAATAGTAACAACAATAAGACATTGGCTGTCGCGGACCAGATTGATGACACTAGTCTTAAGCTGTCGCGGGCCGGATTGATGGCAGTGGCCGGCCGGATTTGAACCGCGGGTCGTAGTTGGAGTTTGGAGACCCCTAGGCTAATATAACTCAATTAGAGTAGTTGCCTTCGGATACAAATATACTTATAACATTTGAAGACCCCTGAAGCAGGTTTCAGACCTGCAAAGCAAAGTCGTCTCTGAAATATACAATGATTAACATTATTTGTTGTTTACACCATACTTTGCCAGGACAAAAAACCCAGGTTTTTTATTTATTAATATTTTCGGTTATATTGACTAATATGATTAACAAACTCAACATGTTTTATGAGTTTCCAGTTATAAAAATAATTTCATATCATACCAACACCTAAAAGCAATGATCTGCAACTGCGAGCAGTGCCATTGTAAAATTTTACGACAAAATGGCCGACATTAATGACTTATGTCAGCGAAAACACAATTTAATAAAGCGTGCTGGTATATTGGGAGCTTTCTGGCTTTGGCCAATGTTTCTGCGCTAATAAAATTCGCTTTAATGTGGGGCAGTAATGCCTTCATTCTAACATTTGGTACGCGATGTTGGCAAAAAATATGTATAACCAGTGGAATAAAGTTTGTATTTTTACGTTTCAACTTTTTTTTTTCGTCTGTCTGATGTGAGCTTTTTAATACACGTTTTAGGCTGAAATAGGGATAGTATGATGTAGTAGAAAATAAAAATGTGTAGGGGAAATAAAGTAAAATTGCTTTTAAAAAGTTAATGGCCTCGTCAAAATTGAAGTTTTTTTTTTTAACCAAGTGATATTTGACAAACTATAAACTGCTATATCTGATAGTTATTAGTCTATACATAGATTATATTTAAAAATCAAACACAACGCTTAAGAGTGTATTTACCCATATGGTACTCAGTCTGTTGTCGATGAACAAACAAAAGCAGCAAAAAATACAAGTTTTTTGTATTTTGTGTTTTCGAGAAAAAAGCCCTTTCTCTATGACAAAATTATTCCGGTATTATCAAGACCCTAGGGTTATTACTACTAAAAATCAAATCAAAACCCATGCAAGAGGTTTTGAACTCGTATATCACGAAAACTGAAGTTTACTACAAAAAAAGAAGAAAGTACAGAGAGAGGCTTGTATCCATCATAAGTGGGACACCCTGTATATACCAATTATGTATCAGACTATCCTTTTTCTCAAAAAAGAAGACTACTTCTTCAAATCAAAAAAAGTCGTGGGTAGTCTTGACTTCTAGGTACTTGACGAAAATTTATATTAAACTTTTTGAAGGAAGCAACAAATATTAATAAATAATTTTCAAAAAATTTATTGCGCAAACATAACAATTGTTTCACCAACACAGTGGCTTCTTTAGATGCATACTGGTATCTAAACTACAATTTACAAAACATTTTATACCTACCTACAAAATATTTTAAGTTTAGTTTAAAATAGTTTTTCTTTTGTCTTTTATCTTTGTTATCAAATATTTTGTAAAGTACGGAAAAAACCGAAATTGTAATTTTTCGAAAAGTCCTTATTTACAAAGATACAGGGAGAAATGGATTACTTTACTAAAGATACAGGGTGTTAAAGATGACTGCCTGAGGACGATTTTTTTAAAATATTTTCGAAACGAGTAAAGATCAATTAATCAAATGAACCATAATTATTCACCTAGTTAAATGTTGTAAACTGACATGAAACTGAATAAAAAAGGTTGACCATAGGCGGGAAAACGAATGGACCCTTGCTCTAATTATAACCTAACTTTTTTTTCTTCTTACTTTTATTAATTTTGTGTCAAAAATGTGATAAAATAAAGTTTTCTACTAAAAAAAGCATACTTGTTTTTTCTCGAAAAACTTAAAGGTTTGAAGAAACTGGAAATGTTTAATCATTCTGACTCTTTTGCAGAATTCTGCAAAAAAACTCGGTATTTTTTATCATTCTAACTTTTTTTACTGAATTTTATAAAAAACACTGTGAATTTTTCAATTCTTCCTTTTTTCGCAGAAATTTGTAAAAAAAACTGAATTTTTTATTATTGTGACCGTTTTTGACAAATTCTGAAAAAAAAAAACTTGGCGTTTTTTGATCTTTTTCTGAAATTTGTAATTCGAAATTTTTCAATTCTGACTTTTTTACAGCATTATTTCGTACAAATATTATGGAATGATAGATTAGCTTGACATGAGCAGCGTAGAAGGGCCATACAAAATATTTTTTTTAGAATTATTTACTTTTTTGTGGAATTCTGTAAAAAATCTCGGAATTTTTCAATTCTTAGTTTTTTCGCAGAATTTTGTAAAAAACTGAGAATTTTTTATTATTCTGACTTTTTTAAACGAATTCTGAATAAAACTTTTTTGAGGAATTCTGCAAAAAAATCGCAATTTTTTTACAGAATTTTGTAAAAAAACTCAGAATTTTTCAAATTTGACTTTTTTACAGAATTCTTTCGTACAAATATTTCAATTCTAACTTTTTTTACAAAATTATTCCGTACAAATATTTCAATATGATAGATACTACACAAAATGAATAACAGTCGCAAGAAAAAAAAGTTAGGATATAATTAAGGCAAGGCCCCCCCGTCCCCTTACCCGCCTATGGTCATCCTTTTTTATTCAATTTTGTGTCACTTTACGACAATTAACTAGGTGAATAAATATGCTACATTTGATTAATGCATCTTTACTCGGTTCGAAAATATTTAAAAAAAATCGTCCTCAGGCAGTCATCTTTAACAGCCTTGTATCTTTGTAAATAAGGACTTTTCGAAAAATTACAATTTTGTTTTTTTTTTCATGATTAGACGTCTCCAATTCGCTAACAAATTCTGACAACCTTTTTTAGAAACACCTTGTAGAGCCAACACCCCAAAAAATTGAAAAAAAAAATATCAAAAGTGCTTTTTATTTTTTATCTCGAAAACGAAGCGAGATACAAAGTTTGACTCCCTGTATCTTGAAAACGAAGCATTTTTATCTTACAATTATTCAAAAAATAAGCATTGAAGGATTCCATAAAGGTAAGTTTTTAATTTACGATGTAGGCAAGTAAACATAAACCTTCCAATTATTAAAAATAGTGACATATGAATATTGCATATACCACCATCAATAGAAGATACCACATTATCCGATAATGCCTCCTACGCCATTATCTTTATCCCTGAAAAAACTTTGGTTTCATCTTTTCGCTCAAATCGTTATATCGTGACTAAAAAGATTTAGCGAGGTATGGATAAAGGAGAACGAGGGAAAAAACGCATTAATGACGCTTCCGTTTTCTAGATAAGATGTCGCAAAAACTTTACTGTTTTGCTGTCCTGCAGAGTAGGGATAATATAGTGGTAGTTAAAGATGGTTGATTTAATTAATAGGAGTAAATTAAAATTAATATTTCGCCAAAACCAATAGGGCAGGAGACTGGAGATAGAGCAAACATAGAAAATTATCGTCCTATTCTTTAACTTCAAACTTTGGAATACTTCACGAAAAAATTCTTCTGCATGTGACACGGCAAATCACTGATGAACATGCTGGTAGATCAACCACAACCATTCTCGTTCATTAGGCAGGTCCCTTCCCAGCATATAGATAGAGGCAGTCAGCTTGATGAAAGACTTTTCAAGAGCTTTTGATCACTTGGATCATGGTATTTTATTAAGGAAATTGTCACACTTTGGTTTAACAAATTCATTTATCCAATTTTTTACATCATTATGTACTTGGTCATAAGCAGTAAATCATTCAATTTAATGGGTTTCAGTCATCATTGATTGAAGTTACTTCTGGTGTCTCTAAAGGATCGGTTTTGGCCCATTGCTTTTCAATGTTTTTGCTAACGATATTAACTATAAATGCTGATGACATGAAATTGTATTTAAATGTTACATCAATATCGGATTGTCTTATTTTACAAAAGGATTTTATTAGTCTAAGGTCGAGGTGAGAAAATAATAATCAACAACATGTGTTGTTATGTCATTTTAAAAAAATCTTCGGGTCTTTTATTATTATGAACTCAGATCTTCTGTACTAAAGCGGTGCGATACTTACAAGGATCAGGGGGTGTGGTTTGACTCGAAACTTTCTTTTAATGTTCATTATGATTACATAGTGGTTCTTTGAGGGTCTTAGGATTTACTTTACGTAACTCAAAGTATTTCTCAAACATAAAAACTGTTATGACCCTCTATAGCTCTTTTGTAAAGAATTCATGGGGCCTTTGTTGAATCAACGTTTGAAGTTTTTAATAAGCTGTTTCAAATCAGTGTCCTTAACTGCAAATGATGCATCAACTAGTGATATGGAGAACAAAAAATAAAAGAAAATATCATAAATGTGGGTCAAAATCTCTCTTGTAAGATTTTGTGCGCTGGCGTGCCGATATTGTATGGGTTAATGTGAAAACGCTCATACCCTGCAGTCTCAACGAAAATAGGACACAGTGTACATCAATCAATGCCAGTAGAAGAGATGTATAATAAAAAAAATATCCAGTGGATGAAAATGCATACTAATATAAAAACAAAATCTATACTCCTTATCAAATTTGCAATCAAAGACAACCCAAAGCTTACACAATCAGCTTTAGTGTTTGAAAAAGAGGGATGACGTAAATGCTTAATAAAAATTCAACAAAAAACTGGAGTGTTCATTATGTATGGAATTATTCAAAAATGGGTAACTTTTTTTCTCCATCATTCGTTTACGCTCGGTCTTGCTTCTCTCTTCTGTTCTAGTACATAATTTGATCTATCGGCTTTCTTGTTTTTTTACACGTTTCGTCCGTCGGAAAAAGTTTTTGGTGGAGTCTGGCGCAAAAAGTAAGCTTTTTCTGCGTATACTTTGCTGTTAACAAGCTCTACGACTAAATAATGCTAAATAACTGTAGTATGTGGTAGGCGGGAAAAGTTTTTGGGTATGACAAATGCGATAGGTTTTACCAAATAAGTTTGGTACGGTATTTTTTTGTTAATTTAGACATTTCATATCTTGAGTTAACAAAAAATTAAAATTGAATTTTATGCACCCAATTTTCGAATAATCAAATATGGCTCGATTGGTGTAAGTTAAAGACAATTTTCTACTGCAGTCAACAGCTGACATTTAAATAATTGTGGTCAAGGATTAAAATACAAATAATCGCCCCCATAAATTAATTTCTTTAAGGCTCTTGATAACCCGTTCATTTCTTACTAAATTGTATACCAGGGCAGTCCAATATAACCTCATTAACTTTTTTGATTCAAGCAGTTTTTTGATTTCTGTGACGCTGCAGCGCTCACTATCTCATTTGAAAAAATTTTCGGACAAGCCTCTTTTTCATGATTACGTTAAACTCTACAGAAAAATTTACCATAAAGCTATAAAAACTGCTAAAAACATATATTATAACAACCGGTTAGCTAGAACCGATAATATTGCTAAAGAAACGTGGCCTATTGTCAATGATCTGAGAAATAGGGCTTCTCCGTCCAGTATAATCTCCACTTCGCCTGAGATCAGGAACGATTATTTTGTTAATGTGGCAAAAAATTTAATGAATATTATAGTCCCCTCCCAGGATTTGCTCTCATATCTTTCAAATACCAATGAGAATATACATAGTTTCTTCCTAACACCCGTTGCAACTCCAGAGCTTTGCAGTACAATTAAAGACATGAAGAACAAGGTGTCCTGTAAAACTGATGGAATCACTTTGAAAATGTTGTCTAATCTACCGGAATGTACATTAATCCTTTTTCACAGATTTAATTAACTAGTCATTCCAAAATGGAATTTTTCCACAATGCCTTAAGACATCTATAATTATTCCTTTGCACAAGAGCGGCGATAAGGATCAAGCTTGAAACTATCGTCCACTTGCACTTCTATCTACTCTATCCAAGATCATTGAAAGACAGGTTAAAAGGAGACTTCTATCATTTCTGCACAAATATGAAGTATTAACTAGCCACCAATTTGAATTTTTAGCTAACAAATGCACTAATGATGCTATATTCTCCGTCTTCAACAATGTTTACTCCAACTTGAACAATCTCCACTTTACAGCATCACTTTTCTGTGATTTCTCCACAGCATTCGACTGTGTAAATCATAACATCCTAATTAACAAGATACAGCACTACGGAATTCGGGGGGTTCAACTGGGATGGTTTAAGTCGTACCAACAGAAGTCAGTGTGTGAGGGTCAATGCGGCTGTGTCTTCTTGCAGGTCGATGGATTGTGGAGTTCCACAGGGTTCGGTGTTGGGTCCTATTTAGTTTTTGCTATTTATCAACGACATTACGTGCCTAGACATTAGCGGTAAAGTATGTATCTTTGCTGATGATACTAGTTTCACTTGGTGCGGCCCGGATAGGTGGCTCTTCATAGTACCATATCCAAAGACTTAATCACCATCAAATCATGGTGGGACTCTAACCTGTTGTGCTTGAACACTGCGAAAACAAAATCTGTGTCATATAAAGGTGCGCTGCAGTCTTTTGAACTTAATAATTCCACTATTGACGTCGTTTCTTCTGTGAAGTTTCTGGGCCTTGTTGTTGACAGCTCCCTGAAGTGGAAGTTGCTCATTGATGCGTTATCAAAAAAATTAAGCTCTGCCTGTTTTGTGTTAAGATCAGTTTCCAAAGAATTTAACTTGTCAACTTCCATAACAGTCTACTTTTCACTCTTCGACTCCCATCTTCGATACGCCCTCCCATTCTGGGGTACATGCTGTGCAACGCACTTTGGGCGTATTTTTAGATTACAAAAAAGAGCTAGATAGATTGCACTATAGAGCCCATTGCCAGAACTTCTTCAGAAAATGTAAAATACTAACACTACCTTCCTTATTCATATTGGAATCGGTCTGCTTGATCCACACCTGTCAGATGTCTCTGAAAGACCATTCTATAACTATCTGCTTAGAAACGCCGAACATGATCTTTATCTGCCAGCCCCATCCTCCGATTTAATCAAAAGCTCGCTACTATACAATGCAAAAAAATGCACAACTATCTGCCAATGGAAATCAAATTGCTATCATCCCATCCTCGATTCCGTAAAGCTCTAAAAACGTATTTGTTAGAAAAAGCTTTTTATACAGTAGGTGACATTTTTAATGTGCATTAATTTTTGAGCGGTTCACACACTGGATAGTAGTTTGTATTGTGTGTTTTGTATATGTAGAATATTTACTTAATTAATTTACTTTAAGTATCTTAATTGATTTATTTATTTATTTGACGATGTACCTGTATGTATTAATTATTATTCTTATGTTTTATATGTTTTGTTTGTTGATGTATGTGTACAAATTATTTTTAATTTTTTCACAAATATATATTTTATTTATAATGTAGCTCCACTCTGGTTTGATATATTTATGTAAGGTTCAAATTTAGTAGTTATCGAGGAGTGAATGATATTATTTAAATAAAACAACCTCTACTCCATAAAATTTTGTGGATAAATGCGTTACTCTTCGTGGAGAATATTTCGAAAAACAAAGAAAGCCACTTAAACCTAACCAATCTTTAATTTCACCCTGTTTATGAACTAAAATTTTTTCAATAATAAATTCCTCGACCCAAAACATTTTTAGCCGATAAAAAAAATTCTTTGCGTGGGTGGAACATTATTAGAAATAAAATTTTTATCATAAGCCCTACATCAACTGTTACTTATCCGAGATTGTATCTATAAAACCAAGTAAGAGACTAATAAAAAAAATCCAGTTTCCCAAATTAATTTTCTCTCTCCCTATGAGTGGACCTTTAGCTATTCTCTGGTCGATAAGAAAAGAAACTTTGAACAAGATAAGTTGAAGGGAAAACCACTCACAAAATTAGATATCCAATCCTCACGACAAAACTTGATACAAGTTAAAATTATTTATTTACAACTTTTTATGTATTTCTGGAGGAGTATGGAACATATCGGGAAGGACATTTGTCAGTGTCCTTTTGGTATTTCATTCCGAAATCGGACCAACTGTATAGATATGCAAGATAATTTATATATAAACTATGTGGCTATACTCTGCTAGGTAGGTGGGTTGAAAGCGACTGGACACTCTACCTCGCCATCAAGGATCTGTTGTGGCTAATACCTATTCATATTTCACCTAGAGGTCAGTTGTCTTTTAGGCTCGCTTATTTGGAAGGCATATTATACACTAGGCTGGAGCGAATCTGGATATTTTTTTTTCTATGTTTAAAATTGGCTAGTGTGGAAAAGTGGTCTATAGGGAAGTACCAAATGGCACAAAAAACTGGACTCTGCAAGTCAATACTTTGAGGTGGGAATTTTTATATAGCCATATACGCGAAGATAGCAGCTCTTCACTTGAATTTTATGATTTATAATCATAAAAGACAACACAGAACTCACCACGTGGAGGTGGTTGTGTTTCGAGTTCCACCACCTCCCACCACCTTCATCCACCCCCGAGTTCTCTATTTTAGTGGTTTTATTTCAAAACAAATTATTATCTAAGAAGTATTCACGCTTTGTATTGAAATAGGGCATTTGTTGTTGCGAGTCCACTCTTGATCTGATAAATCCATCCCGGTTGTGTTCTCCACAGGCTGCCATGGAAGCTTCAGTTACGAGCTTCACGCACCGTTCAACTGCTTGAGTATTACATGGCTATCGCACTATTTCCATTGTACTAGGGTCTTCTAAAAAATTTAAAATTTCAGCGTTTGGTATATTACTTAACAAAGGGAGTTCGCAAGACTGCCAGTCAAAGAGTTGGACAAAGTCTGTTGCATGGGGAAGAGAAATTAACCACTGAAGCGGGCGCTCAAGATACAATTCCAGCATTCTTTTAACACCATTTTTATTTCCCGTATTTACAACGGTCCCATCGCAACCTATAGCAACTAAATCCGAAAAGTATGTCTTTAAAACTTTTACTATCTATTTTTTAATATTTAATGCTGATCCAAATAACGGCGTTACATGACAAAGATATTTCGACCCAGGCTCTGAAATTAACACTATATGTTCTTCGATAACAGTTTTTCTATAAAATTTGTTTTCTATGTTGTCTTGCATAATAGTTTTATCTTTGCGGCCGTCAAAAAACAAACCGGTTACAACTTCTTTATCGTTGCTTTGATATTCTGATCTCTTCCTTTTTCTAGCACGACGTATTTTACTTCTGTCAATTATATTTGTCGAATCGCTTGGAGTAATTATTTTAAGATCCTCTAAAACAGCTGAAGCTATTATTGCCGCGGTTCTATCAGAAACACCTGTTCTGCCACAGGATTTTTCTAATTTTGGTAATGAAATCCTCTCTTGTCCCACCGTTTCTATTGATTGTGATGTTGACGGAGTTGGATTCTAGGAAGAACTTATATCCGTATGGTCTTTTGCATCTGAGTTTTTATCAGAAAGGTCAGATTCTGACAATGCAACCTTTTGTATGATACTTTTGGGTTGAGTTTTTTCTTTTAATATTTTAGACGCATCTTTTGATTTTCTGGCTATTTTTTTTCCATTTTATTAGTTTAAATTACATCAACTGAACTAATTCCCATTTTACGTTCGGTTCTCTGGTCTAGTACAAACGCTCTATCTTTAAGAGGCACTTTGACATTGCTATTGCATAAACTCAAACAGGCACATTTACACGAAGTTATATCAAAAAGGGTACCATTGCCATTGTGTTGGAATTCTTTCACTTTAGTGGAAACAGCATCGGTCTTCTTATTTTGTGCCAGTAAAATTTTCTCAATGCTCACCTCTCCTGATTTTAATTTTCTATTTGCAGTCCATTTGACTCCTATTTTTGAGTCTACTAGTTTAAGTTTTTCTTGGTATGATTTGGTGTAATATAAATTTCAACATATTCCTAAAATTGCTAGAATTTGTTAGCAATATATTCTATGGTAGTTTCTACCCTTACGTATAGCTGTGAGTCTTGGACCACTTATTGGAGGCATTTACAAACCCGACAGAAGTACAATCAATCTTAGAAGAATTCTTGGAATTAAATGGCAGGACCGACGAACCATAAGTACCATTTACGAGAGTCATTGAGTTTTTGAAGAACAGCGTCGACGACATGAGGATGCAAAGAGACAGAATCGAAAGGAGAGAGAAAGCGTCGACTGACAACAGCCGGTAAATGGTGGTGATTGGGTGTGTCAATTTTGTGACAAGGTTTGGTTTGGAATAATTCATACTCATTAGCGAGTGCATGCTGATGCTGATGAGTTTATAGTGGTTTCAATTTTGTTAACTACATAGGTATCAAATGGTTCATTTATCAGAAATGCACAAAACAACAGTTCTACCGATCACTGTTTATGGAGATAACTCACGGGCACAAAGTTATTCGCTTATTTTAAGAAAAATTTCAAAATTTCCGCCTACCTATATCCCAAGGGATAATTAGTAAAATAGAAATGCAATTTCGCGAGCTTGGTCATATCTGTAAGGCTGATCAAAAAGAGCAGCTGCAAGTGCAATAAATGATGATACCAAATCGCGTATTATTATGGTTGAATCAAAGATTAATCTACACAATAGATAGTCAGCCCAATGCATTAAAATCAGAACATCTCTAAGTATGCCTGCCACTACGTGGCGTATACTAGCGTGTACAGCATAGAGCAGTATTGTCACAGCCAGAAACCGTTTTGTAGTTTATTAATATCAGAAACAAAACGCAACGTATAACAATTATTTACATCATTTGCAACAGATATGCACCGGCAATGCTGTATTGTCAGAGAGAGAAATTGATGAAATTCTGTATTAATCTGGAGGGGATACGCAGGGAGGGTAGAAAAAAAAAACAAGCGAATGTGGTGTGTGTCGTGCTGTTGCCGATTCGTCGGTAAAAGAAACACACAGGGTGATTTATTACAAGTACAGTATTGAAATAAAAGCCTAATCTCTATGAATTAAATTTAATATAATAATATTTAATCCATGTCATACATGTTTCAAGACTAGACCAGTCCCATGATCAGTGGCGAACAATCGTTAAATGAAAAGCCTTTAGATAGAAACATACTTTTGACTCCATTGTAATAATTTGTTGATGTATATAAAAAAATCTAAATATCTAAAAGCTAAAAGCTTTTGATTAAATTATTGCTCGCCACTGATTATGGGACTGGTCTAGTCTTGAAACATGTTGTATGGCATGGATTAATGATTATTAGGTATATTAAATTTATTTCGTGGATATTAGACTTTTATACCAATACCGAAATCAAGTAGGTATTAATGTACATTATTCTTTGTCAAAATTATAACTCCACTTAAGAATGGACTAGGTACTTTTTCAATTTATTACATATATTTTAAATATTTCACGTAGACAATGTGGCAAAGATGTAACAAGATTGTTGTAGATCTTATAATACCTATAATAAAAAAATTATCAGTGCTACCTATATTATATTAGGTATACCTATTATAATAGTCTGTCTCTGTTATTGTGATTTTCATTGTTTTCATACCTACTGATTTTGTTTTGAAGAGAATTAATATATTAAATTAAATTTAATCTTTGGCTGCGTAGTTATTTTTTTGTGAATATTTTTTAACTTATTTTGTGTTTTTCTAATTTTAGACTAATTATATTATTTTGTGTTGTGATTTTTTTTTTATTTGAGAAACTTCCTAGTTAGTGACTAAATAATTTTTGAGTGTTTTGTGAAAATGGAAAGAAACAATTCGAAATTAAGTCGTAACCAATGTGCTTTTTGAAATTGTAACAACAGTTACAGAAACAATCGAGAAGTACATTTCTTTCGATTTCCTAAAGAAGAAGATCGATGCAGAAAATGGGTTATAAATTCAGGTATAAGTTCCACTTTATCGGTTTAGGTACTTAAATTTTACTTCTTTTTAATGTTTCTTCGGGTAAATAATAAGTTCGGTAGGAATAGGGCTTTGGGTATCAAACAAAAAAGATAGAAAATAGAAATTTGACATAGGGGTAGTTCTAAGCATTTACAAGTTTGTGACGTGTAGCGATTTTCGATGCCGCCCCCGGAGGTATACATGAGGGCGGCGCAATGCCGTTTTAAATATCTCGTTTCGCTTTCTTGGAAAACAAAAAATTATAACTGAAACTTAGTACTTAATACGTGGGCGTAAGAGGTAAGCTCACTTCACAGGTCTCTATTAATGAAAGAAAGTTGACATTTTGAGCATCTGCGTAAAATTAAATGTATCCGTTTGGTGGGTAGTTTTGATTACAAAAAGTCGGTGCCAAGCCCAAGCCCGAAACAAAATAAATCTATATTTACCTACTACCTATTTGGCTTGGTACCGACTATTATGTGCATTGTTGTCTTTTGAATGATATTTGTATGTTGTTATTTTTCGTATTTTTTATTAGTTCTTTTGACAGCTCTGGTGTCATCAATACACCTGTATCCCGAATTGCACCAAATTGCGATGCTATTGAACAAGCAGATAATCCTAAATATAATATTCTTTTTGAACTACCTGTATCTCGAAAACCAAGCCGTAGCGGACCCATGTACATATGAAATTTGTATCTTAAAATTAGTCAAAGAATCACCCTTTAAAGTTTGTACAAGTACTTATGCAACACCCTGTATACATAGATACTTTGATTTGCAATTTGCAAATCTTTCAAACTAGGTAATGCTGTTTTTTTTTATTTACTTTCAAATATGGTGTTATGTAATTGTATTCAAATTAAATGTTTGGGGATGATATTTACGAGTTTTATTTTTTTTTATATAGAGAAACTGTTATTCAG
This sequence comes from Apoderus coryli, assembly GCA_911728435.2. Taxonomy (NCBI): domain Eukaryota; kingdom Metazoa; phylum Arthropoda; class Insecta; order Coleoptera; family Attelabidae; genus Apoderus; species Apoderus coryli. The sequence continues at coordinate 13,295,009 of OU452209.1, read as the reverse complement.
TTTTTAAGGATCAATCTGAAGCAGACGATTGTACTTGTTAAAACATGAAAAAAGTTATTGTCGTGATACTTTTAACACCCTGTTGGTGGGTTTTTAAAGCTTTTTACGAAACGTGTTAACAATACAATCTACATAAATCGTTAGTTTTTTAAAGTTTTATGATCATTGCACAAAAACGAATATTAGGGAGGCTGTAAGTTTTTTTTCAAATCGGCGTTGCAGAATTTGAACTTAATTGTGATAATTGTGTTTGTTTACTAGTATAGATATTTTTGAGTAAATTAATTCGGTTATAATCGATGAGTAGAATCTTTGGAGTAAAATACATTTCACAAAAACCCTGAACCATATTTCTCAATAGATTTAAATTTTCATTAAAAACAGATTAAAAATTCTAATTTTTTACATCCTGCATTTCGAAACCGTATTTTTTTAAATAATTATTGTCATGCTGGAAATTTCAAACCTTATTTACTTCAGCAACTTGTAAAAAGCACAGCCTTTTTAATATTAACATTTCTTAAAATCGATATTACGCGATAACGATGACTTTCTATCAATATCACAGAAGGATACATTTATTACGTATATAATTTGTTAGATTTTACATCTCCGAATTGAAACACACGCAAAAAATGTGCATAAAAAAGTTAGGGTAGCATTTCACGCCTGTATGCCCCTTTAATTTACCCGCCTCTGAGATTTATTTTTTCATAATGTTAACGACAAGTTGAATCTTTTGTTTGAGTTTGATCCTTAAAACTGAATCAGGTAATAACCGGAAGTCCTATCTATAACGCCAAATTTCGTTAATTTAAATATAATTTTTTGATGCATCCTTATATCCGAAATTTAAAATTAAATGACTAAAATAATATTATTTTAGTCATTTAAAATTATTGTCTAAAACATTTAATGAACCAGCCCTGTATATTTATACTATTATAGTAATTTCTTTTATTTTCGTCCATACACATTAATCTTTGCGTAGATAGGTATACGTATACCATATAATTTTAAACAAAAAACACTGCTGCACAGTAGTACATATATGATACCTATAATATAAAAACAAACTCCCACCTCGTAGGGGAAAGTATACTCGTCCTTGTCTAACATTGCCCATATGATTATTTTATTTCAACACAATACATATAACGCCATCTACAATTTCCATGGTTGCATGTTTTTCTAATAGATGTAGCTCGTGTCGAGACAGTTTCAATTTTTGTTTTATTTCCCATATACGCTGACTATCTATTGTGTAGATTAATCTTTGGTTGAATTAAAGGAAAATCCACTTAGGTACTTCAAATCCAAAAGCAGTCTTAATGTTTGATATTAGCCATTTAACAATCATTTGAAAGACTAAAATAAAATAAAATGCACCTGTATAAAATGATACTAACTCCGGAGGTCATAAAAGACGATTTTAGAAGGGCAACGTATTTTTGTGGATAAGTGATGGCAATGTTACATAACAATGTGATCCAATTCCATTTCTAAAACGGCATAAACATTATGAATTACCCTGTATATGCTATTTTCTGTTCCTTCAAAAAGTATTCTATTCGAATTATCAAAGATTGTAGAATAACTTTCTGTAATCTGTGGTACTGTAGTGCTTAATAAAAAATTTAAAACACTACCATGGTGATCCTTTTTCATATAAAAAATGCACACATTATATTGTTGAAAAATACAACACTATGTCCTTTCCATTTTATTGTGTCATATCGGACACTTTTATTTCACAGTAAATGGTAAAAACATGAAGAACAAGAGAGAGACCAATAATTGCATCAGGTTTATGACTTCGGGCGCATAAAGAAGCATCAGCGAATTTATCGTCATTTTTATTAGGAAAGGTTATCGGTGCAAACACTGCAGAACATCCTCTCCGTCTGACTTTTCATGTTCAGGAAAGACAAGGGACATTTTTGTATCCCGCAAACCTCTTATCGTATTTGTATATGGTGAACCAAAGATGTTCCACTTTATTCTAAAACTATGGAAAGTCCGCATACAGGATGTCCATTCTGTAACAAAAAATACAAAAGGAATTAGATCAAAATTATTTTATCCTGGATTAATTTAATCCCAGTTTATACAATCCCTACAAACAAATCCAATTACAAGGCAGATACAATACAAAACAATAAAATTACATAGAAAATATATATTATAATGTTTCAAAATTATAAACACAACAATCAGAAAAAATAAACAAAGTCAAAATACAGTAACAAAAACTATTTATCAGATAAACACTTTTTAATATAAGAAATAGTATTAAAAACACATCAATATCGTTACTCACCGAGGCTCAAACAGAACATATCTCATACAATAGCGACCAAAGCAACAATTTGGTAAGTGCGGTTGGTAAGTAAAATCTAGGACCATAACTACGTCTTCTCGTATTTGGAGTATGAAAAGGTATTGTTGAAAGTAAGTCAGAAGAGTCAATTCAATGATTGCCATTTACGATCTTGAATAGGAACACGATGTTTAAGCATTATTTGATAGGTTTTACACAATTTTACTTTATTTTAGTACCAACCGGTACATAATATTTACCTCTTGAAAATAATAGAGTCACGTTTTTTTAGTAAGTACTGTTTTGCGATTCCGCCGCCGCAGCGCTACGGTCGGAGTTCCGCGCATGCGCGCTGGTTACCTACATCTCTTGTTTACGCACTGACGCCATTACAGTCTGATTGTTCATTGTATACGTTGTTTACTGAGTGTTTAAGATGCCTCCGACAATCGTGAGTCCCGCCGATTGTGAAGTACGGGCTGTTATACGATTTCTTAGTGCTAAAGGCGTAAAACCAATCGATATTCATCGTGAGATCTGTGAAGTTTACGGACAAAACATTATGAGTGATGGACTGGTAAGGAAATTGGTGAGAGCATTTAAAGATGGCCGCACAAATGTGCATGATGAAGAACGGAGTGGGCGTCCTTCGGTCGTTAATGAAGATTTGGTGCAGAAAGTGGAGGAAAAGGTGAGAGAAAACAGACGCTTTACAATTTCATCAATGTGCGACTGCTTTCCTCAATATTCTCGTAGTGTTTTGTATCGCATTGTGACCGAGAACTTGAATTACCGGAAATTGTGTTCACGTTGGGTTCCAAAAATGTTGACGGATTTGCACAAAACCCAACGTTTAGGCAGTGCATTGATTTTCCTTGAGCGGTACCACAATGAAGGTGAAGATTTTTTAGACCAAATTGTTACTGGTGACGAAACATGGGTGGCCTACGTCACACCAGAATCGAAACAACAATCCATGGAATGGCGACATTCATCATCACCCAAAAGAGTGAAGTTTAAGCAAACAATTTCTGCCCGGCAAATCATGTGCACAGTTTTTTTTTTGGACAGAAAAGGAGTATTGCTAGTGGAGTTTCTGCCTCGTAATGAGACAATCAATGCAGCGTCTTATTGTGAGACATTGAACAATCTGCGTCGTGCAATCCAGAACAAAAGACGTGGCAAGTTGAGTAAGGGTATCGTTTTGCTGCATGACAATGCTTATCAAATCTTTCAAATGGGAAACTCTAGATCATCCTCCATACAGCCCTGATCTGGCACCCAACGACTACCATTTGTTCCTGCACTTGAAGAAACACCTTGGTGGTCAGCGTCTTCAAGACGATAACGAAGTCAAAACATTTGTGATACAGTGGTTAACAAGTCACGCGGCAGAATTTTATGAGGAGGGTATTCAAAAACTGGTGCCACGTTATGAAAAGTGCCTCAATATTCACGGAAATTATGTAGAAAAGTAGATTAAGGTACAGGCTTTCATGTAAAAATAAAATTATTGCGATATCTTTGCACGTTTTTTTTTAATTCTAAAACGGTACTTACTTAAAAAACATGCCTCGTATAATTGTACAAAAAGCAAAAAAAAATATGGTTGGAACAACCATGTTTCCCGTTGCATAAAGCTAACTCCTACACAATTGCTTACAAAACTCCAACGTTTTATTTGGGTTTACTCGCGACATAATTCATCTTCAAAAGAATACATTTCCCGTAATAAAAACCGTAATTTAAAAAAAGAAAGCATACTAAAACGGTGTGCCATTTTATTCGTCAGATTTAATTAGAGATAGTTGTGCGCTATCAGTGTTATTGTTCTGCTACATGAAAACATGAATTCGTTAAGCTGGCGAAATAACAAGGCATGATTTAAAATACACTAAGTAACATTAAAAGTGCAAAACACAGAATTATATGCTATTTTTGGAGAAAATTTGTAAACACATTTGTTATAAGAATTTGCATACGCCGGAGAACTATTCGTTATTAATTTCTGGGCTTGTTGAAGCTACTACAACCATAGTAAATTGAACGACAAATTTAGTTTGGTAATTGCGCATGACTCATTTCAGACAGGTGACATCATTGACAGAGAAGCATTCAGTTGTAGTCAACAACGTGTCGAACCTTTCCTCCTCAACAGCTACCAATGAAAGGAATTAGTTGCCCGTGCCCTATGAGTAACTGGAGATCTTCATTTTAAGATCAGAAAATTGTATCATTTAGTTTGAAAGTTTTTTAAATCAAATATCTCCTTACCGATTTCTTTGACATTTGGCAGTTGTTGCTAGAAATAAATAGCACTCCCCTTTGAGGGAATGGACTTAATTTTGACTTATTCTTAATCTAAACTAGTAGTGTAGGTTTTTATTTGGAAAATGAAAATGTTAATTTGCAAAAAAAAAAGTGAAATATACCTTCAAATCTATATATGAGGATGAGCTTAATGAAGATTATTATTATCTGTGCTTAATAATATGATTATTTAATTTTTTTATTCAAAGGAATCTCACTGATGAAAAGTGTGAGGTAATGCTGAGAGACTTTTATCGTCCCAGTCATTCGGGAAATTGTAGGAATTGATTTTCAACGCACCTGATAGAGCTCATAATCATGAGGACGGGCTGTTCAAGAATACTTAACCTGAAAGATCGATAGCTTTGAAAGAAAACACAAACTACTTTTTTACCAAACCATATTGTTTGCTATTTTAAATTTGACCGCACAATCAAAAGAAATAAGTTTCGCAGTCATGTGGGATATAAAACTTTCAGCTTCTATTTGAAAAAACGGACTCAACATCAAAAATACTTTGACCAATGTCTTCCTGCGAGGCAAATACTTCTGTAACTGTAAAATTTCCAGCGTCGTGCGTTTTAATAGTTTAATCATAATTAATAAACATTTATAATATGTTACTAAAATTAATGAAATGTTCTATTAAGCTATAAGACCCATTATTTAATTATTTATTTTATTTTGAATGTATACCAAAAATAAAAAAATAAATAAAACTATCGGATTTCGGGATAAATGAAATTCCAATTAACTTGGTGTAGACTCTATTGTAACGTTTCGTGCCAATATATGTGTAGCGTCCCCGTATATTATTGGGTTATACCTCCAGATTCGGGGGACATTTTAAATTAAACTACCTCGGATATCTAATTAGGAAATATATATTTTATGATATATCGTTACAAATGCTAGTAGTTATTACAAAAGCTAAAATGGTTCTCTGCTTAATTATTCTTAAAACTAGATTAGGTACACTGTGTCAATCGTAGTTATTGGTGACACAACAAGACTACATAATTTATTGTAAATATTATCTAATAATATTTATAATATGTACTATAAATATAAAAATATACAGGGTAAGACATAAAAAATACGTAGCACAAAAAATATAAAGTAATTAAGTATATCTTAACACTTCAAGTATGAACATATCCAACAGAATTCGAAAAAAATTTAATAAAATTAATGAATGCAGTATAAAATAAACAATATTTAAGAATTTAAGTTACTAAAACTTCTAAGTAATTGCAAATGAATTTCCGAATTAAGCCATAAGAAATATAGGTATAATTGGTAAAACATTCCATTGAAGAAAACAATTATAAAAATACATATAAATCTATGAAAAATATTCTTATAAACGTAAAAAAATAATATACTTAATTATATACGTACATCCCATTCTTTTTTTTTTGTTTTACTAAAATAAATAAAATTCATTCAAAACAATTTAATCAAAATATTTGTAACCTTGCCCTAAATTCTAAAGTAGTTTGAAAAATTCTATTATTTAAGTAACATCAATGTTTATTTGTTTTTATTATATCACTTTTATTATTTTTAAACACCTATTATTATGAAATGTCTTCAACGCGTATATTTAAAACAAAACAACATACCGTAATTTAACCATTGATATTTACTCTCCATTATATTTTCTTTCCTTTTTCGGATCCATGATTACAGTTTTATATTACATGTTCTATTTTGATTGTCCATTTTGTTGCAGCATCCAACTCCTATTTTAAAGAAGCTTTACTTGAAGCCTATAGGGTCTGCTTCTTGCTGGATTGAAAACCATCTCGTCTAATTCTGAATATTTCCTAAAACTATTGTTCCGAGGCAGGATCCCCGTATATTATTGGGTTATACCTCCAGATTCGGGGGACATTTTAAATTAAACTAACTCGGATATCTAATTAGGAAATATATATTTTATGATATATCGTTACAAATGCTCGTAGTTATTACAAAAGCTAAAATGGTTCTCTTCTTAATTATTCTTAAACCTAGATTAGGTAAACTGTGTCAATCGTAGTTATTGATGACACAGCAAGACTACATAATTTATTATAAATATTATCTAATAATATTTATAATATGTACTATAAATATAAAAATATACAGGGTAAGACATATTGCACTACATATGCACTTCTTCAGGCTAAAATCGAGAAGAATTTTAATTTTTTAAAACTAATATTTCGCGTTGTCCAAAATGAGAATATAAAGAATGTACATAAAACAATCAATAAAAAAATAAAATAAAAACATATGTTATACAACATGACACCAGTCAAACTGTTAATCTGACACACAATCACATAAGAAACAACTAAAATTAAAGTGCTGTCAACATTCTCACTCTCCTTAGAAACAAAAGTTATATCTGTAAATACATAATCATAACAACAAACGATGTATGCGACCATACGAGCAAAAAATTCTTTTTCTAAATGAATGTTTATGTTATAATCCGAACTAAACAAGTATATGAGAGAACTGACCAGAATAAAATGAAGGTAGACAATTCAATTGTAAATCCATATGATTTGGAGAATAGAAACACTAAAAAATACTAATCTTTCAGTATCAGACAGAAATACAGAGGTACAAAAATTCAAACAAGCCATAGGCGTCCCGCTGTAAATCAACCAAAATCATAATTTAAGCAAGTTGGTATAAATTACACTTTTTGAGAATTTAAAGAGTGAGGCTCTCTGTTTATATATACCACCTCTTTAAATAGTCTAGTTCTTTCCCTATGCTCTATATCCAGTATCTTGTAGTGATCAAAATCAAACACATGCATTTATCCCGAAACCCGATAATTTGATATAATAAGTTAACAGTTTGGGATAAGAATAACTATCAATAAAAAAAATTTTCTTTTGAAAAACAAAAACAGTCTAAAACAACTTAACAAAATTAAATGATTTTGTAATCTTGCTTGATTTAAACAAATAAAATCTAACAACAACTTAAAACACTTATCGAAAATAATTAAAATATCTTGGATCTTTTTGTTGCTTTGAGACACGTTTTGGAACTATAATTAAATGTTGATCAAATATAATGATCATAATTAGTATTATTTTATAGAAGGTGGCAATCTGTTCGATTTCGTCAACTTAACCATCATCATTATCATCAGTCTCGCTGTCGTCATCTTATCCTAAAGTTATTATAATGTGCTGAATTTCTTCCAAAACTCATTTCATTTTTCATTTCCATCCATATTTTTCCAAATAAACAATATTTCACCCCTCTTGACGATATATTCGAATTTCTTGAAAAAAATAATAAAAAAAAAAGTTTACTGTTGCCAAAAGCATACGAAAACTTTGGAGTACACTGGGTACAATTTCAAGATAGGCGAGGGCGATGTGAATTTTGTAGTGTGAAAAAAATACAAAGCAAACCACATTCAACATGTTCAGCTTGTAAAGTGTTGTTATGTGTTAATGAAAAAAAAGAACTGTAATTTTTTGTAATAAAAAGCAGACAATTTAAATAATGCAAATATACCGATTTTTATTTAAAATATAATCTGTATACTACCAAGGGTACTTTTGAGTACCTCCTCTCTAAAAAAGTAAATAACAATTATTAGTTAACCCAAAAAATAGTCAGTTTTTAAAAATAAATGTAAAAATATTTATTGAAACCTATTCCGGTATTTAGGGGTACATCACTATCATCAGACTTACAAGTACCTTTGTAGTACAAACGGTTAATAAATAAATAATAAAACTAGCAAGAACTAACAAACAATAAAACAAAGTAGCAAAATACTAAAGTAACAGAACACTAAATACACACGACAACTAAGGTATAATAACACCACTCTGCCACTGGATGAGTCAATATTACTCGATATTCCAAGAGGGGCGGCAAAAATTGCGGGGAAATACTCAGTTTCCACCAATTAGGATCGTTCAGGCGGCGCATTGCCGAGTTTGCAGATGATCATAATTTTTTCCCCTGTTTTAATATTCAGTGGTAAAAATTTTAGTTTTAAATAAAAAAAAACTAACAACCACTTAAAAATGCTGAGAATTTTTCATTATTATTATTATTCGTAATTGTAAAAAATCGATTTTCAAACTACTTATTTTTGTAGTTAAATTTGGCAATATCAGATGTTTGTGTCCGAAATCCTTTCGCTGTTACAGGTTCGTTTCCACACAGTAGCTTCGCAATTATTTTGCTGTACTTTTTGAGCACCGTGTATAAAGCACCTAAACAATTTAAAAGCTACAAAAGCTAATTAAAGAAAAGTCCCAGTAATTGGAATATACTAATTTACCTGAATTTGCTACTGATCCGTTAACATGAGACTAATTTCTCATTTTCTCTATTCCATCTTCCAATCTCGTAAAATTCTAAATAATCAATATAGCTTAAACCTCATTTCAAAGGCTTTAATAGCCTTTTTATGTCTTCATTTGTACATTGATATCTCTCTGGCTGGCATTTCAAAAGCGAGTCGACACTACAAAGCTTGTCGAGTTATTTATTTGACTGTTCAATATTGTGCTTGGTACCAGAGCTACTCAAACTTAGCGATATTATAGAGCTTGGACGGATATAGTGTGAGAATTAAATCAACACCAAGGCAGTTTGTTTCAATTTTGCAGAACAATAAATTTGTAATTGCATTCAATATTGGATTCTGGTTGAATATTTACTTAATATACAGGGTGTTTAGACAAGTTTGTATTATTTGAGGTATCAAAAAGAAAAGGTGCCGTCTATCAATAAAAATCTTTATTTATTATTTTTACTTAAGTATCATTAATCACCTATCTGTACTACAAAAGCATACATGTTTCGGATAAAATGGCAGCTATCTCCATTCCTTATTTAACTTTACTTTTTTAGAATATAGATATACTTTTCATGATTATCAGACAAGAAATAGATTTGATGTTCACATACCTCTTGCACATTTAAATATATTAAATAGATCGATCCTGGTAAAAGGTGTCAAATTATATAATAATCTAGAATCTAGTATAAAGGAACTACAACCAAAAGTTTTTAAAAGGGTTTTAAAACGGAGTTTAAAGAGTTCTGCTTAATCGCATATGACTGTTTCCTTTGTTTTTTAACGTTTTAATTTAATTTTGTATTTCATGACAAGACGTAAACAGTTTAGTACAAAGAACATTTGTCTGCTTCAAGACACTATTTGCAAATCGACAGATCTTAAACTTCAAAGTTAGGAAAAAACTCTGCGAGAGTGTCATTATCCCAATAATTACATACGGCTTAATAGTTTATTACCCCTGTTTGGACTTTTTGCATAGGCAGAAACTACAAAAAATATTAAATACATCTTGTAGATTCATCTATGGTATTAGGAAATTTGAGCACATATCTGCAAAATATATGGCACTCGGATGGCTTAATGTGGAGAATACGTATCAAAGCGTTTTGCTATCTTTTGTATATCGATTACTTGCTAAAAAAATACCGGAATACCTAATAAGGAAATTGATACCTAGGCACCAGGTAAGACAGCGTAGCCTGAGATCTGACGACTCACTACATCTCCCAGCATATACCACTGCGTTGTTTCGCAGGACCTTCACTTACAATGCTGTGAAGCTATATAATAATTTAGAAGCTTCATTAAAAATACTTGGTTATAATACGTTTAAGGCCAAAATGAAAGACAATTTGCTTGCAGTACAATATTCACAAACAGTTTATGGCAATTAAAGTACTAAATTAGTAGTAGTTCTTTGATTTTATTTTCTTGGTTCTTGCGATAGTTCTTATGTAAATTATTAGTAGGTAAATATGTCTATAGAATATGTTTTCCTTTTGGGTTAAGTATTGAATAGCATCATAGCTAGACTTCGCCCTTTGATTGAAAACTTATTATTATTATTATTATTATTGTAAAATGTGCCTATTGTTTATGTTGTTTACGTATTGTTAATTTTGATAGTTTATCACTTATTATTAATTGTGGGTTGTATAAGTTTTTTTTCAATCAATAAAGACGATTATTATTATTATTATTAATATGTAAATGTAAAGGATGAACCTATGTGGAGTCTGTAAATTCTTTTTGGTTCAATAAAATTATTATTATTTAAAAACATAAACGTTTGATTATTGCAATCTGCAAGTACACTTAATTAAAGAAGTTTTGGTGTAAAAAAAACATGAAAAAAAATAAATAGAAAATTTAGAGTTTTGACACTTCCAACTAGATTTTATACCCCTTTTCCCACATACCCTGTATTAATGTGTGTTAAAAAACATACATAACTACTAGGATATTAAAGGTTGAATAAAAAAATGTAAATATTTTTTAATCTGCAAACGTCATTTTGACATCAATTCCAACTATCTCTGGAATTACAAGTAGAATCCAAAAAATATCTAGGTTATTTTAATAGGCATAAAAGTCGATCCTCCACGAATTAAATTCAATAAATTACTCAATCTACCAAACATGTTTCGGGGCTTCAAGCTCTATCATCAGCGGTTACATAACTATAAACTGTGCCCAATATACATTATTTTTGCAGATATAAAAAAATGAAAAGCACTTCCTCATTCTTACTATTTGACAAAAAAAGGATAACGTTTAGAAATTGTCACTATGACGTTTCGTTTTTGAGAAACCATCCTCAACTTTGTTTTTTAAATACAGCTCTGGATTTTTTATTGTTAAATTTAAAGCAATTTTTACAAAAAGCTACATTACAATATGTGTGCAATTTTTGTTTGTTTGTTTATTATTAATGGAGGGATGCATTCATAATTATGTAAAATTAATAAAATAAAATTTTTTTCAAATAAAATATTTTTAATTCCGATTTAATATATAATTTATATAGGGTCGTCTTTAAAATAAGGAAGTTGAAGGCATATTAAAATCGACTAAGAACCAATAATCGGAAATAAAAATCAGGGACTTACCTAAAAATTCAGCTGAAATTATTAATAAGAATAATTCTTTATTATACACACAAACTCTCGTACGAAAGACACTTCCACTGCTTAGGTATACGACATACACTATGCCGTGCCGGTACAAGAGAAATTTATTTTATAAACAAACAGTTTATCCCGTATTGTAACTAACACAAAATGTAGACCCTATATTTCGACTTATCAATACTAGTTTTATAAGAAAACTGCTTTATTTAAGCTCAATAAGCACTGATTTACTTAGACCGCGTGTTACAATGTAAACACAAAAAAATGAACTGATTTCGACAATACCAAAAGCTGTGGTGCATATGATATCGAGAGCTAAAAATGCAAGAAGAAAAAAATAAGTTACGAGTTTCCTATAAGCATAAGAGAATCAGTACAATATTTAACACTCATACTGTATATCCTTTGACAACCAAGGAGATCAAAGAGTCGCATGTTGTTTTGTTTTCTCGACCTCTTCGTTATACTTTTTGGCAAAAATTTAAATTGCCTTCTGCTGCACGGCTTTTATGCGGAAATCTATTATCGATTTTCGAAAGCTGAAATGGAAAAAAGTTTGCAATACTCGCTTTATGTTTTTACTTGCAGTAGAGCCGTTGACAAGCCTCGTACTTTTTTTTCTGTCCGTCGGTCTTTTTTCTTTTTTGTTATGCTGCACCAAATATACCATGGCTAGTGTTACGTTATTAGATATAGTGGCTACACAGATGGGACTCGGATTCAGCTCTATTCCCGAAGAGGACAAAACTATGGTATTACAATTTAAAATGTCAACAATGTTATAGAAGTTACACCGTAGTTTTAAATTGGGTTTATTCTAGCTATACTCGTATAGGAACAATTTAGTTGACCATATGGATATTTTTTAAACTCTTTCTCTAAATATCCTAATAGTGGGAAGTGAATCTTCGTAGTTTTCTATGTCATCGCAGAAATAGGAGCAAGATATTTGGCAAAACTTGACCCAAATTTATAAGCTGATATAGACCCTTCGGGATTTCTACGTTTTATTTGCGTACTATTTGCAAATTTCGTAATTTTGTTTGAAGTTTTAGGGCTTAATGTAAGCTATCTATCGCAAATATTAACGTATATACAGGGTGTCCCAGTTAGAAAACAGTCATATTTTTAAATGGAACACCATGTAATTTTATTATATCTCCTGATTCCAAAAATTCCTTTTGATGGTTTATCTTAAACGGTTCAATAAGAATTCGCAATAAAACAAAGTTTTGTCAAACATTAAATGTGTTTTAAACAAAACAAAAACTAAGAGTAATTTAGTAATATAATATACTATAATATAATATAATATAATATAATATAATATAATATAATATAATATAATATAATATAATATAATATAATATAATATAATATAATATAATATAATATAATATAATATAATATAATATAATATAATATAATATAATATAATATAATATAATATAATATAATATAATATAATATAATATAATATAATATAATATAATATAATATAATATAATATAATATAATATAATATAATATAATATAATATAATATAATATAATATAATATAATATAATATAATATAATATAATATAATATAATATAATATAATATAATATAATATAATATAATATAATATAATATAATATAATATAATATAATATAATATAATATAATATAATATAATATAATATAATATAATATAATATAATATAATAACAAATGGAAATCGATTTTGGTCGCTATATTTTCCATGATTAAAAATTTTTCCGACCAAATGCTTGAAAACACTTGCTGAATATTTAGTAAAATCTACACCTTCTCAAAAAGAACTTCTAAAGGAGTTCAGAACGATTTTTTAAATTGTATGTTAAAAAATTTATTATCGAAAATACTGAGCATGGCAATAACAACGGATAAAGCGACAGATATGTATGTACTGGCAGTATTTAGGTATCAGCAGCACCTTTAGTTATTGGCTGCCACTGCCCATCTAGAATAAATTATTTCAGAAGTAGGTAGTATTGAACTATAATCCTAAATAGCTAACAGTAGTTGGAAACAGCTGTTGAATTGAAAATGTATTTGCAAATTTTGTTTGTAAAGTTATGAACTGTTATATATACATTTATGCAATAGAACTAGTGAAAATTCTGTCGATAGACACTTAGATTAATTAAAGATTTAGAGTTTATTTGAAGCAGTACTAAATAAATAAAATCCTTTATTAATGTCAAAGCCAACAATAATAATATTCCCAATTACATAAAAGCAGCAGTAGTAGTGGTATTATGAACTACAAAAACCCCAATCCGGAATTCATTTGTGGTGCTTTCATGTTGTAATATGAGCTTTTTGCCTCTTAAGTTTTCCCCTAATGCAATATTATGGTATTACATTCACTCGCTTCTGTTTATACAACTGAGTAAATCTTTAAGAGGTTTTAAGCTTTATTACTTTTGCTTCGATGATAGAAATCCCATTTCAAAAGTCATATTTTCCAATACACAGTGACCAAAATGTTTTATACCATTTTCTAGTAAATAGAATCAATTACTGATTGAAATGCTCACAGTTCATCTCATTCCCCTATACATTTTGTTGCAATTTTGCTCTTCTTTTCTCCATTAGATAAATTGATTAAATTACATGAGGATAATATGTTTTAACTTTTTTGTAGACTGAAACCACTGTCGTATCCACTAGTAGTTTGGATATAATATGAATAATCCACAGTAAGATTGTAATAAGATGGACGGGCAATGGAATTTACTTTTGTCCTACCCTGTATTTATGTCTGAGTTTTATAGTTTATATTAGTTTGGGAATATTATTTAAGTAGATTGTATACAAATGTTCTAAACTCTCCTTTTGAGTCATAAAATGTAAGAGTATGTTTTCTATTTATCTTATCTTCTATTGGTATAGGTTTTACAACATCTGCAAGTAATACAAATATTATTTTCGCCTAAAGGAATTGTTACGTACCTAAAGAACAACCTTTTTTTTTATTATTCGAAGAACGACATGTTGGAAATACCCGGTGATCTAAACACTCAAAACTATCGATATAACTTCATGTAAATTAAATGTCGAACATGTATTATTATATGCACAAGCTAGTTGGAAGGCGTCACGGTTTCCCATATCAAAATAATATATATATAACGGGCGCATAAAAATTATGGGTTTTTGTCCAGTCGCGAACTCCAAAATCAAGAATCTTTATTAAAGTCGACATACAAATAAAAATGTATCTTATTTTGTAATGTTCTCACCCTGTAGCTGTATCTGTCTTTGGGTATATTGTAAATGTCTTTTTTTCTGATTGGCCTATTTCATTCTGTCTTACCTGCTAGGGGATTTTTATGAGGAATTCTGGAAAGGGAAAAGGACTTTAAGAACAGATCCGTTCTAGCCTTGGTTCAGTCAAGTTGTGTTTTCTCTAATTATGTAATGTTTTTGTTTAAAGACTAAGTTCATTTCTTTTTATTCTGAAGTAGTGAATTGTATAACGTTTCGTAAGTTTTGATATTCTTTTGTTTAATCAGTTTTTTTTATATAAAGTTTAAAGTTATTTCTTTTAGTAATTGAAATAAATTCCGTTTTCAATAGTAATTAAAGTTTCATACAGGAATTAATATAATTATTCGAATTATATTAATTTTTCTATTTTTAAGTAGTACAAGTAATGATTAAGATTTCTCCTAAATTTTCATTATCGCTTAATTGTTTTATTCTCTTTCTTTTATTTATACATATTTATTTCTTGTTGTTATTCATTTTCTTTAATTAGTTTTAATTATTAAATTAGTTGATTTTAGCCCACACCCCGTTCGCTTGGATTCTTTGAGCCTCTGGCGCAATTTTCTATAAGTTGACATTAAACTCTCCGTTTCTTTTTTAATTCTTTTATCGACACATGCTCCACGGAGTTATGTTTTAATTGTCTACAAATTCAATTCCACGCATCCCATTGTCCGTTCCTGTTTTTGTGACTTGCACTTTTTGTGTCCCAAAGTGCAGTTTCATTTTCATACAAATTTAGGAACTTACAAATTACTTCGTTTGTCCACTCCATTTACACGTGGTTATAGTAACGGCTTTAAAAACTGTACTAAAAACTATTTGCTGAAATAAAAATCATGTTTTGTCATCTCAATACACGGGCCACTTCGGACTACCACAAGTGCGCTCGAGTTGCGCCACCACGTTGGCGCGGGGCGGCCCGTCATATTACGCGCCGTGGGAGCGAGCATAACACAGGCCAGCTCAGTTTTGCACGAGACAATTCGAGCGACACCCTTCCCCCGGCCTGTTGGCGCGAGCTGACGCGGGGCGGCCCGTCATATTACGCGCCGTGGGAAGCGAGCATAAAACCGACTTAAAAAACCGTTACTTACAAAAAGCTATAACACCTTGTATCTTGGGATCCATGCATTTCCGGACGTATGTTTATTGAAACTTTTTTCCATAAAATGACCTGAAAAATCACCTCCATAAATATTGCCGCGCATTTTTTCATAATTTTTTCATCATGTTTAGTATCAACCAAACACTTAAAAATAATAACACTTACTAAGTAGGTACACCTTATAACAACTTATCATGGTATACAAATTATATCTAGCAATTTCGCGCAAACTATTAAACGATAAAATATTAGCCACTTAGTATATTAGGTTCTAAACATGAATGACATATCTCTTTACTAAAGTACATAACTCTCTCCTAATAGATGAAAACTGCTGTCCAACTTCGTCTAGTAGTTTGTCAAGTAATAGAGTGACCCCAAAAGTATGCAATAGGAATATTTATTGGGCGAAATTTATTTACGGTATGTCATAGTTATGCCACGTAAAGTACTTTTATTTAATTTTCTTGGTATAGTTTTTAATACAATTATCGTAATTTTTTCTTATACTGCGTGATTTTGGTTATGGGTTATACAGGGTGACTGTTCTAAGTGATACAACTATCTCAGAAACGTTAAGAGGTATGACGTCTTTTAAATTAGAGAAAAGTTGCGTTTTTTGATCCTTAAATATTGAATAGAAGAATCAAGAGCAACCTTCCTTAAACTCAAAAAATCCCTCACAAATAAAAATCTAAACTTCAAACTAAGATAGAACTGAACTGGAAAATGTTACATTTGGTCAGTTCTTTTGTACGGTTTAGAGGCCTGGACAGTGAAAGCAAGTTCCATAAGTAAATTGGAGGATTCGAGATATGAGAAGAATGCTGAGAATATCATGGTTAGACCACATAAGAAATGGAGAAGTTCTTCGAAGAGCACAAATAGAAGATCGTCAGCTTTTCGAAGTAATGAAACGTAGAACAATATCATACTCAAGACATATTATGAGAGGAGAACGCTATAAATTTCAACGCCTTATCCTTCAAGGTAAGATCGAAGGAGGAACGAGGCGAATAGGAAGAAGGAAGCTTTCGTAATTGCGGAATATTAGACAATGGACGGGGATGAGTAGTTCTCGAAGAAGAAGAAGAATGGTGTAATGAAAATCCGCATGCGATATTTCAAGATCATTTCCAACATCAGTTCTCGTTGAACGTTTGGATTGGAATTATGCGTGACCACTTGATTGGACTCGTATGTCGACCAGGAAGACTTACCGGAGAGGTTTATTGCGACTTTCTGGAACACACGCTTCCTGGATTTCTAGAAATCGTATCAATGGCAATAAGAAATGCAATGTGGTTTATGGAAGAAGGTGCACCAGCGCATTTTAATCCGGTTGCTCGTAAGTTTTTAACAGAAACATTCAAAAATCGCTGGTTCTATCTTGAAGAAGGGTGCATTTTCATTTAGCTATTTCTAAAAAAAAGCCCAAGCTTCATATTTGGAGCTTAAACCCATTGCGCTAAAAAAGCCAATCAGGTTTCGCACGGCATCGATACTTTCAGACACAACAACCGATTTTGGAGGACCATCTTTAACTTTGTCCGTTTACGAACTAAGATCACATTTGAATTCAGTGTACCAGCAATATACAGTTGCCTTGAAACGTGCTTCAACGTCAAACGTTGCATTAAGTTGATTGATGTACTGTTCTGTTAGGCTTTGCGTTGAACTTTTCAACTTACTGTAAACAACCCAAATATTGGTCACACCTCAAAAAGTTCTCAGTACGTATACTGACAAAAATATCGAACCTCAAGATGACGGATTTCATCTGATAATACCGGTGTTGCAACAGCAGCAACCCTCGTAACACGGAATTTTCCATCGCTACCATTGAGAAAGATTCCTTGTTCGTATAACAATAAGCGACACAATAACGTAAACAAAAATAAACCACTGAAACGGATAGATATTTGTAAATATTAGGAAAAGAAATGCCGCTTCAATACACCCAAAAGATAAAAAAAAAATGGGACAACTAGAGCGGATCTCGACACAGGTAAATATAAAAATATATCTGGAATACACAACACAAAATGGAAAATAGTGTTTGTGTGCCATCTAAGGGTCACCAAAATCCCTTAAGCCACAGAGTCGAATGTAAAATATTCCGCTTGGCTCTTGTTTCCTTTTGTTTTCCCTTCTTCACACCGGATTTTTCTTTGTTTGCTGATACAGAGTTATAATACCAGTGACAATGGGGTTTGTATATACAACAATCTATTGCCTTATTCTATAAAAAAATAATGTGATCTTATAGGAGTTTTGTAAAATGTAGTGATGTGAGTGAAAGACAAATATGTCGCCGCGCAGTTATTTTGAACGCGAATTTAAAATCACATACAACTCACTGTATAGAACACAATAAGAAATTTGTATAAATTTAGTTTTTGATGAATAGATAATTTTAACTAAAGGTAGAGAAAAAAAGGTTTAACAGAATCGCCTTTCAAAAAAGTGTCAAATAATGTTTTTGTAAATCATAATATAAACCCCCTTTTTACGACGCCTATGACCGCCTGCCGGACGGAAGTTTAAATTATGCAGTAGGTTAAAGGTCAAAGCAAATGTTCAAAGAGGACTCTGTTAACTTGACACCACTGATTTACGTGCTTAATCCCTGAACTTCGGATACGGGAAGAGTCGAGGATTATTTCGGATTTGATCAGCTGCACCCTCAATTTGTAGAATGTGGTGCATGGATTTATGATGCCACGCCCAATACATGCCCCAATTTTGGTATGTCCCCGATGAGTGGGTACAGTCCCTACCAACCTGCCGCTCCTGCTAGGAGGTTCAGCAGTACTTCCATTGCTGCTGTCGGTGTATTCTTAAAAGCTCCCGTAATAGCTCAGCAGGCAAGTCTCTGTACCCTTCCCAACAAATATTGATGGATCGTCTTGCTGAGGTGTTACGCCTGACTTGCTAAGATGGATATGTTCATATATCACTTGAAGAAAACAAGTTGTTTCTTTATACCATTTTGAATCTGAAGCATTTAATGTACCATCTGGTGTTCCTCAGGGTAGTCATCTGGGTCCTCTGTTTTTTATTATATATTTATCAGAGACATAAACACATGCTTCAAAAATTCCCAATTTAAACTTTATGCAGACGACTTAAAATTATATAATATATAATCTTAATGACAGCAAGCTATTGCAGGATGATTTGGATAAATTGATTGAGTATTGTGCTCAACGCAGTTTATTTTTGAATT
The DNA here is from genome assembly GCA_911728435.2 of Apoderus coryli. Classification (NCBI taxonomy): domain Eukaryota; kingdom Metazoa; phylum Arthropoda; class Insecta; order Coleoptera; family Attelabidae; genus Apoderus; species Apoderus coryli. The sequence goes on along the minus strand of OU452209.1, from coordinate 13,275,776 downwards.
TGCTAAAGTGCGTTGCCATATCTCTTACTAGAAATAACAATATCCATGATTGCGACTACACTATTGGAAACCATTCGTTGGTTAAGGTCGCAGAAGTGAGAGATCTGGGCGTAATCGTGGATAATAAAATGATGTTTAAGCAACATATTAACGCACTTATAACTAGCTGTAACAGAACTTTGGGGTTTATGATTAGAAATTCCAGAGATTTCAAGAATCCTAGAACATTGCTCTCGTTTACGGAAAGCTGAGTTTTACATCAACAGTGTGGTGTCCGCAATATGCGTGCTATATACAACGTATCGAGAGTATACAACATAAGTTTTTGAAATACTTGGCATATAAGTCCGACATCATACTGAGTTTTCCCGTGAATTACAATCCCATTATGCGAAGATATTCAATAATATCATTGCAAAAGAGAAGGCAACACTCTGATTTATTATTTATATTTAAGATTTTAAAAGGCTTACTGCAGTCTTGTTATATCCTGTATACGACATATAATAATATAAAATAAGATACCTAGAATAAGAGCTTTTTGTTAATTCAACATATTTCATTAATTTTATAAATATAAGTAAAATACCACTTTTGTTAGGATTATAAGTTATAATTTTGTCACACATACCATAGAATAAGAAAGCTACGCTAACAGAAGTTTTACTTGACGATTTCGATGGGATTTTGTGTTCGTTCGCGCGATTTTGTGCGCAAGCTGTCGAATTGGGTAAAATTCAAATATGGACGAATATTAATGATTGTTTACATTCGTTTATTCCATTTTCTACCAAAGTTTTCAACGTTTTTCCATTTTTATTAATTATTTGGTTATAAGATTTATTGGATTCTAGTTTTAAGAACAATAGTGTAATAGTGTTTATTTAATTAACGGTTAGTGAAAGCATATATTAATAATTGTGTACCTACATAAATCTTTGTTGTGGTGAAAGACAATGCCAAATAATTGTAGTAACAACAGCCACAAAACTGGAAAGTTAATAAGATACTTCAAAATTCCGTACCTACACAAAATGTTGAATGTTTTAGCTATATTTTTTAAATAATTTTCAAGGCAACTTCAATGGGTGGAAAACATTGGCAGGTTAGACTTGATATCGAACGAACCGGAAAAAGTGTTTAACCGCAAAGTTTGTAGTGAACATTTTGAGGAGAAAATGTTTGCTGATTTTGGCAACAGCAAGCACAAAAGGGAAGCCATACCGACTATTTCTTAAAAGGTGGTTAGCGAGCAAGGTAAATGTTTGATGAGTGTTGTGTCAGTCGTATGTACATATTTAATTAATTTGTTTTAAGTGCGCGCCGATTCTCCACAACCAGCAACGATATCGGATGGGTCTTCTCTGGTTTTTGATGACTTGAATTTGGAAAAAAACCCTTTAGATAGTAAGCTACTTTTAACTACAAATTCTATCTTCATGTAGGTATTAGATAAAATTCTAAATTACAGAACAGCTGCAAATATCTTGAAGCCTTGAAAATGGAGGTGCAGAACCTTAAAAGAAAGTTCGATAGAATTACCGGAACTTTCGAACAGACCATTCGATAAAGAAGATTATATTGAGTTTGTTAAAATTAATTTTAAGGAAGGCTTGGCTAATTTTGTTATTATGCAGTATAATTTATCCAAGAAATCATTGAAAGGTCGGAGATATACAAGTGAGTTCAAGAAATTTGCCGTAACTGTATATTTTCTTGGATCTAAACTATATCAACACTTACAAGAAACTTTTTTTAGCATTTTTTTTAACCACAAAACCACAATTCATGTAAAGTTGAATATGTGAAAGATATTATATTTCCAACAATAAAAAAATTAATTTAATTAGCCTTAATGTGCGGGGTATAGTGAGCGATCAAGGATCCAACTTTTTAGCTTTCTCACAGCAAAATGGGGTGCAACCAGAAAGACCGTATTATATTTACCGCGCCCAAATTCCTTAAAAAATCGCCAAAGTATTCCAGAGGACATAACCAGGGTTTGTCAGACTGAGAGAAATGTTAAGGAAAAATAAACTGTTGCCGTCGAGGCATGAGTCTCCAAATTTAAGTGTAAAAGTAATATTTCTGTGACCTTTTTGTCATTTATCTTTTTCCTAAGACTCTTGATGACAAGCTATATTTTTTTTTTATTTCTATTTAAATTATTCCATATTATTTATTCAAGCCTAGGAATTTTTTAATTTTGAACCCTTTTCCACTAATAAGGAACGGATTGGTAATCACGTTTTTATGATACATTTCATAGGTTATATTCTATCAAAGCTATAAATAACTAGGCAATATTTCTTCTATGTTTGGAAATATATTTTTTTTAAAGTTTTTAACCTCTTTTTACACTACGCCATCTAATCTAATTGTATGGTTAATGTGTTAGGTTATACTCTATTAAACCAAAAAAATAAGTTGAACTATGAATTTTTTAACTTTTTAAACCCCTTAAATTCGCCCAAGTTAATCAGCACCTGCATAATATCTTGTAGTATTTTTGTGCCAAATTTGTTAAGTGGGTTTTTAGGTATCGGGGATACAGACCGAGAGAAATTTTTTTAAAACTACTTATTTACATATAAATGACTGAAAACACGTTTTTCCGGGGGAATTAAAAAAAATGACGAAACAGACCCCATAGACATATATTATATAAATATAATATGATATGGTGAGTAAAAAACATTCTATTTGACAACACATTTGCAAAAATTTCTAAATAATGTTGTACAATGATGTCATTCTGTTTTGTTTAAATTGTTTATTGTTGATTTGTAGATATTTATGTAGCTATTATTATGTTTTTATTATTAGTCATACGTATTTTATACATATATTTTTGTACTTTTGGCTACCGACCATAGACCCGTCGGTACAACATGAGTACGAATGAGACAGAAATAAATATTATTATTATAAAGTTTTTTTAAATTAAACATATTTGTTTTTATTGTGAAAGTTGCTCGAAAATATTCCGCTTATGTGAAATTGTGTACTATTTTAATTGTTAGTACAGAATTTATTGCCCGCTTGTTTGATACTGTGAACAATACTATGATGCGCACAAAATCTGCGCGAGTTTCAAGAAATCCCATAAAAATCAATGCTATTTACACGAAGATAAACTACTGGTTAGCGTAGCTTTCTTATTCTATGCACATACTTCGTTCTTTGTAATTTTTGAAAATAAATTTTTATTTTTTAAAAATACCTTCGGTTGTTCAAGAAACTTAACTTTCTATTTTAGACGAACTAATGCTGGACAAAATTCTCCTATCTGTAGAATGCTAAAGACTTTTAATTCATTGATTGTGGATTTCGATTTTCTCACTATGTCTAAATATACGAGTACATTTAAGATATTTGCAAGAAACATGATTAACTAACTATTGTATTTGCACTCTTATGTATGATTTGTTTTTTTTTAAGTTCTATTGATTAACCCATTGAACATGTATATTATACTGTGGGTACTGATCTGTGTGCACCCCGAATTGTTACATAAATAAATAAACTCAGCAATGGCGGTATGCTGATTCATCTTCGGCCACCAAATTTGTATGGTAGTTATTCTTTTACATTTTTTGTAATCTTCGTTAGGGTATAAAGTGATGATTATGACTGTGTAAACATACAATAACTTTGCATTGTAGAACTTAAGTAAAACAATAAGCTAAGCTTGTTATACATCAATAAACACCTCTTTTATGTAAATATCTCGCAAACAAATAAAGCTAGAAAATTATTTTCACCCCGATTAAATTCGTCTAATGAAAGTGCCATAATAATGCATTAACCATAAAACCATACTACGAGTCGTTTACAAGCCTCAGACAAAAATTCAAAATGTAGGATTTTGGTTTTCCCTCATTATCCCAAATACCACAAAAGATAATTCAAATCTTAAAGCAGATTTCAATTTGTAATAAAAAAACTTGCCGACCTTGTAGTTTTAAGTGTTTCCAAGATAGGATTACAAATTTGGGACACACTGTATAGGGTGTTCTATTTGAACTAAGCACTTAAGCTTTATTTTCGGTATAACCGGAAGTGTCACCATTTTGAAAACAATTTTATTCACATTGATGCTCTCGACAGAAGTATAATAATTTAAAATTTCGCCACAATTAATTTCAGAGAATACAAACGCCGAAGTTCATCGTATGACACCCTCTTCCTGTATACAAGTTGCTATGGACACCCTATAGTGAATAGTTCGTTACTGATTTTCAAAACAATTTTGTTGTTAAAGTTCCAAATTATATTTTTATAAAGCTTATTGCCAATATAAAATTAGATAAATATTTATATTCTGAAAACATATTTTCTCAAAATAGATTAGACCTAATTAGCAATATAACGATCTATTTAGTATCCAGAACATGCCAAAAATAGAAAAGCCTCTTTCAAGAATATCTCCCTTGACATTTCACATTATTATGTTACTTTACGTGATATTGCAATAGATATACATGGGGAAATAGTGGCATCTAGAACATGCAACACATATCGTATATCCATGTGTCTTTTTTATTATTCAGATGTATGCATGAAAACGTTAGCACGATGCCCCAAGGTGACAAAAATAAACCGGAATAGCTTTATTCCATTCCGTTGTCGTGCCCTTGGGAAAGGCTAATATTGAGTTTTCTAGAAAAATAAAATTGCCTTGTAAAGGATATTTTTCATAATCTATCAAAAATGTTTAGTCGATCTTATAGTACATACGAAATCATCATCAGCATTCACTCGCTACCGAATTCCTAGAGCCACAAATTTTGTCACAAAACTCTCTCTTTTCGATGCTGTCTCCTCATGGCGGCGATGCTCATCATCAATAATGGCCCTCGGTACTCCTCCGTCTCGGGGGGTCGTTGGCGACCTGGTCCCAGTTGTTCTCCAAGTCTAAGCCACCCTTCTTCATGTTGGTCCTGAGACCATCCTGGTACCTCTTTTCTGCCCTCCTTGATTTCGATTTCGTAAGCCGACCTTCAGCTGTGAATTAAGGATTCTCTTTGGAAGGCGTTTCGTTAACATGCGGATTACGTGGTCAGTTTAGCGCTAAATACCATGACGGCTGTACCCCTGTTGGGTCTAAAACCACATTGTGTGTCCGGCAAGCACCCTTCCAAAATATGTGTCAAGGCAAGGGAAGGGGAGTCAAGACCTGCTCTTTTAAAGGTTATTTGGTTTGCTTTGCAAACGTGTCATCGTTTTAGATTTTGGTGCAAAATAAATCGATAGAAATAATTTTTCTAAATTGTTTTGTTTAACTAAAAATACAATTAAATTGTCCATACAATAATAAAATCTTTCTTGCTTCCTTTTTGTGTTGGAAAGGCTTTGACCGCTTCTTGAGATAATGAAAATCACTGTCCACGCACAGGCAACGCAATGCCGAATACAAATCCTATGGTCAGATGAGACTGAACCGGACAATGGTCAGCAAAGAACGCATCCGTATGGTATACCTACTGACGGATCAAAAGGAATTCAAGGGAAAATGGTTACAGTTCTACAGGCCAAACTACAGGCTCTCTGAATCCATTGGCAAAAGTCCGACGCAAGAGTGGTTACTGAGAGGCATCAGGAAAAAGCACCTGAATATTATGTCTGAAAAATGTACCATAGGTGTCTGAAAAGGCAAAAAAGGGATGATAATTACGCATAACTCACTTAACAGATTTTGAACAAATTTGGTACAAAAATACTACAGGATATTATTTTTAAGTCCTGTTTAACTTTTGGAAACATTGAGCGTAGGGAAGGGGTTTAATAAAGTTTAAAAAATTCATACTTCTTAAAACTTTTCCGAAATATTGTATGATAGTTCATTAGCAGTTGTCTTGTAATTGGGTTATCACCTGTTAGACAATAAAGAGTTATTATTATTATTATTAGTTTAATAGAGTATAGCCAAAAACATTAACCATAAAAAAATTAAATCACGTTGCTGTTCATAAACAGGGGTTCAAAGGGATTAAAAAAAAACATATTTCCTACACATAGCAAAAATATTATCTAGTTGTGTATAACCTATGAAATGTTTCATAAAACACTTGCGTACATAGGCGTTCGTAAATAGTGGAAAAGGGATCAACAAAAAAAAAAAATATTTCCTACACAAAACACATTTAGTACGAAAATACTACATGATATTTGTAGGTCCTGATTTACTTTTGTAAAATGGAACGTAGGCAAGAAGTTTAAGAAAGGGTTTAAAAACTTAAAACAATAAAACTTATTCCCTTAACATTGCAGTAGGTAATATTGACTAGTTATTTATAGTTTTGATAGAATATAACCTATGCAATGACAATTTGGTCCGAAGAAGTAACTGAGGACACCGTTGAAGCAGAGGACTGCAGCTGAGACTCCGCAGCACTTCATTGTGCGTCCGCCAAGAACAATAAAACAATGAGAATGGCTAAATACCTAATCGTGAAAGACAATATTAAATGTAGAAGAAGATAACCAGATAACCTATGAAATGAATCATACAAAACTTCCGTACATACTGCCGTGCTTACCAAAGATGCCGCAACTGCGTCCAAGGGAAAATATGATTTTTTTTTACGTCAACATAGTCCAGTATCTATCTTACGTACATGGTAAAATTGCCGTATCTCAAGTAGAAAGCGTAACTTTTACAAAATATTACATGATAGGTTAGCAGAAATGCATTATCTGCTGTCTTGCTATTAAAAACGCAGTATCTAATCGAATTTGCCACGTTTCCGCTAAGCACGCCTTACATCCGGCGTTTTTGCTTGCGCCTGCCATTCGCTTCGGCATTCTACACTTGCAGCAAGTAGAAACAATGCGGTGAATGTAGAGGTTACGTTTGATCAGTTTATTTCGTAAATAATATTTTTTTTCGTGTGCAAAATGTCTAGCCAGACAAAACTGCAGAGAGCAGTTGCCAGCATTAATTACCAAGTGGCTTTTATTACAATTAAGGTTTCGTATAATGTTATAGTCAAAAACATTTCGTTTGCGAAGCTTGGGAACGAAGAATGTGAAGCTTGCGAGTCTTTCACAGTCACAAGGTGGACAGCATGTTACAAAACTGCGAGATATGTAGTTAATGGAAACCCCATATTGGATTGCCTTCAGAAAGTAGAAGACTTTACAGAAATTGAACATTTTTAAGGTTTTTAATTTATATGATCAATTCAAATGAATTATTCACTATTTTCAACCAGGACATACTTTTATGACTGCGGATGGTTTCCAACATACGATTTTTCGGATTTTCAAATCAATTCAAAATTGTAACCATTTTGAAATTAGCGGAATTATGTACATGAATGAATCCCAATATGCTATTCCAAATTGTTACGGTTCGATTCAAGTTTTACGAGCGGTTTCAAATAAAGAAGAACAAACAACTAAAATAAGATTTATTAATCTGTATTAAAGCAATGCAAAATTACTCACCATTATAGTGTTGGATCACTTTTTATTTAAAAGAAAATATTTAATTGGTTGACCCTTTTGTCAATAATTTATCGAAAACTTTATTAGAAATGAAACGCATAATTTTGTGGGCTAAAACAACTAATTTAATAATTAAAACTAATTAAAGAAAATGAATAACAACAAGAAATAAATAGGTATAAAATATATAAGAAAAAGAATAAAACTATAATATATACATATAATAAAATAGGAAAATTAATATAATATCGAATAATTATATTAATTCCTGCAAGAAACTTAAATATACTATTGAAAACGGAATTTATTTCAATTACTAAAAGAAATAACTTTAAACTTTATATAAAAAAAACTGATTAAAACAAAAAGGCCTTCAATTAAAAGAATATCAAAACTTACGGAACTTTATACAATTCACTACTTTAGAATAAAATGAAATGGACTTAATCTTTAAACAAAAACTAGAAAACAATTCTTAACTGAAAAATATACCAAGTCCAAAAACAAATTAAAATATTTAATTTAACATTTTATAATTAGAGAAAACACGACTTGACTGAACCAAGGCTAGAACGGATCTGATCTGAAAAAGACCGATTGTCTTTCCTAAACACTTAACATACATGAGAAGTAGGTACCTAGATGGAAAATAGCCAACCAGAAAAAAGGACATTTACGATATGGGTACCCTAATACATCTACAGAGTGAAACATTCACAAAATAAGATACGTTTTTATTTTTATGTCGACTTTAATAAAGATTATTGATATTGGAGTTCGCGACTGGACAAAAACCCATTATTTTTTTATGCGCCCGTTATATATATTAATTTGATATGGGAAACCGTGACGCTTTCCAATTAGCTTTTGTATATAATAATAATTGTTCGACATTTAATTTACATGAAGTTATAGCGAAAGTTTTGAGTGATCACACTGTAACTATAACATCTGGTTATCTTTTCAATACATGCTTTTATCTTTGGGCTCACCCATAAACATAAACTGTATATTCTATATTAGAAAAAAAAATGTTGAAAAAGATGTTGTAAAACCTATATCAATAGAAGATAAGATAAATAGAAAACATACCCTCAAACTTTATGACTCAAAAGGAGAGTTTAGAACATTTGTATACAATTTACTTAAATAATATTCCCAAACTAATATAAACTATAAAACTCAGACATAAACACAGGGTAGGACAAAAGTAAATTCCATTGCCCGTCCGTCTTATTACAAAATTATCAAACAGTGGAAAAGTGAATGTTAAAGAGATAGGTCATACGGATTTTTTCCTGTCCGAAAACCACATTTCAAAAATAAACCGAAGCAACCCAATCGTGTATATTTAAAGAATATACTCCAAATAACTGCGATTCGAGGTTGTAATTTCCTGTTTTATAAATCGTCTCACTCCGAAACCTATCCTCAAAATTATCTCGATTTTTTGACTGTTAAAGCGATGAAAAACAGTTTGGAAATTCATCGACCATTCCAGTAGTGAAAAGGGGTGTTTGACTTAAGACTCTTGGCCAAATTTTACTCAAAAATCGATGTGAGTTTTGGCTAAATATGCCTACTGGTGAACTGAACAAAACTGATGTAATTAAGATTAAGAAAAGTGTGCTTTGATAAATTGTCGATTCAAAAATAAGAGTTTCCAGCGGATTCTTATATATTGATTTATTATGTTGCGCCGTTAAAAATATAAAAAATCTGTTACACTACTTAGTAAAAAAGCAGCACTGCGTTTGTTCTAAGCAGGTAGATTTTATTTATTTATTTGATGCTTAGAAAGAAGGCCGTAAATGCATTTTTAGAATAATTAATTATATCGTTTTTACGACCTTTTTTGTGTTAGGTAGGATTCTTTCCGTTTATAATATTATATAAAGCAAGAAAACAACACTTTGAAAAAATGTTTTCCATCCGCTAACTTATTAAACTAAAATCAAATTTACTCCATTTTAACTTCTTTGTAGATACGGCGTTTTTGCGACGGCAGCATAGGCATTCGTAAATATTGCAAAAGGGGTCAAAAAAATAATCCTAATCTCTTTCGAAATATGGAATAATTTAAACAAAAAATAGCTACAATAAAAATATAAGAAAAACTTATTTGGAAGTACAGCTAGTCACCAAGAGCCTTACGCGAAAGTTAAAGCATGATCTTGTAACGTTATTACATCAGACACGTTTAACTCCTTTTCATACTGACACAAAGCACCCACCATCCTTAAAAACTTGTAATAACTCGTATAGAAGTATAACACAACATCCAGACTGTATATTATTCCATAGAGCAGAGATTCTGCGCCCCCTAATGCAAGGGCGTCTGGCAGTCTCCTCAAATTCCAAAGTTTAGTTTGTTTGCGGCGTCGTCAGCGTCCCGACGTTACGTTATCACAATACAAGTGTGCTAAGTATGTTGTTGTGTGTTGCTTAACCGCATATTATTGTAATACACACACGACCTGCTCAACTTTTATTTGATTGACAGCAATGCACAATATTCACTGATTTAGTATAAACTAATTAGTGCTATTGACCGCTTAAAATACAGTGGATTTAGTGAGGACTTAGTGCAATATTTGGATGTATTTTGAGTGATTTTGTTGACATGTTTGTGTCGTTTTGATTTTTAAATTTAGTGACAACCGGCTTGCAGATACAACAAGGTGAGTAAAATTATTAGCACAACTAATTTATTCATCGTGCGTTAGAAGTTTTTCAGTTTACGAGTACGATTAGCTGTCCATAATTAATTTCGTTTCACCTCAGATATTGCTAGTACTCTAGCTATACAGGGTGTTACAAATAACGATGCCGTTTTTCTAATTTTAAATATAAACCAACTTGGTTTTCACTTTCATATTTTCAGTTTAAATAAGTTATGTTCACTAATCTATTACAGTTTTTGACATAAATATTATGGCGATTTTTGTTCAACTCTTAATGTCTCATCGATGGCCCTATTGTGTATTAATGATATAAAAAACCAGAACTCGATGCTTAAACTCCCAACGGGTTCCGCTCGTGTCGTATACCGTGTCGCATACTGGCCGAATCTGATACAGTGAGTGCACAAAGTTTCATCCACTTGAGGTTTTATTAAAAATTATTATTTAATTTGATAGATCTTCTTTAATTTTATAAATTTAAGAAAAACTATTGAACAAATCACGGTTACAATGTTTTACTGTGGGACACACATTTTCTTGTTTAAATTCCACGTTAAGTCTTCGCCACATCATAATATGATGTCCATCCGATTATATTTAGATTAATATGAGAAAATAACACGTTACCAAAAATTCATATCGTCAGGTTACTGCAAAAACAAGATAACTCCATTATTTACATTTTTTAGTTAAGTGCATTTTTGCACATACAAATTTGACCTTCTTCTACTGCACACACAAAATAAATTCCTTATATACTTAAAGGATCAGTAAGCGTGTGTAAAAATAGGATACTTCCATTTTGACCAAAATCTAACCAGGTGAAACAGGATATATATGTTATAATCTTAAGGTTGGAGATTGCTTTTTTAAAATTACTTTATTAGATTAAACACATAACTTTATTTTTAACTTTGGTTGTTACAGAATGAATTACTACTTCTAAGATCGACTAAGTTATAATTGAATAATAATATTTATTATTATTAAGACCGCCTGAATTATAATAATAGAATCTCTATCAATCTCTATCGCGAATCTCTAATCAATCTCTATAGCGAATCTCTAATCAATCTCTATAGCGAATCTCTAACAATCTCTATAGCGAATTTCTAACAATCTCTATCGCGAATCTCTCTGATTTGATTTTCCTTATTCTATTTATACTATTTTAAAGTGCTGAATCAGATAGCTTCTAGAATTTGTATTATTTATGAAAATCGTAGATTTTCATCAAATTACTTATAAACAATGATTCGTGCTTAATTTGTAAATATTGTCACGAGTACAGATTCCAAAATTATTAATAAATAAATATAAATTATAAATCAATAACAAACCCCAGATATTCGATGGAAAAATACAAACATATTATTTTCCTGTTTATTCTAGTTTATCTAGATGAGTCACTATTTCTCGAGAATCAGGAGCCCTGCCTCTTACCCTCCGCTTTCAAGGGTAGTCATACTGAAAAATGCAGCATCAGCTATTCTGACCACCACCATCTAAATAAACGCGACGTAGGGGTGGTGGCGCAATATAATTATTATATTAATAACCAATTAGCAAAGAGAAATCAGAAAACCATCTTTGATTCAATCCAACCTCCCTCATTATCATTGGTCACACAGGGAGGATTTAGGCGCAAGATTGTTTAAGAGAGGGATAACTCTTTTATTATAAATTCTCCTCTCCAGAGAAATAAGTTTAGTTGTGTCCTGATTTTAAACTCATAGTAAGAAAACCTGAGGGCAGTAACAATGTGAACCATAGTGTATCTTGACCGTATGTGGTCTTATATAACTCTATAGTCTCTAATTTAAGTTTCATCATTTTGTAAACTCTTCTCAACTTTCTCAACTTTAACTGTTAATAAACTCAATCTATTTAAACTTGGTATTCGGTGTTTCTTCTTTTAGATAAGGTCCTTATTTTCAATGCCCTCGTAGTTCACGTTAAACCTTAACGTGACAATATTATTGGCTTTGCATTGTCTTTGGAAATGAAAAACAGAGGGTTTGAATTACTGGGAAATTACGTATTAAAATTAGGAATATAATATGATAATTGACAAATTGTGACCATTTTGAATATTAAAATGAAGTAATTTTCGAAAATAAAATTAAATGTTCAAATTCAAATTATTTATTAACTAAACACATAATAAAACAAAAACATTTCAATTTAAAAAGGCAAGTGTTCGAAATCCTCACTATTTTATTCAATAATTTTTTCTACACGGCCTATTGCTTCGTTTGTAATTTGTGCTAAAGCTCCATAAATGCGAACAATAACATCATCTTCACTGTTGGGTAGGACATGTTAAACCGTATATTTCAGATAAGCCTAAAGCCAAAAGTCTGTTGGGTCAGATCCGGGGACCTAGGAGGCCAACGATCGATCCATTGGTTGAGAAAACCTCGATTTAATATATCTCAAACATTTCGAGAATAACGGGTAGGTGCACCATCATGTTGAAATACAATATTTGGCTGCTGTACTAAAGGAACTTCTTCCAGAAGAGTTGGTAATCTGTTATCGCAAAAATTGGCATAGTTTTTGGCGTTTGGTATCCTAGGTAGAAACTGTGGTTCTATTACCCTATTTCCCAACAGACAAAGCCCATGATTCTCTAATTTGGTGCTGATTTTCGTAATTCCATCAATGCAAGTTGTGCTGATTGAACACTCCTTGCTGGTTAAAATGGGCTTCATCACTCTACAGTACTTGTTTAAAAATGTCTTCATTTGCGTCCAAGCAATTTAAAAAAAATCTGCAAAATCATAAGCGCAACTCAGTATCCCCAGGATGCAATTCTTGAATCGGCTTTATATGATAAGGATGCAGATTTTCTCTGTTTTTATCGAGGATGACCAGATTTTAATTATTAATTCCAAGTGAAAGATTTGTCTAATTTCAATATTCAAAATGGTCATAATTTCATAAGGATACATTTTTCGAAATTTTGACATAAGTGATTTTCGTCTTATTTTGGGTCGTAGATTTTACTCCCAAAGGGTGGGGAATGTTTTTTGGGCCACGCTGTATATAGTCCCGTGTGTTATTTAAAATTGCGATTGTGTATTTTGTTGAATTTTTGACTGCAGTAATAAGATATGTGGCATATATATGCTATTTGCTGTCTGAATCTAGGAAACATTATTATTGCCTTACGCGGTAAAAACGCGATAATTGTCACTTATGTTATTTAGGCAGTACTGATGATTGCCGAAATATTCTAATGAACTTAATTTTGTTCCGATATATGACATGTAACGTATTTTTGCTGCGACAATTTTGAACATCTCTCCGTACTTAATTGTAACATTTAGCATTTATCTTGTTTTGCCACTACACATGGAGGGGTTCCTTGTTTTGTGTGTGTGAAGGTATTTACGATAATCACTATGTTGCAATAACTTTGTTATTTGACAATATGTTATTTTTGTAGGAGAAAATGAAAGGGCCGCATTAGAGTTTTCATTTTTGCAACTTCCTTGTGCTTGTGAGGCATTGAGTTCTTGTTTAGAAAATGAATGTTTAAGTTTGGAGAAAAATCAATTTAAAATTTAGTGATTTCTTACACATAGAAAAAATAACGAAACTAATAATGAAAAACAAAATTAAAACCACTCTGGGCGAAAAAGTCTCTCTCTCTCTGTTTAAAAGTTAGGTGCTTCAAGTATCTAAATCTAAATAAACAGACTTGATGAAGCTATGTAAAACTGTGGTGGTTCCTGATGAGTTCCATAGCTATTACAAATCTTTACCGACATCAAAAGATGCAAGCGATTTGGTTCCAGAGCCCGCAGCAGAAGATAGTATTTCAGAGGAAGAATTGTCAGATGAGGTGCAAGAAGCTTGAGTTTAACAAAACTTTGACAACTAAAACAAGATAAATACAGTTTTTTGTTTATAAAAAAATATTTTGTGAAAATTTTTATTATTTTTGCTTTTCTAATTATTATAAAGTTTATTTTTAGTTTTCTGTTCTTGAGCCTTATTTCTTCAATATTTAGATTTGAAACGTCTTGGGATGAGGCTCAAAAATTACACACTGCACTGGGTTAAATAACGACTTGTTATTTAATGTCAAAACATATTCATACAAAATTCGTCTCGTGGACAAGTAGTGTTTTCTTTTGTATTGACAAATACAAATATTATAAAGTTTGTTCGAAAGTTAATGTGATAACAAAATAAAAAGTTTTTAGTTTCGTTGATTTTTCATATCCCTTTTAAGTTTATAACACTAATATCTTAAAAACTATAATATGGGACTTATCTTGTTTTTGTAGTAACCCGACGATATACTTATTTGCAAACTCTTTTTTTCGTCGTCCTGAGTATAATAATGTGCTACATGTGGGGGATAAAATGCAGGTTTTTGCATCCTTATGCACTTTTGGATGTACCTATCGCTTTGTGTTTAATGAGATAAGGAAAATAACTAATTGATTTTGTTTTTGGTAGGACTATCTAGAGCAGTTGCTCAAATTGGGCATCGATAACCTTTTGGTAATGGGCTAACCTTTCCACTTCCCTTTCTATGATCTCGGGGTGCCTTAATTCATCGAAATTCTGTGTTCTATCTAGGTAAACACCGTTTTTGAGATGGCCCTATAGAAAAAAAAAGTCAGCTTCAAATCGCGCGATCTCGTTACAGTCCTCGATTTCTCTACCAACGATGATCAAACAAGGATAATGCTTTGGTATCTACAGTCCTTCTATTGTTGTTGGTGCTCCATTCATCATAAATTAAACACTACAGCAACATATCGTGTGCAAAATCCATTCAATAATTCATTCGATCAAGAGACAACAAAAGCAAAAATGCAGACTTGAGCAGGCTGTCCCGGTATGTAGTGGGTTTTAAACCCGGGCCCGCTGCACGTAGCTGCTCACCCGACTAAATAAAATTTAATTAACTGGATGATGTCCAATTGACCAAGTTACAGAGTCGAATAAAAAACAAATAAAAATAAAAACCATAAACTAAAATTAAAATTTATAGACAATTTTATGTAGAATCCAGAAATGTAATATACCGTGTGTCGGCTTAAGTTCGCACGATATGGAAAACTTTTTTAATATTGACTTTACGAAAAAAAATATATTCTACATAAAAGGTTCTGCATGGTCTGAAACCTGAAATGCAACCATTAGATATGATTTTTTTTTCAGTCGTATACGTAATTGGGCTCAAGAGTAAAGCACCTTTATTTTTGACAATATCGAAAACTGATATTAAGAATAGTTGATTTGATTAAAAATTACGTTCAGATTTTCTAATTACACCTATCTACGGTGAACCTTGAATTTTGTTATTTCTAAAAAATGTTTAAGTTGGTTTCATATAGAAAACTTTTTTATTATTGCTTTTACGAAAAAAAGTTATACTTCATAAAAAGTTCTGCATGGCCTGAAACATATAATGCAATCATCAGGTATTTTTAGCTCTGTCTGTCTGTCTGTCTGTCTGTCTGTATGCACGAAAACGCAAAAACCACTTAACAGATTTAACCAAATTTGGTACAAAAATACTATAGGACATGGCAAGGAGCGGATTAGATTTTGGGAAACATTGAGCGTAGGCAAGGGGTTTAAAAGAAGGTTCAAAAATTTAAAAAAATCCTAGTTTTCAAACTTATCCGAAATACTGCATAATTTTTTACGCATTTAATTGAATGTAACCTAAAATATTGAACATAAAATATTACAGCACATTGGTAAATAGTGTAAAATGGGGTAAAATATATTTAAAAAAAAAGGTACTTCTTAAACATAGCAGAAATATGAACTAATTATTCATTGCTGTAATAGAATATAACCTATAAAATGTGTCATAAATAACCTACTTTCATAGGCGTTCGTAAATAGTGGAAAAGGGGTCAAAACATAAAGAAGAAACTTATTCGAAATATGGAATAATTTTTATAGTTGTGACAGAATATAACCTAAAAAATGTTACATAAAAGAATTGGTTCACACAGGCGTTCGAAAATAGTCTAAAAAAAGGTCAAAAACGAAAATAAAATGTTTCCCAAATATACCAGAAAAATTGGCTAATTATATATAGCTTGGATATAAGATTACCTAAAAAATGTAGCATAGCATTTTTATTTACATAGGCGTTCGTAAATAGTAGAAAAAGGTTAAAATAAAAAAAAAATTAAAATATAAAAAAAAATATTTTTAACTAGTTGAATTGGTGTTTAAAATACACGACAAAAATTAACGTACCATAGGTGTCCGTAAAAATTCTATAAAAGGGTCAGAAAAAATTTGTATCCGTGATAACTCAAAAACCACTTAATATATATGAAATATAAAATATGTACGTATAAATAGTGCCTCCAAAGGGAAGAAAAATGAACAAAACCCGATACTTAAAAAAAATAGCTGATGTCTAAAACAAAAAAAAAATATATATATATAAATGACAAAAAGGTAATAAAATTATTACTTTTACCAAAGATTAATCTACACAATAGATAGTCAGCCCAATGCATTAAAATCAGAACATCTCTAAGTATGCCTGCCACTACGTGGCGTAGACTAGCGTGTAAAGCATAGAGCAGTATTGTCACAGCCAGAAACCGTTTTGTAGTTTATTAATATCAAAAACAAAACGCAACGTATAACAATTATTTAGATCATTTGCAACAGATATGCACCGGCAATGCTGTATTGTCAGAGAGAGAAATTGATGAAATTCTGTATTAATCTGGAGGGGATACGCAGGGAGGGTAGAAAAAAAAACAAGCGAATGTGGTGTGTGTCGTGCTGTTGCCAATTCGTCGGTAAAAGAAACACACAGGGTGATTTATTACAAGTAGAGTATTGAAATAAAAGCCTAATCTCTATGAATTAAATTTAATATAATAATATTTAATCCATGTCATACATGTTTCAAGACTAGACCAGTCCCATGATCAGTGGCGAACAATCGTTAAATGAAAAGCTTTTAGATAGAAACATACTTTTGACTAAATATTTCACGTAGACAATGTGGCAAAGATGTAACAAGATTGTTGTAGATCTTATAATACCTATAATAAAAAAATTATCAGTGCTACCTATATTATATTAGGTATACCTATTATAATAGTCTGTCTCTTCATCAGGTATAAGTTCCACTTTATCGGTTTAGGTACTTAAATTTTACTTCTTTTTAATGTTTCTTCGGGTAAATAATAAGTTCGGTAGGAATAGGGCTTTGGGTATTAAACAAAAAAGATAGAAAATAGAAATTTGATATAGGGGTAGTTCTAAGCATTTACAAGTTTGTGACGTGTAGCGATTTTCGATGCCGCCCCCGGAGGTATACATGAGGGCGGCGCAATGCCGTTTTAAATATCTCGTTTCGCTTTCTTGGAAAATAAAAAATTATAACTGATAACTGAAACTTAGTACTTAATACGTGGGCGTAAGAGGTAAGCTCACTTCACAGGTCTCTATTAATGAAAGAAAGTTAACATTTTGAGCATCTGCGTAAAATTAAATGTATCCGTTTGGTGGGTAGTTTTGATTACAATAAGTCGGTGCCAAGCCCAAGCCCGAAACAAAATAAATCTATATTTACCTACTACCTATTTGGCTTGGTACCGACTATTATGTGCATTGTTGTCTTTTGAATGATATTTGTATTTTGTTATTTTTCGTATTTTTTATTAGTTCTTTTGACAGCTCTGGTGTCATCAATACACCTGTATCCCGAATTGCACCAAATTGCGATGCTATTGAACAAGCATATAATCCTAAATATAATATTCTTTTTGAACTACCTGTATCTCGAAAACCAAGCCGTAGCGGACCCATGTACATATGAAATTTGTATCTTAAAATTAGTCAAAGAATTACCCTTTAAAGTTTGTACAAGTACTTATGCAACACCCTGTATACATAGATACTTTGATTTGCAATTTGCAAATCTGTCAAACTAGGTAATGCTGTTTTTTTTTATTTACTTTCAAATATGGTGTTATGTAATTGTATTCAAATTAAATGTTTGGGGATGATATTTACGAGTTTTATTTTTTTATATAGAGAAACTGTTATTCAGTTTTTAAGGATCAATCTGAAGCAGACGATTGTACTTGTTAAAACATGAAAAAAGTTATTGTCGTGATACTTTTAACACCCTGTTGGTGGGTTTTTAAAGCTTTTTACGAAACGTGTTAACAATACAATCTACATAAATCGTTAGTTTTTTAAAGTTTTATGATCATTGCACAAAAACCAATATTAGGGAGACTGTAAGTTTTTTTTCAATTCGGCGTTGCAGAATTTGAACCTAATTGTGATAATTGTGTTATTTTACTAGTATAGATATTTTTGAGTAAATTAATTCGGTTATAATCGATGAGTAGAATCTTTGGAGTAAAATACATTTCACAAAAACCCTGAACCATATTTCTCAATAGATTTAAATTTTCATTAAAAACAGATTAAAAATTCTAATTTTTTACATCCTGCATTTCGAAACCGTATTTTTTTAAATAATTATTGACATGCTGGAAATTTCAAACCTTATTTACTTCAGCAACTTGTAAAAAGCACAGCCTTTTTAACATTAACATTTCTTAAAATCGATATTACGCGATAACGATGACTTTCTATCAATATCACAGAAGGATACATTTATTACGTATATAATTTGTTAGATTTTACATCTCCGAATTGAAACACACGCAAAAAATGTGCATAAAAAAGTTAGGGTAGCATTTCACGCCTGTATGCCCCTTTAATTTACCCGCCTCTGAGATTTATTTTTTCATAATGTTAACGACAAGTTGAATCTGCTGTTTGAGTTTGATCCTTAAAACTGAATCAGGTAATAACCGGAAGTCCTATCTATAACGCCAAATTTCGTTAATTTAAATATAACTTTTTGATGCATCCTTATATCCGAAATTTAAAATTAAATGACTAAAATAATATTATTTTAGTCATTTAAAATTATTGTCTAAAACATTTAATAAACCAGCCCTGTATATTTATACTATTATAGTAATTTCTTTTATTTTCGTCCATACACATTAATCTTTGCGTAGATAGGTATACGTATACCATATAATTTTAAACAAAAAACACTGCTGCACAGTAGTACATATATGATACCTATAATATAAAAACAAACTCCCACCTCGTAGGGGAAAGTATACTCGTCCTTGTCTAACATTGCCCATATGATTATTTTATTTCAACACAATACATATAACGCCATCTACAATTTCCATGGTTGCATGTTTTTCTAATAGATGTAGCTCGTGTCGAGACAGTTTCAATTTTTGTTTTATTTCCCATATACGCTGACTATCTATTGTGTAGATTAATCTTTGCTTTTACATTTAAATATGGAGAGCTATTCGTGCCTCGAGGGCAACAGTTCATTTTTCAGTCGTATACGACGTTTGTCATAAAATATGAATTTTGCCCAACAGTAAAGTAAATGTATGTTTTAAAATATCACCGGCATGTTAACAAAATTTATTTGACGTTCACTGTGAAACAATTCTTGCTATTAAGAAATAATTTGTTTATCAGTGTATCCTAGATTTCACGTAACCACAGTTTTATTTGCATTGGTATTGTAGATAAAAAGAAAAACATATTTTTTCCATGTAATGGCATATATAGCTTTTTTCGTTTCACTCTCACTTATTCACCCTTCGTTGGTCTACCAACAGGAAGACAACAATATACACGCGATTAGCAATCTCAGTACAAAAGTACACGGTATTAGCAATTGCCAATAAGCGATAGACTATAAAAGCCTAGTGCTAATTCGTTGTACGTTTTGCCTCAATGCCCCCGTATGGAGATTAATAGATCTGCTCCGAAGTTTTCATAGCTTTACGATTTGTACTTTTTTCCTATAAGGACACCGTGTATATGCAGGATAGCCAGTCGTCTTTCAACCTATAATACTTTCCCAATAAAATTGCCTGTGACCGTGGAAACCAATGGATTTTATTTGATAGTAAATTAAAAATGTTTTCAACAATTTTTGATGAATGATTCGCTGATGAATGCATGTATTAAAATTATATGCAACAATTATTGGAAATAGATATTTAACGGGTTTTAATAATTACATTTGCTTTTGTTGCAACATAAATTATGCATGCATGCATTTTAAGTCAAAATTTGGACAATAATCAATATTCTGAATTTGCTATGTAATTTTAAAACAGCGATTCAAAATAGCCAACTCGGATACAATCTCTATTAATGAAAGAAAGTTGACATTTTGAGTATCGACGTCAAATTAACATACGTCACGTCAAATACAAATATTTTGTAATTTTTTTATACTATACATGAATTTTTGTCCGTGAATACATTAGAAAGAAAATACACAAAATTATCATCATAGCATAGCGGATCAGATTCCTGGTTTTACCTACTCTAGGGATTTTGTTTAATTTAGTCTAATTCTAATAGAACCAGACCGGGGGCTTCGCCTTCGTTTAGTTCTGATTATGAGCTTGGCAGAGTACTATAGTCGTCGCACATCTACAATATCGGCGCCAGATATACACACTGCCATATAGTGGTAGAAAAGAATATAGTGAATATTTCAAAAACTACAAATTTTTGACATATACGAAGACCATCAGTTCTATATAGCGATAATGGTACAAATTTCGGTGCTGAAAATTTGTTTAGAAATCTCGACTGGGAGAAAATTGGAAGACATTAAAGATGTACGAGTCCCTGATCTTCATTCCATAGAATTGATTGATTTGAGAAAACCATTTAGATATGGAGTTAGATTACGTGATAATTTAAGAATTCGTTTTAGAATTGAGTATTTGGGAAGTTTGGTATTACGTTCAAATAAATCACAAGCATATGAAATTGAGAAAGGTGATGTGGTTATGGTGGGAAGTGACAATACAAAACGTTTTGATTGGCCACTAGCTAAAGTCCAAGAACTGATATTAGGAAAAGATGGTCAAATACGTTTAGTTCGATTAAAGACTAGAGATGGATTTTTGCTACGTTGTTGGACAACGTATATTTCCATTAGAAGTCCACAGTAACGTAGAATCTGATATTTTAAAGAAGAAATTATGTGAAGTTGTACAAAATGAGGTTGAGAAGAATAGCAGTTATCAGTAGTCTGCAGAAAGTATATTAACGACGCGTAGTGGAAGAAAAATTAAACATCCCGAGAGGTTGGGTTTCTAGTCAACAACCGCAACGACGATTCGTCCTTTCTTCAGGCGAGAGTATGTTGTGAATTGTTCACACCATATTTGAGATGGTTTGTTGAGTTGTCATTTGATGTCAGTTATAATAATAAAAAGTCAAATTTTCACTAAAAGTATTGTAGTATTGTGTATCTGTAGTTGTTTTCTAACAAAGGATTTACATACGACGTATTCTACATTCGGTGAATGTAGAATTCGCAACAAATCTAATACAAATTTAATTTTGAAAAAAATTACTTTCGACTGATTCAGTTTGATTTTTGACATTATTTTTAGACCACCCTGTAGGACCAAATAACAAAAAAAGCAGTTCAAATTCAAAAATCTTAATGCACACTAATTATTTAAAATTTTTGTATAAGGAACAATGACGACTTTTTGTCGGCCTTAAATCGTCATTATTGACATAAAACTTAAATCATTTGTTTTTTTCATTCGATTTTCTATACTTAATATACATGGTGTTTCAGAAAGACATGACCCAAATTTGTGAGCGAATTGGGGACATCTAGATACAGGGTGTTAAAGATGACTGCCAGAGGACGATTTTTTTGAAATATTTTCGAAACGAGTCAAGGCGAATTAACCAAATTTAGCATACTTATTCACCTAGTTAAATGTCGTAAACTGACATGAAATTGAATAAAAAAGGATGGCAATAGGCGGGTAAACGGGGGGGACCCTTGCCTTAATTATAACCTAACTTTTTTTCCTTGTGATTTTTATGCATTTTGTGTCAAAAATGTGATAAAGTAAAGTTTTCTACATAAAAAAGGCATACTTCTTTTTTCTCGAAAAACTTAAAGGTTTTCGAGAAATTCGAGTTTGAAAACTTTAGGACAAAACTGGTCCTTAGTAAACAGCATTCATAAAATTATTAAAATACAGTTTGCTAACCAGAAATAAATATGCTACATTTGGTTAATTCATCTTTACTCCTTTCGAAAATATTTCAAAAAAATCGTCCTCAGGCAGTCATCTTTAACACCCTGTATGTTTGTAAATAAGGACTTTTCGAAAAATTACAATTTAGGTTTTTTTCATGATTAGATGTCCCCAATTCGCTCACAAATTTTGGCCATGTCTTTCTGAAACACCCTGCATATTATATAAATTGAGTGGTAGTCTTTGCTGACTAGTTAATATATAAAAATATATCGAAAGCTTGGCATAACGAAAAATAGTTTTATTCAAGAAGAATTTTGCTGATCAACCCAAAATATACAGTTATTTATTTATATTATATATACACATAATTTATATCTAGAATTTTTAAGCAAAATCCAATAATGTGTGCTCCATTTTAAATAAGCAAGTTTAAATTTTCAAAACTGTCCAAATTGTAGCTTGCACAATAATAGGTATCTTGATATTCTACCCGCAGAGACGTTTTTATGTTAGTCTGTATTGTAGGTAATCTAAGATTATTTTAAAAATATTTAGTAACAATGATGGCTTTGAACCAAATATATTTGTCTAATGGAAAACAGGAAATGTTGCTCTACTTTTTGTTTTTTTTTTGCTACATATTATTGACAGAGCGGGATTGTAATATTTAAGCGGTTTTTAACAAATAGAACAGAAATTAAAAAAAATAAACTGTTCCCTCGAGGCACGAATAGCTCTCCATATTTAAGTGTAAAAGTAATAATTTTATGACCTTTTTGTCATTTATCTAAATTTAATATATTTTTGTTTTGTTTTAGACTTCAGCTATTTTTTTTTTTTGAAGTATCGGGTTTTCTTCTCTTTGGAGGGACTATTTATACGTACATATTTTATATTTCAGATCTTCTAGGCCAAGTTCTTGGACGCAAAATAACAGATTTTTTTAGTTTTATTATAAAATTAATTTTGCCCCCTTTTCTACTAATTACGAACCCCTATGTAAACAAAATTAAAGGTTATCTTATATCAAAGCTATATATAAGTAGCCAGTTTTTCTGTTATATTTGGAAAAACATTTTGTTTTCTCGTTTTTGACCCTTTTTCGAACGTCTGTGTGAACCAGTTCATTTATGTAACATTTTTTACGTTATATTCTATCACAACTACGAAAAATTATTCCATATTCCGAATAAGTTTAGGAAGTATATGTTTTGACCCCTTTTACACTATTTACGAACGCCTATGAAAACAAGTTATTTATAACACATTTTTTAGGTTGTATTCTATCAAAGCTATAAATAACTAGTCAATATTTCTGCTATGTTTAAGAAATACGTTTTTTCTAACCTTTTTACCCCATTTTACACTTTTTTCGCATGTCAATGTGGTCTAATTGTTTAGGTTAAATATTTTAGGTTATATTTAATTAAACGCACAAAAAATTATTCAATATTTCGGATAGGTTTAAGAACTATGATTTTTTAAATTTTTGACCCCTCTTTTAAACCCGTTGCCTACGCTCAATGTTAATCACCACCTATAAGTATCCTGTAGTATTTTCGTACCAAATGTTGTTAAAATCCATTAAAAAGTGGTTTTTGAATTATCATGGATACAAATTTTTTCTGACCCTTTTATAGAATTTTCACGGACGCCTATGGTACATTAATTTTTGTCGTGTATTTTTAACACCAATTCAACTAGTTAATTATAAAAAACAATTACATTTAATTTTTTTTTATTTTACCCCTTTTTCTACTATTTACGAACGCCTATGTAAATAAAAATTTTATGCTGCATTTTTTAGGTTATCTTATATCAAAGCTATATATAATTAGCCAATTTTTCTGGTATATTTGGGAAACATTTTTTTTTTCGTTTTTGACCCTTTTTTAGACTATTCTCGAACCCCTGTGTGAACCAATTCTTTTATGTAACATTTTTTCGGTTATATCCTATCACAACTATGAAGAATTATTCAATATTTCGTATAAGTTTAAGAACTATGATTTTTTAAATTTTTGAACCCCTTGCGTACGCTCAATGTTAATCACCACCTATAAATATCCTTTAGTATTTTCGTACCAAATGTGGTTAAAATCCGTTAAGTGGTTTTTGAGTTATCACGGATACAAATTTTTGCTGACCCTTTTATAGAATTTTCACGGACGCCTATGGTACATTAATTTTTGTCGTGTATTTTTAGCACCAATTCAACTAGTTAAATATAAAATTTTTTACATTTTAATTTTTTTTTATTTTACCCCTTTTTCTACTATTTACGAACGCCTATGTAAATAAAAATTTTATGCTGCACTTTTTAGGTTATCTTATATCAAAGCTATATATAATTAGCCAATTTTTCTGGTATATTTCGTTTTTTATGTTTTGACCCTTTTTCCACTATTTACGAACGCCTATGAAAGTAAGTTATTTATGACACATTTTATAGGTTATATTCTATTAAAGCTATAAATAATTAGTTAATATTTCTGCTATGTTTAAGAAGTACGTTTTTTTTTATATTTGTTACCCCATTTTAAAAATTTTGCAGTATTTCGGATAAGTTTAAGAACTATGAAGTTTTTTAATTTTTGACCCCTCATTTAAACCCCTTGCCTACGCTCAATGTTTCCCAAAATCTAATCAGCTCCTTGCCATGCCCAATAGTATTTTTGTACCAAATTTGGTTAAAATCTGTTAAGCGGTTTTTGCGTTTTCGTGCATACAGGCAGACAGACAGACAGACAGACTGACAGACAGACAGACAGACATTTTTTTAAAACTACTTATTTATGTATAAAATGACCAAAAACAAGTATTTCCGGTGAAATTAAAAAAAAATTTTTTTTCATGAAACTAATAGTCTCCATATATACATATATTACATATTATATGATATGGAGAGCTAAAAATTCATCTATGTTTATACAAAATTGATTAAAATTTTTCCATTCTGTGTTAGGGCAATTTCAAATGTGGAAGTGCTAAAAGAATAATTTTAAAAGTGATTAAAATTAAATTTAAAATTGCATATTAAAATCAATATCTTTATTTTTTTAATATTCTTGAATCGCTATTCTAATTTTTTTCAGTTTACTTTTTTCTTGGGGTGTTCGGTTCTTATAAAAACTCCTCTTTACAAAACTTCTCTACATAAAAATATTCATCTTTATTTTCGTCACTAGATAAAAAACTAAAATGATAACAACGACGTTTTGTAACTGATTAGTAACTTCCTCAGGTTGAACAACATTTTTTTGAAATTGAAGTTGGTTGGTTTTAGGTCAATTATAGAAACACAGTAATTCCTCTGTCGACGTTTCGACTTTTATTAAGTCATCCTCAGGACAGTGAACAATATGTTTCTTTTGTCAATATTTTCAATTGTGAAGGACATTTACATATGATGAAATCAAAAAGTGGGTTTCTTTTAAACATATATTTTGCTTATACACTATTAAAATAGCAAAATATATGTTTAAAAAAAACCCCTTTTTGATTTCATCATATGTAAATGTCCTTCACAATTGAAAATATTGACAAAAGAAACATATTATTCACTGTCCTGAGGATGACTTAATAAAAGTCGAAACGTCGACAGAGGAATTACTGTGTTTCTATAATTGACCTAAAACCAACCAACTTCAATTTCAAAACACTTAGAGGTCACTAACACAACAGTTAAACATTTTTTTCCTTTCTTTTCTGAAATTACATACAAATTATTTACGATAAAACTATTTTTATATACGAGTACATATAATATATATATTTATTATTATATTTTTTTTATTATTACCTAACACAAATTCCAATACGTCATTTTCAATAAAATAACAAACAATTTTCTTTATCTTTACAAACACAACATTTAAAGCATTCAAATATAATAAAATACATTTTTATTTAAAAGATGAAACATATCAGGTAATAGATTCATCACAGTCGTCCAGGAAAGTGTTACTTTTCCTACTAAATACACAATATCCTATTACCTTACGGTTCTACAACAGACACATCCCAACAAGCCACTCTTTCAAGCAAAACTAATTTACTTCTCGATTGCTTAAACTAAACCTATATAATATAAACAGGAATCAAGAGCAGATATGTAACCGTACCTATGCATGTGTAATGTGCATACAAATAACTAGGCTTGTACGTATGCGACAAATGTCACTTTAACAGGATTACCTGGAGCAGTACACTGACACATATTATACAGTCTTAATGTATTTAATGTTTGTACTTATCTAATTATTTGAAATATACGGAATCTGTAACATATTACTGTTTGAGAAACCAGATTATAATAATAATAGTAATAGTTTACTCACCCATTGGCAAGTCATAATTTAAATGCGAATCGCTATGGCTTCTTTAAGTTTTGATGGAAATGTTCCAGCCTGAACAGAAAAGTGTATGCAGAAAATGCTATACTAAAGAACATGCCGAAAAAGCTGGTATAATTTATTGAGTTCCTAGAAATTCATATCAAACTAGATCTGGGTCGAGCGCATGTGTTATAGCAAAAGCTACGACGCTCTTAGGATTGGGAAGTCAAACATCAGGACTGACAAGAAGTCTTAGTCCAAACCAATAGCGGGTTTCGACCTTTGTTAATGAATTTTCGTCTATTCCAACTTGCAATTTGATGAAATCAGAGTTTTACCAGCTAAATTGGTTATATCTGTCTTTATGTCAATGTTTTAGCGCGTTCACAATACTTTCCCTCGATCGGGACAGTTAAAATAATAATTTTAATAAATTTTGTATTCTTAGGGCTGACTGTAAAACCAAGGTGTATTGAGCATGTATATAAAACAACAAACATTTATTCTTTTAAGTCCTCCTTTTCTCTTCTCCTAAAATATAAAAATAACAGTTGCAGAAGTCCATTCCATTTGTTAGACCAGTTATGTTTCACGACAATATTCCTCTACACTGCTATTATCTTTCTCACTTCTTATAGTGTATAACAAACATTTTCAAGAAGTATAAGTATAATACTCAAGCACAGTCATAAACAGGCGAAGCCTCGGCTCAAAGAAACTCATGGTGGAGAATCTGTCAACTTGGACCGTAAACAAAATTTAGCTTATATCTATATACGACAAAGTTTTCCACTAGAACTCAATAAAAGCTAAGGGAATAGGGAATATGATAATGGGAAACGTATATAAAATAAACAGCAGAAAGAAAAACATGGAGAGAGGATATGAAACAAATATTGGAAATAATTACAATTCGTTTTGACAGAATTGATCCAGTTAAATTGTTGCATAAGTTTTGTAAAATTAATTAAACTGAAACTTGATAAATTCAGAATGACAGATGGTTCTGAAGGACACAAGGAAAAGTTCCCAGCCAACTGATCAGAAAAATTGATAGAAATAAGTAATTCACTATTAAGTAGATGCGTTATTTTATTTTTTCTTTACACTATCATAATATAGAGATAATATCAAACATTACATCCATTCGCTCACATAGTCAAATCTTTGAAGTTATGGGCTATGCTTATAAAGTAATTTTGGCGGAGAGGCAGATGGTTAACGTAAATAATTGTGTTAGTTCTCCAGCCTCTGTTACTTTTGGAGTACCCCAGGTCACAGTTCTTGGGCCGTTCCTTTTCTTAGTTTATCTGAAGGACCTACTAAACTAGGTAAATTAATATGCTACGGATACGACACAGTGCAACTGGCGGAGTCCAATTTGAACATATTCACGAGTGATATTTGGGGACTTATATTTTTATATATGGTTGTACTATACAATTGTACTTAATATGGTGTCAGATAAATAAAATAAATAATTTATTTATTGCGAAATCAAACATATTCATACATGCATATAAATTAAACTAAATATGATTTAAGTTAGATGGGATATGAAGGTTTTTCCCGGAATATATAAGAGGGAGTACTACCCCTGAAGTCGGATGACTAGTGCGCAGGTTTCCTTGTTTCCTGTTAAACCTTTATACCTGAATACCCAAATTATTTAAAGAAAACAAAAAATATATAATGTTAACAAAAACAAACTAAGTATAAAAACAATGTTCTTGTCTTCCTTATATCCCAAACATAAGCCCTCGAAAATGCTCAATAAATTCAATCTGTACATATTATTCCCTATCACAGTGGCATTAATTAAAATCAATTAATCCATGAAGAAGAGCTTTTCTTGGTAAACTAAAAATCAACTTTTTGACTTATTTTTTAAAAGTTTGCTTTGATTTGTAACACTTAAGTTGTTTTGGAATTCTTGATATATATGGACCTAAGAAAAGATTGCTCCTTTGTCCTAGGTATATTCTTTTTGGCTTTTAAAGTTTTCGTCTCACATTGTTTTTTATGTCGTATATCGTTTTTGTGTTGTAGGTATATGTATAAATCCATGTTTGTATTTATGTTGTTTTAATTACTTAATTTCTACATGTAGGTTTCGTTCTTGGAGGCTGGGTCGTATGCAATATTTATAATAATAATAATAATAAACTTTATTTGGGTAAGCAAATATACATACAATTTAAGATTGCCCCCCAAAAAGGCAAGAGTGCAGCTAACATAGTTAGCTGATTTTACACTTATCCTCATACTACATTCATTCATCATCATGCATACCCTATTGTAATACTTAATGTTTAAGCGATAGAACTGAAACTAATAAAAAAAAAAACACTTGCTGCCAAAGTTATCAGTAGTGACAATAGTCAAATATAATATATAACAATCTTCACATCGTAAAAACCGTCCATATACAAAGAAAATAACTCTACAGGGTGTCCTACGGTGGCAACCCATTAGATTATTTCAGAAACTACTTCGAATTGAATTTTGAAAATTGCAGTGTCTATATTGTCAAATATGCTCTACTCAAATAATATAATAGCAACGGCGTAGCACTTCCGGTTATACCGGAAGTTGATGGCAACTTTGTTATTTTAAATGGAACACTCTATATATTATTACATTTTTGGATTCTAAATAAGATTTCAGACATATTTCATGTATCATGTCCTATACCTAACGTCAGTCGTTTTTGACTTATATCAAGATTTATGTCAAAATTGACAGTTTAGAGCTCCATAAGAATTACGTTTTTTCCGTGTAAATCAGTATTTAATAATTATTTTGCAGGTATTTTCTTATCAGGTGGGATCTTTTTTTTCGAATTGACAAGACATTTTCTGATTAATTTATACAGGGAGCTCAAAAAATTATATTGAAAACGGTTCAAGAAAAACAGTTGAAAGTCAATTTTTTCAAATGGAATGGGTATATTATTATTATTTTAACTTCCTTAGCATTAAAAAATAATGCAATTTTGTAATAGGTTATCATTTTCTAAAATGCATAGTTTTCGAAATATCGTCATTTTAAATTTTTCTGCAGCGCCTACCGTTGTGTCTCTGGAAGCTAGCTAATTAATTTAGTTAGCCATGAAAATAATGACATTTCTCTGAATTAGCATAAACGTCAAACTAAATATGAAATTAGTTGTTGCTATCCAACCAGTCGTTATTTATCAATATTTGTGACCATTATATTTTACAATAACTATTACAAAATGGAAAATATTTATTCATATACTGATATTATAAATGTATTATTAATCCATGGAGAATGTAACAAAGTGATTAATAGAACCTGTGGAGTATTTAACGAGAGAAACCCGCATTTGCCAACAATGACTAGAGAAAAATTAAGAAGAATTTTGAGAAATCAAATACGGTGGGGGCAGTGTCATGCAAATCGAGTACTACAAAAACTTGTAACTACAAATGAGGATATTGTGGTAAATGTTTTGGCATATTTTAATACATATCCTGAATCATCAGTGCGTGCTGCTGAACAAGATCTAGGAATTTCAAAAAATATTAAAAAGTAGTGGTTTACATAAATTTACATTCAAATATCTTTGTGCTCTGGAAGCAGGTGATGCCGAACGACGTGTACGGTTCTGCGAAACCATTTTAATACGAACGCAAGAAGATCCTGGGTTTCTGCAAAAAGTGATTTGGACAGATGAGTCGAAATTTTCGAGAGATGGAATCGTTAATAGACAAAATAGTCATTTTTGGGCTTCTGAGAATCCGCACGCTATTCGTGAACGAAATTTTCAAAATAAAATTAGTGTGAACGTTTTTTGTATGGTGAAAGACACACATGTTGAATATTTTATTTACGAGCATAATTTAAATACGGAAGGTTATCTTTATATTTTGCAAAATGTTGTGGCGCAGACGTTTAGGGCCTTGGGATTGGCCAGTGAGATCTCCAGATCTATCACCGCTGGATTTTTATGTTTGGGGGTGCAATTAAACAAAAGGTGTATTCCACCCCAATTAATTCAAAAGACTCATCCGAACTTCATTCGAAGCCTTACCTGGAGTCCAAATTGCACGAGCTGTCACCAGTGAATTTATTGAACGGGTAAATAAGTGTTAAAGACTAAATGGGGGTCATATCGAAGAATTAAATTAGTTTTGTTATCGTTAGTTGATTAACTTTTTTTAGTTGAAAATGTATTTAGTTTAATCTTCTGTTCATTTCTGCTGTATTATTTTAAATTTTAGTCTTAGTTCGTTGTAATACTTGATTTATATACCTCCCAACCTGCTCTAAATGATTTCTCAAAATTCTTCCAAATAGGGGTTTCTCTCGTTAAATACTCTACAGGTGATATTAATCACTTTCTCCATGAATTAATAATAAATTTATAATATCAATAAGTATTTTTTATTTTTAGTAATTTGACGTTTAGTTTGACGTTAAAATGACAATAATTTCATGGCTAACTAAATTAATTAGCTAGCTTCCAGAGAGACAACGGTAGGCGCTGCAGAAAAATTTAAAATGACGATATTTCGAACACTATGCATTTTAGAAAATGATAACCTATTACAAAATTGCATTATTTTTTAATGCTAAGAAAGATAAAATAATAATAATATACCCATCCCATTTGAAAAAATTGACTTTCAACTGTTTTTCTTGAACCGTTTTCAATATAATTTTTTGACCACCCTGTATAAACTAGTCAGAAAATGTCTTCGCAATTCGAAAAAGAAGATCCCACCTGATAAGAAAATACCTGCAAAATAATTATTAAATACTGATTTACAAGGAAAAAACGGAATTCTTATGGAGCTCTAAACTGTCAATTTTGACATAAATCCTGATATAAGTCAAAAACGACTGACGTTAGGTATAGGACATGATACATGAAAAATGTCTGAAATCTTATTTAGAATCCAAAAATGTAAGAATATATAGGGTGTTCCATTTAAAATAACAAAGTTGCTATCAACTTCCGGTATAACCGGAAGTGCTATGCCGTTGCTATTATATTATTTGAGTAGAGCATATTTGACAATATAGACCCTGAAATTTTCAAAATTCAATTCGAAGTAGTTTCTGAAATAATCTAATGGGTTGCCACCGTAGGACACCCTGTATATTAACTAACATAAATAATTCTGTCAAATTCTAGAAAATTCTCCGACTATCCCAATCCAGCCTCTGTCAAGAGAAATTGTTTCAGATTGCAGATTATATTTCTAACTAATTTTTCAATTTTTATATTATTTTTTCTGGCAAGCGTTTTGTTCCTAAATTAACTGTCCAAAATGGCTTACATTTAAATAAATAATCAATGCAGAAATACAATATTAGTAATGATTCACAACCCATTATTTAATTGGAAAACAGGTAGGTATTTGTTTGTAACAAAATACACAAATTGTATACATATTATATTCAAGTAACAATATGTATTGTATTATTGAAATTTCTCTCGTCAACTAAATAAACAATATAAATTCATTGATGTTTCATTATGATAATTTTCACCATTTTCTCTAGATAATTATTAATTCATATATTGATGGTTTATGTAAAATATTGTGAGTTAATATTGATATTACGAGGGTTGCCTTTTATATTTCGGGATTAAAGAACAAAAACAAATATTTATCATCGAAAATCACTTTATTGTTTTTCAAAATATTCCCCATGAAGATCTATACACTTTTGCATGCGTTTGAACCAATTGTCGAAGCACTTTTGCCACTCTGATTGAGGTATCTCCAAAACATGCATTCTGAATGCAGCAACCGCTTCTTCAGGTGTCCAAAGACGTTGACCTCTCAGTTTGTTTTTTACGTACGGGAATAAAAAGAATTCATTCGGTGCCAAGTCTGGACTATACGGCGGATTACAAAAATGCAGTTGTTTGAGCCGATGTGTGAGAGCTCGCATTGTCGTGGTGAAGAGTGATCCGTCTTCGGCGGTTGGTTTTCCTGATTTCTTGGAAGACAACTGGCAAACAAATGGTTGTGTACCACTCAGAATTGACTGTTCTGCGTTGTTCTAGTGGTACGGTTGCGACATGTCCAGTTTTTCCGAAAAAAACAGGCGACCATTTGCTTGGAAGTGCTTCGTGCGCGTACAACTTTTGTTGGATTTGGCACATCTTGAAACATCCATACAGTCGACTGCTGTTTCGTTTCGGGCTCATACGCGTAAATCCACGATTCATCACCTGTCGCGATGTCATAAACGTGTTTCGAAGCACCGCGATCGTATTTTTTGAGCATTTCTGTCGACCAATCGACACGAGCTTTTTTTTTGTGGGATCCAACGCGAACAAATTTTTTTGACAGCCAAATGTGACGATTTTGCAATATCAGTTCACGCATAGCATCAATGGTTTTCGGAACAACAACTGATTTTGGACGACCTTCACGAAATTCGTCTTGAAGTGAGCTACGACCACGATTGAATTCACCATACCATCGATAAACACTGGTCCCCGATGGAGCTTCATAGCCAAAAATTGAATTAAGTTCATCCATGCACTGTTGCTGAGTTAATCCACGTTGAAAGTTGTAAAAAATAAGCGCACGAAAATATTCACGATTTAATTCCATTTTTGGGTCCAAATGAATCTTTTAAGTTACTGTAAACAACACAAATAGCGCTCGTATGTCAAAACGTTCTGAGTACGTATAACCTCGAAAATGTCCAACTTTACGATAGAGCTGTCAGTTGCCAGATTGCAACACCAGGGTTTGCCAAATCCCGAAATATAAAAGGCAACCGTCGTATGTATACCTAATACGAGTATGGTTTGATAAGTTCGTGACCTTTAAAGTAATCAATTTTTTTGCGACAAATTATATTATTTTTCAGCAATGTTTCTTTTAAACTAGATACATTTAGTCCAAAGTGTTTACAATTTTTATTTCTTTACAAGAAATTCCTTTGGAATTTCCCAGTCGTTTTGTGGTAGTTTTATCTATGAAAAAAGCCATTGAGGGTTGTAAAAAAATTAAAGAAAAAAATTAAAAGAAACATTTTTGAGTTACCCCGTAGATCACCTCTAGGAGCTTATAGTTTAACTTTTAAAGAAATCTTGAATTGAAATCAAAAAATTACTGAAAATATTACTTTTTTGTCCTTAACAAAATAAATAAATAAATTTTTGACTCACCGCGTATATAAATTTAAAGTGCTTATGCTAAAAAAGTATGAGACCATTCTAACAAATTAAAAAAATATTTTTTTTTTCTATTTATTAGCTGCTGCCGTGTCTAAGTCTTGAGAAATAAATAGAAATATTTTTGAGTTACCTCGTATATAACCTCTATGAGCTTATAGTTTCACCTCTAAAAAATGTTGAATTGAAATTTTAAAAAATCAAAAAAACACTGAAAATATTACTTTTCTGTCCTTAAAAAATAAACAAATACATCTTTTACTAACCTCGTATATAAATTTAAAGTGTATGCTAAAAATTTCTAAACATTTAAAATTTATTTGATTGCAATCTGGAAAATTTGTTAAATGTCGGCTAATTAATGTTTTTTTTGCATCACCCTGTACATGCTACTTATTAATTAATGTTGTTATAATCTGATAAATACTTAATTTAAATAATAAATCCACATCTCTCTATTTGAAAATCGTTGGTGATAAATTAACGTTAACGTTAATAGCGGCGGACGTTATTTTTTGGGACTACCATATCTCTCTATTATGGTTCGTTGGTTTGTCATACTTTGGCAGTATTTTTTTCTAACGTTGGTGACACTTATTTTAGTTTAGTTGACACTTCTAGTTCACGTCATAATTTGGTTTTGGTAACAAATTGCTTGTGTCAAATAGTTTCTTTGTTTACATTAATAGCCTAACAGTTCTCGGCATTATTTTCATGTTTAAGATCAAGTCCATATAGTTGTAATAAATTTAGAAATTGTTAATAAAAAATAGAGGCGTTCAAAATGTGGACATACAGGCGTTTGTTTAAAATTTTGTGGACTGTAAAGTGGCCAACAACGAAGCTCTGTCTGCTCAGCGAAGATCTGTGTTAAATTAATTAAATTATGTACCTAACACAAAACTGTAAAGTGTATTGTTTGTATTTGTCGTTTAAGGAGTTTTAATTATTGTGTATTTTGAAATGAAAACATTGAGCAAGTAAGCGTAGTTATAGGTACGTGATTTTCTAGGTATAAGATAAATAAGTCGCAAATAAATTTTACTATAGGTAGTTCCTTATTCCTTACTTCTATTTATATGGATACCTATAGGTATGTGGCTACTTGTTTAATATAGGTACAAAAAATATCTATATTTAGCTTCATTGTAAGTTTTTAATATACCTACTACTTAACATTTTTGTAACAAAAACAATAATGAAAGAACTGATTCGGTAGCAAAACTAAATGTAAGTATTTTAGGTTAATTTGTGACGTCATCCTATACATATGTTACAACTCAGATCAGCTGTAAAATATTTTGGGGCGCACATTGTTCACCTCTAACCTCACACACTTTTTTTGTTGTGTAAAAGGAACGTGCATTTAAAATAGGTGAGTGAAAATTGCTACTCCTCGTTGTTGTGAAATGAGATTTAAAGATTAATACTTGTTCAATGCAATTTACGTTGTTCTTTTTATACGATTGTGACTAAAAATATACGAAATTGCTTGTCCGATATGTTTTTCTAAGAATATAGTCATGAAAATGGTTTTGAAAAAAAATCGACAAATTCCAATATAGTTGACACCTCTAGTTTTACGTCATAATTTGGTTTTGGTAAGATGTTTTTTCTAACACGTCAAACAAATTGCTTGTGTCAAATAGTTTATTATTTTCTTTGTTTACATTAATAGTCTAAAAGTTTTCGGCATTATTTTTATGTTTAAGATTAATTTCTATCAACATGTTGTATATTGTAGTGTTATAAAATGGTTATTCGATATAGTTGTAATAAATTTAGAAGTTCTCATTATGTATTTAAAGTAATTTTACTGAAAAAGTGATAATAACCTAAAGTGACAGTGTCATGAAAGCCATCAGATGGATGGATGTGATCATATGTTTGTGAATAGCCCAAGAAAAATAGTTGATATCGCCCTCTGTGTCGCACACTTAAATTAACTGTGTAGATGTCATTAAATTAATTAATAAAATAGTGAGACCGTATTAAATCCAGCACTTTCGGCAATTATAAGGATTAATAATTTCTTGAAGTACTAATTCATTTCAAAGAAGAGCGGTATGCAAATCAAAGATAAATGAAACAAGGTCTGCTCCACAAAATGTTAATATATCTGTTCAAACTATGTTAACCAAACATGTTTCGAGACTTGCTGGTCTCATCATCAGTGGTCCATAAATAAAGGAACCTTCGTCATTAAGTAGTAGACAGTTTAAGCATGTATACAAGCACCCTGAGAAATTTAATAAGGTTATGAAATGTTAGCCAGTAACACAACATTTTCCCCTATTGAAACGTCACTATAAAATATCTGACCATCAATTTAGTTAAAATTCCCGCTCACTTACCAGCTTTAGACCATATACGTTCGCTGTAAGCCATGTCATCAATACTTGCGAAGTGCCTCACGGCAATGATGGCCCGACACATTGAAAGTGCAAAAGAGAGATAGAGTGGTTTTAGAGCCCAACTCTCACCAATTAAATCACACTTAATGGAAATTTGCGTATCCTCTCATTGATTTGACATCGTCTCTATTAATTACCATTTCGTTCTACAGCTCTATATATCTATTGTAGGCTCTATATGGATTTAGAGGAATACTCTGTTTTCTGAAATTGTTAAATTTTGTTGTTAAACTTAATCGCCACTTGCCCATGATGAATACAGTTGCTGTGACTAGTAAAGAAATACAAAAAAATCTTAAAGAAAGCAATCACAAACCTGATATTTAAATACTACAAACTCTCTTGCAGACAGAGAAGCTGTTCAACATACAATAAGAGGATGAAATTATAGTAACCATCTCAGGGATGTAACACAACATTTTACCCTATTGAAACCTCACTATAAAAGCTCTGACCATCAATTTAGTTAAAATTCCCGCTCACTTACCAGCTTTAGACCATATACGTTAGCTATAAGCACCAACACTCTATGTCATCAATACTTGAAGTGCCTCACGGCAATGATGGCACGACACAGTGAATGTGCAAAAGAGAGATAGAGTGATTTTAGAGCCCGACGCGACCGACTCTCAGCAATTAAATCACACTTAATTGAAATTTGCGTATCCTCTCATTCATTTGCCATCATCTCCATTACCATCTCGTTCTACCGCTCTATATATCTGTTGTAGGCTCTATATGGATTTAGAGGAAAACTCTGTTTTCTGAAATTGTTAAAATTAGTGGTCGAACTAAATCGCCACTTATGTATCGTCAATAGAGATGTCTAACTATTTGATAGTATGTTTCACATTTCTTGAATGCGATTTAAGTATAGTATAGTACGAGAGTTGCCTTTTATACTTCGGCATTAGAGAACAAAAACCAATAATAATAAATAATAATAATAAATCATTTATTGTGAAATCATAAATTACAAAAAATCAAATGAACTCATACATAAATTAGTAATTTCAGCAAAAGGAAAGAGTTTGACTTTAAGTCATTCTTCCACTCTTCCTAAGATATAAAAAAATACATATACGCACACAGTTAAGAAGGAATAAAAAGCAGGAAACCAGAGCTAATCAACAATATTTAAATTTTAAGTACATAAATTAATAGCACATCAAATAACAGAAATACACATTCTTAATTGGCTTTTAAATGAACTGTGTGACAAGTCCAACAAATAATATACAGAATTCAGCAATTTAGGCGCCATACACGAAAATGAACCCTCATATCTAGCGGTTCTGGGCTGGGGAATAGTGAAAGAATTAGTCCGTATATTCACATTGTGAACACTAGAACGCCTGTTCAATAGTCTATATAAGTAAGACGGCGATTCAGAATGATACAATTTATATAGCATCATAATGTAAAAAAAATTTCAGTCTAGAACCGAGTCTAATCTCAGACAGTCTCTCATAGAATGGAGTTATATGTGCCCTATAAGGCACTTTACAGACATACCTAATGCAAGCATTCTGCACTCTTTGAATCTTGGCTTTATTATAATCTGTTAGAAAGCTATAATATACCTGAGAGCAGTAGTCAATGTTGGGATACACCAATGCTCTAACCAGAGAAAGCTTCGTCCTTTCATCCAAAACATCCTTAAGATGATACAATAACTTCAGTCTATAAAACGCATTCTTATAAACATGGATGCAATGCTCATGAAATGACAGTCTGGTATCGAAAATAACACCCAAATTACGGGCCTCTCTCTTCCACTGGACTTCGCCGCTATTAATCTTTACACCGAAAGCAGTCTCAACAAGCTCAGTCGCACGCTCATTTCCAAAACACATTGCAATTGACTTTTTTGGATTAATTTTTAGTCCATTGTCAAGGCACCATCCCGAAAACCCACACAGATCCTTGTCCATATCCCTCATCACTCTAGGCAAGTCACCCAGAGGGAATGACATATAAAACTGGATATCGTCCGCATACATATGGATACGACAGTGTTGAACCACGCTGCCTATGTCAAAAGTATACAAAGAAAACAGAAGAGGGCCCAATATGCTACCCTGAGGGACACCACATGTTGTTTCTTTAAAGTCAGATAAATCTGAAGGGCTAATTTTAACTCTCTGTTTTCTATGAACTAAGTAATTCCGAAACCATTCCATGCATGTCTCGGTGAAACCAATATATTTCAACTTAGACAAGAGCAAATCAAAATTCACCAAGTCAAACGCCTTACTCTGGTCCAATAAAACAAGAACCGTGAGCTCTGAATTGTCCATTGCTCGTGCAATATCATCTACGACTTTTAGCAACGCAGTGTTAGTGCTATGCATCCTGCGAAATCCGGACTGAACTTCAGGCAATAAATTATTCTCATTCAAAAACTGTTGCACTTGCCTGCTAACTATACGCTCAAAAACCTTGGAAAATGCGGGCAAAATGGATATTGGTCGAAGGTCACTGAATGTAGACGGACGGGAAACCTTAGGCAGTGGTATAACATTAGCTGTCTTCCAACTTTCAGGAAACGTGCCACTCTCAAGAGACTTATTAAAAATATGTGTTACCACATGTATACAAAAAGGAAGCACCATTCGGATCATTCTTATATTCACACCATCAATGCCATAAGACTCAGACCTGACTGAACGCACACTCTCAAAAACATCCTCATTTGATATCTCATGAAACTCAAAACGAAGATGTTCCCCAAATGTAGTAATGTTATAATATTAATCATCGAAAATCACTTTATTGTTTTTCAAAATATTCCCCATGAAGATCTATACACTTTTGCATGCGTTAGAACCAATTGTCCAAGCACTTTTGCCACTCCGATTGAGGTATCTCCAAAACATGCATTCTGAATGCAGGTGTCGAAAAACGTTGACCTCTCAGTTTGTTTTTTACGTACGGGAATAAAAAGAAGTCATTCGGTGCCAAGTCAGGACTATACTGCGGATGACTCATCAAATCGATATTTTGGGTGCTCAAAATGCAGCCGATGTGTGAGAGCTCGCATTGCCGTGGTGAAGAGTGACCCGTCTTCGGCGGTTGGTTTTCCTGATTTCTTGGAAGACAACTGGCATACAAATGGTTGTGTACCACGTAGAATTGACTGTTCTGCGTTGTTCTAGTGGTACGGTTGCGACATGTCCAGTTTTTCCGAAAAAACAGGCGACCATTTGCTTGGAAGTGCTTCGTGCGCGAACAACTTTTGTTGGATTGTTTACTTTCGGGCTTGTACGAGTAAATTCACGATTCATCACCTGTCACGATGTCATAGACGTGTTTCGAAGCACCGCGATCGTATTTTTTGAGCATTTCTTTCGACCAATCGACACGAGCTTTTTTTTTGGCCGATTGACAAATTGTGTGGGATCCAACGCGAACAAATTTTTTTGACACTCAAATGTTTATGCAATATTGAATGTATGCTGGTCCCACTAATGTCTAAGGTTGTCTCAATGTCTTGATAGGTCACATGACGATCTTGCAATATCAGTTCGCGCACAGCATCAATGGTTTTCGGAACAACAACTGATTTTGGACGACCTTCACGAAATTCGTCTTGGAGTGAACTACGACCACGATTGAATTCACCATACCATCGATAAACACTGGTCCTTGATGGAGCTTCATCGACAAAAATTGAGTTAAGTTCATCCATGCACTGTTGCTGAGTTAACGTACGTCGAAAGTAGTAAAAAATAATCGTACGAATATGTTCACAATTTAATTCCATTTTTGGGCTGAGATGAATCTTTTAAGTTACTGTAAACAACACAAATAGCGCTCGGATGTCAAAACGTTCTGAGTACGTATAACCTCAAAAATGTCCAACTTTACGATAGAGCTGTCAGTTGCCAGATTGCAATACCAGGGTTGCCAAATCCCGAAATATAAAAGGCAACCCTCGTATAATGAAACTGAGCTGGTATTGTTACGGGTTATACATAGTGTGTCTAGCAAGGTGCTAACGTAAATAAAACGCTGCATATAATATGTGCTACAGTGTTAATTATAATCTTCTGCAATTATGATGCAAAACTGCTTTGAAGTGTAACCTTCGTAACTATCAAAACAATTCTGGTAAATATGTGACTAATGACAAACAAAAACTATTAGGGGCAGAGCGTAAATAAATTATAATCAAAACTATAAATGTACAAAACAATTTATTAAAATAATTACTAGCAGTATTATTGTTCCCTTTCCAGTTTGTTGTGCTGCTGTGGTTTTGGGAGACGCTTTTCATTAAGCACCACTGGATTTTGTTTGAGATATTAATCAAAAAGTTTCATGAGTGCAAATGAATAATAACGCTCGATCAAAATAATGTTTTATACAGAACCGTATATTAGGATATATTTTACAAACATTTTGGTAAATACAGCTGTTCAGGGTTGAGTAGTGGAATGCTACAACTTACTACATAGTCGGGGAGCCTATGGAAAGATGATATTGGTCTGTTGGGTCAAAGGCGAAAGCAACGAAAGAGCGGCGAACCTTTCAAGCATGCATCTTGCAATTCTGATAACAAAAATCAAAGCTTTTACCCGGTTAGACTAGAAGTCAAAATGGAATGAGACAAACAATAGACTCACACGTGAGTTTCTGAGTTTTCCGAAAACGCTGCAAGAACACATCTACATCAAAGGATATTGTATGATACAAACTCTCTGCAAAGCCCGGAGTTGTTGCCGGGATTGTTTTAATTAATATGTTCAATAACCTAAGGGTTTGGTTGAAATTGCGGAGCATATACAAGAGGCTTTGGCCATCCTCCACAAATTTCAGTTCCTCATCCAGATGCTGGCGCTAATTTAGCTTAGTATATTCTCACATTGTTGGAGCTGAGTTACCTTTACTCGAATCACTGCAGTAGCTGTGAGTGTATTGTTCTTTAGTTACAAAAGCAACTTTACAGGGAATCAACTTAAAGATGTTAAAGAAAATTGGTACAATTGCAAAACTGTAGTAAAGCATTCTTAAGTGACTATGCAAATAAATTTCGTGAGCAAATTTTTTATTAAATAGATTTTATAAAGATATTATTGTGGGTGTAGATTGTAGATTGTTTTATCGGAGTCGTTTAGGCGGTTTGGCCTCCCCTCACTTCGACCTGCAGAAGATCTTACATATTCAATTAGAACAAAACATTTACATAGTCTTCTTTGTGACCAAGAGAAACCAGACCAGACTAGCAGATTGCTTTAGGATTTCCTTAGTTTCATTATCGAATAAATAAATAAATACGATTACACGTTATTGTCTAACAGGCAGAACCAAATAAAAACAATGCAAAAATAATCCTAGATACTTAATTATTGACATACAAATTCCCAATCCATATTTTGAATTCATGTGAGACCTTAAATTCATAAAGAATCATTAGCCTGCACTGGCCGCCATAAACACGTTAAATCTTATTAATATAAACAATGTATATCGATGACCAAGATGCATATTCAAGCTTAGATCTAACGAAAGACTACTTACTTACTTTTCGTGTCCGGAATACCATATCATATCAAATTCTCAGCTTCCAAAAATCACATATTATGTGGCTATGTCATTTGGGAGTATAAGGTCCTCCTCTGTGCAAGTGTTTAAGCACACGACCATATGTTGGTGCTCTTGGGTTGCGCCGCATTCACAGGTGTCATCCCCTTTTTTAGGTTGCTGTTACATCGTGTGACTCCCGCCCTTAACCTGTTCAGCGTCCTCCACGTCGGGAAAGGCAGATGGTGTCGTTCTTCATTAGCCTCGATCCAAGTGCGGGCAGCACCCACTCGTCATAGATTTGTCTGGTGGGCTTCAGGCGTGGTCTCTAGTGGTCTTGTCGGCCGGAATCGATTTAAGTCTACGCGGTTGCATTTGGTGCCCATATACGGGATGTCTCTGGTCTTTTTCTTGCCTTCTAGGCTCAGCCCCCGCGGCAACTTTGGGAAATTTCCTCCACCGACGTCGGTTCTAAGCAGCCAGACACCATGCGTACCGTCTCGCTCAGTGCTACGTCCACGTGCTGAGTATGAGCGAAATTGAACCACACCGGCGCAGCATACTCCGCGGCAGAAAAGCATAAAGCAAGAGCCGCAGTCCGGAGTGTGTGCGGTTGTGCTCCGAACTTTGTGTTTGTTAGTTTTCGGATAATATTGTTTCTTGTGCATACTTTCCCTTTGACCTCCTGACAGTATTTTCGAAAACTCAGAGTTCGGTCCAGGAGTATGCCTAGGTATTTCGGGGTGTTGTTATGCTCCAACTCTTGTCACCCTTATCTTCCTTGTTTCTAAGATGGAAAGCACACACCCGTGTCTTAGTACGATTGGCTTTGAGGCCGTGATTTTTGTAGTAGGCTGCTAGGTCCTCCAAAGTGCGGTTAGTTTTCTAACCACCAACATCTCTAATCGTTGAAAGTTCGACCTTAAACTGCAATAGCCAGATCATCGGCGTATATGAAATGCTTTGTCTTTCCATTTATTGGTTGGTCATTGGTGGAGATGGTGTAGACGATTGGCGGTAGGACGCTGCCCTGGGGTTGGCCGTTTTTCTGAGTACCCCACCGGATATTCTTGGCTGTATTGTTACAAAAATCCGTCAGGCGAAAATCCTTGGTGATGTCATAGAACTTTGTTACCAGCCTGTGATGGTTCAAGGTATCGTTGGCAGCGAATAGAGCTACGAAAACGACTCCTTTTATCTGCTTCCGCCGAGATTGAGGGTTACGAA
Organism: Apoderus coryli; assembly: GCA_911728435.2. Classification (NCBI taxonomy): domain Eukaryota; kingdom Metazoa; phylum Arthropoda; class Insecta; order Coleoptera; family Attelabidae; genus Apoderus; species Apoderus coryli. Next base: position 13,232,855 of record OU452209.1, on the reverse strand, counting down.
AGAGTTATAAAGGTTTTTTAAAAGGCAGTCACTGTTATAAATATACAAAACATCGTCCCTGATCACAGAACAACTTTCCAAGATCGCGCCATCAATATTTTACATTGTTTAATATTTAATGAAAGTCTATTGCGAACACACCAACGTAAAATATCAACGTCCGCCTGCAATCAAGGCAGTCCTCAAAACTGCACACAGTCCTGTAAAGGGTAAGATCATCAGCAAACAGCACATGATTTCTAGATATACATATATTAGTAAAAATTGAATAGATCAGAGGAGAAAGGTTGACACCTTGCTGGTAGCAGGAAACAAATTAAACTCGTGCCATTATACTCGACGTGCTACAGTAGCCTAGCCTTTCACTTAGGTTAGGCCTTCGCGATGTAGTATAAATTGAACTCACCTGCACCCCTTCTCCAACTGCTGGCAAAACACCCTATAGAAAAGGTGCAACGTTTGTTACAGTCGACCGATTACGATTTATACGATAAAACTATACAAATATATTCTTACCTTCACCCGAAATTTATTTTCCTTGACTAACTGTCCAGTGCAACTCAACTATGTCCGGTGCATTAAAAACATTTCCTGAAACTAATTAAATCAACGTTGCGGCGATCGCACACAAGTTTTCCCACCGACAAAGTTTTCTCGCAAAATTTAATTATCACCTTGCGCGATTTCTCCCAAAAAATAGAAGCGGAAATTTAGAGAGAAATACCCTACACTTGGACCACGCTTTCACAATTAATCAGAGTTATAATTTGAGTTTTAGATTTGAAAAGTTGTACGGTTGAAATGCTTTTTCAAAAACTTTACTATATAGCGCGCAGTCGAGAAGATACTTGGCAGGTTGCTGTGTCGGAATTTGAAGAACCATGGAAAGTATTTCCCGGTCTAAGTTTTGATTCATTAAAAATGAACGTATTCAAAGGGAAGAGTGTACTAGATTAATTATTTTTCACGCTGGAATAAATTACTTGTCAAAAAGGGATAAATCCTTATAGTTCATGAACAATGGCGTGTATTACTACGGGTGGTCCCATTTAATTTTCCCACGTTGCTGCCGCTGATTGAATTCAAATTTACGGTATGGTTTTGAACGATATGCAATGTTTCAGTTACCCTCATGCCTCCGTCCCTGTCCGAAGCACTGGATTCTGTAGTGTACGTTCAGCCAAAGATATGAGATGGAAAAGAACTAGTCCCGAAGTCAAGGCATATTTTTGGATCAAGCTAATCAAGACCGATAAAGTATTTTATCAGTTTTTCTTTCGATATACACTATCATACGATAACAGTAAATATTGAGTAAAAGAGTTACTATACATACATTATGGCGCAGAACATTGCAGCTATTTCCAAAGTGGGCGCCTTAACTTGAGATCCTCTTAAGCAACTGAACATCAGTCGAACTTGCCTGAGGAGATGTTTGCATAAAGATCTCAGATAACTCTCTTACCAGGACCAATTGATTCATGAATTGCAGCAAAATGACCACATGATTCGTTACCGCTTCGGAGCAGATAGAAATTTACAACATTTCTGTTCAAAGGATTATTTTTTTGTAAGACCGATATCCTCCTCGACAACTACGTTGACTTTAACGTGCTCTTTTGTTTATTAATGGATAATAAATTATTTTTTTATATTTACGAAGAAAATTTAGATGGGAGAAAAAATTTGGACATATTACGGAACGACGTTAAACCAATATGGTACTTGCTGGTGCCAATTGGATGGAACTCCACCGCATTGTACTGCAGAAGTGAAAAACGTGTATAAGACACAGTGGCGGCTTGTGGCAGTTTAATGTGCTGAAGCATAACATAAAATAAAGTCATAATATACTTAATATGTAGTCCGAAGCACTGGCAAGGGTGTCAACTGCCGCATACAGGGAAGGGAGAGACCGAAATAAATAATGTTTTACTATTATGACACGAATAAAAAAAGAGGGAAATACCTATAGGTATGTAAATTAAGTATGTTAAATAGTTGAATAGGATAAAACCTGCTTCAGATGAAGACGAAATTCAAAATTACAGTTTTATGGAGAAAAATAATTACACAATAAAATAGAATTAAATACTTAAATATTATTAATTTGACTGATTATTCATAGGACAAGCCGCCACTGATAAGACACCAATTAACACACGATAGGAGTTGTAGTCGACAAGTAACTCTACGATGTAACTATTTGGTCAATTTCTGGCGATTCTTTATTCGTAACGTTGATTATGGCGTTTGCCTACTAGATGGTTTCTGCAAATTGCGGTCTATTATAACAAAAATGTAGAAAATATTAAAGAAATGGTATAATTTAGGTATAGAAGTAGAAGAATAATCATTAAAGAGGCTATTTCTTTGTTGTAATAATCCATTGTAGAGAGGAGTATCAAGCATTAAAGGAAATAAAACGACGTCTACTCCACAAAATGTCATATATATATGTTCCAACTAGAACAATCATCATCAGACATGTTTCGAGATGCATCATCTCATTATCAATGACAAAATTATTCAAATATCTTCCTTTAAAGGATCAATCCGAACATTTATACATTTAGAAGCTAATTAATAATAAATAGATATGAGTTCACAATCAGACATATACGAAAACATAACTAAAATAGTTAACATTTTCTGCAACGTTGAAATTCGGTTGACAAATTAGAGGTTAAAAATAAAACATTAAAATTAAAAGCTAGTTCAACAAGTCAAAGACAGATCGCACAAATAGGCAAAAATATTTATTGAAGTGATAAAGTCAACTGGAACGCTGTGTGATCAATCGTTGTTTAGGAAAATTGGATAAAAGATTAAACAATAGCGAAAATAGTAATAAACTATAATAAGAACTTGGGGCAGTAGGTTAGTTTGAGGTGAGTGAAAGTAAATTAAAGGAGGCAAACACAGGATATAATATAACAGATGTTGCAGCGGTAAAAGGAACTCAGTCACTTTGGTCTCGTTTGCAGATGACACGGCTCTTTTTGTTGAGGGGGGAAACTGGACTGAAGTTAAGGAGCAAGTAGTATATTTGCCTTTTACAAATAATGTTAAAACGCTGCCCCTGGATACTAATTTGAATGTGTTCCTGCCTCAGAGAAATCGGCCGTGGGAGATAGAGAGACGAGACTCAGTTAAATATTTAAAATGGGATCTTCATATAAACTCTTTAGTCTCAAAAATACGATCGCTGATGTTTATTTTTAAACAACAAGAAAAATACTTACGATCAAGGAAAATATGACCCTCTATTACTCGTTGGTCCAATCTTTGCTAAGTTACGGAATAGTCGGTTGGGGAGGGGCTTATAATTCCAATTTAAAGCCACTATTTATTATTCAAAAGAGGATTCTAAAAATAATATTTCATCTGAATGTTCGATTTCCATCAGTCTCTCTATTTCATAAGTGCAAAGTTCTAAATATCCGAAACTTGTTTTATAAAGCAGCTTTATTGCAGTTGCATAAGGATAAAATGTTGCTTAGTCCGATTGAGCATAAACACAATACGCGACAAAAATATAATAAAAAAATACGACAACCAAAAACAGCAAGAACTATCGGACAAAGGTCTTTTTTTTATATAGGCCATAAATTTTATAATGTTCTACCAGAAAATATAAAAGCAAAAATGTACTTGGCGTGTGTTGTAGGTTCGAGTATTTGGAACAGAACACTTGTATATTTCATAGAACTAACTTTAATAATCATACTATTCTAATTTTTAAAAATGAACATGAATACATGGTTAAAACATAACGTGGCGTCTATAGTTATCTTTTTCTAATGTCAATCCTTTCGCACATACCGGCGTTTCTGAAAGGGCTGTTGCCAAAGCAATATATATAAGATTAATCACAACAGCTCCTCCCTTAGTGAAAACTATAAGTCCAATTTAATCGGGGGTTTTCGAACTCTTGTAGATCGCCTTACAAATGTTTCTGCTGCAGGATCTACATTTGTTTTATTGTTTACCGGTAGTTCACTACTTTCACTTGAATCACTTATCACTTTATTAGCACTACTTAACCTAGGTACATTTTTATTAATTTCTACAGGTTCAGCAGTTTCAGAATGTGTATTTTGCGAGTTATCAATATTCGGAACTTGAATATTGGAACTAGTATCTATGGGTGTGTTAATATCAATTTCTTTTAACTGATTAATATGGCGTTTCCAGTATCTACTGTCATCTAATTTAACTGTGTAATGAAGTTTCCCTAACTTTTCTACAATATGACCAAACATCCACTTGTCATTGTGAATATAGTCACGCGCAGCTACTCTGTCGCCGACGTGTAAATCCCTACATTTTATTTTTGTATTTATATATTCTGAATTTTTATTTTTAGAAGAATCAATAGGTTTAATTAAATCAATCCTGGATCTAATTTCCCTACCGAACATTAAGACTGATGGAGACTGTTTAGTAATGCTATGTGGCATTTTTCTGTATTGTAATAGTAATTTACAAAGCTCCCTTTCTCTATCGACGGAAGTTGGATTCATAGCTCTTAGAGATTGTTTTAAGGTTTGCACATATCTTTCGGCTAAACCGTTTGTAGCGGGATGATATGGTGCTGTTAAAATATGTTTATCACCATTTTGATTTAGAAAAGATTTGAATTCGTACGAAATAAATTGTCTTCCATTATCGCTTACAAGAGATGTTGGTATGCCAAATCGTGAGAAAATTTGTCTGCAAAGTTTTATTGTAGTCGAAGTTGTCATATCTTTAGTAACATAAATTTCAGGCCAACGCGAGTATGCGTCCACTAAAATAAAATAAAAACACCCGTAAAACGGCCCTGCATAGTCTACATGCACGCGTTCAAATGGTTTATCAACACTCTCCCATGCATGAATTGGTACTAGCCTCGGGTTATTCATGATTTTATTTCAAGAAGTACAACTTTTAGTAATTTGTTCTAAGTCCCTATCTATAGTGTTCCACCAACAATAGCTTCTAGCTAATCCTTTCATCTTCGATATGCCAAAATGCGCAGTGTGTAACTCTGCTAAAATTTGTGATTGTAAAGTAGCAGGAATAACTACTCTTATGCCACGAAAAATACATCCTTGTTGTATTGAAAATTCTAACTGATCGATGTTGAACCGTAAATGACTTGGAACTATTTTTCCGGTATTTAGACCCTCTAATAAAAATTTTAATTGTGGATCTTTGGATGTTTCTAAACTTAATTGTGAAACTGTCACGGGTGGTAGTCGCGAGAGAAAATCCGCAATACCATGCAAATCCGTACCCTTGTACTTAATATCATAATTGAAAGCTTGTAAAAATATAGCGTAATGTTGCATTCTAGTTGCTGATAATATCGGCAAACTTTTCTTCGGATTAAAAATTTGTATTAGCGGTTTGTGATCTGTATAAAGTGTAAAACGTCTTGCGTATAAAAATTGGTAAAACTTTTTTATTCCAAAAATGAAATGCGAAATCACTGCTCCCACCCCGTAAGGTGATGCATCAGTAGCTAGTATAATTGGTAAAGTAGGATCGAAATGTATGAGAAAATTTGAAGAAATAATTTTCTTTTTAACTAAATCAAAAGATTTTTGACATTCCAAATTCCAAATAAATTTTCTATCTTTATGTAGAAGTAAGTTTAAAGGATATAATAATGTACTTAAATTCGGAAAAAATCGCCCGTAATAATTAACTAGCCCCAAAAATGATCTTAATTGAGTTTTATCAGTAGGTTGTGGTGCACTTTGTATAGCTTCCACCTTATTTTTCATTTTATGTATACCGTGTTTATCTATCAAGTAACCACAATATTCAATTTTGTCAGACATAAATTCACATTTTTCAGAGTTCACTTTGATGTTATATTTTTGTAATCGAGAAAATACTTCTTCTAATCTTTGTAAATGAATATCGTCCGTATTACCTGTGACCTTAATATCGTCAAGAAATACAGTTACTCCCGGTATACCCTGTAGTATATTTTCCATTTCGCGTTGCCAAATAGCTGGAGCGGATGCTACCCCGTACATTAATCTATTGCACTGATATAAGCCTTTATGCGTATTCAAGGTTAACAAGTGCCTATTCTCCTGACGTATTTCTAATTGTAAGTAAGCTTGCTTTAAATCAAGTTTACTAAACTTTTGTCCGCCTGCCATACTTGAAAAGAGTTCATCAATAGTAGGTAATGGATGTTCGTCCACTAAAAGATTTGAGTTTAGCGTGACTTTAAAATCGCCACAGATTCTAATCTTTTTGCCCTTTACAACCGGTACAATCGGAGTTGCCCAGTCTGAATGATCGACTTTAGTTAGAATGTTTTGACTAACTAGGTTTTCTAATTCTTCTTCTACTTTAGATAAAAGAGAAAATGGTACTGTACGTGCTTTCATAAAAATAGGTTTTGTATTCGGTTTTAAATGTAATGAAGCTTGTATTCCGGCAATTTTGCCTATTTCACTGGAAAATAACGAACTATATTTATCCTTTAACAATTTTAATCTGTCAGAACAATTACATTATGTATTTGACCATCTCAAAGATTTAGTTTTATTTGACGAATCCATTCGCGCCCTAGCAATGGCATTCTGTCAACTGAGACAATGTAAAGGTTCAAAATATAGGTTGAATTTCTATACTGCACATCACAGGGAAAATACCCTACCACATCTAGCTTAGTTTTACAGTAAGTAATTAATTTCAAATCAGTATTAACGATGGTAGATTCTGGAAAGCCATCAAGAAATTGTTTCATACCCATGATACTAACCGAAGCTCCACTGTCTACTTCGAATTCAACATTTGCTCCATTTACCTGGATTGTAGTCAGAAATTTTTCACGAAACTCTGTATGTTCCGCCTCCAAAGCTACAATTTCTTCCACTTGCTCAACCTGCTCTACAGATTTTATATTATTTTGCCTTGTTTTTGTACACACTTTTTGTAAATGACCTTTTATATTACAATTTTTACAAATGACATGCTTTCTATTACAATTATTTGCATAATGATCCTTACTACCACACCTGTAACATTGATTACTAAGTTTTACATTTGAATTTGTACTTGTATTGGTATTTTTATTAGGAAATTTGTTTATTGTAGGATTAACATTATGTTTCTTATTTTTATAATTAACAAAATTAACGTTACCTTTGTTATTATGTAATAAATTAACATCTTTTGTAGAAATTTCCATACTTACAGCTATCTCTAAAGCCCTTTCTAATGTTAGATCTTTTGTTTCTAATAGTCTATGTAAACTTTTATCACTGCGTAAACCAAATACGAATTGATTCCTTAAAGCTGTTTTAAGATAATTACCAAAGTTGCAGTTAATTGCCAACTTCTGTAATGCTGTCAAGTATTCTTGTACGCTTTCGCCTTCTTGCTGCCTTCTTTTATTAAATCTAAAATTCTCAGCAATTTCTAGCGGTGCTGGATTGTAATATTGTTGCAATAAATCTGTTAGGAATGCAAACGTTTTCTCCCACGGATCTTCGGGTGCTAATTTATCGCTTATTGTATCAAATGCTTCAGATCCCATATAATGAAGTAGGTATCCAACTTTCTTCTCTTCTGGTACATTGAAAATTTTAAAAGCGCCTTCTAACCTTTTTACCCATCTATTCCATTGTGATTTTGTATTATCAAATTGTTCTATTGTGAAAATATTATTTTCCGCCATTCTGGATTGTACTTGTATTTGTACACTTGTAAATACTATTATAATCCTATCGTCGTCGCCAATTTGTTGTAGGTTCGAGTATTTGGAACAAAACACTTGTATATTTCATAGAACTAACTTTAATAATCATACTATTCTAATTTTTAAAAATGAACATGAATACATGGTTAAAACATAACGTGGCGTCTATAGTTATCTTTTTCTAATGTCAATCCTTTCGCACATACCGGCGTTTCTGAAAGCGCTGTTGCCAAAGCAATATATATAAGATTAATCACAACAGCGTGTTTTAAAAGGACGGTGAGCTGTTGGCTTGGGGAGTATAATCCCACATTAATGACATAGGTAATTCATATATTATGCATATTGCTTTAAATTTATTTTTAGAGGACTGTGTCTGTGCTATGTGGGATCGTACGCAGAAGAAATTGTGTTTCTCTTTTTTTCTGTTTATCTGTATTTTAATGCTTTAAATTTATGGTTATCGGTATTATTATTATATCTGCATAGCATCGGGGAACCATATTATATTGTTTTGATATTTTGTGTTTGGGGGGATTTATGTTATGGGATTTGAGATTGTTCAGTTCAGGGTCAGGATGGAGCTGTGAACAGAAAAAATATAGAGTATCGGCCGTTGAGCGGGAGCGGACAAGTTTTACTAAAAAACTTTTGTTCCTTGCTCAGAGGTTTGAGTATTATATATTTAAGTCGTATAGCATAATATTATTTTTTTCTTATATTTATTTCTGGCTTTATATGTATTATAAACAAGTTTATATTTTGTGGATTCTTTTTTGAATTGAAATAAATATATTATTATTATTATTATTAAAAAAAAAGTTTGTAAATAGGTAAGAGGCTATTCATGAGGAAGTAACATTAGCATAAACAGTAACATAATGTCAAAGTCAAATAAACAAAAGTTTAAGGTTAACTGGTGATGTTATTAATGTAAAAAGAAAGGTAATCATGATTGACACTGACCGAATCGGAGGTTAAATGCGGAGGAGAGAAGGTTTACATAGGTTGAATTATTATGGATTGGGTTGGTTATTAAAAGTTAAAGAGTTGAAAAAGGGGATCCAATCAAAGTCCGACTGATCATTAGTACAAGTGTAGTTTACGATATTTTTGAACAAATTAATTTCGAGGGCTACCAGGACATTCAATAACTTGCTTTTTGGGCAAGAATGGAGTATTTTGGCATTAGAATCATTTAGAAAAAGAGTGGTGATGGTTCACAATATGGTTAGCAAATGACAAGCTGCTATTAATTTCAGTTTGATTATCCTGAATAGCTTTATCAATAACTTTTCGATGTTCTTTAATTTTAGTTTCAAAGTAACGACCAGTTTGGCCAATGTATGATGTGATGCAATTCAATGAACCATATTGCAGGAGGGTTATTTATTTTTCTATCGAACGGCAGAGTCGAATATATACCATTCCATTTAAAAAACATGACTTTTACTGGTATAATCATGTGATTTAAGTTTAAATTCGATTATATCTTGTTGTGCAACTTTTGGAGTTCCCAAGAACTTTAAGGATGAATCACCCTGTACAATAAATGCTATTGTATAGCTCAACGAAAACGTTATCAGTCACCTGGTTTATATTCGACAGCTTAGGAAAATATTAAATCAATTGTAGGTATATGATGAAGTTTAGCTGCCTAAGTAACTTCGGACGTTTCGCTACAAATGCCGAAAATGGAATTATCGTTTCGCTACTTTTACGTATTTCAATTCGAAATTGAAAGACTATATGTGTAACTCCATATCATTTGAAAATCGTGTCCTTATAGTCAGAGCTGTAGAAATTTTTTTGAATTATTGGACAACACTTTACTTACATTTACACGTGTTTTATAGGTCCCCAGGTTCTGACCTTAAGATGTTCTTCGAAAAAATGAATAACATTTTGTATTATATAAAGTCACTAGAAAACAGGGTAATTTTAGTTTGCGATTTTAATGTGAATTTTAATGCAAGTTCTAACGAATCAACTCAGTTTGTGAATTTTATTAATACTTTTGGATATATGTCTTTTGTTGAGGAACCAACGAGGGGGAAAAACTGCTTGGATAACATACTTCTGAATTTTGAACCTAAAAAAATGTTTGTGGATGTAGTTGAGACGGGCATGTCGGACCATAAGGCTTTAATTCTTAATATGAGTGTTTCTGAATGTTTATTGACGCGGGAAGTTGTATGGTTTAGGCCTATAACTCAGCGTGGCCTTTGTTCCTTTTTTAGTAATATAGCTGATATTGATTGGAATTTTGTGTCAGATATAAACACATCAATTGAAGAAAAAATTAATAATTTTATAAACATAATATCCGGAGAATGTATTAGAGTGTTTCCTTTACGTAGAAAACCCGATTTCAAGACTGGACACGCTATTAAATGGTTTACACCTGAAATTAGGCAAATGCGCGAAACACTTGCGCTATTGCGAGGACTGTCTACACAGTTTCCACAAATCGAAGGTATAAAAGACATGGTTCGCTCTTATCGTAACTCGTATAGATCTCGTATTAAAATGGCAAAAAAAAATGCGAACGATACGTATATTGCAGATGGTTCTAATATTGCTAGGGCTACATGGGATATTATCAACCATAAAAGGAATAGTTCTGCTACCCAACAATCATTAACAAATCTTACTGCTGATGATTTCAATTCATATTTTACCAGTATTGCGGAAACTTTAACCCATGACTTATCCTCAAATATCAGTCCACTGGATTTGATGTCTATTGACATTCCTGGCAATTTTGAGTTTAATGAAATATCTTTTATTGAGATGAGAGATATAATAAACTCTTTTAAAAATAAAAGCTCGAAAGACATTTTTGATTTGAATATCGTAATCATTAAATATATTAAGGATATAATAATTATACCATTGACAATATTGATTAATTTGGCGATCTCATCCGGTATGTTTCCGAGTTGTCTGAAATTTAGCAACTATCGCCCTATTTCTATAGTGCCTGTTCTAGGCAAAATTTTTGAAAAGATACTCTTTAAACAATTAGCCAACTATTTTGAAAGAAATAATTTATTTTCTCCGAAACAATTTGGATTTAGACCGAAACTTAACAGCGTTTCAGCTATAGAAAACTTTATAAATAGCGTTATAACCACTTTTGAGAGTAGAAGGCTTGTGGGGGCTTCTTTTCTTGATTTAACAAAGGCGTTTGATTGCGTCTCACACGATATCTTGTTGGGTAAACTGGAGCGATACGGTATGAGTGCGAATTCGATTCATTTGCTGAGTTCCTATCTCACTGGTAGGAATGTCGTAACGATCTTTGAGTCAAAGTCTTCTCAGCCCTTGTTGAGCTCTTGTGGAGTCCCACAGGGCTCGGTGCTCGGACCTCTATTGTTTTTGATTTTCATTAATGATTTACCGCTACATCTGCCATGCTCTGACCTGACATTGTTTGCAGACGATTCAACTATTGTCGATGTTGAACTGTCGAGTGATGTTCTGGCCTCAAGTATGATTAATTCACAGTCGAGGGCTGCGGACTGGTTTGCAGCTAACAAACTCTGTATGAATGCCAATAAAACAGCTACTAAAATATTTACATTACGTGAGACGGATGTTGCTGTTTCTGATGGTCTGGTAAAGTTTTTGGGTGTCACTTTGGAACAAAAGCTAACCTGGGCGGGTCATGTCGAGGTTACCATTGCCAAGTTGTCTAAGGTTGTGTTCATGTTGCGAAGCTTGAAGGGTGAAGTCTCTTTTAATGTTTTGAAATCAGCATATTATGGCCTTTTTCACAGTGTGGCTTCATATGCTTTGTCAATTTGGGGACACTCTTGTCATGCTAGTCGGGTATTCGCAATCCAAAGACGAGTGGTGCGAATAATGACAGATTTAAAGTTTAGAGAGGATGTCAGACCTAAATTTAAAGAATGTAAAATAATTACACTCCCGTGTCTCTATATACTTATAAGGAACTTCCAACTTCGCCTTGTAAGTTAAATGTACAAGTCAGAATCTACTCACACATTAAACAATTTTATTATTCAATCAAAGAACTTACTTCATGTCTCTTATTCTCAAACTTAATTTGTCGTTTGTATGCTAGCGAAGTCACAGACAAAGCTTACACACATCAAACGTTTCCATGCCAAACTTGTTATATTCTTCCAGTATTGACACTTATACCTACATTATTCACTGAAAAGACATCTTTTCTTTCCATCCTACGAAAATGTACCTACTGATGTTTTTCTCGAGTTTGGAAACACCAACACGACATATTTTGTTTTGTTATTTTAATACTTTTCTTTATTTTCTTTTTCTTAAGACTCGAGGAGTTCACGAGATATGTCGCAGAGTTGTTGGCGTCTGAAATGGGAGAAGAAACTTCAATAGGCACAACATCAATAATGGAAGCTTGACAGTGTGATGTAAAGAAGCCGGTCTTTTGTCAATTCTGAGATCTGGAAGATTGCTACAATATTTACTAATAAGCGTATAGTTCCAACAGATTCACGAAAAATTCAATTACATACCTACATGTTACTACTACTACTAATTACAAACAATAAATAATACAAGAGAAAAGGCAAAGATTATTAATAATAAATAATAATGTACAACGAAAAAGTCGAAAAATACCAACAAGTATCAAATGAACTGAACAAAAATCTGGAACATCAGCGTAGAAATATACTTTCTTTCTAGCTCTGTATAAGTATTTAACCAGGGTACTAAGAAATCTAAGCAAAATAGAATACTTCGGTAATCGACGCTCTGAACGTCGAAACGGCGATAGCAACAAATCATGATCGTAACCTCTTACTAGATAAGCACCATGGGTTCTAAAAATCAAAAATATTTCAAAAATCTACGTTGAATTTGTTCGATTTCCCGTTTATGAATCTTGTACTGAGGATAATAGTACTAATAATTACGACCTCACGTACAAAAGGTATCATCGAAGCCTTTGCAGTTACGCATTAAAAACTATTCTTTCTATATCTTCCAAAAAGAGGAACTTCTGATCGAACGTAGCACCAAGATCCGTGAATAGCCGACATCGGCCCAGATGATTGATGAAAAGACGGAAGAACAATGCACCTAGGTTCGAACCTTGGGGTACTCCTGGCTGAGTAAAAACAAGGTTTTAAACCCGTTGTAAAAGACATATTGCTTCCGATCATGCAAGTACGAGTTGCATAAAGATATCAAGTCGGAAGGAAATCCATCATACATATGCAGTTTACCAGGCAACATGTCATGGTCTAGCCTATCGAAGGCTTTGGTGAAATCTGTATAGATTACACCCAGTTAACCGCCGTGATCAGAGCTACACTGGGTAAGAACTGACGGATTGGTTCTTGCGGTTATGCTAAATTTACAGGAGGCTGCTCTCGTAGGTTAGGTCTCCATTATCCGAAAAGCGTTATCCAAGGAAGGATAAAAACCTTGGTTCTCCTGAATCCGGCAAATATACCAGGAAACTGTGAACAAATCATAATAATAACATACATAATATGAAAAACAATAAGAAACAAATTGATATCGTTCAAGCAAGTATAAGCCGAGTCCCTCGAGAAACTAAAACCGTCCAGCTTAGACCACAGTACGAAATGGTAGACCCGGTCAAAAGCCTTCTGGAAATCAGTGTATACGACGTCAACTTGCCTTCCATCATCCAATGCTTCGCATGTATATTGTGGGAAGCATAAAAATTGGTCACGTATGCTCGCCCATCAATGAAGCCATGCGATAAAGTAAGAGCAAGTTTCGGATGGAAGGAAATAACTTATTATAAAGGATAATATCAAACTAATTGAATAATACAAAGTATTTGGAAAAGTCCTTTCAAAATTGGAAAGGATTATAATATTGGTCAAAGTAGTTAGCATGCTGCCTAATTAGTAATTGCCTTCCGCCCCTTGATGTGTTCCCGAAGGTGGTGAAAATATCCAATAGCCAGCATCCAAATAAAAATGACAACTATTATTTGTACTTTTTGGAATTCAGAAATCTAAAATAAAACACAGCACGGACCCTGAACTGCAGCCGCACGACGGGTGTTATAACTCATACATATTAATTTTGGTGCGCGTACTTTCTCGTTAGTGGCCTCATCATTTTCCAGGCACAATCGGTGTTCTAGAGATGATGGTTGAATCGAGATGTGACCAGCTGAGATCTAGTATGGCTCTTGATTTCGTTGCATTAATAAAATCATTCTCATGATGATTTCGGAACCTGATCATTTACAACAGCGACACTCTAAATTGATTCACCTTGTATTATAATAATCAAACATTTGTTTAAGAGGATCCAACTTAATTTTCATAAAGGTATATTAAACTGGGCCATTGTCTAAATCCTCTACATTATTTTAAACATTGGATCATACTGTTTTCTAATTTAGAACAAATTAGACCCAACCCTTGCCAAAACAGTCTTTTATTGACGAACCAAAACTGAATGACATGGATTTTATAATCCTCTCTACTACCCCTTATAATATTATCTTTCCAAATTCCGAAATACCATATTACATACATATAAGAACATTGAAACCTCCTTTACTAAACTAGCGGGCTAGTAGAGCTTGAAATGTGTATGGTTGGTAGAGATAGGGTCATACAATTAACATTTGGAAATAGCTGGAATTCTTGTATGCTAAAGCATTTTCGGCAGCCACAAACTGATAGGGTTGCCTTACAGTCAAAGTACAGTGAGCAATAAATTCTAACTGTCATAAGTACTAGTGCTGCAAGAATAGTTTTAAAGCAGGACTAGATTGTATGTAAATCATTTGATACTTTGTGGTTTTCAATTTAGGGATTAGAATTATGTTGATTCTTCTCTCAGCTTTATGTCTATTATTTATTATACAGGAGATTTTTTTATTCACTCTTATAATTCTATAATCGATGAGTAGAAAAATTTAGATAAATACATATATAAGCATTTTGAAGTCTCCTGAGCCATTAGATTTTGGTTGACATCGCTTAAGCCCTGTGATAGGGGTGGACACAACCACTAAATTTTCATATATCAGTAGGGGTCGAGTGATACATCATTTTAAAGCATTATTGATCTGCTTTACAGCGATAGGTTACTTTTAATATTTGCTCCCATAATTCTCGAGAAAATAGCGTTTAAAATTTCACCAGTAGTTGGAACGTATATATATAATTATAAATAAAATACAATAATAATTGTTGTAGGTTTCCGTGGCGTCATTGTTAGGGCGTTTGCTTCACATGCGGAAGGTTACGAGTTCGAATCCCATCTGGCAATACTTTTTTTTCTGATCTTTCAATAATGTACTTAGTTTGTTACGTTAGTTTATTGGAAATAATAAAAATTCTCTTTCGTTACGCAGGTCATACATTTTAGATTATAGTATATCATGTCGGGAAAGTTTTGGGGAGACACAACCGTTTTTTTTTATTATCTGGACGCTTTTACAGTCTTCTCTCTCCTCCTCAGAATTGAAACTTAGTTAAACTTTTTTCTTTAGAGAAAGTATGGGACTCGAACTGGCCGGATTCCCCAGCTAGAACCTACTAAAACCTCTTCGTAAAAGGAGCTATGTGATCCAAAAAACCCGTAACTCGGCCAACCGAGGTCGAGTCGCCTTGATTGGTTGTTACACTGAAGTCGGTTGTGAGGTGCTGCATGTTCTCCCTTGTAATTTGCACAGGTTAGCTTCACGTCCTTCGACTTCGCTCGATACCATTGTGTCGGTCCACTTTTCTTCCATTTGAACTGGCATTTCACAACAAGATTAAGTAGCTAGTTAATCTGTAAGATTTTATTCTCTGATCTTAAAACTGCCACTGCGAGCATGGGCAGTTCTGGGTTGGTCTTGTGGCCACAATTGGACGAGTTTTTCCTGTATGTGTTTTTGATAGCACCGAGGTCTTCCTCTGGCGTACAGGCTGTTCAAAGTCGGACTCACTTTCCCTATTCTTCTTAACGTTTTTGTTGCTCTGTTTCGACTATTAAAATGAAGCCCAATGCGTGAGGATATTTTTTCTTCTTGCCTCCTTCCTTTACTTGACGTTTATCCAGTAACTGTTGCAACACTGGTCTTGCTTCACTATAGTAAAGCTTTCGATACTATTCAACACACAACACTATTGCACAAATTACATTAATTTGGCTTATCACAAAGTTGTGTTTCATTTTTTAAAAATTACTTGAGTGGTAGGAGCCAGAGGGTTGTCGTTCACTCGGATTTCTCGGCTGTTGTCAAAGGAGTACCGCAGGGTAGTGTGCTAGGACCTTTATTGTTTTCTATATACACGGCGGATTTCAGTCACTTTTTGCATTTCTGCAGTACACATCAGTACGTTGATGATTTTCAGCTTTATTGTTCTTGGATGTTGATTTTGCTGCCAGAGCCATTAATAATGATCAGGAAACCATTTCTTAAATCTCTGAGTGTCGCGGGCTTGTTTTAGATTCTAATAAAATGCAACTTGTTCATATTGGTAAAAATGCTGATGATATATTGAATTCGAATCTGTTTAATGTAGAGCTTTATGGTGCTTAAATAGAATAGCTACAACTTTTTTTTCTAAACAATAAAGACGCTATTAATATTATTATTATATTACTGAGTTGTTCGCCTTTATAATTAATACACCTTTGGATGAGTTCGAACCATGAACCGGGGGAAATCGTTATCTACGCAATTTTTTCTTGATCTTTGAGAACGAAAAGAAATCGTTTTGTCCCAACTCAGGACTGTACTATACGGATGACTCATATAATCAAATAATCCATTGCTTGACAAGATATGGGAGCGCTCTCCATTGTCTTTATAAAGAATAATCCGACGATGACAGTTTGTTTTCCTAATTTCACCAAAGACTTCCGGAAAACAAATGTCCATCTTAAAGTACATTTTTTCTAAAAAAACATGCCAGTCGACTGTTCTATGTATTTATAATTTATTTATAAACGGCACTGTCATTGTTTTTTGTGACATGTGCGTCATTTTGAGCTTTTGTCAGAGCCAGCGAGAACAAACCATTTTCACAGCTCATGTAAGATTTTATGAGACGAATAAGCTCATCCTTAAATATTCAGATGAATATCTCAAAATCATACGAGTATAATAAAGCAAATATCTGGATTAAGCAAAACTCCCCAGTAAAATATTATCACACGCTAACTTCAATTTGTTTGAAATGTCAGCAGCGAATAGGTATATAATATTATTATGAACTATAGTAAATTTCTCGAACAACAGTTTCATAAACAAGAGGAGCGAGGATTGAGTTAGGAACAACGGAAAAGTAGGGAGAGAAGAGTTCCTTATATTTACGGTTTCATATAAAGTTTAGAATTATATTGTTTAAGATGGGATGTATTAGGGGTAGCATCAAACCATTCTTTGTTAATAAACGATTTTATGAAACCGCCAAATTGTAACTTTGACCTAATAGAGTAACTAAATATGGTTGTGTTAAGGACACAAAACTCTCAATAAACATTTCCTTTTTATATAGAAATAGTCCATCTTGGCGAGGAGTACAAATACATTAATCAATGAAATGCAAATCCTCATTTGACGTTTAAGCTAATTTAAGTTTTAGTGAAAGATAAATCTTGAAGTATCTTTGACTGAAACTTAAACGTAAAATGAAACTTCCCACAACTTATAGACAGTGGAATAAAGATTACGAAAATCTAACCTCAACTACCTGGTCTCGTAAGCATAATAATACACCTAATTTCGTAAGTAGTTAGGTAGATAGTCTTACGGTAGTAGTATTAGTTGTTGTTTTGTGCTCATCCAAATTTGAGTACCAGGCAATTACCAATCGTCATCACTGTCGGTATTGGTCTGATGAAAACCCACACATATTCCATCAAGTTCCCACTGCACATCCTCTGAAGCTAAACGTGTGGGCTGGAATTTATGACGAATGTAGTTTGGGTCAATCTTATTGATATTTTTACTTCTTTACTCTACCCTTGCAGTCAACATTTAGATGAAAACTTTGCTGGTAGAGCGATCGGTCGAATATGGTCAGCCTGAAAGGCTACCTGATTTAAATCCGTTACATTTTTTTGTCGTTTATGAGGAATAGGCTTTCTAATTTTCTATAGATGCCTTTTTTCTAATTATTTTTTACAACATATTATGTTAAAATACTGCATACAATTTTATCAAAATATTTTATATATTTCAACAATAAATAAATTTTGTATTTTGTGTTTATGCACGAATTCGTTAATTATTTATTTCTCTTACAAAAGGTTATCCCTGAAAGAGTGAACAGGAATGCAAATTAGCTTTTTTAATAAAACAATAGCAGCTCAGGCTAGAAATATATTTTCGTAAAAAGAAGTTAGAATTCTGTTGTTATTATTATATAAAATTAATTTTAATCTACATACAATTCAAATAAATTCAACCAAACAATGAAAATAAAATGGCAACGGGCATTGTTTTAAATAAAAATAAATGGAAACACAAATTATAGGAGATATTTTATGATTAAAAATTATACAAACATGGATAGATATAATGTTAAATAATCATATTTTTGTTTCTATTAAAATTTATTCGTTATTTACCTACTGTAATGATAAACAAAAATTTTGTGAAACTGGGTAAAATAATTCTGAATTCGTAAAATAAATAATTTAACTAACAGCACAAATAGTTTATAAATATATGGATTGAGTCGAGCAGATTAAATTTTTAGGGGTCAGTAAGACAGTTATGAAGTTAAAGTTTATGTTTGTTTTACTTTTTTACATAACGTAGTGGAATTTATTAATGCTTTTTCTCCAAAATTTGGAGAAAAAGCATTAATAAATTCCACTACGTTATGTAAAAAAGTAAAACAAACATAAACTTTAACTTCATAACTGTCTTACTAAATGCTTTCTTTATTTGTTAACTTAGTATAAACACGCAGGTACAACGTTTTTTTTTAACCCTTAAGTATTAAGCATTTTTGTTGCAGTACTACCATAACTTATTTTACCAAAAAGAAAAATGTGTTAACTGTAAATATTGTTTTTATTTTTTTTAAGTGGTTAACATAATCATATATTATAATGGTAGGAAAAAATTATTTTTAACCATTTACAATTTGAACAAATTTAAATGGAACATTGCAGACATAATGCTATTTTACATACTGAACAGACATAAATGGTTTTTCTGTCTTTTTTTGGGGGACACATTCCACATCGCTTCCTTTCCTTATGCACTTCATTTTGTAGAGGTTCTACCTGATTTGTGCAGTCATTTCTGCCGCAAGAGTTTGAATCTGCCGAGTAGCATTATTATTGTAGATTCTTAGCTTCATATGTGGTAAATATAGCTCTCTTCCCAATTGTTTCACAAATAAACCACAGGCCACTTCTCCATTTTTTGGCAAATTGATGAATTATTCTGCTATTAACTACAGCTACATTTAAAACAGCAAAAAACAAGGTCATTGGCCATATACAAGTACGTCGCGAAGTTGAATAATTTGCACACTTCTGATCCAAAGACTCGACACCACATTTTGTGGAATTATAAAACAAATTTATTTCGAGTTTCTTTGTATCATTTATAGTAACTTTATTATCTTGGTACTGGAGATCAAAATAACACTCTTTGCCTTTTTAGGAACATGCGATACAATTGTGATCGCAGAAGTAAATCCGAAAATGGACGAATCCACAGGTGTTTGTCTACTGGGTAAAAATTCTGGTGGAATTTGCCTCTTATTCTTTTTGACTGTTCCTACATATGTAAGACCTTTCTTCTTTAGTTCACGAACAAGTTCAATGGATGTATACTAATTATCACCTGTGACATTCCGATTGGAGTGATAAATCGGTTCTGTCATACGCAATAGAACATCCGTTGGGTGTAAGAAATTTGATTTTTTCTGTTGAGTCTCATTTTTTTCCGCATAAACTTCTGCGTTACACATATAAAATGTTTTTCAGTCTGCTAGAATTTGAACTTTTATTCCATACTTACCTATTTTATATTTTAGTCAAAAGTCGCACTAATACTATCACTGCTGGGTCCCTGAGACCCTGTTGCGTCTATTACTTGCGCACGGCAAAAAACAACAGCACTATCTCACCAGCATCTAAAGGTAGACTAACTGTCCTGCACATTCACGGCCCAGATGAAGTAAGTATCAGATACGACGGCCGGCGGAATTTCTTTGATGTTTGTGTCCTAAATCTCGTGACCTTGACGCCATTATTATAATAGTTTTTCCGGGTTTATTCTTTTTGCCTTTTCGTTTGAGTATAAAGTAATGACAACAATTAGGAATATTCCTTTTAATTTCAAACCTATTTTGTTGACAAATTAATAATTAAACATAGTGTGTGTATAGTACCATTATCATCAATTGGAACTAGGTACTCAATTGTTTCTTTTATAATGCATTTTGAAATCTAAGTTAATAATAAAAGTAAAAATAAAGTAAATTTTCATCCTATTGGCATAAAATTGAAAATAACATAAAATGTATTATAATTTTAAATACTCTACTACTAGTTACTCTTAAATCTGCATGTTTTATTTAAAAAGCGAGATCTCAGCATTTTGAACCATCATATTTCATGAAATATGGTTGTGATACCTACCTATATACCTATACCAGGATTATTTCAAAGCTTTTCAAATTCATTTTCATTTTAAACAATGACTAAAGAGCAGTAAAAATGGCAAAAAGTAGACACTTTCACTTTAATAAAGAGGCCAAATTGTATTTCATTTTTACTGAGTTCATTTAACAGTAATTTTTTACGATGTCTAAAAATAGAATCATGATCAGTGAGAACTGGTAGTTCTCACTTGTGTTGCCGCAATTTAGGGATATTTTCTAATATGTCAAAAACAACAACAACAAACAAAAATATCTTAATTCTTTAATAATATAAAATAACTGCTGTAATTATTATTATAAACTTAGACTTTCCAATGTATAATTTCATATAGGTACGTACTGAGTACATGTAAACAAACCTTTCAATATCTTTCGGAAATTGGAAAAATGAACAATTCTTTAACACTGTTCTTGAAATACATCCAGGTACTAAACAATAAAATCCACCGGTTTTTGATCCCATGTTTTTTATAATAGCTTAATTATATGTATAAAGAAGAAATACTAGAGTAGTAAAAACTACTGAATATACCCACAGATCTAGAATTATACCTAACCTATACAAGTAACTATATATTACGAACAATATGTGATTTAAAGTACAAAATTAATAAACTATTAATAATAAATTCTAATAACAAAATAGCAACGTTAATTTGAATATAAAAATATTAAATAATCAGATGATCACTTTAATTTAAGAATATAAACATATTTTTACATAACCTCAAACATTTTCTAAACAATACCAGCTGTTTCAAATAGTTTCAAATAGTTAAATGGTCCGGCAGAAGTGTGAGATATTTGGGTTTACTAAAGAAGAAATTATAAAAAAATTACTAAAACATATATTTACTTGCTTTTAACTAATATTGAAATTTTCACGAATTTAATACCATTTAGTATTGTCATATTTACTTGAAACTTTTTTTAATCATTAATAATAAGTAATAATTGTGCAAGCATGTATTCATACTTTTGGCAAACACTATAATAATGGCCGCCAACTTTTCCCAGTGTCTCATCTGTCCTGTTTATCTGGGATCACGGGACCAAGCAGCTAAACAACGCTTCAGTTAGAAGAGGTGTGGTTAAAGGCTATGTCATGGGTCTCTCTGACCCGGCTTATAGTAGTTAAGGGTTAATATTGTAGGTATTTCTCTTCTAATAATACTGTGTTTCATATCTCACTTAAGATTGGATTTGCCCGTCTCGAAATCAGTCTGTTTTAGACGTTCGGAAGTCCAGGCTTTAAAGTAAAATAAAAAATTTAAATATGAAATATTAAAGATTTGCTCTGCTTTCGTGAAAGCTTTTTTCAATTATTTTCAGTACCTTTAAAACTTGCTCATATATATGCTTTAAATACGAGACATTTACTTAAATTCTACATGGTGACCCAGGTTTATCCAGCAATATTTAAAATTTAGATTCTACTGGGCAAAATGAACAAATTCTGTTCTATAAACTTTTTTTCTATTATTCACCGACCTCGAGATATTGGCATTTATTTTTTTAAGTTTTAAATATAACACTTTCCTAGAACTACACAAAAATCATCTTATATCAACTGAAAGGCAATGAAATTCTCTTTCAAATCATGCTAAAGTAAATCCTGATAATTATCTCTAGGTGCATTTTTAAATGCCTCAAAGTTAAAAACTGTAAATTTTTCAATTTTTCTCTCTCACTTTAAAAAATTTTAGAAAAACATTAGCATAACTTGACAACTTGTCAATATCTAAAAAACATGCTTGTCCTAAGGAGTTTTGATTTTAATAAAAAGAAAATAGTTTTTTTAAGCTGCAATTTTTTTATGAGGTTTTATTAAAAAAATTATTTGGGATTTTTACGATTTTTAACCGAACATGCTAAAACCGCTCATGTGATCAAATCTAAGCATTGTCAAAAACCACACAAGACAGTTGTTGTACAAAGCTTTTATTACGCCAATGGTAACCGCGCACGTTACCACGCAACTCTTTAAACGTTAAGTAACGAACCAGTTAACTTAGATAAATTAATTCATTTTAGTTTTTCTTACTTTAGCAAACGTTTAGGCGCGAGTTTGTCTGTCCGTCAAAAATACTTCTTTTTTATGATTTTTAATATTTTTATTTTGTCGTACTCATTATACAAAAATTCTTACCTAGTCTAAAATTTGAATTATTGCCGAGGAAATGCTTCAAAGTGGCTTCCATTGTGTGCCAAACAACTTCGGCACCTTTAAAGTACCGAAAGCTTTGCCTTTGCTATCTGACCAGGTGTTATTTGTTGGCAGGAAACCTGGAGTAAATCAATAAGCTCTTCTCTTGTTCTTATAGGATTTCTGTAAATCAGAGCCTTTAAATATCCCCATGGGAAAATATCAAACGGTGTAAGATCGGGGATCTTCCAGGCCAAGCTACAGGTCCACCCCTTCCGATCCAGCGCTCAGGATGATTAAAGTTTAGTCAGTTTCGAACAGGTCGAGGATAACCATTTAATTGAAACCAAAGTCGCTGTTTTACATTTAGCATTAAATCTTCCAAAAGGACAGAAAGTTCTTCTTGCAAAAAGTTAAAAAAATATTCATCATTAAAACGGTTTGGACCAAACATTAACGCTAAACTGATGTTGGAATCGATATTCTTGCATGGCATACGGATTTTCGTGCAACCACAGATGTTCGTTTCGCATATTCAATAGACCTCTTCAAGTAAATGTCGCTACGTCGGTCCATAAAATCATTTGCCATTCATAAAATTGATTACGCCTTTCAAAATCTCCAGCCAAAAGTTCTTGTACTTGGAAAATATGATAAGGATATCTGCTATCCCTTCTTAAAGTTCGCCTAATGGTCTCTCGAGGAATGTTTAATACATTACTGGCTCGTCTGACACTGGTACGAGAATCAATTTTGAAGTGGTGAAGGAGAGGAAGCTGATGATCTCTCATAACATGAAACAATCCTATTTCCCTAAGAGCCATGTGAACGCGTACAAAAACTTCACGACAGGGACGGCGTCTTTCATGAAATGCGGCTATGTAGAGCCTACGAGATTCCAACGCGTTTCCCCGAGGGAGCCCGTAATAAAAGTGCATATCAGCATATTCTTCGTTAGAGTACATAAAAGGCATTGCGTTTCCAAAATTTTTACACTATTTCGAAAGCACTCACTACCACGCGATATCAAATCGCAACTAAATAAATTATTTATTTTTAAACCACAGTAGTTGGCGTTTTGTCAATTTAATTTTGCTTCTTCTTAGTGGGACCTTCAAGGTCTGGAGTCGAATTATGAGGGCGATTGACGACAATTAAATTAACGCACTAATCTCCTTTAATTGGAGTACGTGTCTTCGTGTTATATAAAGTTTTCTGTCAGTTTAAAAGCTCATTTATAAAATTATTTATTGATCCTCAAAGTTAAGTTGTGAAGTTATCAGCGGTGTCCTACTAAGAAATGTTTTTAATGTAAGTACAACTTTTTTTTAAACCTTGTGATATTTTTGACAAATAAAAACAATAATTCTTTGGCTATAGCAAGTTCGCGAGGTAAGTTATTAATTTCGTAGTAAGTTCCTTTTATTTCTACGTTTGGAATGCCTAAAAAATAAATTTGAGGGCGTGTTTTCAGAAAAAAAGATAGTAACTGTCAGAGACGTCTAGCAGCCGTTCTATTATTGATTCCAGCCACAATCCTATTAGCGCCTCATAGCATTTGCTGACAGCTTTTATTCGCATAGTGATGGTAAATTTTAGATGAGATAATTACCACTTCATGCAATTTTCCTTTATAAATTTGACTCTAATAGGAAAATAGCAAATCAATTGCTAAACAACTAAATAAAGGTGTTCCTGCTTTTGACAACTACCATAAATTTTACATTTAGTTTCCGTCAAGCTTGATGTTGATTATTTGTTAACCCACATTATACATGTATGAGGAATAATAGTTAAATGCGAACATGTCTTCCAGAGTAAATGCTATAGGAAGTGTATATTTACTCTGTTTTCATAAACATTGATATACAACACGAGCGATGTGATATATCGATCTAGCAGTTTGTTCCAAACCAATTAAGAAACTCCATTTATATTCCTTTATAAATATGGTCTGATTAGTATGATGCTACAGCTAACTTAATTGATAAAAAGAAAACTTTTGGTGTAAAGTTATCAGAATTTACGACTTCTCATACGAATTGCTACAGCCAGGTTTCAGACAGAGCGCTCCTTATCTTAACATTTTACGAGGTTTACGGTCTTTAAACTTTGAGAACGGCATTGAGTTCCATCGCAATATGACCAAGCGAATATAAATTAAAACGCTATTGCAAGACAACAACTGACAACCCCGATTTTAGAAAATTTTCTACATGGCCAGATAACCATTGCGACCAACGAAATGTGTTTTAATACTTGTATTTAATCATACAGTTGTTGTACGTTAACTTTGGCTACGGTCGTAACAAATATACATCGAGATATGTAGTACTGTAGTGCTCTAATCGTAGTAAAAGTTAACGTACCATTACTGTATTAGTAAAGAGTCCATTGTAACCTTTGGTCTCCGTAGTAACACCACTAAAGTACAGAGTGGGGTTGGTTTGGCTTGGGTGCCGACCTGCATGCACGTTACCAATAGACCGATTTTTCCGAAATTTTGAGCTTCTACCTTTTCTGAGTCAAGTACCAGTGACCGAAATACACCAAGACAATAGAAACATTCTTAACAGTTTTTTTTTTTTCATTTCACAAGTTTAGAATTCATAAAGAATTGTTTAGCTGCAATTACACGCCCAAGAGATTAAGAGCAGGTTCTAGTATATTTTATCTATTAACATTAAAGCGTTCTTGAGCTTCAAAATAGTCTTTATGCTTTGTTGTCATAGTTTTACAACCAAAAACCGCATACTATACCGAGTCTAGACATTTTTTTGTGTTCATAACGAAACACATGGTCTGTTCTCTTAGAGCGCCGTTTTATACAATATAGAGCAGCTGAAGCTTGTTGTAACAATATATAATAACCATATTACGCTAGCTATTATTTTATATTATAAAGCGTAAGAAGGCTGAAGATAAAATACTTGTTTTTAGCTCTCCATATTATATAATTATTATGTAATTATGTATATGGAGGCTATTATAAGTTTACTGAGAAATTACCACGTAACACATTTTAAATTTTAACCAAATTTGGTACAACAATACCACAGGATATGTCTAGGTGCTGATTAACTTTTAGGAAACATTGAGCGTAGGCAAGGGGTTTAACTTCTGAAACTAACTGAAAATATTGAATAATTTTTCAAGTGTTTATTAAAATATAACCTAAAACATTTAACATAAGAAATTGGCTTTCTGCAGACTACTTTGTTTAGGGGTTCCTTTTTTTATTCACCACCGATGCTCTCTCCCTAAATTTGGCTAAAAGTTGAATTCAAATAATGTCTGTCTGTCAGTCTGTGTGCCTATCTGTATCTACGATAGCTTAAACCACTTAACATATTTTACCAAATTTGCGTTGCATTCACACCATGATCGATTATAACCAGTTATAAACGGTTTAACGGATTGTCAGAGTTGCCAGATTGGGTTTTTTTTTTCGCTTTTTGTTCGTTGTAAGGCTACACACTAGCACTAGCGGGTAGATACTTATCTGTCAACCCGACAGATAACAGATCTACTTCAGGGATGCGCCCCTGCCAGACGCTAGCCTTGGTTTATCTCCCAATACCATACGGGGGAAACCATTGTCCTACCCTCAGCTCCTTACCAAACCTATACCATTTGCTCTAAATATTCCTTACCCCCTATCAAACCGCCTGGCCAGCGTGATAGGAAAAGGGTAAAAACCTCGTATAAATGATGTCACAAACTTTACCACGGCCCTCAGTCTCCGGCAGCATGATGATCCCCGGTTACGGTAGCAATCGGACAAGACAGAATGAAGAGGGTGCGAAGAATCCCCGGAGTAGATCAGGCTACCACAGTAGACGAAAATTGCTAATAGCCACTTACAACACTAGAACACTTGGATCGGATCAGAAAATACTAGAACTAGAAAATGAACTTTCTCATATAAAGTGGGATATTCTAGGCCTGTGCGAGACAAGAGGAAAAGGTGAAACAGAGATGACACTGCAGTCTGGAAATGTGCTGTACTACAAAGGCGATGAAAATATGTCGGAAGGAGGCGTAGGCTTTTTAGTTCACAAGAGACATAAAGATAGCATAGTGCAGTTTGAATATGTTAGCCTGAGAGTCGCATTTATGGTACTAAAACTGAACGATCGATATAGTCTTAAAATAATACAAGTCTATGCTCCAACATCCACGCATAGTGAATACGAAATAGAGAACTTTTATGAAGACATCACCAAAGCAATAGAAAAGGTTCCCACGCACTTTGCTTTTATTATCGGTGATTTCAATGCAAAATTAGGACATAAGGCAGACGACAACGAAACAGCGATGGGGTCGTTTGGATTCGATAACAGAAACGATAGAGGAACTATGATTTTAGACTACTTATTGCAGCACAACCTATTTGCGATGAACTCCTTTTTCAAGAAAAAGCCAAATAGAAAATGGACTTGGGCAAGCCCAGACGGTACTACCAAGAACGAGATAGATTACATCGTCTCGGATAACAAGCATATAGTGCACGACGTCCAGGTTCTTAATAGTATCTCAATTGGTAGTGATCACAGAATGGTAAGAGCAATAATAGAAATCAATATAAAGAGAGAAAGATATAAGCTGTTATCGAAAGTACGAAACCTAGGATAGAATCCCATAGATAACTCCGATGAATACAGAGAAGCTCTAAAAAATGACTTAGACGGTATTGAAAATCTGGGAACCGACGTTGAGAACTTAAATGAAAAAATATGTACAGCATTGCAAAAGATATGAACCAAAGAGAAGAGAAAAAGAAGAAAAACTGTCTAGAGGCACAAAACAGCTACTAACGAAAAGAAGAGAACTAAAGAACAAATACACCACAAACAACGAGGAACTAAGACAACTAAATAAAGAAATATCAAAGGCTATAAGAAAAGATACCAGAAAATTTAATACAGAGAAAATAAATACAGTGATTGAAAACAACAAGAGTTTTAAAGTTTTACGTAGAAATTTAAAAGTGGGAAAACACAACATCTGCAAACTAGAAAATAAGGCAGGGCAAGTGACTACCAACAAGGATGAAATTGTAAAAATTGTCGAAGACTTCTATGAAGAACTTTATAGAAAACCAGATGAAGAAGAGGTACCTATCCCAAGAATACTGAACCAGGGCTCTGAAGATGTACCAGACATAACCTACTGTGAAGTAAGAAAGGCGGTGTCTGAGATGAAGAATAATAAGTCACCAGGAGAAGACGAAATTGTTATAGAGGCAGTAAAGGAAGGTGGACACATAGTTATTAAAGCCCTATGTAAATTATTTAATGAATGTCTACATCAAGGAGTGACACCTTCAAAGTGGAACAACGCCACTATAGTAATAATGCACATGAAGGGGAACATTGGTAATCTAGCAAATTACAGACCCATTAGTCTCCTATCTCACTTGTATAAACTATTTATGAAGATCATTGCTAAACGCCTAACTCCAAAATTAGATTTTTACCAGCCGAAAGAACAGGCAGGATTTCGAGCAGGGTACAGTACAAATGACCATTTACATACAATCAAGACCCTTATAGAAAAATCAACAGAATATAATAAACCTCTCATCCTTGTTTTCGTAGACTATGAAAAAGCTTTTGACTCAATCAGCCAACAACATATGCTCAAATCATTAACAGACTGCAGAATTGATTACAGGTACATTGCACTGATTAAGGGTTTATATGAGAAAGCAACGGCGTGTGTAAGATTACATAAAAACACAAGAACATTCCGAATAGAACAAGGTGTACGTCAAGGAGATACCCTCTCTCCAAAGCTGTTCGCCACACTGCTCGATTATGCCTGTAAGAAAATCGAATGGGGGGAAATGGGCCTAAATATAGACGTTGAAAGATTAAATAACTTAAGATTTGCAGACGATATCGTCCTTATTACCGACCGTATAGATCAAGCGTCCATGATGTTGGAAAAATTATACAATGCTTCAAGGGAAGTTGGCCTAAGAATTAACTTTGCAAAGACACAAGTCATGACAAACCTAGTCCCCAGTGCAAACATAACTGTTGGAAGCAAATCTATTGAACACGTCACCGCCTACAAATATTTGGGTCATGAGATCCGAATAGGACGGGACAACCAGAGGTGCGAACTTCTCCGGAGAGTAGGCTTGGGGTGGACATCTTTTGGAAGATTAAAGTATGTTTTCAAGTCGGATATTCCCATCAGTCTAAAACGAAAAGTATACAATCAGTGCGTATTACCAGTGATGACATACGGAGCCGAAACATTGACGCTTACAAAAAAGTCAGCAAAGAAACTGCGTGTCACCCAACGGGCGATGGAGAGGGCTATTCTGGGTATTTCCCTCAGAGACCGAATACCAAACGAGATTATTCGCCAAAGAACAGGTGTTATAGATGTAATCGAAAAAATATCAACTTTAAAGTGGAACTGGGCCGGCCACGTAGCTAGAAGAACTGACGGAAGATGGTCTAAAAAACTATTGGAGTGGCGCCCGAGGCACGAAGCTTATCGTAGTAGAGGGCGCCCCCCACACGATGGACCGATGACATCAAAAGAATCTGAGGTAATTGGATACAAATGGCTCAAGATAGAGAAGAGTGGCAAAATAAACGAGAGGCTTATGTTCAGCAGTGGACTACTATAGCTGAGCATTACACAATCTACATTGCAGGTCCCCGTTATACAGCCCCATCTTGCCCATTGAGGAGTCCTATAGTTACTCGGAACTGACTCCTTCGTTAATGTTAGCAGTTTTCCAGTTCATTTTGTTGCTGCACCAGATATGAATTTCTTACCATGTTCCCAATATCTCTGGTGCTCGCTTTTGGCGCAGCACTTCAGGAGTTCCCGCGCCGTTCTTTTAGGCAAGCCAGATTCCGTGCCTGTTTATAATAAACATAAAGTTGTGGGAAATTAGGGGGAAAACGAATGCATGGGGAAATATTTGGGGAAATTATTCAACATCATTCAGCATTCACAAGTTTCAGGAAAATTTCACATCCTTATACATCGTAATACCGCGCGTTGGTCGAGTCATACGTTCTATGCACTATCTCACGGCCTTCGACATTGAAGATCATAAAGCGTTTGTCTTATGGCTTTCGCTTTGTGAAAAATTGATTAATCAGTTGTAAGGTGTGTGTTATGTTTGTTGTTGTTTTGATTGTTTTTTGTTGTGTTTGGCTGTTTCTGTTTTTAATAATTGGAATAATATTGCCGAAGATTCAGTTCAAGAAATCCTAAAGGGTTTCATCCATGTAAAAAAATCAAGTATTTTTCTGTACAAGAGTTACTTATTTTAATTTAAAAGTTTTCCCAGACGTTTCTAGTGTTTTTTTTTTATTATGTTAGTAAGCTAGATAATGAAATCTCATCTTTTTTGTTTTGTAATTTTGTATTCAGTTTGGGTAGGTACCAAAATACCTTAACCTTACTTTTGTATAGCATTTATAATGAAGTAAGCGAAGTATTGTATTGAAATGTTCAATATATATATGTTCAATGTAGGTAATTGAAGTTTTCGTATTATAACCTGGTAGTAACGCCATATTTATTTAATCATGTTAGAAAACACATACGAACGAGTCCTCTCGTACAATACTCTTTTGATCTGCTGTTGTTATTATTTTTCTAGAACTATATTCTTATACCAAACAATATTTTATAGAAAAACAGATACAAATCCTTTGAGAGTTCCTACATACACTCCTTACAACAAGTAGAATGTTCTAGTATTTGAAATGCACTACAACAACACGAGAGTCTTGGTCCTTATCCAATGCTACCCTCTCGGGTCATACCGCTTTCATCGACAGATTTATAGTTGGCCTGCTATAACCAGCTATATTCTTTCTCCCTTGCTCTAGAGCAAAGTTAACAAACAGACCAAAACTTTAAAAAGTTTTCCCTTTGGTATTATACGTGTACAAACTGAGGGACGAGATATGGCAACCGGAAACTTGAAAATAAATCGATCATTCGCTTGCTATGTTGTTTGTCCTTAACAATATATACATAGTGAGTATAAAGATGGAAGCCCCTGTATATTTCTGAAAATAATCGAAATTTTGAAAAAAATGTTAAAGGAAAGTTATTTGGTGTAATTTTTGGCACAACCTGCCAATGTTCAATTTTTTATAACGCTAACAGCTTTGTTGCTAAGGCAACCAGGTTTGTTTTTTCATTTTTAGGTGGACCATTTGCTTATTGTTATAGGGTAACATTAGAAAATAATTGATAAATACCATTTGTCAGTTGCTTGTGTTTAGTTAGTTTTCCTTACAAACAAAAATCGAAAAACTCAAATTTAACACACTTCTTCTTCTTCTTTTAGTGCCGTGCAGATTTCTGCGTAGGCGTTCATCTTTTTCTATTCCTATCATAAGCTTCTATTAATTGCAGCATTCTGCAAAGTGTGGAAGTCCTTCATCCCCGTCCATTGACGGATATTTCTAAGCCATGATAATTTTTTCCTGCCTAATTCCTCTTCTTCCTCCCTCAATTCTACCCTGAAGAATGAGGCGCAGTATGTGTCCGAGATAACCTATTTTTCTTTGATTGATATTTTCGAAAAGTTCTCGATCCGCTAGACCGGTTCTTCGGAGAATGTCCTCATTTCTCACATGATCGACCCACGACACTTTTAACATTTGGCGCAGGATCCACATCTCGAAGGCTTCTATTTTGTTGACGACTGCTACATTCAACGTCCATGCCTCAACCCCGTATAGGAGAACGGACTAAATATAACACTTTATCATCCTATATCTGAGGTTAAAGGTCAAGTTCTTGTCTGTAAGGAACTTACGAAGTCCTAGAAAGGTTCCTCTAGCCTGCACCTTATCTCTTGATTCAAATACCATTCTTTATTGATCATGCATCCCAAGTATCTAAACTGTGTAACCTGTTCGATATTCTCTTCATTAATATGAATTCGGGTCTACTAACAATCATAAACTTAGTTTTGCTGACGTTAAGTTTCAAACCTAGTCTTTGGCTTTCTTCGTTGACCCGATCCAACAGACTTTGCAGATCTTGTGCGTTTTCTGCTATTATCACGGTATCATCCGTATATCGGATATTGTTAATGGGGATTCCGTTTACTTTAATACGAAAGCGGCTATCTGAGAGAGAAATTTAACACACACACACACTCATTATTGCTACAGTACTTTTGAGGATCCTCAACAGATAGTCAATGCTTTTGCGAATGACTTCCAAAGTATCTATATTGATTCATCTATATTTTCTGATGATGGCGCGGTGCCAAACTTCAGGGCGGATCCTTTGCTCCGTGATATTTCTGAACAGGATATCATCGATGCTTTACGAAAATTAAAAAATAAGTGCACGGCGGGACCAGATGGTGTTCCGTCGTTTCTGATTAAGGATTCTATTGGTGTGTTGGCAGCCCTTCTTTCAATTATTTTTAATCTTGTTTGTAGAACGCAGATGTTTCCTAATGAGTGGAAGTTGGCAAGGGTCTGTCCTGTTTTCAAATCTGATGATAATTACGAATTACAGACCGATATCTATTCTGTCGAATTTTTCAAAGGTGTTTGACATCATATTTTACCATCGTATGTATCCGTATGTTAAACCAATGCTTAGCCCATGTCAGCATTGATTTATTACAGGTAGATCGACTGTCATGAATCTAATTATATATAGTCAATGCGTCTCCGAAATTCTGGACAAACGAGGTCAGGTTGATGCTATATATACAGATTTTGCCAAGGCATTTGTTAGGATAGATCCCTCGGTGTTGCTTGGGAAGCTGTATCAATTTGAAATTGGACTGTGCTCAATAGCGCTAATGAAGTCCTATATAAGCCAAAGACAACAATTCGTCTACTACAACGGCTTCAAATCGGAAACTTATTGTGTAAGATCGGGTGTTCCAAAGGGATCAAACCTTGGACCTCTTTTGTTTCTCCTATTTATTAATGATCTTGCGGAATACTTATTGTGTTCCAGATTGTTGTTTGCGGATGATGATGATATTTTCGCCTATAAATACTATCGATGATTGTGTGAGATTACGTCACCTGTATATACCATGGGTTCCACATATAATCTTGTGTGCAGTGATTGTGATATTTTTTTTTGAATCACTTGATGCGGTTTTAAAATCAGCTGTCAGGGTACTTGAACCAGCTTAAGTTAAGTTTGCAGACTTTTTCATGAGTTGTATCCTAACCGGCTACAGAAAGGGTATGTATCTAAATTATGTCAGAAATTTTACGAAACTGCTAGTGTAAGGAACACAATAAAATCGGGAAGGCCAAAAACAGCTACAGGCGGTAACAAACCATTAGATGTCATTTTGTCGTTGCAAGAAAACCCCCATTTATCGACAAGGGAAATCATTCAAGAACAAGATATTTCTCAAAGACAAAATACAGCTGGTTCAAGGGTTTGAAGATGGATATTTCAAAGGCGTCTTGAATTCTGCAATGGATTCGTAAATAAACAAAACTTTCGAAATTGGTCTTCCGAAAATCCATGCTAGATCATAGAGAAGAACTCAGTGACGACAAAAAATTAATGTATGGTTGGATGGGTATGTTGGATCGTTATGTTATAGGGCGTCAGGTATACCAAATAACTTTTCTTTTTTTCAAAATAACGATTATTTTTGGAAATATCCAGGGGTTTCCACATTTTATACTCACTCTGTATATATTCCGTTTTTTTTATAAACATTAGGCTAGTAATGTGTTTAAAAAAAATTTGCTAATGTCAATTAGCGGGAACACCATTCTTTGCTTTTGTAGATTATTTTTCACAAAATTCACGCTTTCCTAATAATCAATTTTGAACGTCCTAAATGCAGTTTAAATTAAAAAATGCCAAAAGCAGTTTGTGTATATAAAGAAATTGGCAATAACATAGAAAATGGAGACATTATAAGAGTTTTATAACTTATTTTATGCCTTGAACGCCATTTAATAGAACGTTTGTTTTAGCTCATAATTTTTGCAAAAGTGGTCGGATTTTATAGCCGTTTTTATAGTGAAAATAAAACTAAATCAATGTTATTTTTAGATATGCAGTATTATTATTATTATCGTTTTTACTACTCTATATACATTCATTTTGATTTTATTAAAAATATTTAAATGCAGCGGCTCCAACTTTGGAATCATTATTGCAAACCTTAAGATAAATAAAATCATTTCATAGCTTATCATTAAAGTTAGACCTTTTTAATTGAATAGCAGCTATTTGAAATCAGGGATTCTCCAGGTTTATATGTGGAAGCCATATCGGACACAATCACAGCTTTTTTAGAGAAGCCATGAACTAGTAAATTTGGCAACATATATACAATACTACGGTTTGTGTTTACATTGAAACATTTGTAACACGAGGTCTAATTTAAAACAGTGCTTTTTGAGCTTAATTATAACAGTCTTTTTTATGAAACAAGTGCCTATTGAGAATAAATATATCGTCTAAATTTTACCAAAAATGCGGATAAAGTATTAGTAAAAAACTAAAGTGCTTTGTTTATTACGCTTGTACCGGCACGGCAAAGTGTGTGTCGTATACCTAATGCCCGTTTGCACCACATACGATAAGTTCTAAGAGTCGAATAGCAAATATTGATGATGAAATTCACCATCGTATAAGATGGGCAAGCTAATCTTTTGGCCAAATGAGGACGAGAGTCTTCGATAATCATAACATCGACGTTCGAACTAAGTTGCGAGTGTATAATGCTATTGTAGTTCCTACCCTTAGCTGTGAATCTTGGACCACTTATAGAAGGCATTTAAAAACCCTAGACAAGTACCATCAACGATGTCTTAGAAGAATTCTTGGATTAAATGGCAGGACCGATGAACAAATATCGGCGTTCTGCAGGAAGCTGAAACAGCTAGCATTGGGACGATGTTTGTCGACCATCTTCTGAAGATTTAGATATTTTTATGAAAATCTACCTACAAAATCGCTAACAAATATTTTTTCTCCAGTAGTCTTTTGTATAAAGAATACATTCGTTTCATATCATATCTACCGCATGCTGATAAAAAAGCTGTAAGGCCAAAGAAGTGTTCTTATAAATTTATCGGCATTTTCTACACTTCCCTTTGTTTCGTTATGGGCCAAGATTATAATAGGTTTATTGTGCTGTTGAGGGAAAATCTTATCCTTATCCTATTATGTTGATAATATGTAAGTGATCATTTTTTTTACAAATGTATGAGAGCATGGTTAGATATTTTACGTTGGGGTTTTATTCCCTGTTATATTAAACGTTTGTTTATTGAGGGTTGGAAATTAATGATTCAATATTTAGCATACAAAATTTCGTGTATTACAACTAATGACGTACCTAAATAATTATCAATTATGTTTCACCTGTATTACGTAGAGTATCTAGTTGTCGACATCTCGTAACGAATTTCATATGCTGATTAAGCATTAATTTTTTGCGAAAAAAAGAACATTTCCGAAGCTAAGATTTAATAATACTACGGGGACTCTGCACCGCCAATTTCAATTCTTGAAAAGTGGTTTACTGAGTTCAGGTGTGGCCGAACGAGTATAAGCGACGCTGAACTTTCAGGTAGTCCCAAAGAAGTCGTTACGTAATATATGTTCAGATAGCCAGGCGGCCTTAAGAGCTCTGAGAAGCCCCAAGGTTACAACCAAACTGGTATGGGAATGCCAGACAGAACTTAGGGCCTTGGCGGACCACAACAGGGTTAATTTGATGTGGGTGCCGGGGCACTCGGGAATAGAAGGCAACGAGAGAGCAGATGCTGGCTAGACAAGCCTCTGAAACCACATATACTGGCACGGAACCTGCGCTGGGCTTGTCTAAAAGAACGGCGAGGGAACTCCTCAAGTGCTGGGCCAAAAGCGAGCACCAGAGATATTGGGAACATATTCCCAAGCAGGACCATGGGAAGAGGTTTATACCTGGTGCTGCAACAAAACGCACTGAAAAACTGCTATCATTAAGCAGGAGTCACATGCAAATAACTATGGGACTCCTTACTGGGCATTGCGCTCTGAGATACCATTTAAGTAAGATGGGGCTGTACAATGGGGACCTGCAATGCAGATTGTGTAATGGGGCAGTTGAAACAGCTTACCATGTAATATGTGAGTGTGTCGTTCTACAACGAAGAAGACAAGCTATTTTTGGGCATTCGCTGATTGCGCCAGCAGATATTGACACCCAACACATAACTGAACTCCACAAGTTAGTGAAGGGTACGGGGCTGTTGGATTGGGTTGCATAATATACGGGGATTTTTCACAATAAGCCCATGAGGCTGCAGTGAAACCGGGAACTTAAGTCGTACGGACCCTTTCAAAAAAAAAAAAAAGTCGTTACGCCAGAAATCGTCGACTAAATCCATGGAATGGATATTGGACAATCAGAGATTGAAACTGCGTGAGCTAGTGCATCACGTTTTGAATGAATATTTGTATATTAAAAAGCAATTGCTGACAACCGTGTGACCAATTCAAAGGAAGAAATACATTTTCGCGCCAATAGGTATTGGGAACTAAACTAAGACAGCCAGAACGCATTCTACGAGATTCGTGAACCAATCAAAACAGCCTGTAGCGCATCTTTAGTGAATTTTTTGTTAGACAGTCGAAGCTCGAGGTTGCGGAATTGTTTTCGTTAATACTACAGTGGATGTTATTTAGAAGAATCTATTGTGAAAAAGAAGAAGCTTTGGAAACTGCTAATGGGGGAAAAGAACATGGTGACCACTTCCACGGATGTGGCACCAAGTACATCGTTCGCATTTGCTCCACCTCAGCAGAAACTAAATTTACCTGCTAATGGAAAGGGAGTTATTTCATTTGCAGATACCTAACAGTTTTCAAAATGCAAAAATTTGTTCAGTTCATTTTTATTTTTCAAAATAATCATTAGATTAATTGTTTTTGATATTGTTAGCAGTAAAAGGATTATGTAAGTTTTAAATTTATGTGATTTTTTAGGGTCTAGGCTGAAAAAGAAGCAATTTACGGCCTATGACAATTTTTTTTTGTGGAAGTGAGGATTGGGTTTTATTGCTATACCTACTCTTGCACCTCACAGGTGAAGATAGATTATATCCTTAATCAATAAACATTATGTTTCTTAATACAAAATCTTAATGCTAGACTAATTATTATTATTTCTTTTGTCCAACAGGTACATACATAGCTCCAGTGTAATAGAAGATCTACAAAAAATGAACGTGCATGCAAAAAGGCCAAAATGAAATAAAGCTACACAATTCTCATATTATGTGCCTGACCGCTTCTCGGGTGAGTGCATTGCCATGTTGAAAGCCCGTACAGGGAATAAAATTCTATTATTTTATTTATATTATGAGGTACCGTTGGGACTTAGGGCTTTAGATCTAACATCATGACTGTCATGAAAAAAGCTCCGCTTTCAACTTGCCCGATGTGTTTTTTACTTGTTGCTGTTGAAAGTATCACACCTAGAAAGTGTGGAAAGGAACATTTTGTACGGTTAGATTTAGCTGTAATTTTTTTTTTTTGGATCGGAATAACCATGGCATTAAGTTTAATGAACACAACAAAACAGCGAAATATTATTATCTGCACTGCTTCTTTCCGAATAGCAAAATATTGTTTTTTAAGATTGACCAGCTACACACTTTCTGGACAATTTTCCATCCAGAAAGTAACAACGTGCCGATAACTACAGAAAAATATAATATTGTACAACAAAAGCATTTTCCGAACGCGTGAGACAGTGTGTAACACGAGCCGCTGCCGCTGGCACCGTTTTAGCACGTGTTACACAACTATCCTTTGTAAATCAGGCGAAATATCTTGGTATCGTGTTTGATGCGTGAATTTGAGATGAACGATCACTGTAGGCACCTGCTCCAAAAGAGATATATTCGTAAGGAAGTATTACATGCAAATATATCTAAACATTTTGAATTATAAAATTAGGGAAAAATTATGCCATAATTTTATTACTGTCACCTGCATTGATCGACGGACGAAGGATAGATTGCAAATTTTACAAAATACATGTTGCGCAGGTACATATTTAACTTGCGCAAGTATGATCATGTATCGCAAAAGATTGGGGAGCCTGGATGGCTCAAATTAATTAGTAATGTAAAGCTGCATTACCTAATGTTTGTATATAGGCTTCTTGACAGTTCTTCTCCCGTGTGCTTGCGAGAAAAATTGTATTTTAGACATAATATTCACTACAGAAATGGTCGTAATGTGCATCTTTTGACCATGCCTCAGCATTCGCTAGCTTTATTTCAAAGAGGTTTTACCTATCAAACCGTAAGTTTATATATTATAGTGTTTATTTTATATTAAGGACTCCTTTCTCCTCCCTACAGAAACTGAAAGTATTAACTAGCGACCAATTTGGATTTTTAGCTAACAAATGCACTAATGATGCTATATTCTCCGTCTTTAACAATGTTTACTCCAACTTGGACAATCTCCACTTTACAGCATCAATTTTCTGTGATTTCTCCAAAGCATTCGACTGTGTAAGTCATAACATCCTAACTAACAAGATACAGCACTACGGAATTCGGACTGGGATGGTTTAAGTCCTATCTTAGCCACAGAAGTCAGTGTGTGACGGTCAATGCGCCTATGTCTTCTTGCAGGCCGATGGATTGTGGAGTTCCACAGGGTCCAGTGTTGGGTCCTATTTTGTTTTTGCTATTTATCAACGACATTACGTGCCTACACATCAGCGGTAAAGAATGTATCTTTGCTGATGATACTAGTTTCACTTGGTGCGGCCCGGATAATGTGGCTCTTCATAGTACCATATCCAAAGACTTAATCACCATCAAATCATGGTGTGACTCTAACCTGTACCTACTCCTGTCCTTTTATTGGTGTTGGAGCCGTTTATAAACCATTTGATCTTGTTTTCGTTAAAGTTGCTATGTGAATTCACTTCCCAGTCGCTCTTGTTACTTCACTTTGTGGTGAAGTTCTTGTGGAAAATCAATTTTTTCTTAGTTTCTTCACTAGGGAGTTAAGAGATGGGATGTGTTTCATCAGAGATATCCAGGAGCCCTGATTCATAATTGTCCCGTCTTCAGCGCTCTCCCGAGACAGTACGAGTATGGTCTCATTTGCTGCTCTTTCTTTCATCAAGTGCAGAGGTGTGAGAATCGTAATGATCTCTAGTGCTCTAGTTGGACACGTTCTCATAGCACCAGTAATGCATATGCTGCTAGTCTGTGTACCCTATAAAGTTTTCTCCTTACTGTACTTTGTTCAGCCTTAGCGTCCCAGACTATTGCCCCCAATCTTTTGGGTTTACAGCCCCAAGTCTTTCCTGCTAGATTCTTGCACACCATCAAAGATTTTGGTGCTTTACAGGCCGTTATTTCTTGTTTACTATGTAGGTTGATTCCTAGATATTTTACTTCAGACTTCTGTTCAAGGACCCCACGATTCAGGGAATTCGTCTCATATTTAGAACATTCTTCTTTCGAGCGAATGGTATATTTGCGGTTTTTGCTGAATTAATTTATCCTTAGCTGCACAGATGTACACTATTGGTCGGTTATCCGGAGACCCTTGTGTAATATGTCACACAAGGTGCCTTTAAATTTGCCCTTAGGACTATGACAATACCGCCAACATATCCTATACATTCTATGTAGTTCGTCTACTATCAGGCTCCACATTAACGTGGAGGTTACTCATCCTTGACGCGAGTTGTTCTGAGGGTAGTGGTTTGGTCTGCCACTTTTCTCTCAGCTGTTTTTGTAGTAAGCATCTCGCACATTTGTTCAACCCTCTACTTCCTGACGCATGTGTGTTGTCGAACGCGCCAGAGATGTCCAGCAAGGCGCAGATTGCTGTTTCTTTGTTATTCAAAGCTCTTCAGTTCATGTCTGTGAGCTTATAGAGAGCAGTCTCTGGAGATCGGTTTGCTCTATACGCATGCTAGTTCCCCTGCAAGATAAGCGTTTATTTGAAATAAAACATTTTCACAATTTTTAATTTCTAAAACACTAGTATTTCAGTTTGTAGGAAAAATTTAAAATTTTCCATTGTAAAACAGGTTTCTTAAATAACTATCTCTTGCAGTAATTCAGCAAGAATCCTTGCTAAGTGACCACTTACATTTGCACCAACAATTCTTCTCTCAGCCCTATTTTTACTTTTAATTAAAATTTCACGTATTTAAACGTATTTTCTTATCACCTTCCGCAATCGTAGACAAACGTCTTTCGCCTCAACTGACGGTTTCTTTATTAAACGTGAGCAATTTCAATTTTAAATTTTAATTAAAACACGAACAAGAAAGAACCGGAAAATTCTTACATTAAAGCTGCTGGGTAGAAGGAATGGACGTTAAAATGTTTGTCTTTGCCCGGTTTACTATGGAACAAATCTTGAGAGGTTTTTGGATAAAGTGTGGAAAGCTCTGGTTTCCAACACGAACAAAGAAAATATGGTTTGCTAAATTAAGCTTTTTTGTGTGAAAAAGTTAGCTAATCTCAGAAAAATGTGCAGGAGCTGCTAATGCTTATTATTTTGCTTATATAGAGCGTCTGCAAGTAATGCTACAATTTTTGCAGTAGTGCACCACAACTCTAATTGATTTTCTATTGAGCTTTATTTATATAGAATCAGTAATTATACTGCATTTTTATTTATTTTTCCTTATTATTATTAATATATTATTATTTATACTGGGTGATCATGCAGCAAAAACCGCAATTATATCATAATATATGAGTTTTTGGCGGAAAACTTGGACGTTATTTATACGGATTTTAACGACTTTGACGGGATTGACCACGGAATTCTGCTTCTACTTAACTCCATGAACGTAACTTGTACATGGAGTACCGTGGTCCGGTATTATCCGTGCAAGATATGGAGTGCCGCCGGGTTCTGTGTTGGGTCCCCTCTATTTATGTGTTTTATTAATGACATTGTTAATGGCGTGAAATGTCGCTCCCTACTCTTTGCTGCTGATGATTTTAAGGCATATTTACTGATACCTCAACTTTTGAATGTCTTTAATTGCAGAATAATATGAATGTCCTGTGTGTGTGTTCTTCTGTAACTTTTACTCGTACAATGTATCCAATAAGATTCTGTTTCGCTTAAAATATTCGATGAGGTTAAGGATCTGGGGATGCTCTTTGACGCTAAACTTAGATTTGTAGGCCATGTGGTTGATGTGGTTTCTTCTTCCTATAAGAGTCTGGAGTTTGTTATGCGAAATACAAAGCATTTCTGTGTTGTGTCCCCATTTATTTATGTTTTATTAATTTATTTAGTTGTATTGGGTGTGTTGTATTCTATTATTATAACTCTATAGTCTCTAATTTTAGTTTCATCATTTAGTAAAATCTTCTCAACTTTAACTGTTAATAAACTTAGTCTATTTAAACTTGGTGTTCGGTGTTTCAATGTTTTAGATAAGGTCCTTATTTTCAATGCCCTCGTAGTTCACGTTAAACCTAACCGTGACAATATGTCAAATGTGCCTGGTGTGATGTTTTTTTGTGTTTTTCATCAGATAGAAACTGTTTTGCTCAATTTCAGGACAGACGTTTTGCTTTCGTTTTTTAATTTATATTGTCATTTTAACTAGGGTTATGTGTTGGTTTTTCGTTTGAAGGTTAACACTAAATAAAAATCATATGGAAAAAATTCTAGTAACGCCATCTATGTGTCATTCTACGGACTTATTGAATTACCTAATATTATATAACAAGATCAGCACTGTGGATGTATTTGGTTTTTATGCCCAATATTCGAAATTTTATGCCTATAAAATAATATATTTAATATATATTGGGTAACCAATTAAATAGGAATATAAAATTGTAATAAAATATCCACATTGGAAATTACTGAATTAACAGCCAATTTTCGAAGGGTGCAATATATGCTTTTGTCAATGTATAGGTATATACAAATGCACACAACTTAATTGGCTAGTGATTTTCATAAACAAAAACCATTTTGTGCTGTAACGTGACTAATTGGAATAATTGGCTATATTTCAGTAGTGTATCATCTTAATGTAGTTTTTTTGTTGCTGTGTCTATAAAAATCAAACACAAACATTTTAACCCTGTCCCTCCTTTTCTTTTTGTATTTAGGGCTGGGGTCAGGTTTGTTCTCACAAGCGTCCGAAACAGTCTGGATTGAGCACAGTTGATTATCTGCTTTTTTACAGAGTGTTCTGTTTATTTTCTCTCACCATTTTTGGACAGTTTGCTAACAACTCTCAAAACAGGATATCTGGTAGAAGCTGCAGAGGTACATTCTCAAAAGCAGCAGGTGTTGACTATTTAAAAATTAACGGTATTTGAGGCTAGTAAGTTATAAGCAGAGAATGGCCCTTTGCATCTTTGGCCGAAAATCTAATATCGCCAAAGAAATGTCGAAGTTGTAGCTAGTCAAAATTAGACAGTCATTCAGCAGTGTC
Source organism: Apoderus coryli (assembly GCA_911728435.2). Taxonomy (NCBI): domain Eukaryota; kingdom Metazoa; phylum Arthropoda; class Insecta; order Coleoptera; family Attelabidae; genus Apoderus; species Apoderus coryli. The sequence goes on along the minus strand of OU452209.1, from coordinate 13,190,913 downwards.
ACCTCCTCTGTTGCGTAGTTTACAAGAGAGACTTAAAGAAACACTCTTATCTTTACAATCAATTCATAAGTAATAATTATTAGGATCCCTTCGGAGTCCCGTAAGACCTTAAATTGCTTAAGTGGAGGTGTGCCTTTTTACGAATAGAATAGAATAGGTATTTATATGTGATTGCCTGGATTCCTGCTTGGACTAAATTTCCTCTTAAGTAACAATCAGCGCCAGCACACCAATCGGATCTTCACTAGAGGGGTCCAAAGGCACGAGATCATTCGACGCGCTATTGTTTTTTTTGATTTTTTTAAACATATTCCCTACTATGCTTAAAAAGCCCATGCCACTTATAAACCACTGATTCTCCTGGGCAAGGTTCCCCGTAATACGATAACATCTCTTACTTAACAGACTTTCTTTCCTTAGTCAGGAACTTTAAACGGAGCGGTATTTGATTTTCTCCGCATCTTTACATTCCTTCCCGATTGAGTTGCTTGATCGACGATAATTTAAAGTTATATAATAATGATGAATATTGTTGTATATTTGTATCTGCCTTGGACGGAGGGATGATCACTAAATCCAACAATACCTGCATATCTCTTCAACATAACCAATCAGCCACAAATCTCAAATTCCTAAATTATTTCCCATATCTCTTCTGATTAAAAAAAAATGTTCGACAACCTTTTATACTCTCTTCAAAAAGGTATTGGCTTTGTTAAATTTGTTTATGAGATACGAAATCCATGACCTATTTAAATTTTACTTGATACCATTATTATTGTCGACTTTATTGAAACGCCATTGATGCAAACATATAAAATCGTAACGATAGATTAACTCTGTATTGGCGACCCTTTAATGTTACGGTTGACTTTGCTGACCGTTATATTAAACGAATGGACATTGTTGATCCTGTTAGTGATAGCTGAATTACGCTGTGAGCATAAAAATTTGACCGAAATAAAATGCTCTTTTTTCGATGAGTTTTCCAAAGAATTGATAATAATCATTGAGTTTCACTAAAGAAATTAAATGGAATTTATGTCGTGCTGGAAATACTCAATCAGCTTCCGCTTCTCTGAGTCTTATTCTCTAACAGATTTGGATTAGAAAAGAAGAAGACCAATTTGGAATTTTACTTACTTTTTATAACCAGGGAATTTTATTAACTGAGCCTCATTTAAATTAAGAACAAGTCGTTATCGTTCTGAGCCCCAGCTCAATTTGTCAGATGAATTCGAAGTTTTAGGTAGGAGGTTCAGGTTCAAAGTATTCAAGCTTAGATTTTTGAGAAGTAGACTAGATGGACTTCATACACATTAAACAGGATTTTTCAATTGCGAGGGCTGACCCATGTCGCATACGATTGAGCAGCAGTTTTAAAAAATAAAACTATATCATCAAAATGAGTTCGCTAGTGCAAACCTTATGGCGGTTGCGTCCATTTGACGGCAGACGCGGTGGCCCTCTAAAATGTGTTGTGGTCAAATTTGACACAATTGAGTCGGCAAACAATTAGCCAACACCATATTATGCCAAAGGAACGTTAGACCGGCTGTCCACGAAAGCGGATAGTGAACCCCTCGCCGCTCACAAGATCTCAGCATTTCGCAGTCGTGAATTTGACAAATGAATGTGGGAACTTGGGCCTAAACATGTACAGGATCCAATTAACCCAATAGCTCGAAGTTGTCAATGACCATTGGTGCTGCTGTTAGTTCGCTGACCAGGCTTGGAGCGTTTGGAAGAGGACTCCAATTTCTGTGCATTTTTTGATGAATGACTATGTTGACAAAGAAAATTGCCGTATATGAGATGGAGACCCAACCCACACAAACTTCACCAGGTAGCATGTCATGGTTTTGCCCTGATTTTGGCCGCCGCGCCGCGCCGGTGTGATTTTCGTACTTATTTAAAAACTCGTCAACCCGCTCAAATTGAAGGACGTGGACGTGTACGACAACCATATGTGTACGTGTGGAGTGAAGCAATTAAGTTTAGCTGATATCTGTGTCAATTTCCACTCTATTTAAATCTCTAACTAACCTAGAGTACTAAGAACTAAGCGAGATAATAGGACCTGTTTCGTTGGTAGAGCAAGTCCCAAAATAAATTAAGGGTAGAACTACATCTTTTCTTCAATCGTGCTGAAATCTCAGGCAACTGGGAAGAACGTAGAGTCGCTCTAATGAATTATATTAGAGATTAGCACGTGTAAGCAAGAGTCTTCGAGGAAGTACTGTGAGGGTATAATAACTAACGGTGCTAGAATTCACAAAATACTCTCTAGGGAGTCGTGAAATTCTGTCGATTAAACGAATTCTATGATACCGTTCAAACGTAAATAGTGCCCCAACCCTTGTACCTTTTGAACGAGACGAGAGTATATTTTTTTGAAATTAAAATTCGACGTTGAGGAGTATGTTTGCTACTTTTTAACATTCGAGAGGAGTAAAGTCGGGGAAACGAGCAGAACAGCAATTTTAAGAAACTTGTTATTTTTACTTTGTGACAATTATTAATTTAAGAAAAAAATTCTTCCTTGTTATCATCTTTTAGCAACCGCTGAACGGACTTGAAAAAAAAAACGATACGCTATTGATTAGACGTTTAAAATACCTTTGATATGACGTGTCGGAAGACCTCCTTTTCCTTTTAATTTTTTTCGCCTATGCGCCATCTTGAAGGTACTGATATTCATTTTTACGCTAAAAAGAACCAAAAATACTCCGTCTGATATTCAAATTCTTTATTCAGCCATCACAAATACAAATATTGTACAATTGGCAAGTCAAAAGGCAAAAGATACAAATGAACAAAAAATAGAGTTAAAAGCAACAGATACATCTAAAAAATATTCAATAAAGTAAAAAAAAAAAAGAAAATTTCAAAGAGCACAAAAATTTCAACCAAATTTAAAAAACCGCGTACAGAATAACATGTTCAACTGAGATAGAAATAAATTGTCAAGTAATAATAAATAATTGTGAGTAACGACGAAAGAATGTTTTTGCAAAACCTACTAAGCTGCATTCAGTCGGTTAAGTGCCAAACTATGAGATTTTTCTTGATTAGTTTTAAATAACAGCAAAAAACACTGAAAACTTGTTTAAACCATTACATGTGATATATCACATATTTTTGAATTGAAAATGGCTTAAATTTGACAATAAAAATCCAGGACCGTAGTGAAAAAACCACATTCGCCATTTTTATAATTATCGTTAGAACACAGTTCGTTTAGAATATTTAAAATTAACATAAGGATGAAAGTGAAAAATAAATACAAATTCAAAGTTGTGCAACAATATAACGTTTCTAAGTTTAAAAGGAAGTTGTAATAGTAATTTCACAATGAATATACATAAATTGTCATAAAAAATATTTTTTTCTGCAAATGATTCGAATAAGCCCATTATATTAATTTCTGTATTAAATTCCCTTTTTACTAACCACTGATGATGAGAACAATGTGTCTCGAAACATGTATGGTTCAATGACGCAATATTAATAAAATAAAATAATTATTTGTGGAGAAGACGATGTTTTACTTATCATTAAATGATAAACTCCACGCATAATGGACTATTTCTATAATATTTTTTTCAAAAATTCTCGAAAACGGCTAAAATTAGTATAATTTTAAAAACACCATCTAAAAGGTGTTTAAATTGTACAATTTTCCCTACTCTAACCGACATTGTAACTTCTACCGATTATAGTATACACAGGGTGTTTTATTAAGAATTGTTTGGCACCTTTCAATGTTTCAGTTTTTAAGATATAATAAATATTGAGAGGTTTATATAACTTTACGATTGGAATTAACATATTTTAGCATAATTTTAAATTATTAACGGAAGTAAAATAAGCGGTAAAATATGAAATTCATTATTTTCAACATCTAAGCACATATAACTTGAAAACCACGTATTAGGTATAACGCATTATGGCAGGGGGATGATATTTAGGTAGAAAAGAACGAAGATTCAAAAATACATGCTGAAATTTCTACTACGGTAGTGCCGTTGATTTTCGGGCATACAAAAAAAGCATCTAACCCTAACGCACACCTCTGGTAATACTGGAAAACTATTTTTTACTACTATTTCGTGGATCGACGAAACGGCCGTCTGGTGAAAGTATAGTGGTTGACAGACAAACTCTCGGATTTTAAGTCTTGTTTTGTTAAACAAGCCCATTTCAAATATATGCGATTCCGTTTAAGGGAGTATCGGCGTGTCTATGTGTTGGTAGTTGCTTTATGGGGTCAGAGACCTCCCAGGCAGCCGATATAGGAACTGTTGTTCACTCGGCGTACTACCAACGATAAAACTAGATGTCGCCAAACCCATCCATCCTTTTATATTTTATCTATCATAGCTTATGTAAATTGTTCGCCAAGTATGAACAAGAAATGTGTCAAAAGAATGTGCTAAAACCATTAGGGAATATGTATAATAAAACACTCTGTATCAGGATCACCCTCGAGTCGTCGCAGTGAGGGTCCAAGCCAACTCATTTTGAGCCTTAGAGTAAACATTTTCTTCAGCTTTAAAATAATTATAAACTAGACCTCCAATTAGTTGAACTATTATCGAGTTTCCGTTTCAAGTCTAACGAACTTTTCACTAGCAAAAGTTGCGAACTTCCGCTTCACTGGTCGCAAAAACTTATTTAATTTCTCATATTTCAAACCATCTTTTCTACTTGATGCTTTCTCTTCTTTTTGTATTTCTCATTCTACAAACCAATTTCCCAACTACTAGTAGAAGTCTCCCATATAAAGAGAGTATGGCTTTTAAGTAAAGCAGAGAGAACAGAACATACCCTACGGCAACTTAATTCCACTGCTTTTATAGATTACCGTCCAATATTCCCGTCACGCTATCTTATAAAAGCCTCTGATGATGCCATAAAATGAACATCCTGAGGGCCGAGCTTCTATTAGTTGCCATTTTTCGAATGCGAAAGCCTATTTTTTGGGCATTTTCTTTGCGATTTCGTATGCCACAGGCGTGCCGGTGAATGGCATAATAAATAATATGTTTCCAATAAGGTATGGAAAGCCATATATACAGGCTGATCCACTAAGCGTGGCCAGCGGCTGTATCTCGGAAACTATTGGTCGTAGAACCTTGGGGAAAATTTGTTTTTAATTAAAGTGGTCATGAGAAAATTCTAGAAATTATTTTCAAGTTCCGGATTTTGCCATAAGTGGGCGTTATTTCATTTAAAAATTTAAAATGCTGAATTTCTCCGAAAATTTTCAAATATAGTTAAAAATGTGGTACCATTATGAAAAAGCCTAGACAATTCTACACCACTTTTGTTTGATGCTTGTTGATGTATGATCCTTAATAAGAGTGGGGAAAGCTGTTCAATGTGTAATTCTTTAAATAACTGTAACTTCTAAACGCCTTATTTGATTTGGACAAATTTGAGAGTGTTTGGAGGAGAAAACCAAGCGTTTTTCACTGTCGTATTCGTTGATACACAATAGTTTCTCATAAACTTGCCAGAGGGCGCAATTTGTAATCATTAGTTTTTTGGATTTTTCTCCCAAAACTTAAACGGCACGGTATAACTACAATCCCATGATCGCAAACTAGATTACTTTTACAACAAAAGCATGAAAACCGCAGTTCGATACCTTTGTTCATTGGAAAGTTATTACCAAAACAATAATCTGGGCATATCTAATTCGGCTTTCTAAAATATAAATCAACATAGCTTAATAACTATCTTGTTTAATAACAAGTTCGGTAGGTTTCTATGGAGACAAATAATATTAATTATTAGTCACCTTATTTCTAATGGATAGGTCTTTTGACGTTGACGTTATAAAAATCGTGAAAATAAGTAATTTTCATTTGCAAATCCGTGCCCTTCTTCCGACCTAATTAAGATTTTAGGCATGGTCCATATTATGTAAGAGGCAAAATTAGTTTTTTATTTCAAATGCACAAATAGAACAGAACCAAAGTAAAAACAGTTAAATGAAAATCTAAACAGTGGGAATAATAAGTAAACATTTATATAAAAAAAAATCGCAGGTGTTTAAATTGTTTTCCATCACTTGAAATACAAAGATTTAACCGATTTCTGTTAGAATTCACAACTGATTCTATGTCAGCGCGAGGTAAACTACCGATTGCACTTCTAATTCTAATAATCATGTGTGAAATTTGGTTGAAATGAAGCTTGTAAGGAGAAATTTGATTTTGTTTTAAAACTTTTTGAATGGTAGATTTTCCCACCACCTCTAAATTCTTAGCCTTGTTTCTGAAGCAATGGATTTTCATTTACAGATCCCAATATCAAACTGTACTGGCATCGTCCTCATTATATTGTTTCTTTTCTTTTTTGATATCAAATACTGCTCCTGGTTTTTCAAATTTTATCACCAATTTGTGAACAGCACTTTCGAAACGTATACGCCAGGAAATTTGACTACATAAAAGACACCAAAAAGTTTCTAAATTAAACAGAGATACTAAATTATTATTTAATAGAAAGCTGAGGTTGCGAAGAAAAAGTTTGAATAGCTCAAATTCAGCACGAACCCCAAAAATTTACTACCCTCTAGGTTTTGAAAAATTGCCAATAACTCTAGATGTTGAGTTTTTGACGTATAACAAGTGTACAAAATTGTAATCCATTATTTTAATAAAATTATTGAATAGCATATACATTGTGTCCAAGATAAATAAATAAAATAAATAAATTGTTGTTTATATGTTCGACCTGAAAATGGTTTTATTTTTTTTCAAAAACGAAACGTCGCGTAGTGAAAATTTGTAAACGCTATCTTATTATCCTCAAAAAATAACAATGAGAAAATGCTTTTAATTTTTTTATATATTTCATAGATAATGTCAGAAATAAATAAATAACTAAAACCGCAAAAAATTGTCCTAAAAATAAAATAATAACTTTAACTTTTTTTTATTGAATTTATAAATACGTAGGTGTATTCGATATGGTGAATTTTCTGTTGCGTGGTTCCTTAAAGCCAAAGAAGAGAAAATACAAAAAATTAAAACAAAAATGTTTCAAGAACAAAAAAAAAAACAATAAAACAAATAACTGCTGTAAAAAGGTCGTACTAGATACGAATAAATTTTAAAACATTTGCTCGAGAAAGCTATTGTAACATTTTCTGCAGGCCCCGCGTTGTCTTAATACAGGGTTTTGCAATAAGTGGTGTTATTTTGAATAGCCAGCTATTTCGGTATAATATGTCACTTTTCCAGCTGTCATTTTTTGACATTTGACAAGTAGAAACTACGCCATTAATAAAAATGGAACGATACACGCTTCAACAACGCATTGAAATTATTAAAATTCAGTATAAAAATGGTGAAAATTTGGCAGAGGCGGTTCGTAAATCTCGAACATTTTTGGGTCCACGTGAAGCACTTTGTCGGACCGCAATACAGAAATTGGTGGGAAAATTCGAGCTGTTGCGACAAGTTAGTGATGTGAAGAATAAAACCCGTGCACGTTGCTCAAGAACAGCCGATAATATTCCTGCTGTAGCCGAAAGTTTTGAAGAAAACCCAGGTTCGCTCAATCCTCGTCGTTCTTTGGAATTAGGCATAAAGATTTGGGTCTTAAGGCTTATAAAGTTCAGTTAACACAAGAACTCAAGCCGGCCCATCATCAACAACGTCGTGTCTTTGCCGACTAGGTCCTTGAAATGCATGAAAATGATTCGGAATTCAATCGAAAAATCATCTTGAGTAATGAGACCCATTTCCACCTCGATGGCTTCATCAACAAGCAAAATTGTCGCATCTGGGGCTCGGAAAACCCAAGAGTTATTGTTGAAAAGCCTCTCTATCCTCAAGGCCTGTTTGGTGCGATTTATGGTCCGGCGGGGTCCTTACTTTTTCGAAAATGAGGCTGGAGGACCAGCTACGGTGAATGGATTGCGCTATCGAGAGATGATTTTTTATGGCCGGAATTGGATGGTATTGATCTGGACAGCGTTTACTTTCAACAAGACGGCACTACGTGCCACACAAGCAACAAAACCATTGATCTTTTACGGGAAAAGTTTCCGGATCTCTCGAAGAGGTGATCACAATTGGCCAGAGATTTAACACCTTGCGACTTCTTCCTGTGGGCCCGTGTGAAAGAGAAGGTCTACGCTAACAGCCCAGCGTCGATTTAAGACCTCATAGATAAAATTCGTGAGGCTATCGATGACATAGGGCAGCCACTTTGCGATTTGGTTGGGTTCGAAAATTTCATGAAAAGGACATGGTCTTGTAGGCGTGGTCGTGGTGGTCATTTAGGTGATGTTATTTTCCATTATTAACGGCATACTTTGTAATGACATAAACATCCGATCACTTATCTCAAAAAATGGCATTTTCCTTTAAATATCAAAATATCACCTCTTATTGGAAAACCCATCATGCCTCTGTTGTTGTGGAGTCCAAACATATTTCCATTTTTATTTAAAGCGAAGAAACACCTTTTTTTGAGCTAATGAGGAAATTTTGTCCATTCTTTTCGTTATTTGTGCCAATTAGGAAAATAAAACACTCATTTTTCTGATCGTAATCAGGATACACCTTTCTGTAACTTTTATAAGTAGGAGGAAAAATAAACTAACAAGCTACCAACATTTATCAATAACTTGAGAGGCGACTAACGAGCGTAAAAAAGAAATATTTTGCGAATCATTCATCGTAAAGAAAATGTCAACATCCAAAATCCATTTGCTACATCTTTTCTACACAAATCTTACCTTTATATATTTATAACGTCAGGCTGCTCACTTCTGTTCGTTTAGTAACAAGGGTTGGGCCTCGTCTAAAATTTATAAGAATACCTTTAGGATGTCACTTGTTTATGTAGCGATCCATTAGCCGGGAGTTTAGTCTTTTTGCAGTGTGTTTACGGTAGTTTGTATACAGCGAGGCCAAAGAGTCACCAAAAATGTTTTTTTGGAAGAGACGTTCCCACATGTCACTTTTGATTTCAAGTTTGCATATATGCATATTTACGGATCGTCCGGATGGCATAGCACACCGAACTTAACTTATTTACCATGTAGTTTATGCGATATAATCAATTCAAAAACTCATCCCTTATTACTCCAAACACTTTACAATGATCAGTTATTGAATCGGTTCATCCTTGGACACTGATACTTTCTGGCCTATTTACAGATGACTGTTTGGTTTTGAATAACAGAATTTTGGTTTTTCCTTTGTTCAGTACTAATCCGTTGTTTAAAAACCAGTGATGATAATGATATGGAGAACTAGCATTTCCATTGTGCGAACTATTCTCATGGGCCAGGAAAGGGTACTTGATCAAATCTGCATTTGAATAAATGCGAGGAAAAGTAATTTGTTTATACCTATGTTATTTAGCAATTTCTGAAAACTACACAAATTACTATGTTCTTATGTAATGTGTACATAGATTATGTACATGCTAAACTTTCAAATGTTTAATAAAATCTTTTTTCTCCGACTGTCTTTAATTGCCTTTATTATATATGTTCAATCATGATTTTAAAATGTAGAACATTGTAATGCTGTTTTACATTTACCGTGCGCGGGTAAGTTTCCTGGTAATGACAAAAGTAGCTTCGGCCATGAAAAATCACCATAGGAACGCCGACAATACAAACACAACAAATTGACAGTTTAGGTATTTATAATTAATAATAATTATGATTAAGTATTTCGCTAATTTCAAAACACAAAAACAGTGATAGTGAATATAGTTTAAGACCACCTAGTCAATTTAATACTTAAAACTTATCGTCTAAATACGATGCCTAGGGTAAACCACCCAGTTATTGGACATGTGGGAGTTATTGGACAAAGTGTGTTTATTAAACTGAAATAAGATTTTTAAGAGTATTACGTCATTTGAATCCCCATACATGGCAACTCTATTGATTAGAGAGTTGATCTGAATCCACGCCGCCTTAACATCAAACGTTCTTTTAGTGGGAACTAATTTTATGCCATAGTTTTGAAAGGATCTTTTCAATAAAATCATGCCTAAAAGAAGCGTAAATGACAGGAGTGATATAGACGATGCAGTCAATGATATAAGGAGGAATAATCTTTATTTGCGCCAGCGGCAAAAACATGGCGTTCCAAAATCAACGCTGGAGTTCAAATTAAAAAATCCTGGATATAAGGATACTTGCGGTCCCTTCCCCATTCATACTGCATTAGCAGAGCTGGAATTAGTGAAGTAAGTTTTATGACAAAAAACGAGATAAAATTATAACTCATTGTATGCGTATTTCGCCACGAATTCATATGAATTAGTGGCGAGATAAAATAATAATTCTCTGGAGAATAAACGTACCCAAACCTGCGAAGAAATAGACGGTCATTTATCAATGGATTCAATCGCTTATCTAAAACAGGTTGTACAGCGCGAAGAAAATAGTTTTTCCTTAGAATACGAACCAACTAATGAAAAAGAGACACATATTCCAAGACATTTGGAACACATGAGTCAAACTAATGTTGATTTTACCCAAACGGAAGTCATCAATCCACCGGACTCACCTGATATTCAAGATATAAGAAACAGACACTGTAAAGAATTCAGCGGCTCTTTAGGAGAGATTTATGAATGGACTGTAAACGGATTGATCTTAAAACGGCACCTTTAAAGACTTACCCTGATCTACGACTCCTGCCGGTCTTCAGCTGGCCAGCACTTTCTTCCAGTAGCTTTAAAGGCACTCACTCACATAAAGTTCGATTAGAACGTTGCGGTATTTGATATATTTGCGATTGAACAATAATAAAGCGGTTGAAAAATATATATTTTGCGTAAAACTATCACTACAGCGGTCAAGACGAATCTCTCTTGGTCAGTCGCGCACACACAGCACGGAGGGCTATCGTTAAAGGTGTATACGCGATAACATTTTATTAACAAAAAAGGCATTGATTTGGATTGAATAGAACATAGAACAATTGAAGATACGAGGAGAATATAAAAAGTAAGAGAGTTAGAATAAATTAAATAAAATTACAATTACTTCCAAATCATTAAATTTAATTAAGAAAAAAAAAAGAATAAAAAATAAAAAAAAAAACAATAAAAAAAAGAAATAACGTGGGGACATAACATGCCGCCCAGCAAAAATACGCAGTATTTTTCAAAACTGGGTAAGCTCGTCCTCATTGAGAGGCAAAGGGCAGAGCTTGACCACGGGCCGTTTGAAAATACCTAGCGGTTTTAACAGAGGCTACACGCACAATTTGATCTGGACCAGGGTGAACCTCGAGAATACGACCTAATATCCATTGCAACGGTGAAAGCTGGTCATCTTTAATTAGGACTAAAGTTCCAATTTCGATATTCCGTGAAGTTTTGTGCCACTTGCTACGAGTGTGCAAGGTATGCAGATATTCTTTGGACCACCTAGTCCAAAAACTTTGATGCATCCTCTGAAGAAGTTGCCATCGATCGAGGCGCGATAAAGGAATACTCTCCAAATTGGGTTCAGGTGAGGCCACGAGCGGTTCAGAGACTAGAAAGTGTCCCGGTGTTAATGCGGTCAAGTCAAGCGGATCATTGCTGACGGGAATAAAAATTTCTTATTCAGCGAGCGGGTCTTAGGATTATTTAAGCATACCATTTCTTCAGTGAAACAAGTAGTCTGAACGAATTTAACAAGAACAAGTAGCGCATTATATTTTTCTTGAGCAGTCACAAACGGAGAAGAAGTTTTATTCAAAGGATTGCGGAGGTTATGGATAAAACGAAGCATAAATGAGACAATACGAATTAAAGTGCTTAGATCTGAATGATATAAAATAAGCGAATCCAGCATCGGGGTAGCGACCTCTATGAGAGCGAAAGTTAGCTTGCTTGCGTTCTTCTTGAAGGATTTCGGGAGATTCAGGGATTTCTAAAGACTGATTCATCCATGTACGAGAATCCTCAATCAGAAAAGTGGGGCCTTCTCACCATAACTTATTTTTAATAAGTTCAGAGGGAAGAATACCGCGAGAGCCAATGTCGGCCGGGTTGTAATGAGAAAGCAACATAGTACCAATTTTTCGGCGGTATGCGGTCTTGGATATATGAAACTCGGTTAGATACAAAGGTTTTCCAGCGATGTGGTTCACCTTTGATCCAGTACAAACTAATCTGCGAATCTGACCAACAACAAATCTTGGAAAACGTGAGCCTATTTTGCAAACCTTGAGTTACAAAGGAAGTAAGACGTGCACATAGAACAGAAGCACATAATTCTAATTTTGGAATTGAATAGAACTTAAAAAAATTATCTGGAATATTTCGATAAAAAATGTGCCCACTAATTAGAGGATGAACAGAAAAAGCTAGAGGGAAAAAGAAAAAGAGATTGCGATAGAAACAAAAAACCAACAAAAGCGAAGAAAGGAAAAGATACCATGTTTTATATATCAAAGTGCATTACTAAACAGTTAACTTGCATTACATGCCGCAACAATTTCCACACTCGTTGCACTCCAAAAAACAAAAAAACACATTCATGATGAGGCTGATGATTTATTTTTGAGTCACATTTCTTACAAGGAGGAGAGTGAAAAGAAGAACTGCGTTCGATTGTCAATCTGAATGTGAAGGAACTGTCAATCATGAAATATACTTCAGTAATAATGTGTATAACAGTAAGAATAATCGTCAAAATTCAAGGCTCAATTACAGACATTGACTCACCAGAAGAATAAATTAAAGACCACATTAAAAATAACGAAACTGACGCAAATGGAAAACACATATACTAGTGGTGCTACTGAAGAGAAATGACCTTTTTGGTATGTATAAAAATGAATCTTTCAAATATGGGTATTAGATATTAAATTTGTAATACCCAGTAAAATATTTTACAAGAAACTGTGGTTCTTTATTGTTTGAACTGCCAGAATAAAATAATATTTAACTAATTTTCATAATATTAGTTCTTAAAAGCACTTCTATGTCCAATAATGAAATTTTGTGCTGTCCAATAATTAAGAAAAATGTCCAAATACTAAGATTTTCCAAACAAAACGATATATTCATGTTTTATCGAAAATTCGTCAAAATAACAATAAAATTAAATGTTGATATACATGTCATATAAACATACGTTTCATTTGATACCAGACTCACAGACCTACTCTCGAACGTACTCACGTGACAGTAATATTTGCGTAGAAAATTCCTTAAGTGTCCAATAGCTGGGTGGTTTACCCTAAGCCAAGAGGGGTAAGTTTCTAAAAACACATATTTTCCTGAAAATTATGTTTAATTTATTTAAAAGCATTAAAACACTCGTAGAAAAAGTATAGTGTGAAACTCACATGAAATGACCATTTCCTACTCGTATAATTTGCAGCATGAGCCGCAGTCTACTCGTAGGAAATATGTGTCATTTCATGTTCGTTGCACAATATACTATTATAATTAAATTTTGCAATTTTGTTTGTTGCTTGTTGATTTTTTCTTTATATAGTGAAAAAGTCTCTATAGTGCAAATTCGGTCGACACATCCAATTACAGGGCAGGTACATTACAAAACGATAAAATTAACATAAATACACGTTTCAAAATTATAAAAAATACAAATATTACAATCGCAAAAAATAGTCAGAATGGTTTAACAACAAATATTTATCTAAAAAACACTTTTTTTCTGTGACGGGAAAAAAGTTTGACATATTTACTCTCTTGACAGGTAATAAAATGTCACTTTTTATCCCCGGGAAAAAAGTGAATACTTTTTTCCCCGGGAAAAAAGTGAGCACTTTTTTCCCGGACACATAAGTAGCGGTAGATATTTAATTTTAGGAAATTTTATTATACAAAAGTTACATTTTCTTTAGATATCGAAACTGGCAATAATTTGTGACGCTACTTTTGCTGCTTCTACTGACTCCGGTGGAGTGTTCGCAATTTTTAAATTAAATTACAGAATGAAATTGACAGATATTTTATTACTTTTTTAAAACTTCAAATTTCACTTGGATAATTTTCTGACTTTTTTCAATATTAAATCGAAGTTTTTCCCGTCTCAGAAAAAAATAGTGTATCATACACGGGAAAAAAGTTAGATTTTAGCTCTCGGTTTTTTATATATATTTATACAACCTCGAGCTAAAATCTAGTACTTTTTTCCCTTGTATAATAAATAACTATTTTAATATAAGATATGGTATTAAAAAACACATCAATATCGGTACTCACCGAGTCACAAACAGAACACATCTCAAACAATGGCGAAAAAAGCAACAAGTTGGTACGTACGGTAGGCAAGTAAAAGCTAGAACCATAATTACGCCTTCTCGTATGTGGAGCATGAAAAGGTACCATTGAAAGTAGGTCCGGAGAGTCAATGATGCCATTCACGATCTTGAATAGGAACAGGAGTGAGGCATATTGTCTACGCTTATCAAGAGGTACAAAATTAAAACGACCCAGAAGTTCATCATGGGGAAATCCCATGGTTGGATACACTCCGTCACACTTAAACCACAAGTATTTCACAAATCTTCGCTGAATGCTCTCTAAGCTATTCGAGTGCAACGCATAACCAGGACTCCACACAACAGACGCATATTCCAATTTCGATCTAACGAAGGAATTATACAGTAAAATAAGAGTTTTAGGTGACACAAAATGCTTTGTATTTCTCATAACAAAACCCAGACTCTTATAGGAAGACGAAACCACATCAATCACATGCCCCACAAAACTAAGTTTAGCGTCAAAGAGCACCCCCAGATCCTTCACCTCATCGCATATTTTAAGCGGAACAGAGTCAATGTTATACACAAATTTTATTGGATTTACCTTACGAGTAAAAGTTACAGAACAACACTTATCCAAACGACGCTAAGTTAAAAGATAAATATATAAAATAATAAAAGTTTCCACTGGACTCCAAAAAAACTTTCCCAATTACCAACATCAAATTAATTATTGTAGTCTTCAATTTAGTATGTTTATTAATAATGGCAAAAGTTTGAAGTTCATTGTTGACGCTATTGGCACAAATACTCAACCCTTGTTTGTGAAAACGTAATAACCACAATGGGTACATGATATTGTAAACCACATTCACATAGCCTTGATGGCATCAGGTGATGTTCTGCGCATGCAACCACAATAGGGAAAAGTTTTGTTGAGAGGTTTGAGAATTAATACACGAAACACAAATTTGACATTGTATTGTACTGTTCATATATTAGAGTTAGACGAAAATAGTTATAATATGCTGCTTATTGCGTTACTTTTAGAGTCGAAAATGTTGGAACAATGGTGGACGCTTTTGCTGTTGCGAGTTGGGAAAATTAGTCTGATAAAGTTTAGAAACTCTGGAATGTACATAAATATTTAGGGATTTGATATTTGCGTACAAAAAATGTAACGTTTTGGTATAATATGCAAATGAAATACACTAGTAATGTAGATTGTTTTGTCAGAAAATCATAGGAAATTATTTACTCAGTGCTTTTTGTGCGTGGTAGGTGGAAAAAATATTTTTTGACCTTTAAAAAATAGAGAGGTCGGACACCATCAAACATTGGTAATGTTGGAACTTTTTTGCACAACCCCGTTTAACTGTGTTCAGATTTCCCTAAAATATCTTGTTAGATTGTGGTACCTATCATAACCTACGGGGCAATAGTCTGGTAAAGTATGTTTAATGTAACCTGAAAATGATCAAAACCAGGGAATTTCATATGTTAATTGAGGGTTTACTTCATGAGCGTACGTGCATATTTTGTAAAACACCGAGAGTCAGATATATAGATGATCAAGTAGTTGCTTAATCACAATCAGTATTTGAAACGTCCCACATTATGCACTCTGGGCGTATTACCATTTTTATTATCCCAGCTTAATATTTTATTATCATTATCTCTTGGATTGTGGTAGTTGTTGTGAAATATATTTATTTCCACTGTCGCAGTTAAAGAAGTATTTTTAGTAAGTAATATAAATATAATAGTTATTTATTATACAAGGGAAAAAAGTACTAGATTTTAGCTCGAGCTAAAATCTAACTTTTTTCCCGTGTATGATACACTATTTTTTTCTGAAACGGGAAAAACTTCGATTTAATATTGAAAAAGTCAGAAAATTATCCAAGTGAAATTTGAAGTTTTAAAAACCTTTCAGTAATCAAATATCTGTCAATTTCATTCTGTGATTTAATTTAAAAATTGCGAACAATCCACCGGAGTCAGTAGAAGCAGCAAAAGTAGCGTCACAAATTATTGGCAGTTTTGATATATTATAAAGAAAATGTAACTTTTGTATAATAAAATTTCCTAAAATTAAATATCTAACGTTACTTATGTGTCCGAGAAAAAAGTACTCACTTTTTTCCCGGGTATAAAAAGTGACATTTTATTACCTGTCAAAGAGTAAATATGTCAAACTTTTTTCCCGTCACAGAAAAATAACTATTTTCTATTTTGTTTGTATATTAAAATTTTTGAAACTTTTGCGATATGGAGTTTTGGAGAGCATTCGAACATGATAATTTAAACTGTAGTGTGGAATTTAAAAATAAAGACTTACATGTGCAGTGTCAACGAATAATTTTAAATATGTATGAGTGGTGTCTGTTCGAAGGTTCTTTGTGTGAGAGCCCTTAATATTATCGTGGATTGTGGAATATTATAACGCTCACTTGCCTGTCTTAATGTAACAAGATACCACGCCACTGGTATTATAGATACTAGGTGGGTTAATTTTATATAGATATTTTCTCTTAGTTTGGGAGTCTAATCTTTTCGTAAAGATTATACAACATGTCTAAGTAATAAACATATTATCTTGGTGCTTTTAACAAATGTTCCTAAACGAATTGTTACCTAAAAGAAGAACCTTTTTGTGTTTGTTTATGAGTTAGTCCAAAGATAAACGCATATATTAGAAAAGATAACCAGATGTTTCAGTTATATGATGGTCAAAACATTTAGCATTTTCGAAACGCCTACATGTGAATTAAATGTCGGACTTTTCTTATATACAGGAGGTAGTAGTTGGGGAGTTAACAAGGTTTTCCATAACAAAGAATAAATACTCGTAAAGGGCGCCGAAAATATGAACAGTTAGCTTTTTATTAAATAATACCCGCTAATTCAAAATGCTTACATTAATGTTGGTTTCCTACTTCTAACTTTCATGACTGTCTCTTCGAGACGTACTGCGTCATAATATATGTAGTTCCTTGAACCCAGATTTCTTTTATATACCCGCAACAATGTCCAAGGTGTATAATTTTTTTGAAAATCATCCTTTAAGCAAAAACGAATACGACTTTTTTACTTTTTATGTGGTAAAAACATTAACTGAAAAACATCTCTTCATGTTATGACGTGGTCGAAAAATGGAGTCTGCATGAAGGTGTACGAGGACTACGCGATGTGCGAAGTCACCTGCGCTGTCCGAACACGCCTCAAGGTACGAGGCATGTTTTTTAAGTAAGTACCGTTTTGGAATTAAAAAAAGACGTGCAAAGATATCGGAATAATTTTATTTTTACATGAAAGCCTGTACCTTAATCTACTTTTCTACATAATTTCCGTGAATATTGAGGCACTTGTCATAACGTGGCACCAGTTTTTGAATACCCTCCTTATAAAATTCTGCCGCCTGACTTGTTAACCACTGTATTACAAATGTTTTGACTTCGTTATCGTCTTGAAGACGCTGACCACCCAGGTGTTTCTTCAATGAGGAGGGTATTCAAAAACTGGTGCCACGTTATGACAAGTGCCTCAATATTCACGGAAATTATGTAAACAAGTAGATTAAGGTACAGGCTTTCATGTAAAAATAAAATTATTGCGATATCTTTGCACGTCTTTTTTTAATTCCAAAACGGTACTTACTTAAAAAACATGCCTCGTACTAAAATTAATGTATCCACTAAGTGTGAAGTTGATTTGCAAGAGGAGCGAAAATCCAATTATATAGATCAAACTAAACTAGTGCATCCAAACAGGTGTTAAAGAGAGACAGAGAGAGTTAAAATTTATTAAGAAAAAGTGACAAAAGTTTTAAAACTAAACATGCTTCTTGTAAAAATAAAATCATTTAACATATTATGAACGGGACCTATAATAATTTTCAATAAAATTAATGTGTATAGAATGTCAGTGCATCATTGTTAAGGAAACAATATTTAACTTTTATTTAGAGAGTCATGTGTGCCTGAAGGGCACCAGTCTATTGTTTCTGAACTACAAGTAGATTGTAGATTGTTGTAGATTGTTTTATCGGAGTCGTTTAGGCGGTTTGGCCTCCCCTCACTTCGACCTGCAGAAGATCTTTTGTGAATGACTCTAATCTATGAATTGACCAGCTATCCCACACTTTTCAGAAAGTTGATGATTTCTCTGGGGGCTAAATTCCTTGCCTCGTCGGGTGTTACGGTCACCCCTCCAAGGTGTTTTAGCTTTTTGTAGAAAAGTGCCATGCATTCACAGAGCACGTGTTCTGTTGTCTCTGTTGCGTCTTCGCAAAACCGACAAGTGTCGTCCTCGGTTAATCTTTTTGAGATGGTACTTCACTGGGTGGTGTCCCGTAAAAAGACCTGTAATTCGCCTTAGGTCGCTTCTCTCCAGTTGGATAAGCTTCCCTGCGTTGGCCTCTGAAGGTTTGATAAACCTTTTTGATTGTCTTAGGCCTGGAGTGATTCTCCAGTAGGACTTAAGTTGTTCCTTTTCCCTCTCCGAAGTTCTTCCTTCATATGGCTTTTTGGAAGGCCAAAGATGGGTTCCGGTTTGTGCCCTCTTTTGCATGTGGGTTCGCCGCTTCGTTCCCCTCTATGCCTTCATGTCCTGGCACCCATGTCAGAGTAATCTTTTCCCCTGAGCTGCCATTTGCTTTAGGATTTGTTTGCATTCCCAGGCTAGCTTTGACGGGAAGGTGTAAGACCTCAGTGCTTTTAACGCAGCTTGACTGTCTGACATAATATTGATCTGCCGTTCCGGGATGCCTCTCACAAGTAACTCTAATTATTGAACCCTTGTTTTTTTATTTGTTTTGAAAGAGAAAAATTAATCGCATAGATATAGTATCACCGCTACCTTTTTAATTTAAGTTTAGATTGGACCAATAATTATTTCAAGTTGTTATTTACCAGCATAACTTTTTTAATAATAACGCAATCTATAATAGCATTATTTCGTTCAGCTCCTAAACGACCTCATTAGCCAAAGAAATACCATTTCGAATAACGCGTGTATAAAATCTCGATTGAAAAACTTTATTACGGATAAAGTGCGCCAAAACTTTTGCATTTTAACGAAGTGTATATGATTATGTGAAAGTCTTCAGAGAAAATAGAACATTTAAGCACTTCTACAATGTGTCTGTGACTTTATTTTTTCAGTTTTTATAAACTTAATTTAATTTATAATTTTTACGAATTTATATATTACCAAGTCAACTTTTTACTGAGCTTCAATAGCTTTTTTATAGTGAGATACGTTAAGGTCCTCAATATTATTTATCGTGTATAATATTTTGTGAAAAGCAATTTATTAGATGAAAACCAGTGCGTTTCGGTTACAAACAGTGAATGCTCTGCAGTTTGACTCGATATTGTTACAAATTTGACGTTAATTTCGGTGGAAATCCATCCAGCCTTTCAACTGAGCCCCAAACGAAGTCCACATTACCCCTTGGATCTAAAGTTGTATTAGAACTTTTTGAATGTGTTGCTTAACCATCAGAACACACTGTAACGAAACAAAGACACACTGGCAATAGAATATACTTTTGTCTTACCCTGTATATATATTTGGATAGTTTAGGATATTTTCTCTTAGTTTTATACCTAACGTGTCTTAATATTTTTGTAAATATTATACAACGTCTGGAAATAATAAATATTATCTTGGGTGCCTTTTTGCTATGTGATAAAAGAATTGATACCTAGAAAAGGACCTTTTTCTAGTCGGAAATATTATGTTTGTCGAAAATATAAATGCATATATTAGAAAGAATAATCAGATGTTTTAGTTACAGAGTGGTCACTGAACATTATCGAAATACCTTCATATAAATTAAATGTCGGACTATTATTATTATATACTGAAGCTAATTGGACGGCGTCACGGTTTCCCATATCAAAGAATATATATAAAGGGCTAGTAAAAAAAAATCGTATTGATTCTTGCTTTACAAATGGTAGTGACTGGTTAATCTTTTGAACGAACTCCAACATAAGATACCTAAGTAACAACAATCATCACAGTCGACATAAAAATGTATTTTATTTCCAAAACTGCTCTCACCCTGTACTTGTAGTTTATAAGGGTGTATTTTCAATGCTCCTTTCTTATTGGCCATTTTCTATTCCATAGTAGGTACTTCTGATTCTTATGAAGCTATTTGAAAAGACAAGTTAGATTCGCTTTAGCTTGAGTTCTGTTCAGATGTGATTTTTAATTTTATAAAGTTAAAGTAAATATTTTAATTTGTTTTTGGACTTGGATTTTTCATAGTTAGGAATTATTTTCTAGTTTTTGTCTTAAAGTATACCAGTATAAAGACTAAGTCCATTTCATTTTCATTCTGGAGTAGTGAATTTTTATAAAGTTTCTTAATAATCGACGTTAAAGTTTCAGTAAGTTTTTTGTTAATTCTTTTTAACTTAAGGCCTTTTTGTTTCCAAATCAGTTTTTAATAAAGATATATTTCGTCTAGTAATTGAAATAGATTCAGTTTTCAATGATAATTACAAGTTCCGTATGGGAATTAATATAATTATTCGTAATTATATTAATTTTCCTATTTTAATTTGTACAAGTAACGACTAAGGTTTTCTTCTGAATTTTCATTCTCGTTTAATTGTTTTATTTTTTGTTTTATTTATACATATTTATTTCTTTGTTGTTATTCATTTTCTTTATTAATTTTAATTATTAAACTAGTTGATTTAAATAAATTGAGTGAGTGAGAAGCAGAAATCAAAACCGTAAAGGTTAGTAAATTTTATATTACTTTAATACAGATCAATAAAGTGGATATTCTTTGCTTCTTATTAAATTAAAATCGCTCGTAAAGCTTGAATCGAACCAGTAACAATTTGAATAGCATATAGGGCTTCATTTGGGATGAGCTATAAAATTAGTATTTTTTCTGAATGTAAACAACACCCGCTAATTCAAAATGGTCTGTAATTTGTATGTGGGACCTAAGTGAGCTTGGAAATTAAACTTTTATTGTATCTATGCGTGTAGTTTCATTTCAAAAATAGTATATTGATTTTTTCACAAAAAAAACTTCCATGGGCACAAATGGGTTTAATAAGAAAATCATCCATTTCCCTGTCAAATAAGAATAATTTTGAATTTCCTACTACTATAAATGTAAATTGCATATCTGTATTTTATTCATGGACACATTGTACACAAACGTATTCCTCGAAAGGATATGCATCTGCTTGGAAAAAGCAAGAAAAAGAAAGCGAAAAGGCAAAATAAAGAAATTTCATTAGAACAGCTCAAAACCTTTCTGTTTTAGAGCGAAGAAACATTTTGCTTTTAAAGCGCTTTTTCGCGGTACAAAATTTGAATTCGTTCATATTTCCGGTGTTATTTAGTCAGATGGTAAAAATTTCATTTTGTCGGGCGGGTGAAATTCGGATTTTCGATCAGACCCCGGAGAATCGGTGAAACGAGCAAACGGTGATAGACGTAGGGAGGTCATATACGATGGCGAAATTAAATTTGTTTCCAATTTTTATAATACTATTTGTGCTGTGGGATATTTCCGTTCTTTTGTTGTACGCTTGATAGGATTTTTCTTTCATATTTGAATTATCTATACCGTTTAAATTAGAACAATATTTATGAAAGAAACAGAAGGCAGATTTATTGTTTTATTAACTTCTAATAAAAGAAAACAAACAAAAACTTTCAAAGTCAACTCCACAAAAAACTGATGATGGCTTGTTGAGCCGAAACTGGTTTCTTTTACATAACTAAATTAAAAGTTTTTTGTGTAGTTGACTTTGAAAGTTATTGTTTGTTTTCTTTTATTTGAAACTGACCCTCCACTTTGATGATGGATAATTTATTTCGTTTATTAATTTCTTACAGAAACGGGCGGCTTTTACTTTGCAATAGGTATGTTGAACAAAGACACAGTTTCAACGGTTTTTCACCCCAAAAAATTTAGTAAAAACAATTAATCAAACTCATTTATTGAAACAATTACATTCTTAAGGATTTTTTTGAAAAAAAAAAGATACATATCAACAATATTTAATTTACATAAACTAAAAATAACTATAAACAATCAAAACAATACACAAAAGAGAAAGACTAATTTGTATTCAAAAATCAAAACTTTAAGTTTCCCGAAAAGTAAATAAAAATAATATTAGCACAGGTATAGCACAGAGCACAACTGTGACAGCACTAGAAATTTGCGACTGTGTGATAGAGATAGATATAATCAAAATAATAATCGACATATAGGTACAAAACGCTCGCCAAGCGTTGTCATATAACCTTATTTTACATTAAATCTCTGCTGTATCTATATGAAGGCGTGCTTCTTATAGTGTTTTTTTAATGGCAAGATTCGTATGCTATGCTTAGTACAATTAAACGCTGGCAACTATGTTTAGATGAAGAGCAATAGGTGGTTGTATAGTGGGTATATGCCAGATGGCAGTGTTGCCCATTGTTGCTGAATAATAGATGAAAATGCTTTGAGGCACGCTTCATCTGCATAAGAACGTGTATGATACATAAATAGGCTATTATCATAGGACACAAGCACTGGCAAGTGTGCCAACTGTCGCGCACAGGGAAGAGAGAAACCGAAACAAATAATGTTTTACTATTATTACACGAATAAAAAAAGTGCGAAATACCCTGGAATTATGGGGAGGTGCACCGTCTTGTTGAATATAAATACCATTTCTCCGTTGATTTAAAGGTAGTTCATCCAACAATGGTTCAACTTGTGATTTTAAAATCTGAATTTAGTAAACCATCAAAAACATAGGGACCAATGAATCTGCCGTAAAATTCTCTGCGCTGATGCTCTTGGGACACCTGTTTCGCCCTCTAACATTCGGGTGGACGATCACGCGTTATTTGCAACTGCACCAAAAACTGTAATTTTCATAAGTACTTGCCGAATGTAATGAAAATATAGAATCTGCAAAGAATCTTGACGAAAACCGATATCCAGAGAGAGTGCAGCCATCGAATTTTGGTGCGTTTCGGAAACCACGGACTACTGTCAATAATATCGATTTATTGACAGTAGTCCGTGGTTTCCGAAACGCACCAAAATTCGATGGCTGCACTCTCTCTGGATATCGGTTTTCGTCAAGATTCTTTGCAGATTCTATATTTTCATTACATTCGATAAAGCATTTTAAAATATCATATTTTTATATTACTACAACTTATGTTATTTAAGATGAATACCGACCTCGGGGGCTAATTTGGGCCACTCTGTACATTTTGGCTGTCCTTATCTCCGTAGAACCGTACCATGAATAGTTTTCGAGATAGAGCCGTTGCCCTTTCTTATCTGTACACCCGGTATATGAGCAGTAACGTATCTTTCCTGGCATGTCAAAATTGACATTTTTTCGGAAAATTTAAAAAAAAGGCTTTAATAGAGTTTTAAAAATTTATTTTAACAACTGATTTGTTGTTGAGATCCCCCAAAGCTGTCCAACTCTCTTGAAATTCACTTATATTTTATATAATACAGAGACTTGCAATGTAGAGAGTTAGATCTATTACACACCAAATCCAAATTACATAAAACAAATACCCAAATCCTTTAGATTACTTACTCAAACAGGAAATAAACCATTCTCGTGCCATAATTTCCCCAAGTTCCACCATAAACCATCGAATTATCCACCAAGCGTAAACAAACTTATGAAATATGACCCTCTATTGCTTCTCTTGTCGAAGTGGCATGGAGAATAGCGAGAAAAAAAAATACTAAAAAGGGTTTGTGGGCGTTTAAAGCTGAAATATCCCCTTCTATCCATATCGGAATATTCTGATAGAGGAAGTTCGAGCCGCCGAAAATTTATTGTCCTCGAATGCCGGTCGAGCTAAAACGGTCCGGAATATGTTTAAATCAAAACTGTAATAACCTGCTTGTCAACTGCAACTGCTGCTAAAACTGGAAAACGAAACATGGCCGGTGTTCTTATTCAATATTTCGGAAGGTCCATTAAAGCTATAAGCTTGATTGGCTTTTAGGTTTGTATTGGGTTTATATTGCAAAATGGTCGATAGATATACCTACCTATTGTTTCATTTGTTCAAATTATTTCTCATTGTACCGGAACATTGTTTTTAGAAATAGATTTGTAGAGAACAAAAGCAATTCAATTACAGACATGATTTATAGGGCGAAAGATAATTACAATTTTTCAATTTTACCGGATTCAGCAAAACGAACTTATAAAAATGTGTTCGTTTAATAATAAATCGTTTACCAGAAATATGAGATTGTATCAATAATGCATTTTTTATTTGAATAGGTGTTGCATTGTTGTTTAGGTTATTTTATTTATTCGTTATGTTGTTAATGTTTATGAACTTAACACCCTTAAAGAAGGAAGAACAATCGAAACATTATTTGGTCAGTGTGACAACTAAACAGACTACTTTGATTTCGTTATACGTCGTACCACAGGGCGTCCATATCATGCCCTTCAGCGGCATCTAGGATGCGAATCCACCATCTTACAGCCCAGCAACGGATTGCAGCAGTGCTGGAGTTTCCAATCGTCGTAGCCACTATGCCATTGGCTTGGACTTCAGTTTCTGTCAGGAGTCGTGTGATTGCTGACGTTAAAAAATTTTACACAGGCGTATTCCAACAACGCAGAAATCCAAGCGTCATCTATTTGTGGCTCTAGGATCGGTCTGAGTTGGAATAAGTCATACTCCTTAGCGAGTGAATGCTGATGATGATAATGATTTGAATAGCATATTTTTTGTATAGCATTTTGAAAATCAAATCGAATGATTTCCATTTTTGAGCAAGGCCAAAAATACTTTAGGTTTTACATAGCCTAAAAGAGGGTAATCTGGATCTAAAATATCTTGGGAAATTGGTGGAATATAACCAGATAGAAGGGTAACATTGCCGCGGCCCTTTACTTCCATTAGATCAAAGTTGTAGCAAAGCTACAGGCCGACAAGGCAAGGCAAAACTAAAACTATGGTATTTATTATTTATTAAGATGATAATGTTTTTAATAAAATTTAATTACTGTGGACATAATTTTTTACAAAATTGTCGTAGGTACATAGGTGCTAATTTTGTTAAAACAAAATTTAAAATATACAGGGTGTCCCACCGGGAACCAAATCGATTTTTATATAGAAAACTATACAAAAGAGAATTTTTAAAATTTGGCGGTGTTGAGGGTGACAGATGAGGTATAAAGTTCTAAGTTATTGACGCTTCTGGTTATACCGGAAGTAGCTGTCAACGTGCTTATTTCAAATGGAACACCGTATATATTATTAAAATTTCAACTAGGCTTTGTGTACCACGTCATATACCAAAGTCTTACCGTTTCTGATTTATTTAAAGTTTTATGTCAAAAATAACGTTTACGGGCTCTAAAATTATTATAAACTTTTCCTATAAGGAAACCTTCATTAATTGATTTAGATACTATTTACAATTATGGGAACTTTGAACTGTTTTGGTAGATCTTGGAGTCAATCCAACCATTTATAGTTGGTTCTATTCTTTTTTCAGTCAATGCTGATCCTATGCATATTGCAACTAGTATAAGTTTTTTTCAAACCAAATATTGTGAAACTGTCAGTTAGTAGTAGTATAACCCTAAACGAAATTCTGATATAGATAGATATTATCAAAACAATACTATGTACAAAATGAATATATTTTCCAGTTCAAGAATTATTTAGATCGAATGCTAGAAAGACAATAGAGAACAGAAAACGCAGCAGTTCGATAAAATTAGATAGCTCTCCAAATTGAAAAGTTGCAACTAGAGCAGCCAGTCAGTATATGCAAATGTGGAACACAGAACAGTTGATATGTTGCATATTATGATAGGAAATGCATACGGTGTCTCCAAAAATTCTCCAATGTTATAAATTAATTTTTTTAAGTAAAAACAAAGCTGACAACTAATTTAATTATCCTTTAATTATTATGTTTGGTGACATCTAGTTTATGTTGGTAGTATTCCGAATGAACAACAATTCACTATATCGACTGCGCGCGAGGCCACTGACCCCATCATGATCAATTACCAACACATAGTGACCTCGCGCGCTGTCGATATAGTGAACTTTTGTTGACTCGGGATTTACCAACAGAAACTAGAGGTCGCCAAACACATTATTTTACATATCTGTACCGTGTGGATTATATACCACAGAATTGAGAGAGTTTGGCTGTCAACTACTGACCGATCACCACTGCCGTCTGGTGAAAGTATAGTGTTTTTTTTTTTGTTAAAACAGAATATATTAAAATATTCATTTAAAAACATATAACCGTATTGCTTTGCGCAGTGGCGATATCGTAACCAATGAGGTTTATCCGAGGTGCGATTATTATTGTTAAAAAGGATCTATAAAAATGCAAAAATATCATCGTTTGTTTAATCAACTTCCATTCTATTGACACTTATATCGATGCGTTGATTTAAAATCTTCACAGACATCTTTGGAATAAAATTAGTGACTCCAACTTCCTTAAGAGCTCTACCTCGGCTATTCTCAACGCCAGTGGCTCCTTCTAGGGCTAAGAGCGTTTCACGCAGAAGTAGTGCTGAACCTTTGGTGATCTTTAGCAGGTCACATGCCTCAATAATTTGCGTGAAATAACTAGCTGGCTTTTCACTAAACTGCGAAAAGAGTGGCAACAGATTTCTGGTAACATCAAATTTCAATTGTAGAGCACCACCTTCTCTGAATCGATTGTCCAACACAAGATCCTCAAACAGAAATGTATCCAATTGTGTTGCAATATTTCGCCATACTGTCCGAAACAAACGACTTAGTAACGATTTTTGTAATTGATGTAATCCTCTTAGCAACACCTCAAACATCGGACATGCTGATGGTGTTAACGAAAGACTACGGAATTCTTTGTCAACCATCACTGTAGACCAATTCTCTCTCCATCAATACTGTTTCAGCCAACGTACACAACTAATGTTTTCGTAAATGTCTGTAGAGGGATAGGGTATCGTAAAATACGGAATCGGATTCAAAATCAATTAATTGGTTTTCTTCGAAATCGCTCAAAGTTGGTGACGACGATGGTTTCTCATCAATTTCCAATTGACTTTTGTAGTAATACAAGTTCAAAAAAACCAAAAAAGACAAACTCTCGAAATTTGGGCTTGTTTTGTTAAACAAACCCGTTTCTACAAAAATATTAATTATAGGATATAAAAGTCGTACCTCTACGAAATACCTTTAATATATATCCGTAATCAACAGCATACATGTTTCGGAGCATCTGGTCCCATCCTCAGTAGTTAAGTTAATAAAATATCATATATGAAAAGCTCACGTTGCCGGCCGGCTGTTGCGTCTTTGCTCGCTTTCAATTGGTTTCGACGATTGCTGTCCACTCAGTTTCATGCATTGTCACATTATTGCAACATTATCTTTTCAAAGTGTTATACACAACTCACCATTTCGAGGAAAAAATTGCATTTTAACAATTATAAATCGGCTAAGTAAATCATGATTGATTTTTCGTTTTATAGATCATTAGGCTTGGGAATTTAACGCTGAAAATTTAAATTTACTGCACCGGATTCATAATTGCGAATTATTGTTGAAACTGTTCTCTGACACCTTGTGTTTTGTATAGTGGATAACCAGAGTTTTGGAATGGGATTCCATTTTTTAAAATTTATCCTGAGCTGCTGCTTTCTGTAAAACGTTTAATTTTTATTGGGACACTGTTGTTGTACGAGTTGGCAGTTACATTCTATTGTACCACATAGCTAGTAGTCATTGCAATTGGTTCATTTTTGAAACTATCGCAATTAAAATTGTGAGAACAATTATATCGGAAAATCATTATGAGCCCGTTAGAAAAGTGAAAAAAGTCATGTTGAATTATATAAAAAAAAAGTAGTGACACCTAACTAATTGCACTGTAATGGCTGTTCCAGTTGCTAACGCCCTTCATTAATTTTATTGGGTGTTGAGCACCGGTGTGCAACTAGTGACCAGAGGGCGGCCGCGTCGAAAATTTCAAGAAACTTTGTATTTTACAGGGTGGGGCAGAAACAGCTACCCAATTTGGAAACAGTCTAGCTACGTCTACATATCATTCGATGTGTGTCGTTGAAGAGTTTAATCGCATTCACTTTGAGCTCGGTCGACATGATCCATTTCCCAACAGACACAGAATAACCCTCGGGAACTTCACCAACGGCCACTTCAAAGCCCTAGAGTTACACTCTGGTGTGCCATTTCTGAATTTGGTATATGAGGTCCATACTTTTTTGAAGGAAACGGTGCTACTGTTATGGTAAACGCAGATCGGTACTGTAACCTTTTTAAAATTAGCGGGTATTATATACATTCATTTAGAATACTAATTTTATAGCTCAATATAAATGAATTCCAATATGCTATTCAAACTGTTACGGTTCGATTCAAGTTTTACGAGCGGCTTGTAATTCAAGTTTTAATTAAAGAAGAACAAACAAAGAAAGAAATATGTAAGTATAAATTAAAAAAAAAAAGATAAAACAATTAAACGAGAATGAAAATTTAGAAGAAGATCTTAGTCATTACTTGTACAACTTAAAAATAGGAAAATTAATATAATTATGAATAATTATATTAATTCCTATACGAAACTTTAAACACAATTGAAAACTGAATTTATTTAAATTACTAAAAGAAATAACTTTAAACCTTATAAAAACTGATTGATAACAAAAAGGCCTTCAATTAAAAGAATTACAAAACTTACGGAACATTATACAATTCACTACTTCAGAATAAAATGAAATGGACTTAATCTTTAAACAAAAACTAGAAAATAATTCTTAACTGAAAAAATCTACTAAGTCCAAAAAACAAATTAAAATATTTAATTTAACTTTATCTTAATTAGAAATCACGTCTACTCTCAACCAAGGCTAGCACGAATCTAACTTGAAAAACCAATTGTCTTTCCCAAAATTGCCTCATAAAAATGACAAGTAGGTACTCGAGAATGGAAATAGGCAATCAGAAAAAAGCGCATTTTTACAATATACCCCAATAAAGATACATCTACAGGGTGAGAAGATTCAGAAAATAAGATACATTTTTTTATGTCGACTTTAATAACGGTTGTTGATACTTAGGTATCTTATGTTGGAGTTCATTCAAAAGATTAATCAGTCACTACCATTTGTAAAGCAAGAACAATACGATTATATAATGACTTCTCAATCTCCCGAGTCAGCGACTGGACAAAAACCCATTGTTTTTTTATGCGCCCTTTATATATGCTATTTGATATGGGAAACCGTGACACCCTCCAACTCCTAGCTTCTGTATATAATAATAAAAGTTCGAAATTTAATTTACATGAAGGTGTTTTAATGGATCAAAAGTGAGACCACTCTATAATTGAAACATCTGGTTATCTTTTCTAAGATATAAACTCAATTAATTCATTAATTTTTAGTTTAAAGTTCTGGTTTAAATTCAAAATGCGATTCTTGTTACCAAAAACCACAACATACGACTTCTTAGCATTCAATTTTAAGTTATGACTTTCAGAAATTTTGTATAAATTATCTAGCTCTGCATTTACAACTTGATTAGCATTAGGAAATTCATGAAATTTAAATGGGAAATAAATTTGGGTATGCATAAGCCTGCACCCTACAAGCAACAAAAGATTTCAGTATATCAGAGCTGTACATTAAAAATAATAAGGGTCCCAATATAGAACCTTGTGGGACGCCAGAGAGAATATTACAATGACTGGAGAGTTTATTATTTGAAAAAATTTGCTGCATTCTATTGGATAAAAAGGAACCAACAAACCCAACAGATTTAAGCGAAAACCCAGAATAATTTAGTTTAGCACAAAGTAATCGATGGTTTAAAGTATCAAAAGCTTTAGAGTAGTCCAAAAGAATGAGTGATGAATCCTGACCACTGTCACTGGCAGTTATAATATCATCGATTATGTTAATAAGAGGAGTACATGTGCTTCGCCCCTTTCTAAAACCACTTTGACAATCGGGCAATAATTCCCTTTCATTTAAATTATTAAATCTCTATACTCGTTGTATTGCTCTCGAAGGCAACTATGTTGACTAATAAACTCGAGTTTTGTTAAAATTGTGTTTTTTTCTTACTTATCCTACAGAGTTATTGAATAATAGAACCTAAATCAATCAATATGGATTTAAATTTAAGATGTTGAGCAGCAAATAGCGACAGCTCACTAAATACAGAGCACGAATTTACCTTTAGACAACTGCTAATTCCCTATACCCTATTATCTAAAGGTGATGCGGCACATTTAGAGCAGTATAACGCATTAAACCCACTTCTCTATGTCACCTCTGTATAACGTATAGAATATGATATCAAACGATTACTACAAGCAGGGTGGCAATAACCGGTGGACTGAAATGCTCTCTATTTCAGAGGGTGCTAAAATATATTAATCGGTTTAATAGGCAACAAACATATAGGCATACCGTTTTGACGATAGACAAACAAATACCCTAATGTCACAATGAGGGTCGTATTGGAGAAGGCGTGGTATGTTGTCGTATTATCATTTCTGATGAATGATAAACGTTCTGCATGGTCGTTTATTTGAACTTTACTGGGTAATAAACGCTTCGGTTGAATTGAGTGTAATGATTATTGGGAACATGATGGTGAAAGGAAAGGTTTATAGTCATAAATTTAGTGCGGATTAACAATTATTGTCACCAATAATATTCCATTCATTGCTGATCTGCATTAAATCCTCCTGTTTGGTGACACCAAGCTTTTTCGATAAAAATTTGTTGGTTTTTGAAACATTGCAGTTTGGGACCACCCTTGTATGTGTGTGTGTTTTAAGTAGAATATTTTGAGAGAGGCAGTTTTTCCCTACATTCAACTGCTGACACAGATTGACAAGATAATTTATAAAGTAGGTACCTAAATGTTAAAAATATTTCGTTTACTGTCAAAAAGACAGCGCTACACGCCACGAAACAAGCAACGAAACCATTGATCTTTTACGGGAAAAGTTTCCGGGCCGTGTTATCTCGTGAAGATTTGATCACAATTAGCCACCGAGATCTTCCGATGTAACACCTTGCGACTTCTTCCTTTGGGGCCACGTGAAAGAGGTCTACGCCAACAGCACAGCGTCGATTCAAGACCTCAAAGATGGAATTCGTGAGTCTATCGAGGACATAGGGCAGCCACTTTGCGATTGGTTATGGAAAATTGCATGAAAAGGATATGGTCCTGTAGGTGTGGTCGTGGTTGTCATTTGGCTAATGTTATTTTCCATTATTAACGGCATACCTTCTTCTTTACAATGAAATACACATGCGATCATTTATCTCAAACAATGGCATTTTCATTTGAATATCAAAATAACACCTTTTCCTATAAAACTCTTTATATAATAATTATTAGACTAAGCTTTCCATTTGCTATCCGAAACATTAGCTGCAGTTCCACGTGCACGTGTCCCTCCTGCTGAATATCTGTAATATATCGTCAGGCTTCAAAATTATACCACAATACTTGTCACATCCACTTGGCTTTAATCCATCAGCCGTCAGTTGCAATACTAGCAGTTTGAAAATCAAATTTATTTCCATCCGGTCCTCTCATAACAATATTATATCCCTCTGGTTATAATACGACTCACTTGTGCCAATGAACTCAATTTGCTTCTCAGTTACTATATACATATTAACGATACCAGCACTTGTGCATACAATACTAGTAACTAAAGTTCGAGATGCCAATCTATTTGAGCTAATTTGTGCTTTGCAAATTAACTGAATAGATGTCTTGATAAGATGACGTGAGTGTAATGTTAATTTCAGATAAGAACAGCACCAGTTATTGTCACCCATCCAGTTATTCACACATCAACAGTATTTTTATTTTATTAAGAAAATCGTAAACCCTTTTCTGGAAATATGATATAAAAGGCGTAACTTAACTTCCACTAATTTTATAGCCTGTATTTTGTATTGAACAAATTTTATACGAAATAAAACTAAAGATTATTTGAAAAATTTAGGTTCTGTATCACTACCACCAGTGATGGCTTCTTTTAAAGATATTTTGATTCTCGTTATAAATACAACGTAATAAACTAACTATTTTATTCGAAAATTAAAAAAAAAATATTGCCGGAGCTATGATTCGAACCCAGAACCCTCCGCATGCGAAGCGCACGATCTATCAATGATGCCAAAAACCCTTTATCAAATTACTGCATTATATTTATATCCTAATAAGATTTATAGCTTCTAACTACCTAACTGGTGGGATTTTAAACGCAATATTCTCGATAATTTTTTACTATATATAGTAACCAATCAAATTACTTAATTTTAAGTCTACCCCCTTGCGAGATTTCCCAGTAGTCTTGTGGTAGTCTTATCTATGACAAAAGTCATTGAGGGTTGTATGAAGGTTGTAAAAAAAAATAAAAAAAAATATTTAAAAAAAAAATAAAAAAAAAATATAAAAAAAAAATTCAAAATAAATAAATAAATATATTGAAAATAAATAGAAACATTTTTGAATTACCCCGTAGATCACCTCTAGGAGCTTATAGTTTAACTTTCAAAGAAATCTTGAATTGAAATCTAAAGAAATCAAAAACTATTCAAAATATTACTTTTTTCTCCTTAACAAAATAAAGAAATCCATTTTGGCTCACCCCGTATATAAATTTAAAGTTTATGCTAAAAATTGACTACCATATCTTTCTATTTTGAAATTAGTTGGTTTAACCAGATGTTAAAATAACGTTAACGTTAATAGTGCTGGACGTTATTTTTTAGAACTACCATATCTCTCTATTTTGAGATTCGTTGGTTGCATTTATTATTCTACCAATAGCTCTCTAATTTGAAATTCGTTGGTTGCAGGTATGATTCTACCATATCTCTCTATTTGGAAATTCGTTGGTTTGTCATAATTTGGAAATATTTTTTTCTAACGCTGCGCGTTCTGGTCCGATGAATTCTCCTTCTCTTGCCAGAGAGTCGGGCATTTCATTCCCCCCTAAAACAAGAAGGCCAGTGATCCAGACCAGAGTCAGGATATTATTTCTCCCGACTAGAGAGTCTGTTTTGACAATTCCACACTGAGCTTAGGGCCTTTATAGCCGCTTGGCTAAGAGAGAAAATTATTATTGACTGTCGCGCATAGTACTCCTGCTCGATGACCTATAAGGCTCAGTAGAATTTTGGGAATGTTTCGATTCAGAAGAAGAGAAGCAATACGTGTTTATTTGGTGTCATATTGTAAATTCGGCAATTAGGGTGACAATTTCTGTAATGATGTTGATGGAGATTGAAGGAGCAATGACATGCGAGTTTGAGAGAGATGTTTTTAAGGGGTAATTCTAGAATTTGTTGAGGTGGTGATAGTTGAAATGTAGGTGGACCATGTAGATGGCTGTACAGCCGTGTGTAAGTCAAAACCGTTTTTATTACTTTGCTCACCGGTGGGTCATGACGCCTGCAAGTTAAAATTTGTCTTTATATCTCATGAAATATTCATGAGGACCATAAAGAATGCTTGATCATAAAAAATGACGTTTACTGCCCAAATACTAGCATGGGTCATGATGTGGCAAACGTGCTAAACAACAAACTGCACTGTAATGTTAGCATACCTACCGCTTTCATAACTGCTCTCAATTATCGATACTCTTTCCGCAATGGAATAAACCATTGTTGACCCAAATATTAAACCGAAGCAATTCCGGTGAAAACGTGCAGTTTTTAGACAACACGATTATTTGCTTATCAAGCTTTAACGCTTTAAAATAATTTGCATCAATTAAAAGCAAAACAATTAAACTTCGAACATGTTTATTGTCTCTCAGTTATGTTTATTTGTTTTCGACAAACGCGGCTCAATTCCACCCGTCTTCACTATTCCCATATACATCTTACACAAAAAACATTAACAGCTTTTGTTTGTCTCAGTACATAATATACGGTAGGGTGGATCTGGGGGAAACACGATTTATAATTGTGTTTAGGAAGTTTCTAATCTTTTAAATTCATCCACTGAAACTTTTCTCATTTAAAGTGTAATTCTAAGTTCGGAACATTAAGGAATGCCTGATCGGGAACCAATGAAGCTACTTCTTTTTAGCGGACTTATTTATGGTGTGTTTAAAGAGGAAGTTTTTTTATGTTGTGCGATGCAGAGACTTTGAAAACGGCGTAGTTTCGTGAACAGTAATTAAATATGCTGATTAAGTGAATTTTAATGAGCAGTTGAATTTAAATTTAAATCTGAGAAAATTAAATAATTTTTGTTGATTTTAACAAGACGCGTGTATGGTGAAAAAAATCCCAAACTTCGATTAATAAGAAATATTTATTTTGTTACTATCTTATCAACATCAGCATCCACCGCCATATTTTCCAATAGCAGTAAGGGTTGACATCTTAACACGTTCGTTGCTTATGACTCATTAATAAGTCATGCGCTATATTTGTCATGTGCGAGTGACTTATAAATAAGTCATCTGTCCAACAAGTTTTCAAGCAATAACGAAGAGTTAGCACTGCAGCATTTGAGTTTATTTTACGTGAGCGTGGTTCTAAGGGTTTGAAAAAAAGAAAAACAATACTGGGGCGAGTTAATCAGTTGTGTTTATTTGTTTTCGACAAACGCGGCTGAATTCCACCCGTCTTCACTATTCCCATATACATCTTACACAAAAAACATTAACAGCTTTTGTTTGTCTCAGTACATAATATACGGTAGGGTGGATCTGGGGGAAACACGATTTATAATTGTGTTTAGGAAGTTTCTAATCTTTTAAATTCATCCACTGAAACTTTTCTCATTTAAAGTGTAATTCTAAGTTCGGAACATTAAGGAATGCCTGATCGGGAACCAATGAAGCTACTTCTTTTTAGCGGACTTATTTATGGTGTGTTTAAAGAGGAAGTTTTTTTATGTTGTGCGATGCAGAGACTTTGAAAACGGCGTAGTTTTGTGAACAGTAATTAAATATGCTGATTAAGTGAATTTTAATGAGCAGTTGAATTTAAATTTAAATCTGATAAAATTAAATAATTTTTGTTGATTTTAACAAGACGCGTGTATGGTGAAAAAATTCTCAAACTTCGATTAATAAGAAATATTTATTTTGTTACTATCTTATCAACATCAGCATCCACCGCCATATTTTCCAATAGCAGTAAGGGTTGACATCTTAACACGTTCGCTGCTTATGACTCATTAATAAGTCATGCGCTATATTTGTCATGTGCGAGTGACTTATAAATAAGTCATCTGTCCAACAAGTTTTCAAGCAATAACGAAAAGTTAGTACTGCAGCATTTGAGTTTATTTTACGTGAGCGTGGTCCTAAGGGTTTGAAAAAAAGAAAAACAATACTGGGGCGAGTTAATCATGTGGGGGTAAAGAAGTGTGGCCATCTGATGATCTAACCTTGAATTACCTATCGGTTACACGTGTTTTCGAGCCTTCAGTTGTTATTGTAGCAGTATTAAATAATACTTCTAAAGCGAAAAGGATCCGAACTGCTTAGAAAAAAGTTTTTATACAACCTTGATCTGAACGGGAGTTAGAACAAATATTGTATGAATCGACCAATTAGTCCCTGCCAAAGCTGCACAACGAATGACGCCGAGGGAAACTAAACACAATCCAAAGAAATATCCCCTAGGCCCTACGGAGAATACTGCTATATCAAGGCGGTCCACCTGGTGTTAGAATAAACTAAAAAGAAGACGAAACACATCATACCATTGCCCGGCATGCGTGAGTACACCATACCTTTGCATTGGAGATTGCTTTGAAAAGTTCCATAAGAGCGAATGAATTATAACTATTTTCATGATATTTTTATAAAAAATATCAAAAGAACGTTAGATCTTCTCATTTTTCTACTCCCAAAATCAGAAATAGCTTTTATAACTGGCTTGAAACAGGTTAAGGCAGAAAGCACCATGACCTATAAATACGTCATCAGCATTATGCTACTATTATAGTGCTCAGTGCGCTCACTTATTTAGACGTCGTGGCCCTTTTGGCACTAAATTTTGCAGAAACTTATTTTAGGTCAGTTATAAAAGCAATTTCTCAAAGAAATACCTTAGATTTATGTAAAAAAGTTTGTTAGCACACCACGCCGTCGCTCTAAATCTAAGTCGCAGCCAACGTGTTAAAGCATTTTTCATCTGCTTTACAGCGATACGTTACTTTTGATGTTTGCCCCCATAATTCTCGGGAAAAGTGCGTTTAAAATTTCATCAGTTAGGTAGTTGGAACCTATAACTCTAGTAACCTTCTAACGCATTTTAACACATTCCGAATCATTCGAAGACAACCTGAGACCTGTATTGATACGCATAAACGCCGTAAATGTCAAAAACGTCGTAAATGACGTTTCTGGGTGTTATCGGTGTGTCCTAATTCGCATAAACGCGCTAAGGGTCAACAACGTCGTAAATGACGTTTTTTATACTCTGGGATCTACCGGCTTGTACTGATTCGCATAAACGCCGTAAATGTCAACAACGTCGTAAATGACGTTTTTGACTTTCTGAGATCTACCGGCGTGTACTGATTCGCATAAACGCAGTAATTGTCAAAGACGTCGTATATGACGTTTACGTCGTAAATGACGTTTTTGATATTCTGGGATCTACCGGCTTGTATTGATTCGCATAAACGCCGTAAATGTCAAAAAACTCGCATATTACGTTTACGTCGTAAATGACGTTTTTGACATTCTGGGATCTACCGGCGTGTACTGATTCGCATAAACGCCATAAATGTCAAACACGTCGTAAATGACGTTTTTGACATTCTGAGACCTACCAGTATTTATGCGAATCAGTACACGCCGGTAGGTCCCAGAATATCTAAGAATTATCCAGAATGTGTTAGAATGCGTTACAAGGTGTATAAATTTGAAGCAATCAATCAAGCGAGCCGAGTCGGTTTGGGACACCTGCGAACAAGGTGAACGTGACGTTTGACGTATAGTGTTTGACCTTTGACGTATAGCGTTGACATATGCGAAGCCATCGCGCGCGTGACCTCGAAAGGAACCATTTTTGGCGTTTTGGGACTTTAGCTTTTTCCCATTATATTTTCCGTAAAAAATGCGGCTGAAGTTTTGGGGCGACACAACCGATTTTTTATATTTGGGGTAAAGTATTCTTCACCAGTTCGCAATACAGAGGATTTGAGACTTAGACTAATACAGACTTTTGACAGTTTTCCATGCACGGCCTACGTAAATCACCCTGTCTGACGGATAGTGCTTTCGTAAAAGATAAAGCAAACGCAACGTTACCACGTAAAAATAATTCCGTATTCATAATCCTATTGCATAACATTTTAAAAACAAACATTCAACTGTTTATTTACATGCAAATCCCAGAGAAACAATATACACTATAAAAACATGGAGCTTCATTATGAAAGCTGGATTCATTAGGATGTAACAATGTTTAGTTTACGATGTTAAAAAAAAAACTTATAAAATAAACAAAAACAGGGGAGAGAATAGGGTGTGTCTTATCCAATATCCCGGATAAGCCTGGAGATTTTTGCTGCGGTTAAAACTGAATACGCTGCAACTTTATTATCCGGCGGTATCAAAAGTCTACGAAAGGGTTTTGTGAAGTTTGTTGTTGTAAGTTACGTGTGGGTGTTTGTCTCAAACGAGAAAATATTTTTATATGAAATAAACTTATTTTTCCTACTAGGCAGAATAAAGTTAGAGTTTTCAAGAAATTATCTTTCAAGATCTCATTAGTTATTAAATTTAAGCCGACAATAATTGATAAGATTATTAAATTAATAAATGTGAGTTTAATTAATCTCCTTAATTTATTTTATTTTTCTTTCGAAAAATACTTGCTTTTTTTGTTTCAAAGATGAGTCTAACTGTACTTTTATCAAAAATAACTTCTTTAAATATAAAATCTTTAAATGACATAAATTCAAACGATGCACGAGCGAACAGTGCATCTAGTTTTTATTAAAAAGGCAAAATGTATTAAATTAACTAAAAAGAAATTTGATTAACAATCATTTGTAACAAGATCTTGTTGAAATTCATAGTACAATTGCTTAAATTGCTAATCTTGTTACCTCCTAAAGTATTAGCTCTGCTGATCGTGACGGATCCTGTTGAGGTTTATCTAAAGTGATCGATCGATTGTAAACTAGTTGAAGAGGAGAAAGCACAATTTGCCATAACAAGATTTTTAGAACATAATAATGGGATAGCATTCAAATCTTAGACACGGTAGGCGTTACAATTTCGGTTAAATTAAAAGTTGTACAATTTAAAAACCTTTTGAATGGCTTTTTCAAAAGTGTACTAACTTTATCCGTTCTCGAGAATTTTTGAAAAACTACTTTAGGTATGTGATTTTACTTTTTATTTATTATTTTTACTACTTTTTGAAAAAAAATATAGCGTTTACAAATTTTCACTGCGACGTTTCGTTTTTCAAAAACCATCATCAACTTGTTTTTTTTAATACGGCCCTAGATTTTTTATTGTTAAATTTAAAGCCATTTTCAATTCAAAAATTGGTGGTATAGGGTGCGGTAGCATAACTTCCTTATTTCAAAACGCAATAAAACCCATTTTATGGATTAGAAGTTTTTATTATTTTTTTTAATTTTACATACATAATAAGTATGTAAAATTTGGCTTCAAACAGTTTTAAAAATTATGTCAGGTAGGTGACGCCCTCCATTGTCGATAAACTAAATAAGCCGATTTTTGGCATTTATCATAACCCTTTCCAGCATGGCAGCTGGTATGTTGTCCATTTCGGCCCGGATATTGGCTTTGAGATCTTCTAGGGTTCTTGGACGATTGACATAAACACGGGATTACAAAAATCCCCATAAAAAAAATCGCAAGGGTTCAAATCGGGGGAACGAGCAGCCCACTCCAAATCGCCCCTTATTGAGATTAGGGGCCCCGGAAAGTGTTCCCTCAAAACAGGCATTGGTACCTTGAAGTCTGAGGCGTTTGCGCCAACTTGTAGAAACCAAGCGTCCCCTAAATCCAATTCGTTCAGTCGAGGAAAAAAACATGTTTACATATCGACTAGAATTCACTGTCGCTGTTTTCTCATTTTCTTCAAAAATCCAGGGACCAATTACTCCAGCTGAAGAAATTGCACACCACACTGTGACTTTAGATGAGTGCAAGGGCCTTTGATGCAGAGAAACAATATACACTATAAAAACATGGAGCTTCATTATGAAAGCTGGATTCATTAGGATGTAACAATGTTTAGTTTACGATGTTAAAAAAAAAACTTATAAAATAAACAAAAACAGGGGAGAGAATAGGGTGTGTCTTATCCAATATCCCGGATAAGCCTGGAGATTTTTGCTGCGGTTAAAACTGAATACGCTGCAACTTTATTATCCGGCGGTATCAAAAGTCTACGAAAGGGTTTTGTGAAGTTTGTTGTTGTAAGTTACGTGTGGGTGTTTGTCTCAAACGAGAAAATATTTTTATATGAAATAAACTTATTTTTCCTACTAGGCAGAATAAAGTTAGAGTTTTCAAGAAATTATCTTTCAAGATCTCATTAGTTATTAAATTTAAGCCGACAATAATTGATAAGATTATTAAATTAATAAATGTGAGTTTAATTAATCTCCTTAATTTATTTTATTTTTCTTTCGAAAAATACTTGCTTTTTTTGTTTCAAAGATGAGTCTAACTGTACTTTTATCAAAAATAACTTCTTTAAATATAAAATCTTTAAATGACATAAATTCAAACGATGCACGAGCGAACAGTGCATCTAGTTTTTATTAAAAAGACAAAATGTATTAAATTAACTAAAAAGAAATTTGATTAACAATCATTTGTAACAAGATCTTGTTGAAATTCATAGTACAATTGCTTAAATTGCTAATCTTGTTACCTCCTAAAGTATTAGCTCTGCTGATCGTGACGGATCCTGTTGAGGTTTATCTAAAGTGATCGATCGATTGTAAACTAGTTGAAGAGGAGAAAGCACAATTTGCCATAACAAGATTTTTAGAACATAATAATGGGATAGCATTCAAATCTTAGACACGGTAGGCGTTACAATTTCGGTTAAATTAAAAGTTGTACAATTTAAAAACCTTTTGAATGGCTTTTTCAAAAGTGTACTAACTTTATCCGTTCTCGAGAATTTTTGAAAAACTACTTTAGGTATGTGATTTTACTTTTTATTTATTATTTTTACTACTTTTTGAAAAAAAATATAGCGTTTACAAATTTTCACTGCGACGTTTCGTTTTTCAAAAACCATCATCAACTTGTTTTTTTTAATACGGCCCTAGATTTTTTATTGTTAAATTTAAAGCCATTTTCAATTCAAAAATTGGTGGTATAGGGTGCGGTAGCATAACTTCCTTATTTCAAAACGCAATAAAACCCATTTTATGGATTAGAAGTTTTTATTATTTTTTTTAATTTTACATACATAATAAGTATGTAAAATTTGGCTTCAAACAGTTTTAAAAATTATGTCAGGTAGGTGACGCCCTCCATTGTCGATAAACTAAATAAGCCGATTTTTGGCATTTATCATAACCCTTTCCAGCATGGCAGCTGGTATGTTGTCCATTTCGGCCCGGATATTGGCTTTGAGATCTTCTAGGGTTCTTGGACGATTGACATAAACACGGGATTACAAAAATCCCCATAAAAAAAATCGCAAGGGTTCAAATCGGGGGAACGAGCAGCCCACTCCAAATCGCCCCTTATTGAGATTAGGGGCCCCGGAAAGTGTTCCCTCAAAACAGGCATTGGTACCTTGAAGTCTGAGGCGTTTGCGCCAACTTGTAGAAACCAAGCGTCCCCTAAATCCAATTCGTTCAGTCGAGGAAAAAAACATGTTTACATATCGACTAGAATTCACTGTCGCTGTTTTCTCATTTTCTTCAAAAATCCAGGGACCAATTACTCCAGCTGAAGAAATTGCACACCACACTGTGACTTTAGATGAGTGCAAGGGCCTTTGATGCAATGAGTGGTGGTTGGTGCCATCCCAGTAACCCATATTTTGTTTGTTGACGTACCCACTTACGTGAAAATTGGCCTCATCACTAAAAAAATCAACTGCGTCCTCGGGAACGTTTTCAACATGCGTTCCTACGAGAATTAAAGTCACGCTCGGAGAGTTATTGCTTAATTGCCAACTTGTACGGATGGTAATGAACATCATCGTGAATAATTCGCCTCACTGAACGATCGGAAAGTCGTAGGGCATGCATGTTTGCGGATAGAACGCCGTGGAGATCGCAATATTGAGGCTCTCACAGCTTCAATGTTTTCAGGTGTTCTAATGGGCCGATGGACATTTTTGGTCTCGTCACACTCCCGCTTTGTCTGAATGTAGCGACCCTCTAACGATTGATTTCTGATTTGGCATAGGCTCTGAATCGATTTCGAAAGGCACGCTGAGTTGCGATCACATAACGTCCTTTAGAAAAGTATGCCTCAACATCAAATGCACAT
This sequence comes from Apoderus coryli, assembly GCA_911728435.2. NCBI lineage: Eukaryota > Metazoa > Arthropoda > Insecta > Coleoptera > Attelabidae > Apoderus > Apoderus coryli. The sequence continues at coordinate 13,149,138 of OU452209.1, read as the reverse complement.
TGCTCACTGTTCCAACGCATCGTAGCGACTGACGGGATGGGGAAACAAACTTAGAATTAATCAAAAAAATCGCCATAGTTAAACCTACTACTCTGCATTCAGTCAGTTTAGTGCCAAACCATGGAGAATTATCTTGAATAATTGTAAATAACAGCTAAAACGAAAAGTTTTTGAACCATTATATGTGACATACAACCTATTTTTGAATTGAAAATGGCTTTAACATTACAATAAAAAATCTAAGGCCGTATTGAAAAAAATCAAGTTGATGAATCAAATGTTCAAATTCAAATTATTTATTAACTAAACCCAATAAAACAAAAACATTTCAATTTACAAAGGCAAGTGTTCGAAATCCTCACTATTTCATTCAATAATTGTTTTCTACACAGCCGATTGCTTCATTTGTAATTTGTGCTAAAGCTCCATAAATGCGAACAATAACATCATCTTCACTGTTGTGTAGGACATGGTAAACCGTAGTTTTCAGATAACCCTAAAGCCAAAAGTCTATTGGGTTGAGATCCGGGGACCTAGGAGTCCAAGAAATAGGATCGATCCATTGGATGAGAAAACGTCGATTTAATATCTCTCAAACATTTCGAGAATAACGGGCAGGTGCACCATCATGCTGAAATATATTTGGCCGCTGTACTAAAGGAAGTTCTTCCAGAAGAGTTGGTAATCTGTTATCGCAAAAATTGGCATAGTTTTCGGCGTTTGGTATCTTAGGTAGATGTAAGGGTTTAGTTCTCCTTACATAGGAAAAGAGATTTTTGAGGATGTTATTGCTGGTGGGTGCAGGTGATTATAGTTTGTATTAATAGACAATAAATACTTTTCTGCTTTATTAACACAACAATTTTAATTTTATTTACAAACACTATTTACAAACACCAATTATTATTGATTTAAAGTTAACGCTTTTACAATGAACAAACTGTTTAAATTGACGAAACTGTTTACTAATTTTAATATAATATTAGACTTATTGCTAATATCAAAACTATGTATTATAAATATTTACTACATGTGATAAAGGGAGCTTTATTATTTATTATTACGTATAATATATTATTTATTATATGAGAGAGAGTGAGTGAGAAAGAGAGTTTTTCGACTCGCTTGAGCGTACCTATACCTTCGGTCGACAAAAGCCAAGTGAAGTGCGTGGAATAACGGGAAGCGAAAAATCCAAAAGTGGCGGCTTTTCGGCAAGTCGGACTTAGAAAGAAAAGCGTTGTGCGGCTTTTGCTTTGAGAAAAGCCGCGCGGGTAATAAATTTAGTTGGTATAGTATAGGGTGAATAATAGAGGTATACAGTGTGAGGTATGCGAACAGTAGAAACTGTGGTTCTATTATCCTATTTACCAACAGACAAAGCCACACATTTAAGCTCCAGCGTGCTTGCTTATGTGATTCTCTAATTTGGTGCTGATTTTCGTAATTCCAACAATGCAAGTTGTGCTGATTGAACACTCCTTGCTGGTTAAAATGGGCTTCATCACTCTACAGTACTTGTTTAAAAATGTCTTCATTTGCGTCCAGGCAATTTTAAAAAAATCTACAAAATCATAAGCGCAACTCAGCACCTGCAGATTTTCTCTTTGCATGAATCTGTTTTTATCAAGGGTGACCAGATTTGAATTATTAATTCTAATTTCAATATTCAAAATGGTCATAATTTTATAAGGAGACATTTCTCGAAATTTTGACATAAGTGATTTTCGTCTTATTTTGGGTCGTAGATGTTTTGGGACAACCTGTATTTGGAAAACTGACTAATAGCCTCTAAATACATATTATATTACATAATATATGTTCCGAAAAGCTAAAAATAAATAGATTTGTGGCTTGATTGAACTTCTTTCCTCTGTTAGAAAACTGATTCTCATTGCATTGTTCATCCAAATTGGTAAAGTAAAGAAAGACCACCAGCAATTTTAAAAATTCATCTATGATGCTTAAATCTTTGTTGCACGGAATGGACGCAGAAGGTGCAACATTTTTCATGCAGAAATTATTAATTTAATACACCGCATGCGACACTACCCCAAACTATTGTTAACTCTAGCGAAAATTCAAATTACCAAGCTTAATTGCGCGCCTGGCCCTATTTAGCGCATTTTGTGACACAGGGAAATATTTCACGTGTTTCTCAAGAATTTTCTGCGGTTTTTTTTGTCATTTTGTTCTGAAAATGTAGGCACTTTATTAACGTTATCTCGTAATTTTCTTCAGTACAGTATAAAAGTTTATCTTTCCCTTTTTTATTACGTTAATAAATTTTCCATTCTGGGTGACATCATATTTAAATTAAACGGAGATGGCTTTTCAAAGGCATGTAACGACTATATTGCAGTCCATAAATTTTTTATACTGATAGGTATACCTTTACATCGCTCGCAGGATGATAAAATATGTGGTGGGAAAATCCCTCAGAGCATTAAACTTTTTATTAGTCGTGACACAACATTTAAAAATTTAAAACCATATATAAATTTACCCTACGTGGTGGACAAATGTCAAGGGTTGTGTGCCTCTACAAGCGACAGGCTGCTCGGATAGACATGTGATCAAGCCGACGGCCACATGGGGTAGCCAAAATAAGACCCTTAGAAACGTCTACAAAAATTGCAAAGGCAGTAATGCATCTAACTTTACTGCCGATCCTAGTCATGGGATTTTGACGTCCTACAGGGTTCTATATTAGGAGGACCCTTATTATTTGTAATGTAAACTCAGAGTTCACTTCACCGAAGTTGGAGAGAAGACCTTGTTTTTCCATGTTGCAAAAACCTAACCTTAGATTTTTTCCACTCTTTCGAATATCCTGGCGCCGGCATCGTACCGCTTGTGTGGAAAAATGTCAGTCAGCAAATTTTGTCGATTTCGTAGATACAATACCGATGTTAGAGTCATGAACCTTAATAAACTTTAATGAACTTTTATAAATTGTTAATCAACGAAAAATACTTAGTTCGACCGGATGCAATATTTTTATTACAATATTTTACAGTATAATTTATAAATTCGGTTTAAATTACATAATGTCAAAGTAGCAAATTAATACCCACTGTCAAGGGACACCCCTAAAATTAAAATTAAAAATTAGCTTTTTTTAAGATAGTCCAAAGATCAAAAAGATGCAAAAAAAAGTTTCCAACATCAAAAACTGAGAATCTGACATTGCCCCAAATCTTGCTAATAAAACATGACTTCTATCACTCACCCTGTATAAGTGGATAAATAAAAGAAATATACCGGTTGAACCCTGTACGTGTTCTCAAAGAATCTTCCGAACACCGCAACTCGATATCACTGTTCGTTCCGAAAATATCGAGATTTGAGTTTGGCTACAATTTTCAGCAGTTAAGTTCGATATTAACCACAGAGGGTGTTAATCAAATCAACAACTGCAGTATGTGTATTCCATAACTAACTTTTAGCTTATTACCAGAATTTTAACATATTTCACATTATTTGCATATTCACATACCAAATACAGAAAGTTTTACCGAAAACCTCTCAAAACTTTATTTGGTGAATGTGTGTGCCTATAAATTATGTCGCTTGGTATCGTTGCCTGACTGGAAGGTAAATTTGAATAAATTCATTAATTTTAACCAAATTTATTCAAAGATAGAGTTTTAGCAAAAACCGATCCTCTACTAGATATTCATTAGATATAATGAAACAGATTTTTTACTACTGTATTCAGGCACAGCTCGATGTTTAATTAAAAACTAACTGGTTACATTGGTTTGGCAGTCATTAAAACATTTCCTGTTAGGATATGAGAGACATTTGAAGTCTCTCATAAATTATTACTGAAGTGATTAAAAGATTTTTCCAATAGATACTTATAAATATAAACGTCTGTTTTGAAATATGCAAGGATACATTAAGCGTAACATCAATAAGTCTGTAGGATAAGTAAGAGAAAAACTAAATTTTGACCAAACTCGATTGTATTATTCAACATCGTTGCGCTAAGCCGGGTTTCCACCAAGCGGACAGACAAAAACAAAACACGAACTGTCAGTTTGAACAGAAATTTCGAACAGTTTTGTTTTGAAAGTGTTTAAAAACGGACTTTGTGCTTACACCAGCCACGGACAGAAATCAATAAAAACTGTTTATATTTTGTTTAAGTTTTATTCAGTTTACATAGAGACACCGGATGTGCAGTTGTGAAAATGTGGCGCGCAGCTAATTTGAGGAATCAAGAAGACGAGGATTAATTTTTGCTTTGTGTTGCGTATTTTATGCTTAATAAAAAGAACAAAAGCAAACGTCGATTCTGGATTAGACCATCTTTAAGGCAACAAGAAGGTAATGTGACTTCTAAACTATTGCAAGATCTCAGAGAAGATGATATAAGTATAGGAGGCGAACTTCGATCAAGTTTTAGGAACTTTTTAAGAATGTCAAGCACAGATTTTGAAATTCTAATTGGTCCTATTATTCGCAAGAACAACACCAACTACAGAGACTCTATCCCAGTACAGGATCGTTTAGCCATCACATTGAGGTTCCTAGCAAAAGGAGATTCGTACCATAGTTTAATGTATTTATTTAAAGTTTCCGTACCATCTATATCAAGAATTATGCCACAAGTATGTAACGCACTGATCGAAGTTTTAAAGTACACGGTTAAGGTAAGCATATAATCATATTTTATAGAGATCATATTTTAGTTGAACTATTCTTTATTCCTTTTATTTATTCATGTAGGTATAATGTATTTACATTTAAAGAAACTAAAACGGCTCATTGTAGACGGGTGATTGTAACTCTATATAGGAAGAAAATGATGCACCACTTGACGGGTCATCAGAGTTTTGTTGGAATCCAATTGTTGTTGGAACACTCAGCGGGCTGGAATATTGCCCATTGTTTCCAATTGTAGTCACATGTGGATATGGATGGAAAGTGTTGCGTGATAGTGGTACATCATAGGACGAAAGGAAGAAGCTGCTCCAGACTATTTCAATTTTTTGTAATTGCGCCTATCTCTCCGGTACTGCGAGTTAATATTTGCCAACTTTCGCTCAACTTCAGCGGTGGATACGTCACACATTTTCCCGAGTTCTACCAAAGCATCCTTTTTCTTAGTTCAGTTTTTGTGGTCTGCGTGTTTCGCGTCCCATAAGCATTTAAAAGTTCTGTAGCCCTCAATTCGGTTGGAGGTTTCTTCAGCTGTCCACACTTTTTTATTAGAAGTATTCTAGAAGTGCATATACCTGATTGTAGGTGTCATTATCTTGATATAATAAAATAAAATACTTACAGCAGACATTGCGACTTGTTTCACTTTCACGCACGAAATCAAACTACCACTAAAATAATAAATCACAACAACAAAAATAAAAACAAATTTGTTCAAATTTCAAGGACGTTTACACCAAGCAAACAAACAGTTCTAGAACATGCGAACCCTTTGAATTTACCGACATTCGCCGGGACACTGTTTGTGTTGTTAAAAACTCTATTTACGGACTAAACAAGTATGAAAACAGCCTAAAAGTTCTAGAACAGTTCGCAAACAGTTTGCGGACTGTCACAAATGGACCGAGTTCGTGTTTTGTTTTTGTCCTGTCCGGTTGGTGGAAACCGGTCATTAGAGGGCAATACATCGAGTATAGCGATTTTCCAACTTTTCGATATCACTTTTATATTACGATTTCCCTTTCTTTTTCGTCTTCTCTTAGTTCTATTATTAAATCCATTGATTCTTTTGATATAGCGCGTTTCTTTTTCTTAGGATAATTGAGGAGCAATCAAGCAAAATCAGATAAATCCACTTTTGGGCAAAAAGGAGTTAATAATTGATTCCTATGTCTTTTGGTCAAATAAATCCAATAATAAACTCAGATTCAACATAATTGTGTTAAATCCCCTTTAAAATCAATATTAAAATCAGGCAATTCAAGCAAAACCAGATAAATCCATAAAATAAATTTGCATAGCCATGTTTCAAGCAAAAAAAATCCTTTTTGCACCATTCTTACTACTCGCATAAAATAAGGAAGCTACGCTAACTAGCTTCCTTATTCTGTGCTACTGGCTTGAAAATATCGCCAAAGACGTCGAAACCGAAATCGAAGGACAAGATCAAGACGACGTTTGCGATTGCCTCGAGGATGACATAGGAATGTATATTTGAATAAAAAAGTTAGATACATTGTATTTAACTTAAAATCAAAGGTATTAAACAAATATAATATATTGAAATAAACAATTTTACATCATATTTTTTTTTTCAACTCAATTAAAAACAGATAAATCCTTTTTTGTAAGTGTCAAATTTGTTTTTGTTAATTATGAAATTGAAAAAATACTGTGGAAGAGATCTATATCATATCTTTCACGTATGCTATATATTTTTTGTTTAACTTTAAAGACCTGCTAATAGCAAGCTTTTTGCAATTATCTCGAAACTTTATAAAATGGATTTATCTGGTTTTGCTTGGTTGCTCCACAATTAGTCACTGGTTCGATTTTGTGGTGCCTCATATATAATAAATTTGATTTATGTAAGGTATCTACTACAATATTATTATTTGTACAATACTATCACACAATAAATCGTTTATTTATTATATTTTTTCGTAAAGCCTTTTATTTTTGACATTAGGGGATAGTCCACGTTACGTAAGACAACCTGTAAACGTCAAACATAAATCATTTAAATTTTCTAGTTTAACCCATACGTTTTTTATCTATAAAATTGCTATTATTTATTTAACTATTCATTCTGGTTCTTTAGTCAGACAATAGATTGAGTATGTCCCATGAAAGATATTTCAAAGCATACCCAATGCAGTTTTCCACTTCTCTGAGCAGGACTTTAACTAAATCAATCACTATTGCCGGAATAATCCATTATAATGTATTTCATTGTATTAGATGGCAGCATTGTTTAATACCTTACAATTGCTCAACACATCCACTAAATAAATCAAATGGAATTACGCCTGATTTCCGTGCTTAATTATTATCGAATCGTTGAAATAATTTGTGTTTATATATTTTATCAGTATAGGATACTATCCTAAATATATCATCAGAATACTGCTTAAATATTCATATTCATTTGACCTCCTGGAGATGAGATGTAGTGGTAAAATTATATCGTATGCGGATGACACGGTGCTGACGGAAAGGATTGGGTGGAGGTTGAGGAAAAGGTTAAGGCGGACATAACCACAATGATACAATGGTTTGATAATAATCTACTAACCATTAACATTGCTAAAACCCAATATCTACCATTTTCGGCATACAAAGACCGGCTGCCAGTGTCCGATGCTATTGGAGTTACCTTGCCATTTAGACCAACTTCCTTGCAAATTCAGTCAGTTAATTATGTGAAATATTTGGGAATTTTCATCGATAATAACCTCAAGTGGGACACCCACATTCCCCATTTAGTTAAAAAATTGAGGTCTCTGATTTATCTATTTAAAAGAATGAAGTCTATTCTTGATAGGGACAAACTGCTACAAGTATATTTTGCGCTGGTTCATTCATTGTTGTCTTATGGAATTGTGTCATGGGGAGGTGCATACCCTACAACACTTAGGCCACTTGTGAATATAAAGAAAAGGATTCTTAAAATAATTTTTAATCTAAATATAATGTATCCCTCAGATGGGATCTTCTCAGAATTTAGAATACTTACCGTAAGAAAACTTTTTTATAAACAAGCTGTACTTCAAATGATGAGGAATAATCTATTATGTAATACACCAGATCATAACTATTCTACCAGACATAGAGTCAATCAAAATTTAAACTTACCACGGACAAATTTGAGATTATGGCAGAGATGTTTAACGTACGTTGGACAAAAAATTTACAATAAGCTTCCTCAAGATACCAGGACGAAACAAAGACACAACAAATTTCCGAGAATAAATGAGTGGCTTCTGGATATTGTCGAAAATTAAATAGTTACAAGTTGATGCTGGCTGGATATCTATCTGTATTTGTATTTTGTTTGTTTTATATGGCTTTTGTTGTTTTGATTTTAAATTTTTCTTTTAGTTTTTTTCTTTATTGTTTAATAGATCATATATATATATATATATATATATAAACAAACAAAGATATTCAACTAAGTTGACAGAGTATAGTATTTCACCGATATACAAAGAAAAATGAAATAAACTAACTTGTACGAATCAAAAAAATCTCGTGACACAAGCTGGATTTGAACCAACATCTCCCAATTGCCGGTCAGGTGTTTTAACCAATTAAACTATCGTGGCACATGAATGAAACTTCTTTAATTCGTACATGCCTTGCTTCCTATGTGCTGTGCTACACCTCGACCTTTTAATTCAAAGGCAACATATAGACTACACACTGCCATAATGCAATGTTATTTCTCTTTTGCTCATCGCAAATAAATATAAATAAACAAACAAAGATATTCAACTAAGTTGACAGAGTATAGTATATCACCGATATACAAATATATATATATATATATATATAGTAATTTTTAATTGTTACTTATATATATATATATATATATATATATATATATATATATATATATATATATAAGTATGCTCACTGTGTAAAATACAAGTTAATTAGATTATCGTAATTGCTGACAAGTTTCTGTAACTTAGCGAATTAAGATTTACCTAACTGTATTTTGTTATACACCTGAAATAAATATTATTATTATTATATAGTCTCGTCATAATTCGTACATTTTTGTACATAGACGTGTCATGCTGACATCTGCTCAGCACATCACAATCAATTAATAACAAATAAAACGTTGACCAGTCCAGCGGTTTCAACTTTTCCTTGCGTTGAAAAAACTTGGTTTCCTGTGAATACACAAAATGTTATCCTGACAGCTCTGTCAGAACCTTATATTTAAATAGTTTTTTGTTCTATTATTATTACTGTTCTAAATATGCAAAAAGCATAAAGAATGTCATATTCGTTACAAGAAAAAGTGTAAATTGTAAGATTACTTGGTGATTAACCACCTTCTTTTCGTGACGCAGCTAATGGGTTTAAGCAACGACATTCCCAACGTAATATTAACCATGTAACCGTTGCAAATATTCACAAATTTTTGGCAAAACATGAGACAGTTCAAAAAGTTCCAAACCAGCATCGTAATCACATTCAAGTCTTATAGGGATGATAGTAGAAGTTTAGATATTTATAAAAGCCAAATTGAAGAATCGCGGTAAAAAACCTTTTAAGTCAAAATGTATTTATACGTCTGAAGCTGGAGATGGTGAAGAAAAAATATGTATAACTCGTCAGCGGTCTACAAACGTAATTAGGAATAATCGGCAAAGAATTCAGAAGTGTATTAGTGGAAATTACTAAAATTTAACTTTTCTATACATTTCTCTTCTGTTAATTTTGCTATAAAATTGTAATTGTTTTCCTTACATAACCCTCAATAAAAAATAGCAACAATTGGATTTTACACTATCAAATAAGAAGCCGTTTTTTTTATAGAAAAATCCCTAATAAAACTTTCTGCAATTTACGCCAATAAAAGTAGTCGTAACTGGCCATGATTACAGCCAAAATTAATCACCAGTTTATTGCACATTTTAAATACCTAACAAAAAAAAGTTTATCAAAATCCGTCAAAAGATAAATAAATAGTTCTTTATTTCCAACAGGGTACAACCTCAATTACAGGCAACATAATCACATTATATCCGTGTCCATATAAAGAACAAAAAAAAATATCTTTTCATACAAAACATACAAAAAATGAATGAATGAAAATTAAAATAAGAGAACAGAAAAAAAACAGAATAAACCATCAAAACATGATTCAATATAATAAAAGACGTTACAAGGATGGTAAGTCCTTAACGTGGGCACACTGTATATTGGGCCATTTTTTGGCCTATTCAAATGTTTACAGATCTACAACCAATGTAAATGTTTTGTTGCTACAAAGTGACTACCAAATATCAACAAGTGAGAAATCTGGAAAAAATATTCGAATCAAAATAAACCGCATTTGACAACCTTACGTAAGGTGGTCTTCGTGTGTGGTTTTAGTTGCAAGTAGCTGATGATAGAAATTAAATTGTCTGTGGTTTTCTTATGGAAACACTCGCGTAAACAACATACTGCGAGGTCCATGCTACCAGACTTTTTTTGAATATTTCTCTTCATTTTTACTGTCGTCACCTTTTAGATTCTAGGCTCTGAATTCAGGTATCTCCAAAACATGCATTCTGAATGCAGCAACCGCTTCTTCAGGTGTCGAAAAACGTTGACCTCTCAGTTTGTTTTTTCCGTAAGGGAATAAAAAGAAGTCATTCGGTGCCACGTCAGGACTATCCGGCGGATGACTCATCAAATCGATGTTTTGGGTGCTCAAAAATGCAGTTGTTTGAGCCGATGTGTGAGAGCTCGCATTGTCGTGGTGAAGAGTGATCCGTCTTCGGCGGTTGGTTTTCGTGATTTCTTGGAAGACAACTGGCAAACACATGGTTGTGTACCACTCAGAATTGACTGTTCTGCGTTGTTCTAGTGGTACGGTTGGGACATGTCCAGTTTTTCCGAAAAAACAGGCGATCGTATTTCTTGAGCATTTCTTTCGACCAATCGACACGAGCCTTTTTTTGAGCGATTCACAAATTGTGTGCGATCCAACACGAACAAATTTTTTTGACAGTCAAATGTTTATGCAATATTGAATGTATGCTGGTCCCACTAATGCCTAAAGTTGTCTCAATCTCTTGTTATGTCACATGACGATCTTGCAATATCAGTTCGCGCACAGCATCAATGGTTTTCGGAACAACAACTGATTTTCGGCGACCTTCACGAAATTCGTTTTCGCCAAAAATTGAATTAAGTTCATTCATGCACTGTTGCTGAGTTAATCCACGTCGAAAGTTGTAATAAATAATCGCACGAAAATGTTCACGATTTAATTCCATTTTTGAGCCGAGATGAATCTTTTAAGTTACTGTAAACAACACAAATATCGGTTGTATGTCAAAACGTTCTGAGTACGTATAACCTGAAAATGTTTAACTTTACGATAGAGCTGTCAGTTGCCAGATTGCAACACCAGGGTTGCCAAATCCGGAAATATAAAAGGCAACCCTTATATCCGTTGGTCTATGTATTAACGTAAAGTCTTCGTAGGCGTAAGGTTGCGGGTTCAAATCTGGGCTATGAAACTTTTTTTATTATTATTGAAATTGTAGCCAGTCTGCACATATTTGTTACCTGAAATGTTTATTAAATTCTCTCTACCAGATATTTCATTAATTATACACTGTCATGATATGAATTTACGGTTATTGTATAGCGCGGAAAAATTTGAAACATTTTGATATATTATGCCAAATAGCCAAACAAATGTGCAAAATTTATACGAAAATGATACAATATTAGTATTTAACGTGACGACTGTTATTGAAAACAAAACTGCAAAATGTCAACCTTCTGTCAGAAATAGAGATGCAAGAAACGTATCGATATGTTCCATTCGATCTCTCAGCCTATATTAGTACAAAAAAAAATAATATTACAAGCCATCCATGTATTTTTAAGCTTGACCTATTGGTGTAAAAACATTTTAAATTCATCAACACTTCTACGAAATTCAATAGTTTTGTCACAATATCCCATATCGAATTACCTACATGAGAAACTAATGCTATAATACTACAAAAGGGAGAAATTTTATTAGTTTTCCCGAAACATAATATTACTATGAAACAAAAATTGCAATAAAAAATACAAAAGCGAACAACACCAAAACTACCATCGCCACGAAATGGCACTCTCAAGTTTCACTATTTTCACCTCTTTTGTTGAAAAGGGCATATTACACTAAGCAATTTAGACATTCTATCGTTTCCACTAAAACGTTTTCAAAAACTTCACGAGTGGTATTTTTTTTTTGTTCTCAATGTATGTGTCGGTTAAAAAGTTTTCCAAATATATTGCACGTCTAAATTTTCCTAAACGATAAAGTTTTGCAGGTCTAAGTGCCTCGTTAGTTTCTGAAAGATTGAGTTAAAATTCTGATAGAAAATGAGATGTTCATCCAAAGTAATTTGCATTTGACGTCAAATTCTGGTATAAGTTTTGTTACACATATTTTATAAATTCAAAGTTATCGATTTATCATACAATCTATATTATGGGAAATGTTTCATAAAATATTAACTGAGTTAATGAGCGGTGGTTTATCAAACGAAAATTTAATTAATAAATTATAAAACGTGATAGCTCTTTTCACAACGAAAACAGGGTTTCTTAATTATATAGGATTTTCGTCAGATTCTAAATATTTATCCGAATGGCTGTTGTCAATATGTAGAAACTAATAAAGGCATTTCTAATTCCAATATAATTTACTCTGGTGTACCTCAGGGCTCCATCTTAGGGCCCTTGTTGTTCTCAATATATACATTAAGCCTTCCTTCAAGCCTGCGTAATTGTGATAGTTACATGTATGCTGATGAGAGCCAAATAAGATTTTCATTTTTAGCTAAAGACATAGTTGACGCTAACATCAAAATAAATGCGCATTTGGAGGCTCTTTCACAATGGTCTGTAAAGCATTCATTAATAATAAACCGGGGAAAAACACAAGTAATAATATTTGGAAAAATAGGCGATCTGTTAATGATATATTGCAGATCAAACTCAATGGTAGTTCATTAAAACTAACTGATCAAGTAAAAAATTTAGGTTCGACCTTCTCTTAAGCTTCTATATCTATGTCTCAAAGTAATGCGAAAGACAATTACGGTCTTAGCAATTCGCTGGTTATAAAACTCAGATATGGATTAATTAGACCATTAAGTATAATTATTAATAAATGTTTCGATTTAAAGGAATTTCCAAATAAATTGAAATTTAGTAGAGTGACACCTATTTTCAAGAGAGGCGACCCTGGAGAGGTGAGCAATTATCGTCCGATCTCAATTATACCAATCCTCTCTAAGCCAATAGAGCTAGCGGTTAATAGATTGTACAATTTTTTTGGAAAATACAAACTAATTTCAGACACACAGTAGCAAAAACAAAAATCCACTAAACAAGCGTTGACAAAATTTGTGCAATCAATAATAGCCACAATGGAGCAAGGACATATACTGACTGCTGCGTTTTGTGATCTCTCGACGGCATTTGACTGCAGTTCTTTTAAGTAAACTTCTCCAATATGGCGTTAGAGCAAATGCTCTTAACTTCATTAAATCTTACTTGAGTGATCATCAGCAGTTGATGGAGTATATGGGGGAGAGATCGAACTTCCGCTATGTGACATCTGGCGTGCCCCAGGGCTCAATTTTAGGACCTCTCTTATTTATTTTATATGTCAACGACTTTCCATCTCATCTCAAAAATGCTGGGATAATACAGTACGCAGACGATACCACAATATTCCAGGATTCCACAGGTTTCAATAACCTAATTCAGACCAAACTGGATATTGCTGAAAATTGGTTTGCATCTAACGGTCTGTGTCTTAATAAAACCAAGACAGCGAGGATGGATTCTACACTGACGAGAGGTGACGATAGTAATATCAGTTCCATCAAGTTTCACCTTTCCAAAAGATTGTCTAGAGTGGTGTATCTTTTTAGAAAACTTTCACTCAACACAAACTGTTCCTGCTCTATTTATTTTTCAGGCTATTATACACGCAAGAGATAATTTAAACTAGGCTGTAAAACATAAGAATCTTCATGCTTATAATACACGACAAAAACAAAATTTGTGTCTTCCCCAGCACAGATTAGCTTTGACTGACAGACAATTTGATGTTATGACTGTTAGGTTTTATAATCAGCTTCCTCAACAGATGAAAGAAATATTAAACAGTAACAGATTTAAATCTGAGCTAAAAAAGCTGCTGATTGGAATGACACCGTACTGACTGACTATTTCAACCTCAGTTTTTAAACCGATTTTCAATGTACTTTTTGTGTTGACGTGTGCGTGTTTAATGTAATTAATTGTATTTTAAACTTGACTTAGTATTATTGTTTGTATAATATATATTTACTTGTTTTAATTTATTATATCAAATTTATGACAATGCCAATAACTATAACTATAGTTAAGTAGGCAAATAAAGCATTATTATTATTATTATCCACATAGGCATGTGCTTTCTACTGCTCTTAAAACTGTAATGTGTCAACTTGAGGTATTTAAAAACAATTGTGCTAGATTTAGTTCATTTGCAAATCATAAAGCTCAGCTACACATTATATTATCCTTTGCTACGTCCCTTTGCCTTTAATCTAAAACAGACACATTATCTCATCATAAAATGTAAAACAATACACTCAAGTCAAATTAAAAGCTGAGGGAAAAACTTTCATCCGACTATACATACAAAATTTTAGAACAAATGTCGTCAAAAGAAAATGCAAATGAAAACAATTGTTTTTTGGTTTACTGTCATAGTAATTTGTATGTAAATTTTTGAGCGGTAGTATAAATTAGAAAATGAACTGTTTGCCCGCATATACGAATAGTCCCTTCAAATAAACAACAACAACAAAAGGTTTGGGGAGTTTCCGAATGCCGCGAAAGTTTACTATTTGAAAGCTGAAGGAATTTGTTTAGTGTACATCCACAATGCTGATTTAATCGTAAAAATAAACTAACTTCTCGTCAAAATTAGTTAACAATTCAAATTAAATCTTAATGTTGATTTTAACAATCTTTTTACGAATTTTAGATTATAATAGTGGTATTCAGTCAAGTAAATATCGATGAGCTTCATAGTATTTGTTTAATATATAGGGTGATTAGCATTATAAGAAATTTTAGAGCAAAATTTGCAGCCCCCTTTCTGCAAAAACAGCCTTTTTTAGTAGAATTTAGTGGACAATTACCGACCTGTGTCAATTGTGTTTAATTTTTCGAAAGTTTTTGAAATTACACTGTATGATAAAATTTATTCCAGTTTGAAATTTTCCTGTGTGATTAATCTGCACAGCCATGCATCATCTTCAGTAGATTGGTGTTTTTTTACACCTGCTTTACCAAAGCAGTTGATCCATCATTTTTGGCTGTTGGCTAAGTTGGAGAGTGTTCGATTTTCTGATCAGGTTTTACTATTGTTTCGATCATACCGGTTGAGTAGAACGCAACTTGTAGAATATGAGGGTTTAGATTCGTTGCTTAACCTTTGGCCTCTGGTGTGACTCAGGGATCAAAGCTAGGACCTTTGATGATTGATTTATTTTGCCATAAAGGTTTCACGCGATTAGAGACATGGGGGTTACATTTGATGACATTCAATCCTCACATTGAAAGAATAGTTGCTTTCGCTTCAGAGTCTCTGGGTTATATCATTAAAAATAGCAAATGCTCTCAAGATGTTTCGTTAGATCCAAACTTGAATTTGCATCACTACTCTGGAACCCAATTTATGGGTGTCATATTCGTATTTTTGGATCGATCCAGATGCGTTTCCTTAAATATTTCGCCAATCTAGAGGACGACGTTTATCTTGTGAGGGTGTGTGATCATGCTGGATTACTCCTGCGTTTTGAAATGCACTCTTTGGCCAAGAGAAGAGAGATTCATACCAATATGTATAGCGCGTTCCTGCTGGGCTGCTCGTTACCCGTTTTGCGCCTAGACGTTCGGCTAGTTTTGTTGTAGGACCAGCTAGAACAACCGTTCTCTATCAGAGTCCTGTATACTTCATGTGTTTCCTGTTCCAGTTGTTGGTCTTGTTGATGAATGATTGCGCGGATGATTGGTGGTTTTGCACAGAGGCTGGAAAGCTCCAATTAGTAGGTATAAATTGTTTTGTGTGATTTTGATTTTTCAGTTATTTGCTTTTTTTCTTTGTATATCGTGTCACATTAAGTATTGATATATTGATTCCATTTTAACGTCAACTTGTATATTGATGGAGTTAGTATTTTCCGCCATGCATCATGATGCATTCAAATCACAATAATTAATAAGAGACTGGCATTTCTTCTTGTTACTATCATGACTATGTAATAAAATCCATAGCCTATTAAAATGGTTGAATATTTGTCAAATGCTCCAGAGATCCGCCTTGTAGAAAATCGGCTGTTGATTGGGTTCTAAATTTTCTTCTGGAAACTCCAAAAGTCAGTATTTAACATTCCTAAATTGGATTTTTAATGAAGGATTTCATGAATGCCAAATTAGAAAGGGTTATTCTCTACGGAGCAAATTTTTTTAAGGATAATTCCTAAGGAGTATTTATTATAGAGTACGATGATAATATAAATATTACAGCTACGTCATATTTTTGACAGATATAGTTTTTCCTCTTCAAAAACAAAAAAATAATCAAATTAATAATTCTTTTAAAACTCTTAAATCAATAAAAAAATATATCCGGCACGCCAATGGCAAGCAAACACCCAAGGAACTTTGTAAAACTTCATAATATAAAGGAAAAACACTGCACATTGCAAGAAATGCATATTTACTATTGTCCTAGCTTCGAATTTGCAATTTATGTTTCATGGTCGAGATGTGAATGTTTTAAAGAAGCTACAACCCGTTGTGGGCTATTTATTTCGTACAATGAGGGTGTTCGTCCTTTGGACCTAACATACTGGGCAAATCTGGGACTGGGCTAATTCGGCTAAAAATCTAGTACGTCCGGTTAAACCGGAACATTGAGATATAAGGAGTCGCTATAAGCATTATTTTACATTGTACACAAACGGGTGCATTGGGTGGGGCGTAATCGTATACCAATATGGCGGATTCTCCAGAGCCGCACTAACTATTTTTGTTGACGTTTTTGCTTTTAATTTGTAGCTTGGGTTTATATTTTATTTTGAAATATTAAGCAGTGTACAAAATACTTAAATATAGGTAATTATTGATATTTGATACCTAAATACAGGAATAAAAGACGTTAGTACTTATTATATATATTAATACCCCTTAAACAAAACAATTTTATTTAAATGTTGCGCTATGCTTATCCACTTTATTTTTACTTAAATAATACATCCTGGTATTAACATATTTAGTCGCAATAGATTTGATCAGTAAATATATATGGTTATCAAACACTGATTGATCAAAACCGTGATCAACTAAATTAGGAAAAATATTACTATTTACAAATTCCTTTAAAACAAGCTTTATTATGAATCCTGCGGACAACTTTTCATTAGTAGCTACTACACGATTTTTATGATCTTTTCGGATTGGAAGTAAACGTCTAAAACATCTTTTGAAGGAATTTGTAAATCCTTTTTTGCCTTCATTTTAATAAAAGAATAACACTTATTAATGCATCTCGACATTCTCTGTAAATAATTTGCTTCTTTAAACTAAAAACAACAAATCCAGCAATATAAACAATAATGAATTTCGAAAATTCAGAAAATGGTCCAGGAAGATAATCATGATCTGGATAAATTAGATTAGTGTACATTTCTCGTCGGTATCCAATTAATTCGAGACACATATTCTGTGCAGATATGTCTACGAGCAGGATCTTTAGGAAATCTAAAAACAAGAATATGTTTTTAACACACATTTAGGGGTCTTTTTTGCTAGAAAGTGATGAAAAAGTAGAGAGTTTGAGAGTAGAAATCAAGTAAAAGAATTTGTAAAAAAAAATAAACTACAATGCACGTGTCAATTGTTCAGTGCAGAAAGAGAATGCTACCAGACTCCTATAATAATGTGTTTTAATATGTTCGCCTAAAAAAACCCTAAATACGTCCATGTACAATGTTTACAATATTTGGTACATACCTATGAAACGTCATTCCTGATATTTTCTTGTCGATTTCACTTCTACTACTGCAACTACGCACAGCACAGAACACCATTATAGTATATTGTCAAATAACCGTCCAAAAAACACGAAAAACTTAAGTAAACTTGTAAAATACTCGTAAATAACATTATCAACTTGAAAGCACGACAAATGATAGAGGTCGTATACCAATATGGCGTACCTGCACCCGCTTTTGACCACGTTAGAGCGTCTCCCCCCACCTCAATGTACCGGAAGCACGTGTCAATTTCCTTATTTTAAATACGACCTTATATATTTCTTTTAGATTCTTCCTCTTGTAATTCTAAAGATAGTTCGTTCCTATGTCAAGCCGCGTTCTAACTCTCCTCGGTGGGACACACGGTATATAAATGCCTTTCTTCTTGTATAGATACGAGAAACTAATGTTAGAAGTAATACAAATTTTTATATCTCACGTTTTCCATTTTTTATTAAAATGAAACCATAATATAAAACCTTGAGACACATTTTACCACTCTATTAATCTACCTTCACCGACAATTTAGCTGAGCTCTATTCAACTCTATATCCAAAAACCAATTTAAAAGTTAGAAGCCTCTACCCATCTAGTATCTGTCGTAAATACCTTATTCCAAAAACTTTACGATGGCTGTTATGTTATTATGTGTAAATATCCAGACAGACCACCAACATATTATAGGATGCAGTAAAATCCAACTATATACGTTATAGGACCCTTATTTCGGAGCTGTATTAGGAAAACCTAGAAATTGACCTATTACGTAACTAATTTAAAGATTAAGAACCCTCATACATAGGGTTTTGATGAGACCCTTGTTGTAGTGGCAGTAAAGTACGGTTTATTAGTGTGGGTCATCTCCAGGGTTAACTAAGTTTTGTTGGGAAAGTTTTGTGAGATGTAGACGACGGCAGCACAAGTGGATTATGGAATTTGGAAATCCCATAGTGACAAAGAGGTATTTGAAATTCTCCTGATGTAAAGGGACAGTTTTAGTGCTTGGGTCGGGGTGGGTTTTTTATTTAAGTTTAAAGCAGGACTTTTTTCAAAATTTAAATTTATTCGCTTCTAGTAAAAAAAAATATTTTATAATCTTGTTAATTTTGCAAAATTATTTGAAATTTTATAATTTTTATTTTGAGGACCAACAATACAAGTTGATTTTCGTAGGCCGTACATTAGAACTTTGGTATGCTGCCATAATCGATATGGTCCATTCTACTTACCAAAGACATTTTTAATCCTCCAGATATACAAGGTATGCCAAAAGTCGGTACCAATTTTCTTATTTCAAATGGAAACATAGTTTTGTTACATGCCGCTCTGCCCCATCGATCCATTATCTCTCCTTTCGATGTTGTCTTTTTTCATCCTTATGTCGTCGACGATGACCCTCGTAAATGATACGCCTCCATCTCGGTTGGTGGTTCGCCATTTGCTCCCAGTTGTTTTTCACATCTAAGCCAAACTTCTTCATGTTGGTCTTAAGAACATCCTTGTTCCTCTTTTGCTGCCCTCCCTGCTAGTTGATTCAACTTCCTCCAGAACGCTGATGTTTGTTCGTCGATCCTGCCATTTGATTCCAAGAATTCTTCTAAGACACCGTTGTAAATACTTCTCTAGGGCTTTTAAATGCTTTCGATAAGTGGTCCAAGACTCACAGCTATATGTAAGGGTAGCAACTACAATAGCATTATGAACTCGCAACTTAGTTCGAACGTTGATGTTATGATTATCGAAGGCTCTCGTCCACAGTAGGCCCAAAGCTCATCTTATACCATGCTGAATTTCATTATCGATATTTGCAGAATGCTCCCGATGTAAGAGAAACTCTCGATGTTATGAAGTCTGTCTCTGACTGGCGTTGACATTAGATAACCTAAGTTATGTTAACTTATCCTTTACCGTTTTCGACATAATATGTCGATTTGTCTGAAAATATTTACCGCCGTAGTACTTTACGAAAAAAATTGTATCTTGCAAATCATCCCAAAGGAAACCAAATTTGTGGAACAATAAGCCGATGGTCCCATTTTGTACCATATGGCCGTAGGAGATTTTCAAATGTCGCGACTTTTTTTTTCAAATGGCACCATCTATTCTTTTTGACGCTATTCGGAAGAGAATTGAATTTTAGTGAGTCTATTAAATTAATCATTCCAAAACAAGAAATGTCATATCTTTCCGAGATTCTTTACGTTTTCAAGTGTGTCATGGAAACAAAAGACAACTGTAATAACCCCACCACTACCTTCCATTCCCACCATTCTTCTTCTCTGCTTCGGTTAGCGCTCCAACCCAGGGTGGGTCTTGGCTGACTGAACTACCTTCTTCCAATAGACTCGATCTTCCACCAGATCTGTATCGAAAGGAACGTTCAGTTTCAGCAGGTCGTTTTGGATGTTGCCCCTCTACCGCATGCGGGGGCGGCCTAAAGGACTTTTAACTGCTGGCGTCTCTTCTCATACCAGTTTCACCAACCTTTCTTCATGGAGTCTCTGTACGTGGCCAACCCATCTCAGACGTTGATTTCAGCATTAATTCTGATTCGATATTGCGTTGTATTAGGATCGTAATGAGGTCCGAATAATCAGTATCTAGCGTTCGAAACGTCTGACCTCATTCCTCGGATTTAAAAAAGCATCCTCGTATGGAACATCCAACTCATATTACCAGTCCTTTTATATACTTTACTGTCTTGTATATCATCATATATATCACATCACAGTACATTTACTGTATGTACAATTCCCACAAGTTTACAACTCATTGTATTAAAGTAATTTCTAGCTCTTCAACCTTTCGACGTGGAATTTCACTGTGGTTTTAGGTCATGTGAAAACGAGGAGCAAGAGTTCGTTGCAGCAGTCTCTGTGAAATGGCTAGTATGGAGCTCTACAGGAGAGGTGGAAAATTATATTAGATTTGATGTTATTTTTTATTTTTTGTTGCTTTTGATGCGGAAAGCAGAAATTAAAATGAGATATTATAAAAATGTAATTAAAATGCAATTTGAAGTCAGACGATACGTGGTTGGATATATTCCTGGAATTAATTTACTACTTGGATGGATATATATATATCTTTTTATTCATTTGCATCAAGTTACACAGGTCATAATATGACCCAGTTATAAAGTTTGCTTACAAGAACAATATTATAACAATAACAACATACAATCTTACCAACAAAAAAACCAAAGAACAAAACTTAAAACTAAAGATATATATGAAAAAACTAAACAAAAACAAAAAAGAAATATCGAAAAAATCATTTTGTAGTTATCGAATTATCCTGAAATTAATTCAGAGATAATTGATTTCCTGAATTTTTTTAAACTGTCATAAAAAATGTCGCAGCAATTTTGCACCACATTATAATTTCTTGTCATCATCGAAATTGGTGTTCTGTATTGATAGTTTGTCCTATGAGTTTCCAGACTAAAAGTTAAATTATATTTCATGCGAATCCTTGACGAGGTACTGAGATACGCAGGTTCTCTAATGCAATATTATCAAATATCGTACTATCAATAATTTTAAATAAATACAGTATTCCCTGCAAAGTCCTTCTATTACTAAGTGACATCACATTATAATTTCCTAGATTCACATGATAGTCGGAGGTGTGTTGATTATACAATTGAAAATCTGCCTGTCTGACAAACTTTCTTTGTACTCTCTCAAGCATTAATTAAGTAACAGCACACTACTACAGTTTTGAACGTACAAACGCCTTATAAAGCAAAACCAAGATTTTCTTATTTTTAAACTCAATTGTGTTTTTTAACAAAAATCCAAGATTTCAATAGGATGCGTTTGTTATCAGGATAATGTGGTCTGCGAATGTCAGTCTTGTGTCAAATAACACCCCCAGGTCTTTAATTAAATCAGTTGTACATACCTAATATGTAATTGTTCATCGAGTATGAGAATTGTATGGGTGTTTTTATATAGTGATAGGTCATAATTTTACATTTTGGTATATTAAAAGGTACTTAAACGATTTTGAATGGACTATTTGTAGAGAGAGTCTAAGTCCTTTTGAAGTTCAACACAGTCGCGCAAAATTGTAATTGGTTTGTAAATTTTCATATCATCAGCAAACAAATAGCATATACTAGACTTCACCACTGCTGCTCTGTCATCTATGAATGTGAGAAACAGAAGAGGACCTAGCCTGCTTCCCTGAGGGACTCCCGATGAGAGTACAAATTTGTCATACTCGACGCCTTGAATCGATATTAATAGGTACATTTTAATATTTACAATGTAGCTATTAATAGCTTTCATAAGCCTTCATAGTAATCAAACGTACCCACTAATAACAGGTTTGGTATCAGGCATTCCGATATAAGAGCCAATGGGTAGGGAGCACATAATGCTGGTCTCCCAAGTACCGTTTGGGATTTACGAATGAAACTTATACAAGACTAACTAAAATTCACGCATTAATTCGATACAATTTAATTTTTTTTTTTTTTTTTGAAAGAAGCGACCGTTGTCAGTTAAGTTGCCGGTGTCATGACTTGACAGGAATGTATTATACTATTAATTTTGTTTTAATCCCCTTGAGATTTTATATATTTGATATCCTATAAAATTCACCTAAATTCAAGGGCTATAGAGGTATTTGCGGTTGAATTGCCCAAAACGCACTCATCTCAGTGGTTCGCCTATGGTACGTACATTTTTTGTCGTCTATTTTTAACACAAATTCAACTACTTCAAAGGCTAAAGGTATCATTTTTACAGGCTAATATTTGTTTTGACCATTTATTTTTTATGAACGCCTATGAAAACAAGTTTTTTTATGCTACATTTTGTAGGTTATCTTATGTCAAAACTAAATTATGTAATTAGCCAATTTTTCTGATATGTTTGTGGAATATGTATATTTATTTTTACTTTCCCGCAAAGGGAAATTATTGTGAACGGGCTAAAAAAAATTGAGATAAAGACTGACATAACCATTTTGAAGCTCCTTGAGACGATTAAGACCATTTCCAGATGGAAAACTGTCTTTCTGTGTGTCTGTATGTATTCTTCCACGAAATCGCCTAAACGCTTTAACCAATTGAGCTAAATTTTGGGGTATGAGTTTGACGGAGTCCTAGCCCAAAATTTAGCTCAATTGGTCAAAGTGTTTGGCCGTTATCGTCGTAGACTACATACAGACAGTAGTGGGCGATCATTTTAAAGCATTTTTTATCTGCTTTGCAGTTTAAAATTTCACCAGTTAGGTAGTTGGATCCTAAAACACTTATTAGAATATAATAAAGTAATTTGATAAAGCAGCTCGGGCAATTTTCATTTTTTATTTTTGAATAAAGTAGTTTGTTACGTTAGTTTACTGGAAATAATGAAAAGAATACAATCATAATAATAATCATTATTAAAATTCCTTG
The DNA here is from genome assembly GCA_911728435.2 of Apoderus coryli. Lineage (NCBI taxonomy): Eukaryota > Metazoa > Arthropoda > Insecta > Coleoptera > Attelabidae > Apoderus > Apoderus coryli. The sequence continues at coordinate 13,125,939 of OU452209.1, read as the reverse complement.
TCCTTGTCGGGAAAGTTTTGGGGTGACACAACCGATTTTTTTTATTTGTGACCCCTTTTTACACTATGTGTGAACCAATTCTTCTATGTGACATTTTTAGGTCAATTTTTACAGAAATAAATGACGAAGTCTATCTCCACAAGAGCAATGTTCTAATTTATTCTAATTATAAAGAAGACAAAAAGAAAAAGAAGATGTGTACCTAGTTGCAAAGTTTAATTTTACAATTTTAGTTTTATTTATTCTTACATCATTAATATATTATTGTGTTTTTGGTTCCTGCATTATCATGTCAGTGTCTTATAAGTAGTATTTTCTTGATGCTCTCTGTAGTTTCAGGTTTTGATTAGTGCGATGCACTGTCCTAGTACGATGAGGCTGTTGTCCTTTGTATTTGTTCGTTTATTAACCTCTCGTACTAAGTTACTGATGGTGGAATCTGGTATCCAAACCCAAACATGTCTAATAATTAATTCCTATTCAAAACCGTTCGTCTTTTAATTCTGTACAATTGAAAATACACTTCACTCCAAAATGGATTACATATTTTTTTAGGTTATTATATAAATAAATAAATAATCTCGAAACTAATAGCCTCCATATAAAATACAAAGTATTAGAATTTCATTTAAACGAAATAAATTATATCATCAAAGTGAAGCGTCAGTTTCAAATAAAAGAAAACAAACAAAAACTTTCAAAGTCAACTCCACAAAATCTTTAATTTAATTATGAAATAGGAAACTAGTTTCGGCTCAACAAGCCATAATCAGTCCTACAATAAAGATAAAAAAGAACGCATAAGAGAAACAAAACGTAAAACGGGCAACAAATTTGTACTTAAGTTCATAAGATAATAAAACTTGCCATTTTTACAAAAACATCTATGTACAGAAATGGTTTTTCTTTTATTAGAATTTTATTTGTTGTTATTTTGTAGTTCGAAAATAGAATCTTCTCAAAATACAACCGGTATTATTTATGGGATTTTTGATATGCAGGGTAAAGTTCCCCGCATAGTCTACTTATACAAACTTTTTCTCTTTACAAAAATATTGACTTGAAAAAAACTGCAGATAACACATCGTTTTTCCTCTTTTGCTGGTTTTGAGGCTTTATGAACATTTATCTGTCCTAGAAATACAAATATACTGACTCACACCATAAAAACGTCGATGGTCAGCCATGGTTTCACGTATATCTCTGTAACCGTGGGTTGATGTGTGTTTTCACAAAAATACTGTTTTTTGGTTTGATGATTTATGTCACAGGCGATGAGTATTGGCTTGATTACGCTTTGATGTTACTTTTTCTGTCTGCGATAGACGATTTGGCAAAAAGCTCGCTACAGTTTATAGATATTTTGACCACACAGGGTGTGCTCAGTAATGGTTTTTATATATATTAATAAAATTCTTGTTTCCTATTTATTTCCTGTGCAAACGCAAAAAACACCTAAAAAGCCTCCTAATGAAGCGCTTTTTTTGAGATGAACATTACCCCCCAGTCGCCATAACTTTTTTTTCTTTCAAATGGAAAGAATTAGTTTTCGTCTTCTTAACTATGGTTACAGTGGTAGCATTTTACTTCACAATAAACTATCCTCTCTGACAAAAAAAATATACTGTTGCCCTCGAGGCACGAATAGCTCTCCATATTTAAGTAATAATTTTATGAGCTTTTTGTCATTTATCTAAAATTTATAAATATTTTTTTTGTTTTCGACATTAGCTATTTTTTTTTAAGTATCGGGTTTTGTTTCTTTTTCTTGTCTTTGGAGGCACTATTTATACGTAGGTACATATTTCATATGTCAGCTCTTCTAGGCCAAGTTCTTGTACGTAAAATACTTGTTTTTTTAGTTTTATTATGAAATTTATTTTGTCCCCTTTTCTACTAGGTATAGAGGAACGCTTATGAAAACAAAATTGTGATCCTGCATGTTGTAGGTTATCTTATATCAAAGCTATATATAATTAGCCAATTTTTCTGTTATATTTCGGGAATTTTTTTTTTTCGTTTTTGACCATTTTTTACACTATTTTTGAACGCCTGTGTGAACCAGTTCATTTGTGTAACATTTTTTAGGTTATATTCTATCATAACTATGAAAAATTATTCAGTATTTCGAATAAGTTTAGCAAGTATATATTTTTTTATTTAATAATTAATTTTTATTTTTCTTTGACCTTTTCTTTATTATATTTTGCTGTGAATTTTCTTGATTTTAGCTCAGGATTTTCTTAAATTTTAACTTCCACATAATATTGTAACAATTTAGTATGACGTTTCGATCATTTTTTTTTTGTGGTAGATAAAATCTTATAAAATCCTGACCTAAAATCAAGAAAATTCACAGCAAAATATTTTTTTTATTTTGACCCCTTTTACACTATTTACGAACGCCTATGGAAACAAGTTATTTTTAAGACATTTTATAGGGTATATTCTATCAAATCTATAAATAACTAGTCAATATTTCTGTTATGTTTAAGAAATACGTTTTTTTCTAACTTTTTTACCCCATTTTACACTTTTTTCGAATGTCAATGTGGTCTAATTGTCTAGGTTAAATACTTGAGGTTATATTTAATTAAACGCACAAAAAATTATTCAATATTTTGCATAAGTTTAAGAACTATGATTTTGTTAATTTTTGAACCCTCTTCAATATTAATCACCAGCTATAAATATCCTGTAGTATTTTCATACCAAATGTGGTTAAAATCCGTTAAGTGGTTTTTGAGTTATCACGGATACAAATTTTTTCTGACCTTATTATAGAATTTTCATCGTCGGCTATGGTACATTAATTTTTTTTCGTGTATTTTTAACACCAATTCAACTAGTTAAATATAAAAATTTTTACATTTTAAATATTTTTTAATTTAGCCTCTTTTCTACTATTTACGGACGCCTATGTAAATAAAAGCTATATAATATAATTAGCCAATGTTTCTGGTATATTTGGAAAACATTTTGTTTTCGTTTTTGACCCTTTTTTTAGACTATTTTCGAACGCCTGTGTGAACCAATTCTTTTATGGAATATTTTTTAGCTTAATAAGCTAATATAATACAATATAATATATTGTATCACAACTATGAAAAATTATTATTATTAATTAAATGCGTAAATTTCAACTATTGTTCATTTAACCTCATTATTGCCTGTTTTGTTGTTGTATCTATAATAATAAATGGTTGGTTACAATATTTCTACACTTAACATGACATTGAGTATGACCTAAACCCTCGATGATCAACCATTAAGAAGGCTATTGGTGATTTCAGACAGAGACGAAAAGTTAATGTCCAGGTGACCACAATGCCGATTAAAGGAATCACACATGAAGTATATCGGACATTGCGACAATACATTGGTTCTGGAAGGACCGATGGTAAACGGGGCAACATGCCTGGCTCCTAGGAGGGACTCTCGAAACGCAGAAGCATGGCGGCGTGGTCACTTCCTCTCGGTGGATAAACATTATCCGTTCTGAAAACCAGATACTTGAGAAAGCATCTCTGGTCTGATTCCAGATCGAATATGGACTTCATATATGGGAGCCCCCACAACTGAACCAAATTCCAACTTTGTCCTAACGAATGCATAATATAGCACCTTCATTATGAAAATATCATTAAACTGACGACAATTTCGAATAATGCAACCCAGTACACGATTAGCACCAGAAACAACGCTCAAAATTTGCGGCACGAAAGTAAACTCTCGATCGAAAATGACGCCCAGGTCCCTAACCTCATTCAATCTTTTTAAGGAAACACCGTTTAAGCAATAATTGAAGTTCAATGCGCTCTTAAGTCTAGAGAAACTAACTACCTTACACTTTGAGACATTGAGCATTAAACGGTTACTGATACACCAATCGCAGAGGATCTTTAAATTGGTCTGTAGGAATTCACAATCTTCATGTGAGACAACACGCAGGAAAACCTTCAAGTGCTCCGCATAAGCGAGGCTGTCACAAGTGAATATCTCAAGAAGGTCGTTAATAAATACATTAAACAGCAAGGGTCCAAAGTCCAAAGAAAGAATCGTACCATCCGCTCAGAAAAGCCGATAGTGATCCATACGATCAAACGCCTTCCGAAAATCAGTGTAGACCACATCCACCTGTTGTAGACAATCTCGGAGAACACGGCAAGATTAGTTGTACACGATCGCCCGTTCCAAAAGCCATGTTGTTTATTCGAAAATCTATTTTGAAGTATGATAAGTACTAATTTTAAAATGTAGTCGTAAAATTAAAATGAGTGTCCTATTGGCTGCTCCGGATTTAGTGAGGTTGATCGAACAGACCCAAAATGAAACACTTTGGTTTTAAGTCAACGCTTCGCTTTAATATTAAAGCTTCCTCAGCACATCAAACCGTTGGTGTTTCATTTTGCCGCTGTCCGATCAATCTCACTAAATCGTAACAGTGAGTGTTCTATAATAAACCGTCCGTTAGTCTTGACTCACCTTGTAAGTATGTTTCACAATTTCCTGCATGGAGTATAATTTTATCTCTTCGATGCCACAGCGACGCTATAACCGCAAAAATTATTGCCAGTAGATTGCGAACGACATTTTTTCTCTATATACCTACATAATTCAATTGGCCACAGATTACTTCATCCGCATTACGTCAGACACGTGAATTGGTTGGAGCAGATAATGCCTAATAATATGTGGTTTGCAAGTCTTGAAGGAATAACCCAGCTCGTGATGCCAGGAAATATATCAAGATTTCAGCTTTAAATATTCCAGATACAAGTCTGTCATATGTAGGAGCTTTTCGGAATCCTTGCAGGGATTATTTGCGTACGGGGGTTGGGTTGAGTTGGTGTTTTATTTTGCTAAATGTGCGATGGCTTAGAAATCGATTCAGTTGGTTTTTGACAGTGAGAGTTTTAAGAGGATTAGTTAGTAAAAAATGGACTATGCTCGTGATGGTTTTCATTGGAGGACTTCTTACGATTTCAAACCATAAAGGAGGCTACTCAAATACCTATTAAAAGGCTTCGATGGGTTTGGAATATGACGCACTGCCTACACAATCAAATTTTTGTTTGGTGGGATTATTTTGGTGAAACAAGCTTCATCGGTAGTGGAAATTTTCTTTTGGAAATTAATGTCTTGATGCAAAACAATTGCAATAGCACGTTCGCGAGAGTTGCTGAAAAACTTATCCGTCCTTCAATATTGGGAAATGGTTTCCTACGAGGAATCAAACTATTAGGTAAACATCTCTGATGCCAAACGACATGCGCCTCAACGGTAATTAAGGATAGTTTCTTAGGTCTTCATTAGGTCCTGCATGATAGCGTCCTATACCAAACCAAGGCCCCAAAAAATTGAAATCTGGTTCCCTAATAATGGGGTCGTGAAATTTACGCAGGACAAAGATATTATGAAGCGTTATTTGCATGCCAAACGACATGCGCCGCAACGGTGATTAAGGATAGTTGCTTAGGTCCTGTATGATAGCGTGCTATACCAAACCAAGGCCCCAAAAAATTGAAATCTGGTTCCCTAATAATGGGGTTGTGAAATTTACACAGGACATGGCTGTAAGCAATTTATTCACGGAAAACCAATCCAATATGGATACAAACTGTGGGTGGGAGTAACTCGCCTTGGCCAAAAATTATAATTATATGGTTCAACAAAAAAAAAAGATCATTATATGCTTCCAGAAGGTGTTATTATTGCATTTCCTGTATTATTGGAGATTCTACTCATTAGTTGTTGTTCGAGCGAGACCGACTCCTCGTTCTTGGTATAATTTATTTCCTTGATGGTACCCTCAGGGAAAAATGTCACCCCAAATAATATAACCTCAAAACTTCTTTCAAAGTGAAATTAAAATACAAAAAGTTGTCGCTTTGTTTGCAAATTAATAGACTGTACGTAACATTGGAAACTTCATTAAGACCCGGAGTTACTTAGTTCAGAAAGAAAGCGATGGAACACAAAAAACTTTCTCACAAGAAAATGTTTCTTTTTGTATTATTATATACTTTTTTTACTTATCATTCCAAATTAAACCACTTCATTTCGAGCGCTCATTCAAAAGCGTCCCCAATAAAGGATATTAGAAAGTTTCTATAAAATGCAAAGTGTAGAAAAAGTTTTGCGGAATTACTTCTTCTTTAGCGGTATGGTATAAATGTTCTCTGTAACCAATTTCTCTGAACAAAGTTTAGCAATTACGTAGTTTAAATGCAAGCTCACGTATACTACATATTGCCACATCATTTCCGGTTACAAAAAAGTTGAAAAAGAAAGTTTTGCTGTCCGATTCAAACTTCATCGGTATGTGTATTTGTGGCTATGGCTGCTCCAAATTAATGAAATATTTCTTAGAGTTGTTACTGAATTTTTCAAGCAATTATCTATAGTTGCTTGTTAGATGTTTTACCCGTTATGTATTATAGCAATTAGCTCTCTATGTCATCTAGCCAACAATGGAAGGAAATGCAACGAGTGTCTTAATATCATTCCGAACACTGACTTGGAAACTGCTTCAGAATCTGGAAGCATAAATGGGAACGTACTGTTCAGTCAAATTACCAGAAGGCCTTATGAACACAGGGCGGTAATCAAAGCGGATCGGGTCCCCCTTCAACGAAATCACTGGTGCTCTTTGGAAGCTTCCACCAATATGTCCAGATGCAATGTAGAGAATAACTTTTCCGATGATCTTCGCTTCACTATTCTCTAATAGCAAGGAAATCATGGCTTCAGATCCTCGGGTTTTATTTCAACTCAGAGCGCTTCTATTTCGATAATTCCTAGAGCTCTGCTTTATTTTTGATCTGGATTTTCGCCTAACAAAGTCACGGCAACTGACCAAAATTTAGCCATCGCTTTCCCAAGATAGATTGTCGTAATTCAGGGGTGTTTTGCTAGCTAATTTGCTTCACACCTCTGACATAGCAATAGTATTTTTGTACCTAATTTGGTTAAAATATGTTAAGTGGTTTTTGAGTTATCGACAGGCACACGGACACACAGACTGTTTGAATCCAATGTTCAACAAAAACTTTGCGGAATATTCTCCCAGCTGGTAGCTGGGATACTGAAATCTTTAGGTTGAGTACGAGCGTTGTCCTGAATGAGTTAAAAATTATGTATAAGTATAATAATATTGGGTATATATAGACTTCGTAGGTATAGAGATGACCAACTCCGTACGAGCATAGTCCCTCCTAATACATTTTAGGGCCACCACCATAAAGTAGTTTTGGACAGACGCGCTCACGTTCATCTTGAGCTTTACAGCTAACTCTAATTTTATCGGAGATCAGAACCTGTTTCAAGTAAACGTCTTCTAACCGCTTGAGCCGATCTAGCGATATGTATAGAACATCTACTAATTAGTTACTCTCCTGTCTCTGACAGAACCTTTGAAAGTGGCATGTGTTTTTTGAGCATGGTAGAGAATCACTCGAAGACAGCCTGAACGGCCGATTAAAGTGTCCACTCTGGCACTTGTTTAAAAGATCCAAAAATTATACTGGATAATGCTTGGCTGAAAAAGAAACGATTTTATATTGAAGATATTATATCGCCCGGATTGTTTCTTCCAAGTAGGACACCATGCCATTACACAAAGACGCACAGCAAAAAGTTTAAGGCCACACAGTCAGCCCGAAAACTAATGGCGACCACATCTTTTTGGATTATAAAGATAAAGGTGTTTGTATAACTGGAGAATACTGCGCTTCATGTAACGATCAAATTCAAAGCGCAAACCTTACAAGAAGATTAATAAATTATTGGTGGTTTGGGTTTTGCGACCTAGCGATATAAAATTTTATCATCATGTGGGGTCTTCTTAATATCTAGTGACCTAGCCCTACTCCACTGTTGCTGGCGGCCATTGCGGAAGACATCGATTAAGGTGAATTTGGGGAGTAATTGCCGCTACCTTAATATCTTTGAACCTTAGGAAATAAGAGGAACATTAACAAAACGTGTTTTGCTCCTGTACAACAAGAGTCTTGTTCCTGTCTTCCTTAAAGTGGGCTTCAATATTATAACTATCTCACGCTATAATCCAATTTATTAGGGTTGTAGCTGATTATATTGAAATTACATTATCCTCGAATAGTTGTTCTTCATTAATATTATTACCAACAAAATTATTTGATGAAAACTATAAAACTCTAGAGATACAATCTAATTAATCCAGATAATTAAATATGTGCATCATCCCCAAAAGGTTTTTCCTATAATTGAATTTGCTACGCTTAGAGTCATCTACGTAATAGGTACCTCATATGTACAGTATACCAGTGGCGGCTGGTCGGGGTAGGCAAAAACTTCGCCCTAAATTAAATACTCAATTTATTATTATTGACTCCATAATTTAAAAAAAAAAAATAATATTGATTCTTATATTAATTTCATTTTCTACTTTAAACCTTTAAAACATCCCCTTTAAATCAATAATTATCTGTAGGTATAATATAACTACCGCAAAACACCGTATACTCGTATACCCTGTATACACATATACCTATGTACATATCAAAAGTTTTGCGCCACCGGTAACCGGGTAATAGTATGTACTACCAAATACGGCCTAAAATACATGTATTTTGCTCAAAATTGTTGTACTTTTTCTTGAATATATTTAAATAAATATACAGAAAGAACTGGTTGTGCTTGAGAACTTTTATATAATACCTATTGAAATAATATTTGTTCTATTGCGTAGGAACGGGTTTACGTTGAGCTTAGGCACCTACACCCGACCGCCTTCTATCTATTGTAGATAGGTAGGTATACTATTTGCACGAATTTTGATTTGTACGTTAGGTATTTTTGTTTACTGTTTTTTACATTAGGTTTGAACTATTTGTTCGTTTGTTGTTTAAATACTAGTGCCATTGATTAAAAAGTGTATAATAATAATAATATTTATTAAAGCCATGAAAGAAGGAAAATACATTACATAGTATAGACGAAACAATAGCTTAATAAATACTTTTATACCTACTATTATATATCTAGTATACCTATAACTGTATTTTTTCTTGTAACCGTTTGTATAAGCAGTATTGAAAATAAAGTCATATATTATTATTATTATTATTAAATATGTGAAAAATTAATTAATTCTAAGAAATGGTAACACACCAAGATTTGATTAAAGATCACTAAGTTAAAAACTTGTCAGTAACCTCAAATCAATCACGAATGCATTCCAGATCATCCGTTCTGATTACAGTACATTCTAGTTTCTCACATAATTTGATATTGATTACAATATAAATAACATTCAAAAATAACAATACTCAGTCAAAGTACGAATTAACAAAACCAATACAAAAATCGACTCGCAACAGCATCAAACCCTCGAATTAGACAGCCGTGCATTATCAGTTGTGTTTTGCAATTAATGATAGCTTATATAATTATTTATTAACCACACATTTAAAAGTTTTCTGAATCCTTTAGTATGGATCTTTTGTTTGTTCTCAACAGGAAGTAGATTAAACAATTTATGGCCAATATACATATAACTTCTTTGGCCTATTGTTAAGTGTGGCCTAGGTAATGTAATATTTTCACCAGCCTTATATCTAGTAATGTAATTATGAGATATGTTACTGTCTAGCATATTGGTTTTTGACATGTGGAGTAAAGAACTTTTATAAAACAAGTTTTCAACGCTTAGCATGGAAAAATCCCTGTAGATCTGATCTGAAGGATATCTTGTGTCCAGTCCAAAGATTATTTTAAAAATTTTTCTTTGGATGACAGATAGAGGATTTAAAGTAGTGCGGTATGCCCCACCCCATCCTACAATTCCATAACATATTAATGATTGTACTAAAGCGTAATACGAAATGAGCAAATTTTCCCTGTCAAGTATCTTACCAAATTGCCTAAATAAATATATTAAGGATCATATTCTCTTAACTAAAGACAGGACATGCAAATCCCACCTCAAGTTACAGTCCACAATTATCCCCAAGTACTTTTATTATCTATTCTATGTAAGACCCAGAGATCCCTATCATCTGGTAGTTTGATACCAATATGATTTTCCAAAGGCAATCGATCTTTGTAGTTAGAAAATGGTACATATTTTGTTTTATCCAAATTAAGTTGAAGCAAATTTATATCTAACCAATTCGTTATTTTTTTCATATCTTGGGTTATATTTGCTCCCATTTCCTCCCAGTCCTTACCCTCGACAAACAAGACAGTAGGTAATCATCGGCGAACGAGATAACTTTGCCACATGTTTCCACACTGAGCAAGTCGTTAAGGTATATTAGAAACAATATTGGTCCCAAGACCGTCCCCTGGGGTATCCCGTAGGTAACGGTTCTAGGTCCACTTCTTATCCCATTGACCTCCACAATATGTTTCCTATTAGATAGATAACTATTTATCAGGTCGTGCGCAAGCCCCCTAATTCCTACTGAATCAAGTTTTATTAAAAGCGCTTCATGGCTAACTGTGTCGAACGCTTTCGCCAAATCAAGGAATACTCCAGCACACGGTCTGCTTGCATCTAGGCATCGGTATATATTGGATGTTAATAGAGCTATCACGTCATTGGTCGACTTACCTTCAGTGAACCCAAACTGGTTACTTGACAATATTTTATGGTTTACGAGAAAGGAAACGAGTCGCTTCTTCAAAGCCTTTTCGAAGACTTTAGCAAGGTTCGAAATCAAACTAATTGGCCTATAGTTTCGTGTTAAATTTTTTTCGCCACTTCTATAAATTAGTTTTATTACTGCCAACTTAAAATGTGACGGACATTTACCTGAAAGGAATATCAGGTTCACGACATGGACTAATGGTTTAGCGATATATTCGTTAATTTTCTTTAACATGTCCGTTCTTATTGAGTCGAAACCGCATGTATTTAATTATTTAATAATAATAGTAATAATATTTTGACTAGTACAAGTAAATATTAGTGGTTGTGCTGCAACTTGTTGCGGTAGCGGTATGTAGTAATTAGGTAGTACTATTAATGTTTATTCAACACAAATAATTTTGTATTCTATTTCTATTTGATTATGTATTGACTTTCGTAGAGTAGTGAATGGGACATAATTTTTAAAAATAAAAAAAGATGTACCTTACGAACCCCGCATTTTAACTGTTTTTTTACCTTGATAATTTTCGGCATTTCATCTAAGGCGCTTGACCTTGACAATCCATTTTTTACTTTGTGCCTACTTAAGAAAATTACCCACGAGCCGCCACTGCAGTATACACGCTCAAAATAACGTTCTCAAAACAGTGTAAATGCCAAAACCATACCCCGGCTAAAGTGGCTTCAATTATTTCATGTAGAGGGAATTTTGTTGATTTCTCTTCATTAAAATGACATAAACAAAGTTTAAATGAACTAAAATTAGAGCAGTTAATCATAAAGTGTACATATTTCTTAGGTAATTAAGCATAGCAAAATGCAACAGATACCTACGGGTATATTATATTAGTTCTATAGTTGGTCCTATTATGAGAAGGAAATTTATGGTTTTAATGTACGACAGATAGGGCTGGAATCAGTGCGCTGGAAGTTGACAAGTTGGATCGTTTATAAAGTGTTCAGGCTGGACTTTCTAGTGGTGGTTTTGTTCGGACTGGTATTAGACTGAAGTTGTGATTGAAGGTTTTTGGAATGCTAGCAATTTGTCTTTGTGATGTAAAATACTTGAAGTAGTATCTCACGTAATATTAATTCACATAATTATTTTGTCAGTCAGTCTCGGTAAGTGTAGGGCAAGAAACAGATGGGTTTCTGTAGACCAGTGATCGCCAACCTTCTGAATGTATTGAGCACCTTCGGTACCTAATTGTAGAATGTACAGTGCCGAAAAAACGAAAGTTCAAAACTGAATTTGGAATAGTGACAAAAACTTGCTATTTGACAAAACAAACCTCATTGCTATTTACAGTTTTAGGATTCTGTGATGACTTTTGCCCTCTCCCAGGGTTTCAAAATGTTGATTTTTGTCTTTAGTTTTTTTTTAATATTTATTATTTATAAATTACTGTGTAAAATCCTTTGTACTCTCGAATTGTGCCATTGATTTACGCAATTCTATTGGAACTTTGATAAAAGCAGCTCGCTTCTATTATTCAACAACAGAAACCGAAGCATTAGTCCATCTCTCCACTACCTGGGTGTGACATGGAAATGAACAAATTTGTACGAATTCTGTAGGCGTTTCTTTGATAATTTTTGCTAAATCATTTACAGCTAGTCCTTCTAATAAAGGCGGAGAAGTAAGTTTATTGGTTCGCCAGTCTATTAATGAAGTATAGTCATTTGTATCAAAATTTAGTTTGGGAATTACAAAAGTGCGATTTGGTTCCAGTTTTTCATTTTTTTTTTGCTTTTAAAATTCTACGCAAATGAAGTTTGCAAACCACATTGGACCATAATCTTTTAATATAAAATTAACTAGTTCGTTTAAATTCGAAATTAGCCATCGGGAATGGTTAAGTTTTCATGGATAACTGTTTAATAAATTCACCCAGGAAATATACTAAGATAAATTTGATACAAACATTTCTGATATGAACTCAGATCGTTAAAGTCCGCATTGAGCAATTCGCAGGTAATTATATTATAATCTGCAAGAGCTAGTTTTACGCACTGCTCTAGTTGCTTGCCGATCAGACCTGACAAAGCTGAAGCTGAAGATGTTGAAAGAGATGTCTTAATGGGAGTTTGTTGCAGTGTTCGTAGCAGATGAGCCATTGTGAGAAACGACCCAATTTTGAATTAAGCTAGGCTAGGTTTTTAGACCCGTACTGACTACTGTGGCATCACATCCTGCCGCAACTAAATCTTCCAAATTATTCATTCAAAAAACTTAAAATTCTCCTACAAGTGTTTTTGGTAGATCAGCAAGAAGGGATTGTTTGACCAACAAAAATGGAAGTTTGTTACTGTAAAGCAGATAATTTTGCTGTAGAGTTTTCGTCGACCAAGCAACAGCCCCATACGTTATTATGGTTCTTATGACCATAACGTATTTCCAGTAAATTTGTTTGGGTAATTGAAAGTAAGACTAAGAGAGTCAGTTTGCAAAAAATGTAAATTAATCGTGACGGATTTCGTCGGATGATCATTATATCGCTTCGGCCCACGCTTTCTAATCAAGCGCCATCAGAAAATACAGTCTACCTACAATGGTTTGCAGAATTTCGTCAGAGTGAGAAATAAATCACGTGAAGGCCGACGAATATCTGTTGTGATTCCATAAAACATCGATGCTGGGCGCAACATGGCAGAACAAGATCGACATGTGCCCTACAGTCGTATGGAGGAATCTCTTGGCATGTCGAGACTGCAATACAATCGATATTGCGTGCACAGTTATTTTTGGAAAGCCAAAAAATCAAAAACCAACTCATGTCAATTGGGGCTAACAGAAAATGGTATGGATGTATTCGTATAAGCTGGAAAACATGCAGCAATCTACTGCATGGAATTTCCAAGATAAACCGGATTCCAGAAACATATTTACACTTCCAAAAGAATGATCGCTTCTTCCCAACAAGGGACAATTATTGTCTTTATATTACCTAAATCAAAAATCGGTTAAATGAAAAAGCATTAGCTGGAAACTGATTACATATACATTCAGTCAAATTCATAATTTGAGTACAGAGGGAAATTAATGTTTGAAGGACATGCCAAGATATTGCAGTGAGAATTATTATTGTAATTCTGGATTTCAAAAAAAAAAATGTTGGTACAACCCAACCCTATATTACACGGGACCAAGTTCTTTATGACAACCTACTAGTAAATTTTATTGAGGAACTACAGAACGAATGAAAGTAAAGTGAATGAAAAGCACTGCATAATATGTTGTATATCCATTTAAGATAATTCTTAAAAACAGTAGGAAAACTAACCCTAGACTACTTCCACAAATGAGCTTTTATACCTACCCCTATATAATATGTGCTTTTTTATTACAAGACCTTAATGAATATGAAAGCATGCAGACTTTTCTTTGATCTATTCCAGTGAATTTACATTCCCAGCCATTCCAGTTCTGGCAAACCTTCCAAAGAATCTTTTTATGCCCAATATAAATACACACATAGATTCACAATCTAATAATCAAACTGTCAGTTTGAGTATGTGAGGCTTAGAATATCAGAGACATTCCTGTCGAATATTCTATAGACGAGCATGAACGGCTGTTTACATTACATGTTTATCTCTGAAACGAGGCATACATCAACCCGAAGAGCAGGTTTGCATAAGATTACGCAATATTTGGAATGGGGATTTAGATTATGTTATACCGAGTGTTACTATATATATTGAGGTGTGGGTGTACTTAATACGGGGTTTTGTGTTTCATACTCAATCAACATTTTAACTATCTCAAACTCATATTTTGGTACTGCGCCTCAAATCGATGACCCATGCTTCGGGCAAGAAGTTGTAGATTGTTTTATCGCAGTCGTTTTGGCCGTTTTGGCCTTCCCTCACTTCGACCTGCAGAAGATCTTTTGTGAATGACTCTAATCTATGAAGTGTCGTCCTCGGTTAGGCCTTCATATCCTGGCACCCATGTCAGAGTAATCTTTTTCCCCTGAGTTGCCAGTTGCTTTAGGGTCTGTTTGCATTCCCATGCTACCTTTGACGTGAAGGTGTAAGACTTCAGTGCTTTTAATGCAGCTTGACTGTCTGACATAATATTGATCTGCTTTTCCGGGATGCCTCTCTCTGCAGGCACAACGGTTAATAGCGTTGATCTCTGCTTGGAATATAGTGGGACTTTTTCCGAGAGATTGAGAGAGCCTGCAATTAGGCCCGTATAGTCCCACCCTTCTATTCCTTTTCCGTCCGTGTACCAAACGGATGTGTTTTCTGGGAATCGTGGTTCCCCATTTAGGCATTTTTGGCGGTCTCCAATGACCAAATGGGATTTCAAAATCATGTTTGCGTGGCAAAGCGTCCGTTGGTTTTCTTCCTGAATCCAAAGGTATTAGATTCAGGATTCCCATGTGTGGAGAAGAAGTTAGACCTGTTACTACACTGTATGGCCTTTGAAGTTCATACCTTTCACGATTAGTGCTTCCCTTGACTGCATGGCACTGTCGTCAACGATGAACTGGTGCAGGGAACGGCATAATGTCGCATTCAGCGATTATATCTAGGTATGCACGATGTTGCTGTTGAAAAGCATTTGCACAAGACTGTTAGAGTAATGGTTTGGGCAACTATTGCCTATGATAGCCAATCAACATTATTGTTTATTCCACACGTCCTTTTTCAGCAATACAAGTCACGGTCCCATATTGGACGTCGAACAATGGCCTTTCTCCACGGTGCTAGCGTTAATGTTGTCCCTTGGTCACCCAATCGTAAATGATTTGCTGGGCACGAGACTGTCCATATGGATCCTTGATTCGTTACAATCTTATCGACGTGTTTTGCAGGACTGTCATTGTCAACGTAGACAAACCTTTTTCACAAATATTTGTCTATGTAATATAGCGTGTATGCCTGTGGAACTAATGCTTAAGGTTGACTCAATCTCACAATATGTTACACGACGATCAGGCGTGATGAGTTTTTGCACAGGATCAATGTTTTCAGGCACGACCTTCACGAATTTGCCAGTGAAAGAATAAAGGCAATTAGAAGAATTTCGAAGACTTTTGTCCTGATGTAGCTGAATCTCATTATCGATGAGAATAGCGCCGAAGAATGGGAAACCCGCGAAGTCTCTCTCCGTTAACTCTGTGTTTGGTATAGGCTGGTAGGGCATCTGCGTTTTCTTTATATTCAGCTCAGGACCGATACTCGTGTATGCGCTGTTAATTGCATTTAGTTTAGATTGAAGATCTTCTTCTGTATCTGCTAGGACAACATTGTCATCCGCGTATTGAAGCTCAATGACTGATGTGGATACGATTTTCGTCCCAGCTTGCCGTCTATGAAGGTTGAACGGTCCGCCGCCATCAAATCTGTAGAGGATCTTTATTCTCTCGGCAGTTCATCCTTAACAAGTTGATTGACCGTTCCCACAAACATCAAAAACAAACACAACCCTGCATAACGCCAGTTGTTTTTGGATTAGGCTCTCCCGAGGATTGCTGCCTTTATATTATCGTGCAGGAGTTGAAGTATCCGCAATTTCTGAGGACATCCGTTGAGCTTTAATATTCTCGACAAAGCCTCACGCTTAACCCGGTCGAACGCCCGGCACAAGGTCTATAAAACCCATGTATAGTGGACGATTTTGTTCCCGTTACTTTTCCTGTATTTTCCTGGCACTAAATATCACGGAAAGGCAGCAGGACCTGACGAAGTCCCTGCTGACCTACTAAAACTTATTGGAGAAGACTACATAGATATTCAGTTATGAGACGGGCAGAATTCCTAGCGGCTAGCCTCAACATACGTGACAATGCCAAAAAAAAATAAAGCCAGAGAATGTTCGGACTACAAAATCATGATGAGTCACACCTTAAAAATATTTTTAAAGATCATACCTAACCGAATTTATAAAGAGTTAGAACAAGATATCAGTGACACTCAAATGGATTTTAGAGAACAAGAGAAGCGCTCTTCGGACTAAACGTACTGAGACAAAGCTGCCTAGATATGAATCATGATATGTACATCTGCTTTATCGACTTTCAAAGTCGGAGAAGATCTGAGTGAGGAGATTAAGATATGTCGAGGTGTTAGACAGGGATGTGTATTGTCGTCTCTCTTATTCAATGTATATAGTGAAGGCATCTTTGAAGAAGCGCTGTCAGAAGAAACCGGTGGTATTCTCATAAACGGGGAAAGAATTAAGAACTTGCGATACGCAGACGATACAGTTATCTTCGTCGACAGTCTGCAAGAGATATGGCCTAGATATGAACTTAAAGAAAACCAAAGTCATGGCAACTTCAAAAAACCAAAGCACAAATCACAATAGACCATCTATAAATATTAATAACGACAACCTGGAATGGGTATCCTCCTACAA
Source organism: Apoderus coryli (assembly GCA_911728435.2). NCBI lineage: Eukaryota > Metazoa > Arthropoda > Insecta > Coleoptera > Attelabidae > Apoderus > Apoderus coryli. The sequence continues at coordinate 13,108,930 of OU452209.1, read as the reverse complement.
ATATCTTGGCACATGTGTAACTGAAACAGCAGAACACACAAAAGAAATCAAGTGTCGAGTTGAAGTAGCTCGCAGCGCTTTCTAAAAAATGGATAAAATACTCTGCAGCAGAGATATAACATTAGAACTGGGAACCAGAATGCTAAAATGCTATATATTCTCCATTCTGTTGTAGGTGAAGGAGGCTTGGACACTCAAATCAGAGAACATCAAGAACATAGAAGCATTTGAAATATGGTGGTATAGGAGGATGCAAGGAATACCATGGGTTGACAAGATTTCAAATGAGGAAGTACTACGCCGATTGAATAAAACCAAAGAAATTAGTAACACCATAAACAAGAGAAAATTAGAATATCTAGGACATTTTCTGAGAGGAGATTAAGCTAATTATTTAAGGCAAAATAAAAGGCAAGAGAACGATTGGCAGAAGAAGAATCTCTTGACTGCGCAACTTGAAGATGTGGTTTGGTTGCACGTCCGCAGAACTCTTCAAGCGGGCGATTGATAAGATCCGAGTAGTGGTGATGATTTGATCTATGTGGCAAATGATCGAGTGTTGCATCCTGTTGATGATTCATATAATAACACTTTAATTTATCGAGTTTAAATGTATATTTTGAAATAAAAGATACTTGGAGAAATTTCGCACCATTACCTGTTTTTAACAAAACACCGTAGAGCCATAAAAACGGCTATAATTTGCAGGGAATGTAACGTTTTAATCTCTAAAGTTTAAGCTGATGATGAAAAGCTTTAAATAACTTCGCTCTAATAATTTTTCCAACTAAACTCCACTGTTTCAATTAAAGGCATAAAACTCCAGTAAACAACTTCAACAAAATCATAATTATGTCGTAAAATGAACATAATAGAATCAACATCAACACAACGTTGCAGCACAGTGTATATAGAGCAATTTTTAAAACTATGCGTAATTATAAACTAATTTTATTATGAAACACAATTTAAAATTTGCATCTAAACTCCTACTTTAAGAGAGTGGAGCTTAAATGAAAGCGGAAAAAGGTGTACATAAGAGCGCAGGAGTAATCCGATTAGTTATTCTGTAGAGTGGCTAACTAAGGAGTCATCTACAGGGTAATGAAGGTGTCCAGGATTGTATATTTTGCAACGGTCGTTTATTTGTGGTTGTCACACACTAATTTTTCCATGCATCCACCCAAAAAGTTATATGAAGACTATTATTTGCCCAAAAATTAAACACGTCTACCTAAATTTTTATAGCAGTTTTGATGTGGCATAACTTTTATATTTTTGATTCAATTTCATGATTTTTTTCACTGAAGGATAGACCAATTCATTAGGATTGCGCTGCATTTTGTCCTGATGAAACTTTGATTAGTTGAATGCTACATGGGATATTATCAACAATAAAAGGAATAGTTCTGCTACCCAACAATCATTAACAAATCTTATTGCTGATGATTTCAACACATATTGTACCAGTATTGCGGAAACTTTAACCCATGACTTATCCGCAAATATCAGTCCACTGGATTTGTTGTCTATTGACATTCTTGGCAATTTTGAGTTTAATGAAATATCTTTTATTGGGATGAGAGATATAATAAACTCTTTTAAAAATAAAAGCTCGAAAGACATTTTTGATTTGAATATCGTAATCATTAAATATATTAAGGATATAATAATTATACCATTGACAATATTGATTAATTTGGCGATCTCATCCGGTATGTTTCCGAGTTGTCTGAAATTTAGCAAAATTATACCGTTATTCAAAAGAGGATCTCCAGATGAATTGAACAGCTATCGCCCTATTTCTATAGTGCCTGTTCTAGGCAAAATTTTTGAAAAGATACTCTTTAAACAATTAGCCAACTATTTTGACAGAAATAATTTATTTTCTCCGTAACAATTTGGATTTAGACCGAAACTTAACACCGTTTCAGCTATAGAAAATTTTATAAATAGCGTTATAACCGCTTTTGAGAGTAGAAGGCTTGTGGGGGCTTCTTTTCTTGATTTAACAAAGGCGTTTGATTGCGTCTCACATATCTTGTTGTATAAACTGGAGCGATACGGTATGAGTGCGAATTCGATTCGTTTGCTGAGTTCCTATATCACTGGTAGGAATGTTGTAACGATGTTTGAGTCAACGTCTTCTCAGCCCTTGTGGAGCTCTTGTGGAGTCCCACAGGTGCTCGGACCTCTATTGTTTTTGATTTTCATAAATGATTTACCGCTACATCTGCCATGCTCTGACCTGACATTGTTTGCAGACGATTCAACTATTGTCGATGTTGAACTGTCGAGTGATGTTCTGGCCTCAAGTATGATTAATTCACAGTCGAGGGCTGCTGACTGGTTTGCAGCTAACAAACTCTGTATGAATGCCAATAAAACAGCTACTAAAATATTTACATTACGTGAGACGGATGTTGCTGTATCTGATGGTCTGGTAAAGTTTTTGGGTGTCACTTTGGACCAACAGGTAACCTGGGCGGGTCATGTCGAGGTTACCATTGCCAAGTTGTCTAAGGTTGTGTTCATGTTGCGAAGCGTGAAGGCTGAAGTCTCTTTTAATGTTTTGAAATCAGCCTTTTTCACAGTGTGGCTTCATATGCTTTGTCAATTTGGGGACACTCTTGTCATGCTAGTCGGGTATTCGCAATCCAAAGACGAGTGGTTCGAAGAATGACAGATTTAAAGTTTAGAGAGGATGTCAGACCTAAATTTAAAGAATGTAAAATAATTACACTCCCGTGTTTCTATATCTACAATTCAATTATGTATGTGAAAAATAATTACAATCTGTACATAAGGCATGATGAAGTTCACAATACCAGAAACAAAAATGACATTCTTCCTGAATATATGAGGTTGGGTAGAAGCAGAAATTCTGTAAATTATTATGGTCCCACATGCTATAATCATTTGCCAGATAGTTTGAAAACACTGAGCCTTGCAATTTTCAAAAATATATTAAAGACTACTTAATTGACCAGGCTTTTTACTCCATTGATGAATTCCTCAGCACTGACTTTCTGTTCTGATTAAGTTATATACATTTCTATGTTTTTATGTTGTGTTATGTAATATTTTAGTATTTAATATGACTTGTGTAAACCTTTTTTGGTAATGACAATATAGTATATTAAGTATAAAGGGCGGTAAAGCATTCGTTGCAGCCCGCCGCTGTATAGAGCACGAGTGAGCGAAGCGAGCGAGGGCAGCTATACAGCGAAGGGCTGCAGCGGCTTTACCGCCAGTGGTGCTTACAACTGTTTTTCGCCTGCCTCTTCATAAATTAGAACTACAATAATAAACCAAATTAATGCTGTTATGAACTGACAGTTTTTGACAGTAATTAATGGGAGTATTTTTTGACGTACTACATGAAAATAGCGGTTATCCTTTGACAAACTCAGATCAGATAAACCTATGTGACAGGCTCACATGTCCGTATTTTAAATGTAGAAGGAAACTGACAAATTATTATCTGAGCGTGTACGCTATAGAAATTTGATTTTAGAATCTCGGGTATATTTATTTATTAATAATTGATAATTATTAATGGACAATTTTAAATAATTAAATGAGTTTAGCGGAATGGCAGAAGACTACATAAGTAAACTTTCTCAATTAATTGTCAACTTATTCTCTTAGTGGAATGCACATTAAGTTAAGTGAGTGAAAACTACTGATGTTAACGTTATTATTGGAAATCTAACAGAAGCGCCATCTATGAAAAAAAATTAAAAAGAGCGGGCGCTAAATGGTCATTTACCGCCCGCATATGCGGGCGGTAAAACTTTGTTTAGGTGCAGGCAGGCGAAAAAATAAATAAAATGCTTTTATACCTGGGTAAGTCATAATAATGTTTTAGTCGGATATAAACATTCCTGTTCCAACATGATTTGTGATAAAGCTGGATGTGTTCCGAGCAAACGCATCTGGCTGGCGCGTTTCTTTTACGACCTATGCATTTTGAAATGAAACATAAGAAGATGGTTAAAGAAAGCTGGGCTGAAGTCCCGCGCTGTAGCGCTTCAATTGCTTCCTTTCCATTGTCAGATCCAATTAAAAATTGCAAGGCAGCATTGGATAAAGTTGGAATTCGGAGTTTGATATGGCACTTCTGCAGCCCAGATCTCAACACAGTTGAGCATTTCTGGTATGAATTAAGATGCGTTCGTTATCGTCCCATCAAGCGTACAACTTTAGCATTAAATGAAGAATATGAAGCTATTCCTCAAGAAAAAAACTCAATCTCATTGATTCGATGCCAAGAAGACTTCAGGCAGTCATTGCGGTGCTGAGAAGCAATTGAGGCGCTACAGCAGCTGTACGGGAATTAAGCACAACTTCCTTTAACCTCACGCCGTTGGACTACACTTTATGTCCAAAGTAAAAGTAGATACCAGGGATCCATTCGAAATGCTGCACTCGACATTAAAGGAAGACACGAATCAATTAGAAGTTCCACGCGTGCCCTTCGTAAATGAAGCAGGAAATGTTTGTAAGTCGAGGGCGGTGCTTTTGAAAATTTACTAAACCAATGATTAATTTAAAACATTATATTAATGTTTGATATTTTGGGCTAACAATATTATTATTTTATTTAACGTTGTAACTTCAAAACAAATGAATTTGAGTTCTTCCTTATTATTTTGATGCATAGATTACACCCTTAGACTTAGGCCCATTCCTCCCTGTATACGGAATTTAAACTAAAGTTCCGGAATATGTTTAAACATTTGATCAAAGGCCAGTAAGCTATGATGTCGGAATTTATAGCTTCCTTTTTTGATAATAATGCTACAAATATTTGTTAAATTCAAAACATTCATGGATTTCCTTGCATCTGAAGCAGTGCGTTATTCCTAATATTCATTTAACAGCCCTGTTAAGTATGTTTTCCGTCATTCTCACTTTGTCTTTCTGAGTAAAATGATAAAATAAAGCATTCCAAGACTTAACTACAACATATATTTTACTCCACACAGAATGTACAGAGAAAATGTCATCGTCTGAAATCTATTGTGTGCACTACCTCATGTTTCCACCAGATAAATCTCTGTAATATTTCCAAGCGAAAACATAATAATATCTTCAAGAGTATTATCGTGTTATGTCGCATTGTAGTTCTTTAATTTTTTTTTTGCTACCAGTTTTACTCCTATTTTTTATCCTGTGCGGAATGGAGATCGAATTAGAAACCTGTCGACAACATAAATCATGTAGGTAGCTAGTGTTGAGGGAGCCTAATATCGTTCTTCTTCACGAGAAGAACAAAATATCTTTCTAATCGTGATCTAAAACATTAAACGTTAGGAGAGGCATCGTAAGATGTACCCACGACACCTCGTTGGGGGTTCTTGGTTCAATGGGTGTCAGTGGACATAAGATGAACTCAGAAGCCATAATATACCAGAAAACAAAGCAAGCAACATGCGACTTTTTGCCAAACAAGGTCATGTTTATATACTTCCCTCTTTAAGCGTTGCAAATGACTTAAGGTAGTATTGCTCAGTGATGCTTTTACCATTCTGAAGTTAATAAATGCGAATATCTTTAATTATTGTCTATTAAATTATTTGTGCTCTCTTTTGGGTTGACTCATCTGGTCCTTTATTTCAGACAACACAACAGTATATAAATTAAAAAATAAATACCAACCGAAAATGGGCAGCAACCCTGCCCTTCTATCAACACTTATGACCATTCACTGAAAACATTTCGAGCAGTGTTCATGAATATTTGACATATCATTTATTTTAGCTTACTACTGATTCTATTTTTGCCCTCAATTTACAAAATTATAAATATTTTGGCCATCCTATCATACCTACCCCAAAAATTAAAAAAGCACCTATGTCGCCTACCCTCTGTAACGTAACCCTTCTGAAAGCAATTTTGTCCATTATAAAGGCGAATCCTTCACGTCTAATTTCCACCCCTTTTAGCTATCCCAAAAAATATATTAAGGGATGGATCCCAATTTTAGAATGGCTTCGCAACCACCCAGAGAATAATTTATAGGCATAAGGTGCGCATAAAACGTCAATCGAGGGGAAACAGTTAGGTATTATTCCATTTATCAGTAAGAAGAGAAGCTGGATCTGAGACTTTCAATGATTGATGGAGTGCAAAAACATAAATTTTAAGGGAGTGAAATTTTAAGTAACGTGGAAGATAATTTTTCAAGAAGATAAAACGAGAGCTGGGGTAAAAGTACATGATATCTCACTTAGGTTATTATCATTAGAAGTTAATAGTATTGAGAAAGTTTTGCAAGTTGTATACCGGGTCTCTCACTCAGGCTATCGACCGACTGTGTCGCCGAAATTATTGCTCGTACAGCTTTTGGGAAAAAAATAGTAGCAAAAATGTGAAATTGACCCAAAATAGTTTTTAACGTTCAATACTTACCAAAATATATAGGTAAGCAAGTAAACTTCAAAAAAGTTATGATTGAAAATATAGCTTAGACATTGTGTGACTAGAGCCCTCTATTTTTTAAAGGAACGCGAGTATTCTTAATCGATTCTGCGACCCTAAAAACATTCATATGAAAGAATTGAGACTGTGATTTTTAATAATTATTCATAGTCAGAAAAAATAGTAAAAATAATATTTTTTTTAACTCTCTGTATCTCGAAAAGGAAATCCCCTTCGGCAAAAATTTATATCACAAGCTACACTTATTTTAAGCAGTTCTATCACCTCTAGCAATTTGTCCATGTCTTTCTGAACCACCCTGTATATTCGTTGCGTTCATTTTTCCAGAAATTTTGCGTCCTAGGGAGTAATAGTAGTAATCTGTTCCCTTAGATGAGGAAGCAGAATCATACTTTCTATATGTATAGGTATTATAGTAAAAAGATAATTTAATAACCTCTACTGAAAGATTAATGTGACACACATAACCCATTGCCAAAGTAAGGTCAATGACGCGATGCAACATCACGTTAGTAAAATAAAGCGTATTTGTAGAAAAGTAACAGAGAAAAAACGACTATCACGGTACATAAATTCTCACTACCAGAAGACATAAATCACATTAATGTGAATATGTGAATTTATGTCACATGCACTAACAAATCATCGTTTTGCATAAACTCACACCCATTTTGTGGGTGGCCGATTCCTATCTCACAGCTTGCACTCGGTTACAATAATTCTTTTACATTTCTGTATTTGAGACAAAAAAGGTTACTATGTAGATGCTCTAGTTAATCGTAATGTTGTTATTTCACGAGATTGCAGAATGGGGACATGGAATACAAATAATATTAGTCAAAAAACGGTGAAGAAAAGCAAACTGGTCAACTCTAGCTGGTATAGTGTTCTGTCGGTCTACATTATATTATATTATACACAAACATTGTCTAAAAAACTAAATTTAATAATAATTTAAAATGTTAAATATACATACAAACCCTTGTATCAAACACACGTTCAGCACTTAGTTTTACGACAAACACTATGCGTGCCGGTACAAGAGTAATAAACAAAGCACTTTATTTTATTAACAAACAGTTTAACCGGTGTTGTAACTTACACAAAATTTAGACGATATATTTATCCACACTTTTCGTTAATAGGTTTATAAAAAGGGTAAGAATACCTCCATTTTTATCGCAGGTCAAAGAGTCCCAACAAATCACATTATTACATGAAAATGCGTCTACTCCACAATATCACAGGTTAATATACAGTTACTTCATATCGTGTCGGAACCTTTTATCTCTCTGTCGACAAAGCAATTCGCCGCACTTATAATTGTAGTATAGTATCTTATCGTATATACAGGGTGGTCCAACTTTTACCTGCATAAATTTCAGAATCGACAGATAATCGACAAATAATGTGAGTTTCGTTAATAAACTATGTGCGAAAAATATTTTGTTACAAAGTTACAGGGTGTTGAAATTTAAGAAAAAAATTTGATTTTATTAATATCTTTATAACCAATTGAGATATTGCAATGAAATTTGGCACGTGTGGAGAGATAATCAAGCTTCATTTTTTCATGTAATAATATTATTTTTATTTCCACCAGTGACGTGCGTACGGCTACCGATTGCGACATTTTTAATGAAAAAACAGATACGCCACTGGTTTATCTCAAAATGAAAATTATATCTGCAATTCTTGTTCAATTTAAAAGAAAAAAGTACTCTTGGCTTTTTTTCGTATGACGCAACATTTTCGAGTAAAAAAATAAAAATCGCCTAAACCAAATGTATTGAAAATCAACATAAAAATATCATATCACGTTTTACACATATTTAACATATTTTTTTTTTGCAGAAACTGTTCAAAATGACTACCGTCATTGTCTTGTCAATACAGAATTGGTAAAAGGCGCATAATTATCACATTAGTTTGCATTAAAACAAAACACTTGGTTCAAAACAGAAATGTCAATCATTTTGTCACAATAAATTTGTGTTGCATTTAAGTGTTCTTTTTAGTGTTAATAATAATGCCGCGGCTAGTAACCAAGAATACGGTGTTTGCGAAGAAAATGCAGTAGCAGCCCCAAGGGAGTATGCACGCAGATTCACTAATAGATGTCATACAACGAGAGAAGTTTTCTCTCAAGTTCATCGGGCATTTCGAGAACGAGGTTTAAATACTACTTTTAACATAAAAAACAATAGACAGCGCCCTAGAAGAAACAATTTGTCCGATGAAAGGCGTATTTTAAGAACGTTTGATCGAAATCCAAACCTAAGTTCACGAAGAACTGCTGAGATTTCCTGCATAAGGTTTGCTGGACTGATGAAGCTTCATTTACAAGAACTGGTATAACGAATTAGCACAACTTTCATATTTGGTCACAACACAATCCCTACGAAGTGCGAGCGAGAAAGTTTCAACACCAATTCAGTGTGAACGTGTGGCTAGAAGTAATATCCAATAATCTCCTCGGAACATTCTTTTTACCAGCTAGGCTCTCAGCACAATTATTTTTAGACTTTTTACAGAATAATTTAAATGATTTAATGGATGAGGTGCCACTTCATTTACGTGCGAATGGTTGGTTTCAAATGGATGGAGCACCAGCACATTTCGGGCGGAATGTGAGAAACTAGATAACAGAGCATTACGGAAATCAATGGATTAGCTGTTTCCCTGGAGAAGTCGAAAATAATCATGAGGGACCTATATCTTGGCCCCCAAGGTCGCTTGACTTGACTCCACTTGATTTCTTTATTTGCGGCTACCTAAAAGAAAAAGTGTATAGGGTGCCAGTTAGAAAATGCGAAGAATTAGTCTTAAAAATTCCAAAAGCTTGTTATGAGTTGCATCGTAACAATCACATTCTATCGGCAGCAATTAATAGCATCACCAGAAGATGCCAATTGTGTATTGACAATGACAATAGTCATTTTGAACAGTTTCTGTAAAAAAAAAAACTGTAAAATCTATTAAATCGTGTAATGATATGTTATTTTTATGTTGATTTTCAATACATTTGGTTTAGACGATTTTAATTTTTTTACTCGAAAATGTTGCATCATACGAAAAAAAGCCAAGAGTACTTTTATCTTTTAAATTGAATAAGAATTGCAGATATAATTTTTATTTTGAGATAAACCGGTGACGTATTGGTTTTTTCATTAAAAATATCGCAATAGATAGCCGTACGCACGCCACTGCTGGAAATAAAAATAATATTATTACATGAAAAAATGAAGCTAGATTACCTCTCCACACTAGCCAAATTTCATTGAAATATCTCAATTGGTTATAAAGATATTAATAAAATTCGAATTTGTTTCTTAAATTTCAACACCCTGTAACTTTGTAACGAAGCATTTTTGGCACATAGTTTATTAACCAAACTCACATTATTTGTTGATTATCTATCGATTCTAAAATTTATGCAGGTAAAAGTTGGACCACCCTGTATATACATATAGTATAACATAGTAGCGGGCCAGAATTGTGGCTGGGATTGCGACGAGTCGTTTTTAGCGTCTACTGACCCTTCTTATCTATAGTTATTATTCTATGACAATATATTGCTTGGCAAACGAATCTGTGACAACGAAAGAAATGCGGAAAAAAATCCTATATTGCCAAATTTAACTACAAAAAATCACTAGTTCTAGAAAAGAAGTAGTATTAACTTGAAAATCGATTTTTTACAATTAAAAATAATAATAATGAAAAATCTCAGCATTTTTAAGTGGTTGCTTGTTTTATTTTTATTTAATAACTAACATTTTTACCACTGAATATTAAAATAGGGAAAAGCAATTACGATCTTCTGTAAAATCGGCAATACCACGCGAAATAGGTGGTTAGACGCCGCCTGAATTATCCTAATTGGTGCGTGGACCCTCGCACGTTTTTTCGCTATGCGGGTGTTCACGTCGCAATCGGTGGAAACTGAGTCCTTCCCCGCAATTGTTGCCGCCCCTCGTAGTAATATTGAATCAGCCAGTGGCAGAGTGGTGTTATTATTTATACTTTTGTTGTCGTGTATGAGTTGCAATATTATCAAATATTATATCAAATTATTATTGTATATTTAATGTTCTGTTACTTTAATGTTTTCGGTTCAAAACAATTATTCTTTATTCTTGTAGAAATATAAGCTGACACATTGTTTGGATTTTGGTGGTGATGTTCCGTTTCATCCTAAAAAAAAACAGGAAAAATACAATACGGCACGAAATTTCCTCATCCACGCATGCAACAGCACCGTATTATGATGGACAACAAATAATATCCATGCAATATCTTACCTCTCTGTTCGTAGAAACCCCCTGCACATTCGACGTTAAACTTCAACGCTAAAATACGTATAAGTCATCATCATACTACCATATATGTCATATCATCATATGTCAATGATTAGTTCAGAAATGATCCCAACGTGTCTTGTATAAAACATTTTTCCTTCTACGACCGTCTTCAAACGCCTTTATTATATGTTCAAACATAATTTGAAAATCAGTACATTGTAATGCTGTTCTTAATTTCCCACTAGTTGCCCAGCAACTCCAATAACTATAAATTAAAAGATATTCAAAGATTTATAGGAAAATACAAATCACTTAGTTCGAACACCGAAACAGCAGTCTCAATGCTTCCACTTTCACCCATTTGACATCGAGTAAAGCTTCAACACAACGCCATACCATGCGTGAGATCTCTGTAACGTGACGTGGCATGGCGGTGAAGCAGTGTGTCTCCGGCTTAATAAATGACACCTCGCCCTTCCATCCTCGACCAACCACGATCGACAAGTCATGCGCAGTGGGTCCGAGGAAGCGAACGGTATGATCAGCGAAACGTTAGCTATTGTATACTTGACGCAAGATCCATCCAGTAGCATTGCTTCTACAAGATTCAACTTAGAGCGCTCTCATTCTAAAATCCGCCACCCAAAAGAATTCTGGTTGAGAAGCACAGTGATAACAATTATTGCAAAAGTATCCAAAATTTTTATTGAATCTACTTAGAATTTTGGTATTTTAAAGATTAACAACATAATCGTGACAGAAGTTAACACTATACCAAAATTACAGAGTGTCCAAAAATCCTCGGAACAATAAATTTTTCAATACCGTTCTCGATTTTTGATATTTCTAAAACTGAAACTATTAAGTCTCGTATATCATTTAAAAGGTACAAAAATATGCAATTTTATTGCCTAAAAAATCAGGGTAGTTCGACTTAAAAAAACATCTCTCCGTATATGTGCGAGTTAAACCCAATAGAGTTAACTTACGCAAAACTTAAATATATAAGAACCTGCAATACAACTGGAAATTTTAACCTAACTACATTAAAAGAAGTTTTTAATATCCAGTAATGATTGGAATAGTTTTTGCCGACATGTTAAGGAGTTGGAAGAGGAATTTTGGAGGAAATTGAGCACATTATAATAACTTTAGAACAAGGTGACGACACCGAGACTGATGATAATGAAGATGCTCAAGTTGACGAAATCTAACAGATTGCTATAAAGTAATACTAATTATGATCGTTATATTTGATCGAAATATTTAAAACAGTTAATTATAATTTCTAAACGTGACTTAAAGCAACAAAAAGATACAAGATATTTTAATTATTCTTTAATAAAAATCCTCAACAAATGTCACCATACATGTTTCACAGCTCCGGGCTGCATCATCAGTGGTTATAAGAGAAAATTGACGAAAAGCTATGTTATTTAACTAAATTAGTACATATTATTTTGGGAACTTTATTTATTAACTCATTGCGCGAAAAAACAAAAATTTTATTGTTAAATTAATTGTTGTTGTTAAATATTTATATTGTTGTGTGAAACTGCAATCAAGTGTTTTCGTGGAGAGAGATTTTAGAATTTCGATGATTTATAAAAAGAAAAATGTTACAAAGCTTACATTAGTAATAATGTGAACTTTTTAAGTTCATTAGTTTTAGTTTAAATATTTAACAACAACAATTAATTTAACAATAAAGTTTTTGTTTTTTCGCGCAATGAGTTAATAAATAAAGTTCCCAAAATAATATGTACTAATTTAGTTAAATAACATAGCTTTTCGTCAATTTTCTCTTATAACCACTGATGATGCAGCCCGGAGCTGTGAAACATGTATGGTGACATTTGTTGAGGATTTTTATTAAATTTATTGTGTGGAGGTCGACTTTTATTTCAAGAATATTTAATTTATTTCGTTAAGTTGTTTTAGAATGTTTTTGTTTTTTATTTTTGGTATGCAAACTTTCGTACATATTTGAAATAAAATAAATAATTAATTAAATAAATAAAATACGTCTTGGGCGTTACAGCTTAATAGCAGTAAGTGCTTTTCCCAAACACGTGAGGAATTTTTCATTAATTTTAATTTTTTAGTAACACATAATTATTACTAAACTTTCACAACGCACGCCGCTGGAATTTTTATGAATAAAATCAGCCATGTTTTATTGTAACTGCATTCCCCTTACCGACGCCGTGCTGTTACAGATCAATTTGCCAAACAATAGTCTTCATATAATTAATTCAAAAATCAACCATACATCTTTAGAGAGTAGATACTCTTATCATCAGTGGCATTAATGATGTGAATAGAAATCTAACAGGACATGGTTCTTATCAATTATTAAAATCTGAAATAGTTGCAACACTATTAGTAAGTTGTCGCTCAAATCAACATCCTTATTTAATTGACTTACCACATTGTGGAAACAATTTTTCTAGAACTAAACTGACATTGACAAAACTTTAAATAATCAAATAATATTACATTATTAGTCAAAGTCTTGCATATTATTTTCCTTGTAATATCACCTCGCATTAACCACATTCGTAACAGTAAAGAAACGAAATCCCATGAGAGAAAAGGGAAAAGCTTTTAGATTTTACAAAAACCCATAATTTTGCTGATATAGGTATAGGAATAAAGATCGGCATCTATACTGCTTTAACAGCGGTATTTCCAAACTACCAGAGAAAATCCTTGCGGACATATCAAAAGTTATAGCTAGTGCGGTTGGAATTTTTGCACATGCAACTGCTGTGTTGGAATAAGGTATTTAAGCAAATTTAAGGCACATTGAAATTTACGCTGTTTCAGGGTATGTAATAATAGCATACATTTTACTAGATGAGTTAGTCCATGCAATTGAAGATATAAGTTAAAACCCACGACATTTATTACTATTTTAGCACACCAGGATATTCTCTTACATTTAACGAGCGCTCGTGAAATTAAATTAGTGCATTTAAAGTTAAGAAACTAAATTGAATTAATGGCTTTAAAAGTTCTGCTAAGAAAAAAATATAGCACAAAGCTGAAATATACAGGATGCTAGTGTACCTACAATAAATTTAACAGATGATTAAATCAACAAATTTGTCCATATCTCAAAGAGGTTGAAGCAATAAAATAACTAAAGAGAATCCCAGTCGCAACCTCAACAAAATTTATTTAAAAACATTTCTGGATTACATGTTTCGCCCACAATTGGGCATCATCAGATCCAACAGATCTATAAGAAGAAATTCAAAAAATTGTAAATAACTTAAAGTACAACAAGTTAACGAAAAACTTACATGTCAAACAAATTGCTCGAGGCATCTAATATGTTATGGGTTAAAAATTATCAAAACAACACATTGTAACAATCACAAACACTCTAAAATTGACTATCGATACATTAAGAATCTGAATTTAAAATCTATCAGCTGGCATAGCAAAGTTTAATATAATATAAAAAGGCCGTACAACACAAAAAATACATATTTATTATTTATCTATTATTTATCTAGTGAGAGGTTGTTAAATACGAGGTGCGGTTCGAATGTAAAGACATCGTTAACACATTGTAAAATTGGGCTCTTTTTAGCCTTTGAGATCTCCATTTTCTCTAACAGGTTCAACTTTTGACCCTTATTACAGATGTGTAAAATTTCTGGAGTATCCGGAGGACAGTGTCCTTCTTCCAGTAAATGGTTCGCGAAGGCAGACTTGGTAACAGTTATTTCTGTGTCTTTGTATTTGGTATATTCCCTAAGGTGTTCCTTAAATCTTGTTGAGAATCTTCTGCCAGACTGACCAACATATACCGCGGGACAGTCCATGCAGTTAAGAGTATAGACACCCGACTTAGACAAAGGATCCAACCGATCCTTAACCCTAACAATGTGCTTCTTCAAGGTGTTATTAGTTTTAAACGCAACTGTCACACTGTGAGGAGCAAATATTCGGCTTATTTTTGAAGAAACACCACCAAAGTACGTCACAGACCGGAAGATTCTGTTGGAGGGGTTGCTGACAATGTTGTAGGTGAATTTATATTTGTTCAGATAACGGTAGAAAAGCTTATCGATTGTTTTGAGAGGAAAACCATTGTTGAAAGCTAGCTGTTTGATGATGTTCTGTTCTTTATTAAAAGCGTCGATGGAAAGAGGAAGATTAAACAGTCTAAAAAATAACGAATGGAACGTCGAGAACTTATGAGAGGGCGGTGAGTTTGAGTGGTATTGTATGATGTTGTCCGTAGCTGAAGGTTTTCTGTAAATCTCTAGCTCAATATGGTCTCCTCTTCGCTTCAATAAAAGGTCTAAGAAGGGTAGGACTCCATCCTTTTCCAACTCTAATGTAAATGTTATTTTACTATGTAAGGAGTTCAAAAATAACAAAAAATTATTCAGACCCAACTCATCTCCCGTCCAGATCACGCAAATGTCGTCAACATATCTTCTATATAGTGAAAGTGAATCTGCAAAGTTACTAACCATGATCCTTCTCTCTAATCCGTGCATGAAAACTTCACTTAGAAACGGGGATAAACAAGATCCCATTGCCAACCCATCTTTCTGTGCATAAAATTTTTTGTTAAATTGGAAAAAATTTTGGTCTAGGGCGACAGAAAGCAATGTGATTAGATGTTCAACATTCAATCTCGATAAATCGGACTTGATCAGCATGTCACGGACTATATCTATGCATTCAGATGGCGGAACGCTTGGGAACAAGTTTTTAACATCCAGGGATAACAAAATTGAATTCTCAGGTATAGAGATCTCCTTCAACTGGTTGGCAAATTCGATGGTGTTTTTAATCGAAACATCATTTGTGAAACATGTGGTCTCTCTGAGGACCTCATTCAGCCATGAGGACAGCCGGTAACATGGTGTGTCCACAAAAGATACCACAGGTCTTATTGGGATATCTTCCTTATGAACCTTAGGTAGCCCATACAACATGGTGTGTCCACGACTGGGATTCTCTTTAGTTATTTTATTGCTTCAACCTCTTTGAGATATGGACAAATTTGTTGATTTAAGTAACGCCAGTCAGGCTAAACTTGTCCGATTGTATAAGAAGAATATGTTTTCGAGGAAAAACCTCTTATTGAAGATATGGTTTCTCAAACAGTGTGTGTTTTTCAACCTAACACCGAATTTTATTAACATCAGATGTGGATATAAAACGAATTCCGCTAGAGTAGCTTTGAAGTGCGCAAGGAGCATCTGGTTGCGACAGGAAATCAAGGAGCACTATAAATCTTTAAACAAGGTTAATGTTGACTTAAAATATTTGTATTTTACATTGACGGTGAAACAGCAATTTGTAGAGTTTATAACTCTGGACTACAGTGTTAGAGACGATTTAGAAGTGTTTGGTAAAAGGACTTTCCAGCGCCTGAGTAATAAGTTAAATCTCCTAAAGGCTAAACAACGTGATAACTCACAATATTCACGAGGAAACTATTCCGACCACAAATTCCACGACAGAGTTCTTAACCTGACAGATGTAAAATTTAAGACCGAAGAAAATTACATCTTATGTCACAACCTTAAGTTTAATTTTCATAACAATATAACCTTTGAAGACAAAGAGATGTTAGCGGTCGAATGTGAGAATATTTTACAAACCACAAACATACCAGATAAAAATATATTAAGGGCTCAAATAGTTAATACTTTGAATACGGGAACTCCTAAATCGGTCCGATCTGGATATTCTCAGACAATAATGAGGAATATCAAAACTAAAATTGCTTCCAATGACCTAGTTGCGACGAGGGCGGATAAGGGCTCTTGTTTGGTGATTCTTAAAAGGCCTGATTATGTGGAGAAAGTTGAGACTTTTCTGAACCCCGATGATTTTACAGTTTTAGGGAGAGACCCCACTAACATATTTTTTAACAAAGTAAAACAACAATTACAGTCTACCAGTTTAACGTTGGAATATTTTGGAACATCAAAAGAGAAATTAACCCCCATGAATCCAAAGACACCGTTGTTGTATGGGCTACCTAAGGTTCATAAGGAAGATATCCCAATAAGACCTGTGGTATCTTTTGTGGACACACCATGTTACCGGCTGTCCTCATGGCTGATTGAGGTCCTCAGAGAGACCACATGTTTCACAAATGATGTTTCGATTAAAAACACCATCGAATTTGCCAACCAGTTGAAGGAGATCTCTATACCTGAGAATTCAATTTTGTTATCCCTGGATGTTAAAAACTTGTTCCCAAGCGTTCCGCCATCTGAATGCATAGATATAGTCCGTGACATGCTGATCAAGTCCGATTTATCGAGATTGAATGTTGAACATCTAATCACATTGCTTTCTGTCGCGCTAGACCAAAATTTTTTCCAATTTAACAAAAAATTTTATGCACAGAAAGATGGGTTGGCAATGGGATCTTGTTTATCCCCGTTTCTAAGTGAAGTTTTCATGCACGGATTAGAGAGAAGGATCATGGTTAGTAACTTTGCAGATTCACTTTCACTATATAGAAGATATGTTGACGACATTTGCGTGATCTGGACGGGAGATGAGTTGGGTCTGAATAATTTTTTGTTATTTTTGAACTCCTTACATAGTAAAATAACATTTACATTAGAGTTGGAAAAGGATGGAGTCCTACCCTTCTTAGACCTTTTATTGAAGCGAAGAGGAGACCATATTGAGCTAGAGATTTACAGAAAACCTTCAGCTACGGACAACATCATACAATACCACTCAAACTCACCGCCCTCTCATAAGTTCTCGACGTTCCATTCGTTATTTTTTAGACTGTTTAATCTTCCTCTTTCCATCGACGCTTTTAATAAAGAACACAACATCATCAAACAGCTAGCTTTCAACAATGGTTTTCCTCTCAAAACAATCGATAAGCTTTTCTACCGTTATCTGAACAAATATAAATTCACCTACAACATTGTCAGCAACCCCTCCAACAGAATCTTCCGGTCTGTGACGTACTTTGGTGGTGTTTCTTCAAAAATAAGCCGAATATTTGCTCCTCACAGTGTGACAGTTGCGTTTAAAACTAATAACACCTTGAAGAAGCACATTGTTAGGGTTAAGGATCGGTTGGATCCTTTGTCTAAGTCGGGTGTCTATACTCTTAACTGCATGGACTGTCCCGCGGTATATGTTGGTCAGTCTGGCAGAAGATTCTCAACAAGATTTAAGGAACACCTTAGGGAATATACCAAATACAAAGACACAGAAATAACTGTTACCAAGTCTGCCTTCGCGAACCATTTACTGGAAGAAGGACACTGTCCTCCGGATACTCCAGAAATTTTACACATCTGTAATAAGGGTCAAAAGTTGAACCTGTTAGAGAAAATGGAGATCTCAAAGGCTAAAAAGAGCCCAATTTTACAATGTGTTAACGATGTCTTTACATTCGAACCGCACCTCGTATTTAACAACCTCTCACTAGATAAATAATAGATAAATAATAAATATGTATTTTTTGTGTTGTACGGCCTTTTTATATTATATTAAACTTTGTTATGCCAGCTGATAGATTTTAAATTCAGATTCTTAATGTATCGATAGTCAATTTTAGAGTGTTTGTGATTGTTACAATGTGTTGTTTTGATAATTTTTAACCCATAACATATTAGATGCCTCGAGCAATTTGTTTGACATGTAAGTTTTTCGTTACCTTGTTGTACTTTAAGTTATTTACAATTTTTTGAATTTCTTCTTATAGATCTGTTGGATCTGATGATGCCCAATTGTGGGCGAAACATGTAATCCAGAAATGTTTTTAAATAAATTTTGTTGAGGTTGCGACTGGGATTCTCTTTAGTTATTTTAACAGATGATTCTTTGAGGAATTTTTAGACAAAAAGTTCATATAAATGTCGCAAGTATTTATACAACACAATTCACTGAATGTTGCCTACCGATGGCGACACATTCTGTTATCACAACTTTCATCCTTTCCTCTGCAGAATATGTATTCGCCAAGTTTTTCTAGCTCCAATCATTCTTCAGGTAAGAATGACAAACCAGGTTATTATTATACGTAGTCAGCTGGCTCTTGCATTGATCCAAATAGGCTCTTTCTCTTTCGTGATGCAAGCTTCTCATAAATCAGAGACGATTCAACACAGCTTTGGAAATACATTCGAAATAAGAAACAGAGGTCGCGTATCCCGGGTATGATGTTTGATGATAGCGGGGATGGATTATCCGGTCCATTGAGTATTCTTTCCGCGTTTGCTAGTTTTTTTCGAGGTGTGTACATTAATTACGTAGAAAATACCGTTGTTGATGATTTAATAATAATAATGTAATGATCGCGGTTGGCTTGTTGGGCTTTGATGATGTTTTAGTTGCTTTGAGGACAACATGCCTGCGTTTATCATTGGACCAACGTCTTTGCCAAACCTTTCTTTACAATCTACACAGAGTTTTCTAAAGCCTTCGACAAGATCGATCATTCTTTGAAGCAGCAACACATGAATGACATTGGCTTCTGCAGGAACTTAATTGCATTTTTTTGGGTCATATTTAACGACTCGTCAGCAGTTCGTTGAACATAATGACTACCAGTCTGATTGCTTCAATGTGCCGAGTGGACTTCCACAGGGTAGTACCTTGGCTGCTTTGCTGTTTGCTATCTTTGTGAACAGTATTGATGATAAGTTCTAAAGCCAGCACTTGCTTTTTGCGGATGATTTAAAGTTGTGCAGTGTTGTACGGTATGTGCGGATGATTGTGATCGTTTGCAAAGAGACCTAAATAATATGCTGTCTGTATGGTGTGACCTAAATAAGTTTCCCCTAAATGCTAATAAATGTAAACCTATAACGTTTACAAAACGCCTTACACCTGTGATGCACAACTACATCCTTAATGGACTCGCGTTGGAGAGATGTAATGTCATTAAGGACCTCGGCATTTATGTTGACAGTGAACTGACTTTTAATGACCATGTCTCACAGCTGCACTAAGGATGTTGGGATTCATTTTCCGACAAACAAAGGATTTTAATAATATAGACTGCCTTAAAAGGCTATATTTTGCATAGGTATGGTCCGAATTGGAATATGCCTCAACTGTTTGTATCATGTCCATCTATAGAGGCTTGAGAACATCCAACGTAAATTTTTCAAATATCTGTCAGTTAAGATTGATGGATGTTTTCCATCTCGCGGCCGTAGTCCCGGTTTATTGCTGAACAGGTTTCAGTTTCAACTATTAACCGAGCAGCGCATTTATGTTTCTCACAACCGCTTTATTGAATGAAGTCAATAGGGATATATCTTCTTGTGACACTGGGAAATGTTCAGTACTGATTTTACTCGATTACTCCAAAGCGTTTGATACTATTAGTCACAAGATATTATTGGCAGTTCTACATTACTTTGGGTTCTGCCAAAATGCTGTAAAACTTATCTGTAGCTCTCTAACGAATTGAAGGCAATTTGTGGTAACAGACTATGGTAAATCTGAAGAGGGTAAAGTTCTATGTGGCGTGCCACAGGGTTCAATTTTGTCATCTATTCTTTTTTCTATGTATATTATCGATATATTGGTCATTTCTATTCAAGGAGTCCGTTCTTTATAACAATTTAATTAATAAGGAATTGGAAAGGTTATCTGCACAGTCTGAGAAACATAATTTGAAAATTAATCAACTGAAATGAACCTATTATTTCGAAAAAATAGGGATAGTGGAATTCATAATCTTTATATACCTACTAGCCTTGATAGACGAAAAACTAATTCATCACATTTCCAAACTCTCCTACATAAAATACAAATTATTAGCGCATAATCATAAATTTCAATTAAAAATAACACTTCCGACAAATATATTCCCCCCAATCCCCTGATCTCTTGCTTTAGTTAACCAAAACCACCCCGATTACACTTGCTGTATGTATACGTGCATATCCCCATAATGTATCCAACATATAGGGGTCGAAGTAGGCTGCGCCAACAATTAGAGGCAGCTAGAGCTGTTATCGCTCCCCTCGGGCTAGCTGGCAGCTCTGCGGTCTAGCTGTATTGCGTTCAAAACCACGTTCTATACTCCAAAATAGAGTAGAAAAGAGAGCTTTAATTATATCGCACAGGCTCTTTGTTCTTGAAAAGGGGCTTTTTAATAGGGACGACGACGTCGACGCAAAGAGCTTTTTTCTCGCATGTTGTTTTCAGGTTTGTTTTTGTTGCAACTGGTTTTTAATGCTGTAAATTCACGGTTTGGGATCTAAAAAATATTAAAAAGAAATGTTACGTGTATATGTACTAGAAAGCTTTTTTTTTATAGACATTCAGAGGAATTTGTACAATGTACAATATAAGTAAAATGAACCAACACGTAGGTACGAGGGTTGCCTTTTATATTTCGGGATTAACAACAACAACAACAACAAATTTTTTTGACAGTCAAATGTTTATGCAATATTGAATGGATGCCTAAGGTTGTCTCAATCTCTTGATAGGTCACATGACGATCTTGCAATATCAGTTCGCGCACAGCATCAATGGTTTTCGGAACAACAACTGATTTTGGACGACCTTCACGAAATTCGTCTTGGAGTGAACTACGACCACGATTGAATTCACCATACCACCGATAAACACTGGTCATTGATGGAGCTTCATCGCCAAAAATTGAAATCAGTTCATCCATGCACTGTTGCTGAGTTAATCCACGTCGAAAGTTGTAAAAAATAATCGCCCGAAAATATTCACGATTTAATTCCATTTTTGGGCCGAGATGAATCTTTTAAGTTACTGTAAACAACACAAATAGGGCTCGTATGTCAAAACGTTCTGAGTACGTATAACCTCAAAAATGTCCAACTTTACGATAGAGCTGTCAGTTGCCAGATTGCAACACCAGGGTTGCCAAATCCCGAAATATAAAAGGCAACCCCCGGGTTTCGGATGTAGTGTAACAAAAAATAATACAGGTGAGCATTTAGCAGTTCTAAGAAAAAAAGTTGGAATAAACGTGAGTCCGCCAGCGCTTTATAATCGAATTCAAAGTTAGACCCTGAAGATGGGGTTTAGTTAATATTTTTGAAACGTCAAAATAACATGGGGTCCAACCGGGATAAAATGGTTCCCTTTCAAGGTCACGCGCTCGATAGCCTCGCGAGTTTATATGATATGGGGCGGCACGTGCAAGACTTAGAACGTAGATGATCAGAGACATTTTCTCAAAAACTGGTAGGTATATAGGTTAAAAAAGTTAAAAGTAGAATATCTCAGCGACAAAAATTTGGGATATTATTTATCAACACCTCGCCCATATTGACAGGTATGCTCATGACCACCACTTTAAAAATCTTTTTGCTTGATGTATTATTTTCAGGAACAACTCGAATCAAAGTATGCCTAATTTGCATCTACATCGCATAAAATTGGATTAAACATGTATAAATCCAAAACCACTGCCGTAATCAAGGAGTTTTAATCTCATCTCTCATATTGCGCGGAATAAAAAGTCGGAATAAACTTTTCATTTGAAACGTTCATTTCCGTCTAATAAATCACGAAAGAAGAATACTAAACCTAACCCTCTTTATATATTATATATATGCGCCCAGTTATATTCATCTCTGGAAAGTTTTGGAAATGTATTCCTTTTTAGAAGAGCTTTTCTATGCACACGTAACATTTTTTTACTTTCACAGAACAGAAAGACGTATTACTGGAGAGCAAACACAAAAATCTCGTTTGAAGGGAACGTTGGTTTTATTTTTCATTTTGAAATTTACGAACTTACCTACTAGGTTCTACTAAGAGAGACTTTTCTACTACCTATTCTTTATATTCTATGTGAACCTGGTTTGGTTTATGTGAATTGCTGTTTGGAAGAAAGTTGATAAAAATGTAACAGGGATGAGTAAAGTTTCAAGGAAATTACGCATTTGTAGGTAAATATTTTCCTTGATATCTGAACAAATATTAAATTAAATCAATGTGAAAGAGTTATTGTAATAAAACACGAATCAATTTGCATATTATCCAGACGAAAGTTTGAATATTTGTATGCATAATTTGATGAACCTTTGTACAGCAGTGGGGACTTGTGGCAGTTTAATGTGGTGAGGCGTAACATAAAATAAAGTCATAGACTTAATAGGTAGCTAAAATTAATAGGGATGTCCCTATGTTTATAAGTAGGTACCTCACCTAAGTATTGTTTTCTTTAAAAAGTGTTATTAGTATCTAGAATATATTTACCTACTTCATAATAATACTAAATAAAACACATTTTATGAAACTGTCAATCAAATTACTTTTATGCTACCTGTTAGCAAATCATAATATGTCTCATACCAGGTATTATTAAAAGCTCTGCTTTTATGCATTTGTCTTTATTTATATTCATCATACATTTATTTAAATCTGGAACAGGTATGGCTGTATATTTTTAACAAGATTTTTCTGTTCTTAAAAAAGGAGTGTTGATTAAAAAAACCTAACTTTAGTTAAAATAAAAAAATAAACATCATTTTTCTTAATAACTGCGCTTACCTGATGTCAGCGTAAATATAATTTACGCTGCTGATGTGTACTACTTCCACTTGCTTCTTCCATATTAAAGTATGAGATATTTATTATATTATTAATTTACCGCCTAGGATAAAAAACATTATAGTGTCTAAAATATTTAAAAGAGAAATCAAAACATATTTACTACATTTAGAACCATATTGTTTATCTGAATATTTGAATACAATGTAAAACTGCATAATATTTTCCTTGGGTGTGTATTTTTCTTTTTCTATTGATTTTAGTGTAGTTGTAGTACTTATTTTGACGTGATTTCACTTTATGTACTGACATAATTTTGAAATAAAGATCATTATTATTATTAGGAAATAAAATGCTGTCGCATCCACTAAATTGTTTATTAACAAGTTTCTCCAACGAACCAGTCATTCAATACATGTTTCGGCCCTAGTAAGGGTCATCATCAGTTGAAACTATTATAACAACTATAAAGGGAAAAGTATTTGAATGTATCAATATTACACAATATGTTGTAGCTATAATCTTACCTTAGTGGAAAGAAAAAACATAAAAAAATATAAAAATTTTTAAACGAAAATCAAACTACATTTTATGAGCAATCTTAATTAGTTAGTCTGAGGGTTTCTGAAGGAAACCGATCAGTTACATTGTACATATTATTTGATTTCTTTTTATAAATCATGGATGAATTATTAATTTTTATTTCTAAACGTGTTATTATGAACACACAACAAATAGAAATGAGAGGGAAGGTCAAGTACTGTCAATCATTCAATTGTTTGAAGTTAGTGATATCAGTCAAACCAGCCACAGCCATGTATGAGAAGAAGAGTTGTTGTTCGACAAATTACGCAAGTCTGGAATTGTGTCAATAGCGTCCTGTTGGTTATTATAACTTATAAATATGCCCCAGGCTGATATAATATCAAAATTCACTCTGCGACTCATAAATATGGTGTCTGCGACCGAAAAACAAAAGAATATCAAATTAATGGACGATATGAATTATTGATCCATAAATGTTGCGCCTATGGTTAAATCTGAAAAACCTTAATTGAATTGAATTGAAAAAAATGTCCAACGACGTGTTTGAATAAGCAATTTATTTAGTTTTTGAAGATATTGTATAACAGCCAGATTTTTAAAGCTATGTGCAGATCTTTGTATCCTCTTAAAAATACAATAAGCTCATACTTTGTTACAACAGAGTCAATCTAAAATAAACCTAAACCAAAAACAAATATACTCTTTGTTGTTTCAAAGAAACTTACATTTTTTATTTTGGTATGATTAAGCTGCCTGTCGCTTCACATACGAGGACCAATTTAGTGCTCATTAGAAGATGTTCTAAAGCACAAATCCTGTTCGTTCGTTTTTCGGAAACAGAAAGAAGGATTTTAGATTTTCCAAATTGGAAGTATTTCGTTTCGATGCTGGTTTTACACGCCCAACTTCTCAAATAACTAGATGGAAGCTATTAAGTGTTTAATTATTTTTAACGCATATATGATTGAGTTACATTACTTGCAGGAAAATTACGACAATTTTTATATCTGTGCGCCTCAACAAACAACTAAGGGAACCAACATTTTCTACAAATACGCCCACCACACTTCTCAATTGAGAGGATGGTAATTAAATAATAACACTGAGAATACCCTGTTGCTTGATAAGCCACCAGCTAAAAATGGCGTTCAAATGGGTGAGCGAATGAGCTTGTCCACTTGGTGTTATCTATTTGCTTGGAGAATTAGCATTCAGCCAATTTATAACTTGCCAGCCATAGTGATCAGGAGTATCATTTATCATTCAGCTTGGCCTGAAGTTTTAGAACACATATGGGCAAATACTAATAGTACCAAATACTATGTATTATAAAGATTCATTAAGTTTATGGCTATGAACCTGTTAATTCGTTTGCAAATTAATTTAAATATGATTAATGATTGTGCAATCCCCGATTAAAACCATGAATGTGAGTCTTGCAACACAATTTCTGATTTGCAGTTGACGATTGGGGGAGGTATACGAAGCGACTTCCGCTTTGAAGTAAAAATTTTCATCTGGCTCAGTTGACATACACTCTTAATTTACCAAGATTTGTGTATGACCATTACTACAAGCTAAACAGTTCTTGTTTAATTTGTCTCAACATACATGCCGAAGGTTTCTCTCATTTTGGATTTGAGATATCTTCCTGACAAATTTGTGAATAAGCATAATATTATAAATCAATGTTCATCTTCATTGAAATTATTTAGCAACATAAATTTCGTAAGGGTAGATCTCGCAGGTTGACACAGATTTCTCTAAAGCAGTTGATAGAACTCCTCATGATATTTTGATTACTAAACTTCGGACAATGGATTTTTGTGGATTGGGTTCCCACTGTTGAACCATCCTACTTAATATATTCGTGCATGAGATTGGCTTCTTTATGCCTAGTTATTGTTTACAGATGACTTAAAGATATTTAATACTATAAGAAACATTGAGCATGCGTTATTTCTGCAGAAAGACGAATCAGCGCTGTGGTGCAGATTGAATGGATGAAATGTAAGCAAATATTACATGATTACTTAACTAAATGTGTGAATCCTCACCATTTTGATTATGTCATTGATGGATCACCATTGTCGCAAGTAAACTTGAAGGACCTTGAATTGCTTTTTTCTTCGTATTCAGATGTTTTCGCTCACATCAATTTAATATTTGAAAGTTTGCTATATGCCGTCAATAGCTGAGTACACGAACCAATAACCCCTGTAAATCTGACTATACTGTATCAATAAATCTATTGTAGATATTCTTAATATTTTTGCTAGAATTCCATTCTATTGTAGGAGAAAAACATGCATCACTTGCATCTGTTTCTTTAGGATTGCATAATATGAAATATGCTCTGGGAGTTTTCGGTCAAACGATCAACATTATATATTTTTCTACTTGCATTCTCGCAAAATTTTCCTTCAACTCTTACTAGAGAAAAAATAGGATACATAGCGTGAAAAAATCTATAATATGATTCCTGTCGGTTTCTCCAACATTCTTTTATTCATACAGAATGTGCGAGAGCAGCATAAATGTTGGAACAAGAATACATATGTTAGCCTTTCCATACGATGCCGTTTTTGCATTCAATCCTTTTATCGTCCGGAAAATTCAATTCGAGTATTCAGACAAGCGATTGGGATACAATTGAAAATGTTTTTGAAAATTTAATGATATTTTGGTAGATATTGCTTGTGTTTTGTTCTTTACATAAGAAGAATCATAACTCGTTTTTCTTTGTTATTTTGTACAGTTCCACTTGCTTCTTTTATACTGTCACACCCGGTAGATTGTAATAAAAATATTGCAACCGGTCGAACTAAGTATTTCTCGCTGATTAATAATTAACAAAAGTTCATGACTCTAACATCGGTATTGTATCTACGAAATAGACAAAATTTGCTAATTCACATTTTTCCACACAAGCGGTACGACGCGACGCCAGTAATAGACAATTAAAAAGTAAAGTTATAAATATTGGTGTAACAGGAAGTTACAGGAGGATTTTTATTTGCACTTCTGTGCTCGGAGCATGAAGTCCCCAACATGTCTCCAAAAGCTCCGCCAGGTTTTCTTACCCCAAAACTCTCTTTTTTTGGGTCTTCTCTCCAACTTGGGCGAAATAAACTACAAGTTTTAGGAGCGACAAAAAGCACTATCCTCTTCCGTTAAGTAGTGTCTTTTAAGCTTTACGGTTTAATTAACACGTTTAAGTATTAGCATTAATTATTTTCAATATTTTCCTCTGCAAAAGTGAAAGAAAGATCAGCTGTGTCGATGATGATGATTGTTATGTAAGTATAAATTTTAAATACTTTTCTAAAATCTGTTTGGATCTCAGTAAGAACGGGATACGTATTCTTACAGGACATTTTGCATGAATGCAGGTACCTTGCACTAGTTACTACAAAACAACGCAGTTGTGGACCTCTTGGATGTACTAAGATTTCCTCTTGACCCGAAACAATGATTGTACATTCCTGAATTTGTTTCATCGGTCCACAAAATATAATTAAAGTTATTTTCATTTAGGCACCAGAAGTCGAGATACCGTTGAAAAAAAAACCAATCCTCCCTCTGGATTCCCTGCTAGTAGGGCTTAACCTGATCGATACTTGCAAGGAACAAAGTCCTGTGAGAAATTAGAATTGATATGATTGAAAAATATTAAATTCCCAATATTTCAAATACTTCAAAAGAGTTTTCCAATATTAGCCTAATTTTTTTATGTTAATGTAAAACTATAACATTTTCAGGTTGCCATTCGAAAAAAAAAATCTTCTCAGATGGCGAAGTTAACCTTAACACAATTAAACAAAACAAAATTCTCTCGTAATGTATATAACCAAAGCTAAATCCAATAAAGAAAGCATCCACAGTAATAAAGAAAAGAATGAAACCAACAATTCAATAAAAGCCTAGCTACATTATATGTAACAAAATTTGTAAACCTGGCCCCAGTCAAGGTTTTAATTATCTAATGATAATTTGTTGTAAGAAAAAGATCTCTCAAACATAGCGGTGAACGAAAGCTGGGATGCTATGGAGGAGGTCCGTGCCCAAATTGAACAAACCAGGGCATCATTTTTTATGAAATGAGGTCCGTGTTGTGTTGCCGAAGTCTGTCGCTCTCCGTTCCCACTCGAGTGCTACGTTGTTACGTCTTCAGTATTCTCTATTATGGAATTGACGCGTAGACTATAACAAACGCCATGTGTAAAAAAAAAGCTGGAAGCTTTCGAAATGTGGACGTATCGACGGATGTTGACGATAACCTTGATGGACAGAGTGCGCAATGTGGATGTGCTGGCGAGAATATCAAAGGATCTCGAAGTCATGCTCATACTTAATGAACGAAAGTTGGAATACTTTGGACACATTCTCCGAAACGAAAAATACGGACATCTCAAATTGAAAATAGAAAGAAAAATCGAAGGCAGTGAGACTACTCTTTAAAAAAGCAGTCGACAAAGTACAGATAGCACTAATGATTGCCAACGTTCGAAGAGGACAAGGCACTTGAAGAAGAAGAACAACATAGTGAGTTAATACAGTTAAGAATACTTCATTACTGAAAAGGCAATTGGATTTATAAAACTGGAATACACCCCTATATTAAGAGAAGTAACTTGGATCTGTTCATTAAGCTGTTTAATTGCATAGTATAATTTATAAATTCGGTTTAAATGACATAATGTCAAAGTAGCAAATTTTGACTGCATGCCACTGGAAGCAATAACGTTCAATAAGTGCTTTAATCTTTTTTCGGGTGCAGGAAATCGCACATTATGCAACAGTATAAAAAAACCCATTATCAAGAGACACCCCGAAAAAGTCCCTTTTTAGGGATACTTACATGTACCACTTTTTAAAAATTCGATAATTTGAGTTATCGCCAACTTTGGAAATATTTGAGAAATAACTTTTTTAAGATAGTCCAAAGATCAAAAAGGTGTATAGATAAATTAAATCAATCAAACATTGAGAATCTGACATAGTTCCAAACTTTAGTAAAAAAAACATGGCTTCCTTTGCTCACCCTGTATAAGTGGATAAAGAAATATATTGGTCGAAATCTGTAAGTGTTCTTAAAGAGTTGGTCAAGACCCTCCCGAATACCGCAACTGGATATCTCTTTCTGTTCCGAAAATATCGAGATTTGAGTTTGGGTACAATTTTCCATGTTGCAAAGCAACTGTCCACTAGTTTAGATGGTTTAGAAAATTATTTAATTTGCGAAAAGTTGTCGAAAAATATTGTAAAATGTGTAACAAATTGAACTATTTCGTCTCCAATAAATTCGATAAATTGCGTTACTTTTCACAACAACTTATTTCTGTGCAAAAAGCTTCCTGTTTTGCTTGTAATTATAAAAACAAATCCAGGAATTAGGTAATTGAAAGTGCGGTTATTGATGTAAAAATATTCAAGAAAGCTGACTAGGGTTTCTTTTTTTCTAGTTTTGGATAAATCAACCAATCCAGCTGTTATGCTATATAATCTGCATCCAAAAAGTGACTAGACTAAAGTGCTGCGGAGCAGTCGTGCAACTACCACATACGAAGCTGGAACTTCTTCTAAAAGTTTAGGTAAAACAAATTTTTATAACATTAATTAATTCTACTTAAGTCTAGGTAGAAAAAAAATGCTCAATGTAAACTATGACCGAAAGATGTTCTTGAAAATTAGATACTGTTAAGGCGTGTGGATTGTTTCCGGTCCACATGTGATGGTTGTGTAAAGTTTCCATAAAAACAGCATACAGTCACTATCACCACCGACGATCTTTTCAAACTTCCTTTTGCAGTAGTCGTGCATGGAGACGTACAAGGGTTTTTCCGTTAGCCCCCTCTTGTTTTCACAATTATTAGTAAATTGAATTATATTGAACAAAAAAAAAAATGAAAAAGAACCACCAAAAATACTGTTTATAAATATTTTAAGTTAATAACTTATAATGAAATTGAGATCATCGTTTTCCAAGCCCTTATGAAACTAAGTGGATGTAATTTTATTTTTTTTCACCCAAACTACGCAAGGGAAGACTCATGTTAATACGAGTATAAACTTTTTATCGAAAAATCATTCAGAGAAGAATCATTTGTTAAATTTATTGTATAATGAGATATGTAGACATGTGGTCGCCGATTTCCATTTTCGGTTGCATAAATATTTGAAAATATAAAACTTGGCACTTTTAAGTTTCCAAGTTTTGCCTAAAAAATCCACAAAAAATGTTTTCTAACTTACATAAATAGTTTCTTTAATCGAATTTACAAAAAATGCAGTTATACAATTTATTTCCAAAATTACTAATACATTTTGGTATTTAGTTATTTATAAGGAAAGTTTTCTAAAATTTCATTCAGGCAGTCATCTTTCAATGAGGAAATGGACTTCATACAGCACTTTTATCGCTTGAAATTAGAACTAGTTGACGAGAGTTCACAGTTGTTTTAATTTGAAGAAACAAAGTAGAGATTTGTTCTCAAGTTAAATGAGAAAATTCTTTTAATGTTTTATTTACGATTTGGCTCTCGCTTCCCAAAATAACTACAAACTTTGGTAAATGAATCGGTGTAAATAAAACAGAAAGGTCATATAAATGTTGAAGTTGATGGTCTGTCACAAATTGGCCAGTATTTCGAAAACTAAAGTTTATGTGAGACAACTTACATTCTATTCATAATGACATAGACTTAACTTAGTAATCAGGATGTTCTCTTAGGGGCACTATGGGGATGTTGTTAATGTTTTTGTTATCATCACAGATATAATAAATATATGTGCTGACTAGCTACGAATATCTATAATTATTATTGCTATTCTAGCATATATTTTCTATTGTATTGACAAATGATTGTTCATTTCCAGATAATTTCAAAAACAGCTCTATAAAAGCACATGATAGTCGTATAGTAATAGCTTGGTCAGACTTATTACTATTATACTCCACATTACAAAGTGGAACTGTTTTTGACGAGGGTAAATTAGATATACTTATGTGTTTGTCGGCATTTTATAACGAGTGACATTTTAGCTGTGGTAACTCTAATAATTAACTCTGGAACCGGAAAAACTCTCTTCTATGAAAACATCATGAAAACGTTAAAACTTTTCTCTACTACTTGTCTCAAATCTATTAGACTATTTAATTGCGTTCTCAAAATTTTAACAATTCACCTTTTCATTTGTCAGTTAAGGCTATCAATTTATATCCACTAGTTCGCAGGCAACGTTTCGTTTAATACGCTCAAAAACGTCTTCAAGGCCTCGAATACAATATAAGAACATTAGTAAAGATAATATTCACTTATTATGTAACAGTCTTCTAAAACTAACCTCAAATAGCGTTAAAATTTGCGTTATAAAAAATGAGAGTCACCGGCGAAAATCAAATAAACCCTTGACGCCCACAAAGTTCTTTCTTGGTTAATATTGATCCTTTTGAACACGCATTTTTTGCTGTTGCGAACAAGTTATGTATAACAACTCTATGAATGCACTTTGTATAAGAGATGTAAATTGTAGTGGATTCTATTAGGTCCTTACTTCAGTTCAACCGAAAGAATTCGTCCAGTTGCAGCATAATAATTTTAACTTTTTTCTACGACCAATATTAACAAAGGTGAAAATAGTCGTGATCACCCTGTACAGCAAATTTCTGGGTAAAAATGTTCCTCGTAGATTGACAAACAGCATTCATCACTCGATATTTCCTAGGGCTTGTAAATACTAATTATTCAACATTGAGCTTTTTTTATGGTCTAAATAAAGTCAGAGAGGAATTTGAAAACTTTTCTTTGTACAAAACATGAAAACTGAAAAAGTACAGCCATTCGTCACTACGACTATGTGCAATAATATTCCAAATTGTAAGCGCAGAACTAATATTACCGGAAAATAAATAACTGTAATAAATTAGAGTGATGCTTGTTGTATATTCTACTATATATTGAAATGTAGGCGAACGATCGATCGATACGATCAGCTCAACGTATCGTGAACAGTTGACAAAATATGGACGGTCTCTGATTATGTATGCACCGAATTGTGCAAATAGAATCCAGAAATGAATTTCCCAGATTTAAGTAGATGCATGTTATTTGTACCCGTAGAAGGATTTAATGGAATCGATTAACGCAAACTTAATCATAACAATCAAGGAAAAATTTGGTTGTTAAACCTATGGGTTGCATAAACCATTGGATCTTTCTCCAGCTGTTGGTTTGTTATTTTTGTTTGTACAGGCTGACCCAAACTAGACGGTTTCTTATGGGAACTAATGTCACAAATGAGTTGTCTATTTCACAATTAGTTCCATGGCAACGTTCAACTGCAAGTTTGTAGAGGGTATTCAGCTAACCTGAATTTGTATTTAATTGAAAATAATAATTATTAAAAATAATAAAATTGTAATTTCAGCTATTTCGATCGTAAAATAGTAAAATAGTATAAGCATCTCAAACAGTAGGTAGTTTATTTATTATATACTATACTATACTAGGTTCAAGCTCAGCAAAGCTGATTTTCAGGCTAGGGCCTAGTAAAATACACATAAAGAATTACTAAAAATATTAAAAAAAAAAAAAGAATAATTTAGCGGTATTAACAAACGTAATCAAAAACTACAACAATCAAAGTATTCAACAACAATAATTTACGGAAAATAATAATTCTAAAAATTAGACTACAATTATACAATTAAACTGCTTACTAAATACAAATAACGTAATAATAAATTTGAGATGTTTGTTCACTTGTTTCATAACACTAGAAAAAGCCGCGCATTATACGGCTACGATAATAATAATAAACCCAACCACTGTCACAAAAGAACCACAAAAGTTCTTGTAGATAAAGCCATATTTAAGATAATATATAATAAGGACGTATACAAATACAAAAGATAAATATACATTAATCGTTGCAAATACAATATAACAAAAATATTCCAAAAACATACGCAAACTAGTAATGCCACTCTAGATTATGTTGTCAATGTTAGTAGGAAAGGAAAAGAACAAAATTACGAATGTACCAAACATTCATGAAGTAAAATATGTAAATAACAATACAACATAAGATACCCCCACAAAAATGCAAGTAGCAGAACAGAAAAAATATAATATATATATTATTAAAATCATGATCAAACCAAATCAAATCGACGGGTGCAACGAAAACTGTAGTAACTCAATTTTTGTTAATTTTGAGATACATGTGTAGAATTTTAAATTCATATGTTTTATTTCAACGAATAAAGTCGTAATTCCAAATATCCCTAAACTAAGCAACCCACAAAACACCTAAGATATGCAGTAACTATACTCCAGCGAACGCGCATCAACGAAAACTGCAGTATATCAAGTTACAATAGTTTTCACCGGAAAAAATTGTGGAAGGTTCCCTAGCAACTTGACTTACTATTATTTTGTCTGTTTTGAACGCGGTTTTCTAACCTAAGTTTTTTGACCGTTTGTGATAAGTTTGCTGTGTGATATTAAACTAAAAACTTTGGTCGAAAATGAGTAATAAAAGAAGTAAACTAATATTAAAAGAAGCTATAAGGATATTTGAAGAAAATCAAGGTAAGTTTTACGATTAACATAAACTTAAGGCAAATTTAGTTTATGAGTATTTTATTCCAGAATATCTCTCAATGGCCCCGGTTCACCAGGAACCTAAAATAGGATTAGGTAATGAGGTTCATCCAGCTGAGCAACAGGTTCTTAAGACAAAAAGTGTGTCTTCATTGGATCCTATAAAAAGCCCTCTAGTTAATGATAAATGTGAAAATGAAACGGAGTGTGATTCGAACTCTAATCGCATAGCTACTGAATCCCATCATTCAGTTAATAATTATGTTTCTGAGGAAAGCGATGAAGATCCATTTAAATATAACTCTGATTCTGATCCAAATTATGAGCCTACTGAGAATGAAGAGTCAGATAATGCTGATGAGGATAGTGCTAATTCAGAATACGAAGCTCCTGTTCCAAGGGAACCGTTGGGTGAACCTAATGATAGACAGGAAGAGCGAAAAGATATTAAGAGGAAAAGAAAGAGTGCTGCCAGAAGCAACGTTAGAAAAAGGTCTAGAAATGTTTTAGAGTGGATTGATACTAAAGCAAAAACATTATTAAATCAAGGTGTTGAGCATAAGAATAGAAAAGGAAAAATTATTAAGGAAAGAAAAATGGGTACAGCATGCAAAGAGAAGTGTAGAATAAAGTGTCAAACAAAAATTAATGAAGAAAAAAGACAATCGATTTTTAAAGAATTCTGGTCTATGGCTGATCATACAAGACAATGGGATTTTATAGCCAGGTACGTGAAAGAAATTAAAAAGAAGCAGGTTACGATTAGTGCAGGGTCAATATCAAGAAGGTTAAATTCCAGAAGTTATTCTTTTAAAATTAATGATGAAGAGATAAAGATATGCAAAGCCATGTTTTTGAACACTCATGGGATCTCAGAAACTTGGGTGACAACCGCTCTTTCAAAAATAAAAGGTTTCAGTACAATAAGTGCCGACCAACGAGGAAAGCATGACAATAGTCATACATACTCATATAAAAAACAAACCTCTGGCTAGAGAACTAAGAAATGCTGACAAAATTATTGCTACAGATGAAAAAACAGTATGTGTGGCTTGCTTTGACTTACAAAAAGTATTAGCTACTCCCCAGTCCAACGTCAGTGACTTCTACTACAAAAGTAAATATTCAACTGACAATTTTACGGTTTTTGATGTAGGAAATAACCAAGGTTTTTGTTATGTCTGGCACCAAAAGATATCAAAAAGAGGTCCTTGTGAGATTGCCAGCTGTTTACTAAAATTTATTCAAACACAAAAGGAAAAAGGCGTAAAATCTATAATTTTTTATTCAGATAATTGTGGAGGCCAGAACCGGAATCAGTTTCTATTTTCTATGTTATCATTGGCATCTACTACTTATCAGATTGACAGTACCCATAGATTCCTTGAAAAAGGACACACCCAAAATGAGGGAGACAGCATGCATGCTGTAATAGAAAATGCCAAGAAGCGCCAGTCAGTGCTCTATGTAGGTACCTGAGCAATGGGTAACATTAATCAGAATGGCAAAAGTAACAGGTCAAATTGATAATGTCACCGAAATGTCGCAAAACGATTTTTTTAATTTCTCTCAAAACAATAAATTATGAGTTACTACTACTATAAATTATGAGTTACTACAGTTTTCGTTGCACCCGTCGAAATGCGGAGTGTGCGTAATAGCCCTTCTCAAGAAGAACGCGCTTAACAGACTCCCTAAATTGCTTGGGATTTTTTACAGCCGTTAAGTCTGGCGGTAAATGATTGTACACTCTGCGACTGTCATAAGAAACAAGGTAGAAATGCGTATTAAGGGTTAACATAATAACTTCTACCTTTCCTACAAAGATACGTAAGTGTGCCAAATGTCATTTTGAGGTCAAGACGCGTTTCGGAAATATTAATAAAACCCATCATCAGGAATTTACAAATAGCACCCTGTATCTGAAAATCGAAGCATTTTTCGATATAAATATGTTCATTCTACAAGCGAAAATAGGATTTTTTTTCATACGCCACAAAATTATTTGTATTATATGTTTCGGAATAACATAATTCCATCTTCAGTGACGACGTTTTATTATGGATTGACAATAGGAAATTATTTCTTATTGTCAATCAATATTCAAAGGTTGAAAAGTTTATAAGGAAAGTAGACAAAAATAGTTCAATATTGTTATCTAGTACTATTTCTTGAGTCAGTTTTAGAGAAGTTTATTGTCGTCCTCACTGTGTATACCTACATTTCCTACTCATTTCAAGTGCAGAAATAATGTACCTAATAATACTCTGGTTATTATCATTTTAGCTAGTTCAAGAGCATTATTATTCCATGAGTATCTAGTTACAACAAATTTCAACATAAACCATTTTAACAACCCACATGCAACTAGCAAAACTCATCCCATAATCTACTTATTAATAATCTCACAAACACACGTATACAAGAAGTAATCAATATACTCATCGTTCGCGCAAAGCAATTAATTATCTATCAATAACCGTAAAATTGGAAATTTTAGTCACAACACGCCCTTCACATCAATCCAGACATGTCTTCCACAACTAGGACGCGACGTAATCCAAAACTTGCTTTCTAGAAACTCCGATCCAACTCAATAACACATTTGGAGAAGTACAGTGCACTGCATCTGTATATGTGTACACAACATAGAGTTGCTGAAGTTGCTTTATTGTCAATTTGGGAAAATCAACAAATATGTAAATTTGGGAAGGGGGTATGGATAAGCATAAGTTCCGCGAGTATTTGATTTAAGTTAATAGTTAAAATACTAAACTTTCTTTTGTTATACTTTTATAGAAACTTCTACTAGTAATTTCGTAACCAGTACCTACTAATTCGTATGTTTTTAGTACAATCAAAAAATAAATTAATTTTTTTAGTGAACATTGGTTTATTGTTTTTCAAAATAATCGCTTGAATACCTTCAAATTACGCATACATGACATTAACATGATCTTAAGTTGCCTTACTGTTTTTAACAAAACTTTTTTCTATAAATGCAAAAAAAAAAACTAGCAGCAACACTAATAACGCCCTCCTCTACTTCATATCGCTTCATTCGTGCTGTTGCTGAAAATTACACTCTTACATTTAGCTAGGTATGTTTTTTTTTTTGAATAATTACAGTGATAATTTCTTACTAAATATAGTAACCAATCAAATTACTTAATTTTAAGTCATGTGTCAAATTTCATCCAATCACCTCTGGATTACAACGATAATACCCTACATGTGGTGTTTTCAGTTTGGTGTTTTTTTTATTAAAAATTAATTAAACGTCAAACTGACAACTGGTTTAAAAATGTCGCGAAGATTTGGTATTGCATCTAACGATGCAGTTAATGATATTATATCTAATAATATACCAAAAAATACAATCAAATCAAAAAAATATGTATGGAAAATATTTCTCGAGTTTTGTGCGACTAGAGAATACGAATGCTGAAACGAGTTTGCATAATTTGGCTACTATATTGAAAGATTATGTGGTAAATATGAGAAAAACTGACGGAACTGAATATAAAGAAGCAACTGTAAAAACAATTTGGAATACTACGAGTAGGCTACTCCAGGAAAAATACTTCAATGACTTCAAAATTGTATTCGACCCGTTTACCAGTGTGATATTCAAAAATGCGCGAGATGCAAGAAATGCAAAACATAAAAGATTACAGCAGGATCCAAACAAACGAAAATGCAGTTCATCAAATTTAAGTTCAAGTGATTTGGCTAGAATCATTGGATTATGGGATGAATGTACACCAGAAGGTTTACAAATTTTTTTTACCATATTGTAGCTGTTGAGTTAGCTTGGCGAGGTGGTGCACCAGCTGATTGCCTTATAGATTATTTCACGATTGAGAAAAATAATGATGGAACGCCAACCAACAGAATTGAACACAATCCAATATTCAGTAAAACATGCCCAGAAGGATCGAAAAGTTGTACAAATAGTAAGTGGCTTGTACCAAATGTTGCAAACGAAAGTGCATGCCCTATTCGGTTATTCCATAAATTATTGTCCAAAAGGGGGAAAAATATTACTTACAGTCGCCTATTCTTGAGACCAAATCGTTTCTGGAAATCCGAAAGTGACACATGGTTTGACAATATACCGGTAGGCAAGAACATAATTAATATGTGGACCTACCCCTAAGTGTAAAAAGATATCCAATCATTCGAACAGATCAACTGCAGTTAGCCATTTGGCAAATAAAGGAATTCCTGGACAGCAATTAATAAAACTATCAGGACATAGCAGCTCTAATTCAATTAAACCGTACTTGAATATTAACCAAGAATGCCATGGTGAAATAATCAACACCATGCGAGGAATTTCTTCAACAGTGGAAATTAACAATCCGTCAACTTCAGCAAACTCTTCTTCCAATTTAACATTTACCAATTGTACTTTTCACAACTGTAGTTTTAAATAAAAATCAATAATATTTGTTTGATTAAAAGTACTACATTTTGTAATGAAAATGTATAAAATTGGCCTAGGTTGGGTTGGGTTGAGGTATAACTAAAATAAAAAAAAATAGTAATTTTTAGGGATTAAGTAAAAGTGTAACTTAACTACACAGATTTGGCGGGAAAATATAGCATTTAAAGTACTTTGGAAATAATTTAAAAATATCTTTAATTAAAATAAAAAAATCATAGTGTTACAAAAATTAACCCATATTTATGTGGCGAAATATTAGAATTGCTAAATAAAAAAGAAATACATACAAAAATAACTTAAATTAAATACTTACATGCGAAACATACTAGGTAAATAATATTCCAAAAAATATTTTGCTTTACATTTAACTATTTTTGGAGCATTTATCCTCATTGTCATCTTCTGCATCAGTCTCTGGTAACTGGTATCTAACAGAAGACTTACACGTTAAATCTAAGAACTCTTTGTGAAATCTGGCAGGAATAACGTTCATATTACAGAGTTTCTCCAAATCCCTTTTGTTCAAATCAGATAGGTATTGAAAGCTTTTTTTATAAATTTGTTCCATTTTAGGTGGCCTTTTCTTGTCGCTTTCGACCTTAGAAATAAAAACACATTTAGTCAACCAGCCTATGTTTAACCCTTCAGTGATAACGTGAAGTTTACCTACATGAGTGATAACGTCGGTCTGACAGACCGATAGTATTTTTGACTCTATAAATCGTTCTCTAAGTATGTTTAAACATTTTACAAAGCTTTTTTATTTAGGAAATACACCGTTGAATGCTATTTTGGTTGAAATTTATTAAATTACTGTATGCAAAAGGACCATTTGGGTAAAATATATCAACTTACCACATTTTGTAGCACAAATCATAATCAGCAGTTCTGGTATATTTGACTGCGACTTCTGATGAGCCTTTTTGGAAAAAAAGCAGTAGCTGTTCATCTCCTAGCTTCTTCCAATTTCTGAACTCAGAATGAAACTTTACTATTGTATTGTTTGGCAAATTGATCTGTAACAGCGCGGTGTCGGTAAGAGGAATGCAGTTGTAATAAAACATGGATGATTTCATTTATAAAATTTCCAGCGGCGTGCGTTGTAAAAGTTTAGTAATAATTAATAAACATTTATGTGTTACTAAAAAATTGAAATTAATGACACGTGTTTGGTAAAAGCACCTACTGCTATTAAGCTATAAGACACAAGACGTATTTTATTTATTTATATATTTTATTTCAAATATGTACTAAAGTTTGCATACCAAAAATGAAAATAATTTGTTCTTATAAAAAACAAAAACATGCTAAAACAACTTAACGAAATAAATTAAATTCTTTGGGAATCTTGCTTGATTTAAATAAAAAAGATCTATAACAACTTATCGAAAATACTTAATCTTAATGGACCTTTTTGTTGCTTTAAGTCACGTTTAGAAACTATAATTAACTATTTTACATATTTCGATTAAATATAACGATCATAATTAGTATTACTTTATAGAAGGTGGCAATCTGTTAGATTTGGTCAACTTGAGCATCACCATTATCATCAGTCTCGCTGTCATCATCTTGTCCTAAAGTTATTATAATGTGCTCAATTTCCTCCAAAATTCTTCTTCCAACTCCTTAACATGTCGGCAAAAACTATTCCAATCATTACTGCATATTAAAAACTTCTTTTAATGTAGTTAGGTTGAAATTTCCGGTTGTATTGCGGGTTCTTATATATTTAATTTAAGTTTTGCGTAAGTTAACTCTATTGGGTTTAACTCGCACATATACGGAGGCGTTCTAAGAGATTTTTTTTTAAATCGAACTACCCTGATTTATTTAGCCATTAAAATTGCATGTTTTTGTTCCTTTTAAATGATATACGAGACTTAGAAATATCAAAAATCGAGAACGGTATTGAAAAATTTATTGTTCCGAGGATTTTTGGACACTCTGTAATTTTCGTATAGTGTTAACTTCTGTCACGACTATGTTGGTAATCTTTAAAATACCAAAATTCTAATTAGATTCAATAAAAATTTCCAGTTTTAATGCCTTAATAAACAACAAACACTGTGTAAACTTATATTTCTACAAAAACAACAAAAAATTGTTTTGAACCTAAAACACTAAAGTAACAGAACACTAAATATACAATAATAATTTGATATAATATTTGATAATATTGCAACTCATACACGACAACAAAAGTATAAATAATAACACCACTCTGCCACTGGCTGATTCAATATTACTACGAGGGGCGGCAACAATTGCGGGGAAGAACTCAGTTTCGACCAATTGCGACTTGAACACCCGCATGGCGACAAAACGTGCGAGGGTCTACTCACCAATTAGGATCATTCAGGCGGTGTCTAACCACCTATTTCGCGTGGTATTGCCGATTTTACAGAAGATCGTCATTTCTTTTCCCTATTTTAATATACAGTGGTAAAAATTTTACCTATTAAATAAAAATAAAACAAACAACCACTTAAAAATGCTCAGCTTTTTTCACTATTATTATTTGTGATTGTAAAAAATCGATTTTCAAGTTAATACTACTTCTTTTCGAGATCTAGTAATATTTTGTAGTTAAATTTGGCAATATAGGTTTTTTTTGTCCGCAATCCTTTCGTTGTCACAGATTCGTTTGCTAAACAATATATGGCCTCGGGTTTACCTGAGAATTGCCAATGATAGTGCTCCATTCACAAGGAGCCCATAATATATAACTACTACTAATAATGATCCAGTGTGTTAATCGCTCAAAAATTAATACACATTACTGAATAAAATGCTCTTTCTAACAAGTATGTTTTTAGAGCTTTACGGAATCGACTGATAAAAGAAGTCAAGATTGGGATCTTAACATGAAGAAGCAGAATGGTGCGGAGTACAAAAATTTTATTATAAAAACGATATGGAATTTAACTGCGAAATTACTCCGCATTGTAGTAGGTACGGTAATAATTCACTTATTTCTATACGGGTTTGTCGTTAAATATAACGAGGATATTTGTATGATTCCAACATGCGAGAAGTTTGTACCTAAAACTCAATAACACGATGTAGAATGCTCGAGAGAGTGCAGGAGAGTCACAGTTACGGAGTTGTCGTTACCAATTTATGAAAATCAACAAATATGCAAATTCACTGCCACTAGAGTGCATGCTTATGTATGAAAATAATGTCACCAATAATAATATGAAATCGACCTATTTACTCCTCATATTATAATAATAATATACCCGGTATTCCACTGAGGATGGACATGTAACATACCTCAGGAAATAATAGTCGTAGGACAATGGGAAAAAAGTCTTTAAGGGAAATCGACCATGGGAAATCGCTGGAATTAGTGTTTTAGTTCTTAACTATACCACTAGGGGGCGTAATAGATACAGTAATGCGAAAAATGCATTTTTATTGAAAATTTCGTAATATAAGTAAGAAAAACAATACTACCACAATAATGCTAATGAGATTCGGCATCTTTTTGGTGTATCACTTTTTGTTGTGCGGCTTGAAATAAAGGCAGCAGCGAAGGACGAAATTTTGCCTATGATATCTATAACTTTGGTTTTGCTTAACCGAATTTATCAATCTAACTTTTGTTTAAAAACTGAAGCCCTGCTGATGAAGAAAAAACTATCTCAAATCATAATTGTGTTTTGGAGCTCCGCTAGATGGCGCTATATGCAACGCCTAAGTTTTTTTTTTCTTTAAAACCTTAAATGGAATGATACAAATATTTTATCAAAAATGAAAAGTAAATTGAATTTTTAACAAAAAAGTCCAAAACCGCACATCAAAATCTTTATTCGTTTCAGAGTTATGGCCAA
The DNA here is from genome assembly GCA_911728435.2 of Apoderus coryli. Classification (NCBI taxonomy): domain Eukaryota; kingdom Metazoa; phylum Arthropoda; class Insecta; order Coleoptera; family Attelabidae; genus Apoderus; species Apoderus coryli. The sequence goes on along the minus strand of OU452209.1, from coordinate 13,067,220 downwards.
AAGAAGGTTGTTCACCAAAATTCGTTGAAAAATCATGTATCTTTAATTTTCTGTGATCAACAATGCCAATAACAAAGAAATAACAATGGATAACCAATGAAAATAATAAAAATTAACAATAACACTAATAAGAGCAAAACAAAAACAAAAACATTATAACTAAACTAAAAACAGAACTTTCATAAACAGGGGCAGGAGATAATGCCCACATGTGCAAGCGCGCATCGACGGGATTATGGTATTAAAGTACCTGGTCGCGTGGTGCTTGGATGGGTGGACGGTGCTCCCGACCGAGTCGGTACACTTGCCTATGCCAAGTAGTTATTGACTATATAGTCGTGGGCACTGGCATCTGGCGGTCGAGGACCATGGTTCGGATTCCACGCTGAACTGTAGGTCCAAGAACTACAAAGATGGCTGTATTACCTAGTGTAGAGGCCAAAGGAAGGAAACTTTAATAAATGTTCAAAATGGCCTCCATTTTGCAAATATATTATGGCTAGTGTGATTTATTTGAAAGAGGATGCTCTTGAAATGTACCGGGTGGCCCGTTTAAGAGGGACCATACTACCTCATCTGAGAAACTATAAACTGTACAACAAAAAGTTATATAGAAACTTTTGTTGGCTTGACCGGAAGTTTTTATTTATTTAATTTTTACATATACACGGTGGCTCATATTGCAGTGACGAAATTCACCCTCCTTATTTTAAATCGCACATCCTATATATTGATACATATTTAGGTAGAGCTTTAAAAGGCAGAGTCCTCGTTTATCTTCAATATTTAGCTTACATTTCAACTACCGTACGTTATCTGAATGATTTTTTAGATTCTGTTTAAATAGAAAAAACTATATAAAAATCCAGTACATCCGCCAAAAAAACTACTACTGTAATTTGAAAAATCACACAGTGTTGCCATATTTGGCATTTCATTAATTTTTATCGTTTTTTTCAAATGCACACCCATGTATATTATGTCAGATATAAATGAACCATTCAAAGACAAGTTAAATAAATCAAAACTTCAAGTTAACCCAACAAAAGTTTTTATTTAACTTTTTGTTGTACTGTTTATAGTTTCTCAAGTAAGCTAGTGGTCCCTCTTAAACGGGCCACCGGTATCCTATAGCTCAAAATAAGGACAATTTTGTGGTATTTTATCAAACCAATTTACCATTGATGTCTTTTCTTAATTGTTCTAACATTGAAGCACAGTATTCTCAGTATCCGTTACAGAAACCTTTGATTTATAATCAAATACTAGGATTCCCTCTGAGGCCCACAAGAAGGTCGCCATAAGTTCTCTGACTGTGTGATCTTAATTTACTTGGGTGGTGGTGTGAATTTGTTATGCTACTGCATAGAGTCTTGCTTGAACTCAAGTTCCATAATGATGAACCCGATTTTCGTCTTCAGAACCAACCCAAGCCAGGAAACTAACCTTATCTTCACTATAGCACGATAAATTTCAATGTTATATTTCTGGTAGCGTGAGCATGCTCGGCACCCTTCTTGTCACAACATGATCATGATCAATATAATTTTACAATTTTATTAAGTGCGAAAGTGGTCATTTCAATAGGGTCGTCTTCTAGTGATTCTCTACAATGCTTTTTTTTTTCATCCTTCTGGTCCTCCACTCGCACATCTCTGTACGCTCTTATTCTAGCCCCCGGCGTCTATGAATGGCGTACTTCTTAAAGCTTTTTATACTGTTTCATGACTACACTAAACTACTACTATCATTCTACTACCACGCAACATTCATTCTACAACCTAGGTGGGGTTTTTAATGAACCCCCTAAACGGTCACCCATCCACACTGCTGTATTTTGATGATCTCGTCAAGGCCATCCGGCTCTGCTCTCTGCCATACTTAAAAAGCATATGTCATTTGTAAACCAAGGACATCCAATGGTTGACCAGATTTTCCTTGCTTAGTCAGGAAGTATATAACGGCACGCTGTTCGCTTTTCTACAAGATCGAGTTACTTGATCGACGAATTAATGACCCCCCGAATAAGATAAACTATCGGAAGTGCGACTTTGCGATCCACTCTGATAACCAAGCGGTCATGTTCAAAGGTCATCAGCTCAAAAATAGTGGGGCAATGCTTAAGAGCTCTTAACGAGGTTAGCAACAATAACAGAGTTTCCCTTGTTTGGATACCAGGACATTCTGGTATCAGAAGAAGTTAATAGTTAGTTCAGAGTTAAGGAGGAATCAGATAGAGCAATACTGTGGCCAAATCCTCCTGAACTGATACACTCCAAGAAATTCCTTGGAAACTTCAATCATGAAAAATCCAAAATATGTTTGGACCTCAGCAAGATAGGACATTGTCGCCTTAGTGTGACGAACGCAGATTATGTGGGGAGGAGGAAGGAACCCCTGATCACATAGGAACAAAATGCGCCGCTATCAGAACGCGACGCAAAGAACACTTGGGGCATGAAATCGTGCAAAATGGAGACGTGTTGTCCCTGAAACCAGCCAAGCTACTGGAGTTAATAAGAGCTCTCATCATCATCATCAGCATTCACTCGCTAAGGAGTATGAATTATTCCAACTCAGGGATTTTTGTTGTGAACTCTAAGATGACTAAACAGAGCGATCCTCGTGCCGCAAACCTTGTCACAAAATTGACACACTCAATCACCACCATCCTAGAGCTCTAGGACTTGATAGAAAGATGTAATAGACCATCAGGTCGCGGTGTCTTAGGCACCGTTAATTTTAATCCTAATCTTAAGATAAACCATAGTATTTATTCACGCTACTTCACTTCCTTTACCTTTAAACTTTAATTGCCGCGGAATAATGAATATCCGACCCATCATGAATATTGTACCCTATTTCATTTAAACGATAAAACACGCATATAACTAAACGCAATATCATTTCATTGCTTTGATATTTGTAATGTTTTTCCAATTTGATTGACTGTTTACTACAAAACACGGCAAGCCCCATACAAACATCTATGCGGATATGCATGTGCTAGTTCCAGACACACACAGAATCAAACAGATATAAAATCAAAATGTAATGCACAATCATCAATATTACCAATTAGACCGCAATTTATGTAATCAACAATTAATTATTGCGCGAACTAATGACCAATGTAAATTCCGGAAAACTAAAATTGATTGGATGCACTATAGTTACTAGTGGTAGTTGTACTAATTTTACAACGGGAAATTATTTAATTTACTCGCACATTTGTAGCTTCATTGTTTAAACTGCTGATAAATAATCATGTCACTAATTTTTTTATTAAAACCAAACCAACAGAGTTGGAACAAATTTTGTGTGCTGGTTTGTGGATTCACAATTAATGAGACTGTTTCAAAATTAGCATAGCAAGCAGTTCGGTAACAGTCGACGAAAATTTTATTAATTGCAATATACCCGGATGCCTAATTAAATGGTAACAGGATTTTTTTTACAGAGAATCCCAGAAGAACTCGCTACATGGCGCGGTAACCCCTAACCCCTACAGAACATAAATTAGCACGGGAGTCAAGTGATACATTCAAGGTTTATTTGTAAAAATATATCACCTTACCACATTTTGTAGTTCAACTGTTACGTTTAAAATTTGTATATATTTCTATTCTCAGAAAAAAGGGAAGTTATTTGTTGCTATGGAAACATTCACTGTTCTGTTATTAATATGTTTGGATTAAATACTATGTTTAATTGATTTTTGTAGATACATAATTTCTGACTATCCCTGTATGTGCTCTCGTAACCATCGGGTTTATACTTACCCGCACCATAACACAAATGATTACGTGATTCAAATTTTAAATTGTTCTAATTAAAATTGTAATAATACATCTCGCTCCATCTATTGTTAAATAGGCATAAAATATTTAAATTTATGAATAAACAAAATTTGTTGATAAGGGTACCTACAGTAGTAGAAGTACATATTTATTGATTTTTCCTGTGCGCTATGTTAACTTCCCAGATTTAAATGAAAGAGGGCATTCTTTCTTTGATTTAGAATTCATAATTGTTGTTTGGGGAATTATTTGAATTATGAAATAATTATCCATATTTATTTTTTTTTTCTATAGCATATTGTGTTCTTAGTATATTAATTATAATTTTTTTAAATTAATGTTAGTTCTCTTAGCAATCGTTGGCGTGCTATCATCGAGGAATAATGTTAATTCTCCAGGTGTGAAATTTTGATTGGTCGAAACTCTTAAGTTGACATTGCGTTTTGTGAAATTTTTCATTGTCATTATTCATTGTAAGTCGAGTGCTACAAGAATATACTAGTGGTTAAAGTGGATATGTTCTCTAATTTTTCTAAGCTTGATTAGAAACCATTTTTGTGTGGGATTTATGAGAATTATTATCCAAAATTATTGTTTGATTTCTGGATGGTTTGGACGTTATATATTGTGTGCATTGTGCAATCAAACAATCAGCTTTGTCTGGATTTGTATTAACTACTTCAATTCTTGTTGGGTGAGTGTCCTTGACTATTTTAGCTTCTACAGTTTTTTTCCTTCATCGACCAAAATTTAATTATACCTTTTTTTTCAATTCTTATGCAGACTCAACTTTGTATCCGATTTCTGTTTGCCCATGTGAAAAGTATCACTGGATTACAATTAAGCCACACAACATCAAGGTGAGGGAACTACACTTTCCTTTAATTTTTTTTGTGCTTATTTTTTATTAAACTCGTACCCGTACTTAGGACTTGATTTTATATTTTTAGGGCTTCATTCATTCATTCATTCATCTTCTTCATCTATCTTCTTCGGATATTATTCCGTTTGTACATTACAATCAAGTAATAAATTGTTTTGAACGATTTGGACTCCAATTTTTGGCAATCATCGATTTATGACTGTTGTTGTATGGTGACAAAAAAAAAATCATTGTTCTTGTCGAGGATTTGTGTAAAAAAATGGATGGTTGATCATCAGAACGAGACCAGGTTTTTATTGTAAAAATTTATTTGTTGAATACGTCATTTTATTAATTTTTTTGTTTCTATTAACTTATTTGCAAAGTGAATTTCTCATATCTCGTTGCAATGAAATAAATTATTTTTCCTTCTGTATGTTCATATAATTGTTTTTGTGATAAATAGCACCATTTGGTTTTTCTTTCGATTATTAAATAGTAAATATTTCTTTATTCTGAATAACAAAAAAACATATATCAAGGGTTTATATATTTTGTTATGTATCTTGCGTAATTGTGTGATATTTAAAAATGTATCATAAAACTATTTTACATAGTAGTGTTGGGAACTATTCGTGATCACGTATAGGGTGTCTTATTTTGTTTTATTATTAAAATAAATATAAACAATAGATATATATATATATAAATCGATTAAAATTTTCAGTCTTTATTGGAAATATATGTTTTTTTAGAACTTAGTATTGAATATTAGTATTGTTAAATGACTGATCAATAATGTGTATTTTTGTTAAGATATATACCTAATAGTTTCGTATAGGTATCAGTATTTGGGAGATCCAAACATTGTTTATTGTACTGAATATTTCTTTTATAATGTTTAGAATAGGAATTCAGTGATAAGATTCATTATTTTTTTTGTTTCGTAACGATATTGATTAATATAAATATTTCAAATTTTTTGTATTGTGTGTTGAAAAATAATTTCGTATAAATATATAATATATTTTTTTTGAATTTAATTATGGTGAATGATTGTATGGTGGATTCAAGCTTTGTGACATACAAAACATCGTAGGTTTCTAACTTTACCGCAAAGTTTGTGGCGCACCCCCCCTGAAGGCTGACCTAGTCGAGCTTTGCTGTGGTTTAAGCTAAAGCTGTCACAAGGTTTGAAAACGTTACTGATCTCTCTTTTTTTGTGTTTTCTTAAATAGTAATTTTAATGATAAAAACAAAAATCATATAAATATTCTTCTATTAATTTAAACCGTAGCACAACTCAGATCATAATCAGCAGTTCTGGTATATTTGACTGCGACTTCTGATGAACCTTTGTAGAAAAAAAGCAGTAGCATTTTATCCTCTAGCACAAGGAGCTAATATAACTATTAATAAACACCACGGGAGTCAATCGATTCTCTTTACAAACAGTTGATTTCTGGTTGCTTTTGGTCCAAATTGAAGTAAATTATGGCTTTATTTGAATAAGTACTGAGATTGCGGTCCATTAACTCCTTTGCTCAACATTTTGGGAGTTCATTCGACAAATGCTGCGACAATTCTTCAGAGGTATGAACCCACAAAAAGTCTAATGGGGTTAAGTCTGGTAATCTACAGAGGCACAGAATAGTACCTGTTCTACCAATCCAGTGCTTGGAAGAATCTTGATTCAAAGAGTCAAGTCAGTTCTAGGGTAGATACAGTCATTAAGTAAATTCAACTGAGATTGTCACGTCAAAGTATTATCAAGGAAAATTGGACCAAAATATATTTTGCATTCATTTCAACTCCTTTTCTGGTTGTTTAAAATGTTGTTCTCTCTTATTTGCAGGATTGGGATCACTTTAGTATCTATTATTTTGCCTATTGATGTGACCGTTGATAAAACATTGGCTCGTCCCTATTTTTTTTTCACTTATTCCTCCCAAATTGTAGTCGGAGATGCAGATCACCTTCACCAGGTTAAATTTATAGGAATAAAGTCGATATTTTGTTTTGATTCGTACATGAAAATTCTGATGTTTCTGATAATTTTCTGGTAATTGAACCATCTTTGTTAAGTTGTTGCACCAATCGATATTTTCTAAATATCTTTGGACACTAGAACATGCAATTCCTAATTTTTCTGTTAATTTTCTGGTACTTGAAGTTGGATCCATACCAACATGTCCTAAGATAGCAACATATGCAGCCCCGTTAGTTGAAGTGTCATGCCTTTGGTACTTTTGTCTAAAATTATAATGTTACAGCTGTTGATGTCGGAGCCACTCAATCCTATCTGTTCTACCAATCCAGTGCATTCACGCTCGCAGTCCTAATTACCATTATTACAATACTTATTATGATAACAAGATGTTTATAGCGACATCTAGTGTGAGCAGGCAATTTGCCCGAGGAAACTAAGTTCACAAACGAAACCTGGACAAGTACACAACTCCATTCCATCCTATTACAAACACTAGATACGAATTCCCTAGCGGGATAGAATGGGCCTGTGTGCGAAACCTTTCGTGGGCTCCCTTAGAATACTAAGTTTTGAAATCAATCGTATTATTCTGACTAATTAGTTTCAGTTTCACCGCGTTCATGCAAAATCGCTCTGAAGGAGCTGTCAGGAAATGATAGCTAGTATCAAAGTAACTCCGGATTTATCCAGAAGTATTGTTTCCTCAAACCTTCTCGTGTACCATCGACCAACAATCAACCTGTAGATATATCATGTTCCTGACTGACAATTCTGACAATTATTATAACAGACTTTAAATTCGACTATTCGAAATTCTTTTCGAACTATACTATACTATAACTTTACTGAAACTTATTGAAACAAAAAGGTCTTTAACTTTAGAGACATTAAAAAGACTAATCAAAAGAAGTTTCTGAAAAAAACTTTACGTCGACTGATTATTAAGAAACTTTAGAAAATTTTCTATTCTAGGAACTGAAAAGAACTGGACTTTATAAACTGATATAGTACTTTAATACTCTACGAGAACTAGAAAGAAAGTTCTCAAAATTTATAAAAACTGAGAAGTCCAAACTCTTGAAAACTTTATAAAAATAGTAAGTCTGAACTATTCAAAAACTACTACGAATCTAACTTATAAAAACTAGTTAGAAGTGCGAAGGCATTTCAAATCACCTCGTATCAACAAAAAATGCCCCTCATTTGAAGAAGGAAAGAAATAGGGTAACCAATGAAAAAGAAATACACCACTATAACGTTATCAATCTTTGGAATGGGCTTGTTTAACAAAACAAGACTTAAAATCCGAGAGTTTGTCTGTCAACCACTATACTTTCACCAGACGGCCGTTTCGTCGATCCACGACTCATCAGTGGTGATCGGTCAGTAGTTGACAGCCAAACTCTCGTAAATAATGTGGTATATACCACAAACGGTACAGAGATGTAAAAGGATGTGTTTGGCGACATCTAGTTTTATTGTTGGTAGTACGCCGAGTGAACATAGTTCCTATATCGACTGCCTGGGAGGTCTCTGACCCCATAAAGCAACTACCAACACATAGACGCGCCGATACTCCCTTAAGCGGGATCGCATATATTTGGAATGGGCTTGTTTAACAAAACAAGACTTAAAATCCGAGAGTTTGTCTGTCAACCACTATACTTTCACCAGACGGCCGTTTCGTCGATCCACGACTCATCAGTGGTGATCGGTCAGTAGTTGACAGCCAAACTCTCGTAAATAATGTGGTATATACCACAAACGGTACAGAGATGTAAAAGGATGTGTTTGGCGACATCTAGTTTTATTGTTGGTAGTACGCCGAGTGAACACAGTTCCTATATCGACTGCCTGGGAGGTCTCTGACCCCATAAAGCAACTACCAACACATAGACGCGCCGATACTCCCTTAAGCGGGATCGCATATATTTGGAATGGGCTTGTTTAACAAAACAAGACTTAAAATCCGAGAGTTTGTCTGTCAACCACTATACTTTCACCAGACGGCCGTTTCGTCGATCCACGACTCATCAGTGGTGATCGGTCAGTAGTTGACAGCCAAACTCTCGTAAATAATGTGGTATATACCACAAACGGTACAGAGATGTAAAAGGATGTGTTTGGCGACATCTAGTTTTATTGTTGGTAGTACGCCGAGTGAACACAGTTCCTATATCGACTGCCTGGGAGGTCTCTGACCCCATAAAGCAACTACCAACACATAGACGCGCCGATACTCCCTTAAGCGGGATCGCATATATTTGGAATGGGCTTGTTTAACAAAACAAGACTTAAAATCCGAGAGTTTGTCTGTCAACCACTATACTTTCACCAGTCGGCCGTTTCGTCGATCCACGACTCATCAGTGGTGATCGGTCAGTAGTTGACAGCCAAACTCTCGTAAATAATGTGGTATATACCACAAACGGTACAGAGATGTAAAAGGATGTGTTTGGCGACATCTAGTTTTATTGTTGGTAGTACGCCGAGTGAACACAGTTCCTATATCGACTGCCTGGGAGGTCTCTGACCCCATAAAGCAACTACCAACACATAGACGCGCCGATACTCCCTTAAGCGGGATCGCATATATTTGGAATGGGCTTGTTTAACAAAACAAGACTTAAAATCCGAGAGTTTGTCTGTCAACCACTATACTTTCACCAGACGGCCGTTTCGTCGATCCACGACTCATCAGTGGTGATCGGTCAGTAGTTGACAGCCAAACTCTCGTAAATAATGTGGTATATACCACAAACGGTACAGAGATGTAAAAGGATGTGTTTGGCGACATCTAGTTTTATTGTTGGTAGTACGCCGAGTGAACACAGTTCCTATATCGACTGCCTGGGAGGTCTCTGACCCCATAAAGCAACTACCAACACATAGACGCGCCGATACTCCCTTAAGCGGGATCGCATATATTTGGAATGGGCTTGTTTAACAAAACAAGACTTAAAATCCGAGAGTTTGTCTGTCAACCACTATACTTTCACCAGACGGCCGTTTCGTCGATCCACGACTCATCAGTGGTGATCGGTCAGTAGTTGACAGCCAAACTCTCGTAAATAATGTGGTATATACCACAAACGGTACAGAGATGTAAAAGGATGTGTTTGGCGACATCTAGTTTTATTGTTGGTAGTACGCTTTATGTTGGTAGTTGCTTTATGGGGTCAGAGACCTCCCAGGCAGTCGATATAGGAACTGTGTTCACTCGGCGTACTACCAACAATAAAACTAGATGTCGCCAAACACATCCTTTTACATCTCTGTACCGTTTGTGGTATATACCACATTATTTACGAGAGTTTGGCTGTCAACTACTGACCGATCACCACTGATGAGTCGTGGATCGACGAAACGGCCGTCTGGTGAAAGTATAGTGGTTGACAGACAAACTCTCGGATTTTAAGTCTTGTTTTGTTAAACAAGCCCATTCCAAATATATGCGATCCCGCTTAAGGGAGTATCGGCGCGTCTATGTGTTGGTAGTTGCTTTATGGGGTCAGAGACCTCCCAGGCAGTCGATATAGGAACTGTGTTCACTCGGCGTACTACCAACAATAAAACTAGATGTCGCCAAACACATCCTTTTACAACGTTATCAATCTTGTCGACTGGATGTCGTTAGCTGTTTCATTTTGAGAATTAAATGATAATATAATTTAATTATTTACTGTTATTTAGTCTGTGATAATTATTGTTACTACTATACCTTATATCAGTGAAATGAGAAACAATACGATTATATAATCACTTTTGAATCTCCAGAAAACGCCCCTGGATAAAAAACCACACATTTTTCGAGCCCTTTTAATATCCATACGTAGGTGTGGGATAAAACGTTTAAAGCAGCTCCAATTACCTATAATACAATAATCATCTAACATCTAATTAATAAGTAGGTATTTCGACAATATTTAATTCATTCCTTCAATCCAAATTCATGTTTTCTAGATTATTCTTTCAAAAAGAACGATAGATATGGTTGTGTTTCACTATCTCTGTATATGTGTATAATTTCCTCATAAAAACAAGAGGAAAATAAATAGAAAAACTACCCTACGGCACGAAAATTGCCAGGGGCGTTTTGTTACACATTTTGAAAATACCTGAATAACTTCAAAACTTTCAAGTTTAGGTATAGGACACCTTAACACAGTTTGAAAGGCAACTAAATCAGCTACATGATAGAGGGAAAAATACAGGGTGGTCCATTTAAGATAAGAGTGAATTTAGAGTTGGAATATGACGGACAAGCAATTGATAATGCTGAACACCCAGTAAAGTAAATAACTTGGTAAATAAACTAACACTCTGATGGACTACATAAAAGAGTATGATCACAGTTAGTTTGCTTTAATGACAAACAACTTTTGTCTCAACCTTGCATTTATTGTTTTATAGAAAATCCAAAAATTGAATTGAAGGCACGCTGTATGTTTTAAATTATTTTTAAAGTGTAGTTTTGGTAAACCTAGATAATGTTCCTGCATTGGAAATTGTAATTTGTATAGAGTTTGTTCATAAAATTCCATAGCGTCTCTGGATATTTGTTAATTAATGAATTTCGAGACACCAAAATATGAAATACTTACCAAACGGATTTACCAGTTAAACACTTCACCGAATGTAAATCACATAATCACTTCAATCGAACGAAAAGCCGCAATTGTGTCGCACTTCATCGACCATGATCCTGATCATCTTCTACAAACTACAATTTACTTCACACTAAACAGATAGAACGACATTGAGGATTAACTCAATGCTCGTATTGAATGGGACTAGTGGGTCTCCAAATAAAACCACTATCTGGTAGGTATTTATGTTACATGGCTGCTACCTATGTGGGAGTGTTTGATAATGTTACTAAATCCGCTATTTTCACCAGGATTTCGATTGACAATTTAATACGGTATGTTGTTGTGTACTCTACATACCAATTGAATGACGTTTAAATTAAAAATTGTTACAATTGAGTGGATACAGTATATAAATTACTTGTATATTTTTAATTCCACATTTGTGTGTCTCATGCAGCACCAGGGTCAAAACTCATAATGATAATAATTAATTAGGAGATTCTGTCCTGTTCATTAACCAGTCCATGATGATATTTTAGCAGAGCGATCTAGCTATCCTTTGTTCCAAGGAGTTTATTAGCGAATATGGTTTAAGAGAGTACGATTTATCAGCAGGCTACCTCTCTAACCATCAGATCAAATGATAATGGATACCTACAGGGGAATTTTTCCACTAGTTCCATAACGTCCTAGGGCATCAAATTTTTAACAACCCACTAGAGCACTTTCTACCTTTTCAGTAGTTATGGGCGGACTGAGCAGAATTTCTCCATCACACTGAAAAAAAATATTGTACTTAAAACCAATTAATGGTTGTCATCAATATTTTGAACATTAATATTTTGAATTGGTCACTGTTACAATGAATTTTGATCATACATTGATAATTTCATACATAGAAACAATGTATGATGAAACATTAATCAATAAATGCAAGACATCGAAAATGTATGTTTTTTTTTTATCAATATAATGTCACTATTTATTGCTTCAATGTTATAAATTTATTAATTTATGCTCTTCGCCTTTAACACAATTATTTGTATATCATACACCTACGAACAGCGAACATAAAAACCAATAAACGATCATCGTTGATTTAATGGATGCTAAGCATTAATTTTACGAACCTAACCGTTAAATTCTGAATAACGCGCGCAAATCAATGCACCCGGACCATAGACTGAATACTCAAAACATTGACATCATGACATTCTCATAGACTTTTTGTTTTCGCGTCCTTTTTGTTTTGTGTATTTAAATGTATACAGTTGAAAAGTGAAGTGTGTTCCTAAATCTATTTTTAAAATTTGTTCCCAAGTAATACAACAAATGTAGAAATATAAGGTAAGTAGTAATCCTTTTATATAAATACCCATAAGTAAAGTACAAAACTAAAGTCAGTTTAAAATGAAAAAAACACAGTGCGGTATTCCTTTGTAATGTTGAAAACCCGCCGATACGAGGGGAGAAATTTTATGGGATCTTCATGGATAAGTGCTATCCGCTAAGCTATGTTCAAAGGTGCCAGTGGAAAGATAAGCCATTTAAAGTACACAATAAAAGACTCTCAAGAATCTTTTTATTTTGTGCTAAAACAGTTCAAGGAATAGAAGAACATATAATAAACCTTAAAGGAAGAAAATCTGCAATTCAACCGTATGGGTTCTATAAGTCTATTCTAAAGGCGCACACTGTTTACCTAAAAACCTGTTATTTTGATTAATAATAATATAATAAATGACTTTATTGAGAACTTAGAAAAGTTACACAAAAGGCGAAGTCGATGCACAGCCTCCTAGCTTAACATATTAGCAATACTAAAGATAGCTGCATAATAATAACAACAACAAAAACCCTGATACATAGAAAAAGGCAATGATTCCTGGATGCCGTGCGGCACACCACTACGCAATGTCCTGGGCCCAGACACTGCCGTCCCAAAATGACAACCTGACTTCTATCATTCAAATATGTTCCGAGTAGAGACACAGCAGACTCCCCAAAGCCGAGGTAACCCACAATGGCCAGCAACAAACGGAATGACATTGGGTTCTTTCCAACATGTTGGGAAGTTCCTCGTTTCTATATAGTAATTAACTAGATGCTGTATAAAGGGCATTATAAACGGACAACTACTACTACTAGCATATTAATACTGATCATGTCACTGCCTAGAGCATTTGACTTAATCCCAAGCAATGCATCAAGTATCTCCCCATGATCCACCATTGTAAATTCAAAGTTAAAATCAGGCCTAATTTTATTACCTAAGTAAAAGTTGATCGTTCCTGGGTCCGGATTGTTGGAAGAAGTGGCCACAAAAAAATCATTAATATTATCAACATCATGAATAGAAGACGGTATTGTGATATTTTCCCTTGCATAAATGTTTAGATCTCGTAATAATTTCCAATTTGGTTTAGAAGAATTTCCGCGGACTTTAGTTTCCAAATATAGTTTTTTCTCCCTATTCACCTCACATGTTTGGCATTTAATATTAACTAAATTAAAAATAAAGCCTTTAGATTTCGAGTGTCGTACAAATATAATTTAATTTATTTACAAAGCAGGTGCATCAAATCAATGGACGTACAGCAAAAAAATTTTGAGTCTTATTTGGGGTTTTAAGTTCTCTAACCATGGGTACTAGTATATTTGAACCATACTGCACTTTGCAGTACACATAATACATATGCTCGCGATTATTGATTGAATACAGAACAATAATCTCAATCTTTCGTAATAATAATTTCCGGCGAACATAATTACTTAAAACAATTATTATAACCCAATGTAATCATCAGCTAACATTGGTTTAACGTACAAAAGTCATAGATTCATGTTTATCGTTCGTAACATTAATAACCAGCTGACATCGGTTTTATGTACAAAAATCATAGATTAATGTTCATCGTTCGTAACATTAATAACCTGCTAACATCGGTTTAACATACAGAGGTTATAAATTAATGTCCATCATTCGTAAGATCAATAACCGGCGAGCATAAATTTATGTTCTTTATTTATTAAATCAACGTACAGAATTCGCTACCGAATTAATGTACGAACGTTCATTGTATTAATGTCACCCATCATCGGCTCAAATTTAATGTTGACGTTCATTGATTTGAAGCACTTTTTTATTAATATCACGTACCTTTTCGGTTCAGTGCATCCTCTAGTAAAGTAATCATAGTTGTACTCACGTAGGGTTATGATTTTTATTTAAAATATAGGACAATAAATTGTACAGGTAAATAGATGGAACTGTAAGAAGACCGTTTTTGAAGGGATCTCTGCAGGTGGCTCTGCAAGGTATTTTAAAAATATATCTAATTGCTCGTTTCTGGAGTATGTCAATCTAAGTACCTACCCCAAACCATTCATTATCACCGGATAAATTAATGCATAGTAAAAAGAGATTATTGCACTCAAATTCATGATGTCATTCATCATTTATACAACATGTAAAAAATAATTGTTAAGAAAGATGGGTGGTATTTGACCTTTTCCATTACCACACAAATTTTCCTACGAATCTAAAGATTCAACAAACAAATTTGTAAAAAAGGGGTGTGGGAAACGCGAGATATAATTTTTCCTCAAAAACTGTCGGAAATTTAAGCGGATCCCAAGAGAAATTAAAGCAGATGCTAAAATGTTTGTGCAAACAGTCTACATAAAATTCGAGCCAAATTGTTGTTTATACAATGCGGATTTACCTCTAATTTATGCGTAAAGTGAATTCCGGAATTATTACCGTACTCAAGGATATTACGGTTGTCATTTTTCTTATAATGATTTGTAAAAAAGATTTTTTAATTAAGCCATTTATAAAAAATATACAGGTTGTCCGTAAAATTGTACATTTGTAAAAGAAAACCCAAAATACATCAGTTTTGGTTTATGTTTAGGAATTTCGTAGCGCACCTTTGAGTTGCTGCTCTCGTCCTGAGTAGAACGATGTGCCACATGTGGGGGTAACATAAGAAAATTCTTGTGAAATGGCACTTAACCTAAGCTATATTATTTGACAGTATGGAATTTGGACGAAGCCAAAGTTTCGCGAAATTTTTCAATCACAGCAATCTAATTCCATTTTTCGGCCGAGATGAATCTTTTAAGTTACTGTAAGCAACACAAATAGCGCTCGTATGTCAAAACGTTCTGAGTACGTATAACCTCAAAAATCTCCAACCTTACGATAGAGCTGTCAGCTGCCAGATTGCAAGACCAGGGTTGCCAAATCCCGAAATATAAAAGGCAACCCTCGTTTTAATTCAAAATAAAAATAACATAGCCAATAAAAGTGTTTAGGTTATCATTGTCGATACTAGGGGCGGGAGATGCTCACATGTGAAAGCGCGCATCGATGTGATTATGGTATTAAAGTACATTGGTCGCGTGGATCGATGTTGGATTGGGTGGACGGTGCTCCCGGCCGAGTCGGTAAACTTGCCTATGACTATATAGTCGTGGGTGCTGGCATCTAGCGGTCGATGACCGTGGTTCGCTAAAACTGTAGGTCCTAGAATTACAAAGATGGCTGTATTACCTAGTGCAGAGGCCAAATAGAAAAAAAAAATTGTCGATACTAAACAATAGAACTATCACAGCTTCAGTCCCCTTCTTCCAACCGACAACCCACTTAATAATGGTTGTCCAAAATTAATTTTAATTTTAATAAAAAAAATACTTTTTTTTCAGATATTAAAATAATTTTTATTTCAGGTTATTACAACTAGGTTCCGGTTAAAAATGAAAAATTATGTCGGTTAAGTGACCCCCTTACTGGCTCGGCAGGCTCCCAATCTTTTACCACAATTATCAATCACGTTTTGCAAGAAATTGTTGTAAATTGTTGATATCTGCTCGATAATGTTGCTTTTAAGCTCGTGAACTGTTGTGGGCATAAGCAATAATGCTGTACAGTTTCGATATCAAAAAACTCCACAAAAAAAACTAAGGATGTCAAATCGCACGACCTTGATGGCCAATTTACTCCTCCTCTACGAGAAATAATGCGTTTGTAGAACTTTTCTTTCAAAAGATCCATTGTTTCTCTTGCTCTTTGACAAGTGGCACCATCTTGTTAAAACCACATATTATCTACGTCTAAATCATCAATTTACCGCCACAAAACGCTTTGGATCATCTCCTTGTAGCGATTTCCATCGATCGTAATCGCGTTTCCATATTCGTTTTCAAACAAATATGGTTCGATGATTCCTCTGAACCGCAAAGCATAACTTTTTCTGGATGTAATGGTTGCTCTAAGGTAACTCTTGGATTCTCTTCACCCCAAATGCGGAGTTCTGCTTGTTAACGTAACCATTGAGCTAGAAATGGGCTTCGTCAGTAAAGATTATTTCGTTAAAAAAATTTCATTTTCTTCTTGTTATTCAATGGTTCAAGAATCGAATTGCCGATGTAATGCGTGGTCAGCTGGTTTTAATTCTTGGGCCTGCTGGATCTTATAAGCCTTAAAATGGAGATCATGATGCAAAATGTTAAATAATGTGAATCGTTTGATGTTTAATTGCTGCGAACGATGACGAATGGATGTTTTTGGATCTTCTTCAACCCCTCTGCTCACAGCTGCTATATTCTCGGGTGAACGACCACTACGTTGATAAATTCTGTTTCTGTTATCATGAACAGATTCAGTTTCTTCAAATTTCTCAACGATTATAGCTTGATGGCACGATTTAACGGAGCATTTTCTCTACCGTTCTAAACTTCCTAATTACACCTTGAAAACTATTGGCATTTCCAAAAAATGTTTTAATATTAAAAACACGTTGTTCCTTCGTGTAACGTTCCACATCAACTAACTGGAATGTATTTAGAATCTGAAAATAAAAATTTTGGACACCCTTTACAATCTCACTATATCCAAAAGACAAACTCATTGTATAATTATTCTAAATAAATATTATGCCATTCAACACGTACTCAATAAATGTCATATTTGACAATATAATTTTCCAAACGCACTCCCAATACACAAATAACAGTCACACGCTAATTCTGAAGCTCTAAAACATACAAACCTAAACACCATACCTTTTAATAAACCTCACAGAATAATCAAATCAATATCTAAATCTCTCCACACAAAAACGTAAATATTGCAAGTTGTGAGCTGCCCGAAGAGCTCGGTTCGCCTCGCGATATTAACAACTACTTTGTTGGCGTGGCTGGAGGGTGGTTTGTTGATGTTGAGGTTTTGAACTTTTACAAGAGCAACCGTTTCATTGATAATTCTATGTTTACCTTTACAGAAATCAGTACCGATGATATTTTGACTAGTTTAAGACTGATGAAATTTAATGCTAGTGGAGTTGATGCTATCAATGCAAAAATGCTTAATCTCATCATTCCTTTTTGCTCCGAAATCATCAAAAATCTATTTAACGATTGTATCCGTAGGGGTCAATTTCCAGCACATTGGAAGTCTTCTGTTGTCATTCCGATGCCTAAGGTGTCTTCGCCTAAATCTTTCAGCGATCTGCGTCCTATTAGCTTGCCACCTACCATCTCCAAGATGCTTGAAAGAATAGTATCGTTTCAGTGGCGAGGTTATTCGAATCGGTTCCATATTTTACCTATTGTACAATCAGGATTTCGCCCTAGACACTCCACTTCTACTGCTCTGTTAAAGGTGACGAATGACATTGCGTGTGCTATGGATAAGTCAAAGTGTACGATATTGGTCTTGCTAGACCCGAGCAAAGCTTTTGATCTGGTTAATTTTGACCTCTTGGTAGGCAAGCTTCAATATTTGGGCTTTGACGAAGTTTCATTGCAATGGTTTAGCAGATATCTGTACCAAAGAAAGAAATGTGTAGGAATCAGATCAGATTTCTCAGACTTTAGAGAATTGAACTGTGGCGTCCCTCAGGGAAGTATATTGGGACCATATCTCTTTTCAATTTATACTTTCGATTGGCCTATGAGCCTGGGCCATTCAGCAGTACATCTTTACGCGGATGATGCCCAAATATACTCCCATTGCTCTGTTGCCGAGTTTCCGGACACTTTGTGCAGGCTAAATCAGGATCTTGTTCAATTTTCGGCTTGGTGTGGGCGTCATGGCCTGAGGCTGAACCCCAGTAAGATTTACAAAATTCATGTCCAATAAGTTAGCAATAGAAAAAATATGATAGAAGTTAAAAAAAAAAGTAGTAAGTGGTATATATTTGGATAGTGAATTTTATTTCGAAAATAAAATATGCAAAAAAATAAAAATCGTCATAATAGTCAAACTATTTGTCTTTTACTAAAAAAATATAAAAACTTTATAGGATTAGTATTAAAGAAGAATATATAAGAATGTGTTTGCAGAGAAACAAAAAAAAATCATAAATAAAGACCCTGTATCTTGTCAATAATTCAAGATGTCGTTGTGCAGTTTACAGCATTAGGCAAAATTCGAGCTCGAAGCAAGCAGGGTCTTTTCTATCAAAACTGATTTTCCCTGCACCTAAATTCTGCAAAAACATTTACTCTATGTGTGCCTCTGTATCGTTTCGGATTTAATTCGAAAACGACAATTTCGAAGTTGAAAAAGTGTTAAAAGTTGCTAACGACTAAAAAACGAGATTGCAGCATGCATAATAATAGGAAATTTAAAGCAAGATGAACTCGAGAAGTAAAGAAAAAGTAAAAAATAGATCAAATAGTTTTTTTCCTAATGAGATTCGCTGTTTTATTAATCTAAGCGTTTTAGCGTATATTTTAATACGGGCTTGTACTCTTTGAATTTATTTTAAATGGAGTCTCGTTAAAATTAAGTATTTAACAGTCATACCGTTGCGAGTTTTCTTTTTGTAGTTTTATCTTGGATGGAGAATATATTTTCCCGTTGATATGATCTAGCTAGCTTTACTAGTTTAATATAAGAGTTTTTTTTTAAACATTTGGGGAATTATAAATTACACAGGTACTTGTAGATAAGAGATTTGTTTAATAAATCCTTGAAGCTAGCTTAATTCAGTATACAGCTATAACTTTTATGCATTTAAAATTTAAAAATCCCGATGGCAGCTAGTCGGTAATGTAGATTTCCGATTTAAATATTTTTTATTTATATTTAGTCCAACACTGACAACAACTACTATTAATATACAAATAATAGAATATTCTGACAGTCGCCAAATATAACCAAAGTATCATCTGGACAGTTATTTTAACTGAAGTACCGATTATGAGAGTATGCAATTTATCAGGTTCATGTCGAAAGAATCGGGAGGGTACAGAGATAATTTTTAAAATATTTATTTTCCAAGGTTAATGGTCACTCCTTTTTTTTGAAAATCTACTTAAAACCGGCGTCCACCCTTAAGAAAAGGAAAATAAACTGCATGTTTGTAAGGCAAAATGGAATATAACACATACTGGTCCAGGCGATTTCGCAATCTCGAACCAAAAGGTTGATATACTATCTGTAATTCTTGCAAATTTTACTTTCAGTCTTCCCAGCGCTTCTTAAACTTCAGATTCAGCAATTTTACGATGTCAGGAAAAATATTATGTACGTGGAGACTCACTCATCATATTTTCAATAATACCAAAAGTTGGAAATCAACATTTTGCTGATATTCAATGTTATGACCGTTATAACGTATATTTCTGTGTAAGCGTCCAGAATTCATTAAATATTAGAGAGTTTTTAACGAAATATAACATTGTCTCGGTCTCAAAAAGAAGATAAAAAGGAATGTGATAATGCCTCATAAAGTGAAAATGGAGATTTTTCTAAATATTACTCGAGACATTTTTGGATCAATAAAGTTATGCACATTTAACAAATTTGCTATATTTTAGCCATGTTATATTTTGCAGCAAAAATGCTGTTATTTTTCTGGAAGTTAGCCAGAATATTGCACTGTTCTCCATATAAGACGTGAACGATAAAACTCAGCTTTATATGTGTATCTGCTCTACAGTGAGGAGATAATAAAAAATAAATACTCGTATAGAACATCGTTTTATAGTTGTTGTTATTTGTGAAAAAGGTATTTTAATGCATTTGGTTTATTTCTCATATATGACATCCCTAGTCTCTAGCCGAGAATCTTCATTAAAATTTTCATTGCCTACATAAGCTTCTACTTTTTAAATAATTTTAGAAACAATGAATAGAACTGAGGATGCTCATGAAAAAAAAAATGCTTAAGCTTTACGAGATACATGGAATCAAAAATTTTTATTTTCGTCTTTTCTCTTAGCATTCTAAATTGTGTTTTCTTAATGAAGTCGATTATTTTGCTGGGTGGGGTGGGTTCTTGCATTTTTACCACTGATGATGATGCTAGAGAGCTTCGAAAGATGTTTGGTTCGTTAGTACCCAACTAACAATTTAACTTTTTTAATTGCTGTAAGAACATTTATAAAATATATTTTATAAAACACCCATTGTTTTATAAACATTTTCACAATGTTCTTACGCGCCTTATAAACACGAAAAAGGCGCAGATTTATAAAACAAATCGACTCTTTAACGGTTCTATAAATGTTGCTTGTTGCTATTATACAATAGTTTTTAGAACGTTTATAAATATTTAATAAAAATCAAATAAAACTGTTATAAACATATTTTATAAATCTTTTATAAGAGCCTCAATTTCAACATTTTTGCTCTCAGCGGCAACAGTTAAAGGATAAAAACGTTTTTTTAAAATACCTTTTTATACAAAATTATTTTTTAATTATTATGCATTGTTGTTGGTACACATTAATAAAATCTGAACAATCATGGAGGTAAAAATAATATAAAACGCTATAATACCCAATAATGAATAATAAAATAAGTCAGATAAAATTCACCCATGAGCAGATTTGGCTGCGAAACAAAATTTACTGTTAAATATATTGTATATTATTACTAAAATTTTAATGCGCCTCGTGAATTATGTAAATTAATGAATTTAGATTTTATAAATTATATAAAATATTTTTTTTATTGTCACTTATTGTTGAAAATAATCTTTTGGTATATCCTTCATTATGTAATGACTGATTCTGTATACCTTACTAGCTAAGATAATTTTACAAATTATAAAAAATATTAATTTTAAAAGTTTGGTCAACATGGCTAACAATTTAAAGAAACCAAAAATGGCTTCTTCCTTATACGATGCTTATAAAACAAAATTATCTCAACACAGACGAGTATGCTCTTTAGATAGCTATTATAAAATAACTGCAGAATTGTTTTATACAGGGGTGTATTCGTTAAAAAACATAAATCTCATTATATTTTAAGGGTAATATAAAATTAATATTACCTGAAACCCCTTTGATAGCATAAGAATGATATGATGATGATATGATTCTTTTATATCTATCATATGGACACTAGCCAAAATATAAGTAGATACCTATGTTTTATGTAAACGTGAAGAATTTTTTATAAACCAGTCATGGTGTAAAAAAGTATATATTTCACTAAGCTTGATAATGAATAATGAAGCTAATGACAAGTATTTTTCTTGAAGTTTTATGTATTTAGTTATCCTTTGCCGTTATTTAAAATAAATTAATAGTGAAACATACTAAAACAAGCTTTTATATAAATGCTCTAAAAAATCAAAATTTAATTAAAAGGTGCTGCAAAAAATATATAAGATAAAATGTATACAAATTAATCAAGTCTACTCCTGTCTACTTGAAGTATTCGTGCTTGATACTTTGATGTTTGTGTGAGTCGCCGCCGTGTGTCACATCGTCGCAATATTGGAATAATAATAAAATAGTAAACAGAGTTTTACAAAACAAACTTTAATATAATATGTTTTATAAAAGCTTTTAATGTGTTCTTATAAAACAAAATGCTTTTATAACTACTCTCTTATTAGCTTTTACGGGAGTAATTTAAACATAACCTAAATTGAGCTCTTTGTTTATGTTATGTAGGTATGTATGTTATAACTGCCGTTATTAAAACGGTTTGTTGAGTGTCTTTAAGAGAGTTCGAGGATCTTGAGGTAGAAAATTTGGCATGCGTTTATTGAGTATAGCAAAAAGCTTCTTCTGGAAAAATGCGGAACATGATTTGATACTGCCCATGTTTTCTCTTAGTTTTGCATTTTTTTCTAGCTCACTTGTTGTGCTTGAAGCATGATATTGATCACCAATTCTCTATTTCGGCTACCCGCTCACCATCTCGTAATAATTCCTCCTGAGAATTTATCAGTCTCCAAAATATTTGTTGTGTTATAAATTGTCATTAGTTTGATTAGATTCCATTACAGTTTCCTACTCATTATTATAGTCACTAATGCTTTCCCTTTGATAATTTATAATATTGTAATTAATTTTCTATTAAATGCACAACTGCTTTTCGTTTGGACATTTTAAACCTGTGTATGATATAACAATAAATATCAGTTGAAAATAAATAAGACTATGTTATATATTAGTTCTAGGTAATGTTTATGACAGCATTTTAATTTTATAAAATATGCATTGGCAACATATTTATTTTTTTATTGTTTTTAATAAAATAACTAAAAAAAAATTTTGTAATTATTAATTTGCGCACAAATTTGCTGCAGCAAACAAATCGCTCTTAATAACGACAATAAAAAAACTATTTTATTATTACGAAACGTACTTTAACAGAATAATTTTATAATTGTTTTTAAAGGAACAAGTTAATCCAGACTAGTACTTTTACAAAATGCTTTTAAAACCAATTATCATTCGGAACAAATTCGTCCTATAAAAAATATTTTATAAACGTTTATAAAACTGTTACGATATCATATTTTATAACTATTTTATTATTTTGCTGTAAAAACGTTCTTAAAACAGTTTTTCTAACAGAAAAGTTTAACACAGCAGTTTTATCACCAAACGAACCTTTAAAGAACAAAAAAGTTTTTACTAAGCGGCAATAAAATAATTATAAAATATATTAGTTCTTTAAGAATGTCGAATTGCTAGTTGGGTAAGATACTCAAAGAGAAGTTTATTAAAAGTATTTCGTGGAATTCGACTCCACTAAACTCCAGTATGTTCACCGATGTTTTTATTTATTACAAATTGTAAAATTTAATTTGTATCAAAAGAAAAAAAATATTTATATAATGTTTAGATTTTTTATGAACATCACCATTTACGCCTTGCTTCTTAAATAATGTAACAACACTATAGTCTAGGGTTAAATGGAGTTGTTAATTCTTGGTCGGCCATCGTTTGTGAACTTTGTTTCACCGGGCATATTGCCTGCTCACAATAGATGTGGCCACATACATCTTGTTGTCAACCAACATTATTTTACAATAAACAAAAACTGAACACAAATAAATAATAATTCAAGGAACAAACTTTTTTTAAGAATTGTTTTTCAAAAATAACACAAAAATTGCAAACCCTACATTGCTTGTCCTATAACTTTTTTATTAAAAATCGGGGTGCATTTGCGAGGTTTTTTATACCGTGGTTTGAAATTTAATACACATTTCTTTAAATTAAATAAAAGTACCTAGGTATGTGACTGTAATAGGGGAAAGTATACTGAGACGGCATAGTCAGTGAGATGGCATAGCGCCTATATCTGCGAAAATCAAGGCAGATATGGCACCACCGACGTTGAGAGGGATGGGTAATGCGTTGGCGTTTGTAACGATACCATTTTTAGTTCGTTTCTATTCGTTGTCGAGATGTTGCGTAACATTGTTTAAAAATCAACGTCTCAAACTTTTGTTTGACAAAGCTTTTTGTGTTTATTTTCGGACGCCCTTAGCCAGCATAAGGTAAGTTTTAACATATTTTCTACCTTTTAAGTATACTGTTGAAACCACTGTTGCTGGTTTACTGATTGTTTACAGTTTTAGATTTTTTAAGATTATTTTTTGTTTGCACGTGTGTGTGCGTGAGATGGCATAGGTACTGGTTATCTAAGATGGCATATATGCCATCTCACACAACACCACGACTTTTACCTCAGTCTGGTTGTATGTATCTACTCGTATCATTTTTATAAATTATTAATTTCGTTTCAGAAATGGCTCCATATATTGGAAAGTCTTCTCGGCAGTCATGGGATGCGAATCAAATGAAGGAGGCTATCGATGCTGTTCGGAGTGGTAAAATGGATTGGTTGTTGGCGTCCAAAACCTATAATGTTCCATTTACTACATTGCGGCGACGTGCTCATATAGGCAATAGTTCGAAAGGATATTTAGGTGGACACAAGACTACGTTTGATGCGAATTTGGAGAAAGAATTAGTCAAACATCTACAAGATTTGGAAATCCGATTCTTTGGAATGACATCAGTTGATGTTAGAAAGTTAGCATATCAAATAGCCGTTAAGAAAAAAAATTCCTCATAGATTTTGCAATGAAAAACAAATGGCTGGTAGAGGTTGGTTAAAATTGTTTAGAATGCGGAACCCTACAATATCTTTTCGCATACCGGAAGCTACTTCAGCTGCAAGGGCCCGCGGTTTTAATAGGCCACAAGTTCAAATATTCAAATATTTTTTCGTTGCTTAACCGAGATACTAGAAGGATATAAATTTGAGCCACAGCAAATTTGGAATGTTGACGAATCCGGGTTTAGCACAGTACCATCACAGCATGCCAAGATTTTTGCAACTAGAGGTCGAAAGCAGGTTGGTGTTTTAACGAGTGCTGAGAGAGGCCATCACTTCACATCAGTTTGCTGTGTAAACGCTCTGGGAACATATATTCCGCCAGCTTTTATATTTCCAAGAAAACATATTAAATTAGATTTAATGGACCAAGCTCCATTTGGTTCCGTAGGATTTGCCCAAGAAAAGGGATGGATGAATGGAGAGGTGTTTCTTAAATGGTTACAACATTTTGTTAAACACAGCAAAGTTACACCTCAAAATAAAGCCTTATTGCTTTTAGATGGGCATTCCAGTCACAAGAGTCTCGATGTTTTAACATTTGCAAAGCAGAATGGCATTATAATTTTCTGTTTTCCGCCACATTGTACCCACAGACTCCAGCCGCTAGACGTTAGTTTTTTGGGCCTTTAAATACATTCTATAATCAAGAATTGAATGTCTGGCTGAAGAGCCACCCTGGTCGAACGGTAGCTCACCAATAAGTTTCGGGTATATTTAAAGAGGCGTTTCTTCGAGCTGCTACAGTTAAAAATGGGCAAAGTGGATTCGCGACTGCAGGAATATTCCCACTAAATGAAAATATTTTTCCTGATTGGATGTTCGCACCTGCGGATGTAACTGAACAAAAATTACCACTGGTATTAGAAGTTGGTGCTGATGCTATGGTACAATCAGTCACAGACGCCACAACCGTCCAAGAACAACCTGGTCCTTCATCGTCCAAAGATGAACAGACAGGACCATCATCATCCAAAGACACACAAGTTAAAGAGCCAAATGGACTTTTAATAACCATCCAAGAACCACTTGATCCTTCATCGTCCGAAGATAAACAACCAAAATCTTCGTCATTCAAAGATGAACAACCTGGAATTTCGTCGTCTATAGATCGGACACAGGACCTAAGCATATCAGAAATTTCTCCATTGCCAAAGGCAACTGCTACAACGAGGTCAAATCGTAAAAAAGGAAAATTCGGAGTTCTAAATGCTACGCCGGATATTGATGAACTAAAGTTCGAAGTGGCTAATAAGAAAGCTACAGTTTTAAGAAAATCTGCTAATCGCTCGGCCAAGAGAAAAATCTGCGTACCAACGTCCTCTGATAGTGAAAAAGAACCAGAGTTTTCTGGATCCGAAGAGGAAGAAGATCCGGCCTGCATCTATTGCCTTGGACCATACAGTATGTCACGAAGCAAAGAGTGGTGGCTACGTTGCCAACTATGTCAAAAATGGTGCCCCGCAGACTGTATAGGCCTACCTAGAACTGCAAAAAATATAATTTGCGATATTTGTAACTAAAACACAATAATTTTAGGTGTATGCCATCTCACCTGTAGGAGGTATGCCATTCATGCATATTGGAGGGTGAGATGGTTTTTGTAAGAGTTTACATTTTATTTCATTTTTTCAATTCATATGTTTTTAGAATTAGTTGTTGCGAACATATTTTATCGAAAATAAAACAAATTTTCACACATATTTTTGTTTTTCCTTATCTAGCAAGGATTTAATTTTTATGAATTATTTTTAAAAAGTATGCGATCTCAGAGTATTTTCCCCTAGTTGAATTCTGTCAAATATAAATTAGGAGACAATAATATGTCAAGTTGAAGTTACGTCAACTGTTTTAATTATATTTATTATTTATTTAATTCATATAATAAATGCTATTATTATTATTATTAACCCTAAATCGGTATCGATATTCAATTGCATGGTATCGATACGTAAATTTTAGGTACTCCTATCACATATACTTTTACGCTAAAATTTTAATAGATATATTTTTTAATGATACCGAATAAATTAATTGAAAATAGTTTATTACGAACAATAAACATATATACAAGGAAATGAGAACTAAAAATCATTTAGATTACGTTATGGTAAATTTAAAAAAATTACTTAAATATATTTTGGACTTGGACAAAAGGAATACTGATTTTAGAATTTTGAGCCAAAGGTTACAATTCATGTTTTGGCACATTTGATCAAATGTATCAACGACACCTTTCGTGGCATTGTGTGTATGGATGGTGAGTTGATTCATTGTTAGACCTCTTGGTATTATATGATCGCGTATTGGTGTCGATATGTAAAAAATTCGTAGATTAAATGACGCTTATTGGTAACGATCCTTAAAATTTACGTGTAGAGTTTCAAATAACGATACATATTCGCTCTAGCACTATCAATTACGCACTACGTATCGAGTAAACTGATGCAGGGTTTAAGTAAGCATAGGTGGAGGGTCGACATGAGACACGCACGTATGGTCCGTCTGGAGGAAAATCTGTAATTTGAATGCGTAAATTTTACGTACGATACCATTCTAGGGTTAACGTCATGGTATTTCGCAAGTTTAAAACTACGTAAAAGATGTGTGTGCTTCAAATGACCATAATGAAAACAGAAGTGCAACGTCGGGAATAGGTTACCTGAACGTTAGGTTCCTTCAAAAATTATGTTTTTAAGTTGAATAAAAAAATCCTTGAAAATTGACATATTTTAACCTTCCAAATTGTGCTGAAACTACTTTGAAGCAAAGCCTACAACAACTTCTATTAGTGAGTGTGTCGAAGAAACTGGTATTAGTTTTGGTTCAGTTGATAGCATTTCAGTTGACTGAAGACCATCGCTGAGGACGAGAAAACTTATGGGAAATAGGTGTGCGGGATCTATAGGCCGACGAAAGTTCGTTTTCAGCATAAGGGAAAAAGTAGTCCATATTATTTGAGTGGAGTGAGATGTTATATATAAGAACGAAAGTCTAATCTCCACGAAATAAATTTAATAAATCTCTCTAGGAGTCATAAATTCAACTATACATGTTTCAAGACATCATCAGTGGTTCAGTTAATGGTTTACAAAAAGCTAGCTTGCAGTGTGCGATTAACTATTTGTCATGTTATAGATTAAGTAAAATATCAAAGATATGAAACCTTTATTGTATGATGTGTAGTAATTGGCAGATATATTTTATGGCCTATATTTATAACTGAAAAGTTAAGTCGAAAGGTTAACTTAGGGCTTCTTCCGCCAGAAATAGCTAATTCAATCAAATGTGGCAAACAGAGCAACAAAGCCGGACACCTCCGTATTATATAACTGGACAAGAGGAGTAAAAGGTTTCCTCAATACAGAGTACCAATGGTAGATTGGGAGGAGTGGGACTCTTTCTTGGCCCTCAAACAGCCTAGATTTAAACTTAATGAATTTCTGAAGAACTAAAAGGCATAATTCCAAAGGTTTGCCAAGAGCTGATAGAAAAACCAGAAATTCCTCGTTAAACAACATAATTTAAAATAATTTATTTATTACTATTATTTGTTATTGCATAAAAAATATATGGTTATCGGATGCGCTTACTAATTTTTAACACCCTGTATATTATAATCATCAGTTGTTATTCTGTTAGAGTAAAATAATTTGAAATTATATCTTTGAGTAGAATTTTTATAAAAATCCACAGCAACCAATAAATATTTTCTGCCTTAAATACCAAACGAGCGCCGGACATTGTTTAATTTAGAACATGTCAGAGTGACCCAGAAATGTTAACGAACATTTAGTGGCGAAACCTCTCCTCGTCCAAATAGAAGTTGTTGGGTGGCTGACATGCCTGAACCGAATGTTCGGGATAGTTGATTGATCAATTGTATATCTCTCTCTCTCTGTTTCCCTTTTCTCGTTCAGCTCGAATAAAACCAACAAATCGAACGTTTTATTATATTGCGACTTCACTCTGCCCCAGTCCAGTACGGGATGGCCACTTTCAATAACGTACATATTTTCGTTCTGCAGATAAACTGAAATATTTGTTGGTGAACACAGGATAACAAAACTGCTTGAGCAAAAAAAAAACTACGAAGTTAATATAAAAAAAAATATTTTTCAACATCGTCATCATTCATACTCACCATGTAACAATAAGATCTGATTCAAGTTCCGACTTTACAATGAGAATCAACTGATTAACTTCATTCGTAGCTGTTGAAGATCGATCTCGGAGGGTCCTTATCTTTATCTGTTATATTAAAACGATCTTCTTTACTGCTACTATTGGTTAATTTCTTCGTCAGAACGTCAATCCATAAATCCCCTAACGATCTTTAGTTACTATCCCATCGTGGGAATAATTATGCATTGTCGCTGAGTAAAGAAGACCATTTTACATAATTTAAAGGTCAAATACAATGAATCTCCATTAAAATTTACCTTAAATACAGCAAAACCGACTTCAAAATTTTAGCAAACCAAGATTAATGTTATGAACAAAAAAACTAAAAGATGAATAAATAAGAAATATTTTTCGCTGTTAAATAATCTTTATCGATAATAAAATAAAAATAATTTTATTACATAAAGCACAAAATTGCTGCTTTTACCTACGTAAGGGATTTTTTTTTAACTTAGCAGTGACTACAGCCTATACTCACTAAAGATCTGTGCACAGCGAAGAGATTTTGCAGAATGGATTATTCAGCATCATAGATGCTGATTTTTCGAGCAAAATCATCCTAAGCAACGAAGCACATTTTTACCATGATGGGTTTGTTAATCGCCAAAACTGCCGCTGTTGGGGTTCGAAAAACACGTCACTGTTTGGTGTGGATTTTGGGCTGGAGGCATAATTGAACCCTACTTTTTTGAAAATGAGGCTGGTCAAGCAATTATTGTTACTGGTGCTCGATATCGCGACATGATAACACAGTTCTTTTTGCCGAAATTGGACTTCAAGAGTATATTTTAAATTAAATCTGGCACGTCTGCAATTTTTCAGAAAGACACAGACGAGTAGCATGGAATGGAAGTGGTCATCAACGTAAATAAAACAAATCAAATTAACTTCATCATTCTTCTTCTTCAATTATCTGTTATCCCAATGCGATTAGTACGATCATGATGGCACTACTACCATTTACATAAAATAAACAGGCGCTTAATATTCCCGGATTAACCACATTTTTACATAGTACGATCTAATTTCTACCTGTAACTGTTTCACCAACAATAAATGTAGAAGGCTACACTCATGAAATTGTATTTCTAACATTCCCTATGCATCCAGAATATTATTTCAACCGTAGTAAATGCAATGCTGTTGGTACCTACTCACATTTTGTGTTTATATGCAACTAATTTGACAATGATAAATTCGTTGTGGTCTGGAAAATAATAAAAGCATATATATAACTAGTTCATTTTGAATCAGCTAGCAAAATGTTAACAAATTAAAATTGTAACGAGTTATTTGGTTTCCCTGTCCGAATTTAATTAACCTGTTATGTATGAGATATTTTTTTTCAGTCTGTGTGTGCTGGTAAGTGGAATTAATTATTTTGACAGAAAGCTTTACCGCGTACTAATGGATTAGGTTACTAAACGGAATGTTATTGTTTACAGGGTGCAATTTTGTTTTCTGAAAACATGAAAGAAGGTGACTGGGCCATTCACGCAGTACGATCTCCGATGCGATACAAAGGTTCAGAGAAACTGGTTCTTATTCAAGAAGACTTGAACAGAGAAGACGAAGGGCCACAAACGCAGTTGAAGGTCGATTTCTTCGTCTTCAGGTTCTTCGAGAGCGAACAGCCTCTGCTCTAGCTTTGGTTAGAAGACTAGTAGATGTTCACGGTACCTTAGTTTCACCTGATACCGTACGCAGAAGGTTAGCAGATGAGAATCTAAAATCTCGGGTACCTGCTACAGATCCTCTATTAGATGCAGGTCATCGAAGGCAGCGCCTGGAATTTGCTTGAACTCATGCAGATTGGGACATGAACGAATGGCGAAATGTTCTCTTTACAGACGAGTCTCGTTTCACGTGATATTCACCTGACGGACGTCAAAGAGTATGGAGAAGGCTCGAAGAAAGATATCCTCAATGTTTTATCTCTCCGAGAGTGCAATTTGGTGGTGGATGGGTAACGGTCTGGGGCGGTATTTCATTGGAAGGCCGTACGGTCACGGGGGTATCAACGCTGATCGCTACATTAGAATGTGCTTAGAAGAACATGTGGTACCTTATCATTCATTCTTTAATGTTAACGTGGCTTTGAAAATAATATTTCGTAATTCTCTTAGATACTTTCTCACACCTATGGTCTGGCAACTATGCCAAGATATATTTCCTTGACTCAGAGAACTTCAAGCCAATTACTTAAAACTTACAATATTCCAAAATATTTTTGATAAAGCAACAAAACGAAATTCTCTTTTCTTTCTTGAACGGCTAAGAATTTAACTAATACAAATTTGTTGATAATAATGTAGCCTAACATTGGTTGAATGTATTCTAGGGGATCGCCTGGATCAGAACTTAATCATTATCGTCAGTGTCGTTCTCATTTAATTCTAGAACTACAATTCCATCATCCTGGTCTGATGAGACATGAACAGAGGGACCAGAAACACTTTTTTCAGGTTCTACTCTAAGCATTTTCTTTCGATTTTTGTAGCACTGTGTCTACTAGTTTTAAGTATTCTGTCAGACTGTCGGAAACTTCTGTTTCAACGTTTTCCGGATCAATGTTATCATCGGGAAGTTTTCGTAATACTCGAACAGGATCAAATGGTATAAAACGAAAAATTAAATTCTGTTTAACGGTTCTTTTTTCTCTAGTAGCACCTTTTGGTGGAACCTTGTCCATGTTGTCAAGACATATATTGCGGTAATAAAAGAGGAAAATATCGTTTTTTGGAATTCCTGTGGATTTTGTGTTCCTCATTTTCCATGCTGTTAATGTCTTTCTCCAACTTTCCTCAAACGGACGGAATAAGGCAACATCCAGCGGTTGGCATAGATGCGTGCAATTGGGCGGGAGACACACAAAAGAATTATTGTGCTCTTCGTACCTTCTCTAAACAATTAAAACAATTAAAATGAGAGTGCGTGTAACAAAAAAACTGTCGAAAACCACTCATACATGTGAGCATTTCTATCCATCCGTGGCTTGTACGATTACATCGATTTCTCCCAGAACAGCAAATCTTAACACAACAAGAGATTGACTAGGTCTTTGTAGTGATCAATCTCTCCCCGTTGAAATTTTAAGGTTATTGCATGATACAAAAATATTTGCTGACCTACGGCTTGAAAGGCAGCTCTCCCGCACTGGATCAATCAATGACTATCTGGTGATCACACTGCTCGATATGGGTAAATAGTTTTACAGCAACTAAAAGTTGTCAACTCAAAAAATAGATATTTTTGACTGCTGAATTTGGCTTATTTTAAGGGGGCACCGGTGTGGTCATACCACGTGTTTTCATGTTCCGACTAATGGATGAATGAAGAAGGGCAACCATAGTGCGAACATAAATTTGTGTGGTATACCACTAAACGATCAATCTCACCCCACAATACGACAACTGTACATTGTAGCAGCGTGCTGACGCCACCAAACCTTCAGTAACAAACTGCTGTATCTGTTCCCGTGACAGAACTTTGATTTCTTCGCTTTATAGCTGCTAGACTGTCGCTTTAGGAAAGCTCTTAATTTTTGGCATTTCGAAATGTCGATATCTTCTCTAGATGATTCGGTTCATGAAGTCCTATGTTTCATTCATTACTGCGACCTGCAATGTACCAAGATTCAAATCCGTTAGTTTTTCACTTAAAAAATAAAATTGAGTAAAACACCCTGTATATTTATACTGATTATTTAGGTAGTTATTTACCCATTACCATTACAGCTTTGAATCCAAAACCAAGCAAATTTATAATCAAGTTAATTATGAAAACATGATTTAGTTTTTCGCACAGCTTACCGTCGAATTTGTACTGCCGCAAGCCGTGTTATTTTATCGATCGTTAACTATTTATATGCAAAATTATTCATGAACTGTGCTGAAGAATAAAGTGATTGAGTTAAAATTTGATTTATAGTTTACTTTCATAATATTTTGCTAACACGTTCTTAATAAGATAAGGTAAATAGTAATTTGAATTACACATAGTAAACGTTCCGTGATTTTACTGTTCTGTAGGTACCTACTATTCGCTCATAATGCCTACAACCATCATAATTCTAATTTACGAGCTAGGATCGCAAATAGATAAAGGAGAGAAGATTATAAGCTACATTTGCAGCAGGACTATGAGTTTACTATATTTGCGTCTCGTTCTTTTGGAAATGTTTTGACGCTCGCAAACAAGAACATAGCAACTCTATCAGGACAGTTTTACAATAAAATGGTTAGAGTTTCAAGTGTTTTGTCTTAACTAAAGCACGACTTTTAAAGATTAAAATACGAGATTTTGATAGCGGCTAAGAGTATGATCTAGAAATATTTTCCAAAAAATATAAACGTAAATAAATGTTTAGTTTTTCTTTTGATTTAACTTTATCAAGATACGATGTTATTGCGATTGCTAATCTTAAAGTCGGTGAGATGGTATCTAAAGATACGCTGTAACTATTTTAAGTATTCCCGAAAATCTAATATCTTATCTAAACATAAAACCAATGTTACAACAACATCGTTATCTACCTGACTTGCTTTTTTTGTAATAATCTTTTATTGTATCGAAGTAGTCAAATGTAAAATTAAAGATAAAAAACCTGAGGAAGACAACGGTGTTTTTGTTGAAACGTTTTTTTACATTTAAAGGACAAAATAATGGAAACATCTTTCAATTTTTGATTGCACTAAAAAATTGTATGTAACAAAAAAAATTCGTCCATTGCTACATTAATTTAACCAGTGACACCCGGATAGATGGCCCAGCATTACTAGAGGACTTACGTCAAAGGATTAATTTTCATAACTGTGTTAATGTCTATTTTGATAATATTTCATTTAATCTAGTAAAACATTAATTATCGATTTCGAGAAAAACCACAAAATGGATATTTTGAATGTTAAAATCTAAATTAGAAATCTATGATCCTCATAACATTCAACAATAAGATAATTGTAATTATTTGTTCAGGTTTTCAACTAATGTGCCAATTTACCACCATTTAGTGAAGGATTAAAATATAATAGCCACAGAAGATAATAGTTGAAAGATAAATGACCCCATTAAGATCAAACTTGGTATTTCTACTAATGATGGGTCAGCGAACATTCCGCAGAATTAAAAACGCCCCATCGTATTTTTATTACTATGCAATGTAATTCTGAAATTCACACGAAATTTTAAAAATAAAGTACAAACCTCTATGTCTGTCGTGCCAACATCCTTGTCGATTTCTAAGAGATCTTCAAGTAAAAAATCTGCGTCGACGGTAGTAGGTTTTTGTAGAATACCCAATTGTTTATTTAAGGTAGCGAGATTGATTTCGTCTTCTTCCTTGCATTCGTGATCTTTCTCAGTAAAACCTGCTTTAGAATAGTTTATAGTTTTCTGAGAAACATTTTCACTCCATACTTTAACGACTTTGGTTATACACTCTTTAACCCTACAGTAGACGGGTGATTAATTGTTACGTGAAGAAATGGGCTGGGTCTGTGACACCCAGAAATAAATTACCAATTTTTCATAGAAAAAAAACCTTTATTTCGCAGTCATTTAACATCTATATTAAGGTAATTATTGAACAAACGAACTGAAAAGTATAATTCTTTAATTTTTGCAGCTTAGTATAAAAAGCTATAAGAATGGCTACATTTTTGACTTAGTTCCATTTTACACCCTGTATACAAGTTAGTTTGAAAATTTCACTGCGCATATTTGGCAAATTTTTGGTACAGTATGTTCTAAGCATATATATTTTTTACAAAACCGACAAATATATCTTGTTTTCCGATCTCTGCAGAATGCACATCTGCCACGTTTATTTGCCGCTATTTCAGCAGGCTCTGTAACTTCAGTGCCACTTATTCTAGCTGCAAGCTGTCGAATTTCGCGTGGCAAATATTGAGACTGTACTCTTGCTTTCACATTGTCCATTATAAGTTCCTTACCAAGTTGTTTTAGAAATATTCTACGCTCAACTTTGCTATTAGCACCATTTGCATTGCTTTTATATATCACGAAAGCATTTATTCCAGTGACATTCATAAGACCATATAGAATTACCATAGGCCATCTTGGCGTGTTTCTAGCTACATTATATCTTGCTGAAAGTTGATCAACGGTATCTACTCCACATTTAGTGGAGTTATAAAAAGCAAGTTATTATCTCAGGTTTGGTATCCTCGCCAGAATCTGGATCAATTGAGTCGTCGTGGTGAAGAGTTGACAAAAGAATAATTTGTTTATTTTTTTTTTTGGAACATACGAAACAATTGTCATATCTTTAGTAAACCCAAACATACTTGACTTCTTTGGACGTCTTGTAGAAAATTCACTTGGTATTTGTCTTTTATTTTTTCTTAGTGTTCCGACCGTGGTTAACTGATGATTTTTTAATAAATTTTCAGCAGCCTCAACGGAAGTGAACCAGTTATCCATTGTGACATCATTTCTCCTAGATTTAGATAACGGAAAGCACAATCTATTCACTACATCGAAAGAAGTATTACTAACACAAAATTGTCCTGGAGGTTGTTTTCCACGATAAACCTCCATATGATAAGTATAGAATGTGCGCGAGTCCACTAGTGAAAATATCTTTATCCCATATCTTGCTGGCTTGTTTGGGATGTACATCCTAAACTTACAACGTCCTCTAAATGCCAACAGCATTTCATCAATGGTTGTGTACATGCCCACTTTGTAGTATTTCTGGCAATTCCTTACCACATCCTCAAATATTTTTCTTATTGGCGCTAGATTATCCTGTCTTTTGCGTTCTTCCCTCGTTTGAAAATCATCCATTCGCAAACATCGCATCAAAAAAGGAATCTTCTAAGCGCCATTGTAGCAGGGAATATCTCGACTCCTGTTCCATCTTTAGACCAAAATTCGAAGATGGATGTTCTTCCTCCATGGTATACAACTGCCAAATACAGTAGGCCAAAAAGTGCTTTTAGTTCTACAACGGTTGTTCGTCTTATATCAGACTTATCTGCGTAGCGGTCAGATATTTTTTGAATCCCCTTATATCTGTCATGATGGAATCATTAAAAAAAAGCTGCCAACATTCTTGAGGAGATGATGCATTTTTAGCCTCGCCAATAACTCCAGGAAGTTTAACAATTATATTTTCCTGCCTTGTCCGGGCATTCTTGTGAGGAACAAATTTATTCCATTTTGTACCATCTTTGGGTTGATATTGCAAATGATCACGGCCACAAACGCTGGGTTGCGTTGTTACTGGTTCATATAATTCATCGTCTTCAAATTCTTGTTCGCTTTCAGAGTCATGGTTACTAACTTCTTCGGATTTTGCGCCTTCCGTAGAATTATCTGAATCCCAATAATTTTAATCAGTTGATACATCATCAAATAGCTTTTGCAGACGTACATTTTCTTGTTCATAAGGATCATTGGAATGTGGTTCCATTATGCTCTAAAATAAAACAATTACTTACAAACAATAAATTCCGAGTCAGTAAAAAAATACGTACATGAAGGAACGCGTTGGGTCTGAGATACCGAATTTAAAAATAAAATTGTTGTTACTTGCTTTAAACACCTACCGCGACTGCTGCACGTACACCATGCGCTACTATACTACTACTACTAATACACAATCTTGTATAGATAATATTCTAACAAATAGCAATAGATACGTGTACCAAGTAGATATAAAAAACATACAGGGTGGTCCAACGAAAAGTTTGCACCTAGCTTTTCTCTTTTTTTTGTAGTCGAATGCGAAAATGCTCGGACACGTCGATTTTGCTTTTGAGGGGGACACATTTTAAACATATTTTTCGATCTGCGCCTTTAACCCCCTAGCGGGGGTGAGTAACAACCCTAAAATTTTAAATGGAAAGAGGGGTCTAATGACATATCATTTGAAAGGACACAAAATTGTCTTTCTAATGATACCCTATTTGTCGAATTTTACTAAAACAGTTAATACGAAAACGACTTTAAAGACATTAAGCCGATAATTTTGGTATTAATGAGAAATACAAATAAGTTTTAATTATTGCGAGTGAAAACACCTGCAATCGTTAGTACATTCCAATGTTTGTTAGTTTTAACATTGCTTTGTAAAAAAAGTAAACAAGCTGTTAAATTGATTTATTAAAACGTTACATTAACAAATGTTGAAAATGTGACCCATTTGATTCCATACAATAATACAGATTTTGTTCAAATCTATTTCTAACATTTTGTAGCATATCAGGTGTTATGTTTCTGCACTCTTCTGTAATGCGTTGGCGAAGATCTTCTATGGACTCGGGCTTCGTGGCAAAACATTTATTTTTTAAGTGCCCCCAAAGAAAAAAGTCTAAAGGCGATAAATCCGGTGACCTGGCAGGCCATTCAATTGGGCCCCTCCTTCCAATCCACCGTCCAGGGAACCGGTCATCTAAGAACTGTCTTACAGGAGCCACATAGTGCGGAGGTGCTCCATCTTGCTGGAAATAAAGCCGATCAGCAGTATGATTTTGGTCATCTTCTATTATTTGTGTTATTAAAGGATCAATTGTGTCTTCAAGCATGTTTAGGTACACTTCACCAGTTAAATTTCCAGGAATAAAAAGTGGTCCTATAATATGATTTCCTAATATGCCACACCAGACGTTTATTTTTTGAGGATACTGGGTATGAACCTCACGGAATAAATGTGGGTTACTGTCATCCCAGTAACGGCAATTGTGCCTATTTACAGCTCCATTCAAATAAAATGTGCATTCGTCGGAAAAACAAATGTTAAATAATAATTGCGGATCTTCAATTAAACGCTGGCTCATTGCTTCACAAAATTGCAGCCTTCTATCAGGATCATCCTCATTTAGTTCCTGTACTAATTTGATTTTGTACGGATGAAATTTGTACGCTTTTAAAATTCGTATTATGGACGAACGGGAGACACCTGAGGCTTCAGCTAGTTGACGGGTACTTTGACTATGATCCATTTCAACATGCCCTAAAACAGCGACTTCCACAGCTTCATTTCTGATCGGTTTCTGCGGCTGGTGTTTTACATTACAGACAGATCCGGTATCTACAAACTTTTTAACTAACTTGCCAACGTACACATCATTCACATTTTTATCGGGATGTCTCTCATTAAATAAGCGAGCCGTAAGTCTAGCACTACTATTATTTTGAAAATAAAGTTTAACAATTTCAACTCGTTCTAGAATGGAATAAATCATTTTGTACGGTAAAAGTAAAATAACTTGAGAAGCAACCAAACTGAATCAATGAAAAGACTAAAATAAACGGTGTAAATTCTTTTCCTACACGTATCTGCAGTTTTTATTTCAACAAAAAACGCAAACGATTAGTGAGGAATTTAGTTCTGATAAATAAGATCGTGTTTTTGAAATCCCGTTTTTCTTCAAAGTAAATAATTTAGAAATGATTGTAGTTGTTTTCAGTCGTAATAATTAAAACTTATTTGTATTTCTCATTAATACCAAAATTATCGGCTTAATGTCTTTAAAGTCGTTTTCGTATTAACTGTTTTAGTAAAATTCGACAAATAGGGTATCATTAGAAAGACAATTTTGTGTCCTTTCAAATGATATGTCATTAGACCCCTCTTTCCATTTAAAATTTTAGGGTTGTTACTCACCCCCGCTAGGGGGTTAAAGGCGCAGATCGAAAAATATGTTTAAAATGTGTCCCCCTCAAAAGCAAAATCGACGTGTCCGAGCATTTTCGCATTCGACTACAAAAAAAAGAGAAAAGCTAGGTGCAAACTTTTCGTTGGACCACCCTGTATATCTCATATCACATATTTCTGATCACTTTGGTCAGTTGTTGAACATAATTGTACCAAAAATATCTGAGTACGCTACTGAGTTTAGATATTTTAATGAAAGAAATATGACACTTTTTGTACGCGTCTTAGAAAAAGAAAAATGGTTGAACGTTTATCAATGCTTATCTACAGAAGTGGATTTGCAATGGAACTCCTATTTAAGTAATTTTTTAGGTATTTTGAATAAATGCTTTCCTCTGAGACGCGTGCAAAAGAAAAATAAATATGTACATAATTTTAGTAATCCACAAATAATAGAATGTAAAAAAAATCTTAGTACACTTTCAATTTTTATGAAGTATGATGTAAACTGTAAGGATAAGTACAACTCAGAAAAAAATCGTTTAAACTCTTTGCTGTTAGAAGCTAAAAAAGAAAGAATAGAGAGGAAAATTATTAATTCTGACAACATTTCTAAAGCGACATGGAGCGCTGTGGCAAGTATATCAGGGAATCTGAAAAGCAGAGCTGAACCTTTCGCGTTTGGGCAGGAGGATCCAGTTCTGTTATCTAAAAGGTTGAATGAAATTTTTGTTAATATAGGCACTCAGTTACAAAGCAAGCAAACAACCTTACCGTTCTCTATTGATTTTGCGGCAGCTGGAACAAGATTTTTCTTTAGTAATGTAACTGAAGAAGAAGTTTTGGAAATAGCAAAAGAAATCAAAAACAAAAACAGTGCTGGTTGTGTTGAAGTCTCTTCGAGTTTAATAAAAAAGTGCATTCATACCATTTCCAAACCTTTGGTGTATATCATAAATAATTCATTAAAGTTTGGTATTTTCCCGGATCAATTGAAAAAAGCAGTAGTAATTCCTATTTTTAAAAAGGCGATCAAAATAATTTAGAAAACTACAGACCTGTAAGTCTTCTTCCATCCTTTTCGAAGATATTTGAAAAGGTGGTATATAACAGATTATATCGCTATTATTTAGAAAATGACCTTCTTAGTAAGAATCAACATGGATTTATCAAAGGTCGTAGTATAAATACGGCCATGTTTGATTATATCAATAAAATACTAGAAGCATTAAAATTGTCTAAAATACCAGTGGGAATATTCCTAGATCTCTCAAAGGCATACGACTGTATAGACCCGGATATATTGATTAAAAAGTTAAAAACATATGGGCTATCTGAAATTCCCTTAAAATGGTTTATATCTTACTTAGAAAACAGAAAACAGGCAGTGAAAATTAAAGCGGACGGACAAGAAATGTATTCAGATTACATAAATGTGAAAATGGGTGTACCACAGGGTAGTATATTGGGGCCCCTATTATGTAACATATATATAAATGACCTGTGCAATATGTTTAATACCAGTATCCACTCGATTATTAACTATGCGGATGACACTTCATTACTAATAGTCGCTGACACAAGGTCCAACATTATACGGGAAAGTCAGCTGATTTTAGAGCGCATTCAGGAATGGATGAAGCGGAATAGACTGATTTTAAATGCAGAAAAGACACAGTTTATTCACTTCAAAACTAGCCACAGTAACGTCCTCAATAATTCTCTGACAATCGAGATTTCTCGAAGGTCAATAGAGTTCTCTGAGGTTGTGAAATGTTTAGGTCTACACATTGATTCTAAGTTGACATGGGTAGATCACATAGAAGAATTAAAAAAGAAATTGAACTCGGTTTTATATAGTCTTCGAGTTGTGAAAAAATATCTCTCTTTCAATACACTAAAAACAATTTATTATGCATGTTTTATCAGCAAAGCAAAATTTGGTATTATTTTTTGGGGCGGATCAGTGGAGTTACAAAAGGTTTTTGTTTTACAAAAACAAGCTATAGAATTTTATTAGGCTTACAGCCAAGAGAATCTTGTAGAGGAAAATTTAAAAATAAAAACATCTTAACAGTCATAGCAATATATATATTTGAATGTCTCATTTTTAATTTTAAATATAAAGAAAAATATGATAGATATATTATCAACCACTCACATTATACAAGAAGAAATACTATCGAATATAATCTTCCTGCCCATAGACTAAGTTTGTTTGAAAAGAATACCCTATATCAAAGTATTAGGTTTTTCAACGCATTACCACATAGATTCAAACGAATAAGTAATTTTAAAGTATTTAGAAGAGAAATATATAATATTTTAATTAAATTGGAACCATATGGTATAGACGATTTTTTTGTAAGTAATTTGGATCTACTATAGAATTTTATTTTCGGTTTTTATGTGACGTTTTTCAACCCTTTCAATATTGTTACATATTTATATGTAGTATGTATTGTAAATTGGCTGTTTGAAATAAATATTATTATTATTGTTATTATAAAAGCAATAAAACACACAGGATCGTATTGACTATAAAAAAAAAAAGTTATCACACAACTCATTTTTGTATGGGTGTCATAGACCCGACCCGTTCACTGTAGGGTTAAGGGTAATCATTTTTTCTACTTGAAGGTTGTCGCATTAACAATTTTGTGAACAATTATTTGTTGGTAATGATGTTTTATATTTTTTTCTAATACCCTGGTCCATAGGTTGCAATTTGGAGGTTATATTTGGTGGAAAAAAAGTCAATTCAATATTCGTTAATTTTTTACTTACACTAACTGAATGTGCAGGACGATTGTCTATGAACATCACAATCTTCGCTTTTGGCTTTTCATTTTCGTTTCCTTTCTTTAATCAATCATCCATGCCTTTTTATTATTGGCGTAATTTAACTCCTTTTAAGCGACAGGTATTTTTGCTTTTACCTATGAGTAGTAATTTCAGTTTTTCTGAGCCATCCATGTTTGCTCCATCGATAAGTCTTAAACCGGTTTCATTACAATTGAAAACGTTTTTTGGCTCGTACTTTTTCAATACATTTTTTAAAACAGTTTCAGTCCAAATATCACAGTTCTTTTGACTATATACCGCTTGCACTCTCGCCAGAGACCGTTTTGAAAACAATTGCATGTCTTCCAGGCACTCAACCACCCTTCACTAGCTTGAAAATTAACGCAGTTATATTCTTCAACAAATTGTAGAGCCTTTTCCTTTATTAAATTTCCCGATATTGGTACGTTTTGATGCGTACGTGCCACTTGAAACCATCGTAAAACTGCTTCATTTACATCCTCGTAAGAACGAGGAGGAAGATAGTTTCACGAGTTTTTACTATCAGAGATACACAACTTGAGGAAACTCCGAATTTTGCACCAACAACCAAAGCAGCCTTTATCAACTTTAATTTTCTCAGCTAAACTTTAACACACACGCTTGAACATCTTACTTGATTCTTGAACAAAATCCAACTGAACCTAAATTTGCGATTTACTAAGCCTTGACTATAAAATGGATTAGGAATTCCCCAGGTGTCTTACAGAAATCTACCTGCTTCATTGCCCAACTAACAATTTAACTTTTTTAATTGCTGTAAGAACGTTTATAAAATATATTTTATAAAACACCCATTGTTTTATAAACATTTTCACAACGTTCTTACGCGCCTTATAAACACGAAAAAGGCGCAGATTTATAATACAAATCGACTCGTTAACGGTTCTATAAATGTTGCTTGTTGCTATTATACATTAGTTTTTAGACCGTTTATAAATATCTAACAAAAATCAAATAAAACTGTTATAAAACAGTTTTATTATAGCTCTGTTACTAGAACAAAACGACATATTTGTAGAACTACTATAAAACTGTTATAAACATATTTTATAACTCTTTTATAAGAGCTTCAATTGCAACATTTTTGCTATCAACGGTAACAGTTAAAGGAGATAAACGTTTTTTTAAAATACCTTTTTACACAAAATTATTTTATAACTATTATGCATTGTTGTTGGTACACATTAATAAAATCTGAACAATCATGGAGGTAAAAATAATATAAAACGCTATAATACCCAATAATGAATAATAAAATAAGTCAGATAAAATTCACCCATGAGCAGATTTGGCTGCAAAACAAAATTTACTGTTAAATATATTGTATATTATTACTAAAATTTTAATGCGCCTCGCGAATTATGTAAAATAATCTTTTGGGATATCCTTCATTATGTAATGACTGATTCTGTATACCTTATTAGGTAAGATAATTTTACAAATTATAAAAAATATTAATTTTAAAAGTTTGGTCAACATGGCTAACACTTTAAAGAAACCAAAAATGGCTTCTTCCTTATACGATGCTTATAAAACAAAATTATCTCAACCCAGACGAGTATGCTCTTTAGATAGCTATTACAAAATAACTGCAGAATTGTTTTATACAGGGGTGTATTCGTTAAAA
Organism: Apoderus coryli; assembly: GCA_911728435.2. Lineage (NCBI taxonomy): Eukaryota > Metazoa > Arthropoda > Insecta > Coleoptera > Attelabidae > Apoderus > Apoderus coryli. The sequence goes on along the minus strand of OU452209.1, from coordinate 13,024,302 downwards.
ACCATAAATCTCATAATATTTTAAGTGCAAATAAAATGTAATATAAAATTAATATTACCTGAAACCCCTTTGATAGCATAAGAATGATATGATTCTTTTATATCTATTATATGGATACTAGCCAAAATATAAGTATAGTACGACACAGTTAAGAATGATACACTTTTATATGGATAGCCCATTTAAAAGCGTATATTAACTGTGTCGTACTATAGGTACCTATGTTTTATGTAAACGTGAAGAATTTTTTATAAACCAGTCATGGTGTAAAAAAAATATATTTCACTAAGCTTGATAATGAATAATGAAGCTAAGTATTTTTCTTGAAGTTTTATGTATTTAGTAATCGTTTGCCGTTATTTAAAATAAATTAATAGTAAAACAAACTAAAACAAGCTTGTATATAAATGCTCTAAAAAATCAAAATTTAATTAAAAGGTGCTGCAAAAAATATATAAGATAAAATGTATAGAAATTAATCAAGTCTAGTCCTGTCTACTTGAAGTATTCGTGCTTGATACTTTGTTGCTTGTGTGAGTCGCCGCCGTGTGTCGCATCGTCTCAATATTGTAATAAAATAAAATAGTAAACAGAGTTTTACAAAACAAACTTTACTTAAACTATACATCTGGATAAATCCTGCGTCAAATTTAAACTAGCTAACTGTTTTTCAGTTAAACTGAAAAACTGTTTTTCAGTTTAACCGCGTTTACGTGAAGTTGCTCTGAAGAAGCTGACAGGATGATCAGCGAAACGTTAGCTAGTTTAAATTTGACGCAGGATTTATCCAGAAGTATAGTTTCAGTAAGTTCAATCGCCTGTGGAAGTTTTTTGTCTAAAAAACAAACTTTAACATATGTTTTATAAAAGCCTACCATTATGAACGCGTAAAGGGCATTTACAAAAGAATGCGATATGAAAATGTATTTTTAAAAGTCCAGTCATGGGCTTTTTACATTAAATTTCATAAAAATATTCGCGGTTTTGAAAAAATTGCACTGTAAAAAGTTGTTCACCATAAATGTATTTGTGAATTTACATAGCAACTACTTGACCTAAAACCATTGAAACGTATCTGGAATAAGAAAAGGAATTGGAAATACTTACTAATAATGCAATTCAATACAATAATCATCACATTTATGTCACCCCCTACTACCCACTTTACATTCTCCACACGCATTCTAACCTATTTCTCCCAAGTAGCAACATCCATTTGTTCACATTACATGTATATCTATGTTTGTTTCTCTTTTGTTCCAGATCCGCATAATCCAAATGGCATGGACGAATACTAGCAGTCAAGGCAGGTGCTGACCCACTTCCTGACAACACAAAAGAAACTGAAACAAAAACATGCATAACTCATTGTGGCGAGTGTACATAGTAATACTGACGATAATAATGGTGGCACCATTAATGCAAACAAATGCAGCATGTTCGTTATTTTGCACGTGCAAATGGAAAAATGGCAAACAGACTGTAGAGTGTACCAACCGAACATTGACAGCCATCCCAGAATCCTTGGATTCGGAAACGCAAGTGTTGGATTTCTCTGGAAATAGCTTGAATAAATTAACACGGGAGTTGTTTCTTAAAAAGCAGTTAATTAACCTACAGAGGATTTATCTGTCGAACTGCAAGATTAAAACTATTCATAAAGAGACGTTTAAAGGTCTGACAAACTTAGTTGAGTTGGATTTGTCGAATAACTTACTTGAAGCTGTGCCTTCAACGGCGTTTGCGAATTGTGTGGCGTTAATGAAATTAACTCTTACCGGAAATCCGATTAGTGTATTGAAAAAGTTCGCGTTCGGGCATTTGTCTTATTTAAATACACTCGAGTTGAGTAACTGTGAAATTGCGGATGTTGAAGAAGGTGCATTTCAAGGTTTGCACAGTTTGGAATGGTTGCGCTTGGATCATAATCGGATCAGGAATATACCCGGAAAGACAACTTTACCAGAGAATGCGAAAGGTAAGATATCTCGTTTTTTTACCAAATATTTGTTGAACTTCAATTTAAGATTTTTTCTATTATTTTTTTCGTTCCATGTTGTCAAAGATTGCGGCGGCAACGCCCTTTAACTTTTTTGTTTCACCCTGGAGAAGCAATTGTTAAATACAAAAGTTTTAGGGCTTAATGTAAACTATTGACAGCATATATTATCTTATATAAATGGTGTCCCAGTAAAGCATTACAAATCACAGTTTTATTTTTTTAAATACATCCCGTATACTCTATTTTGTTATTAAAGATTATTTTTTGTTGATTCAAAAAGTATCATGTTTGGTGGGTCTATCTTAAACGGTTCAATCTGAATTCGCAATAAAACAAAGCTTTTTAAAAAATTAAATGTATTCTAAACAAAACAAAAACTAAATGTAATTTACACAAAACTGAGGAAAAATAACCAAAATATCTACAAAATATGCTGCTTGGTGGCCGTCGAATAGTCCCAAACTTGTAGATCCATTCTCTAAAGTTATTGTTGAAAAAGCCTTGAGCACCCCTGGTCTTATGAGGAGGTGCTCCGTCTTGATGAAATAATATAAGATCTTGTAACTGATTCAGTTTCAAATGTGCGTTCAAAAATATATGGTCCTACTATGCGGTCCTCAAAAATACTACAGCATACGTTGAGCGTTTGTCTTCCTTGAAATCGCGCTTCTCTAACAAAGTTTGAATTGTCAGTGTTCCAAAATCTATGGTTTTGCTTATTTGGTACTCCACTAGTAGAAAATGAGGATTTATCTGACCACAAAATTTTATGAAGAAACCGTGGATCTTCGGCCATTCTCTGCAGCATTTGTTGGCAAAATGGAACTTGTTTTCGCTTCTCTTCAGGAGATAATGACTGCGTTGTTCGCATCTTATATGGCCTGTAAGAATGTTTTATGAGTTCCTTTCTTACCTTTCTGAAAGAGCATCTATTTTAGATGCCTCTTTGGCGTAAAGTTGATACTTCACGGGTTTTCTTCAAAATGAAGCAAAATGTTTAAATCCATTTCTTCGTTTGCAGGAACTGTTCGCCTTTTTCTTTTCTGTACAGAAGTGTAATTGTCGCGATAGATGGATACGGCCTTTGTGGATATTGTTGTCTATACTCCCATACTGTAGAGGACGCGATATAATTAATTTTTGCATATAATAACAACATACTTTGCCGTTATTCATTTGAAAAAATCAATTTTTAAATAAACACTCTTTACATAATATTATTTGCAAAATGACAGTTTTTATTAATTTTAGTTGACATTTCTATTTGACTTTTTACATTGCTATGTTTTTTTACAGTATCATGGCCAGAGTTGGGTCGAATACTGAAATCTGGTATTCGAATGCTGAATACTGTATTCTAAATTGTATTCAAATACACAAGATTCGAATACTAGGATAATCATTAAGCATCTCCAAATCTAAAATTTTATCTTCAAGATATCGTAAAAAGTTAAGTTGATTTTTTCCTTTTAGTTTATCTCTATTCTCCCTAAAAATTAATTCGCTATTTTTTTCCGGATTTTCCTCTTTCAAATTCAAAAAAATTAAGATCATTATTGGGCGTTGATTCTTCTGCAATAACATCAGGTTTTTGAATATCTATTTGCAGTTCCACACCAGCATAAATTATAATATTTTTTATTTCCTCAATGTCCAATCGGAACTACGTTGAAACTGGTTTGTGTTAGCCACCTAAATTTAATAGTTGGACAAGTTACTGCAGCAATTATTGCATCCCTTGCTTCTGCTTTTGTAAGGTCAAAGTACTGCTCAAATCTGGCATTGACACGATTAATTGTGTGTTCTAGAATGAAGCTGGTACTCCTATTAAGTGTCATGCTTGATTTAACTTTAATCAGTTGCGTTTTTAAAGAAGTTATACTTGGTATTAAATACCCAAAATATGTGTGAGTGTCTCCTTGTAGAAAATCTACAGTTTCAGCAGTTGTTTCAGAATACAACACTGCATTCTTGGGTCTTGCAGCGGATTTCCAAAGCTCATTGCACTTATTTAAAATACATGTATGTCGGGTTCTCAAAGGAATATTAGAGACGGACTTTATATTACTTGTTGCCAAAAGATTAAGTGTATGACTGGCGCATCTAAGATGCTTTGGCAAAATTATGTCGCCAGTTTTAACGTCCGTAGAGGTACTTTTCACAATTGGGTTACAGATAAGTTCATCGTCCTTCCCACTTCACGATGTTACTACCGTTATCAGTTTTGAAATTGCACAATATATTTGAAAAATTTGAATTAGATGTTTCAAAAAATGTTGCAACAATAACTGATAACGGTAGTAACTTCGTGAAGTCATTAAGTCAGCATAAACCAGAAAACCCTTCACAAGCTAATTCAACAGATTTCCCTTCAAATGAATTTCTATCAATCCAGTGGCAGTTAACTCCAAAGAAGCTGCGATTTTTCGTGGACCATGAGTCTGCAGTGGTACATCTCACATGTTTTTAGAACTGACCTAATATTGGATTCCTTCTCGTCATAGTAGTGTTTAACCTTTTTAACAAATGTCTTTCTTTTAATGAATTTAACCCGATCGTCGCGTCGGCATCGTGAATTCAGAAGCACCACCGTACACAACCGCCGCAAACGTGTTTTCATTCATAAAAAACAGTATTTAAAAATAAGATTCGAATATCGGGATTGCAATACAGGACTCGAATACAATGTGGGAATACGAATATTGGGATTCAAAAACGGTATTCAGAATCCAGAATACCGAATACTGAACAAAAAAGTATTCAGTCGAATACTGAATACCAAATACACAAATGTATTTGAATAGTAATCGAATACCAGCCAAATGGATTCTGAATAGGATTCAGAATATCGAGTATTCGAATACTACTACCCAAGTCTGATCATGGCACACTCGTTTGAATTTTTGTTTTGTTTAAAAAACATTTAGTTTCTGAAAAAGCTTTGTTTTATTGCGAATTTTTATTGAACCGTTTAGGATAGACCCATCAAATATGGTATTTCTGGAATCAGGAGAAAATAATCTTTATGAACAATCCAGGGTGTTCCATTTAAAAAATATAACTGTGATTTCTACCGCATTACTAGGACACCTTGTAAACACGATAATATATGCTGTAAATAGTTTTCATTAAATTTTAACACTTCTAATGAAACACTCTGCTGAATCACCTTATATAAAAGATTGGTTTTGGTCCGATTTTGCAGTAAAACATGTTCTTTTTCAGGTGTGGAGTTGCAGAAAAACGCTTGGGAATGCGACTGTCACATCCGTGAGCTTTACACTTGGCTACGTGAATTTAACGTCCCCCTTGCCGAAGAGCCGATCTGCAGTCAGCCACCGGGACTGAAAGAACGTGCTATCAAATCGATACCATACACAGAACTAGCTTGTCTACCCGACGTCACTCCAACTTCCTTTTATCTCGAACTGGGTGAGGGTAAGAATGTCTCACTACTTTGTCACGTCCATGCTGTGCCGGAAGCCAGCATTTCATGGTGGTTTCAGGGTCAACTGCTCCAGAACAATAGTTTGGTCGCACCGGGCGTACACTTGATTTATTTTATTGAGGAGGGTGTGGAGAATAAACGAAGCGAATTGTTCATTTACAATGCGGCGGCAGAGGACAACGGTACATTTATATGTAATGCCGAGAACGCCGCCGGCACTGCACAATCAAATTTCACTATAAAAATCATCCTGAAAGAGGATCCGATTGTTATAATTGTATCGTTTCCTTTCGACTATTTGCTGTTTATTGTAATCGGATTTTCCGCTTTCGTGCTAATTACCCTTATAGTAATTATTGTATTGATTATCAGATGTCGCCGGAAACGCAGCCGGCAAAGGAAACGTGAACAAACTAAAGAAGTCACTTTGCAACTGCAGCAGAACGTCAATAATAAATCTAACAGCGATAGCGTCGAGACGATGCTGCAAAGAGAATCTGTGAAAATTAACGGGAACAGCCCAATTAACTGCACTAGCGAGGATCTATCGCAACCCACCGAACGCTCCTCTGAGCAGCTACTCAATGCAATGATAGTGGCTAATCAGATTTGTAGCCCACTCTCCCTTAGGCGTATTCAAGTAGAACAAAATCCGGATCTCATTAACGGCACCGAGAGTATAACTCGACTGCGAGAAGGAGGAGACGGTGAAGATGTACGATGCATAGAGACAGAACACGTTGGATATCTTAGAGGTAGTAACGACTTTTATAAAGATATTCGACGAATAGTGGATCCCGAGGGATATCCAGTGGACTATGGATTACCGAAAACGCCATGCCGGACGCAGTGCAACGAGGCATATTACCGAACATTGCCTTGTAATCGAATGAAAAGACATTCGGCGGCTAATCCCATACGCCGGTTCTCTAGGGAAGTTGAATTTCTCACGCGAAGCGTTGATACGCCATATGACCATTATCATGCTGATATTCGATATACCGCTGACGGATATCCTGTACGGCAAATGCTAGCGGAAAATAGAGTAAATCCCAATTTTGTTAGGGATGCTATTGCACCGACATCTTTACCATGTTGTTCGGCAAAGTGGCCGGTCTGCGTTCAGGCGCCTGTAGTTGAATATAAAACTGTGACGAAACGTTGTGTGGGGGCGCAGACAGATACTGAAGATGAAACGGAAAGTTTGAGCAATACGGGAGTGAATAAGTGTGAAGCGTCGGTGAGTACGGATGCGCAAAGTGAAACTAATGACGTGGTGACTGAGAGCCCTGATGAAGGGTATGAGGGTGAACCGTCAGTGGTGTAGTAATTTATTTAGTTGATAATTAGTGAAGAATACATCGCGAGGCACAATTTTTAACGCAATTCTATTATGGTTGTAGGATAGTTAACTATGTAAATATGTGTAAAAAGTAAACAGTGATAGCTATGTGTAAAAAAGTATTATACAGGATGTCCGGATACTGATATTCAAAGACAAATAATTAAAGTTGCTCTGCAGCTGTGCTGGAGCCCCAATGGCTTTGTTAAAAATTGTTTAACTTCGGCTTTTTTTATGAGATTTATACAGAGTTTTTTTCTATAATTTTTTAAATTCGCTTCAAATATCTCTATGACAGTGGTCGCCAACCTTCTGAATGTATTGAGCACCTTCGGTAATTGTAGAATTTTTTTTGATTGAACAGTGTTCTTGGGCCCTTGGTGTGGTATAGGACGCTATCATACAGGACCTAATCAAGACATAAGAAACTATCCTTAATGACCGTTCCGAAGAATCTCGTTTGGCATGCAAATAGCCCTTCATAATATAATTGTCCTGCGTAAATTTCACGACCCCATTATTAGGAAAACATATTTCAATTTTTTGTGGCCTTGGTTTGGTATAGGACGCTATCATACAAGACCTAATCAAGACCTAAGAAACTATCCTTACTGACCGTTCCGAAGAATGTTGTTTGGCATGCAAATAGCCATTCATAATATCATTGTCCGCGTAAATTTCACGACCCCATTATTAGGAAAACAGATTTCAATTTTTTGGGGCCTTGGTTTGGTATAGGACGCTATCATATAGGACCTAATCAAGACCTATGAAACTATCCTTAATGGGGAATCCTCCGCATGTCGTTTGGCATGTAGATAGATATGTTGGGAGCTACGTACCATAAATCTCTTCGCGAGCTACCAGAATTCTCTTCGCGAGCTACCAGGGGCTCGCGATAGACGGGTTGGCGACCACTGCTCTATGAAATTTGGTATGCAGCTTCTATGAACGTAGGGACATTTTGTGATGTCGACCATTTTTTTTATTTTTTTTTTCTTAATTTTAGCTAACATAAAATAAAAATCATTTATCTGCAAAGTGAAATCGTTAATATCTTTTGTGGAAATTGGTGCGTGAAAATTACAGGATTTATGTCTAGCGCGAGCAGGATGGTCAGTGTTGTAGTCCTTTTTGTCGTATCCAGCCATAAGGGTTTCTTTTATTCAGAAACTCACACATAATTCGAACAAAATGAGGAGGAATAAACCAAATACGGAGCGGAAAATGTGTTTTGATGTCTTGCTTGTTTCATACAACGAGGGTTTTCTTGAAACCATCTATGGTTATTATGAAAGTTTATAATGGTTTGCCTCGTAAATTGTGTTTCATCTATGAAAATAATAATAGAGCAGAATTTGTGATTTTGAGTAATCATCTGTTTTAACCACTGACACCAGTTAAGTCTAGAAGGAAAATTATTTGGTCTTGCCAGTCATCATCATCCTCCTTGACAGGCGCCCTTCCGAGAGTGGGAGAAGAAGATTGGACAAAATTCCTTCAAGAACCTTTCCGGCAATGGAGAGGGGAGAGATACCACTATAGTTTCCACATACAGATCTATCTCATATCTTAAATATATTGAAAATTAAGGCATCCCGCATTTCAGCAAGCACGGTTTCGGTGTTCCCTATTTTGGATATCAGAACATGAAAATATCACAGGCTCTCCCTCTTTAAAAAGTTCAGCAGATATGCCATCAGAGCCACCTGCTTTGTTGTGTTTAAGTGGCCGAATAGCTTTACCATGCCTGTACCCGCTGTACATTGTACATGGTACAGACACAACTGGTTTGCTTTTAAGATTATCGCCACTCTTTAACACTAATGTTCATTTTATCTGCAGTTGCAATGCTCGTGCACCTCAAACCATATCAGGCATTTGGTCGTCAATTTCTACAATTCTTGCCAAAGGACTTCCCGATGGGTTTTTACATCTCGCGAAAGTTCTTGTCTCTCTAAACGGGTGAGTAATCTTGTAAATGTCACAGAACGTTCCACACACAATCGTCTTGCTTCAAGAGAATTCCCAATCGTCATACCATTGGGTTATTTCCTCATTTGTAAAATCCGCCATAATAAACAAATACTTATTAACAACAAAAATTAATAAACTACTACACAATGGTTCTGTTACAAACAATTTGACAACTCTTTTTCCTGACGACACAAGACAGAAATTGTTTTTATAAAACAACTTCCTACTATAAGCTACTATAATTTCTTCATCTGTTTGAATGTCAGTGATTGGACTCTGCAGATAAATAATTTTTACTTTTTTTAGCGAGAGAAAACCAAGAGATCAAATTCAATCAGAGATGAATCGGGATTCCAAAAAGTAAAAACAGTGGCGTACAATTTTTTCTTCTAAAATGTTAAAACCACATGGCCAAATTAATCCTCTCTTTGAATATTTTAGATTACTTAAGAAACATCTTGTATACAGGACATTTTGATTAATTCAAAATAAAAGTTCTATCTCATCTGGAGAGGTGCGTGTAAAGCAATTTATGTAAAATTGTTCCTAGTATCTGCCGTCGCCGGTTGCGGACAACCTGTGTAACAGCAATCAGATAAGTTTTAAGTTGTAAAACATATAGTTTTCAGTGGCAATAATGAACAGACCAAGTACTTATAGAAATTAATTTGAGTCCACATCAGGGGTTATACAGCCAATTTAAAATACCGTAATTGTCATAAATACTGAGATACAGGACCGTTTCATATTTTTCGCACAATTGAATAAACTTTGGCACATTCAATGACAAAAAACACATTAATAAAAGTACCATCACATTCAAAAATAATCGGATTTCGAAATTATAGAGGTACGTGTTGCTTATACTTTAAGAACAACCTGTATAAATGCTTTTTAAATCACTATCAAGCTTCCCAAAGAGAATCAAATATAATTATAAACAACAACATATTTATTGGGTTGGTTGCTTTAATGCAAATTTTTTACCTGCGAGCAGTTTTTTGAGGTTTGGAAACATAAAGTGATAAGGCTAGGCGTTATCGAATGGGGTTTCAGGTATTGAAGAATTATATTAATCGAGTACGCCATATTGGGAATTGAAAAATTCAACAGTGGAAAAGAAGAACGTTGATGAATAAAAATCACATTCAGGCGCTGAAGATATTATTGCCTATTCTGTTATGTATCCATACTTAGAATTTTTGAGGGATATCGCAATAATACATCGGTTTCTCAAACACTTTATATTACTCATGACCATCATCATCAGCACTCACTTCCTAACGAGTATGAATTATTCCCACTCCTAGAGCCACAATTTCTCTCACAAAACTGACCCACGCAATCACTACACTCTAGCGGCTGTTGTAGGTACACTGCGTTCTCTCTCTTTTTAAAGCTGCCTCTTCGCATCTTCTTATGGTCGCCGCTGCTCTTTAAAAACTTGTTGTCCCTCGTAAATGGTACCATGTCGGTCGGTCGTTAGCGATCGGCTCCCAGTTATTCTTCACATCTAAGCCACACTTCTTCATGTTGGTCTTAAGAACGTCCTAGTACCTACTGATCTCCTCTCTGCTTTCGTGTGCCGACATTTACCAATGAATAAAGGATTCTCTTTGGAAGATTTTTCGTCCGCACCTGGCCAGTTCATCGTAGTTGCCATTTAATTCCCATAATTCTTTGAATAGATCTAGATATCTGATTTCAAGCAGAATCTCTAATGCCTAAAAAAGACCACACCACCACCCAAGAAGTTTGGGGTCACATAATCAGCCGGAAAGGCATCTTATTGATTGATTATAATAACAGAAGTGTTCCTTTGTCTAGAGAATACTTCGTTTCAATCTTAGAAGAGTTAAAAGAAGCAATCAGATTAAAAAAACGAGACGAGGAAAATTTACCAAAGGTGTCTTGCACGAAAATGATCCAGTATAAAAGAGTCGTGTTGCTTTAGCTGTCCAACACAAAGTGAACTGGCCCTGAGTGATTATTATTTCTTCCCAAAAATGAAAGAAATTTACGAGCCCTGAAGAAGTTAAGGAAGTAGTTTACGCCATGGTTTTTGGCGAAAAACTCAACAAATTAATTCATCTGAGAAGTATAAGAGTTCTTTATATTCAAAAAGGATAATAATATTGCATTTTGCAATGTACCTTTGGGCAGTTAAAGTTCCTCTGTCAATAAAAACAAGTTCTGTTCGAGCGTCAAATGAAATACCGCCCCACACTATAAGGGATCCACCACCAAAGGTAACCCTTTCGCTAAAATTACATTGAGCGAATCTCTCCCCTTGTCATCTATATACTCTTTCTCGTCCGTCAGAGGACCTCAGGCAAAATCTGGACTCGTCTGAAAATAGAACTTGCCTCCACTCTTGAAGATTCCAATTAATGTGTTCTTGCGAAAAAAGGAAGTCTATTAACTCGATGCTGTTTGAGGAGCTCTGGTCCAGTTGCCGGTCTTCTGGCCCGTAAATTAACTTCATGAAGTCTTTTTCTGACTGTAATTTCATTGACAGCAACTTGACGAACTCTCTCGAGTTAATTTCTTTTCATACTGCACTGGTAGTAGCACGATTTCTTCCAGATCCAGGTCTTCTAAATGTCTGATAAAACTGATTGAACAATGCGGAATACGTTTCTAAGCAAACCTAAACATTCCAAAAAAAAAAATCTAGAGTTTTCAATAATTGTTGTAAAAAGTGCAATGTTTATTTCAAAAATTCATATCTCTTAAACCAATAACCATAGAGAGAAGAATGAAACAGCAAAATGTTAAAAATGAATGAAACTGCAGAAAATCATATTATCCAGTGTAGTTTATCTTGCAAAAATTACTCTCAGAGTGTTAAACTTAAGAGAAAAAATATGCTATTTTATTTTCCTGTACAAACCAAAACAATTATCTACATTTGGTTGAAATCGGACTATGGAAGAAAAAGCTATAATACAATAAATTTGATTGATTGATTGATTCATGTCATCAATTTGTGCTTGTTCCTAGGATGACGGCGACGCCCATATTAGCAGATTAGAAAATTACATTTTTTTTATCACAAAAAAAACTATATAAAGCTTCCATTGAATGAATTTTCCCATTTTCCAAAGTAAATCTCTCTTAAAAGAGTCATAAAAATCACGAAGGAACAACTCTAAAATAAATTATCGATTTCCAGTCCCTTAAAATTCAGCTAATGTTTATCCTGACGCCAATATAACTACTGCCAAAGGAAGGTTAAGGAATAAAGAAAACGAGCAAAAAACGGATCTTCGGTTGTATAGTATTTTTTTTTTCACTTGCTTCCACATTTATTGACTATGTTTGTTCCCAAAAGGAAATTATTCCGGGCCAAGAAACGGCTGAGAGGCAGACGTAAAAAAAGAGAGACAGCGGACGGTTAAGGGGTTTGGTTGTGTTTGAATGTTTTTCTTTTTGCTGCAATAAATTTCCAGGCGCAATTTATTTCATGGTCTCGTTTCGGAAATTCAATTGCGTTTAATCCGACTGATGTGTGATTGTACCAGGGGATATGGTGGAATTTTTTCGTTGATCGAAATGAAGCTGGGTATACTATCGCATAGAGGCTAATGTGAAATACTGCTGGACAGATTCGATTTGAGATTGGTGAATGAATACTTGATTTGCTATTAAAGTGCTTCCGAATTGAATTAAATGAGCTGAGTTGACTAAAAGAAAAGCTGTAAGAACATTAGATATAACTGGATAAAGGTAGAATCTTATCAAGAAAGTACATAATCAGAATTGTTTTTCTATAGATGGATTTTTTTTAATTTAGATGGAGTAATCCATAATAATTGGAGCCTTGAAATAAAATCAGTTTTTTATCGTTCAGTCAAACCTGTTTCGAGAGTTTAAACCCTCATCAGTGGTGGCATCATTTCGGTGATCTGATGTAATTGTATAGACTGTCCTTACAGTTATAGATAAACATCAATAGACACTGATGTTTATATTAATATATATATATATATATATATTAATGCTTTTCAAGGCATGCCATATTCCTAAAACATGAACACTATAAAGCATGACGGTGTCCGCAGGAGGATGACCTATTCATTCATCAGTATTCACTCGTTAACGAGTATGAATTAGTCCAACTCAGGGATTTCTGTTGTGAACATTAAGATGGCTAAACACACCGATCCTCGCACCGCAAATCCTGTCACAAAATTGACACACCCAATCACCACCATTTACCAGCTCTCCTTTCGATGCTGTACCTTCGCATCTTTATGTTTTCGACGCTGCTCTTCAACAACGTGATGGCCCTCAATTGTACGCCACCATCTCGGTCTGTTGTTCGCGTTCTGCTCAAAGGTGTTCTTCACATCTAAGCCACACTTCTTCATGTTGGTCTTACGAACATGCTTGTACCTCTTTTGCTGTCCTCCCTAATTTCGTGAGCCGACCTTAAGCTGTAAAAAATAATTTTCTTTGGAAGCTCAGACGGTCAAAAGATGCGCTTGCTCATCTTATACGATGCTGAATTTCATCATCAATATTGGCGTTGACCGCAAGAAAGCTGCCGAGGTACAAGAAACTCTCTCCGGTAACTGGAATATGTGGTGGGACAACCACATTGTTTGGTGTAGGCTGGTAGGGAATTTGTGTTTTCTTTATATTTAGTTCAAGCCCGATACTCCTGTCTATTCTGTTAAATGTATTTAATATACTCGTATATTGCAGATCCTCTTCTGTATCAGCTAGGACGACATTGTCATCCGCGTTTTCTAGCTCAATGACTGATGTGGCTACGATCTTCGTCGTCCCAGCTTGCAGTATACGAAGGTTGATGAGTCTGCCGCCATCAAATCTCAAATAGACGATCTCTATTCTCCCCGGCAGTTCATCCTTAACAAGTTAAATCATCGTTCCCATAAACATCGAAAACAAGATCGCGCAATGACACAACCCAGTTTTACGCCAGTTGTTTTTGGAAAGGGCTCTCCCGGTCCACAGAGCCTTACGGTTAACGGAGTCGAACGCCTTGACTATAAAATCCATGTATAGAGGCCAATTGTGTTCCTGTTCCCTGTATTTGCCTGGCACTAAATATTATGTTGCCTGTTGGGTCTAAAACCACATTGTGTTTTCGGCAGGCACCCTACCGCGAATGGGAAGAGACGATTGGACAAAAACCTTCCAAGAACCTTTCCGGCGATGGAGAGGGATGCTATGATAGTTTCCACATACGACGTACATACTATAAAGCAGGACGGTGTCTGAAGGAGGAGGACCTAGTGTCCAATAGCCCTATAAATATAATGGAAAAATAACAGACGAGAATCGAAGCGTAAAAACGAAACAACTTCACCTTAATACCTTTATTTTTACTAATAAATTTGTTTCTCTCTTCATCCGCTAAAAAGCTAGAGTGGCAAAACTGACAAAATAATTATATTAATATATGATTTAACATAGCCATGTAAAATCAAATGCTCCATGAAAAACAATTATTGTCAAAATAATAGAAAATTAATTGTCAAAACAATAAATACAATACAGAAAGTAATAACAGGTACTTATTAACAATGTGTTTACAACAAAATTGTTTTCGACAGACGAAAAAGTTGATATGATTTTAATATATGGTGAAGCACAGAAAAACGGTAGAAGAGCTGCTCGTTTACATAGTGCAAGATATCCTGAAAGGCATACTCCAGATGTAAAAATGTTCGCGCGACTAGAAAGAATGATAACGCATTTTCGTCGAGAAAAGAAACCGAAATTCAGAAAATAGTTTGCAATAATAATAATGTGGCTAGAATTGTACGGTATTTTCAGGCAAATCCTAGAAACTCGATAAGAAGTGTCTCTCGCTCTGAATTTAGGGAGAAGCTCTGTGCAAAGAGTTTTAAAATCAAATAAATTTCATGATTACGAATTGCACAATCTAGAATATTTATCTGAGAGACATACCGAAAAAAGGCTGAATTTCATAGCACAAATGATGGTTAATTTTGGAAACACGAAATTGACGACTGTTTGAACATATCCTGTGGACCGATGAAAGTCGATTCGTCAGTAATGGTAAGCCAAACCGAAAAAATGAGCACTATTGGGCTAGCGAAAATCCACATTACTTTAAGGAAGTAGAGAATCAAGGCCACTTTGGCATAAATGTGTGGTGTGGAACAATTGGAAACCATTTCATTAGACCGTATTTTTTTTTAATATATTGGACGGCATTAACTACTTGCTATTTTTGCGACTTCCTCTGCTGCTTGAGAATTTACCCCTGCATGTGGTTTCAACTCATAAATTAAGGGTAGTCCAAGAGTTTTTAAAGAATACCTATGGTACTAAATGGATTGGAATAAATGGACCTACAGAATGGGCGTCTAAATCCCCGGATATGACCGCCTTGGATTTTTTTCTGTGGGGAACATTAAAAACTCAAGTTTATAGGACCCCTACTAGAAACGTAGAACATTTAAAACAGAAAATTCGCGATGCGTGTGCGAATATTTCACGAGATGTCCTAAGGAAGGCTGCAAGAGAGGTCAGGCCAAATTAGATAAATGTTTAGAAGTTGCGGAAGGGCATATAGAAAATTTAGTTTAAAATTGCTTTCCATGTAGCATTTGATGATTTACATTTCGCGAAATTGAAAAAAATATTTTGCTTTCCCAAAATGGATCTTAGGGCAACTCTATTTATCCTTTTAAAAAAGATTTTTATTATCTTATATGGCTTTCATACAATAGGCCTGGCGCGCCGAGTTTGGGACATCCTGTACAAAGCTTATGAAACTGAATAGGAACGAGAAAAGGTTCATTATAGAGTTTTTCGTATGAGAGATCATCAACTCCATTGAAAAATTGGGGCAACTGCGCGAACCCTAGTTTAGAGTAGCAAAAGATTTCTTTAGGTTGAAGGACCTAAACGACTCCACTATAAGCTATTGTGGATGACTCCCTGTAGAATATTGTCGGTTACGATGTTTTAGGACACTTGCACGTATTTAATTTTTACCGAGCTTCAATAATTATAGTGGACAATATTGATGTTTTCATTCAAGATTTTCATTAGGAAATTACACCTGTTATTTATGAGCCACGAGTGAAGTTCTGGTTCTATATTGTCCTAAGGTGTAATAGACTTCTATTAGCAGGTGTCTCTATGTTCTAATATAGAGGAACCTGCTAAACAAGGTCTGGAATTATTGAAGCTATAAGGCTCTTACATGGGAAGATCTGTTCCAATGTGGTCTCCGATGTTGCAATACATATAATATTTGCTTTGAATTACTTATTACCAGAAAATGGTAACGTGAACCGTTTTGTTTTTTCTCAGGAGCATAATCCACCAATGCCCTTATTATTGGGTTCACAAAGAACCATGTCTGACACATAAAGACTGCAATATATTATATTATGCTCTCCTATCTTGAGGCCCTTGATTTTAGTTCTCTTACAGAAATCTGATCTGATATATGATTTTCTCCGAAAGCTTTCTCTGATTTCACTGCTGATGGCAATGTAATCTGTTATCAGGCGATCGAGAGTTTTGTCTCCAAAAATGCAAAATCTACATTGCTCTAAGGCCCTGTCGTGCCAAGTTTTTCCTTAAGCCACAATGTCCCTTAAAAAACTCTATAAGAATTCGGAATAGTCTGCTCTTATTCTGATTCAAATAGGAACATTTTGAAAGCAGGAAAGCTTTACCAGAGTGCTGGTTTGCTTTCTTCTCTAAACTGTAAAATGGTGAAGATGCTACAATATGGTTTACCCCCCTCCCCCCACTCTGGATATCTGGATAACCGAGAGTTTAAGCATCCAAATCAGAAAACTCCTTCGCTAACTTTACCCAACCCTACCATATTTGAGCTGATGACGTAAAGTTCTTTGTTATCAGAGTAGATGTAGTAGCAATGTCTCATCCGTGATAGTTTCTCTTCAGGTTAAATTAGCCCCATATTTTGCTTGCGCGAATTTAACCCTGAGAGACGATGCCAATTTAAATATGCTGCATGCTGGATCAGATGACCTCCTTTCCCTTAAATTGAACTGGGCTTATAGTTTATTAGTTACATGCAACGTCCAAGTAGTTTTTGTGTTTGTTGAGAAAGCATTTCATGCGAATATAACTTTTTTGAGTGATTTTAATAACTGAATATGAAAAGAGTTTTGTGTAACTCCCCGCCACTGCCAAAACTTCCACCATTGTGTCTAGTGCAGAAGTTTGAGAACTACTCAGGCGTTGTTTGTGTATCTTCCAGAAGTTTACATCAATATTTCAGGCTTGCATTTCAGCTATATGATTTATCGTACAAATCGAAAAGTTTTCGGAACAATCTATTATTATTTAGGTTTGCTTTTTATTATTACTATTATTCTTCGGCCTCGTAGGGAGAGAATAACAAAACGTATATAAATATATTATTTACTTTTCATATTTCATCAAACGTAGTTTGAGCGTTTTGTTGATCTACAAGGAATGAATAAAAATATTAAATATTGTATATGGTTTACCAGTGAAATTTAGTTTGATTTTGTTTCATAAAACATGGAAAAATATTATTTTAACAGAAAATGTCAAAAATACATGTTTAACAAGAAAAGACTGTATTTCTGTAACTTACTGAGTTTCACATTTTCTAGACATGTTCATGTTATCTCACCAATTTTTATAGATAGCCGATAGGCTGTCTGAGCATATTTTTCTCTCGATTTCCACCAAGCTCACTATGTTTGTTCGTATGCATATGTATATACTGATGGAGAAAAAGTGTTTTGTTGTTAAGAAAATGTTGTTAGGGTAGCAGGAATTACCTCTCAAGTATATTCTCACAGGGCTATATGCAGACCCTTACTTGATGACCTACCCTAGCCTTAGTCGACGCCCTTGGGATCTGCTACATGCCCTGATCGATTCGGAATAGATGTTCGATGGACATATCCAAAGCTCAGCAACGAAGCAGGATTGTTTATTTTATTATGATTTTTCAAAGTTAATCTATATTTGGTGGGGTGTAGACCCTTACCCTTTACGGGACTTTGAACGCAGAAATAACCAACAGACTAGAAGCTTTTGAAATGTGGGTGTACAGAAGAGTACTGAAGGTGTCATGGGTCGATCGGATAACTAACTTAGAAATACTTGAACGACTCAACATAGAAAGAGAGTTACTAATAACAATTAAAAGCAGAAAACTTCAGTATCTGGGCCATGTGACTCGTGCACCAAGATATGCCTCACTTCAATTGATAATGCAGGGAAGGATCCAAGGTACAAGAAGCGTGGGTAGAAAAAGGATATCCTAGTTGAGAAACTTGAGAGAGTGGTTTGGATGTTCCTCGATAGAGATTTTTAGAACAGCAGTATCCAAAATAAGAATTGCCATGATGATCGCCAATCTTCGTCGCGGAGATGGCACCTAGAGAGAGAGAGACCCTTACTTGCTGACCTACCCTGGGGTTAGTCGAAGCCCTTGGGATCTCCTATATACACTTCTCGATTCGGAATAGATGTCGGATGGAGATTTTCAGGTCATATTTACCTTTTAGCAATGGTAAAAAATGGTCCAATACGAATGAAATATGCAGTTGTATACAGGGATATCAATGCAACCCGTTCGTTAAAAGTTTGCAGATTTTAACAGTTATACAGCGTTTCCCAATAAAATTTGCACCTCCCATAATCTGTGAAACGGTCCAGGTTAATTTTTTATCATATTTTTAAAATTGTGCCATCATTCCTCTTCCGCCAAAAACTACCCGTTCAAAAATTTTAAATAATGGCAAGAGTGTCGAGTGACATATAGTTTGGAAGCTGCTTTCAGTTACGCAACCATGCTTTTTAAAACCTCAAACAATTTTTTAACCAAAACTGCTTGGATTGTTGTGCGAGGGAACTAAACGTATGTATTGCTAAAAATGACCAGCCCCACTTCCATAAAATAATACAAACCTTATTGGAGATAAGATACACTTTTAGTCTGCTAAAAAACTTATTTGCAGTTACAACGAATGATCGGAATTGACAATGGAAAAAGTTTGATTGAACATAAAATCAATTCGTGTTTTCGAAACAAGATGGTTGAGGTTTAGAAGAGCCTCGTTGCATAGAAAATGAAAACAGCTTCGCAATCATAAATGTCACTCAACCGTTCGTGCGTTCTGCGGCGGAAGAGGGATGAACGATTAATTTTAAAAATATTATAAAAATTGATCCCCCTTAAGATTAAAATTGACATGTTTAAGCATTTTTAAATCTGGACCGTTTTAAAGATTATGTGAAGTGCATTTTTTAGTTGGGGCACTGCGTATATTTTTTCTAGCTCATGACAAAATTTTTACTTATACAATTTGTCTCAATTTAACACAACATGTAGGCACCGTCTTGTTGAAACCACATAAATATCATCGAATTTCGGCACAAAGAACTGTGTTATCATGTCGCGATATCGAGCACCAGTAACAGCCACTGCTTGACCAGCCTTATTTTTAAGAAAGTTCCTATAGTCCAATTATGTCACCAGCCCAAAATACACACCGAACAGTCACACGTTGTTGATGCATTTGCTTGGTTTTCAGAACCCCAAAAGCGTCAGTTTTGGAGATTAACAAACCCATCAAGGTGAAAATGTGCTTCGTCGCTCAGTATGATTTTGCTCGAAACATCAGCATCCATTTGATGATGCTGAATAATCCATTCGGCAAACTCTCTTCGCTGTGCATGACCATTAGGCTTCAGTTGTTGTGTTAATTGAATTTTGTAAGCATGAAGACAAAGATGTTTAGTGAGTATACGCTGTAAAGAGCTTTTTGCAATTTGCAATTCTTGTCCACGACGCCGAATTAAGGTTCTTGGATTGTCACCGACACTCTCACGCACTGCTCCCATATTAACATTTGAAGGGCTTGTTTTTGGACGACCAGGAATTTTTCAATTAATCTCTTCACAGCTAACGAAGTAAAACACTATTCCAACCATATTTTGCAGCCAAGCTCTCATTATTTTTAAAACTTTGTTCAATAATGAAGACACGTTGTTCTATCCTGTACCGCTCCATTTTTACTAACCCTTAACTGTCGATTTGTTTTGTTTTACTGCATAAATGGCGTATTTTGAAAATGGTAAAATATCTTTATGGCTTAATTTTTGTAAATAATTTTACATTTAGATATGCTATATTGTATTTTTAAAACTAAACAGGGTATAAATCATTGTACAGTTAAATTTGTATAAAAATTAAATAGAATTAGGTATTGTAAATAAATTAAAAAAATAGCCTATTGAATTAATTAAATAAAATATAGGTAAGTCTACGAAAATAAGCAAAAACTCTCATCTTTGTAATGACATATGAGATGTTTTTCTGCTAAAAATGTTCTAATCTCTAACATTTTTTATTTGTATAAATATTTCAGCATTTTTTGCCGTCGTTATATCCCTGTGTATCTCATAATAATTATTAGTAAACATACGAAAAAAGAAACAGTGGTTATATCGAGTCGCCAGGAAGATAGGCGAAGATGCGTGGGAACTTTATCAAGGTATTATTATACAAAGGGAATATAAGGATAACATATTTGATATTGTAACAATATCTGCTAGAAGTATTCTAGATTTTTACAAATACGTATACACTCTGTCCAGAATAAAAATGGGATAGCATTGGTAGGAGTTACAATTTTGGTGAATTTTAGAGAAAAGTTGTTTAAACACCTTTTAAATGATGTTTTCAAAATTAAACTGACTTTAACCGTTTTCGAGAATTTTTGAAAAAAACGATTTTTTCGTATTTTAGTTTTTATTTATTTCTGATATTATTTTTATTTTGAATTCAAAAATATGTGGTATATCACAGTTAATCGTTTAAACTAGTTTTCAGTATTTTTAGCTGTTATTTAAGAAAAATCGCCATAGTTTGGCACTTAACTGACTGATATGCAGAATAGTAGGTTTAGCAAAAATATTCTTTCGTCCTTACTCACAAATATTTATTATTATTTGCCCATTTATTTCTGTCTCAGTACAACATTTTACTCTTTACGCGTTTTTTTAAATTAGTTGAAATTTTGGTGCTTTTTGAGGTTATTAAAAAAACGCCTTTATGCAAAATAAGTGCCAAACTAGGGCGATTTTCCTTGAATAATTTTAAATAACAGCCAAAAACACTGAAAACTTGTATAACACATTACGTGTGATATATCACCTATTTTGAATTGAAAATGACTTTAAATTTAACAATAAAAAATTCAAGGCCGAATTTAAAAAAACCAAGTTGGTGATGGTTTTTCAAAAAAGAAACGTCGTAGTGAAAATTTGTAATTGCTATATTTTTGTCCTCAGAAAGTAACAAAAAGGAGGTGCTTTTTATTTTTTTATATCTGTAAAAATAATATCAGAAATAAATAAAAACTAAAATCGCAGAAAATCGTTTTTTCAAAAATTCTCGAAACCGGCTAAAGATAGTTTAATTTTGAAACCACCATTTAAAAGCTGCTTATATTGTACAAATTTTCTCTATTTTCACCACCTTGTAACTCCTACCGTTCCCATGATTCCAATGCTATCCCATTCTTATCTTGGACACTGTGTATAATTGAAACAAATATTTTTTAAATCTAAGGTTAACTCTCGTTCAATATTAAGAAGAAGAACACTTCCTCTCGCCTTGTTATTTAAACTGTTAGTTTTTCGTATGTTTATCTGAGCTTTTTTTATTTAGCGGTCTATTATAGGCTATAGAAAATAAAAATCCAATATAATTTTTCTTATTCAATATATTCACCTGCAACCTTAATACACTTCTAAGATCTATTCATTAATTTATTTATTCCTTCAAAACAAAAAAAAAAAACGTTTGAATCTTTCGCCGAAAAATACGCTGAAACTTCGTCCGTCACATATACAAATAATAATGTTTTTGACAAAATGGTAAGTTTTTTTTTATGAATTTATGTACAAATGTCTTGTCCATTTTACTTTTTGTTTATCTTACGCGTTCGTTTTTGTCTTTAATGTAGAACTGATGATGGCTTGTTGAGCCGAAACTAGTTTCCGTTTTCATAATTAAATTAAAGATTTTGTGGAGTTGACTTCGAAAGTTTTTGTTTGTTTTCTTTTATATGAAACTGACACCCCACTTTAATAATGCTATCATAATCTAATAATTCCTTTCTACGTAAAATATTTATAGTACTCTTGCTATACAGGGTGTCTCAAAATTTAGTACCAAGTTTCTTATTTAAAATGAAAACCTACATGTTTTTTTTTACATTTGGTTCAATTGCCTTGCTAATTATGAGTTTTGAACAATTTAAGTAATGTCAACATATATTATCTATCACAGTTTTTGTCATATGGTTATTTTTCTCTCTCAATTGTATATACCCGCAGTTCTGGTTTTGTTTGTGGTGCCAAATCCACCTGCTACCATGAGCGTGCATCTCTTTTCAAGGAATGTTGAAGGATGAAGAAAGCTTCATCTAAATAATCAGTAAATTTAATAATATTTAAGTATTTAAGTTTATTTTATTGTGCAATTATTTGTCTCCATATAAAATTGAAACCATAAATTAATATATACAAATTTCACCTTGAGGAAAACACAGCTTTACCATAAAACTTTAATTTTGTATGAAGCAGGCTTTATGGTATATATATTTAACTACGTACATGTACTTCCCTGGTTTTTATTTTTGTAAGAGATAATTGATTTTGGTCTCTCTGAGCTGTTCAAGGCATTTGAACCTTTGCCAGTGCTTGTGTCCTCTGTCACACTAATAGCGCCTATTATCATACATGTTCTTATGCGGATCAAGGGTGCTTCAAAGCGTTTTCATCTATAATTCAGCAACAATGGGCAACACTGCCCCTCCGGCATATAGCCAATATACAACGGCTGTCGTCCTTCATATAAACATAGTTGCCAGAGCTTGTTATGCTTCACGCTCCACCACAGTAAACTGCCACTGTAGCCTGAGCTTCCTGCTACCTGCTCCACAAATTTGGATGGTGTGCAAGATACAAATTTATTCGTAAACTACTACGGCAGTAATTTTCTGGGAAATCATTATATAATAAACAAGTTATGGTAAGGACAATCGAACTATGTGAAAAAAATGCAGGTTTCCATTTATATAAGAAAGTTCACATCGACCATAGCCCTATATAGCTGGCGTACTACAAATATAGCAATATAGGAATGCACGCCCACAGCCTTCTCTAGACAAGCCATGAACAGACATTTGGGAAAATAGATCGTTTAAATCTAGGATTATAGGGATTTTTTGTTAAAGTTCCATCCGTTTAGAGGTAATTATCCTCCCGTATAATTTCGCTTTCAGGAAAGTGGTTACAACAAACTACCGCGGTCTTTGACGCCGTAAAACTAGATCTAGGAATATCCATTTCTGTTTTAAATTATCATCTTAGAGTAATAGAGAAACAAACTGGTAATAATTTGCCATTTTGCTCTTGTTTTATGCGCAATTAGAATTAGATTTAGATCCAGGTATTCAGCACGCTGATGGCATATTAAAATCGACTAAAAACCAAGAATCAGAAATAAAACAATCAAGTACTTACCTAAAAATCCAGCTGAATTTATTAATGATAATACTTCTGAAATATACATACAAACCTTCGTACAAAAGACATTTTCACCGCTTAGTTATACGACAAACACTATGCCGTGCCGGTACAAAAGTAATAAACAGAACACGTTATTTCATTAACAAACAGTTTATCCCGATTTGTAACTTACAGAAACATTAGACGATATATTTATATATGCTAACCACTAATAGCCTTATAAAAAAGGATGTTCAGGACCCAATTAATATCCCTATAGGAATCCCGCCATTCTTACGAGTCTGGTCAGATTCCAAACAAATCACTTTATTTTATTAAATATCATTTTTTTAAAGTAGGCTGTGGCATGCCCTACGTAAATCACCCTGTAACCAGCACCAGAAAAATATTTATAAAACTTTTGATTAATTATACTTGTGCGATTTGTATAATGTGTGTTACTGATGATGCCCTTGTTTAAGGTCGAAACATACAAATTTAATTTGGATAACAACCGCTGCTGGCTTCCACATCGAGTTGTTGACCTTAATTAAAAAAAATTGTCTTTACATATTTTGCATCATCAGACTTATATCGTGTCGAAAAGGGACCGACAATCAAACAGGAATTAATAAAACTTGAAGAAAAAAATAGATCTTAAAAGTGGCGTTGTTTCTTTTTCTTATTGCAAATCTTTTCTGACACCTTCTTTATACTTTGGATATATAAAACTTCTTGTGAACGCAGTTTCATTGAAATAAAAGGACTTCATTTCATGTCAGCATTTTTCTTTTTTATCTTCCTTTAACACTCTTTTATGGCATCGTAGTGGTCTAGTTTAATTTTAAACATAACTTGACACACAAAAGCATGAGGGAGACATCGATTTTGTTGTCGAAACGTTGTTTGACATTACATTACATAAACTAGACATGAAGTAAAGTCGTTTTGTTTCAATTTTTAGTTCCAATGGACCTGTATTCCCATGAAGTTTTGGATCACTAAAGTTATTGGCTTGCCTTCGCCTTGTTTATTGTGTTAATTTAAGCAACTAGTAGTAATTATTGTATTAATGGAAACTAATGTATTCATAGTTAGGAAAATATATTTAGTTTTAGGTAATGTGTTAATTTTAATATTTAATAATTAAAGTTAAATAAATCATTGTATACACCAAATAGTGTCAAACTGTTAAAATTATAAGTTATAATTAATAATAATTAATTATATCAAAACATTATTAGATATTATCTACCTTGGTATTATTATACAAAACAATCGTAGAACTGATTTAATTTAAAAAGTATTATTGTTAGTAAATGTTGTTAGATTTTTAATAAAACAGATATTTTGTAATGTTTTTGTGATTTTATTGCAAACTAGTTATTTTAATTTTTGTTGCTGCGCCCTCTGGCCTGATAACAGAATCATAAACGTTCTCCAAATCTTGTTCAAGGATTTAAACTCTAAGTGGTTAAATATTCCGATTGGAAACTATGCATAAAAAGTGTATCTATTCATAATCTAGTGTTCGCTTCGCCATAAAGGGTATAAACATGTTGATAAATATCTATCTCTATAGCTTACGGTAAGCTGTAAAACGTTACTCTCCAATTGCCATCTTAAAATGCATCATCTTCCTATAGTCATACTCGTGATCTCACAAAGCTCTTCAACGGATCTCCCATAGAGAGAAGTTTAGTGCACATAAGAGAGATATCGTTTCACCGACGTCGTTATTGCTCTCCAGTTCTCTAAAGTATCTTATTATCATTGCTACCAACGACGACGACTACGGAGACATGCATCGTCACTCAATTCTCATTTTTTTGCTATTAGTGTATGTGAGTTTGGAAAGTATTGCATAATATGTACATTTGGGTTACGCGTTTTATCCATTGACAGCTTACGGAAAGGCACTTTGCAACAAAAAAAGCTTATTTCACTTGCAGGAATTCTTAGTGTATAATTACTACATTTCAATTTTCTGGGAGGATTCTATTTTGTTACAGATATGTGGACGATTGTGTCATTTTGTTTGATGGTACTCCAACTGTTGTTTTTGATTTTTTGATTATTGTTAATTCCTTACACCCTAAAGGTGAGTTTTATGGATTTAGTGGTGCCAGTGGTAGCGCCAGTTCTATTTGCACGCCAGTAAAGGTTTACACATATTATTCAAAAACCAACGTAACTGGCATGCCATTTTCATTTTAAAATGTTTTTCACGGTACGCACATGTCGAGTGAACTTTCTGAAGCCTGTATTAATGACGCACCTTGGTTGATGACTTGGGAAAAAATAGCAAGGCGTTGGCAGGCAACAAAACGAAACTCAGCAACGAAAAAAGAAAGAAAGTTTGGTGTAAGGGAAAGTAAGGTACCAATGTATATTTTATGTGGAAAAAGTAAGTATAGAAAGAATTTGACGAGTAAAAATATATTAAATGCAGCACACTATTTGTTTTTATTTATTTATTGTTATTACATGTCATTACCAAAAAAGGTTTACACAACTCATATTAAATATTAAAATATTACAAAACACAACATAAAAACATAGAAATGTATATAACTTAATCAAAACAGAAAGTCAGTGCTGAGGAATTCATCAATGGAGTAAAAAGCCTGGTCAATTAAGTAGTTTTTCAATCTATTTTTGAACATTGCAAGGCTCAGTGTTTTCAAACTATCTGGCAAATGATTATAGCATGTGGGACTATAATAATTCACAGAATTTCTGCTTCTACCCAACCTCATATATTCAGGAAGAATGTCATTTTTGTTTCTGGTATTGTGGTTGGGAACTTCATCGTGCCTTATGTACAGATTGTAATTATTTTTCACATACATAATTGAATTGTAGATATAGAGACACGGGAGTGTAATTATTTTACATTCTTTAAATTTAGGTCTGACATCCTCTCTAAACTTTAAATCTGTCATTATTCGCACCACTCGTCTTTGGATTGCGAATACCCGACTAGCATGACAAGAGTGTCCCCAAATTGATAAAGCATATGAAGCCACACTGTGAAAAAGGCCATAATATGCTGATTTCAAAACATTAAAAGAGACTTCACCCTTCAAGCTTCGCAACATGAACACAACCTTAGACAACTTGGCAATGGTAACCTCGACATGAGCCGCCCAGGTTAGCTTTTGGTCCAAAGTGACACCCAAAAACTTTACCAGACCATCAGAAACAGCAACATCCGTCTCACGTAATGTAAATATTTTAATAGCTGTTTTATTGGCATTCATACAGAGTTTGTTAGCTGCAAACCAGTCCGCAGCCCTCGACTGTGAATTAATCATACTTGAGGCCAGGACATCACTCGACAGTTCAACATCGTCTGCAAACAATGTCAGGTCAGAGCATGGCAGATGTAGCGGTAAATCATTAATGAAAATCAAAAACAATAGAGGTCCGAGCACCGAGCCCTGTGGGACTCCACAAGAGCTCAACAAGGGCTGAGATGACTTTGACTCAAACATCGTTACGACATTCCTACCAGTGAGGAACTCAGCAAACGAATCGAATTCGCACTCATACCGTATCGCTCCAGTTTACCCAACAAGATATCGTGTGAAACGCAATCAAACGCCTTTGTTAAATCAAGAAAAGAAGCCCCCACAAGCCTTCTACTCTCAAAAGCGGTTATAACGCTATTTATAAAGTTTTCTATAGCTGAAACGGTTGTTTCGGAGAAAATAAATTATTTCTTTCAAAATAGTTGGCTAATTGTTTAAAGAGTATCTTTTCAAAAATTTTGCCTAGAACAGGCACTATAGAAACAGGGCGATTCATCTGGAGATCCTTTTTTGAATAACGGTATAATTTTGCTAAATTTCAGACAACTCGGAAACATACCGGATGAGATCGCCAAATTAATCTATATTGTCAATGGTATAATTATTATATCCTTAATATATTTAATGATTACGATATTCAAATTAAAAATGTCTTTCGAGCTTTTATTTTTAAAAGAGTTTATTATATCTCTCATCTCAATAAAAGATGTTTCATTAAACTCAAAATTGCCAGGAATGTCAATAGACAACAAATCCAGTGGACTGATATTTGATGATAAGTCATGGGTTAAAGTTTCCGCAATACTGGTAAAATATGTATTGAAATCATCAGCAGTAAGATTTGTTAATGAATGTTGGGTAGCAGAACTATTCCTTTTATGGTTGATAATATCCCATGTAGCCCTAGCAATATTAGAACCATCTGCAATATACGTATCGTTCGCATTTTTTTCTTGCCATTTTAATACGAGATCTATACGAGTTACGATAAGAGCGAACCATGTCTTTTATACCTTCGATTTGTGGAAACTGTGTAGACAGTCCTCGCAATAGCGCAAGTGTTTCGCGCATTTGCCTAATTTCAGGTGTAAACCATTTAATAGCGTGTCCAGTCTTGAAATCGGGTTTTCTACGTAAAGGAAACACTCTAATACATTCTCCGGATATTATGTTTATAAAATTATTAAATTTTTCTTCAATTGATGTGTTTATATCTGACACAAAATTCCAATCAATATCAGCTATATTACTAAAAAATGAACAAAGGCCACGCTGAGTTATAGGCCTAAACCATACAACTTCCCGCGTCAATAAACATTCAGAAACACTCATATTAAGAATTAAAGCCTTATGGTCCGACATGCCCGTCTCAACTACATCAACTACAAACATTTTTTTAGGTTCAAAATTCAGAAGTATGTTATCCAAGCAGTTTTTCCCCCTCGTTGGTTCCTCAACGAAAGACATATATCCAAAAATATTAATAAAATTCACAAACTGAGTTGATTCGTTAGAACTTGCATTAAAATTCACATTAAAATCGCCAACTAAAATTACCTTGTTTTCTAGTGACTTTATATAATACAAAATGTTATTCATTTTTTCGAAGAACATCTTAAGGTCAGAACCTGGGGACCTATAAATTGTTAATAATGTGGTTTTTAATTTAGTGATATGAATTGCTGCAACCTCACAAATTTTATCTTCACAAAATTCGCTTAGCTGCACAAGAGGCTCAACCTGAACACCATTCCCAGCCAAAATAAACGTACCACCATAACGATTACGGTCCCTGCAGTAATATGCTGCCACTGAATACCCAGCAAGTCCAAAGCATTCAAACTCTCCAACTGAGAGCCAGTGTTCAGAAAAACACAAAATGTCATAATTAACACTACTCTCAGATATTAACACCTGAATTTCGTTAGTTTTATTTCTAATGGATTGAATATTTGTATAAAATACCGACAGAGAGTAGTCTTCCCGTTGTTCATTTATATGCAAAACATTACTGCTTTCTTGAGAAGAATGTGGTTCAGAAAACAACAATTCATTCATGTTATAGAAAAAACATTTTTTTTTGCAATAATATACTTCTTAAATGTAATGCAATTTTAATTTTACCGGATCTCTTCAAACCCAGATTTCTATTAGTTAAGAAAAACCTACGCCCTTCTCTTGGATCTCGTCATTAAAAACTTCAGAGTTCTTAATATTGAAATGATCAATTAATCTGTTTAGGTAGAAGTTGTTAGAATATCTAGGCACAGACATAAAAATAACATTTGTTCTAGAACTCACATCTTTTATCAATTTTACAGCGTCATTTTCCAACATTTTGCCCAAGATAACATATCTTGTTTCCACCACTAATAACCACAAAATGGCTTTTATTAAAACCTTTAGTTAGTTGTTTAATGTTGTTGATTAAGTTGATAAATATGGGTAAGAGAGACAAAACTGAGTGAATTTGCATGCTTTTTAAAATGAACTTTTATTATTATTGAATGTCTTTTTAAGAATCGGACACAATACATACTTAAATTTAGGAACTGGTTGAATGGCAAATCAAATGCTAAATTAATTCTTGAAGGAAACAATGGATATTTATTAGTTATGATTTTTTTTCTTTGGGTTTAACAATTTTTGTTTAATTAAAAGTAAAGATTGCTGGTGGCCTGAGCATCTTCATGTGATTCCCAATAACATTTTAACATGTCATATTTTTGGTAGTTCTCATACATATTCAAAAAACAGGAAAATCTTGTTTCAGTTCAAAGTTTGGATTTGAATAAAAAAATACTAATTGTTTGACAGCGACTGTTGGTTGCTTACTCACTCGCTAAGCTTACCCTCAATTGGGTTATCAAAATCTTAGAGATGGATGACAACAGACTGCCAAATTATGTTTTATAAGACAGTTGCACCTCTTGGATAACTCTAACATTATTTACAATTGGGCTCGACAAGTTAAAAACCTTTTTAACATTATACTCTCACCTAACTTATTTTAAACACGCACAGCCCTTTCTGCACATGAAAACAACCATAGACATCATTCGCATTATCTCGCAACTCCGTGTGTCAAACAAATATTTTATTAAGTTCACAAATAAAGGCTCAGTTTATCTGATCAGACCAAGGGAGACGTGCACCATATGTAACCTAAATGTCTGAGAAACTTTACATCACATTCTGTTCGAATGCCCAATTTACGCCCCAATTAGGTCGGCACAACCCGCGGTATCATCCCTTGATGACTTGGTTAGTGCCCTAAATCGTATTAATCTGCGGTTAGCCAAGCGGATCTGCTCGTTTATTGTGGATATCCTTAAATTAAGATCATTTATTCTGAACGAGTAGGAATTGTGTTTGTAGTTGTAGTTTGTTTTTTGTTCTCTTTTTAGTTTTCATATTATTATTGGATTGTTTTTTTTCTTTGTGTTATTTTTCTTTTGTTTATATATTTGTTAATTGGATAGGATGATAGTTAAGTTGTTATAATGTTATTGTAGTATTGTATGTATCAAACCGAGCTCATTGTTGGAAAACTGTATGTTTTGGGAACAATACCTAAAGTTGATTTGATTTGATTGATTTGATTTTGATTGGTTGCTAAAGTTACTTCGCTATGTTTTTGGCGTGACATCCAAATTTTCAAAAACGCTTCTAACATTATTTGATATCATTAATAAAACAAAAGTTTCAAAAGATAAGTGGCAAGTATTATATATATTTGGAAAGGTAATTTAATTTCTAAACTGAATATGCAAAAATATACAGGGTATTCCATAAGAAAAACTACAAGTTTATGTTATAGTTTCAAGACCAGTCTTTAAAAAAAAAGCTAGAGATATTACTGGGTTCCTCTCAAAAAAGTGCGTTGCGAATGTTTTCACAGAAACAAAAAATAATCATAAATAAATAAGTTACAGGGGTAGGTTAAAAATGCACAAAACCACCCTGTTTCTTTTAAACGGTTCAAGATATCGAGGTGCGGTTTTCGGCATTTGATTTCGCCTGAAAATCGAGGTCGTGGCATGTAGGTTAGTTTTCTTCTAATTCCTCTAGCAATCGGTGTTTCCTATCAAAAGTGTCCAATTTGGACCACCCTGTACATCCAAGAAAATATCTCTATTGCACACGATGTTTTTCAATGAAAATTTTTAAGAAATCAAAGCAAAGGAAATTATAATTCAGATATTTAAATGCAAAATTAATATGAAAAAAAGCAATAATAATTTAAGTATTTTCAAATAAGTGTATTGTTGCTAATTTTAATCTTGTTTTCCTTGGCATTAATCATTCTAAAATGAGTGTTCTTTTTGATAGTTATAGCCTCGGTGACTTCTAGACGTACTAATTGTACGCTCACCGTTTCCGAAATATCTGCATAGTTACTTTTATCTGAGACACCCTGTATTAGCGACTACTTTAAAATAAAGGGAAAATTCGTAAAACTTTCAGAGTGTTGAAATTAAGCTTTAAGCAATACGCTTAAATTAATTGATGCAGGAATAATTTTTTATTAATTAAGAATCTTTTGCACAATGCAATTTTTTACCATTTACCAAGTAACCGTATAGCAAAGCTCTTATTTGTAAGAAACTTCCGCATTTTATTATGAATTATGGTCCTAGTCCCCAAAAGTGCTTTTTCGCAGTTGTAAAAAAACAACTGCATACAAAGACTACTAAATTTTCCGTGAGCTTTTTACAGTAGCAACGGTAGAGTATGCAATGGTGTCCTGCATGTTAAGGGTGGAACTGGCAAGAGGTAGACAAGGACAGAAAAAGAAAATGTGATGACGATGCTGTGATGGTTTTCTAAAGAGTAACACAAACTGTGTTTTGCATTAAATCTGTTTTGAAAAGTTTTGTGTGGGTAAAGTAGAAATGAAATGTACCGCAAACACATGAGATGAATGTAAATGTTGCTTTCATACTTTGGTTAATGTTGCTTTATATAATAGCAGAGCTTTGCAAGAACACATTTCATATTAGTAATTATAATTGTAAATTATTCAGAGGATTTACTAAATTAATAATAATAATAATCATCTTCATTTTCAGCAGATCAAAGAGACCTACTAACAAGGAAAACATACAAAACAAATATGCAAATTAAGCACAAAATATACAAATTTCTTTTTAAATAGAGTATAGGCTCACGTTTTATATTTTTAAAAGCAGCCAATAGCCTCAGTTGCAGTCCTCGAGACTATAGTTCAACCCTAAAAAGAAATTTCATCTGTATTATTCAAATAAAGAATATATCGATACATTTCTTGCATCTCTATTAGTGACAAAAAATTGACATTTTGAGGATTCGCGTCAAATTAAATTTATCCGTTAGGTCTTTAGTTTTGTTCACAATAACATTCGTCACGTCAAATAGTAATATTTTATGATTTTTTTATAGATTTCACACCAACTTACAATGCAAGGCTGCCAGACTGATTTTCAAATTATCACTATTCTGCACCTCGTACTCATTATTCGCGCAATACCGTAATTACTCCGAAATCTATTTACACCGACAATACATATTTAAACACACAATTAATTTCCCCAAGATTATTTTATTTTATTTTGCTAAAATAATTTGGTTATTGAAAAAATTCCATATTATTTTTATTTTAATCATTTCAATTCATTTCATTCAAATCTGGCAACAATCAAGAAAATATGAGAAAATCGGTGATGCCACACTATATTGGAAGATTTTCACCATAAACATATTCCAGCATATTTTCCTCAATAAATCCACACATTACACAATAGATTTACACATGGAACATTATAAGATACTTGATTTTCCAAAAAAAATAATTTACTCAGCTCCCACAATAATATAAGAAATATAAAACATTATTTTATCAAAAAAAACTATTAATTTATACTTATTTTTAATATACTACTATTCACGTGAAATAAATCTGGCAGAATTATTTTTAAATGACACAAGTTGACACATTTGGCATTCGAATATTGATTTTTTACCGTCCTCACCAGACGGGCTACAATTTCAATAATAAACCAGAGGGGCTACAATTTCAGTAATAATAAAAGAAATTCAATGACCCCAATATGTGCAGACGGGCTACAATTTCAATGCTAATCAACAAAGTTCAATGAACTGGGTCTTAGAGATGCAAGATATGTATTGATATATTCCATTCGATCTCAAGGCCTTTTTAAGGTTAAACTATTGTCTCGAGGATTGCAACACATGCAAAACATGTCGAGTAACAATATGTGCAGACCGGCTTCAATTTCAATAATAATAGAAAAAGTTCCATAGCCCAGTTTTGAACTCGCAATCTCACGATTACATATTTTCATATTCAATTTTCACACTAAATTTCGAATTTTCTGTGTAGCTTGATAAATAATGGATTCAAAAGTGAACTATGATGACCCTGTGTATTAGGTACTACACCACTTAAAAAACTGAGCGCATGCGCATTTGATTTTAAAATAAGGTAAATTTTATTAAGGACAGTCCTTGACTTCATTACCAGAGGTTTAAGGGAAAACTTATTCGAAGATTAAATGCGCATAGCCAGATGTTAAAATAACGTTAACCTTAATATAGGTAGACGTTATTTACGACTGCAATATTTTATATGATTTTAATAAAATCTCCATAAAATTTGAGGATATTGGCATAAAAATGGATCGAGTATAAAGAACTTTACTATTTATTATATTGTAATTTGAAGATATGGAGTAGGGATTACAATTTCTCTATGCGTTTTTACTTATTTTTTTTTCCAACTGACTGATATTAGGCTTTATTTGTTTGCGCGAAATATCAGAAAGTTTCCTTCGCATGTCTCTCATTATGTGCTCTAGGCAAGTGAGATGAGCGCACGTTACATCAGTCTGAGTTTGTAGATAGCCAACACTTTTATTAGATGTCGAATATCAGCTATACTCAATAATATGTTGGTGTACTCCAGCCTCATTGAGGCGGACAAGATCCTCTAATCCATTTGGATCTAGCTCAGGGGCCCGGGTCCCCGTTTCTGATTCAAGTGACATAACGTCTTCATCATCATGTTCTTCCTCTGACAATTCGGCAAGTTTTCGTTTAGCATTTTCAACAGCTCTTGTGATGAGCTTTTTGTTATTATTTTCTTTTTCTTCGATAATTAGTTCTTCGGGGTATCTGTCGCAATCATACATTGTCCTCTTCTTTTATTCATTTTACCTTTCCGTGCAGCAGCTTTAGGATAACCTCTGAATTGTTCAGGAGGAACAAACTTTACTTTCCTTTGTGGAATGATGAGAGCTGGATTTTCTTCAGCTTCAATGATATTTTCTTGATTCTTTAATTCCGTCTGTATTAGGTCGATCTGTGACAGTTGAACCAATACTCTCTTTGTATATCCCTAACAGGTACTAAATAGGGACAAAAGAAATTTTTTATAATTTTTGCTTTCAGCGGATGATAAGAACACTGTTAAATTTTTATTATAAGCATATAATTTCCTAGTAGAAAAACTACTACATTTCAAAAAGTAAGTCAATCGCTATTGGATGGAAATTTAAATTACATACTACTAAGGGCCTCTGTTTCTGAAAGAGGCGTCTTCAAAAAGCACAAAATTGTCAACTAAATTTAAAAAACCGGGTAAAAAGTAAAGTGTTGTACTGAAATTGTCAAATAATAATAAATAATTGTGAGAACCGACGAATGAATGTTTTTGTGAATTCCTCCTACTCTGGATTCAGTCAGTTTAATGCCAAACTACGGCGTTTTTCTTGAATAACTTTAAATAACAGCTAAAAACTTGAATAACCATTTACATGTGATATACCGCCTATTTTTGAATTGAAAATTTCTTAGCTAAGCTATCTGATTCTCCTCAAAAAGTAACATCAGAGAATGCTTTTCTTTATAAAGAAATAAATCGTTTATTGGTGCTTTCAAACCAACATAGTTTTACACAAGTCAAACAAACAAGAAAAAATATTCACACGTGTAACAGAGATACCCATATGTATAGACTAGGCAGGGTTAGAATGTTTAGCATTTTAAAATGTTCCCTAACATCCTCGAGATAATTTAGGCCAAGCATTGATCGAATTGCACGCCTCTGTATTTTAAAAACGCTACTGGCATGGCTAGAATGCCCCCAGTTTAGAATTGCATATGACATAGCGCACGGAAATACGGCAAAATAATTTGTTCTTATAACGCTAATAAACACCTCGTACCTCACGCTGCCCAACAGGTAGACGATCTTACACAGCTTCCCGGAAACGCTCTGAACATGCTGATCCCAACACAATCTCGCATCAAGCCAGTGCCCAAAAACTGAACTCCTGAAGGGTTGTCACTGTCCCGAATATCACGAAACGAAAATATAATTGTTTCTGTTTTAGATTGATTTAAACACAGCTTGTTAGCCTCAAACCAGTCGGAAGCCCTTGACCGCATCTCGCGCAACTGATTTTGAAGACTTTTGAGGCTACTGGACACTCGGAGCATTGTCGTGTCATCCGCGAACAGTGTAAAATGAGTGTCACTGACATAACCTAGAAGATCATTAGCGTATATAAGAAATAGCAAAGGCCCTAACACAGAGCCCTGTGGGACACCATGTTTAATCAAGAACATATCAGACAAAACGTTGTTATAAAATGTTCGCTGTTGACGTCGATCCAAATAGCTTGCCAGAAGTTTAACAGATGAATTCTGTACGCCATATTTGGCAAATTTTCCAAGCAAAATATCATGATTGACACAGGCGAAAGCCTTCGACAGGTCGCAGAAAATACCTCCAGCAAACTGTCTGTACTCAAAAGCACCCGCCACATCCTTGTAAAAATGTCCGATCTCGTATGTAGTGGACCTACCCGACCTAAATCCAAACTGCGAAGCTGACAATGAATTGTTTGTCTCGAAGTAGTTCGTT
Source organism: Apoderus coryli (assembly GCA_911728435.2). Lineage (NCBI taxonomy): Eukaryota > Metazoa > Arthropoda > Insecta > Coleoptera > Attelabidae > Apoderus > Apoderus coryli. The sequence continues at coordinate 12,988,743 of OU452209.1, read as the reverse complement.
AATTGAGCACACAACACTTTTTCCATTATCTTACCCAAAGTTGGTATGATAGAAATGAGCCTGTAGTTGTTGACGTCCTCCATGTCACCCTTTTTAAAGACAGGCACTAACTTGGAGATCTTCAGGCAATCCGGAAATACACTGTACGAAATACATTCATTGATAAGCCTAGTTAGAGGAGACATAATAATCTCCTTGATCGATTAGAGTATGTTACAACTTATATCATATAAATCCCGACTAGGATACGGTTTTAGTGAAGCCAAAACTTCTCTCACCTCGATCAAGGAAATCTGTCTAAAATTAAAAGATAGCGATTAATCAGGGGGTTCCATGAGGAGGACAGGGTCCAGTGGTGAATTTATTTGATCGGTTAATGAAAAATATTCATTAAATTTATCCGATGACAAAGTCAGCGCCCTAGCCTGATTTTTACTCTTTTTCTTTTTGTTATTTATTACATCCCAAGTATCCTTTGACATATTTGAACTACGACTGAGATATGAATCGTTGCTCTTTTTTATATTTTCTTTGATTTTTCTTCTGTAGGAATTTCGGAAACGCGTATATTCATTTTTTATGCCTAGACAATCAGGTCTGTTTATTTTTAGATCGTATAAGAATTTAAGTTGATCCCGCATTTGACGTAATTCGTTGTTAAACCATTCAATTTTTCGATATATTTGTAAATTATTATATTGTTTGCTTTCTGTTTTTTATATCTGCAAAAATAATGTCAAAAATGAATAAAAACTAAAATCGCAAAAAATCGTATTTCAAAAATTCTCGAAAACGGCTAAAGTTAGTTTAATTTTGAAAGCACCATTTAAAAGGTGTTTAAATTCTACAACTGCTCTCAAGTTTAAACGACATGATAACTCCTACAATTTCCAAAATTCCAATGCTATCCAATTCTTGGACACAGTGTATTTTGCCTTTATCTGATTTGAGGTTGCCACAATGAAATAGCACCAACAATAGATATTATGTTTCTTCCTCGGCGTAAATGAAACCTACCCAAGCCGCCCAGAAAAACAGACACACTGTTTCCATCAAAATTACGATGTAAATAATTTGGAAACACCGAGATAGAGAAACGTATTCCATTTCCAAAATGTCATGTGATATAACAACGAAGTTATAGCTAGGTATGGCTCATAATAAATTGTGTGGGAGCTTTCAACAAAAAAATATAAGATAATATTTCTTGGATGGAGTGAAACGGGAGAAAAAAGGGGGAATATGATATGTATCAAGTTGAGCATCGTTATCAATATTCAGTGGAATCTTTTTCTCATTTTACACATTGTGAACAAATTTGCACAGGCATTATATTGAATTAAGAATGAAGCCAGTTTTACAATCGAGAAAGGTTCTGTAATGAGTTTTTACTTTTTTATAAATGTTAAAACTCTTCAGGTTGATTAATATACAGGGTGAGGCAGGTTTTTGTAACAGGTCTTTAACAACTTATATAATATAAGAAGGGGCTAATAGACCCAGTTAGAATCCTCTAGGAAATAGTCCAACCTTAAAAATATTCCTAGATGAACCTTAAAAAATTAAGTTAATTTTCCCACCCTGTACTCTCATTACTTTGGCTTAATTAAATTATCAGTTTTCTACCCTAAAGGCATTTTAATATATTCTTAAAAGTTTGCTAATTAGTTTGTCTCTGGCTATCGTAATTCATTTTATATCCTCAATCTTAAATTGTGAGGAACCGACATTTTGGTCTCTGCATGCTGCGTACAGCAATATTTTTACAGTGGGTGCTGAGGCTTATCTTTTATTGACAGTTGTGGCATTTGAGGTTTTACCACTCACATCAATTGACCTGATACTATCTTTATAACTGGATTTATTTTAAAACTCTTTTTAAAATTATATTTAAACTTTCTCTTGATTGCTTTGCATCAAAATCTGGTTTGTAATATGATGATCTTCTACTAATATATCGATACATTTCTTGCATCTCTATTAATAAAAGAAAATTGAAATTTTGAGCATCCGCGTCAAATTAAATGTTTAACGGGTACATTTAATTTGACAGTGTACCTATAATTAATGAAATATCTGCTAAAAAGGATTTAATAAATATGTGCCGACCGGCTACAATTTCAACAATGATGTCACACCCGGTATATTGTAATAAAAATATTGCATCCGGTCGAACTAGTTATTTTTCGCTGATTTAATAATTTAAAAGTTCATTAATGTTTATAAAAGGTCATGACTCTAACATCGGTATTGTCACTACGGAATAGACAAATTGCTGATTCAACAAAAACGGTACGACCGACGCTAAGACTGGACAATTTCATTGGTCGATGTTCGAACGAGTGGAAAAAAGTAAAGTGATAAATATTCTTGTAACAGGAAGTTACAGGGGATTTTTATTTGAACTTCCGTGAGGTCTCCCTGCGTTGGAGTACATATATGTGTCCGAATGCTCCGCTAGGTTCTCTAACCACAAAACTCTCTTTTTGGGGTCTTCTCTCCAACCTTGGCAAAGTGAACTTCGGGTCTTAGAAGCGACAAAAAGCACTAATTCCCCCGTTGGGTAGTGTCTTAAACTTTACAGTTTATTTAACGCGTTTACAGTTTTAATCTTAATAATTATACATTTTAAATATTTTATTCTTTAAAATGAAAGAAAGATCAGCTGTGTCGAAAATGATGATTGTAATGTAAGTACTAATTTTTATATATTGTAGTTGATGATTTTATTTTGAAACTTGTCCTTTTTCACCGAATTGATTTTCTTATATTTTAAATAAGGCTCGCTATACTTTCTAATTCTTATTGTGACATGGTGGCTTTCTTATTTGTGACATGGTGAAGACGCCGTTTCTATTAAATTTATTCTCTTATATTTTATATTCTCTTTCGTTACATGGTGGAGGCGCCTATAAAGTTTGACGGCCCAGTTTTGGACTCACAATCTTACGATTACGAAGAGTAAACGTTAACACATAGGCCAACAGCCAACAGGAATACCAAGATTGGTAATTTGAAATTGTCATTAAATGCAGGCGCCTAGACAAATATGTCAACTTCTGTCATTTATAAACAATTCTGCTAGATTTAGTTCATGTGAATAGTATTAGAATAAAAATAAGTATAAATTAGGAGTTTTCTTAGATATAATAAAGTTTTAATATTTGTTATATTATTATGAAAGTTGAACAAGTTAAATTGTTGTTAGAAAAAGTATGTATGTGGATTTGTTGAGGAAAATGTGCTGGAATATGTGTGTGGTGAAATAAAAAAAAAGTCTGACAGCAGAGGATATTTAGAACAGTAGGTATGCTATACAGGTTCGGGGCCATTTTCCCTGTTTTCTTCTCTTTTTTCCAACTAAGAATGGCAACGCCGCGATTTAGGGGTGACTTCAAGCAAATTTGGGGGAAAAAAGCTCAATTTAGATTCAAATTCCCATAATTTAGTGCCAATAACACATACAGCGGTACCTAGATTGACTTTTGAAAAATAAATCGGTTGCTATTGTGTTTGGACGGCGAAATGACAGATCTCAGTTTTTACGTGAATATCGGGCATCACTTGTCATTGAAGGTACTCCTTTGCAATTTAAGACTACCGTAAAGACTCTCGGATTGCTCTTAGACACAGAATTGAGATTTGTTGATCATGTGAATCGATGCACACGGATGGGATTTATGAATCTGAAATTGATTTATCAACATCGCCACGTTCTCACTAGAAAATTAAAAACAAAATTATGTGAAACTCTTGTTCGCTTCTACCTAAATTATTGTGATATAGTTTACTCTCCTTGCCTTACAAATGCAATGAAATTGCGGGTGCAGAGGCTGCAGAATTCTTGCTTGAGACTGATCTTTGGTGTAAGAAGATCTCAAAGAATTAGTCACACTCTCTCCTACATGAACTGGCTCAATATGGAGAACAGAAGATATCTGCACTCAGCCTGCCGTTATTACAGCATACTGCGACATAAAACTCCACCTTACTTATATAGAACACTGAGATTTAGAACTGACATTCACAGTATTAATATTCGTCGTAGAGATGCAGTATATATTCCTGCCCATTCTACAGAATTGTTTAAGAGGTCGTTCTCCTATCAGATAGCTAAATGTCTCAATGAGTTGCCTGCTGAGTGTAAGAACTTGTCTAAGTTACAGTTTAAAAAAAAACTTTATGGCGGTTTGCTCTTCGTCCAGAACACTGCGAATATGTGAATAAGAAACTGCCGTTTTTCTTTTTTTTTTAATCAAACCCCGTGATACACTTATTTATTATATTTATTCTATTTACTGTGTTTATTATATTTATTGTGTTTCTTATATTTATTATTGTTTATTGTATGTATTTTGTTTGCTGCATTTATTATATCTGGGCTGGTAGTAGGTGTTATAAGAATGCTAATGAAGTAAGGATTTTGATAGTGTTGTATGTGTGTAATTTTGGTATTTATTGGGTTAGCTGAACAGACAATTATGACCATTGGCCATGATTGAACTGAAACTCGCCCAATATTAAAAAATAAAGGCCTTTATTATTATTATTATTATTAAATGTGTTTTAATTGGCATCCCATTAAGATCACCTCATTGTGATGCTAGTTTCAGCGTACCCATTAATAAATCAATCAGACCATATTTTTCACGCAACGTCCGTGGTGTTGATGTAGAGGTGTTTGGCTCGTAACTACTAGTCCTGAATTCAAACTCTGAAATAGACACGGCTTTTTTACAATTTATAATTTTTGTGATACACTCTATATGTATGATTGACTTCTTCAAATGGTCGCTCCGAATGACTTCTTTTGCAGATGACCACTCTGTATATTTTCTGGATGTTGCGGATGGCCGTTCAACCCCCCACCACTTGGGAACCAAAATTTAGCACATTCACAATGGGATTTCTCCCCTGGTTTTTCGTAAAATGAGGAATATTTGGCAACACTGTATGGGTCTTCGGCGGTAATTTATGGGAATTTGTATCTCAATAATTGAGCACTTTTCCCTTAAATTTGCTAGAATTTACCCCTAAATTGCGGCATTGCCAATCTCTATGGGAAAAATGAGAAGAAAAAAGAAAAAATGGTCCCAAACCCGTATACCCTAACTACTTAGGACCTCGCAAATATGTTGTTTAGGCGAGTAGATTTCCATAAGAAAAGCACATACATCTTTTTTCTTTTCTAATGAAATTACTTTCATGAAAAAATTGATGATTTCGCAACTATTTTAAAAATGATACCCTTCAAAGAATCCTCACCATAACATCATTGTACTCAGGATGACAGCAGCAACTGCCCTACAAATAAGGGTTTACAATTTGAACCTAACATCACTTAGATTTCGAATGAAATACGTAAGCTAGAAAATTGCTAAACTTAAAGCAAAACTGATGTACCATTTTGAAAAAAAAATCGCTCTTTCTGTTACTTTAAGGACACCCGAATTGCTCTCATACCAACATCGACATTTTCAAGAACACGGCAAATATTATCATTAAGATAAGTTACAGTATTAATAGAGAATCCTAATTATTGAAGAAAAAACTGGACCAGTATAATACTTTTTGAAGGACCGCACTTGTAGTATAACTCCGAAACCAGAAAATAGTGACCAGTTCAACTTCACCCTTTGTTCCCTTGTTAAACCATCCGCATAGAGGAATCAACAAAACCCAACTATTTTGGCTTTACTAGGAGTAATTGAAAATCCCCGGAACAATTAAATATGTTAAAAACATCACTGCTATTTACAATAATGGAAACCCATGTCCTTCATGACGGATGTAACAACAAAGTTATCCCTCGCAGATGAAATGCATGGTTTTTGTTCCGCATATACCCCAAACTCTAGTCTTCCAAAATTCAACATATATCCGCGCGTTTTACGTGTCTCTATTCCCCAACGATTTTTGCAGATAAGGGTAATGTAATCTTGGGACAAATATAATTCACAAGAAGTAAATCCTCACTCGTAGTTGGAGCATAGACGTACCAGGAATTCAGAATTTTATTGTAAACAAAACTCTAGAAATGTAAAGGATTAATGCTCCTTAGCCTCCATCAATAAGCTGTCAAGAAAATAGAGTTTTGATTATTTATTTTATCCTTTATTGCTATTAGTCCATTAGTACATAAGTCCTTTTAACTGGACTCGATGTTTTGCCGTATACAAGGCAAAGCAAATATTGTAATCCTGTTGCTAGTTTTCACGTAGTGCATTAATTTTGATATTTAGAACAACTACTGCAATGCTTAGAGGAATATTACTTCGCAGCACCGCTTGATATTCATAGCGAACGACTTCGGGACGGAGGTGACACAGATATGTATAAAGAATTGAGTGATGACAAGTATAAGGCTAACTTGAGTTCTTTCGGTAACAGTTGGGCTTCCCAAGATAATGGTTGGAGATAATGCCAGTAGGATAATAAAGATATTATTCAGCCCAAACGACATTTCCCTGAATATGAGTTACGAACTTAATGTTTTATTTTTATAATCCTTCTATTATTACTAAAATGAGAATATCTCCAGAAAAGAATGTTTTGGGCAAGTTTATTTTGCAGACCAGCTTGAGAATGACTAGTTTTGAGCAAATGCTAAGAAGCTTTCCGTTGAATGATAATGCTCAGGTTGATCGTCTGTATAAAATTTGTTTAACAAAGCTTTACAATATCGTGGTAGACTAGAAGAAAACTGGTCACAAGATGAAAGAATGATTACAGCACAAATTATGCAAAATTCTTTAGCAAATCCAAAACCGAACGGTTTGGATTCAGAAATTGGCCTCTGTGCCTCAGTTTCGCATAGTTGATCGCTGTTGATTAATCTGATCAACTAAATCAAAATTTCACCTTCTGATCAATTGACCTCCACGCAGTCCAATAAGAATACTGTTTTCATTATACAGACATGCTCCACTTCCACATTCTGCGAATTCACTCCTCTGTGAACCAGGAGGTAACATCTTAGAATTTAAATTAAGAACCTCTCAGTCCGTGATAAAAGGGAATGAACCACAGAAGAAGTTGAACCGTACTTGTATAGCCTCTTTCGAGGAAGATTCAAACGTTTCCAGACATTTTTATTTTCTTCCTCAATTTTTAAAATGGAAGTTTGATCTATAAACTCGGTCTCCACGCCATTGGTAGCTTGTTTGGTGGTTTGTGTATAGCGCAAAGAAAACCCTAGAGATAGATTTATTAGAATATATAAGCCAAGTTTTTTCTTTTCCATTTATGCTATGATTCTCATAAACAAAACTATATTCATGCTCTAAGTGTATAATATATTAATAGTGATAAATTCTACTATACATTGTGTGCAATTATAATTGTGTTCCATTATTACAGAAAACTACTTAGCGAACCAAATATTTGTCTTAAATTCAGGCTAATAAAATTTTTTGATAATTCAGTGACGTTTTCTATATTTCTTTAATTCTTATAAGAATTATCTTGCATCTGTCTCGTGGATATAAAGCTAGATACCAAGCAAAATATATTCTTTCGTGGTATAAACCACGTGGATCGCATCCAGTAAAGTAACCCTACCACTCTTTTTGGATTGCTGAATTCCCCATATCCTCTTATCAAAATATGAACACAATAGATTTAGGGATTTTCTGGCATTTGTCATGAACACAAAATAAAATTCATTCAGTTCCGTTTAGTTTTATACTAAGTTAGGAAATTTAATTTAAATATTTTTACGTAGATATAAACTTGAATACAGCCAATCTCATCTTACTGCTAGACTAAACATTTGAAACACACACCTTCGTGCTGGTAGAGAATCTCTGTTTTCTTTATATTCAGTTTAAGCCCGATACTCCTGTATGCGCTGTTAAATGCATTTATAATATATGTATATTGAAGAGCGTCTTCTTTATCAGCTAGGACATCATTGTCATCCGCGTATTGAAGCTCAATGACTGATGTGGATACGATCTTCGTCCCAGCGATTGTGAGACAACATCACGTGTCTTAATAAGTTTTTTCACAGTGTTTATGTAGATTCCCTTCCCGTGGTTAATGGAGATGCTGAGGTTGTGGACTATGAGTCAGTTGATATTTTCGACATTACTCTCGATGATATTGTCAAGACTGGTCGGTCGCTTAGCAACAAGCTTACCTGTGGTATGGATGGTATCCCGAGTTTTATCGTGAAGGATTTTATTTCTATTTTATCGTTTTCCTAATTATTGGAAGACAGCTAAGATTATTCCTATCTGTTATCAGTAATTATAGATGAATCTCCATCCTCTCTAATTTCTCAAAGGTGCTTGAGATCGGCATTTACAACAAGGTGTACCCACAGATTCAGAATAGATTTTCGAATAAACAACACGGCTTTTTGAATGGGCGATCGGGGGATTTTGCCCTGTTCTCCGCCATCGTCTGTGCCGCTATGGATCGTCTACAACAGGTGGACGTGGTTTACACTGGATGGATCACTATCTCTTATTGAGGAAGTTTTGGCTTTTCTGAGCAGTTCGTGCGATTCTTTTGTTCATATCTTCTTGCTCGATCTCAGTGGAGTAAGAGGGTTTTAAGTCACCTACGTTTTCTTCTTCTTCGGGCATGCCACAGGGTTCCATTCTTGGACCCTTATTGTTTAATGTATTTATTAACGACCTTCTTGAGACCTTCACGTGTGACAGTCTCGCTTATGTAGATGATTTGAGGGTTTTTCTGCGCGTTGTGTCACATGAAGATTGTGAATCTCTTCAGACCAATTTAAAGATCTTCTGCGATTGGTGTATTAGTAACCGTTTAATGCTCAATGTCTCAAAGTGTAAGGTGGGCAGTTTCTCTACACCTAAGAACACGCTGAACTTCAATTATTGCTTAAACGGTGCCGGTGTTTCCTTGGAAAGATTGAATGAGGTTAAGGACCTGGGCGTCATTTTCGATCGAGGGGGTACCTTTGTGCTATAAACTCTGAGCGTTTTTTCTGGTGCTAATCGTGTACTGGGTGGCATTATATAAATAAATAAATGCTATTATCATTATAAGACAACCACGATGGAAATGTGGTAAAACAGGATAGTTTCGTTAACGAAGCAACAAAACTACCGATGTTACAGACTCGGTACACAAGCCAACTGAACCAAGAAAATGAACCATCGAAGTTCACGACCTACTTAAGACGGTTTACTACGGATCAAATTTATCACCATTTGAAATTAGAACTACCCGATCGCCACGCAAAAGAATCTTGTCGGTTAGTGGTAAATCATACCATCCGGAATGCTTTTTATTTATCGATACCGGATTTGAAAGAGCGATATTTACATCAGATATTGTTTACATTGGAGAACAAGCTGCTGGTAAGTATAGATTTTATCGTGAGGGACAAAGATAAATTATTCGAGTTCGGTGAATATCCCATGAAGATAGGAGTCGACGCAATTAGCTTATCGGTGATCCATTATTATCCACGACAACGTCTTAGCATCTGCTAGTTCCAAAAGAGATTTATCAGCATACAATATTAAAATTAAACACTGAAACATTCATGGTAAGGGTGGTTCCCTTTAAGGAAGTCGGCTCGATGCTAATGAAATTTGTGTTTCGTCCACTACTAAAATTGCAATAATTTATACGAGGAGTTTCAAAAGTAATCATTAAAAAGCTGAATTTCTGGTCTAGAATCGACAAAACCTTATATGAACTTATAACCTTCTTTTTTTTTCACAACCTACCTCAATCCGATAGATTGCCCACATATTCTGGGACACCCTGTATAATTTGAAGAACGTACTGGATAGCTTGTACGTTCTGGATTAGAGCTGGATAGATTCCATTCTTACCAGGATATTTAAGTCATTGGAACAATTTGATAGAACATTGCGCCACAAATGTTTTAATAACATTTTTGCAGTCATTTTTTTTGGACGTCTTCGGTCCTCAGAGCTCGAACTCCCCGGTTTTCTATTTAAAACTCTAACTTTTCCTTCATAGAGTTCGTTAAAGTTCGGGCTGGTCGTTATTGACCCAATTGCGAAATTCGAATTTCTAGTACATTACTTATAACCTGACAGATATTCAAGACTCTCACTTACACTAAGTAAAATGGAATAAAATTGAATGCTGGCTATTCAAAACGTACAAAAACCACCGTAATCCTTACGAGTCAGACAGACTTGGGAAAGTGCTACAAGAGAATTGTTAAAATTAAGCCATATCTACGCTGAAACGAAATTGGAAATTAAATTACTTCAACACGTAACTAAATACTGGCTTACATGTGCTTTATTTCTCCTTCTAGCCATATATGTGTTTCACTCGGTGGAGAAGGAAGTTAAATAATGACCGCAATTTCACTTCCGGATGTGCTAGATTTCTATCATTCATCTAGCCGCAAACGCTTAGCCGAGGTAAGCTTTTAATAAAATACGTGTACAAGGAGTGTACCGTCATGAAATTAGGGAACAATTTATGCTATGTGCATAGAGATGAGGTGTGGAAAAAGGTAGCTTGTTAGATGAAGTTAAATAGATCCTTTATGTTTACAGTGACAGAGGACGTTTACAGCCTGTTTTATTGTAGTTAACAGTGTATTTACCCTACACTGCTCAGGCTGAAATGAAGGATCGGGTGTAGCGGTGATGCTGACGATTATGTTGCTGGTTTACCCTTTCTCCGCCTGTTTATCCGGTCTGAACCCAATCCAACCGAAAATTGTGTCAACTTCAGTTATACTGGGCGACAATTTTGAAGAATAGAGCAGTATATGAAGTTTTTTTCTTAAAATTGCTGACTGAGAATGGTCTCCTTGGACATTTTAGATTACCCTGTAAACGCGCATTGACGGGTCATGCATAGAATTCTCTCGAACATGCGGATGAAATAAATTTTATGATTAAAAACTCACTGACCAAAAATGCCTATGGTAAAACTATACGTTTTCACTTTATTGGAATCGGACTGTTGTATTGTGACATATTAAATTATTAAGGTCGGCATATAAAAACTAAAATTTATGGAATATGCAACAAAAGCTTTGTTGAAATTGATACTTTTTTCATGTTGTAATGTCATCCAAATGAAAATTTATTTTTGATTAACGGTAAATATTCGATGTATCCGGTGCGTTTCATTTTGCATTTGTTTAATTGTATAAATAAACAATGTTTATATTGAGCTTAAATCTCGAAATACGACACTTGATAGGTGAGTTTGATATTTATTTATAGCCAATATAATTTCGATAATTGTTCCTAGTATACTACAATATCAAAACCTATGATAATTTTTTACTAAATATAGTAACCAATCAAATTACTTAATTTTAAGTCATGTATCAAATTTCATCCAAACACCTCTGGATTACAGCGATAACACCCTACATGTGGTGTTTTCAGTTTGGTGTTTTTTTTATTAAAAATTAATTAAACGTCAAACTGACAACTGGTTTAAAAATGTCGCGAAGATTTGATATTGCATCGAACGATGCAATTAATGATACTATATCTAATAATATACCAAAAAATACAATCAAATCAAAAAAATATGTATGGAAAATATTTCTCGAGTTTTGTGCGACCAGAGAATACGAACTGAATGATGAAACGAGTTTGCATAATTTGGCTAATATATTGAAAGATTATGCGGTAAATATGAGAAAAGCTGACGGCACTGAATATAAAGAAGCAACTGTAAAAACAATTTGGAATACTACGAGTAGGCTACTCCAGGAAAAATACTTCAATGACTTCAAAATCGTATTCGACCCGTTTACCAGTGTGATGTTCAAAAATGCGCGAGATGCAAGAAATGCAAAACGTAAAAGATTACAGCAGGATCCAAGCAAACGAAAATGCAGTTCATCAAATTTAAGTTCAAGTGATTTGGCTAGAATCATTGGATTATGGGATGAATGTACACCAGAAGGTTTACAAAATTTTTTTTCCATATTGTAGCTGTTGAGTTAGCTTGGCGAGGTGGTGAACCAGCTGATTGCCTTATAGATTATTTCACGATTGAGAAAAATAATGATGGAACGCCAACCAACAGAATTGAATACAATCCAATATTCAGTAAAAGATGCCAAGGAGGATCGAAAAGTTGTACAAATAGTAAGTGGCTTGTTCCAAATATTGCAAACGAAAGTGCATGCCTTGTTCGGTTATTCCATAAATTATTGTCCAAAAGGGGGAAAAATATTATTTCCAGTCGCCTATTCTTGAGACCAAATCGTTTCTGGAAATCCGAAAGTGACACATGGTTTGACAATATACCGGTAGGCAAGAACACAATTAATATGTGGACCAAATCATCCGCGCAAGCTATTGGTTTGGACACTAAGTGTAAAAACATATCCAATCATTCGAACAGATCAACTGCAGTTAGCCATTTGGCAAATAAAGGAATTCCTGAACAGTAATTAATAAAAATAACAGGACATAGCAGCTCTAATTCAATTAAACCGTACTTGAATATTAACCAAGAACGCCATGGTGAAATAATCAACACCATGCGAGGAATTTCTTCAACAGTGGAAATTAATAATCGGTCAATTTCAGCAAACTCTTCTTCCAATTTAACATTTGCCAATTGTACTTTTCACAACTGTAGTTTTAAATAAAAATGAAAAATATTTGTTTGATTAAAACTAATACATTTTGTATTGAAAATTATTAAACGTCAGATTGACAATAAAATTTTTGATATCTACAAAGTAAAAAATTATCTTATCGAATACTCCTCGGGACTTGATAAATACTCAAAATTTTGTCATAGAGAATCCTTCAAGCGAGTTGCTGAAGGATAATAGCCCAAAGCCGCATCAAGCAACAGGCTTTCGGCATTCTCTCTGACAAAATGATCTCGGTATTCTCAAGAACCTATTACTACTGAAAATGTTGATGTTCTTATGTAATTTTGACTTCTGTCATTCTCTGAAGCAGGCTTGGTGGTATATACACCTATTTAACATATATAATTTACAAATCGTCCAAAATATTTAGATAACTTCAGCCAAATTTAAATGTTGAATAACTAAAATTAATTTTAAAAGCATTTTTTATGTGTGTTGTACATAAACTTTTCGGTCGATTTAATTTAAAAAATGTAGGTTTTATGTTTATTATTATCTAACTTACAAAGCTTGAACTCTATTGATATAAGTAAAGTAAGGTATATTCGTGATGATTTTCGTTGGAGAGTAATGGAAATAGCATGCGTTGTTGCTACAATTGTGAGGGACTAACACCCGATAGTTATTCTTGAGATTTATGTATTTTTTTATGAGGAAACTTAGAAAATTACTTAAATAAACTTTCAAATGACTGTCCTAGTCAAGGAAAGGTAATTTCGTGATATGGGTTAGGTTTATTCGTGATACTACAATTAATGCTAAAAATTAGTAGGTAAGATTTTATTAACAGTTACATTGTATCATTAACGCATAACATCTTATTCTGAGTCACCACTGGTATTTCCAGAGCATCGATTGCACATTAAAACAATTTATTCGTTAGATGCTTGACATTTTAGGTGATATCGTACTAAACAGTAGTAACATTGTATCCACTGTGCTCCATTTTTTTTTCTTACAATCTAATGTGCAATAACTTTACCTTTAGTTTAGGATTGTAGTCTATTATAAACATAACATTATCCAAAAATATGGAATAATTTTACTGCACAAAAAAAAAGATATTTAACATTGAATAACCCTTGTATTTTTAATGTCTTCAACGCATGAAAAATATTGTAACAAACAAGCTTCACGGAATAAGCAATTACGGTAAAATTAAGTCAAAATTTGTTAATTATTGTGTACAGGAAGATTCCTCATCTAAAATACGAGTACTATAGATTAATGTAAATTTCATTATCTCAGCTTTCAATTATTCCTGTTATTTCTGTAGATCGCTTCCCAGTTGCAAAACCCGCCAAAAATCACAACGTAATAAGCACCACATGTAAACCAACTTTTCTAATGCCTGGAATATTCGTGATATAGACACGCGACAGGTTGCATCATCTAGTAGGAACATACACTTACTACTATCCGAGATGTCATCCATCTAAAGCAAAAGGTAACTTGCTGAGAAATTTTCATAATTCTATCACGAACTTACCGATATCACGAACATACCTTACTTCATCCTACACGGAAAGAAATGTGCGTGCATTATTTCTACATACATGGGATAACGAAAATTGGATCTAAAATATTCGCAATTGCGACTTTTTTGTACATGTGCTTGTTTTAAAAACATAAAAACTTTTGCGTACATTGAATAGGATATTTTTTATTCATTTAAGTTACCAAAAAATGCACCACAGTGTGTACTTATTATTTATATACCAATGTTTATATTTTATACATACATTTTCTCATAAAACTAATATAATTATGTATTAAAAATGCACAATTTGATGATATAGAAGTTATAAGTTAGATATATAATATGTCCAACACTCTAAACTTTTTCTGTAAAAACCTACGTGACCAAGAATTTAGTCCAGGAGGTAGTAAAGATTTTCGGTAGGTACTTATTTTTCCAGTCGGAAAATGCGTCATAAGATACGAATACACTGCACTTTTTTTCAGTGATAAAAATAGTTCTAGTGTAGTGTGTGTGTAGTGTGTTTATGTTAGTAAAAAAATGGTCTGGCTAATCTGTGAATATCGAAAATATATCTGGAAGGTGAAATACTAAAAAAAAATATCAGATGATGGCCTATATTATAGTAACAGTTTAAATTACAATCTAGCCAATGCCGAACACCTCGAAAGCCTTTCCAGACTCGTCTAATGATCGCACATGCGGCTATTCCGCTCCTCGTTTAATTACCTGACTAGGCCTTCGTGATTGTAAATGTCAGACAGACGTGAATTTTCTATGCAAATATATAGTATAATCTATCGTATTACAAATTTTCAAATCCGAGATAGTAAAAGCAAAAATTTTCTTTTTCCCATTTTGAAGATCCCGCAACACTAATTTTCCAATTTCGCAAATCAACCAGACTTACAAATGAAATATAGTATAATGATCCAACCATCAGGTACCATACATGTTTCTGGAAGTTAACTTCTCATCATCAGTTATAAAAAAATCTTATCATTATTTATAATGTTACACAAATTCGCTTAAAAAGCCTAATCATGCTATCATAATATCATAAATTAGTTTAAAATGGTATTTTCCTTCTTTTTTTCCATCAAGTGAATTCATATAACATTATAAATAATGATAAGTCTTCTTTACTATACCACTGATGATGGGAAGTTAAGTTCCCGAAACATGTATAGTACCGTGATGGTTGGATAATTATTCCTAATTTTTGTTCATTTCTATTCTATTTCAATATTAGACTTAGTTTTTATTACAGTTTATTGATTACAACAATTTATATGCTACACTTCAAGCCTGGAAAAATAAGTGTTACGGATCCGCAAAATCAGCATACTAGCGTTCCGCCATCTGAGATAAGCCAGACTGCTATTTTCATAAACTGTATTTTCCAATTTAGTAAATGTAAAATATTTATGACTGGGGAAATCAGTGAACCTATATTATTTTATTTTTTTGATTTCCTCCAAAAAATTTAGCCAGACTCAAAAATTCTTGTTTTTTGTCACTAAGGGAACTAACAGATTAAAACATATACCCCGACTGGGAATATAAGTACGAAAATAATTCACTGCCTCCTGAACTAATCAGTGTATACACTGTGTCCAAGATAAGAATGGGACAGCATTGGAATCTTGGAAACCGTAGGAGTTACAATGTCGGTTAAATTATAGAAAAGTTGTACAATATAAGCACCTTTTAAATGGTGTTTTCAAAATCAAATTAATTTTAGCCGGTTTCGAGAATTTTTGAAAAAACGATTGTTTGCGATTTTAGTTTTTATTTATTTCTGATATTATTTTTTAAATTTAGTTATTTTTAATTCAAAAATAGATGGTGTATCACACGTAATGGTTTAAACAAATTTTCAGTATTTTTAGCTGATATTTAAAATTATCCAAGAAAAATCGCCATGAGATTTTAATAACTAGTTCATAATTATTATTGAAAAGAGAAAAAATTGTGTATGTAATCCGTAACTAATCTGGGTAATTCAAATGCCTAGCAATTTGCCTGTAAATGGCTTCAAAATTTCAGTTGTCAGCGGAATGCAGCATCGTCCGCATCAAAAACATAAGTGATAATTGATCAGTGAAGTTGTATGTCGAGGACTACGAACATTTTTCTCCACTAATTTTTCATACAAACATGTATTTTGGAGTACATCGCCATCCGAAATCCACAAGTAGAAATGCGTAGTTTTCACGAAGAACTGTACTATGCTTTACTATGTACTTGAAATAGTAAGAGCCCGAATTTCCTGAGGGATCTACAGTTACATTTTTCCATCCATGTCGCCTATGCAGTGTGAAAAGTTCCTTTAATTCTCAAAATCCTTTGATATTTCGTTCCATTTTTCTACAGAGTTGGGAAACTAAAAAATAATTTTAATTTTACGAATTGCTTGTTAGATAAAGTAACAATTTACGAAGAGCTTATACTAGCATGCACATGCGCTTTGCACTATATCATCCACATTTAATGAGTTGAGTGGACGCCCCACGTGTCTTCCACATCTTACCTCGTTTGGACTAGCAGTCCACTAAACAGAATGTCAATAGTAATGAATGGACCGCTAACATTTAGAATGCTACTCTAACCTTTGACAAATAACTAATGAATTAATAATAATGATGTACATATTTAAATACTCTTTTAACGAACACCAGAACCTAACAGGAACCATACAATTGATTTGATTAGTCATCACTCTACCTATCTTACACTTGTACTTGTAAGGCGCTTCAAATTGGTGTAGTTTCTAGAAAAATAGACAAGAACCACATTTTCCTTATTTCCCTAATTCTCATCCACTATTTAAATAACCGGTCCTTATGTTTCGCAAGACTTTACTGGTAGCAGATTTAAGGAAACGGTGTTTGCTTCCTTAATAATTCCCTTAGGCAAGTACGAGCCCACTCCAATGCCCACATTTATCATATTATAGGAAACAAACGATTGTACGTCTAATACTTATACCTCCTTCAAAAACTTGTTTTATATTCAGGGATATATCCCAGAGCCATTTTAACGTTGAGTTGAAAATTTTTCTTGACAATCTGAGAATTTATATCGTCTTTTCTCATTTGTGCTACTCCGTGCATGATGTGATCCATATATATACCGCATATATAGATATGTTTCTCAGTGATATTGCTTCTCGTCCATCTGGCTTTGGAGTATTAGAGTTATGTATGATATTTTCTACGATAAAATTTAATAAAAGCGATAATGTTATGGCAGATAGATGTTTTTCGATTGTTGTAAAAGGAAAGCTAAAATGATAGGATTTTTGTTCATAGCACAAGGAAAATGGAACAATTTATTATTCGGGCTGAAGTAGTGATAAATATCGAAGGGAAAACTTGGAGTTTTTACTACATTTGGCTGAATATATGGCAAAAAGCACAAAAGCTGTACTTTATTTAATCAACGTATGAAGGTTTTAATTAACTGTTTCGAATCAGCATCCTTAAATTCAAATGTGGTAGGAACAAGTAGGACAAATTAGTTAATAGATATGATTTGGATATGGGAAGAATGTTTGCAAAATGTTTTACTTGCGCAAAGAATCTACTGGTAATCCCAATTTCATAAGAACACATAGCCAAACCCGATGTTCTTTAGGTGTTTGGGGAGGAGTGGTTGGAGATGTTGTAATTGATCCCCATTTTCTAGAAGGAAGAGTAAACGGTGGCGTATATTTAACCTTTTTAGACAATATTTTACCTACCCTTTTAGAAAATATTCCCCTAAACATTCGACAAAGGATGTGGTTCTTACACGATGGAGCTCCAGTACACTAGAAACATTCACAATCACCTTAATATACATTTTCCTGGTAGGTAGATAGGGCGGGGTGGACGAATTACATTTCCACCTCGATCTTCGGAACTAAATAAGATACTTAGATTATTTTTTGTGGGGATATGTTAAAGATTTATAAAACACCGCGGACCACGCAGGACGATGTGAAAACAAGAATACCAAGAGAACCAGAGAAGCATTTCGTAGTGTTAACGTCGACATGCTGAGAAATGTAAGTGATCGTTTGAAAATCGATTTAGAGTTGTATGGAAGTTTTCGGGGAACACTTTCAGCATTTGTTGTGATAGATTAGATTTTTTTCATTTTTGTCTTTGTTACAAGTACATTTTCTAATATTTTTTTGTTTAAATGAAAATATCTTAAAAACTAATAGCTTCAGGTATAATAAAGGCTATATAGGAATAAAAGCTTATCAATTTTCCTTTCAGTTTTTGATCATTTGGAAAATTCGAGTAAAACGCAAATTTGATTTTGAACTCACCCTGTATACAGGTTTTGCACTATATACTAAAAATTATCTTTTTCTATAAGTTGGTAACTATCAAAAAGCTATGCCTATAAGAACCAGAGTTTAAATTATTTCAGTTCCAGTACAGAAGCCTTGAAATCCGCCATGTTTTGCATATAATACTAGTGGTAACTTTTGAACCTCTCCGTATAATTCTCTAAAATTTTAGGATGATTAATATCGAGTTTAAACCAATGAAGTTGTGGAATAATAAATAGGGCTTTCTATTTAAAAAAAAGGTAAGTTTGGTTCACCCTCATGAGATGAGCCACCCTGTACAAATAACAATAATTTTAGAATACGTACTTTAAGACTGCCTCCACACTGGCTGCTTAGTTTTGCGTGAAATTTTTGGTCTTTGAGGTAAAATCGAACTTCGACGCACTAATAACTCACCCTGTATATGGACGATTTTGGGAAGACAAATACATCACTAATAGCGTTATTAATAGTTAAGTTCATAACAAAAAATCAATATATAATAGTAATAATTAATATGTATTACATGAAATTAAAATAAATTTTGATGAAGTAGTGAAAATAAATTGTTTTTAAAATCATTGCAACTTTAAATTTTATACAATGCAATTTGCAGCTTCAGGATTGGTCTGTTTAGTCATCTTAGTGTTCACAACAGAACTCCCTGAGTTGGAGTAACTCATAATCCTTATCGAGTGAATGCTGATGATGATTTAGAAGTCTATTTTGTCAAACCGTTTTTGATTAGCTAAATCCCTCTACGACCGTTTGCCAAATAGAAATAATTTTAATTGTTGTTCGTGTGCGCATAAATAAATTAATAAACTTCTCACCCAGATAGCATCATCATCATCATCATTTTAAAATGTTTCGTATCGATCTGATTCAGTTAACTATGTACTGGCATATATGAACCGCAATAATCCTCACGTCCATTCATCTCTGCTAAACAACAGCAACCGAATGAGAGACGAAATATATTTGAAAATATATTATTAAAAAAAAATGACTCATAATCGTCTATAATACTCTAGTACTTTTATTAATCTTGCGTTATGCCAATAGTGTTTTTCTTTTTGTTTATTGATTTATTTACTTTTCACTAAATAAGAGATTTGATATCAACTTCCGGTATAATCGGAAGTGTCACAAATGTTAACATATTTTAGACTTTACCTATAGTGTTACCAATCGTATCGTATTTACACACAAAATTTATGAAAAATAATGTCGATAGATTAACTGTTTTCAATTTGTATTAAGCTGTTGTGAAATAAATCAGTTAATATAACAATCATTTGTTTCGCTAACATACCATTTGGTGATTGATAATATTGGTTTCAAGCAATTGCTAGTCTGTGGTCGAAATAATGCCCAAGGCTATTATAATTATCTAATGAATTTTCTAGTCAATTACAACAGTATTTCGATTGTTTTCAATTGAGGATTTAATCACCACGTTGGCCGGTTTATACAGGGTCTTAATAATATAAAAATAATCAGTGCAAAAGATTTTGTTGGGTGTGTGCTTATTTTATTATTTTTTAAATTTACGACAAAAACGTCGTAAGATCTTCGGACAACATTTGATACACACTGCAACGTAATAAATATTGATATTTTTCTCTCCTTCGACCAGTAGCTTTGGTACGTCTATGTAACGATACATTTTTAAAGAAACAAACTTATTATTGAAGTAAAAAATATCTGTTGAAATGATTCATTAGGTACTTACTTACAAAAATTGTTCTTGTCCTAAAGGACCACAATAAGCAGTTTGGGTTGTATATAGTTATGACGAAGAGGTTAATGTTGGGCATAAAACAATTGTCTTTCACACCTCATAATATTTCATAGTGGTCGATTCTAGTTAATAAATCTTCTTAACCACTTCAAAAGTTCCTGTTCCAACTTGCGCAAAGTAAGACAAATGGCTCAGAAATCGACTGCGCCATATTATGCTATATTGAAAAATAAATTTTTAATATAATTAGTAGTTTGAACTATTATTTTGTTAATATTTACTTCAGATTGCGTTGCCTACTTTGGAAGAAGATCTAATAGATTATTTCCCAATCTCCTCCTTGCAGTTCTACGTTCTGCTTTGGATTTGGGGAGCAGCTTATAATACCTATATTTCTCAAAACACGTCAGAAATACAATGTATGCGTTCTTATAAATGGCTGTTACGTAGTCTATTTCTAAGGCGTGATATCATGTTATATTTTGCCGATGTAATAATCCGTGATCTCATGTGACGTGATAATATTGTCTCTGCGCCTTAATAGTCTCGGAAACTGCATCTGATCTACTTATGTATCCCTATGACCTATGGCATGCAAATATTTTTTTTCAGCGTAACGATATTAAGAAAAACTTGCTGCATCTAAAAATAATCTTCAGTTGATGTTGCTCGGTCCTTGAAATGCACGCCATAGAGCTACTGATATATTTTTTTGGAACGGTGGAACGGGTTTTATTCTCTGCTACGTCTCAGAAAAATCTTCTTTCTCTTCAATTACTTCCTCTGCAGCAGTATCAAAATCCTCAACAAGATAATAATAATAAATATATTAGCAATGCACAACAAATAACTTCTTAAAGTAATCCATAGATGAGGGGTGCAATGTATCGATACAACGATACAAACGTCTGCTCCACAAAATTCAAATTCGAATTCAAATGACTTAAACACAATTTAAATACAGAACTAATTGTTAAAAGGTGCTATATCAGCAAAACTGTTTTTCATATACAAACCAAAAGAAAATAAAAAGATATAAAAAACTACACAAAAAGAAAACAAAAAAACAACACACAAAACAGATTCAATATACAAAAATGGTTAGATTTTTTACAATAGATTATTTTACAAAAATATGCAATTGAACAATATAAATAAAATAAATAAATAGTAAATTCTAAGTATGCAGCAATGAGAGGCATTTCTCATTAAACAGTTCTCGAAAGAGACTTTTTCGAAACCTGACACTGAAAGAATCTTGAATTCCTCTTTATGATTATTGTAGAGGGCGGCAACGTTTTAAGAACAGGATCTCTGGCATATGGCCGTTCTATGCGGAGGAATATCGATAAGGTCTTTTCTCCTAATATTAACCCTATGAATATCAGTGCGAATCACGATTATATCTAAGACATAACCCGAGGATGTGACTGGTGTCATTTGGAAATGGAATGAATTTCTGCAATATTTTGAGAATTATTTAGATCAAAAAACTTTCCCTAAGTCTTAATTTTCTATATAACAAAGCAGGGTTTACCGTTTAGTACAGCAGCACGTCGACATCACACATCTGTAGTAACTGAGGACTCTAAGTTTGGTAAGATAGGAAGCGATGCCTTTTTTATAAGAAATTTTTTATTATTATTATATGTTTCAGTACGTTACAAGAATCCTAGTTACTAAACAATCCCATATAAATCTCACGTGTTAACATAAGCTTCGGTATTATTCAATGTTTTGTGACTTTTATCTGCGATAAAAATCATTTCACAAAGCCTTTCTTATTATTATCGGATACTATGCACGATAACATTAGAAAATGATTACGATTTGTTTGATTTTCCTTATCAGAATTTCATTAGAAGAGCACCTAACTTCAAAGTAACACTGTTGGAGATATTGTATGTGATCAACATGAAGCTAAACGATCTGATAATTTATATAGTTCGACTATTTGCTTAGCTAACTTATTCCCACATGTTTACATGTACGAAATGCAAGTGATCGATTTTAATTATATGTAGAAAACTATTTTAATTACAGCTATACAGTGATCTCATTCTAAAACATGCCACCCGCAAAATACCAACCACCGTTCGTCGAATTTTGTGCTCCTGATTTATTACATTTTCTAAAAGTTCTAATTCGAGGTTCCGGCTTTTCATCTTTTCTTGGTATGTGAATAGTTTTTAAAGCAGCTTAAATGATGTGTCACAGGCCTACAAGAAGTTTTACTTTAACTAAAATACGAGATTTGGGGCTATAAAAACTACCATTTAATTATAAATAATTAAAATGAATAACTTTAAAAAAGTATATAGGTATGTACACATAAAAAGAATAAAACATTAAAAGAAAATTAAAAGGATAGAAAATGTTAATCTAACAATAATTGTACAACTGGAAAAAGGTAAATTTAATAAAATTACGAATAATTATATTAATTTTTATTTTATTTTATTTATTTGCAACAACTTACACAGGTCATATGACCCAGTTATAAAGTGTGTTTATAACAATATTAAATATAATAACAACATAATATTACCAACAAAAAAAAAACAAAAAACAAAACTTAAATCTAAAATATACTAAACAAAAACACAAAGAAAAAATACAATTTCTAATAATCGAATTACCCTGAAATTAATTCAGAGATAATTGATTTCTTAAATTTTCTTAAACTAGCATAAAAAATGGCACAGCAATTTTGCACCTCATTATAATTTCTTGACATCATCGAAATTGGTGTTCTGTATTGATAGTTAGTCCTAGGGGTTTCCAGACTAAAAGTTTAATTATTTTTCATGCGAGTCCTTGAAGACGGTACTGAGATACAATAGAAAATCTGCCTGTCTGACAAACTCTCTTTGTACTCTCTCAAGCAATAAGATGTATTTCGTGTACAAAGGTGACCAAACAACAACACAGTACTCCAGTTTTGATCGTACAAACGCGTTATAAAGCAAAACCAAGGTTTTCTTATTTTTAAACTCCTTTGTGTTTCTCAATAAAAATCCAAGATTTCGATAGGATGCGTTTGTTATCTGGATAATGTGGTCTGAGAATGTCAGTCTTCTGACAAATAACGCCCCCAGGTCTTTAATTAATAATAATAATAATAACGTTTATTTTGCCAAAATAAAACAATTATAACAATATTACATAAAGCCCTCAAAACGGTTAACAACAAAATTTACTAGGTACAATAACAATGTTAAATTAATCAGCAAAATAAACATGTCTAACTCACAAAATCTTTATAAAGATTGTCCGTGAGCTTAACATATTTACCAGGCCGCAGTACCAGCACATCTGGCTTCTAATACACCTTAATAAAAAACACAACAAAAAAAAATTCACCACATACTACACAACGAAAAAGACTAAGACTGAAATGACTTGAGTATATAAAGAAAAAAAGAAAAAAAATCCCAATATGATTCACAGAATCAAAGAAAACCGATAAGAGTCTGAAACTCCTCTCGAGTCTTGCCACGCATGTATTCCTTTACAGATGCCTTAAAACTCTTCAAAGCGGGCTTGGATCTGACTTCCGGAGGTAAGAGATTGTAAAACCGTGGGGCCAAATACATATAGTGTCTCTGACCTATTGATTTAGACGAGAAAGGAGTTCTGTATGAATCCTGTCTAGTTCGTGTATGATAGTCATGCTGAATTGGCTCCAGCAAATGTTTGGTTCTGTGTTGGTGAAGGACAGCGGAAAGGAAAAAAAAGCTTCCTAATATCAAACACTCCTGCTTCAGAAAAAAGTTGACTTGTTGGGTATAGTCGGCTTTTATTAAGTATGATTTTTAAAATATATTTTTGTGCAGTTTCCAATTTTTTTATATGGGCGACCACTGCACTCGCCCATGCCAAAATCCCATAATTTATTCTGGATTCTACAAGAGCGTGGTATAATGTTTCAAATATTGTACTGTTAGTACAGCCAAAGATTAATCTACACAATAGATAGTCAGCGTATATGGGAAATAAAACAAAAATTGAAACTGTCTCGACACGAGCTACATCTATTAGAAAAACATGCAACCATGGAAATTGTAGATGGCGTTATATGTATTGTGTTGAAATAAAATAATCATATGGGCAATGTTAGACAAGGACGAGTATACTTTCCCCTACGAGGTGGGAGTTTGTTTTTATATTATAGGTATCATATATGTACTACTGTGCAGCAATGTTTTTTGTTTAAAATTATATGGTATACGTATACCTATCTACGCAAAGATTAATGTGTATGGACGAAAATAAAAGAAATTACTATAATAGTATAAATATACAGGGCTGGTTTATTAAATGTTTTAGACAATAATTTTAAATGACTAAAATAATATTATTTTAGTCATTTAATTTTAAATTTCGGATATAAGGATGCATCAAAAAGTTATATTTAAATTAACGAAATTTGGCGTTATAGATAGGACTTCCGGTTATTACCTGATTCAGTTTTAAGGATCAAACTCAAACAGCAGATTCAACTTGTCGTTAACATTATGAAAAAATAAATCTCAGAGGCGGGTAAATTAAAGGGGCATACAGGCGTGAAATGCTACCCTAACTTTTTTATGCACATTTTTTGCGTGTGTTTCAATTCGGAGATGTAAAATCTAACAAATTATATACGTAATAAATGTATCCTTCTGTGATATTGATAGAAAGTCATCGTTATCGCGTAATATCGATTTTAAGAAATGTTAATATTTAAAAGGCTGTGCTTTTTACAAGTTGCTGAAGTAAATAAGGTTTGAAATTTCCAGCATGACAATAATTATTTAAAAAAATACGGTTTCGAAATGCAGGATGTAAAAAATTAGAATTTTTAATCTGTTTTTAATGAAAATTTAAATCTATTGAGAAATATGGTTCAGGGTTTTTGTGAAATGTATTTTACTCCAAAGATTCTACTCATCGATTATAACCGAATTAATTTACTCAAAAATATCTATACTAGTAAAATAACACAATTATCACAATTAGGTTCAAATTCTGCAACGCCGAATTGAAAAAAAACTTACAGTCTCTCTAATATTGGTTTTTGTGCAATGATCATAAAACTTTAAAAAACTAACGATTTATGTAGATTGTATTGTTAACACGTTTCGTAAAAAGCTTTAAAAACCCACCAACAGGGTGTTAAAAGTATCACGACAATAACTTTTTTCATGTTTTAACAAGTACAATCGTCTGCTTCAGATTGATCCTTAAAAACTGAATAACAGTTTCTCTATATAAAAAAATAAAACTCGTAAATATCATCCCCAAACATTTAATTTGAATACAATTACATAACACCATATTTGAAAGTAAATAAAAAAAAACAGCATTACCTAGTTTGACAGATTTGCAAATTGCAAATCAAAGTATCTATGTATACAGGGTGTTGCATAAGTACTTGTACAAACTTTAAAGGGTGATTCTTTGACTAATTTTAAGATACAAATTTCATATGTACATGGGTCCGCTACGGCTTGGTTTTCGAGATACAGGTAGTTCAAAAAGAATATTATATTTAGGATTATATGCTTGTTCAATAGCATCGCAATTTGGTGCAATTCGGGATACAGGTGTATTGATGACACCAGAGCTGTCAAAAGAACTAATAAAAAATACGAAAAATAACAAAATACAAATATCATTCAAAAGACAACAATGCACATAATAGTCGGTACCAAGCCAAATAGGTAGTAGGTAAATATAGATTTATTTTGTTTCGGGCTTGGGCTTGGCACCGACTTATTGTAATCAAAACTACCGACCAAACGGATACATTTAATTTTACGCAGATGCTCAAAATGTTAACTTTCTTTCATTAATAGAGACCTGTGAAGTGAGCTTACCTCTTACGCCCACGTATTAAGTACTAAGTTTCAGTTATCAGTTATAATTTTTTATTTTCCAAGAAAGCGAAACGAGATAATTAAAACGGCATTGCGCCGCCCTCATGTATACCTCCGGGGGCGGCATCGAAAATCGCTACACGTCACAAACTTGTAAATGCTTAGAACTACCCCTATATCAAATTTCTATTTTCTATCTTTTTTGTTTCATACCCAAAGCCCTATTCCTACCGAACTTATTATTTACCCGAAGAAACATTAAAAAGAAGTAAAATTTAAGTACCTAAACCGATAAAGTGGAACTTATACCTGATGAAGAGACAGACTATTATAATAGGTATACCTAATATAATATAGGTAGCACTGATATTTTTTTTATTATAGGTATTATAAGATCTACAACAATCTTGTTACATCTTTGCCACATTGTCTACGTGAAATATTTAGTCAAAAGTATGTTTCTATCTAAAAGCTTTTCATTTAACGATTGTTCGCCACTGATCATGGGACTGGTCTAGTCTTGAAACATATATGACATGGATTAAATATTATTATATTAAATTTAATTCATAGAGATTAGGCTTTTATTTCAATACTGTACTTGTAATAAATCACCCTGTGTGTTTCTTTTACCGACGAATTGGCAACAGCACGACACACACCACATTCGCTTGTTTTTTTTTCTACCCTCCCTGCGTATCCCCTCCAGATTAATACAGAATTTCATCAATTTCTCTCTCTGACAATACAGCATTGCCGGTGCATATCTGTTGCAAATGATCTAAATAATTGTTATACGTTGCGTTTTGTTTTTGATATTAATGAACTACAAAACGGTTTCTGGCTGTGACAATACTGCTCTATGCTTTACACGCTAGTCTACGCCACGTAGTAGCAGGCATACTTAGAGATGTTCTGATTTTAATGCATTGGGCTGACTATCTATTGTGTAGATTAATCTTTGGTACAGCCTTGGAGCGTTTAAATCTATGGAATAGGGATCTTATAGTTTGAGTAACCTTGTCTATATGAGTGTCCCAACGAAGATGGGGATCAAAGAAAATGCCAAGGTAGTTGACTGAGCTGACCGGGTGCAAAACCAGTTCATTTGTGAGGTGTCCAGACACAAATTCTATCGAAGTCAGGCAAACCCAGCATATTGCATGAGAAGGGCAGATAGTGTGTTATTTCAAAATTGATTGTGAGTAATCTAGAATTAAACCAATCCTTCAACAGAACCGCATCCTGCTCAACCTCATCCTTCAAAGCACACCAAGAGGCGTTTTCGTAATATATAGCAGTATCATCAGCATAGCTAATAATGGATCCATGCACAGGCAATTTTAATAAGTCGTTGACGTAGAGATTAAAGAGTACAGAACCTAACACCGTTCCTTGTGGTACACCACACTCCATAACAAGATCATCGCTCCTAAGTCCATCCACCTCCACACCAATTAAATCAGTTGTACATAATATGCTGTTGTTAATCGAGTATGAGAATTGTATGGGTGTTTTTATATAGTGACAGGTCATAGCTTTACATTTTGGTATAATAAAAGGCAAACGATTTTTAATGGACCATTTGTAGATAGAGTCTAAGTCCTTTTGAAGTTCAACACAGTCGCTCAAAATTGTAATCGGTTTGAAAATTTTCATGTCATCAGCAAACAAACAACATTTACTAGACTTCACCACTGCTGCTATGTCAACTATAAATATGAGAAACAGAAGAGGACCTAGAGTGCTTCCCTGAGGGACTCCCGATGAGGGTACAAATTTGTCAGACTCGACTCCTTGTATCGAAACGTATTGCTTTCTATTTTCCAAATACGATTTCAGAAAAGTACACATGCTTTCTGAAAATGATTTTGCTCTTAATTTCATTAAAAGTATTGAATGGTCAACTTTGTCAAAAGCTCGTGCAAAATCTGTATAGATAACATCCACCTGATCTTTGTTCGCTCAGGCCTCCGCTGTCAATGTTACAAAATTAAGTAAATTACATGTTACAGATCTACCCTTTCTCAAACCATACTGGACATCGGACAAGCGATGTTTTAAATGGTACTGCATTTTCGTTGATAAAATAATTTCAAAAACTGGTGCTATGTTGGATAATATTGCACACATATCTTTAACTAATATTGCACACAGAACTTTAACTAAAATAATTGTAATCTGACAATTAGAACAGACTTTAGATTTCGACTCTTCGAAATATCAGACAATGTACAAAAAGAAACAAACTTTAACTTTTCTAAAACCTTTAGAAAAAAGAAGTCGTTAAATCGGAGACATTAAAAAGAACTTACTGATAAAAATTTACATCCGCTTACTATTACTAAATTTTTTAGTGAGAATTTAGTGGCATTTAAACATGTTTGCATGCTCATTTAGTTAATTTACTAATTTAATATTAAGTTTTTCACTATAGTTTTAGTGTAGATTAAGTTCATTATATTATATTATATTATATTATATTATATTATATTATATTATATTATATTATATTATATTATATTATATTATATTATATTATATTATATTATATTATATTATATTATATTATATTATATTATATTATATTATATTATATTATATTATATTATATTATATTATATTATATTATATTATATTATATTATATTATATTATATTATATTATATTATATTATATTATATTATATTATATTATATTATATTATATTATATTATATTATATTATATTATATTATATTATATTATATTATATTATATTATATTATATTATATTATATTATATTATATTATATTATATTATATTATATTATATTATATTATATTATATTATATTATATTATATTATATTATATTATATTATATTATATTATATTATATTATAGAATCAAGGAATTGTCTTGTAATGGGGTGTAACCTGTAAGACAATAAATAGATAAATTAAGAAACTTTGAAGAACTGAGTTTGAACTCGACTTTATAAACTGAAATATCACTTTATGATACTTTAATACTTTACAAGAACAAAACAGATTTTAAACATTATAAAAAACTGAGAAATCTAAACCTTTTGCAAAATAAAACAACTCTTAAACTTTCTAAAACTGGAAAGTCTGAACTCTTCAAAAACTAGAATGTTTCTAACTCTTAAAAGCTCCAAGTCACCTCGCATTAACGAAAATTATCCTTCCTTTGAAGAAGGAAAGATATAGCAATTAAAAGAAGGCGTTTGGAACGAAATGCACCCCTAAGACGTAACTGCAATATTATCGACTAGATGTCGATAGCTGTGTCCGTTTGGGAAGTAAATTATGTTTCTTATATTTAACTTATATTGAAGCCTCTTCAGCAGATTAATCAGTCATTACCATTCGTAAGGTGAGATACAAAACGACTGTATAATAACTTCTTAATATTTCGAAAATGCTACTGGATTAAAACCCACACATATTTTCGCACCATTTTTATTAATCATACTTAGCTGTGAATAAAAACCTTGATATCAAGCTCCAATTACCTGTACAATAATAATTTTCTCTATAATTTAGGTAGTTCGACAATAATATAGCGGTTCATCACTTTAATTTCAAAATTATGCTATAAAAAATAGTATTTGAAGAATAACCATAACATTTATATTGTGTCAATTTGCACAATCTTTGTATAATACTACGGAACCCATAAAATAAACATGACCTTACAGCAATTTACTGACCTTGACCCAAAAAGGGTCCTTAGTAAAACTGTATCATTTGAAATCAGGTGCTTTTAAAATAATATACAGCAATAATAGGTATATCATTTCTTAGACGAATGTACATAAAATTCATATAGTTTCGTTGCAAAAACTATGGAAAAGGATAAAAATCCGTCTTACATATGGAATGAAATTCCACAGAGCAGAGCCAGTAGCGTTTTGTTCCAAGATGCCGATTATTCTGAGTGGCAAGTTTCAAAATGAAAGAACTGTACGTATAGGAATCTAGTCAAAATGAGCTGGATAAAGCGACAATACAACAGGCTTTGACGAGCAGCCATCACGAGTTCAGTAACAAATTCCTATAATTCGTTAACATCCGTCTATTAAATACAAAATGAAGCGGATCCTCTGATTTATTGGGTGGCTTAATGAAGCTAGAACTTAATTTGGATAAACTTTAATTAAATCAATTTATTAGAGTCTCATTTCAGTTCAAAACATAACATCACAAATTTATAAAGGAATAGCAAATAGTGTTTAGGTATTATATCAAGAATACTGTAGATTAGTTCATTTTGATTATTCCAATTTCAATATTATCCAAGAACTACTTTATTATCTGCATTTAAAACTTACTACTTTTTCTACTAGATAAGTCGATGTTCCTAATAAAAAATTATTGCAGTTTTCTGCTGCGCTAATAGGAAAAGTGATAAATGATTTCATTTTCAAGTTACATTTACTATCTCATATTATACTGACCGGTATTGTTCCGACTTATTACTTTGGCAAAAATAGTTGAAAAATTATGAAATCGTTCTTTCCAACAGCGAGATCGGGTGTAGCGGATGGGGCTGTCGATTCTGTTGATTGTTTCTCCACCTTTTTAATCAGGACCGAACTCACTTTTCGTGCCTGAAAGCCACGCGAATTTTAATACACGAGCGAATGATCTGAAAGAGAACTTAGTTCTTTTGAAATTTTCGAAAATATACACTCATTAACAAAAATATCGAATATTACAAAATGTCAAAACACTTTGTAAAACAGTTTATTTTAAAATTCTTAAGTGAAGTTTTATCAAAGGAACATTATGAAAATAAAAAGGAATGCATTGAACAACTAACAAAATTTTCGATAAACTTAGGAATATTTAGATCCAATCCAATATTTATTTTTGATTCATATTTATAATAATATAATATAATGAATCCCACATATTCATTATGAAACTTTTTAACATGCCTTGTATGAGTTGGAATCGCAGTCGAAACTTTCCTATCTGTATGTGTTTGTATACTTTTTATTTTACTTCATATTTTTTAATTGCAATGATAGATATTTTAAACATTATTTTAAACAATACCCAATACTAAACAGAAATAATTTGCATTTCTGGCCTTGATCATATTATGAAAAGATGTTGTAAATTATGTTTTATTAAATTATTTTTATTCTGTTTGAAGTATTATGAATTTACTTGTAAAGCTCGTGAATTCTTTTGTTGGTTACCTTTGTTTTAAAAAAGTTTTGTTGAGTACAAGTTTTTATTTTTATGTTAGTAAAATATTTAATATTTTTTGAGGAATTAAAAAAAAAAGATTCTGTTGTCCGAATAAGACAACGTTATGTTATCGAAATGTTGTACGCCAAAAATGTGACATGAAATAAATAAACAATATTTATTTCTAAAACTAGTTTCATCTGAACCTCATTACCAAGAAAATCTACCAGTAAAAAAAAATATTTAGATTTAACTTAATTCTCAAAATATTCGATAAAATTAGAAATATTTACAATGAACTTGGCTATCAAAATATTTGGTAAAATTAGGAAAATTTAGATTGAACATAACTCTCAAAATATTCGATAAAATTAGGAATATTTACAATGAACTTAACTACCAAAATATTCAATAAAATTAGGAATGTTTACATTGAACTTAACTATCAAAATATTCGATAAAATTAGGAATATTTAGATTGAACTTAGCTATCAACATATTCAATAAAATCAGCAATATTTAGATTGAACTTAGCTACCAAATATTCAATAAAATTAGGAATATTCACATTGAACTTAACTATCAAAATATTGGATCAAATTAGAAATATTTACAATGCACTTAATTATCAAAATATTCAATAAAATTAGGAATATTTACATTGAACTTAACTATCAAAATATTCGAACAAATTAGCAATATTATGATTGAACTTAGCTATCAAAATATTCAGTGAAATTAGGAATATTGCCGTTGAACTTAACCATCAAAATATTGGATAAAATTAGAAATATTTACAATGAACTTACCTATAAAATATTCAATAAAATTAGGAATATTTAAATTGAACTTAGCTATTAAAATATTCAATAAAATTAGCAATATTTAGATTGAACTTAGCTACCAAATATTCAATAAAATTAGGAATATTCACATTGAACTTAACTATCAAAATACTGGATAAAATTAGGAATATTTACAATGAACTTACCTATAAAATATTCAATAAAATTAGGCATATTTAGATTGAACTTAACTCTCAAATTATTGAATAAAATTAGGAACATTTAAAATGGACTTAGCTATCAAAATATTCAATAAAATTAGAAATATTCACATTGAAGTTACCTTACTATCAAAATATTGGATAGAATTAGGAATATTTACAATGAACTTACTTATCAAAATATTCAATAAAATTAGGAATATTCACATTGAACTTAACTATCGAAATATTGGATCAAATTAGAAATATTTACAATGAACTTAATTATCAGAATTGTCAATAAAATTAGGAATGTTTACATTGAACTTAACTATCAAAATATTGGATCAAATTAGAAATATTTACAATGAACTTAATTATCAAAATATTCAATAAAATTAGGAATATTCCCATTGAACTCAACTATCAAAATACTGGATAAAATTAGGAATATTTACAATGAACTTACCTATAAAATATTCAATAAAATTAGGCATATTTAGATTGAACTTAACTCTCAAATTATTGAATAAAATTAGGAACATTTAAAATGGACTTAGCTATCAAAATATTCAATAAAATTAGAAATATTCACATTGAAGTTACCTTACTATCAAAATATTGGATAGATATTTCCAATGAACTTAACTCTCAAATTATTGAATAAAATTAGGAACATTTAAAATGGACTTAGCTATCAAAATATTCAATAAAATTAGAAATATTCACATTGAAGTTACCTTACTATCAAAATATTGGATAGAATTAGGAATATTTACAATGAACTTACTTATCAAAATATTCAATAAAATTAGAAATATTCACATTGAACTTAACTATCGAAATATTGGATCAAATTAGAAATATTTACAATGAACTTACTTATCAGAATATTCAATAAAATTAGGAATGTTTACATTGAACTTAACTATCAAAATAGTCGATAAAATTACGAATATTTAGATTGAACTTAGCTATCAACATATTCCATAAAATCAGCAATATTTAGATTGAACTTAGCTACCAAATATTCAATAAAATTAGGAATATTCACATTGAACTTAACTATCAAAATATTGGATCAAATTAGAAATATTTACAATGAACTTAATTATCAAAATATTCAATAAAATTAGGAATATTTACATTGAACTTAACTATCAAAATATTCGAACAAATTAGCAATATTTTGATTGAGCTTAGCTATCAAAATATTCAGTGAAATTAGGAATATTCCCGTTGAACTTAACCATCAAAATATTGGATAAAATTAGAAATATTTACAATGAACTTACCTATAAAATATTCAATAAAATTAGGAATATTTAAATTGAACTTAGCTATCAAAATATTCAATAAAATTAGCAATATTTAGATTGAACTTAGCTACCAAATATTCAATAAAATTAGGAATATTCACATTGAACTTAACTATCAAAATAAATTAGGAATATTTATATTGAACTTGAACTATCAAAATATTAGAAAAAATTGTCAATATTTTGATTGAACTTAGCTATCAAAATATTCAATATAATTAGGAATATTCCCATTGCACTCAACTATCAAAATACTGGATAAAATTAGGAATATTTACAATGAACTTACCTATATAATATTCAATAAAATTAGGTATATTTAGATTGAACTTAACTCTCAAATTATTGAATAAAATTAGGAACATTTAAAATGGACTTAGCTATCAAAATATTCAATAAAATTAGAAATATTCACATTGAACTTACCTTACTATCAAAATATTCGATAGAATTAGGAATATTTACAATGAATTTACTTATCAAAATATTCAATAAAACTAGGAATATTTACATTGAACTTCAAAATATTCGAAAAAATTGGCAATATTTTGATTGAACTTAGCTATCAAAATATTCATAAAAATTAGGAATATTCTCATTGAACTTAACTATCAAAATATTGGATAAATATTTACAATGAACTTACCTATCAAACTATTCAATAAAATTAACTATTGTGAAGGGGGGTGTTATTGGTTCTCGCAAAAATTAAATCAACGGTTTAATTATACTAAAATCTATTCTTAACTTAACAAAGTAATAATTATTATTTGAACTTAGGTATTTGTGTAAAAAAGAAATTATTATGGACAAACGGAGAACGAAGCGCAGGTGTCACTTGCTTGTTGATGTGTGTACTGACGCCAGATATGCATTACGGGTTGCCGCAATCTCCAGCGTCATACTAGATGAGTCGGTTCAGGGATGGGGCGATATATTTGTTACACTATCAAAATATTCTATAATATTAGGAATATTTAGATTGTTTAACTATCAAAATATTCTATCATATTAGGAATATTTAGATTGAACTTAACTAAGAAAATATTCAATATTTTAGTACATGGGTGTATTTAAAACAGATTTTTGAATCCATTGTAAATTGTAGTGGAGTCGCTTAACCTCGACTAAGAGAGTTGATGATTTCAGTAGGGGCCATTTATAAGCTTTAACGCAATTCGTACATTACATGACCCGAAGTTTGTCAGCCGTGTCCGGGTACCCAACTCAGAGTCATCCTGTTCAGTTGACCTACCAGTTGCTGTTGGCACTTCCATGCTAGTTTTGACATGAAGGTGTATGACTCCAATGCGGCCTGACCTTTAGACATAATATTAATGTACCTTTTCCAGATGCTTCTGTGTAAGCATTCTTGAATGACAATGACCTCTGCCTGGAATATTGTGGAACAATTTGCTTTCACTTCTCAATCTTCTCAACTTCTAACAGGCCACATGATTTGGTTGGTATTGACTTCCAATCCAGTATGAAATTTGAGATTTCAAATATTGTTAGTTTCTGAGTTAGCTTAATGAGACTTCGTTGTGAGACACCGTGTTGGTGTCTGTTGCACTATTTCTTAGGCACTGTGAGACAAAATATCTAAAACAATCGTTTTAGCAGAATATTACAAAATACCTTTCTGTTGGGCAGCCACATGTCTCCGAATGACCAAAACAAAGTTTCTGTTACTAATGATCTCCGTTTAATCAAACATGACACCAAATTCACTAAATTATTATAAAACTATTTTTCACAAACCTTGTTTTTGTCACAGGGTACCACCGGATTTGTGGTTTATTATGATTAATGCCACACAAATGGTTATTGATTTATTGATGACTCCACGAGCACAGAATTCGAAATGAACTAATAAATCAAACAGTAAGAGAAAATGTTCTTTCAGATAGCGTTCTAATACCGTTGTATTTGATGAGCTTCCGAAAGGAATCCAGTATTACATTGTGTAGCTGGTGCATAAATTTTGAGTTCAGCATTAATCATAGAGTTGGTTGTAGTAAAAGGGAATAAAAGAACACAGTAATGGACAAACTATTGTTGGTAAAGGAAAATAAAGAAAACTTTTTGCGTGCTCTGGAAAACTAATAAAATTTTGTATGGTTGGCAGCTATTTGTAGGAAAAATTAATCGTATTATGTTTATGGCTGCTGTAATAAAATAATTGGAAATTAATTGATCTCAATATTCTTATATCTGGATTTCAAGCTAAACGAAAGCGTACTTTGCCCAGTCAGAGGACGATAGCCCTATACCAGGGTGTTTGAAGACCTCAACCGCTTCTTCGCAGGATGAAAATTGTTGTCCACGCAGTTTATTTTTTTTATTTTTAATTAGTGGCAATAAGAAGAAATAATTGGATTCCAAGTCGGGTGGAAGACCCAGCAATTCGATCTTTTGGAAGTCCAAATACTCGTTTGTTGGAAGTGATGTGTGTGAGCGAGCATTGTCGTGATGCAATTCGTACGATTTTTTGTTTTGGATTTGGTTTACTCAAAACTTCGGGCAGATAGATGGTCATATACCACGCTGAATTAACGGTTTTCTTCTTTCCTAGAGCCACAGTTTTGACATGACCGGTTTTCGTGATGAAACACGCCACTATTTGCATTTTATCGCTTTGGGAACGGACAACTTTTGCTGGCTTTTCTTCACATTGAAACACCCAAACCGCAGATTGGCCATTTCTTTCTGGCTTAGGCACAACACCACGATTCGTCAACTGTGAAGATGCTGTGTCTTTGGATGCACCACAGTTATATTTTGTACGACGCCAATCGACTCGAATCTTTTTTTAAGCACCTGTCAACAAAAGTGGAATCCAACGCGCACATAGCTTGTAAACATACAAATGTTCGTGCAAAATCTTATATATGCGGATCAGACTAATGCTTAAGCTTGCCTCGATTTCACGATATCGTTTATCGGATTTGAATTAAAAGTTAGGCAGTGCCTCTTACTCTAATACAATGTGTAGTAGATTATAATAATATGTATATTGAATGATGGTTTCTTGCGGCTTTTCTGATGCCTTGCTAGTTGCTTTTTCTTCTGTGTTGATCTATGAACCTACTCCGTCCAGTTCCATTTCAGCTCAGGTCAAGAGATGCGTGACTTACTCACTTCAGCCACGTAGAGCTCTATCGTGAGTTGATTTTGTCCAGGTGTTTACTCCTGTCGCATGATCTTCAGTTTCTTGTAGGTCCCGTCTGGTAGTTGATTTCACGATATGCCAGATGATGATCTTCTTCAATTAGTTTTTGCACATTATCGATGGTTTCCGGCACATCGACCAATTTTGGACGACCATTTTTAACCTCGTCCGTGAGCGAACTACGGTTACATTTGGATTCAGTGTAGTAAGGGATATACAGTGGCCTTGGATGGTGCTTTATCGCCAAATGTTGCATTAAGTTGATTGGTCCACTGTTCTTTCGTTAGACCACATCGAAAGTCATCATAAATCATAGCACAAAAATTTTCGCGCCTTAATTCCAATTTTTGGCCGAGATGAACTTTTTAACTTAGTCGAAAACAGATGTGAATTTTTCTGTAATAGTTTGCCTAACTGACCATTCTTGAAACCACTGGAGAACAGTGCTTTCAGCTCAGGTCAAGAGATGCGTGACCTACTCAGTTCAGCCACGTAGAGCTCTATCGTGAGTTGATTTTGTCCAGGTTTTTACTCCTGTGGCATGATCTTCGGTTTCTTGTAGGACTTATCTGGTAGTTGATTTCACGATATGCCAGATTATGACCTTCTTCAAGTAGTTTTCGCAAAACATCGATGGTTTCCGGCACAACGACCAATTTTGGACGACCATTTTTAACCTCGTCCGTGAGCGAACTACGGTTACGTTTGGATTCAGTGTAGTAAGGGATATACAGTGGCCTTGGATGGTGCTTTATCGCCAAATGTTGCATTAAGTTGATTGGTCCACTGTTCTTTCGTTAGACCACATCGAAAGTCATCATAAATCATAGCACACAAATTTTCGCGACTTAATTCCAATTTTTGGCTGAGATGAACTTTTTAACTTAGTCGAAAACAGATGTGAATTTTTTTGTAATAGTTTGCCAAATTGACCGTTCTTGAAACTACTGGAGAAGAGTGCTTCAATGTTGCCAGCTCTGCCTTGTTTTCATTCAGTCATAGCAAGCAAGCTGTTCATTGGAACCACTAGTGAAGATTATTTCAACCTATCCAACATTTTATTTGAGAATCTGTTCACCAAGAACTCTTGCCATACGCTTTGTTTTCTGTCATAGGCAGGAAGGTGCTCGTGATTTTTTTAAATTTTTAGGGGTGCCTCTATATAGCGATTCCTATACTTGGAGGCTGCAGCAACTTCTCCAAACGTTTTAGCGTTAGCTGCACTATGCTGGGATGAACGCAATCTATGGGTAAAAAGTAACTTTATAATGTCAATCCGGTAAGTTGGAGAAAAGTGGAAATCACGTATTAATTTATACAATCTTTCAGATGTCATTCCATCAGTCATATTTACTAGTGTTATGTATGTTTGAGGGTCAATTTCCTTACCAGATCATAAGCTAAGAGGAGAAGGAATACTAACAGAAAACACCAAAAATTTTTGCAAAAGTGGCCCCTTAAACGAAAGCCGCCTAACTGGACTGAAACTATTCGCATGGTGCATGAAAATTCAAGAATAAAAATTATTTCACACATTCACAACACTTGGTCCCTATTTTGATTGCCATTACTGTCATCTCTCGTGAATTTTGACTTTAAAGTAAAGCAATATGGAGCATCATCCTGAATAGGCGACTTTAAGTTGAGTTTTTCCTTCATCGTGTTCCCTGAACATTAAACTGGTGAGATCAAGTCTAACAAAAATTACTAAAACCTAATAAAGTCAATGGAAACAACTATTAAAGGATATTGAATTATTTGGGCCTCCCTAACCAATCTGCAACCGAAAAATGAAGCAACAAAGGACTCGTGATTAAAAGAATTTAAACCACTTTACTAGATCATTCAATAATTCCGACTAGAATTTTTTCCATGTGATTTTTGTTAACCTTCAAACCTCGTGTTGCAATCTGGGAACTGACAGCTCTATCGTAAAGTTGGACATTTTTGAGGTTATACGTACTCAGAACGTTTAGACATACGAGCGCTATTTGTGTTGTTTACAGTAACTTGAAAGATTCATCTCGGCCCAAAAATGGAATTAAATCGTGAACATACTAGTGCGATTATTGTGTACAACTTTCGACGTGGATTAACTCAGCAACAATGCATGGATGAACTTAATTCAATTTTTGGCGATGAAGCTCCATCAATGACCAGTGTTTATCGATGGTATGGTGAATTCGATCGTGGTCGTAGTTCACTCCAAGACGAATTTCGTGAAGGTCGTCCAAAATCAGTTGTTGTTCCAAAAAGTATTGATGCTGATATTGCAAGATCGTCATGTGATCTATCAAGAGATTGAGACAACCTTAGGCATTAGTGGGACCAGCATAGATTCAATATTGCATAAACATTTGACTGTCAAAAAAATTTGTTCGCGTTGGATCCCACACAATTTGTCAATCGCTCAAAAAAAAGGCTCGTGTCGATTGGTCTAAAGAAATGCTCAAAAAATACGATCGCGGTACTTCGAAACACGTCTATCACATCGTGACAGATGATGAATCGTGGATTTAGGCGTATGAGCCCGAAAGTAAACAGCAGCCGACTGTATGGGTGTTTCAAAATGTGCCAAATCCAACAAAAGTTGTTCGCGCACGAAATACTTCCAAGCAAATATTCGCCTGTTTTTTCGGAAAAACTGGACATGTCGCAACCGTACTTACCTCTAGAACAAAGCAGAACAGTCAATTCTGAATGGTACACAATACAAACTTGTTTGCCAGTTGTCTTCCAAGAAATCAGGAAAACCAACCGCCGAAGACGGATCACTCTTCACCACGACAATGCGAGCTCTCACACATCGGCTCAAACAACTGCATTTTTGAGCACCCAAAAAATCGATTTGAAGAGTCATCCGCCGTATAGTCCTGACTTAGCACCGAATGACATCTTTGCATTCCCGTACGTAAAAAACCAACTGAGAGGTCAACGTTTTTCGACACCTGAAGAAGCGGTTGCTGCATTCAGAATGCATGTTTTGGAAATACCTCAAATCAGAGTGGCACAAGTTCTTCGACAATTGATTCAAAAGCATGCAAGAAGTGTATAGATTTTCATGGGGAATATTTTGAAAAACAATAAAGTGATTTTCGATGATTCATATTTGTTTTTGTTCTCTAATCCCGAAATATAAAAGGCAACCCTCGTATCCCCCTCATTTCAACAAAAATATTGCAGATAATAAAATCGAAATTAATATCTTCCCTATCTACCTATAGGTACAGATACAGTTTTAGAGCCTATCCAAATCCGACAAAGATTAATCTGCACAATGCGAATTTGAAATTCTCGCAACTGTCGGCATAAAATTTATGTGCACACCACTAGAGCGGAGGGATGGAAAACAATCAAAAAGCGAATCTATATACAATATATATATATATATATATAGACTGAGAGTGGCATGTTGCAAATGAAACAAATCAGCAATATTCTGAAAAATTAGATTTTAGAATTTCCTTGAAGCAAGAATTAATTTGCTTTCTACATTTCGTTAATGCGGACCTTAATCTTCTGGCCTTCGTCAACTATTTGATTGTGGCGCTAGAGGAGAGTTGTCAGGTTCATACTGTATATACTGACTTCTCCAATGCCTTCGATAGGGTTAGTCATCAGATAATGGTGACAAAGCCTGCCGCGTATTGTGCTGGAGAACGGTTGTTGCAAGGCTTACTGGTCTGGTCGTACACATATCGTACGCACATGTGGTTTTGGGTAATTCTGAAATTCATGGTGCATCTGGTGTCCCTCAGGGGTCACATCTAGGACCACTATTGTTTTCTTTGTTTGTGAATAATATTGCAAAATGTAGAAACAAAACTAAATGCGCAATGAACTATTATTTCGCTTTATTTTTTATTGTCACTTCACTTTGCTTAAACTTGTTTGCCGATTTCTCATCTTCTTTATTCTTAGCGTTTGCATCGACTTACCTTGGTGAATTTAGTAGAGGTCATTCAATAAGTCCGTAGCCATAGTTTTCATCGATTTGTGACACGGTGCATTGTCTTGGTGAAACAACACTTTTTTCTTTTGCAAATGTGGCCGATTCTTTGCGATTCCAGTCTTCAATCGAATCAAAAGTCCACAGTAACAGTAGCTGGTGATAGTGGTGGTTTTTTTTGGAGATAGTTAATGAATATAATTCCGTTCACATTCCAAAATACAGACGCCATCACGTTACCAACCGATTGTTGCGTCTTTGCTCGCTTTGGATTCGGTTCGTCGATTGCTGTCCACTCACCTGACTGTCTTTTGGATTTTGGTGTGTAATAGTGAAGCCATGTTTCATCCATTGTCACATATCGACGATAGAATTCCATTTTATTGCGGTCTAACACCGCCAAACACTCCTCTGAAGCATCAATTCGTTGTTGGTTTTGGTCGACTGTGAGCTCACGCGGCATTCACTTTGCACAGAGCTCTCTACCATTTGTCTTGATGGAGGAGAGTTCGGATAATGTTTATCAAGCCATGGTTTGTTTTGCAATGTATTTTGTTTTCATCAAAAAGCAATACTTTATCAAAATTCCATTTTTTTTTTTCAATAACAAAAGTTGCATCACACAAAATGCTATAACTCACAAATCACAAGTCAGATTGCTGTCAAATTTGTACACGTATCGTTTGAAGATTAGTACCAAGTAAAAATCATATGGAAAAAATTCTAGTAACGCCATCTATGTGTATCCTATGGCCTTTTGGAATAGACTAATATATTGTCAGGAGTACAGATTCCAAAATAATTAATAAATCATAAATAAAGTTATTAATTTCCTGTTTATTATAGTTTATCTAGATGATTCATTATTGCTCGAGGATCTGGATCCTTGTCCTTACCCTCCGTTATTAGGAGTAGTCGGTAAATCATAAGAAAAATGCAAACGTAGCTGTTTTTGCATTTTACCCTTCGAATCTAAGGATTGCCAATTGGAAAATGCACAATCAGCAAATCTGACCATCAAAACTAAATAAACTCGAGGTGAGGGTAGTTGTGTGATATTATTATTATATTAATAACTAATTAGCATAGAGAAATCAGAAATCTTTGAGTAAATCATACCTCCTTAATTATTTTTGGCAGACTGGGCTGACTTAGAGGTAATATTTCTTTCTACACGAACGCGGAGTTTCAGAGAGTGATAACCCTTGTATTATAAATTCTTCCCTCCGGTGAAATAATCTGGAGTTGTATCCTGAGTTCAATAATCATTAAGTAAGAAAGCCTGAAGGTAGCAAAATGTGAACTATAGTGTATTGTGGTGATATTTTAATGTAAATAATATTATTTGTATTCTATCATTATAACTCATATTTTCTCTAATTTAAGTTTCGATCCTTTTGTAAACTCTTCGCAACTTTCTCAATTTTAACTGTTATTAAACTTATTCTATTTGAACTGGGTATTCGATATTTCAATCTTTTAGATAAGGTTCTCGTTTTCAATGCCCTCATAGTTCACGTTAAATCTAACCGTGGCAATATGAAACTCTACTTCTCGGAGTTGTGTTATTGACAATCGCTTTTACTCCGTACATGAATATGTAGAGTACTGCTGCGTTAACGGGTGGCAATAATTGCTTCAGTTCTGTGTATTTATATAATATGTGTCCCCAATTTTTTTTTAATGTTTGTTGTGCTATGTGTTTTGTAAGGTTTGCCTTGACAACGAACTTTTTTTCTATGAGTTAAT
Organism: Apoderus coryli; assembly: GCA_911728435.2. Classification (NCBI taxonomy): domain Eukaryota; kingdom Metazoa; phylum Arthropoda; class Insecta; order Coleoptera; family Attelabidae; genus Apoderus; species Apoderus coryli. The sequence continues at coordinate 12,946,345 of OU452209.1, read as the reverse complement.
GGCTAATAAAGTTTTTATTTTAATTAATTTACCTACGATCACTACTGTAAATACTTAAAAATACACCGTCTCCGATCAATGTAGGATTCCTATTACGTACGGTAAAAAAATCACACAGCTTGTTAAAAAATCGTACAGTTTTCCTTGCAACGGTCAATACAAACAAACTTATTCAAAAACTGACATAATCTTAAATCAAATTTGTATGTGTGTGTAATATTATAAAGTGAAATCAGTTTGATTACAGCAAAAATGTCGAATGACAGTGCAATAGAAAATTTATCTCCACCCAATATTAGCGAAATTGCAGAAGCTCCTAAAAACAACTTGTTACCGGCAAAATCTGAATATCGATACAAATTTACTTACCAAAGATTCATGGAATGGAGATTAAAAAACGACGTTAAATCATTTTCCGAGAATGTAATGATGGTATATTTCCAAGAACTATCAAAAAGGATGAAGCCTTCCTCACTTTGATCATTTTACTCAATGTTAAAGGCCACAATTAATATAAATCTCAATGTCGATATTGCAAACTACTCCAAATTACAAGCTCTCCTGAAGAGAAAATCGAACGGCTTTAGATCCAAAAAATCCAAGATTTTGACTAGCAAGAATATAAACGATTTTCTAGAAAACGCACCAGATGATAAATATTTGTTTATGTAGGTAATATATTGGGCTCAATATAATGTTAGATGTGTAAATTTATTTCAAATCGTCTTTTAGGTTGCTCTTATAATTGGTATAAGCGGTGCATGCAGGAAACAAGAGTTGCGTAATATAAAACCGTCAGATATTCAAGACACAGGGAAGAATCTAATTATTAATATACCCGATTCAAAAACTAAACGGCAACGTTCTTTTGTGGTGTCAGAATATTTTTACCCCAAGGTTAAAAAATATATAAACTTTCGCTCTGCAGTAAATACAGCTCCAAATTTACCTTTTTTTCTAAACTATATAAACGGAAAATGTACCAAACAGTCTGTTGGTATTAACAAGTTAGGAAAGATTCCAAAACAATCCCATATATCTGGGACTACCAGAAGCAGCGACTTATACAGGACACTGTTTTCGACGCTCGTCCGCGACTATTCTTCTTGACGTGGGTGGTGACTTATTAGATTTAAAAAGACACGGCGGATGGCAGTCAGCCTTAGCTGAAGGGTTTGTGGATAATTCCCTAAATAATCAAACTAACAATTCGTCTAAAATATCATCTGCAATAGCAAGTACTAGCAATAGTACTAATAGTATTAATGAAAATTTCATTGAGGCAACTAATAATGTAAATCTTACTTATGCTTCAACAAGCAAAACAAACGATATACCTTTTGTCTTCAATAATTGTTCTGTACCTATAAATAATTATTATGATAAGAATAAATAATATAATAAAAAATAACATTTGTAAATTTAAATAATCATACGGTAGAATTATTACAATAAATACCTTCTCGTTGATGTTATCACGTTCTTAAATTATTAAATTATTGATATTGTTACCAGTTCAGATGGAAAACTAGAACTAAATGATGTTGTGTGAATAAGTAGGTCGTAGGTAAAGTATAGTACGTAATACGTGTTGTAATGCAATTACGCACTCATAGAATAACGCACTCGCCGCTACGGCACGTAATGTTCCGTAGAATAAAAATCTTTATTAATATAATTATCTTCGCGTAAATGTTTGGGAAGTTTGTCCCAAACCAATGCGATTTCCTTTGAAGCACATGCAATCAAAACCTCTTTAGGCATATCAGCAAGTGGTTTTTCATTCATTTTTATCAAACTACCCAGTTGTGAATAAGCACGTAAAGAGTGAGCCATTTTTTTATGTCATTACGACTCATTCCCTGTATAGAATCCATGGTGATTGAGAAACTTTCAACAGAAATTACCACACCAATATGTGTTAAAATCTTGTTCACACTTGTAATTATAATATATTTTAAGAAGAGTAGGTGAAATGTTCTTTGTAAAATAATGTATTAACTCTTTAGGCGGTGATAAATTGCCAAAGCTGGCATAATAGTTAACAATATTACCACGTTTTTTATATGCTACCCAATGCGTACCTCTGCCACGATTGTCGTCTAGATTTACAATCGCACATTCTTTATATAGCGGACCTGCTACATTCAAATTATTGCGACTATAAACACCGAAAATTGCTTATATTTAATTTATTAACATAGTTTATAATGTCAAGATTTGATAGCGGTCTGTGTAGCAGAGGGTTTACAAGTTTTTTTGATTTTTTAAATATAATCCAAATCCATTGCGGTGTTTTTTGATTCGTAATCCGTTTCCAACCGTTGTCGAGCCACCTGATTTACTTCGATGTTTGTTGTTTGTGATCTGCTCCTTAGAATTTTTTTTAGCATTCACAGCTCATACAATTCCTGCTGCACCACCTGCTAGACTGCCTAATGCAGACAATCCTGCAAAAATGGGGATCAATGGCAAAACACCTCCAATTTTTGGTATAGATATAATACGAGGTGTCTTAATTTTTTGTTTCCCACCTATGTCTTTAACATATTTTCGAGCACATTTTAACGCTATTTTTGCAACCGATAAAGCATTGTTCTTTTTATTTTTCACACAAGTCGTTTTTTTAATAGATTGTCGAATGTTGTGTAACACACCGCCAACAAATGTTATACGTCTTTTATTATTTTTACGTTTATTACATTTACATCCGCTCGTTTTTTAGGAGTAACACACGGAGCCCCCATACCTAATCCTAGCTTTCTTTTTGCTTGCGGCGTCGTGCGTAACTTTTCCATTCATGCGTAAAATGCTTTTTACAACACTTATTACGTAATATACTATTATTTACTTCTCGGACTGTCTGGTAACTTGGTCAGGTAAACTCGCTACAATTAATAGCCCTTCATCTACAGGACTTTAACAAAATAACATTTTTCCACAACTGTCATTCTCATTACTCGCCACGTAATAATTGTTTCACACTCACATGACACATTATAAAATTTATTACGTGCACACATTTTGGTTAAATATTTTAGATAAATTTAGTGTGCAACTAACCATTTTGTAAAACCAGGAATGTATATGAAACATTATGTCTGTGTACTTGTGTGTGTGCTTTTATTTAATTTTATTTTGGTAAGGCTTTGACATCAAATTTAATGTAAATGTTCAAAGCATTTACACACATTTAAATTATTATTTCTACTATCATTTTGAATTTTAATAAAAAATTGCTTGTTGCGTGGGTGGTGATTTGTTTCAGGAAATTAACTCTGTGTAAAAAAATATGGACGATATTTACATTTCAATGCTAAAATAACTAAAATGAGTCCTGAAGAATTTTTTTTCCGAATACACAATATTGGCGTTTGTCAAACAGGAGCTACTGCTAAGGTAAAGCCTCTAGGTGTGTTGAAGCTTCTACACATCCGTTGACCAAACCTGAAAAAAAAATTACACTCAAATATCTGACAAAACTGTTATAAATTAAGTAACTCAAGTACTTCGCTAAAATAATATGTGTAGTTATTGACTGACTAGCCCGAAGCCATGTATAACTAGGATGCTTCTAAAGTAAGTCCGGAATGCCTCCGGCTATAGTTTCGGACCAAACTAATTCTAGTTTAAGCATATACGCGCTAACATAGAGACTAAAAGTAAGTGGAAGTTTATGTTATATGATTATGTATGAGGATGTCATACCATTGGCGTTACAGATTCCTTGAAAAAATGTGAAACAGCAAATTAATACAGAGCAGCTCTATGGGAGAGCGTCTATGGGATGGTCCATTTTGTTTGTCTGCTATGGATTTTGCGGAGATGATTGAGGTTGTTGCTGAGATCAGGAAGAGAGACTCTTGTGGAATTGATGGAATTGCGATTACACTAATTAAAAACTTACCATTGTCAGCTCTTAGCGTCTTAATCGATGCTATAAACTTATCTTTTTTACGAGGTGTATTTCCTGCATGGCTAAAAACCGCATTGGTTATACCATTACGTATGAGTGGTGAAACTGATAATCCATCAAATTTCAGGCCCATATCTTCACTGTCAACTTTTTCCAAAATAATCGAAAAGCTAGTCAAAAAGCGACTCCTCAGTTTTCTCAGAGCCAATAATATAATGACATCGGAGCAGTTTGGCTTCCAGAGCGCCAGGAGCACTTCGGATGCCATATTTTCTTTTCTAGAGAATGTTTATTCCCAGCTCAATGAGAATAGAGCAGTTCCGGAGTAATTTGCGATTTTTCAAAGGCTTTTGATTGTGTAGATCACAGCATCCTTCTCAGGAAGCTTGAGTTTTATGGTGTTAGGGGTGCACCTTTGGACTGGTTTCATTCTTATTTGACTGACCGAAGGCAACTGGTCAGGTTTGAGAGTGGTATGTCTGATAGTATGTGTGTGCCTTGCGGAGAGCCACAGGGGTCTGTTTTGGGTCCTATTCTTTTTCTTCTTCATATTAACGACATTACCACTATTGGACTAACGGGAAGCTTTACGCTGTTTGCGGATGATACGACAGTCCTTTGGCATGATAGAGATGCTGATGTTGTCAAAGAAAATATTCGAAGTGATTTGGGAAAGTTAAAGGAATGCTGCGATTCGAATTATCTCTCATTTAATTTATCAAAAACACATGTATTATCTCTTAATTTTAAATTTGATGATTTGCGTGAAAATAACCATATTAATAGTCCTAATTGTGTTAAATTTTTGGGACTCCAAATTGATTTAAAACTGAAGTTTGATGAACATGTTAAACTTTTGGACAGGAAGGCAGGAAGGATCTGGAAATGCAAAAAAATCAAAACAAATGAAAAAAAATGTACATTCGCCATTCTCATTGAGACGGCAGAGTTATGGTATAAATCGAAATATCTTTGTTTTAGATGGTTTCGCACCGGATTGTTAATCACGGTGAGAAACTAGTCCCAGATGTAATATCCAGGCTTCGAGTTTTACTGATTCTTTCTCGAACATTACATTCAGCTTAGTAATCGTTTACGTTACAGCGGAATGTAATAATATTTAAAATTACTACACTGACTATCATGATATTAAAACATTCTAAAACTACATAATATCTACTATTCAGATAAAGGATATAGAGCTTACTTGGCTCAATTACAATGGCGAGTTATTTACAAATCTCCTAGGTGAAACACAGCCAGTTTATTACAATAAAGTAATTAGAAAACTTACTACGGTATAACAACTGTCACCCTAATTATGGTTAGTTAGGAAAACTGCCATGATGTGTAATTTGGTTATACTGATAAAAATTGCAAATTTATGCTCTAAGTTTACTAGTGTGGTTTTGGTTTAATAACTTATAAGAGTTATAATGAACTTAAATAATAAGCTCTTCCGAGAAAAGCTGTGAAAGGTGCTTAATAGATTGGAAACAAAATCACCATTAAAATATTGTTTTTTGATTTATACTTGGTTGACGGGTCAAAAGGCTCTGTCAATTTTTTATATCTTTACAATAATATAAACAAAAGATTTTACATCAAACAGTTTTCATTCATTTCAACTACCTAACTAGTTTGGTCAAAAATTAGCAATGAAAATATACTGCAAGAGCAGAATCAAAGCCAGGACATTCCGCACCCAATGCCACGCCGATTACCACAGAACACGGCTACATACATACACAGAGACAGGCTTCCTTCTGGAAATAATCTTAATCGTGTCGGGGAACTTCAAAATGGTCTTCATCTCAATTTTTTTAACTCATTCACAATACCTTCCCTATGAGTTGGGAAGCATAATTAAATTGTAAAATTAAAAAACTAAGTTTATTGTCACCCTGTAATATAAATATGTTTTGTCAACTTACACTCTCGCTCTGTCTAATCTATCTAACCGTATTAGTGTTAAGTCACTTATTCGTGTCATGCTAAGAAATCCGCCACAAGGGTCGCTGGGACTGTTCATATTACACATGGTAAAGGGTCATGATGAGCGATGATAGGGATTAAAGAGGTTAGGAAACCACTTGATAAGAGGGTGATAAAAGGGAGAGACTGACTGAAAACACATCAATCCTAAAAGTGTATGTTATTCTGAACAACATACAATAGAAGTTTGTTATTTGTGAGAGATCATTATTTCGCAGGTTGTAACTTTAAAATTATTTTGTTTTCGTAGGATAGTCATTTAGCTATCCTGTGATTTGCTATATTCGTTAATAATGCGTTTCTGTAGCAATTATTTGCATTTCCAGGCAGTGCCGTAAATAGTCACGAATTGACTAGGCCCTTGCCTGGGGGGCCAAGATGGGGAAAGCTTTACAGTTCAAGCCAAAGAGCTTTGTTGCTCGATGTTTGAAATATATCAAAACTTCACAGTTAAAAATAAATTTACTCAGCAAGTGCCAAGCATATTCGAAACTTTATATCTAGAATCAATCAGATAATTGAGCACTTGCTTCAATCCTAAAGTTGCACAGAAGATGAAGGACGACTGTTCAAACATTTACTAACGTTGCTCGTTATTTTTTCTGTTACTATGCTGAAATATTGTTTTCCTTTCATTGACCAGTTTATTATAGTTCATGTCATTAACTCATGGTTGTTTGATATTTGTTTCTTTTTTTATTCATGGAAAATGTTATTTGGTTTGCCTTTCTCGAAGAAATCGTATCTCGACGTCTTCCGACTCCATTGTTCTCGATCATTCCAAAGGTCTTCTTCCAAGCCTCTATCTCCTATTTCCTCATATATTCCCTCTCTCCAGCTTCTCCTCGGCGTTCCTCTTCGTCTTCTTCCTGCTGGAGTCCACGTCATTATCTGCTTTTGCAATCGCTCGTGCGTCATTCTCTGGACAAGGCCATCACCATGTGAGTTGTTTCGCCTCAATCTCCCGTATTCGGTTTTTGCCGATTCTTTCAAGCTTCGACCTGCCTGCCCAATGCCTTCAACAATTAATTTCAGTCGCCTACAGGATCCTCTTTGTTCGTTTTTTAATAGCCATATCGCCTTGCCTGCTTTTGACATTGGTGTTGTATATGCGATGCTTGTTATTTCTTGTGATTTTTTTAGCATTGACACAGCTATCCCTCCCTGTATATTCCTTTTCTTAATGGCATCGTCCAAGGTTCCATCGTTGGTAATATTTACGCCTAGATATTTGTACTTTTGGCAGTTTTTTATTCTTTGGCCATTTTCCAAAATTAGGTCTTGCTGTCTTCCTCCCAAACTTAGCTATTGGTTTTGCAATGTTCACCTCTTATTCCTTCCTGAGTTTCCGAGTCATATACTCAATATCCTCAGAATCTTGTGATATAACGGTCTGATCGTCAGCGAAGCTGAGTGTATACAATGTGGAATAGTTAAGTGGGATTCCAATATTTGAAGTTGCAAATGATTTTAATTACTAACATCTCAACTGTTATGAACCTGCCCAAATTGAGAACTGAATGTTATTTGCACCAGGAATTAGCTTGTCATGCAAAACTGTTCGCAGACCTCCTCTGTGGGATATTTTTCTTAACTAGAATTGCAAAAACCATTACACGTCTTCTGTCTTTCTGCAAAAGCAATTATAGAATTTTCTGTATGTTTTGCAAACAGTTAAAGCGAAATACAATTTTGATTTATCCCGATTGGTTGTGTTTATTTTAAGAACTCAAATTAGCAACTGACAATTTAATATTCCCATTCTACCAGATTTATGCAAATCTCTAGGAAAATTTAAAATTCCCATCCGCAAACAAGATTAAAGCTCTCCCTCTCTCAACCAGTAATTGAAGCATATTTATTTCCTTCTATAAGCGATACAAAACCCCTCTATTAGATCACGTTCTACTACTTTCAATTTCTGACAGATAATAATATGATAGATCGCCGTTTTGTTCTGCTTGTTATATTTTTTACTTCAAGCTCCGTTAGTACATAGGATTTATGAAAAAGGAGAACGTCTGAAAATAAAAAATAAAAATGATCGACAGTTCTCAGACAAATCGACCGTTTCAGAGTTTGGAGCCGCCTTAGACCCCAATTCTTTTCCGTAAATTGATGGGGCAGTTGATAAATTTGTAGCATGAATTGCACATAAATATGCCAGTCAGGTTTTGCGAAACTTTTCGTTCTGTGGTTTGCTATGTGAGGCATACATAGCCGTAGACAAGATTACAGCAAATTCAATTCAATTAGTTTCAAGGGTACAAAGGTTGATAGGTACTTACATTCATTTGGTTCATATCCTTCGGGTGTAACCTTTTTTTCGATTTTTTTGAAAAAATTAACCACCTCAGCAAGCAGTGTAAAATTCTCTTCGACTAAGGAGAAGAAATCTGCCCATGACTCTTCATTTTGACGATTTATTTGCTCAGATGGTTTTACCAAAATATCTGAAATTTTGGCGTTTTCCATAGGCATAGACTGCCCATCCTTTTAGTCCAACATGTTTCTAATTCTTTTTAAATAATAAGATTCCTGAAGGTCCTCAAAATAAGCGCTTGTTTCATCGATAACCTCTTCAACTCACCCGTGTTTTCAAAACAGTGTCAAACCTGGCCTATTGGCTGGTGATCGTTTTACCATTTTCAAGCCAATCGATATGAATGACACCGCGTGAAAACTGTGGCCATGACAGATCCATCTCAGCATTCTTCGGTTCACGTCCACCCGTAGAAACATACTGTCTCGATTGTTGGTTGGTCTCCGGTGTAGTGTGATAGATTAATATCTGATCTACGGTAACGACTTGAGATTGAATCCCCAAACACGTCGTTGAAGCGGTCATCGCGGCACCCATGGCGCGGCCAGCTTTTTCATATTCAAATATCCATGCAAATGCACCCGTTCAGTTGTAGTATGGTCTGAACAGCGGGAATACCCTCATAAAGGAAATCCACGTGACAGAAAAGTTTTCAGACGTTCAGTGAGGTGGAATTTAGCGACTATTTATTGTCCTTAAAGTAATAGGGCAAATCGATATCAGGGTTATTTAAAAGTCCCCATCTTTTGCCATTGAGGGTATAGCCTTAATTTTATCCCCGAGGAAGTTCGTGAAGGTCGTCCAAAGAGAGTTGTCGTAATGTATTCCTGCAGGACTCTCAGGTTTCTCTTTGGGAAATTTCTTACCTTCAATCATAAATTCTCCTCGGCCTGGTTTTGTGGTGTCCACGAGGTATCTGTAAGATAGTTGAAATATAGCACCAACTGCTGCTTTTAATCCTTCACGGTGTGTGCAATCTGCAGATTCAGCTGTCTTGTTGTTAAAAACAGAAACCCTGTCACCATAAATTTGTTGTATTGGGTATGAGGTGCGTGTGACTAAAGAGAGGGGTGTGGTTGACTGGGTTGGGACTGGCCTCAGTACAGGAGGTCTTTGACACTTTCTCCATAGCCTGAGCTTTTTTCACTCTTGCTATATTATGTTTTCGTCCCCGCACTTTGCGTTTGCACTTCTAAAAATGCATTCCTCCTGCGAGTGGTGACACGTCAAAATGGATAGCATTGTATCAGTGTGGTGATATTTCACTTGGAATTACTACGAGCAAATTGACAATCCTATTAACCTCGACGATCTCCATTGCTGCTCTAAGAGTTTTACTACTGCGAAAAAATGCTTCTCTGAGATGTTTTGAAGACGGCTACATGTAACACTTTTCCTCTGAGAGATGACACGGGTCTCACGTCTGAGAAGATTTGCACAATTTTCCTGTAACAGTTGACTGAATGCCATTGGAGTCCGCCGCTTGCTGTTTGCATCTTTGGGCAGAAAAGCTTCCTGTTTTCGAAGTCTACCTGAGGTTTAGCCTTTCCAAGTGCAGACGTATTTTGCAAGAGCTTTTCCGGTTGATGTACCACTTTGGCACTGAGGTTTTCTTAGAAATTGCAGGCTGTTCCGTGTTGGACTCCCTTTCCTTCTTCTTCCTTTCTTTTGTATGTTGCTTGTTCTAGGTTGTGTGTTTGTGAATTTTTGGTTCTTTGACTTCTGGCCGCGATTCTCTTGTTTTAGTGCTTGGTTTGTATGACGAGTTTTAATAATTTGTTGTAATATTCGTGTTTTACTCAGAAGCGTAACTTGCAGGGGGTTGCATTGGTTTATTTACCCTAGTTTTTTTGTGTGTGAATTTGTTTCTAATAAATGTATCAAAAATCTAAAAACTTGATTTGTCTAAAATAAAAACGAATGTATTCTTCCTAATACGCCCAGTCGTCGCGTTCGTCAGTACCCCGGATCACAATTTATGATCTTGGCTTAACCAAATTCTTAAAGAAACCACATAATTTACAATCTGTTTTTCTATCAAAAACACGATAGAATTTACTAAACAACTAAAAGACACACGATAATGCAAAGCTTTTTGTTTGGATGTGGAAAACTTGTTTCCTAGTGTGCCTCCCCTTGAGTGTGTTGAGATTATGGAACATATGTTTAGAAAATCCAAGGTGCCATACTTATAAGTCAAGATTTGGTAGCGTTACTCTCATTCAATAACAAATTTTATAAGCAAAATAACGGTTTAGCTATGGGTTCTTGTCTTTCGCCATTACTAAGCGAGATTGAACAGAAGATAATGAAAATAATTTTTTCAATATCTATTTTATTTTATCGAAGGTTGTTGATGATGTTTTGTCATCTGGACGGGAGATGCGAATGAGCTTCAGGATTTTCTAGAGTTTGTGAATGGTATCCATGGGAGAATCAGGTTCACGCTGGAACTTCAGAGAGACAATAAATTGCCATTTCGGGATTTGTTGGTTTCTCGAGAGTCCAACAAAATCTCATTTGAAATATATAGAAAACCTTCAGCCACAGAAAATATAATTCAGTTCAATTTTAATTCTCCACCTCCCCACAAATTCGCAACATTTCATTCCTTATTTTACCCACTCTTCAATGTTCCTTTATCATCTTTGTCTTTTAATAAAGAGTTTTGTATTATTAAGCAACTAGCAATAAACAACGCCTATTATTTAAACACTATATCGAAATTGTTCTTTAGATATTTTTATAAATACAAATTACCCTACAATAATGAATGTTTTTTGGACTGGACAATATAGGTCGATGTCGTTCTTTAGGCATATATCTTCCAAAATTGCAAGAATTTTTAAACAAGCAATTGTAATGATAGGCTTCCACAGTACTAAGACAATAAAACAACACTTAGTTAAAATAAAGGATAAATTGAGCCTGGTTTCAAAGCTTGGAGTGTTTTCCTTGAGCTGCAATGACTGTGAGGCGACTTATGTGGGTCAGACCGGGAGGAGAATTTCTATTAGGGTATAAGAACATTTAAATGAATTTAATAAATATAAAGATACAGATATAACATCTGTCAAGTCGTCCTTTGTAAACCACTTGCTAAAAATCAGAACACCCCTTCAGACACTCCCAACATGTTGCACGTTTGTGGAAAAAGTGAAAGATTAAACTTTCTAAAGAAGCTTGAGATCACCAGAGCTAAGAAAAGCCTTCATATTGTAGTATCTCTGGTTTTTGTTCGATTTCATCTCCTGCCGATAATTATTTATATTTAGTGTGATAATGTATTGATTGTAGAAGTAAGATGATAGTTTTTGGTTTTTCATAATTGCTATTGTATTTAAGAATTCATATAAGTGACTAAACATTGAATTAATAATAATTTTTAGAAGTCTGAGGATGCCTGCGTAGGGCGCAACATGTTACGTCTATACAATAAACTCGAGGTTTTGACTGGAAGTGTTTGATTGGTATTGAATTAGCAAACCTTTTTGAGATAATGGACAAATTTATAGAATGTATTCTAGTTAACATAGATAGGAATATAATGGTTCTTGAGTAATTTGCAAATGAATGTCGACATGTCTTGGAAATACCTTGGAAAGTTAAGTTCACAACAAACAAATGTACTTCATACAAATACAAAAAGGAAAACAATGCCTTGATAATATACAATATGGTAACATCTGAATATCAATATAGAATCCCGGTTACAAGCAAATTAAATTAAGTTTTTTGTAAACAGACATCAATAAATAAAGTTTCCAATAATAATACAAAATAGACCTTCGGGCCACAAATTTAATATGAGGGACCACATGCGGCTGTGAGACTCATATTGGACAGGACTGTTCTATACCGCTATTATATTACAGGTGTATTTTAAATAACATCAAACCCATATTTTTTAATTAAAGATAAACAAACAAAAACTACTCACTTCCACAAAAAATTATTAGTTTCATTTATTATATCATCGAAATTTATCAGTGGTCACAGAAAATCTAAACAAGAATTGAAAAACAAACATAACATTATGTGTGTATTTATGAAAAAAAATCAATCAACAATAATAATGGTCAATCTCTTATCAGTATTTCAAATAAATTAAAATACAAACAAAATGAACCAAAAAGTTCTTCTCCTTCTTATAGTGCATCTACTATCGGGGGTTTGCTATCATCACAGCAAACCGGACCTTGTTGACTACAGCTCTGAACAGTTGAACATTGCTACAGTTAAACCAATCCATCACGTTCTTTAGACAGGACACACGGCGTCTTCGAATGCTCCGCTTGTCAATCATCTTTCCCTGGACTATCAGTTGGAGAGGTGTGTATTTCTGTCCTCTCATTATATGACCCAGGTATTGAAGCTTTCCTTTTTTCATTCTGCATCCAGTTTAGCACCTCGGCGAGTTAAATAAATTTAAGAAACAGCAAAAATAAAAACAAATGATATGCTACAGACATTAATTATACTTTACAATAATAACTTAAACCTCAATTCAAAACAAACACACACACTCAGACGTCCAAGGCCCGCAAGTATCGAATTAGAGTCGTCCTAAAAGATCCCAAAGGCTCAGAAAAATAAAATGAAAACCTGGGTTGCAAAAACTCTACGGATTGCTGAAGAATCTATATGAAGCCTAGGTGGCCAAACACCATCAATTTTAAAACAAAGATACTTAAGAAACTTTCACTGAACGTACTCAATTCGCTCGATATGTATGTTATATATTGGGGACCATATTAATGGACCCTTAATATGCAATCTTGGACTCACAAACGCGAAATACAATGTTAGAAGGAAGTCTATATCGTGGAAATCTCTACCGACACGCATTATGAAACCCAACATACGAGTGGCGCTCCGTTGACATTGTCAATATGAGAGTTAATCTGTGATGACTTCGCATGATTCGAAGTCGCAGTCCTTTAAATTGTAGGTGTGTGTGTGTTACACTTCTGAACGATAAGCGGAAGCCTGTTTTGTGTGAACCATGTCTCTAGCATTGACAGGTCCTTCTGTAAGACACAGCAATCAATCTGACTTTGTACAACGCGAAACAATTTAAGATCATCCGCGAAAACAAGAAATTTGCTTGTCATAGAGTCTCCAATATCATTAATAAATATTGAAAAGAGCCGTGGTGCCAAGCTACTACCTTGAGGTACGCCACTTGAAGATGTAAAGGAATTTAATTGAATTCCTTGTATTCGACAAACTGACTACGTCCAGAAATGTATGAATCACAAAAGCATATCAAGTCCCGTTGAAAACCAATCTCATAAATTTTCTTTTGAAGAATGTGGTGATCAATTTTGTGGAATGCCTTCGAAAAGTCTTTGTAAATCGCATCCCTTTGAGGGCCCCTTCCTAGGGTGGAATAGACATCTTGTAAAAAGTATGTTAAATTAGTTATTGTATAACGTCCTTGAAAAAAGACATGCTGCTGGAGAATAATCCTGTATTTTATTTGGGAGAATATCTTATCATGTAAAATTGACTCAAACACCTTATAGACAAACCACACAATAAAGATATCGGCCGGTAATTTCCTATCTGGTCAGTGTCAGACGACTTGTGCCGTCTTAAAGCAGCTAGCCGCTTCTTCAAAGAGTATGGTAGTATAGGGCTATTTCAATCGGAGATTACTATTTAAGTAAACAAATTTCCCCATGCTAGAGCAGTAGAGGCTAACCAATACGACACTTTTTCGAAATTTTCCTTATAATAGCTCTATTTTCATGAAATTTTTGGATTGCTAAACAGAAAGAAGTAATCTGCCAAAAAGCTCGACTATCTGTAAGAGCTTTCCTCTTTAGCAATAATGTGTCTTATCCATGTTAATTTGTATAAGTAGATGGTCTTAAAACAACTAGCCATTTCTTAAAAGAGTGTGATCTTATACACATCACCAGATACGAAAAACGGAGCGACTAATCGCTTGTTCCGAAACAAAAACAAGAAGCGGGTGTTCCTGCAAGTGACACTGCCCCTGATCTCCTTGCCGACGATTCAGTGGAGCTCAGGTGAATTCCAGTAGTAGTACCCAGCGTCCGGTCTAATAGACTAGAACCACTACCCCCCGTCAACCACCCTTCCAAAGAACCTCGCCATTCACAGCAGCCCTTAAGAACCCAACAGCACCTGCCACCTGGAAGCCGGTGACTCCGGAGAACGAACAAGGACCAGCGACTACCAACAAAACATACCAACTAAAAGGAAACATGACAACAACATACATAAACAGGTAAGTAAGCTAACTTACGGAGAACGCGATACGATCGACTGTATCCTAACGTTATTCCTCAATCTCTTACAGGACAGATGATCGCCTATTTTCAGCTTAGAGATGTTCTCCTATACAGAACCAATCTAGCATAAAGTTCCCACCCCACAGGTACAACAAAACTACGGTATGAACCTGACTTATTACCCTAATTACCGAATAAGGCACATCCGTGCCGTCAACCGCAAAAAAGACTAGTGGAAGCACACTCCATACTCAAAATTCCAATACGAGGGCTATACTAAAACAAGTAAGTCCCTTCTATACAGATATCAACTCATAATCAGATAGATAGGTGTCTGACATTAAAGCACACATAGAAAAAGGGCAACAATAGTAAAATAACCATGTGCAGGTCAGGACTAAACAGTTTCTTTGCTAATAACGAACGACATATGGACTTCCAAGTCGGGGTAAGCTTATTACAATTAAATTAAACAAAATTAGTTAACAGATGTTATTTGAATCTTTTTAATTTTATTTCAGGCGCCTTCGTTAGAGGTTAAGAAAGCCAAAGGGTCGCCAGAAAGAACAAAACAGAGTTCCGAACGCAAAAAGGCATACACGATGAGATGGCACCATATATACGGATAATAAGTATTGTTAATCAGTCAATAATAGCAAAAGTGTGTTAAAAATTACTTTGTACGTTATTGGAACGCTACAGGGTCACTGTGATCGGAGGAAGCTACAGCAGTAGAGCCTAACCAATATGAAACTTCATCGAAATCTCACATGCTATAACTCTATTCTCATGAAATTGAGGATTGCTGCATGGGCATGCTCGTATCCATCACGTTTTTTACCACCATAAGCTAAACATCTTTTCTGTGTGCCTAAATATACTTTTCTTCCTGTTTTGTAAAACAAAACATAATACCGACGCCTATGCCACTGAATCAATATTCGACCTCAACTGCCGGTGGCTATATGTCGTCCACCACCAAGTAACATTCTTTCAAGAATAATTACTCCAGCAGTTCATTCTGTCGCCTTCGGGGCTAACGGAAAAGCCACATAAATTTTCCAGTCAATAATGGCAACGACTTCGGCTTAATGAGTCGACTGTTCAAGGGATTTGATGAAATTGATAAATATACCGTGTCCGCCAGTTTCATTGTAAACGCGGTTAATCACACACTATGTCGATCTAGGCGAAAGAAAGAACTATTTTTGTGATTGATGAATTGATGTAGTACAAGATAAATAATGGTAAATAAATGTTCGTGAGATTTTTGTAAAGTTGGTTGTATAGTTACAGGGTCGTAGATAGGAATAATTTCCATTGATCGCCTTTCGAGATCTACTGAATGATTTTCATCGCACTATGAATGTGACAATTCCTTATTGCGTTTCTGGTTTCATCAGGAAACACAATCAACATCAGTAGTTCAAGAATTTCAACAATTTTGTGCAAAAGCCATTGACAGAATACCTGGAGCAAAATCAGCAGGAATAAGTACTTGAACGCGTTGGATGTGATATGGATATAACAAATTGTCCTTAACCCTTGTTGTAAATCTGCTACTTTTTCATGCTATTTCATGGCGTAGCATCTTTGCTACAGACCGCTGAATCGAATTGTATCCACAGTGTGCACAAAAAAAGCTGTTACACACAATACACTCTAGCTATATCGAGCTTCCATGTCTACTATAACCTAAAAATTTATCTGACCACATCTGCAACCGATGGAAAAAACTATATGAAGATGATTTTAACGAATTCTCAGACTATTCAGATACGGATAGTGTTGCGATCCAAATTATTATCCAGATAATGAGGAGTAACATGAAAGAGGGACTCTTTTGAGCGATGAAGCTGAAGAAATGGCAATTTGAAAGTGAGCATGAAGAAATTGTTGCAGATCAACATTCTACAAATTCAACTAAATGAAAAACTTCAAAGACAACGCCAAAACTAAAAGATATTTTGTGACATAAGAAAAACCTTCAAATTGATGAGGACGCTTTGAGTTTCAAAGGTAATTCAGATCTTCCAATTGAGGTATTACAGTTAGAAACACCGTATGATTTCTTCAAGTAATGATAGTCTGATAAAAAACATTATAGAACAAACAACAAATATTGTATCCCTATTTTAGTATTTCGAAGCACCTCACTGTCTTCTTTTGCACAACTATAATGCCCAAAGCTTATCTACTCTACTGTATTTATTCTTTACCCTAACTGTCTTCCTATTCTGTCCAGTTATTTAGTGCAATAGCCGGTTGCTTCCTCGTAATCCCTAGAGTCATTTCCGGAGTTAGACTACCGTTCATTTAATCCTATACTGTATATGTCAAGCAAGTGATAATTTAATACATTAAGGAAAAAGTAATGTAAATATGGTAAAGCTTTATTGCTGCAATAACAAACAACTGTAAATGTTTGTGCACGAACGTGAGAGGTACTTTCATGTTTGACGTATACACTGTGTTCAAAAAGTTCCAATTATTCCAAGTTGACACATGTTGACACATTTGGCATTCGAATATTGATTTTTTTACCGTGCTCACCAGACAGGCTACAATTTCAATAATAATAGAGATGCAAGAAATGTATCGATATAATCTTTCTTTCATTATTAGATATGCAAGAAATGTATTGATATATTTCATTCAATCTCAATTCCTTTTTAAGGTTGAACTATTGCCTCGAGGATTGCAACTAAGTCTCGTCTATTGTCAGCTTGTATAATTTATAAATTCGGTTTAAGTTACATAATGGGAAAATGGCAAATTTTCACTGCACGCAAATATCGAGATTTGAGTTTGCGTACAATTTGTGGTGGTCCACCAGTTTATTTGGCCAAACTGAATGAAGAATCTAGGCGGAAAGCAACATTCCTCGTTCATTGGAAGTACCAGCGACCTTTCCAGATGTCCCATTTGCGAGAATTCAGGGTCTACTTTTGATTTTTAAACGGGATATTGCCCAGTCTTATTTCTAATAATCTTTCAGCTAAAATAAAGCTGCATCTAGAAACAATAGCCGGGAATGTATCCGGATCTTTGGAAGGTATCTAAAGTTGTTCCAGTCTTGGAATCCGGCGAAAAGTCTCATATTAATAATTATCGACCAATTTCTCTATTGTGTAATTTTTCTAAATTATTTGAATCAATTTTATATGACCGGATCTATACAGCTGTGAGACGTCAGATTTCACCTAACCAGCATGGCTTTATGTGTGGCCGGTCCACTGTCACCAATCTGTTAGTTATTACCCACTGTATCTCTGAAACTCTTGATCACGGCGGTCAACTGGATGTAATGTATACTGATTTCACCAAAGCCTTTGATAGGCTGGACCATGGCATATTGCTGAGTAAACTGCATACGTATGATGGATTTCCTTCCGGCTTGATATCTTTATGCAACTCATACTTGCATGATCGGAAACAATATGTCTTTTATAACGGCTTTAAATCTTGTTTTTACTCGGCCACGTCAGGAGTACCCCAGGGTTCTAACTTAGGTCCATTGTTGTTCCTTCTTTTCATCAATGACCTGGACCCGTCTTTACTTCAGCGTACTCTATTTTTCGCAGATGATTTAAAAATCTTCGCCTCCATAGATTCAGTAGCAGATTGCATAAACCTGCAGCATGATCTGTGTGCTCTAGAAAGGTGGTGCGACAGTAACAAATTGTCGCTTAACATTCGTAAATGCACATGTCTGAGTTTTACACGTAAAACAATGTTTATTGACTATCCGTATGCAATCTCCACAAATAAACTTGAACGATGTCGGGTATTCACGGATCTTGGTGTTACCTTCGATCAGAGGTTCCAGTTTTTGGAGCATATGGCATCTCGCATGTATGGCTTTATAATGCGTAACTGCAAAGGCTTCAATAATACCTCTGCCCTTATCACCTTGTTCAATGCCTATGTGAGGTCAAAATTGGAGTATTCTTCCATCATCTGGTATCCTCAGTATAATATTCATAAACTAGAGGTCGAGCAAATTCAACGTAGATTTTTGAAATATTTAGTTTTTAGAACCCATGGTGCTTATCCAGTAAGATGTTTCGATCATGAATTGTTACTATCACGTTTTGACGTTCACAGTCTGGAGTACCGAAGAATTCAGAGCTCATTAACCATCTTATATAAATTGCTTATAGAAAAAATCGACTGCTCTTTTCTGCTGTCTTGCTTGAGTTTGTTAGTTCCTAGGTTAAATACAAGGTCCAATTTAACATTTCACTTACAAAGAGCTAGGACCAATGTAGTGTTAAGATCGCCTGTTCATGTCATGTGTTCTAATTTTAATAGAGTGTCTGATAGGTGTGACATTTTTACAACTACAGTCAATCACTTGAAAATGGTAGCTGCAGAGACATTTGTGGTTTAAGTGTGTGTATGTGTGCGGCATTAATTAGGATTTATAAATTAGTATTTTAGTTTATTTAAGCATTTATTTTTTTAGTTTGTAATATTGTCCTTTAAATGGGAAACTGTTGGGCAATAAACGCTTTATTTATTATTTATTTAATAGGTGTTGCTGAGGCTGAAAATATAGTTGCCTTCATAACTGACAAAAAATTAAATAAAACTAAACACAACTTTATCTTAATAATGATTTCAAAGTACACACCATTGAATAACTTGGAGGCAGCTCAATCAATGCATGCAAATTAAACTGATGCAACTGGGTGTCAGCCTGTGTCCTATTGGTAATCGCAGGCACCTTAGTGTTGTAATTTAGCGTAATCAGGCATGGCATAGATTTGCTACCAGCAGAATATGTGACGTGTTGTGCATAATTGTATAATTCCGGATGTGTGGTAATCCATTATACGTTAAACATCTAGCGATGCTATTTAGAACTGCTCTACTATTCCTGATTTACATAACAGTTTCTTACTTAGGTACTAAACATAGCTGTTCCCAAACTTTAAAATAATAAGGGAATGAGAATTCAATTTAATATTATAATAACTGCAAAGACTCAATAAATTTCTATGAACCTCATAGACATGATAATTGTATGTATTTCCCAATTAAATTAATCACCCCCGATGATCCCAAAAATATTGTTTTGTTAATGAAATCCAATTCAAGTGGATTAGATGACATTTCGCTACAGATGATGCCATTGTCCCTACCGAAAGTCACGTCGTATATTACACATATTGTTAACTGCAGAACAATAAGCTTGTTTTTTTCGGTGCTCCATGAGATCCGTCATAGAATGCCCACTACCCAAAATAAACAATTCTCAAGATTTGAGCCCAATAAGCTTACTTATGCGTATCGTGTATACTCGACTAGTGTCCTTTTGTCTGAAACGCAGGCTGATACCCGATAGTTAGCATTGATTCCGGCCTCGATGCTCGACCGAATCGGCCAACTTTGACTTTGTGCAGGGTGTTTACGGTAATTTAGTCAATGTTAATTTTGCAATGGGGGTTTTCTTGGACTTCTCGCGCCAAAACCTTGGCAAAAGTGGGCGCTCTGCAAATTAGGGATTATTTCACTTTACACGATATTCTTCTAAAACACCATTACAACTAATGCATTGCTAAATAAATAAATTAATGACATTATTTTCCTTCTATTGATAAAAATCAGGCCACAATATTTGTGTCTCTTGATTATATTATAGGGAACAGCATTACTCTTTTGCGAGTGCCATCTTCTCGAGTTTTTTCCCACATTTCAGGAGGAAAGTGAACCTGAGTAGGTTACAAATATCAAGTACAAGTGAGAAATAACAATACCAATTAAATTATGTATAAAAATAAAGCATAATATATTTTTGTAGTGCTGTTACACCTAGATTATATTACTATTACTAACCTCACACAAGCATGATTAATCAGTAGGTTGCCAGTTGCCCCTCCGGGTTTTAATTAACCATTGCTTTCTTCTTTAAGGATGTCTTGGGAATGTTTTCGTAACAAATCCTTTTCTGGCAGAATTCCTGCAACCCACAACAGCACAGCCAGGCATTATTGTTCTACTACAAACACAAACAGAATAATTTAAAACAAACGCATTGTAAACATATATTTTCGTGCAAAATAATGACAAAAAACTTGTTTTTTTTATAACACAACACAGTCTTAGGTTATGTTATTTTCATCGACGAGCCAAAAGATCCAAACGGACTTTATGAGCCGTGGAAGTACATTTATGCGTAAGCATTACAACATACAAGGTGTTAATTTTTTTTTTGTAAATAACGGGCACCTGAACAACCCTGTAAGTCTAAATTGTTCGTTTTTAGGCATTTGTGTTTAAAACTTGAAACATTTTTACATTGCAAGTTATAACATACACGAACGACATTCAAGTTTATTGAATAAGAAATCACCCATCTTCACCAAATAATCTTTTAAATTATTGTCGTTCATGGATCTGAATGGTGGCCTTGGAATATCAGTCATTAAACATAGATCGTGTCAGTTCTTGGTGTATGATCCTGTACCTTGCAGATGAAATTCGTGTAAAAAAGAACCCCACGAATATGCTTTAATAATACAATGAAACAACCTCAATTAAAAATGTAGTTTACCTCAAACTCAATCAATCAATGGTTCGATGCATTATCCGAATCTAACCGCAGTAGGTAGGTATATTGATATTGGGTCATCAATTTTGATTCTTCTCTCCTCTATTTCATTCTTTCTGTTTAATTTAAACTATATATCCACCACATATAATATGATGGTTTAGTTTTTAATTTTTATTTGGAAACCACTTGGTTTGTTTTTTTTATTTTGTGCTAACAAAACCACTATGTAATTTATAAAAGCCGATGTATTATAGAATCGAATGTAAAACATTGTAAACTGTTTGTAATATGTGTCGGTTTGAACATCAAAATTTGTATTTCCATTTCCACTTTGAAGTATCGTTATTTGGAAAACCAAAATAATAACGCGTTTGACTGTATGATACAGTTGAATTTAAAATGTTGTGAAAGTTGCTTTTAGCAATTTTAATTCTATTTGTGTTTTTTCAATAAATTGGAATTTCCATAAATTAATATCAACCTGTGTGACACCAGGCTGTCAATTTTTGAAAAGTGAGGAGTAGAACAATCAAGAGAAGCTCAATTTCCGTTGTCTTAGTTTCCTCGATCTTTCGTAGCCATTATACAGAGTGTTTTAATGAAAATGAACTAGAACCTTTCTGATTTTGCAATATACCTAATATGTTTTTGGAAAAAATTGATTTTGTTTGGAAAGGTGTCATTTTTTTTTGGTCCGTATGACGTTTGCGAGGTAAATTTCATGTAGACCAGCCTGTATTTGATGATGATGAAATTAATTATCTATTAATCATTATAAGGTTTTCCTATAGATCTGTATATTTTTTATTTCGCATGGAAAAAGCACATAAAAGGAAGAATTTTTCAAAATTATAATATTTGTCAAGTCAGCCATGAGAATTTGACAAACGATTTAAATATTTCAACAATAACATAAAAAATAAACTGTTGCCCTCGAGGCACGAAAAGCTCTCCATATTTAAGTGTAAAAGTAATAATTTTATGACCTTTTAGTCATTTATCTAAATTTAATAAATTTTTGTTTTGTTTTAGACATCAGCTATTTTTTTTAAGTATTGGGTTTTGTGCCTTTTTCTTCTCTTGGGAGGCACTATTTATTTTGCCCCCTTTGCTACTATTTTGCCCCCTTTGCAACTATTTACGAACGCCTATGTAAACAAAATTGTTATGCTGCATGTTGTAGGTTATCCGTTAAGTGGTTTTTGAGTTATCACGGATACAAATTTTTTTTGACCCTTTTATAGAATTTTCACGGACGCCTATGGAACATTAATTTTTGTCGTGTATTTTTAACACCAATTCAACTAGTTAAATATAAAATTTTTTACATTTTATTTTTTTTTTATTTTACCCCTTTTTTACTATTTACGAACGCCTATGTAAATAAAAATTTTATGCTGCATTTTTTAGGTTATCTTATATGAAAGCTATATATAATTAGCCAATTTTTCTGGTATATTTGGGAAACATTTTTTTTTCGTTTTTGACCCTTTTTTAAGACCATTTTCGAACGCCTGTGTGAACTAATTCTTTTATGTAACATTTTTTAGGTTATATTCTATCACAACTATAAAAAATTATTCAATATTTCGGATAAGTTTAAGAACTATGATTTTTTAAATTTTTGAACCCTCTTTTAAACCCCTTGCCTACGCTCAATGTTAATCACCACCTATAAATATCCTGTAGTATTTTCGTACCAAATGTGATTAAAATCCGTTAAGTGGTTTTTGAGTTATCACGGATACAAACTTTTTCTGACCCTTTTATAGAATTTTCACGGACGCCTATGGTACATTAATTTTTGTCGTGTATTTTTAATACCAATTCATCTAGTTAAATATAAAATTTTTTATATTTTATTTTTTTTTATTTTACCCCTTTTTCTACTATTTACGAACGCCTATGTAAATAAAAATTTTATGCTGCATTTTTTAGGTTATCTTATATCAAAGCTATATATAATTAGCCAATTTTTCTGGTATATTTGAGAAACATTTTTTTTTTCGTTTTTGACCCTTTTTTTAAACTATTTTCGAACGCCTGTGTGAACCAATTCTTTTATGGAATATTTTTTAGCCTATATTGTATCACAACTATGAAAAATTATTCCATATTTCGAATAAGTTTAGGAAACATATATTTTTTATGTTTTGATCCCTTTTCCACTATTTAGGAACGCCTATGAAAGTGAGTTATTCATGACACATTTTATAGGTTATATTCTATCAAAACTATAAATAACTAGTTAATATTTCTGCTATTTTTAAGAAATACGTTTTTTTTAAATCTTTTTTACCCCATTTTACACTATTTTCGTACGCCAATGTGGTCTAATATTTTATGTTCAATATTTTAGGTTATATTCAATTAAATGCGTAAAAAATTATGCAGTATTTCGGATAAGTTTAAGAACTATGAATTTTTTAAATTTTTAAACCCCTTCCCTACGCTCAATGTTTCCCAAAATCTAATCAGCTCCTTGCCATGTCCTATAGTATTTTTGTACCAAATTTGGTTAAAATCTTCTAAGCGGTTTTTGCGTTTTCGTGGATACAGACAGACAGACAGACAGACAGACATTTTTTTAAAACTACTTATTTATGTATAAAATGACCAAAAACAAGTATTTCCGGTGAAATTAAAAAAAAAATTTTTTTCATGAAACTAATAGTCTCCATATATACATATATTACATATTAAATGATATGGAGAGCTAATAAATACATTTTTAGCTTAAATTAAATAACAAGATATACATAAATACTGATAAATTTTATAATAAATGTTCAAAATGATTGGACTTTAGGCACATTTGAATCCTTTTCTTAAATCCTTCAACTACTTTAACCTGGTGTAACGCTTCATTTATTTACTCCTTCATCTCCTCTATTAAAAAAGTTTTCATTTTCGATGATTTTGTTCCTGCCCATGTACAAAATTCAAGACGATTTAAAATCAATATTGAAAAGTTCTTGATGCAGTTGCACTGCGTTTGGGTGGTATCTGTCATTAAACTGCCTTAACAGTCTCTTGAAGACCGCAATTTGGGGATGATTTTGCACCGAGAACCTTTGAGCGTGAACTCGCGATGCCAGTAAAGCGTTTTTGGACCACTCTCCCAGAACAATCATGTCTATTCTTTCTCTTTTCGAATAGGTTTCCAGCTCCGATTAATTGAATCAAACAGATAAAAAAAATGTTTGTGAAAAATTCCCAACTCGTACATTAATTTTAATTTTTGCATCATCAAATAATATGTTCATTTTCCGCGAAAACGTCAAGAGTTATCCACTGGAGAGTATTATAATATTTGACAGATAATTACTTTGTATATCTAATTTTGACCTCATATACCGGGTGTTCCATTTGAAATAAACAAGTTATTTAGAATTAAACTTTACGTTCATATAACTTATATTATTGGACACCCACGTATTTAGTATTGGGGTTTTTTATTTGTTTGTTGGTTTATATTTGGCGTAACAAGTGACGAGTGGGTATATTTATCAGCCCAAACTGGCTTAAAAAGAACAAACGAATAGATGTGAATTTTTCATTCATTCTATATTTTTATAAAAATTAAAATATTTAAAAAACTCTCAGGTTTAGCTGAGATGTACTTTAATGAAAGTTAAGTTTATTATAAACGGGGAATCTAAAAATATATTTATATACAGGGCATTATATTTAAAAAACACAACTATGGTCATTTTTTATATTTGGAACACCCTGTATAGATTTACAATATTTTTGAAATGAAGCCATAAATTATTTTTATCGAACCCATGAATAAAACTTTTAGGAAATTAAATAGTTTAGTTTAGTGTCGTATGGCGTGAATAACCCTGTATAATTTACAGAGTTCAATTTTTTTGCATTTTATGTACCCTCTTTCGGAAGGAAAATAAATCACTCTCTTTCCTAAAAAGAGGGTAGGAATGTTCTTTTCTTTGACAGGGTCGTATGAAAAATCAACTAATTATGATGTTTTGTGAATGTCAACTTGACAAGTGTCATGGGTTTGAACACAATTGATGACGAACTTTTTTAATAATTTAACACCAAATAAGGCAACTGATTTGTATTATATTGTTTTTATTTTGAATTTCATGGCAAACTAAACTAGATAAAGGATAAAACTAATAATAATCTCTTATGGTCAATGACTATCTTGCAATTGATTGAGTATAAATTTACAGGATATCCCATTAAAAAAGAATACGTCCAAGTAACATTTACAGTTATCATAAGTTACATATAATTTCCATTTAAGTTACATAAGGGTGTTTTAAAGGTTTCAGTTTCATATAGTGTTTAAGTCTTTACAGGGGCGTAGTGATGCCGTTACGGGCCTGTGTTCCAAGGAATTTCCGGGCCCACCCCCTTACTGCCACACCCATTGAAAAACAAAGTACCAATATTTATACGGTTATTAAGGAATCAAACAAACTTAACAAAAGCACAATTTAAAATCTAGAAACTAAAATTATACATGATATTTCCTAAACCGTGCAAGATAGAGAGTTAGTTAAATTAGACTAAAGTTGCAGTTTTTGATGACTATTTAATATCTCTTTATTATGTAGGCAAATTAAATTTTTTTTAATTTAGTTATGTAAAGGAAACCACTTTTACATAACTAAATTAAAAAAAAATTGTGGAGTTGACTTTGAAAGTTTTTGTTTGTTTTGATTATGGATATTTTATTTCGTTAAATTATTTTTAGTTTCTGAAATACGGTGATTTGTGAAAAACGCCAATTTTATTTTCTTAAATATTTACAAAACTATTGATTTTCGACAAAGTTTAAAATCAAGCGTTTAATGGTTCTAATATGTCTACAAGACGGCACTTTAGCAAAATTAGCGTCCGCCGTTTTGCCTTACACCTGTCGCCATCAACTTTGTTTTTTTTTTTAAATTCGAACCTGCATTTTTAATTTTGTTTTCTAAAATGGTTTGTCACTACCTTTAAAATAAGGTATAACTCAAGGATGATCTCGACGTTTCGATTCGATAGTAGTCATCATCAATGATTTTTCCGTGATGCAGACCCGCATTCTTTTTGCTGAGCCAAAATAAAGTATTTTAAAGGGCATTAGGTACTAACACATGTCGTATTTTAGCTAAGCAAAAAATTATGCAAGTACTTGAGTTATACTTTATTTTAAAGGTAGTGACAAATAAAAATGCAGGTCTGTATTTGAAAAAACAAAGTTGAGGGTGGCAGCTGCAAAACGAAACGTTAAGACGTGTTGATTTTGAAAGTGCCATATTATAGAAATATTAGAAGTTAGAACCATTAAACTTTTGATTTAAGTAGCTACCCTGTACATATAATTAATAACTACTCTAATTAAAAAAATTTCTCGCCTTAATATTCTCAAAAGTCGATACTATGGAAGACACGTCTTTTTTTCGCGCAATCCGGTTCTCAATTGACAGAATTGACAACCCCGACAGCCTTTCCTGTCCCAAAGTGTTTCCAAGAAAATTTTGTACCAATTTCAACTTGAAAAATGAACGTTCGGCTGTTGCTACATGTACAAGGAGACTCAGGAAAATTTCACTGAAGCTACTACAGGAACTTAGGTCTTTAATTGATTTTATCTTACATAAAGCACCCTTAAAACAATTCCTAAATGAAAAGTTGAACCGATATCGTATCGGACATGTCCTCGGAATATTTGACGTACAATTCCAGACCCATCCGATACAATTCAGCATCAGAAACTGAATCAAACCCTAACACATCTGCGGCTCAGCATCTAAACTGATGAGGGTGTCTAACAGGAGAAATGGAAATTTTGCACACGCATCTATAATATATCAAAATGTACGAGGCTTGAACACCAAGACAGACACATTCTACAAATCAGTCAGTGATTGTGAACATCATATAGTTGCTGTCTCGGAAACATGGATCCAATCCAACATCGGTGATGCTGAACTTATTAGCACCAACTATACAGTTTATCGCAAGGATCGTGATCTTCAGGCACTTAATGTCAGAAGAGGTGGAGGTATTTTGTTAGCTGTAAGGTCCGATCTAAAATCCAGATCATTGAAGTTAGACACTACCACTATTTCATCTTCAATTGATATGGTGGGTTGCAGAATTACTGATGTATCTTACTTGTTTCGTGTTTTGTATTTACGTGCAACCCAATGTTTGTACTGACATAGTTATATAAATGGGTCACCGTATATTTTTCAAGACTATGCCAATACAACTATTAGTCTTCCTGACCTGAGGTTTTTATTATAATTTTTCTTTTAGGAGCCATATAGTGAGGAAATCTTTCAGTGTACAACCGCCTAGCTTATAATGCATTGCCATCAGCGAGTCCATAGATGGAGTGATTGTCGGTCATCTCGGCGTTTGTATAGAGATTCATGTTAAGGCACTTCAACAAATTTGACAGATTAAAGTAATTGGCGCAGTCGAATAAAATTAACGATACTGATTTTTAGTCGCATTAATCGAAAATATATATATATATTTTTTCAAAATGTGCCGAATTGAGTTTGTTCAGCCTGTATCTATGGAGTGCAAGAAAGTCATTAAATAAAACGAAGCACAACATCCACCACCGATAAAAACAATAGTAATTTTATCGCAGACTACCGTTTACGCACATAAATTTAACAATCAAGATTCCAGTTTTCATCTAGATAGGAAATGGGACTATTTTAAAAAGCACTATAGTTATTTCCGAGTAACACTGTAACAGAGAAGGAATGGTTTTCTGAAATGCTACAAAGGGGGACTCAGCAAAATGAAGCGGAAACATGCAACATAAAGTCTTTTGAATTTCGAGGCGTCGCATCGTCGGTTGAATACGATAGGAGCGATGATATCAAACTCGGAATGAGTATACGTCTTTCTTTGTTTGTTTTATTTTCTTGTAGAATGCGAGCAGCTGTCTGCTCTTTTATTTGTTCGATCTGATGTTCATTGACACATGTGGTTTGGAAAAAAATTGAATTACTAAAATATAGGTATTCATTTTTTGGTGTTTTCAGAATTTATGCCATATATTTTACTGGATTATTTCAGACAGCTGCTCTTTGGTTTATTCTTTATGTTAATGACAACTTGCAGATCTTTGGTCTCATTATTTTATCTCAAATCATATTTTTTTTTTAATGCTTCGTGCCTTGTGATATAAACATTTAGTGAAGTTCACTGAGGGACTTTCTTATAGTGTTAAGCATGTTCTTAGAGAAACGAATATAAAATTGGCTTTTTATAATATTAATACTTTGAATCAGTTCTACACAAAACTGAAAGATCCAATTCCATTTGAAAAACAATCAAATTTGGTGTATGGAATTCCATGCGAATGTGGAAAGTATTATATTGGCCAAACAAAACAATATTTAAATAATAGGGTGAAACAACACAAGACCGATTGTAGGAATCACAACCAGCATAAAATTGAAAAGACAGTTCTCGCCATTCACCATTTTGATAATGGATATCTTTTTAAGTTTGAGTCTGTTGAGGTCCTTGATAGGGAATCCAACTATTAGAAAACGTAATGTCAGTGAGATGCTTCAAATTAATTTGCATGATACAGTTAACTTAAGAACTGACACGCAGAGTTTGAGTAACCTGTACATAGATTTATTACAAAAATACAAAGTACAGTTATCATTATGAACTTATGGTGTTTGTATATACAGGGTGTCCCCTCTCAATTGGAAAAAACTTCTGGCGCATATTGAGGGACCATAGACAATCAGTTTGAGATGAGAGACTGATGTCCGGAAGTGCATGGTTTTCAAAATACAGGGTGTCAAAGTTTTTTTCAAAAAACGTTTTTTTTTATCAATATCTCAAAGACATAAGTACTTAATTATCTTCAAACGTTACACTAATTGCAAAAATGAATCGTTTTGAATTAGCCGAGCTTGCAGATATGCATCTCTTATATGGGGAAGCGCGAGGTAATTCTTTGTTAGCACAACGGTACGGGGGCAGCGGTTCCAAAATCGTGAATTGCCAAACCATAAAATTTTTGTCAAAATTAATCAAAATCTACGGGAGACCGTCTTATTCGTGGTAAGTATTACAGAAATGGCAACTTTCTGTGTTTTTTTCTTGCGCGTTTCTGTTTTACAGCCAATCTAAGAGGCTTTGTTATCTTTGCAGCCTATTCGAGAATTTGCAAGGCAGTGTCCGATCAGAAATGCCGTTGAGGATGCAGTCATGACACGCATTCAGAATGAGCCCAACACTAGCACTCGTCAGATTGCGTCGCGACTTGATTGCAGCAAAAATACTGTCCATCGAGTATTGAAAATCCACGATCTGCATCCATTTAACCTTCAAAAGGTGCAGCTTCTACTGCCTGGCAACGCTCCTTGGCTGTAGAGAGGCCTGGTTCCAACATGATGGTTGTCCAGCGCATTTTGCGCGCACCGTGAGAGGTTACCTCGACCAAACCTACAACAACAGGTGGATTGGATTGGTAGAGGTGGTCCCGTCCCTTGGCCAGCAAGGTCGCCGGACTTGGCCCCCTGGACTTTTTTCTTTGGGGCGAAATGGAACGGTTGATCTATGCAACTCCTGTGCCGACAATGAAGGACCTAGTTGCTAGAGTTGTGGTGGCAGCGGAATTTATCGCGAACGATCCAGGCGTGTTTGCTCGGGTGCGCGAATCCGGGCTGGACAGGTGCCGAAGATGCATCGAAATACATGGTGAACACTTTGAGCATTTGCTCCACTATTAATAATAAAATATTTTTAAAAAAGCCTCCTTGTTTTTCTTTCTAATAATAATGAACCTTTTAATAAAGTTTTTTATAAAAAATTTTTCTCGAAAACGGAGAGAGATAGGAAAAAATATCAAGTGACAAAAAAGTTGTATTTTTAACTGAGCTTTCTAAAAAATATAAAATTTTCAAAAAGTCAGTAGCGTACATTTTTTTTGTCATTTTTATTCGTGACACTGTCCCCCGGGGCGCCACTGGAAGTCATAATTAACATTTAAATAGTGCTAACTGAGCGTCTTATTAAGCTTACATCACTAGCGAATTTCAAGAAAATCGGTTAAGATATTGATAAAAAAAGGTTTTTTGAAAAAACTTTGACACTATGTATTTTGAAAACTATGCACTTCCGGACATCAGTCTCTTATCTCAAACTGCTTGTCTATGGTTCCTCAATATGCCCCAGAAGTTTTTTCCAATTGAGAGGGGACATCCTGTATATGTGTGCCTTGTATTTATTTTGTTCTGTATAGTATTTTTTACCAATATGTTTTATATAGTTTTTTATATGTTATAATCGTTTTTATTTATTGATATACATTTAACGAATTTTTAAAAATATTTTACTGACCATGATATTCAGATTTAAGTGTTTATACCAGAATCCACACTCGAATCAACATCAGTTCTTATAGTTTTTTGTCGTTTTTACTTTATGATGACTTTAGCAACATATTTTATTTTTATGTATTCAACACTTTGAAAAAGAAAGGTAATTAATTACAATTTTCTGTTTATATACCTACTTTATATTTTATTTTAAATTGTCATGTTCTTATAAGTTTTTATTTGTAGCTTGAAAAAGTGGACATTAACCCACGAAACGTCGCTGACTTTGAATAAAGTGTTGTAACTTTATTTTACTTGTTGCCTTACTACCCACGAACTTCACGAAATAAATCAAATAATATTCTCTCTTAACGTTTTTGCCGCAGCTGATTAGTTTAAGAATGAAAACAAAATCTATTCACAGATTTATTACGTAGCCCTTCTACTTCAGATAGGTATTTATATTTGCTTTATGGTAACATTGCAATTGACTTTTGTTATCC
The DNA here is from genome assembly GCA_911728435.2 of Apoderus coryli. Classification (NCBI taxonomy): domain Eukaryota; kingdom Metazoa; phylum Arthropoda; class Insecta; order Coleoptera; family Attelabidae; genus Apoderus; species Apoderus coryli. The sequence goes on along the minus strand of OU452209.1, from coordinate 12,915,457 downwards.
TTTAAAGTCAATATCAGTAATTTTATTAGTTGACAATTGAGTGAAAAGTTACGTAACAAATGAGCGACAATAGCACATCATGTAACGACAAAAGTTGGGTAGGAATTACATTTGACGCAATTTCTTAAAATTTATTAAAAAAATATCTGATCTTATGAAAATCTAAATACTTACTTTAGTTAAGTTTATTTGACATGATATAAAAATATTGTTTATTGAAGTAATCCATTAGAGAGGAGTGCTGTCTATGTAGGAAATGAAAAACGTCTTCTCCACACAAAATTCTTTATCTACAAGTTCAAGTATTACTTTTCCCACAAAGTGGTAAGACTTGTGATTTTCAAGATTCAAGAATAATGTATCTTATTTGTGTGCATCTGTTTTAGATTATGTAAATGTTTAAACTATCTTCGATTCTGTATTAAGTCACTGACGATGAGACTTCGGGTCTCGAAACATATATGACCGTTGTGTTCTGGTTTGAACATGTAGATAAAAAGTTTTGTGTGGAGTAGACGTTTTTCATTTCCTATATAAAAATATTCTTGTACTCTTGTACTTGGAACGCCTCGTATATTAATTTCTGATTCATTATTAATGCCTAGTCATTTTATTTTTACACTAGTTGTGACCGTGATTCTTCTTTTACCTCCTCTAATCAATGTCGAGAGAACCTGAAACGTGCCAAACTAATTTTGATTGTTTTTGTAGACATTGTAAATAATTAAATGTTGCTTACCTATTAAATGCGTCCTAGGCTAAACTATGGATTCGTTTCAGTTGGCTTGGTGTGGCGAATTTTTAATTATTTATCTTTATAAAAAATTACCTTACAATAATAGGTGCCTTCGGGTTATTTCCGGGAAACAAATGGGGCTCGTTCTGACGCGTAATCTAGGCGAAGGCCGGCAGCAATCAGTGAAGGTGGGCTGGTTCGTATGATCTTACTAAAAGGGGCGCCACATGATTTTATTTTACTTCGCTAGATCATCCACTCGAATCACCAGTATTGAAACCATGAAAACCCTACCAGTCAATATATGATCCCATTAACAAACCCCAGAATAACCAACACCTTAGCACCGAAACACCTGAGCGAGGTATTCGTAAAAACAAAAAAAAACACAGAGGTCGATTCTTAAAATTTAATTGGACCTTGCAGCCAGTGCACAACGGTGAATGAATAAATAATAAAATTATAAACAAATCATCAAAATATTATGAATGAACGGATAGGTTATAAATCAATAATCAAACTATCAAAAGATTATGAATGAACGGTTAAATCATAAATCAATAATCAAACTATCAAAAGATTATGAATGAACGGTTAAATTATAAATCAATAATCAAACTATCAAGAGATCATGAATGAACGGTTAAATTATAAATCAAGAATCAAAGTAACACTGCCACAATTACATTTAGATCATCGCAATAACGGCCATATTAAAATATAGTAACAAGACATGGCCGCTAGGCTTACAACTCCCGAGCGAAATAAGTTAAAACCGCGTTCATTAAATAAGCGTTTGCGATATCCTAACCAACCGGGCTGAACCATGAAATCATAAATCAAAATGGACGTTCTTTAGGTACCTGGCGTGCGCACGCGAAGTTTACATTAGATGGTAAGACGTCGGTAAACATCGGCATTCACCTGTTGCATTAAATTATAACCCAAAATATGTATACCCATAAACCCAAAAGAAGACTGAAGGTCCGTAACATATATCATGACTGAAGGTCTAACATTTAACTAATAATCTTGATTAAAAATAAAATAATTTAATAATAAATTTTCTGTCTAAAAGAATCCAATAGGCTGAAGGCCACTAAAAATCATCGTAAACCTAAGACTCACGGTCTGGCATTCACAACAAACCACATGGGCCTCTACGGCAAAATAGTCGAGGATGGTCCTTCCCATTCCACGGCACTGCACTACTTCAGGTCCCCACTACTCCACGAGTTCACGCTTCAACAGCTTCTTACTTGAAAGTGGCCCTGACCAACAAGGTCGAACGGTCTTGTAAGGGGAAAGAGCTTTCCCAGCTCGGAAATGCAGGCTCAAAAAGTGGGCAATCGGCCCTTAAGAGCGGTAGGAAAAAAAAACCCTAAAAGCAGTTTATTTTTTAGAACCAAGTTGTAACAGGTCAATAATAAAAAAAAAAAAAACAACCTCTCGTCGGAGGGCTTTCCAAGTAGATGTTCAGTTATACTAGTTCCACACAGATGGTTGGTGCAGAATTTTCTGGTTTGGTGCTAAAATAGAATACCCCAAAGTAAGCAGTGCTTAATTAAGAAGCATCTTAATGAATTACTCACGTGTTCCGAATCAAACTTAATCCTGCGTTTCCAGCAGACGGGATTTAAATCAAAAACAATCGCTCAACAGCTTCAATAACTCTATCAATTATCCCACAATGCAAACGGCCCCAAATAATCCCCGATTGGGTTAAAAGTTCATACACTAGCAACTTTTCACAAATTTGGTCAAGATGGCAGATTTGCTGTTTGTTCATACACCACCAAAAGAAAAATGCGCAAAAATCGACAAGAAGGACAGGACCCCTTTCACACGCTGCAACCTGAATAAGCGAATTTCCCCAACAATCAATAATAGGGAGACCAACAGCAATCGATCACCAATAGTCAATATCGACACCCCGATATAAAGAATATATGTCATTAGTACCTAACACCACACCACTCACGCAATACATAACGTAGGCAACTGATGTTTACACATACGATCGCACCTGTTACGCAACATTATCCAACATTCAAACTGTCATCGATCGGCATCGATATTACACATATGCATCTCTCTCACTTATTTGTACCGTTGGTACACATGAATCATGGAATTTTAGTAACATTTTGGGGCAATATCAGATGTTAAATGCACTCGCTCATTTCACGCTCAGTGCCCATTCCTTTTACACGAGTCCACAGTATGTTAAGTGACCGGGAGGCGGTCAAGTAGAATCAGTTCGACTAGATCGATCAGAAAAGGCACAGTGCATACTGCAATTAACCAGGAACTGACATTGACATTTCACAACATATGATTATGGAAAAATTACATTATAATAATAATAATAAAGTATTAATATCTTGTTACTAAATTAATGATATGTGAGAACAATGATCGGATACTATCAAAAGTAAATACAATATCGGTCGGTATGCCTCGCATCGCACTCGCAACAATAAACACGACAGGATAACCTAACCAACTTCATACGTACATAATTGTTTGTTTACGTGTTACGTTAAGTAATTTCCTCCAACTTTACAGTACTGAAATCACAGAGAAAACGCAAAATACAATGTAATTACGTGTCGATGACTTAAGTAGTAGTGATACCATTAACCGCGGTCAGACGGTGGCCACAAAAATGACTATAAGATAGTGGATGAACAGCGAAGTGCCGAAACTGGAAAAACACAATATATTGGTATCAGGTAGGGTTTCAAAACAGGTAACTATTAGTCTCTCCATCAACTAACCATCCGTAGGTACCCACTCAAGAAGGTGCAACAACGAAACATCTCACAACAGAAGCCAGAATGCCACCAGCACTCAGATAACCCTAAATGTGGCTGTTACGTGAACCAGACAGCTACCAACACTAACAAACTAACTAGTTTAACCCCAGAGTCTAAGCGGAGGACACATTGGGCAGGTAAGTACAATTTATTTACAAATAAAATATGGATAATCGAAATTTTGCTTGTCTTTCTTTTATAGGAAATTTCCCGCGCAAGGACAAGGAGCAACTTGAGGGCTATTATGTGACAGAATAAGATATCAAGTAACAAGCCTATCTGTAAGTAATTAATAAATACGAAACAATGAACGAATGTGTTTTATTAAGAAAGTAATGCAAAATACGCAAATTTTTAACGGTGAGTACTAAATATCTATTCATTATATTAAATTGAGAAATATCTAATCTTTTTAATACGCTAGATGACACGCTAATCGTAACGGTTCAGATTTTAACGTTACATTGGTATCTCTGGTACCCATGGACCTTCCCTTAATATAAACAAAACTAAATTGATGCATTCATAGGTAAAACCAAGACAACATTTTTATATCAACCACTTTGATAATCACCGCTCGAAACCCTTATATTTGCGCCAATTTAACCGCTCATCTAGTTTATGGCGATGTTTTAAGCAAATGTTAAATTTCTGTTCCTGCTCATTTACACAAATTAAATGAATCCATCACTCAAGTTCTATTTCTCATAAATCGCGACAGTTACAAATGTTAATAATGTAAGAGTAGCTTCAGGTGTACCGACGAGACTCCAGTTATTTCATTTCAACAAACTGTTAAAGTTTTTGAAAGTGTACACGGTAAATTACACAGAACACTTCTTACATCTAGGGAATTATCACAAAGTAATTCCAGGGCTTTTCTCGAGTTCTGCTTTTATTCTGATGTTCTATAAAAGCAGGAAAAAAACAGAGCGAAAAATATCCTTGCGCGGAAAAAGAATTTTTTAAAAGCTACGCATTCAATTAATATTAAACAGACAGAAAAGTAAAGACTTTGTTTGCGTCATTGAGATATTTCAAATAATTTATTTTACCAATCATAACCATTGCTGAATTGATTGTCAATCCGTTAATTATTAACAAAGTTAATATTTCCTCAAACGAATCAAATTTCGGAAAATGCTTCCGTTAAATTTCCATAAATTAAAATAACTTTGTCCATGGTTGCTCTAACTAGTAGGGCGAAATGAAATGTACCAGGGTTCTTCATTTTTGGAGTGAATTTTTTCCTCCCAGACATTATAAAAATAGTTATCTATCTGTAAATATGATATGAGCTCGCTTTGGTTTGCCTCGGCCGTAAATTTCAAGTAGGCGAAAAAAGATCATTCGGGCGAGGTGCACGTTTCTAGGAGACTGTCTTTGATATTTGAATATTTTTTTAGACTCTTCACTTAACACAAATTCAACTGCTTAAAAGTGTCTCTAAAAGGGTTTTTTGAGTGCGAAACCCGAACATGGACACCATTTCATTGTGGCCGTTAGGGGGCGCTCCACACTGCATGTGTGATCCAATAAAACAACGTATTTTGTAAATGTTCCAAATCATCAACACCATTTAGTCTTGGTGGTAAAACAACAGGGCCGGTAATAAAATTGTCTTGTCGTAAAACATGCTTCATCAGTAAATACAATTTTCTTAGCAAAATTCATATTATGTTCTCGTTGCGCATTAATGAATCGACAGAAGTCTAACCTTTGGTCGAAATCCGGAGGCAAAAGGTCTTGTATCTTTTGGATATGGTATGGGTGACGTAATCTTTCTTTAAAAGTTGTATGATACACTTACCTATAAAGCTAAGCGCCTGGTGCTCAATTTTGGACCATCAGCGATTCTTTCCAATATTGGTTCTTCCACATGAGGAGTTCTTATAATAATAATAATACTTTATAATAATACTTTAGGTTCGAACCCCAATTACAAGACCATGTGACAATATATTTAGCTTAAAACTAGATTAACTTATACTAGATTAATTAATTAATTAGCCTTACAATCCCTACCAAATTAAACTAAACGAGTTAAATAAATTTAAAAAAAAAAACATCAAAAATATAAACAAATGTTATGCTACAGATCTAATAATTATACCTTACAAAAATAACTTAAATCTCACTTCAAAACAATGCACACTCAGACGTCCAAGGCCCGCAAGTATCGAATTAGAGTCGTCCTAAATGATCCTAAAGGCTCAGAAAAATAGTTGACATTATTATGTATACCTAGACTGATACTCAACTGACATGCTCGAAGTAACGGTGTCTTTGTTCCATAGTTTGGACCTGCGCACTTGGGGTATCCTGAACAAATTACTATTATGAACAAAAAATTGTGGAACGTTTCTCCAGTAAATGTGGACAGTCAAGTACGTTGTCGTTAATAATTCCCAGTTACGGAAGTGAAACTCGCGAAGACGTCTCTCAATAGCAGAAAATGTTTCTTGATTTTTAGGTATGCGCCTGTTCCTTTACAATAACCATAAACTGATAACATATCCATCATTTCTGCAGAACTCTATCCAAACTAAAGAGATTTTTCTTGAATAATTTTACATAACAGCTCACAACACTGAGAACTTATTACGTGTGATATAGGTACCACCTATGATGATAGTTTTTCAAAAACGAAACGTCGTAGTGAAAATTTGTAAATGCAATGTTTTTCTTCTCAAAAAGTAACAATGAAGAAGTGCTTTTAATTTTTTTTGATATCTGTAAAAACAATGTCAGAAATAAATAAAAACTAAAATCGCAAAACGTTTTTTCAAAAATTCTCGAAAATTGCTAAATTTACTTTACTTTTGAAAAAAACCATTTAAGAGGTGTTTAAATTGTATAGTATAGTTAAAGCACAGTATCTATAGTTCTTATTCGGTGGTTAAAGTTACTTGGAAATCAGGCTGCTACCAGGTACTGATCAAAACCAGGGCATTTCATATGTAATTAGCATGTCGATATTGAGCGTTTCATTGATGAGCGTACCTGCTTATTTGTAAAACACCGAGAGACGTTTGATGCATGATAAATTCAACCAGTCAGATATATAGGTGATCAAGTAGTTCCCTAATCACAATGAGTATTTTAAACGTGCCACATTATGCACTTAATATTTTATTATCATTATCTCTTGAAAGGAGCCAGTTGTCGAGAGATAGTTTAGTTGCAGTGTCGCACTTAAAGAAGTATTTTTAGCAAGTAATATATGATTTTTAATTTGTTTGTATATCTAATTTTTTTTAACTGTTGCAATATGGCATTTTGGAGACCATTCGAACATGATAATGTAAACTGTAGTCAAGAATTTAAAAATAAAGACTGTGTAATGCCAACGAATAATTTTGAATATGTATGAGTGTCTTAAAAACGAACATCATGAATGTGATTTAAATATATGTAAACAAATTAACAGGCTGAGTAAATTATCAGTGTCAACAATTTATTTAAACAAATTGATGACGAATCTAGGGACTTCATTAGGAAAATTGTGTATAGTTTGTATAAACAAACTAACGTGTCTATTTTAGATGTGGTTCGAGAAAAACTTAAAAACTACAGACAATATAATTACAAATGCTTGGTCACATTGCGGGAAATACTAATGGACTGCGGAATTATATATAAACAAATATTGACAATAGAATAGCTGTAATGGAATCAAGAAGGATAGTAGAATTGCGGGAAGAATACTTAGAAAAGATGAAAGATTATCGTGAGTCTGGTAGATATGTAGTTTATTTAAACGAGACGTGGTTTGATACTGACGACGTGTTGAAATAAGCCAGGGTGGATAATACAAAAAACGCAGTTTAGGCACTCCATATCTTCTAGAGGTAAACGCGTCATCATACTTCATGCAGGTGGCAAAAATGGATTTGTTCTGAACGCGTTGTTATTATCTGCTAAAAGTATATGCGAACCATATGCAGATTATCATGAAGATATGAATGCTCAATTATCTGCAAAATGCAAAATGGATGGCAACTGCTATCAAGCATTCAGAGTAATTCTATTATTGTTATGGACAACACATCTTATTATTCCAGATTATGCATTAAAATTCCAATTACTTGATACAATAAAATCATTTAATTTCAAAAAAGAATATGCAATACACCAAATTTGCCTAACTCAAGGCCATACGGTTCTCAGTTTGCCGTCTTACCACTGTATTTTCAATCCGCTCGAGAACTGGGGATCATAAAACCCGATTACAACAAAATTATTCAAACACCAAAAAATAATATATGTATATATAAATTTGCTTTATTTTGCTAAAATAATAATGATACGCCCATGCCTCCAAACCGATAGATGTATGCCGCCCAAAGTTTTTTTTTCGTTTCCAACTGAGAAAATATAAACTATACAACTTTTCTCTAATTTAACCGACATTGTAACTCCTACCGTTTCCAAGATTCTAATGCGATCGCAGTCTTATCTTGGACATAGTGTATAATTTTTTTAATTTAATTCAATTAAAATCAGCTAATTTTAACCTAAAGCTGTTTCCCATAATATTTCCTACGATGTTGAGGAAACAGACATTAATAAAATAATTAACTATTTTTCTTTCCTTGCTGTCATAAAAATAACAATGCCCCAAATAAATCCCGTGGAAAAACCTGCTAGATAGAGGTTAAAATTTACAGGTTGAAATGCTGCAAGTTTCACCTGGAAAAGCTCTATTAAATTATATCTACAGCAACCGTTTCCTATTTAATAAATTTTCAAAATATTTATGCTAAGTAGCAGGTTGGAAGCGTTTAAGTTCTTACAAGTGTTACAAACTTACTGCTTATTACTGGAGTAAGTTCTACAGCTACCTTTTGCTACTATACGGGCAGGTTGACTTTTATACGAATATTATGCGAAAGCACAATAGTTAAAAAGTAAGTTGGAAACTGTATATGTAGGGTAGGATGCTCTAAGAGTGCGCACTTAAGGTTTAATCAGGTGTAAAATCTAAACAAATTGCGCTAAAAATATATTAATTTTTATTTAAACTTGTTAATACTTTAACAATAAATCAAGTACAGTTTTCAAATCAAACGGCAATACTTTAACAACAAAAAAAAAAAACTTAAAAAATTGATTTTGCGCACTCTTATAAACCTGCTTTTTAAGAGTACGCATTTAGGACTGTAAGAGTACGCATGTAATTTTATGCACATAAGTCACATATATAAGATCCAATACCCGTGTATGCACTGCACTTTTCATGCCACCATTCAGCACACGATATGCACTCAATCCAGTCCTCTGTAACAGGTTCTTTAAATGTTTCGTTGCACCCTGGACAGTTCCACTTTTTCATATGAAGCGGAGGTTTTGGCTTCTTTGGAACTGCTTTTCCACTTTTGGCAATCTTATTTGCTTGAGTGAGATTCACACCAGATTTCCTTTTTAAATTCTTTCCCAGAAGCGCTTGTGGCGATGGTATATTATCGCCCACGTTTAATTTGACAAGCCGTTTTGGATTTTTCTTCTCTTCTTCTTCAATCATTTGGTCCTTATATGGGGAGCTGGTGATAATTTCCGATTTTTTGCTTCTACGACTTGTTGATCTTACCGCAATTGATTTGGGTAACGGAGAAATTGTTGTTAATTTTATATATGTTGATGATGTTCCAGGAGTGTTCGATAAATCAAATAATGTGGCGGTTTCTGGCGTTACAGCAACTTTTTCTTGCAAAGTTGAAGTGATTGCAGATGTTCCAGGAGTGTTTGATAAATCAAATGTGGTGGTTTCTGGCGCTACAACAGCTATTTCTTGCAATGTTGAAATTATGGCAGATGTGTTGGAAACCACATCTGTAGGCTGACGTACATTGCTTCCAATCTGTAATATCATGGTCGTCGGATCAGATGTAGGTGTTTCGCTGATTATGGCATCTCTTTCATTGGCATAAATATTTTTCTCAGTAGTAAATTTTTCGAGAACAACGATTGGGATGTCAGGAACGTTAGGAGCATTTCCAGAGGAGAGATCAGAGTTTTGATGTGCTTGAGTTGATCAGTTTCAGACGTAGAGATATCAGCAAATTCAAATTGAATGACAGGCGCTTCTACTCCCGTAGTAATTGTATCTGTAGCTGGATTTTCTCGTTCTGTGACATAAGTGGCCATAAAGTCAGCTTCAGTAAATATTTCATTATTAAAGGGACAAATCCCTGTCACTTTAAAACCTTCAATCGCATTTGTTATAGTAGCAGATTTAAAATATGCAGGTGCAAATATTGAAGCAATTTGGTAAACCGTAATTACCCGGCCTGCGTGGTTTGTCAACCATTTTTCACATTCGTTGGAATAAAACTTTTTTAACGGGCCGAAAAAACACCTGTCAAGTGGCTGCATACGGTGGCTACTATGAGGAGGAAGTGTTAATGCTATAATGTTATTTTGGCGAAAAAAATCAATTGCTGCAATAGAACAATGGGAAGTGTGGTTATCCATTATCAGCAGGACTGGTTGTTCCTTTGTTGGCTTAGCATGATCTCTAAAATGTGTGGCATAATCAACAAATAGTTCCCTATTGATGAAACTACTATCGGATACCATTCCAATTGAAGATGGCGGAGCTCCATCCAAAAGTTCCGCTTTCATTCTTTTACGTGGATATATAAATACTGGAGGAATATATCGTCCACTGGCACTCATTGCGCATACAACACTTACATTGGTTCCCCGTTCAGCACTGGATATTTTATTGACACACCTTTTTCCTTTTGTTGAGAAAACTTTAGGGGGCTTGTTTGGGACAGTGGAAAATCCCGATTCGTCCATATTATAAATTGCGTGCGGCGGGAATTTATATTTCTGCATTAACTCCCAGAGATTATCGTAAAACCGCTTACACTGTGGTTCATTAAACCCAACAGCCCTGGCGAGACTAGTAGCGGTGGGTTGCCTCAAAGTAACATCTTGGTGCCTTTTCAAAAATCCACGCAGCCAGCCTTTGCCCGCCATTTTTGAAGTTTTATCAAAACGATGTTCTAATTTATTTTTTTCGGCGAATTCAAACGCTAGACTTCTTAGAGCTCTAGAAGTTAATCCGTAAAACATGTTGTCAACTGTTTTTATATATATGCACAACTCTTCTTCCATTTCTGATCTTAAAGTTGTATCGAATCTTCCCAGCTTTGTAGCTACAGTAGTTCTTTTTAGCCTCTTTCTTAATGTGCTTTCTGCCATTCCTAGAGAATTTGCCACGCTTCTCTTACTTTCTCCATTTTCAAGCCTTTTTCTTGCTTCCTCCATAACCGCCGGTGAGCATAAAGCACGCTGAGAAGTTCGTTTTCTGCCAGACATTCTGAAACAAAAAAAATACTTTCTTTTTGGTGTGTATGGTTTGTAAGAGTGCGCGCGTACTCTTACAAAATAACTGACTGCGCACTCTTACAAAACGAGCTTGTTCTAAAATGCGTCAGTGCTGCCGCTATCTTGGTTAGAAATTGTACACAACGGTATGTTTTATACGATCACTTGTAGTTTATTGAAGGTATGGTAAAATATGGATACGAAATTTTTGAAAACTACAGTTGTATGCAATATCCAAAATGTCAAAAAATATTAACAAAACAGACTAAACCATTTAAACTTACCTAATAACGTTATTAACCGTGTTTATTTGCTTAAAATGCACTAGACACATACATGCACTCCACTTAATCAGTACGAACTAAAATTTTGTTGTTGTTTGTGAACCGTTCCGAGAATCGACGACTGCGCACTCTTATTGACCGCGCACTCTTAGAGCATCCTACCCTATACGAAAGTTTTTAATATTTAACAAGGAATGGAAAAGTGAAAATCTTTTATGAACTGGAAATTGTGTAGCCATATTTTAGCTTCTTCGGCCCATTACTTGGAAAACTTTGAGTGTTTTATATTGAAAATAGTAAATCGTATAAGTTTTAATAAAATTCTAAGCGTATAATTTGTCTGAAATGGGAAATAACAAAGGAAATTGTTGAAAGGATTTAAAATATTTTGAAAGAATGAGTTTTCCTTTTAAGATAAGTTTTAAATCAAAAAATAAAACAAATTAAAATCAATTTATTATACAAGTAACTGAACTTAGGCCTGCAACCTGCAATCTACAGTTACTCTAGTTACTCCTGCTTTTTGCCCTAACCGATCCAACTCGCTCCTGTCCAGATCAAGTTTTTAAGACCTGGAAGAAACATACAGACGCTCCAAGAAAGCACTTCGAGATGCAATAAAAACATCAAAAAGAGAAAAACGAAAACTATTATGTCAAGAAGTTGATGGGGATGTTTGGGGTAAGGGATACCAGGTTGTCACAAGACGCTTTGGAATAAAATATGCAAGTCCCCAACTGAATATGCAGAAAACGAAGGACATTGCGGCGGCACTTTTTCCGATCCATGAAATTCGAGATCGTACACATAGGCGGGACGTGATCACTGTGCTGTTCACTAAGCAAGAATTGGAAATGCTGCGAAAAAGATCAAACTAAAAAAAGCAGCGGGACCGGAAGGAGTACCAGAAGAATTATTAAGATAAGCAGATGAGTACACCGATATGGTTCTGGACGAACTAAATACGTGCCTTACGCAAGGAACATTCCCGGAGCCATGGAAAACCGCTAGGCTGCTATTAATCAAAAAGGCTGACAAACGGATTCTATGGGAAAACTCCTGGAACAATTGATAGTGGTGCGCCTTAAACACGACATTCAAAACAACGGCGGGCTTTCGCCACGACAATACGGGTTTCGGAAAAAAAAAACCAGCGACGCAGGCAGTGGATGCAGTCATGGAAACGGGAAATGTACAGACGTGCCATAAGGTTAGGCGGTTCCAAATCACCCATATTTCCCACCTTCCAATCGGATGAGTAGGAACACGTTGCGACTATCTATATCAAGCAAACAACCGGTTGAATTCCTTCACGCCCCTACTCCACATTAGCTTTACCAGCTTCCTGTGGCTGGCCGACCGCTTATTCTGGCTTTTCCAAACTGTTCTTCTACAACTGAAGGCCTTTCGACGAGGTTTAGCCAGCTCTCGGCCAACTAGCGTATCGATCTCATATAAAATTCATTTATAAGCGACTATTTAACGTTATTCATATGGTAATGAACTTTAATTTCTCTCTCGCCAACATCTCATAACGTTGACATGCAAATTACATTCCCGTGAATTTAGTAGTAGCAAATGTTATGCAAGTTAAAGATATTAGCACACTAGTACATCTACTATATCTAGATGATGGTTGGTAGTCGTAATTATGCTCGTATACTGTTCAATATGCAATCAAATCGAATATGACCCCAGTTGGGGATTGCTCGATAATTATCCGCTAGCACGTGGCAATAGGCAAGAAGAATGTTGATGAAATGCATTTACATTTTACCAATGCATACTGGGTGTTAGGAAATAATAGCACCTATAACTTTGAAGTGTTTCCGGATTTTTTCAAGTGGAACACATATACAATAGAAACAGCTTATATGGTACGAAAAAGGCAATACAAGAGGCTCCAAAACTTCTCAAAATAACATCCGTACTCCATGACTAAGAGCCAGAAGGGATTCAATGAGAGTACCAAGACAACATACCCTTTGTAGTCACAGAGCAGGGCCCGTCCGCCTTAACCTCTCAAGAAGAAGGATATTTGTCGCGTGCCTGGGAGAAAGCCAAATTGATCCTACTACCAAAATATACTGAGGATTTCCGACCAATTTGCCTCCTTAAAATTATCAGTAAGTAAATATTCTTGAAATAAAAGTCGACCTCCACAGTGTTACGAGTGTCTGGTAAACTAGAAATACAAAGGATAGTTACGTGCCTCCTCATCTATAGAGCCTAGTTTTTTATGGACTTTTAGAATGCCTGAGGATTATCTACAAGAGATTTCAGACGGCAGACGGCTGTTTCTATTGTAAATTATTGTGGTCAATAGAAGTTTGATCCAACCCTCTTAAAAACATATTTAATTCACGAACAGCAGAAGCTGGCAAGATTCAAGGTTTGGCAACCTCAGAGATCTAGCTATGGCGTCCACGTTCTACCCGGTACTCCAAGTTCTGCGACTAATGAAGAGAGAAATGGCAAGTCAAAATTATACGCTTGGAGGAAGTTCAGGTATCTAATGACAGGGTAAAGTCGATGGAAGGTCGGGTTAGTATGAATCAGTTCATTGCTATTTTCGCTTCAATTCTGGACCTGTTATATTCAATGAAAAAGAGACAGGCAGCTTGAGCAGGAATAGGTTTTCTCTAGATAAACTCTCAATCGTCCTCCAAGCCAAGTATGCTTTAAACCTTTCTGTCCCATTTTTAAGTCTTCGTTGCATTAGTTTTTTCTTTTGAAAAAATATTTTTAGGGATCAGTAAAGTATACTATTTTTTTTGGAAACAAATGGATAAAAAAATTGGGACATATCTCTACCAAAGGCTAATTCCTGTGAGATCAGGGTGTTCCACTGGGAACCAAACCCATCTGTATATAGAAAACTATATATAGGAGAATTTTGAAAATTTGGCAGTGTCATCACTATCAGCGTGGTAATGCTGCTGCCCACCAGCAATCACACGCCCGTGACAGAAACTGCAGTCCAACCCAATGGCATAGTGCATACGACGATTGGAGACTCCAGCACTGCTGCAATCTGTTGCTGGGGTGTCAATGGATGCGTGAGTAAGATGGTGACACAAGAGATGGGTGCATATGACTTATCAGTGTTATGAAAAGGATCCTGCTTTGTTTCGTCAGACTCCTCGAGTAGCACCTTACCCTCATAGTGAGATATTTAGTCCAAGTCCAAGAAAACAAAGATGAATATAATAACCACGTGTATATACTCTAAGAACAGGTGAACGCTGAGAAACAACGTTGCCAAATCGGGTTAAAATAGTTGTAAATATGCAAGATATTCCCAAAAACCTCACTAAAGCTAAATTTAATGTAATACGGGACAGATGCGACACAGAAATTAAATATCAAAAGTAGTTGCGATCTACATGTCCGGTTGGGTCTGACGGGTTAGTTTAAGTGACGGAGATATTTTGCTAACGCTGTAAATTATGTTATACATCGCTCTAAAAAGAATAAAAATTGTTATCGAAGTTTGACTGGGTTTTGTCTCGGAGACGGCACTGCAATTTGTGTCGAAAGGTTAAACGAAATTGAATCTCAACCATTTCCCACGTTCGTAAATTAACGATTCCAATAGATCGCAGGTGAGGTATAACTGTAAGAAAACAGAGGAATAAAAATTACGAGAGCCAGAAAGAAACAAAGCAAACATCCAGCTATAAAAATTTGTTTGTTTTCTGCTTTTACTTCAATACAAAGAGAAAGAAGAAAATATAATTAATAAGCTGACAGCTATACGCTTTGTTGATTTTCCATAACGACAAAAGCATGCTTAATATTTTTTGTTTCTTCTAGTTGAAATTATTTATAATCCCTAAGTACATACTAGTAAATGTATTGCGAATCTGAGGTTATGTTTACCAAAAAGCTTTTATCTTACAGTTACAATATTTTTAATCGCCATGTAATTTAGTTTAGGATTTAGTTAGTTAATTTATCAATAATTATCAAACTATCATCCCACTATGTTTCAATTTATCAAGTTTTCTTGGGTCTTGTTGGGATTGGGACTAAATGAAACTCAGTAATTCTGAATTTTAAATTATATTGCAACGTTTCGTGCAACATGTGCACATCATCAGGCTAAAAACATAAAACCTCAATAAACTAAAGTTGTACAAATAAAAATAAACATTCAACAAAAAAACAGACTAACATAACATTTTAAGAAAGGTTGTGTCCGTATTAAATCTTTTTTGATACCTAATGTTAGCGCTTTGGTATTTCTTGTGTAATGTCTATGAATCCAATTGGACATTGTTATCTGAAGCTCAACTCCCAAGTATTCAAGAGTATTTTCTGAGATTTAAGGCTTTAATTTGTAAGTTAGGCCTGTTCCAGGTTCGGTGAAATTAATGTCGGTTCAGTTTACAAACCGCTTTGATGGTTTTATATCTAACATCTGAAGAAGCTACTGCACTGGTGTGATAAACCGTATAAATTAATTGCAGTTCATAAAGAAAATTAGTTAACATTTCCTTCAACAGATATTTACCGGGTGTCCTAACTCTTCGAGGGAAATATGTCTCCTTATGAAATGATGACTATTTTGAATATTGAAGTCAGGCAAATCTTTCACTTGGAATTATTAATTTAAATATTGTCATCCTTGATAAAGACACAATAGGAAAATTTCGAATGTCAAAGTCTAGTTGTCATATAAATCGTAAACTGGAGTGAAAAGTTGAAAAAGTGCGATTCAAGTATGGCAAGAATGTATACAGTAGTTCAATCAATGTATAAAAAATTGAATACCTGTGATGAACAGGAGACGATATAGTCTATAATGTACCTGAAGACGGCAATTATGCATTGCCGAAACGTTTTTGTTGTCTGGCATGTGAAGCAGGAGTTGGTTAACTTACAATGCGTTTCCCCAGAAAAATTCACATTTTTTCTTTTCTGTTCGATATAAATCCTTCTTCTATTAAATGGTTTCTATAGTCCTCTACCAATTTTTTTTTGTTTCCCCTTGTGCATTGTAGAATAGGCACTGATAGCACTGATCCTTTTTATGTTGATAAAATGCGATGGTAAAGTCCCTTGTAAAAATGTAATAATAAATCCAATATTTTCTTCTTCGAAATCGATTTTTTGAGCTCTTGACGCCATGACGACAGTGTTCTAACAAAAAAAAAAAAGTCGCAACCTATTGTTTAGAACTAAATGGACCTATATTTAAATATTTCGTTATATAAATTCCTACGATTTAAAACAAAAGAGCACTAAGATTTAATAAACGTTTGAAAATAAGGAGAGCTCAAACAAAGTTTGATTAAAAGAGGCACATTTCCAAATGGTTATATAAACTTGCTCATAACTTCAATAATAAAATTCTTTAAATTTGTATGTCTTTTAAATACGAAAAAGCACTAACTAAAATTAAGGCTATTCATGCTAAAAATTAAATGCATATATTGTATCTTACAATTTAGTCAAACAAAGGCACAATAACGAATAAGCCGACAAAAAAGAATGGCCTTTTAGATCTAAAAAAGCACGCGATTTCATTCCGAACTAAAAAGGCCCATATATAATATTATGTTCCTACACTTTAAATGGACTAATTAGAACGTAATTCCATCACAAATGGAAATAGAGGCAACTATTTTCGACTTGTTATGTATAAAACTCAAAAACAATAAATTTTGAGTGTGTCCCTTTGGTACTACGGGTGCGTTATGTTATTCTCACTTAAGAAATCACAATATTTTGTTCGCAGGGATGTTGGTGCCAAAAAATACTACAGCTAAAGAATAAAACGATACGTGTGTTTTTCGTCTAGTTGTTTTGACCAAATTAACAAACACTTATCGAAAATAATTAAAATATCTTGGATCTTTTTGTTGCTTTAAGTCACGTTTAGAAACTATAATTAACTGTTTTAAATATTTCGATTAAATATAACGATCATAATCAGTATTACTTTATAGAAAGTGGCAATCTCTTAGATTTCCTCAACTTGAGCATCATCATTATCATCAGTCTCACTGTCGCAATCTTGTCCTAAAGTTATTATAATGTGCTCAATTTCCTCCAAAATTCTTCTTCCAACTCCTTAACATGTCGGCAAAAACTATTCCAATCATTACTGGATATTAAGAACTTCTTTTAATGTAGTTAGGTTAAAATTTCGGGTTATATGCGGGTCCTTATATATTTAATTTAAGTTTTGCGTAAGTTAACTCTATTGGGTTTAACTTGCACATATACGCAGGTGTTCTAAGAGATGTTTTTTAAATCGAACTACCCTGATTTTTTAGCCAATAAAATTGCATATTTTTGTTTCTTTTAAATGATATAATAATAATAATTTTAGTTTTAGAATATCATAAATCGAGAGTGGTATTGAAAAATGTATTGTTACGAGGATTTTTGAACACTCTGTAATTTTGGTATAGTGTTAACTTATGTCACGATTATGTTGTTAATCTTTAAAATACCAAAATTCAAAGTAGATTCAATAAAAATTTCCAGTTTTGATGCCTTAAAAAACAACAAACTATGTGTAAGCTTATATTTCTACAAGAACAACGAAAAATTGTTATGAACCTATAAAACACTAAATATACAATAATAATTTGATATAATATTTGATAATATTGCAACTCATAGACGACAACAAAAGTATAAATAATACCACTCTGCCACTGGCTGATTCAATATTACTACTAGGGGCGGCGACAATTGCGGGGAAGAACTCAGTTTCCACCAATTGTGACTTGAATACCCGCATGGCGACAAAACGTGTGAGGGTCTACGTACCAATCATTCAGGCGGCGTCTAACCACCTATTTCGCGTGGTATTGCCGATTTTACAGAAGATCGTAATTTCTTTTCCTACTTTAATATTGTGGTAACAATTTTAGTTATTAAATTAAAATAAAACAATCAACCACTTAAAAATGCTGAGCTTTTTTCATTATTATTATTTGTAATTGTAAAAAATCGATTTTCAATTTAATACTACTTCGTTTCTAGAACTAGTGATTTTTTGTAGTTAAATTGGGCAATATAGGATTTTTTTGTCCGCATTCCTTTCGTTGCCAAAGATTCGTTTGCCAAGCAATATAAGTTCAGGAATCGACCTGCTAAATTAGTATCAAAATAATACCTATTTGGTCGCTTTTAGTACCACATGTTATATTTGAAGCTTTTACCTACACATATACATTAAAGTTTATTGCCCACTATATAAAGTTGTTTATAGACTTTATCGTAAAGATACACACTGAAGTTGGTAATGAGTTTATCTTGATGGTTATAGTTTGCTTTATGTATGTATAAGTACAGTTTGCTCAAAACTTTCGTAGGTACTTTAATTTATTATTGTTTATTAGGTGTAAAACTGGGTGCATACTGCGCTTATTTCAAAATTATACCAATATTTTAAGGGGAATAGAGAGCTTTTAATAGAAGTTTAATTAAGTGTTTTTTCACAACTGAGTAATAATAAATAATTTATTGTGAAATTTTTTGGTGGTAATAATTACCTAAACTAACTTTAGTAAACTTGGCATAAAACA
The DNA here is from genome assembly GCA_911728435.2 of Apoderus coryli. Lineage (NCBI taxonomy): Eukaryota > Metazoa > Arthropoda > Insecta > Coleoptera > Attelabidae > Apoderus > Apoderus coryli. Next base: position 12,896,733 of record OU452209.1, on the reverse strand, counting down.
ATATAAAATCAAAATCGGGATAGCACTTATACTTTCAAGGTTGCTTTTTGAGACACCGTCGTATCTGGGTTACAGAGTAGTAACTTATCAAGAAGCCGAAACCTGGATGAAGGTATATGGGTGTTGAAAATATCTCTAATAGGACATCCTGTAGGACACGGACACACATTGTTTTACTTATAACCGCAGGTGCAAACACATGTTTCAACCACAGATAACACAGCGCTGGCGGCAGTGGATGTGTGTTACCTGATATAAAACTTGAATAGAGGTGACGCTAATGTTTCCTTTGTATATAGGTACATATATCACATTCCTCAAAGGCCTAAACCATATTATTTTCCCGACACCACTAATGAATTGTATCAAGAGGTACGTAGAGGAAGAATATAAAGCCAAACTTACCCCCTCTATGAGTTAAATAATGTTTTTTAGAAACACCTTGTCGGTTATTCCAAGCTACAACTTCAAAGTTTACATAAATTATTAAATAAACTTACGTATGCAGTGTCTTTGTGTTGTGGGACTTCATTTTGGTATCTAATCTCATGCCTTAATTAATATCATAAATTTTCAACGTTATGTTTCAGCATACATAGGGAAAGCCACTATGTATGCTGAATCTTGGGGAAAATATTTTATGATATTCAAACACTGTTTTACATCATATCTAAGTACTGTGGTATGCAAATTCAAAATAATACATAAAATTATAATTGATACGGTGTTCGATTCAATTTTGCCACAATAATATACCAATTAAAATTTTTTAAAAACCCCTCAAAACGTGGATTTTAATAATCAGTGCAACATTTTCTAAACATTTTCTAAGCATGCACAGTCAACAGCGAATTTTCCCCAAAAATCTGCCTGCACGATGTTCTACGATTTATTCCGAATATTAGTCTGATTATTCTTTTTTTGGCAGACAAAGACCCTATTGATCTGCGACTCGTTGTATTGACAACTATGTTGAAAAATAAAATCGAGTTTCGTCAAAATTTAGTTTTTTTCTTACATATCTCACGGGCTTATTGAATGCATATTGTCAGGAAAGTATTGGGGCGACAGAACCAATTTTTTGAATAGGCTCCATTGTCTACGTATTTTATAAGTAAGCTATTTTATAGTAGCACCCTAGCTTATATAAAATATATCCTCTTTAAATACGTATCATTTCTAAATAAAGCTATCGGCAACAATAGCTTCTATAGATATTTTCAACTAAAGTATATACAATAAAAAGCCAAACTCTATTTCATAAATACTTCGCTCATCGAGACACGTTCCTTAACCGAAGGAAATTCTTATATAGAATCATTGAATTTTCTGTTCGTGTTCAGAATTTTGTATAATATAAAGATGGTTTCAACAAAATCCTGCCTAGGTGCACTTATCCAAACGTAATGAGAAGCTTTTCCCTTTTAAATAAGTTGAAATAATATTATTGGATTTGTCTCTAAGGTAAGTAGCAATATATCTATAGTGGTCCTGGTATAGTAAAGTGCATTTCTTGAGACTCGATATCCTTTGGATTTCCTTTTCGTAAATTATAAGTAATGCCAATACCAAAATTGATATAGGGTTATTGTATAACAAAAGGACAGCATATAGACAATATTATTACCATGACATTATTTTTCTTTAGGGGCCGTTAGACATAATGCCCCGGTTTCACTGCAGCCTCATTGGGCGTATTGTGAAAAGTCCTTTTAATTTATGTCACTCAATCCAACAACAATATGCCCTCCACTAATTTGTATCCAGTTATTTGTTGGATGAATATCTGCCGGCACAATAAGCGCATGCTCAAATATAGCGAGCGTGTCGCCTTCATTTTAAGGCTCAGATATCACATGGGAAGCTGTTTCAATGGTCTCGTTACATATTGCAGGTCCCCATTATACAGCCCCATCTTATTTAGGTGGTTTCTCAGGGCGCAGTGCCCGGTGAGGAGTCCTATAGTTAATCGCAACTGACTCCTGCTTAATGTTAGTAGTCAGTTTTCCAGTGCGTTTTCTTTCTGTACCTTAATGACTGGTATTTAGTTTTGCTCACTGTAGAACACTTCGACTTGCAACACCCCCAGTGACAATTCTTAGGTTCCTAGTCGAACTATATATTCCTGTACCACTTTCGGTTCTTGACCCGACTGTACCAGGTTATCCCTCTCAGTGTCCGTATGCAGTCTCGATTAATAGCCTTTCGGACCATAATGTGGCCTCGAAGTGTATGTCGAATTAGAATTTTGGTCTGATGTGGCCTATCATGGCTAGGTTTATAATCCCTTCCCAATACATTCCCCAATTTTCGCATGTACTTGAGAGTGGGTATCAACCCTGTCTGATGATTGTCGCCTCCATTCTTACCATGATGTGCAATGGTGGGAGGTTCAGCAATACTTCCATTGCTGTTGTCAGAGTAGTTCTAAACGCTGCCGGGATAGCTAAGCAAGAGTTGTAACAACGAAAACAGGGTAAAGTTGGGCACGGATTTCTCAGAATCAAAACATGTGTAAAATATGCCATGTGCTTTAACATACGTTTAAATTGTCAGCGCAGGGCAATGTTTACTTTTCTTGAGCGTTTTGAAGGGAAACAATTTTAAAATAGTTCCCAAATCGTCACTTTTTTCTTTAACGTAAATTCATGAGAAAATCAACTAGATTTGTGTGTTATTTTTATGGAATCTACTCGCTTAAATAACATATCAACTTACAATGCTCGGGTGCCAGACTGTTGAAATTGAATTGAAATTATCGCTATCCTACACCTCGTACTCATTATTCGCGCCATAGCGCAATTAATCCGAAATCTACTTACATCCGACACACGCGCAGATGCTTAATTAAAGACAAAATTAATTTCTCCAAGTTTAGTTTATTTTTTGTTAAAGTAATTTGGTTGTTCAAAAAATTCCATAATATTTTTATTTCATTCAATTCAATTCATTCAAAATCTGGCAAGAACCAAGAAAAGATGAGAAATTCGCGGACGCTACACTTTATTCGAAAATTTTCTCCATAAACATATTCCAGCACATGTTCCTTAACAAATCCACACATTACACAATATATTTACGCATGGAACATTATTATATACTTGATTTTCCAACAAATTTAATTTAAGCAACTACCACAATAATATAACAAATATTAAAACATTATTTTATCTAAAAAAACTCCTAATTTGTACTTATTTTTATTTTATTACTATTCACATGAACTAACTCTGGCAGAATTGTTTTTAAATGACACAAGTTGACACATTTGGCATTCGAATATTGATTTTTTACCGTCTTCACGGTCTACATTCCGGGCGTCTGCATTTAAAGACAATTTTAAAACACCAACCATGGCATACTTGTTGGCCAATTGTATAAACATTTACTCTTTGAAATCGTAAAGTTGCGAGTTCAAAACTATGGTAATGGAACTTTTTTTTATTATTATTGAAATTGTAGCCGGTCTGCACATATTGTTACTCGAACGGATACATTTAATTTGACGCGGATACTTGAAATTTCAACTTCTGCCACTAATAGAGATGCAAGAAATGTATCGATATATTATTTATTTTTTTTTCTTTAATAACAAAAATAGGGAAATGCTGGAGATGATTCACATAAAAAAGAACGAACCTAAACCTAAACCATAAAGGATATACTATGATGTTACAAATACATTTAAGCATTTTCGTATTCATTTGGTAACAATCCCTACTATTGGAATTTTTCAAGTTGCTAATATATGAAAACTCGTCACAGCTAAAAGGCGGGTAATCCTCGCGAACAAAATCGCTTATGTACCGGTCAAAAGAGGTCACCGAGGCAGGCAGATTATGTACCAGCCTCAGGGCTACATTAACCAAGAAGTCATTAAATTCGCCTGGGGTTATTGCGGATCTAGCTGAATGGTCCGAACCGTGACCATCCCGCAGATTACTGATTAGTTGTCACGGAGCTCTAGAAGGATTACCAGATCTTTTTAAATGTTGATCATGGGCAGCTATCTTGGCATTCTTTATGTTCAGACGGTATACATCCCTAAACTCCGTAATAGTTTTCTTCAGTTGCGGAGATTGTGTGCATGCATTAAAGCCAATGTATCTCTTTGCTCTCGCAATTCATTATCAAACCATGAGATATTAAAAGCTGTATTTCGGACCTTCATGGATTTTTCTGGAAATGATTTGATAATACAATTATAGTTCCTACTCATAAATTCTAGAAACATGTATGGTTAGTTTGGTATAGTTGACAAATATACAGTCATTGTGGAGTAGACGTTGAATCATTTTCTTTAAATACATCATTACTCGTCGTAAGAAGATTGATTACTTTCACTCTCACAGTCTGGGCTCATGGACAATAAGTCTTTGTCAGAGTACTTGCCTTGTGTAGTAGAAAAATAATTATGTTGTTCTCGACTTTCCCTAATTAAACTGGGGATGGCATTAACTCAATCAAAAATGCATATTCCATTCTCTTAAAAGCGTCTGCTTCGTTTTAAGTGGGCCACGCTGTATGTAATAACTGTCTAATTCAACCAACCTTTCCCCAATTTTATTTGCAGTTCGATATTATTTTTAGCATTATGAAATTCGTGTATTTGTTGGTTTACAAGCGATTGTAAATCACTTTTTAGCAATAATTTGCCCCACATCAAACTGAAATAAAACCGACACTAATTGGGCGTATGTTTTCGGATCTGTTTTATGCTTTGAAATAATTTACGTTCGGTTCCGCACAATGTTGCCGTATGTAATCCCAGACCTGGGACCGTTGAACAAACACACGTTTGTTTTAATTCGAATTTCAAATATCAACATGTGAAACAGATATACATTTAACGTTATATCCAACTCCTATAGAAAGGAGTTTCGTTCTGCCATAAATTTAAAATGTCTATTGGGAATTATAATCAAATAGTGTCAATTGGCCGATACTGTTTTGTATCAATTTGAACTAGGTAAATGTGAAATAGATTTTAGGATGTTTGGAGAAGTCGGCGATTTTGTAGACATCATTTAAGTCATTTGGTTTCACTTGTTATGAAATATTTTTTATATTAATTAGAAAATGTTTATTACTTTCCCGATAAATATTGATTATAATATTTCATCGATTTAATAGAATATAACCCAAAACATTTAAGATAAAAAAGAGATCACAGCCTTAGGCATAAAAAAATTGCCTTTAAGGCAAAGTTAAAATAACTGCAATAAATATTTTCTTAAGTTAATGAAATGAAAAATTATTGAATTGCTGGCTACATAATGAAACAAATCGAAGTCTTGCAATTAATAATAAATAACTATCCTTTTTAAATCACGCGAAATATCTTGGTCTCGTTTTTTATGTGAATTTGAGATTTAAGAATCACTGTAAGAACCTGCTTCAAGAAAGTTATATTCGTATGAAGCGTGTGAAGCGTATTAGCTGTCGCGGAATTGTAAAGGAGTTGAGGCGCAAGTCCAGTCTATGCACATCCAATCTCCTAAAAAGGTGATCACAAAGGTACTCAAATGTAACATAAGGTCTTAATAGATAAATCAGAAAAACATCGTCGTTATTTGTTTTGTAATCAAAATTGCTTTTGCTAATGATCGGTCGGAAAGTCTTAGAGTCCTATTACAAACTCACTTTCCAGGATCGCAAATCTGTGAACGAACTCCAGCAGCTACCGGAACGGCAAGGGTACCATATAGGCCCAACCGCTCTGGTGAAAAACTAGCGGGGAATATATTCACAAAAAATCGCATAGAATGGGCGATAAACAGTTTCCAGCCTTTCAAATCACTAGGTATGGACCGAATTTTTCCGGCCCTCCTCCAGAAAGGTCTGGAAATACTGCAACCATCGTTGCAAAGGCTTTTCAAAGCAAGCCTTTTCCTCGGCCATATTCCCAAAGCTTGGAGGGAAATTAGAGTAGCCTTTATACCGAAAACAGGACGCCTATTAGTTTAACCTTCTACCTACTGAAAACTATGGAAAAGGTAATAGACGAGTACCTAAAAAGCGAAACTTTAAATAAGAAACTGCTTCACAAAAGGCAATTCGCATACCAAGCGGGAAAATCTACGATTAATGCCCTGCACTGCTTAGTAAAAGACATCGAGAAGTCATTTAAGGCAAAAGAAGTATCCTTATGTGCCTTTATCGATATAGAGGGTGCTCTTGACAATACCTTACATGACTCCATCAGTAGAGCACTAAAAGAGAGGAGTGTCGACTCCTCATTGGTGAAATGGATTCAGGCAATTTTGAAAGACCGTGTCATTACGGCTGAAATAGGAGAAGTGTCTGTAACAGTGACAGCGGCTAGGGGATGCCCACAAGGTGGTGTATTGTCCCCTCTTCTATGGTCACTAGTGCTGGATCATCTCATTTCAAAAATGAATAGGGCAGGCTTTACTCTGCAAAGCTACGCCGACGACATTGTTCTCACAGTTAAGGGAAAACACACATCGGTTATATCCAACCGCATGCAAATTGCATTAAACAAAATTAAAAACTGGTGCGACGCTGAGGGATTGAATATAAATCCGAAAAAAACAGTGTTGGTACCATTCACGAGAAAGAGAAAGGTGGACATTATTAACCCCAATTTGCCTTTCGGGTAAAGTCAAATACCTGGGAGTAATCCTGGATAAACGACTAATCTGGAATCAGCATATAGAGAAAACCATATCGAAAGCCACAGCGGCCATGTCACAGGCTACTCGGTAGGACTTGACATGGGTGCCAGGACATGAAGGCATAGAGTGGAATGAAGCGGCGGACCAACTTGCAACAGAGGGCGCAAACGCTCCGTTCTGCGGCCCGGAATCCATCTTTGGCCTTCCAAAAATCCAGATGATGGAAGAACTTCGGAGATGGGAAAATGAACAAGTTAAGTCCTACTGGACAAACACTACAAGCCTAAGACATTCAAAAAGGTTTATCAAACCTTCAGAGGCCAACGCAGGGAAGCTTATCCAACTGGAGAGAAGCTACCTAAGGCGAATTACAGGCCTTTTTACGGGACACCACCCAGTGAAGTACCATCTCAAAAAGATGGGCCTAACCGAGGACGACACTTGTCGGTTTTGCGAAGACGCAACAGAGACAACAGAACACGTGCTCTGTGAATGCATGACACTTTTCTGCAAAAGGCTAAAACACCTTGGAGGGGTGACCCTAACACCCGACGAGGCAAGGAATTTAGCCCCCAGAGAGATCATCAACTTCATGAAAAGTGTGGGACAGCTGGGCAATTCATAGATTAGAGTCATTCACAAAAAATCTTCTGCAGGTCGAAGTGAGGGGAGGCCAAACCGCCTAAACGATTCCGATAAAACAATCTACAATCAAAATTGCTTGCACTCCTGACAACTTTGATTATAAGAAACACAATAACCTATTAGTTTCTCTCGAAGTGTTTGTTAACATTTTTAATACCTCGAAAACACCAGGGAAATATATTTTTCAAGCGACAAACTAACAACTCGGATTTCTCAAAAAAAAATAGACAAAAGGAAAAAAAGCGAATCGTATAAGTAGTCAATGTGTTCTAGTTGCTAGATTTCGGCGTGTCGCCCTAGGGGACCGTCCGCGAAATTGGAACCGCTATCGTGCCACGAAAATAAAAACAACCTCGAATGCCGGGGTCTCGCCTTGTTTGCATTCTCAAGTGGACGCGGGTGGTCCCTTGTGTATAAACTGATTTACAAATAAAATAAATTTAACAAGAGTCTTTGGGGTAGAGCTTTATGTTTTGAAATTGTTATTTCTAGGTCGAGTTATTCTTGGCAATAATAGGGATAGCTTCAATGAGTCGAACGTAGTTTTCATTTTCAAAACATGTCGCTTGCATTTTTGAAGTATTTTGTCTTAACGTTATTATGGGAATAGTTTTGTCTTTAAGGATAAATGAGGGTGTGAGAAGCCAAGGGGTCTAAGTGGCATAATAAAAGATTTGGGAAATTATGAATGAAATAAACTAACTTGTACGAATCAAAAAAATCTGAGTTTTTTTTAAAACTATGTTATCTACACATCTTATTTTAAATAGTTAAATGTCTATGTATTTACTTTCATATATAATTTTCGAATTTTCAAAACTTACTCATGTTAGTTTAAAAGCATAATTTCTTCACTTAGACCCCTTTACTTGTAATTAAAAAATAACATTACAGTAATTGAAAAATATTACAAAATATTTTTACATAAAAATAGTACCCAAATATTATAAAAGTACAAACACTTCTTAATATTTAACACAAAATGGATACATAATTATTCGGAGTAGGTACCTGATTCAAAATTACCCTTCAAAATCTGAGTTCATATCTTGGTTCTCATTTTCGCATGGTTTTTGGTGTCTTGTTCGATTTCCTTCATATAATAATAATAATAAAGTACTTTTATTGCATTATATCTGTCGTTATAAACATACAAATCTTGATTATTTAATGCAACTGGGCGAGTTTCACTACAGTGCTTGGCAAGCAAATAACCGTCTGTTCAGCTAACCCATTGAAAAAACAAGCTTATGATAAGTTGAAAAAAAAAATACGTATACAAATTACAAATATAAATACAAGAATAAATACAAAAAGCAACTAAGAAAAAAGAACAATAATAAAAAAAACAATAATTTACTGGAACCGAATGCCATGAACAAGCATGCAGCCCCACATATTACACAGCAAGCCTCAACAAAAACCACTCCTGGTTTAGGCAATGAGTCTCAAGAATTTTCTCTTAAACACATTTTTCGTTTTAGCTTCCCTTAATTCTTTTGGCCAGGAATTTATGCATTTCGTGACGTTATTGGAAAAAGGCCTCTTAAACACTTCGGTAGAATGAGCTGGTATATTTAAGTTATTTGGAAAACGTATATTTATATTATGAATGTCTGTTCGAAATGTAATTTTATTATAAAGATACGGTGGTGTTTTATACCGAATAATCGAAAAATATCTCACAGACAGGTGTAAATGTCGTCTCTGTTGCATGTTAATCCAGTGCGCCTGCGAAAATGTGTGGCTAACTCTGTCAAATTTCCTGATACCAAAGACAAGTCGAAGACAGGAATTCTGGAGCTTTTGTATACGATTTCTATCAATTACTGTCAAACAGGAGTCATAAATTGTATCGCAGTAATTTAAATGCGATAATACTAGCGTCTCACATAATGTCATTTTAAGTTTTCGAGTCAACACCTGGCGATTGTGGAATAAAACTTTCAGAATCAAGTATGCTCTCTGCAGAGCACAACTAATGTGCTCCGAGAAGCGCAATTCATCGTCCATTACAAGGCCAAGGTTTCTGACCTTCCTCTGAAAATTAATGACTGTATTATCTATCCTTAGAGAGTTGCTATACATATTCAAAAATGAAAGCCTATCGGCTTTGCGACCAAACAATATTGCAACAGACTTTCCTGCATTTAACCTAAGACAATGACTCTCAGCAAACTGCCTAAATGAATTTAAGTCGCAGTTGATCTGCGCGAGAGCAGTTGAAGATTCCTTTAATGGAAATGCCAAATACAACTGAGCGTCATCCGCAAAGTAATGCTGCTTACAATATGACACAGCTCTAGGTGAGTTTGAGACATAAATACTAAACAACAGTGGACCACCCAACTAACAATTTAATTTTTTTAATTGCTGTAAGAACGTTTATAAAATATATTTTATAAAACACCCATTGTTTTATAAACATTTTCACAACGTTCTTACGCGCCTTATAAACACGAAAAAGGCGCAGATTTATAAAACAAATCGACTCGTTAACGGTTCTATAAATGTTGCTGGTTGCTATTATACAATAGTTTTTAGAACGTTTATAAATATCTAATAAAAATCAAATAAAACTGTTATAAAACAGTTTTATTATAACTCTGTTACTAGAACAAAGCGACATATTTGTATAACTAGTATAAAACTGTTATAAACATATTTTATAACTCTTTTATAAGAGCCTCAATTGCAACATTTTTGCTATCAACAGCAACAGTTAAAGGATATAAACGTTGTTCTAATATACCTTTTTACACAAACTTATTTTATAATTATTATGCATTGTTGTTGGTACACATTAATAAAATCTGAACACTCATGGAGGTAAAAATAATATAAAACGCTATAATACCCAATAATGAATAATAAATAAGTCAGATAAAATTCACCCATGAGCAGATTTGGCTGCGAAACAAAATTTACTGTTAAATATATTGTATATTATTACTAAAATTTTAATGTGCCTCGCGAATTATGTAAATTAATGAATTTAGATTTTATAAATTATATAAAATATTTTTTTTGTTGTCACTTATTGTTGAAAATAATCTTTTGGTATATCCTTCATTATGTAATGACTGATTCTGTATACCTTACTAGCTAAGATAATTTTACAAATTATAAAAAATATTAATTTTAAAAGTTTGGTCAACATGGCTAACAATTTAAAGAAACCAAAAATGGCTTCTTCCTTATACGATGCTTATAAAACAAAATTATCTCAACCCAGACGAGTATGCTCTTTAGATAGCTATTATAAAATAACTGCAGAATTGTTTTATACAGGGGTGTATTCGTTAAAAAACATAAATCTCATTATATTTTAAGGGTAATATAAAATTAATATTACCTGAAACCCCTTTGATAGCATAAGAATGATATGATGGTATGATTCTTTTATATCTATCATATGGACACTAGCCAAAATATAAGTAGATACCTATGTTTTATGTAAACGTGAAGAATTTTTTATAAACCAGTTATGGTGTAAAAAAGTATATATTTCACTAAGCTTGATAATGAATAATGAACCTAATTACAAGTATTTTTCTTGAAGTTTTATGTATTTAGTTATCCTTTGCCGTTATTTAAAATAAATTAATAGTGAAACATACTAAAACAAGCTTTTATATAAATGCTCTAAAAAATCAAAATTTAATTAAAAGGTGCTGCAAAAAATATATAAGATAAAATGTATACAAATTAATCAAGTCTAGTCCTGTTTACTTGAAGTATTCGTGCTTGATACTTTGATGTTTGTGTGAGTCGCCGCCGTGTGTCGCATCGTCGCAATATTGGAATAATAATAAAATAGTAAACAGAGTTTTACAAAACAAGCTTTAATATAATATGTTTTATAAAAGCTTTTAATGTGTTCTTATAAAACAAAATGCTTTTATAATTACTCTCTTATTAGCTTTTACGGGAGTAATTTAAACATAACCTAAATTGAGCTCTTTGTTTATGTTATGTAGGTATGTATGTTATAACTGCCGTTATTAAAACGGTTTGTTGAGTGTCTTTAAGAGAGTTCGAGGATCTTGAGGTAGAAAATTTGGCATGCGTTTATTGAGTATAGCAAAAAGCTTCTTCTGGAAAAATGCGGAACATGATTTGATACTGCCCATGTTTTCTCTTAGTTTTGCATTTTTTTCTAGCTCACTTGTTGTGCTTGAAGCATGATATTGATCACCAATTCTCTATTTCGGCTACCCGCTCACCATCTCGCAATAATTCCTCCTGAGAATTTATCAGTCTCCAAAATATTTGGTGTCTTATAAATTGTCATTAATTTGATTAGATTCCATTACAGCTTCCTACTCATTATTATAGTCACTAATGCTTTCCCTTTGATAATTTATAATATTGTAATTAATTTTCTATTAAATGCACAACTGCTTTTCGTTTGGACATTTTAAACCTGTGTATGATATAACAATAAATACCAGTTGAAAATAAATAAGACTATGTTATATATTAGTTCTAGGTAATGTTTATGACAGCATTTTAATTTTATAAAATATGCATTGGCAACATATTTATTTTTTTATTGTTTTTAATAAAATAACTAAAAAACAATTTTGTAATTATTAATTTGCGCACAAATTTGCTGCAGCAAACAAATCGCTCTTAATAACGACAATAAAAAAACTATTTTATTATTACGAAACGTACTTTAACAGAATAATTTTATAATTGTTTTTAAAGGAACAAGTTAATCCAGACTAGTACTTTTACAAAATGCTTTTAAAACCAATTATCATTCGGAACAAATTCGTCCTATAAAAAATATTTTATAAACGTTTATAAAACTGTTACGATATCATATTTTATAACTATTTTATTATTTTGCTGTAAAAACGTTCTTAAAACAGTTTTTCTCACAGAAAAGTTTAACACAGCAGTTTTATCACCAAACGAACCTTTAAAGAACAAAAAAGTTTTTACTAAGCGGCAATAAAATAATTATAAAATATATTAGTTCTTTAAGAATGTCGAATTGCTAGTTGGGCAAGAATTGATCCCTGTGGAACACCCCTGGTTAAGGACAAGTAATTGGAGATTTTGCCGTTATAGATAACCGCTTGTGTTCTTTCAGTAAGATAATCTTTAAATAGCTTAGTTGCACTTGGTCTTTATAAAATTTATGGTGGACAAGTTTTGATACTTCGCAAGTTTATTTTAGGCGGGTTGTTATAGATAATAGGCAAAGCACTATCTGTCGGCGATAGCGATAGAAGCCCACATGCATTTTTCGCTCATAAATCAACAACTTCAATAGTTATATCTTGATTGTATACTTCCTGATAAAAAAACTTATAAGGATGCGCCTTTTCAAAATGCAACCACTGCATTTTACTTAGGCCTATAATTTTGGTCTCATGTAGTGGTCTATATGACTAAATATTAGGCAACTTAGTGCCCTTTGACAGTAAACAATATTTACGATTCTGTTCGGCAGTTTATTTGAAAAGTCTTAGATGGCATCACAAGGTATTAAAATGTACTTAGTTACTTATGTCATGATATAAACTGTTATATTAGCTTTCATTTTATGCACTTAGCTCGCCTTTTCAAAATTTGTCACTTGCACCCCTTGGCTTCTTACCCCCTCAAATAAACAGCGTCTGCTCCACCAAATGATTTTTTTATAATTCTTAGTCAGGTTCAAATAACAATCATACATGTTAACGTTTTAAGGCCGACTTAATCCGTGGTAATTATATTAAGGTAGGAAGTTACGTTTCTTTATATTTTGTTGTTCGGTTCTTTCCGGTCCTTGGATGCTCATACTCAATGTACTCCCCTCCCCTCGCCACACACCGCTCCATTCGTTTTTCCCATTGGTCAAAGAAATGCTGCATTGTATGGTCACCGATGTATACTAAATATGCAATAATGATTGAGCGAGTTCAAAAAAAAAAATTCCAATTAGCTGACTTCCTAATGAACAGGGAACACACATCTAGCTACAGATTGAACTTAAAATATTATGAACAAATTACCTTTTACAAAATTGTAAATAATCTGGCATAAGACTGTCGATCTCTAGTAAATATTAAGTTAGCTGTTCCATTAAGTAAAACACGTCTCAAAAGCCATCAAACATTTCAACTAATTACACCAAGAACAAATTACCAATATACGTCCACTATCAACATGATGGTTAGAAATTACAACCAACTCCAACAAGTTTGCGATATCTTCGGAACCAGATACAGGCACTTTAAATTACAGATAGTAAAACACCTTAATGAAACTTAAAATTTAATTTAGTGAATTATACAATAATGTAGTAAATACAACCTTATGTTTTAAGTCTTAAACATAAATTAGTTAATGTTGTTTAAGCTTAATGTTTAAGTTAGTTTTTAGTCTAGTTAAAGTTAGGTAGAGCTTAAGATAAGTTAAGTCAAATTAAACAAAGCAGTGGGATAACACCTGTATCTGTCTTTTATAAATAAATAAATAAATGCTGGAAGTCTTTTTTTGTGAGAGAATTTAGGAGCTCCGCCGATTTTCGCTTCACCTCTTCCTTCGACTTGAACCGGGTTCCTTTAAGGCAGATTTGATCTTTGGAAACACACGGTGCTAAATCAGGCGAGTACGGCGCGTGTTCGAGCGCTGTAGTGCCTCTAGCGGCTAAACAACGCTTCACAGACAGCGCGTTATGGGTAGGCGCGTTGTCCTGGTGCAAGATTCACGACTTGTGGTTCCACAACTCCGGCCAAAACTGTCAAATAATAAGTTTGGTTTACAGTTTGACCTTCTGGAACCTATTCAATCATCACGATGGCGTTGATGTCGAAAAAAACGACTAGCATGGCCTTGAATTTTGACTTGGACATTCGTGGCGTTTTCCAGTGCATGGATTGCCGCTTAGTTTCAATATCGTACTGGAAGATCCAGGTTTCATCGCAAATGATGATGTTTTCCATCAACTCAGGCTTTTCAACCTCTCAAGAAAATCTGACCAGATCTGTTGACGGAAGAGCGTTTGTTCATTGCTCAAATTTTTTGGGTCCATCTTCGAGACAGACTTTCTTCATGTTCGAATCGTCATGTAAAATTTTTCTGACCGTTTCGGCGCTTAAAGTCTCAGCAATCATCTGAATGCTCATACGACGATCTCCGCGAACAATTTCATGGATTTTGGTCCCTGTTTGCGGAGTTGAAACAGACACAAGTCGACCTGGACGTTGATCATTTTCGATGTTCTATCGGCCTTCAGAAAACCTTTTATGCTATTCGAAAACAAGTGCTCGAGATAGAGAATTCTCACCTCTTTCAACAATTTATAGCACTCCGTCGGAGTTTTTTTAATTTAAAGAGAAATTTCACGTTGATTCGTTGCTAATTTTTAATTTTTTTCGTCACACATAACGCTAACCAACGCTCCATTCGTTTCCCTCCCTACCCCCTAGGATGCCTTCTGCGCGCGCAGTCTCGATATTTAATAGCCAGACCTCGTACTTATGTCCGTAGATTAATACATAAAATAAACGACAGTTTTTGAGTAAATTACCTAATAATAATGGTTTGGACCAAAACAGGTCCTAGGAAAAAATTCGACTAACGAAAGGGAAGAATATAAAGCTCAACGATATCTTAAGAAAATGAATTGATGATGAGGTTGCCAAAGCCTGTATAGTGTATTCTACTAGTAAAAATTGTCCAGTCCAATAACTCAAATAGATTTTTTCTCTACAAAGTACCCGCCCTGTATAGGTATAGTTGTTTATGAAATTATTTAATATCAACATATATAATTGCTACAAATAAATAAAATTGGCACCATGTTGTTTTAACATAGTAATGTCAGCTCCAGAATGGACCAATAAGGTAGCAGAAGTTCTGCGAAAGTAGTGGCCCGTATATGCTCTGGCATTAGCCAGTTTTAAAAAGGCAGCAATTTCTTCGGACATCTTACCAAATTTATGGATACCTACTAATTGTTGACAGGCTTTGCCGTTAGTGTACTTATAAAAAAATCGTGTATTATTTAAATTAGTTGGTCTGGAGTCTGAATACTTTCTAAAAATATTTAAATAGTCCTTAACTATCAAACTTCTGGATATTTTTGTTTTGGTATTTGGTAACATAATTAATAATTTGTCGTCCATATCATTAATGTCCTCCATCATCATTTGGACAAGTTCATCACATCCACAAGCCCCAGCTACTGCTATAATAAGTACAGCCTAAAATAAAAGTTGAAACAATTACCTACTTATTCCAGAATAGATAAATTTCACTGTATTAGCTTCGTACATAAATATTGTTAATCTGGAGCCTCTATTAGAAATTTCTCGATTTCACATCGTTGTAGCACACGAGATTTTTTTGCCTTGAAACCATCTGACTGTCGTTTTAAAAATGCTCGTAACTTCAAATATTTAGCCAAGTTAACGTTACCTATGGTTTATACTCATTGTTGTTTTTAGCATTGAGTAAATGCACCATAACGTCGATGACTTTATTTTCCTCGATAGTTCAAAAAAATACGCTACTAAGACATTTTCCGAAAAAGACTCTACACATTCCTTTTGTCTATATTCCATGAATCTTTTATATGTGAGCTCATACACTTTTTTGGACTTTTCTGGCAATAGATTTAATTCCACATTTTCCGCCAAGTTTCTTATTTACTGATACTCCATGGCTCTACAACCCGGGGTGGGTCTTGGCCGACTGTACTATTCGCCTCCATTGTTGTCGATCTTCCATCAATGCTGGGTCGTACTCTATCCCAATGGTCCTTAGGTCCGTTTTGATGTTGTCCCGCCATCTCATTCGGGGGCGCCCCCAAGGTCTTCGTCCCACTGGTACTCCCTCCCAAGCCAATTTTATCATCCGTGTGTCAGGCTGTCTTTGTACGTGACCCGCCCATTGCAGTCTTCTTGTCTTTATCTCCTTCACAATATCTGGATCTTTGTATAATTCTGCTATTTCTTGGTTGGTTCTTATTCGGTACTGTTGTGTTTCTGGGCTTCGCAGTGGTCCAAAAATCTTGCGCAGAACCTTCCTCTCAAAGATTCTCAATTTTCGTTCGTTGTCTTTGGTCAGGGTCCAGGTTTCGCTAGCATACATAACAGTCGGTCGTATAATGGTCTTATAAACTGTAATTTTTGTTCTTCGCGAGATGTTCTTCGATGCTAGTACTGACTTTAGCGCATAGAGACATTTGTTTCCACTTTGAATTCGGACTTTAATTTTCTTTGTCAGGTTGTTATCTTGTGTAATTGTGGCTCCTAAATACTTAAAGGTTGCGACCCTCTCGAAATTGTAGTCCCCCACAGTAACATTTTGGCCCACCCTATCTCTACGTCCTGTTCTACTGGTGTGCATATACTTGGTTTTGTCCTCGTTTATTCTGAGTCCCACTTGCTCAGCTTGTGTTTCTACCCTCGAAAAAAGGTCTTTCACAGTCAATACCGTATTACCCACTACGTCAATATCGTCGGCAAAGGCCAGCAATAATCTTGGGCCATCCCGAGCAAAAAGTTCAGTGCTTATTTCAGCGGTTCTTATTACCTTCTCAAGAGCAATGTTGAACAAAATTGGAGATATCGCGTCTCCCTGCCTGAGCCCGCTGTTTACCTCAAAAGGGTCGGAAAGCATATCCCCAATTCGAATTCTACTTCGAGAACCGTTTATACACATCCTGGTTATATTTATAAGTTTCTTAGGTGTTCCCATTTCCGCCATTGCATCCCAAAGTTTGACCCGTAATATGCTGTCGTTTCTTATTTGAGGTGGTGTAAATGTGAACAATTCATCATCATATTGAATTACATCCATTTCAAATTGTTATTGAAATATTCAATCAAAATTGGCAACCATTTGACAACTAAATGTTTGAAATATTAACACCATTATTGACAATATTATTTCCATAGTAATGGTGCGTAAATAACAATTACAGTTTATACTGGGTTTTATACAAATAGGAACATACGATCATTTTGTTTTTTTATAATTTATATAAAACCAATTGAGTTTTTGAAGTGACTGAAAAATGGAAAGTTATTCAAAAAAAAAATATGTGTTTCACACGGCAGAAAAGCAGATTTAATGCCTTGGCTGCTTTTCTAGCCTCGGCTACGCCTCGTCTATAAAACACCAGCCGCGGCATTAAATCTGCCACTTTTCTGTCTACTAAAACAAATAACTATGACGCATGTTTTTTAAGTTTTTTAAGTACCGTTTTGGAATTAAAAAAAGACATGCAAAGATATCGCAATAATTTTATTTTTACATGAAAGCCTGTACCTTAATCTACTTTTCTACATAATTTCCGTGAATATTGAGGCACTTGTCATAACGTGGCACCAGTTTTTGAATACCCTCCTCATAAAATTCTGCCGCCTGACTTGTTAACCACTGTATCACAAATGTTTTGACTTCGTTATCGTCTTGAAGACGCTGACCACCCAGGTGTTTCTTCAAGTGCAGGAACAAATGGTAGTCGCTGGGCGCCAGATTAGGGCTGTATGGAGGATGATCTAGAGTTTCTCATTTAAAAGATTTGATGAGATCTTTGGTCCGATTAGCCACATGTGGACGGGCATTGTCATGCAGCAAAACGATACCCTTACTCAACTTGCCAAGTCTTTTGTTCTGGATTGCACGACGCAGATTGTTCAATGTCTCACAATAAGACGCTGCATTGATTGTCTCATTACGAGGCAGAAACTCCACTAGCAATACTCCTTTTCTGTCCCAAAAAACTGTGCACATGATTTTCCGGGCAGAAATTGTTTGCTTAAACTCCACTCTTTTGGGTGATGATGAATGTCGCCATTCCATGGATTGTTGTTTCGATTCTGGTGTGACGTAGGCCACCCATGTTTCGTCACCAGTCACAATTTGGTCTAAAAAATCTTCACCTTCATTGTGGTACCGCTCAAGGAAAGTCAATGCACTGCACATTGGTTAACAAGTCAGGCGGCAGAATTTGATGAGGAGGGTATTCAAAAACTGGTGCCACGTTATGACAAGTGCCTCAATATTCACGGAAATTATGTAGAAAAGTAGATTAAGGTACAGGCTTTCATGTAAAAATAAAATTATTGCGATATCTTTGCACGTCTTTTTTTAATTCCAAAACGGTAGTTACTATTTAAAATATCGTAGGGCATGTATTGTTATGAAAAGTTAAAAGGGACGGCTGCGGTCGGTACTGACATTACTAAGGGATACCGTGGTTTTTTATATTATTTTAAACTAACTTTAGAAACACTATACAGAAGTACCAAATTCAAGACATCGACGCCGTTACAGTTGCTGCAGCGTCGCGACGCGTCGCTGGGAAAACAACTCCGTCTGTTTTACAAAAAAGCGCTGAACAAGAGCATTCAGTTAATTCCTTTCGGAAATGTGAATAAGATACCAATAATAAGCTAATAGCTAGTCTATTAACTCCATCATTCATTCATTTTACGAGTATTAAGAACTAATGAGATAGTTTTGAACTATTTTTAACAATATACTCAATTTACATGACGCAACATCCATGTGTCTAGAGCAGCAATGTTTTTCGTCAAAATAGACTCTAAGAACAAATATTGAGCACTTGATTAACACAGTAGATACAGTTTGGTAACAATGCTGCCAACATTTCAATCTTCCTCTCACATTTAACCGAAAAAATATTTAAAAGCCGAGCTTGTAAACTAGCACGTAACTGCCCATTTCAATAAACGTTGAACCAAATATCCCTATCTATCAGTCATCGGGTATTTCTCCCTAGCATGTCACTCCCAACTCTACTTGGTTATGGTTTGTGTATATGGGAACGTGGAGTTTTTTTTTTGGTTTTTGTTATTTCCATTTGATGGCCGTCAGTATTACTGGGTCAAAAGGTTTAGATAGTAAAATCTTTTGAATTATTTTCGACACATTGTATTTGCATATATTGGCGTGCAGTATTGGTTGTTTTTTGGCTTTGTCTCACTGATATCATTTGTTGCTTTGACCTTTTTCTGCGACTCGAATTTTTACTGGAAATGCGGGTAGCTTTGTAAGGGAAATACGTTTTATGGAATATTTAGTACCTCACATATACACTGTGTCCAAGATAAGACTACTTCTATGACAACTATGAACTATGATAACTAATTCACATAATATACACTCTGTCCAAGATCAAGATTGGGATAGCATTGGAATCTTGGAAACGGTAGGAGTTACAATGTGTTAAATTACAGACAAGTGGTACAATTGAAACGCCTTTTAAATGGCGTTTTCAAGATTAAGTTAACTTCAGCCGTTTTTTTTTTTGGCAATTTTAGTTTTTATTTATTTCTGACATTATTTTTTACAGATTTAAAAAAATTAAAAGCACTTTCTCAATGTTATTTTTTGAAGAGAATAAGATAGCGCTTAATTTTCACTACACGTTTTGTTTTTGATAACAATTATTGATTGTTAATTGACAATTTATTTCTGTCTCAGTACAACATTTCATCCTGTACGCGATTTTTTAAATTTAGCTGAAATTTTTGAAGTTATTAAAAGAATGCCTTTCTCAGATGAATGTTTTACGCAAAATAAGTATAGTCCTTCTAATTTTAATTGAAAATGATATAAAAAACCACAACTGAATATACCTTTGTAATGTCAATACCGACCGTAGCCGTCCATAGGCGCACCCTTTTAACTTTTCATAAAAATACATGCCCTACGATATTGGCACAAATAAGAAAGATATGAGTATACGAATATGGATTTAATAGAAACGGTGCCTTCACTAAGTCCCAAATTGAGAGAATTAGAAAGGAAGGGTAGAGCCTCCCTTATGTCTTTGTAGTATTTAAAGATTCAGGTAAGCGTGCTCTACTGAGTTAAATCTTTATATAGAGTTTAAAGAAGGGTTTGAGTTTTATTAACTTACTCGCTTGGCTTGCTGAGCTACTCGAGAATCGCCCACTTACATCACGCTCACGAAAGAGGATCTTATTGAATCTCCCTCGTAAACGAGTGACGGTCTGTATTTGTATTTGATTAATTTAAAAACAACTATATTAAAATTAAAAGGAAAGTCAAATGAATATTACTAACTATATTATTTATTTAATTATTTAAAAAATGTACATAAATCAATTTAATAAAAAAAAAGGACAAGTTTAAAACTCAATAATAATAATAATAATAATATTTATTTCAGTAAGTACAAGGATTACAATGTCGGTACAATATATCTTATAATTAATGTGAAATAAATATTAATCAAACTCCTGTGAAATATTCTGTAAGTCATCCTGTGTTGCAAAGTTTAAAACTGGTCTGCAACTGTAGATGAAGGTAGAACAGATAAAAGTGCACATGAAGCCATTTTAGTTAAGTATTACCTATATCATTTTATAACCCAAAATTAGAAATATCTCTAAAACAAAACAAAAAGAATCAAATAAAAAAAGCAATAAATGAATTAAACTGAAAAGTGAATTCTAATCGTTCCCGATTTTATTAGACACAGATTTCACCCCATATCCATTTAGGTGCTTATTTCAATTTTATTATCTACAAGCCAATTTGAAAAGATTTTTTTAAATGATTTATAAGAGGTTTTCTCTTTTAAATCCAGAGGCAGTTTGTTATAAATTTGCTTACCGACATACGCGAAACATCTCTGTCCTATCTGTAATTTAGTTTTGGGAAGAATTAGGTTTTCATTTAGTCTGAACCGCGTTGGATGTCGATGTGTGTTCATATTTACTAGTCTTTTATCTTTAATTAGTAGAAGTAAAGCTGCTTTATAGAAAAGATTTTTGGTCGTTAAAATTCGAGATTGGGTGAAGATTGATTCAGACGGATGGCGTACATTAAGATTGAATATTAGTTTTAGAATTCTCTTTTGTACTATTTCTAGAGGTTGTAAAGTTGTTGAGTATGCTCCACCCCATGTAATAATTCCATACACTAAGAGAGATTGGACCAGGGCAAAATACACAGCCACTAATTTATCTTTATCTAAAAATTTTTTAAGTAATTTAAAAAGATATATCAGAGAACGAATTTTTTTTTTACCAAATATTGTACTTGGATATCCCATCGCAAACTGCAATCAATCATGATTCCCAGGTATTTGACATGAGTAGCACTATGTAGCGCCCAAGTACGGTTTCGAAAGGGCAAAAAAATATCTATTACTTTGTTCTGTGGTAATCGATCCTTATAATGAGAGAAGGGAACATAGTAGGTTTTGTCCATGTTTATTATGAGTAGGTCATTGTCGAACCAACAAACTATTTTACTCAGATCGGTCTCTATTTTATTTTCAATTTCATTCCAGTTATCTGCTTCCACTAACAGAACTGTATCATCAGCAAAAGAAATTATTTGCCCTTCACAGTTTATTGAGAAAAGTTCATTTATGTAAATTAAAAACAGGATTGGACCAAGAACTGTACCCTGTGGGACCCCGTAAGATATCGCTCGGGAACTGCTATAAGTGGACTGGAGTTTCACAATTTGACCTCTGTCGCATAAATAATTTTTAATTAGTGTGTGCGCTTTACCTCTTATTCCCACTGCATTTAGTTTGGTTAAAAGCTTGCGATGGCAAACCGTATCAAATGCTTTTGCAAGGTCTATAAATACTCCAGCGCATTATAATAATAAAAAGTTCGTACTTACATTACACTTATCTTCATTGCCGACAAAGTTGATATTTCGTTCGCGTTAATAAAGTATTTAATATTTATTATGGTTAAAATTAAAACTTAAATCTTAAGACACTACCCAACGGGGGGATTAGCGCTTCTAGGACCTGAAGTTTACTTCACCGAAGTTTGGAGAGAAGACCCCCAAAAAAAGAGAGTTTTGTGGTTAAAGACCCTGGCGGAGCATTCGGACACATATGTGCTCCAACGCGGGGAGACTTCATGATTCGAGACGCCAAGTCTCCAACCACTCTCTTCAATCTTTACTACACCGAAGTGGAAATAAAAATTCCCTGTAACTTCCTGTTACACAAAAATTTATCACTTTACTTTTTTTACCACTCTTACAAATATAGACCAATCAAATTGTCTATTCTTAGCGTCCGTCGTACCGTTTTTTGCTGAGTTTGCAATTTGTCTATTAGGTACAATACCGATGTTAGAGTCATGAACTTGTATAAACTTTGATGAACTTTTATAAATTATTAAAGCAGCGTAAAATACTTAGTTCGATCGAATCCAATATTTTTATTACAATATACCGGGCGTGACAATATTTCAAAAATCCCATATGTATTAAGTGATCAGCACGTAGCCGGCACGATATTGGTAACTTTATCTTATATCGCTAAAATTATATCCACGTAAACTTGACGGTTTTATAACGTGGCGGTGACCTAAATAGGGAACAGTTTTTTGGTGTCCACAACGTTCCAGCCACGTTTTTAAGTCTTATATAAATATGTTATATCCACGTTCTAGTGACGTGGCTAAATAATGGCGAGCTCGCTCATTGACACTTTGCGTATGTCCTTGTGTTTTTTGGTTAGGGTAAATGTTATGTTCGTCTCTGTCCTGCATATTAATTTCTAACATGTTCCCTACTATTTTACTTGGTCGACATATCACTTATTTATTTCATCTAAAATATTACAGAAAATTTAATATAAATATTGATAAACGGATATTGCCTAATTATGAGCTTGAAAGTCAAAAAGTTCAAACGCTTGAAAATTTACTGTCAAATATAGTAATTCTAGCTCGAAATTTGGGCACGCGCCACATTTAAGAAAAATAAATTAAAATTCTATTATTGGAGATTTCAATATTTTTTACATAAATGCTTCAATGATCATTTTATCGATATTGGTTGCTTAAAATCGTATTGATTTATTATTCCGTAAAGGTTCACTAAACCAACAAAAAATAATCAAAATTATTATGGCAAGATGGATGGCTACATTAAAGATTAAGCTCTATGTGACTTTCGAACGGTGGCATTTTAAAGTGGGTTCCACTAAAAAATTCCACTCTATTATAAATTTCAACAAACAACTGGCAAATATAACTATCCTAGACAATTTCTACATCACTTGATAGTGAAATTATGGTAACATCCACTTCGACCTACCACTTTGAAGTGGCAGGTGGCAGCTATTGTATTTTGCCACTTTACCAATCGATTGTACCCACAATGTAACAGCAATATAGTATGTAAATTAAAAAAAATAAGAACATAATCTGAAACTATTTTAAAACTAATAGTATAGAAGCATTACAAAGTTGCCACTAACTTATTTGCAAGCTTAATGGCCGGTACACACTTGTCATACACCAGTCCGACCCGACTCTGGTCCGATGTTGCCCCAAAAAAGCGGGATTGGTAGGGGTGAGCACACATGTCCTACACGCTTCCGAGTTCTTTCGGAATTTCAGCTCCGGCTCGATACATTCGCTACTCTCACTAGTTTCGATTCAAACAAAATCGCGGAAGGTACTGTGCGCAAAATGTTGAAAAACTTTAGCAACTGCTATTTAACCATGATGGTACTCTGTTTAGAAGACGAAGATGAAGAAAATCGGACATATTTCATTTAGACCAGAGAAAACCCCAGATTTTGGGTACATCTTGCTTGGAAAAGAAGATCCGCAGAAAGACAGTATTCTACACTTTTACCTCATCTATTGGATGACGAGACCAAATTTTACCAATATTTTGGAATGTCGATGGCGGCGTTTAACCTGTTAGAACTTAAACTCCACCATTACTTTATAGTGAATTTTGAAAGTAAATATCACTTTTAAGTGACTTTTATTGTTTGGGAATGTGAAAATCACTTTCGGAAGTAATAAGAACGTGGCAATCATTACCAGAGACATATAATCAAGTGCCGCCACTTTGTAGGTATATCAGAAAGTTGCTGTATCAATTTGCTTAGTTTTTAACACTAACCATGCTACTTGGGCTGTCAATCGAAACACACCCAGCCTCCATCCAAATCTAAATGCTTCGGTTGGGTTTGCTGCGAGATTTTACCGTCCAACCTTTCTTCTACCTGGAAATCGGTAATCCAACTTATACTTGAGTCACATGAGATATTGGAGGTAATAGCAAACATGGTAAAACTAATTATCATAGCAAAGGAGCAATCGGAATAGAGAGTCTAAGAAGCGAGTTACACAAAAATTTGGTTGGAGGGCACAGAAGTGGATAAGATATGAGAAAGATTTTTGTGTGGTAAAATTTGAGAATAGTCTCCTGTAATTTGTTATTGTTTTTGAACAGCAAAAATAATTCTTTTCTTCTTCATTCTAACCTGAAGTCCTACATTTATCTTCAAAAGCAATAGATGCAGAAAAGAAAAGCAACCTCATGGAAATTATTATAGTTCCAGAAACTTTTATGCGAATTTAAAAGTAACGCCTTCTTCTACGGATGATACAGAGCCAGATATTGATCGTCAATGTTTAGGCGACTATGAATTTTTAAATGACGTTATAATTTAGTCTTAAGTAAAAAACTTGTGGATACGTTAAAACCGTACACCCGGTACCTTAATTTCATACATTTAAAGGTAAAACCAAAGATTAATCTACACAATAGATAGTCAGCCCAATGCATTAAAATCAGAACATCTCTAAGTATGCCTGCCACTACGTGGCGTAGACTAGCGTGTAAAGCATAGAGCAGTATTGTCACAGCCAGAAACCGTTTTGTAGTTTATTAATATCAAAAACAAAACGCAACGTATAACAATTATTTAGATCATTTGCAACAGATATGCACCGGCAATGCTGTATTGTCAGAGAGAGAAATTGATGAAATTCTGTATTAATCTGGAGGGGATACGCAGGGAGGGTAGAAAAAAAAACAAGCGAATGTGGTGTGTGTCGTGCTGTTGCCAATTCGTCGGTAAAAGAAACACACAGGGTGATTTATTACAAGTACAGTATTGAAATAAAAGCCTAATCTCTATGAATTAAATTTAATATAATAATATTTAATCCATGTCATACATGTTTCAAGACTAGACCAGTCCCATGATCAGTGGCGAACAATCGTTAAATGAAAAGCTTTTAGATAGAAACATACTTTTGACTAAATATTTCACGTAGACAATGTGGCAAAGATGTAACAAGATTGTTGTAGATCTTATAATACCTATAATAAAAAAATTATCAGTGCTACCTATATTATATTAGGTATACCTATTATAATAGTCTGTCTCTTCATCAGGTATAAGTTCCACTTTATCGGTTTAGGTACTTAAATTTTACTTCTTTTTAATGTTTCTTCGGGTAAATAATAAGTTCGGTAGGAATAGGGCTTTGGGTATGAAACAAAAAAGATAGAAAATAGAAATTTGATATAGGGGTAGTTCTAAGCATTTACAAGTTTGTGACGTGTAGCGATTTTCAATGCCGCCCCCGGAGGTATACATGAGGGCGGCGCAATGCCGTTTTAAATATCTCGTTTCGCTTTCTTGGAAAATAAAAAATTATAACTGATAACTGAAACTTAGTACTTAATACGTGGGCGTAAGAGGTAAGCTCACTTCACAGGTCTCTATTAATGAAAGAAAGTTAACATTTTGAGCATCTGCGTAAAATTAAATGTATCCGTTTGGTGGGTACTTTTGATTACAATAAGTCGGTGCCAAGCCCAAGCCCGAAACAAAATAAATCTATATTTACCTACTACCTATTTGGCTTGGTACCGACTATTATGTGCATTGTTGTCTTTTGAATGATATTTGTATTTTGTTATTTTTCGTATTTTTTATTAGTTCTTTTGACAGCTCTGGTGTCATCAATACACCTGTATCCCGAATTGCACCAAATTGCGATGCTATTGAACAAGCATATAATCCTAAATATAATATTCTTTTTGAACTACCTGTATCTCGAAAACCAAGCCGTAGCGGACCCATGTACATATGAAATTTGTATCTTAAAATTAGTCAAAGAATCACCCTTTAAAGTTTGTACAAGTACTTATGCAACACCCTGTATACATAGATACTTTGATTTGCAATTTGCAAATCTGTCAAACTAGGTAATGCTGTATTTTTTTATTTACTTTCAAATATGGTGTTATGTAATTGTATTCAAATTAAATGTTTGGGGATGATATTTACGAGTTTTATTTTTTTATATAGAGAAACTGTTATTCAGTTTTTAATGATCAATCTGAAGCAGACGATTGTACTTGTTAAAACATGAAAAAAGTTATTGTCGTGATACTTTTAACACCCTGTTGGTGGGTTTTTAAAGCTTTTTACGAAACGTGTTAACAATACAATCTACATAAATCGTTAGTTTTTTAAAGTTTTATGATCATTGCACAAAAACCAATATTAGGGAGACTGTAAGTTTTTTTTCAATTCGGCGTTGCAGAATTTGAACCTAATTGTGATAATTGTGTTATTTTACTAGTATAGATATTTTTGAGTAAATTAATTCGGTTATAATCGATGAGTAGAATCTTTGGAGTAAAATACATTTCACAAAAACCCTGAACCATATTTCTCAATAGATTTAAATTTTCATTAAAAACAGATTAAAAATTCTAATTTTTTACATCCTGCATTTCGAAACCGTATTTTTTTAAATAATTATTGTCATGCTGGAAATTTCAAACCTTATTTACTTCAGCAACTTGTAAAAAGCACAGCCTTTTTAATATTAACATTTCTTAAAATCGATATTACGCGATAACGATGACTTTCTATCAATATCACAGAAGGATACATTTATTACGTATATAATTTGTTAGATTTTACATCTCCGAATTGAAACACACGCAAAAAATGTGCATAAAAAAGTTAGGGTAGCATTTCACGCCTGTATGCCCCTTTAATTTACCCGCCTCTGAGATTTATTTTTTCATAATGTTAACAAGTTGAATCTGCTGTTTGAGTTTGATCCTTAAAACTGAATCAGGTAATAACCGGAAGTCCTATCTATAACGCCAAATTTCGTTAATTTAAATATAACTTTTTGATGCATCCTTATATCCGAAATTTAAAATTAAATGACTAAAATAATATTATTTTAGTCATTTAAAATTATTGTCTAAAACATTTAATAAACCAGCCCTGTATATTTATACTATTATAGTAATTTCTTTTATTTTCGTCCATACACATTAATCTTTGCGTAGATAGGTATACGTATACCATATAATTTTAAACAAAAAACACTGCTGCACAGTAGTACATATATGATACCTATAATATAAAAACAAACTCCCACCTCGTAGGGGAAAGTATACTCGTCCTTGTCTAACATTGCCCATATGATTATTTTATTTCAACACAATACATATAACGCCATCTACAATTTCCATGGTTGCATGTTTTTCTAATAGATGTAGCTCGTGTCGAGACAGTTTCAATTTTTGTTTTATTTCCCATATACGCTGACTATCTATTGTGTAGATTAATCTTTGGTAAAACTAACCGAAATCAACATAGAATAAAATGATTCTAGAGCATTGTATGATTTCACACATATAATGCATCTAAAATCCTATGTAAATTTACACTCCATTGTCCTTTTTGTAGATATTAGAAGCTAAGTACCAGTTATGTATCACGAGCGGTTGTAATTACACACTCAATTCCATAGCATTAGGTCACATATTACCTTTCCTAGAATTAGACCTCACACTGTAATCCAACATGTACACAGTCGCAGTTTTCTGCAAGTGTTGAAGAGAAATGGAAGATCCAGCATTTCGTGCAAAACACGTGTAAAGCACACAAAAGGCAACTAAAAGATAAAATTAAGGCTAATGAAAACAGAATGCCCGCTATTTAAACGGTTGAATACGGGCGTTTTCGCCGTTTTATCGGAAGTCCGCAAGTACAGAGGTTAATTAAAAGACACTCTTCCTGGCGCTGTTATCGTATTTTATTGAGGTATTGTTTGCTTTCAAATGCTGTAGGTAACAGTTTTAGTGTCGAGACTATGGATTGCTGGCTAATTGAAATTTTAATCAATTGATGTTTACTGTAATAGTAGAAGTCGATTGGTTAGCTGAATAAAAATTAGGGAAATATGTTGGATGATTTCTCTAAGGATTGTATTAATATACACCGCCCTGCAATATTAACGGGACAAAGAAAAAGACAAGGAAAAACTTTTTTATTTGTAGATTTAGAAGAAAAAGTCATTCTTTATAAAAACGTCTGCTTGTGTCGCAACTACAATTTCAAATACCAAATTTACGATTACTATACAGGGTATATCAAAAATATCATTTTTAATGATGTTGATTTTTTGTTTTTTTTTTTAATTTTATGAAAATATTTTCAAAATCGTGATTTATTACACAAATTGTGCAAAAAGCACTAATAAACTTTTTTCTCAAAGTGGTTAATTTCTTAGCTACTATTAAAATAATAAAATTAAAAAAAAAAAACAAGGAAATCAAAATCACTGAAAATGTTATTTTTCATATACCCTGTATAGTAATCGTAAAGTTTTTGCTCTTCCAAACTCTATCCGTGCACACATTGGATAGAATTTGGAAGAAGAAACACTTTTTTATTTGTAGATTTAGAAGAAAATGTCATTCTTTATAAAAACGTCTGCTTGTGTCAAAACTACAATTTCGAGTACGAAATTTACGATTACTATACAGGGTATATCAAAAATAACATTTTTAATGATTTTGATTTACTTGTTTTTTTTTTTAATTTTATTATTTTAATAGTAGCTAAGAAATTAATCACTTTGAGAAAAAAGTTTAGAAGTGTTTTTTGCACAATTGGTGTAATAAATCACGATTTTGAAATTATTTTCATAAAATAAAAAAAAAAAAACAAAAAAATCAAAGTAATTAAAAATTATATTTTTGATATACCCTGTATAGTAATCGTTAATTTGGTATTTGAAATTGTGGTTTCGCCACAAGCAGACGTTTTTATAAAGAATGACTTTTTCTTCTAAATTTGCAAATAAAAAAAATTTTCCTCTTCCAAACTCTATCCGTGGACACATTGTAGATATGAAAAAATAACTTTATAAAAACAATTATCTTAAATGGTCATAAACCCTCTGCTCAGGTACCTGCTTACACCAGGCTGGGCTTGGTATTTTATTCGGTTTAGTTTTGATAGTGATATTGTAGTAAGAAGATGGCTTCCGTGATGTGAAAATGTTTCGGAAAATAGCAGTTTTGGTGTATCGAAAAGTAGAAAACATTTATCCGCAGACGCAAAGGGTATAACATAAAACGTATATAACAGCTTAAGAGAAATGCGGGGAACACCAAACTACGAATTCAGGATTATATGTTGCAAAATGACATATATTTCCCTTCCTTTCTATTGAACTCGAGAATAGAGCCCCAGATTAGAATAACCCAAGCCAACACTGAGTGATCATCGTTCTAGTATTATTTATGTAAATGCTAAAAGTATTAAATGATATATGTGGACATGACAATAAAAACAATCTCCTGAGTTTTATAGACAGAAGCAAGTTCTTCGACCCTTTAAAAATAACCAGACAAAACTCTCTATTGGATTAAATATTCAAGTAAAACTGTAATAAATTTGTCAAAAGTAAATTTGGCGTGCACCATAAATTTCTCGAATGCACCTCTCCAGGCAACTGTTCAGCATCTTAAATAGAATTTGCGGCTTATTTTATAAAGTTAGAATAAAGCTATCGCATAGCAGTGTCTACCATAATATAAATTTTATGGCATGAATACAATTTACAGTTTAAGGGTATGTTTTTGCCAGGTTAACATATTTATTATTATAAACTGAGTTGCAAAGAAACAATTTCCTTGTACTATTTTTATGTTAAATTCGTACTGACACAATTATTATTATTTTTTTTTTTTTATTTCTGAAGTAATCCATCTATCGAGGAGTGAATATTACTATTGAATAAAAGGCGTCTACTCCACAAAATGATTTATATATACGTTGAAATTTCTTGTTTTTATCTGCCAGACATGTTTCGGACACATACGTCCATCATCAGTGGCTTAAGGAACCTTATACAATTTGTTACATGTGTTCATACAAATAAACAGAGAGATTTTACATGGGTTTCGATTTAAACGTTTATACAAGCACCCTGATGGAAAAAATTGTTGGTCAAATTAATAAAATGAAGGTAAAAATGAAGTTAACCATAAGTTACCAATGTTCAACATTTTAACTTCATTTTTACCTTCATTTTATTAATTTGACCAACAATTTTTTCCATCAGGGTGCTTGTATAAACGTTTAAATCGAAACCCATGTAAAATCTCTCTGTTTATTTGTATGAAGTATACCCTCACATGTAACAAATTGTATAAGTTAGGAAATAAAATGCTGTCGCATCCACTAAATTGTTTATTAACAGGTTTCTCCAACGAACCAGTCATTCAATACATGTTTCGGCCCTAGTAAGGGTCATCATCAGTTGAAACTATTATAACAACTATAAAGGGAAAAATATTTGAATGTATCAATATTACACAATATGTTGTAGCTATAATCTTACCTTAGTGGAAAGAAAAAACATAAAAAAAATATAAAAATTTTTAAACGAAAATCAAACTACATTTTATGAGCAATCTCTTCTTATTTAAGTGTTTATAATAAATTTTATTAATAGTACTAATAGGGTAGTTGTTATTATTTGCCATTGTGAAGATATTAGATAGTTCCTTGTTGAAGTTATCTACTGACATAGGAATATTAAATAGTCTGTGGAACAAAGAGTTGAATGCTGCATATTTGTGGTTATATGGGTGGTTAGAAGTAAAAGGGATAATTGTATCTGTTGCAGTCGGTTTTCTATATATGCTGAAGTCTAGTTTGTCGTTAATTTTTGTTATATATAGGTCAAGGAATGGTATCCGATTATTGTGGGCAATTTCCATAGTGAAGGTTATGCGGGGGTGTATGGAATTAATGAAACTAAGAAATTGGTCGAGCTGCGCATGCGTACCATTAAACAGAACAAAGGTATCATCCACATAACGTGCGTAAGCCAGTATATGTTGGGAAATGGGGTTATTGAAAATTGTTTTTTCTAAGCTATTCATAAATATCTCAGCCAATAATGGCGACAAGTTAGAGCCCATTGCTAGTCCATTTATTTGTCTGTAAAACGACGAGTTAAATTCAAAAAAGTTTTGTTGAAGTGTGATGTTCAATAATTCGATAAGGTGGTCAATTTGTGTCATGTTTAATAATGGGTTAGCCATTAGTAGATTTTTGACTAAGGTAGAGCATTCGTCTGGGGGAATTGACGGAAACAGGTTGACTACGTCAAAGGACACCAATATAGTTCCATCATTGCACACACTGTCTTTGAATTTTTGGGTTAATTGGTAAGAGTTTTTTATGGCATATTGATTATCGAAATTCGTTTTACTTTTTAAAACCATGTTAAGCCATTTTGCAAGCTTTGATGCTGGCGAGTTGCAGTAGGAAACTATAGGACGAATAGGCATATTGGGTTTATGAATTTTGAGTTGCCCTCTAAGCTTCGGTGTGCTAGGGTTCATAATACCAAGTTTGTATTTAGAAGTGTTGAGTTCAAGTAGTGTATCATTAGTATTGTTAAGTAATGTTTTTAGGGTTTTGTTAAATCTGTTAGTTGGGTTAGAGTTGATGGTTACGAAGTCTGGTGTTGACAGGAATTGGTTGGTTTTATCGATGTAGTTTTGGTTATTACATATCACCATGCAGTTACCCTTGTCTGCTTTAGTCACAATAAGGTCATTGTCTGTAAGTTTCTTTTTGATGTTATTCAGGATGGTCTTATGAGGGTCTTTGTAAAAGAATTCTGTATTAGAGAATGCATCATTCAGAATGTTGGTAATTTCGGGTCGTATCTTATTTTTGTGTGGTGTATTAGTTGACTCAAGTATAGTTTCACTTTCGACTGCTAGGTATTGAAATTGTTTGGTAGTAGGGTTATTGTGTATGTTGTAGTTGAAACCTAAACAAAGGGCATTATTTTCTTCTTCAGTAAATATCACATCACTGGTATTCAGCACACGTTGGTGGTAGGGATGATTGTCAGTATGTGTGGTTGGGAATTGATTTTGGAAGATATTGTTGTCGAACTCAAGGTTAGAATTTTCGTCATTGGGGTCATAATATTCTGTGTGTGGTATTTCTGTGTTGTGGTTTGACTGTTGTAGTGAATATTGTTTATATGGTTTAGATTGTAATACTAATGATACACTACTTGAACTCAACACTTCTAAATACAAACTTGGTATTATGAACCCTAGCACACCGAAGCTTAGAGGGCAACTCAAAATTCATAAACCCAATATGCCTATTCGTCCTATAGTTTCCTACTGCAACTCGCCAGCATCAAAGCTTGCAAAATGGCTTAACATGGTTTTAAAAAGTAAAACGAATTTCGATAATCAATATGCCATAAAAAACTCTTACCAATTAACCCAAAAATTCAAAGACAGTGTGTGCAATGATGGAACTATATTGGTGTCCTTTGACGTAGTCAACCTGTTTCCGTCAATTCCCCCAGACGAATGCTCTACCTTAGTCAAAAATCTACTAATGGCTAACCCATTATTAAACATGACACAAATTGACCACCTTATCGAATTATTGAACATCACACTTCAACAAAACTTTTTTGAATTTAACTCGTCGTTTTACAGACAAATAAATGGACTAGCAATGGGCTCTAACTTGTCGCCATTATTGGCTGAGATATTTATGAATAGCTTAGAAAAAACAATTTTCAATAACCCCATTTCCCAACATATACTGGCTTACGCACGTTATGTGGATGATACCTTTGTTTTGTTTAATGGTACGCATGCGCAGCTCGACCAATTTCTTAGTTTCATTAATTCCATACACCCCCGCATAACCTTCACTATGGAAATTGCCCACAATAATTGGATACCATTCCTTGACCTATATATAACAAAAATTAACGACAAACTAGACTTCAGCATATATAGAAAACCGACTGCAACAGATACAATTATCCCTTTTACTTCTAACCACCCATATAACCACAAATATGCAGCATTCAACTCTTTGTTCCACAGACTATTTAATATTCCTATGTCAGTAGATAACTTCAACAGGGAACTATCTAATATCTTCACAATGGCAAATAATAACAACTACCCTATTAGTACTATTAATAAAATTTATTATAAACACTTAAATAAGAATATAAATAAGAATTTAATTACGCCACGAGATAAGAAATGCAAATACAATACAATCACCTACATATCACCGTTCACTTATAATATTAAGAGAGCATTTGAAAGATATGGCTTGGATATCTCATTTAAAACCAATAACACTCTTCGATCATTCTTCAACTCCAACCATAACAATAATAATATGACATCACTAAATAAGTCGGGAGTCTATAAACTAACATGTACAACTCCCCAATGTTCGGCTACCTATATCGGACAAACCGGCAGAACTTTCAATACTCGCATCTCTGAACACACCAAGATCATTGATAACTCTACTAATAGACATTTAACTGATATTAATAGTAACTCATCCTTCGCTAACCATATAGTCAATAATGGACATAATTTTGATCTCCTTACAGGGTTTACACCTCTACATATCTGCAATAAGGGTATAAAATTAAATAACCTCGAATGTCTCGAAATTTTCAAACACACTAAATACCACAAGGATGACTGCCTCAATGAGCAAATTGAATTTGATTGCTTCCCGTTTTACAGCTCTCTGAAATTTGTCTAATTCATACCAGATGTAAGAAATTCTAACCTCAAAGTAAAAATAAATACCTTCCTCTTGTCCCTTTATTTTAACACCAACATAACTGTCTAGACGTTATAATAACCAACAGGACGCTATTGACACAATTCCAGACTTGCGCAATTTGTCGAACAACAACTCTTCTTCCCATACATGGCTGTGGCTGGTTTGACTGATATCACTAACTTCAAACAATTGAATGATTGACAGTACTTGACCTTCCCTCTCATTTCTATTTGTTGTGTGTTCATAATAACACGTTTAGAAATAAAATTAATAATTCATCCATGATTTATAAAAAGAAATCAAATATTATGTACAATGTAACTGATCGGTTTCCTTCAGAAACCCTCAGACTAACTAATTAAGATTGCTCATAAAATGTAGTTTGATTTTCGTTTAAAAATTTTTATATTTTTTTTATGTTTTTTCTTTCCACTAAGGTAAGATTATAGCTACAACATATTGTGTAATATTGATACATTCAAATATTTTTCCCTTTATAGTTGTTATAATAGTTTCAACTGATGATGACCCTTACTAGGGCCGAAACATGTATTGAATGACTGGTTCGTTGGAGAAACCTGTTAATAAACAATTTAGTGGATGCGACAGCATTTTATTTCCTAACTATTGGACATCCACAGTACTATGGACTATTTCCTTAAAATTGTATAAGGTTCCTTAAGCCATTGATGATGGACGTATGTGTCCGAAACATGTCTGGCAGATAAAAACAAGAAATTTCAACGTATATATAAATCATTTTGTGGAGTAGACGCCTTTTATTCAATAACAATTATTATGTTTTAATTTTCAATTATTTTTTTTTATTAAATTATAAATGGAAGGAGAGCAAAAATCCTTAAAATACTCTGATAGTTTTGCCGCTGATTTAATAAAGATAAACTCAATTTTTTAGTTTGCAGTCGCTGTTGCACAAACTTTGAGTTTGTCCTGATGATAGTAATAAATTTATAAACACGACGATTAGCTTAACAAAGAGTGTTTGTTTTTTTTTTTTGACAAAAAACTTCTTCAGGCAAGTTAACTTAAACCCTGCGTCCAATTTATAGTAGCGAACTTTTCGCTGATAAATCTGTTCGCTTCTCCGAGCGTGGATGGGCTTAAGGTCAAACTGCAGTTACAAAATTTGATTGA
Source organism: Apoderus coryli (assembly GCA_911728435.2). Classification (NCBI taxonomy): domain Eukaryota; kingdom Metazoa; phylum Arthropoda; class Insecta; order Coleoptera; family Attelabidae; genus Apoderus; species Apoderus coryli. Next base: position 12,861,576 of record OU452209.1, on the reverse strand, counting down.
ATTTAAAATAAACTTGTTTCGGAGTAAAAAATCGGTTTTTCAAATATTCTTGAAAACGGCTCAAGTTAGTTTAATTTTAAAAACACCATATAAAAGGGTTTAACTTGTACAACTTCTCTCTAATTTAACCGTTATTAACTCCTACCGGTTCCAAAATTCCAATGCTATTTCATTCTTATCTTGGACACAGTGTATTATATGTATATGTCAATTGTTCACACAGTGTCAACAGAAATAACATTCGCATATAAGAGACACTTGCAAATTTTATTATTTTCTTTAGCTAGGTAGGTATATATGTAAATGGGAAATGTTATTACTTACGTAATGTGCTTACATGGAATTGACTATGTTGAACATCTGGCGATAAAATGATGTTTACGGTTTTCGTATTAGATCGATAGATAGAAAATGCAAAAGGGAATTGGAAAAAATTTCTAACAAGTATAAACAGAACATGGAAAAGTCGTGTTGGATAAATTTATTGTACTTATTGCAAGTCAAAATAGGTCTGGAATAAATGGTCACATTTAAAATATTATTATAAAAGAAGATCTTTGTTAGACTCCACCACTTATTTGTAGAGGAGAATTTTTTATTTATCTTAATTTATCTTAAATTGCAAAGTTTTGAAAAAAATAATAAGTTTTTATTTAAGAAATTAAGAAATAATCCATAGTAACGAGGAATGATGATGATTTCAATAAAGACGTCTACTCCATAATGCAAACTTATATAATTAAATTGCCGTAGAACCATACATGTTTCGGAAAACAATGTTTCCATCATCAGGGGTTAGGCCAAAAAGAAAATTACCTAATTCTTTCCAAACAAAACTAATTTGGTCAAAACTTTTTCAAGGTCTCGAAAATTGGTCAATATATCGAATTTATGGTATAGATTAAATGGAACAAAGTAGGCAACTATACCAAAATTTACATTCAAGACCAATATCTCAATACATAAGTGCTTTTTTCTATACAAAATATTATTTAATCAACTAAAACACATTCGCTTAAATACGTTCCTGTAAATTACTCGGCAACGTTACGTATGCCGTGAGCGTCGCAACAACAGGCAAAGGTTTTTATTTTCACTGGAATGCTCCAAGCATTTGAAATAACTGTAGCAGAAAAGACCTCCGACAAACAACTAATTAGGAAGACGTAGAAAGCCTCAGTGGATTGTAACTGAAAACCCTTACAAATCCAAATAAATGGAACTTTTCATTTCGAACAATAAAATGGACGGAGTTGTTACGTTCTCGTATTTTTTATCGCATTTTTATTTCCAACGTATATGTATGTTTTTGTGCTTTGATAGTGCTCCTTTTTGTCCTCTACCCTATTATTGAAATTTCATTGTTTATGGAATCAAAACAGGAACAAATGGATCTGAAGGGTCGGATATATATTTTTCCAATTGTCGTATGCTTGACAAATGAAATTAAAAATAAACTGCATGTTTATCAACAATGCAACGTTTCGTTTATATGAAAAAATACCAATAAAGCTGCGAAACGCCGCGCCGTATTATTGACGGCTTCTAGCAAACAGGGCGATCAGATTGTCGCTTATGGAAGATACGTGACCCAAGACATGTGCTGTGTTGCTTTCTTCATGAGATCAATCATTGATTTTTTGGCAGGATCTATGTCTCGCATAGATTAAATATCCTAGTAAACACACATACGTTTTTTAAACGTAAAATCAACGTGTCATTGGTTGATTAAACGTGTACGTTTAAAAAATAACCGTTTTATTTTGGTACAAAATAACACCGTTTTAATTGAACGTATTTAATTCGAACATTCCTGGCCAAAATCTAACTTAAGAAAACTTTTAGGTTAATATCACGGTATTTTGAATGTTAAATTTATTACGAGTATATTGCAATACGTTTTTTTAACATACTGTCTAACCGTATTTAGCTATTCACACGCTTTTTTAACGTTTTAATACTATATTAATAGGTCTAATAAAATTAACGTTTTTTATACGTTAAAAGCAACGTCAACTTTAAGTTTTAGGTGCAGTTATATTTAAACTTTCATGTATACAACTGCACCTAAATATTAAAGTTGACGTTTGCGAGCATTTACCTAAAAAATATTTACCAACCTGATTTTTTAAACGATTTATTCAAACTTTTACATGCTGCACTAAACAAACTTTAAAAAATCCTTACAATATACGTCAATGTTACATTAATAAATGCATTGTGTTAAAAATACAAGTACACGTTTATTCAATGTTCTTTAGAAACGTTGTTTAAAAATAAATATCTAACAATAAAATTCGTGTATGTATCGTTTATTTTCGTGTATTCGACGTCTTCTGGAAACGTTTTAAAAATATTATTATCAACGTAGTTTTGACGTGTTTTGAACACCCCACAAAGTTGTTATTTATTCACCAATATAAAACGTTTTTCTTTACACGTTGTATGTAACGTTTAATACCGCGAGATTTTTGAGTAGATTCTACGTAATAAAAACACGATTTTAATTAAACGTTATTAATAAATTTAAACGTTTTTTTTACGTACGTGTGTTTATTGGAGTTGTTCAACAAATTCCTTTTCTTAGTCCGGTCCTGTAGTTTTGATTCATTCGATCGCCCAGTAGATAAAGCATAATGAGTTTAATAAACCGAAAAGCTTATAGAACTGGTTGGAAGCGCGTTCCAGGGCTTTTCCCAGGAGGACACTACCCGATCAGGGACTAACTCAAAATATGGGCCTAAGGGAGTACGATCAATGTCGATTCTGCGAAAGAGCTACAAAGACCACTGAACTCATGTTCTGTGATTGCATGGAACTGTTCTACAAAAGGCTTAAATACCTTGGGGGTTGATTTTGGCATCCGACGATGCAACGGAATTCGCCCACAGGGAGATCATCAACTGCATGAAAAGTTTGGGGCAACCAGGCGTTTGGATTAGTCATTCCCAAAAGATCTCTTTAGGTTGAAGTGAGGAGAAGCTAAAAATAAGGACAACAAAACTAAAATGCGACTAAGAGAGATGCAAGTTAAATATAGAATATATCATCATAGATATATGAAACAAAATATCTGTCTAGAATTGGAAATAATAGAAGCAATAATAAATTTGATAGTGTAGGTATATATGTTCGAAGAAGCGTAACAAACATGATGCGATGAGCATCGGCCGTGAGATTACCAGCGAGAGTACTGGAATATGTTTTCTGCGAGTTTACTCAATATAGCTATGGCAAAAAAATATATTATGGACGACTTCTGATATTTCCAATACGTCAGATCCAGGATTTGTTTTATAAAGGAGCAGCATTTACGAGAAGAGTATGGATAAATATTGGATCCATATTTTAGGATTTAATATTCCTCCAGGTATAGATAGACGTTCCATTTTGTTATTCGCGTAGGTACAATAATAATAAAGAATATATTTTTCAGCTGTACTATTTTTTCTGTATTGCTTATTCTCCTGCTGCATGTTCATTTATACAGTGTGATGCACTGGTAAATGCAAAGCCATATGTTGGTTCCAAATCACCCATATTTGGAGAGTTAAGATTACTTATGTGTTTTTGCTAATTTTTTATAGTCATGCTTCCAATGGCTATGCAGGTCACTTCGGCGGTTTCAAATCGCCCATATTTGAAGAGTCAAGATTGCTGAATGACCGAGATACACGGCCAGTCCATATACGACACGGTATATGACACGAGCGGAACACGTTGGGAGTTTACGTATCAAGATTTATATGAGCAAAGCCAGCGACTTCTTTTAAATATTTATCATCAGTCAAGGTCTGAAAATAATGAAGTGACGAATACACTTATTATAAAATGTTTACGTTCTATAGAAAATGTCACTGACTAAGTGAGTGAAATTTGTTTTTAGTTTATAATATCAGAAGCATATTATAATAAATGTATCTACTTATATGCATAACAAGTATTAACAATAGTATTAATTATTATAAAGGTATGTTCCTTGCTGTTCGAACATGGACGTGAGCATCTATGTCTAAACTTCTAAAAACAAAAACAGTCTTTTTCAGCGTAGGTTTATATGTTGCCGTGTTGGAGAGGGAGTGAAAAATACAGTATACTTTTATACAAATGAACATAAATTCATTGTTAATATGCTATTTGGGAGTGCGATTAAAACAGCAAGAACATTAGGCTGGAAAATCAAATACTCAAAAGGGATGTTCGGATTATTATTGATTTGCCATAGGTATGTCTTTTCACAAAAATGCAAATGATCATTTTCATTATGAATTGAACTTGGTAGATTTTTCTAATTAAATAAGTAATCCATTTGGATGAAAATTTTTGTGTAAAACAGTTGTTTGTTGTAAAATTAACGTACCAGTTTTGAGACATTCAGAGAGGAGAGATTTTATATACATCTGGTCACGGAAGTGTGCCACATTGACCTCGGAGTTACCATAACGGAAATAAAGCTAAATCTGAAACGTGCATTTCCCAATCATTTGCTTGACTTGGCATCCTCACTGCTGTGTACCTAGGTCAGACTAATATTGGAAGTTGCTTCTCCTGTGTGGTCTACATGGCCAGTGCGCGATGAGTAGTTGATGAAATGTGTCCAGAGGAGATGAGACTTGGTCGCATGAGGTTAACTACTTTAGAACACCGTTGTCAGGGTGGTGATACAATTCAAATGTATAGGTTCACATATGATGTTCTTCTGGTTATAAGTTCTATGCTGGTACTCAGTGATGATGCTAGATTAATACCAATTGCGACGAGAACCTGTCAGGAAGTCGTATCGAAGTAATGTGGAATAGTTATTTGCTTATATACGTATCTGTTCCACTGTAATCTTCGGCTCCTAAAGAAGTCTGTCAGCACTAAGGAAATATTGAGGTTTTCATGATATTGAGTTCTATTTAAAACAAACCGCATATTTCCCCAAACTAGATTTTCTGCACTATAATCAGATAGTTTCATAGTAATTTAATTTATACTTTGATGAACAGGTAACCTAATTCAAATTTAATCTACAGCCATATTTTCCCAATTTTCCCTATTACAAGAGTTGACGCATCAGTCTCTTGTGGTGCACAGGAATATAAATTTCCACACTGCTAAATGAATTTGTCAGATTATTAGACGACGAGAATAGTTTATCCTGTCCAATCGCACGCTCTCAATATATTAACGGGAAATGACGTGCCTGGCCTTTTATCTAATTTCGCGGTTTATGATGAGCTTTCTGGTTGCAGTAAATGTATATGGCGATTTTTTTAACTATTTCGTTTCATACAATGTTGGGCTCACATTTAGTTCTTACAGATAATTTTACAAAAAAAAAAACACAAGTTTCTTTATAAATTTGATTCTCGACATAGACCACACTATCGACTTGTCGTATTTGCAAATACGATTGCAAATTCTATGCCTACCAGGGGGCGTTTTTCATTCCGCTCTTCTAGGATGTATCATCATTAATCAATAGGATTTCTTACAAATCTTACTCAGGCTTTATCCCGAACAACACGGATTTATGAGTGCTCGGTCTTGCATGTCGAATCTGGCCTGTTTTTCTGAGCGGGTTGGCTCTGCTCTGGATGGTCTGCAGATTTAAGGAAGACCTTTGAAAATGATCTATATCATTTTTTACTATTAGCAAAATTAGAAAATTTCGGGTTTTGTTCACAGCTTCTTCAACTGTTCCGATCCTATTTGTGAGGCACAACACAGTACGTAGAACTTGAGGGAGTTAGATCTACAGAGTATTCACTGACATCTGGTGTATCTCAGGGGTCATAAAATCTTCGAGGTCGTGAATAATTTAGATGATGTGGACCTTCTCCCCTCTTGGTGTCTTAGTAAGAAGCTCTCACTTAACGGATCAAATACTAATATATCCTGTCATGGTTTATGAATATACTCTGTGCGGTGAGACCCCCAGCCGGGTGAGACGAGTTAGTTCTTGCCTTATATCGACAAAATTGTAGCCTCTGTTTCCCAAATGATTGGATTCATCATTAGAAATGACAAGGATTTTTTCATGACCTGAATAGATTTAAATATATATATTTTACTTTTGTTCGTTCGACTTGAAGTTTCATCATTGGTTTGGAGTCCAATCTATGAGTGTCACATTCGTGACGTTTTGCAAAGTAATTAGCGTATAGATCGGATGGTGCCTATCCTGCTAGGGTGTGGCCTGGACGCTCGCTCACCTGCAGTACGCGTACGTTATATAATTATTTAGGCGCAACGCAACTTTGCAGCGTTACAACTTTGGTATTTGTTGAGATATTATTTTAAGTTCACCATATTTGTCAGTTTTGCTTAGATTTTCATTTTCATAATTAAAAAAAATTAGAAACTACTCCATTGATTCATTGAATTTTAAATAATAACCATTAAAATTATAAATTGTCATAAAATTGTTGACATACCTTCCTACCCAAACATATCTTTGGCAATGCTTATATTAATGTAAGTACAAATTCCATTCTTTAAATTGTCTTTTCTACATCTTTTGCAACTAAAAGAGAAGTAACGAAAAGATGAATTTTTCGCTTCATGTTCTTTTATGCTTGATGAATTTCTAAAGACACTGAATTTATTTCTCTTTGAATATACGTATCGTAGTTTGCAATGTATCCATGGACTTTTAAGGTACTAAGAAAAAGAACTTCAGCTGGATTTATATGTTTCCGCATATACCACAATATATGTGTAAAAGATATTTTTTTTAAACATGAATTGTGTAATATCAAAGATAGTATTACATACAAAAATAATTTCTGTCCGTAGGTATATAAGGTCAAAAAACAAAATTTTGACAAAACTCGATTTATTATTGACTTAAAGCTTAAGTTTGATGAGCACATTAAATAACTGTTAGGCAAGAAAGTTTCATCTGGCTGTTATGCTTTGAGAGTTGTATCAGGGGCTCTTGTACTGAAAGTTGCAAGAAATGTGTATTTTTCTATAGTGGAAGCATGTATTCGATATGGAATAGCTTTCTAGGGTACTTGTGGCCAAACTTTGTTTCAGAGTATATTTACTCTGCAGAAGCGGGCTGTTCGCTATATGTGTAAAACAGATTTTACTGTAAGCTGTAATAAAAGTCAATCTCCACAAAATAAGTTTAATAAAGCCTTCTAAGGGTCTTCATTCGTCACCAAACATGTTTCGAGGCACCCGGTCTCATCATCAGTGGCGGGTTTATCGAAAAGCTAGATGGACAGTTGGACATACACGAGTAAAAAACACAAAGTCATTTCATAAAAATTATGTAAACACAAAACACGAAAAAACAAAACTAAGTCATATTTGACACAATTTCGGCATATTTTATTTTCCACATTTTTCTTATTCTCTAGTGAGTATCCACATAAATTTCTGCTACTGTAGATGATTGCCATCCACCATGTTTTTTTATCGCTAGCAAGTTAGCACCTGAGTCGGCGAGCAGCGTGGCTGATGTGCGTCGGAAACAGTGACCGGTGTATAGGCGCGCATTAGGCAGATTTAGAAACTCTGCAATTTTATACGGAATTTTGCCGATTGTGTTTTTGCCAACTGGTTGAAGATTTAAAATTTTTGTACGTAAGAAATAGTCTATCATGTTTGACATGGGACGACATACTTCTGATACCTAAATGTTAGAAATATTCACTCCATTTTCAAGACTTTTATTAGCGATGTAATCATCGTTGACTAGAATATCACTTACTTACTTACTTACTTACTTTGCACACTAAATGAACTTCATCGGGCCCATCAGCAGCAGACTGTTTTCGAAGGTATCCTTGCCATTTAGGAAATTCACTCAGATTATTGGACTCTTTCATACTAATGACAGTCTTTAGCATAGAATATTCCGCCCAAAGGGAGGCAGATTTGATACAGTTTCGTTTTTCGTTTAAATACGCTAATACAATATTCTCTGTTGTATGTTTTGCTTCTTTTTTATGTTTCGATTCGCTAAACATTGTGTAATTTTTTTCATATCTTAATCCAGATTTTGTTAGCAACAAATTTTCACTTGCTAATTTAACGATTTCTTTTAAATGAGGCGGAGTACAATCAAATTCTTCGTCTGAACTTATTTTTATACCTAATTATTACTGTTTTGAACTGACAGTCTTTGACAATAATTAACTGGACTATTTTAATGACGTACATGATAATAGGCGTTATCCTTTGACAAACTCAGATCAAATAAACTTATGTGACAGGCTCACATGTCAGTGCTGAGTATTTTTAATGTAGAAGGAAACTGTCAAATTATTATTTGAGCGTGTACGTTATACAAATTTGAATTTTAGAATCTTTGGTATATTTCGGTATTACAATAATACTTAAAAAGTGATTACTAATTAATAATGGACAATTTTAAATAATTAAATGAGTTTAGCGGAATGGCAGACGACTACCTAAGTAAACTTTCTCACTTAATTGTCAACTTATCCTCTAGATGGAATGCACATTATGTTAAGTGAGTGAAAACTACTGATGTTAACGTTGTTATTGAAGATCTAACAGTGGCGTCATCTTTGAAGAAAAATTAAAAAGAGCGGGCGCTAAATGGTCATTTACCGGCGGTAAAACTCTGTTTGGGTGCAGGCAGGGGAACAATGTTGTTATGGGGCGGTCACAAAACAAAGTTGCGCCTATGAACGACAACGAAGTACGGGCAAATTGGACGGAAATCCCTATTTTATTACTCTACATCTTTCTGAAATAAACCATAGTAAAAAAGTAAATGTTTAAAACACATGATTATCGATATTGGTGCAAGTTCCAAACATGCTCTGTTGGATATGCAGTAAAATTAAAATAGAAACTTGCCCAGGCGTAATCTGAAAACAAACACGTGCAAATAATGATTTTTTTACTGGACGTAATCCAGATGAAACCAATTTATTTCTTTCTCATAGGATTTCCATCAATTCCAATCTGACCCTGCACAATATCCAGTAGTATTTGCGCAACCAAACGGGCGAATAAAAAATAATAGATTTTACAGGAATTAATTAAAAAATGTAGATTATAGATTTTATATCATATGAACAAAAAAAAGCTACACAACTCGATAGCTGCTATTAATTTCGTTAAGCTCCCAAACATTACCGAAATGAATTTGCGGCCCAAATTTATTGTTTTAATCGTTATTGATTTGGCATGGGTAATTTTTTAGCACGTTGGTTATTTTTTCCTCTCACTCTTTTTGTGGCGTTATCTAGTTGTTTGGTCATTTTGTTTATTCGTTTGCTTTTGTTCCCAAAACACTGGTTAATATTTGTGTACTTTGACTCATGTAAATTTGTATAAATAATGATTGTGTGTCTCAATTTGTGAAAATTAAAGGGCTTAGAGCTATTATTTCTTTAATAACGTGTTATCGGTTCCATAATAATTAATCGATGACTCCTTAGGTTCAATACAACTTTAATTGCACCCATATTCGAAAAGGTTTCTGCTATCCCTCCATTGTGTAAGCATGTGGTAACAGTTTTAGTCTTTATCAAAATGTTATAAGTTTTGAAACAACAACAATATACCGGGTCGGACAGTACATTCGTCTCGGTCCCTCATAGCCTAACCAAATTGAAATTGCAAATTTTGTTTACGTGAGTGTATGTAGGTCTACCAGGAGCATTTAACAAAATTGTTTTTAAATATACCGGGTGTCCCAGAAAAGTGTGGCATATCAAATATTATATATTTTTTTAAATGGAACACCCAGTATTTTTTGTATTTTTTGAAGACTTTGGATAAAATAAAGTTATTGATATATCTCAATCTGCCCGTTTGGCCAATTTTTGCGTTTTTTGCAAAAAACAGGATCATTTTGATTTAAATAAGCCGTTTAAAATTTTAAAATGGCAAGTGGATAGGACATACATTAGGTTGGTGTATAGCCCAATTGTAAATATTGTACAGGATGGTCACAATTTTTTATTGTTCTTATCAATCATATTTATTTAAATAACTTTTTTATTTTAAATAGCACACCCTATATTTCATAGCATCTGTCGATACTAATTAATATTCTCTATCAAATGGTATTGGGCTTCACTATACCTAACTGTCAACGTTTCCCAAGAAATAATTATATTAACTTATATATCTTATTGATTTGACTTTTAATAGTAGGTACACCCTGTAATTTACATTATTAGATTACTATTGGCTGATCGGTATTCGAATATTACAACAGTTTTTCCGTAGCCCTGTCAATACCGATGTCAACACTTGTAACTTTTATAATAACAACAACAAAGGCCACTTTGTGGAGAAGTTGAAATTTTATCCTGTCCAGGAAATAGATATAAGTAAGATACTTCTTAGTATAAAGACTAAGGCTTGTGGGGCGGATGGTCTTGATATTACCATGATTCACCTTACTTGCCCAACTATTATCCCGTTCTACACTCACGTGGTCAATTCCTGCCTAGAAAATAGCGTATTTCCGGATGAATGGAAGAAAGGTATTGTCAGACCAATTCCAAAGTGTACCACTCCAGAATGTTTGAGGGATCTCAGACCAATTACTGTTCTTCCTGCTCTGTCTAAGGTTTTGGAAAGGGCAATGGAAACTCAAATGAAAGCCCATGTGAATAAATACAATATTTAGGTCGGGATATAGTTGCGGTACAGCTCTACTTGATATAACCGATGATGTTCTGTCCGCCCTTGACACCAGAAAGTGCGCCGTACTGGTTCTACTCGATTACTCTAAGGCATTCGACATGGTAAATCATGACATATTATTGTCTGTGCTGCATTTTGTTGGTTTCGATGACTCGGCAACGCGTCTGATCCGTAATTATATTAGTGGACGGAACCAGTGTGTCTTTTTTAATGGCAGCATGTCAGACACTGCGAGTTTAACCAGGGGAGTAGCTCAGGGGTCTATTTTATCACCAATTCTCTATACTATCTATACGTCTAATTTCCCTGAATTCTTACAGCACTGCCACATGAAAATGTATGCTGACGACTCTCAGATTGTTCATGTCTTCGAGAGAGGGGAGCTGACCATTGCAGAAGCGCGGATAAACCGTGATCTGGGGTCCCTGGCGGATCTTTCAAAGCGCCATGACCTTGTTGTTAATCCTTCAACATCAACAGCTTTGTTTCTTGGACTCCCTGTTGAATCTGCCATGCGCTTGTCACTAGATGATGTACCCATTCAAATCTCCGATCATGCCAAAAGCTTGGGACTAATTATTGACAATGGGCTTAGATTTACTCAGCATATAACATCAAAGCTTCAAATCGGCTATGCTATACCTTAAGAGTATCTATGCCACTAGAAAATTACTTTCATTTGGCCTGAGAAAGTTGTTGTGTGAATCACTTGTGCTGTCGTATATGAACTTCTGTGATTACGTCTACGGTCCGTGTGTCTTGCGGGTTGATTCGGCGCGTGGCCAACGACTTCAGAACTCATGCTTACGATTGGTTTTTGGAATACGGAAGTTTGACAGAATATCTCATACCTTATCAACCATAAAGTGGCTTAATATGATTAACAGAAGAACGGCCTGTGTGTGTTTCTATACCACAGGATCATTTTGTTGAAGACTCCGCCTTACTTATATAGAAGAATAACTTTTCGGACTGACATACATAATGTAAATGTCAGACGCAAGGATATTATTACCATTCCTCAACACAGAACTGCCATGTATCAGAGGTCTTTCAGTTACAATATAGCTAAATTCTATAATGAGATGTCTTTGGAGATGAAAACATTATCACTGTCTAAGTTTAAAAATTGTTTGTATGATAAATTATTTCAAGAGCAGATAACGCTCATTGAGTCTGATGTTTGAGGTGTGTTTACTTATGTTGGAAATTGTAACCTTTATATTATTATTATTCCATTATTATTGTATTATTATGTTTAGTGTTTTCGTTTTAGATATTTGTTAGCATATTTATAATGTATTATAGGGCCCTTGCTGAAAATCAGCTTTGCTGAGCTTGCGCCTTTTGGCATCTGATTTTTGTTTTTTTAGTTTATTTGTTCTTCCATTTTTGAATGTATGTGATTTATGCCAATAAAGTTATTTAAAAAAAAAAATAAAAAAAAAACTTCAAAGACAACAAGGTTTCTCTACCATCAAGTGGGACCATACTAATCGTACTTAAAAACTTTTACAATTTATTGGGTACCTAATTCTCACAAACTCTGAAAGTTAAACCTTAAGAATACTAAAATAGGTACAAAATTTTAACATTCATATTCATAATTCTTAAAAATTAACAACAAAAAAAGACCTATTTACTATAGCTACAAAAAATGCTGAAAATGTTGGCCGTTATTTTCAATACAAAGATGAATTCTTTTTTCAAATGAATGTCTGACATTGGCTAATAATTGGGTGCAATTGTATCAAAAGCAGTTTTAATTCGCTGTTTCTTATCATTCCGTGTTGTTGTTAGCGTATCATAAACAATGTTTTTAATATATCCCCATAAGAAAGAATCTGGTGGTGTTAAGTCTGGAGACTTTGGGGGCTAGTTTTATGGACCACCGAGCCAATCTATTTCTCAGGAAATAAACGATCTAGAGTACGCCTTACTAGCCTATGAAAATGTCATCAAATCAATAAGACAAATAAGTTAAAATATTGTTTTCTTGGGAAACGGTGACAGTTAGTTATAGGGAAGCATAATACCATTTGATAGAGAACATTAATTACTATCGACCGGTGCTATGAAATATAGGGTGTGCTATTTAAAATAAGAAAGTTATTTAAATAAACATGATTGATAAGAACAATAAAAAATTGTGACCACCCTGTACAATATTTACAATTGGACTATACACCGACCTAATGTATGTCCTATTCACTTGCCATTTTAAAATTTTTAGCAGTTTGGCTAAAAAAATGAACGAACAGAATGTTTTTCAAAATAACCCTATTTTTTGCAAAAAACGCCAAAATTGGACAAACGGCTAGATTTAGGTATAGGGATCATAACAATAACTTTACTCTATTTTATCCAAAGTGTTTAAAAAATGCAAAAAATACTAGGTGTTCCATTTAAAAAAATATAACTTTGATATGCCACACTTTTCGGGGACACCCGGTATATTTAACATTTTTGTTAAATGCTTCTTGTAGACCTACATACACCCACTTAAACAAAATATGCAATTCCAATTTTGTTAGGCTATGAGAGACCGAGGCGAATGTACTGCCCGACCCGGTATAGGTTGTTGTAGCAGGACTCAAAATATATTTTTTTAAGTTAAAAATCTTATACAAATGTCCGTCCAAGCTTTGTTTCTGACCTACAGGGTATAACTATAACTTTAGCTGTATAACTTTTAAGTGGTCACATTATTTATTAAGAAAATCCTAAGGGATAGGGTATATGAAATCATATACAAACTTCCCTTTATGTTTAAGGGACTATCAAGATATTCCCTTAAATCCCAGATAGCACAAATACATACTAAAGACATCCTGAGGAAGTCTACGTGGGACGTTCGAACGTCCCTCGGACATCCAAGTCTGGTAGCGAGCTGTCTCTGGGACGTCCTGGGGAAGTCAGATGTTACTAATCCTTACGTTCCCAGGACGTCCAAGGTGGACGTCCTCAGAACGTTTCATTCAACTCTAGATAAGACCTAGGATATTTATTGATTTCTGCTGAAAAGCGAAAAAAGAGGTCAACTCAAGTCACAGTGTAGGTTATTTTTAGCTCTCCATATCATATATGTAATATATGTATATATGGAGACTATTAGTTTCATGAAAAAAAAAAAAAATTTAATTTCGCCGGAAATACTTGTTTTTGGTCACTTTATACATAAATAAGTAGTTTTAAAAAAATGTCTGTCTGTCTGTATGTATCCACGAAAACGCAAAAACCGCTTAACAGATTTTAACCAAATTTGGTACAAAAATACTATTGGACATGGCAAGGAGACGATTAGATTTTGGGAAACATTGAGCGTAGGCAAAGGGTTTAAAAGAGGGTTCAAAAATTAAAAAAAATCATAGTTCTTAAACTTATCCGAAATACTGCATAATTTTTTACGCATTTAATTGAATATAACCTAAAATATTGAACATAAAATATTAGACCACATTCGCGTTCAAAAATAGTGTAAAATGGGGTAAAAAAGATTTAAAAAAAAACGTATTTCTTAAAATTAGCAGAAATATTAACTAGTTATTTATAGTTTTGATAGAATATAACCTATAAAATGTGTCATGAATAACTTACTTTCATAGGAGTTCGTAAATAGGGGAAAAGAGGTCAAAATATAAAAAATATATATTTCCTAAACTTATTCGAAATATGGAATAATTTTTCGTAGTTGTGATACAATATAAGCTAAAAAATATTCCATAAAAGAATTGGTTCACACAGGCGTTCCAAAATAGTTAAAAAAAAGGTTCAAAAACGAAAAAAAAATGTTTCTCAAATATACCAGAAAAATTGGCTAATTATATATAGCTTTGATATAAGATAACCTAAAAAATGCAGCATAAAATTTTTATTTACATAGGCGTTCGTAAATAGTAGAAGAAGGGGTAAAATAAAAAAAAATTAAAATGTAAAAATGTTTATATTTAACTAGATGAATTGGTGTTAAAAATACACGACAAAAATTAATGTACCATAGGCATCCGTGAAAATTCTATAAAAGGGTCAGAAAAAATTTGTATCCGCGATAACTCAAAAACCACTTAACGGATTTTAACCACATTTGGTACGAAAATACTACAGGATATTAATAGGTGGTGATTAACATTGAGCGTAGGCAACGGGTTTAAAAGAGGGTTCAAAAATTTAAAAAATCATAGTTCTTAAACTTATCCGAAATATTGAATAATTTTTTATAGTTGTGATAGAATACAACCTAAAAAATGTTACATAAAAGAATTAGTTCACACAAGCGTTCGAAAATAGTCTTAAAAAAGGGTCACAAACGAAAAAAAAAATGTTTCCCAAATATACCAGAAAAATTGGCTAATTATATATAGCTTTCATATAAGATAACCTAAAAAATACAACATAAATTTTTTATTTACATAGGCGTTCTTAAATAATAAAAAAGGGGTAAAATAAAAAAAAAATTAAAATGTAAAAAATTTTATATTTAACTAGTTGAATTGATGTTATAAATACACGACAAAAATTAATGTTCCATAGGCGTCCGTGAAAATTCTATAAAAGGGTCAGAAAAAATTTGTATCCGTGATAACTCAAAAACCACTTAACGGATAACCTACAACATGTAGCATAACAATTTTGTTTACATAGGCGTTCGTAAATAGTAGAAAAGGGGGCAAAATAAATTTTATAATAAAACTAAAAAAAATCAATTAATTTGCGTTCAAGAACTTGGCCTAGATCTGAAATATAAAATAGCTGCGTATAAATAGTGCCTCCAAAAAGAAGAAAAAGGCACAAAACCCGATACTTAAAAAAATAGCTGATGTCTAAAACAAAACAAAAATTTATTAAATTTAGATAAATGACAAAAAGTTCATAAAATTATTACTTTTACACTTAAATATGGAGAGCTATTCGTGCCTCGAGGGCAACAGTTTATTTTATATAAAATCTCACACCTTGTGTAAAAAAATAAAACTCAAAATATGTGTATATTATTTTAACTTCAGGTAGTTAATACATTAGCTACTGCTATATTAACTGCTGTTAAGTTCTTTTTTTTTGCCTCTTTGGATTTTATTTTTGTCAGAGCTCCGCTTCATGAAGCTCTGGATGGCCTCTTCTATATCCTTTTGGTTACAGTGTACCAGACATTTCCCAGCCGCTTCTGAAAATTGAAAAAACATATATTTTATAATAATTATTTCGATAATTTGGTAGATCCTAAAAATTTGAAAGCAACAACAATTTTCTCAAGCAATATTATAAAAACTTACGAATTAAGACCTTTGAAAATGGGGAATAAGAATTTCCTGTACCTAAATTAAAGTCACTCTGTAATCTTTGCAAATTACCATCACTATTACTATTTTTTGTTACCGTAAATACCTAACCTTATTCTCTTGGCACGCATATAATATTTCGTCATAGAAGAAGACAGCGATATTCTACTTAGTTCAGGAAAACTTCAAAACAAACAAAAAACCTTAAATGATAAAGTAAATGGGTTGTTACATTGACTAATAACTATCAAAACGTACCACAACAGAGCACATTAAGGCAATTGAAATAACTATCTAGGTACCTACATAACAAATGTTACTACATAAATACTATAATATAGAATAATTTATAAAAGTACCTACCCTGTAATTAATATATTATTCCCAAAAACAACACTTTTAATCTTAAATATTTAATAATAGAGATGGTTTTTTCACACCTTATACTTATAAACAAGAAATCCCTTTGGGATTTCCCAGTCGGTTTGTGGTAGTTTTATCTATGAAAAAAGTCATTGAGGGTTGCAAAAAAAAAATAAGTTTTTCCTACAAATAATGGTTAGTTAAGTCGTTGCGGCATGTCAACAAATAATTTCATCAAAGTGTATGGTGATAACCCTATTTTATATGATTGTACACTTATCTTCCGGTATATATTCTTTTTCAATTTCTATTCTGTCTTTTACAGTAATATTTTTGCACATTTTTGGAAATTATTGTATTTACGTTGTTTTACTATAGACAGTATAGTACATATGTTAATTATTATGACAGATGGATTTATGTTATAATTTGACACTATGGAAAACCTCTACTTCTTTGGTGGTGGAGTTCAGTGTATTTGCATTATTTTTTTAGATAAATAAGCATCAGTTTTGACTGGAAATTTTCATATAAGGTTTGTTAGCTAGGTGCTTCCAATACAAACAATTATTTATTGATATCGAAATATTTTTGTGTGGGGTAGCTGTCACAATTTATATGACATTTGGAATAGTGATATTTATAAAAGGAACGTAGTATGTGTGAAGTGAGTCATATTTTTAAAGATTAATACTTTTTCAATAGAATTTACGAAAGTGTACGTCATTCTTTGAAACGATTGCGACTAAAAATATACGAAATTGCTTCTCCCATATGTTTTTCTAAAAAAATATAGGCATGAAAATGGTTTTCAAAGAAAAATCGACAAATCCCAATATAGTTGCGCCTCTAGTTTCACGTCATAATTTTCTAATATTTCTAACGTTGGTGTCACTTATTTTAGTTCGTTGACACTTCTAGTTTCACGTCATAATTTGGTTTTGGTAAGATATTTTTTACTAACGACAGACACATTGCTTGTGTCAAATAGGTTATTATTATTTTATTTGTTTACATTAATAGCCTAAGAGTTTTCGGCATTATTTTTATGTTTAAGATCAATTTCCATCAACATGTTGTATATTGTAGTGTTATAAAATGCTTATTCCATATAGTTGTAGTCAATTTAGAAGTTGTCATTGTGTATTTGAAGTAATATTACTGAAAAAGTGATAATTACCTAAAGTGACAGTGTCATGAGAGCCGTCAGATGGGTGGATGTGATCATATATTTTTCAATAACTGCTGGATGATATCTCCCTCTGCGTCGCACACTTACATTAACTGTGTAGATGTAATTAAATTAATTAATTAAAATAGTGTGGCCGCATTAAATCCCCTTGAAAAGTACCCGTTGGGATGCTGCAAAAAACAAATTTTCTATATAGACAGACCTGCGGCTGCACCTTCGGTGCAGCTTTACGTTAAGTCCCATAGATAGCGGTCATTTTTTGCAGGTTTTCGACGACAAAGACAGCACTATCAGATTTATTATTATTAACAATAAACACATATTAACTATTCACATGACGCCGGCCATTGATTTGATGACTTGGGCGCGCAGTTAGTTCACAGTGCCAGTGTTGCAATAATTTACTCGGCAGAAGTTCTTGACGACAACAATTAACAACAAACTCCATAGAAATAAATATTATCATGGTTCAAATACTTGTTAATTGATTTTTTTTCTATTCTTTTATACTTACATTACGTTTGAACTTTTCAGTACTTATAATATGCAAATAATCAGATTTTCCTTCATTTTAACTTTCAAACAATTCCTATTTTTCATGAGTGTGGCAACGTTGCATTAATTTCCTGGCTGTTTTAATATTATGTATTCTGTAGGTACGAGGTACGTATTTTTTTTTTTAATTTGTTGAATTACTTTTGTACAAATTGTAATTTAAATTTTAAAATGTGATGGATAATTAATTTATATAATGTAAATATTGCATTATAACATTGCAAACAAATGTCCGTACCAAAAATGTAAAATCAGTTATCCTCAGGACGTCTCAGGGACGTTTCTTTCGAATTTCCCATTCAGGTCTCAAATCATTTGTCCTCAGGACGTCCAAAACGGGCTGGGGACATTTGGCCCTAAATGAGATCAAAATTGGACGTCTTGGGGACGTCATGTGCTATCTGGGATGTGTTTTGATACTAGCAGTGTTTTGCAAAATATGACCGTATTAGTCTTACATACGACCATATTGAAGAAAAAATCATATAAATAGATAACCAATACCAAAGAAAGTGTACATTAATCTTTGCCAATACTATAAAATTCGAATTTTGCTAAAAAAAAAGTCTTCCTCACAAACAAAATGGACGCGTCCAAAAATGTCTCCAAAATTCTATAGGTACTTCCGGGGCAAGGTAAGTTAACACAATTTCCCATTTTCCATTAATTTGGTGTGTAGTAAAAAAAACACCAACTACGTTTATAATTTTTGAAATTAATAATGAAAATCATCGCATTGGTTTTTCATTTATTTTATGTGATTGTCCTGGCAACATTAATGTTTTTAACGGAGTTTATGGGTATTATTCAAATAATTAGCATGAAAATGCATAAATGTGTCCTGTGTATAATCCATTTCAATTTCGTATTCATTATAATTCTAATTAATATATTAAATGAAATATAGCAACTAAAACAAACTGTAAAATAAAATATAATCCAGTGCGGGAAACGAACATTATTATAACATCACCGAACTCGTTTTTAAATGTGACGGCTGAAACTAATTGCATTTTATTTTAAGTGTCCAGCTGTGAAATCCAAATTGTAGCTAAATGAGTAGAGTAGATTTTATTAATATAGAAAATGTCCAATGTTTTCCTAATTGGACGACTTTGATAGGTAACAGCTTAGATTATACAGGGTGTGTACTATGGCTACTTTTGAAAATTGGTTTCATATTATACAGTGTGTCCCAAATAACTTAAAAGTATCAAAGTTGTGTTTTTATAAATATAATGCCCTGTATATTATCGAACTTTTAGATCCTCTGATCAAATTAAGCATCTGTTTCATTAAGGTTTATAATACCTAAATCTTAAGATTTTTTAAATAAATTGAATTTTCTCAAAATCTAGCTTAATTTTCATCTTTCAAATACTTAGGAAGTATTTAAGTCATGTTGACGAAATTAACTCTAACGTTGTAATAATAGATTATATTTGGTATTCCAATTGCAATAAACTTGCAATCTTATACAGGGTGTCCAAAAATTAAAACTACTCAAATAAGAACTTTAAGTTGCTGTAACCTCATTAATTGGAATATGGAACGTCATATTTCTGAACTTACCTAGCAATGTACTTACTAATTACCTCTCGAATGGTATTAGGGTGTACTATAGCTAAGTCTGCGCGTTTTGGCAGAAGAAGCCAAATAATGGTTTTGTACACCATTTGGTGTTTTTTAAATAAATGTTTTAATGTTTCTAGTAGCCTATGATATCACAAATGTCAAATGATCTGCAATTATAAAAGTCAATATGAATTATTCTTAATTATGCATAAACAGCATTGATGATAATAAAAAGCGCAGATAAATTTCTACCAAAATATTCATAACATATATTCGAAATGTTGAACGTCCATTTCGAGACACTTCTATATTCTTTTTTGAAAACTACGGCTAACTCTGGTCAACATTTGCGGGGTACCAGTTTGAAAAGCATCTCTTAAGCGTATTTTCATATAGTGTGGTGTTGTTGGAGGCGATAAATTCAGAGCTACGTTTTGGCCATCATTAATTTTATTATTTTTTGTCAACTGATCAAAAAGTATCTGACGCTTGGGAAATGTAGAGGAAATTCCCCCAGTTGACAAATTAGAATTAGTGGTAGTAGTACTTACTGGAGCATGAGATTGAAGCCGCCATTGTGAATGTGCTGGCGTTGAATTAACACTATTGCTATTATTATTAGAAGGTTCCGGTGTAGTCTTCATGATTGGATGCGGATTTAAAGTCATGGTTGCCTGCGAACTTTCACTGCCAGTCGTCCTTAACAGATTATCCAACTGCTGTTGCTGGGCTTTTTGATACATATTTATCCACGACAATGCCGGAATTAAAACTTCCGACACATTGAGCCTCAACTCTGTTCCTATTCTTGCTAGCTCTGCATTCACATTATTATTCGAATAATGCTTTGTCGCTGATGAAGCAGTTACCGGGACTGCTGATGTTTGTATTGGCGAACGTTTTGGCTCCAACAATTGTGTTGAAGGTTTTACTCGAAAATCATTGTCTCTCCGCGGTGACTCACAAAAGCTCATTCCAGAACTACCAGGACTTGCACAACTACTTTCGTTTAAATCAGTTTTTGGCCGCTCTAATGGCGGTTCACCACCAGATTTATCACTATCGGCACTTGATTTTGCAACTAAATTTTGAATTTTTCTGACATTTTTACACCACCCACGCAGTGTCGACTCCGGTACTCCAATGTCTCGTGCCACTGAAGCTTTGCTTTCCTTATTATCACGAACGCGACAGATTGCATATAACTTCATTTCTGGAGTTATCTTTGTCATTGCACGTTTACCTTTAACCGGCATTTTAGAGTCCATTATCACGTCTTTATTATTATAAATTTATAAACACTTAACTAACTTTACGACAAAACCAACACGAGCTTTCGTATATATAAATTACAGCGGGGGCTACGACGTGTTAACACCACGAATTTTGACTGCAAACTGATATATGGGAGGTCAATTTTTTCTTCCAATTCACCTGTGATTATATTGAGGCGGAGCTCCATCTAATTGGAACCACATGGTTGTTCTCCTGTTTAAAGGAGTTTCTTCTAATTATACATGAAGTTGGTGTAGAGAAATCCAGTACCATCATACCATTTAACGATCCCTCAAAAATTAGGGTACTATTAAATATCGGCCCAATGCTCCACCCCACACATCAATGGACCACCTATTTGGATTCACGAGGGTATTGTTGTGAAATGTATATTCGTCACTAAATAACACATTATCAGAAAATGCTTCATTTGCTGCCACTTTATCTAACACCCACTTGCAAAATTCAATTCTATTGTCAAAATCATTTCCATAAAGCTCTTGACAAAGCTGAATTTTATAAGCATGAAATCTATGTTTTTTAACCACTCGTGAAATACTTGCCTGACTAATATTGGTGTTTTCGAATATCTGATTTTTACTAATATTAGGATTTTTGATTACTGAACCAACTGTAGCAAAAATAGTTTTTCCATTTTCGGTGACAGGTTTTCTTGTAACGTAGTTTTCATAGCTAACACTTTCAGTTTCCTTAAACTGATTTAAAAGTCTGAAAAGCAGCTGGTCTTGGATGATTTCGTATGGGAAACCTTTGAGCATAAACTCGAGCGCCAATGAAGAATTTTGATGGCATTCTCCATGGATCAATATGATATCAATACGTTCTTCTTTTGAGTAAATAATTAGTAATAGTATATGTATATAGTATAGTAGAGTATATGTGTATAGTGTGCCAAATTTCATTTTGATATCAAGACGCGTTTCGGAAATATTACTAAAAACCCATCGTCAAGAATTTACAAATAACACCCTGTATCTGAAAAACGAAGCATTTTTCGATGAATGTTCATATGAACAAAAAATCTTATTTTCGCTTGTAGAATGTCCTCTTAAATTATTTTAAGTTAATTTCGGGACACTCTGTATAGTAAAACAGATGCAGCCAGATTCACAATCATCTACGCAGTGAACTCATACATTGTTTCGCACATATAGCCTAAGCATAAATGAAATATAATTTTTATAGTACGGGTAAACATGTGCATTAGGGTGAAACGAAAATAATTTTAAAGGAAATAAAGGAATAAATACTCAAAGAGCAAATAAGAAACGACACAACGCTTCAAAAACATAATTCAAACATACTCATAACAAATTGTTTCTATAATTGTGTCAAGTATTGTCCTAAAGGCACCAATTACATGTTAACAACTTCAATTTAAAAGTGCTGAAGAATTTGAGAACACAATTAGTTTGAGCGGAGGATTTCATGCCCTGGGCGAGGCAAATGCAATTGGTACCTTCCCCTAGTACATGTCGGGGTATTATTTTTATTTTTAAAAATATAGGACAGTTACTTTTACAGATAAATAGATGGAACTGTAAGAAGACAAAGCATCTCTGCAGGTGCCTATGTAACGTATTTTGAAAATACCTCTAATTGCTCGTTTCTAGACTATGAAAACCTTGTCAATCTCAGTACTCCTACCCCAGACCATTATCCCATGCATAGTAAACAGAGATTCATGCACTCAAATTCATGAAAGTCCTTCAGGAACTCAGCATGTACAAGGTTTTTGTTTAGTTTTTTACATAGTTGGTCCACGTGTGTTAGCCAGCTCAAAGATTCCATGAACACTCCCAACAATTTGGTGGACTTTGATATTGATAATCGGATCTGATCAAAACTGATATCAAAGTCCAAAGCCTTGTGAAGCAGGTTGAAAATTAAGTATACATTAATTTATAGTTTAGATTTTATATGGAGAAAAATAATTACACAATAAAATAAAATACTTAAATATTATTAATTTTACTGATTATTTAGGTAAAGCGTTGCTACACTTGCTGTGATAGGGGTGGACACAACCGCTAAATTTTCATTTATCAGTAGGGGTCAAGTGATACATACATACATTTTAAAGCATTTTTGATCTGCGATAGGTCACTTTTGATATTTGCCCCCATAATTCTCTAGAAAATGTCAGCAGTTAGTTGGAACGTATACTTATATACTTATAACAACTAAAATGCACTATATATTACCAGGTTTCTGTTGGGTCATTGGTAGGGCGTTCGCTTCGCATGTGGAAGGTTACGGGTTCGAGTCCTAGCTCTGGCAATACTTTTTTTTTCTCATTTTTTAATAAAGTAGTTAGTCTGTTACGTTAAAGTTTATTGGAAATAATTAAAATAATAATAATTATTAAAATTCTGTAAAATAACTTGTCGGGAAAGTTTTAGGGCGACACAACCGATTTTTCATAGTTGGCTTGACCACACTAGTAGGCATACACAACAAAACTGAATTTCCAATTCAAACGCTGTCTTTCGAATGAATGGGTTGTCGAATAAAGAGTGATTGCGACTGGAAAACTTTTTTACGTTTAACATTTATTTCCGGTTTGTTTCTTTTTGCGACCACAAAACTTTTACAAACGTAATTTATTCTTTTTTCCTTGTAAACTTACAGAAGATATAAATTATTTTGGAGAGTGGATCGTGAGTTTCGGTGTAGACATGATAGCAAAAAAAGGTTCTATTGTTGCGTAGAGAAATTTATATACAGTAGGGACCAAAAGGTTGCCCCCCCATATCTGTTCTAACTTTTGAACCGTTTGGTATATTGTGATGTAATTTGGAACAATTACGCAAAATATTTGTTGTGTTTTTTATTTTGTAACATAAATATTTTACAATTAATGAATGTGTACTTAACTGGTTGTAAGACAAACAATCCTGAATAATTTTTTTTATTTTTTTTTTATTTTAAAGAAGTTGTACATGACAAAGTCGACTTGAATGATTAATTCAGGAAATAAAAGTCTACCTCCACGAAATAAATTTAATAGATTCCTCTACAAATTATTTACAACAATACATGTTTCGGAGCACATGCCCCATCATCAGTTATTATTATTGTTTTATTTATGAGAAATGTATTGATTCTATAATTTTTCTTTTTGTAAATCATTTGTTTAAATTAATAGAAATTGGTTTTTGGTTGTGGGAATGGCGTGAATTTAATTGAAACGCCACAACCAAAAACCAACTCAATTGGCATAACATTTGATTTCTATTAATTTAAACAAATGATTTACAAAAAGAAAAATAAATCTGAAGTGATGAGTAATACGAATATAATCAAATAATTTTAATTTTAACAATTTAAGTTTTAGTATATATAAAGTTATTTGACTTTATTCATAATTTTTTTTCCACTTAATTGAATCAATACATTTCTCATAAATAAAACAATAATAATAATAATAATAATAATGATTGATAGCTTTCGTAACTAACTACTGATGATGGGGCATGTGCTCCGAAACATGTATGGTTGTAAATAAATTGTAGAGAAATCTATTAAATCCTGAATAAAATGTGTAGCGAATTTGCTTATTTTTTCATTTATTTTTATTTTTTTGAAAATAATAATAAATAATGAATGAATTAATTAATATCTGTACGCGTGTTCCGACATCTTCACCTTGTTTTTTTTTTTGCTTTTTAATCCCGAAGGGGGCAGAGCATGCGAGTGGACATTACAACTTTCGATTTGTCAAATATCAAAAGAAAAAATCTGGGACAGTGTATTGAGTACATATACTAAACAAAAACCTAAATATTAAGATATACGGGGTGTGGAAGATAAGAATCGGATAGCATTGGAATCGGTAGGAGTAACAATGTCGGTTAAATTAGAGAAAAGTTGTACAATTTAAACAGCTTTTATGGTGTTTTCGAAATTAAACTAACTTTACCCGTTCTCGAGATTTTTTGCGATTTTAGTTTTTATTTATTTCTGACATTATTTTTACAGACATAAAAAAGTGAAAAGCACTTCCTTATTGAAACTTTTTGAGGATAAAAAAATAGCGTTTACAAATTTTCACTACAACGTTTAGTTTTTGCAAAGGAGGAGATTCCACGCTGGTAGTAGGTGTTTTATTGATAGTGTTGTTTTGCAGGTGTTACATTTGGGTCTAACAGATTTGGTGATCATGAATTCATGGGTGAGGTTTGTGTGACCCACTCGGAATCTTGTTAGAGCGACTTGTTGGTGTCTTTGGCTGGGTGTAAAGCTCCCAGGTTTCGTTGACTTTTTGAATTTGGATAGTTGTTGCATTTTTCATATGTTTTTGTTGGATGAAGGCTTGGACGTCTGTGGGAATGGTCTCTCTGTTCACTAGGGCGTTTTCATTCGTTATAGCATGCGGCGTGGTCTATATTTTCTAGTATGCCGATGTGGGACGGAGTCCAAATAAATTCAATGTTTTTTCTTAGGTTGCTGCACGTTTGGACTTCTTTTATGATTAGGATTCAGATTGAGAATTGGTTCACACAGGCGTTCCCAAAAGGCGTCAAATATGAAAAAAATATGGTCCCCAAACCTACTTTTAAAATTGGCTAATTATATATAGTATTGATATAAGCACACCTACAAACTGCAGAATTTAAGACTTGATTACTTAGGCGTTCAAAAATAGTTGAAAAAGGGTCAAAAAATTAGACTGTGAAAATTATATACTCGTATTTAGTAGTTGAATTGGTGTTAAAAATACACGACAAAATATATGTGTACCATAGACGTCCGTGAAAAATTTAAATAATGGTCAAAAAATCTGTATCCACGATAACTGAAAACGCACTTAACAGATGTTTTACAAATTTGGTACAAAAACACTTCAGAATATTTCTAGGTGCTGATTAACTTTTCAGAAGCATTGAGCGTAGGCAAGAGGTTTAAAAAGGGTACAGAAATTATAGTTCTTAAACATATCCGAAATATTAAATAATTTTTCATCTATTTAATAGAATATAACCTAAAACATTTAACATAAAAAGTTAGATCACATAGGCGTTCGTGTGTAAAAAGGGGTCAAAAACATTGACTAGTTATTTATAGCTTTGAAATATATAGAATATGGCCTATGAAATATATCAAAAAAACTTGAGTACAAAGGCGTTCGCAAATAGTGGAAAAGCGGTGAAAATAATTTAAATAAAAAATAGCTACAATAAAAATAAATAAAATTATTTGGAAATATAGCTTGTCTTACGAAAAAGGTCACATAAATATTAAGCTTACATATCAATATGGAGAGCTAATCTCGCCTTGAGGGCAAAAGTTTATATTTAATTGAAATTTAAAGTTGCATAAAATTTTAGATGAAACCTACTCCAATTAAAGAACACTTAGAAGTTCCTACGTTAAAGAAAGGTTAAAAATTACAGCTTTGATTTACCTGTGAGAGACAGAGTAGAAACATTATTTGTATTTTTTCGTTTCATTTTAGCAATACTAGGCAAAATTCCAAATCGAACCAATTGGGTCAGTGAAATAAAAATTCAATAAAAATAGCATGTGTATGCAGCACATAAATATAAGTATCAGCGGGAATATTTCACTGTAAATGGTGAACGAACTTTGCATACAATATACCGGGTGTGACCACAAATAACCCAATATCTATAAAAAAAAAACAAAATTAACGTTAACACAATCGTAAACCTTCAAGAATATTGTTTTTGAGAAACCTTGTAGATATAAAGAAACACACTTTCGTCTATGAATCATACTAAACTATAATAATAAGGCTGAGTGTCTCTAATAAAACAAACATAGAAGCTGGACAAAGAAAGAAAGTGTTCGATGAGCGCTGAAACAAACTTCGATGGGGCTTATACCCTTCGTCTCCTACAATATTCCCTTGGTTAAAATTTATAGGTGCAATAAAAGAAATTACTCCCAACCTGCAACCTTTTTCTTTGCAATAAATCTACCAAAGCGCTCTTGCTTTTCTGTAATGTTTCTCATATACAAGAAATCTTAGATGGATTTTAGTTAGACATGTTTTCTCTTAGAGCTGAACAAGTGTCTTATACCATTTTTTTCTGTTTCGTAGCCGTTTTTTCTCGCGTACGATCATTATTATTGTTGGCAGCCACATTGGTGAAGAGATAAATATCGGACATCGAGTGGTTTAGCCTCTCTTAAATGGCACCTGCTACATTGTTAGGCCTGAAAACGAGACGATGTTGTTTGCTTTATCAACATACGAGGGGAGTTTTTAGCGCCGTAGAATGGTGAGGCTATTTTCAGTCAGTAAAGAAAATCAAACACCGCACTGTCCAATTTACATTAACATCTGATGAAACAATATGTCCGGGGTCGTCAACCCGTCGATCGCGAGCCCCTGGTAGCTCGCGAAGAGAATTCTGGTAGCTCGCGAAGAGATTTCTGCTACGTAGCTCCCAACATATCTATCTACATGCCAAATGACATGCGGAGGAAATACTCATTAAGGATAGTTTCTTAGATCTTGATTAGGTCATGTATGATAGCGTCCTATATCAAACCAAGGCCCCAAAAAATTGAAATCTGTTTTCTTAATAATGGGGTCGTGAAATTTACGCCGGACAATGATATTATGAAGCGATATTTTCATGCCAAACGACATTCTTCGGAACCGTCATTAAGGCTAGTTTCTTAGGTCTTGATTAGGTCCTGTATGATAGCGTCCTATACCAAACCAAGACCCCAAAAAATTGAAATCTGTTTTCCTAATAATGGGGTCGTGAAATTTACGCAGGACAATAATATTATGAAGGGATATTTTCATGCCAAACGCCATACGCCTAAACGGTCATTAAGGATAATTTCTTAGGGCTTAATTAGGTCCTGTATGTTAGCGTCCTATACCACACCAAGGCCCCAAAAACACTGTACATTATGTATGTAGATGTCATTGGTTTGCGGAGAACCTTTCCAATGAACAATAATGGTTTACTAGTCAGTGGCATGGGCTTAAAGTAGGGGACCACTCGAAGATGACCCTGAAACTCAAAGATACTTTGCTGAAGAAGAAATAAGTCTCCAAAATGGTTGAAGTATCCGATACAAAAGCAAAAGGGGGAAGGTAGCATTTCTTGTTACGAGATAAATGAAATTTTCTTCTCTATTCTGTTAGACCACTGACCAGGTTTGAAGATTCAGAAGAAAATGACCAGTTAGGCAGCTGAAGTTAATGAGTAGTAAATTCATATCAAGGTAAAACATGAGTGTTAAACAGTTTACTAGTTGCGAGCCTGTACCCACAAAATTTTAACATGTGACTCCATGAGAGATAAAAGAAAACACTTCGTTATTATTTTGATTATTTTTTCTTAAAATCAGGAACGGTTTCACTATAAAACAATTCTAAATAACTTTTTATTTTGTGTCTGGAATGTCGAAGACAACACTACTCTCAATTAAAAATAAAACAAGAATGTCTTGGCAATAAAAATTAATGAGAAACTTTTGTCGCTAATGGAGTAGACTTAGCGCTTGCGATGACTGGGTGATTACGTTTGCAAAAGTTTTTCCCAAACTGAAAATGAGGGTGGCACAGATGTTTTTTACATACTATTTAATTCATTAGAAATAATAATGTTGACAGCAGACGGTAGCCAAAGTACCTAATTATAAACAAAAATAATTTTGAATTTAATAAAGAGTGATTTACGGTGGGCTGAACATATTAATCATTTTTGAAGTAGAAAGTAAATAAGTACAACACTTTAAGGACTATTATCACAGAAAGCGCCTTCCATAGGCGTATCGTTAATTTCGCTTCACGAGATGATATATTTGTGTTTTTACAAGAATAGGATATTCAGATTGATCTTTTCTTCATTAGAATCACTTATGTTTTATCTAACTTGTTGTTCATTATGCATATAGTTATCCCACTGGATTTCTTCATTTCTGAAGTCACAGACACACCTTGATTTAATCTATGTCACCATCGTCCCGACCTTATTAAAAAATCGTTTTATAACAGGTTCCTATTGAGCATATCCAGACGACGAAACCAGTGGAATTATCAGCAGCTACTCAGCAGGAACCACCAGATTCGAAGATACTTGAAATGGTATTGCATGATTGTATTGGAACCACAGCGAATCAGTGACCGTTGGAAACGGCCTTGCCATTTTTGCCTGGAGATGGAAAAGATTTAACAAACTTATTAGTTGCTCGAATATCTCAATATATGAAAACTTAGAGTTCAAAGTAGCTTCATAAACTTCACTTAAACTCCACGCGTTTAAAATATAGCGTTAATATGTTTTTAGTTAAAAAAGTTCGTTATTAATTAAATTTCAAAGTACGTAATATGAAATTAAAATATGCCATTATTCCATAGTAGATCAAGGGATTTAAAAATGAGTAAAAATTGTAGAAAATGTTTCAGAAAGCTAAATCGCATATACGTTATTAAATCCTGTTGGCCTCAGAGATATTAAATTGTTACCTATTGCACATGGAGAAAAAAGTAACACTCATTTTAGCTCGAGGTGCTTATTGGGCTCTCGACGCGGATTTCCTCGAGTAGTCAGCTATTTTTGTATTGCAAATGGAACTTTTTTTATAATCAAATAGCTGTAATGCTGGTAAAACAATGTTTGCATAAATAGTGACCTTTGTCTACCAGTAAATACATAATTTTAATGATTATAGTTGATAAAATTCCATAAGAATTCTTTTGATATGTGTCTGTGAATCATTTATTAGGAATAGGGCAGTCTCGAGGTGAAATGTCGCGAAATGTAGCTCTATTTTAAAACTTAAGTTTAACTTTTTTATTTTTTATCGACTTTTCTTGACATTATCCTCAATTAGTTGTAATTATGGTAATTAACACCGTGTGGTTGAATAATTTTAAGTCAAAACTATCTTCATAAATTTTGACACTTGCCTGTTGAGTTTTAAGACAGTAAGTTTGAGAAAAATGGATAGAACCAATGAAGGTTCTTATTGGATGATGCTGCTAAACTCCACAAAGTTACATTAAGTCCTTTAGATCAAGTTTTGGTAGTGAAGTCACATCAGGGAAGACAGTGGACATGGTTTGCAAAAGTTCGTCTTGAACGTGCATCAGCGATTAGTTAATCATGTGAATGTCTACTAAAATCTGTCATAATTCCCAAAAACATCCATGCTAAAGGTAAAATGATTCAACAAGTTCGACATGTGACTTACAGTGAGATAGAAGCAGCTGTTGGCAACCCTCAGACTGCAATACATTCGAATTTGCATGCACAGTTATTGGTGAACATTGTTACAGGTGGTGTTGGTGTTCCAAGATGAACCGAATCCCACAGAATTTTGTCGCCCACGAAGAAAACCCAAGAACACAATTGATTGTTTGTTTGGCTGTATAGGACACGACTCAACAATTCCCTAAGAGGATCGAGGAACAGTTACCACTGAATGGTATAGAGATATGTTCGCCAAAAGTCATAGACAAAATCAGAAAAAAAAAAACGAAAACATCGCGTTATTCTTTATCATGACAATGCCAGCTTACACACAGAACGTCAAACTGTTTACTATTTTAAGGAAAAAAATGTTGAAATTATGTCTCATTGTCCACATTCGCCTGAAACAAAAAAAAAGAATAAATGATGGTCTACCAAACCTATCATAATTCCAAAAAAACATCGATGCTAAGCGCAAAATATTTGAACAAGATCGGCATGCGACTTAGAGTGAGATAGAGGGATCTCTTGGCATCTCGCAGACTTCAATGCATTTGATTTTGCATTAACATTTACGTGTTAGTGAAAAAAAAAATGTTCCATATGGTTTCTACATCATTACAACTTGATTCAAGCTAAAAGTTGCTCCAGTCAATTGGTGTGAGGAAATGCCAAACAAATTCGATGGAATAACGGCCAAGCAAACAACATCATCACAGGTGATGAACCATGGGTGCATCTTGCTGGAAAACAAGCAACAATCTAAAGTGTGGGATGTACGAAAGTTGTTCGCGCACGAAGCACTACCAAGAATATGATTGCTTGTTCAGCTGTATATGACACGTCGCAATAAATCCCTTAAAGAATCCAACAACAGTTAGCACTGAATGGTATACAGTAATTTGTTTACCAAAAGTCATAGACTAAATCAGGGGAAAAAACCGAATAGTTCGCGTTATTCCTCATCACTATACTATTCGAAGACACCCAACCTCGTGAGATGATGATTCAAATGAAAATTACCAGTGGAAAGTCTAACTAGGCAGCGCAGATGGGATCTATTCATACCCAAGAACTCCCTGGCCTGATTTCGATGGGTTAATAAACTTCTTCGAATGTACTATGCCTGGAAAATTTTGCCAAAAGTTCTAAACTTTTGTCCTCATCCAGGTATTAAGTATGTATTTGGTTTTAGCACTGCCAGTTGCGTGTTTTGGTCCGATGTTCTTTTTCAGTCCCTTCTATTTCCAGAGAGTTGGCTATTTTATTTCCCTTTAGAACAGGGCCAGGAATCCAGACAAGAGTCAGATTATTGTTTCTCCCGATATAAGCGAGTGTGTTTTGACAATTCTACACTGTTCTTGATGGGAATCTTGGTGAACTTAGACCCCTTATGACCGCTTGGCTATCTGAACTTCCCGCACAGAGCTTCTGCTAGAGGTCCTGAGCCTACAGATCAATTCCCAGAACTTCTGCCGGGAATACAGTAGTTTGGGAACCCAGACTTTTTGTCTTGGGTCTGCTTCCATAAACTCCGGCACCTGTACCTGCGTTTGGCTTTGAGCCATCAGTACGCCAGCAATAGTCCGCGCTTTGCAACTTCTTCATTCAGGACCCATTGATCTCTCCTGGGAAACCTAGTTTTATAAGACATATCATAGTTTGCATTACATCAGAGTTCAGGCTCAATATGCTGTGAGTTGGGCTAGGCTGGGTGGTGCATATGTTGCTTGTTAATTCTAATTCGACGGAGAGCTTCCTTTAACTTCCCTGGTAGAACATGGAGAAGTATCTTTATACCCTAATAGATAGTTGATTTTGTAGAATCACAAAATGTGCCCTAATAAAAGTGTTTTTCACGGGAGATTATGTAATAAAACAAAGTTATGAATCAATTTCCATTGGACGAAATAATTTTCCCATATAGTATAAAGTGAGTTTTCCCACAAAAGATTTTATTGCACACCAAGTGGCTGGTGTATCCAGGAAAAGCCAATTTCCATTCATTAAGTGTGTAGATTCATTTTCTGAACTCTGGGAATCTCTATACGAAGGCGGCGCTAACATTGTAGAGAAATCCGTTCATCCAACTATGATTACACTCCGTTTGTAAAGGAAGTGTAATCCTAATTTAAAGTTCTTGGAAAGTTTTTGCTACCAAGATAATCGTTAAGCATAATAATTTTGTTGTTGTATAATGGCGCTATAGCTAAACTTTTGTAGATGTGGTTTATGTAGTAAACTTTTTAATAATTTTTTATTGTGCTTTTAATTTTCATGATATTTATAACTAACTCTATAATTGTTTAGCAATGCTGTTTTATTTTTTAATTATACCCTCGCTGCTACATAAATGACTGGTTGGCCCCCTTTTTGTAATTTTCAAAATCTTTTAGAATTGCTGCGTTCAATAAAATTCTGAATAAATTGAAACATGTTTCACAAAACATAATAGTATGTCGTATTTTTGTAATTATTGTATTGACAGATTTTCACAATTGTTAACAATTGTTTTAGCTTGTGAACTCTTGTTGGAGAGCTGTCGGGTTTGTTTCAGATCGATATAGATATAGAATTAATAACACTCTTGTTGAAAGGGTAAGAACTACAACATTTCTTGGCCTACAGATGGATGAGAATCTGTCCTGGCGTGAGCACAGCGACTAATTTGTATCCAAAATGAACAGGTCTTGTATTTGACGAGAAATTTGTCGAATGTCAAGAGAGCAATTGTTTAACGTCTACTTTACTCATGTTAGAGAGTAGGCTATACGGTACGGAATTTGATTCTGGAGTACATATGATCCAGACGGTTTTCGTGCTACAAAAGCGGGTGGTTCGATGCATTGCTCCCGAGGATCATCTTGTAACCCCTTTTTTATCTCCTGTGAAATACCTACAGTACTGTTGGGAATAATTGTTTTAGATTAAATACATAGCAACCGGGACCATTTAGCGACAAATAGGAGTTAACCATTATGTCAGTAAATTGTGGTCGTTTCCCTGAACAACTCAAGAGGGCACTTGTTGTCCCTGTATATAAAAAAGGAAATAGCAGAGTTGAGAATTACAGGCCGATAGCTTTGTTGAGTACTATATCCAAAATAATTGAGAACCTTGTGGCGGAGAGAATCTTCCAGTTTTTGAATGTTCGTAATGTGTTGAGTGGATGCCAGCATGGTTTCAGGCAGGGGTTCTCCACTGAGCCGTGCACCTGTGAGTTTGTCCAGCATGTGCACAGCTTGACCGATGGTGGCTCTTATGTGATTGCATTGTTATTTGATCTCTCAAGTTCATTTCATATGGTTGATAAAAACTTTTTGGTATACGTGGTCGTATAAACAAATTCATATCTGAGTGACAGAAAGATAGCAGTCAAAATTGACTCGGTGGTGTCAAGTTTTCAGGACATTGATTTGGGGACTCCTCAGGGCAGCATACTTGGTCCACTGCTTTCTTACTTTACGTTAACGATCTTCCTATGAATATAACGCATGGTTCCCTTTATATGTATGCTGATGACACCACCATATTATTGTCTGATAGGGATCCTGAAGTCCTCAAGCAAAAGATCAATGTCACACTCAGTGAGTTTAAGAACTGGTGCCAGAAAAATCGACTGATCATCAATTACGATAAGACAGTCGCTTTGCACTTTGATAGATACAGCGCTCTGGACTTTGATATCAGTTTTCATCAGATCCGATTATCGATGTCAAGGTCCACCAAATTGTTGGGATTGTTCATGGATTCTGATTTGAGCTGGGTAACACACGTGGACCACCTATGTAAAAAGATAAGCAAAAGCATGTTGAGTTCCTTGAGGACTTTCATCAATTTGAGTGCATTAATCACTGTTACTATGCATTAGTTTATTCGGCGATCTCGTACGGGATAAGGGTCTGGGCAAGGAGTACTGAAATTGACAGAGTTTTCATACTCCAGAAACGAGCAATTAGGTGTATTTTCAATATACCTTACAGAGCCACCTGTAGAGATGCTTTTATAAATAATGGTCTTCTCACAGTTACATCTATCTACCTATACAAGTTATTGTCTTATATTTTTAAAAATAAAAATCATATCCCTACATGTGGGTACTCTACTAGAGGAAGGGACCAATAATTGCATTTCCCTCGCCCGGGGCATGAATTCCTCAAGAGATCGCCGACATATATGCTGGTTGCCATTATTACAATCTTCTCCCCGTAGACATAAGGAGCTACCAATCAGAGACTATTTAAAAAAAAGTTAAAATTCTTTTTGACGAGCAACGTATTATATAATTTGCAAGAGTTTGCTGCTGTGGCTCAATAATTTAATTCTTGTGTTTTCCTTTGTGTGATTTTTGCTGTCTTATCTGTGTTGCCTGTTGTCTAGAGTTTTTATATATATTGTGTATTTTATATTGTAGATTATATTGACGCGTTTATGTACAAAAGAATGTGAAATTATAATTATTGTTGTTCTCATTATTTTAGTTCAGTTTTTGTATGTATCTTTCTTTGTTGTGTTATTTTAGTTTTACTTGACGTGCCAATGTACTTGTTAATGTACCAATTTATGGTTAATAAAGATATTATTATTATTCATTTATATTGACGAATCCAAAGTAATATATTTCCCTATGGTCTTATATTATTATTATTATTAACTTCAAAAACAGTTCTAGAAATAAAAACAAAACGATTATACTGTTATTTTATTGATTGCCGTCAAATATTTAGAATCTACGTAACTATGTACCATGAAACAGGACACAAAGCGATTTTATCTGATCGTAAAAACGACTATACTCGTAGCAGGAAAATAGCTTTTACCCGAGCTATCGATTTCGCATTCCCAAACTGATTGTTCCTAAGTAAATTTTTCGTTAGAGCCATTAACTGGGGCTAAACTGCTGATAACTTTCAACAGTGGAAAGAGAAACGATCGGTCAATTGAGTTTATTTAGCGAATATTTCGAGTTTTTAGTGCATTTTCCGTACTGAATTTGTCTTAATAAATTGCTGCTATCATTATTTTTTAAATTTACACAATATAAACTGTTCTCAAGGCACGAAATGTAAACGTAATATTTCTGTTAACTTTCTGTCATGTACCTTACAAGTTTATACAAACCTGGTGAGAGAATTACAAAAAAGACGACCACCAATGAGTAAATTCTGGGGTAATTCTTCAAGAGAAAATCACAAAAAGCAGGGTTGCGCTGTAATCTTAGGAGTAATTTGTTGGACGCAGCGCTTCTTAGTATAATTTCTGTTGTGAAAATGACAAAAACGAGGGCAATATACTATATGGAAAAATTATTTCGTCCAATGGAAATTGATTCATTAACTTAGTTTGTTAGGGCCACATTTTGTGTTTTTACAAAATCTGGAAAGAAATCAAAATTATAGAGAACAAACTATTTTATTGCTTTTCAAAATACAACAGACCAGTTTCCAGCAGAGATCAATGGGTCCTGCATAAGGATGTTGCAAAACGCGGACTATTGCTGGTTTACTGATGGATCCAAGACAAACTCAGGTACAGGTGCCGGAGTTTATGGAAGCAGACCCAAGACAAAAATTTCACAAAGTCTGAGTTCCTACGCTACTTTATTCCTCACTCTGGTCTGGATCCCTGGCCCTGTTCTAAAGGGAAATCAAATAGCCGACTCCCTGGAAAGAGAAGTGGCTGAAGAAGTACAGAATACGCAACTGGCAGTGCGAAAACGAAATACCGATTTAATACCTGGATGAGACAAAATTATCCAGGCATAGTACATTCGAAGAAATTTATTAACCCATCGAAATCGGGCCAGGGAGTTCTTGGGTATGAGTAGATCACATCTGCGCTGCCTATTTGGCCTATCCACTGGTCACTGTCGTTTAAATCAACATCTCACGAGGACTCTACTCCAAAACATGAAATTTTAACTTTGAAATTTTTGTCGTTTTTTCTATCGTTGTGTCGATCTTAGGGCCACTTGATCACCGAGGGACATCGTGTATTATAAGCCAAGTTACCGGACAACTTGTAGATACCTAATGCAATTACTGAAATAGAATTACAAAAACTAACAAACTCTTGTCACTGGAAGAAGATAAATGTTCATGTGCTGACACATAAACAAAACGAAACATGTCCGACTGCTAAATAAAATTAGGCTGTATTAGGACAGACGCTGCCACCCTTCTGCCCGCAGCTATTATTATGTTTGCGGAATACGGAATAAAATCCATGAACCCTACCAGGTCGTCTTGGATTATTTGGAAATTAAATTTAGACTGGAAACTTCAATAAAATAGAGCTAAGGGAAGGTAGGAAACATAAACGAAGTACAAGTTAATGTTTAGAGGAGATGAGAGTTTAAGATCTAGATTTTCTAACTATTTTAATGAATCGCCAAAATTATAATATCTAAAACATTGTCTGGTTGACTTTATCAATGATCTGCCGATGCCGATATTTCCTCAGCCCTTAGGTATTGAGATATTTTCTAAGAAAACAAATATGATTTCTTAACCAATACACATATAAAAACTAATTGATTATTAAAAAAATCAAAATTCTTCCATTTATTTAAAAAAAAATCCCGATGGCAGCCAGTCGGAAAAGTAGATTTCCGATTTTTGATTTATATTATTTTTTATTTATATTTAGTCTACCACTGACACGTACTATTAATAAACAAATAATATAATATTCTGACAGTCGCCAAATATAACCAAAGTGTCATATTGACAGTTATTTTTACTGAAATACCCATTATACTATAATACATACGTAAGTACGGTCTTATTGTTATTTCACCAGGTGTTTATTTGTCAAAAATAATTACAGGTGTAGCGGGTGATGATATTTTTTTTATTTTTTGTTACTTTATATTAACTTACATTTACTTAAATATGCCAGCGATGAAAAAAGTTATTATTAGTTATTAAGTTCTGCAGTGTGTTTGAAGATGTCTAGTGCAAAAGCCGTTTCAGGCAGTAGCCGAAAATGTTTGCCAAAAATAATTGTTAAAAGTTAAAATCATGAACTTTAACCGGCGTTCCTGAAAGTACAGTGTGGCAAATTGTAAATAATACTCTAAAGCCTAGAAAAGTACGAAAAGACAGTGGTGCACCTAAATCTGTTGATTTATACAATGAAGATTTAATCCGTTTGCGATAAAATTGCAGAGGTTCACGAAATAATTCGGCTTCCGCCATGTTATTGCATTTTTAATCCGATCGAGTTAATATGGCATAAACTTAAGTCTAATATACGCGCGGACAATAATACACCAACTTTAAATCCTAGTGTAATTGTACTGATAAAAACAGAAGTCGAAAATGTAACCGTTGAAAACTGGAGAAACTGTACTGAACACGTTAAAAAAATTGAAAATTCTTACACTGAACTGAAAAAGTACGTGATATTAATAAAAAAGTGCTTTAAATCAATGAACGTCAACATTAAATTTGAGCCGATGATGGGTGACATTAATACAATGAACGTTCGTACATAAATTCGG
The DNA here is from genome assembly GCA_911728435.2 of Apoderus coryli. Classification (NCBI taxonomy): domain Eukaryota; kingdom Metazoa; phylum Arthropoda; class Insecta; order Coleoptera; family Attelabidae; genus Apoderus; species Apoderus coryli. Next base: position 12,823,998 of record OU452209.1, on the reverse strand, counting down.
TAGCGAATTCTGTACGTTGAATTAATAAATAAAGAACATAAATTTATGCTCGCCGGTTATTGATCTTACGAATGATGGACATTAATTTATAACTCCTGTACGTTAAAACGATGTTACCAGGTTGTTAATGTTACGAACGATGAAGATTAGTTTATGTCTCCAATACGTAAAACCGATGTTAGCTGGTTATTAATGTTACGAACGATGAACATTAATCTATGACTTTTGTACATTAAACCGATGTCTGAAGGTTATTAATGTTACGAACGAGAAACATGAATCTATGACTTTTTTACGTTAAACCAATGTTAGCTGATTATTACATTGGGTTATAATAATTGTTTTACGTAATTGTGTTCGCCGGGAAGTATTATTACGAAAGATTGAGATTATTGTTCTGTATTCAATCAATAATCGCGAGCATATAGGTACATATGTATTATGTGTACTGCAAAGTGCAGTATGGTTCAAATATACTAGTACCAATGGTTAGAGAATTTAAAAGCCCAAATAAGACTCAAAATTATCTTGCTGTACGTCCATTGATTTGATGCACCTGCTTTGTAAATAAATTAAATTATATTTGTACGACACTCGAAATCTAAAGGCTTTATTTTTAATTTAGTTAATATTAAATGCTAAACATGTCAGATTTGTCTGTCGTCTGAGGTGAAAAGGGAGAAAAAACTATATTTGGAAACTAAAGTCCGCGGAAATTCTTCTAAACAGAATTGAAAATTATTACGAGATCTAAACAATTATGCAAGGGAAAATATCACAATACCGTCTTTTATTCATGATGTTGATAATATTAATGATGTTTTTGTGGCCACTTCTACCAACAATCCGGACCCAGGAACGATCAATTTTTACTTAGGTAAGAAAATTAGGCCTGATATTAACTTTTGTAACAAATGATACCTAGTACGCCCCTGTCGTGTCACTGCACGTGTGCTTTTCGGCAACTCTTTGACTTTAGACTATCGCGTACCGCATCCTTTGACTTTAGATTTTATTCTTTTCTCCGGTCGTTGTGTAATTGAATTCAGTCGAACACTAGATTTTGCAGTAGATGCACTATAAAATTTATTTCATTCTATTTTAAACATAATCTTTTAATTTGTAGTTATACTAGTTAATAAATAATTTAAACATATATAGTGTTTACCCAACTTTAATCTGTTTCAAAAACCCCTAACAAAAAACCCCTAAAAAAAAGCTTAACAACATCAAAGCTTGCAACAATTGGCGCTCAACTCGTGGCCAGAAGAAAGTTGGATTATAATTATTATTTAGTGATCGGTATACCTATAAGTATTTAATTGTTGTTGTTCTGCGTGAGTTATCGGCAAACACATAACAAACGTGAAAATTAAAGACAATATTACTAATTTATCTGTTGTTAACGTGAAAATAAATACTCATGTTAAACAAATTTGTAATATAAGAACGTCTTTGTGTGTTAAATTAAAGTGTCTACTATACGATTTGATTTTGGAGTGAAAATATACCGGTTGTCCTGTTTTCAATTTGGAATTCGTAATTCGTTTTGGTAGCATTGGAGCACGGCTTGTTACGATTCAGGTGAAAATCCGTAAGCGACAAGGTAAACGTCATAACAAAAATCAGAAACTGTAAGTACATTTAAATTACGTATTAGTTGTTTTATTCAAGTTCAACACGGAACGTAAACACTGTTATTGGTTGCGGAGTAATCCTGTTAATTTGACGAACAATACAAACATGGCAGAACAAGTACCCGCAAATCTTGTGTTTACCAATGAACAATTTCAAGCACTTTTAGCGACTTTAGCGCTCGGTAACCAACCAGTTCCGGTAAATCAAAATTTAAACGGTAACCTTGCTAATTGCCCTTCGCGTTTCGATGGTTCGGGTGATTCAGACGTAAAAGCTTTTATCAATGCCGTAGAAATTTACAAGGAATGTATGCATGTTTCCGATGAAAATGCATTAAAAGGTCTCCCTATGTTATTGCACGGTTTTGCAGCTAACTGGTTCGTTGGTGTTAAATCGACTTTAGCGACATGGAAAGACGCAGTGGAATTATTTAAAGGCACATTCGGTCCGCAGAAACCTCCTTATCGTGTATATAGAGAACTCTTTGCTTACGAACAGGACGCACATACAAAAACTGACGTGTTTATCTGTAAATGTCGATCAATACTCGCACAATTACCGAATAATACGCTCGATGAAAATACGCAGTTAGATATGGTATACGGACTCTTACATGCTAAAATTAGAGAAAAAGTTCCCCGTGATAAGGTTGATAATTTTCAAGAACTTTTAAAACAGTCTCGACTTGCGGAAGAAACATTTGAACTTTGTACGGATAACAAAACTAACGCGAGTGATCAGAAACTTATAAAAAAGCGATGCTCTTATTCTAAATATACAGGACATATTAAAGACGAGTGTCGAAAACTACAAAATAACAATATTAAACCTAATACTTCTAATAATACCAATAACGCTAATAACAATGCGGGTAAAGTAGACGTTTCGAACACTTCCTCGGATGTTCAGCAACTTACAACACCATTGTCGTGTTATGGATGTGGAAAACCGGGTTACATGCGTTCTAATTGCCCAACTTGTAAAATCAAAAACACAGAGACTTCTTCAATTGACTTTTGTAGCTTTAGTGCCGAAATTTCTCCGCGACCGCGACCAACACTTTTAATAAAAATTAACGAGTTTATCGGTACGGGTATAATTGACACTGCTGCGAAACAAAGTGTAGCTGGATCTACGTTGTACCAGTTGCTAAAGCGTTGTGACCATCAATTTAATAAACAGCAACTAATTGTCAAATTGGCAGATGGTAGTGAAAAATTAGAAAATGTATTGGTAACCCAAGTGAATGTGATACTACAAGGGCGAACCATACCTACAAATTTCATCGTTCTCCCTGACGCGCAAAATTATACACTATTAGGTATAGACTTTGTGAATGATGCTAAACTTACTTTAAATGTATCAGATCATGTTTGGAACTTTAACGATTGTGAAAGTCAGAAATTTAAACTTTATTTTGAAAATCATTATCCCACTTCTGAACAAGAAATTCTGGAACTATCAAGCATTGAGACATTGCGTGATGATGAAGGAACCATGCTAGATGATAGACAACGTGACACGCTTAATCGTTTAATAAAAAATAACGAAGATATCTTTAAAGCGGGGGGAGATCCTACTCCCTATGCTGTACATTACATTAACACAGGCGATCACCCACCTATCTCTGTACCGCCTTATCGATTATCCTCAGCAAGAAAGCAGATACTTAAACAAGAAATTGACAAACTCCTAGAAGACCAAATTATTGAGGAATGCGAAAGTCCGTGGGCAGCTCCAGTGGTGATGGTACCCAAGGATGGAAACAAAATTAGACTGTGTGTTAATTACCAAAGACTAAACAAAATTACTGTAAGTGATAAATATCCACTACCTAGAATGGATGACCTATTACATTCAACCAAACGTACCTATTTTATGACAACGATTGATTTACGCTCCGCTTATCATCAGATTAGTGTAAATGAGGCTGATCGCGACAAAACTGCATTTGTCACGCCCTTTGGAACTTATCGCTATAATCGGATGCCCTTCGGCTTGAAAAATGCCCCGGCGGTATTTCAACGCCTGATTGATCGGTTTCGTAATGGTCTTGGAAATATTCAGGTATTAGCCTATTTGGATGACCTAATAGTGCTATCCAGTTCTTTCGATGAACATATCAGAGATCTTCAAACAGTGTTTGCGCGACTTCGCCAATTCAAACTGCGCGCAAAACGTGAAAAGTGTGTTTTCTCATGTGCAAAAGTTAAATATCTCGGACACATTATCTCCTCGGAAGGAATTTTGGTCAACCCGGAGAAAACCTCAGCTATTGCGAATCGGTCTGCACCGCGAAATAGTAAAGAAGTTCAATCGTTCCTTCAGACATGTAGTTGGTATAGACGTTTCGTAAAAGACTTTTCGAAAATTTCGCGTCCACTCAGTGATTTGACTAAGAAGAACGCTACCTTCAAATGGACCGCGGAACATCAACATGCATTCGAAACATTAAAAACGGCTTTGGTTACAGCACCAATTCTCCAGCAAAATGATGAGACGAAGCCTTACATACTGCGTACTGATGCAAGCGCATATGCATTAGGTGCTGTTTTGCTTCAGGGTGAGGGGGAAAATGAGCATCCAGTTGAATACGCCAGTAGACTCCTTACCAGTGCTGAAAGAAATTACTGTACGTCAGAAAGAGAAGCATTAGCAGTAGTTTGGGCCCTAAACAAACTTCGTGGATATATCGAAGGTGCTTCAATTACTGTACAGACCGACCATCAACCCTTACGATGGCTGTTAGACTTAAAGTCACCAACGGGTCGATTAGCTCGTTGGGCACTCCAAGTTCAAAGTTACGATATAAAAATTGAATATCTACCTGGAAAACGTAATGTTGTGGCAGATACTTTATCCAGACCACCTTGCCAACATAACGATACTGAGAGCTGTGATATTTGTACAATATCAATAGAGATACCAAGGCGATCTCCTTATGACATACGTACAGAACAACTAAAAGATCCTGAGTTAACCAAAATCATAAAAAGTTTTGAGGATCAAACGAATCAAGAATTTGCAAAATGGACTGACCGCGGTTATCTTCTAACAAATGGTGTACTTTACCGATATTCTTCAGAGGAAGATAACGAAGAGGCGCAACTTGTAGTACCTGGTCATGAAAGAGAGCACATCTTAAAAGAATATCACGATTCTCCCACTGCAGCTCACTATGGGGCAGAACGTACTATACAACGAATAGCAAAACGTTATTATTTTACTGGAATGCGACGATTTATCACCGAATATGTTAAGAATTGTCCAGATTGTCAGCGATACAAAGCTACAAATCAAAAACCTGCAGGACTACTTCAAACCCCGATTTATGCTCAACGTTTCGAAACAATTTCCATTGATTTGTTTGGAAGCTTACCTGAAGATGAGAATGGAAACAAATGGATCTTCATTGTAGAAGATGTTTCTACGAAATGGGTTGAATTATTTCCTTTACAACATGCGACATCAGAAGCTTGTGCAAAAGTGCTGATCAATGAAATATATTTGCGATTTGGACTTCCTCGTAAAATTATTAGTGATAACGGAACTCAGTTTGTAACCGATATTATGCAACAGGTTTGTTTTGTGTTGGGTATAAAAGAAACTTTTACACCATTATACCATCCCGCCGCGAACATGGTTGAAAGAAAGAACCGTGATCTGAAGCCTAGACTCGCTATTCTAGTGGGTGATAATCACTCTGAATGGTCAGATAAGCTACCAATGATTCGTTTCGCCATGAATACTGTCCGGAGTGAGGCAACGGGACAGACCGCAGCATTCTTGACTTTTGGAAGGGAACTCCGAACACTAGATGATGTGCGAACAGATCTGAAGTCGATCATCGAATCTGAGAACTTCGTACCGCAAATTACACCCTACTTACAAAAGATGATTCAAACCTGGAAAGATGCTCGCTCAATTAATGAAAAGCAGCAGGATAGACATAAGACTTACGCAGACGATAGAAGAAGACAGAGCCAACGGTATGAAATTAATGATAAAGTTTGGGTGACCACCCATACAACAAGTAAAGCCCATAAGAAGAAAACTTCAAAGTTCGATCCAAAACGTGATGGACCATTTAAAATAATACGCCAGGTTAGCCCTGTTAGTTACGAAATCGCCAATGTTAATTCAGACACACCCCTAGGCGTTTATCATGTGTCCGCCCTATCTCCCGTTCATGGTACGGTCGAAGAAGAACCGGTTGTTGGTTTCAGGAAACGAGGCCGTCCACCTAAGACTCCAAATGCTGGTCCCTCCACGAGACGTCGTCGGAACCAGGGGGGGAGAATGTAACAAATGATACCTAGTACGCCCCTGTCGTGTCACTGCACGTGTGCTTTTCGGCAACTCTTTGACTTTAGACTATCGCGTACCGCATCCTTTGACTTTAGATTTTATTCTTTTCTCTGGTCGTTGTGTAATTGAATTCAGTCGAACACTAGATTTTGCAGTAGATGCACTATAAAATTTATTTCATTCTATTTTAAACATAATCTTTTAATTTGTAGTTATACTAGTTAATAAATAATTTAAACATATATAGTGTTTACCCAACTTTAATCTGTTTCAAAAACCCCTAACAAAAAACCCCTAAAAAAAAGCTTAACAACATCAAAGCTTGCAACACTTTGCATTTACAATGGTGGATCATGGGGAGATACTTGATGCATTGCTTGGGATTAAGTCAAATGCTGTAGGCAGTGACATGATCAGTATTGATATGCTAGTAGTAGTAGTTGTCCGTTTATAATGCCCTTTATACAGCATCTAGTTAATTACTATATAGAAACGAGGAACTTCCCAACATGTTGGAAAGAAGCCAATGTCATTCCAATCCCAAAACTAAAACTGCATCAACATTTAGGATCTTATAGACCGATTAATATACTCCCAGCGATCTCCAAGGTTATTCAGAGAGTGATCTGCAATCAAATGAAAACATATCTTGATGGGCATGGGTTGTTGTCGGAGGTCCAGTCTGGGTTCCGTCAGGGTCACAGTTGCTCCACGACATGACTTAAAATACTGGATGATGTATTGGGTCGATTGACGGCATTGCTGCTGTTGGACTACGCAAGGGGCATTTGAGCGCATTGGTCATGGTTTGCTGCTGGCCATTGTGGGTTACCTGGGCTTTGGGGAGTCTGCTGTGTCTCTACTCGGAACATATGTGAATGATAGAAGTCAGGTTGTCATTTTGGGAACGGCAGTGTCTGGGCCCAGGACATTGCGTAGTGCCGCAGAGCATCCAGGAATCATTGCCTTTTTTATGTATCAGGGTTTTTGTTGTTGTTATTATTATGCAGTTATCTTTAGTATTGCTAATATGTTAAGCTAGGAGGCTGTGCATCGACTTCGCCTTTTGTGTAACTTTTCTAAGTTCTCAATAAAGTCATTTATTATATTATTATTATTAATCAAAATAACAGGTTTTTAAGTAAACAGTGTGCGCCTTTAGAATGGACTTATAGAACCCATAAGTACGGTTGAATTGCAGATTTTCTTCCTTTAAGGTTTATTATATGTTCTTCTATTTCTTGAACTGTTTTAGCACAAAATAAAAAAGATTCTTGAGAGTCTTTTATTGTGTACTTTAAATGGCTTATCTTTCAACTGGCACCTTTGGAACATAGCTTAGCGGATAGCACTAAATATCCATGAAGAGCCCATAAAATTTCTCCCCTCGTATCGGCGGGTTTTCAACATTACAAAGGAATACCGCACTGTGTTTTTTTTCGTTTTAAACTGACTTTAGTTTTGTACTTTACTAAATGGTACTTATATAAAAGGATTACTACTTACCTTATATTTCTACATTTGTTGTATTATTTGGGAACAAATTTTAAAAATATATTTTGGAACACACTTCACTTTTCAACTCTATACATTTAACTAAACAAAACAAAAAGGACGCGTAAACAAATAGTCTATGAGAATGTCATAATGTCAATGTTTTGAGTATTCAGTCTATGGTCCGGGTGCATTGATTTGCGCGCGTTATTCAGAATTTAATGGTTAGGTTCGTAAAACTAATGCTTACCATCCATTGAATCAACGATGATCGTTTATTAGTTTTTATGTTCGCTGTTCATGGGTGTATGATTTACAAATTATTGTGTTAAAGGCGAAGAGCATAAATTAATAAATTTAAAACATTGAAGCAATAAATAGTGACATTATATTGATGAAAAAAAAACATAAATTTTCGATGTCTTGCATTTATTGATTAATGTTTCATCGTACATTGTTTCTATGTATGAAATTATTAACTTATGATCAAAATTCATTGTAACAGTGACCAATTCATAATATTAATGTTCAAAATATTGATGACAACCATTCATTGGTTTTACGTACAATATTTTTTTCAGTGTATCGATCTATGTACCTATATAAAATAGCCTAGAACCTGAAAAAAGAATTATTATTAATTTGGAAGATAGTAGTGATAACGAAATTGATTTAGAGTAAGATATGGTGTGTTTTATTTTGTTCATAAATGCTGTTAAAATATAGTATTACTGCAAATTTTTGTTTGTTTATTTAATTCCCAACCAACTTTACACATTAGTAAAATGAGCAATCGACGCCTTTATGCAATAATTTATATAAAAATTTAACAGCATGAATTTTACGTCTCCCAGCTAACGTTTGTAATTAATTCAATTCGTAACAATCAAGCATCATGGTTGCACCCCCTAGCAGGATAGGCACCATCGTCTCTATACGCTAAATACTGTGCAAGCCGTCCCTGAACAGATTAGACTCCATACCAATGAGGAAAAATCAAGCCTAGAACGAACAAAAGTGAAGTATATACAATATCAATTGATACAGGTCAAGAAAATCTTGGATATTTTCAATGATGAATCCAAGTATTTGGGAAGCAGACGCTACAATTTTGTTGATATGAGGCAACAAGATCATCTCTGCGTCAAATATCACTCCCAAGTCCCTAACTTGTCTCATCGGGCTGAGGGTCTCACCGCAGAGAGTCTATTCATAAACCAAAGGATCTTTAAATTTAGAAAATGACAGGAAATTACACTTTGATATGTCAAGTGAGAGTCTATAACTAAAACACCAAGAGGAAAGTAGTTCCACATCATGTTGACGCGCCACGCAATCTTCTAAATTGTTCACGGCCAGGAAGATTTCAAGATCGACAGCATATGCAAGTTTGCTACATCGAAATGATTTTATGAAGTTATCAGATACGATTTGACCCCTGGGGTACACCAGATGTCAGTGCATACTCTGTAGATCTGACTCCGTCACATTCTACGTACTTTGTTCTGCCTAATAAATAGGATCGCAAAAGTTTAAGAAGCCGAGACGGAAAGTCGAAAATTTCTCATTTTACTAACAGTAAAAAATTATCTACTTGGTCAAAAGCCTTCCTAAAATCTAAAATTCAGATCGAAAGCTCAATTTTATTATAAAGAATAATTTTGAAAAATTGCAGAGAATCGGTACTGGTCTGTAATTGCAAAGTAAATTTTATGGACCACTCTTCAGTACCGGAGTAATTCGAGCTATCTCCATGAAGCCGGTATTCAAGATTATATCAAAAATATACAACAATGGGTTCGAAAGTGCGTAGATGCAGTCCCTAACAAGAAAACTCGGAATACCGTCAGTTCCAGAAGTAAATCTATCATGTAGCCGTTTACCTGAAAAAACTACATAAAGATACGACTGCGTTTACTATCTGGGAAGTTCATAAGCTAACTATCTACGAGAGCATAACTAGAACTATACTAAGAAATGACAGCCTGTGCATTGGTGCCACACGATGGATGGCGGTCTCTTCGACAAAAATACTGTTCTTAATTTCATTTTGTGGATACATCAATTGTCATCAATCTTCTTCAACTAGATTGCAGCGATAATAAAACTCGGAACTTTAACTATGACTGTAAGCAGTTAAAATCGAACATCTACGTAAAAAAAAATAAAAATGTATTATCCTGAATATATTTAAATGCTGCTACATTTATCACAACTTATCTCGACTAACTGCAACACTACTAGATAATAATAATATAAATCTCGTTTCCTCCAGAATTATTATTCCTTGTCACGTACGTACTTGTTATAGGATAATTGCTGACAGCAAAAACAGGAAATAATGAAGTCTTGAAGCGGGATAGTTACCTTGTTCGTGGGTTCGTCAATGAAAAACATTATAAATATTATTAGAACTTGTTGTTTTGTTAAATTGTTTATTGCGCTCAGCTTCAAACAGCTCTGTGTCTGCTCTCAGAATGGTGTGATCTAAATAGACTTCCTCTAAATCTGAACAAATGTAAGTCGGTGACATTTACAAGACGTCAAGATCCGTTTTTGCGAAACTACACCATCGATCATTCAAATTTGGAACGCTGCGCTTTAATCAAAGATCTTGGTGTATACTTGGATGGTGATTTATCTTTCAACTACCACATTGAGCAAGTTTCTGCTAATGCTTTGCGAATGTTAGGATTTATTTTAGGCAGACCAGAGAATTCAACAACATTGACTGCCTGAAAAGTCTCTATTTCGCCTTTGTTGTGTCTATTTTGGAATTCGCTACAATCATTTGGTCGCCCATCTACCGTGTTCATATACAGAGATTTGAGAGTATCCAACGTAAGTTTTTAAAATATTTGTCATTGTGTGAGCACGGCCTGTTACTGACAGGGTTCGGATTTCGGCCGTTAGCCGAGAGACGCATCTTCGCATCTCTGATCTTTCTTTTTAAGTTGATCAACAATATGTTGGATTGTCCTAGGTTGCTTCAGTAGCTATGGTTTCGTGTCCCTAGCGTAAAAAGGCCTGTAATTCGCTTTAGGTCGTTGAATAAGCTTTCTTGCGTTGGCCTCTGAATGTTTGATAAACCTTTTTGATTGTCTTAGCCTGGAGTGTATTTCCAGTAAGACTTAAGTTGTTCCTTTTCCCATCTCCGAAGTTCTTCCTTCATATGGCTTTTTGGAAGGCCAAAGATGGGTTCCGGGCTGCAGAACGGAGCGTTTGGGCCCTCTTTTGCAAGTTGGTCCGCCGCTTCATTCCCCTCTATGCACCCATGTCATAGTAATCTTTTTCCCCTGAGCTGCCAGTTGCTTTAGGGTCTGTTTGCATTCCCATGCTAGCTTTGACGTGAAGGTGTAAGACCTCAGTGCTTTTAACGCAGCTTGACTGTCTGACATAATATTGATCTGCCGTCCCGGGATGCCTCTCTGCAGGCATTCTTGAGCGCAACGATTAATAGCGTTGATCTCTGCTTGGAATATAGTGGGACTTTTCCCGAGAGATTCAGAGAGCCTGCAATTAGGTCCGTACACTCCCATGCCTGTGTTCCCTTCTATTCCTTTTGAGCCGTCCGTATACCAGACGGATGTGTTTTCTCGGAATCGTGGTTCATCATTTACCCAATTTTGACGGTCTGCAATGACCACTTCAAACTACCATATAATTGGGACTATACTTTTTTTTTAGTTTCTTGTCATATTTTGTCTACGTTACCCTTATTTTTTTATAATTTTAACAAATATTTTCTTGAGATGAGTTTCACACACAAAGTACCATATAGATTGTAGATTTTTTTATCGGAGTCGTTTAGGCGGTTTGGCCTTCCCTCACTTCGACCTGCAGAAGATCTTTTGTGAATGACTCTAATCTATGAATTACCCAGCTGTCCCACACTTTTCATAAAGTTGATGATTTCTCTGGGGGCTAAATTCCTTGCCTCGTCAGGTGTTAGAGTCACCCCTCCAAGGTGTTTTAGCCTTTTGTAGTAAAGTGCCATGCATTCACAGAGCACGTGTTCTGTTGACTCTACCTGTTAGACAATAAAGAGATTATTATTATTAAAACAGAAACCTAATATCGTTAAAAAATGCAGAATTACCCTCAACTCATTTAGAAAACTCATTAAAGATTCTTACGTAGGAGAATCATAAAATGACAAAGACACCACTTGCACTAACCAAAGAAACGTTGACAAAACAAACTGAGACAAATAATCTCTTTCTTCATTTACTTATAATGAACAATAACTTATAATACTAACTTGTTAGTTAATTAGGAGTGAAGTTTAGACATATTATTGCTTTGGCTTAACTACCCGGCACTATCGCGAAGATAAGATAACAATAATAGATCGTATAATATGTTACAATAGCACCGGCATTACATCTTCTCAGAGAACATCCCATAATATATCAGAGAGGATTTGAGAAAATAGGTGTATACTGTCACTGGGACTAGGTTTATACAGAAACTTAATGGCATTTACCAGCTATAACATCGTATCCCACTAATAATAACGTTATTATGGAAACGTGCTTTTGCGGAACGCGTTTTTCTGTACCTCGACGTATATACGGAAGTGATACTATTATGCTGTCTTTTGCATTTAGAGGTGAGCTTCAGGAGCTTTTTGGATGAGGAAACCTACACAGTGTAACAATTACCTATGGAAAACTGTTACTGTTTTACCATAACGAGGCGTTTATAAGCCAAGGGATACATGTGCGTTTTGTTTAATTTTGAGAAAATCAGGTTTGAAGTTTAAAAGCTTTCCGAAATTCGACCGGTTGTTTTTTGATATATCTGATGATTGCTTAGCCTTTTTAACAAGAACTTGTATGTACTAGGTTAACAAATATAACAGATTTGGAAAAAATCACAATTTTATCAGATATTTTACGATAAGAAATTGCACTTGCACCCTACGTCTTCCAAATAAGTAATTTAAATCTACTTGCATCTCTAATCTTTTCTAATTACGTTAAGACAACATTTAGTTATGTAAAAAATACAAAATCAAACTAATATACAAAATACAAAGAGTAGGAAATATAAAACTATTAAACTAGTTATAATAGCTTTCTAACCAGGTGTCTGGTTCATCGGTATTCTGCTCAACATCATCAAGAGTTCTGTGATCTGTTTTGTTGACCTTCTCGTTGTTGGTGGTAAAATTCGTGAGCAATGGGGGGCACAAATTGGAGCAGTTCAATAAGATTGACGTATTTTGCTGCTGTCAATAATGGCTTTTTAGTTTCACAAGGTAGATTTTTACAACTTGAGGTTTCCTCGACGATTTATACGTTTCAAATGGTCTCTCACTTCCTACGGTATTTTTAAAAATTATCTATCAGGATGATTTTTTTCAAATTTCAAATATTGTTAGTTTAAATTGTAAGTTCTGCTATGAGAATAGGCATTTGAAATATTTGATATTTAAATTATTATTATTACGTATTCAATCAACAACTTACTCTGGAAATTCATGAATTTCACTTACAAAGTGTAAAGTTTGCTTTGTTTTAAAAAACATTACGCAGAAAAATGCTACAATTTCTTAATAAATTAAGGCCTCTTTTTCCTTCTACCATTTGTCTCGATGGAGCAGAGTTTGGATAATGTTTATCAAGCCATTGTTTGGTTTTCACTGTATTTTTTTTTCATCAAAAAGCAATACTTTATCAAAACTTGAAAGTCACTTTTTCTCATTTTTTTTTTCAATATCAAACGTTGCTCCACACAAAATGCTGTAACTCACGAATCAATAGTTAGATTGCTGTCAAATTTATACACGTATCGTCTGAAGGTTAGTACTAATTAAAAATCTTATGGCAAAAATTCTAGTAACGCCATCTATGTGTCATCCTATGGACTTATTGAATGACCTAATTTATCTGGCAATAATTTTCAGTGTGAGTACCAAGAATTTCAAAGAAAAGGCTTTAGATGATAGCATTTGAAAAAAGTGTGAATTTCGAAGTCATTTTCCAGAACGTATACCTAATAAATCGAGGAACATTTGGTAAATGTACAAAGGCAAAAATAAGGATCACAATTACTGACAACTATAATCATATATCAAACCCTCTTTTGTACCTATATATTTTTCACCTGTTGTCAAAAATAAATTGGAGTCGCATTGTGCTGGATCTATGTCCGTGCAATGCACTGTGGATACGGCGAATCCTCATGGTATGATTTGCAGTCCTGTTAGGGGAAACGAGGTTTCAAGGATAATCAGAACCATGCCAAAAAAAATCCACAGGCGCCGATAATATACAGGTGAAAATTATCAAGGGTGCAGTTAATGTATTGTCTCGAATTGAAGACTTTGCTGCAAAAACCGGACAACTTCACTTTTGGTCGAAATTCACTTTTTGTGCTATATGTAATATTGTCAATCGTTTAGTAGAAGAATCAGTTAACTCCGAGCACTATAAGTGTGTTTTCTTATTACTTCAGTACTTATTTGATTAGCTCTTGGGTGCAAGAGTTAGTTAAGTCTCGGAATTACCTGGTTTATGCACGAAATTAATGTTTTTGTAGTGGCGTGACTTAACCATGTCGCCGCTCTTACGCACCCACTTGACGGTGCCTGCTTTAGTTTGCTGTAAAACATATTATTGTCTTCAAAACTCAACTCAATCAGCGCCGAACAAAGTAATGAAACTAAAGTTGCCCTTTAAGTTGAAAAGAAGCTGAACTCCGTAAGATCCATCCAGAGTCACTCTAATGTTAGCCTCTACCATCTTCCTATTATTACCAAAGACTAAAACACTAGATTTTGAGGAATTAACATACAAATGATGCAACTTGGACTGGCCAACCAGTCTTCGCAAATTATCATTGATAAGAGTCCAGCGCTACGCCAATCCTACAAAAAAATTGATAACACATCTGCATATCATCTACGTACATATGAACGGAACAATAAGACCCACAAGAAGTCAAATTACTGGTGTACAAATTAAATAATAGTGGCCCCAAAATCGAACCTTGAGGAACACCACATTGAACATCTGCACAGGATGACCGACTTTCGACAAAACTTATTACCAGCAGGAGACGTATTTTACATTCAACTTTTTATATGTGCGACAAAGTAACTTCCAAAAAGGACAATAATCATTAGCTTCTTAGACCATTATCTGAGGACCTTTTTGCCAGAGACTGTCAAGACAATTTTCTGCTAACGCATTTGCTCAAAATAAAATTCAGACTTTGGTCCAATATTTGTATACATTTGCAAAATTAAACAACAAAGGAATCGAAACTATTATTAAGTTTCCTGCACTCCGACCGGTCGGTTGCTAACTAATATCTTCTTTTATTAGGATTTTGGAGCAAGAAACAGTTAAGTCCACATTCTTATTATTAATTTTTGGAAAAACTGCTGATTGAAATTATAATATTTTATCATCATCATTAATGATCAGTATTAATTTGAGCTTATTCTGATTTGACATTCAGAAAATAAACCCTTTTTTTATACTTTCCTCCTCAACTAAAAAAGTGGACTTCTGGTTCTTGCACCAACGCCTCAATTATAGCTGAACTGGAAAATATGTCCGTTGAAAAATTGATCGATCTCTTCTCTGCAGATACTTTTTAGGCTCGCAACCAACCGAATTCCTCTTCAAAAAAGCAATCACTTTTGGAAATTTGTCAATTTTGAATATTTTCGTTCTTTAACACTTAACACTACATTCCCAGTAAACACACATACGTTTATTTAACGTTTGTCATTACAAAACACCTTTCCAGTACAGTAAATACGTACATATGACTTTGATATGTCGCGATTATTCACTTTACAGAACACGAATAACGAAACGTTAGTTAAACGCTTTAAAAAAACGTGTATTGAACGTATTTAAGTATATATATTCAACGGTGAAATCAAACGTTTCTAAAATACGTTTATGATACGCTAACACAAACGTGAATTATTAGCTTTTTAGATACGACAAATGCATGTACATCTAACACTGTTATTTTAAGTTGCTTTTATATATTTTTGTAACATACTTTATAAACATTATATAAACGTTTTGAATTTTCCCATCTTAAGCAGTAAGCATTTTATGGGATATTTTACACGTTTTCTTAACTGTCATTTTCGGATTATTATAATACACTTAAAAAACGTCATTTTAACGATTTCATTGTCGCCTCTAAAAATTATGCGCTTCTAGTGAACATTTTCTAACGTTATTTTAGCTATAAATATCGGTTTATTATAAATTACATAAAGAACGTTTTATAAACGTTTTTAGTTTTGACAATGTTTGACACGCGTTTAAAAAACACATAAAACAAACGTTTTTATTTTATGGTTTATTTATAATACATATACAACGTTACTTAAACATAATAAATGCTCGTAGTTGTATTTAAATAAGTAAAACACGTGTCTATAACGTTAAACTGAACGGTGTAAAATTAACCTTAAAACAAACCGTCAATTTTCTAACGTAAGACCAATTATCAACGACTGACACGTTGAATGAACGTTTAATTTACGTATATGTGTTTACTGGGTTCAGCATAAAATATTTCGACTAAACTGTCGACGGTTTGAACGTTTTTGACGTACTTTCGTTCATTAAAAGCATCATATTCTTTATCGTAAATGGCACAAGACTTCACAGGAATTAAATCCGACACGATTTCTTAGGCCTTATTTATATATGGAGCAAACGCAGTTAAAATAACTATTTATACAAAATTTAATTGTTTGATATAAAAATAGAACTTTCATGTTTTGGAACGTTTACACAACGTAGCCTAGTTCAGCATAAATTGATTATTTGGAACATCAATGCACTGAAATTAATTGACTGTAATTAAATTATCCCATGACATTATTATAGTTGATAGAGAATAATGAAATAGAGCAACCACCCTGTAAACCAACTACTATAAAGCACTTTGAGCATCTCTAAATTGCTTTCCTTAAAATTTCCCGCTCGAATTTAGAAATTCCGTGACAAATTTCGTTAATGGCGAGTGTATACTTTGACTCGTTATATTGCTACATACGTCGCGTGGGAAATAAAAAAGCTTTACTGCAAATTGTGGTATGTGGGTTTTGCTTTATCTTGAGCTCCTTTTTTGCTGCATGGATTTTTTTTTTTTTGTAAATGCAAACGTATATTAAGCAAAGTAAAATGATGCACACCTGAAAATATCAAATCGAGATGGATATTAAGTGTTCGAATGAATAATTCAAGTTTAAACTATGTATT
This sequence comes from Apoderus coryli, assembly GCA_911728435.2. Lineage (NCBI taxonomy): Eukaryota > Metazoa > Arthropoda > Insecta > Coleoptera > Attelabidae > Apoderus > Apoderus coryli. The sequence continues at coordinate 12,807,310 of OU452209.1, read as the reverse complement.
CAGCTTTAAAGGCTCTGACAAGTTCTAAGGTCACAACTAAACTGGTACGGGAACTCCTTTGCTGATCATAATACAACAACTAGTAATCAAGTCATTACGACTCAATTTTTGTTGGAGTATTTGTACGACGTTGTTTATACGGATCTCTCCCGAGCTTTCCACAAATATGACGACGGAATTCTATTACATAAACTCTAAGTTTGGGTTATTTGCTAATTTCATAATATTCCTGTCATCGTATCTTCAAGATGACCATCATGATGTTGAGTACCGAGGTTTTCGATCAAACAAACCTCTGGAGTTCCATTGGAGTTGGGTCCTCTTTTGTTTACCTGTTTTATAGACGTCGTTGTCTACTTTTTGCAGAAGATTTATTATGCTGTTACCTCGGTCGTCGCTAGTTAGGATTTGCCAAATGATTTGAGTCCACTATTTGAGTGGTGTGTTTTTGGATATGCTTCATTTGATTTTAAATAAGTGTTGTTTCGTTACAATTACCTCTAAATTAATTCCATTCATAATTATGTATAATATTGACTCTCATCCTCTTCTGGTGTGAGACGACGCGAAAGATCTCGGGGTGTTATTTCATGGCAAGCTTAGATTCACAAGGCAATATATTCCTAAACAGAATCATCAATTTATAATTGGTATAACAACAAAAGGCACTGAAGAACTACTAGCATTATTTAGTCTATTGACAACATATTTTATATAAATTATATTAATCAAAGGTAGATCATTTCAATCGGTATATTCCGCAGTTAATGGATAGACAGATTCCCCTGCGAACAGTTACTATTAATAAACCAAAAACGCCGTGGCTAACTGAGAATGTTAAATTAATGATGAAACTTAGGGATGAAGCAAAAGCTAAGTTTAATAGAACAGGGCTTTGTGAGCATTGGAATTATTATAAAGCATTCCGGAATTTTACCAACCGTTCAATACAAAATGAACGTAAAGCTTTTTTCGAGACCTTACCAAAAATTTCTTTGGAAGGAACTGAAATCTTTAAACATTTCAGTTAATAATAAAAAAAACCTTCGCTTCCGCGCTATTGAGTGTGTCGATTCGGCATCTGATTGATTACTATCATAAGCCTTTGATTTCGAATTCTGTTCCCCTGGCAGTGATGGTATAGGCCTAAATGTTATTGAGCTTTGCTGTCCCCATGATATCCAGAACTTGATTCATAGTATAAATTGTGTTCTGTTGGAGGGTAACTCTCCAGCGGTTGTGCGCCCAATTCTTCCCTTGGTTTTCCAATTCCAATGTAATACGTGTAGTAAATTGGAAAATAACGTCAATTATTATTATTATTCATATCAAGTCACCGAAAAGTGTGCTGATTTGATTACCCTGTATAAGTACACTACAAATCTGCTTATCTCTAGTGACTATTTACGTATACCATACTTCATCATTCCCATCCAACTTTATTAAAAGAAAAAAATTATTTATACCACCAGAGGCTCTTCAATTACAAGATTATGTATCCACTCGATTCTCTCATTCACCCAAACATACCCCGACTGGTTATTATATTTATTAACTTCGCATATATAGCCCAGAATGTGTCTAGTCCCATACATAATTGCATTTCATAGTACATATAAGGATGTTACAACTCTATCCCAGTAGCACCCGCAGACATCCACATTACACCCCAGGATGGAACATGGTTTATCGATCGAGGTGCTGATGTTCGTTTGGCCGCAAGCCACAAACCAGACCATGGCATATTTGTTTAGAAATCGGACGCGATATTCATATCCACGTCTTGGCTAATAGAATTTGCGAATTTAACTAGAATTTCTAGGTAATTGGAAAAGTAAGGAGTTCTATCATTGCCATGCTGCTCTGTAATTAAACGATTTTTTTTTATTTATTTTTATTTTTTATTTATTCTTTGCTCCTCAGAATGATAACAATATACAATATGACATGTCACATTATGGGATAGTCAATAATATTACATACAACACAAAAACAATAATATTCATATATAACCTGCTATAATTCGGGACTTAAAACTATTCATTAGTACAATTTAAAAACTCGTCTACAGAATAAAAACATTTCTCTATAAAAAAGGTTCTCAGCTCCAGTTTCAATTTTTTGATAGAAATGTTTTGAAATTTTTGTATTTTTAAAATTTTATTGAAACATTTAACACCTATGTAGTTAGGGTTCTTTTGGCCAGTAGTTGATCTGGAGAATGGTAATACCAAGTTATTTTTATTTCTAGTATTGTGACTATGTATATCTTCTGATTTAGGAAATATTTCATTTTGTTTTTTTATATGTATTATAAGTGAATACATGTATAGTGAAGGGAATGTCATTAACTTCAGTTTTTTGAAATGGTCCTTACAGGAAGTAGTTTGAGAGATTCCCTGCATCGCTCTGATGATCCTTTTTTGAGTTCTGAACACCCTCGCAGTCCCACTCGCTCCCCCCCAAAATATAACACCATACATTAAAGTAGACTGTATCAGACCAAAATATATCAATTTAAGAATATCATTGGATACAGTATTTTTGATGTTGTTTATTAGGAATATGTAGCTGGACAATTTCTTTACAACAGCGTCTATATGCGTGCTCCAGGTCAATTTATTGTCTGTATATATTCCCAAGAATTTGGTGCTACTGACCTGCTCAATAGATTTATCTTTGGCTCTTATTAAATAACTTCGGTCCATGTTCCTATTTGATATGGAAATTGGGAGAAAGACAGTTTTTGATGCATTGAGTGCCAGCCCATTGTGTTCGCACCATCTGTGCATCGCGCCAGGTAGGGCATGAGCAGACCGTACCAACCCATTCTCATCCCCGGCTGAAACAAGGACACTTGTGTCATCCGCATAAAGAACGGGCAGGCCAAAAACCCCCAAAACGTCCGGCAGGGTATTAATAAATATATTAAATAAAGTTGGCGATAAACATGAGCCCTGTGGTATCCCATTGCTCACAATTCCATTTAGACGTTGATCCACGCACTCCAACATCCTCCAATTTTGAGAGCAGAAGCTTGTGACCTATTGTATCAAAAGCCTTGCTTAGATCAAAGAAAATACCAGCCACCATTTGCCTTTTATTAAGGGCATGAAACAAGTGACCAAAAGCCTGACTCAGAGCTGTCTCTGTTGACCGATTGCTTCTAAATCCATTTTGGCTGTGAGCAAGCAGTTTATGTTTTTCCAGATAATCATTAATTCTATTGTTAAATAAGGATTCAAAGATTTTACTGAACTGGTTTTGTAATGCCAAAGGTCTGTAATTATTTATATCCCTAGGATCTCCTTTATTTTTATATATGGGAATAATTTTTGATTTTTTTAAACGTTCCGGAAAAACACCTTCCTCAAAGCTTCTGTTAACTATCAGGGACAATGGCCCTGCAATGATATCAACAACGGCCAGAACTACATTACCCGGAATACCATCCAAACCGCTAGATTTTTTCCTGCAAGTGTTCCTGGCAACTCTGGAGATCTCATCTGGGGTAGTGGGGTGAAGGAAAAAAGATCTAACTGTGAGAGATTCTGGATTTCACGAGATTTTAGTTGATTAAATAGTGTCCCATGTCGAGTATTCTCTCAAAAACCTTCGAGAGGTTTGACAATATAGAAATAGGGCGATAGTTGACTATTTTTCAGTATTACCCGATTTGTGAACACGACACATTCGGATAAGAGATTTAAGGGATTGATTAAATAGGGGTAGTGGTTCAGTAAAAAAATATACAGGGTTATTCACGCCATAGTATGGCTAAACTATTTAATTTCCTAAAAGTTTTATTCGTGCATTCGATAAAATTGATTGGTGGCTACATTTTAAAAATATTGTTAATCTATACAGGGTGTCCCAAATAAAAGAAATGAACCATAGTTTTGTTTTTTTTTTTAATAGAATGGCTTGTATATAAATATAGTTTTAGATTCCACGTTCAAGATAAACCTAACTTTCATTAAAGTACATCTCACCTAAACATAACAGTTTTTAAATATTTTAATTTTTATAAAAATATAGACATAATTTGAATGAAAAAAATTCACATTTAATCGTTTGTTCTTTTTAAGCGAGTCTAGCCTGATAAATATACCCACTTGTTACCCCAAATATAAAAAAACCCCAATACTAAATACAGGCTGTCCAATAATATAAGGTATATGAATGTAAAGTTTAATTCTAAATAACTTGTTTATTTCAAATGGAAGAAATGAGGCCAAAATTAGAAGCACAAAGTAATTATCTGTCAAATATTATAATACTTTCCTATGGATAACTCTTGAAGTTTTCGTGGAAAATGCACATATTCATAATATATCTCTTAGTTTCATGTAGACCACCCGGAATTTGATGATGCAAAAAGTAAAGTTAAAGTAAAGTTTTCCTATAGATATGTATATCTTTAATTTTGCATGGAAGAGGCACACATATTGGTAATAATAGGAAGAATTTTCAAAATTATAATATTTATAAAGTCAGCCATGAGAATTTGATATTTACTGTCAAATAGTCTGTGGAAAATTCTTATCTAAGAGTTGGGAATTTTTCATCAAAAATGCGAACCTATTCCAACGGAGAAAGAAGAGACGTGATTTTAATTCTGTGAGCATGGTCCAAAAACGCTTTACTGGCATCGCGAGTTTACGCTCAAAATTTGCCGGCGCAAAACGATCCCAAAAATCGGTTTTCCAGAGCCTGTTAAGGCAGTTAAACGAATGATACTACCCAAACAGAACTGCATCAAAAACTTTTCAATATTGATTTTAAATCGTGTTGAATTTTGTACATGAGCAGGAACAAAATCATCGAAAATTAAAACTTTTTAATAGAGGAGATGAAGGAGCAAATAAACGAAGCGTTTAAGGTTGATTCATATTATGCGCTCAGGTCACAGTACGCTCACGATTCGCTCACAGTCAACAATTTGGAGTAGTATTCACACTTTCAGTCAAGTGGCGCTCATTTTAATCGGTTTCAACAAAAGCGCCGACCATCGCTATTGTAATGAAAAATTAACAAATTTTTAATAGTTGATTTAGCTACAATTGCCATATGTGTGGATGATGAGGAGCAACAAAACAAGAAACGCAGGAAGATATGGGTTCATGACATTTTGAATGAAATAGCGAAAAACCGAAGGACAATTTTTCACTTTATATAAAGGACTTCTAGACGATGAACAAAAATTCTTCGTTATTTCGCACTAATTCGATTAATTGTTCATCCATCTTGCAAACACTTGTAAACACAAATATAGCAAAAGCGACCGATGTCTGATTGTCGTTTGTACACACTGACGCATCGATTCGCTCACAGTTCCCTCAAATTATCCTCAGCGAGAATGAGCGCGGTCAAAGATCGTGAGCTTACCGTGAGCGAAGCGCCAAATATGAACATTCTGATTTAAATACCGTGTAAGCATATTTTATCGCGACTTGACTGGAGCGTGAGCGGAGCGTGACCTGAACTATAGTGTGAATTGAACTTTAGAAGCGTTATTACACCAGGTTAAAGTTGTTGCAGGATTTAAGAAAAGGATTCAAATGTGCCTAGAGTCCAATCATATTTAACATTTATTATAAAATTTATCAGTATTTATGTATATCTATTTAATTTAAGTTAAAAATGTATTTATATTTTATTTGAAAAATTCTTCATATTACTACCAATATTTGTTTTTTCTATGCCAAATTAAAAATATACATATTTATATAAAAACTTTATAGTGATTAAGAGATAACTAATTTCATCAACATCAAATACAGGGTGGTCTCCATGAAATTAACCGGTTCAATTAAAAATTCGCCTAATATTATGAATATGTGCATTTTTCACGAAAACGTCAAGAGTTATCCATAGGAAAGTATTATAATATTTGACAGATAATTACTTTGTTAATTCTTACCTCATATACCGGGTGTTCCATTTGAAATAAACAAGTTATTTAGAATTAAAATTTACGTTCATATAACTGTATAGATTTACAATATTTCTAAAATGTAAATTAAATAATAATAAATCGACTTTATTTCAAGTCACAGTTTAACGTCACAATATATGTATAGAAAACAAAGATCTGCATCAGGCGAAGTCTAGCCATTGGCTATTCTAACTTAACCCTACGCAAGATCTATCCCACCTCTAAAATACAATTTTCATTTGGAATATACAAATTAATCTCTTACTCTTCGTACTTCTCACAGTAAACACTAAATAAGGTTAGAATAAATCCTAAAAGCGCACATCTCTCAGCGAACCATCAGCGTTCAAATTACACATCTAGATAATACGTTCACGTTATACTGCTATATCAATGCAGATATAGAATTTATAATTTTCGCTTTATAGATGATAAAAAGCAGAGGCGCCAGTACAGAGCCCTGCGAAACACCAGAAAGCATATTTGTGGTAGACGAGAATTCATTATTTGATTGGATTTTTTGTTTAGCCACACTATTCCGTGTCGTATCGCGTGAATAACCCTGTATAAAACGACCGTTATTTCGGACTTTGGTCGTTTCGCATTGGCACAAACCTAGGTTTGGGTGCGTCCGAACGACAAAAGCAGCAAATATGACCACTCGCCGGATTTTGGCTGTACTAAAACGTCCAAACTTAGGATTGAGCAAAAAATTCGACAATTGATTCGTTTTTGGACTTTGCGCCCAAAATATACAGAAATCACCCCCTTAAATATTGCCTTTTTGGATTTATCCTGTCGTTGTTCTTGGTGATTTCAACGCTCGACTTATTGCTAGTGATGCTATTGGAGATAGAAAAAGTACTGTAATTGAGAACTTTATGTTAGCAGTCAATCTTAAACAATTTAATAGAGTACCTAACGCGAATGGTCGATTGCTCGACCTCGTTTTATCTAACTTTGAGTGTTTTGTCGCCATGAACAATGTACCTCTCGTTGCTGCTGACATTCATCATCCTTCCTTATTTGTTAATTTTAAGACTTCCCTACCTCCTAGAAATAATTTTTGTGCTAATGAAAATTCTCAGAACCAATTTAATTTTAGAAAAGCAAATTTTCCACTTATGTATGAGATGATTATAAATGCAGATTGGTCTACCGTATTGGCGAATATGAACGTGAATGATTCTTGTGATGAACTGTACCGAATTCTAAATGGTATTTTTAAATTGTGTGTACCTCTGAGAGACAGGCGTAAGAGACGGTTTCCAGTTTATTATACTAAGCCTCTTATTGATAACATATATAAAAAGGAGAAAGCCTGCAGGGACTTTCGAAGATCTGGATCGGAGTATCATCGGCAGAGGTTTAATTATTTGCGCGGATTGGTCAAAAGACAAGTGAGGGAGGCGTACTCCAGGTATGCTACAGATTGTGAGCAATCAATTAAGACTGATCCTCGTAGGTTTTGGTCGTTCTTGCAGGGTAGAAGGAGTAACACTAGAATTCCTGGTTCTATGATTGGAGAGGACGCCACGCACGTTTCATCGCAGGAAGTGGTTGATGCGTTCGCCAAGTTTTTCCAGGGTGTATATGTTGAATCGCACCCTGTCGACGATGACTTGAACTTGAACACATATAATTTTATGGGCCATGGTTCGCACATTATAGATGTTTTGGAGATTTCTGCTGATGATATTATAAAGGCTAGCAAGAGACTTAAAAGTCGGCTAACTTCGGGCACGGATGGTGTGCCAAGTTTCGTTGTTAAGGATTGTATAATGATTTTGTCGGCCCCATTGGTGCACATTTTCAATCTGATTATTAAATCATCGATTTATCCCACCTGTTGGAAGCACGCAAGGATTACTCCTATTCTTAAATCAGGACCATCCAATATCATATCTAATTATAGACCTATATCAATCCTTTGTAATTTCTCCAAGGTCTTTGAGATTGTTCTCTACGATAAAATATATCCTACTGTGAGAGGTTTCTTGTCGGCTGACCAGCATGGTTTCATGAGTGGTCGCTCATGTGCAACCAATCTGGCTGTGCTCTCTGAACAGATCTGTTCCGCTATTGATGGTTGCCGCCAGCTGGACGTGATCTACACTGATTTTCAAAAGGCGTTTGATCGCATTGATCATTGTATCTTACTCAGAAAACTTGACAATTTTGGTTTCTCGGAAGGGCTGGTTAAACTTTTTCGATCGTACCTTTTTCATCGTGCTCAGTTTGTTGAACATGAGGGCTTCAAGTCCTCGACATTTTTGGCAACTTCTGGAGTTCCGCAGGGCTCTAACCTTGGCCCACTATTGTTCAACATTTTCATTAATGACCTTCTACAATTGTTCACCTGTAGTGGGCTTGCCTATGCAGATGATTTAAAGATCTTCAAAACGATTATTGATGAGGATGATTGCACATCTCTTCAGCGTGACTTGATCAGCTTGTCTGATTGGTGTAGCGTTAATAGATTGCAACTTAATGTTTCTAAATGTAAAGTTGTGTCATATGCAAGACTGAGAAATGTGTTTTTGTTTGACTATCGCCTGAATGAGACATATCTGGAGAGGGTGGGTGAGATCAGGGATTTGGGTGTATTATTTGATTCCAGACTCACCTTTGTTCGTCATGTTGACACAATTGTCGCGAGTGCTAGTAGGGTGTTGGGGTTTATCATTAGAAACTGTCAACAGTTCAATGATATTTATACCATGAAATTGCTATACTACGCCTTTGTCAGGTCAAGGTTGGAGTTTGTCTCATTTATCTGGAATCCTTTGTACAATGTTCATGTATGTTCTGTGGAGTCTGTTCAGAGGCGCTTCCTCAAGTATTTGGCGTACAGGGGTGACGGTGTTTATCCTCCTAGGGGTGTTGATCACGGAATTTTATTGTCGCGATTTGGGGAGCCGTCTCTTGCGCTTAGAAGAAACGTGTTAGCTGTGAGTTTCTTATATAAACTGTTACACAATATTATCGACTGTCCTCATTTACTGAGTAGAGTCAGACTCCGTGTACCGCGTCTCGGGGCTAGGCGAGGTGTTCCCTTCGCTCTTGGTACAGCGAGAACTAATATATCTCTGCAGAGTCCTGTATTCTATATGTGTAGTATTTTTAATAGGTTCTGTGGAGAATTGGATATCAATGTTACCCCGCTTTCTGCACTGATTAGTGCTGTCTCGGCTAACTTAGGTGATGTTTAGATTTATTTATTGTATTGTTGTTGCTATGTGTACTGTTAGTGGTAACATATTAGCTATTGTTTGATTGTAATTTTATTGCTTATTTTATTTTTTAATTTACATCTCAATGTAAGTGATTTTTCTGTAAGTGATTTTTCTGTAAATGGGTTTATCCTGTTGAAAATAAATGCTTATTTATTTATTTATTTATTTATAATGTTAAAGAATATAACAATTAGGCAAAGTTATGAAGATGTATGCAGAATTTTTATGTCTCCAAATTATGTATCATCAGAAATCAACCAAAACCATTGTAGACGTCAACAAAGCATTAGATGTAGATTTGCAACAAACCCTGATTTGTCTACAAGGAAAATCAACCGCACGATATTTCGCAAAGATTGGTGGTGAGTATTTAAAAAAAGGAACATTTTCACTCATACCAATCAAACTTGGTTCAAGTTCTGGAACATAGGCGTGTTGAATTTTGCAATATTATCACCCAGACCAAATTAACATAATTTGGGAGGAGTGAGAGCTAAAATTAAGGGAGCGTGAAGAAGAAAATTACCTTTCATTTTAATAAAACTAATAAATTTTTTCAAAAGGACGCTTGAATTGGGTGCGTTAATAATATAGGGCAACATTTGATGGATTCACCGTTATAGGTAGCGGAATTGGATATTGTTTTTAGTAATTGTTTTTTAAATTAAATTTTTGCGTTGATATTAATATTTCATTTCCATAGTCAACTGTAGCAACTCCGGACTTATATCAAATTAATGAAGTACAAACGGAGGATTTGACTTCTTTATTCGAAATTTATAATTTTTCTCAATTAGTTACTTATGTAACCGCATTAAAATTGTATACTATCATATCGAGAAAGAAACAGTCTATGCAAAAGTGCAAAGAAAAAGCTACCTAGTTGGTGTTTTGTGTTAATATTTTTTTTAAATAACGCGGCTATTTTTGGGAATACAAAGGACTTAAATACATTTTACTCACTCTGTATAATTTTAAATTGAAAATATTGAGATTTTAAAGAACTTCAGGTACCTACCTACGCAAATAATAATTCACCCGAATTATGCAATTAATAGCCACTAAAATACTGTTAATATTCAGTTTTACATTAATTTTATAATATAGTTGACATATTTATAGTATAAACAGTAAAGGTGTAATAATGATTGTGCTGGTGCGGTTTTGATAATTGGCTATGAATTTTCTGAATAGGCATTTTGTATATGGGTTGGCACATCTCCAACACACAAGGTGTACAAACAACAAAACCACCATTGATATGTAATTTACAACCAAACTAATTTCAAAAACATTATAATATCAACTAGTGCGTGTTTATTTGGAAGACATCTATTTCTTTTGTCTTCAAAACTGAGTAACCTTTATTTACTGGCCAAAAATCACTTAATAGAGATATTCAAGGTAAAGTCCAGATTGGCAAAATGCTTAGACTCTTAGAGCGTATATATTTGCAGTATAAATAAATGGGTATTGAGAAGGAGCAAAACAAAAATTGAGATAAAGACAGCAGCTGTTTGACGTAGACTGTTCTGACGTAGATATAGGTTTTTCTGACGAGGACGTCATGGAACTTCAACAAGACTTGGTGATACCAGACAATGTGGAGTTAGATGATGTGGCGGAAAATGTCTCAGAAGGCGATGACTGACGATGAACCACTTAGTGAGGTTCGGAAACGAATTCATACCCAACGTACGTCAACTTCAGTCGTATGAGATGGGACAAATCCGATATGTTTATTCCTCCAAACGTTAGATACTTCGAGGAAAACAGAAAACCTTTAAATTTAACATTACCAGAAAGAAAAAATTTGTTGGAATTTCAATACTAATATCTTGTCTCAAATATCCACAAGTTAAAAACAAGTTAAAATGTATTGGACAAAGACCACAAAGGTAAACTCCATTGCAAACGCGATGACCAGAGACCATGCAAATGTACCCCAAGAAGTAAAATCATCCGCCAGACTTGACAGATTTCGACCTCTAATCAACTGAATGCGCAAACGATGTTTATCATTAACAAGGACCAACGAAGTGGCTATATGAACTGATGATTCCGTTTACAGGAACACGCAGGATGAAGCAATTTGTGAAAGGAAAGCCCAACCCTCGGTTTTAAAATTTCCTATGCAAATTCTATACTAGAAGAAGTATTTTTTCGAACTGAGGGAGAATGTGAGCTGCCCCTGATGTTTACGAGAAAATCCTCAGATACATTTGGGTACTTAACTTCAAGTTCTACCAATACAGCAAAGGGAACAAAGCAAAAAATTCAGCATCTTCTAATTGTGGCTTCTGAACTTAAAGATGATGATGATGAACATAATGGGAAACGTGGCCGATGTAAAATTCCGGACAGAATTTACCTCAAAATGCATGCCAAAAATGCAAGAAACATTCCAATATTACAAAACATGTGGTCACGTTTTGATTGCCTAAAACTAATGGCGTCACTTTTAACCCCGGTTGGTCAAAAGGGTGTTAATCCGAATTTTAATAATATTGACTCTAGGTAGGTTCAAAATGAGTGGATCTACGCCGGACCCTCCACTGCGACCACCGAGGGTCTATTGTGGCTATTGACTCTGAACTGTTATAAATATTTGAATTAACTTTGCTTATGTTCAATCACTCATCACCTGGCTCACATTAGATTTCTTAATTCTATTGCGGAGATAAACTATCCACCTGCGCCCTAACAATCATAATAATCACGTGCTCGGGCTTTCTTGCTCATTATTATTCATAGTTACTTTTATACGAAAATCACCCCCACAGCAAGCATATAGGGCTGACATCGCATCTCATAGCGCACTCATATATGTGACACTAGGGAGACTTTTAAATAGGTCGAGCTTATGCCCATAATATCTTGTTTCTCTATCTTACTCGCCTCTGTTATATCAAAAAGGCAGCAGGGAACACAGAACGAGCATACACAGATAATCTGGTGGTAGTTGGAGGTTTGTTTTGTTTCATAGCACAAAGCACAGCTTTTAAGGACTAGAGTTAAAAGGATAAGCTTTTAAAAATATGTACAGGCAATGAAACTTTTTTCGCTATTTACAATTTATTTTTGCAATGTAGCAGTACAGATTTTGGAATTTTAATATTACTGGGAATGTCTGCTGTATATTTTTAGATCATTTTAAGCCGCTTTGCTTTGTAATATTTTATATGAAGCGTTTTGTTATTTTACAAGCTGCTAACAGACTCAGTTGCCGTCCTCAAGGCAATAGTGCAACTTTTAAAATAAATTGAGATCGTTTCAAAGATATCGATACATTTCGTTCATCTCTATTGATTGATATTTTAAGCATCCGAGTCAAATTAAATGTATGAGTTTGGTAGGTAGTTTTGTTTGCAATAACAATCGTCACGTCAAATACTCATATTTTATCATTTTTTATAGGTACATTTCGCATAATTGCTTGGCTATTTGGCACATACCTGTTGACCATGTCGACAATATTTTGATGCACTGATGGTGGAGATGGGATTGACGAAGTTTGGAGCCCGTAGCAGCGGGAGAGACCTTATCATTTTCTACAAAATTATTATAACATCATTCAATTACGCCAGGGGAAGTTTTATTCCTAGGGCATGTCGTTTGGCCAATGAATGTTCAGACTTGGAACTGAACTTTTTCTCCCAGATTAATGAGTCCTTAGCTCTACAAGCCAAGCGAGTAAATGACAAAAATAGATTTGATAAATATCAATATTTTAACATACTGGAGGCTCTCTCTATATTATTTTGTGACAATATTTTTTTATATAGGTGCGGACTGTGTGCGACATGTGCTTCAATTGATATTTATTTGAAAGATTGAATTGTATGTGCATTTGTAGGAGTACATAGTATTTTATTTTACGAGTTCAGTTTAATAAATAAACGGTATTGACTGTATATATACATTGACAACCTGAAATATATTGGATGTACATCATATTCTGTTATTTGCTCGTCGTTGGTTATTTTATTTTTATGTAGGTACCTTTTTTCGTTCAAATTGGCCTCTTGAAGTTGTTCAATTTTAATAAAATTACAACTATTTTCACCTAGGTGTTTATTAGTAAAATTATAGGCTAGAGACGACTTTAGAGATAGTGGAATCTTCTGGTTTCTTCGTGTTCGTGGTAAAACCATTATTAAAACCAAAAACTCCCATAAAAATCGACTTTTTCACCTTCTAGTAATTTTGTCATTTTTTCCATAAAGATTGAATCAAAATATGTTATTTTAACACTAATTTATCTTCTATAGGCGTTTATTTACCTAAATAATGCACCAATGTTTAATAAAACAAATTTGCAATCTAAAAAATAAAATAGAATGTAAGATATAAACAAATTGTTAAATTAGACTAAATAGGTTAAATTCTTTTTACATCGAAGTGAAGTTAGCTGCGTACTAAATATTGGATATTAGTACTGGTCTTTCATACCGCGACGTTGCCACTTATAATTTTAGTACAAAGTAGGTAGTTGGGTAGTTTTGATTTACAACTAATATTTTTTAACTGTATTATAATTTTAGAATAAAGTAGGTCGGTAGTTGGAGTAGTTGAGGATGAACTCAAGACGGTGAAAGTCATCGGTAAGGGAAAAGCACTCATCATAAGACAATACGTGCTGTTGAAAATCGCCTTTTTGAAACTGAGTGCTTTGCACCACGGAAGATTAATTTAGGTTGCCCTAGAAAACTCAGATATCAACATGAATACCAATTATTGCATGACATTGAACAGGATCCTTCGGTGAGCATCAGAATTATGGAAAGTAATCGTCACCATCCACCAGTGGCGAAGCGTCCATGTAACCACTGTTACCATTGGTAATAGTTAAAAATCTTGAAAATAAATATTTTATGACTAGATACTAACTGTAAAATAGTTTTATTTATTTTTTTACCAACATCAATATGTAATAATTTATTAATGAATCAATGAAATTAACCAAATCGACGAAAATAATTCGCTCTATACTGTTTAGGTTATGCATTTCGTAGATAAGATATTTATAATAAACAAAATGCGTATATAACCAACACACACGATAAATCGACCTCGCTTAGACTAGATTGAATGTTACCACTTTCGTTTATAGATACGCTTGATGGTCCGTCGGCCCCTGGTCGGGGCCGTCTCGTGCCTGGTCGCGTACTCGAATTCTACAGCGAGAGAGCGCGGAGTTGGGCGGTCTCGATATTATGTACGCTTGTTACCATTTTTTGTTTTGGTTATTCGTTACACATAATAGGCTGCGGGATACAGTGTGCGTGCAATTAAATAAATAAACATAGATGAATGCCGCTGCGTAATCGAACAACTACTTGAAAAGTCCTTCTTCTTGTATGATTTTGAAGAAAAAAAGGATACCATTGAAAATAGAAGACCAGCACCTATTTTAAATAATTTAAAAATGGAAGCCGAATTTAGCTAGCAAGGAGTGTTTAATCAGCATAACTAGCATTCTTAGAATTATGAAATTCCGCAGCAAATTAGATAATCACATAAGCAAGCGCGCTGGAGCTTAAATTTGAGGATTGGTCTGTTGGGAAATAGAATCATAGAACCACAGTTTCGACCTAGGATACTAAACGCCGACAACTATGTCAATTTTCGCGATAACATATTACGTACTTATTTGGAAGATGTTTATTTAATGCAGCGGCGAAATATTGTTTCAACATGATGGTGCACCTGCTCAATATTCTTGAAATGCTCACGAGATATTAAATCGACGTTTTCCCAACCAATAGACCGGTCGTAGAGAACCTATTTCTGAGCCTCCTAGGTCCCCGGATACCAACCCAATATACTTTTGACTTTGGGGTTATCTGAAAAATACGGTTTACTATGTCCTACCCAAGTAGTACAAACTACTATACTAAGTATCAAAAGCTATAAGACGCGACATTAGAACACACAATCAAAATCAGATCGAACAAACAATAGAAAACAATTAATAATAATATAATCCTTTGTTTAGCATATATGCTATTTACATTGATGTATAAATACATTCAAAAACAAAAAATAAAAAAACAAAAAATATCACTACATTTGTAAACAATTATAAATTAAAACACAATTACAAAACAGAACATAAAATAATTACAAACACAAACAGTCTACTGACCCCCCTTTAGAGATAAAGTCAATTTTCTTTTAAAGGCCGCAATGGTAGTGCAGTCCTTCACAGATACGTCCAATTCATTATACCTGACAAGGCCTTTATGAAATAATCTTCTTTCAGAGCATTTTTTGTTTTTTTTGTTGTAACTCTGAAATAATTTCTTGTTCTTGTGTTGTAGTCATGAACATCCGATAATAATACCCAAATACTTCATACTTTCCACTCTCTCCACGACCTCACCGTTCATCATTATTTTTGTGTGTAAATTAGAATATTCAGCGTGGATGTGTTTACTGCCAAAAATCATACATTTTGTCTTATTATTATTTAATTTAATTAAATTACCGTTACACCAAGAAACAACGCGAGACAGATCCGTATTCATGGTATTTACAACTTCGGAAAGGCTATTACTCGAAAAATAGATAAGAGTATCATCAGCAAATAGATGAATTTTGCTATGTGGTACGCCATGAACATTCTCTATCTCCGGTGAAACAAATCCATTAATTTTTGTCCTTTGTTTTCTATTTTCTAGATAGTCGGCAAGCCAAGCTAAAGCAATTCCTGCACTACACGAACACACCAACCCCAAAGAATCGGTAGAGGAGTACGACAGGGTGATACTATGGCACCCAAACTGTTTATCACCGTTCTGCAATAGGCCTTCGGAATGCTTGAATGGAGCGGAATGGGTTTGAATATATATGGCTTAAACCTAACAGATCTGCGCTTCGCGGATGATATAGCTTTGTTGTCTGACAACCTACAAGATATCAGGAAAATGCTGGAAGATCTTCAGGTAGTATGTGCTCAGGTCAGGCTAAAAATTAATATATCAAAAATGAAATTTATGACGAATTTGGTCCCTAGTGGAAATATTGCTATTGGTGACTGTGAGGTTGTGGTCATGAAATAAGAATCTCGAGAAACAATCAAACATGCGAATTAACTAGAAGAATGATGCTCTCTTGGGCTGCATATGGCAAATTTGGGGGAGTAATCTCCCAATTTGTCTGAAGCGAAAGGTTTTTAATCAGTGCATTCTACCGGTTATGACCTACGTCACCGAAACTGTAACACTGACCGTGAAAACTGCTAAGAAGCTTAGAATAACACAACGCAAAATGGAAAGATCGATGCTCAGTGTGTCACTTCGTGCCCACGTTATATTGAGAAGCTACGGGCGAGAACAGGAGTCAAGGATCTACCAGGTGGTAAAGCTCAAATGGAATTAGGCTGGACATGTGGCTCGAATGACAGATGGACGATGGACAAAAAGGTTGCTCGAGTGGAGACCGAGGGCTGACAAGAGAAACAGGGGAAGACCTCCCGATGGAGGGATAATATCAAAAGAATAACCACAAACTGGATGCAAAGCGCTCACAATAGAGGACAGTGGGCAGAAATGTGGGAGGCCTATATCCAGCAGTGGATGCAAAGAGCTGATTAAAACAATAAGCCGTGTAGAAAACAATTTTATTCGCCGTTTGCACCCATTCATTGAACAAAAAGTGTGTAAATTTGAATGTTTTTGTTTTATTATATGTGTTTGGTTAATAAAGAATTTGATTTGAACATTTGATTTTCGAAAATTGCTTCATTGTAATATTCAAAATGATCATAATATCAAGAGGGATTTTTTTGGAACACCCTGTATATTATTACATTATTGTATGCTTAGAACAGCAAAAAATAGGTGATGGAAGCATTTTCCGTGTTAAAAGTACAACAAAGATTGCTACTTAAATATTAAATAAAATTAATATCATAATCTACATCATAAAACTCTACACAGCAAAAAGTTTTCTTTAATCCTTTTGATGCATCCATAAATAATGTTATTTTCTGTATTAGGTACCTACATAAAACCACAAGAGAAGCAAAGAGCTGTAATTATTGTAATTACAGTTAATTTTATTATTTAATGGATACTAGAGGTACTAAGTACACATCTAGATGCTGCCTGTGTATTTATTTCATGAAATCACGGACATTAAAAACTTTTCTAAAAAAGTTGGAGGCTATCCTAGCGGTGCAGCGTTTTTAATTAAACTTAAAAGCGAGTGAACGCATTAAATGCACCTTAATGCCCTATTAAATAGAATGTTTTGAAAAGTAACGGGTTATAAACTGGGATTTCAACAGTGTTTGCTTAGCTATCGCTATAATGAACGGGTAATTATTACTGCAAACAAAAATGTGCTAGAACTATTGTTTTATAATTAATAATGTGCCAGGGTAATTGTTTTGATTCCGGTTTATGAAATTATTTAAAAAAAAATGAAACAAATTAAACTCTTTTAGCTAGGTTCATGTGTGCATAATATTATACAGCCAGGACACATAAATTCGATAAAATTTGAAAGAAAATTATTGGAAAGTCGCCCTAGCACACGCCACTTTTGGTTATAAGTTGGCATGGTCGATCGTGTAGTAGACAATATTATATTGTGTACTCAGTACATGTTAGTTTTCCTGATGTTTAGGAGACGCTGATTTTGGCCAAAACATCGCTCAGCACTCTCAAGGTACCCCTTCAAACTTTCCTCTAAGTTCTCACATCGTCCAACGGGAACCCCAAGAGTAGCGTCGTGACAGTAAGCCACCACCGAATTCGGAGCCGTTGTGGCTTCATAGAAGTCGGTAAAGTATATTAGTTATTTATTTGGATTATATCTACGCAGACAGAAACAAATCCAATTACAGGGCAGGTACATTACAAAACGATAAAATCAACATAAATACATAACGTTTCAAAATTATAAATAATACAAACATTAAAATAAACAAAGTCAAAATAAAAATGGTTTAACTGACAAATATTTATCTAAAAACACTTTTTTAATATAAGAAACAGTATTAAAATACACATTGTTGTTAAGCTTTTTTTAGGGTTTTTTTGTTAGGGGTTTTTTGAAACAGATGAAAGTTGGGTAAACACTATATATGTTTAAATAAACCCCTAACAAAAAAGCTTAAAAAGCTGTTTACTTATTTTGACTGTAGTTTTATACTTTCTGCGATCTTTGTGTAATTTATTCAGTAGAAGACTAGATTTTGCAGCAGATGCATTACAAGTTATAAGTTTTATTTCATTTTATTTTATACATATAATATAACCTTTTAATTTGTAGTTATACCTAATTAATAAATTATTTAAACATATATAGTGTTGTAACAAAATAGAACCCGCCACTGGCAAGCTTACAGATTACTTAATTCTAGAATACATGGGTGGCAGATCACTTCTTTCTGAGAATTTCCAATATCTAACAAGTTCTTTTTTCTAATATATATATTTACGATAACACGAAATATTCCCATAGATTTGTTGACATATGGTTCTTATTTTTTCTAAACATAAATACGAACGTACCCTAATATTATGTGATACGACAAACATGGGGGGTCTACAAGTTATCTGCGTCATAAAAATTGTGCAAGGCTTTTAAAAATATTTTGTTCTTAAGATGTCTTTTTTCTGATTGGCTTATTTTCATTTTGTATTACCTACTATGTAACTTTTATGAGGCAATTCTGGAAAGGAAAAAGGACTTTAAGATCAGAATCGTTCTAGCGTTGGTTCAGTCAAGTTGTGTTTTCTCTAATTATAAAATGTTAAATTAAATATTTTAATTTGTTTTTGGACTTGGTATAATTTTCAGTCAAGAATTATTTTCTAGTTTTTTTTTATGTTTTAAAGTATCTGTATAAAGACTGAGTCCATTTCTTTCTCATTCTGAAGTAGTGAATTGTATAAAGTTCCGTAAGTTTTGATTTTCTTTTAATTGAAGGCCTTTTTGTTTAATCAGTTTTTTTTTATATAAAGTTTAAAGTTATTTCTTTTAGTAATTGAAATAAACTCTGTTTTTAATAGTAATTAAAGTTTCATACAGGAATTAATATAATTATTCGAATTATATTAATTTGCCTATTTTTAAGTAGTACAAGTAATGATTAAGATTTCTTTTAAATTCTCATTATCGCCTTATTGTTTTATTCTTTTTCTTTTATATTATGCATATTTATTTCTTGTTGTTATTCATTTTCTTTAATTAGTTTTAATTATTAAATTAGTTGATTTTAGCCCACAAACTTTGTGCTTCATTTCTAATAAAGTTTCGATAAATTATTGACAAAAGGGTCAACCAATTAAATATTTCTTTTTAATTAAAGTCGGTGACCGGAAGTGATACAAGATTATAATGGTAAGTAATTTTGCATTACTTCAATACAGATTAATAAAGCTGTTATTATTCAAGATGATATTCTTTGTTGGTTCTTCTTTATTTGAAACCGCTCGTAAAACTTGAATCGAACATATTGGGCTTCATTCGGATTGAGCTATAACATTAGTATTCTTTCTGAATGTATATAACACCCGCTAATTTCAAAATGGTTACAGTGTTTACCCAACTTTAATCTGTTTCAAAAACCCCCTAACAAAAAACCCTAAAAAAGCTTAACAACATCAAAGCTTGCAACAATTGGCGCCCCACGTTGGGCGCCAATTTTTGCCCACTTAAAAATTAAGATAAAGCTTGTTTTGAGTGCACCAGTCAAGCAGGATATTCAGATCATTCTGCATTCGAAGACAGTCAGAAGTTGAGGTATTCAGTGAATAAACCTTAGAATTATCTGCAAAGAGTAGAGAGCGACATTTTACGCTGTTAACAATGTCATTAATAAAACACATAAATAAGAGGGGACCCAACACAGTGCCCTGTGGCACTCTGGAGTGCACGGATAATACCTGGATGTTGCACGGATAATACCGGACTTGAAACCACGGTACTGCACATTAAAGTTACGTTCATGGAGATAAGTAGACCGAAATGTTAAAAGATCCACATATAAATCAAATTCCGAAAGCTTTTGCAGCAGAATTCCGCGGTCAAGCATGTGCAAGGCCTTTGTAAAATCCGCTTAAAAATTATTTCATTCTCTTATAGCAAAACAAAATTTGTAAACTATTTTACTGTGGCTATATCATAATAATTATTAACTAAAATAATTTTAAATAAACAGGGTGGCCAAAAAGTATACGCAATACACAATGAAAAAAAATATGCTATTGTATTTTAATTTTCCCTTTTGCTGATGCTCTTAATATTGAACGTGAAACCTAACTGAAATTAATCCAAACTGGTGATCTCCAATCTCCCATTGATTTCTTTTGTATCTCCAGGCTTAGCGAGTTTGGGACGCTAATGATTTAGAACAGGAAATCAAAACAAACCCAATAATGTTACGTACATCCCCTATCGAACAGTACTATATTTTTAAACTTAAGAAATGCAGATAGAAATTACTAAATAATTATTTTACATGTTAAATTATAGCTATGCATTTGTTAGATCTAGGTTAGAATATGCGTCTATAGTCTGGTTTCCAAAATATGTTTACTAGCAAGATGGATGATTTGGAAAGAGTACAGCGGTGGATGGTCAAAGATCTACAAACTAATTTGACGGCCCTATAGTGCATCGTCAAAGCTATGGTTATATTTTCCTATTACTCGATTCGAACCAAATCCATTTTCCCGCGCCACAATTTTTATCCAATCCATCTTCACAGTAATTACCTTATCTAGACACTATGAAGCCGAAATATTTTATGTAGAATCTAAAATATTAAGATATCGCATAGCTAACTGCCTCAAGACTTCTAAAATGCCGTTAATCTTTTCATAAAATTCACCCACTAAGAAAATGATATATGACTTACCTGTAATAGATTCTGTCAGACGGTGTATCCTAAATTATATAAAAGCTTATATGTAGAGGAATGATATTCGTTTAATTTAAATGCGTGAATATATCTTTTCCATGTTCATTAATTTGTGACAAGAGGTTGACGAAGATTTACAGGGGTTTTGATTTATTAAAAGAGTATAGTATGCAAAATGGCAAACTCTAACTCTGTGTTATTTTATTAAAATACTTTGATTAGACTTGAAACGCAATACCAAATCTCTATAACTTTGATTCCCTTAGTTTTATAAATTGTATAAAACACGCCTGCATGGATTCAACACAAATGGTACAAATTGGGGGGAATTTATCTCAAGAAAAAAACATTAATAATGGAGTGCCACAGGCTTCAATAATTCCCATACTATTTACCCTATTTACAGCTCAGATCACAGAAAATATTCAATATTCCAAAACTCATATGTATGCAGACGCTACTCAAATATATCTGTCATTCTCACCTGAGAATGTAAATGGGGAAGTTGATAATTTAAATCGGGATTTGGCCACTGTTGTCAATGATTTGAACTCCCATGGGTTAGAGTTGAATCCGAGTAAGTCGGGATTGCTGTTGTTTGGTAATAGCTCTCTCAGGAATCGATACAAAGATTTGTACCTCACTGTAAGTAATGTCATGCTTAGGGCCTCATGCTCAGCCAAAAGCTTGTGATTGTCCATTGACACGGATATGAGATTCACAAAACAAGTGGCAACTGTATAAAATGGGCCTTTGCAAATTTGAAGTCAATTTATAATAACCGCAGTATACTTAATTTCCAAACAAAAAAGTTATTGTGTGATAGCTTAGTTCTATCCCAATGTAACTATGCTGATGTTGTGTATGGACTATGCTTAACGAGATCAGATGAAAACAGAATTCAAATGATGCAGAGTTCGTGTGTACGATTGATTAGCGGTATTCGCAGGGGCCAAAGGGGAATAAGTGCTAAACTGAATGAGATAGGGTGGCCTATGATGAGGGAAATGCGCATTTTGCACTCTGTCGTACTATTTAATAAAATCATAAACAGTAAGGAACCCGAATATTTGTATGAAAGAATAATATTTAGGGGTCATGCTCATTCTGTCAATATTAGATATAAATCGTCAATTGCGCCTCCATTCCATTCTACTGCGATGTTTGAGCGGTCTTTTTTTTATACTATTGCTAAATATTACAACAGATTGCCGGGTGATGTGAAATTGTTGACGGGCTATAAATTTAAGCGGTCTGTCAGACAGATTTAGTATAAGTAGCGTAAGGATTTTATTATTTAGTAATATTTATAGTTCT
Source organism: Apoderus coryli (assembly GCA_911728435.2). Lineage (NCBI taxonomy): Eukaryota > Metazoa > Arthropoda > Insecta > Coleoptera > Attelabidae > Apoderus > Apoderus coryli. The sequence goes on along the minus strand of OU452209.1, from coordinate 12,784,941 downwards.
TTTTTTGTTGTATTCAAAATCACTTATTGAAGATATCTGGAATTTCTAGGGAATTTTGATTTTTCTTAACGTCATGTGGTTTGCTGTTTCATTTCATTTTTGTATTATATTGCTAATTTGTGTATGTCGTTATCTGTGTTTGAGGTTAAGTGAGGAGGCTTAAGCCTCAACTTCGCCTATTGTATACTTTTTTGCAATAAAGTCTTTATTATTACTTTTTTTGCTTCACACAAACTGCTATACCCACGAATCAAAAGTCAGATGGCTGTCAAGTTTATTCATGTATCGTTTGTACTAAATAAAAATCACATGGAAAAAATTTTAGTAAAGCCATATATGTGTCATCCTATAGTCTTTTTTGAAAAAAAATACTTAGAACTTCTTAAATATTTATTAAATCTTTTTACAGCATTACATTACATTTTACACTTCTTAATAACCTTTTTTTTAATTGGTACCTATACAGAGTAAAATTTACTACTAAAAGTTAGATAAAGATTAATAATAATTCATCCAACAATATATTTTTTTAAACAATAACAACTGGTACTAATAATAATATATTGCAGGTACAAAAATATAACAAAATATGAATTTACATAACATGAGAAAAAACAGCAAAATGTTACACGATTTTTTTGCCCTGCCGAAGGGGCAACAGAGCAGTGATGAAATTTAACTCAACTGGCAGCATACAAATGAATAGCCCATGTGAACAACTTAATTTGAATAAAAAATAAATATTTTTAAAAACAATCGAACCATTGTCAGCACGCGGTATCGTTTTTACTAATTAATATAGTGATACCTATGCTGTCACTCCTTTCTGGAATACATTGTACTAATGTAGGTACATACAAAGTTAACATCTATTTGCCAATAAATACTACAAAAAAAAAATTATGCGTTCTCTGAAATGAATATCATAACAAATGAAATATATTCCTATACCCTACCGTTTAATGTTTCCAAAAACAATGTGAAATAAATGGAATACCATTAATTTGAATACATTTCATGAATTCCAACAAATGCACAGCTTTTACAATTAAAATACCGAACAATATGCTTGTCAAAATTCGTGCTTTTTTTATTTTTGGATTTTAATAATGCAAACAAAAAAAAAAGAGAATAACAAAAAACATTTGATAGAAAAATGAAGAATTATGTTTAGCCGAATAACTATGGGGTATACTATGGTTTTTAAATAAATTATCAAATTTTAACAAAATGTTGACATTCTGGGAGCATTTTGATGCCATAAGTGTTAAGTTGTTTTAGATTTTTTTTTGTTTAAATCAAGCAAGATTACCAAAGTATATAATTTATTTCGTTAAGTTGTTTTATACTGTTTTTGTGTTTCATAAGAACGTTTTATTTTTGGTTTCATTTTTGGTATGGAACCTTTAGTACATATTTAAAATAAGATAAACAAATAAATAAAACACTTTTTGGGTGTTATAGTCTAATAGCAGTAGGTGCTTTTACCAAACACGTGAAGAACTTTTAATTTTAATTTTTTAGTAACACATAGGTAAATGTTTATTAATTATTACTAAACTTTTACAACGCAAGCTGCTGGAAATTTTATGAATGAAATCAGCCATGTTTTATTACAAATCCATTCTCCTTACCAACTCAGCGCTGTTACAGATCCGTTTGCCACACAGTATTAATTATTAACATAAGTGAGAACATTTTGCCGGACCATTATAATACACTGCTCAACAACTCAACTGGACAAATTGTAAAAATTCTACTCGCTTTGGATTCGGTTTATATTTTTTGTCCGTTTATTGTTTTTTGCAAATGCTCTTATCTTTTTCAAGAAAATTAGCAGGAATGTTGTTTAAAAATCTTAACGTTGCGTTGGGCAGAAGAAAGAGCTTGTACTTGATACTGTTACTGTTAACAATAATTTTTTGTATTCGTCTGAAGAAAATGCCATTCCGATGATTAGAAACAGTGCAACTCCAGCCATTAGTGCGTTCGATAAAAGAAGGTTCGCCTCAAGAAGAAGTCGACATGCGGCTGAATGTGTCGTAAGTGATGCATGAAATCGGTATTATACCGGGTTCCCCATAATAGACTACCCATTTTATATTATTAATAAATTCCCTACGAGATATCTAAATAGATTGTTCTCTGTGGGATTATCTTCTGTAGTCTTTGGGATTTAAGTAAGCTTAGATCGAATTCTTTTTCAGAGGGATTTAAAATTTCATCCCTATAAATCCCAAATGGCACAGCACCTTAACACTCAAGATAAAGAAACAGGTTAGCATTTTGTCAAGAATTTTTGGATTTAAATCAAGGTGCAATTCACAGTCTCCTAATGAATAAACAGAATTTTAGATATTGATTAAATGGAAATCCTCGTGAAATCTTTACACAGCACCTCCATAATCCAAAAGTTGTCATGTGGTGTGGAGTAGGATCTTTTGGTATTATTGGCCCTTATTTTTTGACGATAAAAATAACCGCGCTGTAACACTAACATCCGAGCGCTACGTTAATATGCTAGAGACATTTCTCATTCCAGAATTAAATAGACGAGGATTACTAAACAATGCCTTACTATTCCAACAAGATGGGGCAACAGCTCATACCGCCAGAAACTCAATGAGGGTCCTGCGAGAAATATTTAATGGCCGACTCATTTCTCCAATCGGAGATTTGCCTTGGCTTTCGAGGTCCCCCTACTTAACGGCACCCGATTTTTTCCTGTGGGGATATTAAAAGCCAAAGTGTTTGCGAGTTGTCCCGGGTACAATCGAGGAACTGAAAGTCAAAATTCGTGAAGAAGTTGAAGGAATAGACGAAGGTTTGCTACGCCGTGTAATGAACCACTTTTTATCTAAGATTGAAAAAAGTTTTGAGGTTGGTGGATGCGATTTAGAAGACGTGATTTTTAAAAGTTAGAATTAAACTACAGAAAAATATTTATCAGTTATTATAAACCCCAAAGAGTTAGCTGTAATTTAGTAAAATAAAAAGTTTGTTTTCTAAACTAAAAATTTTTTAATTCAAATGGGTAGTCTATTATGAGAAACCCTGTATAATAATGATTCAATAAAATAATTTTTATTTTATATGATTTTCTACTATATTTTAAATTATTGACATACAAAGTTTTAAAATTTTCACTTCAATGGTTGAGTAGTGTAGGTACTTTATTTCCTTTAACCCTGCATGTGACATTTGTATTTTTTTGCACGATCCGACACCTGGGGTATGACAAACCCCACTTGTACAACAATGTTTTGGAACTAGTCTATTGCTGTTTGAGACTTTTTGTATATTATTATTATTCATTATGATATTTTTCGAAAATCAAACACAAAACTTTAAAAAATCTTTTATTTTTACAAAAATCAACATCAACAATATAACCTCCATAATTTTAAACAAAAAATGTAATACAAAAATCTTAATCTAATAGCAGAAGTCGTATTTTAAATCTAAAGATTATTAAAAAATTGATAACAAAATTCCCAATTTAAAACTACAGAATTTTTTTTTAAAAAATGGAAAAAATTAAAAAAATTATGATTTGGCCAAATCTGCACATTTTTTGCAGTATAATAATGACTGCTCCATGCATATATAAGCACTGCAAGCTTCACAAATGTATCGGGTCTTTCTATCTCAAATTGTTGGGAATTGCACACCACAATTTGCATAGTTTTAGGCGATACTTCTGACCCAAAATCTAAAAGACCTAAAATAAATCATGCAGGAAGATGTACGGTAATCTTCCTGCATGATTTAGTTTAGGTCTTTTAGATTTTGGGTCAGAAGTATCGCCTAAAACTGTGCAAATTGTGGTGTGCAATTCACGTGTAAGCCTAGGATTTTGCATTCTTTGCATTTGATGTTCTTTAACCAATTGCATACCCAATTCCTTTATAAGAGCTCTTCTGAGTATATTTCTACCGTTATTGTTTTGCCTAAAAATGACCTGAGAATTGATTGAAGTAACGAAAATTGTCAATGGCCAGTGGCGATTACGTTGTGAGACGTTGTAATTTGCGGACATTTCGTCAATAACGTCTACTCCACACTTGGTAAAGTTGTAAAAAGCAATAATTTCAGGCAGCTTCTTTTCATTATCGACAACCGTATCAGGGTGTAGAGATGACAATATTACTGTGACTTTTCGTTTTTTCGGAAAATATGAAAGTATGGTCAAGTCTTTTTGAAATCCAAACTGACTAGAATTTAATTGTTTATTGCGAGTTTCCAAAAATTGTGGATGAATATCTGGCTCATTTTTTCGAATGGTTGTTACTGCTGTTAGCCTGACCTTTTTCAGTTACTTCATCCATTTCCATTTGTTCTTCATGTACCACCTCTGGAACGTCAGCAAAAGGTTCAATAGTTTAAGCGTCTTCCCAAAGCTTCTGGAGAGTATCTTGTTTCTTTTGCCAATCACACATCTTGCCTAACAAATATACCAAAATTAAAAAACCATAAGAATTCACTTAAAATATTCTTAAAATAACTGCTTTTACCTTTTTTCGTAGTCCAAATAAATAATTTAATTCTCAAAAAAATCACAAGAACCGACACATGGGGTATCGCATACCCCAATCCACTATGAAGCGATGTTCTTTCGTTCAGATTCAAGAGAGAACTGCTATTCGTGCGTGAGAGTGAAGATGAATATATACTCAAAAGTTATTGGACGCCGTAGACGCGAGCAACAAATTTTAAGAAAGTTTTGTATGTGTTTCGAGGTACTGGGGTTTGTCACACCCCACATGTCAAATGCCGGGTTAAGTCATTCTTTGAATAAACACTAAACAAAATAAGCAGAACATAGGAATTCAATTGACTCAAAAGAAAACAATTTTAGAACAAACTAAATTTGAAAACAAGTTTGAGTTCTAGACAGTTCAGATTGAAAAGAAACTTTAGCAGTCCATCGAAGATTACTTTCACTAGAAAAACTCAACCGTACTCCACTAAATCATCTCCTCTTTCACCACCACTTCACCACTAACAACTGGTTCACTATCAGTCTGTGCGGCAACTGATTTTCTTATTGTCCCCGTGCGTTCTAGTCTGCTGACGACAAGACGTCCAGCACCACAAAGTGGAGTTCCGCTCCCACAACAAACTTCCATGACAGTGGATGTAGAAGCATGTGATCGAGTTGAAGTTGACGGTGAACTCATGCCGCTAGTGTTATCAATAGGTCTTGCAGGATATCCATCAGCTGTGTGGCGAATAACGGGAACGTCTTCCATAGTTTGACTCGAATATCTTTAAAAAGACGAAGATGAGTTCAGTTTATACTAACAATAATGTTTTTTATTGTAAAAGTCCAACAAAAAATGTTTTTTTTTAATCAGCGTAACTGCAAAGTGGATTCTTAGTTAAAACGAGGGTGTCCAACACCCGTTGATAATATTTAAAAATAATCCATAATATTTATGCTTGCTACTTCTAAAGATCCAAATTGACAATAAAAAAGCAATTAAAACTAACCAGAGATAATTTTTACACATTCACAAGACTCGACATCATCAGAACCTAAACGTATGTACCATGGGCGCCGGAAGTAATTAAATTAGGGGAGGGCAAGGCAAAAAATACTAAGTAAGCAAAACAAAAGTATTATGTATATAATATGTGGCAAAATACCTATACTTATGCAGTCAATCCAACTCCTTTTGAAGTTTAATTTATATATTAAGTACTTCAAATATTATATAATTAAAAAAAAACTTAAGATAAACTGATCCTGATCGGTTATAACATAAATTGACCATAAGTCTAATCAGAAAATAGCAGTAGAATATTCCTTCGTTTTTGCGAAAATCGATCTATCACTTCTTCACACGTCTTATTCTGTTCTTATTTACATGTTCTCTGTGTACGCTGAGAAGACATAATCCAGATAGACTTTCTTCACTCATGGTAGACCTTAACCAAGTTTTCACCCGTCTTAAGGTACTAAACGATCTTTCAATAATTGTGGCCGTTGTTGGAGATAAAGCCAAAAAAATAGCAATTGCTTTTTTTGTTACTAGGGAAAAACTCACAATGTTTTTCCAATAAATCGGCGAACTCTAACTGAATATTTTCATTTTTATTTTTCTCTATCCACATTTCATCCCATGTTTCACTCTCAGTCACTAAATTTTCTAAATCGTATACTTTGGCTATGTTAGGAATTTTTTCTATTAATTTCCTATACTCTTCTGTTACAGTTAACTCTGGATGAAACAGGCACAAAGAAAATGCAATTTCTGTTTCTTCCGAAAATCTTATCTCAATTGAGCGGATAATTGAATCTAGATATGGAATAAACAAAGAAACACGGTAATATTCCTCGCAAGACTTCGTTTCGTAATTAGCTCTATAAATTTTATTTGATCCCAGTCTAGAAATTCTTAGTGGTATGTCAAATTTATCACCAACTTTTTCAGATTTTTGGAAAATTTGCTTGAAGTATTTTTCAGCGTCAGATCTGTGATTTTTTAGTGCAGACAAAAGTGTTTTAATATGGTTTTTTGCCGAAAGAAGATTTATTATTTCTACTTGTAGTATGTTGCACACCGGTTCCAATTTAGCATTATAATGTGAAATGATGTGGAGACAGAGTATGAATTTACAAGTCGAAACTGCAGCTAATAATTGATTAGCTTTTGATCATGTCTCTGTGCTGAATTCTATTGAATAAGCTAAATGTCCCAAAGCCCCTCTTATTTCTTCGTAATTTTCGGAAAATATTCTGATGGATTTGTACTTTGAAGACCATCGTGTCACAAAATAATGGGATTTTAGGGACATATTTTCTTCTATATGGACTGTCACGAAAAAATTTAATAACTTTGTTGATAGAATCTGCAGTATTCTGTATATCTTGGATACCGTTTAAATCATTTACCACTAAACTTATGTATGTGATATTTTCCTGTATTTACGTGTTCCAGGGGGGGGGGGGGGGGCAAGCGCCCCGTCTTGCCTCCCCCTTCCGGCGGCCATGGTATGTACTAGAAATTATGGTGAGTGTGAGTCTTTTCTACCACGAAACCGTACAAGAGAAATGTACTTGCAAAAATTTTTAAAAGACAGTGTCGATCACGCATTGACGCACATTCTTGAACATAATGACGGTGACATTAGCATAACTTGATATTTCAACAAGATGGAACACATCCTCACTATACCCTTGCTGGTTAAGACTATTTAGAAGAGACTTTGGCTAAATAGGACCCACAAGGTCACCAGATTTAAATCGGTGAGATTTTTTTTGAAGTTACTTGAAAACTAAATTTTATAAAACTGCGGAACCTTACACCAGAAATGCTTCAGAAATTCTGAACATTTGTTAAAATGTTAATGAGTAAAACAGTAGACAAAAATGAGCCCGTCGAAGTCAGCAACGATCGATTTCACCAGAAGGAAAAAACAGAGGGACTAGGACCACTTTACCTTCAATGTGAAATCGTAAGAATGTCCGGGGAGGTAAAGTCATTCTAGACTCAAAGCTTACCTGGACCATCTTAAAAGAACCAGAGCAAGAGCGGAGAGAACGCTTATGTTACTCAGACGCTCTCATGGAAAAACATGGGGACTAAATCCAAAGATGCTGCACTGGTTGTACACTGCCGTAGTCGGAGCTATGATAACATACTAGTCGCTGATTTGGTGGACGAAGATGAAACAGCATACCGCCATTGCTGGGTACAGAGACTTGCCTTCTTAGCAATCACGGGAGCAACTCCGACTACTCCGACAGCAGCAATGAGAGTATTGCTGAACCTCCTTGCACATCATAGTGAGGATGAGGGCAGCAGCGAGATTCACTAGACTGCGATGGTTGGTAGGAACTGTAGCACTCATCGGGACATACTAAAATTAGAGCATGTTGCAGCATAGACATGTCCATGGACCACATCAGAGCAAAGTTGAATTTGACATAAACTTCGAAGTGCATATTATGGATCGAGAAGTGCTTAATGAAACGGCATGCGGACACTGAGAAGGATACTCTCAGTGTCCGCATGCAGTTATGATGGAGAACTGGATTACAGACGGGTCAAACGCCAAAAGTGGAAGTGGTGCAGGAATATATGGTGAGAGAAGGCACTGGAATCTAAGATTCTCACTGGGTAAATCAATATATGTTCAGATAGCCAGGCGGCCTTAAGGGCTCTGAAAATCCCCAAGGTTACAACGAAACTGATATGGGAATGCCAAATGAACTTAGGGCCTTGGCGGACCACAATAGGGTCACTCTAGTGGGGGTCCTGGGACACTTGCGAATAGAAGGCAACGAGAGAGCGGATTGGCTCTGAAACCCCATATACCAGCACGGAATCTGCGCTGGGCTTGTCGAAAAGAACGGAGAGGGAACTCCTCAAGTGCTGGGCCAAAAGCGACCACCAGTTATATTGGGAACATATTCCCAAGCAGGAGCATGGGAAGAGGTTCATACCTGGTTCAGCAACACTCGCATCTGCCTCCTGCTTAATGATAGCAGTTTTCCAATGCGAGTAACTATGGGACTCCCTACTGGACATTGCGCGCTGAGAGACCACCTAAATAATATGGGGCTGTATAACGGGGACCTGCAATGCAGATTGTGTAGTGGGGCAGCTGAAACAGCTTACCATGTAAATTTGTAGCCTTATAACGAAGACCAAATGCTATTTTTGGGCATGCGCTGATTGCACCAGCAGATATTGGCACTCAACACATAACTGAACTCCACAAGTTACTGGAGGGTACAGGGTTGCTGGATTGGGTGGCATAAAATATGAGGACTATTCACAATAAACCCATGAGGCTGCAGTGAAACCGTTTAAAAAAAACAGTCGAAAAATTTCGATATTGAAAAATATAAAAATCTTTAAAATATGCTCCCGCTCTCCTCATAATATTCTGAAGGCAAGACTCATCCGTCGGAGGGGTGTCACTACAGAATTCCAATTTTGCCAAAAAAATACGCCTCTGGCAGACAAAATGGACTTGTCCAAGAATTTTTCCGAGCATATAGAATACATTCTCGAGAAGGCCTGTGTTTCGTTTTTAATTATTGGACCACCCTGTAAGTATGATCTCCTATATCTAAATTTATCGGTTTTTGACGAAGTACACAAGAAGCATTTCAATAAGCAATTAAACTCCTGGCGCATATTCTGAACTTAAAATTAGAAACCAATTTAAGACACCCTCATATTATACTAAACTCCCATGCGTATAAAATAACCCTTCTGTATTAACCTTTACGAATAACTTACATACAACACACCTTTGTGAAATTAAACCACCCCCCAAAATCCTAACTTCCAAACTGACGAAAAACATCTTCTTCCTTACCTGGATATACTCTCGCCGGTAAGTTGTCGCTTACCCCCATATGTCCCATATCGTATAATTGTGCCAGCGTTAAACAACCCTGCAGGGTTTAGATGAACATCGTTCCCGCCCTCAAATTCGTAATTTCGTATCTGACGAGCACAACCGCGTTGTAATTGCGTGCATTTTTTGTCACTCCCTACCACGATGTTCTCAGTGCCATTTATCAGGTCCGGATCCCGATAACAGTCTAAAACTGATGGTTCACTTGCTGTGTTTATTTGGCATTTAGTCGGTACGACTTCAATGAAGTTTTGAAGTTGTTTTGGTTCGTTACTCCTTGGAACGTTTCTAGTAATATTAGTTTTTGATTGAGCATTTGATATAGTTCGCAATTTTGATTCGGCTATTGTAACTGGCTTATCGCGAAGATTAGATCCAGACTTTTGGCATCTAATCACAGATAGTCCCACCACTAGTAGAATGAATATACTTGTGAGTGTCGTTGAAATTAGGACAACGAGAATGTATTCAAAAGGTATTTCACTCGAGTTTATCGTTACTTCGTTTTTGTATACAACGTTGATTGTGTAGTGCGCGTGGGCTGTTCCTGCTGCATTTTCGGCACTGAAAAAAAGACCAGAATATTTTTATACCAATTAAGTCTTAGACAAGATCTGACTTATTAAAGGTTGAATTTTTACCTATTCTACATTACTGAACACAATTATGTTGTTTTATGGGGGACGCAAAATTTACTGGCAGGCTTTACTGTATTGTCAACAAAACCGCATCTAAATATTACAAGACTAAGTGCTCTTTCACACGGTCAGTGTATTTGTTCCTCCAAGCGATTGCCCGAGCGGGCGGCACCCGGGTTCTCTCTCCACACGAGTGCCTGCCAAGATCCGGACCTCTTGGTGTTGTACTAGTAGTTCAGTTTCCCGCTGACTACTACGGGGTGTATACTTTTCTTATGTTACTTGAAAATGAGGCTTCTACCAGGTACTGATCAAAACCAGGGCATTTCATATGTTAATATCTTGTTGATATTGAGCGTTCACTTGATGAGCGTACCTGCATATTTGTAAAATACCGAGAGACGAACAATGCATGAAATAGAATAAGAAAAATCCAACCAGTCCGATATATAGGTGATCAAGTAGTAGCTTAATCACAATGAGTATTTTAAACGTGCCACATTATGCAATCTGGGCGCATTACCATTTTTATTATCCCGGCTTAATATTTTATTATTATTATCTCTTTTTTTAACGAATATTTTCATATAACTGGAACTACATTTTTTTATTTAGTTCCTTGTCATATTTTTTTTTGTCTATGTTTCGACAAGGTAAGTCTTGCCTTCTTCAGGATAGTCTAAAAATGTATTTTTTTTTAATTATTATTTTTTTTTATCAACATTACCAACAATTACAAATTAAACAGTCTTAAAATTACCAATTCACAACATAAAACGTACAAAACAAAAAGAGATTAAAAATTGCTACTTGTCGTGCGAAAACTCTGACCTAGTGAAAGAGCGCTAACAGTACTCCGAATGAAAGTTTAATGGTATGCTTGGAGACTGGGACAATCGAATATAGTTGACCTTAATGCTTCCAGTGTCGGTAGGTCCTTGCGGGAAATGCATTTGATTAATCATTTTAATGATTATAATTTGTAATTAATTAGAAATTCCCGAAGTAGAGCTCCAATTACTTCCCACAATTATGTTTCCCGAATACTCCTGACAGCGACGATTGTATCTGATGTATTCATAATATATTTTCATCTTTTCGTATTTTTAAGTAGAAATGGTTGAAGTATCCGATGCAACTATTTTTAAATGATCATCTGGGCATGAAAATGGTAAGTGTAAGATGGGGAGAATGCTCATGCCACCGCAGAAACAACAGCGCGTTAAATGTTCTCGTGCATCTTTGAACCTCTGTAAAGTGATGACAAGGATTGTCTGCTGGCGTAGCTTGTTACAGGAGAAGAAACTTGGGTTCATCATGGTGAACTTGAGACTATGCAGGACACCACGCAATGGTATAAAATCTATGGTGTACCGACACCACCACCCAAGAGGTCACATAGTTAGCCAGAACGCTCATGGCGACCATCTTTAAGGACTAAGAATCCTAGTGATTGGTTATAAAGCTAAATGTGTTTTTTTAACTGGAGAATCTACACTTCAAACTTAGAATAGTTCAAAGAAAAAAGAAGAAGCAAATTGACGAAAGTTGCCATGCTCCTGCATGACAATGCTCCAGTACACAAGAGTCGTATTGCGCTGGCTGCCCTGCACAAACTGGACCTCTACATTATATTATAAATCAAACACCCTATAGTCGGGATCTGGCCCAGAGTGATTACTATTAGTTCAGAATGAAGAAGGATTCCGTTTGCAGAAATATACGTGCGTTGAAGTAAAGGAGTTTCGACGTATTTTTTGGAGAAAAATTAAACTTTCTTTTATGAAAGTATAAACAAATTAATAGATAGACGTAAGTCGCACTTATTTACTAACATCCTATATATAAAACATACAATATCCAATGCTTTACCTGCAAATATAAGTTCCATTATTATCTTCATACACATTAAATATAAACAACTCACTTTGTTTATCAATTCGTCCTTTGTCTGTAAAGTACATTTCACTAAACTCAAAAGAATCAGATCCGTTCCGAAGTTGTCGTCCTTCAAACCACCACGATACTTTCGCTTCGGGCACCGCGTGTATGTGACATAACAGCGAAATATTTCTACCCACTTCAATCTCCAAATAGAACGCAGTTGGAGAAATATCAGCCAGACAAGCCAATTCTGTACGCGGTAAAATCTTAATCGCTTTTGTCGCCAATCTTGATGGTCCTCTACACACAGGCATAATAGAGAGTGGAAATGTAAATGTCGTCAGCCAAGCATGAAACTGTAACAGCCGACAGTCACATTGCCAGGGGTTACTGTGTAGTTGTATACCCTTTACGCTTCTGGGTAAATGTGCGGCTGCCTTAAATGATGTCATCTTATTACCGTCAAGATGTAGCCACTCCAAGTTGTTTAATCCATGAAACACTGCATCCTCTATATCGCTTATTTGACAGTTGCTTAACTCTAAAGTGTTAAGAAATGCTAGTGGTGCGAATAAAGCGCCTCGTAACATCCTTATAGGATTATCACTAAGTGTTAACTTCATCAACGATGGGCAACCATGAAATGCAGCCAACGGTATCGTTTGGAGTGCATTATGTGACAAATCCAAGTCGACTAGGTTAGTTAGTCCACTAAACGTCTGATTGCTTATGGTTGTTATACGACAATCCGACAAGTAGATCCTTTGTAAATTAATTAAGTCCATTTGGTGGAATTTCTCTGGATAGAGAGTCTGTAAATTATTGCCTGTCATGTTTAAAACTTGCGTGCTAGCCTCAATGCCTTCTGGTATGATGAGAAGGGCTTTGTTGGTGCATTCGACTGTTTGTTTGCCGTTTTTCCACTTACAGATGCATGCAGTTGGACAAGCTGTGTAAATTGGCAGCATTGTGATGAGGAGTACAAGAAGGCCATATCCGCTTTCGTACATAATGCATTACTGTTTGGCGAGTGTAGGTGTGGCTGGTATTGAATTGAAGGGTGTCGGAATGTTGTGTGACGGCTTCCTGTAACAAAGCGAGAAAAATTGTTTTAATTAAAAAATAAGTTTTAAGTGTAAGAAATCGAGGATTTATTTATTTATGATAACCCTGGCCAGACAGATAAATATCCAATTAAAGGGCAGGTAAAAATTACAAATAATACAATAATATCAAAATAACAATAATAACTAATTAATAACCTATTTAAAAAATAAACGTTTTTACATGACAAATTTGATTCAAATATATCCAAATCATTAGACATACGGTTACAAATATTACACATTACGAACAAAGGAGAATGCAACAACAAATTAGTGCGCGCTCTTGACAAGTAAAAAACAGTAGGGACATAAAATGGAAGCAGTTCTAACAGCTCTGGACAATCAGTATCTCCATTAATAATTTTGTACATTAAGATAATAGCAGAACATTCCCAACGCGTACTTAAATATGTCAAATTAAAACGATTTAGGAGCGTATCATGTGGAAATCCTATGACTGGATAAACTCCATCGCTACGAAACCACAGAAACTTAGCGAAACGACGATGAACACGTTCCATACTCGCCGAATGAAATTCATATGTAGGACTCCACACAACTGAGGCATACTCCAACTTAGCCCTAACAAATGCAGTGAATAACGCAATAAGTGTTTGAGAAGACCTAAGATCCATCGCGTTATGCAATACAAAACCCGGAGACTGATACGAAGCTGAAATCATATAATTATAATGTTCAATAAAGTTTAAAGTTTAGTTTGCTATCAAAGAAAATCCCCAAATCCTTAATACGATCACAAACAACCAATGGAGAATCGCGAATGAAATACAAATCAGTTATAGGCCTTAATCTGTGTGTATAAGAAATTCAAATAAAGATTGTTGCGAACACACCACTCATAAATCTTGCTAAGGTCTTCCTGAGTAATAGAGCAATCATGCGCACTATCAATGACCGAGTATATCTTGAAGTCATCGGCATACAAGAGCGAACTACTAGTCAAGCCACTGGAAATATCATCAATAAAGCACAAAAACAACAGTCGCCCCAACACAGAACCCCTGGGGGACTCCTGAGGTCACTAAAAAATTGACAGACCTGAACTCTCTATACTCAACTTATTGATCACGACCATTTAAATATGAATCCAAGAGAAGGAGCAAGCCATTGGATAGACCAAAACGACACAATTTATCCATCAAGACACCATGATCAAGTCTGTCAAAGGCATTGGAAAAGTCAGTATAGATAACATCTACCTTACCTCCATTATCAAGTTGTTCACTCAGAAACTGTGTTAAAACCAATAAATTGGTAGATGTAGAACGACCCGGGAAGAAACCATGCTGCACAGTTGAAATTTGTCGTCTAACATGACACATTATAATATCATGTAGTAAAAACTGAAACACCTTCGCAAAACATGATTGAATTGATATAGGACGATAATTTCCTACATCATGCTGATCTCCCTTTTTAAAAACCGGCGTCACCCTTGAAAACTTCCAAAACGCAGGAAAATTAGTTGATCGTAAGGCAAGGTTGAATATTGTACACAATGGCCCAGCCAATACCACAGCACAATCACGAGCCAAAAAGGATGGTATACCATCCGGACCTGCTGTTAGTTTACCTTTGAGCTTTCTCAGAGCTCCGTAAACTTCAGATTCAGTAACTCCACAATCGGACAAAAAGGACACATTCAGAGCCTCACTCACATTTTCAATGTCAGGATTGTTATAATAACTCCAGGTACATGGCGTTGTCGTACAGCACAAATGATGCAGAGCGCAGTGAACTCCCAATTGAGGCTGTTAGTCCAGAAAACGTAAAAAAAAAGCACAAATTGATTATGAACGATCGCAAATTGAAGGTACACAAGCTAGTTGACATTGTAAAAATATCAGATGGTAGTGTTTTTACCATTATACACGAAAATTTGGGTATGCAAAAGCTCTGTGCAAAGGGGGTGCGGCGTGACCTTACAGTCTACCAAACACAACAACGAATTGATGCTTCAGAGGAGTTTTTGGCGCTGTTGAACCACAATAAAATGGAATTCTATGACAATGGATGCAAGATGGCTTCACTATTACAGACCAGAATCCAAAAGACAGTCAGCTGAGTGGACAACAATCGACGAACTGAATCCAAAGCGAGCAAAGAGGCAACAGACGACCGGTACGGTGATGGCGGCTGTATTTTGGGATGCGAACGGAATAATATTCATCGACTACTGTGCACTTTTGGATCTATTGAAGGCGAAAATCGCAAAGAAACTGCCACATTTGTAAAAGAAAAATGTGTTGTTTCACCAAGACAATGCACCGTGTCATAAATCGATGAAAACTATGGTAAAATTGAATGAATTGGGCTTCGAAATGCTTACCCACCCACCGTATTCTATTCTCTACCTAGCCCCCAGCGACTTCTTCCTGTTTTCAGATCTTAAGAGAATGCTTAATTAATTTAAGTAATCGCTGAAATTGAGGCATATTTTGACGAGAAAGGGAAATCGTACTATGAAAGTGGATCGAAAAGCTGGAAAACCGCTATACGATAGGCAAAAAAAATAACTGTGGACGCGACAAAATCTTTTAGATATTTTGGAGAAAAATGTATTTTATAAAGATCCCTGATCATAAATTACGCCAACCATCCTGAAGATTTTTAGCTCAGTACTATCGAAAATGTAGCTATCAGTTAGTAGTATACATAAATTATACATAAATTTCAAATATAAAGCTCGTCCAATCTTTAGTTAGGTATTGTGTTCCTAATAGATAATAATTTAGCCAAACAATTTAGTCTTAATTATATTCAATATTAGCCAAACAACCACATTCTCAACAGCTTTCTAAACATTATACAATAATAACGTAAAGTTATTTCTGCTTTATAGGCGAAAGCACTATAGCTTTCACAAACTTCTCGTTCTATGTAAGATAAATAGCCAAAACTAATTATCGTTTCCGTAGCAGCGAAGATTGGTAACTTCCTAGAATATGAACAACGAATATCAGTAGCGTGGAAACAATAATAAAATTGCCATTCTAATATGATGTTCAAGAAAAACAAACCGTTATAATTTAGATGTTAATAGATAGGATTCTATTTGTCATCCTTCTGGTCCTTCACTCGCAAACCTCGGTACGCTCTAATTATAGCCGCCGGCGCACAGTGGGGTATTTGGCCAATTTAGCAAGACAAAATTATACAAGAAAGACACTAAGTGCAAAACAGGTTCTAACAGTAAGGTTGGTTGTATAATTACTAAAATTGATAAATTAGCTAAGTTTTCTTACACAACGTAAATATACAGGGTGTCCTTGGCAAATATAACAAGAAAACATCTAGGAGAAAATATTAAATACAAAATAGTTTTATAATAATCAAAAATATGGATCAAATAGATTATTAAAAAAAAAACAAACAGGGTGTTTTGTAATTTGGGGTGTTTCGTGTATGTAACTTGATTAAAACACTGGTTACGGTATTTACAAAATTAAATATTTAATTACAGAACTTAATATGAATTTCGTATATTGAAGTACATTATTTACAATCATTACTAAACTTAAAATATGTATACAGTGTGGCACAAGATAAATGGTCGCCATAGTACCAGCAGACTAAATTAAAATATATATACAGTGTGGCACAAGAACAATGATGGTCGCCACAAGCACAGATCTAGAAGAAAATCGAGGTTTTAGATCTGTGGCCACAAGTGTACCAAACATTTTCACCACTTTAGAAAAATTCTAGGGGAAAGATATTAATTGAAAATTAGTTACGTTTTTTTTTTTACAAATTTATCCATATACAGGGTGTTCCAATTCTGACACCAACATATAACTAGCTTAGTTCTAAAAAAAAATTATGCAAACATAATCAGAGCCGCTAGGGGAGTTATTTGGCCTTTATCTTCTTCTTCGTTCGATTATGTTGTGTAAGATTTTTAATATTTTTTCCACGGGTAGGAGTGCTAGCAATATTTTTTAAAACCTGTGCGGCATCTCTTTTTCCTGTAGACTGGAGCTGACTGTGTGTAGCAAATAAAATCTCACTGCAGCTTACATTGCTTCTTAACTGTTCTGTTTTTCGCAACTTAGTGCAATCACTTGCAAGCTTAAATGCTTTTATTGGACGACCTGCAGCCTGCTTTGGTAGTTTGGGTAGTCAAGCCAATTTGTATTTTTTAGCTAAGAACGTTTTTGCGTTATAGTGATCAGCTGTCCATTTGCTTTTCATCTAGGATATAAATAAGAAAATTTTATTTTAACGTCTTTCATATCTTCTTCGGAATAATGGAATCGATTTTGCAGATGATGAAGAATAAAATCGTGGATATCCATATCAGTTTGTTCTCGCATAATGTTGAATAACTCCCTTTTAGTGATTAGAGTCACAAGTGATGGGTCTATAAAAAAAGATATATTGATGATGTTATAATCTATTCGAAACGTTAAAACATTTTTTTTACTTTAAATGAATATTTGCAATAAAAATATCCAACACTTTTATTGATAAGGTATTATTATTATTATTAGAGAAGTTTCAACTTTAGATTTTAAAGAATATTAAATCCAATGAGACAAAAAAATATGGCAACCTCTATTTTTGTATTAAAATAGACATAAACTATAATAGTTTTAAAAACAATTTATATCAAAATAATTTTCGATTTGCAAAATTTTTTTAATTATGTATTTCGAACATAGTGCATAAAAATAGTGATGATTACTTGGACACAGCGTATTATTAGAATGCCGAATTCACTAAAAAACCGGACAAAACCGGATGAGAATTTCATTGAGCTTGAAAGCAGGATAACCATACTTCATTCTAAAGTAAAAATTATAGCTGGGACTCGCTTGGAGATATAACAAATTTCTTACGGTTTTTTAAGTTCCTTATTTAAAGTAAGAAATAAAAACACTATTTTTGTCAAATATGATTATTAACAAAAGAAAAGTAAATAAAAGTGTACTTATATACTATATATAACATAACTTACCTGAAAGACTAGATTCTATCATAAATTCTATTTAAAACAATGTCCAAGTACAAAAAAATTATCACACAAAGACACACTTTATATAACGAAATTCTAACTGAAACACATGCTCTTATATAAATAGTCAGATATACACTAACCCTATGCACCTATGGGTAAAAACAGAAGTCCAAAAAGAATATTTTATGGTTCTTTGTCTATCTGGCTTTATGATAGGTACATTTACTACCCATTTCTAACAAATTTACAAAATTGAATTTTGGCGCGCTAAATTAGGCAAATACCCCACTGTGCGGCGTGTACCAATCGCGTACTTCAACCTTGAAAGGCTTATTGTGCCATTTCAGGACCATACCAGAAAACAACAGAGAATGTGATCTTGCCGGTGGGGGAAGAGATTGCGCATATTATTGCGCACTCAAAATCGGCATGTTTTCTAATACTCTCATTGTCGTCGGGATATTTTATTTGTGCTTTGCCATTTCAAGTGATTAGTTTTCCAGTGCCGTAGTATTCTGTGTGTTCTATAGTTATATTGTGTGTTTTTGTTTTATAAACTTTTGATAGTGATATTGTTTATTTTGAAATGCAAAAAAGCAGAGGCGGAATGATGTGTGCTGCGAAGAATTGCAGGAATAAATATTATAACTGCAATTTCTCATTCTTTATTTTCCTGATGGATATTTATGTAGTATTTGAATTAGATGCATATAAAATTAGATTAAACTAATATCACATAGGTACATTAAATCAAATTACCAATTGCTATTTTGAAAAACAAATATTTCTAAACAAACTGTTTAAAAGATTGAGCTTACTTCCCTAAAAAAAACACACAAATTTTTTAAAAAACATGAATAACTTCGCTTAATTTCGCAGCACAATGGTCCTTATCTTTTATAACTTGGTTCAGTCTATTTGCCCATAAAAGTCCAATACATCTTAAGCATTCTAAAAAGAGAGCTTAAAAATCTTACTAGATGAGTGCAAAAATTCTATTAAATTCTGACAGTATTTATTAAATTTGAATTACATATTTTAACTATTATAGATATTAGCAGGTAGTAAATTCACGTCGCAGGCCTTATTGCTCATTTCTTGGGGGTGAGTTTAGCATGTTTTGTAGGTATATAATGGGAAATTCCCAACATGTGTGCTTGCGTTGTTTTTCTGAAGGCCATAAACAGGTAAAATATAATACACTCTCAATTATACTTAAGGGATTGAAAATCGGTAGACCTATTGTATAAATTAGAACAATTTTATTTTACTCTGTCTACAATTAATACATTTATATTGTATTGTATTTAAAATGATTGCTTTCGTTAATGACTATTGTTTCTTCAAATTAAAATATATACTGGAAACTGCTGTATCCTATCGGGAAGAGGGCATGCGCATTGGAACGGCGCCGGCGTACGAAAAAAGGATAAGTCGGTCACGGAACGTCGGACAGTACAGATCGTGGAAAGTGAAAGTGCATATTAATCGTTTTCCCAAATTTCACACTTTTCTCTTGCATTGTGCAACCATTTCATACCATTGAACCGGTACCGGTGGAAAGCAGTCTCAACGCCTATCAAGGTAGGAATTATTTCAGTTTTTTCCAGTACCTAAGTTTACAAAAATATGAATAAACATGAACATGAACATTTTTTTCTTTACAGCTGAACTATGGTTAATTGCTAGTTCAATATTATTAATAATTTTATTAATTTAAGCAAAAATGTAAAGTTTGAACATCCATGTTCTAATTTCCCAAAAAAATATGTTACGGAATTATATTTTAGGTTAAGGTTATTTTATACATTAAAATTAATCAATAGAAATTTTAAAAATATAAATAAAAATAAAATGATTATATGGAAACATGAATAAAAGTAAAAAAGTATTTGTTTGTTTTTATAATTAATAAAGATGTAATTCTATTATAACATAATTCTATTACTCCTCTGTTCTTTACCTATCCTGTAATTTCAATAAAACGTAAATACGGATCTGGCGAGTATATTAAAAAATAGCTACCACCTGCCTCGCACAGGACAATAGAAAGTGGTGGGAGTTCATATTCTCTGTTGTTCTGCGACCATACTGCACTCCGTATCATTCTACTACCTCGCAACAATCATTCTGCAGCCTAGATGGGCCACCGTCAGCTCCGCTTTATTTTCAAATATCAGTAGGGGTGTGATACATCATATCAAAGCATTTTTTATCTGCTTTACAGCAAATAATAATAGAATTATTAGTGACCTAAGTCTATTATTATTTGCATTATTTCCAATAAACAAACGTAACAGACTAACCACTTTGTTCAAAAATTAAAAAAAAAAAAGAGTTTTGCCAGAGCTGGGACTCGAACCCCCAACCTTCCGCATGTGAACGCTCTATCAACTTTTGGATACCACTTTTATAGTACGATTTCTCTTTCTCATCAAATTAGGCCGCAGTTTCTGCGATTATTTCATCACTGGACTTAAATTTCTTTCGAGCAAGCATTTTCTTGAGATCTGCAAGCAGGAAAAATCAATTAGAAGCCCAATTCATTCAATTTTGCCATAGTTTTCATCGATTTGTGACACGGTGCACTGTCTTGGTGAAACAACACATTTTTCTTTTACACATGTGGCAGTTTCTTTGCGATTTCAGCCTTTAGTCGATCCAAAGGTGCACAGTAATAGTCGCTGTTGATGGTGGTTCCTTTTTGGAGGTAGTCGCATCCCAAAATACCGGCATCATCTTACCGGCCGGCTGTTACGTCTTTGCTCGCTTTGGATTGGATTCATCGATTGCTGTCCAGTCAGCTGACTGTCTTTTGGATTTAGATGTGTAATAGTGAAGCCATGTTTTATCCATTGGCACATATCGACGATAGAATTCCATTTTTTTGTGGTTTAACAGCAATTAAGCCTCCTCTGAAGCATCAATTCGTTGTTGTTTTTTGTCGATTGTGAACTCACGCGGCACCCACTTTGCACAGAGCTTTCGCATACCCAAATGTTCGTGTAAAATGTTAAAAACACTACCATCTGATATCTTTACAATGTCAGCTAGCTCGTGCACCTTTAATTTGGGATCGTTCATAACCAATTTTTGAATTTTTCTTGACGTTTTCTGAAGTATCAGGCTCATTTGGGCGTCCACTGCGCTCTGCATCATTTGTGCTGGTACGATCACGTTAAAATTCGGCAATCCACTTCTGTACCATTTGTCTCAATCGATGGAGCAGAGTTCAGATAATGTTTATCAAGCAATTGTTTGGTTTCACTGTATTTTTTTTCATCAAAAAGCAATGCTTTACCAAAACTCGAAATTCACTTTTTTCAAAGTTCAATGTATTTAAATCTGGAGATCATGCAGGCCATAAGTGAGGTCCACCACGGCCAATCCAGCAATTTCGGTATGTTTCTGTTAAAAACTCACGATCAACCCGACTAAAATGCGCTGGTGCAACATCGTGCACATTGCATTTCTTATTGGCAATGCTTCGCTTGCCAGAAATCCAGGAATCGTGTGTTCCAGAATGTCGCGATATACCTCTCCATTCCTCTCATTTCCAACAGACCAACTGTTGATCTGTTGGAAATGACACGTTATGTGATCATATTTTCTCAAATCAAAACAAAAACGAACACACCAATTCTGAATATTTTGCAAAATTCTCCTGTCCCTGTACTAGTTCTGGTTCAGTTTTCTGGACATATATGTTGATTTCTGCTTCCGTAGCAGTTTCGAAACGATTAATTTTTACCAAATATTTCGAAAAGCTGTCAATTCTTCAGCTACTGATGTTGATTTTGTTTGATGATGAAGCGAGTTTTTTAAGAAATGCAATAAGGAATTTTAGTAATAACCATTCCTGGTGTGATGAAAATCAGGGTGCGATATTTTAAGATCATTTTCAATATCAGTTCCCGTTGAACGCTTGGATTGGTATTGTGGGCGACTGCTTAATTGTACCAGTGTTCCTATCGGGCTGACTTACCGGAGAGGTATATCGCGACATTCTGGAACACACGATTCCTGGATTTTCGGGCAAATGAAGCATTGCCCATAAGAAATGCAATGTGGTATATGCACGATGGTGCACCAGCGCATTTTAGTCGGGTTGCTCGTGAGTCTTTAACAGAAACATACGTAAATCGAACTGGCTTAACTTGCATGAGAGATTTCTATTACATTTGCCATATTTAATTTTTAATGTGGATGCCAAACGAGTTCCGATCTATTTGTTTTCTAAATTATTACGGGGTTCAGATGTACACTCCAGAGATACGAGGGCCACCGTTCTTTACACGGTTCCGAGACATCGTTCGGCACAATTTCAACGTTCATTTTATTATAGTGCTGTAAAATTATATAATTCAATAACTTTGCATATTAGGAGTGTGCCAAGTATGACTGCCTTTAATGGAGGGTTTCAAAAATATTTATATAGTCAAAGACTCTAGTGATCCAGCGTTCGAATGTTGCAAATTCGCCAGATGTTTAACTATAAGATAATTAGTTGTTCATGTAACAGAATACTTGAAGTTTTGGTTTTTGATTTTACACGTTATAATAATAATAAACAGTTTATTTGCAATAAATGAAAAATAATTTAATGGCAAAGCGGACCAAAATGCTGGTTTTACCTACACAAGGAATTTAGTTTAATTTAGCAGGGCCCCAGTCTAATTCAATAGAACCAGACCGAGGCATGGGTCGACAGATACTGACGAATTCGTTTCGCTCTTGTTATGAGCTCGTCAGAGTACCATAGTCGTTGCCCATCTACAAATATCAGCCTGCATTTAAGCACAAAAGAAGAACAGTAGACACATGTAAACACGTATCATCTACATGTACATAGTAATGCATATCCTATACCATGCAGAGGCCGAACAAACTCAATCTATAGGTAAAACCAGTCGTATAAATAGGAATAAATATAAATAAAAATAGTATGAACACAAAACGCTAGCAGGAGACCATTTTATCCTTCTGCCAGCATCTCCCAAATATTTGGGTATCAGCAATGCTCGGACGGTGGTCTCCAAGCGTTCTGCCGTCGATGTTTAATGCCAAATAATGAAAAATTAAAAGGATTTCATGTCCGTAAATATAATAAATGAAAAATAATTTAATGGCAAAGCGGACTAAAATGCTGGTTTTACCTACACAAGGAATTTTCTTTAATTTAGCAGGGCCCCAGTCTAATTCAATAGAACCAGACCTAGGCATGGGTCGACAGATACTAACGAATTCGTTCCGCTCTTGTTATGAGCTCGTCAGAGATTATTTGGCATTAAACATTGACGGCAGAACGCTTGGAGACCACCGTCCGAGCATTGCTGATATCCAAATATTTGTGAGACGCTAGCAGGAGACCATTTTCTCCTGCTAGCGTTTTGTGTTCATACTATTTTAATTTATATTTATTTCTATATATACGAATGGTTTTACCTATACATTGAGTTTATTCGGCCTCTGCATGGTATAGGATATACATTACTATCTACATGTAAATGATACGTGTTTACATGTGTCTAGTGTTGTGTATCCTATTGTGCTTAAATGCAGGCTGATATTTGTAGATGGGCAACGACTATGGTACTCTGACGAGCTCATAACAAAAGCGAAATGAATTCGTCAGTATCTGTCGACCCATGCCTCGGTCTGGTTCTATTGAATTAGACTGGGGCCCTGCTCATTTATTATATTTACGGACATGAAATCCTTTTAATTTATTTGCAATCCAACCATTACATATTCTACATATTCAAAATTAAAACAAAAGAGAAACTTAAATAGACATCAAAAGGGGTCAAAAGACAGTTAAACTGATTTTAAATTTTGACCCAAAAAAAAAACACATCGTGATCTATATTAATCTAAATTGTATCGATTTGACCGTTAGACTTTTTACACAGAAAAAAAAATTCGTCTTATAGGTTCTAGTCTATTTAATTATCCAAATTTACAAGTAACAGGATACACAAAGAAGTTGTAGAGAGTATAAGGAAATTCAAACCTGATACAATTAATTATTACAAAACAATATTTTTTTATAGGAGTTTTTAAAAGCAAGACTTCAAATTTTCAGGAATTATATTATTATCTGATACATAGTAATAAGAGTAATATTTATTTTGGTTAATCTCAGAAGTGCAGTGGTGGTTAAGTGGAAAAGCAACACGGCTGAACTTCTCCACCACTTTCATGTGAATATTCACATAATCATTTTTAAGAGTATTCTTGTAATTCACAATTAAAAATTATTACTAGGTATTATTAAAACACAATAAAATGCAAAAGGAGTATATTTAGAAATAGCTTATGTCATTTTATGCAGAAAAGTACTTATAGCCGCACTAGATAGTCAGCTAATGTTTGCTACAACATTTACCTATGTTGATAAGATTTCACTATAATCTACAAAACAGACAAATCACCAAGATGTATGGTAGGTGAGTAAAATACACAAGATGCTACGGTGTACTGTATTATATTCAGGAGTCAAAGTGAAGTTGGGGGTTGAGTAACCGGAAAATTGAGTTGTATCCAGATATTTGAGAGAGTAAGTTATGCAGGACCGGAACGAAGTTGGAATAACGGAATGGGAAATGCTAACAGCTGGTGAATTATAATGTGGCAATTTAGAGATAGTTGTCTGCATAGGTAGAAGTTAATTAATTTATACATACTAATGCTAGTTTAGGTAATATAGAAGTTTTGCATACGCCGAAATATACCCATAATGTTTAAAAGTTGTGAAAAAAATTTAGTTTTTATCTATTGATATCCATATACATTTAGTGTTGCCCTCGAGGCATAAATAGCTTAAAAGTAATATTTTTCTGACATATATACGAGGCATGTTTTTTAAGTAAGTACCGTTTTGGAATTAAAAAAAGACGTGCAAAGATATCGCAATAATTTTATTATTACATGAAAGCCTGTACCTTAATCTACTTTTCTACATAATTTCCGTGAATATTGAGGCACCTGTCATAACGTGGCACCAGTTTTTGAGTACCCTCCTCATAAAATTCTGCCGCCTGACTTGTTAACCACTGTATCACAAATGTTTTGACTTCGTTATCGTCTTGAAGACGCTGACCACCCAGGTGTTTCTTCAAGTGCAGGAACAAATGGTAGTCGCTGGGCGCCAGATCAGGGCTGTATGGAGGATGATCTAGAGTTGCATTTAAAAGATTTGATGAGATCTTTGGTCCGATTAGCCACATGTGGACGGGCATTGTCATGCAGCAAAACGATACCCTTACTCAACTTGCCACGTCTTTTGTTCTGGATTGCACGACGCAGATTGTTCAATGTCTCACAATAAGACGCTGCATTGATTGTCTCATTACGAGGCAGAAACTCCACATGCAATACTCCTTTTCTGTCCCAAAAAACTGTGCACATGATTTTCCGGACAGAAATTGTTTGTTTAAACTTCACTCTTTTGGGCGATGATGAATGTCGCCATTCCATGGATTGTTGTTTCGATTCTGGTGTGACGTAGGCCACCCATGTTTCGTCACCAGTAACAATTTGGTCTAAAAAATCTTCACCTTCATTGTGGTACCGCTCAAGGAAAGTCAATGCACTGCCTAAACGTTGGGTTTTGTGCAAATCCGTCAACATTTTTGGAACCCAACGTGAACACAATTTCCGGTAATTCAAGTTCTCGGTCACAATGCGATACAAAACACTACCAGAATATTGAGGAAAGCAGTCGCACATTGATAAAATTGTAAAGCGTCTGTTTTCTCTCACCTTTTCCTCCACTTTCTGCACCAAATCTTCATTAACGACCGAAGGACGCCCACTCCGTTTTTCATCATGCACATTTGTGCGGCCATCTTTAAATGCTCTCACCCATTTCCTTACCATTCCATCACTCATAATGTTTTGTCCGTAAACTTCACAGATCTCACGATGAATATCGATCGGTTTTACGCCTTTAGCACTAAGAAATCGTATAACAGCCCGTACTTCACAATCGGCGGGACTCACGATTGTCGGAGGCATCTTAAACACTCAGTAAACAACGTATACAATGAGGAATCAGACTTTAATGGCGTCAGTGCGTAGACAAGAGATGTAGGTAACCAGCGCGGATGCGCGGAACGCCGACCGTAGCGCTGCGGCGGCGGAATCGCAAAACTGTACTTACTAAAAAAACTTAAAAGGCTAAAGTTATCATTTTCTATGTAAATAAGTTTGTTATGCTTTCATTTTGTAGGTTACCTTATATCAAAGCAATATGAAATTTGCCAATTTTTCTGGTGATAGCCAAAGGCCCTTATATGAGTAGCAACAAAACACGAAGCTAGAAAGTCCCAATATGTAATGTAATCTAATGTAATTCTTTATTGTCTCAATTTCCTATATACGAGTACATAGTATAGACAATTATCATAACTTAACTAAGCACACAAGCAAATAAACACTAACATACAAAACAATCACAGTTACCTATACTTGCAAAAATATAATAATATAAAATAAAAAGACATACAATTTTTAACTTACAGACAATTAGATTGCGTGACAAACAAAAACAATTGCTAGACAACACGTGGATCTTAAACTCCTCAACTGTATAAAAAACCCCCGACAATAGCATCATCCTAATTGCTCTTTTGAATTTATTTAAACTATTAATTGATTTAATGGGGCTAGGCAAAATATTATACGAGCCACCCACAAAAATCGGAGATCTCTTGTATAATTCCAGAGTATGTGCAAGATGTTATTTTCTCCTCTGGTATTATAGTTGTGCTGATCACTATTTCTCGGCAATCCTGCTTTAACCCTAAATAGGGACAATAAACTTCTATAAATAAATAGTGAAGCAACTAGTAAGAGTTTTATGGCTTTAAAAACCTCCCTACAAGAATGGTGATAAGGAATGTCAAAAATCAATCGGACAATTCTTTTTTGGGCAACGATAAGCCTATTGATATCCTGAGACTGTCCCCAAATAACCAGGTTGTAGGACAGAACTGATTGAGCAGAAAGAATAAGGAGAAAAGATTTGTTGAGTTTAGCACAAGGTGCTTATCCATCGTTACACCAAGAAATCTGACGCAATCATTAAGGGGGACATTGTGACCATCAAAGTCAACTAAAAAGTCAGAGGAGTCCCTGTACCGGCTATGAAATTCAATTTCCTGAGTCTTCATTGAGTTAATCATCAATTTGTTCGCAGCACACCATGTAGTCATCTGTCTGAAGCACATATTATATTGTTTGATAAGATAAATTATGACCTAGACCGTAATTTAAAATATTATGCCAAAAATACAGTCTGCAAATTTGCATTTCTCTTTTGTCATTACAGTATAAATAAAACTAAACTTAATAAATATAATTTAGGAAACATTATTCACCAACATACAATGCAACTCACATATTTCGTTTCTATTTAGGTAAGTTATTTGCATTTCAACATCTCTATACAACAAAATACGATGCCACGTAGGAGCACTTCCCTTTTTTTATTACTCGAATAAATACAAATATACCAAAAAAAAAGAGCTTTTTCCAAAGCACATCCGTAAACACGGAAATTGTCGTACTGGAAAATAGGCATCCACATCTACCTTTTGTTGGTTTGTTCCCACGTGCATATGTTTACAGTACAGGGAAAAAGTGGGTGTGAAGAATTTTTAACGAGATATTTAGAAAACGAACCTCAGGGTCTTTTGATTGACGAGGAGGCGTGGCGTCGTTGATTACTCTATATAGGTGCGCCCAGACTATTCGTACTCGTGCTCGTAGCATTCGCAATGTCGCGCTTCATGTTGTACTCGCTTTTTTTGTGTGCAGACAGACTTCAGTTGGATGTGAGAGGATCCATGTATAAATGAGGATTTTTTTTCAATAGTCGCTTCAATAAAGAAATAGGTATATTAAATGAGGTAATCCCTCTTGAAGAGGAGCGATGATTATAATAAATATGTTGCTTAGTTACCAATACAGTGTGTCATACATGTTAATCTCATCTTGAGTGACATCAATTTTTTTTTTATTATCGTTTATAAGAAATTAGAATAATATGCACATTCTAAAAATAGTAAATAATGGGATTATAACATGTCATGTGGAGTTTTTTTCTCTTTTTTATAAAATTATTTATATAAACAAGTTCTGTAACATTTTATCGAAAACGAACTTGAGCACAGGCCCTAGCTAGCCTTATACATTTAGATTTCTTTTTATATATCATACAAAAATTTAAATTTGAGAAATGAGTCTCATTAAACGGACGCCCAATTTTTTTTTCATCCTTCTGGTCCTCCACTCTCACAACACCTCGGTACGCTCTTATTTGGAGCCCCCGGCGTATACGAATGGCGTAATTCAGCCTTGAAAGGCTTATGTGTCTTTTCAGGACCATTTTGCACTCACTATGATCAGAGAACAACTAAGGTAGAGAATATTATGTCTGGTGGGCGCAGCTAGTTTGCGCACCTCATTGGCGCAGAGGGATTCGATAACGTACTGAGTTTAGACAGAGGCGCCACACGCAATTTAGTCTAGTTTAGCGTTGCGCGCAAACGGATATTCAGTGGCAGCGTTAATCTGAGATTTTTATAGTGATCTGATATATTGTCTTATTTTTGAAATTTCTGTAATCTTATGTTATGCGTAGTTGTATTTTATGGTATAATACCCAGTGTTTTATGTTCTATAGAGCTGAAATTTGGATGGTTGGTTTGGGGAATTAATTTTTGTAAGCTTCAAGCAATTGCTTAAAGTTCCCGATTTGTTCATTCAAAATCAATTTTGTATCTTTTCTGTTCAGTTTATGATTATTACTATTTTCTAATAAAAATAGACGTGGACTTGATTTAAATATTTTAGACAGAAAACTTCCACAGGCAACGAAACTTATAGAAACAATACTTCTTCATCCAAAATTTAATTACGAAGGCAACTATTTATATTTTGAGCCTTGGCAAAATTTATCGTTGTTATCCAAGAATAAATTGCTGGGAAAACGGTTTTTGAGGAAGAAGCCAAAGATTGAATGCTGGATGCAGATTGGAAAAACATTTTGACGGTTAAAAAATTATTATGGTTTAAAATCTTCCGAATAGTCGTTTAACTTTAATAATTATTGAGTGCTGTGTTCATGTGTGCTTTTTCTCTAAACAAGAAGTTAAAAAATGTAATATACAACCCAATGTTTTCTATTCAAATTTTGAAGTTTTGGTTAAACAACTCGCGACTACTACCTTACACTGTATGCAGGTAATTTCAGGGGAGTTTTCGCATATTTATGTTTCATGTAATTAACGTTGCAGCACGGGATAAAAGGATGGTGACATCTGTATTCCTGGGAATTGTTTATGATTTTTGTTCTGATGAACTGTGAATAATTAGAAGTTGATGTCATTTTTTATAGTAGGAAAACAAAAAAAAAAACGTTGTATGCTGTATCATACAATTAAATGTTGGAATGGAACTTTCTATCCAATAAACCATTTGATTTAGTTATATAGAGACTTAATTGTACTTTTGTTTGTATTGTTCCAGATAGGGTAAATTTGGCAGAGACCCACATGCAGAAATCTTACACACAACAATGCCTACTCCCACAGAACAAGCTTTAGCTACTAATGGGATATCGGCTAAGCATGAAGCCTAATTAGAAATCCAAGGATACACAAATGTTTATCCACCAGTATACTGACGTCGAACAATATAATCAATAAGAATAAAGCAGAATTTAATAAAATGGCATCGATTTAACAAAAAATAAAAAAAAAACATTACAGGGCCCTTAAGTTTTACATAATTTTCATCAAAAAACAAACTTGCTACATTCAATCACTGTACAACGAGAAATGATTGAAAGACAACATTTGAGGATGTTCACTCTTGTCTTTAGGATAGCAGTGGCGGCTGGTCGGGGTAGGCAACGTAGGCACCGCCTACCTTTAAATCTATTGTAGATAGGTAGGTATACTATTTGCACGAATTTCGATTTGTACGTTAGGTATTTTTGTTTTATTACATTACGTTTGAACTATTTGTTCGTTTGTTGTTTAAATACTAGTGCCATTGATTAAAAAGTGTATGTATTTAATTATTTAATAATAATACTAATAATATTTTGACTAGTACTAGTAAAGTGTAGTGGTTGTGCTGCACGACTTGTTGCGGTAGCGCTAAGTAGTAATTAGGTAGTAATATTAATGTTTATTCAATACAAATAGTTTTGTATTTTATTTGTATTTGATTATGTATTGGATTTCGTACAGCAGTGAATGGGGCATAATTTTTAAAAATAAAAAAAATAAGAATTACCTTACGAAACCCGTATTTTAACGTGTTCTTTTTTACCTTGATGATTTTCTACTTTTCATCTAAGGCGCTTGACCTTGACAATCTAAAAAATTAGCCATTTACGTCATATCCATTTTTTACTTAGTGCCTACCTAATAAAATTACCCACGAGCCGCCACTGTAGGATAGTGGGTTAAAGGAGTTCGTTAGTTAGTCAGCGACGTTTCGTGGCGTTGTTTGTGTTTATTGGTGTTTCGAACAGCTTTATAAATATTGAATTGTACTCGATGTTTTGTTTTTAAATTGTTTGGAATTTTGTTCTTAAAAGAAAACAAAAAATAGCTTGGAAAAGTGGAAATACAGCCGGGAAACGTGGCTGAGTATACTTTCTAACTCACTATCTTAAAGATCAAATAGAATTTATCAAAATGGCAAATATGACCCGTTGTGTGGACCTAGTGATCCACCTGACGTCAAAAAAAACTTGATAGGACCCCCAGGTTGTTAATTGACCCAATGTTTCTGACAAACTTTAATAATTATTAAAAGAACAAACTTTTTTTATCTTAGAAAAGCGGAAATAAAGCCGCGAAACGACGCTGACTACTAATTAAATGTACTTTCTTACGAAGTCCTGTAACTCACTATCCTTGTCCTATAAATACATGTTTGAACGGGTTTATTGTAAGTATAAAATACCTTACCCTAAAAAGCATTTACAATGAAAAATTCCGAGGATTATTCAGAAGTATTACCAAAAAATAATTTTGTTTTTATGATAATGCCTATATGTATAGTAGTCCAGGGAAGTTGTTGTCGGTTGTGCAAAAAAAAATCCAACTCCATTGGAGTTAAAAATGTGCTCGTATTATATGTAGAATAACCTATACGTAATTCTAATTTTTAAATAGTTTTAGTATTTAAGAAAAAAAAAATAAAAAAAAAGGTTCAGGATTACCAAAAAAAAATTTAAATATTTTTTAGAGCAAAACGGCCTTCAGAACAAATATACAGGATCGTAGGCTGAACAAGTTTGCGTTGTGAATTTATTTTAGCTCTACTACTTAACGAGTTACAGCTATTAAATGAGGATTCCGCTGGCGACGAGGGTGGTTTTACAAAAAATGACCTTAATAAAAGTTTTAGAGCAGCTGAACAACTTTGGCTTATATTTTTTTTTGCAGCTCAAATACTCAACAACGTCAAATGACGAGAATATGCCGGGAACAGGGGTGTTTTTGTAAACATTTTTTACATCGAAATTAAATGGTTTAGAGGACCAAAGGCTGAACAATTTTGCCTTATAAATTTTGCAGCTCTAATGCTTCGAGTTAGACCTCTTTTTTTTTGGACAAGCATTTCGAAGATGATGATAAACGTTTTGTCATAAAATGGAGATGCACATAGATCTTGTACATTGTTTATGCGAGCAAGTACTGGGTTTGCAAAATTGTTATTACACTGTTGTAATTTTGCCACAAGCTTTCGCGGAGTATCCCGTTTACTCACTAACGATACCTGTCGTTTAGTTCTAGAATCCCTCACATATTATATTAATTTGTAACCCGTTAAATACGTGTATAAGAGCTGAAAAATATTTTTATAAAGCAAACTTGTAGATCATTCAATCCCCCTTATATTTTATTAAGATCATTTTATTGTTAAACATGTTTATAAAACCACCCCTGCCGCCAGCCGAATTCATTCAAAATTCATAAGGCAAAGTTGTTTAGCTTTCGATAATTGCTATAAAGGCCATTTTGCTCTAAAAAAATGTTTATGATGTCCTGTCAAAGTTAAAAGAAATCATATTTATTTCATTGTTAGCAGCAAATACCAATTTTACATATTATTATAGAGCACTCAAATCTGTACAATATTTATTTGGGAGATTTTTGATCTGAGTTATATTTAAGTAAATATAAGACAATATCAAGTAACAAAAAATTTAATCAATCAATTTAATAAACAATGCCAAGGATCCTTTGCACTTTAATTGGTTTTTGGGAAAACTTACGAATGATCTTCAGTGTTTTATATTGTAAATGGATACTAGGGTAAGGTAATATATAGAAAAATATAAAACAGCTCAAAATTTGTATGTACTTAAAGGTTAACGGCACCCGCCTCTGGTATAAAATGACACATCACCCGTCCTACTTGAATTCCAGGGTAGTTTATAACGTTTGAGTTTAGATATGAGTACCTATATGAAGCAATTTAAATGATATGAAAAAAACGATAACAAACCATTTATATTTCGTTAAATAAATAGACATTTTAAAGAGCTTATAAGTTTCTAATAGTAATTCATGATGTAATAAATACCTTGTACAAACACCATTGTACTATGAATAACATGAAACTATTATGTCATTGTCAGGCTATACATACATACAGCATTGTCATTTGCATAGAATAGCACGTAATACAAATGTAACAAACCATCTTGATTCAGGCCACAAACTAATCAAACCACATATTCATTAATTTGAAAAATAAATGCAATAAAAATACGCACAGAAATATTCTTTTGACAAACCTAAAACGTAACTCTATATTATAAAAAAATAATAAATGAACGTGTTTTAATTTAACAGGCGGGTCCACATAAAAAGGGTGACGAGAGTATAAATTTCATCTCGCGAAACGCAAAACTCCGCTAAGCTTTTTTGTAATAATACTTTGCAGGATTTTAATCCACATCCTTTCTCTATGACATTATTAATTTTTATTAGTTTTCCGGTACCGCCGGCACTAAATCTTCTGCATATACACACGAACGATACATTCATATAGTCTAATCTTTTTTTTTTGTTTGTATGTTTATATGAAACAACTTAAAAATGTTCTAGTTTTATGGAAAAAACGTTATACAATCTCTATTCTACCTGTAACGGGTCAATTTGGTTGAATTTAAGCAAGTTTATAATATATAAAACAGAGCTACAAAGAAAGCACCGCTTTCTACGCCTTTGATTATCGATAGATACTACAGGGTAAATCACCACTAACGGGACGGTTTAGTAGAGCAAAAGTACATCGTTGTTTTAATAGTATTCTCAGCTTAGGCGTATGAAAATAGCATGCATTCTCCCCTACCTTCTATATTATAAATTTATTTTATTTTCTTGAACCTCGTATTGATTTTTGCCCAATTTTCTTTGTTTTTTATTTGAAGCATCATAGTCACATATTAATTATTTAAACATATTATTTTAAAAACTTGAAAAAGTAACTAAATAAACATTAGAAAAACTACCAGTCTAAAGAAATTGCTCGATATGACCCCCATTTTTTTCAATGCATATGCGAGCTCTTTTTAGTAAAATAAATCTTAGTCTTTGAAAAAATATGAGGCTTCAACCTAAAGTCTTCCCCAACTTGTAAGATTCTCTCTATTAAATGATTTTAACTCAAAATCGGAACCTTATAAACAAAATCTTTCATACAACCCAGACTGAATAGTCCAAGGGAGTAAGATCTGGGGATCGGGGTGGCCATTTAACAGGAGCATCTTGGCCTCGAACAATCCAGCGTTGGGGAAAGTTTCCATGTAAGTATCTCCTTACATTCCTAGCAAAATGTGCTGGTGCACGATCAAGTTGAAACCAAATGTTTTGTCTGATTAAGAGAGGCAAATCGTCAAGTAAATCGGGTAGTATGTTTTGAAGAAATGCTAAAAATGAATCACCAGTCAAACTCCCTGGTAAAATTACAGGACCCAAAAAGAAATTATCCACGACACCAACCCACACGTTGACTTTAAAGTTTACTTGATGATGTGCCTCTACTACGGCATGATGATTTTATTCTGCCCAGATATGTGTATTATGAATATTTGTGACCCCGTTTCTAGTAAAGGTAGCTTCGTCCGTAAACAAAATATTTTTGATGAAGTGTATATCTTTGTCATGCATTTCGCATATCCACCTACATAGACTAGATCTCAGCTCAAGGTCTTGAGGCAGCAGAGATTGTACTTCTTGAATGTGGTAGGGGTAAAGCTGCTGTCTTTTTAAAATCTGGTGTACTTCAGATTTCCCAATATTTTCAACCTGTCGGGCAAGAACTCTGGTGCTAATATTTGGTGTCTCCTCGATGCTTATACTCTCCTCCTTTTCCGGTTGAATTAGACGGGGTCGACCGCAGTTCCCTTTATGGTCTTCCCTAAGACTTCCACAATTCGATTAGGGAACTTTTCTGCGTACCGCCTATCGGCTAAACTAGCGTTAGAGTTACATTTTCCTAGTAAATAAACAAAAATACAATTTAACTGATTATAATCATTCAAATGTCTTTAAATCTTACCCACGATTAAAATCATATCCGTCATTTCCGAAAAACATATAAAATTGTTTCGTCTACGATCCATTTTCGTTGTGTTTACTTATAAAATTACCGATAATTAATGTAATTAACTTTTAAACCTTAAACTACTGTCAAATTGTGACAACAATAAAACATTGCTTAAGTAGGTATCCAAGGTAACACCAGAGTTGCTTGATATTTCAACATTATAAGATTAGCCAGAGCCGCCGAGGCATCAAACAAGATCCAATACTTTTCGAAATATCTCAAAAACAAATGATTTTATCTAAATTTTATAAGAGTTAAAAAATAATCACAAATACATAGTAACCTATAAATACTTAATAGTTTAAAAGTATTGGCGTACGTAATAAAAACTTGGGGGGGGGGCAGTAGGTTTTTTGGAAAGAAGTAGCTGAAGCAACACACTAAATTTGAATCCAATATCTCAATAAATACTAGAATTATTTAAAAATAGTGGTTTTAAATTTTCAACTTTGACGCCCTGTATATCGAACAGGGAGGGCTAAAATGAAAAATTACATGTTACAACTCATATTATTTTTGCTCAAGGAATCTGTGGTTAACGGATTGACCTCCTTTATCCGGACACCCTGTATAATAAAAAAATAATCCAAAATACAGGTGCCATAGTAATATATATGTGTTTTAAAATCCTCGCAGGACCCTATAAATTATATTGTAAACTTCCCAAAGCAACTCCCACGGCTATTAACCTAATTTGTACAAAACTGCCGAATAAAAACGCAGAATAAGCAATATTTTTTCATCTAATCCAATATTTTATTCGCTTAAAAATAGCCATTCAAACGATTCTCCCGGCAAGTTTTCAATCTTTTACCGATTAGAGCACCACACCCGTTGGATTCTCTAAAATTCTGTTGGGGATAAAAATACAGTCGAGATTTATTTGGCCCTGCGGCGAGCGTTCCAAATGCTAGATTACCGGGAGGTAGCCTCCGACCGATGCGACGGACGTGCCAAATAGAGGTAACAAATGTTCGGCGATTCCGTAAAAAATTAACTTATCAGAGGTCTCAATTAACTGTAAAAAAACGTGAATAGATCGAGCAAATGTGCTGCCATTACTTTTGCATTTTGTATAAAAACGACCTCGATAGCTGGTTTTGTATTGCGACCAGAGGGCATTAAAAAGGGTTAGGTTAACAAGATTTAGGGCGGATGCGTTGGTAAAAACTTGGCAAGTGTGAAAATGTTGTTCCCACTGAAAGAAATATTGACACAAAGTGCTATGGATTATAAATTTTTGTTTGTGAATTCGAATGGAAATCTTGATTATTATTAAATTTTTTAGATTGTTGCAAACTACAGGGTGTTTTCTATAAGGCCCATTCTACACGAGCCACAAAAACGTCACCGTTTGCCTGCATGACGCGTGTGTCACTGAACCACAGAGTGTTAATTGGGCATACTATACGGGCAACTTTGCGGTCGCGTGTGGACGCGTTAGGCCTATTCTACACGAACCACAAACACGCGACCGGTTAGTCGCTCAGTCGCCTGAAATTTTTGCCCATTCTATACGAGCGTATAACCGGCGAGTGAAACGGGACCCATTCTAGACTAGCGACAAAACGCCTCATATTGGCTATGGATTCCGTACAAGTTGGGTGTATCGCTGTTCACCAATTAACGTTATTAAGTTTGTTGGCCAAAAAACGTACAAAAAAAGACGTTGGTGGGTACACCCAGTTGGTGCTAATCGCCTGACCTTAGGGGTGTTTCATCTTAACTTCGCAGAACCTCGGAAATATCCTGAGAAGTTTTTTCAGTACTACCGGATGTCTGTAGAGACATTTGACGAACTTTTGGGATTAATCACTCCATTCATAGCAACAACAAACACAGTTATGAGAACACTGTAACATTTCAACTTGAAGAAATAATAATAAACATTTTTATGCAGATTTAATGCAACTCCAGTCCATGACATAAAACTTTATGATGAATTAGAACAGGTTCAAAAAACTTTTACAACAATTACTTATTACTTAAAATTAACATAAATAAGACCAGGATAGCTAAATTAATAATAAAAATTCTATCGGCCGGCCAGACGCTTGCAAGTAGCTACATGTAGAATGACATGCCGGTCTCCCGCGCGACTTTACGCAACCTCTTGCGTTCATCACGCCTGCACGCCAACGGACGCGTCCACACGCGACCGCAAAGTTGCCCGTATAGTATGCCTCATTAACACTCTGTGGTTATGTGACAAACGCGTGTGGCTCGCCGGCAAACGGTCGCGTTTTTGTGGTTCGTGTAGAATGGGCCTTAGTTGGCGTGCCGGCGTGTTGAACGCAAGAGGTTGCGTAAAAGTCGCCCGCCGGAGACCGGCGTGTCATCCTACATGTAGCTACTTTCAAGCGTCTGGCCGGCAGAGCCGATTTGTCCTTCACCAGTCCACGACTAGTAGTGCAGATCATTGTTGAAAATATCGATGATGGAACTCAGCATCGTATAAGATGGGCAAGCGCATCTTTTGGCCGTCTGAGGACGGTCTTCGATAATCATAACATCGACGTTCGAACTAAGTTGTGAGTGTATACTATTGTAGTTCTTACCTTTACGTATAGCTGTGAGTCTTATCGAACCCTAGAGAAGTACAATCATCGATGTCTTGGAAAGATCTTTCTCATATAACGTGCCGCAAATATACAATGAATTGTCTTTCGTAACATAAAGAAGTGTGTGGTTAGATGTGAAGAACAACTGGGAGCAGATCGTGAACGACCGACCGAGATGAAGGTGTACCATTTCCGAGGGTCATCAATTTTTTGAAGAGCAGCGTCGATAACATGAAGATGCAAAGAGACAGCATCGCAAGGAGATAGAACGCTTCGATGGGGCATGTGACGGAATTTGAGGCTCGAGGATCGGTCTGTTTAGTCATCTTAAGGTTTACCACAGAAATCCCTTAGTTGGAGTAATTTCGCGAGTGAATTCTGAAGATGGTATTAAGTTACACCCCTGAGAAGTTATAGACCTTTTTTTGGGATTGGAATTTCCTGATTTCACTGCAGCCTTATGGGCTTATTGTGCAAATTGCTGAATGAAGGCTGATTCAACTTAAGTCGGCACTACTGCTAACTCTATTTTTAATGAATCTACGAGGTCGCTTAAAATAAGTATCTACTATCAATAATTGTTTTCTCTGATTTTTGTTTGTTACTCATCCAGGAAAGTGGGGCAAAATTGTCAGTTTCACGTGTTTATCTCTCTCAGAGAATTGCAGATTTTAGTGGCAGTTTAGCTCAATTATTACAATGGTTTTTAGGATAATGACTATGCTCTTGAACGATATAACGTCATGTTTCCAGAATCGAAGATATTTTCTAATAATATCCGGAAAATTCAGATCAAATGAAACAGTTTTTGTTCACCTTAGAGAAAGCATTTGAAGAAACAGAAAGAAAAAGTGAAAAATCAATACGAAGTTGCATGAGACATAGTGGACTGTATTTCGGAATTATTCGGAATGTTTGGAAAAACGTAATAGTAGGTACATACATTCCGTATAAATCCAGAATAACTCAGTGTCGTTTTACCGACCAAGAAAGTCAAATGGCAATTTAACGATAGTTTCTGAATGTAAAAACGTCATTCCCGATTTCCTAATTTTATAGAGCTAATCTAATTTTAACTATATGACTAACTACAATCAGATGGCTAATATCAAAGTGGATAATTAACTCTCAGAAGAAGTAAAAATACAACGTGGTGTACTATCGCCGCTATTATTTTATCTTCAGAGAGCACTGGAGGAAACAACAACCACGAGTAAAGGTTAGTGGAATACCCATTAACAATATCCGGTATGCAGATGGCACGATACTTATTGCCGAAACAATAAAAGACTTACAGAGCTTGGTTGATCAAGTAGTGACGAGCAACGAGAAGATCGGACTTACCTTAAATATCAAAAAGACCAAATTCATGACCATTATAAAATCAGTCTAGCAACAGGAAAACCTATGCATTAACAAAGAACTAGTAGACGAGGTCAGTTAGGAGCAACTGTCAATGAAGGTAATGAGTACACTGAAGAAATTAAATCAAGATTTGGACAAGCCAGAACCATATCTAACAGAATGAGAGGTGTGTTGTGCAGTAGAGATCTTAACTTACAGCTTAGAGTCAGAATATTGAGTTGCTACGTTTTGCGGTGTTACTATATAGATGAAATCCTGGACGTTAAAGAAGAATAGCTTCGTTCGCGGTGACGATTCTGAATTGATTCTGAATTGAATCGTGACGTCACAGAACTGGTTTTAAAGCGCAGGCGCGGTTCGAAATGCGTTCAGAACTGTAATCACCGCGAACGCAAAATAGAACCAAAATAGAATCGCATAGCTGGATGCCGGAATATTTTAATTTTACGTTGTATGTTCTGTTGTCGTCGTTCAACAGTTGTTAATAAAAGTTAGACATTTGAAGAAATTTGAGTTATATTTTCGATTTTTATGTTGACGTGTTCAATCTTTAATCACTGTTCAGTCCAGTTCATTCAAATATTATCCCTATTATGAAGATACTCTCCCGCAATTTAGTGAAGAAGAATATCGTGAACATTTAAATAATGACAAAAGACCTTGCGCAGCGATTTGCAGCACATTTTAATTTTTAATAACATTTTAATAAAGTAATGGAAACAAGAAACGTTGTTTAATTGAAAACTTATTTTATTTTTGTTGTTTTTTTCCAAGACGTCACTAAATAGTTCATAAGAAATAAAAAGTAAAACTTCAAAAATAACAGACACAAAACATTTCTGCTTTTATTTATAATACTATACTATACTATATACTATCTACCTGAAAAAATAAATTCCTTCATCCCCTATTCTACTCTTTCTAGGATGTCTTCTTCTTTGCAGTTACTGACACTGTCTAAAACCCATATCATTTTCTTTATAAAAACAATGCTCTTATATACCTACAAGGATAAAGCATAAACAAAAAATAAATATAACCAGTGTATAATTGTTGGTTAGCTAGACTGCGCATGTCAGAACCAACAGTTCTTCCTCGGTCCGTAGAACTGCAAAATCGATTCAGAACCGGTAATGAACTGATTCTTTTTTCACCGCGAACGCCAAACTGTTTGATTCTATTACTAGTAGTCCGATAATTTTTTCACCGCGAACGCCGAAATCGAAACTGCGCAAGCGTAGAGAACTAGAACCAATTCAGAATCGTGGCCGCGAACGAAGCTAATATAAGTGATCGACTGGAAGCATTTGAGATTTGGTCATACAGAAGGATCTTAAGAATAAGTTGGGTGGACATGGTAACGAATGAAGAGGTCCTGGAAAAAATGAGAAAGGAAAATGAAATATTGAACACAATTAAAATAAGGAAGCTGCAATATCTCGGCCACGTGATGAGGGGAGAGAAATACGTATTGGTGCGGTATATTATGCAAGGAAAGATACAGGGAAAAAGAAGCAGACGAGGAAGACGCATTTCCTGGTTAAATAACCTAAGAGCATCAAACGTGAGAATAGCTATGGTGCTACCCAACCTTCTAAAAGGAGATGGCACTTGAAGAAGATAACTTGAAAAATATAATTTCGGGAGTAATGAGAACCTTATCATGTAATCCACAGATACGTTCCAGTTTAAATGTTTGGTTCGGCCTTATATGACAGAGTTTTTTAATCATTATTTTAATTTAGCTGATCGCCAGATAGTGTTTTTTCCCACAATATTCTTTTTCCTGATCTCCAGACATTAAAACCATGGATTTGTTTGTCAGGCGTTCTGGAGAACGAGGTGTGTAAAAATCGTTACGCTATTGTCGAAGAGCTTCAGATAGCTGTGCCAAAAAGTGTATTGAACAAAAATCTTATGTTATTTTTTGTTTCTGAATAAAATCACAATTACCCTATGCTTAGAAAATACTACCCAATTGATTATGGCAGATATGAATATACATTTTTTGAAATAAATCACGAACGCATTTCTTTCAAATAATGGGTACTACGAAATTAAATCAGCAAATGGTCCATTCATTACACCTTAATCTCAAAAGCTTTTCAAACAAGTACAATCTAAATAAAACGAACATTTAAGAAATTCTAAATTAAACGGAATCATGTTATAACGTTCAAAAACATACGCATTTCAAAATATGTTATTGGCCTCGCAAAATCGGAAACTATTGTTTCCAACGATAAATTCCCATGTCCTGTTCTCTCCACTAAACGTATTTTATTGGTTTTTATTAAAGTTATAATAAAAAGTCGCCCAGCTTTTAAGCTATATATTTTTCTCATGTAACATTCATGTCGATATCTTTTTTATTCCATTACAGACAGATAAACTACATCTGGTTTTTCCTTTTTCATTGAATTGAAAATAAAAACTTATTTTTTTGAGTTAAAAGCGTTGGATTATTGACTGGCTTTGGCTGTGTTTTATAGAAAACTATATACAATGCTTTTTTACAGAACGGAAAAAGAATCATCATATTGGTTCGAGGAACTGCTGATATAATATGAAATGTTATTGAAAAACTTGACATAAGTCCCATGAAAACACAATAACTATCAGATGCACTTGTTTGTTATTGGTAGTCCTTATATGAACAAAAAGTCTATAGTCAAGAAAATAACATCAAATAGATGCCCATAAGTTTCATTTTACACCTTAAGGTACGTTCACATATGCTTGCTGTTGAAGGCGTTCATCGCGCTTCTTGAAATTATTAATTTTGAGAAACTCTTCACGATCCATAGAAACCGACAAACATTTTTAATAGCAACAATCATGTCTCTGTCGCGAGATACATATTACGCCGTTTCGGTGACGCGTGAAGCTTTCTTGTTGATGATAAATTTGTGTGACAAGAAAAAAACCATCAGCATTGACTCGATAACGAGTATGAATTATTCCAACTCAGGGATTTGTGTTGTGAACTCTAAGATGG
Source organism: Apoderus coryli (assembly GCA_911728435.2). Lineage (NCBI taxonomy): Eukaryota > Metazoa > Arthropoda > Insecta > Coleoptera > Attelabidae > Apoderus > Apoderus coryli. Next base: position 12,743,383 of record OU452209.1, on the reverse strand, counting down.
CTAAACAGACGGAGCCGCAAACCTGATTGACACACCCAATCACCACAATTTACCGGCTGTTGTAGGGGCGCTGCCCTATCGGTGCGTTCTCTCTCCTTTTGATGCTGTCTCTTTGAATCCTCATGTTGTTGATGCTGCTCTTCAAAACCTCGATGACACTTAGAAATGGTACGCCTCCATCTGGGTCGGTCGTTCGCGATCTGCTCTCAGTTTTTCCTTAAATCTAAGCTACACTTCTTCATGTTGGTCCTAAGAATATCCTTGTACCTCGTTTGCTCATTTCGTGAGCCGACGTTAAGCTGTGAATAAAGAATTCTCTTTGGGAGACATTCCGTTGACACGTGGATTACGTATCCAGTCCATCGCAGCAGGTGCCTCAGAATCATCGCCTCAATGCTAGTTGATTCAGCTTCCTCCAGAACGCTGATGTTTGTTCGTCGGTCCTGCCATTTGATTCCAAGAATTCTTCTAAGACATCGTTGATGGTACTTCTCTAGATTTCCGCTACGCCTCCGTTAAATAGTCCAGGACTCACAGCTATACGTAAAGGTAGGAACTACAATAGCATTAAACACTCGCAACTTAGTTCGAACGTTGATGTTATGATTATCAAAGACTCTCGTCCTCAGTCGGCCAAAAAATGCGCTTGCCCATCATATATGATGCTGAATTTCATCATCGATACTTGCGTACTCGAATGTCATCTTCAGACTTCGATGTTAATAACATTTTCTTCGAACCACTCTATTGTACCTAGTAATGCTCGATACAGGCCCAACAAAACAATGAACCTCTTGCGCTCTCGCCTAATGTGTACTGCGAGCACACAAAGCGACAAGAAAATATACACCTGTTGGCAACACCGCTCCACGTCTCGAGCTAGTTGTGTTGTTGTGTCGACCGCCAAGAATCTAGAATGGACATACGTTTTCCAGAATGTTCGACTACTCTCTGGAAGGGTTCGAGAAAGAGGGAAAATCATATATAAAGCCTGTCAACAGCTATGAAGTAATCATATATATGGGTGTGAAATACAGAGTGGACTAAGTTTAATAACTGCATTGAGTAAGACATTATTTAGTTAATAGACATTAGATAAAATAAATAAAAAATAGACTAGTATATAAAAAATAGTGGACTTTAAAATTAAAGATTAATTGAAAAATAAATAAGAGACTATATAAACTGAACCTAAATAAATGGAAGTAAAAATGTCGCTAAAGAGTGGTGCTGCATTAATGGAGTTGAAGGTAGTAGAACTAAAGGCTGAATTGGAAGAAAGAAATCTGGAAACTTCGGGTAAGAAAGAAGTTCTACAAAATCGTTTATGTGATGCTTTATTGGACGAAGGTAAGGATCCTGAAACGCACCTATTTATGAATGGTTATGATAAATTAAAACAAAATTTAAAACAAGAAATTAATGAAAATTGACAAAATTTAGAACAAAAAATTACTGAAACACCGCCAAAATTTAGAACAAAAAATATATGTAGCATTAGATGAAGTTTTTTTTTTCTTTGTATTCATTGCAGTTCAAATTGATTTAGTTAATTGTAAGTTTTCGGGAACTGTTATAGATCTAGTAGTATAAAGTGTGAATTTTTCCGTACGGGTTAGAATATCAAAATCAGTTTTACTGCCTTCTAACCCCTTTTGCAGTTATTTTTTGGCATTAGTTATGATTACGGTTGCTATATTGTGATTGCGTTTTTATTATGTTTACACGTTATGCATTGTAAATTTTTCTTTGTATATGACTGCAAATAAACTGTTTATTATTATTATTATTATTATTATTAAGTAAAAGAAGATTATCGAATATTGGACAATAAATTTACCGGCTTGGGCGATAAAGTTTGCGGCCTCGAAATGGAAATAAATAAAATTAAAGAACGTTTTGCTGCCATTGAAAATTTATCATTAATGAGTCAGCCACACGATATCAGATCGAGAATTCAATTACATACAGAAACTCCGCTGAGAACTGTACAATTCTCAGATGCATCCAGAGCATCGAATATTTGTACAAGCTCTGAAATAGTAAAGATGAAAATCAAGGCACCTCAATTCGATGGGACGACACCCTGGGAAATACATTTCAGAGAATTTGGACAACATTGACCCTTTCGTGCAACAACAGTACTTGGTTTGTATTGCGGTACCCCAGCGAATGTTTTGGATCGGTTGGCAGTACAGGCTTTCTGCGACGGGATTCGTGACTATACGGTAAGTGAGGCGCTGCCTTTAGCCAGACCGAGAATGCTATTAGACGCGCGAACGAAGGCATGTGAAATCGAAGCTGCCAGAATTCCAGGGTCACTATGCGCGTTCATCTATTGGATGGAGAAAATTAAGATTCTGCGCGTGCGCTGAAACAAACAGAGGTCGATGCGGGTACTGCTGAGAAGAGGGTCATCTCCGAAGCCGGCAGCAAGGGACCTCGGCCGCCGAAAAACTAATAAGTGTCGGTGAAGCCCCCAAAAATTGTGCACTAGTTGCTTCAATAAAGCATAGACCGAATAGTGTGTTTGTCGACGGTTTATTCAACGATAAACAGGTTTCGCTACTTGTTGATACGGGAGCAACGAGAACCATCATCAGACCACAAATAGGGAACACTATAATTCAACATACCATATGGAGACTTCGTACGGCTACAGGAGAACAGGCGAACATTCATGGAGAAACAAACCTACGAGTTGATTCCGCCGACACTTGTTACAGAATGTACTCATAAAATGTCATTGAATGTGGCACTATTTTTTTTTGTATCCTTATGAAGCAATTTGCAAAACATAAGAGCACTAAGGACACGATTCTGCTACTGTAATTATGTTAATAATATCTTACATAGCTTAGAATAATAAAATGAAAACAGAAACCAACTGATGATAAAGTAAGATGCAAATTGAGTTATTTATAACTTCACCCAACACTTTCCTGCAATAATGTTACACCATCGTAAATTAAAGTGTTCCGTAATTTATAAATTATTTAAATTTTATTGCAGCCATTACTGGCTATTTCATAATGAAACTGGTGACTTTAACGTTTATATGCAAATATGTTTGTAGATCATTTAATATGTGTGCTTTAATCTACTAGAGTTAGGGGTCGCAATACATTATTTTATCGTTTTGTTGCTGCAGCATTATGATACCTAACTTTGTTTCTAGTTCAAGGTAATATTCATGTAATTCACAGATTGGTAACAAATATTTCAACGCCAGATTAACGTGGCAATTTTCTTACACGTTTTATTTGCAAAATTTGACTTTGATCCACTCCAACGGTTTTGTAAACTTTGGATACCTTTCTTATAAAACTATTTATCTTTCGCTTTAAAATAGGATTCAGTTCGGCTATAGCCTCATCATCGGAGACACATCTCTCTCCCTGGAGCATCATTTTGAGATTTGCGAACAGGTAGAAGTCTGATAGACCACATCTGGTGAATTTGGATGGTTTCAAATCGTAAATGGTTTAGTTTCACCATAATTTTCATCGACTTGTAGATTAATGCATTGCCTTGGTGAAATAGCGGCTTTTTCTTTTCTGCTTGATTGTATTGTCACATTGATTCAACAATGCAATGTAGTAGTTGACTTTTGGATGAAAGTCGATGAGCAAATTTCCGCGAGTGTGGCAAAATATAGCGGCGACGAGTTTTCCTGCTTCGGAGGCTTTGGACAGACTCCTTCCTCTCCTCTCTACTTAGTTGACAATCGTTTTTTCATTAGTTCATTGTTGTTTTTGTTCCACTGTAACCAAACACAATGCCCATATGGAAAAAAAATCATAAAAACAGTGTAAGTTTGGTGTTAAAATATTCATAAGTAACAAAGCATTACAAAATTTGCATCAAGCTAAGTTTTATTTATAGATTAAAATTAATTATAAAAACTGCTCCAAAAACGTTTTAAATACCGCTTGGGAAGCATGTATGAGCTCGCTTTCCCTAAACTCAAAAGAAAAATACAAGAAAGTGGATATAGGTATATTAAATATTTTCCTTTGGAAGATGACAAAAAGCCACTGTAAACCGATGAAATTGTGACGATAGAATATAATGTCACAAAAGTATTAGAATGTATAAAAATATGGATTTAATAGGAACGGTACCTTCACCATGTTGCAATAAGAATTAGAAAGTAAGGATTGAGTTTTATTAAGTTACTCGCTTGGCTTGTTTAGCTACTCGAGGATCGCCCACTTACATCACGCTCACGAAAGAGGATCTTATTGATTCTCCCTCGTAAACGAGGGACGGTCTGTATTAGAGCGGCGTTTCTCATTTAATAGTTACTTGATTAAATTTAGAAAACTATTTAAAAATAAAAAGAAAGTCAAATACATTTTACTAACTATTATTTATTAAATATTTTCCTTTGGAAGATGACAAAAAGCCACTGTAAACCGATGAAATTGTGACGATAGAATATAATGTCACAAAAGTATTAGAATGTATAAAAATATGGATTTAATAGGAACGGTACCTTCACCATGTTGCAATAAGAATTAGAAAGTAAGGATTGAGTTTTATTAAGTTACTCGCTTGGCTTGTTTAGCTACTCGAGGATCGCCCACTTACATCACGCTCACGAAAGAGGATCTTATTGATTCTCCCTCGTAAACGAGGGACGGTCTGTATTAGAGCGGCGTCTCTCAGTTAATAGTTACTTGATTAAATTTAGAAAACTATTTAAAAATAAAAAGAAAGTCAAATACATTTTACTAACTATTATTTATTAAATCAACTATTTAAAATATAAGGAAATCAATTCGGTGAAAAAAAAACAAGTTTCAAAATAAATTCATCAAAATTACAATATATAAAATCAGTACTTTTTTTTTTTTTTTGTTAATGGCACTGGCGAAAGCCAACTGGCCAACTCTCCAATTTAGGAGTTACTTATATCGCTAACATGAACACACCGATGATCGGTCTTGTTACATTTTTCTTTTATATACAAAAAAACATTTCTATTCAGAAATTGTTCAACTTACCTAGTTAAAATATGAAATAAGATAATGTTGGTTTCAATTTTATCAAAATCATTATTCAGGTTTTTTTTTGTTTTTTTTTTGTAAGTATAATAATTATTTTTTTTTCAAATTTTTGTTTGACTATTTACAAAAAAATCATAGATGTGTATATAAAGTTTGTTGCATTTCAACATTTGCATTACATTTGTGGGGAGCGCAACTCCCGCCTGTACAATACGGTTATATAATACATTAATATGACATTGTTTATCAATACACTAGAATATTACATGTTCCATACTACCAATCTCTCCACATTCACAATTTTCTGATTGCTGCAATCCTATTCGATATTTATATGCTGGATATAGAGCATGGATACTTCGAAGCCGACATATGGTCCTAATTAACGTTCTGTTTTGATTATTATAAAACCAAGGTTTTGTCCGAATACATGATTCTAGAATTTTGAATTTCTGACCAGTCTGTGACTGCGAGTATAACTGTTGCCAACTTACTTTTAATTTCTTTTTGGCCAAAGGTATAATGTCAGTTGTTGGTAATTTAAAGTTTCTAATAATTTGTCCTGTTTTTGTTGCTTCTTTGGCCAGTATGTCAGCTTTTTCGTTGCCACTTATACCAGCATGTGATTTAATCCAAGCAATTTCTAAGATTTTGTTATTGTTCAACAGTTTATTATATAATTCCAGAATGTCTAAAATAATATAATTTGAAACATTTAATTGGGTAGCCTTCTTTATAGCTTCTACTGCTGAACGACTGTCCGAGAAAATAACAAATTTATTATTATGTTCAAATACAATACAGTACCTAATCGCTTCTCTTATTGCTACAAGTTCTGCTGTGAAGATTGATGTATTAGATGGTAGTTTGAATTTCTTCTCCAAATTTCTATTCTGATGATACACCGCAAAACCCGTTTTTCCATCCATAATCGTTCCATCTGTATATAAATATTCATAATTTCTCCAAGTAGCCTTCAAATGACTCCAGATACTGCGATAGTCACTATCGCAGTCCATGGAGTTAGTTTTGATTGTAATTGTTGGAGTGTTTTTGAATATTTCGTATTCCCTTTGATAAATTGGCAGTGATTCGTATTGTTGTATTTTATTTGTATAGCTGGCTAGCCAATTGTAGCTCTCAGAGAGCAAAGGCGATCGCTTCTGACTCCAGAATTTGTGCGTCAATGTATGAATAGTTAATGTGTGTATTAAAAATCAGTACTTACATTACAATTATCTTCATTGCCGACACAGTTGATATTTCTTTCGCGTTAATAAAATATTGAATATTTATAATGATTCAAATTAAAACTCTAATCGCTTTAAATAAACTATAAATCTTAAGACACTACCCAACGGGGTGATTAGTGCTTTTTGTCGCTAGTAAGACTCGACGTTCACTTCGCCAAGGTTCGAGAGAAGACCCAGTTTTTTCCTGTTGCGTAAAAATTTATAACCTTTGATTTTCTCCACTCTTCCGAATATCGACCAATGCAATTGTCTATCCTTAGCGTCGGTCGTACCATTTTTTGTTGAATTTGCAATTTGTCTATTAGGTATAATACCAATGTTACAGTCATGAACTTGTATAAACTTTGATGAACTTTTATAAATTATTAAATCAGCGTAAAATAGCTAGTTCGACCGGATGCAATATTTTTATTACAATATACCGGGTGTGACTATAATATTCTTTAGAAGTTGAGCTATACGATACGTTCTTTAGTATTTTTCGTACAATATTGTTTTATTATTTTACGCAAAAGAGCTCTTAACTCATCCAGTTTATGGTCGACATTATTTCATGGTAAACGTAATTGGCAATTTTTTGGCAGGGTGAACAAAACTACTAACTTTTCCTCTACAGTACCAAAAGTTAGGTACATATAAAATCTCTATATTATTTACAGTAATTTATTTGAATGAAATCATATGAGACATAATACTTACTCATTTGTTTTTTTCTTCAGGATTAACTTTAACCAGATTGATGACATAAGAAATATAATTTAACTTTTTGACTGTTTTGTATATTCCACTGACGATGGGATGTGCAAATTTCGAAAAATGTTGCCTTTAGAATTATGTAAAGTAAGACTTTAATTTCTAAGATATAACAAACAACTCCACTCTGAAATATGCTACCTATTTCTTCAAATTAAATTTTTTTTTTTTGTATAATCTCCGCCTTACTTCTCTTTTTGAGCCTTACACAACATTTCTCTTGAGACTTCATTGCATGCATTTCTAACTTGTCCTCCTTTTCACATAGCATATGTGAGGCCCTGGATGATCGATCTCAGGTAGATGTTGTAGGTATATACGGATTTCCGTAAGGCATTTGACCGCATTGACCATTATATACTCTTGAAGCATTTAGATAGGATTGGTTTTTCCAATGGGCTTGTTAAGCTGTTTGAATCTTACCTTGTCGATCGCACGCAGTTTGTTGAGTGTGAAGGTTATAAGTCCAGAAAGTTTGCTTCAACATTGCATTGTGTGCCACAGGAATCAAACCTTGGCCCACTATTGTTTAACATCTTTATTAATGATCTTGTTGAAATTATAGAATGTCCCAAATTGGCTTATGCTGATGATCTAAAGATATTTTGTAGGATTGACTCCATAGAAGACTGCGTGGTACTCCAAAACGCACTGCGAGTTGTCGACAACTGGTGCAATCAAAATAAGCTCTATTTGAACATTCCTAAATGTAACGTTGTTAGCTTTCACAGAGTGAAAACCCCAGTAATTTGGAATTACACTATTGGAGCTGTACCCATTGAAAGACTTTTGCAGGTTCGAGACTTGGGTGTATGGTTTGATGAAGCTTTAACCTTTGTTCTCCACTATGAGCACTTGTCCGCATCTGCATCCCGTATATTGGGGTTTGTGATCAGAAACACTAAAAAGTTTAGAAATATTTCAACCATTAAATTATTATATTTTTCATTTGTGCGGGCTAGACTTGAGTATTGTTCGATCGTGTGGAATCCCTTGTATCAGTGCCATGCACGTGCATTAGAGTCTGTGCAGAGGCGATTCGTAAAGTATTTATATTTTAGGGAGTTTGGAGTATATCCAGCGAGGGGTGCAGATCACGATGTCCTGCTTTCAACATTTGACATTACATCTTTGTGGATGCGGCGAATGGTCTCTTCCGTCAGGTTTTTGTATAATTTATTGCATAATAAAATCGATTGTGCGTTTCTTCTTGGCTGTCTTCGGTTTCGAATTCCTAGAACTGGTCGAGGTCTGATAACACCTTTTATCTGAGCATGGCTAGATCCAATGTTTTGCTGCAGAGCCCTGTATATTTTATCTGCTCCGTTTTTAATGACTATTGATCGGGGTCGGATATTGGTGTGGATTCTCTGTCTGGTATTTTGAGCCACATGAATGTTTAATTTTTTTGGTTGATTATTTTTGTTTAAAACGTTGTACTTAATTATAATTGTTTACTGATAAGATTTAGCATTTTTAACTGATTTGTATAATTGTGAATTTGTCGTTTTTGTTTTTTATTTAAGTTTCAAATTGTAATTTTATTCTAAAAATGAATTTGAATTTTCTGTAAGTGGGTCTTGTTACCTGTTGAAAATAAAGAGCTTTATTATTATTATTTTATTATTATTAATGTTTGGCTTTAAATGTTCCAAGTTATTGGTTGGCGTTTCCCACAGCAAGAAGTCTAGATGGGGTCAAGTTAGGTGACTTGGGAGGCCACTGTATCGAATCAGTAATAGCTATCCAATTTTCCCGAAAATATCATTTAAAAGTTCTTGGACGATTCCTGCTTTATATGGCCGCGTTCCGTCATGCATATTTTCTCGTACCTGCAATGACACATTTTCGAGAAGCACACGAAGTTGCTCTTGAAAATACTGTAAATATTGTTCACTGCATAAAACACCTTCGTAAAATCAATGCCCGTTAATAATCGTACACCAAACGTTAATGCTGTCAAAATGTCCATGGTTTTGAATCGGATTGACAAAATGCGGATTTTCAGTGGCCCATAGTGTTCATTTTTTTTTATTTGACTTACCGTTAGTAATAAAACGGCTTTGGTCTGTCCACAAGACATGCTAAAAGTCGTTATTCTCCAAGTTTACCATCACTTTGGCAACATAATGGATTCTTCGTTATTGATGTTGATGTGACAAATGATGTAAGTTGTGAAGTTTATAATTGTGATAACAATTTTCTTTCAAAATGTATCGTACCGAACTAAATTTTAAATTTAACTCACAACAAGTTTGACGAATCGAGTTTCGTGGATGATCTTCAAAATACTGCAAAACAGTATTGTCAGAATTTACTCTAATACCAATTTTTCATCCCTATTCCGTTTCCAATCTTGATAAAAAGTTGATGAGGTCATTTTTTACTTCAGTTTATAAATTGGGATCAAATGAAATGTGGGTTAAATTGGAGCTTACTTAATCCCAATTAAGAACCTCTTTTCAGAATTATTATTCTATCGTTTTTCAGTTTCTCTTAACAGAGCTCGGACATCGAGTACCTATTGCCCAGCCTGTACCTATGTAGATCTATTTATTTCTCAAGCAATGTAGCCTATTTGTATTGATAACTTCATCATGCATAATGAAGTTAAAATTTTGTTGAAGATACAGACATGAACATTTTCCTAATAATTTTCATCTTAGATTTTCACTTTCAATTTGTTACAAAAGTTTACCCTCACCTTCTGAAACCACTACAACATTTCCTAGCTCATGTGAAATATGTTGTAAACCAGTACAATACACACTCAAACATACAAGGCAGAATATGGCAAATATAAATAAAACAATATATGTGCAAAAGTTGTAAAAATATAACTTTTAATACACCGGACACGTTCGCTTCAAGCTCAAGCAGACATTTATACCACACAGTTATATAAAAAATGTCATAACTTTATTGTATTTTATTCACTCTGAAACACTAGAAGTAGCGGAAAAACTTTTCAAATAAATATCCCAGTATGGCTTTTATTAAAGTTTCCCTAACGTTTACTTAAAGTTTTTGGAGAGAGAGCTGAACTTGTAGTTGGGAGAAGATATCAGGGACTTTTAATGATCTGACCCGCTGGCTATATTTTAGTGGAGTGTCAAATGTCGTAACTTGTGAGAACTATATTCCGAGCTATTGTAGTTTATATTCCTTTAACATTAAAAAAATAAAAGTTGTAGGAGTTGGTTTTCATTCATGGAAAACTTCCTATTTATTTAGTAAGTAATAAATTGGAATCTGTGATTCATCAAAAATATTTTAAACTCATTAAGTCATCATCAACAGCATTCATTTGATGAGTTTTTGTAATTTTTTGTATTAGGTAAATATGTTAATTTTATTTATTTATTTATTTTTATCTTGCCTCGAAATGTTAATGTTATTTTTAGTTAATATGTTCGCAAATATTCTTGTTATGTTGTAAAAGGTTTTTAATTTTTATTTTGTAAACGAAGCAACTTATCACAAAAATAAAAGAGATAAAAAAGTTGTACTATAAGTTGTTTTATCTCAGGAGAATATCGAAATTAAATTAGAGTCATTGGCGTACATTTTTGTTATTGGTTTTTTTATTGGACTTAAGGATTTTGATCTATTTAGGGCCATATAAACTCCCTATTCTGTGGGTGTCTCAAACAAAATTCCCCACACTTTGGTGGTTGAATCTACGACCCAAAATAAGACGAAAATCATTTATGTCAAAATTTCGAAAAATGTCTCCTTATGAAATTATAAGCATTTTGAATATTGAAATTAGACAAATCTTTCACTTCGAATCAATAATTTAAATCTAGTCATCCTCGATAAAAACCGATTGATGGAAAGATAAAATCTGCATCCATATCATCTAAAGCTGATTCAAGAATTGCATCCTGGGGATAGCGAGTTGCGCTTACGATTTTGTACATTTTTTTAAATTGCCTGGACGCAAATGAATACTTTTTAAACAAGTACTGTGGAGTGATGAAGCCCATTTTAATCAGCAAGGAGTGTTCAATCAGCACAACTTGCATTGTTGGAATTACGAAAATCAGCAGCAGCACCAAATTAGAGAATCATGCCCGCTGGAGCTTAAATGTGTGGATTTGTCTGTTGGGGAATATCATAATAGGACCACAGTTTCTACCTAGGATACTAAACACCGAAAACTATGCCAATTTTTGTGATAACAGAGTACCAACTCGACTAGAAGAAACTCCGTTAGCACAGCGGCCAAATATTGTGTTTCAACATGATGGTGCACCTGCCCGTTATTCTCGAAATGTTTGAGAGATATTATATCGACGTTTTCTCAACCAATGGATCGATCGTGAAGGACCTATTTCTTGGCCTCCTAGATCCCTGGATCTCAACCATTTTGGCTTTGGGGTTATCTGGAAAATACCATGTCCTACCCAACAGTGAAGATCATGTTATTCTTCGCATTTATGGAGCTTTACCACAAATTAGAAATGAAGCAATATGCCTTGTAGAAAACCATTTTATTCGCCGTTTTGTATGCATGCATTGAACAAAATGCTGAGGATTTCGAACACTTGCCTCTGTAAATTGAAATGTTTTTGTTTTATTATGTGTTTAGTTAATAAATGATTTGATTGTGAGCAATTGATTTGATTTTCGAAAATTACTTCACTTTAATATTCAAAATGGTCATAATTTCTTAAGTAGACATTTTTCAGCATTTTGACATAAGTGATTTTCGTCTTATTTTTGGTCGTAGTAGATTCTACCCCCAAAGAGTGGGGAATAGTCCCTATTTGTTTCATTCAACACATCCACGATAATAAAATTCCAAATATTATATGGCGCAGTCGGTATGATGGTTCAGGATGCTTGACCAGAAAATAGAACTAATTGTGAAAGACCATCAAAATCATTTCGGAATATTAGACATGAACTTATTTTGATAGATAATTTATTATATAGAGATAATTCCGTAGCAGTACCCACAACTTTAAAAAAAGATATATGTTCAAAATTCTTCATTCAAATCACTTAGGTATCACAAGAACTCCAATAAAAGCTTCAGAAATACTTTAGTGGCCTAGAATAAGCCGAACTATTGAAAACACAGTTTTAAGTTGTGCAGTATGTAGTCGTTCTGCTAAAAATAATAGTGAACAACCTTTAAAATCTCATTCAAAACCTAAATATCCTTGGGAAAAAGTAGGTATAGATTTATTTGAAATTAATAAACACTATCTTCTGCTTTTGATATATTATTTTTCAAAATTTGTCAAAATTACGAAAATTAATAATTTAGCTTCTCAAACAGTAATCAAATATTTACAGGAAATATTCTCTATCCATGGAATTCCTTTTGTAATATTTTCGGATAACGGTTCTTGTTTTAAGAGTAGCGAATTTAAAACTTTTTGTAAAACTTGGGATATAAAACATAATACCTCTAGTCCTATATTCTCAATCTAACGGCATGGTAGAAAGGTGCATTCAAAAAATTAAAAATATGATTAAAAAATGTAAGTTTGAAAATTCTAATTTAAATATGACTTTTTTAGAATATTTCATCAACAATAAAATCACCATCACAACCTATTTTGTAGAAAAATTAGAGGATTTTACGAACAAATTTCTATCTCTAAAATCAAAACAAATTAATTTTCAAAAACAGAGAAAATAATTACAAAAACGACAAAAGACTCAAAAATCTTATTATGATAGAAATATAAAAAACTTAAAAATCTTTTCTGAAGGTGAAAAAATTTATATAAAAAATGAAGATATTTGGATCCGAAGAATTGTTTGTAGAAGGTTTAATCATAACTCTTATATATAGTTAAAGAAAATAACTCTAATAAAACTTCTAGGCGAAATAGATATACTTTTGAAAACCATTTTATGAAAATAGTGAATTCTATTATTCAGATAGTGATGATGACAATAATAATGTTCAGCCAGGCACTTAACAAACAGTTATAGATGGGGAGGAGAATGATCTCATTAGTGATGAAGTAAGTTTTGATACGGTTTCATCATCCTCTTCTTCAACATCTACTAACCAGGTTAAGAAGTTTTTTAAAGACACCTTAAAACAAATTGTGGGGATGTCAGTAATATTTTCTCAAAGTCGTAGCATTCTCTCATTTTTCTTGAATTTCCCGGCGTTTTTGCTGCCCGATAACTCTGTAATGGTAAAGTTGTGACCTTATATTTATAAGACAAACTACCCTTTATTTCCAAAAAATCAATCATCCCTTAAAATTGTTTCCATTTGTTTTCTAATAATCTGCAAAAACATTTATAGTGGAATATGGTCAATTATCACTTCCACAAACAAAAACTAATCAAAACCGTACGCCACTGATTTTAATTCATATTTTATTTTTCTTTCGCGTAGAAATTCGTACACAATATTAAACATTAGCTAAGATCAAAATACTGCCTGGTATGGTTTTTACGCTAAAACTTTTGTTCTAGCTTTTGAATGTTGTAATGAGATTATTATTTTGTGAAACTCGTTACTTTGGCGAACAAAAGCAATTCCGACTTTCGCATTATAAAATTGTAGGCTTTAGTTAAAAGGAAAATTGAAACAGTTCTTAGTTTCACCAGTGTAGCAGTTCAATTATAAATAACAGTGGAATTCTTTGATTTTGAAGTAATTACGGGATAGTCTGCAACCTTTTTAAGCAAAAATTAAAAAGACATTGTTTAATTCAAAAAGTCATATAACTCATTCTGCGGATGAGCCTCGTATATTCATTATATAATGTCTAGAAAATTCGCTAAATCAATCTATCTTTATGATAAATTTTTTATAAAAAGATGTGTAATGTCTCTTACAAACCTCTGCATAAATAACTTAAACTTCAGCGTATTCCCGTAAAATGAGTAAAATTTTATGAACCGCCAAATCAGGAAGTCCGACACGAAAATCATCTAAATTACATCCGGTAATACGGCTCCTTCTAACCAATATTAAATTGGCCTCGATTATATTTTCTTTTCCTTCTATTCAACACGGAATTTTCCAGCCGTTGGGCACGACATTTTTTCTGTAATTGCGAAGTTTTATTACTTTACGTAAAATTTCTGTATTTACCAAACCGTTATTAATTTATTTTCAATTTCAAAATTTTTAATCAAGAATAAAAGTTATCGTTTTATGAACGAACGCAAACATTTTCAGTTTATACGTACTTAATCAGTTGGATAATACGGTTACATAGTTTAAGCAATTCTAACAGAATTACGGATCAAAAAAACCTTCTTTTTTTTACCCGGATTAAATAGTTTGAAGAGTACAAAGGAACAAAAGTACCTACCTATATACATTTCTTTTTATTGGTACCTAAGAAGTTTCATGAAAAAACTCAATTATATTGAATGGCGAATTCATTACGTTGGAAAATACAGTCTCATCTCAAACAACTCAGATATTAAATTTTAAATAATGAAGTTCGAACTATTAAATAATGTGAGATATGAATCTATTATTAAATTGTGTTTGTTAGAACTGTTCAAATTATATAATTAGTTTAGCAATGGTGTTGTGTTTATAGCAAAATGATGTATAAGTTATGTGAGGGGAGGTTGGACAGTTCAAATAAACACAATTTAAGAATAGAATCATATATAACATTATTTAATAGTTCGAACTTCATTATTTAAAATTTAATATAAAGGATGCAATGCTCTTAAGAATTGTACACTCAATAAAATCGAATCTTTGACATAATATGTGTTCCATTTACTCTTTTAAAAATTTCCTCATTTAAAATACGCACTTGTTCATCGATTTGGTTTAAAATAATATTCAAATTCTTCTCTAACACACCAAAATAAGTTCATTTTAATTGTTATCATTAAGATTCTAATGATACTCATATTTTCAGGTGTACTACATATCATAATCTAAGATTTTCTATGATATTTAAAATAATTTGGAATAAAAAAACGTCAACTCAACAAAATCTTATCTAGATTAGATTTTGTAGAGTTTTGTAGAGTTGACGTATTTTTATTCCATATCATAATATATATACTCCTCGTGGTTATGGACTATTTCATAAAAAATTTAAATAATTATTAACCTCACTTAGGTAGGTATATCAAAAATTAGTTTCAAAAACCACATACAATATTTTTACATATTCTAATAGGTCGTCACCATCGGACACCCTGTATATCAAAGATTAATACACTCCTCGATGGTGGGAACTCGCAATCACCAGAGGCAACCTTCATCAATCGGATTTAGGTATAAGCAACCTCATTATTGCCTAGACTATAACTATTTTATCAAGACTTGCAACTGTATGTTCGATCGAAAACGAAAAATTGTATCCAATTCACTTTACTTTTAGTCAGTCCAATAAAATTTATAGCCGGGATTATCCTAAGGTTAAAAAAAAAACTTTATATCCCTTTTTACGTTCTACCTTCATAAATTGCAATTTCACCGGACTGTTCGCTAGATAAGACATATCTATTGCCATTTATAAGTTTTGTGAATTATACAATTTATGTTATGTATATCCAAGCCCGAAATCAATATTCCCATCGCATTCGCGAGAAAGTTTACCTCATGAACGATGGTTTTTCTCCAGTATTTTCAACGAGAACGAATGTTGAATAAATAATGCTAGGATTACTCTATTTAGGATAATGTCAATGTTACTATTAGATAGATGAAGGGTAATGGCACATTAGAAGTGTTGGGAAAACTAAGCAAAAGTTTATTCGATTTTATTATTATTTATTTGTTTAGCCTTAGAATGATTTACATTTTCCTATAAAGCTGCGTCAAAAGATAAGTACACTTCGTCATATAGAAACACATGAGATAAATAAAAATTATAGCAAATATATATTAAAGAACAAACACTACATAACATGGACACAGAAGTCCGGATCCGCTAAGCATCCATTAGGTAAAAGGTGGTTTTAGGGTATTGTACACTTACTTCAATCAATAAAAATTATTATTATATATTCATCTATTATCAGTATCTTTGCAAAGACGGTGAGACTGTAAATTTAAAAGATCTGCCACGCAACGCCCTGGCTTGTGCAGGCAACAAGTTATATAAATGTAAATTAACTGTATTTTTTATTGACTTGGTAATCTATAATAGGACGGCCTTAAATCGTTCCTATTTGGGGTATTGTAGCTGCGAGAATCCGAGGTCCTTTCAATATTATTCACATTAGAATGAATCTCCGTTAGGGTTGCCAAGATGTACACACAAGGCAGGCAGACCACCGAAGCGAATAAAAAGAGGACGGTAGTTTTCTCGATAGCTTACACCAGCCAAGATCCTGATAACTTTCTTTTGCAATTTAAAATTTTTGAAAGAATGGGGGCTATTTCCCCATAGAATGACAGCATAATTTAAATGACTATAAAACACATCGTCAAATATTCAAAGTCAATGAGAACAGACAATCCTCAATCACCACACCAAGAAGAGTTACTGATTTACCCTTCCTTGATGATCTACAAATAGAATCAATTTAACAGGTTTCATATAATTACATAAATCATTAATGTAAACGATAAACAGAAGTGGTCATAGAAAATCGACCGCTGTGGCAATCCATGGGAGATTACCCTTACGCCTGAAGTGCAATCCTGAAAACAAACCCTTTCCTGTCGGTTTTTTTTTAATTGCTTTCAATAAGATATAAAGGAACACCCCTAACAACATAGTGCCTGAGTTTATCCAAGAGTATGGTGTGAGAGACGCAGTCAAAAGCCTTTGTCAGATCACAGAGTCACAATGCGCATCAGGAACCTTCTTCAAGACATGTAACTATGTCCTCCACAACCCTTCGTCGTGAACTTTCCACAACTGAAAGCATATTGGGAAATGGAATTATTTTTCTCAAATTTGATTCAGTTGTTTTTTAAAAGCACTTCAATTACTATGCTTGTAATAGGGATAATAGAAATCTGTCTAGAATTACTTGTCTCATGGGACTGCCTTTCTTCAAGATAGGTGTGACCTTACCTTATTGTTAGTTGGTGAATGAACCACCCTATTTGATTTGGAGTTATTTTCATTAAACTTCCCTGTTCTTGAATAATAGTATATTGTGTACGGGGTGTCCCGTTTTGGCACCTTTTTCGTAAAACTAAAAATAAAATCTGCCGATAATATATTATACAAAGTATAATTAAAGTTCTAAAGAAGCTTCGGAATTATATTTCCAAAGGTAAGTAAACTATTATGGCTATAAAAATCTCTATTATCATTATAAGTTTGTGTTTATTTGGTATCGAAAAACAAAGCAACCGTTTTTTGAGATATTTGCTTGTCTAAAAGCAAATTTCGTAGAGAATCATTTGTTCACCCGCGTCCAAAAAGATGTAGAAAAATTGTGAAGGAAAATGGTGTGCCAAAAACTGATGGTCCTAAAATCTTGAAGTAATATAAGCATGATCCACACGAATTTAATATAGTTGCATCCTGGCGATGTCGAGCCCCGAGCACTGTTTTGCCAGTGGTATTTGCAACAAATCGATGCTAACAATTTATTTAGCAGCCTTGTCATCTGGTCAGTCGAATGCTTTTTTCAAGTGCAGGCATTTTTGGTCGTCAAATTACCAAGAACTGGGTGAAAGTCACCAATATTTAATGTTTGAGAGGGCACAAAAAGGATGCTTTGGAGTTGGGGTGTCATGTTTTATTTTGGGCAGACATATAGTTTATCGGATTTTTAAAGGAGGTCTAGATACCTAGTAATCCTTGAGGAACTTATTCCAGAACTGCTCGAAGATATTCCATTAGCTCAATATAATGCTGCATACCTACAGTAAGATGGTGCCTCAAATCATAACTCTAGCTCTTAAGAGAATTTCTTCATCATAACTTTCCTCAAAGATGGATAGGTACCAACGAATCTGTCAGATGGCCTCCACGATTTTTTTATAGGGCTATATACTAAATGAAGTATAATATAAAGCACGATATTACGGCATAGCAGAACTTCGAGAAGCAATTCATTTAGCCTTTCGAAATCTGTGCATGAGAGAAATGGTTCTTTTTAACGGTATCCAAAGAATTACAAAAATGTACCAATCTTCCTTGCATTAGGGAAAATGGTCGTCAATAATTTCAATATCCCCTTAAAAAAATATTTTTTTTTGTGTTGGTTATATTGTTACTTTTTGCTACAAAACTGTTGATACCAATTTACTGTTTTTTAAAAAAAAGGTACCCAATTCTTCGTTAGCAATATGTAAATTGTTTATTATTGTCATACTATTAAATTATGCCTTTAATTTTAAAAAATTGTCATTTATTTCCGTTTTTCTGAGAAAAAGAGCATACTATTATATATTTTTGAAAAAGTAAAAAAAAAAGACAAGTTTTATAGTCTATAAATATACAGGGTGTTCCATTAAATAAAATAAAGTAGGGTTCGATATCGTTTTGACCTGACACTGTATACTAATTTCGAAGGAGTATCTGAGTTCTACGGGAAAAGTGATCTAAGAATCAGTATTTCACACAAATTCATAAAAGCACAACTTTAGCCTAACTCCAACTCTGTATCTAGACCGAAACTTGAAAGCTGCAATCTATCTAGGAAAAACGTTACACGATATTTATTTATAAACGACGTTACATCCATTTTTAAATTTAAACACCCAGTCGGTACGTGCAAAGTTTTCGTTTCACCCTTGCAAGTATGTGAAACTGTGGCGCCGATTTATGCTTGGAAAAATGGCCGTTTTTGACAAGATTGATGCATACGAGACGTTTATTTAAAGCGGTATTCCCAGCTAGACCAATCTTGAAAGCTGTTTAGATATCTGGAACACGGTGGAAAAGAAATGTAAAGCGGTATTTTTCATTTAGACAGCGCTGCAAGTCGCATTCGACCGATTCATTACCTTTTCAAATAAATCGGTTTTGTAGTCGCAGTAATAAAATGCAACACTATAAAATGCATTGTGTATTTTCTGGCTAATAATTAATACTAAATATACAGGGTGTCCCGCAATTAGAGGCCCAAATTTTAACTTAGCTTGTTTACGTTCAAAATAAGTAATAATGAAATACAATTCTATACAGGATGTCTCTAAAAGGCCTGTACAAAATCTTACCACAGATTTGTGAGCTCAAAATAAGCCGAATAAATTGGATTGGAAATACAGGGTAATAAAGTTGAAAAATAAAATCTGAAAATATTTAGTACTATGGACATTTTCTGTATTCTGTATTAAAGTAATGTAAAATTTACTAACCTTTTATTTTTATAATTACGAATAATTATATTAATTCTTATACGAAACTTTTAAGTATCATTGAAAACTGAATATAATTCAATTACTAAATGAAATATACTTTAATCTTTATTAAAAAATGAGTTGGAAACAAAAAGGCCTTCAATTAAAAAGTATTAACAAAAAACTTACTGAAACTTTAACGTCAATTATTATTAAGAAACTTTATAAAAATTCACTACTTCAGAATGAAAATGAAATGGACTTAGTCTTTATACTGGTATACTTTAAAACAAAAACTAGAAAATAATTCTTAACTGTGAAAATTCCAAGTCCAAATACAAATTAAAATATTTACGTTAACTTTATAAAATTAGAAATCACATCTGAACAGAACTCAAGCTAAAAGGAATCTAATCTCGCCAGTCCAATTGTGTTTTCAAAACGCTTCACAAACATGAGAAGTAGGTACTATATCCTGAACATAGCCAATAAGAAAAAGGCATTTTTAAAATATATCCCTATAAAAATACAACTACAGGGTGAATATATTAAGAAATAAAATACATTTTTATGTCGGCTGTAATAATGATTGTTGATTACTCAGATGTCTTATGTTGGAGATTTTTCAGAAGATCAAGAAGACACTACCGTTTGTAAAGTCAGGAACAATACGATTATATAATGACTCTATAATCTTCAGAAAAGCTAACTGGATGAAAACCCATATTATAATGGCCCGTTAATATATATTCTTTGATATGGGAAGCCTTGTTAACTCCCCAACTACCTATCTATATATTATAAGAATAGTCTGACATTTAATCGGCAAGTATCTCGATAATGTTGAATGTGAAGATTGACCATCCTATAACTGAAACATGTCCTTCTTCGAACAAGAAAACATAGCCATCGGTTTCTAGTCCACTTTATCTTTGCAGAGACTAAAAAGGGCATTTTCTAGGTATTAATTCTTTTAGGAACATTTGGTAAAGGCACCAGAGATAATAAATTAATTACTTACAGATGGTGTATAATATTTACAAAAATATTAGACTTTTAGACACGTTAGGTATAAAACTATAAAACTAAGAGAAAATATCTATAAACCACCCAACTAGTGTCCATGATATCAGTGGCGTGGTGTCTTGTTACAAAAAAAAAACATTTGCAGGACCACCCCTTTTGACGGCTGTTAACTCTGCCGTTAGTTGTGTATAAAGAGAAGTAGGACATATTTTGAATTCTGATAGAACAGTATAACTTTAGCTTTGCAAATTCCCTAGTCTGATTTTTAAACGATTGCCTCTCTTTTTTAATTTTAACGTTACGTGTTTCCTTTTATTATTATTATTATTTTTTTAAACATATTATGCACTCTAAAATAAAGTGAACAGTACAGTACCACCGCTGTTTGCATTAAATCGCGGCATTGGCGGCATCGGCCATATCAGCCAGCAGCGTCAAACTATAGTCTCTGCAGGCAGCGCAGCGTTCGGACTAACGAATATGCGTTGGAGCGCTATCGGATTAAAGAGGTTGCACTGTCCTTACTAGATTCTTGAAATCATTTTAGCCGAAATGGCCCTGTCGACGTAAGTATACTACACCAGATTTTCCTTTCCTCCACGTTGTAGTTTCTCCATAATCGATCGAAACCTTTCCCGGTGCTACACCCGGTATTGTAACCATTTTGAATTAGCGGGTATTATTTACATTCAAAAAGAATACTAATTTTATAGCTCAATCCAAATGAATCCCAATATGCTATTCAAATTGTTACGGGTTCGATTCAAGCTTTACGAGCGGTTTCAATTAAAGAAGAACAAACAAAGAATATCAACTTTATTAATCTGTATTAAAGTTATGTAAAATTACTCACCTTTTATAATTCTGGATCTCTGTCGGTCACCCACTTTGTATTTAAAAGGAAAACAATAATTAAATGACCCTTCTGTCAACAACATAACGAAAACTTTATTTGAAATAAAATGCAAAAGTTTGCGCTCAAAACAACTAATTTAATAATTAAAACTAATAACGAAAATTAATAACAATAAAGAAATAAATATGTATAAATAAAAAAAAGGATGAAACAATTAAACGATAATGAAAATTTAGAAGAAAATCTTATTCATTAATGTACAACCTAAAATAGGAAAATTAATATAATTGCGAATAATTATAATAATTCCCATAAAAAACTTTAATTACAATTGAAAACTGAATTTATTTCAATTACTAAAAGAAACAACTTAATCTTTATACAAATTGATTGGAAACAAAAAGGCCTTCAATTAAAAGAATTAACAAATAACTGACTGAACTTGAACTTTAGAAAAATTCACTATTTCAGAATGAAAAAGAAATGGACTTAGTCTGTATACTGGTGTACTTTAAAACAAAACTAAAAAATAATTCTTAATTGAAAAATCTACTAAGTCCAAAAACAAATTAAAATATTTAATTTAACGTTATACAATTTGAAATCACATCTAGACTCTACCAAGGCTAAAACGAATCTAATCTGAAAGTCCTATCGCCTTTCCGAAATTGCTTCATAAAAATGACAAGTAGGTACTACAAAATGGCCAATAAGAAAAGAGCATTTTTAAAATATATTCCTATACAAATACAGCTACAGGGTGAATAGTAGTTTACGTCTTAGAAATATAATACGTTTTTATGTCGACTGTAATACTTAGGTATCTTATGTTGGAAGTAAGAAACAATACGATTTTATAATGACTTCTCAATCTCCCGAATCAGCGGCTGGACAAAAACTCATTGTTTTTTTATTCGCCCTTTATATATATTATTTGATATGACACCTTCCAACTACTCCTTCTGTATATAATAATAAAAGTCCGACAGATAATTTACATGAAGGTATTTCGATGGATCAAAAGTGAGTCCACTCTATATTTAAAACATGTCATTCTTCGAACAAGAAAACACGGTCCATCTGTTTCTAAAAGTTGAACAAAGAAAAGAGACAAAAATTATATATTTTTGTTATTCATGTATCGACTTGTAGACGTATTTATTGCTCTTGGTATAACCCAAATCAATAAACGATAAGATAGATAGAAAACAGACCCTTAAATTGTATGACTAAAAGGACAGTTTAGGAACATTTGTTAACAATCTACTTAAAATAATATTCACAAAAATATTATATTTCCCAAACTAATAGAAAATATCCATAAAATTACCCAACTAGTACCTATAAATAATACCAGTGGCGTGGTGTCTTATTCCAGTATTTTAGAAAGTAGAATGGCTTGATTTTACAGCTAGTCAAATCATACGCTTCTATTTTAAGACAAGAAATATTACCGATAAACTTAAGCCACTCTTATACCATCAAAGTAACAGTCAACAAACAAGTTACTATGCAAATTCGATTGACATCAGCAACTTTTTTCAATTTACAGCAAATAAAATAATGGTACAAAGTTAAATTTCCTTTCCATATTTAAAATTCCTAATGGTTTCCATAGTGAATTCATTTACTCTTTATGCAAAGTACACCGATCTGCAATTTTAAACTTCCGAACACTAAACTAGAGCTTTCAATATTAAATACTCCTATGATACGCTTTCCTTTGATAATGATATTGTTTCATCCATGATTTTACTCTAATCAGCAATTTTCTTTTTACTGTGAGTCGCAAGCACTATACTAGCATGACTGCGAAACAAAGACAGCGGGTCGAACGCCAACCATGTTTTCTTATAATGAAATCGCAATTCTTCTTCGGGAAATCAATAATTTACCATTACAGTGATGATTTAATTATTCAAAGCTTAGCGTCAACACGGAAAAAGCGAGCGCGGATATTTTATTAAAAGCACCATGAAGGCTGGGAAAAAACAGGTGTTTCTAGGATAGCCAAAGAGGTACAAGGATGTTCTTAAGTGAATGACCAGATCGTTAGTTTGTCAATGTGACACTTGCATTCAAGTGGACATTTCACATTTAGAACACTTCAGATTGTCTGAATTTTTGTAATTATCTTATGTTTTAAGTTTTTTTTGTTAATAATCGTTGATACCTTGGAGAATCAATCACTCGGTATGCTTTCAGTGCCACACTAAACAAATTAAAACTCTAAACGTAAACCAGAGAAGGGAGACTCCCTAGAAACCTGCTTGGTTTTTCCCTTTTTCAAATATTAAGACTGAAATTAAAATTTATTTTCTTTCGGATAAAAGGAAAATAAATTTTAATTGCGTTTAAGAAGAAAATTGTCACTAAAGTCAACAAACCTGTTTTTATAATATTTTCTGTAAATGGAAACTTGAAAACTTAAGAATTTTCGGGAGCTGCGTTTTCAATAGCTGCAAAAAATAAGAGGAAACAATTTAGAGTCGCCTATTTTTACTCTATTAAAGCGAATTTATTTTTGTTTACTTCAATAACACAAAATTCCAGCAAACAAATAAACGGCCGCATTAGATATTTTACTGATGGCCACTTTCTAATATTCTAATATATAGGTTGTATCTTTATACATACATTGTTATTACTAATATCTACTATATATAAGAATTTGAAATATTTATTTATTTTTTTTGTTTAGTGTGTTCGGCTAAAATGTTTTCAAGAATCTAGCTCTTCCGGTTATACCGGAAAATATATATAATTTCTCTTAATTATTTTTATTGGGATATGATTCCATAATATTATAGGAAAGTTGGATGACGTTTATTTTTTTAACAGGGTATTTTTAATATCTAATGCAACAAATTATATCTAATTTAATATTTAATCATATTTGAATTATTAAAATTAAAATTTTAACTCCAAATATTTAATTATGGATGCTCAGTTTAATAGATTGTGTGTTAATATATAAATGGTTTGAATTATAATTATTATTCATAATAATGGTGATGCTATATTTGTTTATAAATTAATAATAATTGTTATTTTGCATCGGGTTATTTTTTTATAACATGTATAGACAACAATAATTATTTGGTTATTGGTTTGCGATATGGCAAATGGATTTGGCTTTGAAAAAAAAAAATGGTAATAATAGCAATATTATTTGTTAATTCAAATTGGAAATATTTTTTTCTGTACCTAAGCCCGGAAAGCAGAAAGAAAATTATTTTCCTATACTATATCGGGTTTCCAAGATAAAAGATGAAAGTAACTACTTAGGGAAGAGTTACAATTTTGGTTTATGGGAGAAATTCCGGGGCCTACCAGATACTACATCGAAATTATAAATATCTACAGGGGTTTTCAAATTGTTCGGGCAAAAGTGAAAATTGTATTCCCCAACTCCAAAAATCAAGACGTGTAAGGCAATGCGAGCGAACAGGACAGGCAACCGGACAGCGATTTCCATAGTCAGGTATGATCCTTGCATTATGTGGACGAGTATGTTAGCTATTATTCACTTACATTGCTGTAAAACTGTGTAATAACTTGGAATCGACGCTAAAACTACTTCTGTCTACTACTTTTAGGTTTATGCTGAAAAAAAAAAAAAAAATTGGTTGCAGTTCAAAATGCATCATAGGAATTTAAATTATTATCGTGCTTTTAATTTTATTATTGTTTTTTTGTCTTTATCTTTGTTTTTCCATGTTTGGGTAATCTATAATAACCCTAATAAACCTAAAGTTATTGGAGAGTGTAAATATAGCTAGATAATAGATAAGTAGGCTTTAAGAAAAATTAAAATATGTTTATTAGCTGTTGGGTTAAGGAAAAAATAGCATTATAATTGGTAGACTTCGCCCTTTGTTTGAAGACATACCATTTGTTTTTTCTTTTTTTTTTTTGTAATATTACCTTGTATAATATTGTTTATTTTATTTCTTTTTAAAATTGTATCACATGTATTTCAATCAAAAAAGACGATTATTATTATTACTTTTTTCCACTCTTTCGAATATCGACCAATCAAATTGTTTATCGTGGCGTCGCCCTACCGCTTTTGTGGAAAAAATGTCAATCAGCAAATTTTGTCTATTTAGTAGATACAATACCGATGTTAGAGTGATGAACTTTTATGAACTGTTATAAATTATTAATCAGCGAAAAATACTTACTTCGACCGGATGCAATATTTTTATTGCAATATACCGGGTATGACAATATCTTGAAGATGTAAATTATCCGAAGTGTTTTTTCTAACAAAATATGTTTGGGAGAAATATTTTGTTTTAATATCGATTTTAGTTGTACAAAAATACTATTTTAATATTTAATACAGCTTATTATGTAAGATTTGTTTTATTATTAACCCTAGACCGGTATCGATATTCAATTACATGGTATTGGTATCGATACGTAAGTTTTACGTAAAATTTCAACTAGACTTTGTGTATTATATCCTACACCTAAGTCTTCTACTCAAATTTTCCTATAAGAAAACTCTCTAATTGATTTAGATACTATAGAGTCGACACTGTTTATAATGAAACTCTATATAGTGAAAAACTTTTTCCAGTGCAATTTTTTCAAAACCTAGAATATTTTAATGAAATTTAAAGTAAAAAGCCATGCATATTATAGTGAACCCTTAAATAAGTATTAGCACTCTATAATAAAATTTTTACCGGACTTTTATGTATAAATTTTTAGCATTTATTGCGATCTTAGCTTTTTCGGGTTTCCCGTTGATATTTTAATATCGCAGTCTTTTGAAAATGTTCTTAACGCGTTCATAACGCCAAATGGTAGGTAATAAAGGAGGTAGATTTCTGTGAGAAACCCATTTTATAGTCGAGGCCTAATAAATCGCAAATTTAGGTTCAGTTGGGTTGGGTTGTTTAAGAATCAAGTAAGAAGTCCAAGCGTGTGTGTTTAAGTTTAGCTGAGAAAATTAATGTTTTTGAGGACGTTGATAAAGTCTGCAAAAAAAATTGATATTGCTGCAAAATTCGGTGTTTCCCAAAGTTGTGTATCTCTGATAGTAAAAACTCGCGAAACTATCATCCAGAAAACTAATGTTCCAAGGAATCGAAAACGAGCACGAACATTCAAGTTTAGGCTATCTGCAAGAATCAATGTGACTGGCTGAATCTGTTATACTACGAATATAAATATAATCTAAGCTTTGGAACCAACCTATATTAGATACTGTATGGAATCAGAGCACTTATTAAAGTTAACACTTACTCCTCGAAGAGACAGTATGTACTACAACGACGTTTCCATATTTTTTCCTAAAGCCTCTGCATGGTTTTCTGTATAAAATATTTTAAGAAAAAAAATTCCTTATTCCAAACCAAAGTAAACTTTGAATAGGACCTTCTCAACCGGTATATTATGTCAATTAAATTGATGACATGACATTATATTATGTCAAAATCAATCATTAAACTAAAAGGGAATTTACGCAAAATTTCATTGGAAAATAATTTGTGCCATCTTTTGACGAGATTTCCCTACGGCCGCGCCGGTAATACATTAGGGCTTTGTGTTCGCCGTCATGATAATTTTTTTTACTGACGTGGATATTGTTTCGCTTTTTATGAAGAACTTTTGTCGCAACTCAATATAACCCTATAACAATACTCTCTCTACATACAAAAAAAAACAATAGCTATTAAGCTATTATTTGAATATGGTGCTCTTATTGGGGCTAAAAATATAATATAAATAGCATCAGGTCGTACCGTAGAACAAAAGACAGTAGTTAATAATATAGTGAGGCTCGCTCATCAAAGCTGTTGATAATAGAGAATGCAATTTGTTATATACTTGTGAAGAGTGCATTTTAATTGTTGTGTTGTCAATTTGCTTCCATTAGTTTCATCATTAGTTTTCAGTTCAATAATAGTTTTTTTGTGTTCCATTATTTAAAGAGCCGTTTTATCTGTCTTTTGTTCCACTACTCTATTTTGCGTTATTATATTTTTGAGCTAATATGTAAGAGGGTGCTCCAATTTACTTTTGATAGGAAGCAGATAGCCAAAGACTAAGTTAGGTGCTATAATATGACTAATTTGTTATAAATTACGATTAGTAAAACCATTAGTTTTCAATTCAATAATAGTTTTTGCGTTTTTCATTATTTAAAGGGCCGTTTGATCTACCTTTTGTTCGACTACCGTGTTGCGTTATTACATTTTTGAGCTAATATGTATGATGGTGCTCCAGATGTGCTTTTGATAGGTAACAGCAGATAGCCAAGGACTAAGGTAGGTGCTATATGAAAAATTTGATATGAATTACTATTGATGAAATAGAATGCTCAATATATTTAGTCGTAGAGATACACCGGTATTCTCAATATTTGGCATGCTCCTAACATTCCTATTTATTAATATTGTGACGTATATTAAAATGTTCCCTACGCCTAGAGATAAATAAATACATCCGGCAACACCACGTTGGCTATACTATTGTAATCAGATCTAATCGTTCTCGAAAGCTCGCGGCTCAAATTAACCGGGGGCGACTCTGTACCTATTTAATAGGCTATACCTCGTCCGGCGCAGCGCTCTGTTAATTTGGTAGAATGTGCCTCTCTTACAGTGTAGATCTGGAATGGACTTACGCGTGTCAGAAATTTGTAAAACAAACTACTATTTGCTGGAAGCGTTCGAGAAAGGAGAAAAACCATATAAACAGCCTACGTATTAGAGGGACAGACAATCAGTAATGAAGTGAATAGTTCATCGTTGAGAACAGTGTTCTGACCTATAAATTATAATGAAATAAATAGTTTTATTTATTTTAGCTGATAGTATGAGTTCAAAAACAGTAGATATATTAGAGATAATTACAATAGGTCGATAATTTTCAATATTGGATCGATCGCCATTTTTGAATATCGGTGTAATTCTTGCTATTTTGAGATCATGAAACATCTGCTTTTTAACGGATAAGTTAAAGATTATTTGCAAGGGTTCCCTTAGAAATTTACTACAGCCCTTTAGAACGAATCTGGGTATTAAATCGTGTTCTACACATTTCTTTGGCTTAAGTTTTTTTATATTTTCTATTGAAAAGCAGGATTCTGTACTTAAATCCACATCCCTGAACACGTTTGTCGTTTGTGCCCGTGAATACACTTTTTCGTAATAATTGGCAAAAGATTGAGTAATCTCCCCTGCACCACAGTAAGTCTCGTCTCCTAAATGTAGCTCAAAAGGCGAATCTACACAATTCTTGCGCTTTGAATTTATAAAGTTCCAGAACTAATTTGGATTTTCTTGTAGTGTACTTTCAAATCCAGAATTATACTGTCTATATGCAGGTTTAATATCTCTCTTTATTTTAGCTCTAAGGTGTGTGTAATCCGCGAGACTGTTGTGGATTTGTTTTTTTTTTTATTTCTTAGGCTTCTTTCTTTTGATTTTATGTTCAGTATAATTTCGGGGGTGAACCAGGGAGGATATTTTTTCTTATTCAACTTTGCTTGGGGATACAGTTATCAAATATATATAGGTACATTTTATTGTAGAAAATATTCATTGCTTGATTGCGATCCTGACAATTTTTCAACGTTCTATGAAATTGCATATCAACTTTAAAACGTCGATACTATTTGAGGCCAAGATATTGTTTATGTGTAGAGCAGATTGAAAACCAAGACGAATGATTTTCTCTGATAGATCTGTACCATTATTTTGGAAATTTATGCATTTGAATAGTTGAAGATGTAACCTATTTCACCACGCCTACGCACTTATATTCACTATTCGAGCCCAGCTTAAACAAGTGCCGTGATTGAATTCTAATCTAGAAATAACAGAGTATATTCAACGGGGCATAGTGTGTCCTTTGTGCCAATCGTCATTCTTTTGGATTGTTGGGTGAAGTTTGTAAGGTGTTTCAGCAAGGTCACAATATTTATTATGATAGGAGTAGAATGGGTTGTCCATTTTTTAATCGCAGTCAATACAATTATTGCGTTGTTGTTCCGTAGTAAAAATAGCGATATCTTGTTTAATCTTATAGTATACTGAGAATCCTGTCCCCAAATCAGATTTCCAGGCATCTGTGATAACTGCTATGGCAGTTTTGATGGTCAAAATTTTAATTAACAGAATTTTTATAATTTTTCGTAATTTTGCCATATCTGTTTTTACAACAATATGTATTGTTTTTCATGGGTTTTAAAAAATTGGAAATATTCTGATTGTTGTTGGTCTTATTTTAATTGTTTATTTGACACGTGTAGAAAAATAAAAAAATAATTTATTCACAACTATTGAGGAGTATACTGCCCTGTTAATTCAAATGGCCGTAACTACAATATTCCTTGAAATAGAGATATGACCAGTACACAAGGCAACAATGAATTCTTTATCCATGTCTGTAACTTTGATGGCCGTATCTTCGATAAAACCCAAGATATCTCGCTTAGAAATATGGGCGTAAGTGATTTTTCTCGATTTTTATTAAATCGAAAAGCAGCAACTACAAATGTTACTGATAAAAGGCGTAACTGCAGATGCGGCTTTTCCACCTAACATTTCGTTTTAGGCTGCTTGCAGTTACTGCCGCTATGAGACCTGTCACTTTAAATTCTAACCTATAATTTTTGTTTACATATTTAAATTCCAACGAAACTATTATTAATTGTGATGTGTTGTCGCAAAGAGTTCTTTGCAAATGTGAAGAAAACTCATTTGAAAAATGGTAAGTACAAATTAATTACTTATTTATTTGGGTATGTTTCGTAGGCAATGACTTAAACGTTCATAAAAAGATGCGTGCGCGTACTAAACGGAGAAGCACTATTTGCAACTAAAAACTTTCATGACCAAAAATATTATTTACTTATCTAGTGCAAGTCTCTGAATAAGAAATTTTTTTTAGAAACAATCTCGTGGTAAAATGTTGCTAGACCTGGCTCTATCCATCCCTAGAAAAGAAAATTACGAAATATTCGAGGAAGTTGCTTCGGAAGCTGAATCAGACGTATCTGATGACAGGGACAAGGATTATATCCCTTCGTCGCCTAGTTCAAACTCTAGCCAAGGGTCTCGGAAGTCAGAACTAAAAACTGACAAAAAAAATTGCTAAGAAAATAACAATAATTAACGACATTGTTTGAAAAGCTCCATCAAGCACAACAAAAGTCGATAATTATAATGAAAATTCCATTAATGTTTGCAAAAATATTTCTGTTGATTCTGACTCAAAGTGCACTTTATTTCCAAGATTATTGAGAATCTTGTTCAGAATGCAGTAGATAAATCAGAAAGGAACACATTAACTAAAAGCGGACTGCCTAGAAAAAGAAGAATAATAGAAGAAAGTGTGACGGAACGACGTGCAAATAAAAAGCAAAAACTCATTAGCAAACACAAAATAACCAGCAGCTCTGCAGGAAATTGTAGGAAAAATAGCAACAACAAAATTTCAAGTCTTCGCCGCCAGGATATAAATAACCAGTTCTGGAATCTATCATCTGAAGAACAGAAAAGTTTTTACCTAAGTTAAATTTCAAAAATACCGAAAAAACGATCCACAACGGGATATTCAGAGGAATCTAGACGCTTGTACACCTTTAGTTATAGATTAAAAGATTCAGAAGGTGGATATCAAGATGTCTGTAAAATATTTTATTTAACAACTTTGGGACATCATGAAAAAAATGATAAGCCCCTTAGGACCGTTCTAAAGTATTCACACTTATCACTTAAACCTGAAAAAGATAAAAGGGGTGGTAGTTCGAAGAAGTTTGATAGGGAACTAATTATAAGTCATATAAAGTCCTACAATCCTACAACATCACATTATAGACGAGAACATGCACCGAACCGATTATATCTGCCAAGTGACGTGAACATTAAGTTGATGTATGAATGTTTTAAAGCAAAATACAATATCTTCTGCTCGTACTCTTTATATCGTCAAATTGTTGATGAAATGAAAGTATCATTTGCGAAGCTTGGGCATGAAGAATGTTTTAGTTGCGAGAAGTATAAAATTCATAGAAAACAAACCACACATATGTTAGATACAGATGATCTTGCTTGTCTTGAGTGTGACTCTTACAAAAATCACAAACA
Organism: Apoderus coryli; assembly: GCA_911728435.2. Taxonomy (NCBI): domain Eukaryota; kingdom Metazoa; phylum Arthropoda; class Insecta; order Coleoptera; family Attelabidae; genus Apoderus; species Apoderus coryli. The sequence continues at coordinate 12,712,157 of OU452209.1, read as the reverse complement.
GAAATATGCAAGGGCCAGAGAAATGTATATTTTAGATTCCAAAACTTCAAGCAATTCACGAGTCTACACAGCTGACTTGCAGAAGGTACGAATTTATGATTTCTCAATTTTAGTATTATAACTATAACAGAAATGTATATTTCTCTAGGTGATCATGCTTCCACGATGCGATACATTTAAAGAAATACTGTTCACGCCAAGAATTATTGCATTTAATGAAAGTTTTGTCCCTGCTGGTACTTCAAAATACCCTCCTGTTGCTGTACTGTGGCATGAGGCTATCGCTGGTCGGAAGAAAGAAGACATCGTCAGCACCTTTTTTGCTTTTTTAAAGAAAATCAGGGATTTAGAGAATGTCGTAATTTGGTTGGATAACTGTTCAGGCCAGAACAAAAATTGGTGTTTGTACACATATTTTGTTTACGCTGTAAATTCAGGTGAACTTAACGTCAAAACTATTATCCTGAGAGATTTTGAGTCTGGACATACTTTTATGGCAGCTGACTCATTTCATCATAGAGTAGAGTAGTCGCTTAAACGAAAAGGTAAGGTTTACGATTTTGTTGATGCGGTTAGAAAGTCATCGCATAATACCGAAGTAATAGAAATGGCAGTTGACGATTTTTACCTATGGAAAGATGAGTCATCTAAGTATAAGTTAACAAGGCTAGTTCCGCGACCCTATCTCAATGGAATGGTGGAAGTTAAGTTCACCAGAGGTGTAAACACGTTATCCTATAAAACTAGTTTTGATGGCCCAGTTAATGTTATTAATTTTTTAAAAGCTAATTGTCATAAGAGTGGCATAAGAAAACCTGATATTAAAAGTGAACCACGCGGGATAACAGTTGAGAGAAAAGAAGCAATAATCCAAAAACTTTGTCCCATAATTCCAGAGAATCGACTGAAATTCTGGGAAAGTATTCCAGTTAATAATAATCAAGAATCAATTGATGACAATTAATTGTAATAACTGTAAGACTCTCCCAACATTAATTTCGGCTACCTAGGTTTTCTCATGTTGTTACTTACTAGATAAATTATAATTTTTTAAGTTGTGGAGTTCCATTTGGTTTTTTTTTTGTTCAAATATATTACATAAATCATATTTTAGTTTTATTTATAAATCTGCATAAATATGTTTATTTTGTTACACAGGTTATCAAAATATAAATAAATATATTCCATTAAGTCATGTAGTTACGTCTCTTTGAATATAGAAGTCGCTTAAACAATGTTAGATGAAAAAGGCGTATCTGTCAAAAGTATGATTATTTCTACTTTGTGGTGTATTATAATTTGTAATAAAAAACAAGTACCATTTTAATAGCACTCATTAAAAAAATGCGTCAAATTTTTCGAAAACCAGGACGGCCTACAAAAAAATAGAAAAATCGATTTTTCTCACGTTCAAATATAATAATAATAATAATAATAATGCCTTTATTTTTTGACAAAAAAAAACAGAAAATGTATAATTCTATATCTTAATGTACCAAAAAATTGTCAAAAAAAGGGGGAAGTTCACACGGAGTATGCTCTACCAATTAACCCCAATATATATATATCAATATATATCAATATATATCAAAAAGATACGGTCATTTGAATTAACAGGGCAGTATACACAACGCGTAAATTTATTGCAAATGTTATCGTTTAATTCTCGACGTAAATCTACCACATTGGTTCAAGTTCAGGTTCAAAAAATTATTCGTTTCAATGCCACTGAGTATAGATTTACAAAACTAAAACTAGTTAAACATTATTGCGAAATTATATTACACAATGTTCAGGACTTTTAAAACAAATTTAACTGTACAATACATATTTACGAACAAAGAGCTAGAACGTGCAATTAACTTAAAATAACTCTTCGTATGCATATACAATAAATTGTTGGAAGTTTAACTAAATACTGATACTGAAAATACATTATTGCTAAATCGTGATAAGAAGCTAATAGCTGTATTTACGTGTGTATATATTATGCATACATTATATAAAACGATAATTGCTAACTACCGAACGTAAACTTAAACTTTCTCAGAGTAGCTGTTCAAACTTTGAAGCATTGTATAGTTGCTTGTAATTATAAGCACTGAGATTTGCCAGGTAAACTTGAACGACGATTTTGGAGCTAATGCAGTGCGGTGTATGTTTAGTCCTATGAAAAGTTAAGAAATATTTTCCCTTAAAAAAAAGTCGTGGGAAACTGTAGACTGTGTCTTAAATTGTGTTGAGACTATTGGGTAACTCACTGTTAATAAAGACCAAAAATGGCTCCTGATAGATAAATTTTCGAAAGCATTCATCGACGCCTTCGCATGAAACAGGACCACTAAAACGAAGTGGAGGATCACGAAGGCCAAACACAGCAAGAACAGTAGAGCTGGAAGAGGATGTGCCGAACATGGTTGAAGAAACTCCAGGTAATTCTACTCGAAAAGTAGCTGAGGTTAAGTGATAGTACTGTTTGACGCATTCTTAAGTTCAAGCACTTTTTCCTGCTGATTTACCTCCACGCATATAGCATTCTTTCTGAGAATGGCTTTTGCACAAAATTGTTGAAATTCTTCAGATACTTTACAGATGAAGCGAGATTTTTAAGAATTTCAATCAGGAATTTTCATAATGACCATTTATGATGCGACGAAAATCCGCATGCGTTATTTCTTGTGGATTATTTCCAACATCAGTTGAACGTTTAGATTGGAATTGTGGGTAACTGCTTAATTGGACCCGTATTTCTGCCAGGAAGACATACCGGAGAGGTATAGCACGACTTTCTGGAACACACGCTTCCTGGCTTTCTGGAAAACGTTCCATTGGCAATAATAAATGCAATTTGGTGTATGCACGATGGTGCACCAGCGCATTTTAGTCGGGTGAGTTTTCAACATAGCATATGTAAATCGCAGGAATGTGGACCTCCCCGAATTTGAGCCCGCTGGATTTTTTCATGTTGGACCACGTGAAGTCCTTTGGTTACGCTAATCCTGTGGAAAATTTGGAGGATCTAAGGAATCGCATATGATAGGCACAATCTACAGTTTACTAGCAAAATCCGGCATGTATGTCCTATTGGTTCTTACCAATCGCAGATTGAAATGTGTCATTGGAAAACGCGCGATATCTTAGAATTTGTTTCACTAGTTTCTTAACAGTATACAATTGGGTTTTCTTCGAAATATTTAGATGTCACCTTAAACAATCAAATGGTATTTAGTTTATTTTAAATACCAACATAATCCCTTTTGCAGTACTTTAGAAATTTCAAAATTACGACAAAATTGTACGAGATATGAAAAAATACCATAAGGCGCTTTTTGTTTTAAATTGAATGGGCTAGAGAAAAAGAGAACTTTTGGTTTTGCGTAGTACCCTCCTATTTTTTTTCTACAATTATTTAAAGGAACTACTTGTATCTACGCCGCTAGTCATCTGAATGTGGCAAAATGATTACACAAACTGAGGGGGTTATTTGAATATTTACGGGGTCGCAAAGTTACATTGATTTGTTTATTTGAAATTGCTTTTAAACGTGTTCATCCCTACTTGCGTGCACGCAAACAATTCACTCAATGGCTACGGTGCCAGTTTTCTTTATAGAAATCAACCAATCACTAGATTGGATTTTATGAAATTTTCGATGACATATTTGTTTGATTTGTTAAGGTTATTATTATTATTAATTTAATTATTAAAATTCTATTTTTTTTAAATAAACTGAAATAGCTCAAAAAAAAACTCTAAAACTAACAAAATATTCAAGGATCAATCAGCCCTTTATAAACATTATTCTATCAAATTAGATATTAAAATTTATTTGATGTGAACGGTCAAAAATAAGTAAAATACATATGAATATTAATTAAAGCTGCAGAGCTTTTAAATGACAATCAAGTCCAGGGTACACGTATTAAGAAAAAACAAAGTACAGTAACACCTACCCAGTCTCAGAGAAGAAATAAAACAAAAGCTCACCCCCACATCAATCATTCTGATGTTCAGAAAATGCGTTTAAAAATAGACACCTTAGAGTGGGAAACTCATATAAAAGCAATTTACGTGGTTTTGAAAAAGCGTTAAAGATATTAGAGCAGATGCGGTAAGCGTCGCTGATGTACCCGCTATACATAAGTTATACTGAGTGGCTCCTATAAAGTAGCTGTAAGCTCATATCAATACCCTAGATAGAGAATAAACGAGATTTCAACTAGAAATTACTGTATCATGAGCAAACTAAAATAGAGAAGTACCGTACGATAGCATTGACTAGTAGCTTTTCAAAAATATTTGAATTCTGTATGCTCGAGAGCCCTCAAGATTTTTTCGACACGGTTTTCCACCTGATCGGTCTAATATTACGGCTTTGCAGACTTTTTTCTCAAAGCTTTTTGATATCCTTGATTACGGTAGACGTCCGGTGGGAATATTCCGCGACCTGCGTTGTGCTTTTGATTGAGTACGACCCTATTGGAGAGACTCGGACACTATGGTGCACGGGATCCGGCACTGTGTTACCTGGAGAGTTATCTGACGGACAGATAACAGTTTGTCGAGCTGTCCTATCAGAATCCTATGATCTGGGGTGCTTCAGGGATCTATGCTGTGTCCCCTGCAATTTGTGTTGTATACCAACGATTTACCGCGATGCTTACCAGACGCCTCTTTGGTCGAGGATGCAGATGAGACTACTGCCTTGGCATCGGTAAAGAATGGACGTTTAGACCTGTTGAAGGGTAAGTGCCAGAGTGTTTACAGTTGTATGTCGGATTGGTTTCTCTCTACTTCAACCGAAACAAGACGTGTTATATCCGTTTTCGCACCTATTAGAATGGGAATAATGCTCACTTGGCTGTTTGCCCTGATGAGGTTCTTCTGGAGAGAGCTAAAATGGCAACTTTTCTTGGACTCACGGTTGATGAAACACTTACGTGGCATCAGCATTGTGATATTTTCGTGCCAAAGATCAATGACCAGTCTCAGGTCGGTGTTGGGGAGATGGGCCAGTTGCTGGATTTGTACTATGCTCTGGTGGAGAGCAGACTGAGATATGATATTGGGTTTGGGGGTTCCAGCATAAGATTGAGTGTCCAAAATAGGCTTATTCGATGCAGAGCCCGGGTAAATCAGATCGTTCTTTTTTAAGTATAATAGCCTAACAGGCTCTATATAGTTAATCTTATAGAGTTCATTCGCGGAAATGATAATAAAAGAAAGACAACTGGAACTTGTATCGCTAATCATCTCTAAATTTGAAACATAATTAGTTTTTGTATTCGACAATAAGACAGCCTGCATGTCAAAATAAAAAATAGTGCAACGGACTAATTTGAGAACTTACGTTGCTTGTAGAGTCTTGAGGGTTGATTTGCTATTAGTGCATATCATACTGTTTATTTTGTATTAATTTGTTTTTGTTTCTTAGTTGGTTACAATTTTATGTTTGTATTTTGTTATTTATTTCATTTTATATTGAGGAAACCAATTTAATTTGACAAAAATATTATTATCTGTACTTCTGAATTTTTAAAAACTTGATGTGCATATATTGTTTTTTTTTTTGTATTAATTTCTTTTTGTTTGTTAGTACATTGGTTTCCTCAATATAAAATAAAATAATTACAAACATCAAATTGTAACAAACTAACAACAAAAACAAATTAATATATTATGTACATACATTGTTTATTTTGAATTAATTTGTTTTTGTTTGTTAGTTGGGTTGTTGCGATGTCATATTTGTATTTTGTTATTTATTTTATATTTACGAAAACCAATGTAATTTGAACCTAATCGCGCAATACTCGTACATATTAAGATTATAAATTTCCTGAGAGTATTAGACATTCTCAAATCTTCAGAGATTTGACAGATGATCGACAAAGGCTGCTATGGATAGATTGTATGTGCGGAGAAAAGAAGGAATCCGTGGAAAATAAACTTCATAAAATAAGTCTCGGTATGTTTGGGAAACAAAAACAGAGCTAACCTTACTTAGGTTCCTGGGGACTTAGAAACGAGAGAGTGACCAATGCGAGAGCAAATTGTCTGGCTAGACAGTCGTCTGGAGCCTGCACTGGGATTTTCTGAAATAACAGTGAGGGAGCTCATGAAAAGGAGCTCCAAGGACTATTCACGAATAAGACAGGGGACCTGCAAGGTAATATGTGAATTTAAAGCATTTAAATGAAGGTGACAAGCTATTTTTGGGCACCCAATACAAAACTGAACTCACTGACCCTTAGAGGGCACAGCGTTGATAATGTGGGTGGCATAAGTATCGCGAGTTGGCAGGGAAACTGAGAAACTAGTCTTTCTAAACAAAAAAAAAAAAGATTTAACATAGAAATCTGAAGTGCGGTCAACAAAGTTAGGCGCTTAGTCACAGCTCAGTAAGATTCCCTAACTTAACCGAAGATCAAGGGGCTTTCCTCTACACACCTATATAATCTCTGTACAAAAGCACTGAATTAGCACAAATTTAGAAACGCTTAAACCCATAAAAGACACCCTAAGAACCTATAAAGAAATACCAAGAATTAATAGGATTAAGACCTATGTTTTGCCGGAAAAGTATCTGCGAGCGAGTTATTCAGATGTGAGATACATCGGCCACACCATGATAATGACAGCCAACGACCTTTTATTCAATATAATGGTATGAGACCCATACGGGTGGTTCATTTTATTTGAGGAGATGTTGGAGGTTAGAGATGTTCTGTGGTGTAAAGACGAAGAAGGTATTCTAAGTGTCTTTGAACACGGCTTTTATAACCCGAATAACTTATGCATGGCGGAGAACTTGAGGCAAAACCACACGCATAGCAGTAGGATGACCAATGGAGCTTTTGTTCAGGAGTAGTTAATGGGTGGTCTAATAGTTATCACCATGATTCAGGTGCATTTAAGCGTAGCTTGATAACGTATTCTAAGTAGTAGTAGTAGTAAGCAATTTGAATGTTCCTTTATTTATTCTAATGTCTTGGTTGCTTGCATTCTGGACCCTTGAAAAATATATTATGGAATACCGTAAGCTGAAGACTCACTCCAGTACCACACAAGTCATAGACATTCGAATAAATTTCCATCACAATATGAGGTCAAATTGAGCGCTGGAATCCTAGTCAAGGCACAACAAACACCATACTGAATTCAAAATTTTGTGAGTGTTCCGGAGATAATAAAACGTGCAAACAATCACCCGGTAATCGGTTTTCGTACGTACGTAAATAGCGTAATATATAGTTATAAAATATACAGCAGTTTTCTCCGGATACTTAGGCTATGAAAAATTGGGCGATAAAATTATAGCTTTTACACTGTAATGTACATTAGTCGTCGTAATCCGCCATACTGGAGATATATGGAGTCACATAATTCCTTAATGTTTACTTGATTTAAGGTTATTGGTTTTTGGTTGGTATTAAATTTTGACAAAACTGTTAATATACACTTAGCTCACACTAGGAAACAAAATAGTATTATCTCTTGAAGTAATCCATAACGAAGAGGAGTGGGATATTTTTATCTTCTATTTGGAATGTGCTGACTCCATCTTCAGTGGCATCTCAAAGAATCTTTATAGAAGCAATATGTTGGGGATTTCAATTAGTCATTATACTACATTGTGTTTCTTTTTGTAAATTTTATATTAATACAATATCAAAATTTTTGTGATTAAACTGAATTGTTCATTTTTTTCACAAAATGAATGTAGAAGTGTTTAAATCACCAACATATCGCTTCCATAAAGATTCTTTGTATTGCCAATGAAGATGGCAATCAGCGCATTCCGAAACATATCAGGCATTCTGTGCGTTCATTTTTTTAGCTAAACTGTTTAAAATTTTCAAATGGCAAGCTAATAGGACATATATTAAGTCGGTGTATAGCCCAATTGTAAATATTGTACAGGGTGGTCACAATTTTTTATTCTTCTTATCGATCATATTTATTTAAAGAACTTTATTATTTTAAATAGCACAACCTATATTTCATATCAGCTGTCGATACTAATTAATATTCTCTATCAAATGGTATTAGGCTTCCCTATACCTAACTGTTACCGTTTCCCAAGAAAAGAATAAAATATTTTAAGTATTAGTCTTATTGATTTGATGACATTCTCATAGGCTAGTAAAGCGTACTCTAGATTGTTTATTTCCTGAGAAATGGATTGGCCGCGGTGGTCCATAAAACTGAAACCAAGGTCTCCAGAGTTAACACCATTAGATTTTTTGTAATGGGGATATATTAAAAACATTGTTTATGATAAGCCAACAACAACACGGGATGATATGAAACAGCGAATTAAAACTGCTTTTGATACAATTGACACCACAATTATTAGCAAATGTCAGACATTCATTTGAAAAAAGAATTGAACTGTGTATTGAAAATAACGGCCAACATTTTGAGCATTTTTTGTAGCTAGTAAATATGTATGGTATAAGTACTTAAGTCTTTTTTTGTTGTTAATTTTTAATAATTATTTATATGTTACTGAATGTTAAAAATTTGTACCTATACTATTATTCTTATGTTTTAACTTTCTGAGTTTGTTAGAATTAGGTAACCAATAAATTGGAGTGTAAAAGTTTTTAAGTACGATTAGTGTGAGTAACGTCTTTTTCGGGAATTGTTGAACGAATAAATAGAACCACAGTAGTAGTTTTACGTATGATTTAATATTATGTAGGTATACAATAAAACCAACAACTCAAATTCTGTTTCTTTCCGTTACAATTCGCACAAATTCCCTGACGTTTATTTTAAATTAATTTTTCTTTTTGGATGACAGTAAGTATCCATTAAACAACTTGATATAATATGAAGTAAAAAAAAATACAAAGTGATATAAATAATAATACTTTAAAATAATTAACTATTCGTAACAATTAGTATGGTCTCATACTTGATGGTAGAGAAACATTGTTGACTTTTATGTTCCAATTTTCCTACGGAAAACCGTTGTAATATTCGAATACCCATCAGCCAATAGTAATTTAATAATGTAAATTAGAACAGGTTGTACTATTAAAAGTAAAATCAATAAAATAAATAAGATAAAATAATTATTTCTGGGGAAATGGTGACAGCTAGGTATAGGCAAGCTTGATACCATTTGATAGAGAACCTTAATTAGTATCGACAGGTGATATGAAATATAGGGTGTGCTATTTAAAATAAGAAAGTTATTTAAATAAATATGATTGATAAGAACAATAAAAAATTGTGACCACCCTGTACAATATTTACAATTTTATTATACACCGACCTAATGTATGTCCTATTAACTTGCCATTTTAAAATTTTTAACAGTTTAGCTAAAAAAATGAACGAACGGAATGTTTTTCAAAATGACCTTTTTTTTTGCAAAAGACGCAAAAATTGGACGAACGCGAACGGGTAGATTTAGGTATAGGGATCATAACAATAACTTCACTTTATTTTATCCAATCCTTACCCAATGAAGATACTGGAGATGACCCTTATCTAGTGTTGAAATATGAATTTATGTTTCTTATAGGCTGCTTGTCGCAAGCATTTTTCCTGATGTGTGGTGTGCCTCTCAGTTTGCGATTTTTGTTGATTATTTTTGTAAATGACATTCACGATATAATTGCTGTTAAATGTTTAAGGTTCGTGGATGATATAAAAATATTCAGGAATGTCAATAATGTCAGATCCTCCAGCGTTACAAAGACGCGTTTAATTGCTGGTTGAATTTGAAAGATATTTGACCTCTGTATAAAATTTTGAATGTATGTATGTATGCATTTGTCCTCTATGTTCTTGTTGGGTGAAGTTGGATTCCACATTCCGGTTAGATCACTGAGGATGGGTCATTTCTTTGATGTACCCTTTCATAAAACTAATTACGGTGATAACCCATTTATTTCATGATCCTCTAGATTGACCAATGCTTGTCGTGATGCCGACTGAAGTACAAATTTTGAAATTTTTGGATGTAATGTGTTTTGTCTTCTTACTTTATGATATGATAATTGGATGTTTATTAAATGTAAATCCACTTTTAAATGTGTGTATTATATTGCAGGGAAATCGAAGATTTGCATAAAATTGCCAAAAATCTAAAGTAATGATGTACCTATAGGAAATATTTGGAATGTTGATGTTTGATCCATGGGAGATCATCAAACTTACTAGCATTAGTAATAGGAACTGAACTGAAGGCAACAAAGTATATTTGCCCATGGAAATGTGGCTAGGGTAGCCACATTCGCCCATCACAAGTAATACCCTGGAGGTTATATGAGCCCTCTAGATGCAAAACTCGATAAATGCAAACATCCGAATTTTGGGAATTAACAAAAAACTGTTTTTCTTGTTAAAACATTTTCATATTTTGATATTAGGTGGCAATAGTGGTCATGATTCAATTCATAATAAACCAAAACCTCGATACAGTAACAAATCTCGGAAAATTCAAGTAATAAATTGCATTCACCAAGTTGTGCACCCTAACGCTAGCAAAAACCTAGTTTTGCAACCTTTTGTCAAAGAAAATATATTTCGCTGGTTATTGAAAAAAAAAAAATTATTAAGAAAAAATATAAAAATTAAATAAATGTTTACGAACCAGTAATAATAATAAATATTGCGCTAATAATAACATAGTCTCGTAAATCGTAATAAAAACATCTAAACAGAAAACACCGGGAGTCACGTGAGGAATTGAGAGCCTGTCATTGGCCAAAGAGCAAAAAGCGAGTTTTGCACATATGTGCATGAAGCATAAGGAGAGTTATGCATCTAGGTGCTGTTTTTGAATTGAAAATTGTATGTGAATAAGCAAGTTTTGTATATGTTTCTCAGCATATTTGGATAGAGACGAAAATTTGCTATAAGATAGGGTATTTAACTCGATTTTCACCATTTTTGCATTTACCGAGTTTTGCATCTAGAGGGCTCTTATGCAGACCTTTCTCTAAGCGCTGGAATTACACAAAGGATGTAAGTTTTACGTATGCAAATTTCACATATGAACTAGTTCTAGTTTTTATTAGTTTAGGCCTCCAAAGTTGATATATTTATGACATTTAGGGCTCCTTCGGAACACCTTTGAAGGCGATTTCGGAACGAATACTGTTCCTCAGCCTCACGAACTATATATAGGTGTGTCCAAGGTAAGAATGGGATAGCACTGGACTCTTGGAAACGATAAGAGTTACAATATCGGTTAAATTAGAGAAAAGTTGTACAATTCAAACACCTTTGAAATGGTGTTTTCAAAATTAAGCCGTTTTCGAGACTTTTTCGAAAAACATTTTTTGCGATTTTAATTTTTATTTCTGACATTATTTTTACAGATATAAAAAATGAAAAGTACGTTCTCATTGTTACTTTTTAGGGAGAAAAAGATAGGGTTTACAAAATTTCACTACGACGTTTCAGTTTTGAAAAACCATCATCAGCTTGGTTTTTGCCAATACAACTCTAGCAATGACGCCAAAAACTCTTTATCAAATTACTTTATTAGATTCCAATAAAAATAATAGGTTCCAACTATCTAACTGGTGAAATTTTAAACGCAATTTCCTCGAGAATTATGGGGGCAAATATCCAAAGTAACCTATCGCTGTAAAGCTGATAGAAAATGCTTTAAAATGTTCTATCTCTCGATTCCTACTGCTATTTGAAAATTTGGCGGTTGTGTCCACAGGACTGAAGCGATTTTAACCAAATACTAACGGGTTCATCCTAAGACTCTCCCAAACTCATACACCAAAATCTAAGTCAATTGGGTAAAGCGCTTAGGTGCTATTGTGAAAGAATACATACAGACACACACAGACCGACTTCCGTCTTAATTTTAATTTTTTTCGCGCGGTCAAAATACTTTCCCTGTGCGGGAAAGTAAAAATTTTATTTTATAGGGAATGTATTACAATTATAATTATACAGACTGGTTCAATGAAGACGAAACACAGGTCACATTTTTTAGGAAAATGGTTCCATTTCTATTTGATCTCTCAAGTGCATTTGATGTGGGGGGCTTTATTTGAAATCGGTGCAACTTTGCCTGTACGCAAATGACGTAACTTCCGATTACAAATTAGCGCACGGCTTATTTGAATTTGAAGGCCACTTGCATATATGTCAAGACAAGACGTCAGTTTATTTTATTTTTGAGTAGCCACACTCGCCCATCACAAGTTATGCCCTGGAGGTTATATGTAGACCTTTCCCTAAGCGCTGCCAGTGGAATTGCAAAAAGGATGCAAGTTTTACGTATGCAAATTTCACATATGAACTAGTTCTAATTTTTATTATTTTAGGCCTCCAAAGTTGATATATTTATGACATTTAGGGCTACTTCGGAGCACCTTTGAAGGCGATTTGGGAACGAATACTGTTCCTCATCCTCACGAACTATATATAGGTGTGTCCAAGGTAAGAATGGGATAGCACTGGACTCTTGGAAACGATAAGAGTTACAATATCGGTTAAATTAGAGAAAAGTTGTACAATTCAAACACCTTTGAAATGGTGTTTTCAAAATTAAGCCGCTTTCGAGAATTTTTCGAAAAACATTTTTTGCGATTTTAGTTTTTATTTCTGACATTATTTTTACAAATATAAAAAATGGAAAGCACGTTCTCATTGTTATTTTTTAGGGAGAAAAAGATAGGGTTTACAAAATTTCACTACGACGTTTCAGTTTTGAAAAACCATTATCAGCTTGGTTTTTTCCAATACGACTCTCGATTTTTTATTGTTAAATTTAAAGCCATTTTAAATTCAAAAAGAAAACGTCTCACTTGGGCCACCCTGTACATTTACTAAATAAAATATATTACTAATAAATGTTTCGGTTTCTGCATGAGCAAAATTAAAAACATAAACAAAATAATCAGATTTCACGCTGACCTGTGGAATAAAAAAACTCTCATGTCTAGATCTAATTAAAATAAATTTCACTGATAAACGCAACAGGTGTTTAGACCCTTAGTAGTCACAATATACATTCTGGTCCATTTTAAATAATTTTAATTAATGGTAAATATATTTATGTTCCAACATACTCATTCTAATTATATTCTCTGTATCTAAATATATACAAATAAGGCTTTCCAACAATATATTTTTATTTAAATTAAACTATAAATTAATTTTAATAAAAAAATATTATTTTAATTTATCTGTGCCTAAAATAGACTAAAAAGTTAAAAGCATACATACATTTAGTTAATTCCAGATACGGCACAAAACTTTGCACATTATTTGTTGTCATTTCTAAATAAAAATAAAACATGTGACACTGACTAAAAGCAAAAAATTCTGTCTCTCAATTCGACTTCGTAAATGCCATGTTTCGGTACATGCAAGTAGAAGAAAAAAGTATTCGATGTAATACGATTTACGTCTACATTCGTATTTTATCTACACGCACCGTTGATTTGGAAATACTGGTTCAGAATCCCCTCACTCTAAACCGACGCCCCTTGGCGCCGAGACGCGAGCAAGCGTCCGTGTATTTGTAGATACATACTGGAATATGGGGTTGTGTTGCTAATACTGATAGCTGGTCGGATATTTTTATTAATTTCAAAGTATGGTAAATAGTGATGAAAATTATTAATAAAAAAATTTGTTGTGTCCCCCCAAAACCTTGCCGACAAGATGTAATATAATCAAAGATATATGACCCGCGTAACGAAACAGAATTTCAATAATTGTTATTATTATAATTGTATATTTTCATTATTTCCAATAAACTAACGTAACAAACTAACTACTACTACTTTATTAAAAAATTAGAAGAAAAAAAATATAGCCGGAGCTGGGATTCGAACCCAGTACCACAGTATAATAAATAATACACTATTCTGACTCTCCGCTTGCGAGGCGCATCTCGTCGCGCATGTCGCCATTATGGGTTAAAACGTCACAATTATCGCGTACACGTAGATAGATACCGTTCACTCCTGTGTTCAATAGTTCATTGTCGGCGTGTACGAGACAAATCAAGAAATATAAATTGTGTAAGCCCTTATTCACTGTAATCTTCAACGAAAACAGGGTAAAGCCTAGGCTAGGATTTCTGACAATCAAAACAAGTGTAAAATATGCCATGTGTTTTAACACACGTTTAAATAGTCAGCGCACTGCAACGTTTACTTTTGTTGAGGCTTCTTTGAAGGGAAACATTTTTAAAATAGTTCCCATGTCGTCACATTTTTCATTAAAGTAAAGTCAGTAGAAAAGAAAACAGATTTGTGTGTTTTTATTATGGAATCTACTCGGTTAAACAATATACCTACTCACAATGCTTTGCTGTCTTTGAAATTATCTCTATCCTACGCCTCGTACTTATTATTTCCGCAATAGCGTAGTTAATCCGAAATCTATTTGCATCCGAAACACGTGAAGATGCTAATTTAAACATAAACTCAATTTCCCCAAGTTTATTTTATTTTACTTTTGCTAAAATAATTTGATTATTGAAAAAATTCCATATTAATTATATTTCATGCAATTCAATTCATTCAAAATTTGACAACACCTAAGAAAAATTACAAAAACCACGGATGCCACATTTTATTTGAAAATTTTCACCATCGTCAGTCACGTACGCATTAATTGCGTAATACCGAAATCAATCGAGCAATCCGACATCTATTTATACCCCCAACCCAAGTCCAAATGCGTAATTAACCCGGAAACCTAAATTAGGCAAGGTTTATTTTATTTTTACAAAAATATTAACGTTCTTAAATATAGTTCATTTTTATACCAGCTTAAACTAAATCTGACAACAATGCCAAAATCCTCATCGCTGGAAATTACGACAATTATCATAAATAAATTTGATTTGGCTTAATAAATTTCCTATATTTATTTAGTATATATATATATTTATTTAAATAAAATAACAAATAAAATAACGAACAATCAGCTGGAAATATTGTAGTAATATCCAGTTGATATCGATGATATTCTCATGTCGCTCAAACAATTAAAGCCCAAAATGACTTCGGGACCAGATGACATCCCGGTTTTCATTTTACGAGATTATGCGTCTGTTTTCGCCGTGCCACTACATACTCTGTTTAATAGGTCTCTGGGATTCAATATATTCCCAAAAGCTTGGAAAATCTCCCGCATTTGCCCAATCCATAAATCTGCTGAGAATGATCATGTTGAAAATTATAGGCCAGTCTCGCTCCTGCCCAACTTGTCGAAGGTTTTTGAAGCGGCATTACACCGAAAAATATTTACTCAAATTAAGCATCAGATTGATCCACAGCAGCACGGTTTTTTTCCAGGCACTACAGTAACCAACCTAACCTATTTTCTAGAGGATGTATTTCGTGCCCTCGGAGAGGGTGTGCGGATCGATGCGATTTATAAGGATTTTTCGACGGCTTTCGATAAGCTGAATTATTGGCTTGTCCTCCGGAAAATGTCGAGGTTGGGTTTTCATGAGGATCTTTTAACGTTTTTTGCTCCCTACTTGTCTGATCGACAACACTATGTCGAATACAATGTTCATAAATCAGAAACTTTCACACCCACCAGCGGAGCGCCTCAGGGCAGCTGTTTGGCACCATTAATATTTTCAATTTTCATTAATGACATATCCCAGGAACTTACAAGCAACCATTTGAAGTTTGCAGACGATCTGAATTTGTATCGTGTTATTCGAGACACTTCGGATTGCATATTGTTGCAGCGCGACTTATCTAAGCTTGAAGATTGGTGTCACTAAAATAAATTGCCTTTAAATATTAATAAATGTAAGTTTGTCATATTTTCGAAATCACAAACTGTTTTTGAATATTGCTATCAGCTGGGTGACACTGCGCTTGAGTGTTGTAATGTTGTCAGGGATCTTGGAGTTTACGTCGACACTGAATTGTCATTTAATTATCATAATCAAAGTATTACCCGGGATGCACTACGCATGCTTGGCTTTTTGTTTCGTGTTACCAAAGAATTTAGTGATATTGAATGTATAACTAATTTGTATTGTGCTCTCATGCACAAATCACAACAAATCGATCCATGATGTCATTAATGAAGTTTAAAGGACCCACCCCATTCCATGAGAAACAACCCCATGGAAAACACTGCCTTTACCTGTGGGTGTAACTTATTTGAGATGAAACCTTGTATTGATTGGCCATCTTACATGCGTCATTCGATCAGAATTCAAAATTTTATAATGCGTTTACCAACTTATGCATAATAAAGACATTATTATATTATAAAATTGCAATTTCTGTAGTACGTACCCCTAGCCTTAGGCGGATACAAATAAGGAAACTGGGTCTAGTTCTGATTCCAAACAGTAAAGCTTCTCTCAATCCGTCGACGTGTGTCATCTAGAGATGCTGGTTGAATTTGAAAAAGTTTAGTTCACAAAAAAATCTAACCCATCTTTATTAACTTGTGTTTTGCCAACAATTCGGCCTTATATTAAGCCTCTTCAAGACACAACAAAAATAATAATAATAACACAAACAATAACATTTACCTAGTTTTTAATTAAAAATTAACTATACATAGGGGTAACATTACTGCTGGTTAATACACACACAGTCTGCAATTCGGACAAAACAATGTTAGCACAAATCGGAAACAAACAGTCCATGGCTAAACCTAAAATCTTTCTATAAAAAGATTCTTGGAACTTGAAAGAACTATTATTATAAACAAACTGTAAAAGTTTAAAAACCTGTCCCAAGTTAAGTGTAGTAAACTGTAAAAGTTCAAAAACCTGTCCCATGTTAAGTGTTGTATTAGGTTGAATTGCAGCCGATCTATACCTTATTATTTTAGTGAACAAGGGACACAGGAACGCAATTTTCTGCAATATGTACCTTATAAAGGTCAATTATACCAAGAGAATCAAATGCAAAGGATTTATATTAGGTGACAATGCAGGCCACTCAATTGATCCTTTTTGGTTGATTCATTTATCATGAAAGGTTTCATAAAAATACTGACGAACAAACAGCAAAGATACAGTGAGGAGGTAGTCCATCTCAATTTAATACCAAAAACGACTAACCATATAGTCGCCATAAATTCCAACCCACACGTTTATCTTCTGATGTAAACATCTTGAAATAATTGTATGACGAGTAGCAGCCGTTCAAGAAAAATGAACACTCGTCAGAAAAACAAATGTTGAACAATAAATTCGGGCTATGAATTATCGTCTGTCTCTCTCAATATAATGTTACTGGTATGGAAAGAATAACAATGGAACTGCGGGCTCTTGAGATCTGGACGCCAGTCAATGCTTCAAATATTGATTTTATTAGTAACAAGAGAATACATTGAACGCAGTGAGCAATTTATATCGATTTTGAGGTTCATCCAGACAAACATCAAGAACAGTATGGAATTCTCAAAACAGACTCTCTAATATTGGGGTAAACAATACTCTGACTCTGGATCCCCGGCCGCGCTAGTTTAGACGCTCTCTGGCAAGAGAATGGTCTGAAGGAGAATTTATCGGACCAGAACCCGCCACTGGCATAGCATTTATCACTGTCAAATCTTAAAACCTGGATGAGGACAAAAGTTCAGAACTTTTTCCAGAATTATTCAGGTTGGATACATTCGTTATATATAGATATGAGTAGATGTTACTGTCGTTTAAATCATCATCTCTCGAGACTGGACCTTTTGAAAAATTGTGAATGCCGATTGTGCCTGGAAGATGATGAGACGACACAACATGTATTGTGTTCTTGTATTGAAGAAAGCACACCCAGCAAAATAATTGAGTTCATTGACTTTGGAATAAAAATCTGATTTGAGTAATTCAACGGTTTTCCAAGTTGTGTGATAGCCTTTATTCATAGAGCAAAACGATATGCGCATCTTTCATTGATTCATTGCTTAAACAAAATGGAGCTTTTTTTATTTCAATTTATTTCCAAATAGTTTGAAAGTGCGATTTTCTTGGTTCCAGCCTGTATCTAGATAGTGGGGCGTCACTACGCCTGTCCATTGGATTAATATCTAATACGTTTGTTTCGAAATATAGGCGCTTTCTCGATGAGCTTTCTCACGAACCGTTAGATAAAAATCTGGAGAATGCCAAAAGCATAAATACATAATATAAAAAGGAAATCCTTGAAACCTAATGAAAGATACTTGTGTTTCCACTCTTTTTTATATTATTTTATAGCTTTAAATAAACTTAATTGAATTTTGGATGAATTAGTTTATTTTTTTATACCCAACGATGTTACAGATTCAAAACAAATGAGGCTCAAGTAACACTCGTCCAGTCCATTATAATACCCTCATCATGCTTTCGAAATCCAATTTTGTTTTTGTTACATGAGTGATATTGGTGAGGTTCACTAGGATTTAGTCGTTTGCGGCAAAGTTGTAATTTCAGTAAGCTAATATCCCATCTGGATTTTTAGCTGAAACTTGAGGAGGCTCTGCATATCCCCTTATAAATCCAAACAAAACTTTGGGAATCTGTCAAAATGTACAAGAATGCAGAGAATTGGTTTTTTCTTTTGGCTCTTCTGATTGAACACTCTGCGTTTCGTATCGTTCTTACGAGCATGCAAAGAGAAAATCTGCATCCTTATCATCTAAAGCTGGTACAAGAATTGCATCCTGGGGATATGAGTTGCGCTTACGATTTTGTAGATTTTAAAGACTTTTACAAACTACGCAGTGATAAAGCTCATTTTAACCAGAAAGAAGTGTTCAATCAGCACAACTTGCATTGTTTGGAATTAGGAAAATCCGCACCAAATTAGAGAATCACATAAGCAAACACGCTGCAGCTTAAACGTGTGGATTGGTCTTTTGGGAAATAGGATAATGGAACCACAGTTTCTACCTAGGATACTTTAAGTCGAAAACTATACCCATTTTTGCAATAACATATTACCTGCTGGCCAAATATTGTGTTCCAACATGATGGTGCACCTGTCCATTATTCTCAAAATGTTCGAGAGATATTAAATCGAAGTCCACCAATGGATCGGTCGTGGAGGACCTATTTCTTGGCCTTCTAGGACTCCGGATATCAACCCAATAGACTTTTGGCTTTGGGGTTATCTGAAAAATTCGGTTTACCATGTCCTACTCTAACACTGAAGACAATGTTATTATTCGCATTTATGGAAATTTAATATAAATTACAAACAAAACAATAAGTCGTGCTGTAGAAAAAAAATTGTATTCGCCATTTCGAGCACTTGCCTTTGTAAATTCAAATGTTTTTGTTTTATTATGTGTTTAGTTAATGAATGAATTGAATTTTCGAAAATTGCTTCATTTTAATATTCAAAATGATCATAATTTCAAAGGTCGAAATTTTGAGATAAGTGATTTTCGTCTTATTTTTGGTCGTAGATTATACTCCCAATGGGTGGAGATTTTTGTTTTCGACACTGTATACTATCTCGATATGGAGCATTTACTACAGAGTAATAGCATTTGCTTATTCGTATGAAAAGAAGAATATGGTTTTGCTTTAACTGTTTACCTCAAGTAAATACCTCGGTTTTATTCATACTACCCAATATCTCCATGATAGCGAATAAGGACAAAAAAAGCTCTCTGAATTACTCGAACTGGTCAAGATAAATGTTGTGTATAAAACCTCATGAGTTGCTAAAATTGATAAATTAAACTCCCTATGGTCGCAATCCAAATTAAAAGCGTATGTGTTTAGCACACTAACACACCTGCCACAGGAACGTTGTTGATACTATTTTTTTCATTATCGACTGCTGTTCTCTCACAATTTTTTTAGTGTAATTTTCCCTCTAGTTTATTTGTTTTCAGAACTTACTCATGTAGCTGGAATATATAGTTATATATAGTCCTGATTGTGCGCCACTTTTCCACTCCAATCGTCTGCAGTCTCGTAATCTAAAAATTAAACAAAACGGATTTTGCTCCGGTTACACATGACGAGTTTTAATATAACGGGACGGATCCGGTGCATAGATCACATTAGAGGAAGTTTTGATAGCACTACAAAAAAAAAATAGGTTAAGCAAAGATTTACACAACATAAATCTTTGCCTTAAGAAATCAAAAGTTTTTACGCATGAGTAAATTGATTCATTCTTAAAAGAAGCTGATGATGAACATAGGTACCTACTTATTCTTTTAATAATGGGAAATATCAGGTCTCTTGCGACGAGATGAATAAATAGTAAAAATGTCGAATGAAGATTCAGGTAGAGATAGTGACTGTTTCTCATACCAAACCGGAGAAGAAACGCGTTTTCACTGTTACTAATATTGATATCATAATAATTTATCTGCAGATCTTCGACAAAAAACTGTAATAAAGGTTGCATACCAAAAATAAAAATAAAACGTTCTTATGAAAAACAAATTCTAAAACAACTTAACGAAATAAATTAAATATTTTGGTAATCTTGCTTGATTTAAACAAAAAAAAATCTAAAACAACTTATCGAAAATAATTAAAATATCTTGGATCTTTTTGTTGCTTTGTGTTGCGTTTAGGAACTATAATTAACTGTTTTAAATATTTTGATTAAATAGGTGGCAATCTGTTAGATTTCGCCAACTTAACCATCAAAATCATGAGTCTCGCTGTCGGCATCTTGTCCTAAAGATATTATAATGTGCTCAATTTCCTCCAAAACTTAGTCAATTTCCAGATAAACAATATTTCGCCCTATTGACGATATCTCCCTCCGTATTTCACGAAAAAAAAACAACAGGTAGTTAAGTAAAACAAACGAGGCGACTTTGGTACTAAATGCTCATTTTTTTTTTTGTGTTTGTTGGTTAATTTTTTCTTTGCTTTTATACATTAGATATCACTTCTCTTGTTAAGCGTTTTTCTGTGAGTAAATTTGTTAATTTGAAAAAATAAATAATAAAACTAGTAAGAACTAGCAAACAAAGAAACAAAGTAGCAAAACAGCAAATTGTTCAAAATCACAAAACACTAAAGTAACAGAACACTAAATATACAATAATAATTTGATATATTTGATAATATTGCAACTGATACACGACAGCAAAGGTATTGATAACACCACTCTGCCACTGGATGATTCAATATTTAATAATATAATAATAATAATAAATGACTTTTGTTGGAATTCTGTTTATTTTTATTTTATTAAATATAGTCAACTTTATATTCCCTCTAAATATTGCAGCTGCACGAAAGATTGCTTAGCCTTGAGCGCTTTCTTCTTTGACAGACTGCCGCCGCCGACAGTTTTAGTGGTTGAAATATACCGCCTCGGGGCGCTGAAGTTCAGTTGGCATGTATAATTGGAAGAGAGTAGTGCGCACGGCCGTCTCTTCTCTTTTGTAAATGAAAACTCACACTTTCTAATAGTTTCCTATTCTAATTAAATGTGTTCGCGTTGTACGTAACGCATAATATAAATTTTTAGTTTCTTTTCATATAATTCTTTCGCGTATATTACATAGTAATTACGCATAATAAGTTCGTGTGTTTCGTACCATTAATAAAAAGTAAACTTTCTCGGTATATTGCGTTGTACCTACTTGTACTGTAATTACCAAAAACATTGTTGTTAGTTATAAAGTTTATTGAACAATTCTTTTTGTGTTTTTGTGTTGATTGTGTGTGGTGACGTAGTCACAGATTGTATAGATTGTAAATAAATTAGCTATAAGTAAAATAAAACATAATCTCGTTTTATTTAAATTCATTGTGAATGTGGAAGATGGACAACGCCAAGAATAACCTCTACAAATGAACCTCCCTCTATTTCTACAACTTTATTGGCATAAAAAATTACATACATACAAAAATGGAGAGCAAATAAACTAAGAAAAATCAGATGCCAAAAAGGCGCAAGCTCAGCAAAGCTAATTTTTAGCAAGGGCCCTATAATACATTATAATTATTATGCTAACAAATATCTACATCGAAAACACTAAACATAATAATAGATAGAGATATAAAGGTTACAATTTCCTAGTGGCATAGATACTCTTAAGATTGGCATAGCCAATTTGAAGCTTTGATGTTATATGCTGAGTAAATCGAAGCCCATTGTCAATACTTAATCCCAAGCTCTTGGCATGATCGGAGATTTGAATGGCCACACCATCCAGTGACAAGCACATGTCAGATTCAACAGGGAGTCCAAAAAACAAAGCAGTTGATTTCGAAGGATTAACAACAAGGTTATGACGCTTTAAAAGATCTACCAGGGCCCCCAGATCACGGTTTATCTGCGCTTCTGCTTCGATATTCCAACACCCGCATGGCGACAAAACGTGCGAGGGTCTACGCACCAATTAGGATCGTTCAAGCTCCGGCTAAACACCCATTTCGCGTGGTATTGCTGATTTTACGGAACATCATAATTTATTTTCCCTATTTTAATATTCAGTGGTAAAAATTTTAGTTATTAATTAAAAATAAAACTAACAACCACTTAAAAATGTGGAGCTTTTTTCATTATTATTATTTGTAATTGTAAAAAATCGATTTTCAAATGAATACTACTTTTTCTTTAGAACTAGTGCTTTTTTGTGGTTAAAATTGGCAATATCGATTTTTTTTGTCCGAATTCCTTTCGCTGTTACAGATTCGTTTGCCA
Organism: Apoderus coryli; assembly: GCA_911728435.2. NCBI lineage: Eukaryota > Metazoa > Arthropoda > Insecta > Coleoptera > Attelabidae > Apoderus > Apoderus coryli. The sequence goes on along the minus strand of OU452209.1, from coordinate 12,689,559 downwards.
CACTAAATATAACTTGCTATCGGTAATGCCCGCGAAATTTAATTTCGCGGACTGTGTTGAGATCGCAAATTACTCACTTCCCGCGCGATTGCCCGGGAAATATCTTTCTTTCTTACGAGGTAAGTCAACTTGGCTCCATCAGAGAGTGATAGTAGTCCCAAAGTCATAACTAAAATAAAACAATGTGAGCACCCCCCGTTTAGGTACAAAAACCCTATATCTTTGTTAGCCATACCGAAAGCTCCGAGTGCACCATAAACAGTTTTATGCGTAAAACTTTCTACCTCTATGTCAATATAAATTCTGTCTGCTACGACATTTTCCGAGTGGTAATTTACATATGTCCGAATTAACAATTAGCCCAAAGTACAGTATGTAAATCATGCAAACTTAAAAATGTTAATTTTTATGCTTGCTTTTTTATTTTGTTATGCAAATGCCGAAAGTGGGACATTAAAAAGTTCAAAAAATCCGTAAAAGTTTTACGGGTTTTTTGTTTTTTTTTTTATTATGAATCAGCTAACTTTCTGGTTAATGTAAACTCTTTTTATTGTTACTGTATTTGTATGGTTTTAATTTGCTTGATTTCGCTTTTTTATTTACTCTATTATAAAGTTTGCAAAACTCATTAACATTGGATATCGACAACAGCGTCGTAGATACTTTCACAACCCAGGGAAAGTAATGGGAACGTGGTAGAAAGAAGTTTGAGATAAAGATGGATATAACAATTTTGGAGTTCCCTGAGATGACTAAGACCATGTCCAGATGGAAGTCTGTGTCTGTATGTATTCGTCCATGATAGCGCCTAAACGCCTCAACCTATTGAGTTAAATTTTGGTAAACGAGTTTGAGGGAATCGTAGGATGAACCCTTTAGATTTTGGTTAAAATCCCTTTAACCTGTGATAGACGTAAGTACACACAAAATGATAAAAATTTAAAAGAAAAGCCGAGTTACGTGAGTTGTGATTTATATCTAGCAATTTACAAACTTATTTAATCCAAAATCTGCCCCAGCTAGGTCATGTTCGTTTCAAATTTCAACCCCTAATTCTTGGGCAAAGGTGCTAGTTACTGCTGTCGTCCTGAGTACAATGGTGTGCCACATGTAGGGGGTAACATGAGAAATGTATTAGAAAGGGCAGGTTTTTGCTCCTTTATCCACTTTTGGAAGTGTTACTTTGTCATTGATGAAATAACCAAAATTCCTAATAAACTTTGTGTTTTTGGGAGGACTACCTAGAGCAATTGCTCAAAGTGTACACCGTTAACAAATACCATTCAATTCTGTTTTTAATAGTACCTTCAAACGCTTTCCGAACACATGAACAGAGACTAATGGGTCTATAGGACTAAGTTAAAGCTGCAGGTTGCATCCTTCGTCCGAACTAGAACCATCCATAATTCATCCAAAGTAATGGGAAAGCTTATATCATATCCAAAGATATCATCCTTAAATCCATTTCACGTTCATCAAGTAAGCCTTGTAATATAGCACGATGACCAAACGTCCGCAATTTGGACCCCAGAACGCCTAACATTTCTCCGCACCTTGGTCACGTGATGTTCAGATGAGAGATTTTCGTAGAAACATCTAAATCTATGTTTACTTTTCTCCCTAAATACTTTTCTACACTGTGCCCGAGCCTTTTTAAAGCTTATAAAATTCTCTATAGTAGGGTGTAACTTGGACCGCGTTATGCATAACATGACCAAGCGCCATTTTAACGAATATAGATGAATGACTTCTAGTTACTAAGCTTTCTAAAAAAAACTGTCCATCAGATTGAGTTCAAATTTTATATGGAGATCAAAAGTACTAAAGAGAAACTAGATTCGCAGTTTTATCATGATAATACAAAAAATATAGGTTTTGTGAACAAAAAAGCCGTTTGGTCGCTTATTGGTTTTATGCATTCCTGCATGTTTTTAGTTTTGCATACTTTGACTATATGCCATTTTTGGCGCTTAGTCTTGTTATGCTAAATTCGGGCTGCATTTTTAGTTTTACATATTTTAACTACATGCCATTTTTGGCGTTTAGTCAAATTATGCTAATTTAATAATGATTAAACATAATTTGACCAAGCGACAAAATAACGGCATATTGGCGGTTGGTCATGTTTTGCTAAACTCTCGTATTGACATCTTTGAATCTCTTCTTACAACATGGACTTGGTCGTATAATGCGTAATGACAATAAGTAAATGCATAATTTGGCGTTTAGCGTTTTTAATTATTTCTTGTAAAATAAAGGTCTCTATATGCCCATTAATTTTGTATAGTTAGATTACACCTTTAGACATTAGATGGCGATATTATCTCAAAATTAACGAAATGGCGCTTGGTCATGTTATCCATAACGCGGTCCACTTATATGTATTGAAGCTTCCTTCTTACGAGTAACAAAATTAGAACATTCATCATCCCACCTATCGTTTTTTGACCCTTACATCGAGGAATTGATCGATCAGCTACTTGATGAATCAATATATTAAAATCCACAAATCATCTATAATTTTAGCTCAACAACATTCCTTATACGAAACCCAATCAGCCCTTTTAGTATTAAGGCGTCCAGGTTCTCCTTGAACTCTTTGCTCACCATCTTTAGGAACTGAAACCATAAATGGGAGATGATTATTTCTTCCGTGATAAGGAGGAGTGGACCATTCAACGGAACCTGCTATTGCTACATTACAAATTACCAAATTTCATTTATAATTGTTGGATATTACTCACAGTGAATAGGGACAGATTTTTAATTGGTGGCGAACGTAAGCTTGATGGCGAGGAGGCTTCTACTTCATCAGAAACGTCCAGTAATTTTGCTATTCGTGTCATAAAAGCAAAAACACGAAAATATGACCAAACGTATTTGAACTGCGGTTGACAATTAATGATTTAAGTCTTGAAGGAACACCACAATGTGTTATTTCCCTCAAAATTTTGGCTACCAAAGGCATGAGGCCCAATAAATTGAAGGGGCTTTCAAAAATTCAGCACAAAGAATATGTCAATAAGCCACATGATTTTTTCGTAGAAAAATTGCGGAGCACTTAATTTTGCCAGAAAATATATTAAAAAGGTTTCCTATAACTTGTGAATTTATCCAGACTTATCCGCTGGAAGGGAGTCATAAAAGAATGTTATTGTAAAACACTTAAACACTAGTTTTAAACAGTGAGTTATTGAAAATGATAGATCTTTCTTCAAGTGTCTCCCAAAAATTACATTTGCTAAGAAGTCATCAACAACTTTCTGGATTCCACCTATTCCCCTATTAATTCGAAAGCATTTCGGATACTTTTACCTTTTCCAGAGTAACTATCTCGAATATTAAATCAAACTAGGACAGACTTTGTGTAATTTAAAGCAGGCACATATTACCCAATAGATGTATGTCCTACTTCTTACTAGATGCTCTGTTTATTTATTTGATAAAAATGACCAATTTTAGTTATAAGATTTCCTGACTTACGCTGTATTTAGTTTGCCATTTTTTTGGAATCAAAATGATGCTGTTGCTTTTTTCATCCCTTGGCTCTCTGTGGCGCCTCCCCAGGCGGTCGCCCCATACAGTTTGTGAACCGCTGAATTCAGTTCGTACAAAATATTATAAGACATTTCAATAATTTAATTAGACAAAATTTTAACAATTAAAATTAACGATGTTTTCTTCAAAAAGAGTCCCTGTTATACTCGTTATTATAAATACCTCCAAACCTTGTAATTATTACATGTGTCAACCAATAGAACAAACTCTCAAATACCCGTGGAGGCAATAAAAATGCAGCAAAGTTCACTCACGGATTATTGTCGGAATATTGTGTTAATTAATGCCTTCAGCGTACGTCGTTTTCAATTTAGGTAATGCAAAAACCATATATAGTGTTGTAAACAGTGATATGTGAATGCATGAAACCATAATATATATGTGATGAGTATCAGCCCTACTGCATTACTACGCACAGTGATATGATATACAAAATCATTTACTATACGAGGGTTGCCTTTTATATTTCGGGATTAGAGAACAAAGACAAATATTATTCATCGAAAATCACTTTATATTTTTCAAAATATTTCCCATGAAGATTTGTACACTTTTGCATGCGTTTGAACCAATTGTCGAAGCACTTTTGCCTCTCTGATACTGGTATCTCCAAAACATGCATTCCGAATGCAGCAACCGTTTTTTCAGGTGTCGAAAAACGTTGACCTCTCAGTTTGTTTTTTATGTACGGGAATAAATTCGGTGCCAAGTCAGGACTATACAGCGGATGACTCATCAAATCGATGTTTTGGGTGCTCAAAAATGCAGTTGTTTGAGCCGATGTGTGAGAGCTCGCATTGTCGTGGTGAAGAATGATCTGTCTTAGGCGGTTGGTTTTCCTGATTTCTTGGAAAACAACTGGCAAACAAATGGTTGTGTACCACTCAGAATTGACTGTTCTGCGTTGTTATAGTGGTACAGTTGCGACATGTCCAGTTTTTCCGAAAAAACAGGCGACCATTTGCTTGGAAGTGCCTCGTGCGCAAACAACTTTTGTTGGATTTGGCTCATCTTGAAAGACCCATACCGTCGACTGCTGTTTACTTTCGGGCTCATACGCGTAAATCCACGATTCATCACCTGTCACGATGTCATAGACGTGTTTCGAAGCACCGTGATCGTATTTTTTGAGCATTTCTTTCGACCAATCGACACGAGCCTTTTAGTGAGCAATTGACAAATTGTTTGGGATCCAACGCGAACAAACTTTTTTGACAGTCAAATGTTTATGCAATATTGAATGTCTGCTGGTCCCACTAATGCCTAAGGTTGTCTCAATCTCTTGATAGGTCACAGGACGGTCTTGCAATATCAGTTCGCGCACAGCATCAATGGTTTTCGGAACAACAACTACGACCACGATTGAATTCACCATATCATTGTAATGGCGCTTTACTTTCTTGAGTGTCGGTTTCGGTGCTGTTCGGTTTTCTCGGGCGCCAGTCCTTTATTTTAAAGTGTAAAGGACAACACTGTATTGCTCCGGGCAGTTAGCCGAAGAAATTATTATACCAGGGGTCAAGTTTTGAGAGCTGGTTGAATAACAGAGTCGGTACAAATTAAACTTTCATTTATTTACTCTAATATATACAATAAAGAAAAGTAAAATAAATAATTATAAATGAACAATATAAACGGGAACAATATAAGGGGGTGACGGTGTGATTTGCGGAAACCTCTGAGAACTCGGCCTTTCTATATACTAAGATACGGTCTACTTTCGGACGGGAGTCACGCTACTGGCAGAAAAGGTGAAGCGTCCGCCTACGCAGGGCTCTCCACCAGATCCTCAAGTTCGGCGCTCTGCAGCAGGAGTGAAATGTCCGCCTACGCGTGGCTTCCCACCGCTACCGCAGAATGACCAGGTACGCCACTGGCAGTAGAGGTCGGGTGTCCGCCTACGCAGGGCTCCCCACCAATACCGCAGTTTGACGTTTGTCCGCCTACGCAGGGCTTCCCACTGCTACCACACTGGTCCGGTACAGGGTGAAACAACCAGTGCACCACTGCCAGCATAGGCTGGGTGTCCGCCTACGCAGGGCTCCCAACCGATACCGGAGTTCGGCGTGTATTAAGCAGGGGTGAGATGTCCGCCTACGCAGGGCTTCCCACCGCTACCCACGCTGGTTCGGTACAGGGTGAAACAACCAGTGCACCACTGCCAGCACAGGCTGGGTGTCCGCCTACGCAGGGCCTCCCACCGCTACCCACACTGGTTCGGTACTACAGGGGGAACAACCAGTGCACCACTGCCAGCATAGGCCGGGTGTCCGCCTACGCAGGGCTCCCAACCGATACCGGAGTTCGGTGTGTATTAAGCAGGGGTGAGACGTCCGCCTACGCAGGGCCTCCCACCGCTACCCACACTGGTTCGGTACTACAGGGTGAACAACCAGTGCACCACTGCCAGCATAGGCTGGGTGTCGGCCTACGCAGGGCTCCCAACCGATACCGGAGTTCGGCTTGTATTAAGCAGGGGTGAGATGTCCGCCTACGCAGGGCTTCCCACCGCTACCCACACTGGTATCACACCGGTTCGGTACACCAGTACGCCACTGAAAGCATAAGCTGGGTGTCCGCCTACGCAGGGCTCCCAACCGATACCGGAGTTTGGCGTGTACCTACACTGGTACGACACTGCACTGACTGTGAACTTACTCTACTACTGCTGTAGGTAGATGTTCTCTGTTCGGCGCTCGAGTGCAGAGTCCCGTTTGCATTGAACGGCTGGCTCTTTTATACCCCACCGCGGGAGTGGGGCCTGTTATGAACGCTAGCAGGACGGAGCAAATACCCACTATGTCGTTAAGTCGGCCGGGGCAAATAATAAAATATATACAATTTAGTAACTTCGTTACATCATCGATAAACACTGGTCCTTGATGGAGCTTCATCGCCAAAAATTGAATTAAGTTCATCCATGCACTGTTGCTGAGTTAATTGATGTCGAAAGTTGTATAAAATAATCGCACGAAAATGTTCACGATTTAATTCCATTTTGGGCCGAGATGAATCTTTTAAGTTACTGTAAACAACACAAATAGCGCTCGTATGTCAAAACGTTCTGAGTACGTGTAACCTCAAAAATGTCCAACTTTACGATAGAGCTGTCAGTTGCCAGATTGCAACACCAGGGTTACCAAATCCCGAAATATAAAAGGCAACCCTCTTACAAGGTAGGGTAACTCCGGAAGAGATGGACCTCCTTTTTAGATTTGACTACAAATTCTTTAAGAATCGATCGGTTGAAATAAAAGAGTTGACATTACAAACATTTTAATAAATATATACTAATGGTAACTATATACAAAAATATATAAAATTATAAGAAATTCGTTATAAAACTTTCCCTTTATATGCGGTATAGATGGACCACTATGGGAGAGATGAACAGTTGTTGGATGCCTTTCTTCCATATCTTTCGCGCATATTTTCATATTTTAAGTATGATTCATTGAGCTATCGGGAACTTCGAATACCTACATTGAATCCAATCATCTGCCTTGTTTGTGATGTTAAAATTCTCCCCACAGCCAGCACAATCAGTCTCTTCCCATTCTTCTATGGTGTGGTGGTGTTTTTTTTTCCACCTGACTTTTGTTCCTGCATTTATTTTCATTCTTTATGCTTGTTGTAACCTGGTTTTCTATCCCTACTGCTCTGCAGTTTCCTCTTGGCAATGTGTGTAATCTTGGGGACTGGGCATATTAAGTCTAAAATTTTTGCAGGAGTTATGTCTTCTTTTTCGGTGTTGCGAAGACATGACTTTTCTTCGGAAGATTCTTGGTTTTTTGTATTCCCGTTGAATTAGTTGAAAACACGGACTTCTACTGTTTGCTGTATATTCCAATGGGAACATCCAGGCTGATCAGCAGCTGCTTGATGGACAGGTCTCAACGTTGTTGTAGTAAGCTCAGTGTTGTGGAGAAGATTCATCATTTCGCTCTGTAAAAGTGATGTAAATTAAGTCATTTTGGGTATAATTTATAGGTTAATCGAATACGTAAACAACCTAATTTGCAACGACTGCTCACCTCAGATTGGTTGTCATTTATAGGCTATTCCTATAGATCTAATTTTGACACGTAAAGGCGCGTCCACCCTGCGTCCGAGCTGTGCATTCGCGAATTTTGCAGAATAGTCATTGCGGACGGGAAGGCGAGCGCGGCTTAAAAGAATCACCTTTTATATTTTTCCAAATGACTACTACATGCTGCTTTTCATATACGATTTGGGCTAGAAATCTATCCTGATATTCCATGCCTACTTTTCCTCGGCCTACTTTTGAAAGTTTGTAGCTCTAAAAAAAAGTTTTCGAAACGACCCCTTGTGAAACATCTACAATCATTGCGATCTCCCTCTGTGGCATACCTTGCTCGTCCACAGCAGCTACTCTTCCCCTTTGGATGTCGGATAACCCCACATAAGGCATTTTAAATATAAAATAAAACAATTGTTTACTTCAACTGACAATTTTACAACTATTAACGGTAAAATAAGCACCGCTTAATGAAAAAGTGTCAGTCTGTATCATAATCAACTGTTTTTGTTTGTAAACACATTCAACTCACATCCAACTCCTTCTGCCTAGGCCTCGGCATGAGGCGCGCTTATATTATTATAATCAATTCTTCCTAATTTCGCAAAGGTTTTTGAAATTGCTCTGCACAATAAATTATTTGGGCAAATAAAACGTAGGCTAGTTTACCAGCAACATGGGTTCATTAAGGGTCGTTCTACGGTGACCAATCTAACCACTTTCCTGCAGGATGTAATTCCAGCTGTCGGTCGAGGTTTGCAAGTCGACGCAATCTATACTGACTTTTCCAAGGCGTTCGATAAGATTGCTCATTCCCTGATTCAACAGAAGATGTGCGACATTGGCTTCGGCAGGAATCTGATATCTTTTTTTCAGTCCTATCTGGGAGCAAGGCAACAATTTGTTGAATACAATGGATTCAGTTCAAATTCATTCACAGCCTCAAGTGGAACTCCGCAGGGCCGTACGTTGGCTCCTCTTCTCGTTGCAATATTCGTAAACGATATTGGCTCTGGTTTCAATAGCAATTATTTGTTGTTTGCGTCTGATTTAAAATTTTATATCACTGTTGTTTGTGAGAACAATTGCGCACAGCTTCAAACAGATCTGTGTCGGCTCTCAGAATGGTGTTTTCTAAATAGACTTCCTCTAAATCTGAACAATTGTAAGTCGGTGACATTTACAAGACGTCAAGATCCGTTTTTGCGAAACTACACCATCGATAAGTCAAATTTGGAACGCTGCGCTTTAATCAAAGATCTTGGTGTATACTTGGATGGTGATTTATCTTTCAACTACCACATTGAGCAAGTTTCTGCTAATGCTTTGCGAATGTTAGGATTTATTTTTAGACAGACCAGAGAACTCAACAACATGGACTGCCTGAAAAGTCTCTATTTCGCCTTCGTTGTGTCTATTTTGGAATTCGCTACAATCATTTGGTCGCCGATCTACCGTGTTCATATACAGAAGATTGGAGAGTATCCAACGTAAGTTTTGAAAATATTTGTCATTTAAAATTGATGGATATTTTCCTCCTCGTGGGTGTGATCACGACCTGTTACTGACAAAGTTCGAATTACGGCCGTTAGCCGAGAGACGCATCTTCGCGTCTGAGATCTTTCTTTTTAAGTTGGTCAACAATATGTTGGATTGTCCTCGGTTGCTTCAGCAGCTATGGTTTCGTGTCCCTAGGGTTCTGTCTAGAAGCGCTAGTTTATTTTGGGTGCCACAGATTCGTTCTAATTATGAATCTAAGCACCGCTATTTCGGGCGTGTAAGTACAGCAACCGATTAGTTATTAATGAAAACGTTGATTTTTTTAATGTATCGCTTGGTTCTTTTAAGAAAAGTTTAGAGACATGTTTGTGGGATACTGATTTGGATTTGTGTTGATGAATTATGTTCATGTGTTAATTATTTATTGTTATTATTAATTGTTCTTGTAATCCTCCCAATTTTCTTTCGTTTTGATGCGTGTATTTCCTTTTTTCTATTTTTCAGTTAGTTTTATGTTAGTTCTAAGTTGGGTATTTTTGTATGCTAATGTTAGGCAATTGTTTTTGTTTATGTAAGATTTTGTCTTGTTATTGGGTAGAAATACCTGTTAGACAATAAAGAGATTATTATTATTATAACATTCTACCACGGTTCATTAGATCTGAGCAGGCGTTGAGCATCTTCAAGAGGAAACTCAAATCTTTTTTGATTACCAACTGTTTCTACTCAGTTGATGAGTTCGTTGACCATTGCTCAGCTCTTTAACTTTTGTATACGTCAACATTACTCAGTATTTTTTTAAATGTAAATGCACTGTGCAAGTTTTCTGTTTTATTTTAACATATTACCTATATGTAGATCCCGATTTGGATCTTACTAGATTTTAAACTTTGTGAAGTCTGAAGTGCCAATGTACAAACTGATGTACTGAATTATTATTATTAATATTACTTCTTTCCATGACATAGTTTGGATATTGAGAAATTTTTAATTTTTGTACTGGATCAGAATAACTGGATTTAAGTTCATGAGAGTTTGTGATACTTTAATCTCCAGAAACAATAACGGATTCATAATTTTTTGATTTATACTTCAATTCCACCGATGCAAATGAAGCCTGTGTATTTCCTATTGTGTAATTTAGTGCAGCTATTGTAGCAACTAACGGAAAGCAACAATCTGCATAAAATTAATTTACCGTGGTAATTCCCAATTACTCTGGTCTTAAATTGTCACTATAAATTATAGTGAAATTTAAACAGGCGACGTTGTCTGATAGCCAATTAACTGGTTAAAATGATTTTTCGTGTAATCGTCTGAATCGACTACATAAAATTTAATTTGTATTTTCCACATGGAAGAGCAATCCACTTCTTTAAGTCATTGATTGTATTTGCCAATTCTAGCGAAATTGAATCATAAAAAGATTGCCAAGCAGTGATAGAATCCAATAGAGAATTGGTGTAACTTTGAGGGAAAAATATGTGTTCTCTCATAAGTTTTTTAGGATATTATTCATTACTAAAATTGATTTGATGTGGATAGATGAAAATTCCTTACGACTTACGAGGTGTGCTTAACAAATAACAAAAATTTATTTTATCTACGACTGTCTTTAAATGCCTTTATTATATTGGTCAATCATAATTTGAAAATGTAGTACATTGTAATGCGGATTTTTCTTTCCCACTAGTTGTTGCTGGACTGCGTCTCATACTGCAAACGCTCATACTCGTAAATTATTCGTGAAAAACCCTTATATTCACCTAAATTGACAGTTTGGTCTGGTTTTTGGACTGGTGGCATCATCGGTCCGTACTTCTTTCAAAATGATGATGGTAACACCGTTACTGTAAATGGAGAGCGGTATAGATCGATGATAACCAACTTTTTATGGCCGATTAATAATGATATACTATTTTTTTAATATAATAGGGATGATACTGGTGGGTTCTAAACAAATTATAAGAAAAACCAGTTTATTCTATGCCTAGGTTTCTGTAACTTTTAGTACTATCGGTCCGGATTTTCATTGGGAGATTATTATAACATTGTGTTTTATATTATTTATAATGTTTGTAGAAATGTATCTCACTGGCCATATCATAGACATCACTCACAAAATGTCATTGGTAATGTGAGGCTCCTCAGGGTTCGAACAATAGTTATTCTGTGTCGATAAATACGTATGCGTTATTAATAACGTTGTAACCATTTCGGAATTAGCGGGTGTTATGTACTACTACTAATACTAATGTTATAGCTCAATCCGAATGAACCCCAATATGCTATTCAAATTGTTACGGGTTCGCTTCAAGTTTTACGAGCGGTTTCAAATAAAGAAGAACAAACAAAGAATATCATCTTGAATAATAACAGAATCAAATTATTATATGAAACAAACAAACAACTAAAATAAGCTTTATTAATCTGTATTGAAGTAATGCAAAATTACTTACCATTATAATCTTGAATCACTTTTATTTAAAAGAAAATATTTAATTGGTTGACCCTTTTGTCAATAATTTATCGAAAACTTTATTAGAAATAAAACACAAAGTTTGTGGGCTAAAATCAACTAATTGAATAATTAAAACTAATTAAAGAAAATGAATAACAACAAGAAATAAATATGTATAAATTAAAGAAAGAGAATAACAATTAAGCGATAATGGAAATTTAGAAGAAAATCGTAGTTATTACTTGTACTACTTAAAAATAGGAAAATTAATATAATATTGAATAATTATATTAATTAATAATAATACGAAACTTTAATATACTATTGAAAACGGAATTTATTTCAATTACTAAAAGAAATAACTTTAAACTTTATATAATAAAAACTGATTAAACAAAAAGGCCTTCAATTAAAAGAATATCAAAACTTACGGAACTTTATACAATTTACTACTTCAGAATGAGAAAGCAATGGACTCAGTCTTTATACAGATACTTTAAAACATGAAAAAAAACTAGAAAATAATTCTTGACTGAAAATTATACCAAGTCCAAAAACAAATTAAAATATTTCATTTAACCTTTTTACAACTAGAGAAAGCACGACGTTACTCAATCAAGGCTAGAACCATTCTAATCTCAAAGTCCTTTTGCCTTTCCAGAATTGCCTCATAAAAGTTACATTGTAGGCAATACAAAATAAAAATAAACCAATCAGAAAAAAAAAGGTATTTACAATATATACCCAAATACATTTACAGGGTGAGAACATTACAAAATAAGATACATTTTTATTTGTATGTCGACTTTAATAAAGATTCTTAAGTTTGGAGTACGCGACTGGACAAAAACCCATAATTTTTTATGCGCCCGTTATATATATTATTTTGATATGGGAAACCGTGACGCCTTCCAACTAGCTTTTTGTATATAATAAAAAATGTTGCATGAAGATATATCGATGGTTTTGAGTGTTTAGACCACCCGGTATTTCCAACATGTCATTCTTCGAATAATAAAAAAGGTTGTTTTTAAGAATTGCTTGTTACATAAAGCAACAAGATTTTAAGTTATGTTGGAAATTTGTTTCACACTACCATGCTTTCACCAGACGGCCGTTTCGTCGATCCACGACTCATCAGTGGTGATCGGCAGGCAGTGTGACCCAAATTTCCAACATTTACAAAGAGCTTATACTAGCACGAGAATTGATTCTTAAGTTTAGTGGTAGAAGGTAGTGTGAAACAAATTTCCAACATAACTTAAAGTCTTGTTGCTTTATGTAACAAGCAATTCTTAAATAGAGCCTCCCTGCTTGGGGATTCGGGCGCATCTAGTGTTGGCAATAGGATATAATGGAGTTGTTACTTCTTGTCCGGCCATCGTTTGTGAACTGTGTTTCACCCGGCATATTGCCTGTTCACGCTAGGTGTCGCCAAAAACATCTCTCTCTCAAGGTTGTTTTTTTTTTAGGTACCTAACAATTCGTTTAGGCAAAGATAATACTTGTAGATGTTGTAAAACCCATATCAAAGGAAGATAAGATAAATAGAAAACATACCCTTGAATTTTATGACTGAGTTTAGAACATTTGTGTACAATCTACTTAAATAATATTCCCAAACTAATATAAACCATAAAACTCAGACATAGCCACAGGGCCGGACAACAGTAAATTCCATTGCTCGTCCGTTTTAATACAACGTTATTAGAAGATACGTATGCTCATGCATCTTCCAATCCTCGAAATCATTAATTTATGATACTTGTACAAGGGCAACTGTTTAAGGTTTTCTTAATTTTGTGGGAACAGAGAAAGGTACTCAAGATCATGCCTGGCGAATATCGAAGCTGCAGCATCATTAGAGACGCCATGAAATCAGGGTGGCTAAAAAAGACGCGGCAATATTTAACAGGATTATTTCTCAGGTCATTTTACGAAAACAAGTTCCCATAAACATATGTCCGGAAATGCATTGTTTCTCCAAGATACAAGGTGTAAAAGTTTTTTTTTTGTGTAAGTCAAATATTTCATTACCGATTTCTTTGAAATTTAGCAGCGTTGTTGCTTGAATTAGGGAGCTTAAATGTCCCTAACTAGATCAAAATTATAATGAGTAACTATTATTATTATAATACTCTGAAGAAACATCGTTGGAGGCAATGGATACAAATGACCTACAATTTTCGAATTTGGGAGCTTTAAATAACTAGATTTAAGACGACGAACGATTTGCCTAGGTTCATCAGACATCAGGTACCATGATTATTATTATTATTTGTGCGCTACGCCACAAAATTATAATAATTTTCATTATTATTATTAATAGTAAACAGCTAGACATTTTGTATTTCTTATAGTTCTAATTTTTCCACAAATCTTAAATAAACAAATGTTTGAAGAAGTGCCGATAAAGCAAGCTTGTGAAACGTCGCAGTTTTGTAATGATTAAAAACCAAACAATTTGCATGCGGATAATTTCTATATTATCCCATATGTATTATCCTACAGGTAAATAGCACAGAAAAGGACAACAGCACCCAAAGAATAACAGCTGAACTTTCAAAACTTTAAAAGGTAATCCTTTAACGCCAACAAAAACTTTAAGAAAAGTTACACAACACTGTATTGCTCCGGGCAGTTAGCCGAAGAAATTATTATACCAGGGGTCAAGTTTTGAGAGCTGGTTGAATAACAGAGTCGGTACAAATTAAACTTTCATTTATTTACTCTAATATATACAATAAAGAAAAGTAAAATAAATAATTATAAATGAACAATATAAACGGGAACAATATAAGGGGGTGACGGTGTGATTTGCGGAAACCTCTGAGAACTCGGCCTTTCTATATACTAAGATACGGTCTACTTTCGGACGGGAGTCACGCTACTGGCAGAAAAGGTGAAGCGTCCGCCTACGCAGGGCTCTCCACCAGATCCTCAAGTTCGGCGCTCTGCAGCAGGAGTGAAATGTCCGCCTACGCGTGGCTTCCCACCGCTACCGCAGAATGACCAGGTACGCCACTGGCAGTAGAGGTCGGGTGTCCGCCTACGCAGGGCTCCCCACCAATACCGCAGTTTGACGTTTGTCCGCCTACGCAGGGCTTCCCACTGCTACCACACTGGTCCGGTACAGGGTGAAACAACCAGTGCACCACTGCCAGCATAGGCTGGGTGTCCGCCTACGCAGGGCTCCCAACCGATACCGGAGTTCGGCGTGTATTAAGCAGGGGTGAGATGTCCGCCTACGCAGGGCTTCCCACCGCTACCCACGCTGGTTCGGTACAGGGTGAAACAACCAGTGCACCACTGCCAGCACAGGCTGGGTGTCCGCCTACGCAGGGCCTCCCACCGCTACCCACACTGGTTCGGTACTACAGGGGGAACAACCAGTGCACCACTGCCAGCATAGGCCGGGTGTCCGCCTACGCAGGGCTCCCAACCGATACCGGAGTTCGGTGTGTATTAAGCAGGGGTGAGACGTCCGCCTACGCAGGGCCTCCCACCGCTACCCACACTGGTTCGGTACTACAGGGTGAACAACCAGTGCACCACTGCCAGCATAGGCTGGGTGTCGGCCTACGCAGGGCTCCCAACCGATACCGGAGTTCGGCTTGTATTAAGCAGGGGTGAGATGTCCGCCTACGCAGGGCTTCCCACCGCTACCCACACTGGTATCACACCGGTTCGGTACACCAGTACGCCACTGACAGCATAAGCTGGGTGTCCGCCTACGCAGGGCTCCCAACCGATACCGGAGTTTGGCGTGTATTAAGCAGGGGTGAGATGTCCGCCTACGCAGGGCTTCCCACCGCTACCTACACTGGTACGACACTGCACTGACTGTGAACTTACTCTACTACTGCTGTAGGTAGATGTTCTCTGTTCGGCGCTCGAGTGCAGAGTCCCGTTTGCATTGAACGGCTGGCTCTTTTATACCCCACCGCGGGAGTGGGGCCTGTTATGAACGCTAGCAGGACGGAGCAAATACCCACTATGTCGTTAAGTCGGCCGGGGCAAATAATAAAATATATACAATTTAGTAACTTCGTTACATCATCGATAAACACTGGTCCTTGATGGAGCTTCATCGCCAAAAATTGAATTAAGTTCATCCATGCACTGTTGCTGAGTTAATTGATGTCGAAAGTTGTATAAAATAATCGCACGAAAATGTTCACGATTTAATTCCATTTTGGGCCGAGATGAATCTTTTAAGTTACTGTAAACAACACAAATAGCGCTCGTATGTCAAAACGTTCTGAGTACGTGTAACCTCAAAAATGTCCAACTTTACGATAGAGCTGTCAGTTGCCAGATTGCAACACCAGGGTTACCAAATCCCGAAATATAAAAGGCAACCCTCTTACAAGGTAGGGTAACTCCGGAAGAGATGGACCTCCTTTTTAGATTTGACTACAAATTCTTTAAGAATCGATCGGTTGAAATAAAAGAGTTGACATTACAAACATTTTAATAAATATATACTAATGGTAACTATATACAAAAATATATAAAATTATAAGAAATTCGTTATAAAACTTTCCCTTTATATGCGGTATAGATGGACCACTATGGGAGAGATGAACAGTTGTTGGATGCCTTTCTTCCATATCTTTCGCGCATATTTTCATATTTTAAGTATGATTCATTGAGCTATCGGGAACTTCGAATACCTACATTGAATCCAATCATCTGCCTTGTTTGTGATGTTAAAATTCTCCCCACAGCCAGCACAATCAGTCTCTTCCCATTCTTCTATGGTGTGGTGGTGTTTTTTTTTCCACCTGACTTTTGTTCCTGCATTTATTTTCATTCTTTATGCTTGTTGTAACCTGGTTTTCTATCCCTACTGCTCTGCAGTTTCCTCTTGGCAATGTGTGTAATCTTGGGGACTGGGCATATTAAGTCTAAAATTTTTGCAGGAGTTATGTCTTCTTTTTCGGTGTTGCGAAGACATGACTTTTCTTCGGAAGATTCTTGGTTTTTTGTATTCCCGTTGAATTAGTTGAAAACACGGACTTCTACTGTTTGCTGTATATTCCAATGGGAACATCCAGGCTGATCAGCAGCTGCTTGATGGACAGGTCTCAACGTTGTTGTAGTAAGCTCAGTGTTGTGGAGAAGATTCATCATTTCGCTCTGTAAAAGTGATGTAAATTAAGTCATTTTGGGTATAATTTATAGGTTAATCGAATACGTAAACAACCTAATTTGCAACGACTGCTCACCTCAGATTGGTTGTCATTTATAGGCTATTCCTATAGATCTAATTTTGACACGTAAAGGCGCGTCCACCCTGCGTCCGAGCTGTGCATTCGCGAATTTTGCAGAATAGTCATTGCGGACGGGAAGGCGAGCGCGGCTTAAAAGAATCACCTTTTATATTTTTCCAAATGACTACTACATGCTGCTTTTCATATACGATTTGGGCTAGAAATCTATCCTGATATTCCATGCCTACTTTTCCTCGGCCTACTTTTGAAAGTTTGTAGCTCTAAAAAAAAGTTTTCGAAACGACCCCTTGTGAAACATCTACAATCATTGCGATCTCCCTCTGTGGCATACCTTGCTCGTCCACAGCAGCTACTCTTCCCCTTTGGATGTCGGATAACCCCACATAAGGCATTTTAAATATAAAATAAAACAATTGTTTACTTCAACTGACAATTTTACAACTATTAACGGTAAAATAAGCACCGCTTAATGAAAAAGTGTCAGTCTGTATCATAATCAACTGTTTTTGTTTGTAAACACATTCAACTCACATCCAACTCCTTCTGCCTAGGCCTCGGCATGAGGCGCGCTTATATTATTATAATCAATTCTTCCTAATTTCGCAAAGGTTTTTGAAATTGCTCTGCACAATAAATTATTTGGGCAAATAAAACGTAGGCTAGTTTACCAGCAACATGGGTTCATTAAGGGTCGTTCTACGGTGACCAATCTAACCACTTTCCTGCAGGATGTAATTCCAGCTGTCGGTCGAGGTTTGCAAGTCGACGCAATCTATACTGACTTTTCCAAGGCGTTCGATAAGATTGCTCATTCCCTGATTCAACAGAAGATGTGCGACATTGGCTTCGGCAGGAATCTGATATCTTTTTTTCAGTCCTATCTGGGAGCAAGGCAACAATTTGTTGAATACAATGGATTCAGTTCAAATTCATTCACAGCCTCAAGTGGAACTCCGCAGGGCCGTACGTTGGCTCCTCTTCTCGTTGCAATATTCGTAAACGATATTGGCTCTGGTTTCAATAGCAATTATTTGTTGTTTGCGTCTGATTTAAAATTTTATATCACTGTTGTTTGTGAGAACAATTGCGCACAGCTTCAAACAGATCTGTGTCGGCTCTCAGAATGGTGTTTTCTAAATAGACTTCCTCTAAATCTGAACAATTGTAAGTCGGTGACATTTACAAGACGTCAAGATCCGTTTTTGCGAAACTACACCATCGATAAGTCAAATTTGGAACGCTGCGCTTTAATCAAAGATCTTGGTGTATACTTGGATGGTGATTTATCTTTCAACTACCACATTGAGCAAGTTTCTGCTAATGCTTTGCGAATGTTAGGATTTATTTTTAGACAGACCAGAGAACTCAACAACATGGACTGCCTGAAAAGTCTCTATTTCGCCTTCGTTGTGTCTATTTTGGAATTCGCTACAATCATTTGGTCGCCGATCTACCGTGTTCATATACAGAAGATTGGAGAGTATCCAACGTAAGTTTTGAAAATATTTGTCATTTAAAATTGATGGATATTTTCCTCCTCGTGGGTGTGATCACGACCTGTTACTGACAAAGTTCGAATTACGGCCGTTAGCCGAGAGACGCATCTTCGCGTCTGAGATCTTTCTTTTTAAGTTGGTCAACAATATGTTGGATTGTCCTCGGTTGCTTCAGCAGCTATGGTTTCGTGTCCCTAGGGTTCTGTCTAGAAGCGCTAGTTTATTTTGGGTGCCACAGATTCGTTCTAATTATGAATCTAAGCACCGCTATTTCGGGCGTGTAAGTACAGCAACCGATTAGTTATTAATGAAAACGTTGATTTTTTTAATGTATCGCTTGGTTCTTTTAAGAAAAGTTTAGAGACATGTTTGTGGGATACTGATTTGGATTTGTGTTGATGAATTATGTTCATGTGTTAATTATTTATTGTTATTATTAATTGTTCTTGTAATCCTCCCAATTTTCTTTCGTTTTGGTGCGTGTATTTCCTTTTTTCTATTTTTCAGTTAGTTTTATGTTAGTTCTAAGTTGGGTATTTTTGTATGCTAATGTTAGGCAATTGTTTTTGTTTATGTAAGATTTTGTCTTGTTATTGGGTAGAAATACCTGTTAGACAATAAAGAGATTATTATTATTATAACATTCTACCACGGTTCATTAGATCTGAGCAGGCGTTGAGCATCTTCAAGAGGAAACTCAAATCTTTTTTGATTACCAACTGTTTCTACTCAGTTGATGAGTTCGTTGACCATTGCTCAGCTCTTTAACTTTTGTATACGTCAACATTACTCAGTATTTTTTTAAATGTAAATGCACTGTGCAAGTTTTCTGTTTTATTTTAACATATTACCTATATGTAGATCCCGATTTGGATCTTACTAGATTTTAAACTTTGTGAAGTCTGAAGTGCCAATGTACAAACTGATGTACTGAATTATTATTATTAATATTACTTCTTTCCATGACATAGTTTGGATATTGAGAAATTTTTAATTTTTGTACTGGATCAGAATAACTGGATTTAAGTTCATGAGAGTTTGTGATACTTTAATCTCCAGAAACAATAACGGATTCATAATTTTTTGATTTATACTTCAATTCCACCGATGCAAATGAAGCCTGTGTATTTCCTATTGTGTAATTTAGTGCAGCTATTGTAGCAACTAACGGAAAGCAACAATCTGCATAAAATTAATTTACCGTGGTAATTCCCAATTACTCTGGTCTTAAATTGTCACTATAAATTATAGTGAAATTTAAACAGGCGACGTTGTCTGATAGCCAATTAACTGGTTAAAATGATTTTTCGTGTAATCGTCTGAATCGACTACATAAAATTTAATTTGTATTTTCCACATGGAAGAGCAATCCACTTCTTTAAGTCATTGATTGTATTTGCCAATTCTAGCGAAATTGAATCATAAAAAGATTGCCAAGCAGTGATAGAATCCAATAGAGAATTGGTGTAACTTTGAGGGAAAAATATGTGTTCTCTCATAAGTTTTTTAGGATATTATTCATTACTAAAATTGATTTGATGTGGATAGATGAAAATTCCTTACGACTTACGAGGTGTGCTTAACAAATAACAAAAATTTATTTTATCTACGACTGTCTTTAAATGCCTTTATTATATTGGTCAATCATAATTTGAAAATGTAGTACATTGTAATGCGGATTTTTCTTTCCCACTAGTTGTTGCTGGACTGCGTCTCATACTGCAAACGCTCATACTCGTAAATTATTCGTGAAAAACCCTTATATTCACCTAAATTGACAGTTTGGTCTGGTTTTTGGACTGGTGGCATCATCGGTCCGTACTTCTTTCAAAATGATGATGGTAACACCGTTACTGTAAATGGAGAGCGGTATAGATCGATGATAACCAACTTTTTATGGCCGATTAATAATGATATACTATTTTTTTAATATAATAGGGATGATACTGGTGGGTTCTAAACAAATTATAAGAAAAACCAGTTTATTCTATGCCTAGGTTTCTGTAACTTTTAGTACTATCGGTCCGGATTTTCATTGGGAGATTATTATAACATTGTGTTTTATATTATTTATAATGTTTGTAGAAATGTATCTCACTGGCCATATCATAGACATCACTCACAAAATGTCATTGGTAATGTGAGGCTCCTCAGGGTTCGAACAATAGTTATTCTGTGTCGATAAATACGTATGCGTTATTAATAACGTTGTAACCATTTCGGAATTAGCGGGTGTTATGTACTACTACTAATACTAATGTTATAGCTCAATCCGAATGAACCCCAATATGCTATTCAAATTGTTACGGGTTCGCTTCAAGTTTTACGAGCGGTTTCAAATAAAGAAGAACAAACAAAGAATATCATCTTGAATAATAACAGAATCAAATTATTATATGAAACAAACAAACAACTAAAATAAGCTTTATTAATCTGTATTGAAGTAATGCAAAATTACTTACCATTATAATCTTGAATCACTTTTATTTAAAAGAAAATATTTAATTGGTTGACCCTTTTGTCAATAATTTATCGAAAACTTTATTAGAAATAAAACACAAAGTTTGTGGGCTAAAATCAACTAATTGAATAATTAAAACTAATTAAAGAAAATGAATAACAACAAGAAATAAATATGTATAAATTAAAGAAAGAGAATAACAATTAAGCGATAATGGAAATTTAGAAGAAAATCGTAGTTATTACTTGTACTACTTAAAAATAGGAAAATTAATATAATATTGAATAATTATATTAATTAATAATAATACGAAACTTTAATATACTATTGAAAACGGAATTTATTTCAATTACTAAAAGAAATAACTTTAAACTTTATATAATAAAAACTGATTAAACAAAAAGGCCTTCAATTAAAAGAATATCAAAACTTACGGAACTTTATACAATTTACTACTTCAGAATGAGAAAGCAATGGACTCAGTCTTTATACAGATACTTTAAAACATGAAAAAAAACTAGAAAATAATTCTTGACTGAAAATTATACCAAGTCCAAAAACAAATTAAAATATTTCATTTAACCTTTTTACAACTAGAGAAAGCACGACGTTACTCAATCAAGGCTAGAACCATTCTAATCTCAAAGTCCTTTTGCCTTTCCAGAATTGCCTCATAAAAGTTACATTGTAGGCAATACAAAATAAAAATAAACCAATCAGAAAAAAAAAGGTATTTACAATATATACCCAAATACATTTACAGGGTGAGAACATTACAAAATAAGATACATTTTTATTTGTATGTCGACTTTAATAAAGATTCTTAAGTTTGGAGTACGCGACTGGACAAAAACCCATAATTTTTTATGCGCCCGTTATATATATTATTTTGATATGGGAAACCGTGACGCCTTCCAACTAGCTTTTTGTATATAATAAAAAATGTTGCATGAAGATATATCGATGGTTTTGAGTGTTTAGACCACCCGGTATTTCCAACATGTCATTCTTCGAATAATAAAAAAGGTTGTTTTTAAGAATTGCTTGTTACATAAAGCAACAAGATTTTAAGTTATGTTGGAAATTTGTTTCACACTACCATGCTTTCACCAGACGGCCGTTTCGTCGATCCACGACTCATCAGTGGTGATCGGCAGGCAGTGTGACCCAAATTTCCAACATTTACAAAGAGCTTATACTAGCACGAGAATTGATTCTTAAGTTTAGTGGTAGAAGGTAGTGTGAAACAAATTTCCAACATAACTTAAAGTCTTGTTGCTTTATGTAACAAGCAATTCTTAAATAGAGCCTCCCTGCTTGGGGATTCGGGCGCATCTAGTGTTGGCAATAGGATATAATGGAGTTGTTACTTCTTGTCCGGCCATCGTTTGTGAACTGTGTTTCACCCGGCATATTGCCTGTTCACGCTAGGTGTCGCCAAAAACATCTCTCTCTCAAGGTTGTTTTTTTTTTAGGTACCTAACAATTCGTTTAGGCAAAGATAATACTTGTAGATGTTGTAAAACCCATATCAAAGGAAGATAAGATAAATAGAAAACATACCCTTGAATTTTATGACTGAGTTTAGAACATTTGTGTACAATCTACTTAAATAATATTCCCAAACTAATATAAACCATAAAACTCAGACATAGCCACAGGGCCGGACAACAGTAAATTCCATTGCTCGTCCGTTTTAATACAACGTTATTAGAAGATACGTATGCTCATGCATCTTCCAATCCTCGAAATCATTAATTTATGATACTTGTACAAGGGCAACTGTTTAAGGTTTTCTTAATTTTGTGGGAACAGAGAAAGGTACTCAAGATCATGCCTGGCGAATATCGAAGCTGCAGCATCATTAGAGACGCCATGAAATCAGGGTGGCTAAAAAAGACGCGGCAATATTTAACAGGATTATTTCTCAGGTCATTTTACGAAAACAAGTTCCCATAAACATATGTCCGGAAATGCATTGTTTCTCCAAGATACAAGGTGTAAAAGTTTTTTTTTGTGTAAGTCAAATATTTCATTACCGATTTCTTTGAAATTTAGCAGCGTTGTTGCTTGAATTAGGGAGCTTAAATGTCCCTAACTAGATCAAAATTATAATGAGTAACTATTATTATTATAATACTCTGAAGAAACATCGTTGGAGGCAATGGATACAAATGACCTACAATTTTCGAATTTGGGAGCTTTAAATAACTAGATTTAAGACGACGAACGATTTGCCTAGGTTCATCAGACATCAGGTACCATGATTATTATTATTATTTGTGCGCTACGCCACAAAATTATAATAATTTTCATTATTATTATTAATAGTAAACAGCTAGACATTTTGTATTTCTTATAGTTCTAATTTTTCCACAAATCTTAAATAAACAAATGTTTGAAGAAGTGCCGATAAAGCAAGCTTGTGAAACGTCGCAGTTTTGTAATGATTAAAAACCAAACAATTTGCATGCGGATAATTTCTATATTATCCCATATGTATTATCCTACAGGTAAATAGCACAGAAAAGGACAACAGCACCCAAAGAATAACAGCTGAACTTTCAAAACTTTAAAAGGTAATCCTTTAACGCCAACAAAAACTTTAAGAAAAGTTACTGTTGGAAACAAAACTCTATAGTGACAAATAAATATAAAGACAGAGATAAATGCGTATAAACTAACTCACCCAAGAAACTAATAAAGCTTGTGTTACCCATGAGGTGTTAGAAACAATTATTGATACAAATCACCTATATATATCTGCTGTGATTGACTTAAAAATTTCATTTTGTCGAATCAGTCACTGTATAGAATTAATTATTAAGTTGGCTTATCATGCTCATATGTTTCTAAATCCGAGAAATTATTTTACTTTAATAAAACGAGTCTAGTCCACAAATTGAGTAATTTATATAATTATAATTATATAATAGCGCGTTGGTACCTTGCATATTTAGAAATCTTCTGTCTCCCCCAGCACATAAAACTTCGGGTTTCGAACGGTCCTTTTCATACCAGATTTGCAAAATTTATAATAATATACCAGATAACCTGAAATGCCTAAGTATCTTTTCCTTTAAAAAAAAACTCCGTAATATTATACTTAATCCGCTCTGATTTATTTTATTTTTTTTTTCTGATTTTTAATTTTTTGTTTTGATTATTATTGTTATTATGTGTTATTATTTTTATAATATTGTTATATTGTCAATAGTTTCTTTCTCTGTTAAATGTGATAGGGAGCTACAAGAATGATATATTACTTATACATGTTTTTTTTTATTATTATTTTGTAAATAATATAACTACTTATGTTTTTCTTTCTCTGGCCTAGATTTTGAAATCAGTCTTACTGCCATCTAGACCATTTTGTAGCTCTATGTTTAAGATAAAATTAAGTACGGTATTGTAATTTATTTTTTCGACGACTGTTTTAGAATATAGATATTCTGATGTCAATAACTGTTATAGAATATTGAATATTCCGTAATAGTGTTACAGAATGACGTATTAAGGGTTGCCCATAACTTTAGAGGAATTTATAATTACACAACGGTGTTTTAGCGTAATTAATTAATATTCGTATCTCTAGAAATGGGTCAGATATATTGAAAATCTATATATAAACTGTTTCACTTTTCAATATAATATCTTATTGCAGTTTTTTTAAGTGTTTACATTTAAGTTTTGACAGAAGGACAAATTGTGGAATTTGTTTGACATATATGTCATTATTTGAAAGTCTCTTATGTGTAATTCTTTATTTATGTTATTTATCAGATATCTACTTATACACATTGAGGTAAGTTATTAATTATATTATCTTGGTTTTGAAGTTTTAAAAGTACCTACCTATATAAATTGTTATAGAACTGTTTCAATATAATATCTAGCGAAGAAGAGCTATAATTGGTACTCCTCCTGAGATTAGGGAATTAAGTTACAGTCGTAGAAAAAGTATAGTCTGTAACACGTGAGGAATCAGCTATTCTGAACTCGTGGACCGTCACCCTCGCCTATCGGCTCGGATGACAAGTTTCCACTTGTTCAGAATATGCCACATTCCTCACTTGTTACAGAATATACTATTCTGAACTGCAAATAAACATATTAATATTATTATTATTTGGATAAAACGACGTCTACTCCACAAAATGATTGTGTGGAGTAGATGTCGTTTTATCCAAATAGTAACATTCACTCCTCGATAGATGGATTACTTCAGAAAAAAAAATAATAATATTATTATTATTATTAAGTTCTACAACCTCATTCTCAGTCCTTGCGAAAAAATAAAAAACAATAGAACCAGCACATCCGAGAACTGCACTTCAATTTAATAATTTATTTGTTTTTGAAGAACAATCTGAAACCCATTTTTTTTTTATTTTTCTTTTGTAAATAAAATTAAATATATATAAATAAGATAAAATTAACATAAATACATAACCTATCAAAATTATGAATGATTACAACCAGAAAAAATAAACAAAGTTAAAATAAGAATGGTTTAAACAACAAATACTATTTGTGTAAATTCCACCATATTCACCAAATCTTCTCTGACTCCTCTTTAAAATATTCGAGTGCAACGCGTAACTAGGACTCCAGACAACAGAGTATATTCCAATTCCGATCGAACAGAGGATTATACTGCAAAATAAGAGTTTTAGGTGACCCAAAATGCTTTGTATTTCGTCAAAAGTTAAGGTAATCAGTGAATAAACCTTAAAATCATCAGCAAAGAATAGGGAGTGACATTTCAGGCCATTAACATTGTCATTAATAAAACAAATAAATAAGAGGGGACACAACACAGAACCCTGCGGCAGTCTAGATGTTGCACGGATAATACCGGACTTGAAACCACGGTAGACAGGAATGTTTAAAGATTCACAGATAAACCAAACTCCGAAAGCTTATGCAGCAGAATTCCGTGGCTAAAGCCTTCGGTAAAATTCGTATAAATAACGTCGACTTTTGTTATTGAGCAAACACCAAACGAATTCAAAAATAGGGGGAGATAGGGTATAGGGCAGTTTTAAAATATTTAGCTAAAAGTGGCACAAATTTCAAAATTTAGTTCTCAAAACTCAGTCCCACAACCTCGTGTATCACGCTGTAGGGATACAATCTTAGTTTATCTGCGAGATGCGCTATACCTATGTGTAATATAATTTAATTAAATATCGAAATTGTGTGAACACACACCATTTAATACAATTCCTTTCTCAGCAAGAACAACACGCCTAGTCTTTCTATTTGTTATGATAATACAGATTAACGTAAAATCCGTAATGTCATTACATTTAAATCGAGTTGAAACATGCTAGGGTACATGGAATTAGCGTAACCGAACACATTTGATAACTCTGTCTTGAATAATGTCGTTGACAATGCGTTGTATCGTTTCCCTTCTGCTTGAGATGATTGCTCTGTTATGTAAGTGTATGTATTGGAATTCGATTTCAACGTACCTAAGCTATGCTTAATTATTAGTCGGGAATTCGAGAAATGTATTCGAAAATTCTAAGATGCAGTAATCATTATTTTAACGTTCAGTATACAACACGATTCAATTAATTTGAGCTGGAACGTTATAAACATTATAGAGACATCGTCGCGTACTTATTGATAGGGTGGCCTTTTATATTTCGGGATTAGAGAACAAAAACAAATATGAATCATGGAAAATCACTTTATTGTTTTTCAAAATATTCCCCATGAAGATCTATACACCTTTTGCATGCTTTTGAATTAATTGACGAAGAACTTTGGCCACTCTGATTGAGGTATTTCCAAAACATGCATTCTGAGTGCAGCAACCGCATCTTCAGGTGTCGAAAAACGTTGACCTCTCAGTTTGTTTTTTAAGTACAGGAATAAAAAGAAGTCATTCGGTGCCAAGTCAGCACTATACGGCAGATGCCTCATCAAATCGATGTTTTGGGTGCTCAAAAATGCAGTTGTTTGAGCCGATGTGTGAGAGTTCGCATTGTCGTGGTGAGAGTGATCCGTCTTTTGGCGGTTGTCACGATGTCATAGACGTGGTTCGAAGCACCGCGATCGTATTTTTTGAGCATTTCTCTCGACCAATCGACACGAGCCTTTTTTTGAGCGATTGACAAATTGTGTGGGATCCAACGCGAACAAATTTGTTTGACAGTCAAATGTTTATGCAATATTGAATGTCCCACTAATCCCACTAATGCCTACAGTTGTCTCAATCTCTTGATAGGTCAAATGACAGTCTTGCAATATCAGTTCGCGCACAGCATCAGCGTGGAAATTCAAGACCGGCTAAGGTGTTTCCACGCTTCAATTGATATTTTCAATTTCGGTAAACAATTACAGGGAAAACCGTCTAAGTGCCAATTCGTTACATACAGGGTGGTCCAACGAAAAGTTTGCACCTAGCTTTTCTCTTTTTTTTGTAGTCGAATGCGAAAATGCTCGGACACGTCGATTTTGCTTTTGAGGGGGACACATTTTAAACATATTTTTCGATCTGCGCCTTTAACCCCCTAGCGGGGGTGAGTAACAACCCTAAAATTTTAAATGGAAAGAGGGGTCTAATGACATATCATTTGAAAGGACACAAAATTGTCTTTCTAATGATACCCTATTTGTCGAATTTTACTAAAACAGTTAATACGAAAACGACTTTAAAGACATTAAGCCGATAATTTTGGTATTAATGAGAAATACAAATAAGTTTTAATTATTACGACTGAAAACAACTACAATCATTTCTAAATTATTTACTTTGAAGAAAAACGGGATTTCAAAAACACTATCTTATTTATCAGAACTAAATTCCTCACTAATCGTTTGCGTTTTTTGTTGAAATAAAAACTGCAGATACGTGTAGGAAAAGAATTTACACCGTTTATTTTAGTCTTTTCATTGATTCAGTTTGGTTGCTTCTCAAGTTATTTTACTTTTACCGTACAAAATGATTTATTCCATTCTAGAACGAGTTGAAATTGTTAAACTTTATTTTCAAAATAATAGTAGTGCTAGACTTACGGCTCGCTTATTTAATGAGAGACATCCCGATAAAAATGTGAATGATGTGTACGTTGGCAAGTTAGTTAAAAAGTTTGTAGATACCGGATCTGTCTGTAATGTAAAACACCAGCCGCAGAAACCGATCAGAAATGAAGCTGTGGAAGTCGCTGTTTTAGGGCATGTTGAAATGGATCATAGTCAAAGTACCCGTCAACTAGCTGAAGCCTCAGGTGTCTCCCGTTCGTCCATAATACGAATTTTAAAAGCGTACAAATTTCATCCGTACAAAATCAAATTAGTACAGGAACTAAATGAGGATGATCCTGATAGAAGGCTGCAATTTTGTGAAGCAATGAGCCAGCGTTTAATTGAAGATCCGCAATTATTATTTAACATTTGTTTTTCCGACGAATGCACATTTTATTTGAATGGAGCTGTAAATAGGCACAATTGCCGTTACTGGGATGACAGTAACCCACATTTATTCCGTGAGGTTCATACCCAGTATCCTCAAAAAATAAACGTCTGGTGTGGCATATTAGGAAATCATATTATAGGACCACTTTTTATTCCTGGAAATTTAACTGGTGAAGTGTACCTAAACATGCTTGAAGACACAATTGATCCTTTAATAACACAAATAATAGAAGATGACCAAAATCATACTGCTGATCGGCTTTATTTCCAGCAAGATGGAGCACCTCCGCACTATGTGGCTCCTGTAAGACAGTTCTTAGATGACCGGTTCCCTGGACGGTGGATTGGAAGGAGGGGCCCAATTGAATGGCCTGCCAGGTCACCGGATTTATCGCCTTTAGACTTTTTTCTTTGGGGGCACTTAAAAAATAAATGTTTTGCCACGAAGCCCGAGTCCATAGAAGATCTTCGCCAACGCATTACAGAAGAGTGCAGAAACATAACACCTGATATGCTACAAAATGTTAGAAATAGATTTGAACAAAATCTGTATTATTGTATGGAATCAAATGGGTCACATTTTCAACATTTGTTAATGTAACGTTTTAATAAATCAATTTAACAGCTTGTTTACTTTTTTTACAAAGCAATGTTAAAACTAACAAACATTGGAATGTACTAACGATTGCAGGTGTTTTCACTCGCAATAATTAAAACTTATTTGTATTTCTCATTAATACCAAAATTATCGGCTTAATGTCTTTAAAGTCGTTTTCGTATTAACTGTTTTAGTAAAATTCGACAAATAGGGTATCATTAGAAAGACAATTTTGTGTCCTTTCAAATGATATGTCATTAGACCCCTCTTTCCATTTAAAATTTTAGGGTTGTTACTCACCCCCGCTAGGGGGTTAAAGGCGCAGATCGAAAAATATGTTTAAAATGTGTCCCCCTCAAAAGCAAAATCGACGTGTCCGAGCATTTTCGCATTCGACTACAAAAAAAAGAGAAAAGCTAGGTGCAAACTTTTCGTTGGACCACCCTGTATATTGCTGTATGGTATTTTTGAGAATATTATCATATTATTGTTTTTGTCTGTTCAAGACAACCACTACAGTCGAAGCAACTTTTCAAAAGAGGTTTGGCTTCGAACTCTGGAGAAAAAGGAATATTAAAAGTGCGCTGCAGTTGCATCATTGGAAAGCTGAAAAAGCAAGCACAGCAATGAATGAAGATATGGCGGATTCTCAAAAAATTTTCAGCCTGACTAACACATTTTTCGTTGACCTAGAACAGATTTTATTCATTCCAACATTAACCCATTCAGAAATGTTTTATAGCAGAAAGCTGTCTTGTTAAAACTTAGGAGTCCATTTGTCTGATGCAGACTATGCCTAGAGGTGTTTATGGGAAGAGTCGTTAACGGGTCGTGGTGAGAATGAAACTCCTTCCTGTCTGCTGAAATCTTTATTACACGGGGAGTTGCCAAGAATGAAAAAGTTGGTCTTATGGAGCGACAACTGCATTGGTCAAAATAAAAATAAGATGATGCTCTTGTTATTAATATGGTGGCTTTGGGAATATAATAGCAAGTTGATATCTGGTAATTCATACATCTGCTGTGATCGAGATTTCGCTAAAATTGAACAGCGAAAGAAAGTAACAAAAGCCTTCACACCAGATAATATAAAAGATATGACAGTGAATACATGTCATAAGAATCCTTTTAAAGCTTTAACGATGCAATCCAAAGACTTTCAGAAATTTTCCGACGAAATGTTGAATACCACGAAGGTTAATAAAGAAAATCCAATGATGGTAAAAACCAAGACAAGTTTTAGTGAACTGGAAGGATGGACCGAGTGCAATGTTTTAAAGAAGGGAAAAAGGAACAGAACATTTTAACAAAATTACCTCTCCTAAACTGCAAAAATCGAATCTCTGCTGAAAAAATTTAAAATTTTGAGGATATGCTACATCTTTACAATATTTAGGATATTTGGAAAAATCATTGATGACGCCAAGAAACCAAAGTAAGTATTAACTTAATGTAAGTTCCTGTTTAATTTTAATTTAATTTATTTTGGATGTACCTATGTTTAGTTGGGACATAGACGTTTTTAAACCTATGTTAATTTGGTATTTGTACCGTTTCTTGGTTTCACGAGTTTGATATTTTTTTGTAACAAAACTTTTCTCCTATTTCAAATTTCTTGAATTGTTTTGTACTTCTAACCCTTTTCTCTGTTTAATAAAATACTTTTCACTGCAATATACTGACTGGTTTTATTCATTTTTTGGCACTTAGACGGTTTTGAATTTCCACGCTTTTATGTTCGTGAAAATTTGGGGCTTAATTAGGGTTTGAGCTTTTGGAACAGATTATTATGTTATTCTGAAAACCCTCTGATGTATGGAATGGACACGTATTTTGGATTAATTCTATTTTAGGTCCATTTTGTTCGCCATTATAATGCTTGTTAAATCGTTCCTTGAAGATTTGTTCAATAAAGTTTTTTGGGTAGTCATTCTTTAATAACGCGTTCTTAGCCTTTTTAATGCATTTATCAAGATACTCCGAGTCAGAGAGTTTAATCACTCTATCTGCCAGTCCCATTACTACGCTCTTTTTTTGTGATATTGGATGATTTGAGTTGAAATTTGTGTATCTTCCTGACAAGATGGGTTTAGTGTACCATTTCGATTTTAAGTTGTTATTTTTAATAGAAAACTGTCTTTGATATTCTTTAGAATAGTAAAAAAAATCGTCAACATTGATATTTTAGCAAAATATGTATGTTAACTGACTTACACTACCCTAAACGTGCACAAAATGTGCGAACCAAAAGTTAGCATAAAAAAATGATTTAGAGCTTTTATTACAGAAAGCGTCTTTAGTAGCAAGCTCACTACTTTTGTAATAATAATAATATGTAATAGCAAAAACTTTTATTGTATCCAGTGCCTTATACATTAAACCAACCAGGTTGTCATAAAAATTTACAGAAACTTAAGCCATTAAATTTATCTTTTAATTCATAAAAGTTTCAAATTAAGCAGGCAATAGCGAAAGAAACTTCTTCTCCCTGCTTATTGCCGTCGTCACATTTTAATGATCTTTTTTTATCCATAAAATACTAAATCAAAAATTTTCCACAACCTCAAGCTTTAATATAGCATTTTCTTCCATATTCAGTGTTCATTCCGGTTTCGGTTATTTCCAAGACATATTCTGATTGTCTGCGGTCCCATTCTATTTAGCACCCAATTTATTTTAATAAACTCTTTGAATTCAACACCATACGAAAACTTATTTTAACCTCCCTTGTTATTGTAGAGATTAATGTACAACCATGGGACGTCTCAGAATTAAGGCATATAGAAAGAAGCCCGCACCGCCTTTAACCTCGTTAAAGAAGTTTGTGTGAAAGCAGTCGCGTCGCAGGTTTGTTTTTACTTTTCCTAAAGTCAGTGGTGGAATTTCTAAATAAACGAAGAAACAATTTGAAAGTTTATGAAGCAAAATCGGGAACTGAAAATCCCTTGGTGTCGAAAAAACAACCACAGGAATTTCGAAATTGAGTGAAAGCTTGTAACGAGAAAAGTACGAAATTTGGAGTCATCACCACAATGAGTAAGTATGAAAACCTTAGAAGTTACAATTGAAGATTTTCCACCGTCATGATTCTGTAGATTGTAGATTGTTTTATCGGAGTCGTTTAGGCGGTTTGGCCTCCCCTCACTTCGACCTGCAGAAGATCTTTCGTGAATGACTCTAATCTATGACTTGCCCAGCTGTCCCACACTTTTCATGAAGTTGATGATTTCTCTGGGGGCTAAATTCCTTGCCTCGTCGGGTGTTAGGGTCACCCCTCCAAGGTGTTTTAGCCTTTTGCAGAAAAGTGCCATGCATTTACAGAGCACGTGTTCTGTTGTCTCTGTTGCGTCTTCGCAAAATCGACAAGTGTCGTCCTCGGCTAGGCCCATCTTTTTGAGATGGTACTTCACTGGGTGGTGTCCCGTAAAAAGGCCTGTAATTTGCCTTAGCTCGCTTCTCTCCAGTTGGATAAGCTTCCCTGCGTTGGCCTCTGAAGGTTTGATAAACCTTTTTGATTGTCTTAGGCCTGGAGTGTTTCTCCAGTAGGACTGAAGTTGTTCCTTTTCCCATCTCCGAAGTTCTTCCATCATATGGCTTTTTGGAAGGCCAAAGATGGGTTCCGGGCCGCAGAATGGAGCGTGTGCGCCCTCGTTTGCAAGTTGGTCCGCCGCTTCGTTCCCCTCTATGCCTTCATGTCCTGGCACCCATGTCAGAGTAATGTTTTTCCCCTGAGCTGCCAGTTGCTTTAGGGTCTGTTTGCATTCCCATGCTAGCTTTGACGTGAAGGTGTAAGACCTCAGTGCTTTTAACGCAGCTTGACTATCTGACATAATATTGATCTGCCGTTCCGGGATGCCTCTCTGCAGGCATTCTTGAGCACAACGATTAATAGCGTTGATCTCTGCTTGGAATATAGTGGGACTTTTCCCGAGAGATTCAGACAGCCTGCAGTTAGGCCCGTATACTCCCATGCCTGTGTTCCCTTCTATTCCTATTGAACCGTCCGTATACCAGACGGATGTGTTTTCTGCGAATCGTGGTTCCCCATTTAGCCGTTTTTGACGGTCTCCAATGACCACTTCAAATGTTATTTCAAAATCATGTTTGCGTGGCAAAGCGTCCGACGGTTTTCTTCCTGACTCCAAAGGTATTAGATTCAGGATTCCCATCTGTCCCTCTAGATCGCCAGATTTGTATTCCGTTACCTGTGCCAGAGCGCTAATTGCTGTCTCTTTTTTGACTAGGACAGGCAAAGGTATTACATGCAGCAACGTTTCCATCGCTGCTGTGGGACAAGTTCGCATTGCCCCTGTTATTCCTAAACATGCAAGCCGTTGCAACTTTTGAAGAGGGCATTGTGTATGCTTAATATTAACTTTTGGCCACCATACTAATGAGGCGTATGTAACCATGGGTTTGATGACTGTTTGGTACACCCAGTATGTGAGCTTTGGCTTTAGCTCCCAAGTCCTACCGAGTAGCCTGTGACATGTCCATATAGCCGCTGTGGCTTTCGATATGGTTTTCTCTATATGCTGATTCCAGATTAGTCGCTTATCCAGGATTACTCCCAGGTATTTGACTTTATCCGAAAGGCAAATTTGCTCACCGCTGAGAGTGGGGTTAATAATGTCCACTTTTCTCTTTCTCGTGAATGGTACCAACACTGTTTTACCGTCATGATTCTACAATACTAAGAGTTTCTTCATTACTTAAAGTTTTTAAAGACAATTTGCAATGAAAAGTGATCAAAACCAAGATGCGAAAGGTACAAGAATAGTTTCTATAAGTTTACTGGTTAAATCATTCATCGACATGGAATCCATGTCTTGTCACAGAGATCTGCAGACACCATTACGACGACGATAAGTGGTGAAAATGGTGTTTTAAAAACACGGGAAAGACACTTTTCAGAGTACACTTCCCCCGATCCAACATCATAACACTGGGAAACTGACAAGAAACAAATCTGGGACCCAAGTAAGGGCTACAGAGAGAGCTGGCAGTGCGCCAAGACAGTGAAAAAATGTAGGACTACATACAAAA
This sequence comes from Apoderus coryli, assembly GCA_911728435.2. Taxonomy (NCBI): domain Eukaryota; kingdom Metazoa; phylum Arthropoda; class Insecta; order Coleoptera; family Attelabidae; genus Apoderus; species Apoderus coryli. The sequence continues at coordinate 12,655,732 of OU452209.1, read as the reverse complement.
AAAAATGGCAAATAAGTTGAGTAGCATTTATACCGGAACTTGAGATAACGGGACAGGAAGGACAAAGGCTTTGCGACCAAGATGTCTGACGCCTTTATTATTGAAGGGGCTATAAAAAAATAATAGATAGGCACATTAGGAACGAGGATCTGGGAACAATGCCACCGAACAGATATGCGTTTAGACGCGGCATGTCGACTAAGGGAGTTCTACTTGCAATTTTCTGGATAATGTTTTAACGAACTCAATCCTAGCAGCTTTGACTCATCGACGCATTAATGCGTTCTGCTGCAGGTGGATAAATTGCAGACCTCACTAATAGAGACCATTGTGCGTAATATGAAAGCCTGTACGAGGGTAGCCACATGGGCACGTGGAACCTTGTTATAGACGACTTGCTAGATTAATGGGCCCGGGCAGTGAAGGCTTTGTCGTCCTTACGAGCAGAAGAAGACTCTAGGGAACGGACGAAACGGGCGCTTGGTATGTCAACAAATTTGACATTGGAACAGGGACAAACATTAGACCATCAAAGTCAGCAACAATCGCGTCCACTAGGAGGATGAAAACAGATATGCTAGGACCACTTTAACACCTGCAAGAAAAGGTTATTTTAAATCCAAAGCTTATCTGAAACGCTCGTCTAAAAAGAACAAACGCGGAAAGAACACTTATGTTACTTAGACGTGTTCACAGAAAGACATGGGGACTAAAACCGTGCGGTGTTCAGACCCCATACCTGCAGTTCCCTGCCAATTAGATTAAAGACAATGCGAAAACCTGTGTTTAACGAGATAGAGACAATTATGTGTAAGGACAGTGCAACGAACTTTCCAGTTAAACATAGGCCCGACAAAAAACACATTGAGAGAACAGCCGCGAACACTCACTGCTGTGCTACTGTAGTTTAACAATAAAAGCAAATTGCCTACTGGTGATCAAAAGCTTTATCATATGCGTAAGCAGTATGGAAAAATTCCTACCCGTGAAGGCGAAAGAAAAGTAATGGGTCTGCAAGTTTCGGAATAAACCAGTAAAAACGCATTTCTTTGCAAAATTCAACTTCCTTCATAATCATAGCGATACAACCATTCCAACGTTTTTCAGACTTTGGATATATAAAACGGTTTGTCTTTGTCCTCAAACTATGCTTGAGTTGCCACTATAACCTCATTAAGAAGCACCTTTTCTGGTATCAGCGACGAACAGATTGAACCCAGATGGTGCCTGATCTGTTATATATGGGGGTGTGGAAGCAATTCTAATCAAAAATCCTTGACTTTCCATATCGTTTTCATCGACTTGTGAAGCACGGGTTTTTGCTTAGCCATGTGAGGCTTTATATGCTTGATTGCGTCATCCAATCAATCCAATAACGCAATGTAATAATCGCTGTTAATCGCCTGGCGGTACGGAAGAAATTCGATGAACAAAATTCCGTGCGTGCTCCTAAATACAGAGATACCTGTTGACTGTTGTGTCTTCAGACCTTTTGGTTGGATTTCGCCATCTGCTGTCCACTCGACTGATTTTCTTTTCGACTCCAACGTATAGCAATGAATCTATGTTTCATCCGTTGTGATGAATCATTTTTATACAACGTAAAGAGCCCTTCGAATCATCATTCGTTCTTGTTTTTCTTCCACTGTGATCTAAACCTACTTGAAAAAAAGATTTTTCCTAACCAAATTTCCATACATTATTTCAACATGGTGCTTTTCGATATCGGAGATAACTGCTTCTGGCAACTTTTGTTTAGACCGCGCATAACAATTTTCTGATTGACACACGAAACTCTTTTTGATCCGTCGTTTGAACAAAAGCAAATGTAGCGTCGCTTGATTTGAAAATCTCGACAACGATTTATGAAGGTATCTATTCAAGGTGGATTCTATCGAAAAACAAAAACGGCAGGTCATTGACGCATAAACTCACCTTGATTGTTTTTTTTTTTGTAAGAGTCCGTTCGACATGAGGCCCCGCTTTCACTGCAGCCTCATGGGCTTATTGTTGATTGTAAAAAACGACTGAAAGTCCTGCAGAAGATTTTACTAACGGAACAGCTAACAAAACTGATTACAGTCCGAAAGGATCATTTTGGGTGACGACAAAAAAGTGATAACAGAAGTTCAACCCAATTTCAGTAGACACAAAAAAGAAGAAAGGGAACATCTATCAACTCACAAGGTAGGTCCTAATTTGCGATTTTTCCTCTGGCAATCTACAAACAGATAGCTCAAGTCTCACACTGGGTTATTTTTATGAAACTAATAAATAAATAATTTTCTAGAAACAGGTTAATAAATAAATTTTATACAATTTGCACATTTTCTTGGACACAAACTCCCAGCAAAATAAAACCGTGTTTGCAATTATGTACTTTAAATTCAAAATTACTTTTCATTCCGTACTGTAATCCCATAAAAGCAATTCCAAATTGTATATTTCCTACTTTAATAGGATTTAAAATGAAACGCCACCAATGTTTTTTCCACTCATGATTCAAAACTCTTACTTTTTTGTGTTTCTTCTTTCATCTTGCCATTCGTTGCAAACTTGTTCTTTATTTTGTATACTAGAAGACTAACGAAATTGTTTATTCTGCATATTTCTCCTACATATACGACGACGCGACATTGTCGACGACGACAGCGAAGTTTTTAAGATTCAAATTGTACCTGGCGGATTTTTACGATGCCAGAATAGAAAACTTTATTCTACTGAGAAACTAGGCTACACCTACATGAGATTGGAAGAGAAAAATAAGGTCACGGTTCCAAAGTGCATTAGGTACATGTTGTTATGTTTGCATTAAAATTGACATTTAATGGATTTCGTACAACACAACATATTTTATGTAAGTGTGTCACTTGAATATTGCTTTGAAAATTCTGGATCTAACTAGTCGTCTTTATACACAAGATGAGTCTAACTAAGCAAACCTTTTTGTATTGTCAAAACTGTTGCAATTTTTATTAAATTTTTAATGATTGTGTCAGTTTCAGCTTCGTTTAGTGGCTACAGTGCGTTAAAATAGTTTTATTGTTGGGATTTTTGGACATTTAAACGGAGAATAGTATCTACGTCAGTACAGGGTGTCCCAAATTCGCACTTTGTTACTTTGTTTTTTCTCAAACTTAAGATGGCATAATCAGAATTAAAATAAGACTTTTACTTTTTGCGAAGGTTGCATCTTGGAACTTGCATTTTTTGTAATTTGGTTTGTCGTAAGCATTTCTAAAATATATAACACTCTATATAATATTCAAATATTAAGGCTCTAAACTAATATTTTACGAAATATCTATTTTTTTTAGTAGGCCATAACAGCTATTTAATAATTCTTCTTCTTCTTATGGTTCCTATCCGTTGCGGATGTTGGACACTAAGATGGCTATTCTTACTTTGTTGACTGCTGCCCTGAAGAGTCCGGTAGTGGTTAAGTTAAACCATTTTCGCAGGTTATGCAGCCAGGATATTCTTCTTCGTCCTGGACCTCTTTTTCCATGCACTTTACCCTGAAGTATTGTCCGAAGCAGGTCATACCGTTGTTCATTACGCATTATATGGCCCAGGTATTCCAGTTTGCGACGTTTTATGGTTACGACTAGTTCGCGCTCTTTACCCATTCTATGTAGAACTTCTTCGTTGGTGACTCTGTCTGTCCAGGAAATCCTCAACATGCGTCTATAGCACCACATTTCGAATACCTCGAGTCTTCCCAGTGACGCTTCAGTTAAGGTCCATGTCTCCACGCCATATAAAAGAACGGAGAACACGTAGCATTCTAGTAAACGAACTTTTATTTCCAGTTTTATATCGTGGCTGTTAAAGATTTTTTTCATTTTGACGAAAGCTGATCTTGCCTTCTCGATCCTTATCTTAATAATTACAAGGCGGTAATACATAAATTAATAAATAACTCGTCCTAACTGTAAAATGAACTTAACTAAAATGGCAAACGTGGATGATCAATTTTCGAAGAGAATCATCTTCAGTGATGAGGCACATTTTCATCTCAGTGGATTCGTCAATAAGCAGAATTGCCGCATTGGGGCGATTGATGATCCAATACTGATTGTCGAAAAACCAATGCATGCACTTCTTTCTTTGGGGTTATTTGAAAGAAAAGGTGTACGTCGATAAGCCGGTAACAATTCAAGAGCTATTGGATGAGATTCTAATAAGACGGACGGGCAATGGAACTTACTTTTGTCCTACCCTGTGTTTATGTCTGAGTTTTATAGTTTATATTAGTTTGGGAATATTATTTAAGTAGATTGTATACAAATGTTCTAAACTCTCCTTTTGAGTCATAAAATTTAAGGGGTCTGTTTTCTATTTATCTTATCTTCTATTAAAAAGGTTCTTCCAAGGCAATAAATACGTCTACAAGTAGGTAAACAAAAATATATGATTTGTGTCATTTTTCTTGTCCAACTCTTGGGAAAGATAACCAGATGTTGGAAATACCCGGGATCTAAACACTCAAAACTATCGATATAACTTCAGGTAAATTAAATGTCGAACATTTATTATTATATACACAAGCTAGTTGGAAGGCGTCACGGTTTCCCATATCAAAATAATATATATAACGGGCGCATAAAAAATTATGGGTTTTTGTCCAGTCGCGAACTCCAAAATCAAGAATCTTTATTAAAGTCGACATACAAATAAAAATGTATCTTATTTTGTAATGTTCTCACCCTGTAGATGTATCTGTATTTGGGTACATTGTACATGTCATTTTTTCTGATTGGCTTATTTTCATTTTGTATTACCTACTATGTAACATTTATGAGGAATTTTCAAAAGGCTTTATGATTTTAAGATGAGATCCGTTCTAGCCTTGGTTCAGTCAAATCGTGTTTTCTCTAATTATAAAAATGTTAAATTAAATATTTTAATTTCTTTTTGGACTTGGTATATTTTTCAGTTAAGAATTATTTTCTAGTTTTTGTTTAAAGACTAAGTTCATTTTTTTCCTATTTTTAAGTAGTACCAGTAATGAATAAGATTTTCTTTTGAATTTTCATTATCGCTTAATTGTTTTATTCTTTTTCTTTTACTTATACATATTTATTTCTTGTGGTTATTCATTTTCTTTAATTAGTTTTAATTATTAAATTAGTTGATTTTAGCCCACAAACTTTGTGTTGCAGTTCTAATAAAGTTTTCGATAAATTATTGACAAAAGGGTCAACCAATTAAATATTTTCTTTTAAATAAAAGGGATCCAAGATTCTAATGGTAAGTAATTTTGCATTACTTCAATACAGAGTAATAAAGCTTAAAAATAAGCTTTATTACTCTGTATTAAAGTAATGCAAAATTACTGAATTTACTAAAGAAGAACAAACAACTAAAAAGTTGTTTGTTCTTCTTTATTTGAAACCGCTCGTAAAACTTGTATCAAACAATAACAATTTGGAATAGCATATTGGGATTCATTCGGACTGAGCTATAACATTAGTATTATTTCTGAATATACATAATTCCGCTAATTTCAAAAAGATAATTCTGCACATTAACGGCATAGAACCTCAATTATGCCTCAGCGTCATCGAAAATTTGGACCATCGGATGGAGGTGTGCCGCCGAGGTCGCCGCGGCCATTTGGCCGATATTTTGTTCCATACATAATTGAACTATACCAATATTATAATAATAAAAAGAAATTACAATAATTTCCTACATAATTTGTGTTTTATTCAAAATCAACATCGGCCCTTAAAATTTAACCACCGTTCGAAAGAAAATAAGTTACTAAACTAAACAGCAATAACAACGAAATCCTCCAATGGTTTTTCGAGGACTATTTGTGGATTTTGTGAGCCCCATATGATACCATTTTGTTTGTTTACATAACAAAAGATGATTTTGTTGGAAAATGCGTTGTTTTTGTTTAGTTTTTAGACGAACAATGGTCGGCCGGAATTAATTCCTGATCGAGTTCAACTTTATGAAAAATGTTGCTCAAAGTGCCTCTGGTGACCCAATTGTTGCGAACGTCGATGAGTTAATGTTCCAGGATCTTTCTCAACACATTATTGACAGTAAAATTTTCACCATTTTGATAGTAAATTTTCACAATTAAAATTTTTTGTCCAAGAATGTACCATTCCAGGTTAAAATTTCCCAACTTTTTACTAAATAAATCTCAAAGGATGACAACTCAATTCTTTACATTTCATCATTTGACAGACGATTTACTTTCTAATCTCAAATTTGCCCACCCATTATAAGCACTAGAGATATTAAATACATTAAAAATGCTGTTCAAAATTGTTCCCCATTGTGCCTAAAACATGTTTCACACACTTTTCTTATTATTCCTAGTGCATTTAAAATTATTATTATGTCGCTTGAGCCGGGAACGCTGCCTTCAGAATATCGGTTGTGGCTCGCGCAGTGTGTGCCGTTGCTCCGTCCTGTTGGAACCACATGTCCCTCAGTCCTAATTCGTTCAATTGCGGCCGAAAAAACTTGGTCAACATGGCACCGTCCACCGTTGTCGTTTGGTCAGCGGCATTCTCGAAAAAAAATGGCCCTATGACTCCTCCATCGTGAACCATACAGTCACTTTGAGCGGGTGTAATGGCTCCTCGTTTTGCTTGTTCACGTGCCCGCTGAGGTGGAAATGAGCCTCATTGCTCTTTATGATTTTGGTCGAAAAATCGTCCACGCCTTCCTCGAGATTCAGGATGGCTTGGCGGTCGGCTGATGCACGGACTGGATTTTGTACGGGAACATGCGCAGGTCCTTGACCAAAATTCGCCTTAGTGACGTCCGGCTGATGGCTACTTGCGGTGTCTGGTAGATATTTCCGGCGACAGCTCGACATCCTCGGCAACAGCGGGGATATTCTCGGCAGAACGGGTACTCCGGGGCCGGCCACTCTTGACAACGTCACGTGTGGTCCCATACTCGTCAAGGTTGGTGGCCAAACGGCGCAGTGTTTGCGCAGTCGGTGTCGGATGGCCGGGAGTTCGGCAACGGCATTCGCGCTACGTCTACACGACAGACGAATTGTTACGCAAAAAAATAGACACGATTATTCCGCGATCTTGAGGAGAGTATTCTGTCTAGTCCACAAATGTCAAAACAGATTTGACATTGGCGGCCACTTGCAAAAATGAGAACATCTTCTAATAGGGTGATTTCTTTTGGCCGATCTAGTATAACCCTGGGCTTCATAGCGACAAAACTTTAGCAGTCAAATTAAGCAGTTGACGAGATGAGGAAAAATTGATGATAGATAGACCTTCAGGACATAGTTCCAGGTATTGTAAAATCGAAAATAGGGCCCTTGTAGCTACATGAGCCTCCTGTCTAGGTACCTGCGATTAGAAGATCAAGCTGCTGGCCGAAATATGAATAGGTTTATGCTACAAAAGAGCGTAAAAATTACAGATATTAATATCGTACTTGGATTATGTTATGTACCTACAAAAACAAACTCAAATAAAGAATATCAGCTTCTACTTTCGGGTTGATTATAATTAATGATAAGTATGCCCAGCTATATATCATTATTTGGGCGCCATCTGTTCGTATATTCTCTAAGTAAACGGGGCGCAGCTTGTATTGATTTTACACGGTAGTCTGCATAGGAAACTTTGTGTTCGTTCATAGCTTCTTTGCAGGAAGGAAATCGAAAGTTTTATTTAACAAGCGAAAGTTTTCTTTGTTAGGTATAGTGGAAATCAATTAAATTTATAAAACTTTAGTGGCTCTGATTATAATGGATTCTGTAAAAGCAACTGAAGATGCTTGTGTTATAGTCACGAAATCATTCGATAGATGGTACTGGACGTTACAGGTTAGAGTAAAATAACATATAATAATGTGTTTATCACATCATCAGTAATTATTCACTCAAAAATTATTTAGAACTTTTTATTCAACGAATTTTCAACATATTTTTCATTTTAAACGCTCTAAAAATTTATACTTACTATTTCAATGAGAATATCCTAAGAACCCACAGAGAAGGACTTTCTTTAAATATGCCTTCATGGATATATCCAAGGATGTATACATAGCAGATATTTTATATCATTATAAATATAAACTCTTGGCGAAAACTATTGGACTGGGCCTAATTTTGCCTTTTTGATATAATAATAATAATAATAATAATAGCATTTATTTCCCACAGGTCACACCCATTTACAGGAAAATCTAAAGCACAAAATGACACTTTATATATAAATAAAAATAAAAGAAACAAGATTGATATAAAGTAAATAATATCTAAACACAATATAGGTAATAACAAATAATAAAATAATAATAATAAATAATAAAACAATAATAATAAATAATAAAACAATAATAATAAATAATAAAACAATAATAATAAATAATAAAACAATAATAATAAATAATAAAACTTACTTACAATTACAATCAGTATATTTATGTGAGAACGTATACTGATATAATTAGCTTAATATCAAGATGCTATTCATATTAAATAAAATTCACTGTGTGTCCAAAATGCTATAGAAAATAACATAAACGTCACATAAATTACCTGTTGGCATGTCATTTGCCTTCTAATTACATTTTAACTATGGTCGCGTAAATGACTTTCGTCATTTTTTACTCTACCGAACACCGAGTAATTGATTTTTCGAGAAAAAATCAATGCGAGGTTTCTTGTATCAAATCCATTTATCTGTGGCAACAAAGGTATACAGGATTCGGTGTAAATTCTTATACATTGTGTCCCAATTAAGAATAATAATTCTTGACTTTGTTAGTAGAGAAAGGCTTTACGGAGTATTTAATTATTCGACAAAAAATCAATGCAAGGTTTCTTATATCAGATCCATTTACCTGTGGCAACAAAGGTATACAGGATTCGGTGTAAATTCGTATACAGTGTGTCCCAAATAATAATAATAATAATTCTTGACGTTGTAAGTACAGAATTTTCTTATGGTTTTCATAAGCTGTTGCTACTTTTTTAAGACATTTAGATGGCACTATCGGAAATAGGCTAGTGTTTTTGGAAGTTCTAGATTTTGAGACCTTGTTGTTTAATTTCACAGGAAATACGTGTTTGCGGGCATTTTACACGTAAATAAGTAGTTTTAAATTAACTGTTGCCCTCAAGACACGAATTTATAATATTTAAATGTAAAAGTATTATTTCTGTGACCTTTTTGTCATTTATCTTTCTCGACTCTAGGTGACAAGCATAATTTATGTGTTTAATTTCATTGAAGACCTCAGCAATTTTTTATTTAAATTATTCCATATTTCGAATCACATTAACATTTTTTTTTATTATGACCCCTATTCCACTATTTAAGAACGCCTATGTAAGCATCTTTTTTATGATAGATTTCGTAGGTTATATTCTATCAAAGCTCTAATAATAATAATAAGCTTTATTGCTCAACAGAATCTATCCATTTACAGAGCAATACATTAAACAGGAAATAAATTCGACAAATACTAACAACATTACAAGTTTACAAATTACAATACAATTTAGCTTCATCTAAAATTCCCCTCAATGGGGTGAAATGTACATCACACGATTCACACATCACATAACAATTTAACATAAAATATATTGGAGACTTCAACATTAGATTCGTTCGAGCCCTCGGGCAGTAAAAAGACCTACAATGCCTACCGGACACGAGGTATACAAACATTAATTTGGGACAACTCTGTGCAATCTATTTTATTGTTCAGCAGTCCGTGCAGGAAGGTAAGAGCCACAGTCGCCCTACGATATTCTAGGGACTCAATATGGAACCTACTTGTCAGATCGGTATACTCAATTCCTCTAGCAGGGTATACGTTATCACATTTATAAGCTAGGTATTTAAGAAATCTTCTCTGTACACGCTTTACAGACGACTTATGACTGACATAATAAGGATTCCAAACTAAACTACAATACTCCAAGTTGGAACGCACAAACGCAAAGAATAGAGCCTTCAAGCATCCAATATCCGTGAAACTTGCACAATTCCTGACTATAAAACCATAGGACCTCATTGCAGCCGCAACTTTACTCGCTATATGATCAACAAAAGTTAATCGACAATCGAATACTACTCCAAGATCTCTCATGGAATAAATACGAGATAGTTCACAATCCCCAATCGAGTAATGATAATCGTGGAATATTAATCGTCGAGTATAAGTGACAATTTTACATTTTGAGGTGTTTAGGGGCAAGTAATTTCGGACCCACCAGTCCTGAATCGAATCCAGATCCGTCTGAAGCCTCACACAGTCCGACAAATTACGGACACTTGTATATATTTTCAGGTCATCAGCGAACAAAAGACTTTTGCAATTTATAACATTTACAATATCATTAACAAATATAATATAATTAACTAGCACGGATCGAACCAGGACCTTCCTCAACCAAAGCCATGCCGACTATCACTGAACGACGGTCAACTGTAAACTAAATAAAACCAAATTGCATTAAAGTTATACTACATATTTCTAGCTTTTAAACGCAATTTTCTCGAGTTACCTCTCGCTGTAAAGCAGATAAAAAATGCTTTCAAAGCATGTATCACACACACACCTACTGCTATCTGAAAAATTGGGGGTCCTGTCCACCCCTATACAGGCCAATGTGTTCATCCTAACTAACTTCTATTCCACAGGCTGTCTTTATTTTTATTTTAATGTATTTATGCCGTTCTTTGTGGCATTTATTCTTGGATATTTACATATTTCGATCTTTCCTGCGTCCCCCTTCCATTTTAAAATGATTAGGGGTTCGGGTTGCAGATTCTTTCTCTATCTCTTTCTTCCCGCTCTTTGTTCTTCATAATTTCTTTTATAAGTTTATGTTCATCCTAAGACTCCCCCAAAAACACATAATCCAAAATTTGGCTCAATTGCTTAAAGGTGTTAGGCGGTTATCGTAGAAGAATACATACAGACACACGATCTGGAAATGGTCCTAATCATCTCAGGGAACCTCAAAATGGTTACTTTCGTTTTTATTTAAATTTTTATCGCATTCACAATAGGTACTTTCACGATGGATCAAGAAAGTAAAAAAAAAAACAAATCCACTGTAGAAGAATTAATATTTTAAGCAAAACCATCGAGAAAAATCCAAAAGCTCTTTAGCAAAACATAACATTAACAAGAATTTATTGAATTTTTGCTAACTGAAATGTTTTTTAAGTAAAAATTAGTAATGTTTCTAATAATCAAACAAAGATAATATTTAACTAAGTTGACAGCGTATAGTATATCATCGATATAATAAGAAATGAAATAAACTAACTTGTACGAGTTAAAAAAATTTCGTGACACACGTGGGATTTGAACCCACATCTCCCGATTGCCGGTCAGGTGTTTTGACCAATTAAAGTATCGTGGCACATGTATGAAACTTCTTTAATTCGTACATGCCTTGCTTCCTATGTGCTGTGCTATACGTCTCGGCCTTTAATTCAAAGACAAAATAGACTACACACTGCCATAATGCAATGTTATTTCTCTTTTGATCATCGCAAATAAATATAAATAAACAAACAAAGATATTCAACTAACTTGACAGCGTATAGTATATCATCGATATACAAAAAAATGAAATAAACTAACTTGTACGAATTAAAAAAATTTCGTCACACAAGGGTCTTTGTCTTTGAAGCACAGCACATAGTAAGCATGGCATGTCCGAATTAAAGAGGTTTCATACATGTGTCACGGTAGTTTAATTGGTCAAAACACCTGACCGGCAATCGGGAGATGTGGGTTCAAATCCCACTTGTGTCACGAATTTGTTTTAATTCGTACAAGTTAGTTTATTTAATTTCTTTGTTTCTAATAATGTTAATGTTTAGTTTATTTGGAAAATAAAAATTTTAAGTTAACTAATTTATATTGTTATCTCAGTATATGCTTTGGACATATGGGAAACCAATATATAAGTATAGTTTATGTTGTATCAACCTAAATTCATAGCATAGCGAAGCTATGCATGCCCGAAGCCAAGCTCATTCCACAATAAAAACAACAACAAACTGTAAAAATATATTTTCCAATATTGGTAAACAGGGAAATATACTTCTAGTATATATGCCCGGATGGTTATGGAATAAAACGCCTAATCCTTTCTGCAGGATATAGAGCATGAGGCAATCGATCTCTTAATAGCTACTTTGGGGGCTGCTTTTATTTCAAAGTTGAATTGTCGATCTTGTTCAGTCTGTTGTGGCCGGAGAGTAGTAGCAAACAAAGCTCCAGTAGCTCAGAAACTAGAATCCCATAGAAAAGAAGAGTAGCGCTTACGGCGCCACAGACTTAATTACGGAGTAGGTCAGGAACAAACGTTTTTAGGTAAACCGCAGCATGTAGGTATGTGCGAAAAAAGTAAGTGCCATGAAATGAAAAGCTACAATTATTGTTTAAACAAATTATACACATATCGTTTGAAGGTTAGTACTATATAAAAATCATATGGAAAACATTCTAGTAACGCCATCTATGAATCTGATGAATGACCTAATATTGCCTGGCAAACGAATCTGTGACAACGAAAGGAATGCGGACAAAAAAATCCTATATTGCCAAATTAAACTACAAAAAATCACTAGTTCTAGAAAAGAAGTAGTGTTAACTTGAAAATCGAGTTTTTACAATTAAAAATAATAATAATGAAAAAAGCTCAGCACTTTTAAGTGGTTCTTTGTTTTATTTTGATTTAATAAATAACATTTTTACCACTGAATATTAAAATAAGGAAAAGAAATTACGATCTTCTGTAAAATCGGCAATACCACGCGAAATAGGTGGTTAGACGCGGCCTGAATGATCCTAATTGGTGCGTAGACCCTCGCACGTCTTGTCGCCATGCGGGTGTTCAAGTCGCAATTGGTGGAAACTGAGTTCTTCCCCGCAATTGTTGCCGCCCCTCGTAGTAATATTGAATCAGCCAGTGGCATAGTGGTGTTATTATTTATACTTTTGTTCTCGTGTATGACTTGCAATATTATCAAATATTATATAATAATAATAATATTCTTTATTCAAAAGGTACAATGATACATTGATTGCGTCTAAAAAATTATTAAAATTAAATTATTATTGTACATTTAGTGTTCTGTTACTTTAGTGTTTTAGGTTCAAAACAATTTTTCTTTGTTCTTGTAGAAATATAAGCTTACACATTGTTTGTGGTTTATGGTAAGGCATAAAAACTGGAAATTTTTATTGAATCTACTTAGAATTTTGGTATTTTAAAGATTAACAACATAGTCGTGACAGAAGTTAACACTATACCAAAATTACAGAGTGTCGGAACAATAAATTCTTCATTATCGTTCTCGAATTTTGATATTTCTAAAACTAAAACTATTAAGTCTCGTATATCATTTAAAAGGTACAAAAATATGCAATTTTATTGGCTAAAAAAATCAGGGTAGTTCGATTTAAAAAAACATCTCTTAGAACGCCTCCGTATATGTGCGAGTTAAACCCAATAGAGTTAACTTACGCAAAACTTAAATTAAATATATAACAACCCTCAATACAACCGGAAATTTTAACCTAACTACATTAAAAGAAGTTTTTAATATCCAGTAATGATTGGAATAGTTTTTGCCGACATGTTAAGGAGTTGGAAGAAGAATTTTGGAGGAAATTGAGCACATTATAATAACTTTAGGACAAGATGACGACAGCGATACTGATGATAATGATGATGCTCAAGTTGACGAAATCTAACAGATTGCCACCTTCTATAAAGTAATACTAATTTTGATCGTTATATTTAATCGAAATATTTAAAACAGTTAATTATAGTTTCTAAACGTGACTTAAAGCAACAAAAAGATCCAAGATATTTTAATTATTACTCGATAAGTGTTAAGTGGTTTTAGAATGTTTTCATTTTTGGTATGCAAACTTTAGTACATATTTAAAATAAAATAAATAATTAATTAAATAAATAAAATACTTCTTGGGTGTTACAGCTTAATAGCAGTAGGTGCTTCTACCAAACACGTGAAGAATTTTTCATTAATTTTAATTTTTTAGTAACACATAATTATTACCCAACTTTTACAACGCATGCCGCTGCAAATTTTATGAATGAAATCAGCCATGGTTTATTACAACTGCATTCCCCTTACCGACGCCGCGCTGTTACAGATCAATTTGCCAAACAATACATGTTTTCGGTCTTTTATATGTAAACAAGTAGTTTTGATTTTTTTCAATTTGTTTTTGTAGGTCATGATAGTTTTTAAAGATTACTTAATTTGGAATTCTTATTCTTCAACTTACGTCGACCGAAATCGAATTCTCATCAACCATAACGAACTACAAAAAGAATATGAAAAATAACAAAAATAATATGTTCTTGAAATAAAAGTCAACCTTCACGAAACAAATTTAAATTCTCTAAAAATTGTACTTAAACCAAACATGTTTCGGAGCTCCAGTCACCATCCTCGTTGGTTAGTAAAATTAAAAAACGCTATTTCATCATTATATTTGTAATTTTATGTTCTATTAAGTTTATTTTTGTAGATCTTTGATTTGACTAAACATTTAGAACTCCACTAGGTATGGACAAATTATTGAATAATTTCTAATTGGTTTAATAATAATAATAATAACTTTATTAGCCTTGAGTTAGTATAAAAATCTAATAGTACATAGGCATGTCAAGTAAATAAACAATACAAACTATAAACACAAATTCAATGGTATCAACATATAGCTAAAACTTATACACAAAAATACCTGTATATGTCCATTAAACCACAAACATATAACGTCAGAACAAGACAGTCAAACAAAAACAACAGTTTGTCACCACACAAGAGGTCAAAACACAATAAAGCAGGATCATTAAGAGCAGTGCTCAACATACTCGCTCAGACTGTAAAAAGAGTGTAGTATAAGGAATTCCTTTAAATTTCTACTAAATTGATGAATATTTCTCGAATTCCTAATAGATTCAGGCAACATATTAAAATAAAGTAGTCCAGAGTAATCTGGTGACTTTTTAAAAAACTCATGTCGAGACCTAGATAAAAGCATCCTCTCTCTGCCCCTAGTCGCATAGTCGTGCAAGGAGCCATTACGCCGAAACCTGCAGATGTTTTTAAAAATATACGTCAGGGTTTTAAGTAAGTATATACAAGCAACCGTGAGTAAACGCCATCGTCTAAATGTCTCCCTACACGAGAAATTGTAGGGCAGGCGAAACATAGTGCGTAAAATTCTTTTTTGGATGATGAACACCCTGGATATGTCACTGGATCGTCCCCAGACGATAATGTTGTAGGCAATAGTAGCATACACGAAAGAGTAATAAATATTAAGTAGAGCGCCAGTATTCATGTGACTTCTGAGAGTGTAAATCACGTAAGCCTGGCTGTTCAGTTTACGACTGACGGACTCCAAATGATCAGCCCACTGCAGCCGCCGATCGAAGGTCACTCCCAAAATCCTCGAAGACGTAGCCCACTCCAGCCGATGGCCCTCAAACACCAAGTCGTAATTCAGCACTGTATGATACCTACTAAACTGCAGAACGACAGTCTTATCATGATTGATCATCAGTTTGTTTTGAGTGCACCAGTTTGATAGAGTATATCCTAAAAAATTAACCATAAAAAAAAATATATCACATTGGTGTTCGAAAAGAGTGTAAAAAGGGGTTAAATACTTAAAAAAATATAGCAGGAATATCGACTAGCTTTGATAGAATAAAAAACTTGCTTACATAAGCGTTCGTAATTGTGTAAAAGGAGTCAATCTAAAAAAATATTTCCTATATAAACTTCTGCGAAATATGGAGTAATTTTTGATGACTGTGATACAATATAACCTAAAAAATCTTGCATAGCAGAATTGGTTTACATAAGCGTTCACAAATAGTGTAAAAAGAGGTAAAAAGTATATCAGAAAAATTGGCTAATTATAAAAGATAGTTAGTAGCATGAAAAAACTTGTTTACATAGGCGTTCAAGAATAGTTGGAAAAAAGGTCACAAAAATTATACTGTAAAAATGATATATTTCGCCTTTTAAGTAGGTAGGTGAATTGGTGTTAAATATACACGCCAAAAAAGTCTAGACGTCCTTGAGAAAAAAAATAGCTGATGTCTACAATAAAAAAAAATATTTGGAAGTATAGCTTGTCACCAAAAGCTCACAAAGACATCACTTTTACACTTGAATATGTAGAAGAGCTATTCATGCTTTGAGGGAAACAGATTATGTTAATAGTTTTAATTTCCTCACAATGAATAGTACGTTTTAGTTTTTTATGAAACCATTAAACTAATTTGTAACGGCATATCAAAGTTCCTTTTATTATGAAACATGTCGTTCTAATGCATATCAAATACTTTTATCTACATATCTAATCTACATAGTAAAATTTCTCGCTTACATTTATACGAATAGCACATACCATCAGAAATTTCCCTATTCATTTTCCACCTATTTATTCAAGACACATATATTCGTTTAATTTCGGAAAAGCTATTTACATAAATATACGAACTCACACACCCTACGACCTATTTAAGCAAAACATATAGAAGGCGGTTAGGGATAATGGCCCAAGCAATTACATCTTTAGCGTCATTATTTGTGAAGCC
This sequence comes from Apoderus coryli, assembly GCA_911728435.2. Classification (NCBI taxonomy): domain Eukaryota; kingdom Metazoa; phylum Arthropoda; class Insecta; order Coleoptera; family Attelabidae; genus Apoderus; species Apoderus coryli. Next base: position 12,639,105 of record OU452209.1, on the reverse strand, counting down.
GTGCAATTAATCACAAACGGGAACTGTCGTTGTTTTGCATTACACTACAGACTCACTTCAAACAGCTTCGTATATTGGGTCACTGCACTGTAGCTGTGCAAGATACTTAAGTTCCTTGACATCGCGTACGACAATAAACTCTCAGCCACACTTTGCATCGGAATAAAGGAATTCAAATCAATTGAATGATATTTGTCGAGCAAATCTTTTCGGACCGTTTGTTTCCATCCAATTTTTCCCAAACTTATTATTTAAGTAGTGAACAATGAACAGCATCGTGATCTTACAAGTTGAATGGATTGATAAACTAAACTGAATACAGGGAAATCTTCAGGAATTCCCCCGTTGTTCCTCACTGAGTGTGCTTACTCTCTTGCTATTCCTGTCCAATTTATTTGCAAGTTATCTCTTCGCTCAGGTTATTTTCCTTGCATGGAAGTCTAGTTTTATCAACCCTACAAGCGGCTACTAGACTCAGCTGCAATCCTCGAGGCAATAGTTCAACCTTAAATAGAAATTGAGATCGAATGGAATATACCAATACGTTTCTTGCATCTCTAATAATGAAAGAAAGAATATATCGATACATTTGTTGCATCTCTATCTATTATTACTCGTATTATGGAAATTGTAGCCCGTCTAGTGAGGACGGTAAAAAATCAATATTCGAATGCCAAATGTGTCAACATGTGTCATTTAAAAACAATTCAGCCAGATTTAGTTCATGTGAATAGTAGTAAAATAAAAATAAGTATAAACTAACAGCTTTTTTACATAAAATAATGTTTTAATAGTTGTCTTCCGAGTAATACAAAGATATAGGGAGAATAGAAATCATAATCGCAGACCAGGGCAAGGAAGGAATAGGAAATCAACCCCAATTGATGATCGATATTTGAGACTTTTAGCTCTACGATATCATTTTGCAACAGTTCGAAATCTACAAATTAGTGGGGAAACCATTCGACAGCGACTTAGAGCATGCAATCTGAGACCTAGAGTTGCTGCTAGGGGTCCAACTTAACTAAAGAGCTGAATTTTTCCAGATTACATGTTGACTAGCCAGAGGCACAATGGGAACGTGTGTCATTTACAGAGGAGTCCAGATTTTGTCTGTACAATAATGATAGACGACTCCGTATATACGGACGTCCCAATGAAAGTTATGCTCAGTGCAATTTTTCTAATACAATATTATTTGGTATCTGTGATGGTCTGGGCAGGGATTTCTTTGACCGGTTGCACGGAACTTGTTTTCCTAAATAATGAAAACCTTACAGGCGAAAGGTACATACTCGACATCTTAGATAACCAAGTAGTATTTGCGCATATGTGGGAGAAGAATTTATATTAATGCACGATAATGCCAGACCTCACGTACCTCGAGATGTACAACGTAATCTGAAGGAAGTCGGCACTAATAACATTAAATTTTATATAGGCTATTGAATAATTTGGTGTTATCTTCTTAACTGTTTGCAAATATTAATTTCCATGTACCGTCTAGGAACAATAGAGCCTCTCCTCTGTTCCATGAGGGATTCCACCGTACAAACTACCGACGACATAATATTATCCCTACAGTGACGAGACTAGCCATTGTCGCTCGCTAGATACCGATTTCTTTGAACCTATCGGTGAGTTTTTGCCACGCTTGAGATGTGGACGTTGTCGTGACGGTTCGGTGTGATTGGCCGATGGCTGTTCTGTTGTTCTCCGGGTGTCTTTCTTTCTGGTTCTTGCATGGGTCTTGCGAACGGCTCGAGGATGTTTTAGATTGTTATTCTGTTTAAGTTACTGTTTAAATTATTGTAAAATTCAACGTTTGATTTTTGCTGGGTTTACCAAATTATTAATTTTGTGTAATGTGCATAAAAGATGTGGTCAAGTTTATTTATAATTAAATTGTTATTATTATATATTGTATGTACGCTGTAATAATGGACTGTTGTCTGTAGATTAATAAAATGAAAATAATAATATAAAAACCCCAAAAAACTACATCAATCGGTAAGGAGGCAGTGGCATATCTAGGACTTCCTATGGATCCTCATATAAATATGAATTTTGCTTGTTCGAGCTTTAACCAAAGAGATGATATCTTGAGTAAAATTGAGTCCGTACTGGGGCCCAAACAGCTTGTGCTCATTTTGCTTAAGCATTGGACATCAGTAACTTAGAGAGTGTGATCTAATAACGAAAACCATAAAATGAAGATTGAAATTTATATTGAAATTATTGTTCATAGGTCATATGTAAACTGGTATTGTGTCCCACTACGTAATGCTGCTTGTCTAGTGGCCAGATTTATCCTAAAACAAGACCTACATAAATCTGGTCGACCAGTGCCCAGATTTCTCCTAAACACTACTAGCAAATCCTTCTCCTTCACCGTAACAAAACGAGTGGAGAGAAAATAATCAACAACCGCTGTTCTCAACCAATCCGTATTCAGAGCAAAATAATCTTCAATGTATTAGGTTGCACACCAAGTACTATCACCCCCCTGAACAGTGTATGTCAAGAAGCCCACATCCCCCAATAAACGAAATTTAACCACATTTATAATAATTATATCCATAATTTATGCACAATGGTCAAACTTATGTGCCAGCAAAATCGTGAGAGCCATTTGCCCGATGCCTTATTTCATAAATAACTCTATGCTATTTACTTTGGAATTCAACAAATAAATAACAATAAACATACAAAAAACCCTTTACAAAATATTATGTTTCCATAAATATGACAGCAAGGGCGTAGTATAACTTTACCGACCGACCTAATTTTACACCATGTATACTTAAAAGTACAATTATTCTTGATTGTAATTAATTAAAAATAAAAGCCTTCGTATTTTATTACAAATTATTCCGCACGGTGTCACAATAGCTCCGAGCAATATCCTGTTTGCTGTATTAATCAACTTCTTCGTATGAAACACAGCTTCCGTATTCAGACATTGTCACAATGAGATCCACTTTTGTTTTTGTATGTTTATTGCCACACAAACAATATAACTAACAATGTAATTTGTGACTAGAAATATTAAATTTTGCTACAAGTTGTTGTATTTCATGGTTAGTGTTTTTATAAAGCCTTGCAACAGACCTGAAATCAGTAGATCAAAAAACAAAAAAAGTTCCAATAAATTATTTTTAAAAAAATATACGAGGTCTGCCTGCATTCATAACTTCGCGCTAGAACGTCCAAGAGACCTCTGTAGGGACAGAACGTAGCCAGACAGAAAATTTGTTTTACCCATTCACATCTAGAGGGCGATGCTATCTATATTTCGACTCCAAATCAAAAGTTAATTCGAGTAGTATAGCCCTCTAGCGATGGATCGCTAAAAATAATGTGTACCAACTCCTCGTATAAACTCACTAGCTTCCCAATTGACCACTGAGACTTAACAATAATAATAATAAATTTTATTTATCAGGTACAACAGTGGTACATAGAACGCGTCAAAATGACTTACCGGATGAGTTTCAGGACCCGGATCAAATTAACAACTATTTTTTAAATGTTGTCGGTCAGTCACAGGCGAGTGATGAAGTTTTAAATTTTTTTAATAATAATCAATTTCGGAACGGCTTAGCTTTTCGGATTAAGGAGATCGACTGTCAGGATATTATGAGATGTGTTAGCAGAATTAAATCTGAGTGTTATGGTGTTGATGGTATTAACATAAAAATGATACGCTTAGTTATACCACATTGTGCGGATATAATTTGCAATATTTTTAATGACTCTGTCAGTTCAGGGACATTTCCTAATGTTTGGAAGATGGCGGATGTGATTCCACTACCTAAAGTTCGGTCTCCTGTAACTTGTAATGATTTGCGACCAATTAGCATACTTCCCGCAATGTCGAAGATATTTGAGCGAATAATTGGTCGTCAAGTTTTAGACTATATACGTGAGAATAGCATTTTGCCGTCTATTCAATCAGGCTTTCGGGAGAAGCACAGCACAATCACCGCGCTTCTGAGCGTCATGAGTGACCTTGCTACCGCCATGGACAGATCCATGTTAACGATACTTGTTCTGCTGGATCAAAGTAAAGCTTTCGATCGTGTTAATTTTGAATTATTGCTTGCCAAGCTTAAATACCTTGGATTTGATGGTGTGTCGTTGACATGGTTCAGAAGTTATCTGTGTGGTCGAAGACAGCGGGTGAAATTGCATGGCAAATGTTCAGATTTTTTGGTGACCAATAGTGGTGTTCCACAAGGGAGTATTCTTGGACCATTGTTGTTTTCTGTTTATGTATTTGACATTGTGGGGTCATTCCAGCTCTCTACCATACACCTCTATGCGGACGATATCCAGGTATACTTGTCTTTTCCCCTAGCCAGTGCTGAGACTGCAATTGATGTAATAAATGGAGAGCTGTCTCAGTTTTCTTGTTGGTGTGTAAACAATGGTTTGCTCCTGAACTCTAGGAAGACGGTGGCAATGTGCATTGGCAACGAGCGCCACGGTAGTTTTGTTACTCAAGAGTTTAATGTTAAGATTAACAATGATGTTATCCCCTGGATGCATAAAGCTCGAGATCTAGGAGTAATCGTGGATTCTGAGCTAAATTTTAACGAGCATTGTGGCAATGTATGCAGGAATTCACTTTTTAAATTGCGTTCGATATACCATCTTAAACACCTGGTTGATGAGCCTACTAAACTTAAATTGGTTAAAGCTCTTATTTATCCGCATTTGGATTATTGTTTTCCGGTATATTTTTATTTTTTGTTTCATTACAATAAAATGAAGTTGCAGAGAGTGCAGAATTCTTGTATAAGGTTTGTTTGCACGGTTCCTTTTGCTGCACATGTCACTCCTTTTTTTGGGAGATTGGGTGAGCCAAAGTTGGATGTGAGATATGAGTATTTATATACTTCATTGCTACATAAGATATACCATGCTCGTGACCCTCAATATTTGTATAAGTTGTTGTGTAGACGTTCTAATGTTCATGATGTTAATGTACGTATTGATTCCTTTACTATCCCTAAGCATATGACAGCAAAATTTGAGGGCAGTTTCTCGTATATGGCCTCACTACTGCTAAATAAATGTATTGATATAATTGATTTGCCATTGGAATTATTTCAGAGACAATTGAAGCTCAGAATTTATTCATAGTGTGATTAACTTTTTACATTAATTTAAAATGAAAATTTGTTTATTCTAGTTTTAAGAGTTTTTGTTTTGTACATTCTTTCTTTATTTGTATATGCTTTTTTAAGGAAGAGTGGAAGAGTGGCATTGGCCAAATCTCTATCCTTTTTGTGCAATTGTATATATTCTACATTTTCACAATAAATCATTATTATTATAAAATAACATACCTAACCAAGCAGCAATTAGCAACTTTCATTGCAGATAATCATTTTACAAAGGTAACTAATATTTTTACATTCACAATCTACAAAATAAATAATATTCACCGAGCCCCATGAGTTTAATTTCGAACGAGCCATTACATCAATAACGGAGCCCACAGCCTGCCTACACCTCGCGACCGCTTTGTTTGATATCTCGTGAAATAGTGATGATGAAGAGAAGTCAACCCCCAGGTATGTGTAGTTTATTACGATTTCCATAGGCATAGAATCAAAATAAAATTTATAAGTCATATAATTGTGATGATACCTGCCTCTACTAAAAATCACAATCTTCGTTTTTGACGGAATCACTGTCAGACAGTTATCTTTATTATATTCATATAGGGCTTTCAACTTTCTATTCATGTCGGTTTGTGAGTCGCTCAATATAACAGCGGAAGAAGCATCAACAGACTGTGGCCACCGCATCAATATTCACACCGGCTATTCCTTTAGAAGCAAAGAATCGTTCGATATCCGACAAAAACATAGAAAACAGTGAAGGGCTTAAACATTCCCCCTAGAGGACACCCTCAGTAATATCAAAAGGCTTAGAAGTTGCTGAATTGGATCTTACACGCATCTATCCATCTAATAATTTTTGTGCTAATGCCAACACGATGTAGCTTTTGCCATGCAGAGCAATATGTGGTTAATGTTATCAAAAGCACGCTTGAAATCTACAATCACTACAATTAATTCTGGCTAAAATATTCACTCAACGAATAAAAACTGTATTCCAAAAGCCAGTTTTTAACACTGCAGGTCAATAGAGAATGGACATGTGCAAAATAAAAATATAATAACACATCAAGACTAACAAAGACCCTGAGTTTCCATATCAAAAATGACAGGCTGTAGAGCTTCTTCGAAACAGCCTCAATCTGCCCGTACCAACTTAAGTGTGAGGCGCTCTCAACACCCAAGAATCTCACTGAACCTCTCTGCACAAGGTGTAGGTGTAATCCGTATTCTGAACTCGTAAGCTGTAGTCGACCTTTCTAGTCGAACAATGGACTTGTTGGTTCTTGATGACAACACGTTTTTTGCGTTTTTTGCATTTACTTAGTTTTAAGAATTCATTTATTTATTTTTCTCGTCGGTTCGACATTAAGTCGGTGACAGTGCATTTAAATGACACCGTAAAATTTCTTTAGCATACAAAATATGCTGTGTTGCCAAACTTTTTTTGGTAATTTCACAACAAAAATATTCCAGCCCATTACCCGTTCCTCAACAAACTTTTTTCTCAATTTTTTTTTAGCGCGGAAAAGTAAAAATTACATAAACTACACCACTTTTTCAAATGTAACGCATATTTTAAACGACCAACCGCACTGAAATTACCTTGCAGCAACATGAAATATGATATTGACTAACCAAACAGTTTTTCATACCAATAACAAAGGCCTACAAAATGTTATATTCATTGCCGCTGATGACGGAACAATATTTTTCTAAATTTAATGTTTCGCTACATACGGGAAATATTTTTTTGTGTGTATATCCACGTTAATAATAATTGTAGCAGGCATTTTTGTTTATTTGCTATACTCTTTTATATTCGTTACGGCTAATATTGACCAACATGAATATTTATGTACATCAAAGTTCCAATATGGTCTTGTAATAGTTGCTGTATTTTAGACTGTAGGGAACATAATAATTAAAACACAATTTAAATATAAAAATATTAAAATATTCTTGCGGAATATATTATAGAGGCTACCATTTCAATAGCCAAATAATTATACTTGGAAAAAAAAATTCTTTGTTGTCTGCAAGAATCAGAAACAAATAAAACAGTTACTTACCCATAAATCCAGCTGAATTTATTAATAGTAATAATTCTTACAAAAGACACTTCCACCTTTATTTTATTAAGTAACATATTATTCGTAAAAACGAGTTGTTTGTTTGGAAATACGTAATGCTCGTATTCAGGCGTACAAAATATTTATCTCAACAAAATAGTCACATAATCGATGTTTATATTAACGACAATAAGATTCCAAAGTATCACATTACTAGTAAGTAAACTTTGGTAACGTAACAAACTAACTACGTTATTCAAAAATTAGAAAAGAAAAAGTATTGCTAGAGCTACGACTCGAACCCATAACCTTCCGAATGCGAAGCGAACTCCCTACCAATGACCCAACAGAAATCCCTTGAGGGATTTCCCAGTTGTTTAATGGTAGTCTTATCTATGACGAAAGTCATTGAGGGTTATATATAAAAAAAAACTGAAAATATGGATTGAAAACTTAATCAAATAAATAAAATTACATTTCAGACACCCTGTATATAAATAAATTTTATGAGACCATTCTAACAAACTCAGAAAACTCAACAGATTTACTATTAATTAGATTTTGCCGTGCCCAAAAATCTTAAAAAATAAATTAAAACGTTTTGGAGTTCCCTTGTATCTAAATTGTATAACTAAAAAAACCTCTCTGTATATAGTGAAATTCTGTAAAATATCAAAGAAATCAATTTTTTGCTTCCTACATCCATAAATTTATTAAGAGCATTAATAAACGAGTGGGAAATGTTTTGAGTTAACCCGTAGATAACCATACACATACACCCTGTATAAAAAATTTATGACCCCATTGTACTGTAATTAAAAAAATATGTAAAAAAAATTCAAATTAAAATTGTTATGAAATATTTTTGAGCCACCGTGTGCAATAATTTCATGAAACCATTCTAAAAAACTAAAAAAATCAAAAAGTTTTTCTATTTGCCCTTAATAATAAGGCAAAAAATTTGGGACACCCTGTATACGCTTCTTATTATTTAATGATTATATTTTTATAAACTCATCCTATATCTTCATGGTTGTATTTGCAAATTTTAAGAAAATTTAAGAGTTTGAAAAACATTTTTGAATTACCCTGTATCTAATTTGGATGAGGTTATCCTGGAAATGTCAAAGTTGCTAATATTTTTACGTGTCACTCTGAAGAATTGCTGAAATCGTGTTTTTAATATAAGGGTTCTCTATTATGAAATTCGTTGGTTTAGCCAGATGTTAAATTAACGTTAACATTATTAGTGGTGGACGTTATTTTTTAGGACTACCATATCTCTCTATTTGAAATTCGTTGGTTATGTCCTAATTTGGTAATATGTTGATACAACTTATTTTAGTCATAATTTGCTTGACACTTCTTTGTGTCAAATAGTTTAATATTTTGTTTGTTTACGTAATAGTCTAGTTGAAAGATAAGCTCTATATAAAATTATAGTGTATTATCTGTAAATTTTAGCTGAATATGTATATATTTGAACCAAACTGAATCTAGTGTTATTTAGCAATGCGTTGAAATAACATTGATGCTGCTTATAGATAGTAAATAGTAGTAGCGTCTTTTTAAGTTATTCTTCTTTGATCTCAAACACGACAAATTAATTTTTAGACTACTTACGTTAAATAAATATTTTAGACAATTATCACCTTTTCAACTCTAGCAGAAATTATCTTAAGAAACCTTTATTGATTTGAAAACTATCTTAAATCTTGTTTACCATTTCAAGTCGCTACATTAATTTGATCGTTTTGTAATGCTTCAGATTACATAATATTCACTTTCTTTTGGAAACATTATTTGTTTATCAATTTCATTTATGCCGCTCTTGTTGGAAGTAGAGAGGTATTTCTATTTCGTGTAGGTACCTAATTGATTAATATTTTATATTATATTGCTTCTATGACAAAAATACTTACATTTGATCTGGTAATGCTAATTTATGCTGTGCGGAAAAGTAAAAGTAGTAGTTGTTAAACAAGCCCATTTCAAATATAGGCGGTCCCGCTTAAGGGAGTATCAGCGCGTCTATGTGTTGGTAGTTCTGCTTTATGGGGTCAGTGACCTCCCAGGCAGCCAATATAGGAACTGTTGTTCGCTCGGCGTACTACCAACGAAAACTAGATGTCGCCAAACACATCCTTTTACATAAAATTAGTATTTGTGATTGTGTAATTTTTTGTGCGTGACTGGTTCCTGAATAGGGTGAATTTTCTCACTGACTTTTTAAGTTTTATCTCTTACCAATATTAGCTTTTGTTTTATTTTAATTTCTCTCAGTCAAATTATATTTTTAAATACATTAAGTATTATTAAATAATTATTATCAACCACTAGTTCTTTTGTGAATTCTGCCAATTCTGACGTAAAGATATTTTATCAATTATTTAGACAACTTCATTGCCAAGATTTACAGAGTTGTACTATTAAATTAAATATTATGTGGCAACCTACTGATGTTGTTGGAACTACAAGGTGTAGTCTAAAATACGATGATTTGGTAATGTTAGGTTGTCTATTCCGGCGTAGTACATTGCGGTCAGTGTGCTAGTACTGATACCCCACTAGTGCAACTACTTTAATGTTTCACCACTCTGCAAGTAATCAAAAATAGTGTATCATCGCTCCTGACATATCCCCAAGTTCATCGTCCACTCTCTTTTTAAACGAGTTCACCGTTGTCGCGATCACTGTTTCTTCCCGAACTCTATTCCACTCTATTCGTTATAAAATTTCTACTTCCCATTTCTGAGCACTTTTCTTTAGACAGCCTATTATTCATGTGAAATATATCCAGATTAATGCTGTAAGAGTCACTAACGATTTTAAAAGTCTGTATTAGATCACCACGAAGGCGGCGATCCACCAAAGTCGACAAATTCATTCTGGCAATTCTCGTAATTCCAAAGGGATTCTAGTTACTTTTCTTTGTACACGCTCGATGATCTCCACATTCCTTACATAGTAAAGACTCCAAACCGTCTGTGCCTACTTCAGGATTGGTCGGATATGAGACTTGTAGAGTTTTACTATCGTGTCAGTCGAGTGGTCCGTAAAAGCTTACTTAATTAAATATATCATCGAGTTTGCTTTTTTACCAACTTGTTGATCCCAATATGTAAGACCGTGCAGTTCTCAATATTCCAACACACAAGCGAGTCCTTCGTCTATGACTCAAGTGCCAGCAGACCAAGTCACTGATATAAATCAAGAAAGGGAGCGTTCCCAGTACAGACCCCTGTGGGGTGGATTGCTTTTAAATGTTAACAATAGTGTCTTTTCTTAATCTAAGGATCCAATAGTATAGAATGTAGCCACTGTGTTGTTCTAATTCATAATAATTAGACAAGTAAAGATACAACTTAAATTGTTTTGTTTTAAGTTCACCAAAGCAGCAACTTTCTGATTTATATGTTAATATGTTATATAGATGTGTGTGTGTTTCCATGTATGAGTGCGTTATAGTTATAAAGTTCAACTAAAGTAAGTGTGTTATCCAGGCCGGTACAATAATTCTCTTCTTCCGAACCGTTGAACAGATAAGAAGAATGTTAATTAATTTGAAAACTTGATTGTACTAAACTTTTCACGATATTAAAACTTTACCTTATTCGCAAGTAAATTAAATTAGGTAATGCTCCTTGAATTCGTAAACTGAAATTTATTTAAGTAATAATTTTATGTTTCCTTTTACTTGGCGCAACTTACGAAGGAGAAAGTTTTCTATTGAAATGTTTGGAGAAAGTTTTCTTTAAATACATGTAGTGCATTGCTATGATACCAAGAAGGGTTAAAATAAAATAAGTCTAGCACCAAGAGAAGGATTGAATCAATGTCGGATACTTTTAGTTGATTATATACAGTGAATCTCTCCTTTACCAACGTTAAAATAATAATATAATAAGTTATGCAGACAGTGATGTCACTTCGTGGGAAATTTCTCGATTTCTGGGAAATTTGCAAAGCTATCGGGATAATGGAAATTGTTACTCTATTTAGAGTATTCTTGAGAAATTTCTTCTAATCCGTAAATTGAACTATTAGTTTTTGACGGTTTAAACTGCGATAATAAAATTTAGTCCTAGAGAAAAACTGTTTTTTGTCAAAAAAAGTTTCTAATTTGAATGGGAAATTTCTTAATATTAAAGATCAGAGGCGTTCGATAAAAAAGTTTGGGGGGAATAAAGAGTAATCAACCTCCGAAAAAGTGTCACCCTGTAGACATTAGGTAAGTAATATTAAATTGCTCCAAATATTGAGATTCTTTTTTTTTTGTCAGTTGGTTTTTATCAAAAACACACATCAATAAAATATAATACAATAAAAAAAGTAAAGAAAATTATGTACCTAAAAACATCGTTGTTACATTGAACGATGTTTTAAGGTACATAATTGTCTTTAATTTTGTTATTGTGTTATTGATTATTGTGCAATTAATTATACGTATTATAATGGTTTTACCTATACATTGAGTTTGTTTGGTCTCTGCATGGTATGGGATATGCATTACTATGTACATGTAGATGATACGTGTTTACATGTGTCTACTGTTGTGTATCCTATTGTGCTTAAATGCAGGCCGATATTTGTAGATGGGCAACGACTATGGTACTCTGACGAGCTCATAACAAGAGCGAAACGAATTCGCCAGTATCTGTCGACCCATGCCTCGGTCTGGTTCTATTGAATTAGACTGGGGCCCTTCTAAATTAAACAAAATTCCTTGTGTAGGTAAAACCAACATTTTAGGCCGCTTTGCCACGAAATTATTTTCATTTATTATACGTATTGTTTGTGATAATTGTAAGAATGTCATATTGTCCTATTTAACATAATACCTACTATTGCTTTTGGAGGCTTTACATGTTTTTTGATTTTTTAATATTATCAGTAATATCAATATTGTGTTTCATCGATTTATGTATAAATAATTTCTTAGAGTACCTGAGGAAGACAACATAAATGGAGTTGTCGAAACGTAATTTGTGTAGTTTTGAGAATTTGCTAAATAACATACATACATACATTATTATGTACCAGGAAAAATTATCAGTTAGTTTCTTTTTAGATTTTGGTTTAGTGTATACTTTGGATTTTAGAATATTATTATTTTTGTGGCAGACGGTGATGTTATGTTCTTTTAATTTATTTTTTAAACTTTCTGATAATCCTTTATCATAAGGGAGCGACACAAAATTATTATTATTGTTTGTAATTAAATTGGTATTGAAACTTTCGTTGTAGAATTTGTGAAATCTTTTTTGGAAAATTTTTTGCATTAAATTTTGTGGATAAGAATTTTTTTTAAGTGCATTTTTTGCTTTAGTAATGACCTCTTCTCGATATTCGGGATCCGTTAACTTGATTGCTCTGTCAGCAAGTCCAATAATTACACTTTTTTATGGCTAAAAGCATGAATTTGATTTTGAGGCTACTTCAATTTTAGAAAAGGAAGCCAATAACAATAAACTGTTGCCCTCGAGGCACGAATAGCTCTCCATATTTAAGTGTAAAAGTAATAATTTTATGACCTTTTTGTCATTTATCTAAATTTAATAAATTTTTGTTTTGTTTTAGACATCAGCTATTTTTTTTTAAGTATCGGATTGCTCATTTTTCTTCTCTTTGGAGGCACTATTTATACGTACATATTTTATATTTCAGATCTTCTAGGCCAAGTTCTTGTACGCAAAATAATTGATCTTTTTAGTTTTATTATAAAACTTATTTTGCCCCATTTTTTACTATTTACGAACCCCTATCTAAACAATTTTTTTTATGCTGCATGTTGTAGGTTATCTTCTATCAAAGCTATAAATATAATATAAGTAGCCAATTTTTGTGTTATATTTAGAAAAACATTTTTTTTTTCGTTTTTGACCCTTTTTTTAGACTATTTTCGAACGCCTGTGTGAACCAATCCATTATGTAACATTTTTTAGGTCATATTCTATCACAACTATGAAAAATTATTCCATATTTCGAATAAGTTTAAGAAATATATATTTTTTATGTTTTGGCCCCTTTTCCACTATTTACGAACGCCTATGAAAGTAAGTTATTTATGACACATTTTATAGGTTATATTCTATTAAAGCTATAAATAATTAGTTAATATTTCTGCTATGTTTAAGAAGTACGTTTTTTTTAAATATTTTTTACCCCATTTTAGACTATTTTCGAACGCCAATGTGGTCTAATATTTTATGTTCGATATTTTAGGTTATACTCAATGAAATGCGTAAAAAATTTTGCAGTATTTCAGATAGGTTTAAGAACTATGAATTTTTTTAATTTTTGAACCCTCTTTTAAACCCCTTGCCTACGCTCAATGTTTCTCAAAATCTAATCAGCTCCTTGTCATGTCCCATAGTATTTTTGTACCAAATTTGGTTAAAATCTGTTAAGTAGTTTTTGCGTTTTCGTGCATACAGACAGACATTTTTTTAAAACTACTTATTTATGCATAAAATGACCAAAAACAAGTATTTCCGGTGATATTAAAAAAAAAAATTTTTTCATGAAACTAATAGTCTCCATATATACATATATTACATATATGATATGGAGAGCTAAAAAGAGGGAAATGCTGGAAATGATTCACATAAAACAGAATGAACATAGTATCAATGACAGAACAGACATTCAATTCCTAAGTCAGATCTAGGGAGGGTACAGGGCTGCTGGATTGGGTGGCAAAATATACGGGGACTTTTCACAATAAGCACATGAGGCTGCAGTGAAACCGGGGACTTAGGTCGTACAGACTCTTTCAAAAAAAAAAAAGTCAGATCTATAATAACATCATATAAAACTATTTTCACTACAAACAAAAATTTGCTGAACACACCTCGTTTTCTATGTATCATCAAAAACTTTTAATCATTTTAGCACACAGTTTTGCCGTTTTAAATGTGTAGATATTTTATTTCATTTTAAAGAAGTAGTCCATTCTGAAGTGGAGTGAATGTATTGTAATAGGAAATAAAAGTCTGACTCCACAAAATCAATTTAATACGTTACACTCAATGTGTTACATCCAAACATGTTTCGAAGCTCACTAGCTTCATCATCAGTGGTAAAATTCGAGAGAAAATTGTATTTGCAAATATTACATATGACTAGGTTGAGAGTAATGCGCCGAAGCCACTCTGAGGAAAAATTTTTGTTAATATTATTAAAATAAAATTATGTTAATACATATTATATCTGGTTTTTCTTTTTTGTGATCATTTTCAAGAATAGAATTTTTTTTACAAATTAAAGGTCTGTCTTTCTACGCAGTATCTGATTTTGTGGAGTCAGACTTTTATTTCCTATTACTATTTTATTTCATATCCTACCAAAAATTAACAACAAGGTCGTTTATACTTGTTTAAAACGAAAATGTAAGAATAATAAAAAAAAAATGTTTGTAAATTGAAAAAAGGTAACGTAAATTTTGTAATTGTTTGTATTGACGTAATGGTTCATGCATTTGTTTCTATGTAGTTACATTTATTATTGTATTTTTTAAGTGTTTTAATGACTGTAAACATTGTAATTTCAGAATTTCTTGAAAAAGACAGGCTGAGTCTTGTCGAAACATTGGAAAAAAAAGACGACATGAAACTATTAAAGAAATAGTTCCAAAAAAAGTTTTTGAAGAATATTAAACAAAAAGTGATCTTTCCAATGCAGGTCAGAAGATGATTCTCCAACTTTAGGTGGTACTGTTGTAGAAATAATTCGAAAAAAATGCGTCAATGCCCCAGAGGGTCTTAATGTGATCACTGCAAAAACCAATTATATTGCTCAAATTCACAATGTAATAAAACCGATTAATTATAATAAACGGTGATGAAGATAGTGTCAGCGAAAGGGAAACATTAGCTATAGAAGATCGTATACAAATGTAACTAAATAATATTTAAAATGGGGTATAACTCAAATTATCCATACTCAAACTGTTGTCGTAGTTATAAAAGAAACCAACACAAACAAAAAATAAAAATCTAATGGACACCACAACTAGAACATTACCTAAATTCTACCCAATTACATATATACACCCATTTTGTATACAACTAAAAAAGATTTACGACCAGTATAATATAAACATATGCTTTCGTACAAACAACACTATCAATCTCTCTCTTAACAATAGCAAAGACAAATCTCACTGGTCCTCAAAATCCGGCGTGTATTCTCTTAAATGTGGAGACCCTAATTGTGCGGCTGAGTATGTTGGTCAGTCAGGTAGAGCACTCAAAACTAGAATTGACGAACATCATAAAATAATCACTAAAGCTAAATCACAGAACCATACCAATATAAATAGCAAATCATCTTTCGCAAACCACATCATAAATTTTAATCATAACTTCGATCCCACAAGAGATATTACACTTTTACACATATGTAATAAAGGCACGTTGTTGAACATCCTTGAAATTATGGAGATAACTATTAAGAATAACACACCTTCGATCATTTGCCTTAATGAACAGACTGACTTTACATCTACTAAATTCTTCAAGTCTCTTTCTATCACCGATAACTAACTTATACATCCCAGTCGAACCTCCATCAATAACATTAACACATAAACATAATTTATAATAAAACAATAAACAAGAACGTATCCTCTCATAATAGATTATAAAATGATGATGCTAATATAATCACGTGTATCAACAGTTAAATATTAAATTCCAACTTAGAGATGCTTGATTGGTTGCATATCAGCATCGTATGTATTTATTAGATGTATAACTATTGTTGAAGACATCTATGAATAAATTTGTAGAACTAATTGTTTACTATACCACGATAGGATAACTGTAATAACAAATATAAACTTGTGCTTCCTGTGTGGATTGTAGTTTTCTAGATAACATGTACAATAATATACATATTGTTAATGTTGAAGTCTGCAAAATGAGACAGCGCTCAAAACAACAAATTCCTATAATTATCTATTCAATTTAATTATACCTCCACCCACTAGAGGGAACAACATACACACCACCAATTTTGAATATTATTATTATTAACAATCGAAATATCATCCATTTTGTCTATCAGGTACTGCGTAGAAAGACAGACCATTAATTTTGTAAAATTCTTTAAAATGATCACAAAAAAGAAAACCATAAATAATATGTATTAACATAATTTTATTTTTTAATAATATTAACAAAAATTTTTTCCTCAAAATGGTGAGTTATTTAATTACAACAACGTAAATACATTATAACAAAAAAGGTCCTTTTTCAGACTTCAACACATTACTCTCAACCTAGTCATATGTAATATTTGCAAATACAATTTTCTCTCGATTTTTACCACTGATGATGAAGCTAGTGAGCTTCGAAACATGTTTGGATGTAACACATTGAGTGTAACGTATTAAATTGATTTTGTGGAGTCAGACTTTTATTTCCTATTACAAAAAATAAAAGAATAAGAATGTGAAAATTTAAGAAAACTAGCAATAATAGATTTTGTCATAAACCAATTTATTTTGGTGTGTCACAGAAGTTTGCTTTTGAATCTGCGCCAGTTTTTGGTTTTTGCATGCCATTTTAGATATACTAAATAAATATGAAGAAAAGTGGTATATTTCATGGTGACAAAACTTAACTCGCTTGTCATAGACAGATGGAGTGTGACAAATGCACATCTAGGTATCATATAGCTCATCCATGACTGGAAGTGAAGCTATTGATATCTTAATATTAAATGTTGTGTTGTGTGTGGTAACGAAACATTTTGTAAAGCTTTTTAAAACTTACCGGAGAAAATATTGAACATGGGCGCACATAAATAGCAGAATTTGAAAACCAAATTATTGATGCATAGTCAAATCAAACAGAGCTTTAGTTGATCGACAAAAATGATATATTACGCTAGTTTTAACATAATAATTATCAATTTTGACGAAATTGTGATTTTATCTTGGCTAGACCGCTTCATCAGATTTTTTGCAAATCATTGAGTACTGGAGTCTTTCCGGAGTCTAGCTTCGTAACACCAATTTTTAGCGCTATACCCAACCTCTTCGAAAACTTCATTACAATAAATTTAGCACCTGTTTTCAAGTTGGAACGAACAGTATGGTTTTTTCTCCGGCAGATCTGCGCAGCTTAATTATCTGGCCTTTGTCGACTATTTGACTATGGCGTTGGAGAAGGGTTGTCAAGTTCATACTGTGTATACTGACTTCTCCAAGGGTTCAGTTACTAGTGGCAAAGCTTGCCGCGTACGGTGTTGCAATGGCTTACTAGCTACTTGTCTGGTCGTACACAGATCTTACGCATATTATGTGGTTTTAAATCTTCTGATATTCATGTCACATCTAGTGTCCCTCAGGGTTCACATCTCGGACCGCTATTTTTTAATTCTTTAACAGTAACTTTAAGCTTTTTGCAGATGATCTGAAGATATATAGAACGGTGCTGACATTACGGGATGCACAAATCTTACAGGCAGAGTTGAATAAATTGTTTTTGTGGTGTGAGGCGAACGGCATGGATGTAAATGTTTCGTTACACATTTTAATAGATCAAGGATGCGTATAGATTATAATAATTATAGTATTGATGGCTCTGAATTGAATTTTGTTGACACAGTCAGAGATCTTGGTGTCCTGATGGATAGTTCCCTGTCGTTTGTTCCTCACATTACTGGCATCACTAAAAAGTATTTAGAATGCTGGGATTACTGAGACGAAGTACTGCCGACTTCAGTGGCATGTATTTGTCTAAGTCTTTGTATTCCTCATTGGTTATACCGCATCTAGAGTACGCGTCCGCATTGCGAAGCACTTTTTATCGCTGCCATATTCATAGTTTAGAGAATGTACAAAACAGGATGAATGCTCCTTTTGATTATAGATCTGGACTAGACCATTTACATCTCAACTACTCTCGAGGCTCGTAGAGACAAGAGGGACCTTCTTATTTTCTTTAATTCATTAAATTACCAAGTTCATTACTTTATTAATTATTATTAATTTTAGTGTAATTTTATGTAAAGAATCGGAAATTTATTTATATTAATTTTCTTCTGTTCGTTATGGGACTGTTTTTCTTTTCTTTTTGAATTATAAAATTATATAATTGAAGAGGTTGTAATTATATTTATTTTTGTTAGTATTAGGTATATATTGCTATTATCAAATTGAAATTGGACATCAGATAAAGAAATATAAATTTACAGGTTTTTGCTTTAATAATTAATTTAATTTAAGGAGTGTTGATTAAAAAAACTTAACTTTAGTTAAAATTAAATTGTTTTTCATAATAACTTCGCTTACCTGATGTCAGCGTAAATATAATTTACGCTGCTGACGTGTGGTACTTCCACTTGCTTCTTCTATATTAAAGTATGAGACATTATAATATATTATATTTTTAAAAAAACAATATTTTACGGTACCTACCCATTTATTTTCATAAAAATAGGTAGGTACCTACTAATTAATAACAGTATATATATTTTTTTAATTTGTTCACTACTTTTTTAGATTTTAAAACTTAAATTAAGTATGTAGGTAACTAAATAGAAAGACTAATTTGTATTCAAAATATCAAAAATCAAAACTTTAAGCTTCCCGAAAAGTAAATAAAAATAATATTAGCACAGGTATAACACAGAGCACAACTGTGACAGCACTAGAACTGTGTGATTTACACATACAAGCTAAATTTTCACATACGCCATTCTTATTGGTTGCAAATGAACAATTTAATGGCGGTAACAATTTTACAGATTGTACCAAAACTCCTACAGACTTTGAGAAATATTATTTTCTATCGACATTTAATTTATAGTACAAAGTTTTACGACAGCTTAACTATTTTGCGAAAAATGACAAATAGACAACTACGTTGGACCAAAAATGAATTCTTTTTAAATAGAGAATAACTGGCTATTATTATTTGCCTCATCTGACACCGCAAATATATTTCTCGTCTCAATGTTGTTTCTTTTCGCCAAACAAAATTCCTCTGTGATAGAATACGGCTTCTTGGAGAAAACGTAACATTATGTATTGGTGGAGCGCGTTCTATTATTTTTTTTACAGAGACCCATTTGCCGCTGTAAGTCTTTCTATTGTGATGCAATTTTACAAAAGAAGATATATATTTTCCAACTACTTACGATTTTATTGCCGCCCGTTTACTTCGGGCCCGCAAGATTTTTAGTGCCACTTTACACGAGTATGATAGCATTAGCGTGCTGTTAGTAATATTATGGGAGACAAGACAAAATAAAATATTTATACCCGTTTTTGGACCCAGTGAATCGGTATAATAATTTGCAGTATTTTATTGGTTAGCGGCTGTCCGGTATCATTTAGACACTCCACTATAAAATTCGGAACCAGCTTTAAATCTGATTGGTTTATTTAATTATGGTGCCGAATTCAGTAGCGGATTGTTAGGACGATGCTTAAACTGTTTACGCAGTGCTGAAATGTAGAGTCGAGTTTCGAGTAATGAAAATTTTATAGTTTTTATCAAAACTTGCTGCGAATTTGTTTTTAAAATTGCATACCTAAATGTCAAATTAATTTTAAATTTATCTATACTTTTTGGGACAATTAACTACTATAAAACGGTAGAGCTATCTTATTATTTTTTTATTATTCTTTTCTTTTCTTGGGATTTAAGGTTAATGTTGTACCATTGACATGAAATAAAAATATTTCAAAAGGAAAAAAAAAACGCTTATAAAATAGAACCTTAAAACCCACGAAAAGAAAAGAATAAAAAAATTGTAACAAGGTTCAAGAAAAATACAATACTAAAATACATATGACATCGGTGAAAATATGTCGGCATCTATTTTCAGATCCATCGAACAACATCATGATGAGCACACAACAAACAAATAAATGAGCTGTACCTGAGAGAGTAATTACCCTTAAATTGGGCAATTACACAATTGTATTTATTTTTTGATGTTTATGTTTGATAACAACTAGTGAGAGATTTCAATAATGGACCTCGGCAGACTAGAATTATAAGGGTAGAACGTAAGCCTTAAAAACCTACTTAATATAATGAGTTTCGGGTACTCACGTTGCGACTTTACCGTCTCGTATATGCTGACCAGCACTTTCTCCACTCCAACACCACAGTCCAAATCACATACACATACAACACAGTTTGCGATTATAAATATGTAATTCAATAACAAGTAGCGAACAACTAAAAACTTAAAGGTAAACCACAGCACCGGGTTGCCAATGGTTCAGCGGTTTTTCCAAGAATGTGCAAAAATATGAAAAATGTCTCTCGCGTGCGCGATAAGTAAGATTCTTAAGGCATATTTACACGGCACAACGACACATTAAGAAATTGAATTAATTAAAACTAAATGACAAGAGCATTCAGTAATTGGAATACTTAAGTAATTAGGGAATATGGAAAATTGCTGGACTGGTTAATTTTAATAATTCAAATAGTTTTTTAATTATTATTATTATTATAATTTTAATTTAATGGAATATTATATGTCTTAGCGTTGTGTTTGTACGATTGTTGACATGCCACTGATGATGGGACTGGTCTCGTCCCGAAACATGTATGGCCGATAGTTTCTATTAAATTTATCTTGTGGAGATTCGACTTTCATTTAAATACTAAAATTGCAACTCCACTTAAGAATGGACTAGTTTTTCAAATTAAATATAGAATGGTTATAATAATTAAATACGTATCAAATTAAAACTAAGGAAACATAACAATAATAATACAAAAAAATAGCTGTAGACGCGACAATTGACATGAAATAAAAATATTTCAAAAGGAAAAAAAAATTCGCTTATAAAATAGAACCTTAAATCCCAAGAAAAGAAAAGAATAAAAAAATTGTAACAAGGTTCAAGAAAAATACAATACTAAAATTGCCATTATTGGCCACACTATCTGCAAATCATCTTTGCCATTTGAAACGTTGCATTTTGCAAACCTTTGGTGATATCTCATATTTTTCTTTAGCCGCGGTTTATAATAATTAATAATTATATTTTTGCAATTCTATAGCCATATTTTCCTTTTTAAAATTTTAGGCCTCTTTGTGGGGTAGTGGTTAAACCTATAGTAAACCCCCATAATCCCTGTTATTATTTATGTTTAATACAGAGTACCTTTAGTAATTCCTACATACTTCCTCTGACTGTGAGATAACAGTCTATCATAATAAATTAATAAAACCAAAAGAATAAAAAAGTGCTGTCTAAATATAATTCTCCCATTTCTTCTTTTATATCCCATATTCATGAATAAAGTTGGGATTATAAAATGGAATCAATTTATAAATCATCCGCTCGATAACTCACACAGCACTTTATTAAATGGGATTAGAATTTGGTCCAAAACTTTTAAGCGGCCGAAGCTCACCCTACCCGACTGGATATCGCCAAAAATAATTCCCTAAATACGGTTTCCAATGTTTGGATAATACACACACAGAGTATGTATAACCAGGGCGAAATCGAACAAAAAAAGGAGAATCGCTTTTTTTGTGTGCGAAGTTCGGGCTTAATCGCGTAGATAGATTTAATATTATGAATTTTTTTTCAGCTGTAAAAGATCTTTGTATGTTTCTATTCCTAACAATAATTATTTATTTAATTATTTTTGGGATAATTAAAAACTACAATATATGCCGAATAAAACAAATCTAGTTCACAAATTAACTGATTTGCATTAAACATATTAATGTAATTTCAGTACCTGATCATGTCCCAAACTCAAGACGAAACATCGTAAGACACTTTAGAAATAAAAGAAGAAAATAGTTTTCATCTTACTTGAGAGACTCCGAATAAGTCTCTGTTGATGTCTCAGACCTGAAAAAAAATTCGAGAACCAATTGAAAAATAAACAAAGGAAGAAATTTTGATTTTACTTAACGGTAACCAAATACGACTTGTGGATCAAGAACTATAACTATAAGAACTGTTAATACTTGCTAAAAAAAATTCGAATTCCGTAGCTCTAGGTAGGTAGGTAGGTTCAAAATCATATTTGACGGAGCGCACATGGGGGCATTGTGTCGTCATCGGTATCGGTAACGGCGGGCGTGCCACAGGGATCTACTCTCGGTCCTCTTTTCTTTATTTTGTATGTGAATTAGCTTGTGCTGATTATACCTGAATTAAGCATTGTTCAGTATGCTGATGACACTGTTGTCTTCGATCATGATATTGATTTGGAACATCTTCAGTTCATGGCTGAACGAACAATTGATAAATTACAGTCCTGGTTTTCAGATAATAGTCTTAGTCTGAATCTGGAGAAGACTCAAAGCATGATATTCTCTTTAAAACATATGAATGAGATACATCACATTCAATTTCTTGGTGTATGCCTGGATCCGAAGCTGTCTTGGAGGGAGCATGTTCAGCAGCTGAATGGTAAGCTCTCGTCAAATATCTTTTTGATGAGAAGGATATCGGAATGTGTGCCTCGATCTGTCATTCGTTTTGCCTAACTCAACAGATGTCAGTAGAGTTTTTTGATGCAAAAGCGCACAGTGAGGATTATTGGTAGGAAGAAAAAGACAGATAGTTGTCGGCCTCTGTTTAGAGAGTACCGTATTCTTACAATCTATGGGTTCTAAATATATCAGTGTCTGGTTTACATGAAAAATAACCAACATTTGATGCAGACGGTGAATGGTAGACATAATTATCCTACAAGAGATGGCGATAACTTATTGATACCTCAGCAAAGGCTCTCGCTTACTCATAACAGTTTTATTAACAATTCCATAATGTTTTGCAACTGCTTGCCTGGGGAATTGAAAAGATTAAATTAAAATAAATTTAAAATTGCTATTAAAGCACTGCTGATGGAGAGCTGTCCATACTCTATACAAGAGTTTTTAAAATAAAATAAATGTAGTTTTGTTTCTTGATTTTTGTTTTGTGGTTAAAATGTACAATGGATATTTTTCAAATTTTAAATTTTGTAGACGATGCAAAGCACTGAATGTGTATGTGTCGCTTCCATTTGTAATTTTCTTGTTTATCAATATAACATGAAGTCTTACGTTTTTCGAGTAATTCAAGTGTAAATTTTAATAAGACGCTCAAAATTATACATAATGATTAAAAAAAAATTCGGTTTTGAGTTTTTTTCATGATTTGGATTTTCTGAGAACATTTACCATAGTATTGTATATTTTTTTATACCATCAGAAAGTAGAGATTTCAACGAACAAAAAACACACCAATTTTTTTAAAAAAGCAGATATTTTGACGTGAGAATGTGCGATTGAAAATTAGGGTGCTTTTTCGATATTAAGTCAAAATAAGGTGTAAAAATTAATATTTTTACTCAAAAAAATTACTGTATGTTTGGGATATACAAAGGTAAGTTTCCACCAAATTTCGTGAATAAATATTTTTTTTTGCAAAAGATAAAAATAAAAAACCAAAATCTCGGTTATTCGAATTTTTCACATAAATTTTGAGGTTATGTGCAAAAAGTGTCGATACAAAAGTTGTAGATCGTTTTATCACCTACAACCTTGTCGTTTAACTTTTTTTCATAGCACTTGCAGTTTTACCGGAAATCGAGATTAACCGTTTTTTACCCTTAAAAATTCACCCCTCCACCTTCCGCCTCAGATCGCCCGTAATTTATTTTTCCTTTCATTTTTGTTATATTCTCTACTTTTTCCAATGGGTTTCATCCTACTATAATTTTTTTTGGTCTCAAAAATCATCGACCCTGGTTGATTTGATTGATGTAGGTATTTAACACTAAGTTAAAATTTACTAGTGCCAATTTGATTTTCTTTATTGTCAAATTGATAGTGATTAGTGCCATTATCGTTTTGATTATTGTCAATTTGCTTTTGATTATTGCCAATTTGAAATTAATTTTGTCAATTTGATTTTGACTAATGTCATTTTGATTCTGATTAGTGCCAATTTGAACTTGAAAAGGTATATTTTCCCTATTCAAATTCTGGGGCTGACAGTCATCCCTCGAAGCTGACACATATCGTTTCGTTTTCATTTCAAGTATTTCATGTTCACATAAAAAATGTTATAATTTTGTACCACACAAAGCAGAAATATAAATTCCTATCAAAAATTATTTCCTTATTATGCATATGAAGCAAAAGAAGAAATCTACAATGACATCTCACAATATCACTAGTGCTATTATTTTAATTTGATAGAATGCCTCTAACACACAGTCGAGTCGTTCGGAAAAAGCATCACGCAGTCTGTTATACCGATAAGAAATAAAATATGTTGGAAACGTGTGTACCCATGGACTCATAACTCATAAATATACATAATATCCATACAGGGTTATACGTGCAAAATATGGGCACTAAAGACCTCGTTACGAATATTTCGAGGCTTCCTTATAATATAGTCCAGTTAATTTTGGAATTAGGATATTTGGAGTTGCTCGGAAAGGTTCAGACAGTACGTATTTTAATTGTAAAAATAAGCCCCAACCCGCCTTTGCTCTTGAAATGTGTTTTTCACAAAATAGATCGATTGTAGCGAAATTCAAAGTTTAAAACTTTGCAGTTATTTATTGGCTTTTGATATAATTGTTGAGCTTTTTGTTTGATTTATTATATTTATTCACCTTCTACCATTACAACTCCGCAGTTTGTGACATAAAACAACAGCAATGTGCTAAATTATTTAGGTTGGTAAAAATGTCTTCATTGATCTCACATTGCTGCGCACGCCATTCATAATAACCCCTTTTAAAAAAACTCTATAAACACGGATTTGAAAGTTGTTTTAGGTCCACTTTAATTTTTTCTTAGCATATTCACATTTTAACATATTTTTCACACTTTAGCCTCTTTTTCGAAACTTATATAGCACTACCAATAAAATTCTCAGTCAAACGTCACTAATTTATTATGATCTACTATCAGCACATCATGTTTCAAAGATATTAAATTCCCATAATCAGATTAAACACAGAAAGATAATCGGCAGAATATAGGTACGTATACTCGTATAACTACGTCAATAGTAATTTTAGAAAAGAAATATATTCTTGAGCACCCCAAGGAGTTGGAAGTTTGATGTCAAACCTATCTTTAGGCATTCTGGATTGAGCAATACATACTGTGTCATCTCTTCAACAAGTTGTTCTTTTGTGGGACAATTTTATAGCTTATCCAGCATCGTCCGTAGAATAGACAAAGTCGATCTTGCCACACGAGTTTTATTGCTATTTCTGAATTCCAACAACTTCACTGTGAATAGTTAGACTTTTTCTTTTTTATACAATTTGCGTTACTGTGAGCAAGTTAGGTTAACTCCTAGCTAGACAGCCTATGCATAGTAATATTTTTTCGTATATCTTTCGAGTCAACTTCTATACTTACTCTAAATAATTACAATCACAATTTTTTACATTGCTGTAATTTTTTCCTTTCTAGGTACTGATTGCTGTCAATTCAACTGGATCTTAATGTACCTTGAATAAAAAGTGAAACTACTAATAAATATTTTTAATAATGTAACGTTTTTCTGAGTTCGTTGTGTGAAATAATAATGAACTTTATTTAAAACTAATTTATTTACACTTAAACAAACTAGTATTTAAACGAACTAATATGACTATATTTACTTTCACTATTTATTTTACTATAATTTATATGTGACAACACTGTTCGCTATCGACCCGTTGACGTAACCGTAACAGTCGACGAGGAATCAGTTTCCTCGTCGACTGGTACGGTTGCTTTATATATAATTTTCGCTCTTTCTCGAACAGTTCCAGAGAGTAGTCGACCATTATGCCACAGGTATGTCCATTCTAGATTCTTGGCAGTCGACACAATGACACAGCTGGCTCGAGACGTGTAGCGGTGTTGTCAACATGTGTACATTTTCTTGTTCGTTACAATAATAGATAAATAAATTTAATATTTTTTTAAAGATATTTCCGGTTCCCCTTTCTTCTCTAAGAATGAAAAAAGAATTACTTTCAAAACTTAGGCCGACAAAGTTGTTCCTGTATCGGTTTGTCAGTGAAAAAATTAGTCTCCAAAAGGCATCCCTCCAGCATTCTAAGCGGGTGGCAAAAACATAAAAATGTGGTATAATAAAAAAATCATTGAACTGATAAAACTGGAGTTATAATAATTTCAAGAAATAATAATAATTTGTGTTGAACGTTTTGACAAAAAAAAAGATTTTTTTTTTGGTGTCTGGAGAGCAATGTACGCCACACGGGCACCAGTTTATTTAAATATATAATATAAAGCACATTAAATATGTTACAATGCTTCTCACTATCAAGGTATCTATTATAGGTGTTTTTTTAAATACACGTCCGAGGTGGAATAAGTTTGGACGCAAAAACCGATCTTGTAGTGATACTGGGAAGTCTTACAGCTGCAAGATATATGGATATCAGTCTGTTAGATCAGGTTATTCCTGCAGCATATGGTATAGGCCCTGATTTTCTTTTCATGCAGGATAATGCAAGGCCTCATACTGCTGCGATAACTATAGATTTTCTTAACGAGCATGAAAAAAAAATGGATTGGCCAGTGATAAGCCCTGACGTCAACCCAATTGAACCCTTATGGGATATATTGGACAGACGTGTTCGACGTCGTCCAAATCCACCTCGAACCCTTCAGCAAGTAACAGAAGCCCTAATCCAAGAGTGGGACAGTATATCACAGGAAGACATTCGAAGGCTCGTGAGAAGTATGCCAAGAAGATGCCAAATAGTCATTCGTGCTGCTGGCGGGCACACGCGATACTAAAACACATTGGTTTTCAGATAGCGGAACATAGCCATTTGAAAAATGTTTTCTTTTCATTTTGTTATTGGCACTTTTTTTAAATGTTGATCTTAGTTTACAAATAAAGGATTAGTTGAAAGTTCTATTAATCGGTTTATTACAAGAAAATATGTGTCTTTCAGAATCTAAATGGTCATCTATATATAACTATCACTTAATCAGTTACAGGGTTATACAAAAGTGTTCCTTTAATTTTTTTGAGCAGTGTATTACAATGTTCAATGTGTAAATATACTGATCACCGGTTAACGTTTTCTTTTCTTGAGAAATAGTGAATAATGATTGTACTAATTAATGAATTTCTATATCCCCGTTATAAAATCACATATGTTTCAGTAACGCCCTCATGTCTATTTAAATTTTTGAAATTTGAACCCAGATTCACTTGACACGAACGATATCGAATTTTTAGTATAGAATTACTTTGCTACAAAGTGGATACCATCATCTTTAGAGATCATTCGAGAGAATACGCAATATATTATGTAGGTACGAAATGGGAATCTGTTTGTGTTTTCGTTGGCATAATAATTGACGTAAAGCGTAAATATTTTGAACCATAAACATTGTAAAAGATTATGTTGCTATTTTTGGTGCTCAATGATAACTGGACTACTATTACGAAGAAAAAAATGTGCAAATAATGGATACTTAAAACCATTTCTATACATTTCCTTCGATTCTTTGATTTCCTTACCGTCATTTCTTTTTCCCGTTATGTTTCCCTTGGAAGCATTCGTCATGTGATGGATGCAGCATTATTCCATATTTCGCTTTTGGTTTATATAAAATATCGTAATGGTACGCTGATATGCCAAATAAATTACCTATTTTAGAAGGTGGAAGCACATGAAATATTGGTAGTTCATGTTGCGGCAAATTCGGAGTAGAAGGAAAAAAAATGTCTTTCATTTGATTAGTTACGTTTTATTTGTATAGAAAAAACCTTTCATTTTGAAAAGTTGGAAAGAGGAATTCCACACTACTTAAAGTGAAAACATTATGTAGATTTGGTTAACATCAATCTGTTTTTTTTCTGTGGGATCAATCTGCGAATTTATGATAAATTCTACTTCAAACATCAAAGAATTTTGAAGCTACTGTACTCGTATCCAAGGACGATTTATTTATCCACACACTTTTCTGTATAATCCATTCAGTTTATGAAACTACTATACTGGCATTGTCTTATTCAGGAATTTCGTAATTTAAAGAAATTCGAGTAGTGCGAATAAGTCGAATTCAAATACAGTAAAATAAAAACCCAAAATGCCAACGTTTCTAACTTTTATTTGATATACAAATTGATAGACAAATTTCTGACCTTGTTATGCTCTGGTAACTAGAGTTGCAGCGAGACAAAAGACGTCTCGTCTCGAAGCCGTTTTGTGTCGAATTTACGAGACGAGACGAGATAAAATACTTCGAGACATGCTCGAGACAAGACATCTCCAAAAATTGTAATGATTTAAAAATATTCAAACCATTGATAATAATAATAATATTTTAAATTTTAATTAATACAAAAACAGCATCTTCCCAGTAAACACAGATACGTAAATTAAACGTTGATTTAACGTGTCAATCGTTGATAA
Source organism: Apoderus coryli (assembly GCA_911728435.2). NCBI lineage: Eukaryota > Metazoa > Arthropoda > Insecta > Coleoptera > Attelabidae > Apoderus > Apoderus coryli. Next base: position 12,610,494 of record OU452209.1, on the reverse strand, counting down.
TTGGTCTTACGTTAGAAAAGTGACGGTTTATTTTAAGTTTAATTTTACACCGTTCAATTTAAACGTTATAGACACGTGGTGTTATTATCTAAATACAACTACCTACATTTCTTATGTTTAAGTAACGTTGTATATGTATTATAAATAAACCATAAAATAAAAACGTTTGTTTTAGGTGCTTTTTAAACGCGTGTCAAAATTAAAAACGTTTATAAAACGTTCTTTATGTAATTTATAATAAACCGATATTTATAGCTGAAATAACGTTAGAAAATGTTCATTAGAAGCGCATAATTTTTAAGTATTTTATAATATTTCTAAAATTACAGTTCAGGTAACGTGTAAAATATCCCATAAAAATTCTTATTGCTTAATATGGGAAAATTCAAAACGTTTATATATTGTTTATAAGGTATGGTATCACAATTCCAAATGTACCTACAATTAGAAGAACGTGTGAAATTATTCTGAAAATGAGCAATATTTAAAGTGGGAAATTTTAAAACGTTGATTATTACGATTCCAAATACTTTTAAAAAATGTGTCAATGAATCGTTTGATGTAAAACTAGAATTATTGAAATAACAACGAATACTACGTCCTAAATGTATTTTAAAAAATCTAGAATATATAAAGGTTTAACCTTAATTTACCTACCAGTTGAAACAGTAAAACAAACACTTTATATGTAAGTAAATCCCTAATATACCTATTTAGTTAGTTTACTTTTGAAAACACCATTTAAAAGGTGTTTAAATTGTATAACTTTGCAATAATTTAAACGACATTGTAAGTCCTAACGTTTCCTAGTTTCCAATGGTATTCCATTCTTATCTAGGACATAGTGTACATAACAAATTGAAAAAAAGTTTTTATCAAAAACTTCCTACTACAACTAGCTATACCTATCGGTATTCTAACTTTACAAGAGTAATGCCAAATATTTGTTAACAAGTTAATTAAATCTTAAAATGATTTGTTGGGTTTTTCTTTTTTTTATGCAAAAATATAAGTTTCAGAATAGTTTTACAACATATTTTTTCCAATCTTGACTAAGAAGTTAAAAATAAGTGGTATTATACCTACTGAAATACCTAGTAAGCGGCCCAAGCAATCACAAAAAAATGTTTTTGTTTTTGCTATATGAACACCTGTTTGTGTAGTTTCATACATATCAAACGTTTCTTGAACGTTGAAGGCAGGCCGTTGTTATACCATTAAATTATAAAGCATATGATTGGCCGAAGACGTATGTGAAGGTCGTAATGTTTGTTAGTGAATAAAATTATATAATTTTTTTTTTAACAGCGATGCCAAAGTGAGAATTTCTTCTCATACTATAGGAGAGATAAAGATATATATAATCTAATTAATATTTTTTTTATAATAGATACGTATACTTTCGCGGTTTCCAGAAATTTATAAATTTTAACACACACTTTTTTGTATTTGATTAAAGTCAAACAACATAAGTGTATTTTCAACAATTCTTCTTTATTGAAATGATTTACAAAAAGAAATATTCCAAATTTAATGGTGTATTACAGAAATTTGCTATTTACATAATAAGTAGTAGGTATAACCAAATTTAAGTTATGAAAAATTTTATATATATTATACAATGGTTTTAGGTAAATCGCGGGTTGGTATTCGAATTTAGAATATATTTTATGTTTATTACGTTAATAATAATAATACAATAATTAAAGTGGTAGCAAAGAATAATAATTAGGTATCATTGTTGATAGTGCGGTTATAATAAAAATAAAGTGCTACCATTAGTTAAAAAAGATTTAAGTAGTTTAATGCTTATTAAAAATTAAGTGAGGTTCGGTATTGAGGGCCTTTCTAAAAGAATTATGAAGATAGTGCGAATATAATAAAAAGAAAGTGCTACAATTAGTTCAAAAAGATTTCAGAAATGTAATATTATTAAAAATTAAGTGAGATTCGCTATTGAAGGACTTTCTAGAAGAATTATAGAGGTAGCAAAGAATAATAATTATGATTGTAAATTGCGCGAATATAATAAAAATCAAGTGCTACAATTAGTAAAAAAATATTTAAGTAGTTTAATATTATTAAAAATTAAGTGATGTTCGGTATTGAGTTTCTAGAAGAATTATGAAATTTTCAATGGCCAACCAATTAGGAATACAGTTCAACTGTAAAGGTCGCTTCAACAAAATGGTTTTGAAAACACAACACTTTTGAGCACTATTTTAGGTAAGTAATAGGTGTAAGCAAACGGCTTAAACATATTTGATATTTACACAGGGTATAAAATTAGTGCGTTAAGATCCATTTACGCATTATTTACCACCATATTTGCAGAAAAATGTTATAAATAAAAATTATGCGCCCTATTAATGTACATATTTTTTAAAATAAGTATATTTCGTACTCGTTTGTACTCATCAGCCAGCCACACCACTCGATATTTTGCTTTTAGAACACTAATAAAAATTAGATGATAAAATTTGAAAAAATTCACAGGAAAAGCATTTAAAATTGACAAATTAATGCAATGAATTTACTGGGTGTTTGGTTTACTGCACTCAGAAAATATAATTTTAGAATAAAAGTAAATATCTTTTACTTTTGCCTAAAAATGTATAGAGTATCTATACGCTTCTAGCAAAAATAACATTACATTCTAAATATTTATAATTATATTATGTTAATACCTATGTATACATTTTTCAATTCAAAAGCAGCCAAATTGAACTTTCCCGTGCACCAGAAAAATGATTTGCAAGCATTATTTATGTATTAGATTTATGATTTATTGATTTTTTAAATTAATTAAAATTCCCTATCGTAAGCGGTTAAGAAGCAGTCAAAATTTAAGCATAATTCTATATTTTATTCTTCTTAATATGTGAAAGAATTATTTGTTCCTTAATTTAATTTTCTATTTGTTATTAAAAAAAATGTTCCTATGTTTAGAATAAATTACATATTTATAGACAATTTGTTATCTTACATTTTACACAGTGATGATTCTAGAACATTTTGTTATAATTATATACAACAAAAAATGTAAAGTGTTTTTATCATAATAAAATAACGGACAAGGTTCGATGCTAAAAGTATGTCTCCAACATCCTAAATCGTTAAATCAAAAAGTTGGATTGCTGGTTGTAAATATATTAAAAACAAATCAAAAATCCGTTTGTTTTTTGTGTTATTCAATATTTTTATATAAAATATTGTCAAAAAGAAATTACAAAATTATTCGATACAACGTAAGTTTCGGCGACAGAAAGCGTTCGCCGAAACGTGCATTATTGTATCGTATAATTTTGTAAGTTATATTTGACCACAATATTCAACATTAAAAAACACCCAAATGTTTATATTTTTTGTTTAACTATTTAACAAAAAGGGCATTATTTTTTCATCAAACTTTTGTACCAACCCAACAATGGAAATCTGGTAGTGTTATTGATTTATTCCATACATTTTATCAACGTATATTTCACGTTACAAAAATATATAAAAGCCACATTAAATAACGTGAAATCAAACGTTATTTAAACATTTCTAAAATGCGTAATTAATACGATTACATAAACGTTACTTATTAGCTTTTAAAAAACAATAAATGCTTGTATATGTAATACATGCATTTGACGTTTTTTAAAAGCTAAGAATTAACGTTTGTGTGTCACTGCTTATAGCTCCATTTTCCATATTTTACATACTTAATATATAATTATTAGAAATTACAATAAAAACTATAGTTGTCACCTTTTTGTCAAAATTAAAAAAGCGTATGTTCTACTATTCATAGTAACGAAATATACAAGGTATAGGTAAGGTATATTTATAATTAATATAAATAAAATGAGTATTCTTTAGAATAGTAATTATTGATGAATATTATATATAATTATATATATATATATAATATATATATTGTAACTGCAGTTGTGGAAAAAATGTTGTATGTAATATGTGTGCAAAGAAATTTCGCGCATTCAACAGATATTTTGACTCAGCTGCGCGTCGTCAAAATAAATTTCTGTTTCAATGCGCGAAATTATCCTTCGCACACTTATTATATAAATAACTATATCGAATACTCCTCGGGCCTTGATAAATACTCAAAATTTTGTCATAAAGTCCTTCAAGCAACAACACGCTTTCGGCATTCTCTATGACAAAATTATCTCGGTATTATCAAGACCCTAGAGGTATTACTACTGATAATCCCCATTTATTGCCCAACAGCATAATTTTTTTTTAACATCCTTCTGGTCCTCCACTCGCACACCTCGGTACTCACTTAGGCTCCCGGCGTGTACGAATGGCGTACTTCAGCCCTGAAGGCTTATTTTACCTTTTCAGGACCATACTGCACTCACTATCATTCATACTATCACACAACATTTATTCTTCGCTTAGATGGGCCACCGTCAGGTACCGTCTATAATGAACCCCCTAACGGTCACCCACCACGCGACATTCATTCTACAACCTAGATGAGTCACCGCCAGGTCCGTTTTTAATAAACCCCCCAGACGGTCACCCATCCAACTTATAGCCGCGCTCCACAGAGCTGCACTTCGACGGTCGTCACTATATGATCCCGTCTAGGCTACCCGGCCCGGCAACAGCATAATTACCAATTAAGTTAAGTACCTACCCGACAAAATTACAAGTACAAGTTACAAGTTTTGAAGTGGTAATAAATATGTTGAACTTTGTGATTTTTTTTTGGACACCAGTCGTGACCCTTTTTGAAAATATAAAATATAGATTATAATTATTTAGATCTAACATCAGACACTAACGTAGCCATAGCTCTACTAAAAGCAAATCCCACTCATCTACTCTATTACATTAATGCAACTGAAACAAAGAGAAAACCGACAGGAAACAAAATGAAAAATAATAATAAAAAAGTACCTATCCCACAACAATATTGTGCTTGTATGCAGATTTTCTCCGTGGGATTATTAAGAGATAAACCATAATGGTCCAAAATAGAAATTTATTGTGATTAGGGGGCAGGCTAAGAGTGGTTTCTGCTACAGTAGAGCATTAGTGGATAATGTGTGTGGTGATGTGGAATATGTCGTCGGTTAATTCCGGTAACAATGCTCTTTGTCAGTGTCAGAATGTAGCGAAAAGGACGTGCGGTTTTGAGGTAGGACTTTGTAGTGTACAAACTGCAATTCGCTTCAGTGCAGTGGAGAGAAGTAAGGTAAAATTAAATTAGACCAATCATTAATATTTTAACAACGCACACGTGTTGAAATATCAGATATTTTCTCTAAATTTCTACAGGGTTTCTGTCTCTGACGAAAACGATTGATTTCAGCTTGTATAGTGCTCCTGGCTCTACTCAAGACATTTGCAATGTACCTGTTAAAGTAGTAAATAGCAAATGCACTAATCGTAATAAGGCAGGTTGTTGCTTGATTTATCTACAGGGTAGTCAGAAATTTTGAGCAAAATGCAACTTTTGGTTGTTCTCACACTGTGTTTTTCAGAAATGTATATCAATGCTTTTTTGGGTCCTTAATGTGCTGAACGTTCACTGTTTAATTCTAATTTAACACTGTCCAATAGAGTATATAATTTTGCAGTTTCATCAAAATGAAAAACCTTGTACTTGCTGTCTATATAGTCGCCTAGTTTCGTATTGCATGAAGTTAAACGTCGGTTTAAGTTTGAGCGACAAAGATAAAGACGGTAATAAAGACTCAGTCATGTGTCAAACACGGCTTTGGGAATGGATTATTATTCAAATGCCCGCCGGTCTAATTGCATAAAACAAGACACGGGACGCAAAGGAATTTAGTCAAGGCTGAATGCTTTATTGTGGGTGTTGTTTCAGGAAATTATTGAGTAGCATTTGCATGTAATTATTAATTCAGATATGATAATATATGGGGAGATTTTAATTTGGTTGTGTTCTTACAAAGTTTGAGAATACCTCACACACAAAAATGCATGTTAACTCTGTGTTAAACCTAACTCTTAAAAACCTTTAGCGTTGCGCGCCGAGAGCAAAAAAACCACTGGATGGTGCTTTTGACATGACTACATTTTATGCATTTGCTAATGCTAAATACGCGATAGCTTAGAAATTGTGTTCATTCATAAAAGCCAATCGATGAGACATCGATGGCAAATGATATGCAGAATGCAATAAAATTTTGCGAAAAGTAAACGAAAGGTTAGCAATCGGACACCATTTTACTTATCGAATTTAAATTGCGAAACATAACCACAAACATTACAAAATAATTATATATATATTCATAATATTTATGTACTTATGCCTGTTGTTTTTGTGGTTTCTTGCGCAACATGCAATTATGTAGTAAATCGAAATTTCATATGAATTTAGCAATATATTCTAAAATGTAATTGATACCCAAGAATTACATGCCCAATTACAAAATGGTAACTATTGTAACGAAACCCTATTGCTCCGCCTATGTGCTTGCATCTGCACACCAAGTTTTTATGTTGTATACTATCCCTATTCATATCTACACTATTTGTTTAAAATTAATTGGCTGAAAATATTTGAATATCCACTATCCAATACGAAATACCAACCGCACGAGTTGATTAAGACAGACAATCGTACATTTGTCGGACTGGGTGTTAGGTAATATTTACGGAACTTTCTTCTTCTTCTCAAGTGCCCTGTCCTCCCAGAACATTGGCGATCAGTCGCATGATCTTCACTTTGTCCACAGCAGACCTAAACAGTGTCGTAGTGCTTACTCCATACCACTGGCGAAGATTCCTGAGCCATGATGTTCTTCGGCGACCAGGACCACGCTTTCCCTCTATTTTTCCTTGAATGACTATATGAAGCAATTCATATTTCGGATTTCTCATTACGTGGGCAAAGTACTCCAGCTTTTTTCTTTTTATGGTATTAACTTCTACTACGGATGTTTCAATCTGTCTCCACGTGGTTTCAATATTATCTTCATTTATTGTTAGGTTAATACTACCCAATCTTGAGTTCAATTCCGCTTGGACTTCTGTTCTCACTGCTGGCTCTAAAAGCTTTCTCGTGTCTATATGCTGTAGGGCCTGATGTTTTTTGTGCTTCTTCAGTTTCATTTTTAATGTAGCGGCTAACAGTGAGTGGTCTGTGAAAACATCTGCACCAGGGTAGGTCTTAGTATTTTGAATGGTGTTCCTGAATCTTTGTATTGTAGCATTATGTTATTTGAACATCATTTTGTTTATTTTTAGTTGTTGTTTATTAATAATAAACCATATCCAAGTCGGATTCAAAAGAAATTTACGACACTCGCCTTCAACCTTGTTTTCCCGTTTATGTATCGCAGTTACCTTTTAAACAAATCAAGGTATTTACTCTTCAGATAACGCATTCTTTGAAATGTTCATAAAACTGAATGCCCGGCGTATAATGTGGAACTACTTCTTCAAAATAGTCTTCATTCCGAATTCTTGCTTGTCATTTTTTTTATTTATCGTAATGGTAAAGGTTTGGCAAGGTTACTAGCAATATTTTTAAGATTCATAATAATTGGATATGTTGTCGGTTTTCTTTTAATAAAATAAAAATTAGGTAATACAAATAAAAATTCAGAAAATATCCTAACCTAACTAATAACCTTCAGTGCATTCAGAAAAACTAATCATTTATATATTTTGCATGAAGCCATTGACTCGTAAATCCCGTCCAAATCCACATGAAGCAGAGAACAATAATCAGCACTGTCAATCAAAGAAATTATCTTGAAATCATCAGCGTAAAAAAGTAAGTAGTTGGTTATAAGTATCATTACAAATGTCATCGATAAATCATAAAAATCATCATCCTCAGCATTCATTTGCTAACGAGTATGAATTACTCCAACCCAGGGATTTCTGTTGTGAACCCTAAGATGGCTAAACAGACCGATTCTGGAGCCGGAATTTTCGTCACAAAATTGACACACCCAATCACCACCATTTACCGGCTGTTGTAGGTCGATGCGTTCCCTCTCTTTTCGATGCTGTCTCTTCGCGTCCTCATGCCTTCGACGCTGTGTAACAAAATAGAACCCGCCACTGACCAACTTACAGATTATTTAATCCTAGAATACATGGGTGACACGTCACTTCTTTCTGAGAATTTCCAATTTCTAACAAGTTCTTGTATAATTTATATTTACGATAACATGAAATATTCCCATAGATTTATCTAAGTGTAGACGCTCTTATTTTTTTCTATATATGAAAAATAAATACAAACGGACCCTTATATTATGTTTTACGACAAACATATGGGGTCTGAAAGGGCAGACAAGTTATCTGCATCGAAAAAATTAAAAGCTTTTAAAATTATTCATGTTCTTAAGATAATATTTTTTTTTGCTATCTTATTTCCTTTGTGCAACCTTTTATGAGTGAAAAAAGTTGCAAATAATTATTAGATAACAGTGTTGCCGATTTGCTCAAGAATTGCTTTCCTTAACATTGTCGACACGTTTATAAATTATTTAAATTAAGGAATAAGTTGTAATAATCGATGGAATGTTGATATTAATTACGAAGTTTTTTTTTTGCTTCCCAATTTCTGATTCATCCAGGGAAATGAATCTTGGGCAGTCTTTTTTCAACCGAGTTAAAGTCTTTCGTTGCATTTACGAGATTATATTTTACTACTAATGGAGTTTTGCTATATGGCGGCAGAATATACTCGGATTTACAGTGAAGGAAATATCTGCATTACGTCGAATCATAGTTAGTATAATTTAAGTATCTTTAAGCAATCATACCAATTAAATTGAATCATATAGAAATATTATTAATATTTGCACGAAATTAAACCTCGAGATTCAAGTCAGTCAGTTCTAAATATTTTTTTTGCAAGCTGTTGTAAGATTTATAATTTTCTAAGTTCATTTTCTTGATTACTAAAAATTCTTTTACTTTACTCTTTGCGATTTTATTCAGAAGTTTATCAAAGCTGAATTGGTATAATTGCTTTAATTTTTATTTTAGTTTCCTGTTTTCTTTCTTTTTTTATTATTAATATGAAGTAACTGAAGGTATTTGAGTGGAAATCAATATAGTTATTCGTAATTACATCGATTTCGATTATACATAATTTTTATTAGGATTGAATATAAGTTTAGAGTTAGAGCTTTTATTTGATTATCAATTGTTGATTATTCTGTGTTTTAATTTATAGTTAGATTTTCTTTTTAATAATCATTTCTTTTCTTTTTCATTATTAATTTTAATTAAATATATAGTTGATTACCCCACAAAAATTTGAGTTTTATTACGAGGGGGAAACAAAATGAATAAATCTTGAAACAGTAGTGTTAAACAAGATTGAGGTGTTGCGAACAAGGCCAAAGATTGCTGTGTCATCTAAAAAAGGTTTGATTAGCTATTAGTTGTTTGTTTCTTTCACTTAATAATTTGATTCTTTTATTATTCTTTTGATTATCTTTAATTTTCTTCTTTTGCTCATTATTGTTCATAATTCGCAGGCTTGAGAGAAATTACTTTCTTTACTTAGTTTTGTTCTGAGTCTTTAAGAATTGTGCAACATCTAGATTACCGCTCGTTAAATATTAATAATTGAATTCGAACCTAGTGGTTAAATTAATTTTCTTATTAGGGTATAGACGGGTTAATACTCTCTGTATTCATTATCCTTTCTATATATAACTCCGGTTAATTGATTTGCTACAGCTGCTCCTCAAAAACTTGATGGCCCTCGTAAATGGTACGCCTCCATCTCGGTCGGTCATTTGCGATCTGTTCCAAGTTGTTCTTTAAGTACCCAAGTATGTGTAATTATTGATTATATAAAACGGACCTTATATACTCGCAGTCCATTACCAAGAGTAGGTGTTAAACAAACGCCAATCCGTGATATGACACATTTTAATTAAAAGCAAACTAGTGAGTAACTTATGAAATAGCCTAGATTAACATAAAACTCTAAAAACTCTTAAACACAACCTGATCTATGTTTGGATGCTAGACATATCTCATAATCGCATTTAGTTTGTTGGGTTTACCCTCCAGGGACCCGTTTTAGGCGAAGCGCAAATTTTAAAGTTTCCTACTGAAAAACGAACAAATGGAAAACGCAGGAGAGAGAGAGAGAGATGAGACACTCTAAATTGAGTTAAAGTATTATGTTTCTGTGTGGCTTTATAAGTTTAAATGGTAAATCAGAAACGTAAGTAACCATTGTTTTACGGATCGGGGCGATGCGGAATACGAAATCGGATTTGAAGGGGGCTAGGAACAAGTAATTAAAGTTGCAAAAGAAGCGGGTGAGTTTGTGTGTCAACAATTTATATGCTTCGCTTTCCCAAATATTCTGTGCTTGTTGTGCGAATTCAATTAATAGATTTTATTCAACTCTAGTTACGTTCCAACTATATTACAATTTTTATTGCTTAATCAAAAACGTTAAGCCTCAACTTAAGGTCTCAAGTTGTATAGTAATCATTTTTTTAATAAAACTAGCTTAAGAAATTCGCAAGGTCCAAGATTGTGGAACAATATTTAGTAGCAACGCTCTACTGGCCATCGACACACAATATCACGCAATTTACGTTTACTGTAAATAATGGCCTAAATGTCTAGAGGCTGTCGGCGGGAAGATCTCTGAAGACTACTTTGCTCTCAACACGGATTGGTTGAGCACAGAGATTGTTGATACTTTTCTCTCCAGTCGTCATTCATCAGCATTCACTCTCTAACGAGTATAAATTATTCCAACTAACTTCCACTATCATGAAGTGTGGCCCGTTGTCATGCTTTAGGATGATCTGCTAAGGAACACTGTAAACTAGTGAGATTGTGCGTAGAGCGTGTAAACATCACAACTCGCTTCACTAGTGCGATCTTTTGGATCTACAGGTTAACCTTGGAGTTGATTACATCCTTGGTCATTTTCGTCAAATCTTTCAATGAATTAGTCTGGGCGATCACGTAGGATTTTGGTTGACTCGCCAGTCCAGTTCTATACCTTCTCATAATTTACTCTAAAGTTATTTGATCCTAATATAATGTCAAGGTTATGCTGCAGTATAGACGCATAATAAACAGCATGAATGTTTAAGGCAAATTTATTCCACTACTTTTACTATTCATTGTGGAAGAATGTATATTATATTATATGGATCAGAGGGATCTTAAGTAATTTGTCCTAGTTTCACGAGTTACATGGATAATTGTGTGGCAGTCCATAAAACCCGAGATTTAGTATATTATACACTATGGAAGGCAAATAGCTTTTGGTTGTATTGTTTAGTTTATAGTGAAACTAAAATTTAAGCTCAACTTCTCATTGTGTTCTGGTTTAACACGCTATATGTAAGGTGACAAAATTCGGTTTGCTTTTTGTAATGTACATATATTATTTAATTTTGAAGACTACTGGAACATTCTGCCATATACAGGGTGTTTCATAATATGTGGGACGCAATTAGAGAGGGATGATAAGGCATATTAAATTTGCTTTTCAATTTCCTAGAAGCATATGCCGAAAACGCTTTGTGTCGTGTGATTTGTCCGTCCAAGGGTTGGCTTCAGTTCCTCGATTGAAAGGATTTCTGGATGTTTGAAGAACCACTCCGAAACAGAACAACTCAGTCTTTCGAAAATCACAAACTGACTTTGGCAGCGCTGTTGCTAAAGACCAGGAGAGACTATTTAGCACATCCTCAGCTACAACAATTAAAAAAGAAAACCATTAAGAACTTACACGTTAACAAATCCCTAATAGCAATAATTTTATACAATTATTAATCGTTTTGAAAGTATAACCAAACAAAACAATGATTTTAGTTAATGTCAAAGGATATAATGAAATGTTTTAGCAGTAGATGAACATATAACCCACCTTTATGAATCAAACAATTCAAAGGAAACACCAAACATTTAATTTCTTGTGGTTTTTAACGACGAATTTAGTCAATATGAGAAATTATTATAATAATTTCGTTTAAACACTGATTCTGTGTATTGATTTATCACAAAATTGATGGTTTTCATAAAGAGAAACGAGAAATAATATTAATATTTCAAAGCAAGATAAAAATAAATAAAATTTACATTTATAGCGGAAAGGCGGGTAAGAGTTCGCATCGGGCAACAGTACGCGGTTGATTTCTATCATGAACTACAAAACATCCGGCAACGCGGCATATAACGTATACCGACTAATGTTATTTACACGTGTTCTCACAAGATCTTCGCCATCGGAGGTGTTTTTTCCGAAAAAAAGTACGGAAACTTATATTTTTCAACTTCTGATGTTTATATACCAGTTATTATGTCACAACTCTTTTACTACTAGGAAATTAATTGATTCGAATTTTATTTAAGAATAATCATTTTTTTGAGGTTAATTGAGCAAAGAGTACGCAGACAAAGAGTTCGCATGCGTATTCTTTGGCGGCTTCTGACTCTTCCTATTATAAGTTTGAAAAATAAATAAATAAACCTCTTCTTAAAGCAGAAAGAACAGCGAAAAAAAGAAAGGGGAAGAAATCAGAAATTTTAACAGATTCGCCCTACAGAAACGAGTTGGCAAAGCAGGTGGCCAGCAGAGCAAAAGGTGTAAAAAGAAACCTAACCAAAACAAAAAGTGGGAAAAAAACGGCAGCTCAGAATATTATTTGTCCAAGATGCAACGAAATTCACGAAGATCCACCCTATGCAGACTGGATTCAATGCGCCATCTGTAAAAGATGGTATCACAAAGACTGCACAACATATGCAGGATTAGGAGCCTTCAACCGTGATCAGTGCGGGAGTGAATCTGAATAAATTCCTAATTAACATCCATGCGTACTCTTAGCGTTAGCTTTGCGGACTCTTTGCGTGTCCCGCGGCTAAGAGTACGCATATGCAGTTTTTTGTTTAATGAGTTGATTTTATTTTATTTTTTAAGAGCTTTGATTTTTTTGTTTTTCGATGTGTTACTGATATTATATGAGATGCCATTCAGTGAAGTGTATGTTTTTGTTTTTATTTGTATGAATTTAATTAATATACATATGTTTCATCGACTATGAGAAGGCTTTTGATAATGTAAGACACGAACTCCTGGTAACATATCTTCAAGAACTTGGATTGGACAACAAAGATGTAAAACTGATTGCGAATCTATACTGGCCCCAGACAGCTCAAATACGACTTCAGAACTCAGTAACAACAGAGGAATTTGAAATAAATAAAGGAGTCAGGCAGGGCTGCATTCTATCCCCAATGCTCTTCAACCTCTACGTGGAAAGGGTTTTTGCTGAGATAGTACCTGAAGGACCCATGGGTATTATAGTTAAGGGTATTCCAATTAATAATATACGCTACGCGGATGACACCGCAATAATATCCGATAATGCCAACAATCTGCAAACCCTACTAAATACTGTCAATGAGGCAAGTCAACAGAGGGGCCTAAAGATTAACATCACTAAAACGAAATTTATGGTCATATCTAGAGATATCGTACCAAACGTAGATTTACAACTCAATGGAGAGCAAATAAGTTTAAATACTTGGTGTCTGTGGTGGACGACAAGTGGAACCCGGAACTTGAAATTAGGTGCAGGATAGAACAAGCAAGAACAACTTTTCTAAAACTAAAAAAATTCCTCACCAACCGGAATTTAAACTTCCAACTCAGGTACAGAATGGGTAAATGTTATGTGTGGTCGGTTCTCCTATACGGAGCGGAAGCGTGGACCTTTAAAGCGGTTTCTATCAACCGAATTGAAGCATTCGAGATGTGGATTCTGAGACGGATGCTAAGAATGTCGTGGACGGAATACGTCAGAAACGATGATGTGCTCAGGATGGCTGGTTTGGAAGACCGAGAGCTCTTCGAACACATTAAGAAGCGGAAGATATCTTACCTGAGACACATTGTACGGGGATAGTGATACGAATTCCAACGCCTGATACTACAGGGAAAGATCGAAGGTGGAAGACGAGGCATTGGAAGGAGGAAATTGTCCTGGCTTAGAAACATACGCCAGTGGATGGGAATAAGCGACTTCCAGTCGCTCCAAGAAGCCGCCATAAATAGAATCATATTATAAGAAAAACGGAGGACGCTTTACGCAGGAATCTGCATGGCAGCAAAAGAAGAAGAAGATTTAATATACCTTTACTAAGGCGTTACTGAAGAAATCATGTAAGCGCGCGAGCCTGCATCCAATTTGAAGCCGAAACTAGTGCCAAATTCAAATTTTATTCAAATTTAAAAATGAAAAAAAATCTCATAACATATTATGGACTTTTTGAAAAACGCTGTAGATCTAATCCAAATACCTAATTATTAAAATCGTTTGATATTCTTCTCGAATAACAAGAAAGTAGTTAATTAGTATATTATGCAACGATCATGTAATGATGGTTATTAATACACGAGGATGAACCGAGATATGAAACGAGCCGAAGGTGAGTTTCGTATGGTTTGTGCGAGTGTATTAATAACAATTACATCAGAGTTGCATACGTAATTTTTTCTACACCCGATAAATAATGAAGAACTATAAACATATTTATATTTGAATTGTCAAACGTCAAATGCACAGGATCCTTGATGACGGGTATCGAAAAAGTATATACTATGTTTATCACAACAAAACAAACAGAATGACATATACCACTATTCCTTCCAGTTTTAAGCCATGGTAGACTTCATGTACGCCATGTTACTTAATCCACGGATTTATTCTGTTAGGTTATCTCTGTCGTATATCTCTTCCCCAAAAAAAGGGTCTTCTCGAAGCATACTAATAGTAAACCTCACAGATTGCGCGCTGATAAATAGGTGTAAGGGCTATTTATACCGAGAATATCTGCTATTTGGTATAAGGGAAAATGTTGTGTAAACACATTGTGTTGGTCGTAAGCAAAACGATATTTCAATTACCTTAGGCACATCTGTTGTCATAAAGTTGTTAATAATTATTGATTTTATCTTTTTCGATGCCATTAATAAATTATGGTTCTGTCATTTTTTTATTGCAGAAATCGGCTGTTTTTTTTTAACACAAATTCAACTACTTAAAAGGCTAAATATATCATTTTTACAGTATAATTTTTTGCCCCATTTTCTACTATATGTATATAAACGCCTAGGTAAACAAGGTTTTTATGCTGCATTTTGTAGGTTACCTTATATCACAACTATAATAGATAATGAGCCAATTTTTCTGGTATATTTGGGGAATATAGCTATATGTTTTTGTGTCATATTTGACTCCTTTTTACATGATTTGTCAAACGCCTGTGGGAACTAATTGTTGTGTGACATTTTTTAGGTTATATTATATCAAAAGTATGAAAAATTATTCCATATCTCGAATAAGTTTATATAGCATTTTTTTTTATTTTGACCCCTTTTTTACTATTTGAGGACGCATATGTAAGCAAGTGTTTTATCCAGAAATCAAACACGTCTGCTCTACAAATGTTCGAATTTAGAACAAAAATTTGACAATTAGCCAGGAATATTTCGGAATATCAATATACCATCATCAGTGGCTTTACAAATAATCTTTCCAAGTAATAGTGGATTCAAACATGTATACGTAGGTTTGCTGTAAAGAAGAATAAAATTAACAAAAGCAAGATAGTTATTTAAAGGGCTGTCTTACCATTTTATGAAAAAGTTTAAATAGACGAAAGTAAAATCAATTAAGTTAAAGTCTTTCTAATCTTAATTTAAAATATATAAATTTAACGATTCTATCGGGGCTATCCGTTCCCATGCCTTTTCTAAGCACGCGTCATCAATATGAGAATCGAAAACAATGGGACGAGTAGGAATGCCTTAATAGTAATTTTTTGCAACTCAAATCGCATAATTTCCCGTATTATTATTATTGATCCTCGGTAATAACCTCCGAAAATCGAGAAGTGCCAGAGCAACTGTTTCTTTTCTGTCAACAGCTTGTATAATATCATCCAAAATTTTAGTTAAAGTTTATTTAAGTTATTGATTTTGAATTAAAGATCGATACATAGCAATCCACATAGGAAGCAAGGCGCTCCAAGTTGTTCTTTCCATCTAAGCCACACTTCTTCATGTTAGTCTTAAGAACATCCTTGTACCTCTTTTGCTGCCCTCCCTGATTTCGTGAGCCGACATACAGCGGTGAAGCGAAAACATTCGATTCACCTGGCTTTGTTTTTAAATAATTATAAGAATAAACAAAAGCTCTCCGAATTCACTTTAATAGGAGTTTTACTTTTCGACAAAAAAAAAGTGTTCTTGTGGAAATCCCGAATATTGCTTCGTTTTTCCAAGAACCTAAAACGAGTTACCTATAATCGGTCAGCGTTCTAAACACTTTATCGTTTTATCATTTTTAGACGTCAAAGTAACATAATTGAATAATGAATAAAGAATTAGTTTTGACCTAAGCTATCATACTACGATTAAGCTGTTTTAAGCAGATATTTTTAATGCTACACGTTATGCAAACAAGCGGCTTGCAGTAAAATAAATGACAAAGACAATAAAAAAACTATGTGGGCGTAGCGTATAAGCAAAATTTAAAAAATGGTGTATTTTAATAACAATAATAATAATAGTTTATTGACGATAATAACCATATTTACAAAATACATCGTAATTATTACATCAAAGAACAAAACAACATCATAGAGTACTAACAGGTTACAAAGTTCCGAGAACTCTTCAAAGCCATCGTTGATGGTATTTGTCTAGGGCTTTAAATGCCTCCGATAAGTGGTCCAAGGGTCACGGCTATACGTGAGGGTAGGAACTACAACATCATCACACACTCGCAATTTAGTTCGAACGTCGATGTTATGATTATCAAAGCCTCTCGTCCTCAGTCGGTCAAAAGATGCTGAACTGCATCATCGATATTTGCGTTTGGCGCGAGAATGCTGCCGAGGTAAGAGAAACTCTCGATGTTCTGAAGTCTGTTTCCGTTACCTCGGATATGTGGTTGGACAGACACAGTGTTTGGTGCAGGCTGGTAGAGAATCTGTGTTTTCTTCAAGCCCGATACTCCTGTATGCGCTGTTAAATGCGTTTAGTATAAATATATTGAATATCCCCATTTGTATTGTAACAAAACACCACGCCACTGATACTAACGTACACATGGTTTCTTAATTTGTATACTATTTGGGTGGTTCTATGGTTATTTTCTCTTAGTTTTTATAGGGATATTATAAGTATCAAACGTATCTGGGAAATCTAATATATTTTGTGAATATTATTTTAAATAGATTGTTACCAAATGTTTCTAAACTGTCCTTTGAGTCATAAAACTTACGGGAACTTAAGGGTCTGTTTTCATTTATCCTATAGTTTATTGGTATGGGTTTTTCGAAAATCAATAAACACTCTGCAAGTACATGAAGAACAAAAATATAACTCACCCTGTAGTTGCATTTTATAGGGGTATATTTTCAATGTTTCTTTCTTGTGGGCTTTTTGATTCCATCCTTTTTCAAAGCAAAAGCATTTTTATGAAGCGATTTGGCAATGCAATTGGACTTTCCAACGGCAGATTCGTTCTAGCTTTGGTATTGTCTACACTGTAAAAAAAATCGCGTAGAATTTTACACGAAAAGTGGTCTATATAAGTCCACACCATTTCGTGTATATTCTACACTAAGATTTGTGGTAACTACCGTCTACAATTGACACAAACCAGTGTTATAAATAACACACCATATTGTGTAAATTTTACACCAATTCGTGTTAAAAATACAATGAGCAGTGTAATGTACTTCATTTATCCGTGTTAAATTTACACTAAACAGTGTTAAATAGAGTACACTGAAAGGTGTAATATATTTATCTACAGTAGGTATTAAGTATAGAAAAAAAAAACAATATTGGATTATTTTTACACTTCTTTATTATATTCAAAAACACATAAAATATTTGACTCATATCACAAAGCAACTTATGCAAAATATCAAAAATATACAAAATTGCAACAGTACAACTGAAACATTTTTACGTAAAAAACAACAAACTACTTACGTAACGTATCGTATACATTTAAAAATAGTATCTAAATGAAAACATATTTTGGAACTAGATACAAAATGGCATATTTAGTTAAAGCCATAGTAACATTATAGCGTTCTTTGTACTTTAAACACTTAATGAATCACGTTTCTCAGTCACTAATAAGTTTTACGTATTTTCTCACAAAATTAAATTGAATTTACAAGTTAATATATCACTCATTTTATTTGTTTTATAAGACGTTTTAAGTTTTAACCCTCTACGAGACTCAGTACTTAATTCTGTACATGGACGAATCATAAACAATCTGGAACTCCGTCGGTGACGCCAGACAAACGACACGCGCAAGCGCCAACTTGGACTTATCATATTTTACACTACAGGGTGTATAATCGTTCATTGTGCAGTGTAAATTTAAATATTTTTAGTGTAACAGTAATGCGAGTGGTGTATAAAATAACACAGTGTCTGAGAAAGTAATACGTGCAGACATACCGCTACTATGCATGCCAGTAGAACATATTGTACAGGACACTCCTAAACATGGACAAACTGTATATTCATAAATACATCTAGGGATGATTTCATAAAATGTGTAATTCTATTTCTTATCTTCACGCGCCTTACTTTTTATGTATGGTACATCGATCGATATGTTTTTATAATTATATATGTACCTAGATTCAAATCTTTTCATTTTTAGATATGTAAAATTATTATCATTATCATTTCGTGTTTCCAATGAAACAGTCAAATATTAAGTAGAAATTATTATTTTATATACATTGTGTTATTTAATAAAGGCCGGTTATCCTGAAAACACATAGTTTTCATTAGTAATAGACTACTAAGTCCACATACGGAACAAGCAAATAACTTGATTTTACACTGTAGTGTGTGAAATATTATTTTACCCAATTTGATTTCGTGACTAGGCCGGCACAATACGAATAATGGTGTAGAATTGTTACACACAAGGCGTTTACCACTCCGTCGTGTGATTATACACGGGATTTTTTTTACTGTGTAGATGTACCAATTGTATAAAGTTAATTAAATATTTTAATTTGTTTCTGGACTTTGATGATTTTACACAGTTTAAGAATTATTTTCTAGTTTTTGTTTTAAAGTATATCAGTATAAAGATAAAGTCTCTTTAATTTTTCATTCTGTAGTGAGTGAGTTTTATAAAGTTTTCTAAAAGTTAATCGACGTAAAGCTTCAGTAAGATCTTTGTTTATTTTTTTTTATTGAAGGCCTTTTTGTTGTTTTCTAAATCAGTTTTAATAAAGATTAAAGTTTGTTTCTTTTAGTAATTGAATTATATTTCGAATAGTAGAATTTAATCTCTGTATAATTGTTAGTTTTCAATTGTAATTCAAAGTTTCGTGTGGGAATTAATATAATTATTCGTAATTATATTAATTTACCTACTTTAAGTTGTACAGTAATGACTAAGATTTTCTTTTATATTTTCAATCTCTTTTAACTGATTTATTATTTTTAGTTGTACATATTTATGTCTTTGTTTGTTGTTCATTTTTATTATTACTTATTATTAAAATTTTGTTGTTTTGAGCCCAAACCCTTGCGTTTTTATTTCAAATAAAGCTTTCGATATCTTGGTGAACAGAAGGATCATTTAATTAGTGATTTTCTTTTAAAGAAATTGTGTGTGAGAAGCAGAGATCCAGAACCATAAAAGGTTAGTTAATTTTATATTATTTCAATACAGATTAATAAAATTAATATTCTTTGTTTGTTCTTTCTTCAATTAAAACTAGAAGTACAAGTCGCTCGTAAAGCTTGAATCGAACCAGTGAGCAATTTGAATAGCATATAGAGGTTCAAATCCCACTATGTTTTCAATTCTAAACTAAATTTTGGACACGTGTCATTACGAAAACATGTTATACGCAGACAAATATAGCTAATTAAGATCAACACTTTAATCAACCACAGAATATGTTGATTACCTAATTTAATTCTATTCCCAGCACTTCTAATCAATTGCCATAACACGAATAAAATTAAAAGGAACAATATTCGCAGCAATCATGATGCCA
This sequence comes from Apoderus coryli, assembly GCA_911728435.2. Lineage (NCBI taxonomy): Eukaryota > Metazoa > Arthropoda > Insecta > Coleoptera > Attelabidae > Apoderus > Apoderus coryli. Next base: position 12,590,430 of record OU452209.1, on the reverse strand, counting down.
CTCGAAAATATTGCCGAACATTATTTTCTAACATCAGCAAATATATTATAACGCGAACGGCTCTCATTAATGACAGAGTCGTTGGGTATAGAATCTAGAGCACAAAGAGTGAAGTTGGAGGATTGCACACAGCTGTTTTATTAGGTAGTTAATTGGAACTCATTAGAAGAACGAAGAGGGAGGAATGCGGCTTTCGGGCAATTTTAGGTGATTACAGCGCTCATATTAATCTTGTTAATGGTAATTTATGTACACTCTAAGGAAAACAGAAAAACAAATTATAATTACACAACATAGGACGCCACTTTTCCTGGTGGAATTTGATTATCATATAGAAGAATCGCATTACTCCTCAACAGCATATATTTTTTTCCAAAATCACACACACACACATCACACGCCAGAAGACTACTTGAAGCAGCCGGCGCGGCGTAGCTTAGGCAGATCCAACCAGCCAGCGACAGGTTCCACAGCCGACTGCACAAGACAACCCCGCACAGTATGCAAGGCCCCTGTGAATGTCGCCGTAGGATTGACAGACACAAGCGACTCCCTCGAGAAGGTCCTCACCGGCAGTAGGGACGTCCAGACACTGTCAACACTCTGTCATAATGCAGCTACGTATCATGCTCTCAGCCTACTATAATTTCGAATTTTAGAACTTAAGTAAAACTATAATCTAAGCTTGTGATATATCAAAATCGAAAAGCTCATAAAAAAATCTTTTCAGAACTACAAAAAACCAGATGGCGTACATAAGAAAATACAAAGTTTATGTAAATATCCCGAAAACAAATAAAGCTGGAATATTATTTTTACCTCCATTAAATTCTTCTAATAAAAGTGCCCTAATAATGTATTAACCATAAAGCCATCCTACCAGTCGTTTACAAGTCTCACGCAAAAATTAAAAATGCAACATTTTGGTTTTCCCTCATTATCTCATATACCACATATTAAACAAATAGATATTCAGGAAAAACTTAGTTTTAACGTTTTTTGCTTTCTAAAAGAGAACTAAATAAAGTTTTATATTTACGGTAAAATATTAGATACTAAAAAGTATCTCTAAATTTTAAGGTCAGTGGTGCACGATTTTGTATATAACCTGCCATGCCCGCTAGTTGCCCAGCAACAACTAGTGGGAAATAAAAAACAGCATTACAATGTACTACAATTTCAAACTATGATTGAACATAATACAGTAAAGGCGAGTGGGCACATGACAGGGTTCGTTTAATGATTAATAACACTGAAATTTCCATGTTAATGAATGTAAAAATCTTGGACTAATTTTTGATTCTAAACTAAGGTTTCGGTCACTTATCAAAAAGATTGTTCAGTCTAGTTATGCAGCTCTCAGAAGTCTCTATAAAAATAGAAAAATCATTAATAGAAAGACTAAAATTCTGCTCTGGGGGTCACTAGTGTTGAGCCATTCAAACTTTGGTGATTGGATATACGGCATGTGTCTTGATTCTAAGTCTCAGAATACAGTTCAAAAAATCCAAAACGCTTGTGTGCGCTTTATTTTCAATTTAAAATTTCGGGATCATACAAGTCATAAATTGCGTGAGCTAAGATGGATGAATATGAAAATGAGGGTTAAATATCACTTGGCATGTTTTGTGAAAAAATTGCTAATTTCGAAAGAGCCCCGATATCTCTTGAACAAATTATCATTACACAACATAACTTAGCTACTAGATACAATTATATGTTTTCAATACCTAGACACAGCACTACCACCTCTAAAAGATCTTTCTCTTATAATGTAGCAAAAAATTTTTAATTATATACCTTTGGAGATAAGAAATCGATCATTATTTTCATTCAGAAGACGATTTTGTCTTTTTATTTGTATCTATAATCTAGTATTCCCACATCTTTTTCCATACTTTTAGTTTACTAATGTTATAATTTGTTATTTTATGTCAGTATTTTAATTTAATTATTTGTAGAAAAATTTTAAGTTTATTGTTGTAACATTTAGCATGCTCGGTAAACCAAACAGCTTTGCTGACCTTCGCCGAGCTTAAAATAAAGGCCTTTATTATCATTATTATTATTATTTAAAGAAATTTCCAATACGATTTCTACTATTTTCAAAGACGCCCTTAACATGATTTCGTCGAGTATAACCAATTATTGTAAGAGATATTATATAACTGTGTAGCTACAACCTATACCTTTTTACTAATTCAGAAGAAGTAATAAAGCTTTTACCAAACTTATCCTAATCCGCTACGACACTATAATATCATATTTCAAATCTGTTTTATCCCACTAAAATGAACGGGACAAAGCGTTAAGAACTGACAAAACCACAGGAGACTCTGAGCAAGGGGAAAAGAATGTAAAAAATATATCCAACGACACAAGTTAATTTAAAATAAAGTCTGATTTATATACAGCAATTTCGTAATTCTTTCACATAATTGCTGAAGTTGGCGACTGGAATTCGTCTTACATTGGTGTAGAAGGTACATACTAATAGAAAATTAAATGTACATTTTTGTTGCTGCAATCATTATTATACAGTATTTGAAATAAATTGTCTTTAAATAAAAAACCTGATGTGCTGTATACCTCCCCGATCTAGTACCGCATTTCCTAAATAAAAAATCTGGAAAAAAAAAATAATTAACACATTTTTTTTTTACTATTTAAAAAATATTCCGCTGCGCCAATGAGGTTTCTGCTTGCAATTTGTATAAAAACAATTTTTATACTGATGAGAAGCGGCCAATGGACTAGGTTGCAGATTTTGAGTGCCATTATTATTATTATTAACACTTAATCTTAGGAAAATCTAGATACTTACTTTAGTAACATTTCTACCTTTTTTTTACATGAAATAAAAACACTTCGGTACTTGGATCGCCTCGTATATTTATTTCTGATTCATTATTAGAGCCAAGTCATTTTATTTTTACACTAGTTGTGACGGTAATTCTTTTTGTACCTCCTATAATCACTGTCGAGAGAACCTGAAACGTGGCAAATAAATTTTGATTGTTTTTGTAGATATTGTAAATAATTAAATATTGGTTACCCAATAAATGCGTTCTAGATTAAACTCTGGATCAGTTGCGTTGGTTTCTCTGGAGATGTTCTAGGGCTCGTGTTAGCCTCATTTTTGAGCACTTAACTGTTGATGACTTATTCGCCTGTCGTACGCGCCGATTCTTAGATATCGATGTGATTGTATTTCTACGAATAGTATGATATTATATTGACTAATTACTACCTGTTTATGGTCTTAACTTTTGTCAATTTTCGCGTTTTCGCCCGCTTTTTGGTAGCATTTATATTGGTTTCGGTTTCTTCGTCAATTTATACTTACGTTACATGATACGGTATTCTGTCTGAGCGTTCTTGTGGTGTATCTTAGCCCTATTGTCTTCCGAACTGTTACGCTTTTGACCTGCAAATTAATTTAATTTTCGTTAATGATGAGGTATTTATGAATGTAAACAAACCTAGCCTGTATTGATTAGTTGTTATGTTCTGTATGTTGAAAATACGTATTGATGAAGCATAAATATGATACCGTATTTTTATCCATTTAAATTGGATATTACCTAAATATTTCCAGCTCTTTGTTCGTTATTTTATTAAAAATAAATAATTAAAATAGTAAATTAGCTTAACCCAAATCAAATTTTACGATATATGTCACTTAGTTGTCATATGTAACTTCCTCCTAATTGGATTTTTGCATCGTTGTGAGATTTAGTTTAAGCTAGTATAAAATATGAAATAGATTTAACTGCAATAATATTTTTGTAAAAATAAAATGAAAATTAAGCTTGGCTAATTTAAGTTTGTGGTTAATTACACGTTTGCACGACGTCACTGATGATGGTGAATATTTTAAAATAAAGTGTGGCATCCGCGGAATTCTCATTTTTTCTTGATTGTTGCCAAATTCTGAATGAATTGCAATCAATGGAAGATGAATAATATGCAATTTTGTCACCCACCATATTATTTTAGCAAAAATAAAATTAAATAAACTTGGGGAAATCTAGTTTGTGTTTAATTAAGCATCTGCGCGTGTATCCGGTGTAAATAGAGTTCGGATTAATTACGCTATTGCGCGTATAATAAGCACGTCGTGGATCATGGCGATAATTTCAAAAAAAGTCTGGCAGCAGAGCATTGTAAGTTAGTATGTTGTTTAAGCGAGTAGATTCTATAAGAATATCAAATATATCTGTTTTCTGTTCTAATGACATTACTCTCATGAAACATTGACAATTTGGGAACTATTTTAAAACTGTTTCCATTCAAAAAAGCTCAACAAAAGTAAACGTTGCATTGTGCTGAATATTTAAATGTATGTTAAAACATATGGCATATTTTACACTTGTTTTGATTCTCAAAAATCCATAACTAACTTTACGCTATTTTTGTTGAAGATTAGTGTGAATTAGAACTATCACGTTTTATATTAGTTTAATTTTTGTAAAACTGTGGCCGGAATCACAGGCGCCCCTTAACAAAGAAACAGTATACAAATATTTAAATCAGTGAACATAATGAACGTCGCGAAGAGCTCCTACTACTTTAACTGGTCTACATTACAAGGATCTGTGCACCACTATACCGCTGTTTCCTGCACACACCTCACCCCTCGCTTAAGAATACAGTCTTATACCAAATTTCGTAATTTCGAACACTAATAGAACGGTCCAAGAATTTGATCTACTGCGCAACGAATTCGGCGCAGTTCACAAACCGGAGATAACTGTCCTTCAGAACTGTTATAATTTGCAAACCCGAATAAAGCTAAAATTTGAAATGTATTTTGGACAGACCTTTTTCCTTATTTTGTTACGTTATTTTCATTTTCCAATAAATCACGAATATTCATTCAATTTTAATAATAATAATAATAAGCTTTATTAAGATTATATAAAAAATATACATCTTATATGGCGAAGTATAGCTGGTTTTTTTCTTCTGAGTTAAAAAAAAGCCGCCACTCAATATAAACCACTAAAAGAATATAAAAAAACAAACAAACAAATTAAAAAAAAATATTCCTATAAAAATAATAACATAAACAATTAAATTTATGAAACTATTAAAAGTTAAAACAATCTCGGTCAATCCACTGGCGTAAATCATCTTTCACTTTTTTTCGAAATCAATTTACACAAAGTGGTATTGTGATTGGTCTGCTATAAGTAAAATCATTGTACAAAGCTTCTTTGAAATAATGCAGCGTAAGAAGATTTATTCATTTATTTCTTAAAGGCATTATGAACAAATTTATCCTTTAAATAGGCTGGCAGAGATTATTGAATCAACCTGATCATAAAAGAAAGAAATAAGTATACAAATAATTTGTGGACATTCAACCTTATCTTTGCAGTAACATGATCATATTTTCTTAGCAAACATAGGTATAAAGCGACAACAGTTATTTATTATTATTTTTTGAAGTCGAAATCAATCAAGTACCGTTAGTCCCAGATAGTATACGATTAAACCTGTTTGATATTTGTGTAAAAAGAATTGTGTTCAACAACCAAACTTCGTTTTTGATTTCATTTACAAGCTTTTAAATATTTCCCTTACAATCGTTTAATTTTTTTTTTATTTTTTTACATTTAATATCTAACGTAAAATATATACTACATAATATATTACCACAAAGTAAAAACATTTGGTGAAATTTATTGTTATCTACGCAGTTTGGATAGACAGTTTAAACGCCATGTGACGCAACTCTCAATTTAGCGCTAGAACATGTTTATATAAAAGATATTTTTGTAAAAACCAACAAGTACAGACATGATAAACCATAGAAATAAGAAACCGTTGTCTTAGATTCCCATTAAACACTTTTTAACTACAGCAGTAATCCGAGCATAATCAAGTACAAGCAACGTATAAAAACCCTGTCCAATTGATTTTGACACATGTTCTTTTATTTTTATTACGACACTGTCTTGTCTCCATTCCATTTCTTTCGGCACGATTGTCATTTTTTTTGTTGGTTGTGTGCGTGTATAGTTAGTCGTTCCTGGCAAGTTTCAGAACTGTAGTAAAAACTTTGCTGCCTTTGGGAGTGTGAGACAGCAGCGTAAAAAATGACTGCTTCTTTTGAGGTTTCTTATTTTTTTCTCTTTCTTGCCTTGACAATGGATGAGTTTCTTTTAATTCGATTTGCCGGTGGTATAATCTTTCGCTCTGCCAATTTATGGAATCAGGGATTTACATTTACATTTACTGTTTGTAATTTTGCAACAGCAAAATATTTGCTTACACCTAAATAAATACGGAATATTTGTATTAACTCGGGGGAGGACTTTCTTCAAGTCGGAGTTTGTTGAGTAACAAAAAGAAATAAATACACAAAAAAAAATACTTTGATGATGTGAGCCCGAGCTTTTCAAATCAACTAAATTTAATAATTAAAATTAATAAAAAAAATGAATAACAACAAAGAAGTAAATATGTATAAATAAAAAAAAAGAATAAAACAATTAAACGAGAATAAAAATTTAGAAGAAAATCTTAGTCATTACTTGTACAACTTAAAATAGGAAAATTAATATAATTACGAATAATTATATTAATTACATACGAAACTTTTAATTATCATTGGAAACTGAATATAATTCAATTACAATATACTTTAATCTTTACTAAGAACTGATTTGGAAACAAAAAGGCTTTCAATTAAAAAGAATTAACAAAAAACTTACCGAAACTTTAACGTCTATTATTATTAAGAAACTTTATAAAAATTCACTACTTCAGAATGAAAATGAAATGGACTTAGTCTCTATACTGGTATACTTTAAAATAAAAACTAAAAAATAATTCTTAATTGTGAAAAATCCAAGTCCAAAAACAACTTAAAATATTTACTTTAACTTAGAAAACACATCTGAACAGAACTCAAGCTAAAACGAATCTAACTTGAAAGTCCCGATTGCATTTCCAAAATCGCCTCATAAAAATGAGAAGTAGGTACTATAGACTAGAAAATGGCCAATAAGAAGGGATCATTGAAAATACACCCTTATAAACTACAAATACAGGGTGAGAGTAGTCTGAAAAATAAAATACATTTTTATGTCGACTGTGATGATTGTTGTTACTTAGGTATCTTATGTTGGAGTTCGTTCAAAAGATTAATCAATCACTACCATTTGTAAAGCAAGAAACAATACGATTTTATAATGTCTTCTCAATCTCCCGAATCAGCGACTGGACAAAAACCCATTGTTTTTTTACTAGCCCTTTATATATATTCTTTGATATGGGAAACCGTGACGCCCTCCAATTAGCTTCAGTATATAATAATAATAGTCCGAGATTTAATTTATATGAAGGTATTTCGATAATGTTCAGTGACCACTCTGTAACTAAAACATCTGGTTATTCTTTCCAATATATGCATTTGTATTTTCGACTGGAAAAAGGTCCTTTTCTAGATATTAAATCTTTGATCACATAGCAAATAGGCACCCAAGATAATATTTTATTACTTACAGGTTGTATAATATTTACAATAAGATTGTAATATTCTTGATACAGAACTTAAAACTTTTAGGAACATTTGGTAACAATCTATTTAAAATAATATTTTCAAAATATTGTATTGCCCAAATACATGTACACGGTAAGACAAAAGTAGATTCTATTTCCAGTCTGTCTTTGTTTTGTTCCAGTACTGCCCCTAATACCAATGGAATTAAGTTTATCCGACACAAAGGAAGGGTCAACCATATCAAAAGCACGAGCAAGGTCAAACAACACCACAACCACCACTTTACCGGCATCCAGAGCATTATAAACGCATTGAACAAATTCGACGCATGCCGTCTCTGTAGAAAATCCCTTTCGAAAACCATGCTGCAACTCACTAATAATATTGTATTTATTCAACAAACTTACAATATTACTAGTGAGGCGCAGGATGGTTTTCGAAAGGGACTTTCTACGCTAGTGAAGTATAAGCTCTGGTTGGCTTGCTTTATTTCGCTGAACTTTTCAGCTCAAACCCCAGCGCGAATCGTTTCTTAATCTGCATTATCAATAAGTTTGTGAAATGGTGATATGCGACAGGAGTTTCTTGGAAATCTATTCCAGATATTCATTCATTTCTGTGGTGACCAAAGCTATGCCACAAATAAAACAGCGACGAAAATAGCAGCAAATATTTCTAACTTATCTCGCAATTATGAAGCATCAAGGAGAATGTAATCCTAGAAAATTAAATATATATAGTAGAGATCAAATCGAACAGTTTCTGAAGCTTTCGACGAACTTTGTCGAAAAAACTCGGCTCTTCGTCCAGCAAATGTTAGGGTTTTTCTAAAGTACGTAACAGGCATATTTGTCACAAATATGATCGAAAGTAAATCATTGGCAAAAATTCCTGCGACTATAGTAAGATTTCTGCCGCTTCTAAATTCAGTCGTCTGTACGGATCGTTGTTCAACGAGCTTGGTTGATAGCAAAAATAGCGACAATTGAAAGCTAGGAATTCTATTGTTCATAAACTGCTTACAGTGGCAACTACGTTAGTACATCTTGTTGTGTGTAAATGGTCCTTGCTCTTAAAATTGAGCTCTTACACTAAGGGTTAAAACAATATAACGCAGTTTTTGCATACCTACATCGTAATAATTTGCATTATACTTTGAGGTGGTTTAAGTAAAATTATATTTTTAAAGTAACGTAGCATCCAAGCCCTTATTAAAATTCCTATTTAATCTAAAATATTCAACGTTATTGCCCATTAACTCAGACATATACCTCTCACCTTAAAAGTTTTTCTTAAAACGAAAAAGAACTTAAATTTAAATGCTTAATATCCTGTTTTTAAACCGCCATTTAGTTGCTTAGGCATGCCTCTAGGAAACATAAATTTTAAGATGCTTCTCGTGGGGTTTGTTTGCGTTTTATTATGCGCTGTTAGTGGTAAGGACTAAAAATTTCACTTAAGCTCACATATTCGGCAGGTGTCTAAACGATAATATACTACGCTTATATCAAATTTAGAAAATTGAAGACCGTTAGTAATTGAGCTAAAAATTCATAAAGCTAGGCTTGTAGAGATTAATTACAATTTGAATGTTCCACTGGAATTATTATATTATCCTAGCATTATTTTGCAAACAAATAATCTAAGTATAGAATAAATAACAATCTCTTCCCCTGCTACTTCAATAACAAAGAACATTAGCACAAGCTTTTCTTTTGTAAATTTGTAAACATATTTCGAGTGCCATTTCGGAAACACCGTATGTTATTCAGACCAAAAAGCTTTCCACGTATACTAGATAACCTTATTGCTGTGGGCTTCAATAAAGAAGAATCTCAAAAAGACTCGAGGTATATATACGTGACCAGTGTGATGGGTATTTCTAAAAATTGCCAACGTCTTATAAGATTAGTTTTAAAATATAATCTTATAAATGAGAAATGGAATCATGCTCTTGTTGTTGATTTAGTATATCCAGGACTAGAAAAATGTAAGAGTAGTGCAGTGTATAGTATAAAAGTAAACCCGACGTTATTGTTCTTTTATATTTGGCGAAAAATTGTCCATTTGAGGATTTTAAAATTGATAAAGTAGGATATCAGGAAGGAAAAACCTGTCCAGTAGCAGTTTTTAAGCATTTTAGATCTTTTTGTATTAGGAAATAATAATTAAGGTGAGTTTACACATGCATGGATTTAGAGTGTTGTTCTATTTGCACACCAGTAAAGGTTTACACATATTGTTGAAAAACCAACGTAACTGGCACGCCATTTTCATTTTAAAGTGTTTTTCACGGTACGCACTATGTCAAGTGAACTTTCTGAAGCCTGTAAAATACTTGCTAAATTTTTAATAGAAAATAAGATAAAAGAAAAGGCCGTGTTTGGGTTAAACCATAGATTGGTCGTCGACCTACTTTGGATGCTTCTGCAAAACTTCTAGGAGAACTCGCAGCAAACGATGCTGCAAGCTATGAAAACTGTATTCGACCATCTTTGTTTTTACAAGAACTGCTATGTACATCCCATAAACACGGGTAAGATTCATACCCTTCAAGAAATTTGATTGTCAGTTCTGCTGACCACTCTTTTTTAGCCATAATAAACTAGATAAACTACAATCATAATCAACACAACCCGAAACCAAACTAAAACTGGCGAGTAGATGCCGACATCCGACGTGCAAACACTTGTTTGCACTTGCAAGTTTTGAATTTCGATAGATCTATGCATGAGTGATAGCTTTTCTTTCTTGTTCCTTTTTTTTTGAGCAATATTAATAACAATAATAATTGGTTAGTACAGGGTGTCCCAAATTCGATGGTTTTGTTGGTAATCTCGGTTGTTAGTAAAGATAGAAGGAAACGGTTTTCGGGGTACTGTGCTACATTTTTATCAAATTTAAGATGCCATAATATAAATTAAGATAACACTTTTACTTTTTGAGATACTTTGCATTTTGAGACCCCCTTCGTATCTCAGTTATCCGGTAACTTATCAAAAAGCTGTAAATTGGATTTATTACATTCTTTTAAGTAGAATATTTAGAGAGAGGCAGTTTTTTTCTACATATAAACCAAACTTGTATTTTTTGTATTGGAATATCCTATATATTTTTGGTTAAAACAATTTGGTTTGGCATAAGCATTCCAGCAAACGACATCATTAGGCTAAAAAAAATCAGTGGTACTATACATAACTTTATTAATAACATATTCCTTAACTTTACTTTTAAACAAAGTTAAATTTGGCAAAATTTTATTTTCTGTGGGAGATTGTTATAAAATCTAATTCCTTGTAACATAGGTGAATGAAGATTTAAATTGGGGCGGTGGTTGGGTGAACAGTGTGTCGTAGGCGGCTATTAATCACCTATTTTTATTGGGTCAAAAATCAATAATAACGATACGGTATTTTACTGAATTATCTAATTGTTTACTATTACATACTATTTGTTGTTGAGCCGCCCTGTATAGACAAATCACATTTGGTACCTGTATTATTATCATTAACTTAGATTTGAAAAAGGACACTTTCTATATCAGCATTTTGAAAAGGCTCTCATTTATTTATATTTGTAAAAGAACACCGTAATATATTAGAATGCATAAGATAAATAGCAGAGGACCAAGCACTAATCCCTGCGGGAGTCCAAGAGAAACACTCCTGATACGGGACCGAAAACTCAGAACATAATTTGTCTCACTACAGTGTAACACCTCAACGTAATGTTCCCTGTCGGAGAGATAACCGCTCACCCAACTCAATGCTGAACCACGTATGCCGTAATGATTAAATTTATTCAAAAGTAAGTCGTGCCGAACACAGTTAAAAGCTCGGGACAAGTCCCAAATATTCCCACCGGACTAACTCCCGCATCTAGGGTACTAAAAAGCTCGTTGAAAAACGATTGCAAAGCAGTTACAGTAGAACGGTTAGTTTTAAGCAAGAATCTTTGGAGTCTTTCGAGCATACCATATTAAAATATATTTGAAAAGTTGCTAGCCAGCGCTATTGGACGGTAGTTCTCCACCTTGGCATGATCGCCCTTCTTATGCACAGGTATCACTTGCGACAACTTCAAACGGCACAGAAAAATGCCAGCCACAAAAGAAGCGTTGACAATATGACCCAAGGTAATAGCCAATAAGTCTATACGAGGTTTGCCTTTTATATTTCAGGATTAGAGACAACAAACAAATATTAATCAACGAAAATCACTACTATTGTTTTTCAAAATATTCCCCATTTTGAACCAATTGTCAAAGCACTTTTGCCACTCTGATTGAGGTATCTTTAAAACATGCAACCGCTTCTTCAGGTGTCGAAAAACGTTGACCTCTCAGTTTGTTTTTTACGTACGGGAATAAAAAGAAGTCATTCGGTGCCAGGTCAGGACTATATGGCGGATGACTCATTAAATCAATGTTTTGGGTGCTCAAAAATGCAGTTGTTTGAGCCGATGTGAGAGAGCTCGGCGGTTGGTTTTCCTGATTTCTTGGAAGACAACTGGCAAACAAATGGTTGTGTACCACTCCGAATTGACTGTTCTGCTTTGTTCTAGTGGTATGGTTGCGACATGTCCAGTTTATCCGAAAAAACAGGCAACCATTTGCTTGGAAGTGCTTCGTACGCGAACAACTTTTGTTGGATTTGGCTCATCTTGAAACATATATTGAATGTATGCTAAGCATACTAATGCCTACGGTTGTCTCAATCTCTTGATAGGTCACATGACGATCTTGCAATATCAGTTCGCGCACAGCATCAATGATTTTCGGAACAACAACTAATTTTGGACGCCCTTCACGAAATTCATCTTGGAGTGAACTACGACCACGATTAAATTCACCATACCATCGATAAACACTGGTTGAATTGAATTAAGATCATCCATGCACTGTTGCTGAGTTAATCCACGTCGAAAGTTGTAAAAAATAATCGCACGAAAATGTTCACGATTTAATTCCATTTTTGGGCCGAGATGAATCTTTTAAGTTACTGTAAACAACACAAATAGCGCTCATATGTCAAAACGTTATGAGTACGTATAATCTCAAAAATGTCCAACTTTAAGATAGAGCTGTCAGTTGCCAGATTGCAACACAAGGGTTGCCAAATGCCGAAATATAAAAGGCAACCCTTGTACATGATCTTATTAATCTGCTAGGAACTTCATCAGGACGAGACGACATTTTGTCTTCTAGTTTATTTTTAACAATTTCAATAATTTCTTCAGGGACAACATTATGTAAGAATATGCTATATTGACGTTTGATTTAAATGACGGAGGGATGTTACCAACACATTTAATACTATCAACTAAGTTTATAGGAGCATTGATAAAATAGTTATTAAACAAATTAGATACTTCAGCAGGCGTTGTAATTTTAGAATTACGTTCCATTTTATATCCAGAAATAGCGAAACGCTATGCCCAACTAACGCTGATAAATGGTGAGCATGCGACTATAGCCAGGAAAAAAATGCTTAAAGCGATATATCTATCAAAGTTATATATCGAAGAGAGAGCTTTTAGTTTTTTGTTCTTTTTATTTGATAACGGGCCTATATGTACAAAATGTGTATAAATTTTCTGTTATCAAACTAACTGACATTTACAGCGGTGAGTAGTGAGAAAAAGTGCCAGGAGGTGAAAAAAAAAAACAAGAAGGAAAGGCAGGCGGCAAAAGGTTCTAATAAAATCTGTAAAGTTCGGTAAAGTAATAAAAAACAAACGGTCTTATGGAAGAAGTTCACGAAGTGTCTCATCCATATAATAAAGGTGGTATTGGTGTAGGCTTCTTGCTTTTAAGAATTTTTCTGAACAATTCGAGCGTCAAATTTACACTAGCCGACGACGCGACTCACTGTGGTCAGCTTTGTCGATTTGAGCGATCGAAACCTCAATATCCAACTATTTTCTACATAGTCACTGAATGTTTAAAAAAGTTCCCCATTATCATACCAATAAAGCATACTACAGAAATTTGACCAATTACTTGTCGCGCGTTTCGAACGCAGATTAGAACTAGGAGACCGTAACTCTGCAAGTGGTACGTAATATTTTCGGGCAGGTAGTGGACAATCTGAAGTGCTTTCGTGTTGAAATACCAAGGTTTGTGTGGAGATTTCTTCGCGGATATCGTAAATATGGGTTAGTATCTTTAATTTGTACGATATAAACATTTACAAAGCTTTCATTTGCATATTAAAACTATGGATGAAAGCTACGTATGCATATACTCTAATTGTCTAAATATTACATTTATTAGACTGGAAAAGTATCGGATTCATACAGATTTCTAATGATTATGACTTTATTATTTGAAGCATGTATTAAGGTTTGTATGGGTGCTGCATTCAGCTGCAGTAACTTGCAGTCTTACTAATTACGATTTTTTTTCAGCGTTAGCGAATGGTTTTACTCGGCGTATTTTATTCGACAGGTGGAAAAATGTACGGTTTCCACAAGATAAAAATCAGTCGGTTTTGACTTGCATGTGGGAAAATAGTGATTATTACAACTAAAGTTTGGAGCAAATGTGTAATCACTAGATTAGAATCTTTAGATTGAAAAGAAAAGGGGTTAAAGAACCTAAACGACACCACTACAATCCACAATGCATGTTGTGCGTCCCAACCTGCAGTTGTGACAGTCTGTATACTGCCTCTTTCCACAGGTGACCTCCGCTCTCCTTACTATGCTCCACAATAATTTTAACATCAAACGTTTTAAGCTTTGGCAATGTCATCAGAATCACCTCATTTAGATCCAAACTACGATAAAACGACAAAACTAGCTGCTTGTAAGGTTGCACATTCCAAGTGCTTGCTCTCAACTCGCAAAAATTAACAGACACTTCTTATTTAGAGGGCAATAAAAATTTCGTATTATTTTTGTAAAGTAATTAGTGTAACACCAGTTATGCTAAAAAATAAATGTTCAGCATTGAGGAATACTTCCGCATAAATAATACACACTTGAATTGAATTAGTTTATAGCTCATCAGTGATTTATTAAAGTCGCTGGAGTAATATTAAGCTATAGCGAAGCGGAAATTAGAAAGACAAAAGGACTATAATCTAATAAAGCCGTTTTATTTTTATTGGAATCACAGCCCTTACTATCACCATCACCGATAATGTTATTAGAGTTTCGTTCTCTAACAGTCGTCATTCCGAATTGGAATTGCCTAAATTAGAACATTTACTGAATTATAGTACTGTTATACACTTGATAAAATCGAAAGTGTTATTATTTTAATGCTAGGGTCGACTCTTTTTTTGACGAGCAGGTTTTCAATTAAAGCTAGGTTATTTGGTTTTATTCTTTTACTACTTAAGCAGACTAAATATTGACTTATTTGTCCTCATCTGTCCAACATCTAAATAAGAATCCGTTATCCGTCCTTAACGTGGACACAACTGCAACAGATCATCTTGCATTCTTTAATAAATTCCATCTGAGCAACAAATAATTATTCTTCAAATAGCCATTTCTTAAATTTCTGCCTAGAACATATTATCTTCAATTGAGAAGACAGTCAATTACACTATTTGGCAATGTTATAAGAGAAAGACCTTCGATAAAATGCGGTTCTATGTTGCACGTTTGTAATCTTACCCGGAGTTTTAGATTTAGTTATAACGGGTGCGCAAATTTGAGGGTAGGAAGTAAATTCTTTGACAAATTTAGTTTAATTGACACCAATATAAAGTAGAAATATGGGAATTAATAATGGAATATGTCGGGCAAATTTCAACCTCTAGCACATCGGCAGACGTCCATTCTTTTCACAAAATTTTGAACCACATTTTGCAACAAAGCTTCGCTTATCTCGTCAATGGAGCGCCGAATTTCATCTTTCAGAGCGGCAGTTGTTTGCGATGTGTTCACATAAACCCAGTTTTTTAAATGTCCCCAGAGAAAATAATCCAGTGGTGTTAAATCATAAGAAATAGACGGCTAATTGATATTGCTAAATCGAGAAATTTCTCATGCAATAACTGAATTGTTTGGCCGGCTGTGTGACTTGTGGCCCATCTTGCTGAAACCAAAGGCCACTGATGTCAACATTAGCCAATTGTGGCCACAAAAAACCGGTTATCATGGTTTGGTAGCGCAGAGAATTCACGGTGACGGCATTTCCTTGCTCATTTTCGAAAAAATACGGGCCGATGATGCCGCCTAACCACAAACCGCACCATACGGTCACTTTCTTTGGAGGTAATGGTTTTTCGAGGACTATTTGTGGATTTTCTGAGCCCCATATGCAACAATTTTGTTTGTTTACATAACTGCTCGAATTTTACGAAGTGACACAGTAAAATTTTCACCATTTTAATAGTAAATTTTCACAATTAAAATTCTTTGTTCAAGAGTGTAGCGTTACATGGTTAAAATTTCCCAACTTTTTACTAAATAAATGTCAAAGGATGACAGCTCAATTCTTTACATTTCATCATTTGACAGCCAATGTACTTCCTAACCTCAAATTTAGAAATAAATAAATATAAGGGATCACATACCTAGATGCCTAAATTATATTGTACAAGTATCTAAAATAAACAATCTAATGTATCTGGCAAATTTATATGTAAGGCACGTATCGAAACCCTTTTCGAAGTCCCAATCGAACAATTACCACTGTGAAATTTACATATTCTCGTACAAAGGTATATCTCAATTAAAGTAGTCTGTACATAATTTACCAAGTTTCATTAACGATTTTCATTTAACACAAAAATAAAAAATAAATTAATAGTAATTTTGAGCATGAATTCGAACCTAATCTGCAATGACGTTCCAATTACGTTTGTGGTGCATTTATATGTTTTCAGGCGATATCCCATTTTAAATACATTTTGTGTTCGTGTTTTACACAATAAAATATGCAGCATATTGTGGTTAAAAGACCGCAGGATTTGTGTGATTGGTATTAAAAGAGATGTGCTCACAGTTGTCAGCTTACAAAACTAATGCTACGTGTTCATTATATATAAAGTAATTCAATAAGTCTTTAGCATAAGTAAGAAAAAAACAAAATTTTGACAAAACTCGATTTTATTATTCAACATAGTCGCCCTCGAGGGCAATACCACGAGTATAGCGATTTTACAACTTTTTGATACCACTTTTATAGTACGATTTCTCTTTCTCGTCAAAATAGGCCTCAGTTACAGCGATTACTTCATCTTTGGAATTAAATTTCTATCCAGCAAGCATTCTCTTGAGATCTGAAAACAGGAAATAGTCGCTGTTAAAACATTGTTTTATATGAATTCAAAATCAAAATAAAAATTTAAACTATATTTGAGATTAAAATTATTTAATGGCATAATTTTAATCTCAAATATAGTTTAAATTTTTATTTTGAATTCATATAAAACAATGTTTTAACTTTAATTTACATAAAATCTTCACAAAACCTTTTTTCACAAAATGAATATGTTACATTGGTAAAACTGAAATTGTTTATCTTGTACCTGAGAGTCACTGATGATGAGAATTTAATTTTCTCGAAACATGTCTGACATAGGCAATGTGCCGTGATTTTTGATATAGAAATATATTTATTTTGTGGAGCAGACGTCGTTTGATTTATATATATAATCATCGCTCCCTGTACACACGAACGTACACGTTAATGTGTGCTCCTCTTGATTTCATATTTGCATTGTCGGGCAAACATAATAAATTTTGAAAATCGAGTGATTGTTTAATTACATACTTTTGTTTAAATGTGCTAGTATAAAATATTAATAAAATGCAGTTAAATCATAAGTATACTTAAAACTAATTCGTCATATCGTTGCATTTTTAAGTAGGTTCAGTTTCGCTTAAAATGTGGTTCCTGATAAGCGCCTCTGACTATCGACAAAAAGTGTAAGTACCTACACTAAATTATTTTAATTTCGGTTGTGGGATATTTGCGCCTACGGTTGCTATAATGGATCTAGATTTTCTGCCTGAGGACCAAAAACCATTATGCCAACTTCTTTTGAATGCAATGCAGAGTCAAACAAATGAAATATCAGTCAAAATTGATTGCGCATCAGCCATTTTCAAAACGAGCATAGATGAAATGAAAAAAGAAATAACTGCGTTGAAAGATAAATGTTCTACACTGGAAAAAATAAGCAGAAAAAACAATATTGTGATTTTTGGTTTTAAACATTCGTCTCTTCAAACACATGACCTGTTATGTAGGTCTATTGAGTTATTAAATAATCTACTTAAGACTGACATTATCGTGAGTGATATTAATAATGTATATAGACTTGGTAAAGCTGACACTGCTCCTGTTGTTTTGGAGTTCGTGTCTTATTTAAAAAAACGATCATTGTTTAGTAATAAGGAACATTTAAAAAATCTTAAACAAAGTGGCATTTCCATTTCAAACGATTTAACCCCTGCTGAGCGTGAAGAGCAAAAAATTCTTCGGAATCATTTTAAAGAAGCTAAAGCTCAGACGCGTTTTGTTAGAATCATTGGTAACAAACTAAGCATAGATGGAACCATATATACTACAGATGATCTAAAAAAAAATAGAGTCCTTCGGCAGTGAGTCAGAACAAGATAACGATGGTATGAGTGAGAGTGACACTGCTCAGGTACTTGCTCCAAAGACAACCCATCAGTCTGCATCAAATAGTGATACGAAAGTCAGTGAAAAGCCTAAAATTACAGTAAAACAATCTATAGTACAAAGCAGTCCGATTAAATTAAAAAGAAAAAGACAAAAATTTAAGTATAGCCCTAAGATTACTAGAAGTAGATCCGTTACTGATTAATACCTGCAGTTTTTCGTGTACTGTTTCTATAGTGAGTTCAGTTGAACATTTATAAAACTTTTTGTAATCTTATATAGCATAATTTCTAGAATTAATTCCCTTATTCTTTATTTATCCTTATATTCAAAATATGTCTCAACATAATTTTATTTATTGTTCATTCTTTAATGTAAGATCTCTCGTGAGTGGATTCAATGAATTTAAATCCCATGTGCTTCAGAATTGTTATGACCTAGTTGGTGTTTCTGAAGCATGGTTAACAGAAAACATATCTGACTCTCGGATTAGTGTTCCGGGTTATTCGGTAGTAAGAAACGATCGCAATGGTCGATGTGAAGGGGTATGCATCTACATAAGATCATGCTTTAAATTTTCTGTCCTCGAGAAACATTCAAGCTCTTCTCTGGAGTCATTATGGCTCAACGTGAATTTTGGAGGGTCTGGCGGCCTGAATTGGATCTGTGCAGTTTTATATAGACCTCCTTCTGGCAGTTTTGCTTCTTTTTTGGAGGATTTTGAGAACTCAGGTTGTAATTATGTTGTGTGTAATGATCCAATAATCTGTGGAGGTGACATAAATGTTGACATGATGGATATTGCCAGCAAGAGTACTGTGGAGTTTGGTAGGTGCTTAGAATGCTACAGCTTGAAACAGACAATTAGTTGCCCTACAAGAGTAACAACTTCGTCTTCTACATTAATTGATGTCATTTTGATTTCCACTAAAGTGGAAGTTTTTGACTCTGGTGCCATTGATGTCGCAAACATTTCTGATCACCTTTTAACTTACTGTAAGATACCTCATCATAGTACAAAGCAACAAGCAAGAACTTTTAAATCAAGAAATCTTAAAAATATTAATAAACAATTACTCTCTGATTTATTAGCATTAACACCTTTTGAAAATATACTTGTAATTCAAAGTCTGGATGGCAAACTTGATTACTTTAATGAACTTATATTAAATATTTTTGATACCATTGCGCCGGAAAAAGAATATAACACAAAAAAAACCAATAAACCGTGGTTTACTTATGCTATAAAGAAATTGATTCAAGCTAAGAATAAAAGCTTCAATAAATACAAAAAATCTCGATCACGTCAAGACTGGGAATATTATAAACAATTAAAAAATCACACAACAAAATGTATTGATCAAGAAAAAAAAGCTTACCTACAATTTTGTTCCTCTAAATACAAATCCGACAGTCGTGCATTATGGTCCACCTTAAAAAAACTTGATATTTATAGCACTTCATCAATACCCCAAATCCCTGAACATTTGAATAAACCTTCGAATATCAATGATCATTTTCTCCAAGCCTCAAGCTATAGTCCACCGGACCAAAACATATTATCGTTCTACAATAGCAACAGTAAATGCAATTTTCAAGAGCCGTTAGAATTTTCCACTGCTGATATTGATACAATTAAAGACTTTTTATTGAAAATAAAAACTAATGCACTAGGACCTGATAAGCTTAATACTGAAATGCTATTATTGTGTTGTCCCCGTATTTTGCCTTTTATTACACACATTCTAAATGTGTATTTACTCTCAAATAAATTCCCAACATCGTGGAAAACTTCAAAAGTACTACCTGTTCCCAAGAAATCTCAAATCAACGATCTTAATGATCTTAGGCCGCAATATATCACTTTTGTCCCCTATGTCTAAAATTTTAGAAAAAATTGTATGCGTACAAATTAAGTCCCATTTAAGTCAATACGAAATATTGCCTCTCAAACAATCGGGATTTCGGAAGGGATATAGCTGTGCGACTGCGCTGTTGGATATTACTGACGATATTTTGCGAGATCTTGACAATGGTAGAATGACAGCGTTAATTTTAATTGATTACACCAAAGCATTTGACAAAATCAATCATAAAATTTTACTAGCAATTTTAAAGTATAGTGGATTTTCGTCGAATGCAGTACAACTGATTGATAGCTATTTGAGTGACCGCTACCAGTACGTTGAAACCAACAACGGCATCTCGTCTTCCAGCAGAATTTTCTCAGGAGTACCTCAGGGCTCCATCTTAGGGCCCCTATTGTTCTCATTGTATACCATGACACTTCCTTCGAGTCTTCAATATTGTGACAGTTATATGTATGCTGATGATAGTCAGATAAAATACACTTTTCCAGATTATGACGTGGTCAATGCTAATTATAAAATTAATACTGACTTGAGGTCTTTAGCCTACTGGTCTGAAAAACATCAGTTATTAATTAATGCGTCCAAAACTCAAGTTTTACTTTTCGGCAAAGCCAGGCATTCTATTTTAAATCTTATGCAGATTGAGCTTAATGGTGTTATATTACCAATTACTGACAAAGCCAGAAATTTAGGTCTAGTGCTCGATTCCGAGTTGCGCTTCTGTGAACACATTTCTAAATGTATATCCAAGTCATATGCCGCTCTAAAAATGTTATATCCTCATCGACATGTACTTTCTACTGAGCTGAAAACTAGACTTACTAATGCTCTGGTCCTTAGTACTTTTAATTTTTGCGATGTTGTTTACAGCCCCTGTTTGTTGAGTACTGATAAAAATCGCATACAGCGAGTCCAGAAGTCATGTTTGCGTTATATTTTTGGCATCAGAAAATACGAACCTATAAGTCATAAACTTGCTGATACCAAATGGCTTTCGATGCAGAATAGAAGGCTCCTACACTCAGCCACACTATATCATTCCGTTCTAACCAAAAGACACCCTCCATATCTCTACAACAAGATTACCTTCCGATTAGACGTTCATAACCTAAATATCAGATTTAGAAATCTTCTTTCCCCTCCCTCCCACAGAACTGCAATATTTGAACGATCCTTTTCATTTCAGATCTATAATATTTATAATAACCTACCGCATAATCTAAAACATTTGAATATTGGTTCGTTCAACAAAAAATTTAATGAACGTTTGTTGAATCCACTTTAGCCGATTTACTCTAAATGTAGTTTTTTAGTTTTATGTTAAGCATTATAAACATGGGTATTTGATAGTGATTATTTCTAGTTATTTTTGGATATTTTTGATTGCGCTACACGAGACACCCTTTATATTTCCCTAATTATGTGTACAGTGGTATTTTTTTTTTTAGAATTTGTAATTGATTTTTGGGGTTAGATTTCTATATCAGTTTTTAACTGCCATCTAACCCATTTTGTAGTTCCTTTGTGTTTATGCATTATAAATGTATGTATTGTAGAATTTTATGTTATGTTGAACTACAAATAAATTTATTATTATTATTATTATTAATGGATTATTTCATAAAAAATTAGATGGAATTATTTTTTAAACTATAATAATACCTGATAGCTGTGATAATAATCTTATTCAATTTTTTTTTTCTCATAACAAAGGCTTTCTTTATTATTTTCCACGCGTATATTAAGGAAATGTCCGTTTTTCATGATTCTGTAAGATATTTTCAGATTTATTCATACAGGTAGTGAAAAAACTACACTGAAGACGATGTTAAATAACCAGTGGGAAGTCAATTTTTTATAAATTTATCTTACGTATAATAAAAATTTTTGTAATAAGTTGTCGATTCCAAAAATGGATAGTTTTCGGAATATCGGCAATGTAACATTTTTCTGCAGTACCGTTGACTATTATATTTTCGAATATTACTTTGGCTTATGAGCCTCTCGCATGGGTCATAATTTTAAATAAAATCTATATGCAGTGTCCAGCGATAGGTGTAACAAGAGGTGTGAATGAAACGAAACTAAAGGACCCAAAAAATTAGTTAAATCCGTGTTGTTTATAAACAAACTTATAAAAACCATCATCAATGGATTGTCTCATTTTACAATATACGCCAAAATTCTACTAACAAAAGTTGTTTAGAATGCATTTTATATCTCCGTAGCAAATATAAGGAACTTAACCGCATATTTTTTGGAAAAAATCCTTTTTTTTTCAATAATTAACAATTGTATTGCCAGAAATGGACCGATCAAGTGGCCACTTCTTTTGATGGGGTCGTCTCAAACAATTGTTTTATGCTGAACCACTTCCTAATGATGCAGCAATATTACAGGAAAGAATTAGAAATGCTGCAAACTCTTTAACTTTAGAAGTTCAAAATAAAAAAATAAGGAATTCTGACGAAGGATCGAAAGATTTGCGGATATGGGCGTTAGTTGTCTCAATTTTGATATTTGTTATGTGGTATAATGTTCATGTGGCGTTTTACAAAATAAAATAATACGAAGTATTATATGATACTAATTGTCGCAAAAAAGTATTTTTTTTTTCAAAAATATGCTTTTATTTTCCTGAAATGGGGTGCGGGGATACAAAATTGCATTCTAAAAAACTTTTGTTAGTAGAATTTTGGCGTATATTGCAAAAATTGATGATGACGTTTATAGATTTGTTTATAAAATACCCTGTACATCACGGACTTAACTGATTTTTTGGGTATCTTAGTTTTAAAACAAGCAGGACTCAAAATCCCCGAAATGTCATTCTATAATTCAAAAAAATGTTGTCCGTGACACCTCTTGTTACATCTATCCTGGGACACACTGTATGTAATGTAGTAGAAAAACAGTAAATATTGCCAAATATGTCTTTTGTTGTTCTAATTTTCGTTTAGAACATATTTAAATGGCTATTTGAAGTCGCGCTATATTCAAATATACAGGGTTACCTAATATATGCGCAGGACTCTAGGATGGGAGAGCTCGTCCAACAATATTAAAAAGAGTTTCTATAACTTACCCTCTAATATGCATCATTTTCAAAATACAGAAAAATTTAAAAAAAAATTTTTGTTAACATCTCCGGAACTATTTATCGTCCAGAAAACAGCTTTTGTAAGAGCTTAGTTTTTTAAATTCATAATTGGTGCAGATTTTGAAGGGGTAGGTGGTGTTTTTCTCGCCAATTTCTACGCCACTGGAAAAAGTATGATTTTAAGTTGCCCATTTGATCCGCTAATGTTCTCTACACAAAAAAGATACTCCTGGTCATAAATCAACTTGTTGAAATACATAGTGTAAATACAATGGTTATAAAAAGCGCCATAAATAAAATATTTATTTTCGAATTCAGAAAAAAACAAAAATAGTGTGTTTTATAGTAGTTTTATTTTATCCTAATCATACCGCTGATCTTGTTTGAACACTCGTTAGTGCAATTTAATTTTCATCTTTCCCTGACACCACACAGCATGCCAATTTGCATTCACACCAAAACTTTGAAGTTGTAAAATATTCATTGTCTCTTCACGTCCGTGTCGAGTTCTCTTTTTGTTTTGTATGAGCTTTTTCTCTACGGCCTTTTCATTCTGGCGTTGCTCGGGACGACTTTAATGGATTTTCAGGCGTGACTCAATGAATCTCAAGTATATTGGAATTATTGGATTATTATGTTCTCTTTGCCGCTGTTTAATGTGAAAATAATGATTATCCACAAATCATTTATTATGACTTGGATTTATTGTTTTGCGAATTTAGCTCATTTATATTTGTAAATTTAACTTTTATTTTTATTAAAAATATTTATCAGATTAAACAAAGAAATAGGGTAAACCACCCAGTTATTGGACACTTAAGGAATTTTCTACGCAAATATTACTGTCACGTACGTTAGAGAGTAGGTCTGTGATTCTGGTATCAAATGAAACGTATGTTTATATGACATGTACATCAACATTTAATTTTCTTCTTATTTTGACGAATTTTCGATAAAACATGAATATGTGCCTACACATCGAACAGCCATATTCGAGAGATCGTTTTCTTCATCGCACCGCGCCTTTATAATGCAGTACAAATGGAAATATACAGTCTTAGTCAGGCAGGCTTCAAGCGAAATTACAAGTTGTTTTTGTTAAATGAATAATTAATATTAGCTCGATTTGTTTCTTTATAGGTTTTTTTTTGTATATATATATATATATTATGTTTTGTATACACTCAAAATTCAATTATAGTTTATGTTTGTAATTTAATTTACATGCTCGGTTAGCAACAGCTTAGCTGACTCTCGCCGAGTTAAAAATAAAGTCCTTTTCATTTATTTATTTATTTATATATCGTTTTGTTTGGAAAATCTTAGTAATTGGACATTTTTCTTAATTATTGGACAGCAGAAAATTTAATTATTGGACATCAAATAGAAGTGCTTTTAAGAACTAATATTATGAAAATTAGTTAAATATTATTTTATTCTGGCAGTTCAAACAATAAAGAACCACAGTTTCTTGTAAAATATTTTATTGGGTACTACAAAAAATTTTAATATCTAATACCCATATTTCAAAGATTAATTTTTATACATAGCAAAAATGTCATCTCTCTTCAGTAGCACCACTAGTATATGTGTTTTCCATTTGCGTCAGTTTCGTTATTTTTAATGTTCTCTGTAATTCATTCCTCTGGTGAATCAATGTCTGTAATTGAGCTTTGAATTTTGACGTTATTATTCTTACTGTTACACACATTATTACTGAAGTATATTTCTTGACTGACAGTTCCTTCACATTCAGATTGACCATCGAACGCAGCCCTTCTTTTCACTTTCCTCCTTGTAACAAATGTGACTGGAAAATAAATCTCCATCAGCCTCATCAGGATGTGTTTTTTGTTTTTTTGGAGTGCAACGAGTGTAGAAATTGTTGTGGCATGTAGTGCAAGTTAACTGTTTAGTAATTGCAATCACTGCACTTTGATATATATAACATGGTATCTTTTCATTTCTTCGCTTTTGTGCGTTTTTTGTTTCTATCGTAATCTCTTTTTCTTTTTCCCTCTAGCTTTTTCTATTCATCCTCTAATTATAGAGCACATTTTTTTTCGAAATATTGCAGATAATTTTTTTAAGTTACCAACAATGAATTACGTTTTATGTGAAGTTTGTTTTTTCTCTCAAGCGTTGGTGGATTTGATAAGTATGCCGAAATGTTTTTGACTTCCGTACTACCCATACTGCTGCTTTCTAATTACATTTTCAATAATGTGCCTGTTTCTTATATCTTGGATATCAGGTGAGTCCGTTGGATTGGTGACTTCCTTTTGGGTAAAATCAACATTAGTTGGACTCATGCGTTCCAAATGTCTTGGAGGATGTGTCTCTTTTTCATTAGTTGGTTCGTATTCTAAGGGAAAACTATTTTCTTCGCGCTGTAGGTACAACATGTTTTAGATAAGCAAATTTTGGTACGATTATTCTCCAGAAAACTATTATGGGTATTCTGCCACTAATTCATATGAATTCGTGGCGAAATACGCATACAATGAGTCATAATTTTATATCGTTTTTTGTCATAAAACTTACTTCACTAATTCCAGTTCTGCTAATGCAGTATGAATGGACGAGGGACCGGAAGTATCCTTATGTCCCGTATTTTTTAATTTGAACTCCAGCGTTGATTTTGGAACGCCATGTTTTTGCCGCTGGCACAAATAAAGATTATTGATCCTTATATCATTGACTGCATCGTCTATCACTCCTGTCATTTGCGCTTCTTTTAGGCATGATTTTATTGAAAAGGTCCTTTCAAAACTAGGGCACAAAATGAGATTTAGTTATTGGACACCTTTTGAATTAGTTATTGGAAAACTGTCTAATAACTAGTTATAACAAAGATATAATAATGGAATTAATATTCAGAGAAAGAGAGTGAAATATGCTGCAAATGTGAAAAGAAAGAACAAAAATATTGTCTAGATTAGTAATTGGACAGATGTCCAATCACTGATTTTTGGCTTTTTTATTTACCTAGTTATTGGACACCCACCCTTAATGATTTATATTTCTAAAGTCTTCATTATTTATCCCATTAAGTAACTTGTTAATAATATACATGGTTAGGCAATGATACTATTTGATTTTTATAATTATTTTAAAATATACAAACAACTGAACATACCTTAGAATTAGACTGTTCTGGAAATTATCGCTATCCTATACCTAATATATATAGCTTAATGAAAGCGGTATCTTACACCCGACACACGCGCAGATGCTTAATTAAACACAAACTTCATTTCCGCAAGTTTATTTAATTTTTTTTCTAGCTAAAATAACTTGGTCGTTGAAAAAATTCCATATTATTTATATTTCATCTGGCAAGAAAAGATGAAAATTCGCGGATGCCACACCTTATTTGAACTTTTCACCATAAACATATTCCAGCATATTTTCCTCAACAAATCCATACATTACGCAATATATTTACACATGGAACATGATTAAATACTTGATTTTCCAACAAATTTAATTCACTCAACTACCACAATAATATAATAAATATTAAAACATTATTATATCTAAAAAAACCCCTAATGTATGCGTATTTTTATTTTAATACTATACACATCAACTAAATCTGGCCGAATTTATTTTTAAATGACACAAGTTCACACATTTGGCATTCGAATATTGGTTTTTGTATCGTCCTCACCATCTACGTTCCGGACGTCTGCATTTAAAGACCATTTTAAAAAAAACAACCATGACATACCCGTTATCCAATTGTGTAAACGTTTACTCTGGTAATAGTAAAGTTGCATGTTCAAAACAGGGTCATTCAACTGTATTATTATTGCAAACTAGGACATTGAACTTTTTTTTTATTACTTTTGAAATTGTAGCCCGTCTGCACATATTGTTGCTCGAACGGGTACATTTAATTCGACGCTAGAAATGACAACTTTCTGTCACTAATAGAAGTGCAAGAAATGTATCGATATATTGTTTCTTTCATTATCAGAGATGCAAGAAATGTGTCGATTCCATTCGTTCCCAATTTCTTTTTAAGGTTGAACTATTGTCTCGAGGATTACAACTGAGTCTATTGGCCGCTTGTATATAAAGAAAAGACAGTATGTTTGGTATGGTTAGAGGATCTGTGACAGGGCCATAGAGTTCTCCAGTACTGTGACTGACCTGGGAATTGTCTTCGACTCAAAGCTTAGTTTTTCGGAGCACATATCAATCAAAATGCGCAAGCGAATAAAACGTATGGATTCATTATGATAAAAACTAGATGCTTTAGTAATATTTTTCTGCACTAAAAATGCTATTTACTATATATAGGTACATTTGTTTAAAGCTTGAGTACGGTTCCTTAATATGGTATCCCTTTTATGATATTCACAAAAATGCAGTTGATAAAATACAAAGAAAATTCCTTAAACATCTTGTGTATAAGGAAGGTGGAATTTATCCGGAAGAGGGGTTGACTATAATGTATTATTAACTAGATTTGATGTACAGAGTTTGGCAACAAGGAGAATTATAAATTCTATTGAGTTCTTATACAAACTTCTCCATGGACAGGTTGAGTGTTCGGAATTGCTTATGAAAATAGAGATTAACGTTCCAAGAACAAAAACTAGGTACAACTCAACTTTTCAAATTGTGAGAGCTGGGACGAATGTACTGCTAGGGTCTCCTGTGAACATAATGTGCAATGTGCAGTAATAATTATAACTCAGTTTAAACGGACTATGACATTTTTGCTTGTGAAATGTGGTTTGTTTTTCTCTTGTAATTGTTTATTCATTTAAATTAGTGTAATTGAATTATTATTTATTTGCAAATTTATATTGTATTTGTCCTGCAATAAGTTTTATACTGTTCAACAAATAAAGGATATTACTATTATTAAAGAATTAAATCAAGACTGTGTGTGTAATGTTTCATCAAAGTTTTGTCGAATCCGGAAATGAGCTTGGCAGTACTATCTGGAATAAAACAACCAAACACATCAAACTCATAAATTTTTGATGTGCTTAATTGTTTTCATTTAGCTGCCACTCCACGTTGAATAATGGATAATATTTTTCAATTTAGTTACTATTACTTGAACGATTAAAATCTTGGATGTTGCAACAATGAACAAAATAATCAAAAATATTCGCAACTAAAGAATTCTTAAAGAATCTGAAAAAAAATAATAAATAACTTTAACAAATGAAGATGTATATTTATCGGGGCCATCTTTAAACTCTTTGAGGTAAGTTAACCACAAGCAGCAGTGTAACCATTCCGATTAACATCGTTGATGGTACTTCTCTAGGGTTTTTAAATGCCTGCCATAAGTGGTCCAAGACTCACAGCTATACGTAAGGGTAGGAACACTCATAACCTTATCTAGCGTCGATGTTATGATTATCGAAGGCTCAAAAAATGCGCTAATCGACCTTATAGATGATGCTGAATTTCACCATTGATATTTGCGTTCTCCGCGAGAATGCTTCCGAGGTATGTGGTGGGACATCCACAGTATTTGGTGTAGGCTGGTAGAGAATCTGTATTTTCTTTATATTCAGTTTAAGCCCGACACTACTCATCCTATGCGCTGTTGAATGCATTTGGTATATATTAAAGATCCTTTTGGTTATTAGAACATGAAAAT
The DNA here is from genome assembly GCA_911728435.2 of Apoderus coryli. NCBI lineage: Eukaryota > Metazoa > Arthropoda > Insecta > Coleoptera > Attelabidae > Apoderus > Apoderus coryli. Next base: position 12,561,723 of record OU452209.1, on the reverse strand, counting down.
GTTCCAATATCACACATTCCTCTTCTTTAAAAAACTCATGAGATATACCATCAGAGCCAGCTGCTCATTCCGCTCAACATTAACTTCTTGCGCGGTTGGCGACGAGTCTGTCCAGACATACCCCTTTCAGTTTTGCTTTGCCTTTTGTATGCCACGTTGTTCAATCGCTGTATAAAAATCCATTCCAAGGACTTTGTAACGTCGGATATTCAAGCCACCGACCATTAATATATTGGGAGGTCAAGCATATATTTCGATGTGTGCAAATTATATTGTTTTTTAATCTTGACCCAAAATCATAAATCAATAAAAGATTTTTTACTCAACCTCACTTGATCTGACTCTTCACACCAAATTGTTTCGTATTGCGGCTTGGTAAATCCAAAAACGCACAGGGCTTGGAAAATATTGGCAAATTATCTTCCATCGAAAAGAATCTTCACGTTGATTTCAAAACAAGAAAAAATATTGCCTTGTTTCGGTTTCGCTGAGACATCCTGTACAAGGGTTGACGCAGTTAAACTTTTTCCAGTAGAGTCTAAGCACAAACGGCAAATAATATGATTAACAAATATGACAAAAACACTTCTGGTAAATGATGATGAAAAAAGCATCCAGTGTTTCAGCATATTTGAGACACGAGACAAAGTAACTTAAATTGTTCTAATCATGGACTAGGAGAATTCTGCTTGCTTAATGTGGCACTCTAAGCGAGATAGAGAGTAGTTGTATGGTCGCATATACTTGTATACATTCTGGGCATTATATCTCTCGGTTTTGTTAAATTAACTCCTTTGTGTAAAGTATTTTAAGGGAGAAAGTGGATTTAGAACAAAGGACAATTATTAAATAGAGAGATGGGGGGACATGTAAATAAAGTGGTGAATGCTGTTTTGCATTTTGCTGGAGGATTATGTATGTTTATAGAGAGATATTATTGTCTGAAAATTAGACAACAGAAAAGTAGGTCTTCTAACACCTCTATCTAAACTTGTTAGAATCTATTTTCATTAAAAGTATAGAAATAATAATAATAATAATAATGATTTATTGTGAAAATGTAGAATATATACAATTGCACAAAAATGATAGAGATTTGGCCAATGCCACTCTTCCACTCTTCCTTAAAAAAGCATATACAAATAAAGAAAGAATGTACAAAACAAAAACTCTTAAAACTAGAATAAACAAATTTTCATTATAAATTAATGTAAAAAGTTAATCACACTATGAATAAATTCTGAGCTTCAATTGTCGCTGAAATAATTCCAATGGCAAATCAATTATATCAATACATTTATTTAGCAGTAGTGAGGCCATATACGAGAAACTGCCCTCAAATTTTGCTGTCATATGCTTAGGGATAGTAAAGGAATCAATACGTACATTAACATCATGAACATTAGAACGTCTACACAACAACTTATACAAATATTGAGGGTCACGAGCATGGTATATCTTATGTAGCAATGAAATATATAAATACTCATATCTCACATCCAACTTTGGCTCACCCAATCTCTCAAAAAAAGGAGTGACATGTGCAGCAAAAAGAACCGTGCAAACAAACCTTATACAAGAATTCTGCACTCTCTGCAACTTCATTTTATTATAATGAAACAAAAAATAAAAATATACCGGAAAACAATAATCCAAATGTGGATAAATAAGAGCTTTAACCAATTTAAGTTTAGTAGGCTCATCAACCAGGTGTTTAAGATGGTATATCGAACGCAATTTAAAAAGTGAATTCCTGCATACATTGCTACAATGCTCGTTAAAATTTAGCTCAGAATCCACGATTACTCTTAGATCTCGAGCTTTATGCATCCAGGGGATAACATCATTGTTAATCTTAACATTAAACTCTTGAGTAACAAAACTACCGTGGCGCTCGTTGCCAGTGCACATTGCCATCGTCTTCCTAGAGTTTAGGAGTAAACCATTGCTAACACACCAACAAGAAAACTGAGACAGCTCTCCATTTATTACATCAATTGCAGTCTCAGCACTGGCTAGGGGAAAAGACAAATATACCTGGATATCGTCCGCATAGAGGTGTATGGTAGAGAGCTGGAATGATCCCACAATGTCAAATACATAAACAGAAAACAACAATGGTCCAAGAAGACTCCCTTGTGGAACACCACTATTGGTCACCAAAAAATCTGAACATTTGCCATGCAATTTCACCCGCTGTCTTCGACCACACAGATAACTTCTGAACCATGTCAGCGACACACCATCAAATCCAAGGTATTTAAGCTTGGCAAGCAATAATTCAAAATTATCACGATCGAAAGCTTTACTTTGATCCAGCAGAACAAGTATCGTTAACATGGATCTGTCCATGGCGGTAGCAAGGTCACTCATGAGGCTCAGAAGCGCGGTGGTTGTGCTGTGCTTCTTCCGAAAGCCTGATTGAATAGACGGCAAAATGCTATTCTCTATATACGTGAGAATAGCAATTTGCCGTCTATTCAATCAGGCTTTCGGGAGAAGCACAGCACAAAACTTGACCACCAATTATTCGCTCAAATATCTTCGACATTGCGGGAATTATGCTAATTGGTCGCAAATCATTACAAGTTACAGGAGACCGAACTTTAGGTAGTGGAATCACATCCGCCATCTTCCAAACATTACGAAATGTCCCTGAACTGTAAATAATAAATATTTTTGTACGACCGACCTTTTTTGATTGTTTACCGTGTCTGTCTTTATGACAGTAAGTGACATTTACTGGCTGACAACCCAAACACGACGGTAAGTAATTCACTTACCGTTCAGAGAACGGTAAGTAAATTCACGACGGTACATCATTGCGCATTTATGCTGACGTCATTATTTTGATTTCTAAAATTGTATATTAAACGGCATTAGGTATGAACTTTTATAAGCATTTTCATACCGTTCTCTGGAATTATAGCGACTATTCCAACATTCCATGCTTCATCAAGATATTCACATTCAAAGTCACTCATTTTCAATAATAATACTTATTTAAATAAGTTCTGACTTCTGACAAATACATGACATAAAAAATACGATAACAATCATATCAATAACAATTAGTTCCATGGCAACGTTCATCTGCAACTTTGTAGAGGGTATTCAGCTAGCCTGAATTTGTATTTAATTGAAAATAATAATTATTAAAAATATTAAAATTGCAATTTCAGCTATTTCGATCGTACAAAAAATAGTATAAGCATCTCAAACAGTAAGTAGTTTACCGATCTCCTCCAATTTTGGCGACTTCGCTTCGCTCAGTCGCCAAACATTGTCGTCGATCGGTAAACTAAACTTACTGTTCTCAATACTTAATATACTATAAAACATGATAGACCTTATTCACTCTATTCTTCAACGAAAACGAGGTTAAGTTAGAGTACAGTTTCTGAAAATCAAAACAAGTGTAAAATGTGTCATGTGTTTGTTGTAGTAATTTCGTTAGAACAGAAAAAAGATGTGCTTTTCTTATGGATCGCCTAAACAACATACTAAATTGCGATGTCGAACATAATATGCTAATGAAAAATTTGACAGCATGTATACCGGCATGTAAATATTTTTTATGATAAAAGTCTATGATTAAATTAGGAAAATGATTCTTACTTGGAAGTAATAAGAAAAAACAATTCTACAAGTTTTGGTTCCGGCAGAGAAGCTCAAACATACAATCCCTAAATCCCTTTCTCCTTAAAGTGCGATATTTATTTGGAATAGCGTTTTTAAAACTTCAAATTTCAGTTGGATAATTTTCTTACTTGTAATACGAGTATTTATCAATATTAAATCGAAGTTTTTCCCGAAAAAAAAAAGTGTATTATACACGGGAAAAATGCTAGATTTTAGCTCTCGGTTTTTTGTCTCAACACAACCTCGAGCTAAAATCTGGTACTTTTTTCCCTTGTACAATAAATAACTATTGAACACAGATAGTGTCATTATTTATGTCAATCAACCATAAAAACTTGGGGGGTTGTTTTCGATAGCTTCTAGGATAATTTTCGATAGCTATACCGGGGTTGTTATATACCTAGCTAAATGTATGAGTGTAATTTTCTACAAACCCCTTTGGTACATAATTAGTTATATGTTTGTATTTATTTGTTATAATATTTTTAGTATAGAAAGGGCATTGTACTATTCGATGACCTGCAACTTGTTTATTTGAACACACTTCCTATTATACTTAATGTGTTATTAGTTATATTTCAATAATTATATCATATGACGCAAGATTCCTTAACAGTGAGGAAACTGCACTTTCTGTTTGGTTTGTGTTTATGTTAACACTCTCTAAACATGTCAACGACTCCGATTTTAAAAAAAGCTCAATGTACAAATTTTAATTTGGATGCCGAAAGAGAAGTGATCATTTAGTTAGTTAGATGATTATGTTCTTAGAGAATAGTCGAATATATAGAAAAAAGCTGTTGTACTGAACGGCTTAAATTCAATTATTTGCATTATTAGCGGGTTTTATTTGAATTTACTGTTATTATCCTTACATATTATAAGTAGAAATATAAATATGGAATTAATCCACAGCATGTTCTGCCAATATATTAAAATTTGTTTTCAGTAAATACAATTTGTTGTAAAACGTAATATATTATTAACTATTATAATATGTTTAATATCATTTTTTTGTTTTCATCCACACGACATAATGCGAAACATGGAAAATAATTTGATATTTATTAATAAATGTCACGTTGATAATATTCATCACCAATTAAAATATTTATGGTCGAAATTGTATTTTCGTGCACATTTACATATTATTATTTAATGTTTTGTAAACCCAATCGAATATCATAGGGTTTTGTTCAATTATTCATATTCCATAGGACAAATTAGCAATTCAGCAATTTGTGTTTATTTATTATAAACATTGTAATGGGTAATTACCGTTATTTATTTTATCGGTCATTAATTAGATATGAGTATGTACTATAGATTTAGTTAAAACTATTAGAGTAGTATCAAATGGTAGATAAAGTTCCCAATAGAGACTATAAGTTTACCAACAAATTCCACCCGATTTCTAATTGAAGAACTCAGCTATTTATTGCGAATTGAACCGTAAATGCATAAAATGTAGATTACATGCTGTTTCTGTCACAAATGACAAAAACTAATTTCAGATTAGGTCTCTTAACTGGAGACTAACAAACGACGCCATAACAACAAATGGCTGGCATTGGTTTATAAACACTCCCCGAGCCCATACGAACTGCCTAATCTACTCACTAGTACCGATTTACCAGTAGGTTGGGAAGACTAATGTTTTAGTTTTTCTCACGATTTAATATTGGATTATTTGGACTGCAATAATCTCGCATCTGAGAGAATAGTTAATGCAAATACTGAGGAAACACCAAAGTCATGGTTAGAAGTTAAAACCGCTGCATAATCAGCAAACAACACTTTGAAATATCCAGAGCAAGAGGCAAATATGGTACTTCAACGTTAATACAGCTCGAGTAAGATTTGACCAATTAGATTCCTCCCTCAAATCGATTGAGGTTAGAATAGACAAAAAATACAAAAAAGAAGATAAAATTCAATTCAATTGAATTCTTTATCCAGCCATCACAAATACAAATATTGTACAATTGGCAAGTCAACAGGCAAAAGATATATACAAATGAACAAAAATATAGACAAAAGCAACACATACATCTAAAAAATATTCAATAAATAAACAAATTTCAAAAATTACGTAGATATCACAGGCGAACACATGACTCGCTAAATTCCTGCAGCGTGTAGAATGTCCTCGATATTAAAAAATCTTTCAATTTTCTCCGATTGAGATTCCCTCAAGCAGTACGGCAGCATGTTAAAAAAATAAATACCAGAGTATTGAGGTGACTGTTTTTCCAAAAAAATGTAACCTTTTTTTATTCGTTATAGTTTAGTTCAAATTTCTTAATTTTGTTGCAGTTTGTTATTGAGTTTTACTTTGTCCGAACTGTTATTCAGAAAATCTGAATTTGTTGGCATCCAAATAGAAGATTCTCATCAAAGTGTTTATCATAGTTTCTTTTAAGCATAACTGTGCGCTAAATTCAATGTTAAGTTAACAGGCAGATAAAAGTGTATGTTAAGTAGGTATATAGCAATCAGTTAAGTTTAAAAATAAACGAAAAATTGAGGTAACTTTGGATGTGCATTTTGAAATTCTTTTGCAAATTTTCTCCAAGCAGCTTTTTTATCTCACCATGTAATGCCATTGGTTTTTTTATTTTGAATTATATGCTTTGTCAGTTTTAAATTATTGTTGCACATGAACTTCAAATAATTAAAGTTACAAGTATTTTAAGTATACAATATTTTTGGAATATCAAAAATATTATAAAATTTTATTTAAAATACCGCTCAAATACTGTATAATCCAGTACTTGAAAGAGAATACTAAGAATATTGGCTAAAAATAACTCATAGTAGTTATCTAACAGACGGTTTTAACTAAGCATTGAAAAACCGACTCTAAATTAGTCACATGATAAAATAAAATAGGTTACAATATAAAATGTTTGTAAGATAAAGTTATGACTCGTGCTAAGCGATCTAATATTCAGACACTCAATAAAAAGAATAAAAATAATCTAAAAAACATCTCGACAATTCAGCTTCAGCATTCTCGGTATTCCATCAACGTAAAGCACGTATCCATATATATCGGCATCAGTTTTCAAAGCCCTGGAAGATACGATTAACAGTGGGAGAAGTGTCGGAATGTCTACTTCCCTCAAAGAAACGAATGTGCTTTGATCTCCGTTTGCCTTCTGTTTGTGTTTAGTCTCTCTGTTCCAATATTATTTCAAGAAGTGCATGTTCATTTCGTTTGCTTTGGCAATGGACGCATAAAGTATGTTGTCTAGTTTTTCAAACATCCTTTTTGACAATAGACTTAGATGTAAAAAGTTAGTGCTCAAATTCGAATCTATTTAATTACAAAGTTTATTTTGTACTAATTTGATAGAAATTCTAATTTCACATGTGATTTAACTTGTTTTTCAACATGGAACCTAAGCTTTTAAGATTTGTGCAAAGGTTCACAACTGTCAGAGAAGTTTTTCCTGAACAAACTAACCTCACATTTTTGTACTCAGATTTCAACTAACCCTACCGTTTAACAGAATATTTATTTACATTTATATCAGGTTAGGTGAAAGAAATTAACGTTAATTGTATTATTGTCTAAATGAATCGCTTCAATTTTCCTCAAGGATTCAAACTCGTTTCTGTAATCAGACTATTATATAAGACCACCATGTATACGATGAAAACAAAGAGCAACTTCCACTAATTGAATTTGGCTATTCATGCGTCCACAGAACAGGATGGAACCGGTGATGGGTGTGGTGTGAGTTTGTCAAGGGAGAGTGATCCTAAAAGGTTTTAGTTGGGATTGTGTACTTTGTACAATGAGTGTGGAATTAGCGATAAATTTACTGAGGCTTAAAAATAATATACGCTATTGCCAATGGGGTTAGGTCTTTGTATAAAATATGTATAAGATATTATATAAATTACTTACCCTAAAATGCTAGATCGCGGAGGGTAAGGGAAACTGAGCAGCAGTTCGGATTACTAACAATAATTGTTTAGATTTTGCGATCACGTTCAACATTTGATGTGGGAATTTGATCGAAATAAACGTTTTGAACTCCTCTGATTAGCGAAGTAGGACACGTACGAGATCTTCCTAGACGTGGTTGATCTCCAATTCCCCAGGATATTAGTATATCATCGGTGACGAGGATTAAAAAATAGAAGTATTTGTATACTTACAGTAAAATTAATTTATGAGCTAAATGAAGACGAACCAGATTGTGGAATTGAGTTTTCCAAAATTTTAAGGAATAGGTCAAGTAATGATGATCAATAATATTTTTTTATTTTTTGAAGTAATCCATTACGACGAGGACCGGGCTGTATTTTGTAAATCAAAGGCGTCTACTCCACAAAACATCTTTATAAAGATGTTCAAACTAGCCAAACATGTTTCGCTTCGTTTCCATCTTCAGTGGCATCAATAAATCCTACAAAAAATTCTTACCGTCTAAGTTATAAAATGGAATCAAACATATATGCAATACTAAAATATAGAAAAAGATAGTAATTAGAACATACGAGTACAATGCAGACAAACCACTTACCATTTTGTGCAAAACTTTGAAAGATACACTTGTGTAGGTTGACTCTAATCATAATCAAAAAGTGCGTATTAGAATCTGTAAATTTCTGGAATTTCCTTGTTAAAATATATTATTCTTCATTTGCAAAAAGTAAAGTTGAAAGAGTGTTGAGGCCAGATCGTTCGAAAATTCAACAAATAAACAAAATTCGTTTCATATGCCTTAAGTAGCTATTAAATTGTTAACGTTGAAACAATATCTAAATGCAAAAAGTATTATAAAAACACCCATCCTTATGAATGAATTGTGTTACTAGAGAGTGGTTAGAGTTTATCAGGGTTTATGGTGCTGTGCTGGATGTATCAAGAGATAACGAGGAAGGAAGAAGATAGTTGGTCAACTGTTGTTAGACTGACTTGTCAGCTGGTCATGACGTCGATACAAATATGTCAGGTTATGTATGAAAATGGGGCACATGCTAGTAGAAGACTAGAGAAATGGATGGAATGGAGTATTGGAAATTAAGTTTGAATGTTAAATGGCAAGGGGTTGAAAAATATATGTAGGGACGTTCAATCAAAAAATAACATAGATTTGTTTGTGCCAATAGACATTTTCCTAGAAAAGACTGAGGACGTTTGTCATTATTTTTCGCCACTTTGCTAAAACTGTCAAAATTTGGAAAACTACTACTCAAACAGCCAAACTGATTTCTCAAAGATTTTTAATTATTATATTACACAGGCCAACAAAATGAAAAAAAAAATTTGGTGCCAGAAATCTAACATCTGATTTTAGATGTTTTTAATGTGCTGATTCCAAAAATGCCACCAGATTTTTTCTATCAGCTCTAGTTTTTGAGATACACGTTACAGGTTAAATGATATATTTTTTTCTGATAAAGGACAACAAATAAAGAGATAAATATGTACTTAATCGTCAAAATAGGAATTTCCCAGAATCTAATTAGCCAAATGGATACCTGGAATTGTCCCTGACCCAATTTTCCTATACTAGGAACTACTCAATACAATGCTCTTACTTACTTTTATACCTGTAATTGCCTATGACCCGATCCTTCTATACCTGCTTGGCTGTACTTGATTTAGTATATTACTGAGTTTTCCCAAGTAAAGTTGTGCTATCATTTTGTGTAAATTTTGGTCGTTTTGTAGTATCAAGACACTAAACTGAAACAATGGCATCCACAAGCAGACGTACCTGTGTAAATCATCCCGATGTGTTTTGTTATGTGTGTGGTGAATACACTTTGAAAGAGGGCAGAAAAAGGATTTCTGACTTTGTGAAAAGAGCTTATCTTGCCTATTTTGGCGTTCATTTAGGAGATCAAGATAAATCTTGGGCCCCACATTTCATATGTAAAACATGTGTTGAACATTTGCGACAGTGGACAACTGGAAAGAGGAAGTGCCTAAAGTTTGGTGTACCAATGGTTTGGAGAGAACCGCGGAACCATCATGACGACTGCTATTTTTGTCTCGTTAATATTAAAGGCATAAATAGAAACAATAGACACAAATGGACATATCCTGATCTAGATTCTGCAAGAAGGCCTGTAGTGCATTCGGAAGAAATACCCGTTCCATCATTCAGCAGTCTACCCAAACTGACAGAAGATGATACAGAAACATCAACGTCTGACGAAGTTAAAAGAATTCAATCAGAAAACGACAGCGATTTTGAAGCAGATTTAGCAACTCCGCAGTGTTTCAATCAAGAAGAACTAAACGATCTTATAAGAGACCTGAATCTCTCAAAGGAATCCGCTGAATTACTTGCATCCAGATTAAAAGAAAAAAATCTACTTTGTCGAGGTACTAATATTACATTTTATCGTAAAAGAGATAAGGATCTGCTGCCTTTTTTCACTCAGGAAAATGACTTGGTATTCTGTAACAATATAAAAGGGCTCTTAGAAAAAATGGGTTTGCCTGAATACACTCCAGATGATTGGCGCCTTTTTATTGACAGTTCAAAACGTAGTTTAAAATGTGTTCTTTTACATAACGGTAACAAATATGGCTCAATTCCTATTGGTCATTCTACTACCATGAAGGAAGAATATGAAACAATAGCATTAGTTTTGAGAAAAATTAAATACGGAGAACATCAGTGGTCAATTTGTGTTGATTTAAAAATGATTAACTTCCTCCTTGGACAGCAGAGTGGTTATACAAAATATCCTTGTTTTTTGTGCCTTTGGGACAGCAGAGCTAAAAATGAGCACTGGGTTAACAAAAATTGGCCTTCAAGAGATGTCATGATTCAAGGAATACAAAACGTGATCAACGAACCTTTGGTTTCAAGAGAAAAAATCTTACTTCCGCCCTTGCATATCAAGCTAGGCATAATGAAGCAATTTGTGAAGGCCTTAAATCGAGATGGAAATTGTTTTGGGTATTTGTCACGTAAATTTCCTGGCATTAGCACGGAAAAACTAAAAGCTGGTATATTTGATGGTCCTCAAATAAGGCAACTTGTTAAAGATCCACAATTCACCACATCAATGAACGAGACTGAATCTAACGCTTGGAGTTCATTTGTTCAAGTAGTACAAAATTTTCTTGGCAATCATAAAGCAGACAATTACGTAGAATTAGTGGAAACTATGCTTTCAAATTTTAATATTCTCGGCTGTAACATGAGTATAAAAGTTCACTACCTCCACAGCCACCTAGATCGTTTTCCAGAAAACTTAGGTGATTGTAGTGAAGAACAGGGGGAAAGATTCCACCAGGATATTAAAACTATGGAAGATCGTTATCAAGGACGATGGGATAGCCACATGATGGCGGACTACTGCTGGAGCCTTCAGCGAGACTGCCCTAGTAAACTCCATTCTAGAAAATCGTATAAAAGAAAATTTTTATGTGATTAGTGACTAATGTAATTATGTAAATTAAGTTTTTGCAATAAATACTTAAATCCATGTGTCTTTGTTTTTTTTAACTGTCAATAGTAATATTATATATTATAACAGTTATAACGTAAATTATATACACAATTTTTTAAAAAATCTCAAAAACTAGATCTGATAGACAAAATCTGAGAACCTTTTTACATTCTGCATCCAAAAATTACTCAGGAACAGTTAAAAAATCGCAGGCACCAAAATGTGTGTTGGCCTGTGTAATCAAACAAGTGCGTATTAGAATCTGTAAATTTCTGGAATTTCCTTGTTAAAATATATTATTCTTCATTTGCAAAAAGTAAAGTTGAAAGAGTGTTGAGGCCAGATCGTTCGAAAATTCAACAAATAAACAAAATTCGTTTCATATGCCTTAAGCAGCTATTAAATTGTTAACGTTGAAACAATATCTAAATGCAAAAAGTATTATAAAAACACCCATCCTTATGAATGAATTGTGTTACTAGAGAGTGGTTAGAGTTTATCAGGGTTTATGGTGCTGTGCTGGATGTATCAAGAGATAACGAGGAAGGAAGAAGATAGTTGGTCAACTGTTGTTAGACTGACTTGTCAGCTGGTCATGACGTCGATACAAATATGTCAGGTTATGTATGAAAATGGGGCACATGCTAGTAGAAGACTAGAGAAATGGATGGAATGGAGTATTGGAAATTAAGTTTGAATATTAAATGGCAATGAGTTGAAAAATATATAGGTATAGGGACGTTCAATCAAAAAACAACGTAGATTTGTTTGTGCCAATAGACATTTTCCTAGAAAAGACTGAGGACGTTTGTCATTATTTTTCGCCACTTTGCTAAAACTGTCAAAATTTGGAAAACTACTACTCAAACAGCCAAAATGCTTTTGATTTCTCAAAGATTTTTAATTATTATATTAGATATTTTTCTTTTGTAAAATCGGCAGAAAATTCTTAGATTTTATTGCATTTTGTTGCGAAGAAGGCAGAAATCACCTAGTGACAGTAGATGTTAAAAAATTATAATTTAATTTTGATGTTGTCATTATTAGAGAATTTTCTTTTCTGAGTTTTTTTGTAATTTGTTAGTTTCAATTATTCATAGTCCAGTTCAAGTTATTGTTAATTTTTATATATTTGTTTTATTACACGTTCAGTTTATTGTTTTCGAGTGGTTTGATTCAATTACGCAGATTTATTTTTCAACATTTGGCGACCGTGACAGGACTTTATATTTGTGTAATGGATAAACTAAAGAAAACTCGTAGTGTTCTTAGAACATCGTTTACGAAGCTGTATAATTCATTGAGGGGTTTACTAGATGTAGAAAAACCTGAGGTAGATGAAGCAGAAGCAGTGTATGGATGTTTAGAAGACAAGTATGGAGAATTGTGTAATTTGGATAATCAAATATATGAAATTTTACTTGAAAATGATTGTGATGAAAGTGAGTTGCAAATTGAAATTGAAGGTAAAGATCAATATGTACAAAATTACTACAGAATGAAAACAAAAGTTACTAAATTGAATACTGAGAGTTCTGCTGTGTCAGTTATTGAAACTACCGCTTCAAATCCTGGTAAGCATCGTTTTAAATTACCAAATATAGAATTAAGAAAGTTTAACGACAACGTTAAAGATTGGTTAGCTTTTTGGGCACAGTATGAAAAAATTCATCTTGATCCAGAAATTCCTGAATCAGATAAATTTCAATATTTAACTCAAGCGACAATTCCTGGGTCACGTGCTAGAACTCTTGTTGAAAGCTTTCCACCAACATCTAAGAATTATTATAAAGCTGTTGATAGTTTGAAAACACGTTTTGGTAGAGACGATTTATTGATTGAGGTATATGTTCGGGAGTTATTGACATTAATATTGCAGAACATGAATATGAAGATAACTTTGCCAATGTTATATGATAAGCTAGAAACTCAGTTGCGTGCTCTGGAAACGTTGAATGTTACAAGTGACAAGTATGCTGCTATGTTGTATCCTCTTGTTGAATCATGTATGCCTGAGGATATTTTGAGGGTGTGGCATAGAAGTCCTGAATGTAATGGTGATGATTTCCAACAACAGTTGTCAAAGTTAATGAATTTCGTTCGAAAAGAAGTAGAGAACGAAGAACGTATTTCACTTGCAGTTGCAGCATTTGGTATGAAACCAGAGGTGAAAGGTACGTCGCGAAAATATGTGCAAGAAAAGTCATTTAAGTTTACCTCGACAGCAGCTGGTTTAGTAAATCAGAATGAAGCACTAAAATGTCTTTTTTGTCATCAACAACACAAAACTGAAGATTGTGGTAATTCTACAAATTTGTCGCTAAAAAGTAAACAAAATATTTTAGCTAAAAACAAATGTTGTTTTCTATGTTTAAAACGTGGACATATTAACAAAAATTGTCGTTTTATTGTAAAATGTCGAATTTGTAACAACAAACATGCTACTGTAATGTGCAGTAATTCGAACATACAATGTAGTTCTAGCGAAAGAAATGTTTCGCTTATACAGGGTGATAAAAAAGAAGACGCTCCTATAGAAAAAACTTTGTCTAATGCTACGTATGCCGAAGTTATGTTGCAAACATTAAAAGTGTGTGTGCGTGGTGCCAATACCAGCTGTTACGCACGTGTTCTTATAGATACTGGGTCTCAGCGTTCTTACATAACAAAAAGACTTTCTGAGCAAATGAAGTATGTTTCGTTTGGTACAGAGAAAACCATTCACTCGTTATTTGGTGGTAATGAAATAGAACTTATTGAACATTCTCGGTTTCGGGTTCGGTTACAAAGCGTTTACTCGGACTATGCTTGCAATTTTGAAGTTTTAGATCAAATTAAGATTTGCGGTACTATATTGCCTGTGAGGAAAGGACCCTGGGTAAGCGAATTACGTCAAAACGGTATTGAACTTAGTGATAATGAACATGGACCAATTGAAGTGTTAATCGGTGCTGATATCGCTGGTAAATTATTAACGGGACGTCGTTATGTATTAGAGTGCGGTTTAGTCGCGATTGAGACATATTTAGGATGGACATTACTTGGTAAAACTCCTTTAGATGTGTCTTCAAAATCTACTAGTCTTATAGTGACAAATCTATTGTTTAAAGATGCTCAAATTACTGATTTGTGGTCTTTAGATGTTTTAGGAATACGAGATCCTGTTGAGATTAAAACTAGAAAAGAGTTAGAGTTAGCAGCACAAGAACATTTTGATAAAACGGTACGTATAAATGACGACGGACGGTATGAAGTTCGTTTACCATGGTTGGAAGATCACTTGCCATTACCGAGTAATTTTGAGCTGTCACGTAAACGTTTGGATGCTACTGTTACTAAGTTAAAAAAGGATGGTTATTACAAGGTATATGCCGACGTTTTATCTGAATGGAAAAATGAAGGTATTATTGAAGAAGTGCCTGATTTTCATAAAAACCATGGCCATTATCTTCCTCACAGAGATGTATTTAAGGAGAGTAGTTCGACTCCTGTAAGGCCAGTATTTGATGCATCTGCGAAAGATAAAAATTCACCATCACTTAATGCTTGCTTAGAGAAAGGTGCTAATTTAATTGAATTAATACCTTCTATATTATGTCGTTTTAGATTGCAAGAAATTGGTGTTAGCGCGGATATTCGCAAAGCATTTTTGCAGATTGCTGTACAAGAAAAGGACAGAGATTTTTTACAATTTTTATGGTTAGATGATTCTGGAATTTTAAAAGTGTTTCGACATACCAGAGTAGTATTTGGTGTAACATGCAGTCCGTTTCTACTTGGTGCTGTTATCAATCACCATTTAAATAAAATGCTGGAAGATTCACAGGTAAAACGTGGATATTCTGAGAATGTTGTAAACAAATTAATGAAAAGTTTTTATGTGGACAACTGTCTGACTAGTGTAAGTACAATACCAGAATTAAATTTATTTATTAGTCAGTCAGTAAATATATTTTCAAATGTAAAGTTCGATTTGCGTTGTTGGGAATACACTGATAGAAGCTTACCTGATGATAGATCAACCACGAATGTTCTTGGTTATCAGTGGTGCAAGAGGACTGATGTTTTAAGTCTTAGTCCTAACTGTTTTAAGAACATTTCACCAAGCATTATTACCAAAAGATCGATTTTGGCCACAGCACATAGAATATTTGATCCAATGGGTTTTACTTGTCCTACAATGGCCAACATTTTTCGGGCAGTGCATTTGGAATTAGTAACATCAATGAGTACAACTGATTTTATCCAAGCATTGCAACGATTTATTGCTCGGAGAGGAAGACCTTCAGTGATATACAGTGACAATGGAACGAATTTCAGAGGCACTGAAAATGCATTCAGTAAATTGGATTGGTTAAAAATATTAAATCAATGTAATTCGTGGAAAATTGATTGGAAATTCAATCCACCATCAGCACCGTGGTGGGGTGGATGGTGGGAACGACTTATTGGTTTAATGAAACAATTGTTGAGAAAAACGTTAGGACGAGTATCATTAACGTATGAACAGTTGCAAACTGTTTTATGTGATTGTGAGTCTGTTTTAAATTCACGTCCTTTAACATATATATCTAACGACAATAAGGATATGTGTCCGTTAACACCTGCATACTTTCTCCAAAATATCAGAAATTGTAGTGTTACGGATTGTGACGTTGTAGATACCAAAGCTTTGGACGAGGCCGTTAAGAGCAGACAAGAAATTAGGCTGCACCTGCGAAGACGTTTTCGCAATGAATATTTGGGATCTTTGCGTCAAATATCTAAAAGACGGTTTAAGAAAGAGAAATTAAAAGTTGGAGATGTTGTTTTGATTGCTAGTGATAACTCAAAGAGACTTGATTGGCCGTTAGGTTTAGTTGAAGAGTTACTACCAGGAAGAGACAACGAGATACGATTGGTTAGACTAAAAACGGCAACTGGTAGCATAATTCGACCCGTTCAAAAATTGTGTTTATTAGAAGCCAACCAAAGTGGAGACGAAACTTTATTAACACATGTTAGAAATGATAAATTAAAACATGTGAAGTCACCCAAAGATGATGTGATATGCCTTGAAGAAAGATCCGATCCCAAGCTTACACGAAGCGGTCGAGAGGTCAGACTTCCATCAAGACTGGGTTATTAAGTCACTATTGCTACTGACTTCAGTGGGGAGTATGTTGCGAAGAAGGCAGAAATCACCTAGTGACAGTAGATGTTAAAAAATTATAATTTAATTTTGATGTTGTCATTATTAGAGAATTTTCTTTTCTGAGTTTTTTTGTAATTTGTTAGTTTCAATTATTCATAGTCCAGTTCAAGTTATTGTTAATTTTTATATATTTGTTTTATTACACGTTCAGTTTATTGTTTTCGAGTGGTTTGATTCAATTACGCAGATTTATTTCTGAGTTTTTTTGTAATTTGTTAGTTTCAATTATTCATAGTCCAGTTCAAGTTATTGTTAATTTTTATATATTTGTTTTATTACACGTTCAGTTTATTGTTTTCGAGTGGTTTGATTCAATTACGCAGATTTATTTTTCAACAATTTAAACAAGATCTTTTTATTCTGGATATTTTTTGTTTGTTAGTCTAGACATATTTTATTATTTTTAACGTGTGAATTGAAATTTTATTCTATTGTTTGAGTGACCACAGATAAGGTATATTGTCTGGGGCAAAACTTGAACGTGATTTTTGATTTTTTATTTTTATGAATTGCCAATTCGAGAAATTGGACGAGATTTATAATAACAGATAAATATTTCGCCATAAAAGTCGGTTCTCTATTCTGTCAGCAATAATTAATAATGTATGTAGTTTTTCATTAAAAGATTTTGTTTTCAAACTAGGCACTGGTTTTCATCAAAATATAGCATAAATAAACTGTTGCCCTCGAGGCACGAATAGCTCTCCATATTTAAGTGTAAAGTAATAATTTTATGACCTTTTTGTCATTTATCTAAAATGTATACTTATATATTTTTTTTTGCTTTAGACATCAGCTATTGTTTTTAAGTATCAGGTTTTGTTCCTTTTTCTTCTCTTTAGAGGCACTATTTATACGTACATATTTTATATTTCAGATCTTTGAGACCAAGTTCTTGTACCCAATACAGTTGATTTTTTTTTTAGTTTTATTATAAAATTTATTTTGCCTCCTTTTCTACTATTTACGAACGCCTATATAAACAAAATTATAATTAGCCAATTTTTCGTTTTTGACCCTTTTTTACACAATTTTCGAACGCCTGTATGAACCAGTTCATTTATGTAACATTTTTTATGTTATATTCTATCACAACTATCAAAAATTATTCCGTATGTCGAATAAGTTTAGGAAGTATATATTTTTTACTTTTGACCCCTTTTACATTAATTACGAACGCCTATGAAAACAAGTTATTTATAACACATTTTATAGCTTATATTCTATCAAAGCTATAAATAACTAGTCAATATTTCTGCTATTTTTAAGAAATACGTTTTTTTCTAATCTTTTTACCCCATTTTCCACTTTTTTCAAATGTCAATGTGGTCTAATTGTTTAGGTTAAATATTTTAGGATATATTAAGGTTACATTTAATTAAACACACAAGAAATTATTCAATATTTTGGAGAAGTTTAACTATGATTTTTTTTAATTTTTGTACCCTCTTTTAAACTATTTTCGAACGCCTGTGTGAACCAATTATTTTATGCAATATTTTTTAGCTTATATTGTATCACAAATATGAAAAATTATTCCATATTTCGAATAAGTTTAGGAAATATATATTTTTTATGTTTTGACCCCTTTTCCACTATTTACGAACGCCTTTGAAAGTCAGTTATTTATGACACATTTTATAGGTTATATTCTATCAAAGCTATAAATAACTAGTTAGTATTTCTGCTATGTTTAAGAAATATGATTTTTTTAAATCTTTTTTACCCCATTTTGCACTATTTTCGAATGGCCTAATATTCTATGTTCAATATTTTAGGTTACATTGAATTAAATGCGTAAAAAAATATGCAGTATTTCGGATGAGTTTAAGGACTATGAATTTTTGTAATTTTTGAACCCTCTTTTAAACCCATTGCCTACGCTCAATGTTTCCCAAAATCGTATCAGCTCCTTGCCATGTCCCATGATATAGAGAGCTAAAAATACTTCTTTTAATAGGCGTTCATAAATATGTAGAGAACAAGGATCAAAAAAATTAGACTCTAGATATGTGCAAAAATGATATACACACACACAAAACATTGTGTACAATAAGCGTACGTGAAAAATCTTAAAAAGGGTGAGAAAAATCTTTATTCACGAAAACTCAAAACTCACTTAACAAATTTCCGAAATAATGGATAATTTTTCGTTTATTTAATAAGATCTAAGCTACAAAATTAGATAACATTTGTGTTCGAAAAGAGTTTTAAAGGGGTTAAAAACTTGAAACATAGCGAGAAATATTGACTAGTTATTTAGAGCTTCGATAAAATTAATTGTTGGAAATTTATGTTCATTAACACGCAAAAAATGCATTTTTAGAATCCAGACATTAAGTTTACTTGGGTTTTTTATTGGAAACCTTAAGATAATAAATACATATATTTTAAAGAAGTAGTCCATTCTGAAGTGGAGTGATTGTATTGTAATAGGAAATAAAACGTCAAACTCCACGAAATAAATTTAATACATCACACTTAATGTGTTATGTCGATTAAAGTACCAAACATGTTTCGAAGCTCACTAGCTTCATCATCAGTGGTAGAATTGGTAGAGAAATTGTATTTTGAAAGTATTACATCATTAGAAGCAAAACTAAGAGTAATGTGTCGAAGTCACCTCGAGGAAAAAATTTGTTAAATTAATACTAATGAGATTAAAATTATGTTATTACATATTGTTGTTTTTTTTTTCGTAATCATATTCACTATTGAATTTTAAAAATTTTTTTAATTTAATGTGGTTGTTTCTACGCTACAAATTCTACCACTGATGATGAAGCTAGTGAGCTTCGAAACATGTTTGGTACTTTAATCGACATAACACATTAAGTGTGATGTATTAAATTTATTTCGTGGAGTTTGACGTTTTATTTCCTATTACAATAAATACATATGTCGATAATTGGTAATAATTTAACAGCATCTCATTACAGACACCACAAAATAAGTGTTTCAATTTTTACCAGTGAAAGTAATTCCTAGTTCTTTTCTCTCAGATCTACTGTTGCACTTGAAACTTGAACATCCAACGATTTTAAAATGGACATGAGATATAATTTTGAATTATTATTTAATTCACAAAACATAAAATACTTATAATATACACCAACAAAGTTTGTCATCACGCCAAAATTATTTTGCCTCAAAATCGTTTTCTATCAGGTACATAGACCGACAACTGCTGAACAAGGGATACAAATATGACCCAAACACTACCTGCTGTTTGATAACCTACCCTGTTTATGACCGGCCGGTATTTGAATTGTAGATAACATTGTCTGTTGTACCTGTAACTTCTGGTCTCAATGTATTTTTTAGGTATATGTGCAGTGTATTGTTTGTTATGAACTGGACCCTTTAAATTTTAAAGCCAATTATTTGTAATCCATTTTTCATTATAATGTTGTAAAATACCCTTATTCAGATATAACAAACAATAATACAAAAAGACAAGGAGGAAATAGACACTTTTAGCAAAACTAGGAAGCAGGTACAAAAACAACGTTGCCGATGTGAAATTTATTTCCCCAAATCAAGAGAAGTAACACAATATATTATACAATCGAAAAATAAGTATATCATTAATTTTTCAACAAGGACTATTTATAGTATTTCTCACCTACTTTTGAGGTTTGTACAGCAAGTCTTTCATCTACTGTTCTCAAGAATAGATGCCACTATAACGGCTGAACTGTAATAAATATTCAGAAACTTTATACTCCAAAAATATTTTTAAAATTCTTTAGGAGCAAAGTATTCTAATATTCAGTGGCGGCCAAAATGGTGCAAGAGGGGACATTTACGGTTTGTTCCCTAAATAGTATTTTATTGACTTTATCTATTTAGAAAAGGCCCTTTCAAGTAAGGCAGGACAACAAAATTTTAATTACAATAGACAACAAAATTTTAATTACAATATATATATAGAATAAATAGTTGGACTGAAAGTCAATGTTCTCACCCACGCGAAGAACTCTATGTAAATATTCAGTTTTTTAATATGCAGATCTCTTTTGTTATGTTTTTTAATTGGTTAAGGATACACGAAATTGAAGTCGTAATCATTTTGATTCAAAATTTTGCTGAAACTTCAAGAAGAAAATGAATGAGAAAGCAGATTTTTCTATTTTTCTGATTTAAAACACCTAGTACACTCTTTTAAATTTGATAGGCAACAAGACAAAAATTACTTTGCAATTGCGTTCTACATCTACGAAACAAAAACTCCTACGCAATGATCATAATATATCTTTGCGAAAATATAATACAGTTGAAGATCTGTGCACGAAAAACCATTGACCAAAACCTCTCACACTAGCATTATCTTACGCTACCTTGAAGTGAACTGGCAACATTGTAAATCTATGCGTACCATAAACTCAAATTTGGAAAAATACGGATTACTTATTACCTGAGACCCTAATCCCTTAGGTTAGGTAGTGCCAGAGAGTAGTCCTGTATATAAAACCCAGGCACACGCTTATTATTACATTCGACATCGTGTATTGTAGCTTGCAAAGATAGTTGAGAAATATTTTCTTTTAAACAAGAAAAACAACAATGTCTCCAAAATCTAGTGATTCCACAACCAACGCCGTTGCAGGAGTAAAATTCGTAAGCAAGATAAAATGTGTGTGCAGTGAAAGATCAATTGTAGTAGGTGAGGGTGTGAACGTTCCAACACCCTATCGACAACATCGCGCAGATGTGATTTTTTCTACGCTTGAAAAGTCACATCAAATAACGAAGTCAAAAGACCCTAATCTTCTTAAGTGTACGCTTTTGAATAATACAATAAATAGTTTTAAAAAATTAACAAAGAGAGATGTTAAGATATGTAGGAGGGAGTTCAAACGATGCAATCAAAAGAAACATGGCAAGAAATTACGGAAATTATCCAAGAAGAAATCGGTGATAAAAAAAATTAAACTGGTCTTAATGAAAAACAAAGAAGTCAATATTATGCAGAACTTAAAAGTAGTGAAAAAGTGAATGTGTTAATATTGTCGTAATTTTAAAGTAACAGTACGTATCAATTTTTCTTTTCCATGTGTTATAGTCAATTTGTCAATTTAGATTTTAATAAAAAATATATTATTATTAGGTGTATATAATATGTAGATACTTTTTAGGGATGTTTTTTTTATGCAAATATTTATTTTCTTTATTATTACTGTTGCTTTTCTTCTAATTTTTGTTTTAATTTGAAAAGTGTACCAATTATTTAATATCAAATAAATTATATTTTAAGTTAAATTTTGTATTTTAATACCTCAAATTCGCCCTCCTAAGGCCTTTGTTTTGTTTTCTTTGGGCCACCGTGAATGGATATGACCTTAAAATAAATTCAATATATATTTTTAATAATTTTTTATTTTTTCTCTACCTTTATGTTATTTGACTTATTGGCTATGTTCTATTGTTTTTATTTTTTTTTTCTTTTACAAGTATTTAATTAAAATTTAAACAAAAAATCGAGATTCCTAATATTTTTGTCAACTATTACTTTTTACGATTTGGTTATTTTTGGATATAGGTCAGTAAAAAAAAACACTTTCGTTCTCTTGTCGACTTTTATAAAGTCATCTTCAGGACACTACAAAACAAAATCACCGAGGACCAGTTTTGTCCTAAAATTTTCAAACCTTTAAGTTTTTCGGGAAAAAAACAAGTACCTATGCCTTTTATTATGTAGAAAACTTCAAATTTTTGACACAAATGGAATAAAAGTCAAAAGTAAAAAAAGTTAGGTTATAATTCAGGCAAGGGTCTCCCCTGTTTACCCGCCTATGGTCATCCTTTTTTATTCAGTTTCATGTCAGTGTACGACATTTAACAAAGTAAATAAATATGCTACATTTGATTAATTCATCTTTACTCGTTTCGAAAATATTTCAAAAAATCGTCCTCAGGTAGTCATCTTTAACACCCTGTATCTTTGTAAATAAGGACTTTTCGAAAAAATACAATTTAGGTTTTTTTCATGATTAGACGTCCCCAATCCGCTCACACACCACCTATTTTAGAAACACCTTGTATATTTAGCCTTTTAAAAAGTTGAATTGGTGTCAAAAATACACGACAAAAAAATTGTCTACAATAATAGGCGTACGTGAAAAGTAAGTAAAAGGGTCAGAAAAATCTCTACCCACGATAACGACCACCAGCACGAAATACTACAGTATATTTGTAGATGCTGATTATCTTTTGGAAAACATTGAGCGTAGAGAAGAGGTTTAAAAAAGGGCTCAAAATTTATAGTTCTTAAACATATCCGAAATATTGAATAATTTTTGATTGATTCAATAGAATATAACCTATGAAATGTATCATAAAAAACTTGCTTACCTCGGCGTTCGTAAATAGTGGAAAAGTTGTCAAAATAAAAAAACAATTCCTAATCTTATTCGAAATATGGAACAATTTAAATAAAAAATAATATATATATACGAGCATGTTTTTTAAGTAAGTACCGTTTTGCAATTAAAAAAAGACGTGCAAAGATACCGCAATAATTTTATTTTTACATGAAAGCCTGTACCTTAATCTACTTTTCTACATAATTTCCGTGAATATTGAGGCACTTGTCATAACGTGGCACCAGTTTTTGAATACCCTCCTCATAAAATTCGGCCGCCTGACTTGTTAACCACTGTATCACAAATGTTTTGACTTCGTTATCACAAAACCCAACGTTTAGGCAGTGCATTGACTTTCCTTGAGCGGTACCACAATGAAGGTGAAGATTTTTTAGACCAAATTGTTACTGGTGACGAAACATGGGTGGCCTACGTCACACCAGAATCGAAACAACAATCCATGGAATGGCGACATTCATCATCACCCAAAAGAGTGAAGTTTAAGCAAACAATTTCTGCCTGGAAAATCACAGTTTTTTGGGACAGAAAAGGAGTATTGCTAGTGGAGTTTCTGCATTTGTGATACAGTGGTTAACAAGTCAGGCGGCAGAATTTTATGAGGAGGGTATTCAAAAACTGGTGCCACGTTATGACAAGTGCCTCAATATTCACGGAAATTATGTAGAAAAGTAGATTAAGGTACAGGCTTTCATGTAAAAATAAAATTATTGCGATATCTTTGCACGTCTTTTTTTAATTCCAAAACGGTACTTACTTAAAAAACATGCCTCGTATATAAAATAATTATTCGTTTAACATTGAGAAAAATATCAGTCATCAAATACCAATTAGAAGCCTAATAAATTGAATTTATTTGCATTATTATATTAGATATGACAGCTAGTAAAAATGGTATATTTTTATGGGCTCCCTTCAAATTTCCTAAAAACTTTTAAA
Organism: Apoderus coryli; assembly: GCA_911728435.2. Lineage (NCBI taxonomy): Eukaryota > Metazoa > Arthropoda > Insecta > Coleoptera > Attelabidae > Apoderus > Apoderus coryli. The sequence continues at coordinate 12,538,134 of OU452209.1, read as the reverse complement.
TTTTAAAACCCACTCTTTATAATCTAGTACAAGGGCAAATAAAGAAAATTTTCACTTTTAACAAAACTATGAAACAGGTAGAGAAACAGCGTTGCCGCTGTGAAATCTGTTTTACCAAATCAAGAGAAGTAACACAATACATTAGTCAATCGAAAAATAAGTATAATCTTGAATTTTTCAACAAAGTTTAGTTATAGTATTTCTCACCTGCTTTGGAGGTTTGTACAGCACGTAAAGTCTTTCATCTACTGTTCTCAAGAATAGATTTGTCACTATAACGGCTTAAATGCAATAAATATTCGGAAACTTGATACACCAAAAATATCTTTAAACTTCAGGAGAAGCAAAATATTGTGATAATCAGTGGCAGTCAAAATGGTGCAAGAGGGCGAATTTACGGTTTTTTCCTCTCTAAATAGTATTTTATTGACTTTATTACTTTAGAAAAATACACGACAACTCACGTAACAGAGTTTTAACAAATTTTGTACAAAAATACTACACGATATTTCTAACTGCTGATTATTTTTTGGAAAACATTAAGCGTAGGGAAGAGATTTTAAAAAAGGGATTAAAAATTTATAGTTCTTAAACATATCCGAAATAATGAATAATTTTTCATTTATTTAATAAAATATAAGCTAGAAAATTAGGCAACATTTGCGTTCGAAAAGAGTTTAAAAACTTAAAACATAGCAGAAATATTGACTAGTTATTTAGAGCTTCGATAAAATTAATTGATGGAAATTTATGTTCATTAACAGGCAAAAAATACATTTTTTGAAACCAGACATTAAGTTTTCCTATATATGGCGATAATTGGTAATAATTTACGAAAATGCAATGAATAATTAATTAATAATTTTTTTAAAACACAAATATAATAGTAATGAATGTACGCCACCATTGCTTAACTTATAATAATTTGTATTGTAAGTTTTATAAGCATTTAATTATAGACACCACAAAATACGTGTTTAAATTTTTACCAGTGAAACGTAATTCCTGGTTCTTTTCTCTCAGATCTACTATTGCACTTGAAACTTGACAACCAACGATTTTAAAATGGACATGAGATATAATTTTTAATTATTATTTAATTCACAAAACATAAAATACTTATAATAGACACCAATAAAGTTTGTCACCACGCCAAAATTATTTTGCCTCAAAATCGTTTTCTACCACCGACAACGGCTGAACAAGGGATACAAATATGACCCAAACACTACCTGATGTTTGACCGGCCGGTATTTGAATTGTAGATAACATTGTATATTGTACCTGTAACTTCTGGTCTCAATGTATTTTTTAGGTATATGTGCAGTGCATTTTTTGTTATGAACTGGACCTTTTAAATTTTAAAAGCAATTAAGTATTTATAATCCTTTTTTCATTATAATGATTGTGAAATATCCTTACTCAGTTTTAACAAACAATAATACAGCACAAGGGCAAAGAAAGTCAGGGAGAAAATAGACACTTTTAGCAAAACTATGAAACAGGTAAAAGAAACAATGCTGCCGATGTGAAATTTGTTTCACCAAATCAAGAGAAGTAACACAATACATTATACAATCGAAAATTAAGTATATCATGAATTTTTCAACAAGGATTATTCATAGTATGTCTCACCTACGTTGGAGGTTTGAACAGCGCGTAAAGTCTTTCATCTACTGTTCTCAAGAGTTCATTTGCCACTAAAACGGCTTAACTGTCATAAATATTCAGAAACTTTATACCCCACAAATATTTTAAAAATTCTTTAGAAGCAATGTATTCCAATATTCAGTGGCGATCCAAATGGTGCAAGAGGGTGAATTTACGGTTTTCCCCTAAATAGTATTTTATTGACTTTAATAATTTAGAAAAGGTCCTTGCAAGTAAGTTACATAAGATCTCTATGCAGATCATGTTTTTAACTTGTTAAGGATACACGAAACGAAAATTGACATGATTCAAAATTTTACTAAAACTTCAAGAAGGAAATGATTGGGAAAGCAGACTTTTGAACACTATTTTTCTGATTTAAAACACCTAATTCACTGTTTTAAATTTGATAGGCAACAAGACAAAAATTATTTTGCAATTGCGTTCTACACATCTACGAAACAAAAACTCCTACGTAATGATCATAATATATATTTGCGAAAATATAATACAGTTGAAGATCTGTTAACGGAAAACCATTGACCAAAACCTCTCACGCTAGCATTGTCTTACGCTACCTTGAAGTGAACTGGCAACATTGTAAATCTATGCGTACCATAAACTCAAATTTGGAAAAATACGGATTACCTATTACCTGAGACCCTAATCCCTTAGGTTAGGTAGTATCTGAAACTCAGGCATACGCTTATTATTATATTCGACATCGTCAATTTTAGTTTGCAAAGATAGTTGAGAAATATTTTTATTTAAACAAGAAAAACAACAATGTCTCAAAAAACTAGTGATTCCACAACCAACGACGTTGCAGGAGTAAAATTCGTAAACAGGATGAAATGTGTGTGCAATGAAAGATCAATTGTAATAGGTGAGGGTGTGAACGTTCCAACACCCTATCGACTACATCGCGCAGATGTGATTTTTTCTACGCTTGAAAAGTCACATCAAATAAAGAAGTCAAAAGACCGTAATCTTCTTAAGTGTACGCTTTTGAAGAATACAATAAATAGTTTTAAAAAATTAACAAAGAGAGATGTTAAAATATGTAGGAGGGAGTTTAAACGCGAAATTATCGAAGAAGAAATCGATGATGAAAAAAATTAAACTGGGCTTAATGAAAAACACAGAAGTGAATATGCAGAACTTAAAAGTAGTGAGAGAGTGAATAATTTTGTTGTAATTTTAAAGTACGTATCAATTTTTCTTTTCCATGTGTTATAGTCAATTTGTGATGTTTGCCCTGTTTTTTATTTAATTATTTAGATTTTAGTAAAAAATATATTATTATTAGGTGTATATAATATGTAGATACTTTTTAGGGATGTTTTTTTTTATGCAAATATTTATTTTTTTTTTATTATTACTGTTGCTTTTGTTCTAATTTTTGTTTTTATTTGTAAATTGTACCAATTATTTAATACTTAATATAAAATAATAGTATATTATTTAACGACCGTATAATGTAAGCTATATTACACGAGCCCCAGGCGAGTGTAATATAGCCATTATACGCGAGTCAAATACTATACTTTATCTACGACTATTCATTTCTGGAAGAGTATACAGAAATTTCGTTTTCACTGTCAGAATCCATTAAAATTCACGTTTAACACAATTTAATCTCTACACTAAACCGTAACATTATTGCAAACGTCAAATATTTTTTATTTGTGTCAAATGCAAATGCTCTAGTTGTCATAGTAACAATAATCTAAGGAAGCTCTAATATGTATAAAAATTTATATTCCACGGGTGTGGAATATGAAACTCATATTCCACACCTGTGTAATATGAGTTACATTTTGTACTTAGTATCACAAGCAAAATACGTCTATTAATAAATAGTCGTAGATAAATTATATTTTAAATTTCATTTTGTATTTAATACTTCAAATTCGTCCTCCTTTGTTTCGTTTTCTTTGGGCCACCGTGAATGCATATTACCTAATATATTCAATATATATTTTTAATAATTTTTAATTTTTTCTCTATCATTATGTTATTTGACTTATTGCATATTATCTATTGTTTTTGTTTTTTATTTTACAAGTATTTAATTTAAATTTAAACAAAAAATCGAGGTTCTTAATATTTTTGTCAACTATTATTAGCTCTCCATATCATATCGTATATATGGAGACTATTAGTTTCATTATTTTTTTTTTAATTTAATTTCAGCGGAAATACTTGTTTTTGGTCATTTTATACATAAATAAGTAGTTTTAAAAAAATGTCTGTCTGTATGCACGAAGACGCGAAAACCACTTAACAGATTTTAACCAAATTTGGAACAAAAATACTATAGGACATGGCAAGTAGCTGATTAGATTTTGGGAAACATTGAGCGTAGGCAAGAGGTTTAAAAGAGGGTTCAAAAATAAAAAAAATTAAAAGTTCTTAAACTTCCGAAATACAGCATAATTTTTTACGCATATAATTGAATGTAGCCTAAAATATTGAACATAAAATTTTAGACCACATTGGCGTTCGAAAATAATGTAAAATGGGGTAAAAAATATTTAAAAAAAGTACTTCTTATACATAGCAGATATATTTTAACTAATTATGTATAGCCTTAATAGAATATAACCTATAAAATGTGTCATAAATAATTTACTTTCATAGGCGTTCGTAAATAGTGGAAACATAAAAAATATATCTTTCCTAAACTTATTCAAAACATGGAATAATTTTTCATAGTATATAACATAAAAAATGTTACATAAAAGAATTGGTTCACACAGGCGTTCGAAAATAGTCTAAAAAAGGGTCAAATACGAAAAAAAAAATGTTTCCCAAATATACCAGAAAAATCGGCTAATTATATATAACTTTGATATAAGGTAACCTAAAAAATGCAGCATAAAATTTTTATTTACATAGGCGTTCGTAAACAGTAGAAAAAGTGTTACAAAAAATTAAAATGTAAAATTTTTTATATTTAACCAGTTGAATTGGTGTCAAAAATACACAACAAAAATTAATGTACCATAGTCGTCCGTGCAAATTCTATAAAAGGGTCAGAAAAAATTTGTATCCGTGATAACTCAAAAACCACTTAACGGATTTTAACCACATTTGGTACGAAAATACTACAGGATATTTATAGGTGGTGATTAACATTGAGCGTAGGCAAGGTGTTTAAAAGAGGGTTCAAAAATTTAAAAAATCATAGTTCTTAAACTTATCCGAAATGTTGATTAATTTTTTGTGCGTTTAATTAAATATAACCTAAAATTGACGTACAAATAAAATATAAAATGGGGTAAAAAGTTTAAAAAAAACGTACTTTTTAAAAATAGCAGAAATATTGACTAGTTATTTATAGCTTTGATAGAATATAACCTACAAAATGTGTTATAAATAACTTGTTTTCATAGGCGTTCGTAAATAGTGTAAAAGGGGTCAAAATAAAAAAATATATACTTCCTAAGCTTATTCGAAATACGGATTGATTTTTCATAGTTGTAATTGATTATAAGCTAAAAAATGTTACATAAATGAACTGGTTTACACAGGCGTTCGAAAATATTGTAAAAAAGGGTCAAAAACGAAAAAAAATATTCCAAATATAACAGAAAAATTGGGTAATTATATATAGCTTTGCTATAAGATAACCTACAACATGCAATATAACAATTTTGTTTACATAGGCGTTCGTAAATAGTAGAAAAGGAGGCGAAATAAATTTTATAATAAAAAAATGTAACTATTTTGCGTACAAGAACTTGGAGGAGAAGATCTGAAATATAAAATATGTACGTATAAATAGTGCCTCCAAAGAGAAGAAAAAGGAACAAAACCCGATACCTAAAAATAGCTGATGTCTAAAACAAAAAAAATATATATAAATTTTAGATAAATGACAAAAAGTCATCAAATTATTAGTTTTACACTTAAATATGCACAGCTATTCGTGCCTCGAGGGCAACAGTTAATTTTTTTTCGATTTGCTGCGATGCTGATTATCTTTTGGAAAACATTGAGCGTAGGGAAGAGGTTTAAAAAAAGGCTCAAAAATGTATATATAGTTCTTAAACATATCCGAAATATTGAATAATTTTTGATAGATTTAAGAGAATATGACATAAAAAATTATATAACATATGCGTTTGAGTCACTAAAAAAGCAATAGTTTATTTTTAATTATTTGTTTAACATCGGGACAAATAGCAGTCGTCAAATACCAATTAGAACCCCAATAAATTGTATTTATTTGCATTATTATATTAGGTATGACCAGGTAGCAAAAACGGCATATTTTTATGAGCTTCCTTGGAGTTACCTAAAACCTTTTAAATTTTAAAACCAGCTCATTATAATCTATATTTCAGTATAATTGTAATATACCCTAAATCAGTTGTAACAAACAATAATCCAGTACAAGGGACTGCGAGAAAATGGTCACTTTTAGCAAAACTATGAAACAGGTAAATAAACAACGTTGCCAATGTAAAATCTGTTTTACCAAATCAAGAGAAGTAACTCAATACATTAAACAATCGAAAAATAAGTATACTCTTGAATTTTTCAACAAAGTTTAGTTATAGTATTTCTCACCTACTTTGGAGGTTTGTACAGCACGTAAAGTCTTTCATCTACTGTTCTCAAGAATAGATTTGCCACTATAAATGCAATAAATATTCGGAAACTTTATACACCAAAAAAATCTTTAAAATTCATATGAAGCAAAATATTGTAATATTCAGTGGCGGTCAAAATGGTACAAGAGGGCGAATTTACGGTTTTTCTCTCTCTAAATAGTATTTTATTGACTTTAGAAAAGGTCCTTTCAAGTAAGGCAGGACTAACAGGAATAGTTAACAAAATTCTAATTAGAATAGGATAAATAACCTTTCACACTAGCATTATCTTACGCTACCTTGAAGTGAACTGGCAACATTGTAAATCTATCCGTACCATAAACTCAAATTTGGGAAAATACGGATTATCTACTACCTCTACTACCTGAGACCCTAATCCCCTAGGTTAGGTAGTACCAGACAGTAGTCTAGTATATAAAACCCAGGCATACGTTTATTATTACATTCGACATCGTGAATTGTAGCTTGCATAGATAGTTGAGAAATATTTTCAATTAAACAAGATACAAAACAATGTCTCAAGAAACTAATGATTCCGCAGCCAACGCTGTTGCAGGAGTAAACAACGTAAAGAAATATAAATGTGTGTGCGGTGAAACACCTATTGTAATAGGTGAGGGTGAGGATGTTCCAAGACCCTATCGCGAACATCGCGCAGATGTGATTTTATCTACGCTTAAAAAGTCACATCAAATAAAGAAATCAAAAGAAAGTCATCTTCTTAAGTGTACGCTTTTGAATAACACAATAAATCATTTAAATAATTTATCAAAGAGAGATGTTAAAATTGGTAAGTGGGTGTTTGAGCGATCAAATCGGAAGATACGTGACAAGAAATTGCTGGAATTATCCAAGGAGAAATCAATTATAAAAAAACTTAACCTGGTAGTAAAGAAAAACAAAGAAGTGAAGAAACAGAAGTTAAAAGTTGTGAAGGAGTGAATAATGTGTTAATATTTTCGTAATAATTTTAAAGTAACCGTACGTACCAATTTTTCTTCTTCATGTGCTTAGTTAATTTATGATATTTGCTCTGTTTTTTCTTTCGTTATTTAGATTTAAATTTTTTTTTTATTATTATGTGTATATACGTAGATACTTTTAAAGGTTGTTTTTCATATATAAATATTTTATTTTTTTATTATTACTGTTGTTCTTGTTCTGTTTTTTTCCGTTTTGTATTTGTAAATTAATTGTACCAATTATTGATTTTTTTGTATAATGTTCTCAAATAAATTATATTTTAAATTTCATTTTGTAATTTAATATCTCCTGAAGCCTTTTGTTGTCTTTGAGTCATCGTGAATGAATATTACTTGAAAATATATACAATAAAGACGATTATTATTAATAAACATTTTTTTTTAATTTTTACTCTATCATTATGTTATTTGCCTTATTGGCTATTTTCTATTATTTTTGTGTTTTTTTTTTATTTTAATAGTATTTATTGAAATTAAAACCAAAAATCGGGGTTGTAAGATTTTTGTCACCTATTATGTTTTTTATATAAACTTTACTTATAAAAATGTTCAGCTGGGATTTATTTTGAATATTTTTCATATTACAAAAATGGCACGTCAGTGTTAATCGGGAAATTATTAGTTTAATTTCCAAAAGGAATCGTGGGTCTTTTTGGGTTTAAAAATTTTTTTACACATAGTTTTTTTGCTAAAAATACTGAGTATCAGCTGTTCCTGGTGATCAACTCTTGAGTGGTCTCGGTAGGGAACCCTGAGGAACACCGTTACAAATACAAGCGTGTCGTTTCCTGAAATGTATGATTTAACCCCTTGCAACAACATACAAATGTTGTTAATATACCGGGTGAACAAAAAAAAGTGCAAATAATAGGTAAATTTAAAAGTAAACATATTCTCTTATTTTAATACTTTATTTAATACAAAAGATTTGCGTAAAACACACCCCACTTATCATTTCGCAGGGTAATATATACAATAGTTTACACTCAAATGAGCAAACGTTTTTCTACGATTGTGTCAACAAAAATGACATTGTATACAGGGTGGTTCAATAATAAAATAATGTAGTTTTGCTTTTGCCAATAAATCTTTGCCTAAAAACGCCTGAGAATGTTTAAAAAAACAAAGTTGATGTTGGTTTTTCACAAACGAAACGTCGTAGTAACAATTTGTAAAGATATATTTTTCTCGTCAAAAAGTAATAATGAGGAAGTGTTTTTCAATTTTTTATATCTGTAAAAATAATGTCATAAATAAATAAAAACTAAAATCTCAAAAATTGTTTTTTTTTAAATTCTCGAAAGCTGTTTAAATTGTACCACTTTTCACTAATTTAATGCTATCCCATTTGTTTCTATTTTTCTTTGACCTTATCTTTATTATAATATTTATTTTGCTTTTTATTTTCTGGATTTTAGGTTAGGATTTTATAAAATTTAACTACCACATAATATTTTAATTATTTATGACGTTTCGATCATTTTTCGAACTTTATCAAATAGGTATCTAAAATATTGAGAAAGAATTTCGTCAAAAACACTAAGTTACAAGTTAGTTACAACTGCATAAAATCAAACTTACCACCTTCAGCTTGGATATCGTTCCAAAACATTAAAAATAATAATATAATAATAGTACATTCACATCACCAAATATAACGCACATTTAAAATATAAAAATTTGTTAATTTAGTAAACTAATTTCGCTAATTTTTGTTGTTAAAATTTGTTAATACATTACAATTGTTTCGTCAGAAACTTTGACTTTACTCAATATTTGAGGCTTATTGTACCTTTTCTTCTTATAAATCATTAAGTAAGTATATAAATCATTAAGTAAAATCAAAAAGTTTTTCGATTTCACTTAATGATTTATAAGAAGAAGAGGTACAATAATCATGCTCCAATAATGAGTATAGTCACAGTTTCTGACGAAAAAATTTTAATGTATTAACAAATTTTAACAAAAATTTTAAGATATGGGAAATGAAAGTCAATCTCCTCCACAAATAAATTTAATAAATCCCACTAAGGGTCTTCAGTCACCATACATGTTTCGAGGCACTCGGCCTCATCATCGGTAGTGGATTTGATTTATCGAAAAGCTGGCTTATGTAATTGAGCATACACAAGAAAACACAAAAAAAAACAGGTACGACACCATCAATAATTTTATCGTGATATGACTTAGTTTAGTTTTTGTGTTTTTTGTGTTTATATAATTTCTTTCATGAAATGGTGAGTACGGTATAGTGTAGTATTTTTATAATATCGTGTTATGCACTGGCGGTCTTGCTTTCAGACATTGTGTTTTCTCGTGTATGTCCAATTACATAAGCCAGCTTTTCGATAAATCAAATCCACCACTGATGATGAGGCCGGATGCCTCGAAACATGTATGGTGACTGAAGACCCTTACAGGGTTTTATGAAATTTATTTGTGGAGATTGACTTTTATTTCCTATATCGAAAATCTCACTCCACTTGAATATTGACTACTTCCTTAAATTGAAAAATTTTAAGAACATATAGTTTAGTTTAACACACAACTTTTTTTCACGTAATGGCGAGTTGAATTATAATACATCAAAATATTAAATACATCCTTCTTTCCAGAATTAATACATTTCTCCTAACAAAACATAAATTATAGAATAATGATAAAATAGCTTTTGAAGATGGAGCCTGGTGCTCCGAAATATGTTTGGTTAACAGAAAACTTTTAGAGAAATCTATTAAATTTGTTGACTTTTATTTCAAGAACAAAATATTATGTATAATATGATTATCCACGAAACAATTTGCAGCATCAACCGGTTTTTGAGAGAAACATCAGGAATTAATAGACATCTTGTAGATGTCTCTAAACAATCTATGTCGTTTTGCATCAAGGTACAACAATAGAATAGCAACAACACGGGTGGCCAGGATTGCAACTCAGCCTACTTTCAAACGCACATTTAGCAGAGAAGTTTTACAACTTTACCTGATCTACACAATATACTGAATATGCCTACTCGCCTGTCAAAAGCTCTGATAATGTAACAAACTATACCAAAAGTTACGATTGTATTATTCTAGGGGATTTAGTCTGTCATGCTTGCCTGGAAACGACAGCTTCTAAGCATCTAAGCTATAGTATCAACAAAGCCTCCATAATATCGGTGCAAATGCCAGAAGTCTATAATTCTATATATTTTTTAATTTATAAAAAAACAGCACAACTGTCATTTTGAATAATATGTATTAGTTAGGGAGAAGAACTATCGTTATCAATATATTTGATCTCAAATTTAGGAGCGTAAATCTATATATTACCCAAAGCTATTCTTAAACGAATTGCCAATTTTTCACAAAAGTGCAAAGACGGCGTCGTGACCGCATAAAAAGATATTCTCTTGGGGGAATGTCGATATTATTATATGTTTGATCCTCTCAATCACCACTTTGTATGGTCTGTGGTTTATGTTATCCCTCTATGGAGTCTCCGATTCCAAAAACAAATTTAGGTAACTCCCGAAGTTGGAGTTGTACTTGAAAACCTTTCACTATTATTGCGCGAGTGTAGCAACTAAATTTACATGCATATTTTTTATTAACTTTTACAACATTAAAAGATCTGGAACTTAGTAGAGATTCCTTTTTTTTTTTAGAAATTTATCCATATTAGCGAGGAGTTGAGAAGATCCGAATAAAAGTCGTCTACTCCACAATATAAACTTCTTGTAATTTAATTATAATATAACTCGTGATACAGTGGTAATTAAATATTCAGGGACATTTGAATAGTGAACTTAAGTTCGTGAATAAATTCAATTATATAGGTCTGAAATATGAAATTAAAAATTAGGATATAATACGGAGGTAGGTAGTATTATTTAACAAATTTCTAACTTACCACATTGTTGAAAGAAAAAGTCAGCCAACTTACTTCCTAACCTCAAATTTGCCCACCCGTTATAAATCTCAAAACATTTTGTTTCTTCTAAAAGTTACGGGAACTTGAATATAGCCCAATGATTTGAGAACATGGTTCGTTTAGGATCGAAACTTAACGTATTCTTTAAAGGTACCTACATTTAGATTTATATGATAAAAATCTTTCTGAGATCAAGGAAACTAGAGTCTGACACCGGAAGTCACACTCGAAGGTAAATTGTTTATTTTGTAACTAGAGTTCCATTACCATTTTTGGCTTGATTCCTGAATTTGTGATGTGTAATGCTCGCCGAAAAGTTCTAGGGAATCCGTCGAGATGTCGGTTTTTTGGCCGGACAGAAAGGCACTCGCGCTCGGCTCGTAGTATACGTTTGGATTCGCAATAGATAATCAAGTCTCAGTCGTTTTAAGTTCAAACAACAAAGCGTCTAATGGATACGCGTTACGTTACTCATGTGTGGACGCGGCTTAACTGAATTTATTGTAGTTTCAATAACGGCGAACATTTTCATGCTGTTCCCTCATTGTTAAACATTAAGCACATTTAAACACACAAATCTCCATATAATATAAATAATACGAAATTTATTGTACTCATCTACAAATAAATTTATATTTATCATGTTAAAATTGTGTTAGCAGTCGTCATATATTTCAGATTTTTGATATTTGGTATACTACACAAACATTCATACATGCACATGCATAGTAAAAATGCACAGGAACATATACTGATGGAATTTTAAATTAGAAAATTCATATCTAAACATGAGCATGTTTATTTGGCGTTAGCAGCTACAGTAGGTTCTTATAATATTTTTCCAAATAACATCTTATCGTCTAGCTGCATAACCTCTTATACTTTATGAATTTATATACACTTGCAGATGTAGAGATAACAATGGCGTGCTAATGCTAAATAGATTAAGTAGCCACGAACAATATGCCGTTGCTCTGTCCTTTCAAAATAATTTGTCTCCTGTTCTGGAAATTTATTTCAAGTTACAGCTTGCGATCCTATTTCAGAACTCCGAAAAACTCCATCAACTTTGTTGGTCTTAGGGATGACTGTTGGCATGTTCTAAGAATGGTGATGTATGCTGCTATCAGGTGCTATTTCGGCTTTCTCCCTGCAGAATCTGCAGTTTCTTCTAGGCTAAATCTCTAAGGATCCTTTCATAATGCACATCTTGTTCTTAGTGATCTCCAAATATCCTTCAGCTCTTTGGTAACTGAAGTTTCCAAGGCCTATCTTTTGACTTTATTTCCAACCGAATTTGCATTGGTCAGTCTTTTCTAGATTCAAACTTGCCATATGATTCCTGAGGCGACAGTATCCTGTAAGAACCCTTCAAGAATACATAGCTGTTTCTTTAGTTACAGAAGATTACAGTGACTATCTTGTCGCGTTTTTTCCTAAAGAATTTGTATTCATCAGTTTTTTGTAGGTCCAATTCTGCTGTATGCTTCGTTAGGTGATAATGTTTTAAGAATACCTACATAGCTGGTTCTTAGTGAGATAGAATGGTGCTTTGGCTTTTTAGTTACTGAAGATTCCAAGATATATAGATTCTCATTTTCTCCTACATAATCTGCATTTTTCAGTTCCTTCTAGGTCCAATAGTGGCAGATGTTTCAACAGGCGACAATGTCCTAAAAGAACCTTTTAAGGGTACATAGTTTGTTCTAAGTGAGATATCAGTAAACTTCTACTCTTTAGTAACTGATGTTTTACATGACTATCTTTTCGCAGTTTTTGCTACACAATTTGCATGCTTCTAGGTCCTAAAAAATCCTTTAACGACACATAGCTTATTCTAAATGAGATACAAATGACTATCTTTTCACAGTTTTTCCTACACAATTTGTATTCATCAGTCGCATGTAGGTCCAATCTTGCCAGTTGCTGACTCAAGCGAAAATGTCTTAAAAGAACCCTTTAACGATACATCGCTTGTTCTCAGTGACATACAAATAAGACTATCAATTCGCAGTATTTCCTACACAATTTGCATTCATCAGTTTCTACCACAAAAATATTAGAAAAAATTGGCTGATTATATAGTTTTGATATAAAATAACCTGCAAAATGCAGCATAAAAAAACTTATTTACAAAGGTGTTCATAAATAGTAGAGAAAGGGTCAAACAAATTAGACTGTATAACACATCAAACATTAATTCAATTTAAACTTTAATCAGTACGAACCACATTCTATATTGTTAGAAAATCCCCAAGGTTTAAGATTGATATATACTAGAAAAAATATAAGCAACCACTTAAACTTGTTTTACAGTTAGATTCTTATTAACTATGAAAATATAATTTTCTTTAAAACATGTGGGTTTATGACTCCCGTAGTGGCGACCTTGTACGGAAATTTATTATTTATGCATTTTCATATTTACGTGCTGGTGTATTTCAACGTAAACTTAATAAGGATTTTCGGTAGAGCGACTTAAAATTCAAAGGGACCGTTGCAGCATGAATATAAAGTTAAAGCCACTAGCACTATATGTTTTGTTTACAAATTGCGAAATACGGTGTATTGTGAACATTTGGTCGGTGAGATAAATTATTTTTAGCTACATCAGAATTATTACAATGACAAATTACATGAATTTTGACACTATCGCATTGAAAGGTGTAATTTAAAGAAGTATATCCAAAAAGAACAATAAACAAGTTAAAAAAAATAATTAGATTGTGTTGATTTCTCCAAACAGAAATTGTCGAAATCGGACAAATAAAAAAAATCCACCAAAAATTCAGCCAACGTTATTGTTGTCGTTGTTAAATATCATTTAAGTAAACTATGATGACGATTGATTACGAAATAAATTATAGTCGACTAGGCAAGATATTACTTGTAATGTAACGCTTTGTTTAAAAAAAAAATAAGTAAACTAAATATTCATTTGGAGCATATATTCTTTTTGCACAACAAAAACCAATTATTTGAAACATTCCTTTCGACTTTGTTTGTATGGAATATATATTGGGTACAATGAACTAGATATATTGTTAATTTTCCAAAAAAATTACTAAATTGATTTCTTGATGTGAAAAATCCATAATATTAAATCAAGGCATAGATCGTTTTTAGAACAAAATATATAATTATAACCTATTTGGAATTAGCGGGTGTTATATTATACATTCAGAAAGAATACTAAAGTTATAGCTCAATCCGAATGAACCCCAATATGCTATTCAATTTGTTACGGGTTCGATTCAATGTTTTACGAGCGGTTTCAAATAAAGAAGAACAAACAAAGAATATCAACTTGAATAATAACAGAATCAAATTATTATATGAAACAAACAAACAACTAAAATAAGCTTTATTAATCTGTATTGAAGTAATGCAAAATTACTTACCATTATAGTCTTGGATCACTTTTTATTTAAAAGAAAATATTTAATTGGTTGACGCTTTTGTCAATAATTTATCAAAAAAACTTTATTAGCAATGAAACACAAAGTTTGTGGGCTAAAATCAACTAATTTAATAATTAAAACTAATTAAAGAAAATGAATAACAACAAGAAATAAATATGTATAAATAAAAGAAAGAGAAAAAAACAATTAAGCGATAATGAGAATTTAGGAGAAATCTTAATCATTACTTATACTACTTAAAAATAGGAAAATTAATATAATTCGAATAATTATATTAATTCCTATACGAGACTTTAATATACTATTGAAAACGGAATTTATTTCAATTACTAAAAGAAATAACTTTAAACTTTATATAATAAAAACTGATTAAACAAAAAGGCCTTTCAATTAAAAGAATATCAAAACTTACGGAACTTTATACAATTCACTACTTCAGAATAAAATGAGAAATGAACTTAGTCTTTAAACAAAAAGTAGAAAATAAATCTTAACTGAAAAATTTACTAAGTTCAAAAACAAATTAAAATATTTAATTTAACTTTATACAATTTTGAAAACACTTCTTTACTCGATCAAGACTAGAACCATTCTAATCTCAAAATCCTTTTTCCTTTCCAGAATTCCCTCATAAAAGTTACATAGTAGGTAATTCAAAATGAAAATAAACCAATCAGAAAAGAGGACATTTTACAATATATACCCAAATACATTTACAGGGTGAGAACATTACAAAATAAGATACATTTTTATTTGTATGTCGACTTTAATAAAGATTCTTAAGTTGGATTTCGCGACTGGACAAAAACCCATAATTTTTTATGTGCCCATATTATATATATTATTTTGATATGGGAAACCGTGACGCTTTCCAAATAGCTTTTTGTATATAATAAAAAATGTTCGACATTTAATTTGCATGAAGATCTATCGATGGTTTTGAGTGTTTAGATCACCGGGTATTTCCGACATCTGGTTATCTTTCTAACATGTCATTCTTCGAATAAGAGAAAAGGTTGTTCTTTTTAGGTACCTAACAACTCCTTTAGGCAAAGATAATACTTGTATTACTTGCAGATGTTGTAAAACCCATATCAATGGAAGATAAGATAAATAGAAAATATACCCTTAAATTTTATGACTGAGTTTAGAACATTTGTAAACAATCTACTTAAATAATATTCCCAAACTAATATAAACCATAAAACTCAGACATAACCACAGAACCGGATAACAGTAAATTCCATTGCCCGTCCGTTTTATTACATAATTTCCCCAAAGAAATATTTTTGGGTATATATGTTTTGTAACATCAACAATTCCCTTCTCTCTGTGTGCTAAAATCTTTAAAAAATAATTAAAGTTTCTTATGATAAATCTCTTATTAAAACTGTTCACACTGCTACGAAAATAAGTCTTCCCTACATAGCTCATATATCATATAAAATCCCAGCCGGGTTCTCCATCTCAATATTGTCTCAAATAAATTTCTGCCGCTATATAACTTTAGCAAGCGCATATAATATTCAATAAAATGCATATGCAAGTAAAAAATACAATAAATTAGAATATTCACCTCTATGTGCGCTCAAAGGGCACAAGCACAATGTGTGCACTTCTTGGCTCCGGTGGCGGCTTGGTACGTAAACAGGTTTTATGGACGCATAAAATGTTTCACATGCGGATATATTGCGCCTCTAACATTACCCACGCGTCTGCTTTCGTGAAATATTTCACATTTAGGACTAGACTAGTATATGTAGCCACCCAAAAGATAAAGGTAGTTGAATATTTAAAAGCAAAATATTTAGACATACGAAGATTTTGTGAGGCTTCGAAATTGCTGAATGCTAAAGTTTTGTTATTATACGGGAACATTGCTAAGTTTCTTATAATTTGTCATAAATTCCACTTGTATAACAAGATTATCTCGTCATGTACTGGAAGGTATTTGGCAAGAGACCATTGACAAAAGATTTTGTTCAACAAAACTCCAAGTCTTCACACCACCAAAAATTACTTTAATAATATTACCCAAAGCGTGGCTACTCAATAATCTTCATCAGCCAGCAGTTGTTTCATCTAGCTTAACATAGAAATACATTGCTGCAGATAGTAAGGTTTCTTACAAAAAGTCATGACTTCCACCTTTGGAAAACAAAACCATCTTGTGACGTACGTTACAAAATTGTTGGTATTTGGTAAGAGTCATAGACAAAAGATTTTCATCAACAAAACTCCAAATCTTGACACCACTGAAAATTACTTTAAAAATATTACGCAATGCGCGACTACTCAATAACCTTCATCAGCCAGCAGTTGTTTCATCTAGCTTAACATAGAAATACATTGTTGCAGATAGTAACGTTTCTTACAGAAAGTCATGACTTCCACTTTTGGAAAACAAAACCATCTTGATACGTACGGTACAAAATTTTTGGTAGTTGGTAAGGACCATATACAAAAGATTTCCATCAACAAAACTCCAAATCTTGACACCACCAAAAATTACTTTAACAATATTACGCAATATTACTTGATTACCTTCATCAGCTGACAGTTGTTTGCTCTAGTTTAACATACAAATACATTGCTGCAGATAGTAGCGTTTGTTATAAAAGTCATGACTTCCACTTTTGGAAAACAAAACCATCTTGTCACGTACGTTACAAAATTGTTGGTATTTGGTAAGGGCCATAGACAAAAGATTTCCATCAACAAAACTCCAATTCTTGACACCACCAAAAATTACTTTAATAATATTACACAATGCGCGACTACCCAATAACCTTCATAGCCAGCAGTTGTTTCATCTAGCTTAACATACAAATAAATTGCTGCAGATAGTAACGTTTCTTACAAAAAGTCATGACTTCCACTTTTGGAAAACAAAACCATCTTGTCAAGTACCTTACAAAATTGTTGGTATTTGGTAAGAGTCATAGACAAAAGATTTTCATCAAAAAAACTCCAAATCTTGACACCACCGAAAATTACTTTAATAATATTACGCAATGCGCGACTACTCAATAACCTTCATCAGCCAGCAGTTGTTTCATCTAGCTTAACATAGAAATACATTGTTGCAGATAGTAACGTTTCTTACAGAAAGTCATGACTTCCACTTTTGGAAAACAAAACCATCTTGATACGTACGGTACAAAATTTTTGGTAGTTGGTAAGGACCATATACAAAAGATTTCCATCAACAAAACTCCAAATCTTGACACCACCAAAAATTACTTTAACAATATTACGTAATACTACTTGATTACCTTCATCAGCTGACAGTTGTTTGCTCTAGCTTAACATAGAAATATATTGCTGCAGATAGTAACGTTTCTTACATAAAGTCATGACTTCCACTATTGGAAAACAAAACCATCTTGTCACGTACCTTACAAAATTGTTGGTATTTGGTAAGAGCCATAGACAAAAGATTGCCATCAACAAAACTCCAAATCTTGACACCACCAAAAAATACTTTAATAGTATTACGCAATGCGCGACTACTCAATAACCTTCATCAGCCAGCAGTTGTTTCATCTAGCTTAACATAGAAATACATTGCTGCAGATAGTAACGTTTCTTACAAAAAGTCATGACTTCCACTTTTGGAAAACAAAACCATCTTGTCACGTACCTTACAAAATTGTTGGTATTTGGTAAGAGCCATAGACAAAAGATTGCCATCAACAAAACTCCAAATCTTGACACCACCAAAAAATACTTTAATAGTATTACGCAATGCGCGACTACTCAATAACCTTCATCAGCCAGCAGTTGTTTCATCTAGCTTAACATAGAAATACATTGTTGCAGATAGTAACGTTTCTTACAGAAAGTCATGACTTCCACTTTTGGGAAACAAAACCATCTTGTCACGTACCTTACAAAATTGTTGGTATTTGGTAAGAGCCATAGACAAAAGATTGCCATCAACAAAACTCCAAATCTTGACACCACCAAAAAATACTTTAATAGTATTACGCAATGCGCGACTACTCAATAACCTTCATCAGCCAGCAGTTGTTTCATCTAGCTTAACATAGAAATACATTGCTGCAGATAGTAACGTTTCTTACAAAGTCATGATTTCCACTTTTGGAAAACAAAACCATCTTGTCACGTACCTTACAAAATTGTTGGTATTTGGTAAGAGCCATAGACAAAAGATTGCCATCAACAAAACTCCAAATCTTGACACCACCAAAAAATACTTTAATAGTATTACGCAATGCGCGACTACTCAATAACCTTCATCAGCCAGCAGTTGTTTCATCTAGCTTAACATAGAAATATATTGCTGCAGATAGTAACGTTTCTTACAAAAAGTCATGACTTCCACTTTTGGAAAACAAAACCATCTTGTCACGTACCTTACAAAATTGTTGGTATTTGGTAAAAGTCATAGACAAAAGATTTTCATCAACAAAACTCCAAATTTTGACACCACCGAAAATTACTTTAATAATATTACGCAATGCGCGACTACTCAATAACCTTCATCAGCCAGCAGTTGTTTCATCTAGCTTAACATAGAAATACATTGTTGCAGATAGTAACGTTTCTTACAGAAAGTCATGACTTCCACTTTTGGGAAACAAAACCATCTTGTCACGTACCTTACAAAATTGTTGGTATTTGGTAAGAGCCATAGACAAAAGATTTCCATCAACAAAACTCCAAATCTTGACACCACCAAAAATTACTTTAACAATATTACGCAATATTACTTGATTACCTTCATCAGCTGACAGTTGTTTGCTCTAGCTTAACATACAAATACATTGCTGCAGATAGTAGCGTTTGTTATAAAAGTCATGACTTCCACTTTTGGAAAACAAAACCATCTTGTCATGTACGTTACAAAATTGTTGGTATTTGGTAAGAGTCATAGACAAAAGATTTTCATCAACAAAACTCCAAATCTTGACACCACCGAAAATTACTTTAATAATATTACGCAATGCGCGACTACTCAATAACCCTCATCAGCCAACATTTGTTTCATCTAGCTTAACATAGAAATACATTGCTGCAGATAGTAACGTTTCTTACAGAAAGTCATGACTTCCACTTTTGGAAAACAAGACCATCTTGATACGTACGATACAAAATTTTTGGTATTTGGTAAGGACCATAGACAACAGATTTTCATCAACAAAACTCCAAATCTTGACACCACCAAAAATTCGGGGAAAGGAGGGTAAGTTGGCGAAGATATATGATTTGAAGGCTTGTGGTTCGTCACACCCCACCTGTCGGAAGTCGGCAAAAAATGGCACCTGTCGAATGCCTTGTTAAATATTTGAATTTAACGAGTTTTACTGTACCTTAAAACGGTTGCGCGTAAATCGCTGCAACAAGTAAGTGCAGGCAGACGTTGATTTTGAACCGCTTTCGCCATATATCAAAAGGTACTGTAAATAATTATAATTACAATTCTTAATAACTGTGAATTTTCCGCTTTGGCTTTAAAACGCTTTATGTTGTAATTGATGGGAGTTTTGGAGAGACATTTACAGGAATTCAGCAGAGCCCTTCACAACAGATCCTGCAAGAGTGACGGTAAGTGAATTAGGCTGCCTTTTCTATTATGACCTCTTTCTCCTTTTCATTTTGTTTGCGCCTGAAAACGCATAGCATAGATTTGCAATAATTATTGATAACATTGCAACGCACGTATACACTATACAAGGTGATGTATGTACCTAAATGAAACAATATTTTAGGAACTGAGATGCACGTTTGGTTGCTGTTAAATAATTTGTTCTGCGCATAATATACAAAAATTATGAAAGCTCATACGACTTTATTATAGTAAACATAAAATAAACAGAGTAATTTGTTTGAACATCATCAACAGTTAACGCTAATGAAATTATATCATGATATCATAAAAGGTGGATTTTAATTGACCTGCAGGTTTAATATACACATAAATTTAATTAAACTGTTGTGCACGTTCATAATAAACTACGCTTCGACGGGTAGGTAATGAAACGAGATTTGATTATGTGAGATAATATTTCACATGTATAATTTTCAATTTGCTTTAGGTAGTTTCAGGTTTTTTATAAATAATTACTTTACTATGTGTGGAGGAAACTGGTAATGTACGACAAATAAATGAATAATAGTCTACTTTTCGGTCAACGTTTCACCTACTATGCTCAAAATTCTTCAGGACGTATACAATAAATTGCAAAACACACATAAAAATAAAAATATCAAGTTGATTGGCCAGTGAATATAAAAACATTCATGCAATAACATTGATAATAACCATAACGTCAAGTGGCAACACTTAATTATCTCAGTACATTACAGAAATTTCCGGTGACTACAATAATATTTTGACTAACCTCTCACCTGCTGTTATTTGTGTTCGTCGTAAGAGAACTAACTGCAAAAATGGATACTTTCGCGTAGAATAGAAGAAAAGAAGTTTTACAAGGGCTATCTTTTTAGTTAAGCATTCTGAGATATGGAGGGCGCCACTAATAAATTGTCTATATGGAAAATTAACCTCCACCTTTAGGTAACATAAATCCAAAAAATGTCAGTATTGTCGTTTCCACAATTTTTCGTTGACTCCACACAATATTGAACCTAACACCTACTCTATACACAGAGAAAAATCTATCATATCATGAATCATATGCACATTCAATCAATGATAGCATATATTCCGTATTCCACAATCAAAGCTACATTTCTTTCAATTATACTTATATGATTAATTGCGAAATATATGACTTTATTGCTTTAAGTATAAGAATTAATTGACTTCCAATCAAATTATAAGAATATATTGAAGTTAAATGAAGAGTATTGATTGGACTAAGTGTCACTATCGTTGATAGAAAATTTATTGCTTTTTAAGGGGAATACAGAAATTATAGACAGAATATATTTTGGTATTGAAATAACTGTTTTGTCATTTTAAATCAATTTTATATATAATCCTGGAGAGAAATTAATTACTTAATTTAATAAAACTATCACGTTAACTAATTGTATGAAATAAAAGAAAGTTTTTATTCAAAAACAGTTTTATTAATTCTATAATACAATGTATTGTAATAAAAAAAATATTACTCTACAATCACAGTACAAAAAATAAACAATACATTAAAAGATGTATGTCATTCTAATACATGAACATTGAACATGTACGACTAACAAAATATTAAACCAAATATCGTTTTTGTGCTTTTTTATCATATCTTCATAGTGTCCCACTCCCACTCGGTACTTTGTATACTGTATACCTACATCGTGTTAAAACAGGATATTTTGAATTTTGAGGTTATCTGAGGTTGCAAAAATGT
This sequence comes from Apoderus coryli, assembly GCA_911728435.2. NCBI lineage: Eukaryota > Metazoa > Arthropoda > Insecta > Coleoptera > Attelabidae > Apoderus > Apoderus coryli. The sequence continues at coordinate 12,516,202 of OU452209.1, read as the reverse complement.
ATTCCATGCTGCCATGCTATACTGGTTAATGTGAAATAAAAAGCTTAATATTCATAACTTTTGAATGAAACACCCTGAATAGTTTTGTTAAAACGTTTTTATTATGCATTATAGGTACCTCTTAAATCATTTGTTGGCTAGACCGATCTTTAATAGTATGGTTCGAAAAGCTTACACAAAATAATTTATAGTAAAAAACTTATGACTAGATATACTTAAAACTTACCGAAGAATATTGGAATTAGTTTGTCTGAGGCGTTTAAGAAGTCTTCCATAATATATATTGCAGATTATAGAACTTAACTATATAGACACGCGCTACCGGCACACAAATAGAATAAGTATATAAATGTAACATAACCTATTGTTTTAAGTTTTGCTAGTGACTAGGGAGTTCCAAAATTTCCCGATACATCAGCCCGAAATCTACGTTTTTATATCAATGTTTTGAATTCGTTTTATTATGATATCGGCGTATGAAAGCATTTTTTTTTAAGTCAAAAACTAATATTTACGAAGTGGGGTAGGTAGTACGAAAATCCAGTTTTTATTTAATTTATATACTTAAATTCGATACATGCATGAGTGCAAAATGTTGGATACTCGACGCTTTGTGTTTCGATATATCGATGAATTTAGCCCGGCCCAATAATAAGTTAAGGTTGTCCCAACAATAACAAGTATTGACTTAATATTATTTAGTTTATTTAAATAGTAGAATATGATAGCGAGTAAAATTTGATTTTGTTAATTCAATGATATAGATCTAAAAATCCGAGTAGAGAAATAATATTCTTCCAATGCTTTTTCTTGCTTATCGTAATATAACAATATTTGAAATAATACAATTGCAATATTAGTTGCCAATTATTACTGTAATCATTGAAAGAAAAAATATATCTGTTTTGTGCATAACATATATGAAATTGAATTTCAATAATATCTGGAATGTCGGATTAAGTATATATTTAATGTTGGCCGAATTGAAATCTAATGAATTAAGTATTACTGTCATTAAACCAAAATAGAGGCAATCAAACATATCGCTAATATTGATATTACAGTAAGATTTTTTTCTGTGTATACAGTAAACAATAATGATTTTGGAAGTTATTGAAGATTCAGTGTCGTTTAAATGATTTTTTATATTTAGGTTTTAGAAACCTTCGGGGATACTTTCTCAAAAATAAATGTGATTTGGTATTAAATAATGTCCATTACCTATCTCAGAAAGTTTTCACAAAAATCATCAATTTGTGAACATTTCAGTGTACAGTAGAAAAACTGTCGGATGATAACTAGCTTTCATATGAACTTATTGATGCACACAGTCTTCTTTTAAATTACACAGGATGTTCACAATTAGTGACCAAAGTTTACGCCATTTCACTGAGTCTACCTTTTTGATTCTCTCTCAAATAGAACACCCAGTTAATGTGGCTTGATGCAGATTTTAATTCGACATGAAGGATTATCAGTACACAAATTGGCCAGTTTTCGCTCAAAATACTGTTAATTGGACAGGATATTCTGATATTTCTTCAAAAAACATAGCAGGGTCACATCAAAAAATATAGTCATATGTTGCTAAATATTTTAATAAAAAATCAAGTTGAAATTAATCAAAATATCAATAAATAATTATTATTTAAAAGAAAGAAAACTAGTGCCAATATCAAAAATGAAGAACAAACTAAATTAACTTTAAAATAATTCAAATTAGATGAACGAAATTATTTCGATTTCTTTTTGTTTTGGTATTTTGTTCATTCTTAATTTTACTGTGTTATGTTAATTAACTAGTATCATCTGACAACATTTTTGTGTGAGGCTGTTATTATTTTTTTTGTTGAAGAAAACCAGGTGTAATTATAAAAAAGCCTATTTTGAATTGAAGCAAGTTGAGTATTGAAAACTCTTAACCGAAAGTCATGCAGAATGAATATCCGCATATTGTCAAAGCATAGGCGTAACTGATGCCGTCCAGCTGTTTTGTGGTAAATTACTGGCCAGATCATCCACAACTAGATGGCACAATTGCAATAACGTTAATATTTAAGATTTCATTATTTTTACCTTAGATTCTTCCCTGCATTATGAGTTGAAGTAAGGCATATCTTGGTCCACGAGTCACATGGCCCAGATACTGAAGTTTTCTGCTTTTCATTGTTATTAATAACTCCCTTTCTATGTTTAGTCGTTCAAGTATTTCTAAGTTAGTTATCCGATCGACCCATAACACTTTCAGTACTCTTCTGTACACCCACATCTCAAAAGCTTCTAGTCTTTTGGTTATTTCTGCGTTCAAAGTCTATGCCTCGACGCCGTAAAGCAGAGTGGCAAAAACATAACATCTAACTAGTCTCAGTCTCAGTTTTAGGCTTAGACCTCTATTGCACAAAACTCTTTTCATGCTATTGAAATTGGATCTTGCTATTTCTATGCGTGCTTTTATTTCTTTCGTGTAGTCGTTATTACAAGTAACTGTTGTTCCAAGATAAGTGTACTTCTCTACCTGTTCGATGGGTTCACCTTTGACGATTATCTGTTCGTTGTTAGTCTGGGCCTTCTTTGTTATTTTCATGAACTTTGTTTTATTTACGTTGAGTGTAAGGCCGTATTCTTCGCTATATAGAACAAGTTTTTCCATGATTCTTTGTAGATCTTCCAGGTTTTCCGGTAAAATTACGGTATCATCAGCGTATTTTAGAACAACTATAGGCACTCCATTTACTTTTATTCCTGCACTGTCAATTTCCATTGCCCTTTTTAAAATCTCTTCAGAGTAGGCATTAAACAAAATAGGTGACAGAACACAACCTTGACGTACACCTCTCTTTATTGAGATGGTGCCAGAATTTTGTTGATCTACTTTGACGGTGGCATTTTGGTTGTAATAGAGATTTGAGATGATTTGCAGGTCTTGGTGGTCTAGGTTTTTACATTGTAATATTTTCATCAACTGGTCATGGCGGACCCGTCAAACGCCTTATTATAGTCGATGAAGCAGGCATATACCTCCTGATTAACATCTAGGCATCGCTGCACTATTACGTTGAATGCGAATAGTGCTTCTCTTGTACCTAATCCTTTGCGAAAGCCAAACTGACTGTCACTTATATCCAGATCGAGTTTCTGGTGGATGCGGTTGAGTATAATTTTTAACAGTAGTTTCAAAGTGTGGGACATGAGGCTTATGGTACGGTGGTTACTGCACTCTTTTGCACCCGATTTTTTCGGTAAACATATGAAAACTGATGAGAGCCATTCCTTTGGTAGTTTTCCAGACCCATATATGCTGTTCAAGAGTCTAACCACGACATCCAAATCTTGATCACTTATGATCTTAAGAATGTCGATAGAAATTCCGTCGGGCCCAGTCGATTTACCGTTGCTCATGTTGTTTAGTGTGTGGGTGACTTCGTCTTTCGTGATTTCGGGACCTCTGCCTTCCAGTTCTACCCTAGCTACGGATGTGATATTTCTCACATCGTCGAAAAGGTCTTTTATATATTCCTGCCATCTCTTCAGTTTTTCTTCTGTGTTTGATAGTGTTTTCCCATTTTTATCTAAGGGGATTGTAGTAATCTTTCCTCTTCTGAGACCTGCCAATTCTTTTACCTTCTTATGTAGGTTATACAAGTCAAATCTTCGTTGTAGCTCTCCTATTTCCTTGCATTTTTCTTCATAGAAATGTTCTTTTGCTACCCTTATTTTTGTTCTTATCTTTTTCTGGGTTTCCCTATATTTTGTTTCGTTGTTATTGTATTTCCTTCGTTGGTCCATCAGAAATAAAATTTCCTGAGTAATCCATTCTTTATTTATCTTTTTAGAAGGTGCTAGTAACTCTTGGCAGGGGGAAGGAATGCAGGTTTTGAGGGATTCCCATTGATTGTCAATATCTTCGGATGTAAGGTTAACTTTCGAAAGGTTTGAGTGTATTGCTTGTTGGACACCTTCTTTGATGGTCTCCTCTTTAAGTTTCTTCGCGTCTAACCTTGCAGTCCCACGCGGTTTTCTAGTTCGCTTAAGATTTACTTGGACGCAGGAAATTAGCGGATTATGGTCTGACCCAACATCCGCACCGGGATATGCTTTAACAGATTTGAGCGCATTACGGTACCTTTCTTTAATGAGAATGTAATCTATTTGATTTCGGACTATCGCCCCATTGTGTCCATCTGCTGGGGATTTCCAAGTGTATAGTCTTCTCTTGGGTAGTTTAAAAAAGGTATTTGTCACAATAAAGTTATTTTCTTGACAAAATTGTACAAGGCGATCACCTCGCTCTACGAACTCCCAGTCCAAATCTACCTACCAGATTTTGTACCGTCCCGTTCCCAACCTTCGCATTAAAGTCGCCCATTATTATGATGATGTCCCTGGACTTCGTGGCGCCCAATGCTCTACTAATGTCTTCATAGAATGCCTCTACTTCATCATCTGTTCCTTTGGTGGTTGGCGCATATACTTGGATCAAGTTTAGTTTTGAGTGTGAGGTTTTGAGTGTTAGCGCCATTACCCTATCAGAGATCGGTTAAAACGTCTGGACCGCACAACCAGATTCCTGGTCTAATATGATGGCAACACCATACTTGTGCTTGCGATCTTGATTTCCAGAGAAATACATTGTCTTTTTATTGATTGTGTGTTTGCCTGAGCTCGACCATCTGGCTTCCGAAACTCCCAAGATGTTCACCTTTAATCTATCCATTTCTTGGATTGTGTTCTCTAGTTTTCCTGGTTGAAACATTCCTTGAACGTTCCACGTACACAGGTTCATGGCTAACCCGGGGATTCTTAGCACCCTCTGACCAACTAAGGTCTGCCGGGGACTGAGGGCCGTTTTTTGGTTGTGCTTAGCCATTTTGATTGTACTAGGAAAAGATTTTAATGCGGTGGTTTTCCGTTGCTTGCCACATCGTAGTATTAAAGCCGTTAAGACAGTCCTTGTCGCACCTTTAATTGTGTTACATGGTGCCGTTTTCCTTTCTATATCTAGAAATACGCCGACCATTTACTTTTAATGTTGCTGCTGCCCAACACTACTTTTCTCGCCATATCTGGCTACCCTCACTTACTTTAGCCTGCAATTCGATGCAGTTACCAGGGTGTAGCACGTGGAGCCATAAGTGAGAGATGGCTGGCCTGTGAGGAACAGTTGTCTAAAACCATCTCCAGTCTATGACTCTCGATGCGACTGTCTCAGACAAACTGCTGGGATAGGTAAAAGAATATAAACATTATAAACATTTCTCTAGATTCTGTATTTTTTAAATATAGATTACGCCTTGAATTCTCTATAAATTAACGGACACGACTATGGATGAGCCTAGTGCACATACTTACTACTTCTACCTGTACCACAATATGTGTAAGAACACTCAGTAGATATTTTTGCATAATTTGCTGCTGTTGCTGTTTTCTTACACACTGTATGAGAAACTTACGAGCATCAATTTTAAAGTTCTTACTGTAAATCTTTCGTGTATATTTCAATCCAATTTTAGACTATGTTTGCGGTTTTGTAATTCTCAAGCCGCATACCTACAATCAATGTCTTTTATATGTCATAATAGTTTTGCCGGTCGTGATATATGAAATAGTCAGACAGGTATGGGAGTTTAATAAATCCTGCCAAGTAACCCGTTTATGTCACTATGATTCATAATGTTTTCGTCATTTGTCTAGAGGTCTATTCATCTTTCTTTCTGTCACATGGCTTAAGGAAACGTTCAAGAGAGGGATGCCACACGTTCCGACCTATATCAAGTCATTTTTATTTATATGTACCCCATGTGCTTGATAACGACAGTTTTTATACAAAAAATACGAGGGAGTGTATTTAGTAGCGCGGAGTCGGAAAATTCAAAATACCCCTGCAACACTAATACACTTTCGCCATATATCAATTAATTAAAACGTTAGTTTCTTATTTGTTTAACTTCAATGCAGCTTGACAAATACTTTCTACTTCTAAAGACTACAAATGAATAACTGAGAAGTTCAAAAAATACAATTAGACTACATACTCTCGCTAAAGTGTGTGACAGATATGGTTTGTCAAACAGATCTGCTGCAGCAGTAGCATCAGCTGTTTTACAAGATGTTGGATTAGTAACAAAAGAAAGTTCAGTGCAAGTAATAGATAAAAATAAATTAAGGAGAGTTTGAGAGAGTTCAGAAAATAAAATTATGACAGACAAAAGCCTCGCAAGCAATAAATTCAATTTACTTTGACAAACGAAAAGATATAACATTGTCTATTGAAGAAATAGGTGGTAAGTTTAACAGAAGAATGTTAGTTGAAGCACATGTCTCTTTGTTGCAAGAGCAAGGTTATGGGTCGCACAATGCCTTGTTCTGGATCAGCAAAAGATATCTGTAGAAGTATAGTTGAATTCTGACAAGAAAGGGACTAATATGACTTTTCAAGCTTACTAGTTGCGGGTTCTGATGGCACAGTAGTAGACAACACCGGATCGAAAAATGGGCTCATCACGCAACTTGAATCAAAGTTCTTTTACAACGATTCGTCTCGTCTGTCAACTTCCTTGCAATGAACTACCTTTAAGACATCTTTTTCACATGGACAAACAACGGGTTTTAATGCATTTTCAGGTCCACTGGGACAGCTTATAGCCTGCTGTGTAAACTTACCAGTTACAAAATATCAAATTATCAGAGATACCTTTACAAACTTTGCCTCGCGTTATCTTCAGGTCATTGGTCTGCAGGTTTAGCGAATCAGAATCCTGGAAAACTCAGCTACTCAATATGGCTTATTTTGGCAAGCCGTCTATTGCGACTATATTTTTCTACCGAAGAAATTGTCTATTTTTGTTTCAAGAGTTTATGCACCGATGTGGTTCTTAATTAAAATCGACCCATCCTGTAAAAATGGGCCAAAACATATTTGGTAAACGATTCACTTATCAAGTTAAGGAACAATTTACGAGCTATTAGTGACTCAGTTATTCAACGCAATGCATTTTTCGCACATCCGGAAATAATGCTAATATGTATGTTAAGTGATCCTCGTCGCCACAGTAGAGAAATTGCCATGCAGCGTATTTGAAATGCCAAGCAAAGGGAAAATCCTGAAGAAATTCGTCCTTTTGTAGAACCGAAACTGAACTTTGATGCAGACGATAGGCAAAATAATGACGTTACCCCTTGCCCACTTTTGCGTAATTCAGATGCTTAAAATTATTGAGGTTACCTCCTGTCACACACAAGCAATGGAAATAAGTGTAAAATTGGTAACGGAAGCGTCGTTCTCACTAGTTGTTGCAAATCACCGAGAGGGTTTTATAAAGGCAAAATTAGAGTCCCGTAAATTAGTGCCAAAATTTGAATCGAAAAAGGACTTTTTACAGTAAATTTTAATTCTTAATACTCGTTAAACTGTGGCGTTCACTTTTTTTATTAATTATATTAATTAAAACAACATAAAAGGTGTTGTAACAGAGAATTCGAAAAAAAAGCTCATACCGAAAAAACTCGTCTAAGACAAAACTAATATTAAAGAAATTTCAAATTTAATACAGCAATTACTATAACATCGAATTCCTACCTCGTTCCTTTGAGGGTTTTTTTCTAATTAACAACTGCGTAGTTTTCCAATCCATAGCAATCCAAAATCTTTTTTCTGGGGCTAAGCCATCTGGTATACTCGAAGAGGAAAATCAATATGAATACAGTTAGCTATGAATCACAATTTAGCCAGTCAAAATCAGAAAATATAACTCAATAAAAGTATCTTACCCAGTCGAGAGTGTTCTTCACAAAATGGCGTCTTAAATCCCTCAACATGAAGTCGTATTTCATTCAGCTATTACTCATAAATGCTATCAAACCATTCACTATGTGCAATAACAACAAAAAACCAGCTTCAACACTTTAATGACATAAACGTAGAAAATACACACACACACACAAGATAGGATAGAAAATGGAAAACGGAGCCACTAATCGATTGTTCCAAAACAAAAATAGAAGCAGTTGTTCCTCTGGGCGACACTGCCGCCGAGCTCCTCGCCGACGATGCAGAGGAGCTCAGGTGAAGTTGCAGTAGTAGTACCCAGCGTCGCCATCCGGTCTAATAGATAGAACCACTCCTTCAATGGTTCGCCTAACACTACCCCCTGTCAACCACCCTTCTAAAGTACCTCGCCATTCAAGGCAGCCTTTAAAGATCCGGGAGCACCTGCCACTCACAAGCCGATAATTCGGGAGTATGAACAAGGACCAGTGACTACCAACTAAAAGAAAAATGACACCAAATACAGAAAATAAGTAAGTATAACTTACAGAACAACGCGATACGATGGACTGTATACTAGCGTTATTCCTCAATCTCTTACAGGACAGATGATCGCCTGTTTCAGCTTAGAGATGTTCCACCTATATATCAACTCATTAACCAAACAGAACTGAACATTATAGGTGTTTGATAGTAAAGTAACATAGAATATGGGGCAATAATAGTAAAAGAACCATGTGCAGATTAGGATTAAGCTTCCTCCTTGATAGTAACGAACAACATATGGTCAGACAATTTGACGTACAGGGAAAGGACTGATTACTCAGATTCCGTCAGTGTTGCATAATCCTGCGTACGGACACGCAAGTTGGGGCACGCTTATTTCAAGAAAATAAACAAAATTAGTTAATCGCCAGAAAGAACAAAGCAAAGTTCCGAACGCAAAAGGTATTTTTTTTTATATTCTGTTCAAAACATGAACAAAATTTAAGTCGGTTTTCCAATTGGTGTCACCCATGTGTACCCAGTTAAATTATTGTTTAAAAATAAAACAAATTTGTTCTGTGGGATTTTTATTGCTACCGTCTTATACATATTCCATTTTCGTTACATGCTTCAACATTTCTTTACAGTTCAATCACAAAAATAATAAATTTGCCGCAACAGCAGAAAATAAAATATTTACCAAATCTGCTCAACTCCACTAAAATTAGTAAATAAATACAACAACGGCAAAAACAAATAGAGCAAAGGAACTGCGATCGGGATAAAAAGTTTATTTTGTTGTTCTTGTTCGTTTTCTGCAATTCAAAAACTGTTTTCCTGCTCTACCCGCATTTGACCAGCATCATATTATTTCCAAAGTTAAATATTCAAATTGATTTTTGTTATATAGGATACGTTCCCTCATGCGTTTTGGTATTATTTGGTTTGTTATTTAAAGTATATGTTCGGATAAGTTGCTTTCAGAGTTTTGGAGTTTATAAAAGAATACTGCAGTTTGCTGCGTTTGTAATATTTGGTTAGTTGAAACTTTAGTTTAACAGGAGATTGCAGGTTTTAATTCTATATATAGGCACAGCCGGATTGAGATGGAGAAGAAAATTTTGAATTGCGGTGAGTTTCTGTTATTTTGCTTAAGGTAGGCACTTAATAGAGCGATTGATCATTGTGAGTTTTGCCAGTATTGTCTTAAGTGCTGGTTAGTTTTCTCATCCTGCCAAAGAATTCAAAACTGAAAGGTATATATCATTTGAAGGATTCTCTTAGAACCGGGGTCGAACATATGCGACTTAGCTAGCTTGGTAAAATGTGTGACCAACTGTAGAGTCCAGCTTTAAATAGCATCCAATTTTGTGGTTACACTCTTTCCTAATTCGTTTTATCTAAAAATGGGTCATGACATACTGATCACTGTTTTCGACATACCCTGCAAAATCATCCGATTTGGAATACCCTGTACCTGCACCGTCGTTATTTTGATTATACCATTTTCGATTCATAATTTCGTTACAATTAAAATAAACATTAATTTGATATTAAACGGTTTTAACACGAGATCTCTACTTGGGTTTCTTCGGGACATCAGTAAAATCACTGGCATGAAAAAAAATGTATTTATAATAATGTAGACCCTGACGCACACAAGTGGGTAAGTAGGTATATTCTGGCCGCATCCTTTTATAAATTCCGCAATCCATCAATTTACAAAGGCGTTTCTCCCGCAAATCGTCAAATCTGGGAGTGAACACACATAATGCGTAGCAACACATGGTCGGTGCAAAAAAAAATCGTGGACATCAGACTTTTATGTCCAACGTATAACATTTAACCCCTCTTAAATATGGACTACTTCTTCCAACTAAAAATGTTTGTATCTGTTATACAGGGTGTCCGGAAATGACGTGTACAACGGAATAGCACAAATCCTTTGGCCGAAAATATGATGCGCTAGGTCAACTTATCCATATTTTTGTACTATGAGAAACGACTAGCTTTGAGCATTTAAAGATAGTTTGAATGAAACAGAAACGTTGACCTTAAATTGACTCAGTTTTTACCCATATGGCGAATTTACTGTTTTAATTATTCTTGTTATTATGATTTTGCTGAATTTCCAAAGAAAAACAAACCTCGCCCTGCCACTGGTCGCAGGAAAACCCCTGCTGCTATGAATGTAATAGAGAAGATGTTTCATTCGATCATATAAAATATCGGTTATTTTTCAAGTATTCATCTAATTCGTGCTGGCATATTTGTCAAAGAATATATCGTCGAAATGCGAAAGGGAAAGATTGCGTTTAAAATTGTGTTTTCTGATCGAACGCTACCTATCCATAAAAAGGTTTTTTCGGTGAGTCTTTTCATAATAATGGATTTCTCTATTGGAGTAGCCATAGGAAAAAATATGAGACAGGCAATTGACTCAAATATATTCTGGAGAAACCACCTGTGTAACAGTTATAGAAAACAAATTGCCTGTCGGTAGGTTGAGTTTTCCTTTTATCTTGTTAGGCTTTTTGTTATATCATTGTAAAAAATTGAGAAATGATCTTCACAATCTAAAATTAAAAAAAAATATTAAAAAATCGAATTGGTAAGAAAAGCCACTGCTTTATTGAAAGTATATCTAAAATTATCAGTGGCTTTCGTTCATATGTTCATATTGAAATTCACTTCTACTTTCAGCGGAAGATAATGAAAACTATGCTAATATGTATTAAGACTAATCTTTGATTACGATATTGATTGTGTTTAAGCAGCAGATTGATCTGCTCTATACTCAACCTGGCTTTCTGCATTATGCTTATCCTCTCTCTAACATCTACTAACATAAACATACAAAATGTACTAATTTTGATCAGTGACTTGTATAAATTAGAATTTCAATAGATTTAAAAAATAATGCAATATGTACTTCCCATCGGATAGTTGCTGCCGTAAGTCATTTTATGATTTCTTACCATTTTTATTACAACCTTCTGTCCAATCGTACGACACTATATCAAATCCAAATGTATTACACCCCTAGTTTCATTAAATAAAATATGTTAGCCACCAATCACTTCTTTCGATAATAAAATCCGTGCATGTGGTTATAACGGTTTCGCAGTTATGGCTTTATGGGTCGGCATTACGGTGATTTATACTGAACCCGTACCCGTATTAAATAATAGGCTTTTTCCTAGTTTGTTTTAGCTCAATGGGAAGAGCAACTCTGGAAAAAGGCAGGCGGGAGATATTGCATTTTTCACTGGATAATTCGGCATGGGCATGGGAAATTTTGGAAATATTATAACGTGTATACTGTTTGTGAAATGGCTGCCGGTTGCTGGAAGAGATATTCGTTCGTGGGAAACGCGTATTATGAACATATAAAATAGACGCTAAAAATGTGTAACAAATATACAGGCGGTTATCCAGGACTCAAATAGAACGTATGATGTGCTTGCAAAATAAAAAAGTGTTTAAAAATATTAATTTTTTCCGAGGTATACTACGATTGTCTGCAAAATTTACAGATAAACAAACTCGTGCCTCAAGGGCTGTACGTTTTTGTGAATAATGGCCAAGGACGTACTGTTCGTTTACACAAATGAAGCACTGTTTATAATATTTTATTATATTCTTCGAAGAAAAACTCTTTAAATGGCCCCAAATGTAATAATCAACAAGGGTTATCGTCTGGGAATCTTGGTGCCCATGGAATAGGACCCCCGCGTCCTATCCATCGGTTTCCATAAATGGTATCTAAATGCTGGCGATTAAAATAATTAGAGACATGAGTTTTCCTCAAACAAATAAGAAAACTAGGTTATTACAAACATTTTTTATCTGTTTTCTGTCTATTACGGGTGGAAAAAGTTACATACAGGGTGAATTATTGGGATGAACCAGAAATGCCAGATTTTTAAATCCGGCCCTGTAAATCAATTCAAATTATGATATTTACCATACTAGAGCACAGTGTGTGTCGTTTCTGTTTATTTTGAAGATTTCTTTTTAATAACTAAACATTATTATACAGTAAGATATTTCATTATTGCCAATTTTCAATTTGACTCTAAAATGAATCTTTAATTGGAAATGTGAGGTGAGTCTAACTGTCTATTTATGCCCTCTGAAAAAATTATATCAGATTTTTGAAAAATCATATACAAGGGGAGTGTTGAATATGAAGCACTCCCACAAATTTTCTCAAAGACGGACCTGGATTTTGGTGAAGATCCATAATTCACCCTGTATATTGCTGTCTTTGACGTCGAAAATCTGCATAAAAAGGACCGCTATTTATGTGACTTAACTTAAAGCTGCACTGAAGGTGCAGCCGCAGGTCTGCCTATATAGAAAATTTGTTTTTTGCTGCATCCCAACGGGTACTGTTCAAGGGGGTTTAATGCGGCCACACTATTTTATTAATTAATTTAATTACATCTACAAAAGTTCATTTGGTGTGCGACGCAGAGGGAGATATCAACTATTTCCCATCCATCTGACTTGGGTTATTGACAAACATATGATCACATCCATCCATCTGACGGCTCTCATGACACTGTCAATGTAGGTTATGAACACTTTTTTAGTAATATTACTTCAAATACAGAACGACAACTTCTAAATTGACTACAACTATATGGAATAACCATTTTATAACACTACAATATACAACATGTTGATAGAAATTGATCTAAAACATGAAAATAATGCCGAAAACTTTTAGACTAATAATCTAAACAATGAAAATAATAATAAACTATTTGACACAAGCAATTTGTCTGTCGTGTTAGAAAAAACCAAATTATGACGTGAAACTGTCGATTTTTTTTTTGAAAACCATTTTCATGACTATATTCTGAGAAAAACATATGGGAGAAGCAATTTCGTATATTTTTAGTCACAATCGTATCAAAGAATATCGTAAATTGCATTGAACAAGTGTTAATCTTTAAAATCTCATTTCACAACAACGAGGAATAGCAATTTTCACTCACCTATTTTAAACGCACGTTCCTTTTACACATTAATTTATAGTTTAAATTTTATATGGAGAAAAATAATTACACAACAAAATAAAATTAAATATTTAAATATTATTAATTTTACTAATTATTTAGGTGAAGCGTTGCTTCACTTGCTTCATAGGACAAGCCGCCACTGGAGAAACTTATTTATGTAAGGTCTGGGAGGGTGTGCTGAGTTGAATTAAATTGAAAAATGGAAGACAATCGAACTCTAGTTGATCGTTTAGGCATTAATTTACTTTTTCGCCTGCCTGCACTTAAACAGAGTTTTACCGCCCGCATATGCGGGCGGTAAATGACCAGTTAGCGCCCGCTCTTTTTATTTTTTTTTCATAGATGGCGCTACTGTTAGATTTCCAATAATAACGTTAACATCAGTAGTTTTCACTCACTTAACTTCATGTGCATTCCATCTAGAGGATAAGTTGACAATTAATTGAGAAAGTTTACTTAGGTAGTCGTCTGCCATTCCGCTAAACTTATTTAATTATTTAAAATTGTCCATTATTAATTAGTAATCACTTTTTAATTATTATTGGAGTACCGAAATATACCTAAGATTCTAAAATCAAATTTCTATAGCGTACACGCTCAGATAATAATTTGACAGTTTCTTTCTACATTTAAAATACTCAACACTGACATGTGAGCCTGTCACATAAGTTTATCTGATCTGAGTTTGTCAAATGATAACGCCTATTATCATGTACGTCAAAAAATACTCCCATTAATTACTGTCAAAAACTGTCATAACAGTAATAATTAATTATTAAAATAAAGTTCTTTTGGTTTAATATTGTAGTATGAAGAGGCAGGCGAAAAACAGTTGTAAGCACCACTGGCGGTAAAGCCGCTGCAGCCCTTCGCTGTATAGCTGCCCTCGCTCGCTTCGCTCACTCGTACGTCTATACAGCGGCGGGCTGCAACGAATGCTTTACCGCCCTTTATACTTAATATACTATTACAATAATTAATACTAACTACTACTTTTGTTTTACAACAAGAAAATACTGATTTAAAATATCTAACTAATTTTGAAGTTCATACTTACAGTGGAGTACTTAGATCAGGGTGCGAATGTAATTCCTAGTTCTTTCATTACAAATTCATCCTGACAGATATGTTTTTGCTGCCCACACAGCAAAATCGTATGATAGCCATCTTGAATGCTGGAAAAAGTCAAGACCTAAATTGAGAAAGACTGATTACCCGAAAAGCAATAAATTAATTTACCATTTATAAAATTATAATTAAGCTAATTATATAAAAATAGTCTATAACTACTCGAAGGGGTTATGGTGATTTTAGAATTAAATTTGAATAAAAGAGTTAGTGATATGTGGCCACAAGTGTTTTTTTATTGATGCAGTTCCATATTTTTTTTATAAAAGAACGTTAACTTTCCAATTACACATAAAAGAAAGAAATAAGATCCCTAGTTTATCTAGTAACTTTTCATAAATATATTAATGTGTAACGTTAGTAATTTTATCAAATTTATTATACAAGACAAATATACTTCATATAACATCACATCATCAGCATTCACACGCTGTTGTGAGCTCTAAGATGGCTAAATAGACGGATCTTCGAGCCGCAAATCCTGTCACAAAATTGACACACATCGTTGATGTCTTAGAAGAAATCTAGGGCTTTTAAATGACTCCGATAAGTGGTCCAAGACTCACAGCTATACATAAGGGTAGGAACTACAATAGTAACTTAGTTCGAACGTCGATGTTATGATTATCGAAGAGTCTCGTCCTCAGTCGATATTCATTCTCACCATTCGCGTCCTTGTCAAATATAAAATTACGGGAAAATTTCGTAATATATGTTTGCAATTTCTAGTGTATTCTTCAACTAACTTTAAGTGCCTGAAGAAGCGGCAATAAAGGCTGCGAAACGTCGCATATAGAGTAATAGTTGAAGTTTTTTACATAAAACGACCACAAGCTGAACAATGGCCACAAAAGTTACTTCTACCCTATATCAAATCCTAACCAAAATGGAGATTTCTTTATCTCATATTTTTTCCAGTATCGAACAAAATGTAAGTATAGAATTTTCTCTTAAAATTATTACCAGATCCATCAAATATATCCTACACGAAAACCCAATTCAAAAGTAATAATTCAAACTAAATTCGTCACCCAATGCGAATTTTATAAGTATAATCTTTCATGACGATACACGTCTCAAATAGAAAAATCTATACTCTAAAGCATGTCATGCATACCGAATTCGTTTTCCTATTCATAAACCATCTCGTGAAAAATTCTGTATGCTTGCCGCATTGAAAGAAAACGTCCTTTAAAAACGGAGTAATATTGAGACCATTTAACAAAACGGGACGTCGAATTTGATTCTCGCAACGCTCCTACCTTTCGCTGAATGTTATTGTTGTTTCTAGAATGCCTTTTGGGTAGATGTGAAATGAGAAAATAAACACACACAGGGAGATAAAGAATGGAAGCTAGAAGTTTCAGGTTGATTTATTTTTAAGGCAGAATATATTTGCAAGGATATTTGTATTCTTTTTGTTGGGAGCTGCCAGGAACATAAACATATTATGACACTACTGGTTTTTTATTTTTTATCTACAATAGATAATTATTATTCTCTGAAAATGTCTTGGAATCTTGGAAATACTCTTGGTTTGATAAGGTATGAATCACAAAGTGGAGGTTTTGTAATAATAATAATAATCTCTTTATTGTCTAACAGGTATTGCTACCCAATAACAAGACAAAATCTTAACATAAACAAAAACAATTGCCTAGCATTAGCATACAAAAATACCCAACTTAGAACTAACTGAAAAATAGAAAAATACAAAAAAGGAAATACACGCATCAAAACGAAAGAAAATGGGATTACAAGAAGAATTAATAATAACAATAAATAATTAACACATGAACATAATTCATCAAAACAAATTGAAATCAGTAGCCCGCAAACATGTATCTAAACTTTTCTTAAAAGAATCAAGCAATACATTAAAAAAATCAACGTTTTCATTAATGACTAATCGGTTGCTGTATTTACAAGCCCGAAATAGCGATGTTTTAGATTCATAATTAGAACGAATCTGTGGCACCCAAAATAAACTAGCGCTTCTAGAGTGAACCCTAGGGACACGAAACCATAGCTGCTGAAGCAACCAACATATTGTTGATCTACTTAAAAAGAATGATCAGAGACGCGAGGATGCGTCTCTCGGCTAACGGCCGAAATCCGAACCTTGTCAGTAACAGGCCGTGATCACACCCACGAAGAGAAAAATATCCATCAATTTTAAATGACAAATATTTTAAAAACTTACGTTGGATCTCTGCATATGAACACGGTAGATAGAGAGATAGACACAACAAAGGCGAAATATAGACTTTTCAGGCAGTCCATGTTTGTTGAATTCTCTGGTCTGTCTAAAAACAAATCCCAACATACGCAAAGCTTCACCAGAAACTTGCTCAATGTGGTAGTTGAAAGATAAATCACCATCCAAGTATACACCAAGATCTTTGATTAAAGCGCAGCGTTCCAAATTTGAATTATCGATGGTGTAGTTTCGCAAAAACGGATCTTGACGTCTTGTAAATATCACCGACTTACATTTGTTCAGATTCAGAGTAAGTCCATTTAGAGCACACCATTCTGAGAGCAGACACAGATCCGTTTGAAGCTGTGCGCAATCGTTCTCACAAACAACAGTGCGATACAATTTTAAATCATGCGCAAACAACAAATAATTGCTATTGAAACCTGAGCCAATATCGTTTACGAATATTGCAAAGAGAAGAGGAGCCAACGTACTGCCCTGCGGAGTTCCACTTGAGGCTGTGAATGAACTTGAACAGAATCCATTGTATTCAACAAATTGTTGCCTTGCTCCCAGATAGGACTGAAAAAAAGATATCAGATTCCTGCTGAAGCCAATGTCGCATATCTTCTGTTGAATCAGGGAATGATCAATCTTATCGAACGCCTTGGAAAATGAATAATAATAACAATAATAAAGTTTTGTTGCCCAACAAATAAAAAAGAATTATAAAGACTAAGACAATACCTACTTCGAAAAACAGAAAAAAATCAAAACAACTATCTATCAAAATAGGTCTCTGCCATATCTCTTATTTCCTTAATCGAACATGAATTAATATGGCACATATCGCATCGTAAATATAAGGGAGAGTATAAGCACTGAGAACGGCTTTCTTGATTTGAATTTATAGAGAGATACCGCCTATCGATGCATGTAACAATAAAAGATAAGCGAAAAAGCATAATACGGGGGCATCTATGCACGCATGTTTAAAAATTATTCTTACGGGGGCGGTAAAAATTGTATATTCGTTGTTATTAAAATTAAAAGTAGATAATTTTTAAATTAAAACCATTGGTACATAAAATCTTTTTTTTATTTATTTTGAATTAAAAAAGTACAAAATTACATATACCTATTTGACTAAGTATATAATAAATTAAAACATAGGTATGAAACACAATAATATAAAAGATATATGTGTAATAATATGTATTTTATATACCTAGAGCTTTAATCGATCAGCTATATTGTATATAAACTAAATAAATGATTATATATAGAAACTGGGGTTGTTAGTTTTATAGCATGGTAAAATCTAATAGATCTGTCCCTTATTATTTATTTTCAAGATCTAAAATTGTATTATTAATATCACATTATATTTTTTTTAAGATTTTGCAAAATTCTTAATTTTACATGAGGTTTCACCACTTTTTTATTAGAATTCCTTGCTTTGATTTGCACCTTTAAGTCGCGATTGGCAAATTTTAAAGTATAATATATGCGCATGCGTGTCTAAAGAGATACAAAACAATCAAAAGTAAAATTACTACACGGATGCGCAAATGCTTCATTTTTAAACAATTCTTTTAATTTTTTACCAATATGATCTTCGTTACACAAGTTTTGATTATAAATCCAACAATGCTAAGAGGAGACATGTCTATAAATTATAAATCATTGGACAATTATTTATCCACAACGGGGATTCAACATCGCATCTATACGCCAAATATTCTAAAAATCTTCGCTGAACTCCCTCAATAGTAAATATGTGGTTATTATAATGGGGATTCCATATCTTACTAGCATACTCCAATTTGGAACGGACAAAAGCGAAATACAATTATTAATTGTTTGCAATTTCTAATAATAAAACCGTAGCACCTGGTAGCATCTAAAACCTTCTGACAAATATGCGTTTATGTGTATTTAAGACAGTAGCTCAGGACAGTCGATCCGATTGGGAGAAATTTCATATAATAAACATTCTTGTGAGCTCCGAAGTTCACACGCCAAATCTATCCACTAAAACGTCGTATTTACTACCTCTAGTCAGATAAACTTCATCCACTTTTAAAATGAAAGATACTTTAAGAACTTTCTCTGAACCTTTTCAATATTCTGTAGGTATACGAAGTCTATTAAAGCAATATAAACTTAGACAACAATATTCCACTCTCAAACGAACTTAAGAATTATATAAAACTACAGGGTGTCCGTGGGTGGAATGTTCAATACGAAAAAAATCTTTTTTTCTTTTCATTTCCCGACAAAAAGTAATTATTTATAAAAAGTTCTCCTTGTCGAGAAAATTAATTTAAAATACACAAAATTTCGTTCAGATGTACAGGGATATATCCGCTATTTTTAAATATAGAACCTTGGGGGTTTCGGGATTCTGAGCTACTTTTTTTGTGAAACGAAAGATGCCGCAAACAAAATGGTCATAGTACTCATAGTTTCCGAGTTAGAGGGCGATATTATAAATATTGCATTTTGGGACCACCTTGGTATCTCGGTTACCCTTTAACTTAGCGGAAAGATGACAACTGACCCTGATGGAGACTTTTCCATATAATTCATTGGTGTAGATACATTTTTTTATGAGGAAGATGTAAACCAAACTTATTAATTTGTCTCTATATTTGTCGGTCATGTTATGAGCTTTCCACAAATATATAATTTTCTATATTTCAATAGTTTCAAAGTTATAAGCGTGTTTCATAATTTTATAAGACAATCACATAATCAGACAGAATCAGTCAGCGTTGCCTCAACCATCTCCAAAACATTTGTTTCGACATTTTCCTTCCTACAATTATTTTTCAGCCTGGGTTTTTTTGCTGTACACGTCTAAATGTTCTTTGATTAGGCTGCCCTGTCACGGTGTGAATAAGCATTCAATCTTCAAGCATTGGAAAACTAAAAACATGTAATATAAGAGTAAAATAAAATGCCGACCTTTGTAAATACATTTTCGAAGCTTGATCTCGATTAAACCTTCTTCCATAAAATACTCCCATCATATCGAGTTTTTAAAATTTTCGAAGGCATTAGGCATTTCTCACCCTGTACAACTAATCTAAATTTTTGCATATTATAAATTGATTTTCTCAAGAAGCAGAACTGTTTATAAAGATATACTGTTTTTGGTAAAATGAAAAATTATTTTTTTTCCTTTTGTGGAACACCCTGTATATAATTGAAGCTTGTACAATTTCTCACAATACAACTGAACATTTTCATGGTTTCAGTCGGACACCACTCCTAAATGGGTCAAGGAAACTGTGACAAACGGCATAAATATCCAAATTCTATAATACGTAGTTTTCCGTCTATGAAGATTGCAATAATCTTCCACAGCTGTAAAATCATTCTGAACCTAAAGGCAGTCCTCATAGGATCAAACAATTTAAAATCATCAGAAAAGAACAATCTATTGACATGTAAATAATTATTCAGATCGTCTTACACAGGAATCGAAAAAATTTGACCCATAAGGAACAGGGCAAGCTTTTGAAGCCGCATCCCCTGATCCAACCTATCAAAAGCCTCAGAAATAATAACGAAAAATTAATCTAACAGTTGCATAGGACCTAGGCTTCCCTAACTTGATAAATTGACTTAAATTTTGCATCGTTTATTTCACAGTTCATAATACTCGATCTAAAACTTGTTTTCTCTAGGTCTGTTTTTGACAAGGGGATACCTGTATTTCAAATAATTGTAAATTTATAAAGCGTTCCGCTTTTATCCGTTAACAACGAGACCCATACTTACGTCTTTCATAAAGAACACTATTAAAATTAAATTTTAAATTTAAATTTAATATTCGGCTCACATTCATCGCAATTTCGAAAAGGAAAATGATTAAAAACGACTTGAGCTCTATAATGTAAGTGAATTTTATTCTTAGAAATGTGGATCCAATAATTTATGCAATGGTGAATTTAACAGGCACAACTTAGAGCTGTCGAAAGCAAAACCCGTTCTTGATTTATTTCCACGGATGAATTTTTGGAGGGATAACTCCAGGTGCACTTAGCTGGAGAGATATTATGGGGATTGGATTATTTTATGAATACAGAATGTTTTAAAATGATCATTGGTTTTAACATTATATTGTATTTGCTTTCGTTCAAAGTTTACAGCTAATAAACTAGCTAATTTATTACAATAAAAGTAGGTTTAAATATAGAAGTATCTAGCTTGACCGTTTGCAGTAATTTATGTGGTTCAAAACGTACTATCCCCAACCCTGCCTCGTACCAATGTTTTGATCTTACGGTTTTATATGCAGGAGGAGATCCTTCTATATTTATAAAAGGCACTGTACAGGGTCATATATTAAATTTTGACACCCACCTAGAGCCTTTATTATATATGATAGACAAAAAAATTATATAAAATTTTGGAGGTTTCTCCTGTAGTATCTTTTAGAACAATTGTAATCAAAAAAATGTGTTTGCAAAACTGAAAAAACTTGTATATAGTTTAAATTAATCAAGTCAACTACAACCTGATGGAAGTTATGCCTGCTTGTCCGCTTATGCTTAGCTAGCTATGCCTGCTTGTGCTGTTACATTCCAAAGAATGAAAAAGGTCTACGCGTAGGTTATCTTAAAGTTAGTGCTACCAAAACCTATACAACTAATGAATACTTTACTCTTTTAGGCGACAATGATGTGACTAAAAAATATTTAAACAAAAAATTATTTCCAATTGATTGAAAGTTATTGCGGAAAGCATAATGAGATATAATAATAATAAGTATAAGGGAGGTGAATGTCAGACCATGCTGTGGCCACTTCATTTGAGGTGTAGGTGAGGCTGTCTCATAGATTTGGCCTTTTCCTTTTGTAGCCATTTTGAAATTAGCGGATTTATGTACATTCAGAAAGAATACTAATGTTATAGCTCAGTCCGAATGAATCCCAATATGCTATTCCAAATTGTTATGGTTCTATTCAAGTTTTACGAGCGGTTTCAAAAAAAGAAGAACAAACAACTAAAATAAGCTTTATTAATCTGTATTGAAGTAATGCAAAATTACTTACCATTATAACCTTGGATCACTTTTATTTAAATGAAAATATTTAATTGGTTGACCCTTTTGTCAATAATTTATCGAAAACACTATTAGAAATGAAACACAAAGTTTCTGGGCTAAAATCAACTAATTTAATAATTAAAACTAATTAAAGAAAATGAATAACAACAAGAAATAAATAGGTATAAAATATAAAAGAAAAAGAATAAAACAATTAAGCGATAATGAAAATTTAAAAGAAAATCTTATTCATTACTTGGACTACTTAAAAATAGGAAAATTAATATAATATCGAATAATTATATTAATTCCTGTACGAAACTTTAATATACTATTGAAAACGGAATTTATTTCAATTACTAAAAGAAATAACTTTAATCTTTATATAATAAAAACTGATTAAACAAAAAGGCCTTCAATTAAAAGAATATCAAAACTTACGGAACTTTATACAATTCACTACTTCAGAATAAAAAGAAATGAACTTAGTATTTAAACAAAAACTAGAAAATAATTCTTAACTTAAAAATATATCAAGTCCAAAAACAAATTAAAATATTTAATTTAACATTTTATAATTAGAGAAAACACGACGTGACTGAACCAAGGCTAGAACGGATCTAAATCGAAAAAGACCGATTGTCTTTCCTAAACACTTAACATACATGAGAAGTAGGTACCTAGATGGAAAATAGCCGACCAGAAAAAAGGCCATTTACGATATAGGTACCCTTATACATCTAGAGAGTGAAAAATTCACAAACTAAGATACATTTTTATTTGTAGGTCGACTTTAATAAAGATTCTTGATTTTGGAGTTCGCGACTGGACAAAAACCCATTATGTTTTTATGCGTCCGTTATATATATTATTTTGATATGGGAAACCGTGACGCCTTCCAACTAGCTTTATGTATATAATAAAAAATGTTCGACATTTAATTTACATGAAGATATACCGATAGTTTTGAGTGTTCAGATCACCCGGTATTTCCAACATGTCATTCTTCGAATAAGAAAAAAGGTTGTTCTTTTAGATACGTAACAATTCCTTTAGGCAAAGATAATTCTTGTATTACTTGCAGATGTTGTAAAACCCATATCAATAGAAGATAAGATAAATAGAAAATATACCGTTAAATTTTATGACTCAAAATGAGAGTTTAGAACATTTGTATACAATCTACTTAAATAATATTCCCAAACTAATATAAACTATAAAACTCAGACAAAAATACAGGTTAGGACAAAAGTAATTTCCATTGGCTGTCCGTCTTATTACACTTTTATTCCCCAGCCCAGCAAAATTAACCTGAGACCATTTATTCAGCTCACTTATATTTTTGTTGTTAAAGATTTTGCTGGTTAGAATTTTTGGCTTAATTTTTTAAAAGGAATGTCATTTAGTCAGGTGAGTAAACTACATGTGTTTTTCTCATTTTAGACGTTTTCGTTTTTACATTACTGTTTAGGTTATTTTTTAAAGTATTGGAATTTTTATGACACACTGTCAAATTGAATTTTTTAGCTTCCTCTGAAATGTTTCTGATAGGCCTCTCGCATAATATGGTAATGATAGGCAGTGTTCGTTCTTTTTTATTGTTTTGTAAGTAGTTTCATTGTAAAGTTTGTGAATTCTTTTTTTTGATATTTTGTCAATGAAATGTATAGGGTAACCGTTTTTTTTTTGTAAAGTGGATTTCGCTTTTTTATGTATTGTGGTCTGAATTCGGGGTCTGAGAGTTTTAAAACGAGTTCAAAGCGTTATTCATATTTTCGATTTCAGTTTCTGGGACAATGGTTATACAGGGTTACTTGTAAGTAGACCTGAATATTTTAGGACGTGATAGCAGGAGTCAGTAGAAGCCATTTTGACTATATAGTCACTCGTACAAAGTGGACCCTTTTCAAGATATTCGAATTTTTAAGATTTTTTGAGAAAGTGTCACCTTGAATGTATTGCATGCAAATGACGAAAGCACACTAACAATTAAGTGGGGAATCCCCACCGGGGATCACTAGGAGCATACTGTTGTTGTAGACGACCAATCACAACGCTTTAAATCACCACAGTGGTAAACATTGAAATAGCGTTACTTCAGTGCTTTGTTATCGAATTTACCAAAAGATCATACACAGATAAGTCAACTATTTTATCTTTTTGGATAGCTAAAAACATGTAGATGTTTTTTAAATAATCCGCACAAAAAATGTTAGTGAAATATTTTTGACAAATCGTCGATTTAAATAAAACTGTTGTTAATATTTTACATTTAATGTAGATTTAAAGGGCTACCGCTCCAGTAATTACCAGATTTCTGGTACTTTAAATTTTACTTTTAATTAAGTGCTTTGTTTTTAACAAAAAACCACCAAAAAATCTTCAAAACAAGACTAAATTAAAAAAATATTATAAATATTCGACTTCAAGGTGACACTTTCCCAAAAAATCTTAAAAATTCGAATATCTTGAAAAGGGTCCACTTTGGACCAGGGTACTATATAGTCAAATTGGCTTCTTATGACTCCTGCTATCACGTCCTAAAATATTCAGGTCTACTTACAAGTAATCATCGACCCTGTTACATTATGTAAGGTAAGTATCGTATGTCTTCATTCTAACCCAGCCCATATTGCTCAATAAATTAAGATGTTTCCTAATCAATTCTTCATTTTTCTTTTGAATATGGCTCTTAAAGTATCGTTTTACTAATTTAGATTGCTCTGCCGACAATAGAATTTTGTGTGTTAGTGTTTGTTTTGATGCTTAAATAAAAGAGACTCATGATACAAAAAGTTTAAAATTAACCAAAACATGTAATCTTTACTCAAAGTGGAATCAATAAATCGGAAATGGAACTCAAAATCCAAATCACTATTTTAATTATTGAAAACACCCTATCCAACAGACCGACGGACAAAAGTACATGTTTCGAGAACAGTGGTTCTCATCATCAGCTTTAAACGGTCCAAAGCGATAAAATTAATAAAAGTAAAATAAAAATGTTTGAAAACCTCTCGAAACGCTCACAAGTAATTAATGGCACTGCTAGTTTTCTTTCGTTTATTACAAAGTTTGCAGCAGCAGTTCTAATCAGCAACGGACCGGGAGAGCCCTTTCCCATAACACTGGCGTAAAACAGGGTTGTGTCATTGCACCGATTTTGTTTTCGATGTTTGTGGAAACGGTCACTCAACTTGTTAAGGATGAACTACCGGGGGGAATAGAGATGACGATCTCTATTCCCCCCGGTAGATACAGATTTGATCGCGGCGGACTCTTCAAGCTTCCTAGACTGCAAGCTGAGACAAAGATCGTATTCACATCATTGAGCTTCAATGCGAGGATGACAACGTTGTACTAGCTGATACAGAAGGGGATCTTCAATATATACTAAATGCATTTAACAGCGCATACAGGAGATCGCGCATGAACTAAATATAAAGAAAACACAGATTCTCTGCCAGCCTGCACCAAACAATAGGGCTGTCCCACCACATATTCAAGTTAACGGAGACAGACTTCAGAACATCGAGAGTGTCTCTTACCTCGGCAGTATTCTCGCGGCGTACGCAAATATCGATGATGAAATTCAGCATCGCAGAAGATGGGCAAGCGCATCTTTTGGCCGACTGAGGCCGAGAGGCTTCCATAATCAGAACATCGACGTTCGAAATAAATTGCGAGTGTATAATGCTATTGTAGTTCCTACCCTTACGTACAGCTGTGAGTCTTGGACCACTTATCGGAGGCATTTAAGACCCTTAGAGAAGTACCATCAACGATGTATTAGAAGAGTTCTTGGAATCAAATGGCAGGACCGACGAACAGACATCAGCGTTCTAGAGGAAGACAAAACAACTGGCATTGAGGCGATGATTGTGAGCCACCAGCTGCCACGTAATCTGCATGCCAACGGAACGCCTTTCAAAGAGAATCCTTTGTTCACAACTTAAGGTCGGCTCACGAAATCAAGGAGGGCAGCAAAAGAGGTACAAGGATGTTCCTAAGACCAACATAAAGAAGTATGGCTTAGATGTAAAGAGCAACTGGGAGCAGATCGGGAACGACCGACCGAGATGGAGGCGTACCATTTACTAGGGTCATCAAGTTTTTGAAGAGCAGCGTCGGCGACATGAGGGTGCAAAGAAACAGCATCGAAAAGAGAGAGAACGCATCGATGGGGCAGCACACCTACAACAGCCGGTAAATGTTGGCGATTGGGTGTGTCAATTTTGTGATAAGGTTTGTGGCGCGATGATCGGTCTGTTTAGCCATCTTAAAGTTCACAACAGAAATCCCTGAGATGGAATAATTCATACTCATTAGCAAGTGAATGCCGATTTTGCGAGTGAGTGCCGGTTTTGCAATCCACAGTTGTGAGCGTTCCACCAGCCAATGGAGGCTTTTCAAACCATTTTCAATATTGACTTTGTATATTGATTTTATTGCTTTGTATCGTTAAAAGTTGATGATGAGAACCAGTGTTCTCGAAATGTACTTTTGCCCATTGGTGTGTTTGATAGAACGTTTTGAATTAAAATAGTAGATTGGACTTTGAGTTTCAATTTCGAGTTAATATTACCGGTTATAAGTGCGAAATTATGAAGTATCTATATGTTTAGGTTAAAAGGTATTTAAACATTTTCCGTAAAAACTATTGGCCAATAAGCTGAAACAGGTTTTTCCTTTTCTCCATAAAAAGTCTATTATAGTCCGTATAAAAGGTGATTATGATGCAATATTTTAACGATGAATTTACAGCATTTTAGCGATGAATTTACAGCACTACTGTAAAAATAATCCGAATTTAGACAAATTTAATGTTCAGTATTGAAAAATAAAAGTCCAATCTCAACGAAATTATTTTTATTTTATTTTTCATTACTGAAATTATAACTCCACTTAAGAATGAACTACTTTTTCAATCAATTTATTTATATTTAACCAAAAATCAACATTTAATAAATAATTATCTAACAGATCATTGTTATTATTTTATAATTTTAATTAGGCTAACATTTTTTTTTTCATTTCAGTGTTTATAAAAAAATAATCAAATTTTAACGGAAATCTCCGATCTTTAAGTTCGAGAAAAAATCAGTAGTTTTGTTTACAGCCTGTAAATTTCAGTATCGATTAAATTTAAAAAATCTACAGTCATGGCTCTAGTCACATAATGGTTTGTCTTTAATCTCCTGAAAATCACATGTCCGTATCTCTTCTGGTTATTAAAATATTTGACTTGTCAAGTCTAAACCAATGAAATTGTGGAATAACAAATAGGGCTTTCCATTTAAAAAAACGTAAGTTTGGTTCATCCTGATGAGATGAGCCACCCTGTACAAATATCAATAATTTTAAAATACGTACTTTATGACTGCCTAAACACTGGCTGCTTAGTTATGGGTGAAATTTTTGGTCTTTGAGGTTCAACGCACCAGTAACTCACCGTGTATATAATTTTAGTTAAAATCATTTTTACTTTCCATATTATACCTTTTTAATGGATTTCTACCCGTTATGTTAACACCCAAGTAACATTCAGGCTCCGGAAATATTTAAAAGATTTTCACACACTGACATTTGAAATTGAATAATAGACAATTGAAGTGGGTAAAAAAATCACAAAGTTTCACTCCTACACATGCGATTCTTTTTTTGTTGTGCAGGTTTCGTCAAGCAACAGTCGAGGTCAAACATCAGAACTTGTACAAACTGTTGTTTATCTCAGACTAATATGTTTCTTTCTTATGAAAGTTGAAGATTAGCTGCGCTATAACCAACCCTTGAGTAGCCTAATTCATCACCTCTTTCAACTCTCTTATTTATCCGTGTAATTTTTTTTTATTGAATGCTTGCAATATTGATGTTAACTGTCCGTCCGTACGATATGTGCATATTGTTTATGTAGTTGTTTATGATCCCTTTCCTTGTTAACTTCGATTACTGTTTAGCTGCCAAATGACTCACGCTGTTTAAAAAATATTTCTTAAACCGATAAATGAAAAATTTAAAAAAACTTCAAAAATATGTTGAACTAGGATACGCAATCTTTTTATCATTTGAAATAGCTCGTTTGGTTGTTTCTTAAGATAATTCGCTAATTTTTTTGCATAGGTACAAATCTATAAGTATAATCATAATTTGACTATAATCCATAAATCAATCTATTTAAATGCAATAAAATATTAATATTATGTAAAGGAATCGCAGTAATTTGCTTTACTAATAAGATATCGAAGCAATTTGAATTTTGTCATATACGAGGCCTACTTAATCTTGAAAAAAAGAGGAAAAAGCCATCTTTTCATTTAAGTTCCTGTAAAACTTTCTTTTGGTTTAGATTTTGGAGAAAGTGAAAACTCAGTTACATATTTGGTTATGCAAAGCATAACTATTAGTTCCTGTTAATCTTAGATCAATTAAAAAAAATCTACGCTACCTCAGCTAAGGTCCTTGTATATATTTTTAAGTTTTGTTATTTAATTTTCATTTACCTTTTTCGGCCTGTTTGTTGCCATTGCGACCAATCTTTTGCTTCGGCCAGTTATGATTCTAAAAATTCAATTACTTTCGTACCACAAATTCTGCTCGAAAAATATGCATATTTACCTGCTGTAGCGATCGCCGAAACCGAAAGTTTTTTGACTAAATCTGCAGTTAGTTCTTCAGACAAGCCAATATTTACAAGAATTGGTACACGTTTAAAAAAGTTACAATGCAAGTACAAAATATTATTATTATATTTTTTTTTGGATCACCCTTAATGAAGTTAATAACATAATTAAAACTCGAGATAATTCTGTATCTTTCGCACCAATACCACGTAATCGTATCTATATACTAGGTATTATAGTATAGTATTAAGTAAGGTATTAAACACTTTTTTATTCATCGTCACATACATAAGCTCAAATATTTCACTGAACTATTTCGGCGACGTAAAAACAATCAAATAAATAAGAGGGGAAAGCGTGCAACAGCGCTGGAGGCCACTGCGTCGCATCCGTGTTGTTTTATATACACACTGGAGGCCAATTTGTCGCTACGTGTATGGAGGCCATTTGCTATCTTGTGTTTCATTTTTATTTGTATAAGTTTTATTTTGTATTTCCTTACTCCTCTCACCGTGCCCTTAATAAGATGGCAAATGCGAATCGTCTGGTATATAATATACAGCTGTAGCATTAGCGGAAAGGGTGGAGGCATGTGCGTCTGTTATATGTGTGGAGGCAAGTAAGATAGGTAGGCCAATATATATAGATATATATAATATAATGTTGGGCAGAAACTTAGATTTGGTATAATCGTCTCTTCCGAATCTTCAAGAACTAATTGAGCTATCACACTGGAAATCGAAGCTCTCATAGCAACTCCGTCAATCTATTGATAGAAAGTATTTCTATATTGGAGATATGTTGACGTTAATGTTAATTCTATGGCTTCAATAAATTCAATCAAAGGTATACCAGTGTGAGATTTCATTCTATTTTTTTGTAATAATTTGTTTTGCAAGATCTACAGGAATATTTGTGTACAAAAAGATAACATCAAAATATATCATTTTATGATTTTGTCATATTTCAATATTCTTCAGTCTAAGACAATTTCAGAGAATTTTATAAACGTATATTAACAAAAAATTTGAAACTGTATTGTGTTTGTAAAAGTGAAGTCCTGTAAAATATATGTATTTTTATTTTAAAATAAAAAAAAAATAAAATATTTTATAAAATTGAATTTTTAGAATATTTAATTGAGATTCTGAATTTTAATAAGAAATTGTAAAAAAAAATAGGTAAATCAGGTTTATACGATTTTTGAATGTATATAGGGTACATAATGTTTGTAATGTTCTAGAATGACCTAAAGAAGGCGATAAACCATCGCCGAAACGTAGTCAATAAAGTTAAACAAGCGAAATGTAACTTTTCGACGCGAAGTTGAAGAACTATGGTATTATGCAGTAGTAGTATTCATTAAAACTTTTTTTGAGACACTCAGTATAAATATTATATCAGAATAAGAATTGTAAGACAGATATCCGGATACAGCTGTATACATAGTATACAACAGGCAGAGTTGAAAATTAATGCCACATTAAAATTCATAAAAGTTGAGGGTAATTGTTTTGTATGAGTCAAGTTTAATAATTAATGTTGACGCGTAAAGTTTTCCAGAGAATGGTAGAAGCGTGATGGTTTTAAATTGTATTATTTAAAAGCGTGGGAGAGAAAAGTAGTGTCACAAACCGTACTAGGAACAGTCTCATGCAGTCCTATGTTGAACATTTAACAGATAGTGTGAATTTCACCAGTAGTTTCTGTAGGAAGTAGTTTTTATGACAGAATACCAAAAGTTAACAATCAAAATAAATGCTCATTCATTTTATTTAAATATGTTAAAATTTACAATACAAATTATGTTTGATGTTTGTTCGTGGCTCCTGCCATTTAATTCCAAGAATTCTTCTAAGTCATCGATAGTCTCCACATACGGACTTATCCCCTTTCTTAAATGTAATGAAATTTGAGCCATCTCGCATTTTAGCAGGAACCTTTTTGGTGTTCCATATTTTGATGAGAAAGTTACAATATCACAGGTCCTCCTGCTTGAAAAAGCCGTAAATGCTATCCTATTCCTATCTTGGACACAGTTTATATCAATAGAGTTCAAGCTTTGTAAGTTAGATAAAACTGAACATAAATACCTACATTTTTGGATTCCATCGACCGAAAAGTTTATATACAACACCACGTATATTAAAAAAAAAAATGCTTTTGAAATTAATTTTAGTTATTCAACATTTAAATTTGTCTGAAAATTATCAAAATATTTTGGGCGTACCTGGTACATAAGCATTCAACACACAACGTTTGTTACGAACGCTGGGGCTATTATCCTTGAGCAACTCGCTTGAACGATTCTCTATGACAAAATTTTGAGTATTTATCAAGGCCCGAGGTGTAATCGATAAGATAATTTTTTACTTTGCAGATATCAAAAATTTGATTGTCAATCTGACGTTTAATAATTTTCAATACAAAATGTATTAGTTTTAATCAAACAAATATTATTCATTTTTATTTAAAACTACAGTTGTGAAAAGTACAATTGGTAAATGTTAAATTGGAAGAAGAGTTTGCTGAAGTTGACGGATTGTTAATTTCCACTGTTGAAGAAATTCCTCGCATGGTGTTGGTTATTTCACCATGGCGTTCTTGGTTAATATTCAAGTACGATTTAATTCAATTAGAGATGCTATGGACTGTTATTTTTATTAATTGCTGGAAGTAATATTTTTCTCCCTTTTGGACAATAATTTATGGAATAACCGAACAGGGTATGCACTTTCGTTTGCAATATTTTTACCATTTTGAAAGTAGCGGGTATTATGTACATTCAGTAAGAATACTAATTTTATAGCTCAAACCAAATGAATCCCAATATGCTATTCCAAATTGTTACCGTTCGATTCAAGTTTTACGAGCGGTTTCAAATAAAGAAGAACAAACAAAGAATATCAACTTGAATAATAACAGAATCAAATTATTTAATGAAAGAAACAAACAACTAAAATAAGCTTTATTAATCTGTATTAAAGTAAGGCAAAATTACTCACCATTATAATGCTGGATCACTGTGTATTTAAAAGAAAATATTTAATTGGTTGACCCTTTGGTCAATAATTTATCGAAAACTTTATTAGAAATAAAACGCATAATTTTCGGGCTAAAAACAATTAATTTAATAATTAAAACTAATAAAGAAAATGAATAACAAAGAAATAAATATGTATAAATTAAAGAAAAAGAATAAAACAATTAAGCGATAATGAAAATTTAGGAGAAATTTTAATCAGTACTTGTACTACTTAAAAATAGGAAAATTAATATAATATCGAATAATTATATTAATTCCTGTACGAAACTTTAATCACTATTGAAAACTGAATTTATTTCAATTACTAAAAGAAATGACTTTAAAACTATATAAAAACTGATTAAAACAAAAAGGCCTTCAATTAAAAGAATAACAAAACGTACGGAAACTTTATACAATTCACTACTTCAGAATGAGAAATAAATGGACTCAGTCTTTACACAGGTATACTTTAAAACATAAAAAAAACTAGAAAATAATTCTTGACTGAAAAATATACTATAAGTCCAAAAACAAATTAAAATATTTAATTTAACATTATGTAATTAGAGAAAACTTGACTGAACCAAGGATAGAACGGATCTAACTTGAAAAAGACCGATTGTCTTTCCAAAACACTTAACATACATGAGAAGGAGGTACCTAGATTGAAAATAGCCAACCAGAGAGAAGAAGGCATTTTTTTATAATATACCCTAATACAGATACAACTACAGGGTGAGAACATGCACAAAATAAGATACATTTTTATTTGTATGTCGACTTTAATAAAGTTTCTTGATGTTCGCGACTGGACAAAAACCCATTATTTTTTTATGCGCCCATTATATATATTATTTTGATATGGGAAACCGTGACGCCTTCCAACTAGCTTTTGTATATAATAATAAATGGTCGACATTTAATTTACATGAAGTTGTTTGGAGAATCTTAAATGTTTAGACCACACTGTAACTGTAACATCTGGTTATCTTTTCAATATATGCTTTTATCTTTGGGCTCACTCATAAACATAAACTGAATATTCTCGATTAGAAAAAAGGTTGTTCTTATAGGTACGTAACAATTCCTTTAGGCGAAGGTAATATTTGTATTACTTGCAGATGTTGTAAAACCTATATCAATAGAAGATAAGATAAATAGAAAACATACCCTTAAATTTTATGACTAAAAGGAGAGTTTAGAACATTGGTATACAATCTACTTAAATAATATTCCCAAACTAATATAAACTATCTATAAAATTCACCCAACTATATATATTTGTAGACAGATTGGTAGAAAACTATAAAACCCAGACACAAATACAGGGTAGGACAAAAGTAAATTCCATTGACCGTCCGTCTTATTACAATATTTGGAACAAACCACTTACTATTTGTACAACTTTTCGATCCTCATTGGCATGTTTTACTGAATATTGGATTATATTCTGTTGGTTGGCGTTCCATCATTATTTTTCTCAATCCTGAAATAATCTATAAGGTAATCAGCTGGTTCACCACCTCGCCAAGCTAACTCAACAGCTACAATATGGTAAATTTTTTTTGGAAACCTTCTGGTGTACATTAATCCCATAATCCAATGATTCTAGCCAAATCACTTGAACTCAAATTTGATGAACTGCATTTTCGTTTGTTTGGATCCTGTTGTAATCTTTTACGTTTTGCATTTCTTGCATCTCGCGCATTTTTGAATATCACACTGGTAAACGGGTCGAATATAATTTTGAAGTCATTGAAGTATTTTTCCTGGAGTAGCCTACCAAATTGTTTTTACAGTTGCTTCTTTATATTCAGTTCCGTCAGATTTTCTCATATTTACCGCATAATCTTTCAATATATTAGCCAATTTATGCAAACTCGTTTCAGCATTCAGTTCATATTCTCTGGTCGCACAAAACTCGAGAAATATGTTCCATACATATTTTTTTGATTTTATTGTATGTTTTGGTATATTATTAGATATAATGTCATTAATTGCATCGTTAGATGCAATAGCAAATCATCGCGACATTCTTAATCCAGTTGTCAGTTTGACGTTTAATTAATTTTTAATAAAAAAAACACCAAACTGAAAACCCCACATGTAAGGTATTATAGCTGTAATCCAGAGGTGATTGGATGAAATTTGACACATGACTTAAAATTAAGTAATTTGATTGGTTACTATATTTAGTAAAAAATTATCTATGATAGACGTATCTAGCTTGACAGTTTACAGTACTTTATTTGCTTCAAAATACACTATCACCAGCCCTGCCTCGTACCAATGTTTTGATCTTAATGGCGGATTTTGTATAAAAGGCATGTACTGTACAGGGTCATTCATTAAATTTTGACACCCACCTAGAGCCGCTATTATGGATGATAGACAAAAAAAAAATGATATAAAATTTTGATGTAGAATCTTTTAGAACTATTGTAATTAAAAAAGTTTGTTTGCAAAAAAAGTAGTTTTTATGACAGAATATCAAAAGTTAACAATTAAAATAAATGCTCATTTATTTTATTTAAATATGTTGAAAATTACAATACCAATTATGTTTGATGTTTGTTCATCGGTCCTGCCATTTAATTCCAAGAATTCTTCTAAGACATCGACCGTCTCCACATACGGACTTATCCCCTTTCTTAAATATAAATGAAATTTGAGGCATTTAGCATTTCAGCAGGCACCGTTTTGGTGTTCCATATTTTGATTATTAGAACATGAGAATGTTCGAATATCACAGGTCCTCCTACTTTAAAAAGCCGTAATTGGTAAATGGTCGTAGTGGCATGGAAGAATACTCCTGCCTACTGCCTGGTGTCTATTTGTATTTTCTGAAGTAATCCATATATCCAGGAATTATTGAGATCTCGGAGTAGACGCGTGGTAAAAAAATAAGGCAATTTTTTGCCATTTTCCGAATATAATATCAATTTTGACTGGCCAGGAAAGTCACATGACTGCTCATATGCATGTCATCTGAAGTCATTTTTAAAGCAAAAATACATGGCGTAATTGAAAGTTTAAATAAATTCTAAGGAAAGAAAATTCCCATATTATGATGCGCGCTCTTTCTGTATGACACTGTATATGTTCGTAACTTCTAATGAAAACCAAAATCTATTAAAACCGCACTGTTTTACAAGTAAAATCCCATGCAGGAAATTTATTTTCCAATTCCAGGTAAAATTAATATGTTAGAAGGTCCTCACCAGGTTCATTTTACAAGGAAAACGTGTTACCGGCCTGCCTCAGACATAAGATAAATCGCCCCCAGAACGGGCGTAATAATGATATATGGGGTGGATCACGCCCCACAGGATATTTCACCCCTAACGTGTCCGATTTGTCCTGATTTGCCTGTGAGATTGCATTCGACGTCTGATTTACTTACCACGATTGCAGTGAATTTATTATATGGACAATAAATTTTTTGGACTGGCACACTCAGTACTGTCTTTTTCCCGGATGCAGGTTTTGTTCTTTATGTAGCCTGATGGAATTTTCACAACAATGAAGCAGTTTTTTGTATGCGGTTATAGGCGATTTATTGATCGGGATATCAAGGGTTTTATTAGGCATGTGAATTGAGAAATGGGGTCTCATAATGGACTTTATAACAAATAATGAAGTATCTAACTGATTAATACGTAAAGACATAATGGTAAAAAATTTTTTTGTCCAAGACATCGTTTAACTTCACCTAAATAAATGGTTGCACAAAACTAATAATAAATAAACTGGTGCCCCTAAGGCACGAATAGCTCTCCATACAGAAACATTATGTTTATTGTTACACTGAGAAAAATCGGACTATGCAATTTTTGTATTGGGTCCTGTTTAGTACTCATAATAAATATGGTATACAAATGAACATTTTTTTCTGGAAACGTGAGCATTAGGGTTATACAAATACTGCATGGTAATAAATAATCTGTTTGTATAAGGAAAAATTGTATAAACAGTAAAATATATTTGCATACAGAACATACAATACAATTTTATAGAACAATGTTGCATAACAATTAAAATACAAATTATATGTACCTTATTCAATCCATCGGTGGCCATCACATAGTGCGCCGTACTCACGGCCCATTCCGCGATTACGTCAGAAAAGGGGAAACCCAAAACAGGTTGATTGTTTACCACATGCAAGTGCCGGTTTCTTCTAGCAAAGATTTATTTGTGAATTGTGTATAATCTTTGCTTCTAGCATTTCGAATGTTAGATATTATTTATTCATAAGTATACATAGCTATTTCTATTTTGTTTTGTGTGGCGTGGTGTGCAATTGTGAACTATGGAAAGTTTTGACTTCACTGGTGAAGTGCTGGAGAAGTTTGCAGGTAGGTAATTATGATATTAATCTCTTGTTTGTTTGTCCACCATTAAATACACCAATTTTAAAAAGATATCTGCATAGGTGCCAATGTAAATTTAATTTACTGTTAGGTTAGTTTGTCCACGCATGATTTTGATGAATTATTATTGTTTTCTGATTTGTAGTTTTGATTTACTATTCTGTAGGTACCTACTTGTGTAGGGGCGTTTAGAACAAATATCCAACAAAATAATTTTAGGTGTTTTTTGTGATTGCTATAAATACGTAGGTAGGTACATGGTGTCCCACTGAAATTGCCACCCCCTTAAGTTTTAATTATTAAATTTATAAAAAAACATTAAACATGAAAAATGAAAAATGTGGTAGGTAGATTCTCTAATTTTAATAGTGTCGAGACCAAAAAACGATAAATACAGCTTGGTTTGATTAAGATATAGCCTAAATCAATGTTTTTTTTTTGCAACACCTGTTTTTACGTCGTTCAATAGAGATTAAATACTTATCTCCAATAATAGTTATCACAAAATTCGTATTCAAATAATATAATTCATAGCTTGCATATTATGCCAATACCTGATATCCAAAATCTGTCGTTGAAATTGTCAGAATTTAATACCTAAATGAGTATGCGACACGTACTTATTGGCATATCAAAATATGCATTAATTAAATACGAATTTTGTACAATAAAAATAATTGTAAGATTAATTATTTTTATGATACATGTCATAAATTTATCACTTTAATTATTTTTGTTGGTGGTCAGTAAAAATAACTGGTCATTTCGTGTAAAACAATTAAAAAAAAAACAAATTTTCAAGTTTAGTTTTATTTATTTAAAGTGAAATATGAAAATCGAAGCCACCTCTTGAGAACAATTATTTATGGCCTACAAAATGCAAACCTTTTTCTTTCAAATACGAACCTGCACATTTCATTGTGTTTTTAGATCCTACTTGTCATTCTGATTGCAACGGTAGCTAAGGTTTACAAAGGTTCTACCATAACTTAATTATCATCACTTCAGAGAATATACCACTGCAGTCAGAATGACAGGTAGAATCTAAAAACAATATCAAAAGTTCTGGTCCGTATTTGAAGCAAAAAAGGGTTGATGACCTCTGAGGACGAAACGGCGCTTCGAGAAAATCAAATAATACAAAAAAAGTTTGCATTTTGCGGACCACAAAAAATTACTTTGAAGAAGTGGCTATTGTTTTCATATCGCAACTTATTAAGATTTTATTGTTTAAAGGATTATGTATTTCGTTTAGAAATTCGAGAATCTGGTAGAAAAGAAATCTGGCCGTCTGCAAAATTTGTGACCGATTTATCCAAGGACTTTTATTGTGTAGACATCGCAATATTGTCTCAAAAATTGGACTATTATGGCATTCTAAATAATTAACTATGTTGTTGTTCCGTCATGTGTAGTTTCCATCAATCCAAACAATTTGAATGTTGAAAATTTTTAATTTCCACATTTTAATAATCCTTATTCAGAAATCAATTAAGTTATCATAAATTAAATATTTTTTTTTTCGTTCATGAAATGAGTCCTGATAATTGATGATGGGACTATGTTTGCGGAAACATCTATGGTTTTGGTTTTACTCTCGTACCTATATACCTCAACGTATATTATAAATGATTCATTTGTAGAGCTGACGTATTTTATTTAGAAAATCATACACTGCTCAAAAAAATTGAAGGAACACTTTTGGATAACCCTGTATTTTTTTGGCTTGCTGTTATTAACAAATGAAAATTATATTTTCATAATGGATTTACATTTTATTTTTGTGATTTGTTAAAAAATAAACGTGATTATGCTCATTTATTCGAGATAAGTTTAATATTTCACAGCAAGTACAAAAAATAAAGTGATTATAAAAATATTCACATTTGGGTTTTATGTCGTGGCAGGCTTAGAGAGCGTCATCGGACAACGGCATGACAGTTTGTAGTTGTTGAATTCATTATCTGTCAAAATGAGAGACCTTAGCGAGAAGTCACTCGTGCTATAGCTTTAGTTGAAATTGGTGTAAAAAATCGACAAGTAGCTAGAAATTTTAATCCCAGTATGTCAGTTATCAAACGTGTGTAAAATCGGTATAGAGAGACTGGACGATATAAAAGACAAACCGGATAAGATCAGAATCGCAAAACTACACAAATTCAGGACCGATATTTAGTAGTTTCTTCTTTGCGAAAACGAATAGCGACAGCAAAAGACCTTCAAAGTACACTTAGGATGGCTCATCAGATAACCAGACTGTAAGAAACAGGTGACAGGAAGGAAATTTAAAACCAAGAAGGCCGGTACGAAAACCTGTTTTAACTCGACATCATTAAACTATGCGATTAAACTTTGCTCGTGAACATTTGGGATGGCAACTTCGACAATGGAGGCCAGTACTTTTTTCAGACGCATCAAGATTTCATCTGTTATGATGACCGATTGCGTGTGTATAGACGTCCGAATGAACGATAATCCACTGCTGCTGTACAAGAAGTATCCAGATTTGGAGATGGTCCGATAATGGTCTGAGGTGGAATAAGTTTGAACGCAAAAACCGATCTTACAGCTGCAAGATATTTATTTATTTATTTATTTAGACTACATCTACCCAGACAGAAACACATCCAATTACAGGGCAGGTACATTACAAAACGATAAAATTAACATAAATACACGTTTCAAAATTATAAAAAATACAAATATTGCAATCGCAAAAAACAGTCAGAACGGTTTAACAACAAATATTTATCTAAAAAACACTTTTTTAATATAAGATATGGTATTAAAAAACACATCAATATCGGTACTCACCGAGTCACAAACAGAACACATCTCAAACAATGGCGAAAAAAGCAACAGGTTGGTACGTGCGGTAGGCAAGTAAAAGCTAGAACCATAATTACGCCTTCTCGTATGTGGAGCATGAAAAGGTACCATTGAAAGTAGGTCCGGAGAGTCAATGACGCCATTCACGATCTTGAATAGGAACAGGAGTGAGGCATATTGTCTACGCTTATCAAGAGGTACAAAATTAAAACGACCCAGAAGTTCATCATGGGGAAATCCCATGGTTGGATACACTCCGTCACACTTAAACCACAAGTATTTCACAAATCTTCGCTGAATCCTCTCTAAGCTATTCGAGTGCAACGCATAACCAGGACTCCACACAACAGACGCATATTCCAATTTCGATCTAACGAAGGAATTATACAGTAAAATAAGAGTTTTAGGTGACACAAAATGCTTTGTATTTCTCATAACAAAACCCAGACTCTTATAGGAAGACGAAACCACATCAATCACATGCCCCACAAAACTAAGTTTAGCGTCAAAGAGCACCCCCAGATCCTTAACCTCATCGCATATTTTAAGCGGAACAGAGTCAATGTTATACACAAATTTTATTGGATTTACCTTACGAGTAAAAGTTACAGAACAACACTTATCCAAATTAAGGGCAAGCCTGTTCTGAATGCACCAGTCAAGCAGGACATTCAGATCATTCTGCAATTGAAGACAGTCAGAAGCTGAGGTAATCAGTGAATAAACCTTAAAATCATCAGCAAAGAGTAGGGAGCGACATTTCACGTCATTAACAATGTCATTAATAAAACACATAAATAAATAAATAAATAAATAAATAATATATATATGATATGATATATGGATATCAGTCTGTTAGATCAGGTTATTCCTGCAGCATATGGTATAGACCCTGATTTTCTTTTCATGCAGGATAATGCAAGGCCTCATACTGCTGCGATTACTATAAATTTTCTTAACGAGCTAGAAATTCGTAAAATGGATTGGCCAGCGATAAGCCCTGACGTCAATCCAATTGAACCCTTATGGGATATATTGGACAGACGTGTTCGACGTCATCCAAATCCACCTCAAACCCTTCAGCAATGAACAGAAGCCCTAATCGAAGAGTGGTACAGTATATCACAGAAAGACATTCAAATGTTGATCTTAGTTTGCAAATGAAGGATTAGTTGAAAGTTCTATTAATCGGTTTATTACAAGAAAATATGTGTCTTTCAGAATCTAAATGGTCATCTGTATATAACTATCAATTAATAAGTTACTGGGTTATACAAAAGTGTTCCTTTAATTTTGTTGAGTATTTACTCCTCGTTGTTTTAAAAATATCATTGACATCTTAATTTAAGGACTGTGTTATACAGATACACAACCATCAACAGGTATATAAAGCATGATTAAAAAATTTAATATTAATTCACCCTTCGTAAACACGAAATTCGCTTAAACTCGTTTAACAGAAACGTTCGAAATTAAAACATCCATATCCAATATAATATGCAAACTATGTAATTTGCAAACATATCCGCAACATCAAGTTTTAAACATAGCATTTAAAAATTTATAACCGAGCTTGCTATTGTGTGGCAAAAAGGGGAGAAGTACGAGTAGATCAGTTATTACACGTTGCGACAGACAACGCCATACTACGCGGGTGTATACAGAGATTAAGGTGTTTCCTAAGGGAATAGCATGATGTCTAAATGTTTCGGATAATTTGGCTGAAACAATGAAGGGAAAATGTGTTGTGACCTTTTTACACCTATTTATATTTATAAAGAATCTGCTTTTTTTACCTTAGGAAATCATTTGCTTTAATGAAAATTAAGGACACAGAAAGACAAACGGACGGAAATTAAAATTCAGTAAATATAATAAGCATTATTAGAGATGCAAAGAAGAGTATTTCAGAAAAACAATGTATGCGAATAATGTTGGTTTTGCTGTATATACCGTGTTCAAAAAGTTGGGTACGGGAAATTTACTTAAAACTTAGACTCTGACAAAAAATTGTTTCAGAAGACTGAGAAATATGGCAGACTCTGAAGTGGTCAAAGTGAAGAAAATCTAAATGCCCGTCTTTTTCAGATAAAGCAAAAATAAAGAATTGAAATATGGTATTGGTATGTCTGCAGTGTCCAAATAACATTACAAAATTGGAGCCTAACAAACAGTTGTGAAAAATAAATTAGAAACAACTTAGTTTAGAGTCAACACAAATGCTAATGCTGAGATGATGCATACTCTTTTATGGCGGTGTTCCCACATATTTTGGCTTTCCTGTTTTTCTTTTCGAGGATAGAATGCACAGCCGCCTAGGGAATCTACTAGTGGCTTTTGTGTTGTATTTTCTTGTTATTCGTAATTCAAAATGTTACAAATATTGCCTCTCATTTCTCTTGGTAGGTGGCTATTGTTCATTCCGTTCTTTAACTAATGAAAAGGAAATATTTTTGAACTTACAACCTGACGGTTACGAAGAGTAAACGTTAACACATAGGCCAACAGGTATACACCATGATTGGCATTTAAAAACTTGATGGTAACGTCGGTAAAATAGACATAATCGAATGCCAAATGTGTCAACATGAAACATTTAATAACAATTCTGCCAGATTTCGTTCATGTGAATAGCACTAAAATAAAAATAAGTATAAATTAGGAGTTCTTTTACATATAATAATATTTTATTGTGTAGTATTGTCACACCCGGTATATTGTAATAAAAATATTGCATCCGGTCGAACTAGCTATATTACGCGGATTTAATAATTTGTAAAAGTTCATCAAAGTTCATGTTCATGACTCTAATATAGGAATAGACAAGAGAGAAAATTGCTGATTAATATTTTTCTAGAAAAACGGTACGACCGACGCTAAGAATAGACAATTTGATTGGTCTATATTCGTAAGAGTGGAAAAAAGTAAAT
The DNA here is from genome assembly GCA_911728435.2 of Apoderus coryli. Lineage (NCBI taxonomy): Eukaryota > Metazoa > Arthropoda > Insecta > Coleoptera > Attelabidae > Apoderus > Apoderus coryli. Next base: position 12,474,754 of record OU452209.1, on the reverse strand, counting down.
TTATAAATATTATTGTAACAGGAAGTTACAGGGGATTTTGATTTGGACTTCTGTGTAGTAAAGTTGGAGGAGAGTGGTTGGAGACTTGGCGGCTCTCGGACCATGAATTCTCCCCGCGTTGGAGCACATATGTGTCTGAATGCTCCGCTAGGTTAGCTAACCACAAAACTGTCTTTTTTGGGGTCTTCTCTCCAAACCTCGGTGAAGTAAACTTCGGGTCCTAGAAGCACTAATCCCCCCGTTGGGTAGTGTCTTAAGTCTTATAGTTTATTTAACGCGATTAGAGTTTTAATTTTATTCATTATAAATATTAAATATTTTATTAACGCGAAAGAAATATCATCTGTGTCGGCGATTGTTATAATTGTAATGTAAGTACCAATTTTAGTTATTATAATTATGGAATATGCCAATAGTGTATGGCCTCCTTATTTTGTTAAGGATATTGAGGCTTTGGAGAGAGTTCAGAGAAGATTTACCAAGCTTCCACAAGTGCTGTGCCACCTGCCATATGAAGATCGGCTAAGAGGTTTGAACTTAACAACGCTTCAAGAAATGCGTCGTCGTGGCGACTTGATACAGACGTATAAGGTTCTTAGCGGAGATTACACAATAAACTTGGATCTCTTTCATCTTAATAGAAATCCGAGCCAATGTGGTAACAGCCAGAAATTGTGCAAAGAAAGATGCGCCAAGCTCGCTCGAAGAAACTTTCTTTCAAATAGAGTAGTATGTGTGTGGAATGATATGTCGGAGGAGGTTGTATCAGCGCCAACAGTGAATAGTTTTAAGAACAGACTGGCCAATACGCTTAAAGATCGGGGCAGCTGCATTATCCACTACTCGTTATAGTAAATCGTCAGGCACTGAGCCGAGTTTTATCTTTTACAAATCAGGCGACAGTCTCATCGGTTTCACCGCTTACTGTCTGAACTAATAATAATAATAATTATTATTATTATTGATTTTTGAGACTTGTCCTTTTTTTTTTATTAATTTGATTCCTGTACATTCTTTAAATATTTAAACAAATAATAAATTAAATTCATTTGACTTTCCTTTTTATTTTTAAATAGTGTTCTAAATTTAATCAAGTAACTATTAACTGAGAGACGCCGCGCCGCTCAAATACAGACCGTCACTCGTTTACGAGGGAGAATCAATAAGATCCTCTTTCGTGAGCGTGATGTAAGTGGGCGATCCTCGAGTAGCTAAACAAGCCAAGCGAGTAACTTAATAAAACTCAATCCTTACTTTCTAATTCTTATTGCAACATGGTGAAGGTACCATTCCTATTAAATTCATACACTTATACTCATATCTTTCTTTTTGTGTGACAGTATACCCAGGCTAATATACACTTGGTTTTAGTATATAATTCGCATTTTTCATCCTTATCTTCAGCCTTCTTTCATTTTCGGAAAAATCTCAAAGGTAAGAAATCTTTTGGTGCCCAATTATCTTGATTTTGATCAACTGCCTCGCATGTTTGGTGAGCGTCCTAGGTTTCCGCAAAGCAATTTACTAGAAGAAAACCAGTGCGGTGGTTTTGCACCGCAATAAACGTCAAAATTGTAACTATATCTAGTCGAACTGCAAAGCATCCACTCTTTGTAAACGAACCGCACCGGTTTTCCTCTAATAATTTGCTTTGCGGAATTGTGACCAAAGTAGGTATTTTACTATTGCCTCATCTATAGACAGATCAGGATGGAAAATGGCCCACTGTTGGAAGTTTTTATTGAGAATCGGCATTAGAGTTCTAACTTTATACATTTTATCGTTTTTATTTAGGTTCGACTTGCCGGCAAAATGCATCAGGTATTTTTTCTTTATTCATAATAACGATTTTGGGACATTTCAAATATCTTGAAAATTATATTCCTAGGACTTTAGATTGATTTTTTCACAAAAAACCATGGGCACAAATGCGATAAAACAACAGGAACAATAATTGTTAACATTTGCATTTTATGTAACTTTTAAAATTACAAAACTATCACCAGCATTATTAGAAAGGTACACCCTATTTATCATTGTACTTTAGCTTAAAATTAGCCCTTTGTGTTCCACGCATACATGTCGCTTTACAAGCTACGTCATGTGCATAATTAAGTGACAATTTGTTTACATAACACGTTATTTCTGGAGCGATACAGCAACGATACAACATTATTATTGTCACGCTCTAAGCCTATACGGGTCCGCCTGGTGAAAACTAATTACTCATTTAGAATTTTAGCACATGCTAATACTAATTTGCATCAAAGTTTTACATATTATACAACTCTAACAATGTATTTGCCAGGCAAAGCAAGATGTCTATGAGTTAGAAGTTATCTTGTTATATACCTCCATAAGCTAAAAGCTACTTGAGAGATATAATACATTCACAAAACCAACTGTATTGTCAGTTCCACAATAATTTGATTACTCGGGTATTAATGGGTTTAATTCGTGCATTGGTGGGTTAAGGAAGTGGATTGGAAGAGGTGGGCCAATTACTAGATCTCCAGAGCATTTTTTTTGTAAGGGTCGATTCGACATAAGCCCCCGGTTTCACCACTGCAGCCTCATGGGCTTATTGTGAAAAGTCCCCGTATTTTATGCCACCCAATGCAACAACCCTGCACCCGGCACTAACTTTAAATAAAATAAATAAATAAATAGTTCTTTATTTCCGACAGGTTACAACCCCAATTACAGGAAACATAATCACATTAAATCCGTGTCCATATAAAGAACACAAAAAAAATATCTTTCCATACAAAAAATGAATGAATGAAAATTAAAATAAGAGAACAGAAAAAAACAGAATAAACCATCAAAACAATTCAAAATAATAACAGAAACTACAAATAAGTAGGTATCTACTCTAATTCACCAAAACAAGCTCGACATTGTGGCAACAATATTCGCGAGCGTGCTGTGGTTGATATCAAGCAAGTGCGATACTCTGTTAAAACCTTCGCAAATATAGTGTACAGGAAGAACTTGTGGAGTTTGGCTATGCGTTGGGTGTGAATATGTGCTAGCGCAATCAGTGCTTGCCCAAAAATAGCGTGTCGCTTTCGTTGTAAGATACACCCCATTACACGGGAAGGACTTCTTTCCCCGGGAATTTTTGGAATGTGGTGTTGGGATGGGTTCTTTTGGCAGTGCTGGAACTGGAGAGTGGAAAAGAAGGTAAAGCCGAAAGGCGGGCACCGTAAAACAGTTCATGTCCCATTACACAATCTACATTGCAGGTCTCCGTAATACAGCCCCATCTTGTTTAGGTGGCTTCTCAGGGCGCAATGCTAAGTGCTAACAGTTTTCCAGTGCGTTTTGTTTCTGCACCATGAACTTTTACCATGGTCCTGTCTTTTATAATTCTGGATCTCTGCCGGTCACCCACTTTGTATATAAAAGGAAAACAATAATTAAATGACCCTTCTGTCAACAACATAACTATACTTTATTTGAAATAAAACGCAAAAGTTTGGGCTCAAAACAAGTAATTTAATAATTAAAACTAATAAAGAAAATGAATAACAACAAAGAAATAAATATATGTAAATAAAAAAAAAGAATAAAACAATTAAATGATAATGAAAATTTATAAGAAAATCTTGTTCATTAATTTACAACTTAAAATCGGTAAATTAATATAATTACGAATAATTATATTAACTCCTATACGAAATTTTAATTACAATTGAAAACTGAATTTATTTCAATTACTAAAAGAAACGACTTAATCTTTATAAAAATTGGTTGCAAACAAAAAGGCCTTCAATTAAAAGAATTAACAAGGAACTTACTGAAATTGAACTTCGATTATTATTAAGAAACTCTATACAATTAGAAATCACATCTAGACTCTACCAAGGCTAAAACGAATCTCAATTCGAAAATCCGATTGTCTTTCCAAAACACTTAATATACATGAGAAGTAGGTACCTAGATTGAAAATAGCCAATCAGAAAAAAGGACATTTTTACAATATACCCCTATAAAGATACATCTACAGGGTGAGAGTTTCAGAAATAAGATACATTTTTATGTCGACTTTAATAATGATTGTTGATACTTGTTTTTCTATTCGCCCTTTATATATATTATTTGATATGGGAAACCGTGACGCCCTCCAACTACTAGCTTCTGTATATAATAATAAAAGTCCGACATGTAATTTACATGAAGGTGTTTCGATGTCTAAAAGTGAGTGCACACTGTATTTAAAACATGTCATTCTTCGAACAAGAAAACACGGTCCATCTGTTTCTAAAAGTTGAACAAAGAAAAGAGACAAAAATTATATATATAATTGTACTTGTAGACGTATTTATTGCTTTGGTCTAACCTATATCAATAAACGATAAGATAGATAGAAAACGGACCCTCAAAGATTGTTTAGGAACATTTTTTAATAATCTACTTAAGATAATATTCACAAAAATATTATATTTCCCAAACTAATAGAAAATATCTATAAAATCACCCAACTAGTATACATAATACCAGTGGCGTGGTGTCAAAAACACTGATGTGTTTTTCCACAGTGAGAGTCTTAGATTCGAGTTCCTTGTCTTACTATCTTTATATTCCTGCACCGCTTCCACTTTCAGTTTTTGACCCGTCTGTAAACCAGGTTATACCACTCAGTGCCGCATGCAGTCTTGATCAAGAGCTTCTCAGTCCAAAATATGTACTTCGAAGTTTATGTCGAATTCAAATTTTGGTCTGATGTGTTCCAATACTTTATTAGGTTCAGAAATAAGATCAGGAATATTTCCATTTGAATACTACCAGCTCTGCCCAGCACATTACGGAGTAATGTAAACACGTTGCGCACCATTTCCCAGAGAAAAGATCTTTCAACTCAATTGTTTTGAGCACTCTTGACAAGAATATTTTATTTTATTTCCACTCTACCGCTTTTTAAAGTAATAAAAGTTTAATTATTTTATAATTCTGTATGTCTTGTTCGTGTCCTAAAATTATTGCCAACTTTCGAGAGTTCCTTTTTATTTCTTAACCAACTCCGCATTAAGATTTTTACAAACTACTACTCACCATGCATACTTATGAGACAAAAAGTTAACAAATGAACTACGAAAAGAGTAAGACAGTTGAATCTCAAATTACTACCTAATTAAAATAAGAATCGTGTTACCTAACATAAAGTTTTTGACAAGTATCCCGGATCCATTTACAAAACTTTTATGCAGTTTAAAATTCTGAAAATTTGCGCCATGCATTTACTTCAAAAACTTTATATATAGGGATGGGAAACGAGCTTATAGAGAAAGTTTTTAGTTGAACTCAAACAAGTGTCCAACTATCCATTAGAGAAAAGGTATTATTGATTGCATTTTATGAAAATTCCATTCATATTCTCTAACTTAAATATTCATCAGTAACCAGTGTTTAGGGGAATTGTTGATTTTGAATCGTTATCAGTAATAAATAACTTATAATAATTATACAGTGAGAAGTCAAACATAAATGCGATAAAATTTGAAAGAATTTTTTTTGGAAAAAACTTTCGCCCGTGTTTTTTCATGTAAAATTTCATATTGCATATATTTGGTAATCGGTGAAAAACAGCTTTAATTACTAAACATCAAATCTCTAAAATATGTAATAGGGTTTGTAGAAAATGGTCCAAGACTGACAGCTACAAAAGCATTATACACTCGCAACTTATTTCGAACGTTGATGTTATGATTATCGAAAACTCTCGTCCTCAGACGGCTAAAAGATGCGCTAGCTAAAGGTATAAAAAGTAACTCTAATTGGACCGGTCTCCGAATTTGTATAGTACAAGGAGTTAAAAAAGTAGTGGACAAAGAGAGTTATTATAAACGATTTCCATCTGCTTCCTACAAGTGGTCACGCAGGTATCAATCGAATGTTCAAAACTATCAAAAAATACTATTTTTGGTCAGGTATCCAACAAGACATTAACAATTTTGTAAATAAGAGTACTACATGTCAAAAGCAAAAACACGAATGGTTATAACTTCAACACCGCATACTTCATTCCAAAAATTATTTTTAGATATAGTTGGTCCTCTACCAATTGCTGATAATCAATTTTCTTATATAATGACTCTTCAATGTGAATTAACGAAGTTTGTCGAAGCTTATCCTTTAAAATCTAAAGACGCAAAAACTGCATCAAAAAGTTTCGTAGGAAATTTTATTCTAACATACAGAATTCCTTTAGAAATAGCAACAAATAGGGCGCTGAATTTATTTCCGCAACTATGGATGAAATTTGTAAATTACTTAAAATTAAAAATATTTGTTCGCCTGCCCGCACTTAAACGGTTATGCGGTTAATAGTGTATTAACTATTAACCGCATATGCGGGCGGTAAAACTCTGTTAACGTTATTTTAACATCTGGTTAAACCAACGAATTTCAAAATAGAAAGATACGGTAGTCAATTTTTAGCAGAAACTTTAAATTTATATACGGTGTGAGTCAAAAATGTGTTTCTTTATTTTTTTAAGGTGAAAAAAGTAATATTTTGAATAATTTTTTGATTTCTTTAGATTTCAATTCAAGATTTCTTTGAAAGAAAAACTATAAGCTTATTTTCAATATTTTTAGGTACGGTACAACGTCATAGATAAAAACATTTTCAGAAGTTTTTTATTTTTTTAGATTCGTTTATGAAATTATTGCACAGGGTGGTTAAACATGTGATCTCAAAAATGTTTCTATTTATCTTCAATATATTTGGGTAAATGTTTCAAAAAAAAATTTATTTTTAAGTTTTTTGTACATTTTTATTTTTTTAGTTTTACAGTATTTTTAGGCATATAATATTAAAATACAATATTTGTTATGAGGTTTCTGTGGCGTCATTGGTAGAGCGTTCGCTTCGCATGCGAAAGGTTAGGGGTTCGAATCGCAGCTCTGGCAATACTTTTTTTGACTTTTGTCATAGATAAGATACCACAAGACGACTGGGAAATCCCGCAAGGGATTTCTTGTAATTATTATATAAAAATATAATAAAAATCAATACAATAACACCATACTTATTATTATTACTAGGTATATGATAGAGACCACGTTGCCAAACTTACTCTCAAAATGTTCAATGATAATTATATTTATTCAAAAAATTAGAGACATCTAACATTATTTGACAACATTAATAAAACACAAGTTAAGTGGCAAGTATTATATATATTTGGAAAGGTAATTTAATTTCTAAAACGAATATGCAAAAATATACAGGGTACGCTCTAAGAAAAATTACATGTTTATGTCATAGTTTCATGTCCATTGGTGGTAAACCTCCTAAATGTTCTTTCTATAATTTTGTCCCATTTCCGACGAATAATAAATGAGTTCATTAAAACTTCATTTTAGTAATTGTTTGCTTCCATTTTAAATATTGTGACAGCACTTTCGTTAGTAAATAACAAACGCTTTATTAGTTATGAACTAAATGTCAGGCTATTTTAATGTTTCTCGACGTTTACTGCCGTTTCATGGGCTACCTAATTAAAATATAAGGAAACAATCCAACTTTTCTAGAAACTTGCTTTTATTTCGGAAACTTTGCCATTTTTTAGGGATAGGAATATGTCATCTCATTTGAGAGGGAATTTGAATGTCTTTTATTTGAGAAAAATGACTTAAGCCTATGTTTACTGGTAGATAACAATAAAATATATTGCGACCACCCTGTAACCTGATAAATACATTACTCATTCAAAAACAGTTGAAGATAGGTATATGTAAGCGTTGAGACCAAATTATCCAAAACAGATAGGGAATCCAAACATATATACAGGGTGTTCCATTTGAATTAAAAAAGTTGGTATAGTTTTTCCAATCTTAGTATATAATGCTATAAAATACCACAACCCCATATTTCTTTGTAAAGTTCATGCCGACCTCGCCGTCCATAGGCGCACCATTTTAGCTTATCATAACAATACCTACATGCCCTACGATATTTTAAACATCCTTTATGCTGAATAATAACAGGGTCTATGGCCGGAAAAATGTGATCCACGCACAAAGCATTCGTTAATTAACAGTTTATTACGGAACTAAAATGTCTTACGAAAATTTTGATATGCTGAAATGCTTTATTCAATGTAATAATGATGCTAATGCTGCATCTGACACCTACTACAACCGATACCCAGAAAGAAAACAGCCCAATAGAAACATATTTGGAAGGTTAAAAGAAAACCTTACTAATTATGGATCATTTACACAACCAAGACCTAAAACTTATAATTGCGCAGATGCAGAAGAAGTAAATGTTAATGTCATTGCTGCTGTTATTTTAGCTTACAAGGTATTTGAAAAATCTTACGAGCAATCGTTATAACGAGATTGTTAGTGAACAAATAATTTCGAATTATTTAGACAATATTCCACTGGCAGAACGAAGAAATGTGTTTTTCCAGCAAGCTGGCGTACCACCGCATAATAATAGAAATTTAAGGGAAATATTGTTTACAAATTTGGGTAATAATTGGATAAGCACTAACGGTCCAGTTAGGTGGCCCGCTCGTTCTCCAGATATAACACCTAACACCATGTGATTTTTTTTATGGGGACATCTAAAAGATAAAGTTTACAAAACCAAAAGTCATACTATTAAAGAATTAAAAGAACATTTCAGACAATGTATACATTCAGTTTCAAACATTCATGTTGTTTATAATGCTATTAGTAGTATCAAAGATTAATCTACACAATAGATAGTCAGCCCAATGCATTAAAATCAGAACATCTCTAAGTATGCCTGCCACTACGTGGCGTAGACTAGCGTGTAAAGCATAGAGCAGTATTGTCACAGCCAGAAACCGTTTTGTAGTTTATTAATATCAAAAACAAAACGCAACGTATAACGGCAATGCTGTATTGTCAGAGAGAGAAATTGATGAAATTCTGTATTAATCTGGAGGGGATACGCAGGGAGGGTAGAAAAAAAAACAAGCGAATGTGGTGTGTGTCGTGCTGTTGCCAATTCGTCGGTAAAAGAAACACACAGGGTGATTTATTACAAGTACAGTATTGAAATAAAAGCCTAATGTCTATGAATTAAATTTCATATAATAATATTTAATCCATGTCATACATGTTTCAAGACTAGACCAGTCCCATGATCAGTGGCGAACAATCGTTAAATGAAAAGCTTTTAGATAGAAACATACTTTTGACTAAATATTTCACGTAGACAATGTGGCAAAGATGTAACAAGATTGTTGTAGATCTTATAATACCTATAATAAAAAAATTATCAGTGCTACCTATATTATATTAGGTATACCTATTATAATAGTCTGTCTCTTCATCAGGTATAAGTTCCACTTTATCGGTTTAGGTACTTAAATTTTACTTCTTTTTAATGTTTCTTCGGGTAAATAATAAGTTCGGTAGGAATAGGGCTTTGGGTATGAAACAAAAAAGATAGAAAATAGAAATTTGATATAGGGGTAGTTCTAAGCATTTACAAGTTTGTGACGTGTAGCGATTTTCGATGCCGCCCCCGGAGGTATACATGAGGGCGGCGCAATGCCGTTTTAAATATCTCGTTTCGCTTTCTTGGAAAATAAAAAATTATAACTCATAACTGAAACTTAGTACTTAATACGTGGGCGTAAGAGGTAAGCTCACTTCACAGGTCTCTATTAATGAAAGAAAGTTAACATTTTGAGCATCTGCGTAAAATTAAATGTATCCGTTTGGTGGGTAGTTTTGATTACAATAAGTCGGTGCCAAGCCCAAGCCCGAAACAAAATAAATCTATATTTACCTACTACCTATTTGGCTTGGTACCGACTATTATGTGCATTGTTGTCTTTTGAATGATATTTGTATTTTGTTATTTTTCGTATTTTTTATTAGTTCTTTTGACAGTTCTGGTGTCATCAATACACCTGTATCCCGAATTGCACCAAATTGCGATGCTATTGAACAAGCATATAATCCTAAACATAATATTCTTTTTGAACTACCTGTATCTCGAAAACCAAGCCGTAGCGGACCCATGTACATATGAAATTTGTATCTTAAAATTAGTCAAAGAATCACCCTTTAAAGTTTGTACAAGTACTTATGCAACACCCTGTATACATAGATACTTTGATTTGCAATTTGCAAATCTGTCAAACTAGGTAATGCTGTTTTTTTTTATTTACTTTCAAATATGGTGTTATGTAATTGTATTCAAATTAAATGTTTGGGGATGATATTTACGAGTTTTATTTTTTTATATAGAGAAACTGTTATTCAGTTTTTAAGGATCAATCTGAAGCAGACGATTGTACTTGTTAAAACATGAAAAAAGTTATTGTCGTGATATTTTTAACACCCTGTTGGTGGGTTTTTAAAGCTTTTTACGAAACGTGTTAACAATACAATCTACATAAATCGTTAGTTTTTTAAAGTTTTATGATCATTGCACAAAAACCAATATTAGGGAGACTGTAAGTTTTTTTTCAATTCGGCGTTGCAGAATTTGAACCTAATTGTGATAATTGTGTTATTTTACTAGTATAGATATTTTTGAGTAAATTAATTCGGTTATAATCGATGAGTAGAATCTTTGGAGTAAAATACATTTCACAAAAACCCTGAACCATATTTCTCAATAGATTTAAATTTTCATTAAAAACAGATTAAAAATTCTAATTTTTTACATCCTGCATTTCGAAACCGTATTTTTTTAAATAATTATTGTCATGCTGGAAATTTCAAACCTTATTTACTTCAGCAATTTGTAAAAAGCACAGCCTTTTTAATATTAACATTTCTTAAAATCGATATTACGCGATAACGATGACTTTCTATCAATATCACAGAAGGATACATTTATTACGTATATAATTTGTTAGATTTTACATCTCCGAATTGAAACACACGCAAAAAATGTGCATAAAAAAGTTAGGGTAGCATTTCACGCCTGTATGCCCCTTTAATTTACCCGCCTCTGAGATTTATTTTTTCATAATGTTAACGACAAGTTGAATCTGCTGTTTGAGTTTGATCCTTAAAACTGAATCAGGTAATAACCGGAAGTCCTATCTATAACGCCAAATTTCGTTAATTTAAATATAACTTTTTGATGCATCCTTATATCCGAAATAATATTATTTTAGTCATTTAAAATTATTGTCTAAAACATTTAATAAACCAGCCCTGTATATTTATACTATTATAGTAATTTCTTTTATTTTCGTCCATACACATTAATCTTTGCGTATATAGGTATACGTATACCATATAATTTTAAACAAAAAACACTGCTGCACAGTAGTACATATATGATACCTATAATATAAAAACAAACTCCCACCTCGTAGGGGAAAGTATACTCGTCCTTGTCTAACATTGCCCATATGATTATTTTATTTCAACACAATACATATAACGCCATCTACAATTTCCATGGTTGCATGTTTTTCTAATAGATGTAGCTCGTGTCGAGACAGTTTCAATTTTTGTTTTATTTCCCATATACGCTGACTATCTATTGTGTAGATTAATCTTTGGTAGTATTGATAAGAGGTGTGATATGTGTATTCGAAATAATGGAAAGCATTTTGAACATTCACTAAGATCAGTTTCATTTAATTTTAATTTTTTTTCGACCACACTTTAAATTGTCACATTATCAATTTTAGCTGCAATAACACTTATTTCTTCTGAATATGTTTAATCATACGTTTTAAGTCTGAATTTTGTAAATGATCCATAATGAATATGGTTTTCTTTTAACCTTCCAAATACTTTTCTATAATGCTGTGTGCAGCACGTTTCAGCTGCAACATTAACATTTTTCTTGTGTTGCATAAAATATTGAAACAATTAACATCATTATGCATTTTTAATGATTTGAAAGATGGAACAAGCCTACTTAGTAAATTTTTATTTGCAAACATGCATAAAATATGGTTTTTATTTATTTTTATTAAGTTTTACTAAATATCAAGCTACTTGTCATACATGGTTGTAAAGGGACTGAAATTTGGAATCTACTGACGCTTTAATATATAGGGTGTCCCATTTAATAAAACAAAGTTGATAGCGATATGTTGAACAATTGGACTTGAACAAAAATTCTTGATACGCCACTGCATAAGCATCAAATTATCTCTAACTTTTATAAAAAACACTTTTCCCGAAACTCTAATAACAACCGAAATATCAAGGAAAAAAGAAAATTACAAAAAATGAAAATCGCCCTGTATAAAGAAAACTAATCAAGTTAGCCGCGCTCCGATTACGGCATTCAACTAAGCTCAAAAAAATCGAACGTAACGTGTCACTTAGTTTCGATATATCTATTACGGTTTAGGCTGTACCGTATAAAAACAACGAAATTCAAACACTGTTTGAAAGCTCCAAAAGGCGAACTGAGGGTTCATGTCATCTACTCTATGGTCCCGAATTGGCACCCAAAAACGTAACAGTGTGTTAATCAAAAAGCAATAAAGCAACTTTCAATGTAAACTGATGTAAACTGACCCTCATATCAAATGCTATAAACTATTGTAAAATAATAATAAACACAGAGCTCGTTTAAAGTTCCGCCCTATTAACCTAATCCATTTACTTACAAAGATAACAAAAGTATTTATTAGCACGATGAGCATTTTCATTTCAATTCAATTTAATTCACTACATGACAACTTTAACTTTAGCTGGGATGCACTTTGTTGAATTATTGTTGTACAAGAAAAGTTTGACATCTTCCCAGCCCAGCTAGCGCTAGCGTTCACCCCAGCATCAGATAATTAATTGAAAATATCTGCTTACGGTAGAAAGCGTCTACACAACCGTTTTGAGCGCTTTTCGCCGTAATGAAACTTTGTTGCCGTGTAGGTTCTTTGTTTCGGCTTTTGTTTGGCCTTATTTGAACATATAACGTATAGACGTCGAATAATGGAAGTGTAGAGTAAACATGATGATGAAAATTAAAAGTAACAATAATTGGGATATGATATACCTAGGTATGATAGAAGTTCCTAAGATAGACAAGTGAGTCTGCGACAAACCACAGTATAATGTACACAGAAGTATTTATCAGGGTTACTTGTAAGTAGACCTGAATATTTTAGGACGTGATAGCAGGAGTCATAGGAAGCCAATTTGACTATCTATTACACTGGTCCAAAGTGGTCCCTTTTCAAGATATTCGAATTTTTAAGATTTTTTGGGAAAGTGTCATCTTGAAGTCGAATATTTCTAATATTTCTTTAATTTAGTTTCGTTTTGGAGATTTTTTGTTAAAAATAAGGCACTTAATTAAAACTAAAATTTAAAGTACCAGAAATCTGGGAATTACTGAAGCGTTAGCCCTTTAAATCTACATTAAATGTAAAATATTAAAAACACTAATTTTTAAATCGACGGTCTGTCAAAAATAGTTTAGTAACATTTTTTGTGCAGATTATTTGAAAAACATCTACATGTTTTTAGCAATTCCAAAAGATAAACTAGTTGGATAGCTGTGTATGATCTTTTGGTAAATTCGACAACAAAGCACTGAAGTAGTCAAATCCCGACTAACGCTATTTCATTGTTTACCACTGTGGTGATTTAAAGCGTTGTGATTGGTCGTCTACAACAACAGTATGCTCCTAGTGAGCCCCGGTGGGGATTCCCCACCTAATTGTTAGTGTGCTTTCGTCATTTGTATGCAATACATCAAGTTCGCTGTGCTAAAGACACTGTTATTTTGTTATTGTAATTTAGTAGTAATTTAATATAGTATAACCTAGATTTCCATAGCAACATAAGTTGTATTAAAATTAGATAATAATTTTTTGAATGTAATGTCATATTAATTTTTTATTTAATTTATATTTTTAAAGATAAGTTTGTTATATTTTCTGTTGTAAATATTTATTTATTGTGAAAATTGGATTTTAATAATGGCAACGTATTCTACTGAAGAATATGCTGACATTCTCCTGTGCTACGGATTCTGTTAAGGTGCGTCTACACAAGCTAGAAATGAAGCGTGTTTGATGCAACTTATCGTCGCTTAAGAGAAACTGGTACTGTCCTTAGACGCACGTCAGACATGGGCGATCCTACACAAAAATGACAAAATATTGTATTTTCTCAAATTTGGATGTCAACTCAATGTATTGGCTAGTACTGTTGTATGTCAGAATTATTTTATCATTTTGACAGTGGAGCTTTTTAAATTTTGATTAGCAATACGAAGGTAACGGGTGGCCTGTTTAAGAGGTACCACTGCCTTATCTGAGAAACTATAAACGGTACAACTAAAAGTTAATTAGAAACTTTTATTGAGTTAACTTGAAGTTTTCCCTGTATATGTAAAAATTAAATAAATAAAAACTTCAAGTAAACCTAATAAAAGTTTCTATTTAACTTTTTCTTGTACTGTTTATAGTTTCTCAGATAAGGTAGTGGTACCTCTTAAACGGTCCACCCGGTACTGTTTTGTTATAGTTTAACCCTCAGAAAAATAAACAAACATAGAAGTGGCATAACAAGAAAATAATCACAAAAATGTTTGTAGCCTACTTAACCTTAATAAACTAATAAAATCTAACACTGTTGCAAATTGTTCGTTTTATTCATAGAATCATAACTCGTGTTTCACATCCCAGTGTAAATTTTTATTAGGGTTGGTCATAGTGTTCTTACATTGCAGAACTATACAGTATTTATAATATTTCTTTTTGTATTCCGCTTCCATTATATGTTCATAAAATATTTAACAGCAAGAAATCAATCAAATATAATATGATTCACAAGAATACAGTTCTAAGGATATAAATGTGGGGCAACCCCGCGGAGGGATTTGTTTATTATTTACATTTCACGTTGACGTGTGGGGTGCGAGTGCTACGTACAGTTTTATAACCCGAATTAAGTGAATTTTACGAGACTTCCACTTTACTGCATTTGTAGTGTGTAAAACTGGTTTTGCTTTAAATAATGGGGAGAAAAAAGTGCTTAGTGTGCATGTCGAGTCATTTTCCGTCTGAAAGTTAAAAATGTTGGCCGTTAATTTCAATACACAGATTTTTTCAAATGAATGTCTGACATTTGCTGATAATTGTGGTGCAATTGTATGAAAAGCAGTTTTAATTCGCTGTTTCATATCATCCCGTGTTGTTGTTGGCGTATCAGAAACAATGTTTTTAATATATCCCCACAAGAAAAATTCTGGTGGTGTTAAGTCTGGAGACTTTGGGGGCTAGTTTTATGGACCACCGCGGCCAATCCATTTCTCAGGAAACAAACGATCTAGAGTACGCCTTACTAGCCTATGAAAATGTCATAAAATCAATGAGACAAATAAGTTAAAATATTGTTTTCTTGGGAAACGGTCACGGTTAGGTCTAGGGAAGCCTAATAGAGGAGATTAATTGGAATCGACAGGTGCTATGAAATAATATAATAAATGAAATGCTATTTAAAATAAAAAAGTTATTTAAATAAATATGATTGATAACATTAAAAAATTGTGACCACCCTGTACAATATTTACAATTGGGCTATACACCGACCAAATGTATGTCCTATCCACTTGTCATTTTAAAATTTTAAACGGTTTTGTTAAAAACACAGAATGTTTTTCAAAATGACCCTATTTTTTTTTTTTTAATATAACTTTGATATGCCACACTTTTCTGGTATACCCGGTATATTTAAAAACATTTTTGTTAAATGCTTCTGGTAGATCTACATACACCCACGTAAACAAAATTTGCAATTTCAATTTTGTTAGGCTATGAGACAACAAATTGTTTTATTCAGCATCTTTAACTCTGGCTATAGGGTGAGGTGTCCTAACATCGCAGATTTCTGGTTTTTATGGCACTCAACCCAGTGGCACTACCCGCATACCTACGGTCCCGATTAAGCTGCCGGTGGTAAGGGGGCCCTTTTGGGCCACCTTAAACTGAGCCAGTTAATAGGTACTTCTACATCTTGCAATTATAGCTAACCTTACATATTTCAGTATATCAATGTATCAAATCATAAATGTTTTGTTCATGGTATGGCTTTTAGCCGTAATAACATTACAAAACTATAAACTAAAGTAGTAACGAAATTTCCGGTTCCTGTACGTGTCTCCTAAATAAGTGTCCTATTTATTTAATTGCCTGCATTTAGACAATGTTCCTTTTATTTAACTATAAGACAATATATAGTAGAGGAAAGAAAAGCATAAAAATAATACAAAGTGGCTTTTGTATCCACACGACCGAAAGAAACTTTCAATTAAGTCGCTGGTGTAATTTAGAACTCAAAAATAACATTTTGGAGCGAGATATTCTCTATTTCTCTTTCTATGTCTATATAGGTGTACGGGTGCTACTGACAATTGCCTGTTTGAGTCAGTTTGAGAATAGCATTTTTAGATAGTTTTTTTTTTCTGTGGATTGTGGTGAACCATTTGGCTGAAGAGAAAAGAAGAAAAAAAGATATATTACGTTAATGAAAATTTTCACAAAGAAAGCTCAGATTATATAAACTTAATTAAAATAAGAATGACGAAAAATTTAAAATAGGTGAGATGGTCACAGAACCAGCTAGAAAATTGCCAGGGTTATTTTAATTAGAACTTTCTTGGGCAGCTTTTCTTAATTTATCGCATAGTGCCATAGTGATCACTTTTTCAAATTTTAGAAACAACGGCTAGATAGAGTTTTGGATATATATCATCACTCATCACTATATTCATACATTTGTTTATCCAAATGCGCGAAAGCTATAAAATATATTGAATACATTTAATCGTTTCATTTAACTTTTGGAAAGACAGTGTAGGGTAAATCGGTTTCCAGGATTTCGTCATAAATGTCCATCAGTGAGTCAGGAATCACGCGAAGATCAAGTAAAATCTGTAGTGATTCCAAAAATACTGATGCTGTGTGCACAATAATAGAATATAATATGTGACCAACAGTGAGACAGATAGAGGTATCTCTTAGCATCACACAAACTGGAAAGCATTCAATTTTGCACGAACATTGATTTGTGAAAAAATATATTCTAATCCATATACTCCATATTGCTTCGCCGGAGCTCAAAATACGAGGTCTGTTCAAAAAGTACCCCGAATTCTCATTTTCCTAAAAAAATATTTATTTTAAAGAAGTAGTCCATTCTGAAGTGGAGTGAATGTATTGTAGTAGGAAATAAAAGTCTGACTCCACAAAATCAATTTAATACGTTACACTCAATGTGTTACATCCAAACATGTTTCGAAGCTCACTAGCTTCATCATCAGTGGTAAATTTCGAGAGAAAATTGTATTTGCAAATATTACATATGACTAGGTTGAGAGTAATGTGTTGAAGTCTGAAAAAGGACTTTTTTGTTATAATGCAGTTACGTTGTTGTAATTAAATAACTCACCATTTTGAGGAAAAATTTTTGTTAATGTTATTAAAATAAAATCATGTTAATATATGTTATATCTGGTTTTTCTTTTTTGTAATCATTGCAGAATAGAATTTTTTTAACAAAGTTGTGGTCTGTCTTTCTACGCAGTACTTGATAGACAAAATGGTTGATATTTCGATTGTTAATAATAATAATATTCAAAATTGGTGGTATGTATGTTGATCCCTCTAGTGGGTGGAGGTATAATTAAATAAATAACTATATGAATTTGTTGCTGTCTTATTTTGCAGACTTCAACATTAACAATATGTATATGTTATCTAGAAAACTACAATCTATACAGGAAGCACAAGTTTATATTTGTTATTACAGTTATCTTTTGTGGTATAGTAAATGATTAGTTCTACAAATTTATTCATAGATGTCTTTGACAATGGTTATACATTCAATAAACAAACACAATGCTGATATGCAACCAATCAAGCATTTCTAAGTTATATTTAAATGTTGGTACACTTGACCGTAATAGCATCATCATGTTATAATCTATTATAAGAGGATGTTACATGTAATTATACGTTCTTGTTTTATTGTTTTATTATAAATTATGTTTATGTGTTAATGTTACATATGGAGGTTCGACTGAGATGCATAAGTTATTTATCTGTGATAGAAAGAGACTTGAAGAATTTAGTAGATGTAAAGTCAGTTTGTTCATTAAGGCAAATGATTGAAGGTGTGTTATTTTTAATAGTTATCTCCATAATTTCAAGGGTGTTTAACAACGTGCCTTTGTTACATATGTGTAAAAGTGTAACATCTCTAGTGGTATCGAAGTTATGATTAAAATTTATGATGTGGTTTGCGAAGGATGATTTGCTATTTATGTTGGTATGGTTCTGTGATTTTGCTTTAGTGATGATTTTGTGATGTTCGTCAATTCTAGTTTTGAGTGCTCTACCTGACTGACCAACATACTCAGCCGCACAATTAGGGTCTCCACATTTAAGAGAATACACTCCGGATTTTGAGGACCAGTGAGATTTGTCTTTGCTATTGTTAAGAGAGAGATTGATAGTGTTGCTTGTACGAAAGCATATGTTTATGTTATACTGGTCGTAAATCTTTTTTAGTTGTATACAAAATGGGTGTATATATGTAATTGGGTAGAATTTAGGTAATGTTCTAGTAGTGGTGTCCATTAGATTTTTATGTATAAATTTATTTATGTTTTTGTAGTAAATTCTATTAATTGTTGTAATTGGATATCCATTGGTTTTTGCCAGATGGTATATAATGGAGAGTTCTTCATGCTTTCAATTCATTCTTCTATAGATTGTTCAATATACCAATGTCGCCTCAACACTTTAATGAAGAACTCTCCATTATATACCATCTGGCAAAAACCAATGGATATCCAATTACAACAATTAATAGAATTTACTACAAAAACATAAATAAATTTATACATAAAAATCTAATGGACACCACTACTAGAACATTACCTAAATTCTACCCAATTACATATATACACCCATTTTGTATACAACTAAAAAAGATTTACGACCAGTATAACATAAACATATGCTTTCGTACAAGCAACACTATCAATCTCTCTCTTAACAATAGCAAAGACAAATCTCACTGGTCCTCAAAATCCGGAGTGTATTCTCTTAAATGTGGAGACCCTAATTGTGCGGCTGAGTATGTTGGTCAGTCAGGTAGAGCACTCAAAACTAGAATTGACGAACATCACAAAATCATCACTAAAGCAAAATCACAGAACCATACCAACATAAATAGCAAATCATCCTTCGCAAACCACATCATAAATTTTAATCATAACTTCGATCCCACTAGAGATGTTACACTTTTACACATATGTAACAAAGGCACGTTGTTAAACACCCTTGAAATTATGGAGATAACTATTAAAAATAACACACCTTCAATCATTTGCCTTAATGAACAAACTGACTTTACATCTACTAAATTCTTCAAGTCTCTTTCTATCACAGATAAATAACTTATGCATCTCAGTCGAACCTCCATATGTAACATTAACACATAAACATAATTTATAATAAAACAATAAAACAAGAACGTATAATTACATGTAACATCCTCTTATAATAGATTATAACATGATGATGCTATTACGGTCAAGTGTATCAACATTTAAATATAACTTAGAAATGCTTGATTGGTTGCATATCAGCATTGTGTTTGTTTATTGAATGTATAACCATTGTCAAAGACATCTATGAATAAATTTGTAGAACTAATCATTTACTATACCACAAAAGATAACTGTAATAACAAATATAAACTTGTGCTTCCTGTATAGATTGTAGTTTTCTAGATAACATATACATATTGTTAATGTTGAAGTCTGCAAAATAAGACAGCAACAAATTCATATAGTTATTTATTTAATTATACCTCCACCCACTAGAGGGATCAACATACATACCACCAATTTTGAATATTATTATTATTAACAATCGAAATATCAACCATTTTGTCTATCAAGTACTGCGTAGAAAGACAGACCACAACTTTGTTAAAAAAATTCTATTCTGCAATGATTACAAAAAAGAAAAACCAGATATAACATATATTAACATGATTTTATTTTAATAACATTAACAAAAATTTTTCCTCAAAATGGTGAGTTATTTAATTACAACAACGTAACTGCATTATAACAAAAAAGTCCTTTTTCAGACTTCAACACATTACTCTCAACCTAGTCATATGTAATATTTGCAAATACAATTTTCTCTCGAAATTTACCACTGATGATGAAGCTAGTGAGCTTCGAAACATGTTTGGATGTAACACATTGAGTGTAACGTATTAAATTGATTTTGTGGAGTCAGACTTTTATTTCCTACTACAAATATTTATTTATTCGTCTACATCTATATGGTCCCCTTCAAAGTAATCCCCCCTAGATATAATACACTTATGCCAGCGTTTTTTCCAGTCTTCGAAACACCCTTGATAGTCACTTTTTGTAATGCTCTGTAGCACTCTCAGCGATTCTGCCTTTATCTCTTCAATCGATGAAAAACGCTGTCCTTTCATGGGTCTCTTCAACTTTGGGAACAGGAAAAAATCACACGGAGCGATATCTGGTGAATAAGGAGGTTGGGGCATGATTAAAGTCTTGTTTTTAGCCAAAAAATCACGAATAAGCAACGATGAATGAGCAGGTGCGTTATCGTGGTGCAAAACCCATGAATTGTTTTTCAATAAATCGGGGCGTTTTTTTCGAATTGCTTCACGCAAACGTCGCATTACTTCAAGGTAATACTCCTTATTGACGGTTTGACCTTTTGGCAAGAATTCTTTATGCACTATGCCATTATAATCGAAGAAACAGTAAGCAAAACCTTGACATTTGATCGAACTTGACGTGCTTTTTTCACTCTTGGTGACGTTGAGTGCTTCCACGTGGACGATTGTGCTTTTGTTTCGACATCATAACCGTACACCCATGTTTCATCACCAGTTATGACCCTTTCAAGTAAATTTGGATCGTCGTTGACGTCGTTTAACAGCTCCTGAGCGATGGTAATGCGTTTGTTTTTTTGATCAAAATTCAGCAGTTTTGGAACGAATTTTGCTGCCACTCGTTTCATGCCCAAAACCTTTGAAAAAATATGATGGCATGAGCCAACTGATATGCCAACTTCATCAGCAACTTCTCTAATTGTGATTCGGCAATCATCCATAATCATTTTTTCCACTTTTCCCACATTTTCATCGATTATTGACGTGCTGGGTCGACCGGAGCGTTCGTCGTCTTCAACGTCTTCGCGGCCATCTTGGAAACACTTATACCACTCGTAAACACTTGTTTTTTTCATAGCAGACTCACCGTAGGCTCTCTGTAACATTTCATACGAAACCGTATACTCTACGGTGGGGAGGGGATTACAAGTTGACACAATCTATACTGATTTCTCGAAGGCTTTTGACAGGTTGGACCATGCCACTATATTACAAAAGATGGGCAATATTGGTTTTCATTCAGATTTATTAAAATTTTTTGACTCTTACCTATCTGACCGCACACTATTCGTTGAGTATAATGGATTCAGATCGAGGGGGTTTTCTGCGACTAGTGGGGCGCCTCAGGGTAGCAATCTGGCTCCTTTAATTTTCTCCATTTACATTAACGACATCGGATTGAATATAACGAGTAAGTTTCTGCTATTTGCAGACGATTTTAAATTATACAGGTTAATCGAAAGTAATGCAGATTGTCTGCAACTGCAGGCTGACCTAGCAATGGTTGAAAGATGGTGCATAACCAACAAATTACCACTAAATTTGTCAAAATGTAGGTTGATGACATTTTCGAAGAGTCAGTTTCCTATTCGTTTTAATTACATTCTTAACAGCTCTGTGCTAGAATTATCTTCTACCATTAGGGACCTTGGCGTGCTGATTGATAGTAAGCTAACTTTCAATCAGCATATAGATGCCATTATTAAAGGTGCATTTCGGTCTCTGGGCTTTGTTATCAGAACAACAACAAATTTTCACAACATTAGTTGCTTAAAGATGTTGTATTTTTCCCTGATCAGGTCCAAATTGGAATATGCGTCAGTCATATGGTCACCAATATACCGGATTCATGAGGACAGGATCGAACGTGTCCAAAGAAAATTTTTTAAGTACGTATATTTCAAGGATCATGGACATTACCCTATAAGGGGATATGATAATGCACTACTGTTGCGCGGTTATGACATTCAACCACTTTCTGTGCGCAGGATCTGTGCCTATCAGGTATTTCTTTTTAAATTAATACATTTTCTAATTGACTGTCCCCAGCTCCTGAGTCAAATCAAGTTTCATATTGCGCAATACTATACCCGCAACAATTATATATTCGAAGGGTCGTATCTTCGAACAAACTATGAGGGACGTGCGCCATTGACTAGAGCTTGTAAGTTGACGAATACATTTAATTTACATACAGAACTAGATTTTTTTTATGGCAAAATTGGCAGATTCCTCACAGATCTGCGGAGATGCATGGGAAATTTTTATTAAACATCAATATTGTTGTTTGGATTCAACGTGATTGTTTTTATGTTTTATATAGTTATATGTACTCCTTCATTTGGTTATTTTGGATTATGAATAATTAAGCATTCTGGTACTTTTGTAGTTTATTAGGTTTATTTGATTAATTGAAACTATGTAATTTTTGTCTTGTAATTGGGCTCAGGCCTGTTAGGCAATAAATGATTATTTATTTATTTATTTATTTATTTCGCACACTTGGTTACACTTTATTTCATTTTTCACGCAAAATGTAATACAAATTCTTTGACTCTTCAATTCTTCCATTGTTTAAACTAACAAAAATCGCCGAGCTCAAAAAAACACGTCTACACCAGCCGCTACAAGACAGAATGTAAACAATGAATACAGCTGAAAATTTCACCATACATTAGGGACATGTGTACCAACACAATAAAAAAAAAATTTGACCACCGGACTCTCCAGACGCGCGCAATTCAAAAATTCCGGGAACTTTATGAACAGACCTCGTACAGCTCTTTTCTATAGGTGTAACAACACCATAGTCACAGACGATAAAACTTGGATATATTCTTTACAATAAAAATACATACATCGTCTCCACTAACAAAATTGTATTTAAGATTCCTTTTTTATAAAAGGCCCCTGATAGACTAGAGTCTATCAAGGGCCTTGCCCGTAAGTTTATTTTTAAAACTTAAGATTTAAAATTTAGGCTGATGGTGGAGCGGGACTCCGAAGCATGTCCCCTTTTATAAAAAAAGGAATCTTAAATACAGTTTTGAGACGATGTATGTATTTTTATGGTAATTATATTACACTCCACTGCATCCAATGGGTTACTTCTTTAAATTGATATATTCTTTGACTTAGGAAACTTAATTGCTAAACCATTCTACAGGGTGATTCATTATTGTTTTTGTTGAAAACTTGCGACATTCGTTTTCCAACTTTGATTTTTCATTTGGTTTTCTGGTAAACTTAAATCTACCACTAACTTGCAGTTTATCGTTTTCCATAAAAATGGTAGAAAACACAACATCGACGTAATTCACTTTTTTGTAGCTTATAAGTTGCTCTTTTTAAAAAAGTAACAATTTAAAATAATGAAGCTTGTTAAAGTTGTCTTTAATTAATTTACGTGTAAACTTTACCCAAATCGCCTCTATATCTACGCCAATGAACAATCAATGAAAGCCAAAATAATGCAGATTATTCTAGGTTATCGGTCCCCAAATGCATGTAAAATTTTGTCAAAATCGTTTAGCTAGTTTTTGAGAAATGAACAAAAAAGTTAATTTGACCACTAAATTTGGACACCCTGTATCTCAATAACAAAGCATTTGCGGACATGGGCTCGATGACAAAAAATGTATAAATTACTTTCAGGAATCTCCAGCCAACAGCTTTTTTTTTTGTAAGGGTCCGTTCGATATGTGTCCCCGGTTTCACTGCAGCTTCATGGGCTTATTGTGAAACAACAACAGCTTACTTAAAAGATCTCATGAACACATGGCTTTGAAAAGGATTTGTTCTCTTTGGATCCCACACAATTTGAGGAAGACTTAAAAAGATGGCCGTGTCAATTAGTGATGGATTACAAGACGCTTATAAGATTGTAGCATGTGAGAGTAAGTAAAGATATTGGAGATATGCTGACAAATATTTCGAATGCATGCAAAAGTATGTTAATACAAAGTCGAATTCACCCCATTCACCGATTTGAATTGAATCAGTGACGGCTGGTCGGGGTAGGCAAGGTGGTGCCTACCTTTAAAACTTCGCCCTAAATTAAATACTCAATTTATTATTATTGACTCCATAATTTAAAAAAATAATAATATTGATTCTTATATTATTTTCATTTTCTACCTAAAACCTTTAAAACATCCCACTTAATTCAATAATTATCTGTAGGTATAATATAACTACCGCAAAATAGGTTTACCGCTGGTGCTATCATCCACTACCGAGACTTCGCATTTTTACCACAGAAATCTTATATTATATATATATATATATATATACTCTAGAATGATAATCCCGTAGTACAAAAATGTAACCAAAAGTGTAGAGCTGTCCATAATGCGCATGATCACCAGTCACTTATTTTTCAACAGGACCGGCTTTGATTAAATGTAATATTACTGTTATAGGTATATTTAAAATTAAATTTTACCATTTGGTAATTCAAATAAAAAAATGGAATAAAGGAATTTAAGAAATAAAAAATTACATTAAATATATAAATACTTTATTGTCTAACAGGTACAACCCAATAATAATAAATCTAAGCAGAAACGAGAAATAAGTAAAAATTCTAATATTGGAAAATATCGTAAGGACTTGAGCATTCTAATTATTTATTTTATTATTATATAATATTTGTTTGTTTATACAACCACCTTAGGCCTCTTACCTCTCTACAGCCTTCAAAGAAGGGGTGCAAGAAACAGTGATTTCACGAATATTTTCCGTGTCCATGTAAACCACTTCCATATCATCCGTACTACTCGCAATAGTATTTTGTGACAAAACATGGTTGGTAGAACTTTTATTCTCAGCAATTTCATGGAGGATTCTATAATTAAATATATTCCAGTTTAACAACAGAATTCAAACGAACTTTGTATACCTACACAACGTAGGAAATATATTCTTGACATACATATCATGCATTTTTGACTGACTGCTTTTAAGTAAACAGTGTCTTGATATCAAACGATTAAGAATTTAACTTCCACTCTCATTTACATAATCTCTTCTTTTCAACAAAAGTTTGGGAACTGCATCGGGTACGAGGGTGATCCTCTTGCCGTCTTCTCTACAAATGATATCTTCTGCAGCGAAATGCTTACTGCATATGACATTCCCATCACATACATTTTCTGTACTAGGATCCCAATGCCCGCATCCAAACATCATGTCTTTTTTTTTGTCAAGCTAAAAATGAGTATCATGTCAATGGTATCATATTGACTCAAACTGAGACTGTTAGAAACCCGAAACAATAACTTACTGAAAATATTTAATACCAGGAATGATACTTTCATTTTTACACCACAACACTATACACCTCATTGTTTGTTAAATAAACAAACTACCAAACCAAAATAACAAATATTAAAAACAATTTAAATCACAAATAGGTATATCTATCAACAATTAAAATATACCACGCATAAACCCATAATTCAATTATAAAACCTATCTGAATTGTTGTGAAGCCGACTCTGACAGATATTCCCACTACGAGAAATGTAATTTGCGAAAATAGACGCTGTTGCGAAATCTCCTAAATTTAATAAGATTTGGAAAAAAATGTTTCGTTCATATTGCTGAAAACTAAACAGTATTACAATTTTACCGATAACATTGAATTATTTGATTTTGTCAAGCAGTTTCGTATGACGCAACATATGGATTTATTTATAAAACAGATATGTCGCATAAATTCTGTAAGGCGAACGACAAAATAGTTTTAAATATGGCAGCTCTGTACTGAAAATAAATGACTGAGGAGCATGCGTTGTTCGAGAAAACTCTGCATACCCGTTACACTTTTTGGTATTCGGCTGGATTTAATTAGCATTCTAGAGTACATATATAATATAAGATTTCTATGATTTTTACATGCAACTGTTATCGTCGCCCACACCATATACACTGTATACACATATACCTATGTACATATCAAAAGTTTTGCGCGACCGGTCACCGGGTAATAGTATGTACTACCAAATACAGCCTAAAATACATGTATTTTACTCAAAATTGTTGTACTTTTTCTTGAATATATTTAAATAAATATACAGAAAAAACTGGTGGTGATTGAGAAATAATATGTGTTCTATTGCGTAGGAACGGATTTACGTTGAGCTTAGTCACCTGCCCGGCCGCCTTCTATCTATGGTAGATAGGTAGGTATACTATTTGCACGAATTTCGATTTGTACGTTAGGTATTTTTGTTTAGTGTTTTTTACATTACGTTTGAACTATTTTT
This sequence comes from Apoderus coryli, assembly GCA_911728435.2. Classification (NCBI taxonomy): domain Eukaryota; kingdom Metazoa; phylum Arthropoda; class Insecta; order Coleoptera; family Attelabidae; genus Apoderus; species Apoderus coryli. The sequence continues at coordinate 12,448,316 of OU452209.1, read as the reverse complement.
TCGTTTGTTGTTTAAATACTAGTGCCATCGATTAAAAAGTGTATGTATTTAATTATTTAATAATAATAGTAATAATATTTTGACTAGTACAAGTAAAGATTAGTGGTTGTTGCTGCACAACTTGTTGCAGTAGCGGTAAGTAGTAATTAGGTAGTAATATTAATGTTTATTCAATACAAATAATTTTGTATTTTATTTGTATTTGATTACGTATTGGATTTCGTAGAGTAGAGAATGGGGCATAATTTTTAAAAATAAAAAAAATAAGATTTACCTTAGGAAACCCGTATTTTAACGTGTTCTTTTTTACCTTGATAATTTTCTACTTTTCATCTAAGGCGCTTGACAATCTAAAAAAAATCGCCTTTTACTTCACATCCATTTTTTACTTAGTGCCTAATAAAATTATAATGATAATGAGATAAATACTGGAAAGGTTTGCATGTTTGTGGCTGATACGTCAATAGCAATATCAGCATTAAGCATGCAGAAATTAGAAAGCAAAAACTAATAATATACTAAATACTTTTAGTCAATGATGCTTCAAAAACAAATTAATTATAAACGCAGCAAAACGTCTTGCATTATGTTTAGAACTAAATCAGAAATATTACATTCAACTTAAATTTACACCGAAACTCAGATCCTATAAAAATAACTGAAATATCAAAATTCCTGGGGATATTGTTGGACGAAAACCCGAGTTGGTCTCAGCATATATAGGTTAACGTGAATTCGACTCATAACATACATAACAATAAAGCAACAAATTGCTGTTTTGATTATTACGCTCAAGATATTAACAGTGTTCCCTCTTATGAAGTTTTTATAATAAATAGCCAAATCCATATCATATACATACAAATTCAGTTCACACAGGCCTAGACAACGAAACATTTTTGTATCACAAAATCATTGACATTGATAATACGGGAATTAAGGTAATCCCAACAATGTCGAAAGCTGGCAATCGTTTTAATAGCAGTGGGAACAACAAGCGATAACTAAAATCAAATTGCTGTTAACAAAATGAATGAAATTTAAACATAAATATTTAAATATGACAGTACCTATTTTACTATTGGTTTTGATAGCTTTTTCATATAATATACTGATATAAAATTGCTCTAGAGAAATATGACAATTACTTTTTAATATAGTTTGTAATATTTTTTCTATTCATACCAATTTGACCCCGTGGAGAACGCATACCTACTCAATATTAATGGTAATTAAGCACGACGGAATTGTATTGGTTATTTGCAGTTAATTTTGCCATAGCAGCTATATGCGGGTTTAATTATAATGCGTTTTTCATGTTCACTCGACTTTAATCAACTTTTATGTGTAGATCTAAACGAGTGTCTATTAATTAATTTATAAGTATAGCGTATACATACGTCGGATGACATTGAGTTAATTGAAAAAACATGTCGATAGCTGTTCCAGTCAAAGATATTCCGTAATATCATTTATGACAATAATACACCTCTTCCCTATCTTGCTTCTCTACAATACAATTCCCGAAAAACTTCATAAACAAAAAAAGAGCTTTTTATGTTTCTGCTCCCGACTAATCATAATGGGCATTCAAAGTTGTTAGTTCTTTATTATAACTTTTTATTGCTTGTTATCTTTATAGTTCTCTTGCTTCCTTTGGTCTGCTTCAACCATTAGTTTGTTGCATCTGCTTCGAAAATACTTCATCACAGTTTCAGTAAACACAACCGCCAGACTATAGCTTACATAAGCTATTCTTTTGCAGAATCGATGATATACATGCTTCTATACAATACATCTCCCGAATAATTTGACAAACAAAAAATAATAAACGAGCTTTATATGTTTCTGTTCCCGACAAATCATGATGGACACTCGAAGTGCTTAGTTCTTTATAATAACTTTTTGTTTCTTGTTTTTTTCATAGTTCTCTTGCTTCATTAGGTCTGGTTCAACCATTGGTTGTATCATCTTCTAAAATACTTCATGGCTATTATTTCAGCAAACAAAACCGCCAGATTATAGCATACGGAAGCTATTTATGTGCAGAATCGACAATATACACAACTCCCTATTAACATTTCTTGCTTCTCTACAATACAATTACAGCTTTTTATGTTTCTGCTCTCAACAATTGCTTTTCAAAGTTCTTAGTTCTCTATTATGACTTTTTGTTTCTTGTTTTCTTCATATTTCCCTTGCTTCCTTTGGTCTCTTTCAACCATTGGTTTCTTCCATCAGCTTCGAATATACTTCATCACGGTTTCAGCAAACAAAATCTCGAGATGCTTTTTAGGGTTTAAATAAGTTTTTTTTTCATGTGTTGTAATTATTACCTAAACAAGTGGTTGTCTTAAATATAATATGTATCTGTGTGATTTAAGTATTGGTATTATATACTGTTTAATTGTAAATTAAATCCAGTCCACTTTGTTGTTGGGTGCAATATAAACTGCACAGGAGGATGAGTGAGGAATTCGATAAACTTTATAGCAAGTTGGTTGATGCTTTAAAAGTTTAAAGCTATTCGGTATCAAATATCTAAGGTAAGTGATAGGATTAGTAAAAAATTAGAAGGCAAGTGAAAATAATGTCGGAGATTGAGCAGAAGTGTACTAGATTAGAGGAGACATGTTTGCAGCTCGAAAGAAGTAAACGAAAATATAACATATTGATTTTTGGCTTGAATCCTTCAACTGACAATCTCTTTGCGTTTGTCATTGATGAAATTGGCGAAGTGTATGACATACATCATGCCGGAAGCGATATCAGTGATGTTTATGTTCCTAAAAATGCAAAGGATAAACCTTTAAAAGTTGAGTTACCAGATATGAAACTAAATCAATTATTTTGAAACAAGCAAATAAGTTAAAGTGTCAGAAAGTATACTTAGTGTAAGATTTATGTTTTGAAGATCGAGCTGATCAAAAAGTTTTCCATGAGAATCTAAAAGAAGCTAGATTGAAGCATTTAGCTGCTAAAATCGTTGGCAATATATAACTGCGAAACAGCTTCAAACTCTAAATAATAATAAAGAGCAAGACTTGTTGCGTTATTAAGAGTATTAGAATTAAAGTAAGTTTAATGTAAGTCAAAATGGTATTGTGCATTTTGTATGCTTCATTTATCATATTAATATGTGGACATTTTATTTATCTTTATTTATATCGAGAGTTTGGCATGGATCTGAAATGATAATCCTTAAAAATACGAAATTATAATAGTTTTTGAACATTATATTATTGTACGTTTTGTTGGGGTATATATTTTTTTAATTTATTACTTTATTATATTGTATAATATTAGTTTGTTAAGCTCTTAAATGTTGAACTTTCCTTCTTAGTATTTATTGTATAATTTGTCATTGAGTTGTTGTTCAGTTATCAGCTGAGATGTCTCAAAATATTCTACGTGTTTCATACCATTGTATTATATAATATCTTGATAATAAAGACGATTATTATTATTATTGTTATTAATTAAGAATTTTAGGTTTTTCTCATTTGTTTTAACTATTCTAAAATTGAAGCGGAGCATTGCTAAGTTATATAAACAGCTTTACCTATATAATCAATCAATCTGAATCCGTAAAGATGGTTGCCATGAGTTTTCCGGCTGACAGTGTGACGTTAATTATTATCCTGGCTAATGCTGTGTCTTTTTAAGCTACTGCATGAACTCTTGCTTGGACTCAGGTTTTCCAACAAGAAATGCTAAATCATTACCCATTATTTTGAACAACGCTGGGGATATTTTTGAATTCAAAGTGAGCAAAAATTAAAAATTTTTCACGGTTGAATCTAAATTGCAACTCTTACGGTTTCTAAAACCCCATGGTACCTAATAATTCATGTTATTAGAATATACATGGTGGTTCAATTAAAATGAATTAGAGGCCTTTTTGATTCAATGTTTTTGGAAAAATTTTTGGACTTAGCCAGGTGCACATTTTTTGACAAAATTGAAATACGTGCATTCTTCAAGGGGTAAGTGTTAAATAGGGAAAATAGATCGAGTGATACGATATTTTGATTCTCTTAATAAACCTTACTTGTTTCTTCAGAATTGGATGCTTCTAATAACAAATTATCAGTTTTCTTACAACTTCAAAGAAAAAACAATATCTCCATAGCAGTACGATAAAAATAAAAGACTACATATATAGTTACTGTTAAATTTCAAATGTTTAATCGATGCCTTAACCAAAGATTAATCTACACAATAGATTTGTTTTGTTATTTTTGTAGATATATGCATAAATATTATTCAGAATATTATGATGATTTGTGTATAGGTGTGAGCACTGTTGATTTAGTTCTGTAAACCTATTCTTGAGACCAGTGTTGCCTTCAAACACTGTTTAAAGAATTTTGTAACCATGTGTATGTAAAACGGGAAATATTTGAATAAAGATTTGTTAAAAAAAAGATAGTCAGCCCAATGCATTAAAATCAGAACATCTCTAAGTATGCCTGCCACTACGTGGCGTATACTAGCGTGTACAGCATAGAGCAGTATTGTCACAGCCAGAAACCGTTTTGTAGTTTATTAATATCAGAAACAAAACGCAACGTATAACAATTATTTACATCATTTGCAACAGATATGCACCGGCAATGCTGTATTGTCAGAGAGAAAATTGATGAAATTCTGTATTAATCTGGAGGGGATACGCAGGGAGGGTAGAAAAAAAAACAAGCGAATGTGGTGTGTGTCGTGCTGTTGCCGATTCGTCGGTAAAAGAAACACACAGGGTGATTTATTACAGGTACAGTATTGAAATAAAAGCCTAATCTCTATGAATTAAATTTAATATAATCATATTTAATCCATGTCATACATGTTTCAAGACTAGACCAGTCCCATGATCAGTGGCGAACAATCGTTAAATGAAAAGCTTTTAGATAGAAACATACTATTGACTCCATTGTAATAATTTGTTGATATATATAAAAAAATCTAAATATCTAAAAGCTAAAAGCTTTTGATTTAATTATTGCTCGCCACTGATTATGGGACTGGTCTAGTCTTGAAACATGTTGTATGGCATGGATTAATGATTATTAGGTATATTAAATTTATTTCGTGGATATTAGACTTTTATACCAATACCGAAATCAAGTAGGTATTAATGTACATTATTCTTTGTCAAAATTATAACTCCACTTAAGAATGGACTAGGTACTTTTTCAATTTATTACATATATTTTAAATATTTCACGTAGACAATGTGGCAAAGATGTAACAAGATTGTTGTAGATCTTATAATACCTATAATAAAAAAATTATCAGTGCTACCTATATTATATTAGGTATACCTATTATAATAGTCTGTCTCTGTTATTGTGATTTTCATTGTTTTCATACCTACTGATTTTGTTTTGAAGAGAATTAATATATTAAATTAAATTTAATCTTTGGCTGCGTAGTTATTTTTTTGTGAATATTTTTTAACTTATTTTGTGTTTTTCTAATTTTAGACTAATTATATTATTTTGTGTTGTGATTTTTTTTATTTGGGAAACTTCCTAGTTAGTGACTAAATAATTTTTGAGTGTTTTGTGAAAATGGAAAGAAACAATTCGAAATTAAGTCGTAACCAATGTGCTTTTCGAAATTGTAACAACAGTTACAGAAACAATCGAGAGGTACATTTCTTTCGATTTCCGAAAGAAGAAGATCGATGCAAAAAATGAGTTATAAATTCAGGTATAAGTTCCACTTTATCGGTTTAGGTACTTAAATTTTACTTCTTTTTAATGTTTCTTCGGGTAAATAATAAGTTCGGTAGGAATAGGGCTTTGGGTATCAAACAAAAAAGATAGAAAATAGAAATTTGACATAGGGGTAGTTCTAAGCATTTACAAGTTTGTGACGTGTAGCGATTTTCGATGCCGCCCCCGGAGGTATACATGAGGGCGGCGCAATGCCGTTTTAAATATCTCGTTTCGCTTTCTTGGAAAATAAAAAATTATAACTGATAACTGAAACTTAGTACTTAATACGTGGGCGTAAGAGGTAAGCTCACTTCACAGGTCTCTATTAATGAAAGAAAGTTGACATTTTGAGCATCTGCTTAAAATTAAATGTATCCGTTTGGTGGGTAGTTTTGATTACAATAAATCGGTGCCAAGCCCAAGCCCGAAACAAAATAAATCTATATTTACCTACTACCTATTTGGCTTGGTACCGACTATTATGTGCATTGTTGTTTTTTGAATGATATTTGTATTTTGTTATTTTTCGTATTTTTTATTAGTTCTTTTGACAGCTCTGGTGTCATCAATACACTTGTATCCCGAATTGCACCAAATTGCGATTCTATTGAACAAGCATATAATCCTAAATATAATATTCTTTTTGAACTACCTGTATCTCGAAAACCAAGCCGTAGCGGACCCATGTACATATGAAATTTGTATCTTAAAATTAGTCAAAGAATCACCCTTTAAAGTTTGTACAAGTACTTATGCAACACCCTGTATACATAGATACTTTGATTTGCAATTTGCAAATCTGTCAAACTAGGTAATGCTGTTTTTTTTTATTTACTTTCAAATATGGTGTTATGTAATTGTATTCAAATTAAATGTTTGGGGATGATATTTACGAGTTTTATTTTTTTTTATATAGAGAAACTGTTATTCAGGATCAATCTGAAGCAGACGATTGTACTTGTTAAAACATGAAAAAAGTTATTGTCGTGATACTTTTAACACCCTGTTGGTGGGTTTTTAAAGCTTTTTACGAAACGTGTTAACAATACAATCTACATAAATCGTTAGTTTTTTAAAGTTTTATGATCATTGCACAAAAACCAATATTAGGGAGGCTGAAACTTTTTTTTTCAAATCGGCGTTGCAGAATTTGAACCTAATTGTGTTATTTAGTATAGATATTTTCGGTTATAATCGATAAGTAGAATCTTTGGAGTAAAATACATTTCACAAAAACCCTGAACCATATTTCTCAATAGATTTAAAATTTCATTAAAAACAGATTATAAATTCTAATTTTTTACATCCTGCATTTCGAAACCGTATTTTTTAAATAATTATTGTCATCCTGGAAATTTCAAACCTTATTTACTTCAGCAACTTGTAAAAAGCACAGCCTTTTTAATATTAACATTTCTTAAAATCGATATTACGCGATAACGATGACTTTCTATCAATATCACAGAAGGATACATTTATTACGTATATAATTTGTTAGATTTTACATCTCCGAATTGAAACACACGCAAAAAATGTGCATAAAAAAGTTAGGGTAGCATTTCACGCCTGTATGCCCCTTTAATTTACCCGCCTCTGAGATTTATTTTTTCATAATGTTAACGACAAGTTGAATCTGCTGTTTGAGTTTGATCCTTAAAACTGAATCAGGTAATAACCGGAAGTCCTATCTATAACGCCAAATTTCGTTAATTTAAATATAACTTTTTGATGCATCCTTATATCCGAAATTTAAAATTAAATGACTAAAATAATATTATTTATTTAAAATTATTGTCTAAAACATTTAATGAACCAGCCCTGTATATTTATACTATTATAGTAATTTCTTTTATTTTCGTCCATATACATTAATCTTTGCGTAGATAGGTATACGTATACCATATAATTTTATATTACCCTACAAAAACACTGCTGCACAGTAGTACATATATGATACCTATTATATAAAAACAAACTCCCACCTCGTAGGGGAAAGTATACTCGTCCTTGTCTAACATTGCCCATATGATTATTTTATTTCAACACAATACATATAACGCCATCTACAATTTCCATGGTTGCATGTTTTTCTAATAGATGTAGCTCGTGTCGAGACAGTTTCAATTTTTGTTTTATTTCCCATATACGCTGACTATCTATTGTGTAGATAATCTTTGCCTTAACTATGTTTAAAGCAATTTCAACTTACAAGTGTCCAAGTAATACTACCTTAAGCTAAGGCCATCGCGTCACGGGAAAAGTCTATTCAGGAATTAGGTACACGTTATTATGAATCGGTGAACATTAAATTTTCTATACAAACCAAGACAATGATGAAAATGTATACTAAAGTCAATAAATCAAAATTGAAAATTTCGTTTCCTATAAGGCAAATACCTCTTTTGTAATAATTACGTTCAGCTATAAAGCTATATTGATTCTCCATGCCAAACTCTTTTACAATAAAAACAAAATTAAAAAGACCTTTCAACCAAGTTAATTACTCAGTGACGGCGAAATAATTAAGCCAGAGCGCCAAGACTGCTGTAAGATGGATGATCGCTATTTCTTTTTATTCTTTTCTGTTTAAAGTAAAGTAAAGCAAAATATTTAAATCCCTGAGTATTAATTACAGAAAGGAATTTTTTCTACCCCGTAGCTCTATGCAAAAAGACTACATAAATGAGAGGAGGAAGAATAGCGTATACACGGAAAAAGATCTCGTTTTCGATATACCAAATTACGCTTGTTGAAGATGAATGCTGGAAACTAAGTTAATACATGTGGAAAATTCAGATTAAGCAAAATGACATTTAAAGAACTTAACCCAGTTTCAAAAGTTCTAATCGAACGAACACTACTAAAGAGGATCATAATCATTATCTTATAAAGCCAATGACAATATGTTCGAGTAAAGTAGGTATAAAAAAAACTATAATGAAAACTTTTATAATGAAAATACGAAAACAATAATTAATAACTACTATCGCTCAATACAAATATAGAAATATAATAAAACCAACTACCTGCAACACCGGTTTATCTATCAAACTCTATTTCGTTATATCGTAGACATGTATTGCACAAACCTATCCCAATCACATACTCAAGTCTTGATTATGCTGACGCATTAGTTGAACCACACATATTATATACATGGTGATTCAGCTAAGTGTTTCATTAGAAGTTTTAGTTGATTTGAAACTTTCTACATTTGTATAAGATTGAAAGAGATTTTATTTAAAATATTCTCAAGATAGCGGCACTTTCGGTTATACCGAAAGTGTATAAGAACAACATCTTAGGAAAGTTATTTCTCTTGAGAAGTTGAACCATAAGGTTAGAGGATGGTCGCAAATTTTTGTATTATTATCTCCTATTTAAAATAGGCATAAGTCAGTTTCCTCAAATAGTCGGCTAAATGTGCTAACTTAATAACTCACATGATGTGAGTTTTTCAGGAGGAATCATATTTAAATGGCGACGAATTGTAACGAAATAGTTGTCAGTATTTTGGTTACCTATTTTTAAAGAAAATATTGTATAATTATTTCTAGTTTAATTTCCACAAGCGGAAAATGGAGTTAGCGGTTTTGGAAATTCTATTAACAAATACAAATCAGGATATAGCAGTAGTTTTATTAACCAAACCAGTAATGCTACTGAATACAAAAACTCAAATTACAAATTTACAAATAAATGCAAAATCTAAAAAAAAATTAGTCTCTTTACAATAACACAGTTCCTGGATTAAAATTATTTATGTGGCAAATCATTATAAAAGTCCTGGTAATCGGTGACTTAAGTTCTTGGAGGTCAGAATATTTTTTGGATGATATTGAAATTTTATGTTGATTAGAATGTCTGTCCACTTCATTGTGCTGACATGAGTGATAATGAATAATTACTGAAATGTCAGTCGGCAAAGAGAGTTTTTATGTTATTCAAAAAGATTTCTAAAATAAATCTCTTATAAAATACTGGTTTGATAATTTTGTTTTCGTTCTATTTTAAAACAAAACTGTTTAAACCCACTAAATATTCTTTGAAAAACCACGAAAAAGGGCAGTAAAGTAAATTACTAGGTTTTCAAACTAACGTTATTTGATATTATTTTTAGCAAGCAATATTACTGTGTTTTTTACAATTTATTCTACTAAATACTAAAAAATAAAATCCAAGGATAAAACGAAGTTAATTAAGCCTTACTTGAAATTTTAAAAATACCTACGTGTTTTTTTCGTGTATGGTTAACATTCTTACTACTTCTATTTAATCTTGCCACATGTCAAACCGTTTCTGTCATTAGTTTTTCGGAAAATTCGAATTTACTGCGATTTCAATTTTCAGCAGTTACTGTGTTTTGGCATGGGACAGACAATTTAGCAGCAGATATCATTATTTTTTTGCGCATATCACAATATGCAGTTAGATGGTATACGTGCGTCGGAAATTAAACCATTTTTAGCCTGAATAGTGAGTTAAACGGTTTACGGGTCGATGTAAGACACTAAAATGGAGTTAGTGGGTTCTGCATATTTGAAAGAGCAACTCCAAATATGCAAATCGTTTTTAAATTTTTCTAAAAGACTTTGTAAATCAGTAAATTGAACAAATAGTTTTAGACATTTTAAACTATAATAATTTTTTTTGTTAATCTACTTGTTAAAAAATTAAAATTCTTGGGATTTTAAAAATCATCGACAGTAATGCCTGGAGAAAATCTATTTTTGTAATAAACGAGCATTTTTCGAGAAAAAGAGCAAGAAAAAAGTTTATAAATTGAATAAGAAATACAAAAAATTTCTCATCAGTAAATATCAATCAAAACCGTTCCACGAAAAAGTTCGAGGATTAACAGTATTCAACCCCCGAAAATCTTTCACTCTGTGTGTATTAATTAACAATAAATTGTTCTTAATTTTGAGTTTTTGACGTGTATTAAGCGTACCAACTTTCAATTTACTCATTTACAAAGGAACTTTTTTAATTTTTTTGAGATGTATAAATAAAATTTCATCGTAATTCTTAAAAAGTGTTTAAAATAGTCGAAGAGATGATACTGTTTTACCAATAATTAAATCTTTGTATTGTCAACGACTTTTTTCCGTGAAGCTAGAAGAAGCAAGGAAAAACATAGTTGTCGTGCTCCATAACTTCTGATCCCTGCTTTCGGAGATTAACTGGAAAGCTGCCTCTCGGGGTGTTGTAATGCGTTCCTGGGACCGGAGTAAACCCGGATGTAAGCCGTCCGAACTTTAACTGACATGCGGTGGCGGGTGTAGCACCGCCTGTACTTCCGGAATGGCACACACACACATACACATATTTCCAAGAAAAGGATTAGTAGGTGTTCTTAAAATGGGGGAAGGCTAAAAATAAAATATGAAGAGATAACATCGAAAATATCTACAAGTAAATGGTGGGTGACATTTTTTGTGAGTGACGTTGCAAGATCACAGGCTCTTTTTAGGGGTACAGTGTGTCCGTTTCATTGCGCGTAGGAAATATGGATTTATTCCCATGATATACAGGGTGTCGCAGGTAAAAGTAACTGCACGGGTAAAAACAAATTGTGTTGCAATATCCTCGCCATCTAATAAACTTTAGTAGTTTTCGTAGATTTTATCCATATCAACTCCAAGTGGATCCGTAATTTATTTAGAAATAAAACACGTGAAACTCAAAGTCAAATCCATATAATTAAGAATAAAAGCAGGAACTAGTTTCGGCTATGCATCACACTAAAAAATACCTAAACGTTACCCTTTTCCTTTGCTTTTTCTTTTCTTCGTTTATTTTTTAGGCTGATGATGGCTGTATAGCCGAAACGAGTTCCTGCTTTTGTTTTTAATTATATATGGATTTGACTTTGAGTTTCACGTGTTTTATTTCTATAATTTACTAGTTTTGTCTTAGTTACCAAGGACCTCTAGATTTTCAATCACAACCAACTTTGATATTTGTCATGGCCACTATATTTATACGTCGTCGTTTAATTGAGCATTACAAGAACTTTACGACCATGTATAACAGGCCTATCTTTGGATGGATGGATGGATGAGGAAAAATGTTAATTTATTTTAACAAAACGGTTGTTACTTCGTGGGCTAAGAAACAAGCGCCATAATTGTGTTTGTTGTCATAGCCATAGTTAAAAATTTTGCTTTTGTGTGCTAAGAGCTTAAGTTTATGGTCTACTTCTCTAAATTATTTTCCTGCTGATCAATTCATCAATTGAATTAAAATATGTAGAGGATGTACCACAAATATAGCACGTTCGTGTTGATGTGATTTCGGTAAGAACATTACCATCACAGCGCATGTTTTGACTAATTATTTTATCATTAGTGTGTAACTAATCTAATTGGCACGTTAGATGCTATCTATACAACCTGAAGCCTCTGAAGCATCAAATCCTAGAAATTCATTGTTTATACGAAATGTGATCTAAACTTCCATCAAATTGGTGTTTTTTTTTTGTAAATTAAGAGAGACTTAGATCTTGGGCACAACCTAACCTTTGCACAGTGTGACTTAAAAGCGATCAAACTGCCTCACACACAAAATCAACTTTTGTAGACCTAAATTAATTGATAAAATACGTTATTTTACCACATTCAGCAAAGTACCCGTTGAGATGTAGCAAAAAGGAAATTTTGCATATATACAGCACTGTTGTTATGCCTTTGGCGTAACTTTAAGTTAACTCGCACACGCTTTTGCCCTTTTTTACACATTTTAGATACGCCACTAGCCACTCGTTATTATACATATTATATTAACAAGAAATCACTGCGGGATTTCCCAGTTGTTTTGTCGTACCAATTCTTATCTATGACAAAAGTCATTAAGGGTTATACTTTGAAATTATTATTATTCACATCACCAGCAAAATCTGCGTCACAATAGAATTCAAGTACGAGGGCTTCGTTTCTTTGATCCAGTCCAAAGTTCTTCGTACCACAAATGTATTTAAAAATTCGTTTAACTGCTTGCCAATCACTTTTCTTTGGATTTGCCATATACTGTAAAATATAGTTTACAGCAAAAGCTATATCCGGCCTCGTTCCTACCCCTAAATAAATTAAGCTTCCTACTGCAGACTAGAACTTTGTTTTATCCTCAAAACAATCTGATTCGGCATTTTGAATGTTATATTTTTCTATTGGAACTGCAACTGGAAAAGCTTCATTTACGCCAAGTTTATCTAAGATACGATCTACATAAGATTGTTGAGTTTATGGAAATTCCGTGTTTCAATTGCTTAACTTCAATTCCAAGAAAACTAGTAACTTCTCCATAGGTTATCTGAAATTCTGACTCCAGTTTTATTTTAAATTCTTCTATGGCACCCTCAGCAACACTTGCTATTAAACCATCATCAACGTAAAAAGCTACAATTAACTTTTGTGGCTTTCTTCTAAAAAATAGACATGGATCAGCTGTACTCTGCCAAGGTTAGATAAAAATTCACTTAAACGCTGATTCCAACATCTTGGAGCTTGTTTTAACCCATATAAACTTATATTTAACTTGCAGACTTGATTAGTACCATTTTCAAAACCTTCTGGCTGTTAGATATAAATCTCTTCATTTAAAAAACTATATAAAAAAGCGGTTTTAACATCAAATTGTTTTAGAATTAAATTTTCGAAGGCTGTAACAGCTAAAAGTGTTCGTATAGTGTCAAATCTTGCTACGGGTGAAAACGTTTCATAAAAATCAATTCCTTTCTTTTGAGAGTATTCTTTTGCAACCAATCTAGCTTTATATCGTGCAATACTCCCATCATGGTTTTCTTTGATTCTAAAAGTCCAACGATTGGAATAATGGAGTTATCTTGTTTTTACAGTAACCTGACGATATGTACCAGAACCATAATCTAAATAATAATTCAATTTATAGATTATTTTAATTTTATAATAACCCTCTGAACCATTCCTGACCTGTGATAAATATTTTTTGTCTAGTCATTATCTCGTATGACTTCACACCTATAAGCTGAGCCCGAACTTTACTTTATTACGTGTTTGTACAATGCTGCGAGTGTGAGTTAGAGGAAGATAGAGATAGTTCACTTACAATTTAGTGCGGACACACCAATTTTAGTAGAAGTTTAACTTCTATAATTCACTTTCACGATAAATTAGGTTGAAGCACACAGCACCAACACGGAGAGTTGAGAGTCACTGAGTGTGCAAGAAACTTACCCGGCCGGACGCAAATGGTGCTAGAAGTACAATTTCCCATTATACACTATGGTACATGTAATGAATTATTATTCATGGCATTATTAAAAAAGTTAAATTAAATTGTGGTGTCGGATAGAGAGAGCTTCGTAGTAAATTGAGATGTTTTTCAACTAGAATGCTATACATAATTAATATTTCTCTCTTAGTTTCATTATTTCATTTTGTTTGTCTTGCAGTTGATTTTTTTTTGTTTTTATTTTTTCATTACTTGTTCACGGCAGTGCCCAATTCTAATTAATATTAACAAAATACAAAGAGCAAATACAACACTAAACTTATGCTAATATGTACAAATGACAATGGCTTCTGTACAAAATATAAACAAAATACACAATAATACAATACATTAAATTCACACAATTGTGACACATGCAACAGAGAGTCCGACGAATAATTGGTTGCTTATAAGCCATGCATCTATGGTGAAGTTGCAGTGAGTTGACTGCCCTTCGGTACTCCAAGAAGTCGAAGTTGAACTTATCCAGCAACTCCTCTCGCAGGAAAACGTCCGTCTATTCGGAAGCAGATTTTTTTTAAAATTTGCGCTGCAATCTCTCCATTCTGTTAATGTGACCACGATAAATCGGTGACCAAACCATCGACGCATACTCTAATTTAGTTCTTACCATTGCATGATACACCGATGTCAGACAGTCAACGCTACGGAATCACGAGTTTGACCTCAAGACAAATATCTATAATGTGTTGGTTGAATAAAAGTGCAGAATCAACCTTTACTAAAGCCGAATCAGAAGCTGGGGATAATCACAATCACGAGGTACCAATTATTCTACAATTGATACATAATATTATTATTATAAATGGTTCTCTTTTGTTTACTGTCTTTATTACATGGACAGGAAGATTATCTTCTATCGAACGTATCGGCTTGATTTTGCAACTCACGTTGCTTTGAACTTGAGGTTTATGTCTTCTTCATATTTCCCTTAATTCTAGTTTGGTTTGTTGGGGCGACACAACTTTTTTTTGTTTTTGTTTCTGCCTAAAGTTTTGCCGAGGGTTTTTACTGATTCTTCCGCCTTCTTGTCTTCTTCACGCAGCTTAATTCCATTTGGTTTTCCAGCTTCGCATTGTTCATTGTTCTTTCTCAGCTTCTCAAGCTATGATCCAAAGGATTATTGAAGGCAGTTAAGATGAATGAAAGTTTGGTGATGTGATGTGTTGTCCCTTCTTTTTTTTTTAATGAATAATTTTTCTATATACCTAATGACTTTCATTATTTTGGAACAACCATTAGCAGTCCTAAATTTAATTTTAATTGTGTTTATCGACATTTATTTTTCCATTTAGATACATTTCTATTGATAATGTATATAATAGATATTATAAAGTACAATATTATCCACCCACACGCAACATGACTCTAGTGCAAATGGTTTTGATAGGCATGTTTTACATTCTCCACCACAATCTGTATATCCATTATAATATTGAAAATATCATTCACAAAACAGGGAGTACAAACAGCGAGAAATTTTCTATGAACAATTAAACCAAATGGCCCATACCAAACATTTATTCGACGTTTACTACATGTTAATGAGGCATTTAAATATACTGACATTACTAGATAATCATTTCAATTACGGTATAATGAATTTGTACTATTTGTCAATTCGCATTCATGCCATATACCGTAATGGAACACTGCTTTTAAATCTATTATTTTGCTATTCTTTATGGTTGAGTCCTATTATTTTGTTTTAATGTATAGGCAATTTTGGTGGTTTTCGTGGTGTGGAGAAATTTTGTTAAAATTATTAACGTTTTTAGCTTAAATTAAAAGTAATGCAAGAGATACATTTGTGTTTTCATGAACGCTAAATTTCTCTATGTGGTTTCTCGATTCAGCCAAAGCTTTTGTTACTCTCGCCCATAATTAGTTATTTATATTTCTTACATAACAAACTTCACACCCAAATACTAGGCAAATACTTAAACCGGCGACTGTGTGCTGCAAAAATTTGAAAAACCTGTGTGGTGGGGTATGTCATACCCCAGTAAGATAAAACGAAAACAAAAATAAAAAAGAGATTTTGTATTGTATTTTATGTGTTTATTTTCAGATTATAATATTATAACTCCTAGTAATTAGTTTGAACTTTATTAGTTAATAGTTAGAAACTAAATTTTAGCAAATTCCGTATATATAGTAAAAAAATAATTTTTTAGACATTTTGAAAAATAAAACACAAAATATCTGAAAGTAATAAGTTGTGTACCAAGTCCTAACTAACTTAAATACTATTATTACAAGAATTACACAAAATATAGCACTGATGAAGGCAAACAAACTTTTTTAGTTATCTGGTCATTTTAAAATGGTGAACTACAAAATGGCGCGCTTTTTCAAATGACTGGGGTATGTCTTTTAAACAAAAAGTTCATATAAACATGGGTCGTCAAAAGCTTCGTTCGCATCATACAAACTTAAAAAAATGGTTTTTCATAAGCATCTTGAATATCGTTTATCCAATTTTGTTGCGATTCGGCAGTGTTATGTAGTGTTAAGGGTCTAATGTAGTCCTAGCATGGTTGAATTTATGAAGCTTTAACTGATTTTTTTGATAAAAAAATGTACACCAGTGTATTCTTTTTTTGATGCAACCAAAAATACAACTAACATTTTTGTTTTTTTTTGGATTATGCGAAGTTTTCGAGAAAAAAATAATATTGCATATCCCTGGACCTAACAAGAAATATAAGAAAAAGTTTCTTTTAGATTTTTTTTTACTAAGAATATGCATACGTTAAGGACTAAATTTGTCACTTTTGTAGCTTTTGACGGATTTTGATAAACTTTTTTGATGTACATAATTGTCAATATAATTTGATATACCTATAGGTAGTTGTCATATTAACAAAACTAAAGATACACATTTATTACTCCTTGAACTGTGCATTTTAACTCATTGTATCAGGTTATGGGCCCAGAGCTGTAAATCAATATTTATTTACTGTTTCTGTGTTGTTTGTGGAATTCTTTGAAATATAAAAAGTGGTGAAGACTGGTAGAATGTCAGTTGGTGTAAACACATCAGTCCCAGCATCTTTTGAAAAGTTAAAAGGCAGTGCCAATTATATGGATTGGAAGTACAGCATGAAGATACATCTCTTTAACTGTGAGTTGTGGGATTACGTCGATAGGAGTAAGAGTGACGAAAAGATGAATAAACGGGCATTAGCAGCTATTGTGTCTCGTGTGAAAAGTCACATCAATACTCCAATTCTAAGCTTGAAAACTGGTAAAGAAGTTTAGTCACGTCTTGACCAGGTTTACGAATCGAAAAGTTTCTCGAGAGTTGGTTTTAATTCGATATGCTGATTGTAAAAGATTTAATTTTAAGAATTCCTCAAGCCTGCAATGCTATGCGACGAAATCCGCATGAAGTATCTGCTGCAATAAATGCGTTAGTCAAAAGATGTCGAAAATTTATTGAGGTTGGTGAACTACAAACATTTCGAGCAATTTTTGTGATTTTACCTCTAATTTTCTTTCATTTTGTTATTGTTGTTTACAGCCACCCATTAAATTTCTTATTTTCGTTTTTGTTTATTTTTTTTCAGAAATCAGTAGCTATTTTAATTTTTTCCTTACAAACGGCGTATTAAACCAAAAAAAGTAAAGAGCCTTTTTTTGTTGTAAACTGAACACGGATTCTAGAAATCATTTTTGCATCTAAAAAAATCAGTGGCGTATCATATTTTTCATTAAAATTGTGCGAAAATTGGTCCGTACGCACGCCATTGGTAGAAGTCAAATAATAATTTCTTCGTGAAAAGATGTATCTAAATTATCTATCCAAACGTGCCAAATTTCATTTAAATATCTAAAGTAGTTTTAAAAATATTAAATTTAAAATTTTTAATAAACATTGTAACTATGCATTTTCCGAATAGGTATAGTTTATAATACAAACTGACATTATTTTGTGGTTCTCTGTCTGCTCCAAAGTGTCCCCTTTTTAAATTGGACCACCTTGTATGATATAAAGCATGATAGCCAGAGTGATAAATATATCTCCCGTCTCCTGTTCATTCAGAAACCATCAATCCTGCTCCATAAGGACACTACAGCTGCTTTGGGCACAATTCTGTATCTTCACACAGTATCTCCCATATAGTATCCTCGTCTAAAAGAGCTCTTAATCTGTTAAATATTTTAATAATGGTAAAGTATGTAAATTCATATTTTATATTATTTTCATCCACTAAAATAGAACTCGTTTTAAAGTTTTTCGTTTCTTTTCGCTATGCCTGCTACATGAGAACATTCTCATGAAAATTCCGCTAATGAATATGAATTACTAAATGTAACCCTTTTATTGCTATTATAAATAAAAAATTGTAATAGCGATAAGCTCAAAAAGCACTCAACAGCTTAATTATCTGTACTTTGGGTGTTATTAAATCCTTAATTGCGAGCTTTCTTTTACGCTCTTCGTTAGTCATTACAACGTTGCCTCTCTGGAAATCTCCATTTTTTTTTAATTATTTTTCCCAATATGCAAAATATAAATTTTTTAATTAAATACACTGCATGACAAAGTTGATTATTGATATTTATATTCATGATTTTTTTTTCACCGTCATTATACAGTATCGCCATACGACACGGAATAGTGTGGCTAAACTATTTAATTTCCTTTTTATTCATGGGTTCGATAGAAATTATTTATGGTTACAATTTAAAAAAATTGTGAATATATACAGGGTGTCCCAAATATAAGAAATTAACTAGAGTTGTGTGTTATTTTTTTAAATAGAATGCCTCGTATATGAATATATTTTCAGATTCCCCGTTCAAAATAAACCTAACTTTCATTAGTGTACATCTCACCTAAACCTGACAGTTTTTTAAATATTTTAATTTATATAAAACATAATTTGAATGACAAAATTCACATGTATCCGTTTGTTATTTTTCAGCCAGTCTAAGCTGGTAAATATACTCACTCATCACATGTTACGCCAAATATAAAAAACCTCCAATACTAGATACAGGGTGTCCAATAGTATAAGTTATATAACCGTAAAGTTTAGTTCCAAGTAACTTTTTTATTTAAAATGGAACACCCGGTATAAGAGGTGAATCTTAGATGAACAAAGTAATTATCTGTCAAATATTATAATACTTTCCTATGGATAACTTTTGACGTTTTCGTGGAAAATACACATATTCATAATATTAGGCGAACACACATTTGTAACTTTTAATCGCAAGTTTCTCGAGAATGATGGAGGTGAATATCAAAGGTAACCTATTGCTTTGAAGCAGATAAAAAGTGCTTTTAAATGATGTATCACTCGACTCCTACTCTTATTTAAAAATTTGAGAGTTGTGTACACCCCTATCACAGGGATAAAGCGATTTCACTGAAAAATCTAATGGGTTCATCCTAGGACTCCCCCAAAACTGGAATACCAAAATTTAGCTCAATTGGTTTAAGCGCTATCGTGGAAGAATACATACCGACACAGATATGACAGATTTTCATATGGAAATAGTCTTGAAATAGCTATGATTTACAATATAATCCCTACCACTTTAAAAATTTGAGTAGCAGATTGTTTACGAACAGTCTGAAAATGCTTCTGAAAATTAAGGTGTACTAGTCGCTGCAGGAATATCTCCAAGACCTGTTACTTTAATATTTTGTAGATACCAGTCCAATATATATTTTTTTTGTGATATTGTGTTGCTGTGTAATTTTTTATTGTGATTATCATTTTTTTTGTCTATGTCGCAGAAAATTTAATATTATGTATTTTTTTAGTGATATTGAGTATTTTTTTTTATCTTAATCAAATGTTTATACAATCTTTCTCCTAATGATACAATTTATTTTTTAGCTCTCCATATCATATATATGTAATATATGTATATATGGAGACTATTAGCTTCATGAAAAATATTTTTTTTTTTAATTTCACCGGAAATACTTGTTTTTGGTCATTTTATACATAAATAAGTAGTTTTAAAAAAATGTTTGTCTGTCTGTCTGTCTGTATCCACGAAAACGCAAAAACCGCGTAACAGATTTTAACCAAATTTGGTACAAAAATACTATTGGACATGGCAAGGAGCTGATTAGATTTTGGGAAACATTGAGCGTAGGCAAAGGGTTTAAAAGAGGGTTCAAAAATTAAAAAAATTCATAGTTCTTAAACTTATCGGAAATACTGCATAATTTTTTGCGCATTTAATTGAATATAACCTAAAATATTGAACATAAAATATTAGACCACATTGGCGTTCGAAAATAGTGTAAAATGGGGTAAAAAAGATTAAAAAAAAAACGTATTTCTTAAAAATAGCAGAAATATTAACTAGTTATTTATAGTTTTGATAGAATATAACCTATAAAATGTGTCATGAATATCTTACTTTCATAGGCGTTCGTAAATAGTAGAAAACGGGGTAAAATAAAAAAAAATTAAAATGTAAAAACTTTTATATTTAACTAGATGAATTGGTGTTAAAACTACACGACAAAAATTAATATACCATAGGCGTCCGTGAAAATTCTATAAAAGGGTCAGAAAAAATTTGTATCCGTGATAACTCAAAAACCACTTAACGGATTTTAACCACATTTGGTACGAAAATACTACAGGATATTTATAGGTGGTCATTAACATTGAGCGTAGGCAAGGGGTTTAAAAGAGGCTTCAAAAATTTAAAAAATCATAGTTCTTAAACTTATCCGAAATATAAAATAATTTTTTATATAGTTGTGATAGAATATAACCTAAAAAATGTTACATAAAAGAATTAGTTCACACAGGCGTTCGAAAATAGTCTTAAAAAAGGGTCAAAAATTAAAAAAAAAATGTTTCCCAAATATACCAGAAAAATTGGCTAATTATATATAGCTTTCATATAAGATAACCTAAAAATGTAGCATAAAATTTTTATTTACATAGGCGTTCGTAAATAGTAAAAAAAGGGGTAAAATAAAAAAAAAAATTAAAATGTAAAAAATTTTATATTTAACTAGTTGAATTGGTGTTAAAAATACACGACAAAAATTAATGTTCCATAGGCGTCCGTGAAAATTCTATAAAAGAGTCAGAAAAAATTTCTATCCGTGATAACTCAAAAACCACTTAACGGATAACCTACAACATGCAGCATAACAATTTTGTTTACATAGGCGTTCGTAAATAGTAGAAAAGGGGGCAAAATAAATTTTATAATAAAACTAAAAAAAATCAATTAATTTTGGTTCAAGAACTTGGCCTAGATCTGAAATATAAAATATCTGCGTATAAATAGTTCCTCCAAAGAGAAGAAAAAGGCACAAAACCCGATACTTAAAAAAAAAAATAGCTGATGTCTAAAACAAAACAAAAATTTATTAAATTTAGATAAATGCCAAAAAGGTCATAAAATTATTACTTTTACACTTTTCGTGCTATTCGTGCCTCGAGGGCAACAGTTTATTTATATTGTTTTTTAGGTAAGGTAATTTTATCACTGTTGCATTATTTATTTATTTACTTATCTTTTTTTATACTTTTGATTACTTGCGAAAATTTGCTGTAACATTATTGTTTACCGGAAATAAATACTTATTCTATTCTATTCTAATCGTCTCAGTGGACTTGAAAATGGCTATATCCCTTTTTATCTCAATTTTTTATTTAGCGCGTTCACAATACTTTGCCTTTGGGTCGGGAAAGTAAAAGAGAAACAATTGTGTTGCGAAATATTGTTAGAGCAACCCCACTGTGATACATGCAAATTATTCCATTTTCATTAATTAATTTTATATTTACTTTATTTGCGAAAATGAGTTTTTTGAACTTGCCTTATTCACCTAATAGTGATAGGTTCATATATGGTGCAATGGAATGTATTAAATTTGTATAAATGTGACGGTGTTATAAAACTCTCTACATTTACAGTGTATGTTATGGCAAAGTCACGTCCGCAGTCTCATGAGATTGGCAAAGAGAGAACAACCACCCTTTGTCCCAGCTGCCCACCTCTTCATACTAAATTCTCTTTCTCATATTTTTCTCTTCATCCAGATCTGTTCAAATCTTTTTTTTTTTTTCTCTCCCATTCGATAGTAGTAGTAGAGAGTTATTTGACGTTTATAGAAACGTTTCTTTTACTTATATTTGCAGTAAAGTTTTTCTCTAAATTTTTAATCGGCCCGTAAAACTGGTGACGGTTTCCTATTTGTTGGAATAGTCTTCTCATAGATATATCGTACAAATTTTACGGACAAAAAGGTAGTTTCAAATTTTAATAGTTGCTATGAGACGAGAAAAGAATAGGTCTTTGAATATACGGCTCTTTTAAAGAGCATAATAAATTTTACGTTAAGTGTTTATACTAGATTGCGTCAAGCTGCCAGGGTTCTAGAATATGCTATGAAATTTCTGCAGCCAGTTATCACTATCAAGCCTGGTGTGTATAGGAATGAACTTCAATCTAGCAAAAATTGACAATTTTTTTTTCCATAAAAATGATGAGTTATTCAAAGTACAATTAATTACTGCCGTGTGCTTACCGATAGATGTACCTATTTCCAGACCTCAATAGAAATTTAAAGGATACACTATATTGATTTTGTAAAGTTTCTCTTTTCGGCACGATGGAACAAGATTGAGTTCCGAAACATGTTTGGACAATAGTTATTGCTTTCTATTTAATTAATTTTTCTGGAGATTTGACTTTTATTCACTGAACCGAAAAGGTACGTGATATTAATAAAAAAGTGCTTCAAATCAATGAACGTCAACATTAAATTTGAGCCGATGATGGGTGACATTAATACAATGAACGTTCGTACATAAATTCGGTAGCGAATTCTGTACGTTGAATTAATAAATAAAGAACATAAATTTATGCTCGCCGGTTATTGATCTTACGAATGATGGACATTAATTTATAACTCCTGTACGTTAAAACGATGTTACCAGGTTGTTAATGTTACGAACGATGAAGATTAGTTTATGTCTCCAATACGTAAAACCGATGTTAGCTGGTTATTAATGTTACGAACGATGAACATTAATCTATGACTTTTGTACATTAAACCGATGTCTGAAGGTTATTAATGTTACGAACGAGAAACATGAATCTATGACTTTTGTACGTTAAACCAATGTTAGCTGATTATTACATTGGGTTATAATAATTGTTTTGCGTAATTGTGTTCGCCGGAAATTATTTTTACGAAAGATTGAGATTATTGTTCTGTATTCAATCAATAATCGCGAGCATATAGGTACATATGTATTATGTGTACTGCAAAGTGCAGTATGGTTCAAATATACTAGTACCAATGGTTAGAGAATTTAAAAGCCCAAATAAGACTCAAAATTATCTTGCTGTACGTCCATTGATTTGATGCATCTGCTTTGTAAATAAATTAAATCATATTTGTACGACACTCGAAATCTAAAGGCTTTATTTTTAATTTAGTTAATATTAAATGCTAAACATGTCAGATTCGTCTGTCGTCTGAGGTGAAAAGGGAGAAAAAACTATATTTGGAAACTAAAGTCCGCGGAAATTCTTCTAAACAAAATTAGAAATTATTACATTTATGCAAGGGAAAATATCACAATACCGTCTTTTATTCATGATGTTGATAATATTAATGATTTTTTTGTGGCCACTTCTACCAACAATCCGGACCCAGGAACGATCAATTTTTACTTAGGTAATAAAATTAGGCCTGATATTAACTTTGAATTTACAATGGTGGATCATTAGGAGATAGTTGATGCATTGCTTGGGATTAAGTCAAATGCTGTAGGCAGTGACATGAGCACTATTGATATGCTAGTAGTAGTAGTTGTCCGTTTATAATGCCCTTTATACAGCATCTAGTTAATTACTATATAGAAACGAGGAACTTCCCAACATGTTGGAAAGAAGCCAATGTCATTTCAATCCCAAAACTAAAACTCCATCAACGTTTAAGGATCTTATAGACCGATTAATATACTCCCAGCGATCTCCAAGGTTATTGAGAGAGTGATCTGCAATCAAATGAAAACATATTTATTATATTATTATTATTAATCAATCAAATATTATTATTATTAATCAAAATAACAGGTTTTTAAGTAAACAGTGTGCGCCTTTAGAATAGACTTATAGAACCCATAAGTACGGTTGAATTGCAGATTTTCTTCCTTTAAGGTTTATTATATGTTCTTCTATTTCTTGAACTGTTTTAGCAGAAAATAAAAAAGATTCTTGAGAGTCTTTTATTGTGTACTTTAAATGGCTTATCTTTCCACTGGCACCTAGCACTAAATATCCATGAAGAGCCCATAAAATTTCTCCCCTCGTATCGGCGGGTTTTCAACATTACAAAGGAATACCGCACTGTGTTTTTTTTTTCGTTTTAAACTGACTTTAGTTTTGTACTATACTAAATGGTACTTATATAAAAGGATTACTACTTACATTTGTTGTATTGTTTGGGAACAAATTTTAAAAATAGATTTAGGAACACACTTCACTTTGCAACTGTATACATTTAACTAAACAAAACAAAAAGGACGCGTAAACAAAAAGTCTATGAGAATGTCATAATGTCAATGTTTTGAGTATTCCGTCTATGGTCCGGGTGCATTGATTTGCGCGCGTTATTCAGAATTTAACGGTTAGGTTCGTAAAATTAATGCCAATGAATCAACGATGATCGTTTATTAGTGTTTATGTTCGCTGTTCATAGGTGTATGATTTACAAATTATTGTGTTAAAGGCGAAGATCATAAATTAATAAATTTAAAACATTGAAGCAATAAATAGTGACATTATATTGATGAAAAAAAACATAAATTTTCGATGTCTTGCATTTATTGATTAATGTTTCATCGTACATTGTTTCTATGTATGAAATTATTAATTTATGATCAAAATTCATTGTAACAGTGACCAATTCATAATATTAATGTTCAAAATATTGATGACAACCATTCATTGGTTTTACGTACAATATTTTTTTCAGTGTTTGTCACTAACAATTTACAACTTAAGAATGGACTATTTTTTCAAATTATTTTAAAGTTTACTTGTGTTTTTTATTATTATATGCAGCTTCCCTGCACTTACACAGCAACCGTCACTGGTTTCGATGACTTTATTATTTACCAATTGATGGTTGGTTATAAAAAGAACCAAACTATGTCACCATTGATAGTAGGTAGCCGTTTCAAATAACAATTTAATTTATTTTTTAATTAAAGTGGCGAGAGACGAAACAGAAAATAAATAGCGTGTTGACTTCGCATTTTTTCCGCTGACTGGAATGCGGAAAAGGAGAAAGCAATTAGCTTAAATAAATATCTCTGAGCGTCGCGCGTCGTCCTAGGCAAATTAAAAGTTTTTAAACTATTCTTATAATGGAAAAATAATAAAGATTATTTTTACCTTAAAATTTAGATCTACTCTAAAATAAAAAAATTTAAAATTGGCTTTAATATACCGGACGTCACACTGGGAAAGGTTTCGATCGAATCTAACATACTGGTTCGAGAAGTTCGACTGTGAAACAATTTCTAACGTTATAACAATCGAAGTGTAAAATAAATAGAAACTGAGTGTGCGGAAATTATCAAAACGTTTTAAAATAAGGAACACACAAGCTGCATACACTATAAAAAACTGATAAAGTTTGATGACAAAATGGCATTCTAATATAAATATAATAGAGAAAAGGACATTTTCAATAACAGCCGGCTGAAAGATAGATCAAATATTTTATGAATAGTTTGTAGCATCGCGTACACAAAGGAATTCTAATAACATTTTATTGTTCTTAGGCAACGCTGGCTCTCATCTCAATGAAATGAATCTGGAAAATATCAACATTTTTCGCCCACCACCACAATTTCAGGACACATCACCGAAGTTTGATATTGAAGTACCTGCTTGTTAACATTCTGCTCATGAGTTAGTTAAAAAAAATAATATACTGGAATCACTTTACTTTGCCAAAACAGCATGGGACCAACATCACTCTTAAAAACTGTTTTGGAAAAGCATTTCAGCGTCAAGGAGAAGATCAAACTGATGTAGAAGATGGAGTTCCTCTTTCTTTGCTGGCCGAAATTTACAAAAAGAAAGTACCCCTTGGAATTTGTCTGCAGGATCGTCAACAGTTCTTCAATATTAACCATAATTTGTGTGTAGAAGAACCTTTTCATATGAAACTCCTAAAAGTTGGAAGCTATTCCAGATCAAGAAATCTTAGATGAATCTCACGATGAACTACACATACCAAAGCTGGATAACCATTCAACATATCCAGGGTATGTCTTCAGTGAAATTCCTAAAGCTGTTCTCCGAAAATCAAGGAGATGAAAAAGCCTTCGAAATTTTGACAAAACTCGAACTACATTTTCAGGAAGCCATTTTGAGAAAGAAAACTAAGGAAACAACGCCAGATGAATTCCTTTTCAAAATTCCTTTTCAAATTGTAAGTTTTATTTTATATATTTCTGAAATGTATAATTTAATGTTTTGTAAAGTTCTCCCTTAAACGCTCATCTCCCTTGAGCGGACACTTTATCTTGGTCCCGTGAGTGTCCACTCATGACAGCTTTCTCTATACAGGGGGCCCCCAAATAAGCATATATTATTATTAATGTTTAATAAATTTGGCAACAAACAAGTATGAATAAAAATACAGTTTTTACCGTAAATAACGTAACTGGAAAGCTGAATTAATATTCAGATTGTTATTGGTTATTGTTATTGGATATTGTTATTAGAGCGACCTATTAAAAAATTATATTAAACTCAAATTGGAACTCGCAGGCTGTTTACAAAACAATGCGATTGCAGAATGGAATCACTTGTATTTTATTACTTTGGTAAATGAAGGCTCACATTTTCTCTTAGTATTTCCACTTTCTTTGTTGGCTAGTAGAAAGGCAGAACTTCTAAAAGCAAGTCGTCTCAATAGTCGGAAAAACAGTGCCTAATATGCGTAGTAATTAGTAACTAATGCATGTCTGTAAGAGGCAATTTATTGCCTTTTTCCTTAGATCAGAAAATCTAGTTGAACGCTTGAGTGCCGACTCTACAAATAGGTAAACTCTCGAGTTTTAAAGAATAGATACTATTATTTTTTATTGCGATTTATATGGTGATAGAGTGATAATAACGCCGCCAATATAACGCACCGTTATTAACCTAACATTTATCATTATCATACAACTAACGTATCAACCAGTATCGGTTAATAACGTAACACGTTATTCAAAATAATATGCGCCTGCTCATAATAACGTGAACGCTAGTTGCTTGCAAATAACCCTTGAAAAACTCCCTAGTATTGATGTCTCAAGTATTATCATATTCCTGGAAGACTTTCAATTCATTACACCATTAATTATAAAATTAATTTACGCTAATGCATAAAATACAAAACATTCATCTCTCTTTTTCCTAACAACTTCCAGTTTAATGTATCCACCTTCCATTCGCTATAATTTATAAACTTCCAACTTCCCAACAATTACAAATTAAAACTGCCGTTGTGCATCTTTTGTTTATTTAACGTTCTACCTCTGCATAGTAATGAATTAATAATAACTAATTATTCACCAGATTTCAGGTGGAAATATACTGAATCACCTAAGCCACTGTTGGATATGCAGTATAGTTTGGTAACCCAACTGACTCCGTCGCTCTTATCGCATGAAAATATCTCGTTTTCAACCACCATGGAGCTGTTACAGAAGCGAGAAATTAAGATTAACTATTTCACTGTTGTGTTGTTTGTAAATTACGCGATGTTTTGCTAGACTACAATGTGTTAGTTACATGTGTTTAACTTTTATCTATGTTGGCGTATTCCCATATTTTCATATACACCAATTATCATACGGGGGTAGTTTGGTTTTATTTTTAATAGCAAGCGGCCAATAGACTCAGTTGCAATCCCCGAGACAACAGTTCAACCTTAAAAAGAACTTGAGCTCGAATGGAATATATCAATACATACCTCGCATGTCTAATAATGAAAGAAAGAAGATATCGATACATTTCTTGCATCTCTATGACCCAGTTCATTGAACTTTTTTTATTTTTATTGAAATTGTAGCCCGTGTGCGCATATTGTTACTTAAACGGGGTCGCATTGAACTGACGGTAAAAAATCAATATTCGAATGCCAAATGTGTCAACATGTGTCAACTTGTGTCATTTAAAAACAATTCGGCCAGATTTAGTTCATGTGAATAGTACTAAAATAAAAAAAAATACGCGTGCAGCACAGTACACGTGATAGAAGTGAATACTTCTAGATGTAAAATTAGTGTATATACACAGTGTGTAAAATTGACTTGAAAAACGAACGCGAAAATTGGAATATATTTGTTCTGACTGGAGAAAGTAATATACAAATATATAAACCTAACGAACCCTCAAAAAGAGATTATATTACTTACGAAAGAAAAGAGAATCGTCGTATACACTATATTATTTATTAATTATTTCTTTTTACTTTTTTTATCACATACCAACATAAGGGACATGTTTCCGAGTCTGCTAACTCCATTGTCCGCCTGTTAAAACATTTAAATAGAAGCTCTCACTAGATTAAGGTTTTTAAATGTTTTAATAAGATAGGCTGATGATGGAGTGAGCAGACTCTGAAATATGTCCCTTATGTGGTAAAAAAAAGTAAAAAAACAAAACTACGCGTGCAGTACAGTGCACGTGATAGAAGTGCATACTTCTTTCACGAGAGAGGAAGGGAATACGAATGGCGGTACAAAAGGGACAACCGCAGGTTTTTTTAATTATTTTTTACGACAATTTTTCGTAAGTCTCAAAGAAAGGCTCTACCTACGTATCCACTTTTATTATTGCTTTATCTTCGTTTCATAAGAGCTTCTTTATTTTCCTTTTTTTTATTACCTATTTGTGTACGTTTCATCATAATATCGACTTTTCAAGTTTGATATTATTCTCTGTTAAGGGAAACCTAATAAATCAACAGCTCGGAAATTTACCGTGGGCTCGGTTAACAGAGAACACAGCAACCGGGCTTTTCATTAGCCAAATAAGAAACTTTAAATAAGTTTTAAAAAGTTGTTTATACTCTATATAACACAAAAGAGAAAAGGATGTGGTGTAGTATAGACGATCGAAATTCTCATAAACTTTCCGATCAGTATTGATGGAAAGTACGGCAGCTACTGAGGCTTATAGAGGTAATTTAAAATTGTTTTAGGTCATTAATTTCCTTCTGTAGCAAATATTTTAAACTTAGATACCACTGTTAAAAATAGTTTTTCTTTTATTTCTTAAATTATGTAGCATTCTTTAGAAACATTTTCAGGTCAATAAGTATAAAGTCGTATAGAAAACAAACATCTTTGAAGGAGTCATTTAAAAATATAATTTGGAAGTATATTTTTTTTTGTATTTTTTTTAAAAACCACAGCCAAATCTTATTAATACAACGGAGTCTGACTTTTTGAGTCAATCGACAGAGTGGGTTTCTATGGGTGCACGGAAGAAGGCAAAGATGGCTCTGTCGGTCGACAAAGTCAACGCCACAGTTTTTCGATTTTCGCACAGTGTGATTCATATCGATTACCTTGAAAGGGCAAAACGAGTACCGGCGAGTATTATTCACAGCTGTTGGACAGATTTGACACTGTTTTGAAGCAGGAATTACCACATTTGGCAAAGAAAAAGTGTTGGACAGTGGCGTGTGTGAACGTTGAGATATCAGTCAATGTGTCGATATACTAAATATCTTACAGCTATGTTTGTTGACGACTAATAAGAAGGTCTAAAGATGTTAACGGGATAATAGAATGGATAGAATTTAAAACATTATTGATTGAATAAAACACGTCTACTCCACAAAATGATTATCATATAATACAGGGTGAGTCACGAGGAACTGTACATACTTCTACCATAAGTAGAGGCACATTAGGGGATCATCAAATGACCATTAAAAACTGTCTCCTTGTTTTCATTATTAATATACAGGGTGAATTATGGATATTCACCAAAACAATGTTTCTTCATATATTTTCAATGATTAAGTCGATTTATCTCATTTTTTTTATAGAAATGTGTATTGGTGCCTGGCAACTAACTGACATATTCAGAATTCAGAAAATGCAGGTCCGTCTTCGAGAAAATTTGTGGGACTGCTTCATATTCAACACTTCACCCTGTATATGATTTTTCAAAAATCTCATATAGTTTTTTCAGAGGGCATAAATAGACAGTTAGACCTGGGTATTTGAATTTTTTGTTACACTCACCTCACATTTCCAATTAAAGATTCATTTTAGAGCCAAATTGAAAATTGACAATAATAAAGTATCTTACTGTACAATAATGCTTAGTTATTAAAAAGAAATCTTCAAAATAGACAGAAACGACACACACTGTACTCCAGTATGGTAAATACGATAATTTGAATTGATTTACAGGGCCGGATTTAAAAATCTGGCATATCTGGTTCATCCCAAAAATTCACCCTGTACGTAACTTTTTCCCCCGTAACAGACAGAAAACAGATAAAAAATGTTTGTAATAACCTAGTTTTCTTATTTGTTTGAGGGAAACTCATGTATCTAATTATTTTAATCGGAATGAAATGAACAAGCCAGAGAAATGTTTATTCATAAATTAAGAAATAAAATAAAAAACAATAACCAAACAATAAAACAGTTTTAACAATGTGGAACAAAGTAAAAAACAATTTATCAAACACTACGATTATAAAACACAACAGGTCATTAACGCAGAATTATTTACTGTTAATATTATCAGAAATGACCCATTGATAATCAGAAAATCCATTACACATTTAAACATTCGTCAAGAAAAGTGTATTAAGGCAGATAGATTTCATTTTGAACATCATTTATAATCGTAATGTTTATTAAATTGTTTTTTACTTTGTTCCACATTGTTAAAATTGATTTATTGTTTGGCTATTGTTTTTTATTTTATTTCTTAATTTATGAATAAACATTTCCTTGGGTTGTTCATTTCATTCCGATTAAAATAATTAGACACATGAGCTTCCCTCAAACAAATAAGAAAACTAGGTTATTACAAACATATTTTATCTGTTTTCTGTCTATTCCGGGTGAAAAAAGTTACATACAGGGTGAATTATTGGGATGAACCAGATATGCCAGATTTTTAAATCCGGCCCTGTAATTCAATTCAAATTATGGTATTTACCATACTGGAGCACAGTGTGTGTCGTTTCTGTCTATTTTGAAGATTTATTTTTAATAACTAAACATTATTATACAGTAAGATACTTCATTATTGCCAGTTTTCAATTTGGTTCTAAAATGAATCTTTAATTGGAAATGTGAGGTGAGTGTAACAAAAAATTCAAATACCCAGGTCTAACTGTCTATTTATATCAGATTTTTGAAAAATCATATACAGGGTGAAGTGTTGAATATGAAGCAGTCCCACAAATTTTCTCGAAGACGGACCTGGATTTTCTCAATTCTGAATATGTCAGTTAGTTGCCAGGCACCAATACACACTTTTATAAGAAAATGAGATAAATCGACTTAATCATTGAACAGATATGACGAAACATTGTTTTGGTGAAGATCCATAATTCACCCTGTATTAAGTATATTATATTACATTATATTATATTATATTATATTATATTATATTACATTATATTATATTATATTGTATTATATTATATTATATTATATTATATTATATTATATTATATTATATTATATTATATTATATTATATTATATTATATTATATTATATTATATTATATTATATTATATTATATTATATTATATTATATTATATTATATTATATTATAGTATATTATATTATATTATATTATATTATATTATATTATATTATATTATATTATATTATATTATATTATATTATATTATATTATATTATATTATATTATATTATATTATATTATATTATATTATATTATATTATATTATATTATATTATATTATATTATATTATATTATATTATATTATATTATATTATATTATATTATATTTTACACTTGTTTTGATTTTCAGAATCTCTAACCTAAGTTAACCCTGTGTTGAAGATTAGAGGAAATAAGAGCTATCACGTTTTATTATTTGTGTTTTTATTATGGGGTTTGAACAGTTGTCAATTTGTTGTATCTACGAGTATTATATACGAATATACGGGAAACTGTAAAATTAGTATTAATTTAAGATATTTGTCCTGGGGTTTGTAAACTGTTACTATTATTACTATTTCAAGAAAATAAACATCAACATAAAAAATATGTGTTTTCCCATTTAAAAATTCTCTATTTATTCCATTGACCTAATTTCATAATAATCCCCAAACCACAATTTTAATACTAAATAAAAAGCTTCCAGATCCCGCTATATTCTTTTCAGTGAAAATTAAAAATATTTCATAAAAATATTCAACATAATACGATTAAGGCACCTCTCATACAGAAACAGGTAACGAAATTATAATGTAATCCCGTTTCCATTATCAAGCCAGCCTTTATCGCAGGTTCGTTATCTTTTGTAAAACAAACGCGAGGCGCTCCGATGAACTGATCCTCTACTATATTCCGTGCTCTGTCGCTCCGCCTTGCAGGGCGCTAGCCTTGATGAGACCTGGCCCGAGCTCTCTATCCCTCAAGAATACCTAAACACTACTTGAAAATCCACAAACAGACGAGTGTCTAGATTAAATTCACCCTTTTCCGAGACTTTTCTCGTAGATTCGTCTCTTAGTTTGCCGTCATCATGCTGAAAACGTCGTTATCTTTACGCCGACGGGTTTATCAATGGGTTGCTGTACTGTTCAGATTGAAATTCAAACTCTCAATGCACGATTGAAGTGCATTTTTGTGTGAACGGTAGATACAGTTATATGAGCGAATGGGAAACATATACAAAAGAAATAAGATACTTGTCATATAAATAAAAGAAAATAATGGTGGCAGAAAAATTTATTAATGCAACATTCTACACTATATTGGAAACCGTACAGGGCATGTCAAGGTCGATGAGTTTCCAGGGTAGAGCGATAACCCGACGGGATGGAATAGAAGTAGTCAGGATGTTAAAACTTAGTTTTGGACGAACAATGAGTGATACCCAGCGTCCATTTCATTGGACATAAAGTTAAGTGTTTTTGTTCTTTATACACGTTTTAAAATGTCTGTCCTTGGGCGCGCAACTTTAGAGTTAGTTTTAGTTAATTTTAATTAGTTTTAAGGTAAAACTTTCTTGTATTAGTGTTGTTAGAAGGATTTTACATTATAATTAGTCGCCTTATGATGAAAACAGCTTTCTGCATGCAAACTTGATATGACCATTTAAATGGACATCAGGATTTTGTGCTTATTTTTTAACATAACCTTCCACTTTTTATATATTTTTTTCAATACCTAATTTTAGCAATATTTGGTAGTGACAAATATTTGCATCCTGAAAAGCGCGACAATAGGCTTTTACAATTGAAGACCTTGGTGCAAAAAGTTGTTAACTCATTTTTTTTTGTTTAAATGATATTGCTTGCAAAAAGGTGTTAACTTGGATGCTCGTCTGGTAGTAAATTTTCCGGCGCATAGATGGGGCTCATATGATCAGTATAAAGAATTTAAAAGGTATTAACTACTGTAAACTTAATAATTCATTTTTGAAAAACGTGTTAACTCAGACATTTAAGTAAAAAAAAAGTTGACGTTTGAACACGTTTTGTGATTTGTTGTTTTTATTGCACCTGTGTTGTTTTAGTGCATTTCTAAACACTGAAAAGGTAAGGAACATTTTTAGAAGTAAATACAAACAAAGTATTTGATTTTTTCTCTTATAAATAGATAATATGTGAATTTTGCACGAATTTTGTTAAACTTAACCTGCAAAAAATTATACTAATATCATAAAATTTAAGTAATTTGCATACAACTACTCTGAATTAAATTTACATTTTCTTAGATGGAAGATCGAACCAAAAGAATTTTTGCGAATATGGCTACGATTGCTGTCAGTAGGTGGGTATTGGCCCACTATACGGCTGACTCAACTGATGACGAAATACCAGAAGAACCATTTCAAGAATCGCCATCTCAGTATTATCCGTCGGGTAGTTCAAATACGGGTATACATACAAGATTTTTATTATTATAAAAAATTTCTCGTGGGCCTGAGGAAGTTGGTAGCTCAATCTTGGCTTTTTTTGAAAATATCAAGGAACAGGACAGAATTTTTGATCATTTGATTGCATCGAGTGACTAGGCAGGAGGACAGAACAAAAACTTCTTTATTGTTTGTCTATGGCACTATTTAATCAGCACTGGTGCATTTAAAAAAATTGATCATGAATTCTTAGAAGTGGGACACACATTCATGGATTCTGACAGAGATTTTGCCGCTGTTGAAAAGTCTATCAGAAAATATCAGAACACTTATACTGTGGAGCAATACCTATCAATCATGGCAGAAACTAGGAAAAAAACGCTATTTAATATAACTAGAATGGCTGATAAATTTGTAGATATAAAAGAGCTGCCAACAAAGCTCGGCCTAATTGATTGAAAGAAGTCTGAAAAAAAAACGAAAAAGTAGCATTTAGAGAAGTTCGGTGGATTCAAATTGAAGAGTTTGGCATAACTAAATACAAATATTCTTTTGATGAAACAGAAGATTAGACGATTGTCGACATAAGAAAAAAGAAAAAGATTGATAGCAAACAAAGAAACGTCCAACCAGTATTAAAGACCCTTGATAAAACAAAAGCCATCTCAGCAAAGAAATTCGATAATATTCAGGAACAAATTGCGTTTATCCCCGAAAATTTCAGAGGATTCTACTTAAACCTCAAAAGTGGAGATTAGTTAAGTGTGTATTTTCTTAGAGTTTCTGTTTGTAATAATAGGTTTATTAATAAAAAAAATACCTAAATAACACCTTTTCGTTTGTCATGTAGTTAGCCTTAACCAAAAAGTAATATTTTTAGAAAGGTGTTAACTAATTTTTTTGAAGTTTTTTATATATTTTTTTTTCAGATATGGGTTCATGTTTTAAAAAATTCCTTGATCTGCAAGGTTTTGTCATGTATTTAAATATAATATTATGATGCATAATAGTATTAAAAACATTTTTGGTTAAAAAGTTCCAATCTGTAAACTTTAAAGTGATTTTTATCAAAACTAATATATTTGAGTTAACACCTTTTTCCACAAAGGTCCTCAATAGCTAGAAGCAGATTTATCTGAATTTGAAGGGTTATCCGATAACGAAAATGAGCCTGAAAGTGACTATGGAGAACAGAAACGACCTGAACTGTCTGATGATTTTGAATTATCCAGTGACGAAGATTCAGATCCTGAATTTGAAATGCACTTAAGTGTAATTAGAAGACGACTGCTGCAGCAAAGGAATCAAAAATCATGGAAAAAAGCAGAGAGTTATTTTTATTCATGTTTCAAAATAATGTTTTAATTTTAATCTAATTAATTTAAGGTTTGCTGGGTACCTATATGTTTGACGATGAGTGCTCATTCGACGGTTTTAGCAGTGGCAGGAAATCTCAAAAATTCTGTCCGCTGTAAAATGGACGGTTGTTAAAAAAAACAAGTTTAACTCTACAAACTGTGGAATATTCTTATGGATTATCACTTGAAATTTAATGTAGAATAATTAGTAAGTTTGTTGCCGATTTGGTTTATGTGGTATATTTTAATAAAAAACTCGATAAAAAAATATTACCTCAATACTGTTTTTTTCTGTTTCCTTTCGACCAAGTCCTGATGTCATGCCAAGCAGCATACGTCGAGTTCGGCATTAATAAAGAGCGGAGAAAATGCACAATGCATTTTTTGTCTGTTTTGTGCAAAAATAAATGCAAAACCCTTTTTTTTCTAACCCAACAGTGAAAGAAAATTTAATAGATATATATAAAAACAAATTATTCTTTTGTACCTATAGCACTCACGACATTGTTTCTTTGACAGATTCAGTGGCTTTAATAAATGAATTTGAGGTAGATTGTAAAAAAGTTTCAGGTACTGTTGGGGCTGCGGTTATAAAACAAATGTATGTCAGTAATATAAAATGACACAGCCTTCAAAATCATAAGAAATATTTCAGAAGTTTTTATAGGCAATTTCACAAATTTAGAAAGAGAACTGGATTTGTATAAATTAGAATTTTTAATTAATTAATTAAAACTAAAATACTGTCCGATAACTTTGTAATGTTGAGCGAATTTTTTCCATTTTTAAACATATTGTTACAGATAGAAGACACAATTTTCTTTTGGAAAATTTTGAAAAACATTGAATTATAAATTGTTTTTATAACTGTAAAGAATAGTTTGTTAATTTACGGATTGTATGTTGTGCAAGTTGCTATTATCTGAATGTATCAATGGTAAAAGTGTCAGTGTAAAATTTGTATGTTTTAGATTTTATGTTTTGCCTTTTGCTATGTAAGTTTCAATGACACCGTAAAGGTCTACATGTTTGCCAAGTAGCATGCGTCCAGTTCTTCATTACATAATTTAGTGCATGTACTTAAAAAATATTACTATTATTTACTAATAAAAATAAAATTCAACGAGACAATTAGATTTAACAAAATTTAACTAATTGATTACAAAAACCCATATTACCATAAGGATAATCAATTCCATTTAGCAGCCCGTACAAAATCTATTACCAAAATGAAAGAACCATGCCATAAAGTTATACTTCCATACTTTTTTTCTTATTTCAAATATTTCGACAACCGCACCACTTGCGTCTGACATTAAATGCCAAATCAATATCTACGGCTATCCTGAGAACGAACCATAAAAATCAAAATATAGGCTGACCAGTCGATAAGAAAACAGTTTCGCAATTCCGTTTGCGGTAGTATAAAGTATTGCCATTGTAGAAACTGTTTTTTCCGTTTTATTCCATTTTTCGTACGTACAATAGAAATATTTCATTTTGTATTAAGTGGCAGGAGAAAAAAGAAGATGCAACGCAGCAAAATATAAAGTATTTTTGCTGAGCCGTGATTTCTGCAGATTATTATCTCGTTGTATTAGCATTTATGTCTAGAAATATAAATATTAAATTATTTTAACTCTGTGTATGCCGTTTTGAGTCATTTTCGTTTCCCTTGAAGAATATAAAGAGTGGGCAAATTTGAGGTTAGGAAGTAAATTGGCTGTCAAATGATGAAATGTAAAGAATTCAGCTGTCATCCTTCGACATTAAACCGAACCCTGGTGGTGCAATCTGGCAACTGACAGCTCTATCGTAAAGTTGGACATTTTTGAGGTTATACGTACTCAGAACGTTTTGACATATGAGCGCTATTTGTGTTGTTGTCAGTAACTTAAAAGATTCATCTCGGCCCCAAAATAGAATTAAATCGTAACCATTTTCGTGCGATTATTTTTTACAAGTTTCGACGTGGATTAACACAGCAACAGTGCATGGATGAACTTAATTCAAATTTTGGCGATGAAGCTCCATCAAGGATCAGTGTTTATCGATGGTATGGTGAATTCAATCCTGGTCGTCGTTCACTCCAAGACGAATTTCGTGAAGGTTGTCCAAAATCAGTTGTTGTTCCGAAAACCACTGATGCTGTGCGAGAACTGATATTGCAAGATCGTCATGTGACCTATCAAGAGATTGACATAACCTTAGGCATTAGTGGGACCAGCATACATTCAATATTGCATAAACATTTGACTGTCAAAAAATTTGTTCACGTTGGATCCCACACAATTTATGAATCGCTCAAAAAAACATTAACAACCTTAAAGAAAACACCATCAAATCAATTGATAGACGGCTCCAAATCCAATAAACGGACATGATCCTGGCACCAAATCAAACACTCAGAAATTCACGCAACCGGTAGATGCGTATACAATTTAACCTCGACAGAAACTATCGGTAGTGAGACTTTGGGATCCCGTCTGATAGACAGACGACCATATTAGCGTTGAGTTCATATGTCATCAGCTCAAAAATTGTCTGGGAATACTTAAGAGGACTTAACGAGCTTATCAAGAATAACAGAGTTTTCCTTGTTTGGATACCCAGACATTTTGGTACCAAGGGAAACTAATAAGCCAACAAATTATCTGTTTTTGTGTTAACTGCACAAAATGAGTTTGTATTGTACTTCTCGCATTTGATACTATGATAATAAAACACTATTGAATTTTTACTATTTTATTAAAAAGAAACAACTAAACTTACTCACTGCTTTCTTACGACTACTACACTACTACTGATAAATTAATCTGTAAGGGGTGTTCGGTGGTAATAAGAAAAAATGGAATAACCCAATGATACAGTGGGTACCAAACGTAAATAAATAACTGAACATACCGGCCCCCTTGAAAGTATCCATACTTTCAACAAATACTTATAGTTGAACATGAGCATTGATGTTACTAATCAATTACATACATAAATATAAAAATATTAAAAGATATAAAATGAAATTCTCAAATACATGAATATACCTACTTAAATTGAACCTATTTATTGACAAACTTAACTTACTGAACTAAACATAATATACAAAATACTTAAACCTACAGAATGACAATATATATGTATTAAAAGCTAAACAAATTCATTGTTCTTCAGATGAAGGCAATACACATATTTTACTAATAGGGCGCTTAATATTACCACTTGCTGTTTTAATTTCCACTACACGAACTATGGCATCAGAGCCAGGAAATATTTTTACAATGCGTCCTAAGCACCATTTTAAAGGTGGGAGGTTATCCTCCTTAACAATAACCATATCACCCACTTTAACTGGTGATTTGTTAATTTTCCACTTTACACGTTTAGTCATTTCGTTAAGACACTCTTTGTACCAACGCTTCCAAAAGTCCTGAATTAACCGACTCATATATTGATATCGATTAAGTCTATTTTCTTTTACTGTCAATAAATTTTCCTCTGGCAAAGCTATTAGCGATTGTCCAATTAAAAAATGTCCAGGGGTTAATGGGTTTAGGTCTAAAGGATCGCTGGATAAAGGACTTAATGGACGGGAGTTCATACATGCCTCAACTTGAGTGAAAACTGTTGTAAGCTCCTCAAAAGTTAGAATAGAATTGCCTACTATTCGTTTTAGAAAATATTTTGCTATTTTAACATGTGATTCCCATAATCCACCAAAATGAGGCGATTTGGGAGGTATAAATTTCCAAGTAATTCCATCCTCTGCCAAAAAATTGAAAACTTTGTTTTTAAATTCATTACTATTGAGTAGCTTTGACAATTCTTTCAGTATGTTACTTGCACCAACAAAGTTTGTGCCATTGTCTGACAAAATTGCATGACACTTGCCCCTGCGTGAAATGAATCTCTTGAGCGCGTTTAAAAAAGATTCTGTAGTTAGATCAGATACTACTTCCAGATGTACCGCTTTAGTAACTAGACACACAAAGATGCACAAATATGCTTTCAAAATTTTACTGTTTCTTAATTTTGAAGACTTAATAGAAAATGGTCCAGCGTAATCTACGCCAGTATTGTAAAATGGTATTGACGGTGTAACTCTGCATTCAGGAAGTTCACCCATAAGTGCATTTAAAATTCGCGGTTTTACTTTGAAACATACTATACATGATCTCAGAACCCCTTTGATAGTATTAATTCCCCCAAGTATCCAAAACTGATCTCTAAGAGTTGCAAGAAGCGACTGTGCTCCCATATGTAAATTCTGCTTGTGTTTGTGCATAATAATAAGTTTACTAAGAATATGATCTTTCGATAAAATTAATTGATGTTTTTGATTATAATTAATACTAGAGTTTTTAATTCTTCCACCTACTCTTAAAAGTCCATTATTATCTAGAAAAGGATTTAATGATAATATCTTACTTTTACTTGAAATATGCTTATTTGAACTAATGTCTTTAATTTCTGAACTAAAATCCTTACTTTGAGCGAGCTTTACTAAATGTGTTAGTGATTCATCCAACTCTTTAACTTATAAGTTTCCACTTAACTTGTTGTTTTTATGAGAACTACAATTTTGAGCAAAACGTAAACAATAAGCTATTACTCGTCTCAATTTTTTAAAGCTAGAAAATTTTTCAAAAATTGTTTGATCAGTATTTATTACTGTGATTAATACTTGTTTATTTACTCTTCTTTCTGGTAATTCATTTAAATTAACTTCATTTATTGTTCTTACAGGCCAATGATTTTTCTCTAAATTTAA
Organism: Apoderus coryli; assembly: GCA_911728435.2. NCBI lineage: Eukaryota > Metazoa > Arthropoda > Insecta > Coleoptera > Attelabidae > Apoderus > Apoderus coryli. The sequence goes on along the minus strand of OU452209.1, from coordinate 12,408,082 downwards.
CCATGTCGGTCCATTCCACCAAAGATCCAAATTTATAATTTCTTCTGCATTACATCCTCTCGATACAAAATCAGCAGGATTTTCAACACCGTTTATATGATTCCACTGTAATTTTATATTTTGCTGAATTTCCGCTACTCGATGTGAAACAAAAACGCTCCAACATGACGGTTCCGCATTTAACCACGAGAGAACTATGGTAGAATCTGTCCAGCAAAATATGTCCACATTCTCCATACTCATTGCCTGTAATGTTTTGGTAACTAATCTTGATAATAATAACGCACCGCATAACTCTAACCTGGGTAAGGTTAAGGTTTTCATTGGAGCTACTTTTGATTTAGAACATAATAAATTTGTACATATACTACCACTTTGATTGATAGATCTGACGTATAAACATGCTCCGTATGCCTTTGTCGACGCGTCACAAAAAGCATGAATTTCAATTTTAACTGGTTCATTAATAATTACTGATCTAGGAATCTTTAAATTATTTAAAATATTTAATTGTTTGTAAAACTGTGTCCACACTGTACATAAATTATCTGATATTTCAGCATCCCAATCTAACTTTTCTGACCATAATTTTTGCATAATAATTTTAGCATTGGCTGTAATTGGCCCGATTAAACCTAAAGGATCAAATACCTTTGCGATTAATGATAATATGTTTCTTTTTGTTGGTTTGACATGACTTTCTACGGTTACTATATACTGCAAGATATCTTCCTGCGTATTCCAGATTAATCCTAAAGTTTTATTAATTCCTTGGTCATCTGCTAAATATTGTTTTACTGTCATGGACTTACTTGTTTCATCGTCAAGAACTTCCTTCATATTAGATATCCATTTTCTCAATATAAAACCCGAATTGGTTAATATTTCTGAGATTTCATGTTTTAGTCTTTTAGCTTCTGCTACTGAACTGGCACCAGAAAGCAAATCATCGACGTAAAAGTCCTTTAATATTATTCTACATGCTTCTGGATAAACATGTTCGTATCCTTTAATTGCTTCATGCAAACATCTAATGGCTAAATATGCTGCAGGTGCTGTTCCATATGTTACTGTATTTAACTTATATGTCTTTAATTCATCTTCAGGGGTAACTCTCCAAACAATTCTCTGTAGATCTCGTTGTTCATTATCGACGTAGACTTGCCTGTACATTTTTTCGATGTCAGCACTAAATACACAAAAATGATTTCTAAATCTTATTAAAATTGAAAACAAATCATCTTGAATACTAGGACCTGTTTTCAGCATATCATTTAAACTAATATTATTGTTAGTTTTCGCACTGGCATCATAAACTACTCGCAATTTGGTTGTTGTACTATTTTCTTTAATTACTGGATGATGTGGTAGATAATATATTGGCCTATTTACTTGCATGTCATTGCATGATATCTCAGACATGTGTCCCAACTTTTCATACTCCTGCATGAATTCAATATATTGCTTTTTTAGTTCTGGGTTTTTAGCTAATTTTCTTTCAATACTAAAAAATCTTTTAATCGCTATTTCTTCAGACTCTCCTAGATCTTCAATACCATTTTTTGTTGACAATTTTACTATAAAATGTCCATCCTTAATTTTACTTGTAGTTTTTATAAATAAATCTTCGCATTCTTGTTCTTCTTTGGTATATAAGTTTATTGTTTTTACCTCCTCTAATTCCCAAAACCTTTCCATTTGTTTCTGAATTGTATTTGTAGAGACAAAATTGCAAACTGTTTGTAATACATTGACTTTACTTAATAAATTGTGATTAAAATGAATGCTTCCAGATATTATCCATCCTAACTTGGTGTTTTGTAATATGGGCATGTTAACTGAAGTTTTAATTTGACCGTAACTTAATAATTCATAAAAAATTCCTGCACCTAATAAAATATCTATCCTACCAGGAATATTAAATGTAGAATCCGCTAACTTTACATTTGACGGTATATTAAAAAGCTCCTTTTGATAGTAAGTTGTTGGTAAATTATTTGTAATTTCGTCCAAAATCAAAAATTGTAAATTTACTGAATAGGAATTAATTGTGGACTTAATTTTAGATTGCACCATTTTTGAGGTCCTTGTAATCGACGTATTAATACCAACAATGGACATATTAATATTTTTTGGATTCAAATTTAAACGAGAACATAATTCACTGGTCATAAAATTAGACATTGAACCACCATCCAACAATGCTCTGACTTGATGTTCATTCCCGGAACTATCATACATGGTTACTAATGCTGTTGATAACAAAACATCTCCGTTGCTACACTTTGCACTATGTGTACTTATTGATATGTCTTCTGGGACATTGTTGACTGAATTGTCATTACTTGCATTACTATTACTTGTACTAGCATTTATTGCATTAGAATTTTGATTTAATTGGCCGTTTGAAACGAATTTGTTAGAATGCTCAATGTGTAATAATGTGTTATGTGGTTTTCCACATTTTCTACAACCTCTTATTGGACATTTTGAACTTAAATGTGTTGATTTAAAACAATTAAGACATAAATGCAATTTTTTAACTTCATTTCCACGTTCTGACTCTCGTAAACTTAAAAATTTTGCACAATTATACAAGGGATGTGAACTAGTTTGACAATATCTACAAATATTATTTGGATTACCTTGAACCGAGCCTTGAACTGATGCAAATGATTGTGAAGTGTAATTATTATTTTGTGATTTACTATTAAAACCAAATTTAGGTAATTTTCCTATTAACTGTGTGTTATTATTGAGACTAAATTTATTAGAATCTAAACTTTCTAAGACTTGACATCTAGCCGTTAAAAATTCAATGAAATCATTCAATTTTACAGATTCATTTTTTACACTAACTGTCTCCCATTCTCTTTTGGTTACTATATCTAATTTATTAACAAAAAGGTAAATTAATATAGTGTCCCAACACTCTACCGGTTCTTTTAAACTTTTTAATGCCCTAATATTTTTCAAAATAGTATCCAACAGTTTCCTTAAAGCTGACTGCGACTCTTTTACAATAGGTTGAATTTCAAAAAGTGATCTCAAATGATTTTTAATAATTAGTTTACGTTTTTCATACCTTTCTTGTAAAGATTTAAATGCAATCTTATAATTCAAATCTGTTACTTCAATGGATTGAATTACCTGTGCAGCTTCACCCTTAAGACAACTTTGAAGATAATAAAATTTTTGAACATTAGTCAGTTGTGAATCATTGTGTATTAAAGCCACAAATGTGTCATAAAAATTAACCCAGTTTTCATAATTTCCACTAAAAGATGGTAAATCTAGCGGTGGTAATTTTACTTTTGGATATGAAGATCCCTGTACAGAATTTTGAAGAGTTGTATTTAAATTAGTCGAATTACTTGCTGATAGTAACTCTTTGAATCTACAAATTACTTCGAAATACAAATCCTCAAATTGCATCCTGTTATTGTAACTTATTTCAGGTTTTTCATCGTAATATTCTATATCCAATTGAATTTTATTAAACTGGTCCCACAATGCTTCACACCTACTCAATCTTTCTTGAATGCGCATATTACTTGTGGATTCATTGCAAGAGTCTAAAAACTGTTCAAATCTACTCAATTGTGATAGTATTTGTTGTCTATCACTTCTTAATTTTTTAATTAATTCTTTGTTTTCATTGGCGTTTTTAGGAGGCATGTTTGATATTACTAAATACTTGAATAAATATACTTGAATAAAATACGTTTGAATCAAATACTATTTCTACTAAAGACAATCAAGTTAAAGGCATATATTAATATACAAAGGATAAAGGAAAATGACTCACCCTATCTTTGCTTTTGCTGCGCACTGTATTCAAAAAAAAACCGGAAATTTTAACACTTTAAGATTATATTATACTATTTGTACAACCTATTGGGGTTGTGGTGTTGTTTCTTCTCACTCTCCACTGTAGTATACGATGCTGTCTCCCTTCGTCTCTCTGCTTTTTGTAATTCTTATCTTATCTTTCTACTAGAAATTGTTATATTACCAAATCTGTAGACAAGATATTTTTTGTTGGATACTTATGCAGTGTGTTAGACAAGGAAACACTGATTGCAACTATACTTTTTAGAGGACGAATTAGGTATACATTGGAATGTGATTCAAAATAATATTATGCCAAATATTATTGCGTTACTTAATAATATAATTATTTTAATTTTGATACGAATTCTTTCATTCACTGTTTAATTCACTTTATCACTAATTACTTTCTTGTCTATGATGACTGATTATTTTATTTTAATTGTTACTTGATTACTTTATTTATAACTGGTTACTTTATTACTACTGTTAATTACTTTTATATCCGCTGCGAAGGACCAAAATGTTTTTGTGTTAACTGCACAAAATGAGTTTGTATTGTACTTCTCGCATTTGATACTATGATAATAAAACACTATTGAATTTTTACTATTTTATTAAAAAGAAACAACTAAACTTACTCACTGCTTTCTTACGACTACTACACTACTACTGATAAATTAATCTGTAAGGGGTGTTCGGTGGTAATAAGAAAAAATGGAATAACCCAATGATACAGTGGGTACCAAACGTAAATAAATAACTGAACATTATCAAAAAAGAGGGTGTCAACCCCATTTGTACAGCTTGAACCGTTCTGCGGCTTAGGGAGACGTTTACAACTAAGGAGGAAACATACAGAGCAATACTCTGGCAAAATTTTCCTGGACTGATATTCCTAGGAAACTTCTCTGTTTGGATCTCAGTAACTACGGGCTACGTATTCTTAGAGGATTTCTTACAGGACATTCTCGCCCTAGCCTTAGGCCCAGAAGAGAGCGACGAATACCGATTCTGTACTGTCTTGCAAACAAAACCGAAGCGGCGTATTCGACGTAATAGCGCTCTACGCACCCTTACCGGCGGCGTTGCGTCGTTCAAAGCCACAAAGGGTACGCGGGACGCTAATACAGTCAGTAGCCTTTTGTAAATAATTACCTATTGAACTCTGTTTAAAATGTTTTATTAATGTTAGTGAAGTAAATATAGTTTTTGTGTTGAACAAGAAACTGGCGTATTTATTACCATCAAAGAAACAACCCTTAAATGTTGAAATCCCAACATTAATCTTAATTATAATAGGCGAGATGACCATGGTGAATTTGAATCACCCTGAAAAGTAAATTTAATTATAGATTAGATAGTTAATTGATTTAATCAATTTAGTTTAATATTTGATACAAATCCAAGGTGAATAATCATTTTGTACAGCGGTTGTTTGATTTAATTTTAGTTTATTTAATATTTGGTATTTTATGTTAATTTTTAAAAGGGGAACAACAATAATTTAAAGTTTGTTATTTGGAATGATACATCTATGATAAATAATGTATCTGGTTTAGATTTAATTCTAAACCATTGGAAACGATGAGGACTGAGTGAACCTTAATTTAGTACATTTTAGAGCATTTTGTGGAACTTTTTAACGTTCCCATTTTAAACCAAGAACCCTCTGTGTTAAACCTCTTCAAACATTATATCAGAACCTCTTAAATCTTTTGGAATACTTTCATATACTTCTTTGGAATTGCTAATACATCCACATAAATCAAATCCACCTTTTTTATGTATGTAAATTACTTGTTCTAATATTTTTTTCGCTTCTTCAACTGTCGCTGCACTATCAATATAATCGTCCATATAATGACGGTGTAAAATTGCTTCTACTCCTTGGGAATAGTCTGCTTCAAATTCTAAAGCGTTCGCATTCTTGATATATTGTGCACTATACGGTGACGATATTGCGTAACCATTTTCAATTAGCGGGTATTATTTACATTCAGAAAGAATCCTAATTTTATAGCTCAATCCAAATAAACGCAAAGGTTTCGGGCTCAAAACAACTAATTTAACAATTCAAATTAATAAGGAAAATTAATAACAACAAAGAAATAAATATGTATAAATAAAAAAAAAGAATAAAACAATTAGACAATAATGAAAATTTAGAAGAAAATCTTATTCATTATGTACAACTTAAAATCGGTAAATAAATATAATTACGAATAATTATATTAATTCCTATACGAAACTTTTAATTACTATTGAAAACTGAATATAATTCAATTAATAAAAAAACAACTTTAATCTTTATAAAAATTGATTGGAAACAAAAAGACCTTCAATTAAAAGAATTAACAAAGAACTTTCGGAACTTTAACTTCGATTATTATTAAGAAACTTTATACAAATTCACTACTTCAGAATAAAATGAAATGGACTTAGTCTTTATACTGGTATACTTTAAAACAAAAACTAGAAAATAATTCTTAACTGTGAGAAATCTTGTAAGTCCAAAAACAATTAAAATATTTGCTTTAACTTATAAAATTGGTACATCTAGACCCTTCTAAGACTAAAACGAATCTAACTTGAAAGTCCTATCGTCTTTCCAAAATTGCCTCATAAAAATGACAAGTAGGTACTGCAGAATGAAAAATGGCCAATAAGAAAAGAGCATTTTTAAAATATATTCCTAAATTGAAAATAGCCAATGAGAAAAAAATGCATTTTTACAATATACCCCTTATCAAGATACATCTACAGGGTGAGAGATTCAGAAATAAAATACATTTTTATGTCGACTTTAATAACGGTTGTTAATTATTGTTAAGATGTCCTATGTTGGAGATTTTTCAGAAGGTCAACAAGACACTACTGTTTGTAAAGTTATATAATGACTTCTAAATCTCCGGAAAAGCTAACTGGATGAAAACCCATGTTCATGTTTTCTGCGCTCTTTATATTTATTCTTTTGTTATGGGGAACCTTGTTAACTCCCCAACTACTAGCTTCTGTATATAATAATAAAAGTCTGACATTTAATTTACATGAAGGTATTTCGATGTTCAAAAGTGAGACCACTCTGTAACTAAAACATGTCATTCTTCGAACAAGAAAACACGGCCCATCTGTTTTTAAAAGTTCAACAAAGAAAAGAGACAAAAATTATATATTTTTGTTATTCATGTACCTACTTGTAGATGTGTTTATTGCTTTTCGTAAAACCCATATCAATAAACGATAAGATAGATAGAAAACATACCCTTAAATTTTATGACTAAAATGACAGTTTAGGAAAACATTTGTTAACAATCTATATAAAATAATATTCACAAAAACTAGTATCCATAATACCAGTAGCGTGCTGTCTTGTTACAATTGCTCCAAAAATCATCACTTGCATTAAGTAAATATCAAATTTTTCTTCAGGGGAATTTCTCCAATCGTATCTCATTTAATCTATGGGATAGACCTGAAATAACTGAATGCTATAAAGACGCGTTCATTTTCTTCACAAAACTACCCTTTTCTGAAGGGGTTATTTAAATACACACTGTAGATTTTATATTGCATGCGGATAATAATAATACCATCCGGTTGTTACACAATTACCACAACACTTTCAAACATTAAAGAGCCTTTGTTCAACTTTTAGTCAGCTATTTTACATTCTATAGGGACATTAAGTCATCTTTTTATTGGTGTACAAACTAACAAACGCTTATAGCATCCTGTTTTTTGGCCCGAGTTTACCGCAGTTTTGCTGTTGTTTGTCTAACTAAGAACCACTATACAGCGGGCAACTTTTTAGTTCTTTCACCGCCTGATGGCATAATCTCGGTTTGTGGAAACATCCATTTATCAAAAGAAACAATGGCTGGGCTGCCGGTAATAAGGGGACCAACACCACCACGCTTTTCAACACCGCTCATTGTTCCCAACATTTTACGTCGACCTTGTTATCATTGCCTAGTAGGGCTCTCTAATCGTGTCAGTTTTCGCCACTTACATTCGCTATTTCTCACACTGCCATTTCACAATTTTTGTTTCTGGGGCTGTGATTCCATTCAAAAATCCGCTCTCGGAAAAATTAATGTTGTTTTTGGTAAATCGAGTACAATGAAGAGAGATTTCTCTTGCACTTTTTTTTTATCTTTTTATTATAGAGTTGTCAGGGAATTCATATTTTCGAATATGGAAATATAGACAGTGTGATTCACCGTTTAGTATAATAAATAGGGACAGGAATGTCGATAATGCAACACTCGATCGGTTGCCATATAGACCAACCCATTCGGATTACCTATTAATTAAAAAAAAATATTTTAGACGGATAGATTAGTTTGACCAACTTATTTAACCAATTTCCCCGTTTGTCGTAAATGGCTCAGCTGTCATGAACGGGTAACCAATTGACGTGCAATCCCTTAGAAAACCAAATCCATCCCTGGTTTGCAGTGGGTTAAGACTCTATGCAGAGGGACCGTAAATCACCTAGAAGAAAGCTCTGGTGTTGTTGCTGACGGTTAGATGTTGCATTGCGATCGATTTAGCCGTTCACCACTGATTCTTCATATATCGAGTTCTTCGTTTTACTTCAGACTTCGCCATTCAAAGAGACGCTTTTTTGATTGAGTTGCTGTCATTTTTTCAGGTGATAAATGCTGTACGATTAGTGTCTATTAGTCTTTATATTTCTTCATCATTTTCGTCGGACCAATCCTGATGTTTTCGTCGCACATAGCCTAGCGTCAACTCATCAGCAAAGAGCACGGCAGACCTAAACCACGACCAGTGTTCTTTAATATCATCCGGATATTCGTCCGGGAGCTTATCTTGCAAGTGTTGTTGGAAATACAGTTTCGTTCGGTTGTCCTTTTAGCATTCGATGCTAAATTGTTTTCGTCTTGGTTTCCTTCCTAGTTGTGGTCGTTTGACAGGTAGACGTAGGATCATACTAGATCGCACAAGTCGGTGATGAGTCCAGCCATCATCAGCACTCATTAAAGCTTTGATGATCTTCACTTCATGTCGGTTACGTGCGCGAACAATGATGGAGTCATGCGCTAGTGCTTAGACCCTGGATGTTGCAATATCCTGTTAAACTTGTCTTTTTGTCTAAAAAGTGTATTTGTCAAGATCTGGTTTTGCTCATTTGCTTAGCTCAATAGACCGTTGAAGTTACACTTTCCTACGCCTTCTTTGCCGATGGTATTAGGCCAGTGAGCGCAGTATCGACCAACTCGAGCGGTGAAGTCTCCTGGCAGGATGATCTTGTCGGAGTAGAATTCCTCTTTTAATTCTTCGTCAGTGTCCATGGTTGCCGCGTACGCGCTTATAGTTGTGGCTCGCGATCCCGGCTGAGTTTGAGGCTTCGGGTCATCAACCTTCCATTTCTGCCAGATGGTAGTTCGTCCGAATAACTAATTAGGTTGTTTTTAATAACAAATCCGACACCATGGATACGGGGTTGATTGACGTTTTTTCCTTTCCAAAGAAATAAGTATAGCCACCATCATGTTCTTTCAATTGACATTCACCTGATCTTCTGGATTCACTTAATGCAGCAATATGAATGCTGAATCGTTTTAGTTCACGGGCTATAATTGCCGTACGTCGTTTTGTTCCATAACAACTGGTATTAGTATCCACGAGTGTGTGCACGTTCCATATCGCGAAGTTCGAAAGTTCAACTGTAACATTATTATTATTTCAACCGCAAATGGTGCGCTCTCTAGACATGGTTATCCAGACAGGCGGATGGCTGGACTGACTATGCTTAGCACCTCCTACCCTTGCGGCATGAGCAGAGTGGACTCTGAAAGACTGGTCAGTCACAAGTAAGAAGCTCCATAGTCCCAAATCCTGAGGCTGAACTGCCCTCACACACTCCCCGCCTTTGTCATTAGGAGCATCCAGATCATGCAACCCTGCTCCCGTCCCGACTCCCCGATCGCCGCAGGCCTCTTGATGGGACGGTTTGGACTTCTCCTTCGGTAGAATACGCCTGTGCATGAGATTTTTTAACGAGGTAATACTGCCGCGCATCAGCAATCCCACGACCCCTGACAGAAACTAATGTCCGATTCAATGGAATAGTGTCTACGACGATTGAAGGCTACAGATCTGCTGCAATCTGTTTGCTGAGGTGTCAATGGATGCGTGATTTTCAAATATAAGCGTAAGTATTCGGATCTTTAAAAGCTTTCAAAAATTATTAAAGAATTACTGGATGGATGAAATTTCCGTTGTAGGACAAAAAATGAAATTGCCTCAACTTTGGCCAATGTTTCGTTTATTCTACATAAACTTCTTCAGGGTCTGTATATGTATAAAAAGAAATTTTTCTTAGATATCCAAGTAGGTAATTTCCTTTTTTTGATATTGTATAGAATATTAAAAAAAAAATAACACTCTTCGAATAATTTTCAAACGAACTGAAATATTATAAATTTGCACTTAACCACGTTGTTGGTTTGTACGGAACTGTATTGTTTTTTTTTGAGGAAAAATAAAAGTCAGCCTCTACGAAATAAATTCAATATATTGCTCTAGGAGCGGACATCAAACCAAACATGTTTCGGAGCTTCAAGCTCCATCATCAGTGGTCGCATAATATTAAACAACTAAAGGTGCATAGTACATGAACGATCAACGTCAGCTACGAGAGAAACGTATTAATGTCTGGAACAAGAACGTACAATCACGCATTGTTGTAACAATTATGCTATAGTTTAATACTGACCATTTCTTTAAAATTACTTCATGTAATCGCCATTATCAACAAATATTTTTGAAATAGATATCAATATTGATTTTATTTCGTGCAGGCTGACTTCGTCGAAGTTGGAGCATTTGGACACATGTTAGAGATAATAAAAGACAGTTAACTTCAATGTCTTTCCATGCGGCCTGCGGCTCATGCTGCAAACGATCATACTCGTAGGAAATATATATCATTTCATGTTCGTTGCACAATATACTATTGTGGATGCAAAAAATGTAAATCAGCATATTGGGATTATTTTTGTAACATCATTCATCATAAATTTTGCGCAGTTACCTTGAACCCTCATTGGACACGAAACAATTGATCCTGTTTTACAAATAGAAACTATTGGAAGTGCATCAATAATTCGTTATTATTTAGAGCTGTTACCCGTTTGGGCTGAATTTCATTCAAACAAATAAAACAATATATATTTAAATTACATTTAAATTTTTTATTTAGGTAAATGTATTAGGTACATTAAATGTAATTGAAAAATAAAGTATGTTAAATTAAATTGAGTGTTTTCGATATATCTGTTATTTATTTTTGTAGTTAATATATTTCAAAATACTCGTAGCTACTCTCAATTTAGATTTAAAAAACTTCATTGAATAGTTAGTTATACAGCAAATATACATTTTTATCTTCTATGGTAGGTAATATTTTATTTACAATACATATTTCACTTGTTTCATAGTATGACAATGCAAGAGAAAGTGCTTTGTTACAAAAGTATAGAGCAAATTATAAAAATCGATTATTTAAAATATTTTCATTTCAAGAAGACATTCAAAATGATATTTGTTTAGTAAAAATCAACTATTTACTGATACTACTGCTTGTCAAAAAGATATGTTTTTGAATTACTACCATCTTATATCAATTAAATATTATTCTTAGTTTTTTGTTCTGCAGTAATTAATTACAAACGCACCACCTCATTTTCGTGTTGCTCTGCGAGATATCCTCATTTGTGATCTAACACCAAAGGATTTTTATCTATGGGGACACCTCAAATAGTTATTTTTATTGTGGGGTTTGACAGCAGTCCTCAATTCATCAGTCGCACGAGTGTGGCAGACTTCACAGTACTCTTGTCGAACCAACGTATGATATTGTAAGCAAATAAAAAGAAGCCCCCTCCTGTCATCACTGCATATTTTATTTTTTTCTCTGGTTCATTTGATCGACAATTAACAATAATAATAATACCTTTTTTTAGTGGAAAGTTCAACCTACTGAGCATTATTTTTTTTAAGTCTTTGTTATACAGCATGTTCAAAATTTAAGCATTAAGGTGTAGAACTTAGTCAGTCCCAGGTAAGCTAGAAAAGCGCTAAATTAAAGAATTGAAACAAAGCACCAAGTGTCATGATTTGCATACATACTATTTACTTCTTTTTTTTAAATTAACACAATATTCTCTGTTACAGTAACTATTATTAATTATGTATATAAACTAGAATTAATTATATTCTAAATATAGTTAAAAATAATTACCTTTTTAATTTTCATATATTATATATTATTTTTCTAATATATTTTTTCCATGATCTTTCTCATTACATTTTAACATTTTAATGAATGTTACTATAATCTAGTACAATAATTAACAGTATAATTTAAACGCTTTTTGTGAGCGCCACGATTTATAATATAATTTTTTTATTTTCAATCACAGAAATTTTTACAGGGTTCTTAATATTACAAACTTTTAAAATGGTTTGTCTAGCAAAAGTTTCTTTTTTTATTAGAAAAGTATGCATATATGTTCCAAAAAATTACAGAACACTACAAAGTCTAAAAGTTAGATCATCAGCAACTTTGCAACCTTAGCGTAGTTGCTTCGTTGAATTTTTTACGTATCAGCGTATAAGAAATCAAAATAGTTGTTTTAGTGTAAACGACAGCATTGGAAAATTTCTAGTTTGAGCACTGAGCACCAATAGATTTTCCGACAGACCGACAACCGACCCTGAGAGTATATGCAAATTGGACCTCTAGATTTCGCCATATAGCCCCTAGCCGCAGCGCCCAAAATCATATTCAAATATTAATGTCCTAAATTTATCTTTTACATAAAGCCAATTTTATGGATATTAAAAACATTTTTCTGTATTTTCTAGCAAATCAAAGGAGGAGTACTCCTTTTAACACATTACAAATTCAAACACTTCTTGAAGCAGACGAAACACTGATTTTCAGCAGCAGATGCTATCGTAGAACAATAATTAATTCACTTTTACCAAGACGAAACTTGCTAGACAAAACTGTTTATCATCCTTCAATATTTACAGCAGTTAAACTATTCTTACAGGTATGAGTCTTATGACTGATGATATTAAAATTTAATATTTGAAACAAGAAAAAAGGACTTACTAGTCAAATTTTTTTAGACATTATAATAACGTTTTGATTTGTTTAAACATATTTGTAATTTATACAGATTGATGTGAAAAAAACTTATTTACATAACATCTATATATTATAGAGATGCTGTATTTAAAAATTGTAAATCGAGATAGAAATAACGCATAAAAATTATTTTGATCTTATGAACTAACAAGATTAATTAGTTACAATTTAAAAGATAATCTTTTACACTAATTATCTTAATGGTTTGTGAAATGAGAAGAGTTTGGATATAATAATTCATGGGACAGAGTTTGCAGCATTTGACAAATATTACAAAATTTTCTATTAATTAGTAATACATTACAAAAATGTAGTAGATATCTAATATTTTTTATAATAAAATTTCCTATGTACATATGACAAACATATATCAACAATAATTATTTCTATTAGATTTAAATAATGATAATTATCGATATAAATATGAGCATTTAAAAAAATTTTATAGTATTAAATTTGGCTATGTGATATTATATCAGTGATATGATAGTGAGATACATTTATTTAATAATTAAATTAAAATAATATGGCTTCAAGTCATTAGTGTCAATTCATTTAATTTTATGTCATAGACTTACAGATGGTCATTTACTTATAGCCCGTGAATTAGGCGTTTTTCAATTTGCTTATGAAGTACAAATTTAAAATTGGATATTATGCTGTCATAGTCGATTAATTTCGTTCTACTTCATATATTTGTATTACCCCAACTATACAGGGTATACCGAAAGTTGGTGCCAACTTTCTTGTTTTAAATGGACACCTACATATTTTTTAGCTTTGGTCAATTGACTTTTTAATTGTTAGTTAAACAATTTGGGTTTATGCTAACTTATCTATTACTATGTTTGACATAAATATGACGATTTTTCAGAAAATAATTACTGCCATAGTAGTTTACGAAAAAATTTCTATCAAACCATTCAAAATTGGGACACCAATTAACCGGAAGCCCGGGCTAACTGCTAATGTGCCATCTGTGATCCCATTTTCTAGATAGCATATGGGTGTGGACGATTTTTTAAATGTCGCATTCAACAATTATTGTCCAAAACTATTTTTTTGAAATAGCAACTTCTATTTGCATTTATTGGGAAGAAAATTAAATATCAAAAAAATGACTTTTCATAATATGAACGTCTAATACTAATAATTCACTCTTTTAACTTTACATACATGCCCTACAATATTTTAAAAATCCTTTATGTATAAACAATTAATGTTAAGTGTATAACTGTTTTGCCATTTTAAAAATATTTTTAAAATCAAATATTATATTATATGCTTACACTTGTCACAAAATAATTCCCGCTCAAAACGAAAACAAACGTGTTCCGCGCGTGTCACTGGTATACTGTCTTATAAAAAAAACTGTCTGTATATATATAACTACATTGCAACCTAATACCGGCGGTGTCTGATACAGTGACTGCAAAAAGTTTCATACAGTTGAGGTAATATTAAAAATTCTTATGTAATTTTTTAGTAATTAATCTAAGAAAAACTATTGAACAATTCATGGTTACAATATTCTGCCACCGTGTTTTACTGTCAGACACAAATTTTCTTGATTAAATTCGACATTAAGTGTTCGCCATACCAGATGATGTCCATCCGATTATATTTAGATTATTCTGAGAAAATAACACGTTGCCAAAAATTATTTGTTTCATTCATATTATATTTATTTGCAAACTCATTAACCCAACGTTTTCCAGTCACTGTAATTATTTTTATTTCTGTCGGTATCCTTTGACAAGCATGATAGGTCTTATATACGAGGGAGAAATGTATCAAAAAAACGCTGCATTCGATGCCCATTTCTAATGTAAAGAGGCTTGGGAACGGATGGCCTCGGAAGAATCTTTAAATTTATATATTTTAAATTAAGATTCATTGTCTGTAGAGAGTATGTCCAGGCATGCGATTAACAAGAGGACAAATAATAATAATAAACGGTCTTCATTTTTAACTCGGCGAATTTCAGCAAGCTGTTTTTAACCGAGCATGCATAAAACAAATCAAATACAATATCAACAAATAAAATACAATATTAAATTACAGTGTGCATAATAAATCATAAAAAATTCTAAGCATTTGTCACATACCAAAAATTTACCTGTACTAAATTAAATATTGTAACACAGTTAGCCACGCAGGCGGAAAAGAAACAGAAAACAAATAAAATCAAGAAAATGAGGAAAAATCAAAATCAAAATGAAATTCACAACGTACCATGGCTACCCACTTTTATCGAACATATATTTCTTGAGTTTGTTTCTAAAGGTCGATATCCCCAAAGAACTCAGAGACGTTGGTAACCGATTGTACAACCGAGCTCCAATATATGAAAAAAATCTCTGAAAAGGGGCTGTACTATGGACAAAAAATTGAAAGATAAAAAAACAATTGTCGAAAAAATAAGAACTACCATGAACAAAATTATTTTTATTAAACAGGACGTCTCAGAAAGGCATAAGCATAAAATTAAACAAGAGGTCTATTAGCGTAAAATGATAAATAATAAAAAATGCTTCAAATTTAATCCTAACCCGGATTCCAGAGTTACAGAAGAATATTTGAATTTATGCAAATAGTTTTTTTCACGTGGTCATGTCCGCATTTTACTACTATTACTTAATTATTACCTTTACATTAGGTAACTATTGTTTTTGAGGAAATTGGCTGTGTCAAAAAAAAGTTGTCTTATCAGTAATAAAAGTATTCCCCAAAATGCTGCCTGTAGAACAAAGAAATTTTATAGTGCAATGCTATGGAAGTAGTTATTGATCTTATCGCTATGTACTGGAGGAATTTCACCGCAAATTTCTAGGCGTATACGTTTCGACAAGTGCTATTCACAAATTGGTGAACAAATTTGGAAGAACAGTATCATGTTTTGATATTAAAAAAGAAAAGAAACAATATAACGAGGACGATGCCAGTACAGTTTTGATATTGGAATGAGTAAATGAAAATTGTTGGTTCATTTGCCTTCCTGTTAACCGCATCCGTGGACATACTGTATAGTCTGAAATCATCTATATTATGAACTGACGGAGAATAGGACAAACCTCTCTACCCTATGCTTTATAAACTTTTTCATTTGAAATTTTAAGTACTAATTGAAAAAAAATAATATGAACAGATTTCTGTAAAAAATCACATTTTCTGCCAAAATAGAAAACGGGATGCGCAATATTGTTAATTTGATTCTTCTGGCTTAAAGACCGTTAAAACGACTAAATGTTGATAATTTAAATGATAAAAACAAAGTTACAATGGTTTACACTTACTTTTTGGATAACCCTGTATAGTATGTATGTATGTTTTCAATATTAAGAGGTGATGTTTCATAGAATTCTAAAAGCCTTTTCCTGTCGTAGTGGCTGATTGTATTTGTTTTTTACCGGATCTAGAGTTGAAACGTAGTCTCATTCAGCAGTGCTCTTAGATGCGAGGAACATTTTTGGGATATTGCAATTTAAATCGGTTTTGGGATTGTTACCTGTCAAATAAATATATAAGAACACCTTAAGTTATTTGCAATAAAAGAGCCTCCGTGCAATGGTGCACATCAGAGGGCCTGATTGGAACGGTCATAGAACATAATAAGTAGTGTCAAGTCAGGGAAAGTTGGTGTAGCAAATAAAAATAATTATAAATAAAATTACGAGGACAAACTTATTGAAAATATTAATTTACTTTTAGCCGCTATTTTCAAAAGAATAACTTCTGAAACTTCTTCATGCCCACTACATTTTTACGAGTCTATTTCATAAAAAAGACTCTTTATTGTTACACTAATGACTATAAATCATGTGTATTTAGCCTTAACCTTATACATATAATACAACAGAGCTGCAATTAAATAAATTTAGTGCCATACGAAACTACATTCTGACTGAGAATTATCTTAAACATTAAGACAATGAATAAATATCTCTAAATCTTAAATAAAATTCTCTTTTGACATTTATCATAAAAATACATCTATATCAGTACAGCAGGAACTCTAGACGTGTATCTGGTCCATTAATCAAAAATCAAAATCAAAATCAAAGTTTACATAATATACAGGATGATTTCAGAGGCAAAGCTTCTGAGCCTTTTCTGCTTAACTCCGAAAACACGGAACCTTTTATTTGCTTTTATACAATACCTTTGTATCTATGAATTCATTCGAAAAAAATAAATAAAATAGGATAGGATTTCTAAACAAATAACAGTATTGGCTCTTGATCCTGAAGTTCCTGACAAGAGACTAAGCAAGGAAATACACTGAAAAAAATTCTAAAAATTAACCCTAATAAATTATTATTTGGCTTTTATTTGTTTAACTCAAACAAAATTTATTTGACTCAAATAAACAGTTTGTCCAGAATAAATAGAGTTATTTGATTTTTAAAAAATATTTATTTGGTCTGGGGTGCTTTGGCAGAAATAAATATTTATTTAATTTAAATAACAGATTAAAGTTAATTCCTGGTTATTTGAAACAAGTCCGCCGTTATTTGAATCAAATAAATAATAATAAAATGAGCCGACGCGCATGGCTGTTGGGGATTCAACTCCACAGCGCACGCGTTTTAGTTTAGTATTAGTCCAATGTAGATGGTGTTTTTTATAACGCATTATTGTTTATTTCATGTAAGTATATGTATACCTAAACCTAATATTATAATGAGATCCTTTTTTTATATTATCGTAGTGAATTGATAAATTAAGGGTAGTAGATACACGTGGATAATGTGTAAATGATCTTGAAATTGAGATTTTATTTAACTGTAATTAACACAAAGATGGCGACTTGTTTATATTTAGGGACCAACAAAAAAATCACCCAATGAAATATTTATTCAGTTCAAACAAATATTTTCTTGAAACATATTCAAGGGCGTTGATGTCAAACGTGAAATCAACTAGGCGTATTAGGTAGACCTATATAAATACACATTTTTTTGTTTTAAATATATTATTTGTTCTATCCAAATAAATAATATGATCCGGTAAAATCTGATAGTTTGCTTCCAATAAATACTTTGTTTGTTACAAAGAAATATTTGTTTCTTTAAACATTCTTTTTCTAGATATTAATTTGCAAACATTATTATTAATAAAACAAGAAACTCTTTGGATCAATTGTTCAAAAAACACCTATACACACGTAATATTTTTGAAGAAATAAATATTTATTTGTAACAAAGTATTTATTAGAAGCAAAATATCAGATTTTCTCGAACAAATTATTTGTTTGGATAGAACATGTCATATATTTAATATAAAAATATGTTTATTCAGAATAAACAAATATTTATTTATTCTAAGTAGCAGCACCTTTGGGGAAAGTATAAGTGGTACCAAGTACAATACCTCTTCACCCCAAATAAATAAATTTCTTTATCTGAGTCTTTACAGCGCTTAACCGCAAAAATGCATTCATGGCGGCGAATGATTGGCCGGCTGAAAAGTCCATGGTCAGACTCTAGAAGCTTGTTGGGTATTCTCCCTTAACCGAGCGTTATACAGTGTTGCAATGAATCTGTTTCGTTTTCATTGGGCAATCCTGTTTACATAATTCACAATGATGATGATGGTTTCAGATAAAACTTGATCCCTCAATCCCTCTGGTATAAATTGTTTGGGCTCTTGAGAAAGCAAATGAGTCAACATTTTTACAGGAGAAATCATTTTGAGGCATAGCAGACAAAATGAATTATTAAATATCAGATTTTTCGCCAATGAAAAATATTATTTCATCAAAATGTTATGAAGAGCAATTTGAAAAACATAAAAATAAAAAACGTCCGGTATTTTGTACAATACTACTACACCTCGCCATTTTTTGAGTTGCAGAAAATATAGCGTCCGAGATGGATCAACGTTTGCAGTATCTGTGGATCACCCTATGTATATAATATGTAATCCTTGGATAGATTTAAAATATTTTTATATGGAAAACGACATCAGATTATCTTAATAATAATTATTCTTCAAAAGAGAGCTTTAATATAGACAGAACAGTACAAATACGTAGAATATACAATCAAATTTCACAAAAACATTGTTCAAATTTCTTTTATTTTAATTGGAATCAATTGTAAGGTTCTTAGCACTTGTTTTAAAAGTATAAAATATTTATGTAAAACAGTTAAGTAATAGATAATATTTGGTTTAAAAAATATATTTATAATGTTTTTAAAATTGTTGAAATATTGGTCTGTTATAAATTAAAAATACCAACGTTTCAAACATTAACGTATATGTTTCATCGTTATTTGAAAACTTCTTCAAAGATCTAAAGGAAATGTCTGCAAAATTAATTATCAAACAATGAAAGAAAAAACATAATATAGGACTGCAAGATTCGCTACCATAAAATAAGTACAATACCGTTTTTGATATTTGGATTCTGTTCTTAAAAGAGTTTTCGGTTTTTTCTCAATTTGTTTGCAGTCCGAACATACTAATACGAACTGTTTTATTGCAGACATCCAATATCAAATTCCAAATCAAATAATTGTTGGAACATCGAATAATTATTAAGTTATTTTTTGAGTATTTTCAAATATTAAAACTGCTAAACCGAAGGAGCTGTTTTCTCATAGAGTGTGTTGCAACTTCGATTTGAAGCAGTCCTAGTGGTGTTCATGACTGTCGCATATCATCTTGAGATAGTAACGTCAAATGTTTAAATATATATCATTTGAAACAAAATTTTATTTTGTTTACTGATTAAATATAAATCAAACCATTGTTGTAAATTTTTAAGTTTTTTGAATAGTAAAAATGCAGTTTCAATTTAGAAATTTGGAATATGCTGACATGCATTATGTTTATGCATTCAGCATTGGCAATGCAAGGCAAGCAATTTGAGAGTACCGCAGGCATCTCCTATATCGCCGACAACCCAGTCTTCAGTCTGGTGCACCAGCGATTTAGAGAGAGAGCATGGGTCTGTTAGAAGAAAAGAATATGAAAGACATGTAATTATGAGAAATATAGATCATCGAATATTAAATTTATTTGAAAATGCTAACAGAACCAGCATACGACGCGCCAGCCGCCAGCAGCTCAATTGTTAAAACTTTAAAACGAAATCATTATAAAGCATATCACTTAAGAGGAGTCCAAGCTTTACATCCTTGTGACCGACAACGACGATTAGCATGTCGTAGTTGGATTATTGCAAATTGAAGAAGATCCTCTCATTCTAGAGAAAATAATATGGACTGATGAATCGCGTTTCCATAATCGACGTGTTTGGGGATCAGAGATTCCTCACCTCGAGACTTCCAAAATGAGTTTGGTATTAATTTTTGTATGGCTGCTGTAGGCGATTTGGTCTTGGGGCTTATTTTTTTGCCCTAAAGGGTTTATGGTCAATCTTCGAAAATCATGCGGAATTATTAGAAAAATATATCTCTGGCGATAAGGAGACATTTATTCTTCCAATTGGATGGACGTCCAGCACATTTTTCAAGAGTTGTAAGAAATTGGCCTTACGAAAATTATGACGGTAGATAAATTGGAAGAAGTGGTTCTATTGAGTGGCCACCCCGCTCTCCTGATATAACCCCATTAGTTTTTTTATTTGGGGATACATAAAAAATTGTTTTTTCCCTTATTTTTCTTGAACTATATATTTATAATTTTTTGGATTGGGGTTTTTGGTGCGTATCAACAACAAAAGTGAAATAATTTTCATGTCAACCTTCTTTTTTTTCTTCGACGTTTCGACAAACAAATTTTGTCCCACTAAATATGACAATACTAATCATAGAAAAAGAAAAGGGAAAACAGAACACTAATGAGATGTTGGAAAAAAATTCTGAAGAAGACAAAATTTGTTTGTCGAAACGTCAAAGAAACAAAAAGAAGGTTGGCATGAAATAAAAAAAAAATATTTCACTTTTGTTGTTGATATGAACCACAAACCCCAATAATGATATCCAAAAAATTGTAAAAAATTGTGTTTTCAAAACACCAGTGGGATAACATGAAGATCTTACACAGCGAATTCAGAATGATGCCCAAAGCATCACACATTTTATGCTGCGCAATGTACCGCGCTGTATAATAATAATAATATTTATTGGTCTTCTTTTGTACAATAGTTTTTGTACATACACAAGTAAAAGCTTATTATAATTCGCAATTATGACTATATACAAACAAAATTGTTCAAATAAATAAATATTATAAAGAGCACTTACAACAACTTCATAGATATAAAATTAAAACCACACACACACACATAATACAGTCAAAAATAGTAAAAATATATTCTATTGCACATGGTAAAAAAAAATAAAAAACACACTAGGATATTCAGGCGGAAAATTCCTGCAGACTGTCAAAGGCTCCATTAGTCTGTAATAATACATAGTTCCCTATTCCCCCTGAGGGAAAAACTAAATAAATGAAAATATAATTATTTTTAGTTTAGTTGCCATTACGAAGAAATCGAACATAAAAACTTGAATGACAGTCGTACATACACGGAGCTTTATTGGTTTCGTAACTTTATGACCTCACTCGCAAGCTCTCTCGCTCTGATAGTAAAGACCTGTTTTATGTAGATACTTAAACATAAATAGCAATAAATTAGTCTTAACAACAACATTTGTACGTATTGACCTTTTTCTTGCAGCATTTACGGCCTCTCAACCAAGGGAATGTCATATAATTTCCTGGAGTAATATAACCATAGGGATATCCGGGTATTTGCATATTTTATTTGTTAATTAAACTACAAATTTCAGATACAAAACTTCTATACAGCTCTAAAAGAATGACGTTCTTCTATCACGTTTTGTTTTTAAATTACTCTGGTAACAAAAAACGTATAGAAACAATACTCCTGCATAAATGCTGCCTCAAACTTACACTAGCTGAAAAAGCAGCTCCGTCTATTTTAGCAGTAAACGGTACTTTATATGTATTTTTGTGAATTTTCTTTTAGATCCCTGAACAAGCCTTTGGATGGTTTTTTAGTCCACAATAGACGTAAATTTCTCAGAAATTTTAAATACAATTTAAAATTGGACTTATGGTTAAAAAATATTTTTCAAAAACATATTTATATTATCGCTACATACCCTATTTTTAATAATAAATTAAATATACAAATTAAAGGAATGTACAAAGCCGCTTTAAATATTATAGGAGATAGAAAGATTACTTTAATAATTAATATCACTCACATTTAAATGTCTTTGGCTAGTTACGATAATTATTTTTTAATTTGTTGTAATGTTGTACCTAAATTCAAACGCATTTTGACAGATCTCCAGATTTTTAGATGGTGGATTGACACAAATCAACCCATCCACCGATCTTCAGTTCGAGTAAACAAGGATCGAATAGGACAAAATTACTGGCTTCACATATACAGGAAACTTCAGAAGCTGACAGAGAACCACCAAATAATATCAGTTTGTAATACAAGCAATCCTTCGTTACAAAGATACAGGGTGTGACAATGTTTATAAAAAATTCCAAAATTATTAATATTTGTAGATATTAAAATAGAATTTGGCACATTTGGAAATATCTTTTTACGTAAAAAATATTGTTTTACTTCCATCAGTTTTACTGAAAGAAAAATGTTATGACACTGCTTGTTTTTGCAAGTAAAAATTATTTCTGGAATCCTTGTGCAATTTACAACAAAAAAAGGCTCGTTACTTTTCTGGCTCGACACATCGTTTTCAAGTAAAAAATTAAAATACATACTGATTTCTGAAAAAAAAAATCACCCACAAGGTTGAACTCGGAACTGTTTTTGGAGTTTCTTATTTCTTAACAATAATGTGCTGTAGAACCTAAAGAATGTATCCATTAATTTAAGACATGAGAGTAGTAAACAACTGGATGGAGCTTCCCCGCATTTTTTTACTACCGTCATCGATTGATTGGCCGGCTAGGGCGACATGACATGAATAATGTGGCCTACCACCCAGGTCACCAGATCTTGAGCCACTAGACTTTTATTTTTGCGGTACTATTAAAGATAAAGTCTACGCTAATCCCGTATTAACATCTGTAACAAAATAGAACCCGCCACTGGCAAGCTTACAGATTACTTAATTCTAGAGTACATGGGTGGCAGATCACTTCTTTCTGAGAATTTCCAATATCTAACAAGTTCTTTTTTCTAATATATATATTTACGATAACACGAAATATTCCCATAGATTTGTTGACATATGGTTCTTATTTTTTCTAAACATAAATACGAACGTACCCCAATATTATGTAATACGACAAACATGGGGGGTCTAAAAGTTATCTGCGTCATAAAAATTGTGCAAGGCTTTTAAAAATATTTTGTTCTTAAGATGTCTTTTTTCTGATTAGCTTATTTTCATTTTGTATTACCTACTATGTAACTTTTATGAGGCAATTCTGGAAAGGCAAAAGGACTTTAAGAAGGGAATCGTTCTAGCGTTGGTTCAGTCAAGTCGTGTTTTCTCTAATTATAAAATGTTAAATTAAATATTTTAATTTGTTTTTGGACTTGGTATAATTTTCAGTCAGGAATTATTTTCTAGTTTTTTTTTTTTATGTTTTAAAGTATCTGTATAAAGACTGAGTCCATTTCTTTCTCATTCTGTAAAAATAGTGAATTGTATAAAGTTCCGTAAGTTTTGATATTCTTTTAATTGAAGGCCTTTTTGTTTAATTAGTTTTTTTTATATAAAGCTTAAAGCTATTTCTTTTAGTAATTACTAAAAGAAATAGGGTCTCAGTCTAAATTTCTATTTCAATTGAAATAAAATTCCGTTTTCAATAGTAATTAAAGTTTCATACAGGAATTAATATAATTATTCGAATTATATTAATTTTCCTATTTTTAAGTAGTACAAGTAATGATTAAGATTTCTTTTAAATTCTCATTATCGCTTAATTGTTTTATTCTTTTTCTTTTATATTATACATATTTATTTCTTTTTGTTATTCATTTTCTTTAATTAGTTTTAATTATTAAATTAGTTGTTTTAGCCCGAAATATGCGTTTTATTTCTAATAAAGTTTTCGATAAATTATTGACAAAAGGGTCAACCAATTAAATATTTCTTTTTAATTAAAGTCGGTGACCGGAAGTGATACAAGATTATAATGGTAAGTAATTTTGCATTACTTCAATACAGATTAATAAAGCTTATTTTAGTTGTTTGTTTGTTTCATATAATAAATTGATTCTGTTATTATTCAAGATGATATTCATTGTTTGTTCTTTATTTGAAACCGCTCGTAAAACTTGAATCGAACCCGTAACAATTTGAATAGCATATTGGGGTTCATTCGGATTGAGCTATAACATTAGTAATCTTTCTGAATGTATATAACACCCGCTAATTTCAAAATGGTTACACAGCCACTGAAAGCCACTAACTAAATTTCTTATTTTCGTTTTCTTATAATTTTTTTTTCAGAAATCAGTAGATATTTTAATTTTTTACTTGCAAACAATTTGTCAAACGAAAAAAAGTAAAGAGCCTTTTTTTGTTGCAAATTGAACAAGGATTCTAGAAATAATTTTTGATTCTAAAGAATCAGTGGCGTATCATATTTTTCATTACCATTTTGCGACGATGTGTCCGTACGCACAGCACTGGTGGAAGTAAAATATTAATTTTTGGGTAAAAAAATGTATATAAATTATATATCTACACGTGCCAAATTATTTATTTAAATATCTAAAGTAGTTTTAAAAATATTAACAAATTTAAATTTTTTTATAAAAAAAAAATTCGAATATAGTTTATAATACAAACTGATATTATTTTATGGTTCTCTATTTGCCTCTAAAGTTTCCGCTTTCACAATTGTACTACCCTGTATACAAAAATTTGTTTAAATTGGAAGGATCTCAGTCTAATTTTGTTTAGTACTGACGATATCGTTTCGATCTTGTTATGAGCGTGCCCATCTACAACATAGACCTGCCTTTGCACAGCTATAGATACACAGAGTGACTGGCCCATTTGAAAGCGGACCACACTCATCAATTTTTTATTTATGAAGCGATCTTGACGAAATGTTTTTGAAATGTGGTGTATTTTGGGGCCAGGCGGAGTCCATTTTTGTTAAAAACCAAGAACTACGAGATCACATTCAGAGGCTTGAAAAACCAGTATCCATATTAGCGCATCCTTTGAAATAAATAAATCTGGACCAAGTTTAATGAAAAAATATTGAACAATAACGATTCTATGACTAAATTAGTGTCAAGTTGTTTATTATGCATTAACAAGCTTTTTATCCAGTAATTAATACATGCAATAAAAAAGGAATCACAACGAATTCATTTAATAGCAACATTCTGTGGACAGCTTAAAAAGCGTCACTCTGTATACTAGCAAAACTAACATCTTGGTCAATTATATATTGAGTCATAATATGTCACCATCATAGTTATAAAATATATTTGAATCAATATGTAATTGACCGAGATATTAGTTTTTGTTAGGTACTAATTTACATTTGTGGATGTCTTTTGTTGGTAGCTAGTAGAGTGATCATAAGCGTCGAGTGCTCTCGAAGCATGTCTCTTTATCAGTGATAATTATTTTATATAAAAAATATAAGTATAGGTGATGACTGTGTGAACATCGACCATTCTCACAGTCACGATATTTCTGGAAATACATCTCCAGGGTCCAGAACTGAGGACTTAGGGCAGACTACTATACCAGCACTGTGCAGTTACTGAACATTCCATATATCAGACTTTCGAATTCAGCTAAAAACTCCCTGAACCTAAAACTGTAACCATCATTCAAAGATCTGGACCTTTTTCTTTTAAAAATAAATTCAGGAATTTCGTAGTCACCCAATTTTTTTTTTATTTGGTAGTCCATTTCTTGGGCTCTTCGTTGTAGGAAATGATGTATATGATGCATGTTATTGCTCATGCATTGAATATGTTTGTGATTATGTCTATATTTACTTTATTATTTTGCTTTGACCTCATTTTTAAATTGTATAATATTTAACATATTTATTCAGAAAAGTCTCAAAACGTTCGGTTATCGATCTATAATGCCAAAATAAGATCGAATTTACCGATGGTGTGACCTAGAGATTGGATTTGTCGACTTGCGTGCCATGAGATATGGACTTCTGTGGAGATTGTCTGGTTTAACATTCATCGGCTTGTATATATCTCGTTGCGCTTAAAACCAGTTCAACTATGGTAATATCTAGATCTAATTATAAAAGCGAAACGATATCGTCAGCCTGGCTAAACAAAATTTGACTGAGACCCTGCTAATTCAAACAAAATCCGCCGTATAAGTTAAGCCAGTACTGTTATTTCTCCTTTATATACAGATTAGGAAGCCTATTTGGACACCCTATTGCTTACTCAAGTTGAATGATAGCCACCCAGCTTTCGTCAATAACTTTATATGTGAAAATCAGCTTTGCGATATCACTTATCAAGATGTAAGAAACACTTGGTAATCCAGCAAAATGCGTCAAAATATAATAACACAACATTAAACCGGTACATTATCGTTTCGATGAGATTACAAGTATGCCTTGAAATTAACTCGTGGAAGCCATAAGAACCATATAGCACATATAGCAGAGTGTGATAATGTGCAAATGGGGCACGTAGGGACTGCAGCTGGCAGCTGAAACAAGAAACAAAAAATGATTGTAATAAAAGGTGTTTATAATATGTAAAGCTGATATTGTTCTCGGTTGAAACTGAATACATTCCTGGAAAAAATTAATGCAATGCAAAATATTTGTAGATCAATAAATAAAATAAACACCTAAGCATTACACTAACAAAGAACACGATATTTTTATTCAAGTAAAAGTATTCTGGATGCTACACACAAAAATGTGAAAATATTTTTATAAATAATGTTAAATTCAAATTTATCTTGTTTCTTTTAATTTTAAATTAAACTTCAAACATTTTCACAAAATTGGTGAAATTCGGCTTGATCCTCTTATGAAGACTTTTGTATAGTTTTATCACTGATGATGAGATGATGCATTTCGAAACATGTGACAGTTTTGTTCTAGTTTGAACGTATATATATGACATTTTTTGGAGTAGACGTCGTTTTATTTCCTTCAATACTTGTTACTCCTCTCTACAATGGATTATTAGAACATTTATTTATTACTTTACACTAAAATGGACTCTGTTTAGCAAAAACACTTTTCAGTAGTAATACCCCTAGGGTCTTGATAATACCGAGATAATTTTGTCATAGGGAATGCTGAAAGCGTGTTGCTTGATAATAGCCCAACGCCGCGGGCCGAGGGCTCTTATCCTTGAGCAACTCGCTGGAAGGATTCTCTATGACAAAATTTTGAGTATTTATCAAGGCCCGAGGAGTATTCAATAAGATAATTTTTTCTTTGTAGATATCAAAAATTTGATTGTCAATCTGACGTTTAATAATTTTCAATACAAAATGTATTAGTTTTAATCAAACAAATAATATTCATTTTTATTTAAAACTACAGTTGTGAAAAGTACAATTGGTAAATGTTGAATTGGAAGAAGAGTTTGCTGAAGTTGACGCATTGTTAATTTCCACTGTTGAAGAAATTCCTCGCATGGTGTTGATTATTTCACCATGGCGTTCTTGGTTAATATTCAAGTGCGGTTTAATTGAATTAGAGCTGCTATGTCCTGTTATTTTTATTAATTGCTGTTCAGGAATTCCTTTATTTGCTAAATGGCTAACTGCAGTTGATCTGTTCGAATGATTGGATATCTTTTTACACTAAGGCCCGGTTGTACAATGAGCGTTCACCCGAAGTTCACCTTGATCTTCGGTTCAGCCGAGAAAATGCGTTGTACATTGTTGATTTTGATGGTGAACTCTCGGTGAACTTGAACGCCCGAATTTGGTCGTTCAAGCTGAGTTCAACGTTTTTTTAACCTCACTCCTGAATGTTTTGATGTTTTATTTATGCTATTTGTTTTTTCAAAATTTAATTTCCTACAAAAATGGATGTGTGGGAAGACATTACAGATGATGAAGATTTCTTATTAGAATTAGTAAATAATGTTGCTCATCGTCGAGCCCCACATATAAAAATAGGCCAAATCATTTCAAAGTTTGGAATTAACGAGTCGTAATGTTTATTGTGGATTTGATATCTGAAAGAATGTCATCTACTACAGACATATACATTAAACACATCACCCTATCAGACTTTAAAGCAAGTTGGGAGTACAGTATAATAATAATAAATGTCTTTATTAACAATGACCTGAAACATAAATTACATTCTTTAACAAGTTTGATACAATATGATATTGTTAAAAGGCGCATGTTCAGTATCGCTGATATTCCTCATGAACCTAAGGAAATAAAGTATTTATGTAACAATAGAAACAAAATCATCAGTAAGAGAACCCTTTAGATATATAGTACACAACCATAATTTACGCATAAACTAAAAACTAAGTGAAATCACTAAAAACTAAGTGAAATCAAATAAAGAAAAAGGAGTGATAACGATAGGACTATGGGAAATTTAATAGACTTAACAATTCAACAGACGACACTGCTCATCAAATAACATTTCAGATACTTTTAATTTAAACCTGGATATTGAGAGAGACGTAAAATTCTGAGGCAATTTGTTATACTCTGCAGCTATGGTATATGAAAACAACCCTTGAAATAAACCTGTTCTATGGGGTGGTATATCAATGATGTGCTTTCTTCTTATGTTTAAATTATGAACATGAACATCCGTCCTGAAAGTTGCCGCCTTTTTCTCAGAATTAGGTTGTTCGATAACGTAGAGTTTCAGTTCACCCCATGGAGGATGCCCAGGAGTACCCTAGGTGCTGTGACTTTTTGTGTCACCGTCCACCAATTCCAGATCACTAAATTTATTAAAATAATATCCTCTCTAGCAGAGAAATTAGTTGCTCTTACATTATTTTCCATAATTATATATTATAAATTTGTTTATATTTAATATTCTAAGACTACGAAAATACAAATTTAAAAAAAACTGAAAACAACATAAATATATCTAAAAAATATATATTTTATAGGTTAGATTGTCATTTTTTTCTTCTCCTCATTTTATAGACTAGTTAAATGCTGGTTCAAGTAAACTTGCATTGGTACAACGCTCGAGACACTGAATTGAGTTCAAGAGTGAACTCATAGTGACCAGCAATTCACGGGAACTAATGGTGAACCATCGTTTGTACAACCGGGCCTTAGTGTCCAACCCAATAGCTTGCGCGGATGATTTGGTCCACATATTAATTGGGTTCTTGCCTACCGGTATATTGTCAAACCATGTGTCACTTTCGGATTTCCAGAAACGATTTGGCGACTGGAAGTAATATTTTTTCCCCTTTTGGACAATAATTTATGGAATAACCGAACAGGGCATGCACTTTCGTTTGCAATATTTGGAACAAGCTACTTACTATTTTTACAACTTTTCGATCCTCCTTGGCATGTTTTACTGAATATTGGATTGTATTCAATTCTGTTGGTTGGCGTTCCATCATTATTTTTCTCAATCGTGAAATAATCTATAAGGCAATCAGCTGGTTCACCACCTCGCCAAGCTAACTCAACAGCTACAATATGGTAAAAAAAAATTTGTAAACCTTCTGGTGTACATTCATCCCATAATCCAATGATTCTAGCCAAATCACTTGAACTCAAATTTGATGAAATGCATTTTCGTTTGTTTGGATCCTGCTGATCTTTTACGTTTTGCATTTCTTGCATCTCGCGCATTTTTTAATATCACACTAGTAAACGGGTCGAATACAATTTTGAAGTCATTGAAGTATTTTTCCTGGAGTAGCCTACTCGTAGTATTCCAAATTGTTTTTACAGTTGCTTCTTTATATTCAGTTCCGTCAGCTTTTCTCATATTTACCGCATAATCTTTCAATATATTAGCCAAATTATGCAAACTCGTTTCAGCATTCAGTTCGTATTCTCTGGTCGCACAAAACTCGAGAAATATTTTCCATACATATCTTTTTGATTTGATTGTATTTTTTGGTATATTATTAGATATAATATCATTAATTGCATCGTTAGATGCAATACCAAATCTTCGCGACATTTTTAAACCAGTTTGACGTTTAATTAGTTTTTAATATCGCGGTAATCCAGAGGTGATTGGATGAAATTTGACACATGACTTAAAATTAAGTAATTTGATTGGTTACTATATTTAGTAAAAAATTATCTGCGAAATCTGGCTAATGTTTCCAAAATACCCTATAATAGCGAATCTATTATTTCATAAATGAAGTTCCAAAGCAAAAAGTAGTGTCCATATCTTTTCATATTAACCAATTTAACTCACTCACGGCCACAGAAACAGAATCAAAAGAACGAAATAAAGAAACATAGACAGACTGAAAAAGTAATAAAGAAATCCGTTTCAGTAATCCGATAAGCTACTAGAAATTCTATATATTTACGTCTCTATAAGTTAGCGCGCTATCATCGAGAATGCTCCAGAGCTCCGTTTATATGTCAGACAGTATCACGTCAGGACCCAGGAATTAGGGCCAAATCGTATTATCCTTTTGTTGATAGCGAATGGAGGAGAAGAAATTGTACACGTGTGCTGATCCTTATATGTATGCGGACAGTGCTCGATATATTTCAACCATAAATAACTGCTACATCTTTAAATTATAAGAATAGTTCAAATAATATTTAACTATAAGGAAGATAATTTGGTTCTCATTCTAGTTGCGGTTCGCAAAACCATAACAACAGGTTAGTCAATGCATAGATAGGTACATATATTTCCAATCTGTCAATTATTGCAATAGAGTAGTGTTAAATACATCCACAGAAATACAGGGATGCCCATCGAAAATGTATACCCCAACGCATAACTGCCGGGTAAAAATACTTTCGAAAAAATGCAAAAATACGTCAAGTTTGTTCGGCAGGGGGTAAGTATTGACTCAAAAACCACGGCAAAGCCTTGACGCGGTCGCTCATTTTTTTTAATAGGAACAGGCGTCAAGTGGCAATGCATTGAAAAGGGCTTTTAATTCTCTATACCCTCCTGCCTTGTTTTTGAAAATTGGTCCACTCGTTTAGAAAATATGGAGCCTTAGTTTTTTGTTAGCAATACGATTATTAAAAAAAAATTTTGCAGTATTTGCCGGGTTGCAGATTTATTTCGACTCAATTTAATGAGTAAACAACTATCGAGGTTTTACTTGTTAAAGTTAGTTTAATTTTGAACACACCATTTAAAAAGTATTTCAATTGTACAACTTTTCTCTAATTTAACTGACATTGTAACTCCTACTGTTTCCAAGGTCCCAATGCTAACTCATTCTTATCTTGGACACAGTGTATAATATAGATATATAAACTTTTGAACTGAGGTGAATTTTAGGGTTCAGGGATCATGAAATGAAGGACTGCAGAAAAATGTTTCAAATTTCCGATTGTGTCGATCTCCAGAATAGTAAGAATTTTTTTGGAAATCTACTAAAAATGTGTTAAAATCGAAATAATATATTTTGATACAATTATTTAATCTATGAAACTGAAAATCAAATAACTTCTATATCCATGTGCATAGAGACTTTGTAGATTTTATTTTGAAAGAAAGTCATTATTATAACTAACGATGATGCTTACAAACAAATAAATTAACAAAATGCCATTGTTTTAGTTAAACAGATTTTGAAATGTTATGCTAAAATATTAACAAATATAATTAATCAAACCCAAAGCTCAAAGTAACATAGATAAAAATAGATAAACTTTCTGTACTTTTTGGTTTTACCTGCATTGAAATGTAGTAAACGTTAATTTTAATATCAATCATTGGATTTTCCAATCGGAGACACGTCGGTTTTGATTTATCTTCAGCAATTTTGTAGGCTACGTATTTCATCCGGCGTGACCATCTAAGTCATTTCGAAGAAGATTTCGGATCAAACACGTAGGCTACAAAATTGCTACACATAATATGTCTCGGCTTTTCTTTTATATTTCTGTATGGAGAGCTGCTCGTGCTTTAAGGTGGACTTCCCTCCGAGCGACTGTAGCTGGCGATAGTCGCGGAGCAGCGGTCGTCGCTATGGGTATGTTTTCCTCCCAGCGTTTGCGACGATTAAATTTCCCGCGTCTATCGGTAATTTTACTTCTGTTAATTCATTCTGTGGCTGTGTCTGTGTAGTAGTTTTCACAAATTTTTGGGATGAGTTTAACGTGCAAACTACTTGTGGCCTATATGCTGTACGCAAAGGCAGAAGATGATAACATACTTCAAATGTGTATCGCACAACGAAATGGAGTCCATCCGATGTACATCACAAGACAGGAGGAGGGTTTTTTCACAAAATTAATAGAATCCCATTTGAAACCCGACGATAGAAAATTCCGCACATTTTATGGATTGAATCCACATCAATTTAATTACGTGTTAAATTTAATCAAGGATCATATCAAATGTAATTCTTCTAATAGAGTTTTGTATCCAATAACTGCTGAGGAAAAACTACATTAAAAAACCAAACGAAACTAACGAATAGTTGCTGGCCGCAGCGACTATATTTGCTCTGAGAGCAGGCGGGTTGAAACGATCGCTAGGCCGAGTGTCTATCGCCGGCGGCTGTCGCTTGGAAGACAGTGCGTCCATAAAACAACAATGGTAGCAGTACCATAGCGACCGTCGCCAGCGACGATCGCTGAGCGAGCGTCGCAACATTCGCCCGGAGGGAAGTCCACCTTTAGGGGCGGTTTGTTTTTCTTCTGGCCCTAATCACGGGTCATATCTTTCTATTAATCATGCTCTATTAAATCACGTCGAACAAGATTTTAAGAAAACAATGTACCTACCAATTTCCTTTCAATGCTACACAATTCGAATTCCAGTTTACAAAACAAACAATATTTTGATTTTTACTATGCAATATTTGTGAATTCGTCTACAACACAAGTGTGGCATTACACTGCATATAGGGATTTTTCAATAGTTCAGTAATACACGTACAAACACCACTACCAACATACACACATTTAAAGTGAATGAATATACGAGCCAGGACAAGCTTTGAAAATTTTACAGGAGCATGTTTTATTGGCATGAAGCCAAAGGTACTCGTAAATAAATTTCCTGCAGTGCAGCATTCACTGCCTACGAAATATACGATATGCATGAGATTGGCAAAGTGGATCTTCAATTGAAATCTGGAAATTGTGAATGAATATGTATATTGCTTGTGACATTTGCGGCTATTGTTTATGAAAATAAGAGAAATTTTCCATATTAAAACCATTGGTATTATGAAGCTGCCAAATTCTAAATGCAATTAGTGTAAAAATTAGTTAATTAAAAAAATTAAAGTTAATTAAAAGGATTTCAAGTCCGTAAATATAATAAACAAGCAACAGAATCGACAGCATCACCCGTTACAGCTGATCCCGCATTTAATTTAAGCAGTGTAGTAGGATAAAATACACTCTTAAAGCACTAGCAGGTATCACACACGTTCATTTAAATCGTAGATAGTCTTTTTTGCTCTTAAACTAAGTCAATTTCACTCTCAATTTGATTGTATTGTATTAACCAAAAGGATTATCTTCAATTAGTCTCATCCCATTGATTTGGTGTACCACACAAAATCCGAATTTAATGAGCAAAACCCATAATAATCCGTATCTGACTGATACCCATCTGCTGCAAACTGAAACTTGTTTCGAAGTTTCCCACATACACAGATAAGTTTTGTTTGTTTAGACAAGAAAATTATTTAGCAATGATGTCTGTCCAAGTTTTGCCAAAGCTGTTACTGGTGATAATATGAATCAATAGACGTTCTACGTAGATATGCATGCAAATTGTTACAGGGAGGTAGTAATCGATGAATTTACTTGCTATTATTACTATACAACCTTCGTGTATGTCGGAAGTAAGTGTTCACTTTGTTAATTCAAACAGAGCACTATACAACATGTAAATTATGTGTGCTTTAAGGAAATAATCGTTGATTGATTTTAAAAGAAAAGGTTCTTCTAAATTGAGCCGTGAGGGACTTTGAAAAAAAAACGAACAAACGGTTACGGTTACGTGTAATGGACTGATGCTGATTTCTTTTTTTTAGTTAGCAATAACTTTATAAACAAAATAATTCCCCTAGTCAAAAATAAAGCCTTTTTCTCGTAAAAGGCGATGGACTACCCCAAATGTGTTTCGAGAAGGATGTCGGTGATTAGCGAATCGCTGAGCTTGCAGTATTGCATCTTGCCTCGCCATAAATAAGATACATATCTGCATACTCTTTGAAAGTAATTTCAACAATTTTACACAGATAAACCCCAAACTTTCCAAATGTCGAGCACATTAGCTGAGATTTCGACTTAAATTAAATTGTCAACAACATCTTCATGCGCGCTACGAGAAGAGTGAAATAAAACAATGTGTATGCGTCACTTGAATCATTGGTGGAGATTGGCGTCTCACTCAATCATAGATGGAGGTTAGCGTTAACACTGGCCTCAGAAAATTTGATCAGAAATGTATATATAAAAGAAAAGTTATAAATTAGATTTTTAAATTTTCTTCGTATCTTTATCACCAGTAATTTTGTTTAATTACCTTGAACTCTATCTGCCCGTGAACCAGATGGCGCAACTGTTCCCCTACTCTCCAAAACCATGCTTTTATGCGGTCGCTCACCTTCAACACTCTCCTCATTACTGACCAAATATAGAGTTGCAATGGTGGCCAAACACTTCATTTTCATGTTACCGCGTTTAAAATGTTTGTGTTTTGCCGTAAACTCTAGTCCAAGAATTGAAGTTTCCAAACCTGAAATAAAACGATTATAACTTTTTATAGGGTGGCACCTCGGATGGTTGCTTGAACATTGACGTTAGGTACATAGTGGCTCGAATTCGATCCTCATCATTGGGATCCAAAAACCGAAAGAGTACAATAATATAATAGAGGCGGTTGCGTTGTTTGTTGAGCTAGTCTATTAAAAGTAAAAATTCATAGTTGCCATTGGATGTTCTTTACAAAGGTCGTATCTGAATTTACTAAAATTTCGGTTTTTTCCAACATCTCCGGGAGTTTTCGGAATCTTACAACTTTTGCAACGACAAATTGTTCGACTCATAAATGCGCAAGTTTCGAGATCCCAATTTTGAGGCTCGAATTCGAACCACCCTGTACAGAATGTGGTAAAATTGAATAATAGTAGTTTCTAAAAACTAATGGTCTTTCAGAAAATCTGGCCATGTGTACCTTTAGAGGTACGTGGAACAGTCAATTATTGTGATTAGTAAAATTAGTTTGACGGAGGTCTTTGATGAATTCGTCGAATAATTCCCAATGCTAGCGACATGTTCTCAGTTTTGTTTTAGAAAAAAAAATGTACAAATGGTCAAAGCCAAATATGGAACTATATTATTATATTGCTGTGTAATTCCAGATCGAGCTTTAAATAAGGAACAATCCCAGTGGCTCCAGTCTGTTATACAAGGGGTTTCTAAAATAGGTGTAAAAACTTAAAGGTTTTCGAGAAATTCGAGTGTGAAATTTTGGAAAGCTTCTCGTTAGCAAACTATATTTCAATATCAAATTAAACTCAACAACATTAAATAAATTTAACACAGTTAATAGTTAACAAAAATAAGTAATTTTAACAAAATCAATAACAAATTATTTTTCAAAATGTCCAGCATTTACTGCTATACATTTATTCACTTTAAGAGTATACAGTACGCCTTAGTTTTTCTTCTGCAACAATTTCATTAAACGTATTACATATTATTTCCTGCAGTTGCTCGACAGTTTCAATTTGCACTGTATAAACTGAATGTGTTTCACTTGACCCTAGACAGTAAAATCTAAAGGATTTAAGTCAGGAGACCTAGCCGGCCAATTTTTAGGAGCATCATTTCCGTGCCCTATCCACCGTCCTTCAAAATTTTCGTTTAAACACTAACGACACCGTCTACTATAATATGGGCGCCATCAGGCATAAACCATATAGGGGTTCGACGAGCCAAGGGAATATCTTCGAGGAATTGGAAGAGAATTTGCGACAGAAGATTAAAACACATTTCTCCATTTAGATTTCCTGGGAAAATGTGATAACCTAGAAGTTGATTTTCTAATGTTGAAACCATTTACTTTGAAAGAATATAGATAATGAGTTACTTTTCTTGCATAAGGATTTTCATCAGGCTCATTAAGCATGTTGAAAACCCCACTACTGGTAAATGTGGCATCGTCTGTGAATATAATATTAGAAAAAAACAATTGGTTTAGTTCTCTCATAACCAAAAGCCACTGACAAAACTCTAGACGCTGCGGAAAATCTGTTGCTAAAAGATCTAAAGATCTTGGGCTTGGAGGTAGTGATAAGTGTACAGTTGTTGTTCTTTTGCAATCCGCCATACAACTGAATTCGAAATTTGAGTTTGTTGTGCAAGTCGTCTTGTGCTAATGTTAGGGTTTTCTTCAAAATGATGTAAAATTTCTTCCTCATTTCGTACGTTCCTAACGGTTCTATTTCTTCCTCTATCAGATGTCTTAAATTGTAGCGTTCCAGTTTCTCGTAAACGCCGTTTAGGTAAAAATAAAAAACTTTAATTAACGTATCAAAAACAATTTAAAAGGATAACGACGAATTACATACGAAAAAACCCTGATTTTAACAAATTTAATAAATGTCATCAATCATTACAAAAGTAAATAATATTTTTAGAGATGTATACTGTATGCAGTAAATTTCGCAAATATTTCAAAAAAGTCGTCCTGAGGCAGTCATTTTTAACACCCTGTATCTTTGTAAATAAGAACTTTTCGAAGAATTACAATTTAGGTTTTTTTCATGATTAGACATCTTCAATTCGCTCACAAATTTTTACCACCTATTTTGGAAACGCCTTGTATAATAACAACTATTCACGGACATACTGTATATACACGTAACAAATATTTTAGGTGTTTGTAAATTATGAATAATATGAAGTACACAAAGAAAATCTCAGCTTTCTCAGAATTAAATAACGAAACAAATCATTCTGTCTCCAGTAACCACTTTCCAGAGAGCGAGAGACAATATAACTGTAATTTTTCTTACCTTCACGACCAGTTACAACAATTTCAGGTCCTCGTAAATATTTTGGATCAACAGGTTCCCCATTGATCATCCAATTCAGCTGAGCGGCTGGTTTGGAACGCCCAGAAGTGCAATTCACACGAACAGTGTCGCCAACTTGATAGCGTGGTTTACCACCAGTAATTTTCGGTCCTTCTTCTGGCAAAGCTGGAAAAGGAACATGGTATCATTTTACTTACTATATAAAACATACACTAAAAAAAATAGGTAAACGTACTTTAACTTTATGAGAACTAATAATAATTATAACTATATATCTGAATAACACTTGTTTTTTTTTTACAAATCAAAGTTCCATTAAATTATGTATTATTTATTTTAGCCCTTTTTGTAATAATATAATATTAATACTTTTATTAGCCATTAAGAATACAAAATTTGTACATTGGAAAGTCAAATATTAACTGAAAAATACAACTATAAAAGATAATAAAATTACAATCGTTAAAATATATATGCATATAAATCGTCAATCACGATAAACACCCGAAATACATATTTTGATTAAAAAACTCTACTTACGAGGTTTTGAGTTTTAATATTTACACTTTTTGCAAAAACTTACCAGGTTTTGGAACGAAATATCAAATTTTAAAAACAAAAATCAATTTGTTAACAGTAATAATTAAAGATGTTGTTTAAAAAATTAAAAATCCTAAGTAAGGACGAGACTAAATCCTGTAATTGAAAGTACATTTTTTCTGAACATTTATGAAACTGATCTTAGGTTAATAACGCTAATCAAATGGTCTGTAGTCCTCCGGGATAAGGGTTTTTAGATTAAATTCAACCCATGTGCATCAGCAAACCCTCGTCTTTGCGGAAAAATTACTAACTTTAAATATCAAAACTTCGTAAGTCGAATTAAAAGATTCCTGCATTACTGTCTGGCAAATAAATTTTACGAGGTAGAGGTCCCTAATTTTAATAACGGACCTACGAGCTTTCATAGGCTTAAAGATGATGATGTAAGGCGTTTTTGTATATTGAATATGTTTAGTCGTAATTTTTGTCATAGATTTAGTGTATATATGCATAACAAAAACAAGCATACCCAAAGTGCTGAGCCAATCAAACTCTGTATATTATGCGCATGCGTATGATTATTTTTATTTTTGTTTGGCGCCATACCAAACAATAAACATGTATTTTTGTAAATTTGTCCACAATCTGCATCATATTGTTGTTTGTTTTATTTAAAAGAGCAATTTTCATTGTTAATAATCTATCTGTGTCGAGTTTGTTTCATTTGAAACAGAAATTCCATTGCTGGGTAGATATACAGACATTCTTTGTTATTTAATATTTTGTGTTTATTTCTAGCAAAGTTTTTGAGCTGTATCAAGAAATACCTACTAGAAAGGAATCTTCAAAAGACCCTTATACACATTAATATTTTAATTATTTTATTGAAAAACTCATTCCAAAGAAATATCTACTAAATTTCAGTTTCAAAAAAAGTTGAATTCGAATTCAATAGCGCGGCAGGGAAAGTTCCTCCCCAAATGCTCCTTATGTTTAGATCATAGAGATACGCGAATGTTTCGACTTTTTCTATAAAAAGTCCTTCTTTTAAACTCATTTTGCAATCCAACGAAAAAAACAAAGAAAAAGGGGACATACAAAAACGTAAACTTCTATAATATGGCCTTAACTTCTATGTTATTTGGCCAGGGGGTTTATTCTAGAGTTGAGAGAAAGATCATTTCATGAGAACGGGTGACGTATTTCGAAAGAACAACGAAATCTGCTTATTCTTGACAGTATTGGGGGTTAGGGGTTATGTTTGTTATTTTGAATTATTTATGCTAACATTGCTATATGATTTTGTAGAAATGCAATTAAGATAGTTTTTTTTTGTACGTTGTTTGCCAATGTTTTTCGTTTCTTATCTACAGCGTCACCAGTGACTACGGTTTTCTTAATTACTTATTAACAGAAAAACAATATCATGAAAACTTAAATTTTGACATTTCATGACCTAGAAGTCATCAGTTGCTGTCATTAGACTGTCAAAGGTTTGCAATTATTGTAGTTATATAATCAAATGTAAATAAATACCGCAAGAAAGAAAAAACAATAATTCTAATGCCAAAAGTAACAGAAAGTTGAAAGTAAAAAAAAATCGATAGATAATATTAGTCAGCCACCTTAAATGCTACGCCTATGGTTTTTACGTTAAAACACTGCGCCTCATACACAACATAAGTTTCGTCTTTCTACATACGCTCGAATCTGAATATTTGTGAACATTTAATGTGACTATAACACCTTTAAAGAGCTCACTTGAAAATCACTTTTGGATAAGATGAAATATTGCAAACCAACATTTCTAAAATCTGCTGTCTTCGTTTGTTAGTATAGTTTCTAGAACATTTTCAACTGGCTAGAACTTGCAACTTAAATGTTTTGTTGTGTTCTTTAGTTGATCTAGACAAACAAATCATAAAACCATACTTTGTGCTTGTCAAGATGCATTATCAATATTGCATAAAGGAAAATGCCAAAATTGAATTATACCACTTGTATATAGTCTCTAACTTCTCCTGTATTATATATTTTTTGAGAAACTTTCGACGGATGGGGGTTTAACTTCTGTAAACAACGTTTGCTTGTAAAAATTGCGAAACAGTTACAAAACACTTAACGTAAGTGAAATGAAAATAAAAAAAAAAGTTGTAGTTGAACTACTTGCCTGATATATATACAGTCTGGAACAGGCGGTATAAAACAGTGGCGGACGCTCAAGTTAAGTTTTTCTGAAATTATGGCAATAAAAATACCTAAATAATGCTTCGGACATATATTTGCCAAAAATATTCTTATTAGTTTTTGCATTAGCAAGGGTTTTCTTTTTTTTAATTTGGCAGCTCAGTCAATAAGTAGGTATAGTTTATCCAAAGCTAATTTAAAATATATAAATTTAACGATTCTACCTGGGCTATCCGTTCCCATGCCTCTTTACATTATAAAAGGGCATCGAATGCAGCGTTTTTTAATACATTTCTCCCGCGTATATACGAAGTATAATAAATTATGCCTGCCAAAGGATATCGACAGTAAAGAAAAGAATTTGCAAATAAATATTTGAATAAAACAAATAATCTAAATATAATCAGATGGACATCATAATATGGTATGGCGAAGACTTAATGTGGAATTTAAACAAGAAGATTTGTATCCGACAGTAAAACACGGTGTCAGAATATTGTAGTCATGATTATTATGTATTATTATAAGAAGATCTATCAAATTTGATAATATTTTTTAATAAAACCTCAAGTGGATGAAACTTTTTGCCGTCACTGTATCAGACAAGGCTTATACAGGGTGGTCCAACTTTTATCTGCATAAATTTCAGCATCGATAGATAATCGACAAATAATGTGAGTTTGGTTAATAAACTATGTGCGAAAAATGCTTCGTTACGAAGTTACAGGGTGTTGAAATTTAAGAAATAATTTCTAATTTTATTAATATCTTTATAACCAATTGAGATATTTCAATGAAATTTGGCACGTGTGGAGAGGTAATCTAGCTTCATTTTTTCATGTAATAATATTATTTTTATTTCCACCAGTGGCGTGCGTACGGCTACCGATTGCGACATTTTTAATGAAAAAACAGATATGCCACTGGTTTATCTCAAAATAAAAACCATAGTTGCAATTCTTGTTCAATTTAAAAGAAAAAAGTACTCTTGCCTTTTTTTCGTATGACGCAACATTTTTGAGTACAAAAATACAAATCGTCTAAATTAAATGTATTGAAAACGAACATAAAAATAACATATAATAATGCCGCGGCTATTTAGTAACCAAGAATACGGTTTTTGCGAAGAAAATGCAGTAGTATCCGCAAGGGAGTATGCACGCAGATTCCCTAATAGGCGTCATCCAACGAGAGAAGTTTTCTCTCAAGGTCACCGGGCATTTCGAGAACGAGGTTTAAATACTACTTTTAACATAAAAAACAATAGACAGCGCCCTAGAAGAAACAATTTGGCGGATGAAAGGCGTATTTTAAGAACGGTTGATCGAAATTCACGAAGAACTGCTGTCATGCTTAACATATCAAGGTCAACCATTCTTAAGTCACTTCATAAAGATGTATTGCCTGAGGACTATGTTAAAAGGCATAACTATTGCAAATGGTTATTGAATAAAGTTCAAGTAGATAGAGATTTCCTGCATAAGGTTTGCTGGACTGATGAAGCTTCATTTACAAGAACTGATATAACGAATTACCACAACTTTCATATTTGGTCACAACACACTCCATACCAAGTGCGAGCGAAAAAGTTTTAACACCAATTCAGTGTGAACGTGTGGCTAGGAGTAATATCCAATACTATTCTTTTTACCAGCTAGGCTCTCAGCACAATTATTTTTAGACTTTTTACAGAATAATTTAAATGATTTAATGCATGACGTGCCACTTCATTTACGTGCGAATGGTTGGTTTCAAATGGATGGAGCACCAGCACATTTCGGGCGGAATGTGAGAAACTAGATAACAGAGCATTACGGAAATCAATGGATTAGCCGTTTTCTTAAAGAAGTGGAAAATAACCATGAGGGACCTATATCTTGACCCCCAAGGTCGCTTGAATTGACTCCACTTGATTTCTTTATTTGCGGCCACCTAAAAGAAAAAGTGTATAGGGTGTCGGTCAGAAAACGCGAAGAATTAGTCTTAAAAATTCAAGAAGCTTGTGATGAGTTGCATCGTAACAATTACATTCTATCGGCCGCAATTAATAACATCACCAGAAGATGCCAATTGTGTATTGGAAAGGACGATAGTCATTTTGAACAGTTTCTGTAAAAAAAAAAACTGGAAAATCTGTTAAAACGTGTAATGATATGATATTTTTATGTTGATTTTCAATACATTTTTTTACTCGAAAATGTTGCGTCATACGAAAAAAAGCCAGGATTACTTTTTTTTTTAAATTGAATAAGAATTGCAGATATAATTTTTATTTTGAGATAAACCAGTGGCGTATTGGTTTTTTCATTAAAAATATTGCAATCGGTAGCCGTACGCACGCCACTGCTGGAAATAAAAATAATGTTATTACATGAAAAAATGAAGCTAGATTACCTCTCCACACGTGCCAAATTTCATTGAAATATCTCAATTGGTTATAAAGATATTAATAAAATTCGAGTTTGTTTCTTAAATTTCAACACTCTGTAACTTTGTAACGAAGCATTTTTGGCACATAGTTTATTAACCAAACTCACATTATTTGTCGATTATCTATCGATTCTAAAATTTATGCAGGTAAAAGTTGGACCACCCTGTATACGACACAGTAACGACACGAGCGGAACACGTTGGGAGTTTAAGCATCAAGGTTTATATGTACAAAGCCAGCGTCTTCTTTTAAATATTTATCATCAGTTAAGATCTGAAGATAATGAAGTGACGAATACACATATTATAAAATTTTTACGTACTATAGAAAATATCACTGACTAAGTGAGTAAAACTTGTTGTTAGTTTATAATATCAGAAGCATATTATTAATAAATGTATCTACTTATATGCATAACAAGTATTAATAATAGTATTAATTATTATAATGGTATGTTCCTTGCTGTTCGAACATGGACTAGGAACGTGTGCATCTATGTCTAAACTTCAAATAACAAAAACAGTCTTTTTCAGCGTAGGTTTATATGTTGCTGTGTTGGAGCGGCAAGAAAAAATACAGTATACTTTTATACAAATGTCATCGACGCTACAATCGGAGATGCGTCGCCATCCTGAAAATATTTTAGATTGACTTTGGTCAGCTGCAAAATTTGCAAAATAATTCTATGTTCCCTTTTTGAGATATCAATTGGGGGGTTTGATAAACTATGACCTCATAATCTATAGTGTCCTCCTGTCTTGAGTAAATTGAACTGTATCTGAAGTTACAACTCTCCATCAAGTTCTAGAGCCCTTATAAACTTCAGTAGCTTGGCTGATTTCAGGGACAATACGTCTCCATTGTTTACGATTGCATGCCCCAAGTGTTCCTTGCGCTATGGACCCTGATAGCGACGCATTCTGTTACTAGGTGATCAGGAGTGTCTTCCTCATCCCTATAGAATCTGCATTCGTCGCTCTCGTCTAGGCCTAATCTAACCATTTGTTTCCTAAAGCGACAATGTCCTTAGAGAAATCCTTTAAGTATACGTAGCCTGTTGTTCCTGAGATCCATACAGATTTTGGATCTTTCATGACTGAGAGTTCCAAGGAATTTCTTGGAGTTTATCAGTCCAGGAAGATTTCGCCAGAATAGGTACTGCCCTGTCTGTTTCCTCCTTAATTCTGAACTCCTCTTTGTAGTTGGGGTTTTCCTAAGCCGCAAAACGGTTCAGGCTCTCAAACGAGGTTGACACACCCTTTTTTGCTAACTTATTGTCTTTTTCGTTTCCACTGATACCAGAATATCGGGTTATCCAAACAATGGAAATTCTGAGACTAAATTTCCGATGACCCATTTAGTGCATATTTGGAATTTGCTTTTCTTAATTTCATTGCAGCCGAAGGTCGTAGACGGCTGCATATAATTTATCTAGGTATCCATCTAAACTATTTTTATGTTTGCACTACTTCCGGCTATAGCGGAAGGTGATATCAACATCCTTATTTCAAATAGA
Source organism: Apoderus coryli (assembly GCA_911728435.2). Taxonomy (NCBI): domain Eukaryota; kingdom Metazoa; phylum Arthropoda; class Insecta; order Coleoptera; family Attelabidae; genus Apoderus; species Apoderus coryli. The sequence goes on along the minus strand of OU452209.1, from coordinate 12,364,251 downwards.
AAACTATTCCTGATTTTGGAATATTTTATCTCACTTCCCTATAGCTATCTTCAACTGTTTTGTAACAAAGACCTTAGACTGACTTTTCTTGGCCCAAGATTTATTTGGATTTAGTTCCAAATCATGCTTCGTGGCAGCTATTTCCTGTGCAGCCTCAATAGACTTAAATAATATATAGATTTGCGTATCATCAGCATACTACTGTTGTAAATACTTTCTGTAAACAAAGGTGTCTCAAATATTATAGAACCTTGTGGACTCCCCTATCAATCACCAAATAAGTGAAGACTCTATTTCCATAACTAATATCTTGCATTTTCTCATCAAGATAATTATAAAACAAGTTTAATCAAAGGTTGCAAAGCCCAATCCATGGGATGGTAAGAAAGGAGGTGGGGGCCGGTAATCATTAGACTGCGATTGTTGATAGGAACTATACCTACCCACTGATCGGGGACATACAAAAATTAGGGCATGTATTGCGGAAGGCATCTTAGAGCACATCAAACCAAAAAAGCCCAATCCATCCCATTAATCTGTGTGTTGTCATGCAAAAGCCTTTGAGAAATAAACCAAAATGGGAACAGTTAGTTTGGAATTACAATCTCAGACAAATTAGATTTCATGGCGGATCTATTTTGGAAAAAACAACGAAAATATACATTAAAAATGTTTTTGACATGATTCACATAACTTACTTAGAGGGACAATTCAATATATTCTGACAATCCCCTTGATATGGGACGAAACTGATTAAGTTCAACTAAATAAAAATAAGATATTTAGTTCATGAAATTAAAATTCCTGTAACAATTAATTGTACGCGAACCAAGAACAATAAAAAATCTTTTTACAGATTAAATGCCCAAGCCTTTATCGATACTTCTCTAATAAAATGATACAGAAATTAGATTTTAACGAACAGAATCAGGCTTCTCCAATCCGAATAATCACTTACAAAGAAATGGTGTGCGAAAAAACTTTTTATTTCTACCGACTGTTAACTCAAATTGCTGTCGGCCAATCAGCAATGTATCTCGTTAAGTTTTGTTGTTTTTGTTTTGCTGTTGAACCCCGCTTTGATGTAATGAAAATGAAACAGTACAAAACAAGGAAGAAAGCTTTCGCAGAGTGTTATTTTGGGATTAATCTGAGCGTTAGAGCCTCAAAGGAATTTATACGTTTTGTGAACATTGGCGTTAAGAATTAATTTGTAGTTATAAATTGTTAAATGGCTCGTTCTCTATGTCGTTGTTTAACATAAATTACAGAAAGACAGCATAAAATAAATTGTCTTTACTACAAACCAAATATTAAAAAAATATTCATTATTATCTAGTCAGAACATACATTTATAAATATAAATTGATTGTCACTGAAACTTAATTGTGTTTTTATATAATTGTACTGTACTTTTCCAAAAACTTCAAAAAAATGTGTAAATACAGGGATATCCAAATTAAGTGTCCACTACTTTGTCGTCCTTATGAAGAAGTGCGAATTATGAAGTACATAATATAGCTTTGAGAAATCGTTGTTGGGAAATATTTTTTTAAGACTTATTGCGAGTGGTTTTTTGCCATTTTTAACCTTAGGGCACAGTCTTCATAGAAATAAGCCTCTACATAGCGAAAAAACTGAGTTATTCGAAAAAAATTTAAGCGCATTTGGCCCATTCAAAATAATACGACTGTGCAAAAGAAAAGGAGTCTTTCTAATTATAAGTAAGTCGTAATGTTTGATAAATTGTTTTTTACTTTGTTCCACATTGTTAAAACTAAATAATGAAAAATTAAAAGGATTTCATGTCCGTAAATATAATAAATGAAAATAATTTTGTGGCAAAGCGGACTAAAATGTTGGTTTTACCTACACAAGGAATTTTGTTTAATTTAGCAGGGCCCCAGTCTAATTCAATAGAACCAGACCGAGGCATGGGTCGACAGATACTGACGAATTCGTTTCGCTCTTGTTATGAGCTCGTCAGAGTACCATAGTCGTTGCCCATCACAAATATCGGCCTGCATTTAAGCACAATAGGATACACAACAGTAGACACATGTAAACACATATCATCTACATGTACATAGTAATGCATATCCTATACCATGCAGAGGCCGAACAAACTCAATGTATAGGTAAAACCAGTCGTATAAATAGAGATAAATATAAATAAAAATAGTATGAACACAAAACGCTAGCAGGAGACCATTTTATCCTTCTGCCAGCATCTCCCAAATATTTGGGTTTCAGCAATGCTCGGACGGTGGTCTCCAAGCGTTCTGCCGTCGATGTTTAATGCCAAATAATGAAAAATTAAAAGGATTTCATGTCCGTAAATATAATAAATGAAAATAATTTTGTGGCAAAGCGGACTAAAATGTTGGTTTTACCTACACAAGGAATTTTGTAGGAATTTACGGACATGAAATCCTTTTAATTTTTCATTATTTGGCATTAAACATCGACGGCAGAACGCTTGGAGACCACCGTCCGAGCATTGCTGAAACCCAAATATTTGGGAGATGCTGGCAGAAGGATAAAATGGTCTCCTGCTAGCGTTTTGTGTTCATACTATTTTTATTTATATTTATCTCTATTTATACGACTGGTTTTACCTATACATTGAGTTTGTTCGGCCTCTGCATGGTATAGGATATGCATTACTATGTACATGTAGATGATATGTGTTTACATGTGTCTACTGTTGTGTATCCTATTGTGCTTAAATGCAGGCCGATATTTGTGATGGGCAACGACTATGGTACTCTGACGAGCTCATAACAAGAGCGAAACGAATTCGTCAGTATCTGTCGACCCATGCCTCGGTCTGGTTCTATTGAATTAGACTGGGGCCCTGCTAAATTAAACAAAATTCCTTGTGTAGGTAAAACCAACATTTTAGTCCGCTTTGCCACAAAATTATTTTCATTTATTATATTTACGGACATGAAATCCTTTTCATTTTTCATTATTTGGCATTAAACATCGACGGCAGAACGCTTGGAGACCACCGTCCGAGCATTGCTGAAACCCAAATATTTGGGAGATGCTGGCAGAAGGATAAAATGGTCTCCTGCTAGCGTTTTGTGTTCATACTATTTTTATTTATATTTATCTCTATTTATACGACTGGTTTTACCTATACATTGAGTTTGTTCGGCCTCTGCATGGTATAGGATATGCATTACTATGTACATGTAGATGATATGTGTTTACATGTGTCTACTGTTGTGTATCCTATTGTGCTTAAATGCAGGCCGATATTTGTGATGGGCAACGACTATGGTACTCTGACGAGCTCATAACAAGAGCGAAACGAATTCGTCAGTATCTGTCGACCCATGCCTCGGTCTGGTTCTATTGAATTAGACTGGGGCCCTGCTAAATTAAACAAAATTCCTTGTGTAGGTAAAACCAACATTTTAGTCCGCTTTGCCACAAAATTATTTTCATTGTTAAAACTGTTTTATTGTTTGGTTATTGTTTTTTATTTTATTTCTTAATTTATGAATAAACATTTCCCTGACTTGTTCATTTCATTTCGATTAAAATAATTAGACACATGAGTTTTCCTCAAACAAATAAGAAAACTAGGTTATTACAAACATTTTTTATCTGTTTTCTGTCTATTACGTGGGAAAAAGTTACCTACAGGGTGAATTATTGGGATGAACCAGATATGCCACATTTTTAAATGCGGCCCTGTAAATCAATTTAAATTATGGTATTTACCATACTGTAGCACAGTGTGTGTCGTTTCTGTCTATTTTGAAGATTTCTTTTTAATAACTAAACATTATTATACAGTAACATACTTCATTATTGCCAATTTTCAATTTGGCTCTAAAATGAATCTTTAATTGGAAATGTGAGGTGAGTGTAACAAAAAATTCAAATACCCAGGTCTAACTGTCTATTTATGCTCTCTGAAAAAATTATATCAGATTTCTCAAAAATCATATACAGGGTGAAGTGTTGAATATGAAGCAGTCCCACAAGTTTTCTTGAAGACGGACCTGGATTTTCTCAATTCTGAATATGTCAGTTAGTTGCCTGGTACCAATACACACTTTTATAAAAAAATTAGATAAATTGACTTAATCATTGAAAAGATATGACGAAACATTGTTTTGGTGAATATCCATAATTCACCCTGTATATTAATAATGAAAATAAGGAGACAGTTTTTAATGGTAATTTGATGATCCCCTAATGTGCCTCTACTTATGGTAGAAGTATGTACAGTTCCTCGTGACTCACCCTCTATGCTAAAAATATAAGCGAATAGTCTGCAGATTATCATGAAGATGAACAACTTCATGATCATTAGATCCACATATCTATTCATAGTCCTAAATTTTGTTATATATATTTATCGCCTTTAAAAATTGAACTGTATTAAGTATATTTCTCTTTTCTATTAGGTTTCCTCTACGATTGTTTTTAATGTTATGAGTGTTTCTTTCTTGTAAATAAAGAGGACAATCAACGATTATGTGTTCAACACTCAATGCAACATTACATTCTCTACATATGGTTGCATCATCTCTACTCAATAGATACTGGTGGGTAATTGCCGTGTGTCCTATCCGCAGCCTATATGCAATTTTACCATACATTCCCTAGGCAGGTGCAAAGGTAAGTAGGATGTTGTGACTATCGGCTTAATTTTTTTCAATTTTGTATGTTTTTCATTCCAATCAGTCTGCCATTTCTCGTTTATTTTGTAAAAATGCTCAAACATCACTGGATTTGTTGTAGTAGACATCTATTTCATTCTTTTCAGTAGCATCTTTAGCAATTTTATCTACTTTTTCATTTCCAGGGATTCCCGCATAACCCGAGGTCCAAAGAAAAATTATGTTTGAATTTTTCTCATTCAGATGTTTCAAAAGACAAAGTATTCTTTGGGTCAACTATCAAACATTCTGAGTAATTCTATCATTGCTATGTACAACGCACCTTATCATTCCAGATTGTCCATTAAAATTCTTAATACTAATACCAGGAAACAAGATATTATTAGAAATGGGCTTAACAAAACAAGACTTATATTCCGAGAGTTTGTCTATCAACCACTGTACTTTCTACTTGTTTGGTTAAACAAGCCCATTTCAAATATAGGCGGTCCCGCTTAAGGGAGTATCGATGCGTCTATGTGTTAGTAGTTGTGCTTTATGGGATCAGTGACCTCCCAGGCAGCCGATATAGGAACTGTTGTTCACTCGGCGTACTACCAACGAAAACTAGATGTCGCCAAACACATCCTTTTACAAGATATTATTAATTTTATGACAGAGAAACCATTAGGTATTCCTAAAACAAAGTCGACACAGAATTACTTGATACAATAAAATCATTTAATTTCAATGAAGAAGATGCAATAGACCACATTTGCATAACTCAATGATGAAATTATTCAAACACCAAATATATGTTTATATAATTTTGCTTTTATTTTCGCTAAAAAAATAATGATACGCCCATGCCAAACTGATAGATTTATGCCGCCGAAAGCTTTTTTACAATTTCAATTGAGACTATAACGACTTCACGTGTTAGGTATGTGACATGTAGCATTTTCTCCTGCCTTAATTTTGTATAACCATAACCACACCTCCACCAAAAGCAAAGGCGCATAATGTAAAATTCAGCCATATAGGTACATATATTCCTATCTTTTACCCACATGTATTATAGTGTTCGAAATTTTAATGTTTCAACACCCCATAAAATATTTAATCTCCACAGGTCCTCAGCTGCTACGCACTGGATTTTTTATTGTTAAATCGATACAAGAGACCTACTTACTCGAACAACTTCCTTACATGATGCGGTGTGAACTACAAAAGCACTGCAGATAATATACAGTGTTGGTCAATAGGTGTGGAACGATAATTGTTTTTTTTTCGCAATCAAGCTGACATAGATGTCAAAATTTGCCTTTAGATAACTGAAATTTATCTGCTAAATTTGAAAGAGTTATCTTCAGGTTCCAATCCTCACCGTACATAAAATATGGAATAATTCGTATTTTTTAGCGCATCTTTAGTGAGTTTTTTTGTTAGACAGTCCAAGGTCGCGGTTGCGAAATTAGTTTGTTTTCGTTAATACAGTGGATGGTGTGGGATGCAATTTATTAAACATAATTTGTGCAATGGAGGATTACGTTGAACACCTTTAACTTTCTTTCCGGATTATTGGAAATGTTTACTGTGTCATTCAAAAAAGTTGAATCTTTGTATGTTTTTTCTAGTATTCTAGCATCTAGAACAAGAAGAGTTGATCCAATGGTTAAAACATTGTATATGTGTGTGACTATTATTTTTCCACAATAAACTATTTCGTTTTATATTTCAAAATATATTTATACTATTGTTTAATATGGAAAATGTAATATAATAATTCGTTTTTTACAATAAACTTCCTCAAAAACTAATAGAGTATAAAAAAGTTGAGTTTATTTACAAATTTCTATAAAATTCCATCACTCAGTGAAAAAAAATCTGAAGAAGGTCAGCCTTCATGGTTTGAGGGATATAAATCGGACAGAGCGTTTTCTCAAAAGATTCGTATCTAAAGCCCCTGATATTTGGTAGTATTCTATTCACATCCAGGAGATTGACACATGTTCTGGAACATCTTATATACAATGGAAAACATGTCATGGCTAGGTTAACAATGTTAAATTGTTAAGGAAGCGATCTGGTATTATACACACAAATTCCTTTTATAATTTTCATTAAATTTAGAGTTGGAGTAGAAACTGTTTCCTTTTATTTTTCTTTCGCTTTTAATACAATATATTTTCATACATTTTGCTTCACTATCGGGAAGGAAATGCCAGCTCGAGACAGAGAGATTGTTCTAATGCAGAGCCAGGGTGTAAATCACTGCATCTAACTGTTCGGCCCATTTGCTGTTATTAAGGAAGTTATGTACCGAAAAGCTATATTTAAACTTAAAGAGATAATATATATATATACGTGGCACAAAGACGCGACGGTTTCACTTGCTGATACAAAACCGACTAGTTAAACAGTCTCAATCTGTATTTCGTTCTGCCTTTTGTATCTTATATAACGAATGGAGTATATAAATTTCATACAGGGTGTCCGGAAAAAGGAGGTCAATCCGTTAACCACAGATTCCGTGAGCAAAAATAATATGAGTTTTAAGATGTAATTTTTCATTTTAACCCTCCATGTTCGATATACAGAGCGTCAAAGTTGAAAATTTAAAACCAATATTTTTAAATAATTCTAGTATTTATTGAGATATTAGATTCAAACTTAGTGTGTTGTGTGTATATTAATTAGTATGATTTGAAGAAATGCTAAAAATGAATCACCAGTCAAACTCCCTGGTAAAATTACAGGACCCAAAAAGAAATTATCCACAACACCAACCCACACGTTGACTTTAAAGTTTACTTGATGATGTGTCTCTACTACGGCATTGCGCATATCCACCTACATAGCCTAGATCTCAGGTCAAGGTCTTGAGGCAGCAGAGATTGTACTTCTTGAATGTGGTAGGGGTAAAGCTGCTGTCTTTTTAAAATCTGGTGTACTTCAGATTCCTCAATATTTTCAGTCTGTCGGGCAAGAACTCTGGTACTAATATTTGGTGTCTCCTCGATGCTTGTTAAAATACTCTCCTCCTTTTCCGGTTGAATTAGAAGGGGTCGACCGCAGTTCCCTTTACGGTCTTCCCTAAAACTTCCACTGTGCCTTAGTCGCCTAACTAAATTTAAAAAATACCTTCGTCTTGGATGAATTCGATTAGGGAGTTTTTCTGCGTACCGCCTAGCGGCTAAACTAGCATTAGAGTTATACACAAATGACCGTGTAAAATGGTAAAAACACTACCATCTGATATCTCTACAATATCAGCTAGCTCGTACACCTTCTGTTTGCGACCGTTCATAACCAATTTGTGAATTGTTTTGCTTTTTCTGGAATAACAGCCTCATCTCGGCGTCCACTGCTCTCTGCATCATTTGTGCTGGTACGACCACGTTTAAATTCAGGAATCTACTCTTTTCTCGATGGAGCAGAGTTCAGTTAATTTTTATCAAGCCATTGTTTGGTTATCACTGTATTTTTTTTTTTCATCAAAACTTGATATTCACTTTTTTCCATTTTTTTTTAATGACAAAAGTTCCTTCACACAAAATGTTATAACTCACGATTCAATAGCCAGATTGCTGTCAAATTTATACACGTATCGTTTGAAAGTGAGTTCTAAATAAAAATCATTTGGAGAAAATTCTAGTAACGCCATCTATGTTTTATCCTATGGCCTTTTTGAATGACCTAATAGAGTAAATTTATATACAATTCTTAAATTTTTCAATAATTTGTTTAACGCATATTATGATGGTATCCGTTTCTGAGGCAAGCGATTGGCAAATGTGTCACAGGTTTTGGATACTACTTTATCACATTATCCATAAATAATAAATAAATTTAAATAATGTTCATGTGTATAATTTAAAGGCCTCCGGCAACAAAAAGAATAGAAGAAATTCTCTGGACAAATGGAATAAATATATAATCTCAGTTTTATCAAACTCGTTCAAAAACCCTTAAAAGCTCAAATATAAGCATCAAAATTATAGATAAAGCTTTCTGCTTCTTGTCTTAGATGTTGTTCATTCGAGTATCGTTCTACTTTTTAAATTGCCTCACTATATACAACATAAATATATCGATAGGGGAGCAAATGGAGCATGTAAGGTGTAGACGTTGAGGTATTGTTTCTAACAGCACTACAGAGTGATCAATATGTTATTTCCGCTAAACATGAAACATCGTCGGCTTTAAAAGGTTGAACAGGATCGTATTAATTTTGAAAGCAATGAGCTCTATTTTGGAATAAAATTATTATTAACAACTAATGGTTGATAATTGGTCACCTGAGTCTCCAGATTTGACTCCTGTGGCACCGTATATAAACAAGAATTGTAGGATTAATTGCCGAGTCGCCTTTAATGTTCTTTGTAAAGCATTACCCTCCAGTATGACGACGTTTTTTGTACCTCTGTTGACTACAACACACGCATTTTGTGATATACGAGTTAGCCAATACAAACAATAGGTTAATAATTCTAAAGAAAAATAATAAACAAAATGCACGCAATAGACTCTAGCAAGAATTGTACAGTTATCGAAGCGGAGACACCCTGTATTTGACAACGACCGCGGACCGACTGCCTAGCTGATCGCGGACCCAAATCTCGTCGGCATCGAACATGCTTTTTATTTCAATTATTTCAAAAATCTTTTGAGAATAGAAATAAAATTTTACTTTGTATTAACTTATTACATTGTAGTTAATATCGCAAATTGCTGTATCTTACAACTAATTTGTCAATTTAAACAATTTAAAACAATATAAAGGTTTTGAAGGTGTCTTGACAATATTAAGAAAGATCGCCCTGTAACTGAAACATATGGTTATCCTCTCCAATATAATATATGCATTTATATTTTCGACGAAAATGCCTTTTCTAGGTACTAATTCTTTTATCACATTGGAAAAGGCACTAGAGATAATAAGTTTATTATTTCCAGATTTTGTATAATAGTCGCAATAGATAAGAACTTAAAACTTTTAGAAACATTTGGTAACAGTCTGTTTAAAATAGTCACAAAATATTAGATTCTCAGATTCATTAGGTGTTTATAATATCCCTATAAAAACTAAGAGAAAATATCACAAACTACCCAAATACATATACAGGGTAAGCCAAAAGTATATTCCATTGCCAGTGTGTCTTTGTTTTCTTACACACCCACCGTATTCTCCAGATTTAGTCCCCGGCGACTTTTTCCTGTTTTCAGCTTGCTTGAAAGAAATTTAAGTCCAATGATGAAGTAATCGCTGAAACTGAGGCCTATTTTGACGACAAAGAGAAATCGTACTATAAAAGTGCTATCGAAAAGTTGTCATAACTTTGTTTGTGTCTTACTTATCTTACGGACTTGTTGAATGACCTGGGGGAAACGTGTGAAACCGCACATTGCCATTGCGATATTCTATCCAAACAGCTTGTGAACAAGATCTAAAGAAAACTAAAGGAAGCCTCTCCCAACTTAAGATCTATGATAAATATGTGTTTACCATTTCAACTTACAATGTAAACAACGGAAAGTTGGTTCTACTATTTATGTCTTTGTATGTTTGTTTTTCTAAAAACTAACTTAAATTTCACTGTTCTTCCCTAGCTCTATAAAATATACTCTATTTTATTATTACCGCAGACTCGTAACTAAAATAGAGGTAATATTCCACTCTACTGGAATGAGCGCTTTTATACAATGCAATGTTGTGAAACAAAAACATTATTTGGTAACGATATTTTGTTTTCCATTTGCAAAATTAATTTTGAGAAAATTCACGGTGTAACTTAGAGTTTAATCAAACTCTTTTATCTTATATTATCAGGGATGGGCCGTGCATGCCTTTGAAAATAAATGACAATGGAACTAGGATTATACAAACTAATTGCGACCAAGCGTAGTACGGACATTTGCTTCGGAGAAATGATGTCAAATCAAATATTATGTACGTGCATTATAAAATGTCTTTATTTTCTAGTTAAAAGACGTTATTAATTATTGTGAACGCGCTAAAAAAGCTAAAAAAATTGAGAAAAAGACGGATATAACCATTTTGAACTTGTTTGAGACGATTAAGGCAAGTTTGTCTGTCTGTGTGTCTGTATGTATTCTTCCACGATAGCGCCTAAACGCTTTAACCCAGGGATTCCCAAACTTATTTGGTCTAATGCCCACTTTGAGAATAAATTATTTTTTAGCGCCCCCCTCTTTTCACCTACCTAAAAACCACCATAACTTCAAATTAAATTAATTAATTATTGTGAGCTATGTTAGCGGACATTAAACATTCATTCTATACGAGACTTAACTCTTACGGGCTGCTACACCTGCCAATGAGAATTATTATTGAAGCGCAACTTTATAGTATTCAAATAAAACAAACATAATCGATTCTTATATAAAAACTAATGTGAAGGATGAATCTGATTAATAAGTTTGTGGATATTAGGTTCCAATTTACTCAAGAACAGCATCTTGCTAGACTCACCCTGTATATAACATAAAGTAATAATTGACAATTAACAAATTCTTTATTTCGCTCAACACTAAAAACTGCCTTTATATTTTATTCAAGTGTAATTCGGTTGTTTTCTTATTTTCGTTGCTCTAATAAATTGAAACGTTTCTACCAATCCATTAATTTCACTTTATCGTCTTTAATTTTGCTGGCGGAGTGCCCCATTGTCGGCACCTTTTTGAGTAGGCATGACAAGAATGAGAGAGCCCGTTATTTTATGGCAAAAATAAATTGCCACAAATAGATTCAATGCGGTTAAGAGATGACTTATTAAAATTAAAGGGCTGTAAATCGTCGGAATTATACTGTATCAGCGGTATCTTGTGATGAAGTAAATTACTTTGTTTTTGGATTTGTCTACGTTTAAATTAGTTTTAACTGAAAATAACGTCATATAATTAAAGAAAAGAATCGGTTGTGTCCCCTAAAACTTTCCCGACAAGATATATTATAATCTAAAATAATATGAGTGACTTCAAAATGGTTATATCCGTCTTTATCTCATTTTTTTTAGCGCGTTTATATTATATGCCATATTCTAGCTAATTTCAAGCACTATAAGGCTAGGCTCATTAAAATGGCCACGTACCTCTTCATTTTAAACGCTTAAGGGTTGAAAGCCTCGGGACAGGTGGTACACTGTTAAAAATTGGGTGAGAAATACGTAAGATTTGTAGTAAACATACATGTTTTTTTATGTAATATTAGGTAAATCTTAAATATTCGCGAATATTGCCGATAATTTACCCAAATCACGTATCGTAAAAACGCATTACCGAAATGTGTTTCACGATATAATTTGTGTGTATTCAAATCGTATCGAAAATTTTCGTTTTCCCTGCAAATCTACACAACTTTTAGTACTATTCCGTGGCTCCTAGTAATATTGCGACACTTTTGTAAAAACATCCTTACAGCGCAAGCGTAACAGGCATGCGAGTATATACAGCAGCTATTTACCCTTTACAATTTAGCGTTATCAAACAAACAATGCACATTTATTATTTAACAACTGATTTAATAAACCTAAAACACAAATTAAATACAATAAGCTGTGCCCAAAAAGTTAACAAAATATTAGCGGTGTGTATGTGTATAGTATAGTAGGTACCTATTATTAGCTAAATATGGCAGCTCAAACTGAACAAATTTTAAATTCTAACCTAAATCTAGAAAATGTTAAAAAATTATGTTAAATAATTTCTTCCTTAATTTTAAATTTATTTTTTTTTTGTATGACATTTCTAGTACATTTGTTAAAATTCACATTGTATGTGTTTTCGTGCCTAATGTAAGAAACTTCTAAGACTGAATATTTATGTTTTTGTTTGCAAAGTATAATATAGTAGATACATAACATTAGGAAAATATGGCGGCTCAAAATCAACAAATTTTAAATAATTGTAACTGCCTAAAACTTGGGAAAGTTCAAAAATTATGTAAAGCATTTCTGCCTTAATTTTTAATTGCATTTTTTTGTATGACGTTTCTAGTATTTTTGTTAAAATTCGCATTTGATACGTTTTCCAGCCTAATATAAGAAACATCTAAGACTGAATTTACGTGTTTCTTTGTTAAGTATGTGGTACCTATTATTAGGAAAATATGGCAAGAAATTTTAGTTTTTAGTTTAGCATATTTATAGCATTTATATTTTCGTTAAATATTAAAAATCGAGAAAACTAGTAATTCTGTGTTTATATTCAACATATAGGGTAAAGAATTAACATGCATTTATTGAGTTTTTCGCCACTCTTTAAACCAAATATAAACTGGGAAAGTAAAGAAAAATTTTTAAGTTGTGAAAACCACTGTAACCTAAAAGGAGAAATATTTAGGCTGCAGTGATTTTTATATAAAACTTAAAAAGTTTTTAATTTTTCTTTACTTTTTCCAGTTTACATTTGGTTTAAAAAGTGGTGAAAAATCCAATAAATGGACGTTAATCATCTTCCGCCACAACAAACTTCCAGATTTTCCACTCAAATTTTTCCACGAGAAGTACAGAGTGCCCTTCGGTTTAGATGTTCGCCATTTTAATTTACCGAATTGGCAGCCGTTTGAATAATTGGTGGTTTTTCTAAATTTTCAATATGACATGATTTATAAAAGAAATACAATAAAATAATAAGTTTTCAACTTTAATTATGTAATATTAAACTTTAATATTTTAATGCATTTTTTTTACATGAAATGGTGAGTTATACTACTAAGTATATAGTTTGGTATAACAGTGCTTCCTTCTTTCTAGACTTTAACATATTCCTCTTTGTCATATAATAATTGATGTTGTAATAACCACTGATGATGAGGCTTGGAGCCTTGAAACATGTCTGGTTTTACTATTGACGCATAGAGCGATTATTAAATTTATTTTGTGGTGTTGACTTTCATTTCACACACAAAAGATCTGACTCCATTTCAGTATGGACAATTTTTCACGTCTACAGAAACTATCTGGGTACATAGATCACCTAAAAATGTTGTACAAATACGGTAAGTATAATGAAATATTCAGATAAAGTTTCTGTAAATTCACATAAATATTCATGAAAGTACAAAAAAATTACGTATAATTACGTTCTTACTGTACAGAAATGGTATTTTTCCCCCATTTTTTATGTAAGAACACTGTAAATTTTAAGTATATTCCACTATTGTTTTACGAGCATTGTACATTTCCGGGCCTTACCGCAAAAATACGTTAAAATATTGGTATTATTTAGACAGCGATTGTGTAAAAGTACACGTAACTAAGCCTACTTTTATGTTGTAATCTTAATCTTATAAGTGTATTTTTACATGACATGCAGCGTAATTTTCATTTGTAATTTTACGATATTGTGTAATTGTACACCAAATTAAGTGTAACTTTAATTTGTAATTTTACCTTAATATTGTATTTTTACACTAAATGTGGCGTAATTTTAAATTGTAATATTTCGATTAATATTGTAGTTGTACAGTCAAGGTGGAAAATTACGTGAGGGAATGGTTGAATAAATATTACAGTTATATTTTACGTAAATTTACTATTCTGTTTTAACAGTGTACTATTATGATATGAAATTGAATCGGTATTATCTAAGACAATTTTCCTCCTACAGATAATAATAATAAGCAAGTTCTTTTATTGCATTTAAAAAATAGAAAAATACAATCAATGTTTAACAAACAAATTTAATTCATATGCAATTGGGCGAGATTCAGTTCAATCCCATGTCAGTGACATGAAATCATCTGTTCAGCTAAGCCATACACTTAAATTTACATAATATAGAAAAGCGTTAAGTACATCACAAAAAAACATACACTACTCCAACACAAAATAAGACCCTGACACACTTACTAAATTTAGACGAAAAAAATAATAAATACAACTTCGTACATAGCCAAAACAATCATTAACGTCAAATAATTTCGTTCTAAAAAATTAGGACGTCAATACATTGCTCAGTTTCCTTCTGAACATAGTCTTACTAGAGCTATTCCTCAAATTATTCGACCAAGAATTCGCGTATATTGAGACGTTATAAGAACATGACCTTTTAAACATTTCTGTTGTATGATTTGGTATATTTAAAGAATTAGGAAAACGTACGTTGATATTGTGAATGTCGTGCGGTACGAAACTTAATAATAATTATGTTGTAAAGATAGGGAGGCAACTTAGTCAGTAGGATGCAAAAATACCTGACGGATGTATGCAGCTGCCGCCTTTCTTGCATATTCATCCAGTTGGTTTTGGACATAGTGTGGCTGATTCTTTCAAATTTTCTTATACCGAAGATGAGTCTCAGGCACGAATTCTGCAGCTTTTGAATACGGTTCCTGTCTATTCAAAACCACAGCCCTATGTGACTTCCGACATGATAGGGCAGATGTTTAAAAGAAACAGAAATGTTTGTTGGGAAAAGAGCTAAATTTTTGTATTCTATCATTATTCACGATTTATCATATTTTCTAATTTATTTTGAAAAAAAGGAATATTTTAGATATTTTCAAAACAAGCGATACAAATTAATGATCCTTTTTTCAAAAATTATGCAATTTAAACAAACCTCTTAATCTAATAAATAATACTAAAACAAAATCTCATGTAAAAAAACGATAAATTTTGATACTGGTGGATATTTCTCCGAAAAATCAACCATTTTCTCATTATTTAACGTTGAATACATCAATACAATATTCGATCTCCTCTAAAATTTCATTTAAATTTGTTTCTATTATAGGAGCGCTCAAGCATGACTGACCAACGCGGTCAAGTTGTTAAATTTCCTGATGAAATCCGTACTATGTTTAAAACTCGTTCAGTGCGCTGCGTTCTATTCATGGTATTCCTGCAGTCCTGTACAGTTCACAGTTCATCACATAATTCCAACATTGGAGCGAGATCGTTGGAGAATAATATTGCCCTTCGGGACAGTGTGTGAGAAAATCCTTTTCTGCGAAATCAACTTGGCGGAAATGCCTTCATCCACACAATGTGTAATTAAGTTAAGAACTAATGCCCAACCACCACAGACAGCGTCGTGTGTTTGTTGATTGGGCTTTTGAGCAGTAGGTAACTTACCGTGCTTTTAGGGATAAAATCATATTCAGGGATGAAGCTCATTTCTGGTTAAGTGTTTTTGTAAACAAGCAAACTTGCCGGACTGGGAAGGTATAATATGTATATATATATATCTATAAACTGTCATTGTCACCTCCGAAATAGATATTATATATTCGTTGTCACTTCATATATAACGATTTCGCCTCCGATTTCGGAAGTCACAAGGTTTTGCCTTGTTTTCGCGTTTTTCGGTGTGTATGGGGGGTAGGGGGCCTAAATCCGAAAATTGTGTTGGAGGTGACAACGCTATTCGCGTACATAGAAAATTTTTTGTTAGTTCGAGTATATATGACTAGCGCTAGTGTCGCGTCCAATATTGTCATCAAGGGTACCATGTCACTTCCATTATATATAGGCATGAAATAGATATGCGTAGTATGTTGTCGCTTCCGAAATTTGGCAATAGCGCCTTGCAACAATCTTATGCACAAAATAAAATAAAAAGTAACTAAGTATATTTCGTTTTCGCGTCACTACTTTGAGATAGATAAGCAGTAGACTTGGTGACGTCCGGTGAGGTACTAAACAAATATTATCACTAGCTCTAACTGTGGATAATTGAAGTAAGGAAAATACTTTTTCTTTAAGTTATAAGAATATAGGTAAAGGTTGGAAGGTAGGATCTTCTTCTTCGACTGCCTATCCACTATTGTTGGATGTTGGCGACCATATTTCCATACATTTCTCTGTCGGTTGCTGTGTGGACCAACTCTCCTATCGTTCTTAACCCCGTCCAATCTCTTATATTTCTTAACCATGACATTTGCTTTCTGCCTATCCCTCGCTTTCCCTCTATTTTTCCTTGTACAATAAGTTGCAGCATTTGATATTTTGAGTTTCTCATTATATGTCCAAAATACGATGTTTTCTTCTTTTTGACATTAAGCATTAACTCACGGTCACTGCAGATTCTTCTTAAAATTTCATCGTTGGTTACTCTGTCTGTCCATGGCACCCTTAGCATTCTACGATACATCCACAATTCAAATGCTTCTATTTTGTTGACGGAAGATGACTTCAATGTCCAGGTCTCTGCGCCGTAGAGCAACACCGACCATACATAACATTTGGCATAACGTAATCTTAGCTTTAATTTAATGTCACGACTAGTTAGCACATTTCTAAATTTAAAAAAGTTATTTCGAGCTGTTTCAATTCTACATTTAATTTCTTTGTCATTATCCCAATCTTCATGCAGCCAGCTACCTAGATATTTATATTGTGCTACACGTTCTAATGTTTGGCCGTCTGCTATTAATCTTGCATTGTTGTATGGGAGCCTTCTTCTGCTTACTATCATGAACTTTGTTTTGTTGCTATTTATTTTAAGACCATAATCCGTACCAACACGAACCAGCTCATCGATCATTTGTTGCAGATCTTCAATATTATCCGCAATTAGGACAGAGTCATCTGCATATCTAACGTTGTTTATATATACCCCATTTACCTTAATTCCAACATTTTTATCTTCCGTGATTTCTTTAAAGATGGTTTCCGAATAAAGATTAAATAGAAGAGGTGATAGTATGCAACCCTGTCTTACGCCTCTACATATGATAATATCTTCAGTTGTAAAGTCATTTGTTTTTATATGAGCAGATTGATGCCAGTACAGACTCTGTATACAACGAATGTCTTTGTCGTCTAAGCCTGCTTTTTTTAATATGTCGATTAGTTTATCATGACTTACTCTGTCAAAGGCCTTTTCAAAGTCCACAAAACATATGAAGACATCCTTCTGAACATCTCTGCAGTTTTGTATGAGCACACGCACACTGAAAAGTGCTTCCCTGGTTCCCATCCCACTTCTAAATCCAAATTGACTATCTGCAATATTGTCCTCACACTTGCGGTAAATTCGGTTGTGTAGGACCCTAAGGAATATTTTAAGGGCATGACTCATTAGACTAATTAAACGGTGGTCTCCGCATTTCTTTGCTTTGCTTTTCTTTGGGAGTGGAATAAACGTGGATTTGAGCCAGTCTGCCGGATAACGACCCTCATTATAAATTTTGTTAAAAATTACTTCTAAAAGAGAAAGATTGTCTTCATCAATAAGTTGGATAATCTCTGCTGGCAAGTCATCAGGGCCAACTGCCTTATTTTTTTTGGCTTGTTTTAAGGCATGACGAATTTCATCCTTTGTTATTTCAGGACCCGTACGAGTTATTACGTTGTTATCTACGTTGTTATCTTTTTCTAAATGTGTTCTTTCATTATCTTGAAAGAGTTCTCTAACGTAGTTCGCCCAATGTCTTGCTTTTTCCTCCTTCTCGATAATAATTTCGTCGTTATTGTTGACAAGTACTGTAGGTGCTCTGGTTTTGTATATTCCAGCAGCCTCTTTAAGTTTACTGTGTTCTCCTTTGGTGTCATGTAAAGCTTGTAGATTTTCTATTGTTTGGCATTCCTCCTTTAGCCAGTTGGCTTTGGCTTTTCGAATTTCTGATCTTATAACATTATTTAATCGTCGATACTCTTGCACATTTAGATTTTTGTAGTGTCTTCTTTCATCCATTAATTGAAGAATACTATCTGTTATCCATTTTTTCTTAGGAGTTGCCTTTCTATATCCTAACTTATTTTGTGCCACCGTATTTAAGGTTACTTTTACTTCTTCCCATAATTGATTGTTGTCCAGTTCTTCCTGTTTGTCTTTAATTTCGTTCAATCTTCGATTAATTTCATTTTGTAGTTCCGTCCTAACTGTATCATTCATAAGATTTTCAGTTGCCAAGGCTTTTTGCTTACAAGATGTGCGTCTTACTAGCGATAGTTTAAGTCTAAATGAAGATAAAAGGAGAACATGATCAGACGGTACATCAGCTCCAGGATAAGTGCAGGCTCTCATAACTGATGTGGAAAATCTTTTATTAACGAGAATAAAATCAATTTGGTTCCGAACTACATTGTCAGGTGTATCTCGTGGGGATTTCCAAGTATAGAGTCGTCTAGGTGGTAAGCAGAACCAGGTATTGGTTATTTTAAAGTTTTCTTCCTGACAAAACTGAACTAGTCTATCGCCACGAACATTGCTCACGCCCAATCCCCAGGGACCGACTATCTCCTCGACCGGTGTACAACCAATTTTTGCGTTGAAGTCACCTAGAATAATGTTGATATCATGTGGCTTCGTAAGGTCCAACAGCGCTTTAATTTCAGCATAAAAACTCTCTACCTCTTCGTCACTTTTATCCAAAGTTGGGGCATAGACTTGTATCAGGTTAATATTTAGAGGTTTTGCCTGTATTTTGATCATCATTGTTCTGTCTGAATATGGAATAAACTCTGTGACACTCCCTGCCATATTCCCATCAATGATCATTCCTACTCCATTTCTATGGTTTCTATCATCGTTACCCGAATAGTAAAAGGTTTTGTCTTGGGTATTGCATTTCCCCGATCCAGGCCATCGGGTTTCACTTATTCCTAAAACTGATATTTTGAGTCTATCCATTTCTTGTACAATATTTGCTAGTTTGCCAGATTCGTACATACTTTGCACGTTCCACGTTCCTATATTAATTTTGACTCCGGGGATTCTTAGCACCCTCGTTTTGCCGGAGACTGAGGGCCTTGTTTTTAGTCTTTCGTCCATATGGTTTTCTTGGGAAAAATTACTTCAGTGGTTTCCCATTGCCTTCTGAAGGGTTTAAAGTTTTCCATCTAGTTTTCGACCGCCCCTAACATGGAGTCAGACGTCGTTTGAAGCCGCTTCAACTTGAAACACAGACGCTTCGTTGTCAGTTTTGGTCCGCGCCGGATATTTTATTTCTCCGGTACCCTCCATATCTGGAGAGCCTGCCCCTATCCGCCACCTGGGGACGCGCCCGATGGAGGACTGACAACCCCACACGGGGAAGGTAGGATGCTAGAAAGAAATTCTATATGCGAAAACATGTGTTGAAATACTTTCATATAACATTCAATATACAGGATAGCATATATAAACAGTGCATCTCAAACTTATATTTTGAAAAAGTTGTAGAATATTGATTTTATAATATTCTATTATTAGTGTCCTTATTTTTAATTTTATTAGAAAAGATTCGTAAGGTAGACGACTCCACAATAGCAACTTCAACTATTTAATAAATGCGGAACGTTTCACAGCTTGATTGTCGCTTTCTCAAGTACTAAGTCAGTCAGAGTGTGTATATCACAGGTATTAGAGTATATCGTTGAAACAATCGAAATTCAAACAGAAACACATATGTAATGTATATTCTTTGTTTGTTCCAATGAAATTCTGTAAGACCTGTGATACACAAAACATTTTGACTGATTTAATTACCTGGGGAAGCGACAATAAAGTGCGAAAGGTTGCGCATTTATTTAATAGTTTTAATTGTCAAATCATCTACACTACGAAATTTCCCAAATAAAATTAATATTTTTCCAACCGAATTTATAATTTTAAGACATTATTATTAACAATGTCAAATGTTTGAAACAACTTTAAGCACTCGATATATATCTACATATAAAGTTTACGTAAATAAATTCTTACAGAAGGAAATTCACAAAGAACACATGATAAAAAAGTAAAAAAAATAGGCCTTTATCTCCATTGGAATCAATCAGCTATGGCACAAATTTTCAAAATAAAGAATAAATAAATAATATTGAGCCTAAAACTGGGCCTGATGAGAATTTTATGCACACCAAAGTATTAGTAGTTATATCTGTTACAATAGAAAAGTGTGTGTGACAAAGATAATGCGGTTACCAAATAACTTTCATTAATTTTTACAGATATTTACATCATCATAATGCATTTTTGCATTTTTAATCTATACACCGGTAATATAATACATTTTTTTAGGAAGTTTGTTACCCAAAAATATTAAAAGATAAAATATTTTCAAGTGATTTTCCAACTTGTTATAAATTTTTAATTATAATTAGATGTACGGGGGCGCTCAATTTTGCACTTGTTTATAATGTACGTTTCAGTACCCTGAGAGGCTTAAGTCGTCGAACTTCTGTTACTATCTCCCGATGTAAGAGTAGAACAATATATTCTCATTGTGGGAGGATAGATAATATTTGTATGTATATTCAAAATAAAGTCTTCTAACTTTTAATGGTAAAAAAATTTTTTTTTTTAAAGGAAAATCACATAACAAAAGTATCTCACAATTAATTAAAATTTAGGTCATAAGAGAGAGATGATGATGAGAGATGAATCTCGAAACATGTTTGGCATTATGGTTATGATTTCGACATATATATGACTTTTTGTGGAGTAGACGTGATTTTATTTTCCTGCAAAATTATTTATTTTGTTTTGTTTAATTTTACTTAACATTTATCTTATAGCTCCAGATGACCTTTCCATAGAGCAGGAATCTATTAATATCAGACGAAAATCTGGTCGCCGAATAGGTAATGGTTCTAATTAACACATATTATTCATATCAACTCCTTTATTTATTTATTTATATTAGCCACCTGAAAATTTTCATTCAATCATCAGATATTCTGATATTCAAAACAATGGTTTTACGATAATAATTCCGATTCTCTCTAAGACTGCATTTTCCTTAAGTTAACGTATTTTTTAAAGGAATGTTTTACATTTCTCTCTGTGGCATCCAAATTTTGAAAATCTATTTTACGAGCGTTGGGTATCTTAGTCACCATTTCCATCCAATCTAACATAGTGCTGTAATAATTGGTACTATTTGTACTTTAAATTATTTTACATCAGAGGGAATGAATATCCACCCACAGATGAAATTAAGCAATTTCTAGTGAAATATAACATAGACCGATCGGTCATTGTTGTAAAATCGAAAATCCAACATTTGAAAAAACAACGTAACTAAAAAAGATTGTTGTATTAGAATTAATTTTTTCTTTAATGTGAGTGTTACAAAATAATGTAATTTTTTATTTTTTACGTCTACTCATTACGATTTATTTTTGTAATACATATTATGTAATGCGAAGGATTTATTTTTAATTTTTATATTATTTATTTTATTGTTATTTTAATAAAAAAAAGGAAAGTACTCGTATAAATAAATCATATAACTACGTATACTAAAACTCTTGTTTGATTACATTAAATAATTTGCGCCCGTCTTTAGACACAGCTTAAAAGATAACATATTAATATACTAAATTTGAGAAAACTTTATACTTTGCACATAATAATAATAACGTTTATTTTGCCAACATAAAACAATTATAACAATATTACAGTAAAGCCCTCAAAACGGTTAACAACAAAATTTACTAGGTACAATAACAATGTTAAATTAATCAGCAAAATAAACATGTCTAACTCCCAAAATCTTTATAAAGATTGTCCGTGAGCTTAACATATCTGGCTTCTACTACACCTTAATAAAAAACACAAAATTCACCACATACTACACAACGAAAAAGGATAAGACTGAATGACGAGTATATAAAGAAAAAAAGAAAAACAATCCCAATATGATTCACAGATTTAAAGAAAACCGATAAGAGTCTGAAACTCTTCTCGAGTCTTGCCATGCATGTATTCCTTTACAGATGCCTTAAAACTCTTCAAAGCGGGCTTGCATCTGACTTCCGGAGGTAAGAGATTGTAAAACCGTGGGGCCAAGTACATATAGTGTCTCTGACCTATTGATTTAGACGAGAAAGGAGTTCTGTATGAATCTCGTCTTGTTCGTGTATGATAGTCATGCTGAATTGGCTCCAGCAAATGTTTGGTTCTGTGTTGGTGAAGGACAGTGGAAAGGAAAAAAAGCTTCCTAATATCAAACACGCCTGCTTCACAAAAAAGTTGACTTGTTGGGTATAGTCGGCTTTTATTAAGTATGATTTTTAAAATATATTTTTGTGCAGTTTCCATTTTTTTTATACGGACAACCACTGCACTCTCCCATGCCAAAATTCCATAATTTATTCTGGATTCTACAAGAGCGTAGTATAATGTTTTTAAATATTGTACTGTTAGTACAGCTTTGGAGCGTTTAAATATATGGAATTGGGATCTTATAGATTGAGTAACTTGGTCTATATGAGTGTCCCGGCGAAGATGGGGATCAAAGAAAATGCCAAGGTACTTGACTGAGCTGACCGAGTGCAAAACCAGTTCAAATTCTATCGAAGGCAGGCAAACCCAGCCTATTGCATGAGAAGGGCAGATAGTGTGTTTTTTCAAAATTGATTGTGAGTAATCTAGAATTAAACCAATCCTTCAACAGAACCAAATCCTGCTCAACCTCATCCTTCAAAGCACACCAAGAGGCGTTTTCGTAATATATAGCAGTATCATCCTTACTTACAATCTTAGTAAATTTGAGATTTGTCAATTTTAACATAGTTATACACACACATCTCTACCATGATACTTTTCGAACACAAAAAACGACATGTAAATAAAATAAAAAAAAGAGCACATTTAAAATATTAGTCGATGTATTATGATAAAAACTAACAAGATACATTTTATATGATTTTTTTGAGCTACTTGTTAAAATGAGCAAAGTTTGTTTTCTCATACTAAATTCATATTATGTTATATTTTTAAGATGTGTCTGAAGACGGGCGCTAGCTGGCGCTTGACATGACTCATATAATAAATCTGTGCGAAAAAAAGGCTTTATTATTTTAAAGATACCTCACAGTGACCTACTTATAACGCTAATGTAGATCAGCGTTGCGTGCATAATTAGAATAATATTTGCAATAAGACCTAAAAGACAGTAAAACTGAAAAAAAAAACAAGGTTAAATCATTAATTATATTAATTACTTTTTATTATTCAGTTACATATTTACTGTAAGTTTTCGTATTAAAAATTAAGCGGTAACATCATTTAACACCATCAAAATACAATAGTAAATTGTGCACAATAAATTTATATTGTATAATATAGGTATATAAAATAGACGGCAACGTCGTTGGAAGTGACAATGTTTCTCTATGAATAGTGGTAAAAATATATATGGAAGTGACTACGTACTCCCTGTCCATACTAAGGTATATATATATATAAGAAAAAAAAACAATGGAAATCTTTACCCCTCTTTTGAAATTCCTTATATAGAAGTTCCCCTTATCCCAAAATAGTTTTTAAAATGCCTAAATTCCTATTCCTTTTGGTGGAAGTTAGGTCGCCCTGCTACGGTACGGAAGTCACAGCTTATTACCTATCGATATATATATATATATAAACGTCCGGCCAGGGCGGTAAAACTAGGGCGATGCTAGTCCGACCCCAAATAAATCCTAGGTAACCTGGATACTTGGGATATTGCGTCAATTTTTTAGTTAGTAGTTAGTCTTCGTGGTGGCTGTCTGTCTCGAGTCTGTAATAGGGGAGATTTACTTGTTGCTAGTCGTTTTAGGTCTCGGAACGCACCTCAAGCGATTTGCCATGATGCTCCCCATGCTCCCTCTCAAGGGAGCTATAAAATTAACAAAAAAACAAAGAAGAACTTAAGTTTAACTGCCACAATTGGCTTAACCAATACGCATAAAACTGGCCCTATCTTCTGTGGTCTCTCGAAAACTTCTTGGTAAAAATGTTAATTAACCATTTGATCTTGAGGTATACATTCTGGCTATAAAAATGCATTTGATCCTGTCCCGTCGCCAATGTTGCCAGATCGAACACTAGAAATACAATCTCAATATTTAATTCCTCGTTGACATAAATGTCTTTTTCTATTGAATTGATTATATTTTTAATCAAAGTAATAATTTTTTTATTATTTGGCAGTGACAAGAGTGGTCCTTAGATTTACCCCTCAGTGAGATGATTGATACCAGGATCCCTAAATTCTCTCAAGAAATATACAAAACGCTACGCATTTTATGGCACATTTCAATTTTAATAAAATGCATCATCCCGTTTTTTGAGATAAATGTCTACATAACTATAACAATTTTTTTCACAAGCTGTCGCTGTATAAGCGCTTTAGCCAAATAAGCCTGCAAAATACCAGTAAAATACAGTGTTACGCGTAAGTATCCTGTTCTAATATTCAAACACCTACCATGAGAAAATGAGGCAACATTTTCTCCATTTCCCCGATTGGGATACACTCCCACGGGAATAAAACCGAAAACCGGGGTATTGTCGCTATCGACGCCTCTAATAATAAATGAATTTTCCCTTTTTCTTTATTGAAAATGTTAAGTTTACGTCTTCATGGAATTGATAAAGCTATATGGGCATTTATTTATACCACGAACATTATGGTGTAGGCTGGTTATGCGATAAAATAAATAATGGTTTGTTAAACGGCAAGAGCTTGTTGACTGAAAATTTACACGTTTTAACTTTATTTGAAGTTGTTTACTTTATCACTTTATAAAATACGACATCGTTGTAAAGGTGTAGGAACAATAAAGAATGGTTTTAAATTTATGCTGATCATAAATATTATGTTGGTTAGGGTGGAATGAAAATATTTTTTTATTGCAATCAAGCTGACAAAGATGTCAAAATTTGCCGTTAGATAACTTCAAATTATCCTCTTAATTTGAAAGAGACATCTTCATATCTTCAGGTTCATCAAATCCTCACCGTACAGTGGGTGTAAATTTGCTGTTTTCGCAAATGTTGGCTACTCTTTTGTGAAATTGACGATACTGCAAACAAAATTTTCATCGCCCGCCTCATTTTAACATACAGGGCGAAATTTAAAATATTGCATTTTGTAACACTTTCTGTATCTCAGCTATCTTTCAACTTATTGGAAAACTAAACACTGCATTTTATACATATTTGTACGTAGAACCAAGTGGCAAGTTCGCACATTTAGGTGTGACGTGTACCGAGTATTTAGAACCAACTGTAACCGTATTGTAATTAGCGGATGTCATATACATTCAGAAGAATACTAATGTTATAGTTTCATCCAAATGAACTCCGATATGCTATTCAATTGGTTACGGGTTCGCTTCAATATTTTACGAGCGGTTTAAAATAAAGAAGAACAAACAAAGAATATCAACTTGAATAATAACAGAATCAAATTATTATATGAACAAACAAACAACTAAAATAAGCTTTATTAATCTGTATTGAAGTAATGCAAAATTTACTTACCAATATAGTATTTTTCACTATCGGTCACCGACTTTAATTAAAAAGGACTTTTTAATTGGTTGACCTTTTTGAAACTAATTTATTGAAAACTTTATTAGAAATAAAACACAAAGTTTGTGGGCTAAAAACAACTAATTTAATAATTAAAACTAATTAAAGAAATTTAATAACAAATAAAGAAATAAATATGTGTAAATAAAAGAAAGAGAAAGAATAAAGCAATTATACCAATAATTCAGCTTTGATAGACTTCTGAATAAAATCTCAAAAAAAAAATAAGTAAAATAAAATAAAAGAATTTTTGTAATCAGAAAAATGATCTTAGAAAAATTATAAATCTTAAAACAGCTTATATGAAAATATATTTAGAAGTGACTTACTTGGATCTCGAACAAGAACTGACTTTTTAATTGAAAAGCGAGGTACTTTGTTTCGGAACGTTATTCTGATTACCTCCCCTATTATGCCTCAAAAGAGGGATGATAGCCAATAGGAATTCGAAGACGCCAGTTTCAGAGCGCAACCCTTGCGCAGTGTTAGAATAAAGCATTAATTATTGATTTTCTACTCTTTAGTCGTACTTTTATTTTCTGTTATTCGATGTGGTTCAAGCGTATCTCCAGAGATGGCGATACGAGGTTTAATTCTGTGAAATTATGAATAATATTTTCACGATTCAATTTAATTGGTGTAATTGCTTTAAGATACTAACTGAAGACATTTAAGTGGAAATCAATCTAAATTATTCGTAATTACATCGATTTCCATTATGCTAAGTCTTTATTAAGATTAAATGTTAGTTAAGTAAGAGTTTTGTTCAATTAATCAATTGTTGATTTTGTTTTAGTTTGTTTCTTTTTCTTGATTTTGTCTAGTTGTAATTTAGATTTAAATTTTCTTTTAATAATTATTCCTTTCTTTTATTCTTAATTTTAAATAAACATAAAGTTATCCCCTACAAAGAAATTGAGTTTTAATTACGTGGGGACACAAAATGAATAAGTCTTGAAACAGTAATGTTAAACAAAGTTGAACTGTTGTGAAATACGCCAAAGTTGCTGTGACATCTAAAAAAGGTTTGATTAGCTATTAGTTGTTTGTCTCTTTCATTTATTAATTTGATTCTGTTATTATTCTTTTGACTATAATAATTTCGTTCTGAGCCTTTGAGAATTACGCAATCATCTAGATGAACGCTCGTTAAATATTATGTATTCAATTCGAACCTAGTATATAGTAATATTAATTATCCTATTAGGGTTTAGACGGGATAATACTCTCTGCATTCATTATCCTATCTATATATAACTCCGGTTAATTAGTACTACTACTACACAACTTTACCCAAAGTTAATCTATGTTCTTCAATATTGTGTTTTTTGTTTGTTGGTATAAAAATCGTAATCAATTGTATGGTCCTTTCCTGTTCTTTTTCCCGTTTTAACTGTCAAAAAAATAATAATACATTTTTTTTTAAAAGTATCCAACCAAAACAAGAACAAAAAAAAAAGAGAAGAAAGAAAAAAAAATAATTATTTCCAATTTTATTGATGTATAAATACAATGTTTAAAGAATGTTAGCAAATAAGTTTCTATTTTTAGATTTTATCCATATCATTATTTGAAGTTTGAATTTCTTAAAATTATTTTCAATTGCAGTATCGACTGTCATAATATTCATTAGTTTTGGTCTCAGGTCTGTTATATATTATCTTTTTCCAATTGTCCTTGTCATTTTCGGTACTTTGAGCTGTCCTTGTCTCCTTTGTCTTGTCTCATATATATGATACATATTACTGCTCATATCTTCTCTATTCTTGTGTTGATATAAGAGAGCACAATGACAATACAGCCACCTAATGTCAAGAAGTCCACTCTCTTCGAAAAGCTGGTCACTTGGGAATGTCGGTGGCTTTTTAAAAATTGTCTTTATAATTCTGTTTTGAGCACTGTTCACGAATCTTAAGTGATTGTCCCTTACTCCACCCCAAATCAATAGACTGTATCTCAAGATAGACTCAACTAGCGTCGAAGAAACTGTTTTTAAGTGCTGAATATTTAACACTTGAGACAATCTTTTCAATTTAAACATTAAGCCACGCATTTTTTTAACAACTGACTTAGTTTGATGATCCCATCTTAGATGAG
The DNA here is from genome assembly GCA_911728435.2 of Apoderus coryli. NCBI lineage: Eukaryota > Metazoa > Arthropoda > Insecta > Coleoptera > Attelabidae > Apoderus > Apoderus coryli. Next base: position 12,336,274 of record OU452209.1, on the reverse strand, counting down.
AGTCTAAGTAAACTCCCAGATACTTAACTTTTTGCACGCCGGATATTTCGATAACATCACTGTTTGTTGCAATATTTAATTTTTTATAATTAGGCAAATTTATTTCTTGTGACGCCATTGGTAAAAAATATTTTTTTTTATAATTTATCGTTAATTTTTTACTATCAAAATTATATTTGATATTCTTTAAATCGTTCTCTGCTAAAACCTTCAACTCTTCATAAGTGTTAGCGGTATCGTCAGCAAAGAATAACATGTGACTTGTGTTTAACTCTGCAGTAAGTATATATTTTATGTATAAATTAAATAGAAGAGGTCTCAATACAGTTCCTTGGGGAACGCCATATGTTACATACATACATATAATTGTATTATTTTCATTATTTCTAATAAACTAACGTAACAAACTTTATTCAAAAATTAGAAAAAAAATATTGCCACAGCTGGGATTCAAACCCAAAACTTTGCGCATGCGAATGACGACAAAAACCCTTTTTGAATATACTGTATTGTAAGTATTCTAATAAGATAGGTTTTAACTATCTAACTAGTGAAATTTTAAACGCAATTTTCTCGAGAATGATGAATACCAAAAGTGACCTATCGCTGTAAAGCAGATAAATGCTTTAAAATGATGTATCACTCGACTTCTACTGATATTTGAAAATTTGGCGGTTATGTCCACACCTATCACAGGACTAAAGCGATTTCAACCAAAAACTAATGGTTTCATCCTATGACTCCCCCAAAATCATACATCAAAATTTAGCTCAATTGGTTAAACCGTTTAGGCGCTATCTGGAAGAATTCACACAAACAGACTTCCATCTAGAAATGGTCGTCTCAAGGACCTTCAAAATGGATATATCCGTGGATATCTCAATTTTTCTTTAGCGCGTTCACAATACTTCCCTGTGCGGGAAAGTAAAAAATCAAAAATATTCCATACTATTTCATGTACAGTGTGTTACATTTTCGCTGCTATGTATTTCTGAAAGGCGCAGAACATTTATGTTTTAAATATAAAAAAAAATGTCTTTTTACAAAAATGCCACTGGATTTTAACTAAAAATATGAATAAAATGCATGCAGTTTTTACTTTTCCTTTAAGTTAAAAGATAACTGAGATATAAATGCAATATTTTCAATTTCGCCCTGTATCTCAAAAACGAGGCGCGCGATGAATTATTTGTTTGCAGTACCGTCCGTCCGTTCGAGTGTCCTTTTAGGAAAGCACGTAATTATTGGTATTTTGAATGTTGATCTCTTCTTTTGGATTAAGAGTTGCTCTTAGCATCAAATAAATAAGCGTTTATTGCCAAACAATAAATCCCTTTACAGAGAAACATATAATACAACATTATAAATAATAAACAATAATGTGTAGTTTCAACACTATACATCAAGATAGTTTCCATTGGCAATCTGCCGTAAAAAATCCGATATACCTCTCGAAGGACCATAACAATAAATTACACGAAAATTGATTTTAATATGGGTTTATTAAACAACTTAACAGTTTAAATTAACTTCTGTGGTTAAAACAAATTAATTAATTATGTAATTACAAATCACACAATAGGTAAGTTTGTACAATTCTAATTGGTACAAAGACAAATTGGTTAAATTGAAGTGAAGTGACTAAAAGATTAAGAAAAATTGTCAATATAACTTTTTCTGCTTTTACATCCGTTCTTTGCAAAAGCTCAAGTCTTAGTGAATATTCAAAATAAAAAATAAGTATAGTAAAATGAAACCAATAGCCACACTGCTGCTTTTGGCGGTGCAAAACAAAGAGCTTTTCTGCCACACGTGTGCAGAGCGGCGGTGACTTGTATAGAAAATAAAAATATGTTTTGTCTTTTGACTTTACTTTATAGTTATAGACAGGCGATATCAGGTGGTGTTATTTGAGTATAATTTTACCAAAATAATATGCAAAACTAAACAAATAATAAGGATAATAAATCAAATTACAGCAAATTAAGTACATCCAAATCAATCAAATCAAACAAACTAAAATCAATCACAATCAAGGAACTAAACGGAATAATATTGAACAAAATAACAAATTAAATTCAGATGTAGACATTTACTTTCATTACATTATATTACTATTACATTAACATTACATCACACCCTAAAAAAACTACGAGCAGTCTCCTTTAAGTCGTGCACCGAACAATCAAATATGTCGCAATCGTTACAGATCATATTAAAATTATTGTACATCACAAAAACTGGCGATTTCGTGTATAGATTAGTAACAGGACGTTTGGAGTAAAACATCAATCCGTTACGACTCCCCAGACGTGGAACATTTATATCAATCTCAGCCAGCAACTCAGAGCAATCGACTTTACCATTTAAAAGACCGTACAAAAATTTCAAAGAAGCAAGGATTCTACGGAACTCGAAGCTACTGACGTTAAATCTATTCCAGAGCATCGAACTGTCCACCCCTCTTTCTGGATAAACACCATCAGATTTATATATGAGATATTTAAGGAATTTCCTTTGAATTTTGTCAATGGCGTACTTCTGGACCTCATAAATAGGATACCAGATGATTGAACAATACTCTAGTTTCGAACGAACGTAAGAGAAATATAATGTTTTCAATGCGTTAATATTTTTAAAGCCTGTGCAATTTCTAACAATGAAACCATAAACCCTAATCGCTTCATTCGCCTTTAAGTTAATATGAGGAACGAAAGACAATCTCGAGTCAAACGTAACACCCAAATCGCTAGAAGTTGCACATCTCGCGAGAACAGTCTGTCCAAGTCGATACTGAAAGCTAAAAGCAGTTTTCCTTCTCGAATAAGACATGCATTACACTTCTTAGCATTTAGATATAGCTTGTTATTGTTACTCCAACTCTCCATCGCCTCAAGCTCCCTCGCAAGACCTATGCAGTCCTCGTACGACACGACAGTGGCGAAAAGCTTGACATCGTCAGCGAAAAACAACCTGTTAACTTGCAGACACTCGTTAAGATCGTTAAAATACCATGAGCACAAGATATTTGTCGTATGGTGTTTGACATTTGACGTTGACATTATGCGCAGAGGGCCGTCGTATGTGTGTGACCTTGAGGGAACCAAAATCAGGAATTCCCATGTTATTTTCTATAAGAAATGCGCCAGGACTGACATATCCTACCGACTGTCGTCCTACTCTACTAAGTACACAATAACTATTTTAAACTTAGCAAGGTGATTTAGTTAGTTTGGAGTAGTGGGTATGTAAACTAAAGTTTAAGGCAATGAAAAACAAAGCATAAAAAAAATCCGACAGAGTAAAAATGGTGTTTTCCATTAACTTTAGACTTGCTACATCAACTATTAATAAATAAATACTGATTTATAAACCTTGATTTTCGTTCCACTCTAATTTAGATACTTATTTATTCTCTCATTATGGGTAATCTCGCAAAAGAATGAAATAAATAAACTGTGCTCTTAATGAAAATACAGGCTGTAGCTACCATTAGGAAAGTGAACTGAAATTTATAAATAACTTAAATAAGCGATCAGCATATACTAGCATCGTCCCAAAAAAAGCCTAGGTAATAGGTGTTCATTAGTGTTTTTATTTAGTCACTTGACATTACCCGTATGTCGGTGTTCCCGTAATTAGAATTAAAAACATATCCACAACATGCTGCGGCTTTATCTATTTTTATATGCCCTTTTTTACTATTATAGCAGAAGATGCATTACAGCTAACGATAATGAATGAAATTCGATATTATGTTTCAAATTAATTAGTACTTTTAGTCATGTAAAAAGGAACATTTTGATTCCATCAAGAATTAATTAATATCCTCATTAAAATTATTAATTAAAAATAAAAAAAGAACTACTGAATAATGTTTTATATTATATTCAAAATTTTAATAATTATTATTATAATTTCGGACGCCGTATTTTACAAAAATTGTGTGTATAACATTTACCATAGTCCCAAATGAAAAACGAAATAACAGGGCTGCAAAATAGAGTGTATGAATACATACCTACTATTATTTTTTGAGCTCACTGAAGTTTTATTTCAAAGCGCACAAAAGCTACTGTTATAGAGGATTATGACATTATTTTTGCATTAAAAACGTGGCTAAATTATTTTTCGTTGCGCAGCATTTTGCAGTGTGTTTTTAATTTAGCTCGTTAAATTGTGCAGGTTTTAACATTTGGCCCCTGTTGGCAACTCGGATGGTTCTGTTCACGTTGTAAGCTGGAATTTTTTGTATAGGCGACCTATTAAAACTTTCGTTTTTTATATTTTGGTTTCCTATAACTGCGAGGCTCTAGTAACGTATTGCAACGTTTTTGGCCAAATGCTCCTTTATATTGTCAATTAATTTACTTTATTTTCTTATTATCTTCACATTACATAATTCTATTCTGTTTCAATATCAGCATTTCAATTTACCCCCTGTCACATTTCCACACTTTTTATCTAACTTTCATCCCTTGCAACGACAAACTTGTGTAACGATAGTCGTTTCCTAGCCAAGAAACTTTTTCTCCACTGTATCTTTTTTCTACTGTGGAAGATTAAATAAAGTACGGAAACAATGTCATTCCGACTTTACTGAAATTCTTTTTAACAGTTTGCAATGGAACTTTTACTTCCACCACGTCCCAAATTTACTCATTCTTTTACTTTTATGGGTTGGATGTTGTTTTGGGTTATTTATAAAAATGGAAAATGGTTGGGAGTTGGTTTAATGTGGTCGGAAGTTTTTATAGCGAATATATTTTCAACAAAAATTTCATTTAGACTTAATAGAAACTTGCAACGGGGTTTATGGCATATCATAAGTAATTTTAGCTTGCTTTAGAGCTGGCAATCTTGTGTCAGTGTGTTGCACTCGTTGATACACTCTTATACTTTAAGTTTGAGACAAAATAACTAGAGCTTGCAATTTCAGCTGATATTTCTTCAATCGAATAATAGATTGACTACTATACTATTATTTATTTTTTTTTTTAATCATTAAGAATTCAGTTGAGTTGTGTTCTAAGATTAAAAATGTTGGCGTGCCTTCTTCTTCTTTGCTGTTCTCACTTGGTGTAACTAATTTATTCCCGAGTATTCCACCGGAGGAATGCATCTCTTTAGTTAGAAATGAGCTTCTTCATAACAATGTACCAACTCATATTGCACTCGATTTGTGTTTGTTGCTTGGTTTGGTTTTGGAACAGAATTTCTTTCAATTTAATGGTAAGTTTTATAGACAAGAAACGGGTTTGGCTATGGGTTCGAACCTTTCCCCGTTTTTAGCTGAAATTTTTATGAAGAATCTGGAGTGTTCTTTTCTTAGTGACCCTCAGTTTGCTGGGAGGATTCTATTTTATTACAGATATGTGGACGATTGTGTTATTTTTGATTTTTTGAATTTTGTTAATTCCCTACACCCTAATATCAATTTTACAATTGAATTCGAATCTAACAACAAACTTCCGTTTTTGGACATTTGGGTTATTAGAGATGTTCTAGCGCATCGTTTTGAGTTTGAGGTATATAGAAAACTGACCACGACTGACACTTTGATTCCTTTTAAATCTAACCACCCGTTTAGTCATAAGTTCGCTTCTTTCAACTGTTTGTTTCATAGGGCTTTTTCTTTACCACTTAATGGTGATGGGTTTGAGAGAGAGATTAATGTGATTAAACAATTAGCACATAATAATGGTTACCCTCTTCCAACCAATAGGAAACTATATTTTATATAGTTCTATACAAGATTTAGACTTTCTTTTACGGTTGTAAGTCCTCTTGTGGAAAACATGAGATATGTCTCTCTTACTTATACCGGTAGCTATTGTCTTAAGATTGCTAAAATGATAAGAAGTAGTATTCCGGATATTGTCGTTAGCTTTAGAACTGTTAACAACGTTAGCCTTTGCCTAGTGAATTCTAAAGATAGAACAAAAAAAAATTTTTTGAAATGTTCGGGAGTTTATGGACTTTCTTGTCAGGACTGTAATGACATTTATATCGGCCAATCTGGCCGTAGGATCCTTACGAGAATCAAGGAACATTTTTATTATTACAACCGTTATAAAAATACCGATATTTTTAATACTCCATCTACTTTTGCAAACCATCTAATCGCGACAAATCACAACTTCGATATTTTGAATAACTCAACGTTATTACATAAGTGTATCAAGGGCTCCCGTTTAAATTATTTGGAGATTTTGGAGATTATGAAGGCTAAGTCAAATAATAGTGTCACTTGCTTGAATGACCAAACATCTTTCATTGAGTCCCCTATTATTAATTCACTCTTTAATTTGTAACGTGTTCAATTTTTATGCCCCTCTTTAATGCTGTTTTTGCTTGCCTCATTTAAATTTACTATTTTTACGATTCTTTAGAATTTCAGTCCAGTTCAATTCAATTCTTTTTGGACATACTGTACTTATAGAAAAAGGTTAAACGTTTTTCGTTTTTTCCTTTTGATATATTTGAATCTGGTCTTGGATGCATTAAAATTCTTATTTTATTTATTTACTCAACACAGGTGTTTGTTGTGTAATGTTATTCATATTCATGTTTTATATTTTTTCTACACAGATGTTTTTGTAAGAATGGTAAGTTTTTTACCTTCTGAACTTATGTATAGATTTGCTGCCCGTTGTACGTTTTATTTATTTATTTATTTTTTCTCTTGTGCGTTCGTTTTTATCTTTATTGTAGGACTGATGATCGCTTGTTGAGCCGAAACTAGTTTCCTTTTTCATAACTAAATTAAAGATTTTGTGGAGTTGACTTTGAAAGTTTTTGTTTGTTTTCTTTTATTTATTATACTATTATTCTAATTCGGTAGTGGCTGCCACAAGGTGGCACTTGTAGCACAAACGTTACAAATAGTTACATCGACCTGGGGCCAACACATTTGGCCAGCATAGCAACTACTATAAAATGTCCCGAAAAATCTTATTAGATTCATGTCCAAGCTATTTTTGATATGCAGGGTGTTTTAGAAAGACATGGGCAAATTGCTAAAGGTGATAGAACTGCATATAAGTAAGTACACAAAGGGTCGGAGATATGGCTTACACACTCCAATCACAAAATAAACTTAAAAAATAAAAAGTAAACGGTTCAAAAATGATTCCAGTTAAAGAAAGCAACACTGTAACAAAACAAAGACACACTGGCAATAAAATTTACTTTCGTCCTACCCTGTATATATATTTGGGTAGTTTTGGATATTTTCTCTCAGTTTTATACCTAACATGTCTGAAAGTCTAATATTTTTGTAAATATCATACAACATCTGTACGTAATAAATTTATTATCTTTGGTGCCGTTAACAAATGTTCCTAAAAGAATTGTTACCTAAAAGAAAGACCTTTTTCTTGTCGAAAATATTGTGCTTGTTTATGAATTAGTCCAAAGATAAAAACATATATATTTTTTGGATATCTCTTGGGTTTTTGGTTCGCATTAACAAACAATGGTGAGATAATTTTTTTTTTTATTTCATGTCAAATTTTTTTTTTCCTTTTACGACGTTTCGACAAAATAGTTTTTGTCTTCTTCAGGTTTTTTTTTCCGTCAGTCTACAAACATACAATACAGTAACATTATATAAATATAAATAAAATTCTTAAATAAATAAATAATAACACCCACGTAGTATACAAAATACCATGCGAATCACAGAGCTCGCGAAGAAACAGGGTATACAAATACTGCAAACGCTAAAATTGTAATAATTTAATTAATACTAATGTGTTGCCTGGTATTGAATTTTGTTAGGTTTAGTTAAGTTTTAGAATAAGGGCAACAAATCCGAGACATTACCTTTTCTACAATCTTCTTTTAAAGGCAAAACAAGCAAGCCATCCGCCAAGAGAATCCTTAACGGCCAAGGCTACCTGAGCAGATAGCAACATATTTTTAATTTATTTATTTTCTTAAATCATTAATTCATTATAAATATAGGGAAAAAGCCTTGCTAAGTTATACATAAGACTAAACAAGATAAATAAATACTGTCACTGACAAGACTACCAACAGGCTTCATGTGATATCGTTCAAACAAATAGCAACCGGATACCTTACTAGCTGAGTACACTATTACACATCAATTCCATCTATTAATCACAGAGACTTACGAGTTTATTACTAAAGTATACAACAACCAGGGGCAGTTAACTTGATTTATGATAGATAGGCTTGGCTCTATGTAGTTTGGGTACACCTATGGAATAGGATGTGTGATTGTTTAGCTGTTGGTACATATAATTGCTAAATTTATCTGATGACAGAATTTGCTGAGCATATAGGAGAGAGCAAATATATGTGTAGTTCTAGTTATTTATATGCAGTTTACCAGGTAGTTGGGTCGGTAGTTTGTTACTCTATGTGTTGACGGGTCTGGGAATGGGTATACAAGATATTTTACAGGGCGCATCAATTCAAATTGGATAATTTTAATAAGGAATGTGTCGAACTATCTAACTTCATTAGAAACAAGAACAACGCCAATGGTATTGGGTTTATATAGTAGTAGTAGTAGATAGTAGCATTATATGTTAGGCTCTACAGCTCTGTCTCTAAATCTGCTTGTTTTCCACTTAACGGAAACCATAAAATTTTAAAAAGGCTGATTACATTTCTTTGTATGACTCAATTCTTGCTACAGATTGGTCGTATTTGAAACTGTGCATTGATGTTGACGACGCTGTTGGAAACTTCTATAAGAGACTCTATGCATTATTTCATTTGCATGTACCTAAATTACAAAATTATGCAAGATTATTTCCGGCTTGGTACACTCCTGATATAATATCTAATATTAAGCAAAAGGATAAAAATTTTAATAAATTCAAGAGAACTCATGATAATGGATATTATACAGAGTTTAAGAGACTCCGGAGGTTGATTAAGTTTGACATTAGGATTTCTTATCGCAATTATATGCAGAATATTCAGGATACTTTAAAACCTGATCCCAGGGGATTTTGGGTCCTATTTCCACCAGCGTACTGGGTCATCTAGGATTCCTAATGTAATGCACTACGGTGGCAGAATATGTGATGAGCCTGCGACGGTTTTGGATGCATTTAGTGAGTATTTCGAGAGTGTTTTCTTACCATTATCTGCTATGTCAGCGGACAGTACCGTGCACTCTCTATAGTAAACACTACCACGCATGTTGATGCTATCACATCGGATGATATAATGGCTGCTCGCCGAAAGATGAAGAAGAAGATGACGGCGGGTCCTGATCTGGTACCTTCTTTTCTTGTCACGGATTAAGCTTTTGTGGAACCTTTGGAACTCATTTTTAACTTAATTTTGAAGACACAAAAATACCCTGATGTCTGGAAGCGGGCGAGGGTTGTTTCTGTTTTGAAATCAGGAGATAAGTGTGAGATAACCAATTATCGCCCCGTGTCTATTCTGTCGAATTTCTCAAAGATATTTGAAACTATTTTATTTGCGCGTATTTACAATAATCTGTGTACCGATATCTCTGTGTGTCAACATGGATTTATGAATCATAGATCTACAATTACCAATCTTACACCCATTACACAAGAGATATCGGAAACATTGGATTGTGGGGGTCAAATGGATGTGGTATACATGGATTTTTCGAAGACGTTTGACAGAATAGTACCATATCCAAAGACGTAATCACCATCAAATCATGGTGAGACTCTAACCTGTTGTGCTTGAACACTGCGAAAACTAAATCTGTGTCATATAAAGGTGCGCTGCAGTCTTTTGAACTTAATAATTCCACTATTATGACGTCTGTGAAGTTTCTGGGCCTTGTTGTTGACAGCTGCCTGAAGTGGAAGTTGCACATTGATGTGTTATCAAAAAAATTAAGCTCTTCCTGTTTTGCGTTAAGATCAGTTTCCAAAGAACTTAATTTGTCAACTTCCATAACAGTCTACTTTTCACTCTTCGAATCCCATCTTCGATACGCGCTCCCATTCTAGGGTACATGCTGTGCAACGCAATTTGGGCGTATTTTTAGATTACAAAAAAGAGCTATTCGATACTCTCTGAGATTGCACTATAGAGCCCATTGCCAGGACTTCTTCAGAAAATTTAAAATACTAACACTACCTTCCTTATTCATATTGGAATCGTTCTGCTTAATCCGCAAACACCTGTCAGATATCTCTGAAAGACCATTCCATAACTATCTCCTTAGAAACTCCGAACATGATCTTTATCTGCCAGCCTCATCCTCCGAATTAATCAAAAGCTCGATTATATACAATGTAAAAAAAATGCACAACCATCTGCCAATGGAAATCAAATTGCTATCATCCCTTCCTCGATTCCGTAAAGCTCTAAAGACGTATTTGTCAGAAAAAGCTTTTTATACAGTAGGTGACTTTTTTAATGTGCAGTAATTTTTGAGCGATTCACACACTGGATAGTACTTAGTAGTTTGTATTGTGTGTTTTGTATATACAGGGTGGTCCAACGAAAAGTTTGCACCTAGCTTTTCTCTTTTTTTTGTAGTCGAACGCGAAAATGCTCGGACACGTCGATTTTGCTTTTGAGGGGGACACATTTTAAACATATTTTTCGATCTGCGCCTTTAACCCCCTAGCGGGGGTGAGTAACAACCCTAAAATTTTAAATGGAAAGAGGGGTCTAATGACATATCATTTGAAAGGACACAAAATTGTCTTTCTAATGATACCCTATTTGTCGAATTTTACTAAAACAGTTAATACGAAAACGACTTTAAAGACATTAAGCCGATAATTTTGGTATTAATGAGAAATACAAATAAGTTTTAATTATTGCGAGTGAAAACACCTGCAATCGTTAGTACATTCCAATGTTTGTTAGTTTTAACATTGCTTTGTAAAAAAAGTAAACAAGCTGTTAAATTGATTTATTAAAACGTTACATTAACAAATGTTGAAAATGTGACCCATTTGATTCCATACAATAATACAGATTTTGTTCAAATCTATTTCTAACATTTTGTAGCATATCAGGTGTTATGTTTCTGCACTCTTCTGTAATGCGTTGGCGAAGATCTTCTATGGACTCGGGCTTCGTGGCAAAACATTTATTTTTTAAGTGCCCCCAAAGAAAAAAGTCTAAAGGCGATAAATCCGGTGACCTGGCAGGCCATTCAATTGGGCCCCTCCTTCCAATCCACCGTCCAGGGAACCGGTCATCTAAGAACTGTCTTACAGGAGCCACATAGTGCGGAGGTGCTCCATCTTGCTGGAAATAAAGCCGATCAGCAGTATGATTTTGGTCATCTTCTATTATTTGTGTTATTAAAGGATCAATTGTGTCTTCAAGCATGTTTAGGTACACTTCACCAGTTAAATTTCCAGGAATAAAAAGTGGTCCTATAATATGATTTCCTAATATGCCACACCAGACGTTTATTTTTTGAGGATACTGGGTATGAACCTCACGGAATAAATGTGGGTTACTGTCATCCCAGTAACGGCAATTGTGCCTATTTACAGCTCCATTCAAATAAAATGTGCATTCGTCGGAAAAACAAATGTTAAATAATAATTGCGGATCTTCAATTAAACGCTGGCTCATTGCTTCACAAAATTGCAGCCTTCTATCAGGATCATCCTCATTTAGTTCCTGTACTAATTTGATTTTGTACGGATGAAATTTGTACGCTTTTAAAATTCGTATTATGGACGAACGGGAGACACCTGAGGCTTCAGCTAGTTGACGGGTACTTTGACTATGATCCATTTCAACATGCCCTAAAACAGCGACTTCCACAGCTTCATTTCTGATCGGTTTCTGCGGCTGGTGTTTTACATTACAGACAGATCCGGTATCTACAAACTTTTTAACTAACTTGCCAACGTACACATCATTCACATTTTTATCGGGATGTCTCTCATTAAATAAGCGAGCCGTAAGTCTAGCACTACTATTATTTTGAAAATAAAGTTTAACAATTTCAACTCGTTCTAGAATGGAATAAATCATTTTGTACGGTAAAAGTAAAATAACTTGAGAAGCAACCAAACTGAATCAATGAAAAGACTAAAATAAACGGTGTAAATTCTTTTCCTACACGTATCTGCAGTTTTTATTTCAACAAAAAACGCAAACGATTAGTGAGGAATTTAGTTCTGATAAATAAGATAGTGTTTTTGAAATCCCGTTTTTCTTCAAAGTAAATAATTTAGAAATGATTGTAGTTGTTTTCAGTCGTAATAATTAAAACTTATTTGTATTTCTCATTAATACCAAAATTATCGGCTTAATGTCTTTAAAGTCGTTTTCGTATTAACTGTTTTAGTAAAATTCGACAAATAGGGTATCATTAGAAAGACAATTTTGTGTCCTTTCAAATGATATGTCATTAGACCCCTCTTTCCATTTAAAATTTTAGGGTTGTTACTCACCCCCGCTAGGGGGTTAAAGGCGCAGATCGAAAAATATGTTTAAAATGTGTCCCCCTCAAAAGCAAAATCGACGTGTCCGAGCATTTTCGCATTCGACTACAAAAAAAAGAGAAAAGCTAGGTGCAAACTTTTCGTTGGACCACCCTGTATATTGAACTGTAGAATATTTACTTAATTAATTTACTTTAAGTACCTATCTTAATTGATTTATTTGTTTTTCAATTTGACGATGTACCTGTATGTATTAATTATTCTTCTTATGTTTTATATGTTTTGTTTACCTGTCTAATAATTATTTTTAATTTTTTGACAAATATATATTTATTTTATTTTTTTTATTTTATGGACGGCTGCGGTCAGTATTGCCATTACAAAGGGATATCGAGTTAAGATTAGAAAGATATAACAAACTTTATAGTTATGTTCGGTAAAGTTCTAAAGCTGTATATTTTAAGAAAAAAGTGGTTTTACTTCTTTTCTATTCATAAAATCGAATCAAGCATAATTAAACTACAAATGTGCCCATCATCGTTTCACATTATCTCTAAAAATCTTCTTCTAAACATCATGGTGTCTGATTAGCATTTAAAATTACCTATCCATATATCTCCATTTAGTTATGCCATCCTATGATGATACCAGACCACCGACAGTAATAAGTGAAAGCACACACAGACACATATACAGCAGGAGCCCGGTTCACAACGGCGTGAATAATGGCAGGAATCCTGGCAGGAGAGCAGCAGCAAGCCCGACACAGGATTACGCGAGATTAACATAAGACACAGCGCAGCTTAGCGTTGCCGTGGCATTGAGTAATTACACACGCCCGAGTTGGTTTTTTTTCCACATTTTTACATTTTTTCTGTACATTGTTTCATGTTAGGTATGCTCTAATCTTTGACGTCGTTTATTTTTTGAGCTGACGATTTACAGCGGATTTTGTTAGCGGATTTTGGAATGGACAGATACATGTTGTGTAAGATTATTATGATGCACTGCAGATTTTACGGCAATATCTACTTGTAGTTTTTTTTATAAACCTAGTTTTATTGAAATCTTTTAGAATTTAATCACCTAATTCATATAACACATAAAAAAGCATAAAGCGCCGTGGGACTCACAGTCGATGGGAGGTCAGATAGGATTACATAGGATCTAGTCTATACTTTCAAAATATTCTCCGGAAGTTGATACCAACTTTCTTATATCAAATGGAACATATATTGTATTGCATTCTTTGATTCCTATCCCTTTGATGTATTTTGTCTTAACACTTCCCTATACCTATCTGCAACTCTGCGGAAAAAATGTAATTCCGTTTTTTGAAAAGGCAAAATATTGAAGGTTCGGCAGTTCTTTAAGCCTTAGAAAATTCAACTGCATTCATTGGTTGGCTCACCCAGGTGTTCGCAAATTACAATAATATAATTACCTAGTAAAAATAGGCATCAGTAAGTCATTTTTCTCACCTAATGCTGAAGACGCTTTTAAATTGGAGCCAATTTACAATACAATTTACTCAGCACATAAGGACGGCGAATATGAAATGACCGCAACAATTTAATCTAGTCTTGGAAACCAGGGTCGACCCTCGAACATAAAATGCCACCAAACTTCATTTTTATTGCTTTACAATTATTTAATTAAGTTCGCCACCTAATTCATAACAAAAATATACTAACACATACTCTTAACATACTCTTATCGATCAAGGAGATTATTTTGTCTCCTGTAACTAGGCTTATCAATTAATGTATTTAGTACAGTGTATTTCCGGATTGTCTGCAGATCTCCAGGGTAGTGCCGGTCTTTAAAAAGGGTGACATGGAGGACGTGAACAACTACAGGCCCATTTCTATCATACCAACTTTGGGTAAGATAATGGAAAAAGTGTTGTGTGCTCAATTAACGAACTACTTCGAGACAAACAATTTATTGTCAGCTTCGCAGTTTGGATTTAGATCGGGTAGGTCCACTACATACGCGATCGGACATTTTGTCCAGGATGTGGCGGGTGCTTTTGAGGAGGGACAGTTTGCTGGAGGTATTTTCTGGGACCTGTCGAAGGCTTTCGACTGTCTCAATCATGATATTTTGCTTGGAAAACTTGCCAAGTATGGCGTACAAAATTCATCTATTAAACTACTGGCAAGCTGTTTGGATCGACGTCAACAGCGAACATTTTATAACAACGTTTTGTCTGATATGTCCTTGATTAAACATGGTGTCCCACAGGGCTCTGTGTTAGAGCCTTTGCTATTTCTTATATACGTTAATGATCTTCCAGGTTATGTCAGGGACACTCATTTTACACTCTTCGCGGATGACACGACGATGCTCAGAGTGTCCAGTAGCCTCGAAAATCTTCAAAATCGAGGTGCGGTCGAGGGCTTCCGACTGGTTTGAGGCTAATAAGCTTACTTTGATTTAAAGTAAAGCAGAAACCATTATATTTTGGCTTCGCGATATTCGGGACATTGACAACACTTCAGGAGTTAAGTTTTTGGGCAGTGTGCTTAATGCGAGATTGTGTTGGGGTCAGCATGTAGAGAGCGTTTCCTGGCAAGCTGTGTAAGATCGTCTTACTGTTGGGCAACCTGAGGGACGACGTGTCTATTAGCGTTCTAAGAACAACATATTTTGCCTTATTTCAGAGCGCTATGTCATATGCAATTCTAAACTGGGGGCACTCTAGCCATGCCGGTAGCGTTTTTAAAATGCAGAGGCGTGCAATTCGATCTATGCTTGGCCTAAATTATCGCGAGGATGTTAAAGAACATTTTAAAATGCTAAACATTCTAACCCTGCCTAGTCTATACATATGGGTATGTCTGTTACACGTGAGAAGTCACATAGGTGAGTATGTATTTGCCAACGATGTGCATGCTCATAATACTAGGCATCGAAATAATATCTTTCTTGATTTCACGCGATTGTCAAGAAGCAGAAATGCCTTCAATTACTATGGCCATGTGTTCTATAACAAAATGAATTAAGAACATTATCAACATCAAGTTTTTCAAACAGGGTTAAGGAGTTTCTACTGAACGAAACCTTTTATAGTATTCATGAATTTTTAAACTGTACAAATATATTTTAATGTGTAATGTTTGTTCTGTATATCACAAATTTTTGTCTTTACGTTTTCTACTGTATTTATTGTATTGTAGTTTATTTACTAAGTATATGTTTTTTCTTGTTTGTTTGACTTGTGTAAAACCATGTCGGTTTGATAGCACCAATAAACTATTTAACAGAACTTGAAGTCTTGTTACATTATGCAACAAGCAATTCGTAGAAAAGGGTACTCTTCATTTACAACGAAAAAATTAACATTTTTCAAGGAAAACATTTATTTACAACGTTACATTTTATGTTCTAGGTGAATATCGTTAACGTGAATACATTTTCGTAACCGACAAAGGGAATGCTGCTGCCCTCGAAATAGCATTCCATGATTATAACGAATTTCTTCACAATGACGATCCTTTGCAAGAAATCCTCTTGATTTTCCACTTGTAGGCAATATTTTTAAGATGACAAAAAAAAAATAAAAGAAGTCTAAAGGAGTTAAATCGGGAGACCGAGGAGGCCAGGCTACTGGACCGGCCAATCCAACGCTGCCCAAAGGTATTATTTAAATGCTGTCAGACTATAATAGAAAAACGGACAGCCAATGCCAATAATTTTGCTAGGTATTCTTGTAAAAATCGTAAATAACTATCTCCATTCAACCGGTTCACTAACACAAATGGTCCCACAGGTTGATTTCCTATCATTCCCACCGATTATTTATTTGCATAATTCCATGAGGGTTTTCATCAACCCAAATGTTGTAAATAAATGATTTCCTTGAAAAAGGTTAATTTTCTTGTGTTGTGAATGAAGAGTAGGTACTTTTTTCCTAATAAATTATCTGGTGAATTTACATAAATAATAATTGAAAGTAAAAGAAAAGTATCTAAGCTTAGGAGCATTTTATGTAAGGATTGTTCCATCCCTGATTTCCAAGACGAGATTGAAATCTGGCCGTCCTTATAATAATAATAATAGTCTTTATTGACAACCATAAATTAACATACATTGTTTACCTACAAAAAAAAAAACATCTGGAAGTCAAAAGGCGAGGTTTGGATTCAATTTCATAAGCTATCTTATGAAAAGGATCCACTCTCGAGTGATAATTCACTCTATACACCTAACCTAAACTCAACGAGATTCTATATTCAATAAAATAGTTATAAACTAAGCTTAAATATACATATTTACCTACAGACAAAAATGAGAAAAAAAAACAACAACAAAATAAATAATATTAATTTTAAAGATCAAAAATAGACATTCAAACCAATATTCACAAAATTAATCCAGACCAAAGAATGGGTATGATGGGTATGACGCAACATTAACGTTCTATATATATTATACGTATTACAATACTTAACTAATGAAAAGTACAATTTCCTCCCAACAACATATTTCGCAGTTTCTTTTTGAAAGTATCTTTGTTTAATGATTTTAGTTCTTGTGGGAGGGAATTGTAAATTTTGAAAACTGAATATGAGAAGGATCTTTTGAAGAAGGTATACTTATGTTTTGGTGTCGAAATGTGAGAACGGAAGCGAGTATTTCTATTATGTATGTCACTAAGAAATTCAATTTTACTAAATAAGTATTTGGGTTTTTTTGAATTTATAACTGAGTGAAACAATGTGCAACTGTGAAGCAGTCTTCTATCTTTCATATTAAGCCAACCCGCTGTCTTCAATTTGTGTGATATTGGGTGACGCTTCCGAATTCCATATATTAATCTTAAGCAGCTGTTTTGCATTTTTTGAATTCTCATTGCATCGGTTTGTGTTAAGCAAGGATTATACAAAACATCCGCATAATTTAAATGGCTTAAAACAAGTAGATCACAAAGATATTTTTTTAAATCCACGGTTAGAAGGCGTCGAATAGAATATAGAGTTTTCAGATTAATAAACGCACATTTTAATTTCTTTGTTATATATGTAGTAAACCTCAGTTCACAATCCAAAGTAACTCCAAGGTTTTTAACCTCACCACAAAGTTCTAACCCTCTGTTATTAATTTTAAGTCTAAAGTTCGTTTGTACATTTTTCCGAGTTTTGGGTGGACCAAATAATATAAATTGGGATTTTTCGGGATTAATTAATAAAGCTCGATCGACCGAATGTTCGTATAGTAACTGTAAATCCTCATTAGTTTTATCTATTGCGGTATTTATATTTGACGCGTTGAAGGAGTAATAGAGCTGGGTATCGTCGGCATAGAAATGCGAGTGGCAGCTTTTTAAACATGTATATAAATCTGATGTATACAGTGTGAACAATGTGGGTGATAATATAGAACCTTGTGGTACCCCACAAGCCAAAGGAAGTTCTTTGGAACACGCCTGTCCAATTTTTACCAGTTGTATCCTGTTCGTTAGAAAGCTTTTGATTAAATTCAATGAGTTATGTCCAAATCCTAAGTAATGTAACATCGCCAAAAGTAATTGATGGTTGATTCGATCAAACGCTTTCGAATAGTCTAACAATATAGGCGCAGAAATTTCACCATTATCTCTTGCGCGAATAATATCGTCCACTACATCTAGCAAGGCAGTTGTGCATCTAGCAAGGCAGTTGTCCTGGGTAAACTGTCCAAGTTTCAGAGCTATTACGGAAAAACCATCTTTGGGGTGTATCTTTAAAGCACGAACAAAAGGGCCTTACGAAAAAATTTTATAGAACATTTGTTAGTCTTTTTTTTTTTAATCGAACAAACCGTCCTTGAAATTTCTCCCAATACTTCTAGGACACCCTGTATATGTTTTGTCACCCTGTATATTTAAAGTAGATTTGTGTAAGAAAATTCATAAACTTACACATATCAATAACTAAAAAGTTAATTTCTTATCCTTTCCTAAACGCTTGTATCCACATTTAAATATTTATATGAAACGTATAAACAATTTTTCCTCAAAATCAAATAAAGCAGACAAATAACCACTAACAATAATAAAAACAAATCGCTATCCTCTCTAATACTGAAACACATATATGTAGACTTTGCCAAGATATATTGGAAACTTACCAACAACCGTCATGTAGCCGTGATCCGTCACCGTTTCGAAATAGGGAGCTTCGCCTGATACTTCGCATCTGTAAACTCCCGTCGACGATAGTTGCACCGATGACAAAACCACAACGTTTTCAGTAGAATTGTGCAACTGGAATAAAAGAATACACAAAAAGTGAATGAGAATATATTCACACGTCATTTGAAATTTGTTTTACTCTTATTCGTTTTATTTGGGTTGTTAAATTTTTATGTTACTTTTGTGGCGTGAGCTGCTATACGAAGGGAGGAATCAATCTAAATTACTTGTATTTAGGACAATGTAGAGTATGTCGCATAAAGAAAAAAATTGCTGTACAGGGCGTCCCAAATTAGTCATTGGCTTTGTTGTTATTTGAGATAATTAATTTCCGCAAAAACTTGAAATCATGACATAAAAGTGTCGTTTGACAGAAATTTCAATAAATATTGAGATTTGGTATGCTGTAATGTCCTCAGATCAATAATTGAAATTATTAGATTTCAAGAAATTGAAAAAAGTCAAGTGGCTTTCTAAATTTCAATATTTGGTATACACTAAAGCAAAATTTGAAAAATAATTAAAAGTCAATATTCTTAACGTTAACTAAAAACCACCACGGTAAGGAACTTGAAAGGATTTCAATATGGGAAACAAATCACAAATCGTTTGGTTTTACTTTCACGGCTTGTTTGGGATCAATAAATATAGTTTTATTGAAGTTGAAGGTATTTGTGACATATAGATTTAATTTTGTTTATAGAATTGATGTAAGATGAAAGTCAAAGGTAAGGTAAGGCAAAGACGACAGCTAAGGCAAAGATCAAAGATTATTGTGTACATTAATCTTTGACTAAGGAATAAAATTGATGCTTCATAACTACCCGAAACCACTTTCAAGGAAGTCTCAAGAAAATCGGGTCATAAACCAAATGGGGCCACATATGAGGAAGGGCAGCAGCTATACCTGAAGCTCTAAGGGTAAATATCACTTTGTATGTATATTCATAAAAGTAACCTTCAAATATTTTAGTTCTCTACTACACCTAATTTTTTAAGTGAAGGTTCGTGCCAGAGAAAGGTTTAGGGCTACCTTTTTGGTATGCACCAAACTAAGATATCCACATAACTTATATTGAAAAACAATAGTTAAATATAGATAACAATTTGTGTGTTGTAGATAATGGTGGTAATGAATATGATGAGGATGACGATATGGTTGAAGATGAAGGAGAATTAGAGCGTAATGAAAAAAATCGGCCGCAAGAATGACGTGATGATATTTCAAAATAGAGTAATTGAAAACATTGTTTGTTCTTTAAAAAACTGTGGTTCAAAACCCATGTACCTATATTTTGTTTCTTATTATTGTTCCTGTTTATTAAGTAGGTATTTAGTTTAATATTATGTACCTAGTTCTATGTTTAGATGTAATTTATAAATATTATATATAGATATATACAATGTGTCGACGGATAGAGTTTGGAAGAGCAAAACCTTTTTTATTTGTAGATTTAGAAGAAAAAGTCATTCTTTATAAAAACGTCTGCTTGTGCCAAAACTACAATTTCGAGTACGAAATTTGCGATTACTATACTCACATTTTTAATGATTTTGATTTCCTTGTTTTTTTTTAATTTTATTATTTTAATAGTAGCTATGAAATTAACCAGTTTGAGAAAAAAAATTATTAGTGTTTTTTGCACAATTGGTGTAATAAATCATGGTTTTGAAAATATTTTCATAAAATTAAAAAAAAAAAAATATCAAAATCATTAAAAATGTATTTTAAAGAAGTAGTCCATTCTGAAGTGGAGTGAATGTATTGTAATAGGAAATAAAACGTCAAAATCCACGAAATCAATTTAATACACCACACTTAATGTGTTAGGTCGATTAAATTACCAAACATGTTTCCAAGCTCACTAGCTTCATCATCAGTAGCAAAATTTGTAGAGAAATTGTATTTTGAAATTATTACATTATTAGGAGTATATTAAGAGTAATGTGTTGAAGTCTGAAAAAAGACACTTTTTTATAATATGATTGTATTGTTGTAATTAACTAACTCACCATTTCGCGGAAAAATTATTGTTAAATAATTAATACTAATGAAATTAAACTATATTACTACATTTCGTTGTTTTTCTTTTTGGTAATCATGTTAAACATTAATTATTAAAAATTTTTATATGTGGTTGGTTTTTTACGCAGCAACTAATATTTGGTTAAACAAAATGGTCAATATTTCCGATTGTTAATAACATATTTGAAATTGGTGATATGTATACTATTCCCTCTGGTGGATAGAAGTATAACCAAATTTAACGGTTAAATTATAGGAATCTATTCCTTTGAGCGACGCCTCATTTTGCATACTTCAACCTTGACAATACGTGTCTTATTGGGTCGCTCAAAGGAATAGATTCCTATAATTTAACCGTTAAATTTGGTTATACTTCTATCCACCAGAGGGAATAGTATACATATCACCAATTTCAAATATGTTATTAACAATCGGAAATATTGACCATTTTGTTTAACCAAATATTAGTTGCTGCGTAAAATACCAACCACATATAAAAATTTTTAATAATTAATGTTTAACATGATTACCAAAAAGAAAAACAACAAAATGTAGTAATATAGTTTAATTTCATTAGTATTAATAATTTAACAATAATTTTTCCTCGAAATGGTGAGTTAGTTAATTACAACAATACAATCATATTATAAAAAAGTGTCTTTTTTCAGACTTCAACACATTACTCTTAATATACTCCTAATAATGTAATAATTTCAAAATACAATTTCTCTACAAATTTTGCCACTGATGATGAAGCTAGTGAGCTTCGAAACATGTTTGGTAATTTAATCGACATAACACATTAAGTGTGGTGTATTAAATTGATATCGTGGAGTTTGACGTTTTATTTCCTATTACAATTAAAAATGTTATTTTTGATATACCCTGTATAGTAATCGTAAATTTGGCATTTGAAATTGTAGTTTCGACACAAGCAGACGTTTTTATAATGACTTTTTCTTCTAAATCGACAAATAAAAAAGTTTTTCCTCTTCCAAACTCTATCCGTGGACACATTGTATATAATTCGTTAAAACACCTGACCGGCAATTGGGAGATGTTGGGTCAAATCCAACTTGTGTCACGGAATTTTTTAATTCGTACAAGTTAGTTTATTTACAATTTCAAATTACATCTATCTTTGTATATCGGTGATATACTATACTCTATCAAGTTAGTTGAATATTATCTTTGTTTGTTTATATATATAATATATATATATCCAATTTCCACTATCTATGGACGGCCATAAATTAAGAACTTTAAAGATGGCTAAAAGTTTTTTTATTCAAATTTTCTAAAATCTCTATTACAGGTGTTCCTCCCTCGGCTGCTCCTGTTCAAAGTAGATTCTCCTCGGTTTTGCCTAGCATTCATTAAAAATCATTTAAAATATATTAGGTATTATTGTTGGCCTTAAATGATGACTTATCTTTTAACCCTCTTCCAATGGACGGTCCTCAGTCTTACGAAGTTTTCTTCTTCGGTAAGTTGACCACACAAATGTTCTAAGGCTCCTACCCATAAAATAATAATAATTATAGAGGGGCTCCTGCTCCCTCGTTATTTATGTTGATAGAATAATGTTTATATTATTGTTTACGTTTTTAATTTAACACTTAGACTTAGAGGTTAGAAATACACAAAAAAATCTTCTTTTTCCAAAGATCACCCCGAAAAAGAATGTTGTCAAGTGTAAAATTGGCATTAATTTCAACAAAATAAAATTTCAATAAGTTGTAGTCAAGTGTCGATACAGCATACCAAGAAATTTCAATATTCAAATCAAAGTCAACATTTATTGAAATTATTTCAATATTGACATTGAAGTCAATGTTTTTACAGCATAAGGCTGAATATCAGCATACCTACATAATATAAAAACATATATCGAACAAAAAAGTGTATATCCGGTTTCTTGAACACTGGGAGAAAGTGTATATTATGCAAAATAGAAACTTAATATTCTTTATAATATAACATTTCTGTCAAATAAGCTACCCTTATTGTATTCTAACATTACCTCCACCTTTATGTTAATAAAATTAAGAATAAATTTACCCATCAACGTCTCAAAAGTGTATTAAGGTTGCCGCTTTTCATGAACGCTCTTTTCTTGTGTATCGCCTGTGTGTGTGCTAAAAATATTGTAATTATATGGAAATGAATCACTTTTCGGAATTCGTTACCTGTGTGGAAAAAGCTTTTTCATGCATACGGCTGCGGCTAAATTCTGATTTATGTTTTATGAGGGAAAAACTTTTTGCAAGGCAAAAATGTGTACTTGAATGTTGGAGGAGAAACAACTATGTCAAAAAAAAAAAAAAAGAACTGCAAAAAGAGGAAATACGGGAACATTGAATGTATGAGCGGGAGGAAGTTGTTTTTGCGGTAATGTGAAATAGGCTTTTGCGAAAGTAGAAAGTTCAGAGTTCAGTGCTTTTGTTGATTGTTATTCGAAAAGTTTATACTGTGAGAAAGCAGCAATTTGAATTTACGAATAAATCGTTATTAATGTTTGATACTGCATTTACCTTGTCAAACTTAGTAGGTTTGTTACAGATGTAAATTTACTGTTAAATAGAATTTCAAATACGAAGGATCCCGTAGAGACCGGTATACTATTTAGTATAAACTTTGTAACAAGTTATTATCAGGTTTTCGGAGGAGTTTCGTCTTTTTGCCTCCAGAATATCATTCATCAGTTTATTCTAGGCTCGTACTGTACGACCTCTCGACTTCTTCTTGACATCCAAATAGGATATCACTTTTTGGTGATTGAAAATGTTGGAGTGCCAGTATGGTTTCGCCAAAGTACTGCTTTGTCAATTCCTTTTTTCATTTTAAATATCTGTTTGTTGGCTCATCCACAGCCCTCTTTAGAGCCATGAAACAGTATATTTGGCAACGTTGAATTTCAGTTGCTTGTGTTGACATTCTTACATCGTAATGTGTGGCCTAATTAAATCAGTGCCTATTGAGCTTAATTAAAACAGTTTTATAAGAACCCAACGTATTGGTTTTCCTCCAAAAAATTGTTTGATCGAGTGTCGGCTACAATAGGGCACCACCACCAATTTGTGCTAAATCTATAAACCAAATACTGTTTTGTTGAGGTTTCAGCTATCGTTGCAATGAAGATTTTGCATTATTCTGTTCCTTGTCATAAAATTTCAAACCAATGAGTTGTTGGTGTCACTTGAATTCTTCCAATACGTTTCTCGTCTTGGTAAAGATACGTAGCAAATTTAATTTGCGCACATTTTTGAATATTTCACGATTCGTCGAAAAATTGAAAAAATAGGTCAACCGGAGTAACTTGGCTTTTTCGAATGATGTTTTCACATTCAATATCGGGTCCGCTATCTAACGTTTTTTTTTTTCAACTAGTGCTTACTTCGTGAAGGGTAACACTTAGCTCATGTCTGATTTGGCAGATAATTAGTTTTATCCTTCCGCTGAACGAATATGGTTGTGTATACGCTTGAAGAACGCTGGGAAATATTGCGACATTACTTTGAAAATCATGGTAATGTTGCAGAATGTGTGCGAAAATTGCGTACGGATTTTGGAAGAAGAGAAGCACCGTCAGCTCCGTATGTTCGTTATCTCGTGAAAAAAGTGAAAGAAACTGGCATCCTCATCGCCAAACCAAAGCGTGAAGAGCCAAAAACAGTGCGTACTCCCGAGAATATTGCTGCTGTGGCAGAAAGTGTGCGTGAAGCGCCATCAACATCAATTCACCGTCGGTCTCAACAATTGAACATTTCGGAGACATCATTGAGACGAATTTTGCATAAAGACCTTCGTATGACGCCATACAAAGTCCAATTGGTTCAGGAGTTGAAGCCAACTGACCATCCAATGCGTTTTCGCTTCGCTCAGTGGGCCTGCGATCGACTTACAGATTTTACCAAAAAAATCATCTTTTCAGATGAAGCTCATTTTGATCTTGGCGGGTATGTAAACAAGCAAAATTGTCGCATTTGGGGCACAGAAAACCCGCACGCATACATTGAAAAGCCGATGCACCCAAAACGAGTCACTGTTTGGTGCGGATTTTGGTCCGGAGGCATAATTGGGCCATTTTTCTTCGAAAATGAGCAAGGAGTGGCCGTTACAGTCAATGGCGATCGTTATCGGGTCATGTTGAACGAATTTTTGTTCACAAAAATTGAAGAGGAGGATATTGGCTACATTTGGTTTCAACAGGACGGCGCTACGTGCCACACAGCCGAAGCTACACTCGATGTTTTGCGCCCTGTTTTTGAAGATCGCATTATCAGCCGCAGGGGTGCCGTCAAAGATAAGTGTTACGCCGACAAGCCAGAGACAATTGACGCTTTAAAGGCCAATATTCATGAAGCCATTGGTGAAATACAGCTGCACACAATCGATAATGTGCTTAAAAATTGGACCGATCGTGTAGGCTACTGCATGGCCAGCCGAGGCAGCCATTTGAATGAAATTATTTGTCATTATTAACCGGAAGGATTGTACTTTCAAATAAAAAAAGAAATTTGAGAAAATATTCAGCAGTTTTTTTTTTATAGCATTTTCAAAAAAAAAAAGTTATCTGGCAGACCCAATATTTTCTTGGGAAAACTTTGGAGTTGTCTTTCTAACTGACTGAGGCTGATATTTGATTATTGCGCCAAAAGATCTATTTTAAAAGTACTTAATACGTATTTAATTTAAGTAGTCCATATTTAAGTAGAGTGAGATATACTATGTGGGAAATAAAAGTCAATCTCAACGAAATAGTTTTAATAAATCTCTCTAGGGGTCATCAGTTTTTTTTTATAAATCATATGCCTCAAAACTTAATCAAGTGATAACATTTGATTATAACTTTTGAGCCAAAGCCGTACCAATGTTTATAAAAAAGAAAAGTACAACACCATTAAGTATTATACTTACTTATGATTTGATTTAGTTTTTACTTTTGTGTTTAAATGATTTTTTTTCACGAAATGACATTAATGCATCTCTCTTTTCTTGTTGTCCTGCACAATGCAAGCTAGCTTTTCATAATATAGACCCGATTACTGAACCACTGACAATGAGGCCTGGGTCCTCGAAACATGTATGGTGATTTGACTGATGACGCCAAAGGGGGTGTATTAAATTTATTTCGTGGAGATTGACTTTTATTTCTCACATATAATACGTATTTGTCTTGACTTGCTATAAAAGACTGAAAATTATCTAAATACAAAGCTGATACTCAAAATATCGTAGAAATGTTATGTATTTTTGAAAATCTGAAGCATTTATGTTCTAAAAATAAAAACATATACAGGATGTCCTATTTAAAAAAACATTACTTTGAGATATATCTAAATAATTACAGCTCATTTGAAATTTTACTACGCCACTGGTTCATCAATTTTTACAGACGGTACAATATTTACGAATTAGTAGTTATGGTGTTGTTGTACAACATGAGTCGCTATATCAAGCAAATAAATACTGTTCTTTAAAACGGCAGTGGCTAAGCTACATTTATCCTCCTTTTGAAGTCAAGTGGGTTAACAAACTTTAATTCTTGATCGGTTATAGATATTAAATAAATAAAAACAAATTTACGGAGAAGAAGATGTTCTAACTTATTCTTCGTTTTACCTCAGAGTATACAGAGGCGACAGCCGGCGATATTGCTGTTCATGTTCAGTCTTTAACACAGGGAACTTGATGTATTGCATGCAAATGACGAAAGCACACTAACAGTTAATTGGGGAATCCCCACCAGGGATCGCTAGGTGCATACTGTTGTTGGCGACGACCAATCACAACGCTTTAAATCACCACAGTGCTAAACATTGAAATAGCGTTAGTCGGGATTTGACTACTTCAGTGCTTTGTTATCGAATTGACGAAAAGATCATACACAGATAAGCCAACTATTTTATCTTTTTGGATAGCTAAAAACATGTAGATGTTTTTTAAATAATCTGCACAAAAAATGTTACTGAAATATTTTTGACAAACCGTCGATTTAAATAAAATTGTTGAAAATATTTTACATTTAATGTAGATTTAAAGGGCTACCGCTCCAGTAATTCTTAAAAATTCGAATATCTTCTTATGACTCCTGCTATCACGTCCTAAAATATTCAGGCCTACTAACAAGTAACCCTGTATACATTAATAATGCATTACCATTAATTAGGAATTCGCAGCATTTCTTTTTCGATTATCGTTTGTCTGTCTTACTAGCGTGTCTGGTAGTAAGTCTGGGTTTTTACTATGAACTAGGTATTAGAGTATAGGTATTTTATTCTAAAAAGTAATCCAATTTATTGAAAAGAATACTGAATTGACACTATTCGACTATCCAATCTTTTATTGAATAGATCCGTCTAGGAAACACCAAATTCTAATAAAAACGAGTATACATCATGATGTATCACCGTGATGTCGCAAAAGGCCAAAACGGCTGGCAGAAATTGGATATAAATTGAATATCGACCTTTTATCAAACTCGTGAGCACCAAGACATTACATATTCCGTGCGCTTTTGTTAAAAGTTATCACTTAAATAAGGTGTAAAGAAGTTGTCTTTCTCGAAATATACGAATAACTTTTGCTATTGCTGACATTTTGCTTTATTGGATTTTATGCTGACTTGTTCGTTTTTTTAGAGTAAAGTTCATCGGCTTATTACTAAATTGAATAAATAGTGATAAAAATTTTAATAAACGTTTAGTGTGATTGGACTTAATTGAAACATTGAGAAACGGACCAAACGCGTATTCCATTTTCGCAAAAATTAGAGTTTCATGAAATATAATAACGCATTTTATGAAAAGGTTTAGAAAAGTTGCGTTTTGAAAAAAAAAATGTTGTTAAAGGTATCGTTGGAAAAAGCAATATATACAGGGTGATTGCTGGTCGGTGGTACCTTTGGGATAAGTAACTGTATCATTGTTTTGACAATTTAAGTGAATACTCAGGTCAACCCGATCTATCAGTCTATAATACTGTCATATTTCTATGACTTCCGGTTAAACCAGTACTTATTGAGCTTAACTAAAACAGTTTTTAATAAAAATAGTACTTAGTGATAAGTGTGTATAAATATATATATTTTTTTTTCTTTTCGTTTTCTTGAAACTTGTTTAATTTTAATTACTTTTTTTCCCTTGGGCATTTTTAGGTACGTTGACGATTGTAATACCCAATAGCGAAATACATAACATACAACAACTATTCAAAACATACCATCCAATACTCGAATTTACCACTGAAATAGAACAAAACAACAAAATAAATTAGAACTAAATGGTACACAAAACCTACATCGTCCCAACGAAACACATATTATAATTCTAATCACCTTCTACGCCAAAGAAAAAGCGTCCTAATCGGATTAGCGGACCCAGCAATAAAACTAGCAGACCCCGATTTTCAACCTGAGACAATAAATAAAGCCAAAACAACTCTAAGAGCTAACGACTATCCCTAAACCCATGATACAAAAGATTTTAAAAAAATAATAAACAGCGCATAAAACAAGACTAAAAATAAAAACAATGGGAATACTATCGAGGAACAAAAATTTGTTTCAATCGCTTATATAAAAGGTCTGTATGAAAATTTAAAAAATAAATTAAAAAAACATAAATTAACCGTCTGCCACAAAAGTAAGAACACATTTAAAGTTTTCATTATATACCAAACTAAAATCCAAAACCCCTAAACAAAAAAAAAAACCCCATGTTGTATATGAAATGCAAAATTGCACAGCATCGTACGTAGGTCAAACGAAATAACATCTCGAAAAGAGATTAAATTGCTTTAAAAATCCTAACACCGGGAAAACAGCACTAAAAAACACATGGACACACACAGCCACACTTTCGATTTCACACAAAGATCCTCACGACAGAACACAACACAAGAAAACGAGAGCTGCTCGAAATGATACATATATAAAGAAGACAACTGACTGTGTAAATGCCAGGACCGATATCCCATACTTAAGTCAAGTTTATAGCAATAGAATAGAACCTTAAAAACATAAATCATAGCACTTTTTGAACAAAACCAAAAGTAATGTGCATTCTCTGAAATCAGTAGGTAAATTATCAAAAAATATAAAACTATACTAAAAAAAACTGACCAATACCATTATCATTTTACAAACAGAAACTGTATATTCACAAAACGAAAATCAACACGATGTTGAAGGTCTAAAAACAACAAATTACAATGTAGATTTAGGAAATAGAGATAATATAAAAATGGCAACTATAACATATTATAATATAAATTAATTATTATCAGTGTAATCGTCTGTTTTTAAATGTGATGTTTTCATGTAATTTTAATACCAAGAATTTTTGGTGATTTTATTAAAAAAAAAAAAGAGAAAAATATATAATATATTATATTAACCTGTATATTATGTTCTAAGATGGAAATTTATATAGTTGTAGCTTCAGAAGAAGACAATAACCATTGTCGAAACGTCGCACAGTGGGGTATTTGAGCAATCTGGCCGGCCATAAATCGATTTCGTAAACTTTATCGCAGGTAGAAAATACGTGTATTTTATAAGCAGGGATAGTTTAGGCATATAATAAACCCCTTCTCCACCTTATAGCACACTGTTCACAATCGTACGATCAGTTGAAATTCGGCTATCCTTAAGCAGACATATTAATTTCCGCCGTAGTTAGCAGATGTGTAGTTAGAGAGTGTTGTGATTTGTATTGTTTATTTAGACTTATATAATAATAAATTATGGATTGTGGAGAACCAGGTAAGTGTGTTTAGTTTTCACAAATCTTTGTTATATAATGCATTTTAGTAATTTTAAAATTAGCTTTTTCTATTGATAGTTTGTTTTCATGCTTTTTTTCAATCTAGTTTTACTTTGTAGGAACAAAGTTGTACTTCCGGATATTTCCCGGAATCGATATCAGTTTGTTTTGAAAGTTTAGGCTTTGTTCTTCAAAAAATGTAATTTTTTTTTCCGAAAAAATGCGATTTTGTAAATTATTGCTATTTAAAGCAAATAACTACATGTAAAATCGATAAAATAACTACTGGTATTAATTATTTCCTTTTTCCGTTCTTAATTGTTGTTTTTTTTCAGGGCCGTCAAATGTACGAGTAATGACTAGAAAACATTTATTTACTATTATGCAGCAACAAAATTTGAATACCATGAACGAAAAGTTGGAATTTCTAGAAAACCATCTTCTCGAATCGGAAGATTTTGCAACGGAGCAAATTCATTTTAAGTCAGAAGTAAAGAGCAGGTGGTCTAAAGCGTTAAGAAAAGAAGAATACTTCTTAAAGAAAAATAACGAATGGCTCCAAGGAACATTTCTTATTCCAAAGGTTGTAAAGAGACCCGGTCGACCCGCAAAGTTGTTTGAGGCATCAAGTGAGAGGACTAAAAGAAGAAAAACCGAAGGGCTTCGCGAAACAACTAACTTAGAGGTGCTCACTTACGTTGATAGGAGGAGAAAGAAAAAAAAAATAAATGGCAATTTTTAATGGTTATTTAAACCAATTGTTACACATATGAAATAAGGAAGTTTCATTTCAAAATTCGAACCTAATACCCAAGGGCAAAAAAAGTAATTAAAAATATAAATATATCGTCTAAATTTTGTATAAGTTACAATAGCCGATAAAATGTTAGTTCATAAACTAAAGTGATTTGTTTGGACTCATTGACGGGCGGCAAAAATGGCGGGAGTAGCAGCAGTACTCCTTGTAAAATGATGATTGCGAGTTGATTCTCTACGCAAATTTTAAATTTTGCATTCCAATATTACGCTTTTATAAACAACATCCATAAATATTAAATACCCTAGTTATAAAACTAAAAACAGTAACTCTGCGCGTTATTAATTTCGCAGCTGATGATCAAATAAATAAAACCAGAATTACTATTTCATACTCGCGCCTGTTAGCTGGTTCAAAATGGCGTTATAAATTTCGCTAAATTGTTAAAAGTTTTAATAGAGGGCCCTATAATGTGGCACACGTAATGTTTTATAGTTGAGCTGAAATTGATATAAATGTAATCCGTATGACGATAATGTGGAAAACGTATAGGGAAATTAATAGTAATAAATATATCATTGTGAAAATGTAGTTCTGATGAACATTTATCAGAATTGTAGAGTATTTTCTAGAAAAAGAAACGAGTGAAAAGTTTACGTATAATAATATAAGCAAGTGGGCAAAACATATTATTACAATAGACAAAACTAAATTATAATCAATAAACCTTCAAAATAATTAACCAAACAAAAAGCGAAAACCTCTAGATAATGCCTCATCAAACTACGGCACGGGAGTCATTAAATATGTCCCAGTTAGGACTAGACTAATATGCGTACTTATAGTCTGATCTCAATCTCAAATTTGAGGCCATCTTCGCTAAGCAATACTCAATACTTGAGGTTCCATCTATAATATCTTCGTGCATTCCCAACTAAACAAAGCTTGAGCAAACCCGCTCTAGTAACATTTGGTTCTTTAGTGACAATTCTAGATATTTTCGCAATGAAACGTTCGTGACAATGCAGGGACATAATCTAAGATAAAGCAAAAATAATAGTAAATGATGACAGCTGTCATGTCCCAAGCATTTCTTACGGTAGGGTATCACCACACTTGAGTACGCCTCA
Source organism: Apoderus coryli (assembly GCA_911728435.2). Taxonomy (NCBI): domain Eukaryota; kingdom Metazoa; phylum Arthropoda; class Insecta; order Coleoptera; family Attelabidae; genus Apoderus; species Apoderus coryli. The sequence goes on along the minus strand of OU452209.1, from coordinate 12,305,020 downwards.
AAGAACGCATGAGCAGTTTGTAGCTTCCTGGACTTAGACTTGTTCATAGCAAGCATTTTTCGTCTCAAGTAGTGCTTAACCTCAACTCCGCCTTAAGTCGCAATTATAGGTAGGGGCATTAGTGTTACTGTTAGATGTCAGCTGTTGTTTTTAGTGAAAATTCTACATTAGTTCGTGAACGTTTTCGCGCGATGACCTATTGCTGACGTTTCGTTCAACTAATTTCGACGTTTGGTAATGAAGCTACTGCTTCTCATTGAATTACCGAATACCTTTTTTGCATCAATAAATACGTTCATTAATCCTACAAACATCTCCATCAACACAACAATAATTATTTATTGGATCAATAAACATTTTATTAACCCAATTAGACAAGTTTATTGAATGAAAAAAATTATCGACTAATGTACCGTTGACCCAATAATCTCGTTCATCGGACTAAAAATGATAACCAGAGTTCCTTGGGCCCATGTTTTTTATTAATATTACGCACCTTTTTGGTTCAGTGTGTATATCCTCCGGGAGTTTAAAGATTTAGCAACAATTTAAGGCTTTTAACCAAACTTCTAAATTCCTAGCACTTGTTTGCAGGCTTTTTTGTTTTGGTATTTAAAGAAAATAAGGTGAATTTTCGAAATTTTTTAGCCTTAATGGATTGGATTGAACAAATAAAATACAATCCAAATTTCAGCCAACGTTTCGTGTATTGTACATAAACTTCTTCAGGCCATTAAAACAACAAATACATTAACATCATAATAACGTTACACTTAAAATTGGCATAACAAATATGAACAATCAAATGTACGTACTTATACAGTTTTCTTTTTCTCATATTTATTTTTTGGATATCGTTATTGGGGTTTAGGTTCGTATCAACAACAAAAGTAAAATTTTTATTTCATGTCACACACAAATTTTTGTCAGTCTTCAGGAATTTTTTTAATCTCATCTCCATAATGCTGTTTTATCCTAGGAAAAGCACATTCCTGGCCAATAGAATTTGATTGCCGAGGTGCCAGCCGAGACTACCAACCATAGCTTGTCTCGGCTAGCACGTCGCCCATCAACTTCGGAAAGTGTTCTACTAAAATATACTATTTGCTCTAGCAGATTTTTAGTAGGTATCTTGTCTTGTTTTCATACTATGTGGTGTCGAATTTTATTAATAAAAATACAAAATGAAATTTAAAATATAATTTATTTGAGAATATATATATATTGGAAAAAATATTAAATTGGTACAATTAATTTACAAATAAAAAACAAAAACACTAAAAAACAAAATATTTACAGTAAAAAACAGCCCTTAAAAATATCTACACTTAATAATAATAATATTTATTATAAAAATTTATTATAAAAATCTAAATAACAAAAGAAAAACAAACATCACAATTTGACTAAGATAAAACATAAAAATTTGGTATTAAAAATAAAAATCAGTCAACTCACATGCACTCTCCTTTTTTGATTTTCTTATTTTTCAATAAGACTTTGGCAATTTTGTCCCTCATTCCTTCTTTATTTTTAGCTAACTGCTGTTTTTTCTTTTCTAACCGCGCTACCTCCAATCCAGCCATTTTGACATCATTTTTTGATAAAAGCGTCAAGAAATTTACCGTATTGTTTAGAAGCGCTCGCTTATACAGATTACTGTCTTTCTTCGACTTTTTAATTTGATGCGACTTTTTTAATGTAGATAAGATCACATCTCCGCGGTGATTTCGATAGGGTATCGGGACGTCCTCACCCTCACCTATCAAAATTCGTCTGTGACTGCACTCACAGTTCCTAGTTTGACGTTCTTGACCGCCGTTGGTAGTGTTAGCACGCGTTTCTTGATTCATTGTTTATTTTTTATAAACACAGCAAATACAAACAAATAAACGAAAATATAATATTTCAACTATCACTGCAAAGGTACAATGAACGAAGCTGAATGTTTACAAAGTTAACTTGTGCCTGGGATTTATATATCCTATTTCCGTTTGGTACTACCTGACCTAAGGGATTAAGGTCCTAGGTAATCCGTTTTTTCCCAAATTTTAGTTTATGGTACGAATAGATTTACAATGTTGCCATATTTTCGGAAAGATATCATCATCACGTAGGAGTTTTTGTTTCGTAGATTTAGAACGCAATCGTAAAATAATTTGTGACTTGTTAATTATCAAATTTAAAAGACTGTATCAAGTGTTTTAAATCTGAAAAATAGTGTTGAAAAGTCTTCTATCTCTTTCGTTTTCTTCTCCAACGATTTATATTGAAATTAGAATTTTGTTAACTATTCCTGTTAGTTCTGAAAGGACCTTTTCTAAATTATTAATGTCAATAAACTACTATTTAAGGAACAAAACTGTAAATTCGCTCTTTTGCACCATTTTGGCCGTCATTGAATATTGTAATACTTTGCTTCTAATGAATTTTAAAGATATTTTTGGGGTACAAAGTTTCCGAATAGTATATTTATGGCAGTTAAGCCGTTGTAGTGGCAAATCCATCCTTGAGAACAGTAGATGAAAGACTTTACGTGCTGTACAAACCTTCAAACTAGGCGAGAAATACTATAAATAATCCTTGTTGACAAATTCATAATTATACTTATTTTTCGATCGTATAATGTATTTTGTGTTACTTCTCTTGATTTGGTGAAAGAAATTTCATATCGGCAACGTTGTTAATTTACCTGTTTCATTGTTTTGCTAAAAGTGATATTTTCTGTATGTCTTTCTTTGCCCTTGTACTGTATTATTGTTTGTTACAACTGATTAAGGGTATTTTGCAATTATAAATAAAAATAGATTATACATAGTGGGTTTAAAAAGGTTTTAGGTAATTCGAAAGCCCATAAATTATACAATTTTTACTACCTGTCATACCTAATATAATTATGCAAATATATTCAATTTATTAGGATTCTAATTCGTAGGTATTTGACGACTGGTATTTATCACGGTATTAGACAAATAATTTAAAATAAACTTTCGTAAAACTAGTGGTGACAAGCTTTAATATGTCGAACTTGGACTAGCAGCGGGGACAAACACATTAGGTAGAACGGGGAATAACCGTTGGCTGAAATAAAATGACGACTTTTGTCGACAGCTATAGGTTCCTGTCTCTACCAGATAAAATAATTCGATATTTTGGAGGATAGAAATTTCGTAAATGAAAAGTATTAGGTAAAATAACTATTACACAGATTTAATTAAATCAGTGCATATTTTAGCTATGTACTTAGTTGTTAAAATCTTATTTCTACTTAAATAATATAATGCACATATTTATTTTTTGGATATGGTTATTGGGGTTTAGGTTCGTATCAACAACAAAAGTAAAATTTTTATTTCATGTCACACACAAATTTTTGTCGTCTTCAGGAGTTTTTTTAATCTCATCTCCATAATGCTGTTTTATCCTGGGAAAATCACATTCCTGGCCAATAGAATTTGATTGCCGAGGTGTCAGCCAAGACTACCAACCATAGCTTGTCTCGGCTAGCACGTCGCCCATCAACTTCGGAAAGTGTTCTACTAAAATATACCATTTGCCGCAAAATAGACCTACCACGCTCTAGCAGATTTTTAGTAGGTATCTTAACTTGTTTTCATACTATGTGGTGTCGAATTTTATTAATAAAAATACAAAATGAAATTTAAAATATAATTTATTTGAGAATATATATATATTGGAAAAAATTAAATTGGTACAATTAATTGACAAACAAAAAAACAAATATACTAAAAAAACAAAATACTTACATTAAAAAAACAGCCCTTAAAAATATCTACACTTAATAGCAATAATAATTATTATAAAAATCTAAATAACAAAAGAAAAACAAACATCACAAATTGACTAAGATAAAACATAAAAATTTGGTACATATTCATTATATTAAAAATAAAAATCAGTCAACTCACATACCTAACACATTCACTCTCGTTTTTTGAATTTCTTATTTTTCAATAAGACTTTAATTTTATCCCTCATTCCTTCTTTATTTTTAGCTAACTGCTGGCGAAGTTTTTTCTTTTCTAACCGCGCTACCTCCAATCCCGCCATTTTGACATCATTTTTTGATAAAAGCGTCAAGAAATTTACCGTATTGTTTAAAAGCGCCCGCTTATACAGATTACTGTCTTTCTTCGACTTTTTAATTTGATGCGACTTTTTTAATGTCGATAAGATCACATCTCCGCGGTGATTTCGATAGGGTATCGGGACGTCCTCACCTTCACCTATCAAAATTCGTCTGTGACTGCACTCACAGTTCTTAGTTTGACGTTCTTGACCGCCGTTGGTGGTGTCAGCACGCGTTTCTTTATTCATTGTTTATTTTTTACAAACACAGCAAATACAAACAAATAAACGAAAATATAATATTTAAACTAGCACTGCAAAGGTACAATGCACGAAGCTGAATGTTTACAAAGTTAACTTGTGCCTGGTATTTATATATCCTATTACCGTTTGGTTCTACCTGGCCTAAGGGATTAGGGTCCTAGGTAATAGGTAATCCGTTTTTTCCCAAATTTTAGTTTATGGTACGAATAGATTTACAATGTTGCCATATTTTCGGAAAGATATCATCATCACGTAGGAGTTTTTGTTTCGTAGATTTAGAACGCAATCGTAAAATAATTTGTGACTTGTTAATTATCAAATTTAAAAGACTGTATCAAGTGTTTTAAATCTGAAAAATAGTGTTGAAAAGTCTTCTATCTCTTTCGTTTTCTTCTCCAACTATTTATATTGTAATTAGAATTTTGTTAACTATTCCTGATAGTTCTGGCTCAGTAGAAAGAACCTTTTCTAAACTATTAAAGTTAATAAACTAATATTTAAGGAACAAAACTGTAAATTCGTCCATTTGCACAATTTTGGCCGTCATTGAATACTGTAATACTTTGCTTCTAATGAATTTTAAAGATATTTTTGGGGTACAAAGTTTCCGAATAGTATATTTATGGCAGTTAAGCCGTTATAGTGGCAAATCCATCCTTGAGAACAGTAGATGAAAGACTTTACGTGCTGTACAAACCTTCAAACTAGGTGAGAAATACTATAAATAATCCTTGTTGACAAATTCATAATTATACTTATTTTTCGATCGTATAATGTATTTTGTGTTACTTCTCTGGATTTGGTGAAAGAAATTTCATATCGGCAACGTTGTTAATTTACCTGTTTCATTGTTTTGCTAAAAGTGACCTTTTCTGTATGTCTTTCTTTCCCTTGTACTGGATTATTGTTTGTTACAACTGATTAAGGGTATTTTACAATTATAAACAAAAATAGATTATACAGAGAGGGTTTAAAATGGTTTTAGGTAGTTCGAAAGCCCATAAATTATACAGGTAGTAATGTCATACCTAATATAATTATGCAATTATTTAGGTTTTTAATTCGTAGGTATTTGACGACTGGTATTTTTCCCGGTATTAGACAAATAATTTTAATAATTAATTTATTTTTCCATATTTTTTTATTTTGACTCCTTTTCCACTATTATTATACAGGGTGTTTTAGAAAGACATGGCCACATAGCTAGAGCTGGTAGAACTGCTTAAAGTAAGTGTAGCTTGTTATATAAATTTTTGCCGAAGGAGCCTTCCTTTTCGAGATACAGGGAGTTAAAAACTCGATGACGATGACGATGTTTTCTAGCTTCAACAACTGCAGTATAAGATTAATCATGACCGTAATTTTTTCACTGATAAAGTTGGTGATGGTCGTCTAAAATTAGTTGATGAAAGCTCAAAAAGATGCGCGAGTATGAGCCGGAACATAAACAGCAATCCACTATTTAATTCTTGGAAGATGAGCCTTATCCAACAAAAGTCGTTTGCGATCAAAGAAATTATAAAAAATGTTCCCTGTCGTTTCATAAAAATTGGTTATGTGGCAATTCTACTTTAAAAGAACGCAGAACAGTCAATTTTGATAGATAACAATCAATTTGTTTGCCTAAAAACCTTTGGTGAAATCAGGAAACCAAACAATTTTCGGATTTTCAACTAGACAATCCTAGTGCTGATAAGTGCTCCTTGTGGTTTCATAAAAATTGGTTTGTGGCAATTCTACTTTAAAGGAACGAAGAACGGTCAATTCCGATGGATAAACATCAATTTGTTTGCCTAAAAGCCTGCGAGAAATAAGGAAATCAAACAATCTTCGGATGTTCATCAAGACATTCCGAGTGCTGACATGCTGCAGTTGTTTCATAAAAACTGGTTATGTAGCAACTCTACTTTAAAGGGACGAAGAACAGTAAACTTTGATTGATACACATCAATTTGTTTGCCGAAAAGCTTTGGCGAAATCAGAAAGACAAACAATCTTCCGATTTTCATCAAGACAATCCTAATGCTGACAAATTCTCCCTGTGGTTTCATAAAAATTGGTTTTGTGGTAATTCTACTTTAAAGGAAAGTAAACTCTGATTGATAAACATTAATTTGTTTGCCGACAAGCTTTGTTGAAATAAGGAAATCAAACAATCTTCGATTTTCATCAAGACATTCCGAGTGCTGAAAAATGCTCCCTGTTGTTTTGTAAAAGCTGGTTATGTAGCAACTCTACTTTAAAGAAACGAAGAACAGTCAATTTTGATTGATAAACATCAATTTGTTTTGCCGAAAAGCTTTGGCGGAATAATGAAAACATCAAGACAATCCTAGTGCTGACAAATGCTCCCTATAATTTCATAAATATTGGTTATGTAGTATTCTACTTTAAATTTGAACTTTCAGAAAGTCGAATCAATAGATCATGCGCCGTAGAATTCTGATTCGACACCTAATTATACTATTTGAACGTGTTTGGCAACACTTAAGACCACCTTGCATTAAAGTGAAGGAGGCCATTATCTTGAAGTGTGGTTTCATAATTTTAAACTAATTCGTGTTCTTATCACCACTGCGACTTTTCAGCAAAATCAATATTTATGATATTTAAAGAATAAAAACCGAACAACCTTATATTTCAACAAACACACTATTATCGGGGCGATGCCGATGGTTATCTAAACTTTTCCTATTAGACTCACTTAAGAAAATACATTTGAAGTTTGTTGTTTGTTTAATGCATTCCAAGCTTTTTTTAATTTTAAAATAAACAAACAACAACACTAGAGAAAACCCCAGTTGTAAAGTATTTCCTTTGCACACACAGGAAAAAGCTCGAACTTCGAATCCTAACAATTCTCTGACCAATCTGTGTCATCTCTAAACTAACATGGAGCTAAGTAACTGTAGAGTTAGAGGCCGACAGAACTGCACTCTTTGGCGATTTTGTATTGTGGAAAGTTAATTTGATTTCACACAAATAACGTCGACGCTGGAAATGAATGAAAAAATGGTAATAAGCCCAGAATGCATAATGTGGCATGTGTAAAATACGCATTTTTTCTCATGAGAGCCTTTTCCCGAGTTTAAACATTTTTTCAATGAATTTACAGTTAAAAATAATAACACTGTATATTATTATTGTTAGTTTTCTACATTTCTAATTACTAGAATAGAGTAAATTGTAAATTTAGCGGAGTTAAAATGAAAGTACAAATTACGCCCAAAATAACTCAATTATCAATCCTTACAATCATAGAAAGATTTACTGCATCCACACAACAACAGCTTATGGGTTACGACTATCCTGATAAACATCCTATTTTGTCAGGCAAATAAAGAGCCGCGTCGCGTTCCATACTAACCATAAAGCGATAGCGACTGCAGTTAAATTAACGCTAGCCACAAATCCTGGAGAGAGCGAAAGGGCTAATATCAATAGAAACCGAGCATAACAAGCTAGATTGTAATGTGTTAACATGACATCACTATCCGCTTTAGGATGGATGATGTTGTTGTGTGGAGGCCACTTAAAGATGTTATGGGTAATATTTCTTGCATAACTAGCTACTGTAGTGTATACAAATTATACAGTTTGAGATATAAGTCGGAAGTACACTGTGTGCCATTTTGGTTGAGAGTGCAAATGATAGCAGAGATATGATTTTGCGCTCTTCGTGATCTGTGGCAACGTTTTCGAGATACAAAATATGCCACTTATAGAATTTTTATAGACTTATTGATTTTGATGATGCAGCAGGGCGTTTTAGAGAAGGAACTCTGATTTTTGTACCGACCTTTGTTTCTCTGTTAGACAAGGTCCTGCAAAAATAAAAAAGGGTGCGTTACACTGCGTTTCTTTTCTTTCCTTCTGGTTTAAGTGTTCGCTCCTATCATATATGTGATTTAATAAATACCTCCGTTTTGTCTGGAGTATTCCCATCAAAACTTAAAGAGGTCATTGTCCTTCCTATTTCAAAAATGGTAATAGGGATGATCTAGAGAACTACAGACCATAGCATTGCTAAATGTGTTGTTTAACGTGGGATGGCGAACCAATGGCACGCGTGCCACAAGTGACACGCTTGAAAATTTTGATGGCACGCACAAAAACAAAATTATATTTTGTATAAGTTATCTTTTTTGATAGAAATGAATTAAAAATTATTAATCTGCACTTAATTTATGATATAAATTTGTAGTACTGAATACCTTATTTTAGTATGTTAACTAGAACCATCGAGCATATACTACGACTAGAAGGGTCACCGTAAGTCCCCCCATTTACTTCCCTTATTGCCTCTCCGCCGATCTCAGTCAGAGTGGTCTCGATAATATACAGGGTGGTCCAATGAAAAGTTTGCACCTAGCTTTTCTCTTTTTTTTGTAGTCGAATGCGAAAATGCTCGGACACGTCGATTTTGCTTTTGAGGGGGACACATTTTAAACATATTTTTCGATCTGCGCCTTTAACCCCCTAGCGGGGGTGAGTAACAACCCTAAAATTTTAAATGGAAAGAGGGGTCTAATGACATATCATTTGAAAGGACACAAAATTGTCTTTCTAATGATACCCTATTTGTCGAATTTTACTAAAACAGTTAATACGAAAACGACTTTAAAGACATTAAGCCGATAATTTTGGTATTAATGAGAAATACAAATAAGTTTTAATTATTGCGAGTGAAAACACCTGCAATCGTTAGTACATTCCAATGTTTGTTAGTTTTAACATTGCTTTGTAAAAAAAGTAAACAAGCTGTTAAATTGATTTATTAAAACGTTACATTAACAAATGTTGAAAATGTGACCCATTTGATTCCATACAATAATACAGATTTTGTTCAAATCTATTTCTAACATTTTGTAGCATATCAGGTGTTATGTTTCTGCACTCTTCTGTAATGCGTTGGCGAAGATCTTCTATGGACTCGGGCTTCGTGGCAAAACATTTATTTTTTAAGTGCCCCCAAAGAAAAAAGTCTAAAGGCGATAAATCCGGTGACCTGGCAGGCCATTCAATTGGGCCCCTCCTTCCAATCCACCGTCCAGGGAACCGGTCATCTAAGAACTGTCTTACAGGAGCCACATAGTGCGGAGGTGCTCCATCTTGCTGGAAATAAAGCCGATCAGCAGTATGATTTTGGTCATCTTCTATTATTTGTGTTATTAAAGGATCAATTGTGTCTTCAAGCATGTTTAGGTACACTTCACCAGTTAAATTTCCAGGAATAAAAAGTGGTCCTATAATATGATTTCCTAATATGCCACACCAGACGTTTATTTTTTGAGGATACTGGGTATGAACCTCACGGAATAAATGTGGGTTACTGTCATCCCAGTAACGGCAATTGTGCCTATTTACAGCTCCATTCAAATAAAATGTGCATTCGTCGGAAAAACAAATGTTAAATAATAATTGCGGATCTTCAATTAAACGCTGGCTCATTGCTTCACAAAATTGCAGCCTTCTATCAGGATCATCCTCATTTAGTTCCTGTACTAATTTGATTTTGTACGGATGAAATTTGTACGCTTTTAAAATTCGTATTATGGACGAACGGGAGACACCTGAGGCTTCAGCTAGTTGACGGGTACTTTGACTATGATCCATTTCAACATGCCCTAAAACAGCGACTTCCACAGCTTCATTTCTGATCGGTTTCTGCGGCTGGTGTTTTACATTACAGACAGATCCGGTATCTACAAACTTTTTAACTAACTTGCCAACGTACACATCATTCACATTTTTATCGGGATGTCTCTCATTAAATAAGCGAGCCGTAAGTCTAGCACTACTATTATTTTGAAAATAAAGTTTAACAATTTCAACTCGTTCTAGAATGGAATAAATCATTTTGTACGGTAAAAGTAAAATAACTTGAGAAGCAACCAAACTGAATCAATGAAAAGACTAAAATAAACGGTGTAAATTCTTTTCCTACACGTATCTGCAGTTTTTATTTCAACAAAAAACGCAAACGATTAGTGAGGAATTTAGTTCTGATAAATAAGATAGTGTTTTTGAAATCCCGTTTTTCTTCAAAGTAAATAATTTAGAAATGATTGTAGTTGTTTTCAGTCGTAATAATTAAAACTTATTTGTATTTCTCATTAATACCAAAATTATCGGCTTAATGTCTTTAAAGTCGTTTTCGTATTAACTGTTTTAGTAAAATTCGACAAATAGGGTATCATTAGAAAGACAATTTTGTGTCCTTTCAAATGATATGTCATTAGACCCCTCTTTCCATTTAAAATTTTAGGGTTGTTACTCACCCCCGCTAGGGGGTTAAAGGCGCAGATCGAAAAATATGTTTAAAATGTGTCCCCCTCAAAAGCAAAATCGACGTGTCCGAGCATTTTCGCATTCGACTACAAAAAAAAGAGAAAAGCTAGGTGCAAACTTTTCGTTGGACCACCCTGTATACTGCCAATACTTTGCTTGAGTTTTGATGTTATACCGGTTGGTTTTGTTGCGTATTAAATTTCGTTTTTTTTTGTCTAGTTATAAGTTTATCTTTGTACATTAATAACAAAGTGTTATTTTTAATCTAATTTTTGTTATTTGTGTAGTAATTTAGATACGTAGTTTGTATTTATAACAGATGAATACGATTTTGGTTTTAAGAAAGTATATTATTTGTTTAGCATTTCACATTTTATAACTAGATTATGATTTTAGAACCAACGAATTTTAGAGAAATTTTAGTAATTAAAATTTGTATTAAGTCAATATGTATTTACAAAATTTGTTTTTGACCGTTCGAAGACAAATTACAGATTTTTAATCGTGATATTCTTTCAAATTCATATAAATGTTATCCGAATATTTTTTTTTTTTCTGAAGTGAATGTCACAAAAAGCCAAATAAAGAGTCATTAATGAAATTAATTTTCACTGGTAATTCAATCCCTGATTCAAGAATTTTCTGCAAGACTTACGCAGTTTAAAGAATTTGAAGAAACTTAAAATTTTATTTTATATCCTGATACATTACCATTTGAAAAATTAAATTTAAAAGTCCGTGAGTGGTTACATTTTAATGAATTAGAAATAGAATTATTTGAATTTCAATCAAGTACCATATGGAACCAAAAATTTGTTGATTTAGGAAATGATTTAGAAATTATTGAAAGTAATCGGTTATTGGATAAAATAAATAAAATTGCAGAAGATGAAATTCTAACTACATGGAATTCAATTCCTCACACGTTTAATTGTTTAAAAATATTAGCAAAGGCAATTTTATATGCAGTGTTCTGAGTCACTTCTCTTTATACATTTTTGTGAAAGACTTACCGGTACACATGCCATATGGAAGAGTCTTTATGTACGCGGACGACACGCCGATGGTTATATCTGATAAGGACCCCGATGTGCTCCGAGTAAAAATAGATGCACTTCTGCGGGCTTTCGACCATTGGTTTTTCGAAAATAAACTGATTATTAATCGCGACAAAACTATTGCAGTACAGTTTAGGAAATACTGACCCTCATGAAAGTTTGGCGTTCAATTTAATGGTAGCCACATTGCCTGATCCTCGGAGGCAAGTCCAATAATATAATCGTGTGGAGCAGATGCTCTGACTTGCCGTAGAAATTGAAAATAAAAATAGTGTAAACACAAACCGCTAGTAGGAGACCATTTATCCTTCTCAAAATATTTGGCGTTGTTGATCGCTTCGGATAAGAGCGAAACGAATTCGTCAGTATCTGGCGACCCATGCCTTGGTCTGGTTCTGCTGAATTAGACTAAATTAAACGCTATGCCACGAAATTATTTTTTCCTTCTATTATATTTACGGACACAACTTCATTGTATAGTTTTGCATTATTCATAATAATATTAGGCCTATTTATAAAAATAATAATAATATTATTCTACACTAACGCAACTACTTGATTCAAAAATAAGATATAAACAATTAAAAATAATAATTATATCATGCTAAACTGACCCGACCACCTACCTAACAACTTTGATCAAAAATTAGAAATAAAAAAAAATTGTAAGAGCAAGGATCGAACGCAGGACATTCCGCACACAAAGCCACGCCGATTACCCCTGAGCGATGGCAGACGGCGACGGTAAAAATAATGAAACCAAATTGCATAAATATCTGTACTACATATTTTTAACTTTTAAATGGAATTTAATCAAAATTGATGGAGGTAAATATGAAAAGCAAACTATTTCTCTGAAGCTATGTAAAAGTTTGTGTCCACCCCTATCACAAGGCTAAAGCGAATTCAACCAAGAACTAACCGGTTTATCCTAGGATTAATAACTTAGCACCTAGTATCTTCAAAAGCACGTTATAGTATGGCGTTACTTAATTATTCAACTTTACTTCCTTCTAGACTCTAAATTGATTAAAACACACTCAACAACAATCTTAGGTGTATAAATTTATAAACGCAAATATTGGTCCAAGCGGCAACAAGTTATAAATAGATCAATATTTGTGCTCACGAATACACTGTTATATTTGTACCTTTATCTATGTTCTAACATCATGCTTGAACATCATATAGACACCCCACAGGCAGGGAACTTAAGTTTATAAACTCGAGTAAGGACTGACATATAGAGTTGATGGGGAAATTGACCTAAAACTAAAACAATGGCCAAAGAAATTTGTTGGTCCGTGACGTGGAGCGGATAGTACAGCAATATACTACAAAGTTTGTATTCAATTTCTCACTTCAGTTAATGAATTTCAACAACAAACAGGTCGGGTAACGTATAAGTTCTATGAAATTATTATTTGGATATAATATAGAGGTGTGGGGTTTATTATCAGAGAAACGTTAATTCCATTTTCCTTATACAAAAAAGAATTTTAAAAATTATCTTTAAATTGGACATGCTGTTTCCCACTGAATTTTGCCTAAATGTCCCTTAAGTTAATGGTCGAAAATTCTCTTCTTAAATGGAATTCTAACCTCAATATTGCTTACAAATATATACATTTTTGATTATTGGGGTATTTATTGTTTACTTTATGTGGCTATTAAAAATGTGGAATTAGTGGATGATGATCTTAATGTTTTCGAATTAATTGAACATGGATTTCCAAGGAGGGTTAATGAAAGGCGGAATTATTTTTAAGATATGGACAATTTAAGTTTTTTGAAAGATTGCGACTGACGAAGCCTACGATTTGGCCTATCCTAGACCAAATTGAGGATTTTTACTTATGCAATGACAGTTAAATTTAATGAATTAAGCCACTGTACTGGAATTTTGATGTTCTTTTTTTTCTTTTTTGTTAAATCTAGAATTTAAGATATTAATGTAATAACTTATTGTATCTAGGAATTGTCCTGTAAAGGGATTTTGCAAATCTGTTGGGCAATAAAGCTATTATTATTATTATATTATTATAAAATCAACATACTCGCCTATTTCTACAGGGGTACCACAGGGATCTATACTAGGACCTCATTTAGTTACTGCTAAGGCCCATTGCTTTAAGTTAAATCCGGACAAAACTGTTGCAATAGTATTTGGTCGGCAAAATGACAGAAATCTTTTTGAACAGACTTATAATGTCTTTGGTTTTGGAGGGACGTTGTATACTATTCAGACCAGGCTTCTGATTGATCAGGTTTTTGGTATATCTCGCGTGGTATTCAATTGGGATATATGAATTTAAAATTAATATTTAAGAATCGTTCCGTGCTTAGTGTTGAGACCAAGCTTTGTAATTCAATAGTACGTTCAATGCTATTCTGGCGTGATTTATTCACCATGCTTTACAGAAAAAACAGAGCTTAGAATACAGAAATTGCGCTTGATTTATGGTGTTAGGATATATCAAAGAATCTCTCATCCATTCGCTCTGATTGGTTAAATATGGAAAATAGGAGGCTTTGTCATTATGCTTGCAGGTTCTGCGGAATCGTGCGTGATAAGACTCCGCCGTATCTATATCAAAAAATAAAATATTGGACGGATGTGGATAAGATAAATATTCGTCATAAACACGCACTTACCCCGCCTATCCATTCTATTGAAATGTTCAGAAGATCATATAGGTACATATAATATTGTTAAATGGATAAATGAACTGCAAAGCGAATTGAGAGGATTGCTTAAATCTAGCTTTAAGAAAATTTACAAAAAGACCTCTTGAAAGATTTGGATATTATATATGATTGTACTTTGTGTTCACATGTTTTCTGTGTGTATTCTAAAGGTATACATTTTAGCAGTAGTTAGGTACTACATATTTTTTGTTTAATATTGTTTGAATTATGGTTGAGTAGGATTAGTTAAGATAAATGTTATTGTATTCAATGTTTGTTGTTTCTTTTTCTTTTTTTTTTCATGCTTATGTACTATTAGATTTTTATGGGTTAGCTCAAGAGACAGTGGCATCTGACACTTGCCCTTAATAAAGTCCTTTATTATTATTATTATTAAAAAACACACAAAGAATACCGACCAGAGTGGGTATACTGTCTCTTATATTTACGCTGGTGGTTTTTGTTTAACCATAGGAAAACAATCATTTACTAACCCATTTAATAGGTTGCCCAATCCAGTAGCCAAATTATCCGGATCGGCATCAGACTGGAATAACAAATTCCAATTTACGTTATAGAGCGTGTCAATAAATTGAAGTTTTCCTTCGCTGGCAAATTTTCTAGTCCATGTAGATGGAGAATTAACACTCACATCCTATAATTTGATAATCGCATGTTCTGGGTAATGCTTTACCTTAGTAATGTGATAAATGATTAAACAACTCGTTGTTGAAATCATCGAGCGACATCGGGATGCTAAAGAGGCGAAAGATTCAAAGGTTGAAAATGTATGAGAAGATGGGTGATTCGAAATGTAACAAGACACACGGGCAATAGAATTTACTTTTGTCCTACCCTGTATATATAGTTGGGTGAATTTTATAGATATTTTATATTAGTTTGGGAATATTATTGTAAAGTAGATTGTTAACAAATGTTCCTAAACTCTCCTTTTAGTCATAAAATTTAAGAGTCTGTTTTTTTTTTATTTATCTTATCGTCTATGGATATAGGTTTTACCAAAGCATATAATTTTTGTCTCTTTTCTTTGTTCAACTTTTAGAAACAGATGGACCGTCTTTTCTTATTCGAAGAATGATATGTTTGAAATACAGTGTGGTCATTGAACATTCAAGATTCTCAAAACACCTTCATGTAAATTAATGTCGGACTTTTATTATTATATACAGAAGCTAGTAGTTGGAGGGTGTCACGGTTTCCCATATCACATAATATATATAAAGGCCGCATAAAAAAACAATGGGTTTTTGTCCAGTCGCTGATTCGGGAGATTTATTGGGGTATATTGTAAAAATGCCTTTTTTCTGATTGGCTATATTCATTCTGTAGTACCTACTTGTCATTTTTATGAGGCGACTTTGGGAAAGACAATCGGTCTTTCAAGTGAGATTCGTGCTAGCCTTGGTGTTGAGAGTAGATGTGATTTCTAATTGTATAATGTTAAATTAAATATTTTAATTTGTTTTTGGACTTAGTAGATTTTTCGGTTAAGAATTATTTTCTAGTTTTTGTTTTAAAAGTTTTTCAGTATAAAGACTAAGTCCATTTCGTTCTCATTCTGAAATAGCGAATTTTTCTAAAGTTAAAGTTCCGTAAGTTTCGTTATTCTTTTAATTGAAGGCCTTTTTGTTTTAATCAGTTTTTATAAAGATTAAGTTGTTTCTTTTAGTAATTGAAATAAATTCAGTTTCAATAGTAATTAAAGTTTCGTATAGGAATTAATATAATTATTCGTAATTATATTAATTTTCCTATTTTAATTTGTACAAGTAATGACTAGGATTTTCTTCTAAATTTTCATTCTCTTTAATTATTTGATCTTTTTTTTAATTTCTACATATTTATTTCTTTGTTGTTATTAATTTTCTAATAATAATTAATTAATTTTCTAATAAAGTTGATATTCTTTGTTTGTTCTTGTTTAATTAAAACTTGAATTACAAGCCGCTCGTAAAACTTGAATCGAAGCAGCAATTTGAATAGCATATTGGGATTCATTTGGAGTGATTTATAAAATTAGTATTCTTTCTGAATGTACATAATACCCGCTAATTTCAAAATGGTTACAGAAAAGTCATCTGTGGCAACATCAATGGATGGTATATTATGGAAAACTTAAGGTTGGTTCTCTTTGTAAATTAGGAGATATATGTATAGCAGTGTAAAAGAAAAAAAAAACAATTTTTATTTTATTTTATTCGTTTTATTTATTTGTAATATTCTAATGTTATAATTAATGTTATTACAAAAGATACACAAAAAGATTTAAAAAAAATGTGACGCTCATTTGCCCATTCTATCATTTTCGCCGCGTAGGTAGATGGTTTTTTGCCGTTTCAACTCGCGGTAAAATAATTATTTAAAAGAAATCGACTCTCTTTCTTAAATATTTGTGAAAACCTTGGTAGCTTTTATCTATATTAACCGTATGGTATGTAAACATTTATGAAAATTAATAGATACTCCATCTACCTACTGCAATTTTCCACTAATTAATTATGTGCAGTAACGTACGTTGTCATAGATAAAATTTCACCATAAGACGGAAAACAGTTTCCATCCATCCGTTTTCTGTCAGCAATAAAATTTCTGCTGACGCAATGTTACATTATTCAGTGTCGAATAAACCTAGTCGGAGTGAATATCGTATATAAGAACAGGGCTCTGATGTATTACACGGGGTCTTACGAAAGGTTTACACATGTCACTGGAAACACTGGGAATACATATTGAAATTGGTGAAATATTACAGTATATTGAAGATTATTTTGCATTTGGAATATGCTTGGAACATTTAAAGGGAAAATCCCACTATATCTGTGGTTTAAGGAGTTTATTTGAAATGCACTAATCTTTATCATACGCAATGTGACATAAAATATTATTTTCTTTATAGGTACATTCAAATTCAACCAAGATTCGTACTGTACAGCGTGTCTAAATTCGATGATATCGAAAAGAAGTAGTCTTTCTCCATTGTGGTGGATGTCTTTTATGGCTTATAACTTTGTTGTTATTTGAGATAATTGATTTCTGCAAAAACTTTCTCATAGCACTTTTTAACGTCTAATAAGATGTAGTAACCTGTTTTATTACAGGGCCATTCGTAAATGTAGTGTAACGAAAATATTTTTATTCCTTATGGGACATCCTGTATAATTTTGGATTTTTTTACAGGCCCTAAAATTTTATTTTCAAAAATATATATTAAGTTATATATTTTTTTATTTATTTCTGACAATATTTTTACAAATCTAAAAAAATTAAAAGCACTTTGTTAGTTTTTGAGGAGAATAAGATAGCGTATACAAATATTCACTACGACGTTTCGTTTTTGAAAAACCATCATCAACTTGCTTTTTTAAAAAACGGCTCTGGATTTTTTATTTTTACATTTAAAGCCATTTTTAATTCAAAAATAGGTGATATATCACACGTAATGGTTTAGACAAGTTTTCAGTATTTTAGGCTGTTATTTAAAATTATGCAAGAAAAATCGCCATGAGATTTTCATAACTAGTTCATAATGATTGAAAAGAGTAAAAAATTAAATTATAAAATATTTTTGGAATAACAAAAACCTTATAAGCATTGTAAAATATCTATTTTTCATTTCTTAGGTACCGCTTTTTTACAAAAGGTTGTTCAAGTTAAGAGGGGAATCTGAAATGGTTACTTACAAAAATGTCCGATGGTGGCGCTAGTGAATCTCATTGAATATCAAATTATTCATTTCTTAACTTGAGTAATTTTCTAGAATATTTTAATACATTCTTCTCCTCAATAGGTGTCGCCAAAAATTAATACATAGTGGCACAAAATATCATATTTCTATTTTGCGTAAATTATTTTCACATTCTTTTTTGTGCTAGCATTCTTATACGTTCGATGCTTATCTTCGCTTAGACCAGTTATAGTTATATACTATTATACATAAAAAGGATGAATGTAAAAAAACTGGTTTTATTTACGATAAATAGTCAAGATTTTTAAATATTTTCAACATATTATTTTTTTGCCAAGCCTCTAAATTTTCACAAATTGATGATTTGTGTGAAAACCGTAAAACATAGGTATATGACACCTTAAACTGAATCCCAGTTATTTTTGAGAGACTATTAAATACTCCAATACAGGGTGTTCTATTTAAAAAACCAGAACTATGATAATACATGCTTATCTCTTCTTTGGACCGACCTGTATGCTTGCAGTGTTTTTCAAAATGTATTAGGTTAGCCCTGTTGTTTTAGTTTGTCAGTTTCAAAACCATGAGATGTTTTTTTCATGCATCAAAGAGTGTCTTTCCTAACTATGATAATACATACTTATCTATTCTTTGGACCGCCCTGTATGCTTGCAGTGTTTTTCAAAATGTATTAGGTTAGCCCTGTTGTTTTAGTTTGTCAGTTTCAAAACCATGAGGCGTTTATTTCATGCATCAAAGAGTGTCTTTCCTAATAGTATACAATGTGTCCAGAAACTAATGGACCAAGCGAAAGCCACAAATTGTAGAGCAGATTTCATGGCAAACTTCTAATGCGAAATTGCTTCCGAAAGCAGTTATAGTTTTTAAAAGAAAGCGAAAGCGCCTTTAGCCATTGGAGTGAAAGGTGACAAAGATATTTCCCTAAATAGAAGCATTCGTTAGCCATACACTGCTGAATTAAATATGCGAACATAGGCGTCCAAACGGGTATCAACGGACATTTCTAATAAAAACTTCTTTGTCACTAACTTTTCGAGAATTCTGAGATCATTCTTAGGAAATATGAGGTATTCTTATCTCAAGATGATAGAATGCTGCATTTTCGAGAAAAATTAAGTTTTAGTTTAATATGCGGTTTAACATAGTACCTATCTATTTGATTTACGATTGGTACATTACTTATTTTAACAGTAAAAATTTAAAAAATTAAGTAGGGTATTAGGTATTGTGAGTATTTACAGGGTGTCACAAATATAAGAAATGAATCATAGTTGTGTTTTTTTAAATGGAATGCCCTGTATATGAATATATTTTTAGATTCCCCGTTCAAAATAAACTTTCATTAAAGTACATCTCACCTAAACCTGACAGTTTTTTAAATATTTAAATTTTTATAAAAATATAGACATAATATGAATGAAAAAATTCACACCTAATTGTTTGTTCTTTTTAAGCCAGTCTGGGCTGATAAATATACCCACTCATCACTTGTTACGCTAAATATAAAAAGCCCCCAATACTAAATACAGGGTGTCCAATAATATAACTTATATGAACGTAAAGTTAAATTCTAAATAACTTGTTTATTTCAAATGGAACACCCAGTATAAGAGGTCAAAATTAGATGCATAAAGTAATTATCTGTCAAATATTATAATACTTTCCTATGAATAACTTTTGACGTTTTTGTGGAAAATGCACATATTCATGATATTAGGCGATTTTGAAATTGAATCTCTTAGTTTCATGTAGACCACCCTGTATTTAATGATGCAAAAATTAAAGTTTTCTTATAGATATGTATACTTATCTTTAATTTTGCATGGAAGAGGCACACATATTGGCAATAAGAGGAAGAATTTTCAAAATTATAATATTTATCAAGTCAGCCATGAGAATTTGAGAAGAGAATACATTTTTGTAATTTAATATTTACTGTCAAATAGTCGGTTGAAAATTCTTACCTAAGAGTTGAGAATTTTTCATAAAACAGTTTTTTATCTGTGACATTTGATTTAATTCACTTCAATTCAAAAATGCGAACCTATTCCAAAGGAGAAAGCATACACATGATTTTTATTCTGGGAGAATGGTCCAAAAACGCTTTACTGGAATCGCGAGTTTACGCTCAAAGGTTCCTGGCGCAAAATCACCCCAAAAAAGCGGTCTTCGAGAGGCTGTTAAGGCAGTTTAACGAAAGATACCACCCAAATACAGTGCAACTGCATCAAGAACTTTTCAATATTGATTTTAAATCGTGTTGAATTTTGTAAATGGGCCAGGAACAAAATCATCGCAAATGAAAACTTTTTTAATTTTGAAGGAGCAAATAAATGAAGCGTTTAGAAGCGTTACACCAGATTAAAGTTGTTGAAGGATTAAGAAAAGGATTGAAATGTGCCTAGAGTCCAATCATTTTGAACATTTATTATAAAATTTATCAGTTTTTATGTAGGTATATCTTGTTATTTAATTTAAGTTAAAAATGTATTTATTTATTAAGTTATTGTTTAAATTATGGTTTGTCAAATTCTCATGGCTGACTTGACGAATATAATTTTGAAAAAGTCTTCCTATACCAATATGTGCTTTTTCCATACATTAAAAAAATATACATATCTATAAGAAAACCTCATAGTGATTAATAGATAATTAATTTCATCACCATCAAATACAGGGTGGTCTACATGAAATTAACAGGTTCAATTAAAAATTCGCATAATATTATGAATATGTGCATTTTCCACGAAAACGTCAAGAGTTATCCATAGGAAAGTATTATAATATTTGACAGAGAATTACTTTGTGCATCTAATTTTTACCTCATATACAGGGTGTTCCATTTGAAATAAACAAGTTATTTAGAATTAAACTTTACGTTCATATAAGTTATATTATTGGACACCCTGTATTTAGTATTGGGGATTTTTTATATTTGGCGTAACAAGTGATGAGATATTCATCAGCCTAGACTGGCTTAAAAAGAACAAACAAATAGGTGTGAATTTTTTCATTCAAATTATGTCTATATTTTTATTAAAACATAAATATTTAAAAAACTGTCAGGTTTAGGTGAGATGGGCTTTAATGAAATTTAGGTTTATTTTGAACGGGAAATTGATTCATATACAGGGCATTCCATTTAAAAAAACACAACTATGGTTAATTTCTCATATTTGGGACACCCTGTATAGACTCACAATATTTTTAAAATGTAGCCATAAATCATTTTTATCGAACCCATGAATAAAACTTCAAGGAAATTAAATAGTTTAACCACAGTATTCCGTGTCGTATGGCGTGAATAACCCTGTATATACGTTCCAACTACCTAACTGGTGAAATTTTAAACACTATTTAAACCCCTACCAAGGGTATCTTATAATTTTATAATAACTACCAGTCGGGAGTTCTTGTATTCTCTCTATAGATCATAAAAAATCGGTTGTGTCACCCTAAAACTTTCCCGACTAGTTATAATATAATCAAAAATATATGACCTGCGTAACGAAACAGAATTTTAATAATTATTATAATTGTATTATTTCCAATAAACTAACGTAACAAACTACTACTACTTTATCCCTTCTTGTATTTATCCTCTAACAGTAGGTATACCTACATAATATTACCATAGATGTTTATGTATTCTCTGATATTACTGTACCTGGCTAACGTTAATAATCCCTACTCCTAGTACATACGCATATACATAATATACTATACCACATACAACTAAATATTAATAATATAAGTACGACAAAACCATTAGATTTTTGTGTCACTGTGTATAAACAGCGCCATCTCTTCAATGCTGTCCCAACTACTAATTACTTGTTTGTTGACTACAGTTATAAAAAAAAATATAAGAAAATGGCGGATATTTGAAGAGAAATATGAGGGTTTTTTTTATATATGGATATTGTCTAATACAGAAAGTTTTCACGAACAATTTTAATTACAAGTGATTGTTAAATATATAAATTAGGTAATAAAGTAATATTATCATTATTAAATATTAGAATCATAGCACAAAATGAGGAAAAAGTTGCTGACTTTGAACTCAATTTATTAAGTAATTATTTATTGTTGTAGCCTCAAAATACCTTATTACCTAATCCAAACCTTAATCTTTAAGACCCTATTAAAATTTTTGCTACCAGATACGTATTAGTGGAGATTTCCATCCACAAAAATATATCTGTAAATTTGAAAAAATTACCCATGTTTGAACTCAATTTATGAGTTAACTATTTAATCTTTCCGCTTGAAAATACTTCATTACCTAATCCCATCTTTGGTCTTTAAAACCCTATGAAAATTTTTGCTAGCAGATACGTCTTAGTGGCGTCTACCATGCGCAAAATTATGCCTGCAAAGCGAAATATGATGATTTTCTAAGTCTGTTTTTGAACTAACTATCCAATATTTCAACTTCAAAATACTTCAATACCTAATCCCATCTTTACTCTTTAACTCCCTATCAAAATTTTTGCTATCAGATACGTATTAGTGGAGTCTACCATGCGCAAAAATAGGTCTGCAAACGATTTTATTCAAACGCCCCTCTTAAACACTTTAATAGGCAGATTCACAGTTACATAAAACTATGTCCATATTCTGCACCATTTGAAAAACAATATACGCATATTATATATATGAGTAACGAATGTGAACTTACAAAATATACTGAATACGTCTAAAATTATAGCTCCACCTTCAGCGTAGAACTATACTGAAATACCATAGATGGAGGCACATGATAGAACGCAAAATGTGCACGATTATTACTAAACATGTCTTTGTCGATCAGAAAATTATTATTGTTTTTATACTTTTTTAATGACAATATTGATTTTATAAAAAGATAAAGGTTCATTCTAGGTTTCTATAAACGTAGAATTTCGATATCTTCTCTACAGAGCGTACAATAAACTCTTTTATCTAATGGATTTTGTGCCATTTGTTAAACAAATAAGTTCTCAAGAATAATTTTTTTATTCCTATATAAACATCTGTTAAAGTGTCCTTTTTATGATCAAAAAAGAATTTTTCAAATTGATTGAAAAATAAATGTAAAATTACTGATTTCTTATACCTTTGCATTTGGGGTCTGATCAAACAGCCTTAAGTACCAATGAATTAGCGGAGCATCTATTTCAAATTCGATTTGAACGGAATACGTTACGTTATCTATCAAGAACGAGCTATGACAGGAAGACCTTTGTAAACATTTTATAGATCATCTGGTATAATTGTATATGAAATCCCTAATTACCTGTAACTAATGTGGGTAATGCATAGGCCTGCTAGCAATATGAACGGTACTTAAAAAAGGCTGTTACCTTTCAAAAGTGTAAATTAAGAATTAATATTGGCGTGAGTCGTAAAAAATTTATAATATTACTAAGTACCGGATTTTAATACCCATTGCTTCGAAATTTGTGGATTTTTAGGATATCTAAACATAATATGTATATTAGCTGTGTTTGTTAAGCTGTTGCAACAGTCATAGAAGTTGCACATATTGTGACGTTTTTTAGCATTTCTCTCATATTTAATATTAAATAATGAATTAAGCATTGAATATTCTTAAAATAGATATTTAGAAACACGCAATGAAAGTTGACAACACCTCTTAATCTTTTCGTATCAAAACTAACTTGAAAAACAACATAAATAAATAACTTTATTGTTTAACAGGAGCAAAAAATATATTATCAATTCAACAACAACGTTTCTTTCAACCATAGATGAACGAAATAAATTATTAATATTCGTAACCTTGACAGGGAACACAACTACCCTCCTAGACAAAAAAAAAACATCTCACTACCTATTATCGTGTACAAATTTTATCCATGCCGTGTACATTCTCTCTCTCTGTCTTGCCCTATCGAGTACAACACGTGGTTGCTATCGAGTACATTACAGTGTTTTAATTTATAGACAGGCTTTGCGCATCTCTGTTTGTTTATCTATGATACTAGGAAACAGCAATTTTTTTATTGCACTTCTCACATCGCGTTACACTGCACTCTTTGAACGGTCAAAACTGCATTGATCGGTCATCCCTCGTACAATTCTACACATGATTCAATAATAATTGAGAGTCAAATCGAGGCAAACAAATCTATAACATATATTTAATTAATTGATGACAGCTGTGACATCCTCCTCCGATTTAATGCTCTTTTTAGTACCATTACATCTGGTGTAGATTTTACCATCCATAGTCCACACTTTTTCCTTCCCAAACCTCTCTTTAGCAAATTGTAGTAATTGGAATCTTGTGTTAGTTAAGTCTTCTGACAACACATTTTTGAATTTTTCATCCTTCGCTTATTCAAGTAAACCTCGTTTTTTGCTTGCAAATTACCGAATTTTATTAAGACTGGACGTGCTTTTGTTGATGTGTAGTTTTTCTTCCAATACGATAGCATTGATCAATTGCAATGTACTCCATTTCAAATTTACTGGATAAAAATGTTGTTACTCTGGACTTAAGATTGTCATCATTTTCTTCAGAAAATCCGTATAGACGCAAATTATTTTTGAGAGCATTTTGGTCCCAATTATCTAAACGCAACTCCATAAACTCCTTTTCTCTTTGCACGTGTGCGATCTTAGTTTCTAAATCAACAATCTTCTTATCCAAATCCTTTGTTAGATCTTCAAAATTTTTCAAAACCGACTTTGTTATTTTACTAACTATAGTATTCATAAATTTATCATCGGAAAGTATCTCACTGATAATTTTTTTCGATGTCTCTTCCACTATATCTATTAATTCTGTTTTTTGCCTTCCAGTGAACACCATTTTGGCAATTTAATACTGGGTTGAATTTAAATTATTCGCAGAATGTTTCGTACTCCTTTTTGTGTATAATGATTTTAATCTTAAGTTGCATAATGTAATATTGTTTTAAATTTTTTTTTATACGCAAATAAATTTATATTATTATTATTTTGGTATGCACAAGAAGCCGTCGATACATTTAAAAGCCATGATTTAGAGGTATTTGAAGCAGGTTGGCAAAAATTGTTCGACGCATGCCAAAGTTTATTGGTCATAAAGCCGAATAGTTTGAAAAGCAATAAAGCAACTTTCAATAACCATTTTCTATTTTGAATATTTGGCTAATATATAAATAATAATCCTCGAAATCTGAATTACCAATAATCCCTACTGCAACTACTTAACCACATTCCAAATCTGACTAGTCTCACCCTAATTTTAAATATTATGTGCATATTCCGCACGTTTCGTTTGTAGAAACTCCAGCGCTATATCAAAGTGCTACAGCGATCCACTTAACCATTCAGAGAATATTTCGAACCAGTAAAACATGCCTGAACTCTTCAACATCTGGAATCTGCCAAGTAGGCCAATAATCAGTACGCTTTATTGTGGTAATATAAGGGATCCAAATACAAGTTGTCCATGAAATCTGTTTTCAACATTTTATCGGTTGTAGAGAACAAAATATTATGTAAAACAGTTTTCTCTCAACTGAACAACAGTTTTTTAGGTGAAATAATGTTTCTTTTATCTGGTGCATTAATTACGATGGTATTTTGTTCCTCGAAGTGTCCAAATCTGTCACACTGGCTAGAAATTGACTGTTCCTAACAAAGTTTAATAGTTCCTAATTTTTCAGTATTACCAACGACTGACATCATCAACATTCACTCGCTAACGAGTATGAACTATTCCATCTCAGAGATTTTTGTTGTGAACCCTAAGATGGCTAAACAGACCGATCTTCGAGCCGAAACTTTCTCACAAAATTGACACGCCCAATTACCACCATTCACAGGCTGTTGTAGGTGCTGCTCAATCAATGCGTTCTGTCTCCTTTCGATGCTGGCTCTTCATATCCTCATGTCGTCGAGGCTGCTCTTCAAACACTTGACGAGGCTCGTATATGGTACGCTCCCATCTCGGTCTTCACATCTAAGCCACACTTCTTCATGTTGGTCTTAAGAACATCCTCTTTTGCTACTCTCCCTGATTTCGTGAGCCGACCTTAAACTGTGAATAAAGGATTCTCTTTAGAAGGCGTTCCGTTGTCATGCGGATTACGGACAATCATCTCCTCAATGCTAGTTGTTTCAGCTTCCTCCAGAGCGCTGATTTTTGTTCGACGGTCTTGCCATTTAATTCCAAGAATGCTGTCGAGGTAAGAGAAACTGTCGATGTTCTGAAGTCTATTTCCGTTAAGACAAATATGTGGTGGGACAGCCACAGTGTTTAGTGCAGGCTGGTAAAGAATCTTCTTTATATTCAGTTCAAGCTCGATACTGTGCGCTGTTAAATTATATACTAAATGCATTTAACAGCGCATTTAACTAACATCATAGTATTGTGTGTGGAACAGTTGGCTAATTCGTATTGTTTTTGAAGTAGCGTAATTTAGCTGATATTGAACAGTACAGTTTTGTTATGTAAAATTATGTAGCATCTCAGTTTATTTGTGTTATATCAACTAATATAACTCTGGATGTGTAATTTTTACCTAATAATGCCTTCCAAATTAACTGCTTCTAGCTTTATGGGTTTTGCTGTCCAACCTCCTAGGGTTAATCAAAGCCACTAGGTACACAAGTAAGGTAGGCCGGTAGACCAACGTTCTCACAGAATACATTCTGTTAAACTCCAGAAGCTGCTACTGTAGCAAAGCAAGTAATCAGAGAAATGGTTAATGTTTCATCTTAGAGAAGGAAACCGTTAACCGTTACATTCAGGTTATCAGGACGGAAGTGTTAAGGATCAACCGTAATGGAGTTGAATATCTTCTAAGTCAATACGCTTCCATTTATTGCTGTCTTCGTCCTGTACACGCATTTAATGCAGGAAACTATGTTCCTGCAATCTTCTTCTCAGGTAGTTTCTTAACTACTGGCAAATATGTTGATACAACCTTTTACGACATGCTCATCAGGGTTCCGTTTAGCATATGTCTCAGAAAACGCTTTACGTGTACAGCGATCTCTTTATGATGATTACTACTGTATTACCCAACTTGCTTTAAGTGATTTTATAGATAAATTACATTGGGAGAAGAGATGCAAAAAAATAAATTTCTAGGATCCTGGAACTTCTGTACGCGGTTGTAAATTTAGAGGTAAAAATGATTCAAGAATACTTGCAAGCGGGAAGTTATGAAATATATTGGAGTTAGTTTTAATACCTATAGTTGCTGTGTTAATAATTATATTGTTTATGAATCTTAAAGTGACTATTAGTTGGCAAAACACCAGTCTCAGTTCGACGGAATTGACAAGTTCTCGGCGATCTTTCTTGAAGAAACAAACAACTGGCTCTGAGAAAAAGCAGCGCAAGGTTTCTACCACATCTGTGGTAGTAAACCTGGTTCTTTGCGCGATCTCTTATAGTCTTTCTGTTTGAGGTTGGTTTAAGTTTGTTTAGATATCCTGACAGATAAATTACATTGGAGCCTGAGGAAGAAGAGATGCAAAAAAATAAATTTCTTGGATCCTGGAACTTCTCTACACGGTTGTAAATTTAGGGGCAAAAATGATTGAGGAATACTGCAACCGGGAAGTTATAAAATATATTGGAGTTAATTTTAATACTTATAGTTGCTGTGTTAATGATTTTATTCTTTATGAATCTTAAAGCTGAAAACCTTGTTGCTTTTTTTTCTCGTACTCTCCCTGATTCAGAAAGAAGACATCTTGCTTCGAAAAAAGCGTATGCATGCATGGAAGCATTAAAAATATTGAGGCAATTAGTTATCAAAAATCAGTATGCGTTATGTATAACACAAATCATTCAGGCAAAATTATAACAAATAATGCTTCCAATACATTATTGTTTATCGAATAGGAAAATCTAACAATGCAGTTGGTGCCTGATCAAGAATATCAAGATTGCTTGAGTTACACTCAATTGGTCCATCCTGGGGTGACACGATTGCATTATTTTGTCAAAGTCCGGATTTACCTTATTGCTTGAAAAATTAAAATCATAAGTGCCGCATGCTCCATTTTTCCTGAAGTTTAACCAAGGTTCTATCAAAAAGATTAGAAGAAGCATTTAGTTAGAACCACTGCTCATTTTAAGTCATTAAATATTAATTTTAAAGGATCGATACCAAGTTGTTCTGACAATTCCTATAATATTGATGGCTGTTGATGAATATTCACGATTTGAGTGGGCATCCCTTGTACAGATAATTGTACATACACATTTACTAATCATACCTATTATCGTCGAGCTACATAATATGGAACATCAAATCCTCCTTCGCTTAAACATTCAGAAAGAGTTTTACTAAAGAAGATCGTTAGAAGCATCACCTGATTGCGCCTTAATGAACAATGACAGAGAAAGCACAGTAGCGGCTAGACATCTAGCCCCCGAGGAGACATGAAATTATTGAAAGCTTTCAAAGAAGATTTAGCAACAAACAATCAAGACAATGACAAACAAACAACAAACTTTCATGAAGAAGAACAAACTTCAGTAAAGTATAATCAAAACAATTAGAAATAGCATGACTACTGTTGAGGTTATCGATTCTGCGTAGATCCATTAGAATTAAAAATAAACCGCAATAATATTCCGAAAATAGACCCGGATCTTAGAAATACAAATATACTATTGTGCAAGCGAGAGCTTAATTCTTGGTCTTACTGTACAAGTATATTCTCTTTGCAAAGAAGCCTCTATAAAGACGAATTTTCATTTTGCCTTGTAGTAACATAACGATGAAAATGATTATACTTCCGAATATTGATCTCGTAAATTTTTTCGGATATAGGGTATGCTATTATACCTCCGTTGCTGAATCCATTTATATGTTTAATACGATAGATACGAAGAATTGGTGGTTTTATGTATTTTTAAATACGTGTGTGTGTATTTTTTTTCTTCAAAAACTGGAAGAGGAAGTGCATAATACGTCGAAGCAGCTTAATTGACTCGTGAATTATTATCCATAAAATATATTATTGGGAATTTTGAAAAAACTTCTTATGGCAGCCACACGTTGCGGAAAGTATTATTTATTTACTCTAAGATCCCATTAATTGAGGCAGTTCCGATATTTAGAACAAATCACTAGTTAATCTTGTTTTAGGATCGGTTTTTCAATGCTCAGTTAAAACTGTCTCTTAGGTTGGGTTGGTTTGTAAAAGTGAATAAATTTGTATTACTATAACACCAGTTGCGGCTCGTGTGAAATTTGATTAGTTAATATAAAAAAGGTTGTCAAGGTCAAGCGCCTTAGATGAAAAGTAGAAAATTATCAAGTTAAAAAAGAACACGTTGAAATACGGGTTTCGTAAGTTAAATCTATTTTCGATATTTTTTTTATTTCTATATTTTTTTTGTTTGTTTTTTTTTTTGTTTTTTTTTTTGTTCAAAAATGTATCGCCTTAAGATATGCGTCTTACATTTTCTTATACTTATATATTAACTAGAATAGAAAAATTAAAGCTTTTTATAAATCAATTAAATTCGTCGATTTTTACTACCCGCGAAATGATGAAATTCTGAACCTAACTGTAAATCTTTCAAAAGAACGCTTTCGATTGATATTAAACCCAAGTTGCTTAAACGAGATTCTTCAATTTTATTGCGAAAAAAGCAACTGGAATACAAAGTATTAAATTACATAATTTAAAAATTTCTGGCAAAGCAATAACTAAATTATTATGAACAAAAAACTGTAAAACATCAGATAATTTGGAGCAAATTTTAAGCATTTCAACATCGGAATATATTACTCTTAATTCATTTTCTATTCTATTAATATAGAGCAGCCGTGCCTGCATGGATTTAATATAATTATTGTATTTACGTTTAAATAGATTCCAAATTAACGAAAATTAATAGATTTCAGTTTGATTTGGTTGTTTTTGAGATTTTCTTACACTAGTATAATACTTCTATAGAAATTAATGAAACATATTTATAACACTAAACAAATAAAATACCTAGGTACCTATCCTATATAGCAACAATAAAAATACCTGTCTATTGTCTATTATTTTACAAAAACCCATGACATCTCTAAAATTTATACTCTTTTGTTAAATCTGATTGAGTATGAAAACTTATAAACCCTACATCTTATTTCCTGCTGTTAGGGAATTTTTGTAAAATCTCCAATACAATCTTATATGCAATAATATGCGTGTATATTAATAGGAAGCAGGCAGGTGGCTATGTGCCTGCGTTTAGTTTAGACTGAGCGGTTGAATGTTAACAGTAGAGGCATACAGTTCATTCTAAACTACATGCAGGATGAGTATGACATTATCACTGCTATATTGTTGGATAGGAACTCAAACTATAGTCGCAGGACTGTTTTTGTTGTAAACGATGCAAATGCCCAATAAAAGCTCAAGTCTTAATTTTACAATTTTTGTCTCTAATCATTCAATGAAACTTCCATAATATTAAAAAATTGCATATAAAAATTCATATTCACGTCGACACGCTACAGTGAGAAATAAACATCGTGACATAATTGGTACTAGACTACGTACGTATGCTTATTTCATACCATCTAGGAATTCCACTTTTCTACTTACATCTACTGTGACGCCTGAGAGAGAAAATGACTGCGTAGGTGGTTTATCTCTCGGTACGTAACGGTAAAACTCATTACCATCTTTATACCATTTCACTGAGTAAAGTGTTTCGCCATCTAAGTTAAAGTGGCACTCCATCTTAACGCTTTGATTCCTTACTGCATGACTTGGTATCCTTAAGTCTACCAATTCTAATGAAATGGCACCTGAAACAAATATACAATAATTAGCTTTTTATTGTCTTACGCGCGGTGCGCCAATTTAAAAAAAAAAAATTTATTAGCGATACAAGTGGCCAATAGACTCAGTTGCAATCCTCGAGACAATATTTCAACCTTAAAAAGAAATTCAGATCGAATGGAATATATCAATACATTTCTTGCATCTCTAATAATGAAAGAAAGAATATATCGATACATTTCTTGCATCTCTATGACCCAGTTCATTGAACTTTTTTTTATTATTATTGAAATTGTAGCGCGTCTGCACATATTGGGTTCATTGAACTTCTTTTATTATTATGGAAATTGTAGCCGGTCTGGTTTATTATTGAAATTGTAGTCCGTCTGCACATATTGGGGTCATTGAACTTTTTATTATTATTGAAATTGTAGCCCGTTTGGTGAGGACGGTAAAATATCAATATTCGAATGCCAAATGTGTCAACTTGTGTCATTTAAAAACAATTGTACCAGATTTAGTTCACGTGAATAGTAGTAAAATAAAAATAAGTATAAGTTAGTAGTTTTTTTAGATAAAATAATGTTTTAATATTTCTTATATTATTGTGGAAGTTGAGTAAATTAAATTTGTTGGAAAATCAAGTATCTAATAATGTTACATGTGTAAATCTATTGTGTAATGTGTGGATTTATTGAGTAAAATGTGCTGGAATATGTTTATGGTGAAAATCTTCAAATAAAGTGTGGCTTCACCGAATTTCTCATATTTTCTTCATTGTTGTCAGATTTTGAATGAATTGAATAACATAAAAATAATATGGAATTGTTTCAATAACTAAATTATTTTAAGACACAAATAAAACAACGTCTACTCCACCAAAATATTTTTTATATATTATTATGCAATCAGCATGCAGCGCCAGACATGTTTCGGAACATTAAGT
This sequence comes from Apoderus coryli, assembly GCA_911728435.2. Lineage (NCBI taxonomy): Eukaryota > Metazoa > Arthropoda > Insecta > Coleoptera > Attelabidae > Apoderus > Apoderus coryli. The sequence goes on along the minus strand of OU452209.1, from coordinate 12,273,210 downwards.
TTCTCGAAAGTTCTATTTTTCATAAAGTTAAACTGAACCATGATATACAAAAAGAAACTATAAAAATGACTAAATTTTATATACTATGACAACAAAAATTTTTTGAGTTTCTTCTTCAATAAGAAAATGTTTTATATTTTAATTTTATAATATTTTATTCAAATAATTTCCGCTAAATGTTTGTATACGTTTATATAGTCCATGCCATACTGTTTGACTTTAACTAAATGACTGCGTGACTGTTTATTTTGAGCCACTGATGATGGAAACTTAATGTTCCGAAACATGTCTGGCGCTGCATGCTGATTGCATAATAATATATAAATATTTTGGTGGAGTAGACGTTGTTTTATTTGTGTCTTACACATTCAACTCCTCTCGAAGATGGATTACTTCAGAAAAAAAAAAAAAAAATTATTTTAGCAAAATAAAATAAACTTGGGGAAATTGAGTTTATGTTTAAATAAGCATCTGCACGTGTTTCGGGTGTAAATAGATTTCGGATTAATTACGGTATTGCGCGAATAATGAGTACGAGGTGTAGAATAGCGATAATTTGAAAAATAGTCTGGCAGCCTTGCATTGTAAGGTGGTATGTTGTTTAAGCGAGTAGATTCTATAAGAATAACACACAAATCTGTTTTCTTTTCTAATGACTTTACTTTAATGAAAAAAGTACCGATTTAGGAACTATTTTAAAAATGTTTCCCTTCAAAGAAGCCTCAACAAAATAAACGTTTGACTGCGCTGACTATTTAAACGTATGTTAAAACACATGTCATATTTTACACTTGCTTTGACTGGCAGAAATCCCTGCCGCACTTTAACCTGTTTTCGTTGAAGATTAGAGTGAATAAGAGCTATCAGGTTTTATTGTAGTTGATGAAGAATATTTTTTAGTTTATCGAACAGATCAACGTTCACGAGGTTCATTTTAAATAAGAACTGATTTTGCATCGTGACGTTCGTTCAAAGTCAACCACGACGCCACCATTACGTTTCACGTCTCTACCAGTAGTATCGTTTCTGTGCTTACACTGGTTTGTTTGTCAAAATGTCAATCAATAAAATATGGAACTTTAAAGCAATACTGATCAGAATTATTGCTAATTTTTATTGAGTTTTTGAGATAGTTAAAATGTAATTTTTGCCATATTTTTTAAAAAAAGTTTAAAATGACCTATGTTTTCTTATCTGTCAAAATAAACTTTTTAAAAAAAAAATAAGACAAAAATTACAAGCCAATTCGAAGCAGAAATCAATCCCACATTCAAATTTTGTTTAAATTTAGTAATTCCCATATGATACGAACGTTTTAAAAATCGCTGTATATCTCAATATTATATTTTTAAAATAAACATAAGTAGAAAGAGCTATTTGATTTTTTCTCAGTCAGTCAAGAAGTTTACCTTCCAGGCACATATCGTACAACTCCGAAATCGAATCAGGAAAAATAAAACCAGAAATTCTGTTTTGAAGCGAGAAAAGATTTACAATAACAAAACAAAAATTACACGTAAATCGCATTTTTACAAAAATGACGCATACACAGAAAAGGCAAAGCGATAGTGGAAGACTTTAATGTGCAACGAAGTGTAAGAGTAGATAAAGGCTAAGTAAATAAATAGAGAAAAAAAAATTATACACCATGACATCCTCAACAAAAGGGTTTTTACTTTTTCCGGTTCTTTCTTGTTTTTATTTTATTTCTACAGTTCAAACGTATCATATTGTATCTATGTAGAACGAGTTGAATAGTCACAACGATTTCAAAGGGCATGTATACGAACAGAAACGAAAACTCTTTGATAGGGCCAGCAGACGCTTCATGTATCTGAGAAACGTTGAAACTATAAGGAAATGACGTCTAATGTGCAGTTCTATATTTTCTAAAACTCCTATTTTAGAATTCTTTAGATAAAGGAAATGGTTCGTTAGAAATGATGACAAAAACATTTTTCATACAGTATTTTGTCCGACTGAGATTTTCGAGGAAAATTCATATTTGACGATTTTGGTTGTCTTTTATCAAGCAGTGTCTATCCAAGTTGAGCAGATGAAGGATTGAAATATGAACAAAAAATTTAAACATTTTACTGATTTTGATTTTTTTAAGTACTTAATGATAATGATGTTGGTGTTTATTCTTTTATGGCGTTATTTCTTTGTTATTTCAGTTATAATAGCTTTCTATTTTGTTTCTTTTTCATAAAATAATGAGCAAACAATATAAATTAACAATAATATATCATCTTAGAATAAAAGGGTTTCGGCAAATTTTATTAATTTATATATTAAATACGATGTCCCTGTAATCAATCAGGATTTCGTAAGGGTGTCAGCCCTACAACCTGTCTTTTAAATCAAATTGATGAAATAATACGAGGACTGGACTGTGGGCTTTCAACAGCACTAGTTTGTTTAGATTTTACAAAAGCCTTTTGACACGATCAACCATGAGCTTCTAATAGCAAAATGTCACTATTTGGGTTTTGATGAAGGTTTTTTGAGTCTCTTGCGCGCTTAATGAATAAGAGACATCAGCGTCTAATTTTAGAGAAGAAAATGTCCATGTCATCTCACATTGTTTCTGGTGTACCGCAAGGCTCTGTAATGGGACCTTTGCTCTTTCTAATATATATATTTGATTTGAACCAGGTTGTAGTTGACGGAAATATTCAATGTTTTGCTGATGACACACAGTTTATGTTTCGTTTTCTATCAGAAATATATGTTGATGATAATCAAGTTATTAATTCACAGTTGCGGAATATTAATATATACGCTAATAACCATAACCTTCAATTGAATCCCTGTAAACCAAAATTTATTTTCTTTTGTACTAAGAAACGTAGAAACCTTTTAAAAAAGCATTTGAACCTAAAAATAGATCAACAGAGGGTTGAACTTGTGTATGTTGTGAAAATCCATGACTTGTATCTAGACGAGAGGCTCAGATTTTCTGATCACATTTCTTTCATATCATGCTTAAAGGTTACTTTATGCAAACAAACAGTTACTATCATTTAAAATGAAGAAAGTCGTATGTGAGAGTTTGGTGTTTTCAAGGATGAGGTACAGTAACACTGTTTTCTTTCCTTACTTAAATAGTGTAAACGCTTATCGAATGCAAAAAATTTAAAACCACTGCTGCCGATTTGTATGTAATCTTCGCAAATATGATCACGTTGCACCATCACTGTTAACTTTGAAATGGTTAAGAATGAAATCTATTTTCCTTTCCTAAACTGTTTATTTAGGATTATTAAAACCTCATCTCCTCCATATTTGTCACAAAAGTTAGTTTTCAGTAGCGAGATGCATATTAGAAACCCTATAAAATTAACTATGCTATAGTACTGCTATGTTCCAAAATAGTTTCACCTATAATGCTCTGCTGCAAATTTAACAACTTTACATCTGTCCTAAAAGAAAAATTTCACTTGGGTATTTCTGTATTTAAAAAATATGTAAAATAATTTTTGTGATCATTCTTATAGTTATGGTCCGCATTCTGAACTATTCTCTTTTAGCCGCCTTGTGATAAGTTGTAGTAAGATTTGGGAATTTTTGTATTATTATATATTATAATAGTTATTATTTCAATTATTGTTGTTTGTGTTTGGTAAGTTTATAGTTTTGTTAATTTGGAGGTTTAGTTTTAAGTTTAATTATTGCCTGAAGGACTTCGGTCAATGGCCTTTTGGGGTTTTCGACCAATAAAGTACGTTTTATTACTATATTATTACTGCTATTATATAATGTAAGTATTGAGGGTTAAGTATCAGTTGCCATTAGGCTAGACTTCGCCCTATATAAATAAAGTCGATTATTATTATTATGTCCGGCCGCAGAGAGCAGATTCTGCTGGCAAAAATAAACCCATAATTTTATTATTTGTTTGTGATACATGTGCCATTTAATATCAAATGCAGCTTTGAAGATTTTAAAGCAAAAGTATACCTATTTTAAACAACGAAGATATTGAAATAGCTATTAGTTATTTCTTGCATTATTGTTTAGTTTATGTAATTTGTAGACAAGGATTAATAACTAACCTAAATGATAATATTTTAGTTCAAAATAATACTTGCTCTTGCTTAAGCAAAGCTTGTCTGCATAAAACAAGGCTTAAATTAAGCATGGTTAGTTTTACCCTACATACAAAAGTTTAAGAAAAATGAAAAAAAAAAACCAAACAGTATACAATTATAAAATGTCTAATTCATTGTTAGTCTTAATGAATTTACACCGATATTTTTAACTAAAAAAGGAGAAAAAAAAAAGAAAATAAACAAACTTTCGTCAATTAGACCTTTGTCCGACGCTTTTTTTTTTCGTGGTAAGTTTATATTTTTATTTTCTTGAAATCTAGTTCGATAATCATGAGAGGATCCTGTTGAGCTTTCAAAATCACTTTTTATGAAACAAATAAGACTTTGTTTATAAAAAATGTGACTTATTGACAATATTTTACATTCCCTAAAAAGCAGATTGGTTGAATAATAAGCGCTTAAACCAAATATTATTTTTAAAAATCGTTCCTATACTATTTCCAATGGGTTTAAAACATTTTGGTAAGCAGCTCCCCAGCCTATAATTCCCTACAAAAGATGGGGTTGTACGAATGCAAATGCATCATATAAGTCAAAAACGGCCATGATACACAAATTACATCTAGAATTTCAGGCGGAATCCAAAAATGTGACAATATATATAGGATATTACATTTAAATAAGCAAGTTGGCACCTACTTCCGGTATTACCGAAAGTGTCACCATCTTAACGATATCGTCTGACCCCCGTAGAGTCTGGAACGCTCTCAAATTTTGCTATCTTTCCGATGTTTACTTCTTTCTCACAAGCGGGACACCGTGTATATATTTATTTCGTAACTTTATGATCAAAATGTATTTATGATGAGAGAAACAAACATACATACTGATCCAATAAAAAAGTATTATCTCTCAATATTCAACACTACACTACATCTGCCACTGTTTCTTCTATCAAATCAAATATCTTTCGATACATGCAGCCATACCGGAATAAAATCTCGTATTCGTTTATTTAACATTTTTGTATGTATATAGCACCAGATGCATACAGTTTATTTGCAGAATTTTATATCAATAAAGAATACAGTGTGTCGTTAAATTACGTTTTGTAACAAAATTTTTGAAAATTTCATTTATCATTAGAGCCCTTGGATAGTTAAAGTTTAATATTATTGTAACGATCTTATCTCGTTTTTACTCTTGGTTTTTAGGTGTTATTAAAACTAAATGTCTTTAAAAATATAAAACAATTTATTTACACTAAACACTAACTTTATAAAATATACTACTTAAATACATACACTTATATACAAATTGTTGAATAATTATTTGGCTAGTTTATTAAATATTGCTTGAGATGTTTTTGGGGAATCTGCCTGTATACTATTATGAAATAAAACTCTTGTTTACATGCCAAGCTTTCGGAAATTTATTTACTTGTTTCCTTCTTCAGGGCTGTGGATAAGTAAAAAACACAAATCACAATTGATGTACAATACGAAAACGAAAAAAAGAAAATTGTACAATAATCTTTTTCAAACTTCCTTACCTTGCAAGGTGAGTTAACAATTCTGAAGATAGTCTAAGAAGTAGAACATTATTATTGTTGGGAAATTTGACGGTTACATTCACAAACAAACATATACCAAACAGACATACTATAGTGATTATTGTTTATATACTTTTTGGTCTTGTAAATAAAACAATATTTCACTACATATACATTTATATATATACACAATCTATTATTTATATGTCCATATTAATAATTTGTTTAAACTATGTCGCTGATATTTATTTTATCGTTTGAAACACATGAACTGTTACTTCATAACTCTCTTCTGTCCCTGTTACGTTGGCTATATATATGATTATCATTCTTTCTCGAACACTTCCAGTGAGTATAGTCGAATTTTCTAGAGCACGTATGTCCATTTTAGATCCATACGGTAAGCGAGGCATATCCTACCAAATTAACACAGCGCTACCCCGGACGAGGTATAGCTTACTAAATTTGTACTGAGTTTAAACTATATATAGAGGGTGTTTTATAATATGTGAGGCGCATTTACAGAGGTGAAAAAAAAGTTATATAATTTTTTTTCGTTTTTTCAATTTTTCTTCAAGAATTTGTACATCAGTATAAACTATACAATTAGTTTTTGACATTTTAAACTGTAAAATTTTGTTTTCCTAGTCTACTGGTGAAAAAAAAAAATACTTGGGATTGCAAAAGTAGACATTGGCAGAAAGTCCTAGAGCAAAACTATTTTTGTCGAAAACGATCATTTTTCAAAAATAGCAAGAGACCAAAAAGTTTCTAAATTGTAATAATTAAAAATCGGAGTTGTTCCACGAAAAATTTTGGAGGGAATAACGAGTATTCAACCCCCGAAAATTTGTGACCCTGCAGTATTGACATTAAATTGGTCTTAGTTTGAGTTGTTGACGTGTAATAAGCATACCACATTTTAATTTACTGATTTACAAATTCTTGGAGAATAATTTAAAAAACGAAAAAAAAAATGAAGTTTGACTCGAAGGCAAAGAGGTTTTGGCGTATGTAAACTACAACTTACTGTCTACCAGCTCCCTGTTCCTTTAAGAGAACCAACTGAATAGTCCTATTACCCTTATACGCTCCTATTGTTATACTAGTTCTTTAAGATCAAAAGATGTTTCTCAAGTCCTGGCGTATTTGCCCTTTTTATTCCAACCTCCTCTAAATATGTTTCAGTTGTTTATAAATGTGAAGATTTACTTTTATTGTTTATTTTAATTTGTAGTATTTATTTTATTGATAGGTAAAAAATTATTTTTGTAGAAAATCAGAGAGTGAATTTAGGATTTTTCGATGTGAGACCAATCTGTCCCCGCTATCCAACATGTTATTTAGTATTTAAAATAAATATTCGGGAATTTTCACCTCTGGAAGCCTCGATGACTACACAATTGGAATTAATTTCAACTGTTTGTTGTGGTACACAAGTGGTTACCTCTTACTTATTGTTAACGAAAATTTTTGTAACTTTTTGTATACATTTGTTTTCGACTGATGACGGGGACTTATACCTCCGAAACATTTCTCTGACGTGTTGTTAACGCGATGTTTTTTTTTTTTTTTTGAAAGGGTCCGTACGACTTTAGTCCCCGGTTTCACTGCAGCCTCATGGGCTTATTGTGAAAATCCCCGTATATTATGCCACCCAATCCAGCAGCCCTGTACCCTCCACTAACTTGTGGAGTTCAGTTATGTGTTGGGTGTCAATATCTGCTGGCACAATCAGCGCATGCCCAAAAATAGCGTGTCGTCTTCGTTGTAGAACTACACACTCACATATTACATGTTAAGCTGTTTCAACTGCCCCATTACACAATCTGCATTGCAGGTCCCCATCTTATTTAGGTGGTCTCTCAGAGCGCAATGCCCAGTACGAAGTCCCATAGTTATTCGTATCTCGTATTCGACTCCTGCTTAATGATAGCAGTTTTTCAGTGCGTTTTTTGTTGCTGCACCAGGTATAAACCTCTTCCATGCTCCTGCTTGGGTATATGTTCCCAATATCTCTGGTGTGTTGTGGAGATGACGTTATAGTTTGCTTTATCATAGATATTGCAACTCAACTAAGAGAATGGATTATTCCTTCAAATTAAATACACTGTGTCCAAGATAAGAATGGGATAGCATTGGAATCTTGGAAACAATGTCGGTTAAATTAGAGAAAACTGGTACAATTTAAACACCTTTTAACTGGTATTTTCAAAAGTAAACTAACGTTAGCCGTTTTCGAGAATTTTTGGAAAAACGATTTTTGTGATTTAGTTTTTATTTATTTCTGTAAGTAAGATAGCGTTTACAAATTTTCACTACGACGTTTCATTTTTTAGAAACCATCATCAATTGTTTTTTTTTTTAATTTAAAGCCATTTTTCAAGAATAGGTATATCACATGTAAATGAGTTTTCAGTATTTTTAGCTGTTATTTACATTATTCAAAAAAAAATTGCCATAGTTTGGCATTTATTTTGCGTAAAACATTCATCTGCGAAAGGCGTTTTTTTTAATTACTTCAAAAAGCACAAAAATTTCAACTAAATTTAAAAAACCGCGTAAAGAATAAAATGTGGTACTGAGATAGAAATAAATTGTCGAATAATAATAAATAATGGTGAGTAACGACGAAAGAATGTTTTTGCAAACCCTACTACTCTACATTCAGTAAGTTAAGTGCCAAACTATGGCGATTTTTCTTAAACAATTTTAAATAACAGCTAAAAACACTGAAGACTTGTTTAAACCATTACATCTGATATACCACCTATTTTTGAATTGAAAATGGCTTTAAATTTAACAATGAAAAATCCAGGGCCGTATTTAAAAAAAACCAAGTTGTAAACGCTATATTTTTCTACTCAAAAATTAACAATGAGAAAGGGCTTTTCATTTTTTTATATCTGAAAAAATAATGTCAGAAATAAATAAAAACTAACATTGCAAGAATTCGTTTTTTAAAAAATTCTCGAAAACTCCTACCGTTGCGAAGAGTCTTATCTTGGACACAGTGCATATTTATTTATGTTCAAATTTAAAGATTAAAATTGTATAAAATCCTTAATTTGTGTACTTGTAGTAATACAATGTGAGTAAACGAAATAAAAAGTAATATTTTTTCTTTTTTTTATGGATAAATTTGGACGGGCAATTGAACTCATAGATAAAATACTTATGGATAAATCCTGCGTCAAATTTTCAGTAGCTAGCGTTACAATGATAATTCTTTAGAGCAACTTTGCGTAAACGTTATTAGCTAGCAGAAATTTAACGCAAAATTGCTTTTTCATTCCAAAATATATAATAAAATATTTATAATCAATTTAATTATTTTATTTACAACAAAATATAATCCTGAAAAAGCTCACCACACTGTTTTTTGTTTAGAAAAATATAAATTCAGGGTCCAAATCCTTTTTTTATTATGAAGCCAAACATTGCATTTGCATAATGATACTGGTGTTATTATGATGTCTGTATAAGGACCATGCACATCTTTTTCTAAAAGAAAAGAATTTGGTAAACATTTTTTTATTAAAGCAAATTTTTCCTACATTTTGTAACTGACTATATTATTTGACTTCAATTATGTACTAAAATTGTAAATATTCGAAGTATATTTAATAAATTAGAGAGGCGAAGAATGAGAAAGTCTGTACACATAAAACTTTCTGCAGCATTCTCAGTTTATGATATGCAAACAGCATTTGTGCATACAGTGAGTTTTCTAAAATAAGCTTCTTATATTATTCATGTCAGTTCAAACGGTATTATGTTTGAATCCAAACCGGTGGATATATAAGATCTACATAAACTTCATACACATTCATATAGTGTAAGCAAAAATGTATGTACGAATGTGTTTTGCCGTGAATAGTATATGCTTACTGATGATTTACTGCATCCAAAAAGAATATTTCCAGAAAGCTAGTAAGAGAAGATGGTGAAATTCAATAAAGAAAGGCCAATTGGGGCAATTTCATTTTGTACGTAGTACATGGTGATATGAGACGTGCATCAACGCCAGTAATAAACATATTTTTGTATGGCGATCGTTTTGAAAATTTGGAAGTTTCCAGAATATTTATCCTAGATTGCTATTTATTTTTTGATTGCTTTATTTGATTTAATGCGTTTTTTTTTTATTTGGTTTGTTTGGTTGGTAGTCACTGGTCCTTGTTTGTTCTCTCGAATTTCCGGCTTTTGAGCGGCAGGTGCTCTCGGATTCTCAAGGACTACCTTGAATGGCGAGGTTCTTTGGAAGGGTGGTTGACGGGGGGCAGGATTTGGCGAACCCTTCAGGGAGTGGTTCTATCTATAAACCGGACGGCGACGCTGCGTACTGCTACTCTAATTTCACCTGAGCTCCTCTAAATCTTCGGCGAGGAGGTCGAGGGCAGTGTCGTTTAAAGGAACACCCGCTGCTGTTTTTGTTTTGAAACAATCGATTAGTGGCTCCGTTTTACACGCACTCTTGCTTTGACTGGGCACGATGGCGGTGGTATCATCGCGTTGAAACTTTCTGTTAGGTTAAGGTCTTAGTATGGCATATGCTACAATTATGCTGGGTCTTCTTCGTGGGTTTTTCAGGACTTGTTCCTAAAACCACACTTAGTATAGCTTACTATACACTATTTTTAATCCCGACTATGACACAAAACAGTAGCACGGTACTAGTTCTCCGGTTTTCTTACCCGATTTTGACTTATTAAAATCAGTAATTGATTTCCAATTACGTATTATTGTGTTTTAGGATTCGTGAAAGTTTAATTTCGTCTTTGAAATAATATTTAAAACATTTATTTCTATTTCATAATTAGGCGTCACAATGTCGTAGAAGAATCCTTGCAATTAAATGGCAGTACCGACGAACGAACATCAGCGTTCTGGTGGAAGCTGAAACAATTGGCATTGGGCTACGTAATCCGCATGTCAGCAAAACAGGTACAAGGATGTTCTTAACTCCAACATCTGGGAGCAGATCGCGAACGACCGATCGAGATGGAGGCGTACCATTTACGAAGGCCGTCAAGTTTTTGAGGAGCAGCGTTGACGACATGAGGAGGCGCAAAGGAGAAAGAGCGCATCGATGGGGCAGCGTACAAATGGTGGTGATTGTATGTGTCAATTTTGTGACAAAATTTGAGGCTCGTCTAGACATCCTAGGGTTCACAACAGAAATCCATGAGTTGGAGTAATTCATACTCGTTAGCGAGTTTTATACATAATAAACTAACCACCCAAAAACAGTGTAAGTGGTATCATTGTTATTCTTCCAACACCGTTCAGAAGTGTAACAATTTAATCCACTTTAGTATGGCTATGCAAATCGACAAAACCACCCAACCCAGATGCCTTTGCACTTTTAGATTTGTAGAAATCTTTTCCCTTATTTACCAATATTCACAGTTTGCATTTACTTAAGTGAGCAACACACACACACACACTTTGCATTAAAACACCGACACCCAGCTAGGCAAAATGTTTTAAATCTCTACCTATTTCTCTTAAATCCAAGAACAGGCGAAACAATTGTTACCATAAAATGGCGAGCAAAACGGAAAATACAAGGAATTATACTGAAACAGGAAATGTAGGTGAGATAGAAGGCGAATTCAATTTGTTTAGATTTATGTGCCGCAGGTACGTGTAGGGTTAATTTACGTTTATTGGTTTGGTGGGTTTTAGAGGATAATCCTGCCGGCTGGATTATTGTATTGGTGTTAGTGTAATATTGAAACTCAATACTTTTATAAAACTATTTAATTCCAGGTGTTTTTTAGCTCTCCATATGATATCATGCAATGGAGGCTATTAATTTCATGATTTTTTTTTTAATTTCACCAGAAGTATGTACCTACTTTTATTTTATACGTAAATAAATCGTTTTAAAAAAATGTCTGTCTGTCTGTCAGTTTGTGTTTCTCAACGATAATTCAAAAACAACATGATTAAGGGTTTAGGTTCTCCTTACATAGGAAATGAGAATTTAGAGTAAGTTATTGCTGATAGGGTGCAGGTGATTATATTTTATATTAATAGACAATAAATAATTTTATGATTTAACACAACAATTTTAATTTTATAACAAACACTATTTACAAACACCATTTACAAACACAATTTTACTATTGATTAAAACAAACTGTTTACTAATTTTAGTATATTATACTTATTGCTAATATCAAAGATTTTGTGGTATAATCTTTGCTAATAATTATTAAATATTATATGTGAGAAACTGAGTGAGAGAGATATAGTTTTTTCGCGATTCGCTTGAGCGTACCTATGCCTTCGGTCGACTCAAGCCAACTGAACCCTCGCGTAGAATAACGGGAACCGAAAAATCAAAAGTGGCGGCTTTTCGGCAAGTCGGACTCAGAATCCGAAATATTGAATAATTTTCCATTGGTTTAATAGAGTATAACTTACAACAATAACAGAAAAAAAAATGGATATCACTGATTTTCGATAAGAGTGTAAAAAATGGTAAAAACTTAAAAAAAAAAACATATTTCCTAAACATAGACGAAATATTGACTAGATTATATATATGTTTGTTGTGGCGCGAATAGCTTTGGACTAGTTATTTATAGCTTTTTTCAATTTGGTCATTCGCTGATGATACTGTTCTGTTTTATTCGGGACACAATAAGAATGAAATGAGCGATGATATAAACTGCTTTTCCAAAGCAGATTTTACTGAGAAAAATCAGGAATGGGAGGAAGAAGACGATTTCTATCTGGCTCGCTCAAAAAAACAATGACGTATTCTGCAAAAACTGCTACCGTCGACGCAGATTTTATACTTGAAGATTTCTTAGAAATCGACAATGATGTTGGCACGACAGATCTCTCAACTGACCAAGACATAATTGACGATATAAAAAGTTCTTGTAAATTTAGTCTCCAAAATATAAATTGTATAAAAAATTTAATCTTTTAACAACAACGACTAGAAAATCTCGCCGACGTAAAACAGATGGTTCTAATGTTTTTTTTTTTTTCATGAATACTTAAATATTCACATACATTCAATCCACCAAATGAGTCGATGTCAACCCCAAGAGATTTTACAGACTTTCTCTGGACTAGACGGCAATCCTCACTATGAATCGTAACACCTTCCTAGTCGATAAATGAATTTGATTAGTATTTGGCAACAAATCATTATCAGCCTCGCACATTTTTCAGACATTGTGCTCCCTGTAAACTCAGATAAATAATGTTATCAGCAGATATTATTGCTGAGGTATCATCTGCAAAAAGCGTGATGTGCTTGACGGATTTTATTTGCGCTGACATATCGGAAACAAAACGTGCAACTTTGGAACTCATATGCTTATTATGCTGCGCAGGCTGAGAAAGTTTCCTTAGGAACGTTCACTTTAAGCTTTGTTGTCCTCATCTCATTGATTTTCTGTTTTGTTAATTACGGTGCACTGATGGATGAGCTGGAGCTTACAATGACGCAGGTAATTTCTTCAGTAGAAGACCCTGTTCTGACAAAAAATACTTGTACCTAATACAATAGATATTTTTATTTGCTTGAATTATAAACGAATGACAAAACTGAAAAAACTCACTACAATCTCTATAATCCTAAAATTTAATTTATAATTAATAAGAGGATTGAATATTGATTAAGAGATGCATGACCACCCGACCTCAATCCGGCCAGATTGTTTAAGTTTAGTTTTCAACTATACTATAATTTCACTAAGGTTAGCTTAACACCCAAAACTTCAAGTGCAAGTTTCATGTTCTATAAGGTAATTCCGGAATTTCTATAAAGCCCGAGGGTCGAAGATAGATGAAGTGACAAATTAATGAGTACAATCCAAAGTGATGTGATGAAATGCTATAGGATAAATTATAAATTACGATATTTGTATGGTAGGCGTTAATTAAAATTGGTTGCCGTGTTTCTGGATAGCGCGGCAAACAATGACACAATCATACATATTCACAACATTATTATTGTTATCTTGTTTTACCGCAGGTGGTCCTGGAATTTATAGGCCCTGGTGCGGGAGAGTTCCAAGCATAGGGTCTAGGCTGTTTAGTTTATGGTTGTGTTGAGGAATCTGCGTATCTAGATGCGTCGATTTTTGAAGTTGTTCCTAGGACTGACGCTATTTAGTTGGTGGGTATAATTCCAGTTGCAAAAATGATCACTGGCAGAATTTCCACATTTGTTTAATTTCCTCAGCTAGCAGCAACTATTTATTGAACTCGCATGCAAGGCTGCCAGACTGATTTTCAAATTATCTCTATCTTACACCTCGTACTTATTATTTCGGCAATAGCGTAATTAATCTGAAATCTATTTAATTTCCCCAAGTTTATTTTAATTTTGCTAAAATAATTTGGGTATAGAAAAAATTGTATATTATTTTTATTGCATTTAATGAAATTCATTCAAAGTCTGACAACAATGAAGACAAGATGAGAAATTCGGTGATTTTTAGCGTACACTTTAAATTTATATACGGGGTGAGTCAAAAATGTATTTGTTATTTTTTTTAAGGGCAAAAAAGTAATATTTTGAATAATCTTTTGATTTGAATTCATGATTTCTTTAGCGTGTAACTATAAGCTCCTAGAGGGGATCTACGGGGTAACTCAAAAATGTTTCTATTTATTTTTAATATTTTTACGTATGGTAGAACCTGATAGATAGAAAAATATTTAGATTTTAATTAAATAAGGTGATTTTAAATTATTCTAAGGTATTTAGGGTAAGGACCCAACACTAACCATAAATAACAGCTTAAGGAATAAAGAATAACACTGACTGCTAATTAGTTATTATACTGATTATTAAAGGAGACTCATATACATACACAAACATACATCAACATTTAAGAATAAAAAAAAAATAAAATTTGAAAGCTCTGACAAACGGGTATGACTCAGCGGTAAGATGGAGGCAGTACCCAGGTATGATGGCATTGATAGCAAAACTACGGCCCGAGAGGCTACTGAAATATATGGTTACCCTCCATCAGCATATTGCGTAACTTTTTTTATTCAGGGATTTTAATTCAACTGGAAGTGAATTGTACAATTTAAACACAGAATATGAAAACGATCTTTTGAAGAATGTCGTCCTATGTTGCGCCGCTGAAATGTAAGAGCGCTACCATGAATGTCACGATTGAATTTGATTTTATTAAACAAATATCCCGGTTGCTTTGTTACTATGACAGAGTGGAATAATGTGCAACTATGAAATAATCTTCTATCTCTCATAGAAAGCCATTTTGCTGTCTCTAACTTGTGCGATATCGGTTGCCTTTTTCTAATGCCATATGTCAGTCTTAATTGTTTTGGATTCTAGTTGAATCGACTACAGTTAAACACGGGTTATATAAAATATCTGCATAATTCAGATGACTGAGGACCAGAATGTCGCAAAGATATTTTTTCAAATTTGTGTTTAGTAGACGCCGAACCGAGTATATAGTTTTCAAATTAATGAACGCACATTTTAATTTCCTTTTTTATAGGAACTAAACCTCAGCTCGGAATCGAGGATAACTCGTAATTTTTTAACCTCTTCAGAAGACTCATGTCCTGATCATTTATACTAAGTCTGAAGTTTGACTCTATATTTTTCCGTATTTTCGATGGACCGAACAATATAAAACAGGATTTTTCCGGATTGATTAATATAGCACGATCTACGGAGCTTTTGTATAGTAAATGTTTCGATTAACCTAAGAGAACCGTGTCCAAATCCTATGTGATTAAGCATCTCAGTAAGTAGTTGGTGGTCAATCCGGTCGAATGTTTTTGAATAGTCCAACCGAAAGGTCACTTATGTCAACAATAGCCCATTGTGATTACAAAAAAACGGTTATCATGGTTTCATAATGCAGAGAATTCACGGTGACGGTGTTTCCTTGCTCATTTTCGAAAAAATACCGCCTAACCACAAACAGAACCATACGGTTACTTTCTTTGGATGTAATGGTTTTTCGAGGACTACTTGTGGATTTTGTGAGCCCCATATGCGACAATTTTGTTTGATTACATAACCGCCTAATTGAAAATGGGCTTCATCACCAAATATGATTTTGTGGAAAATGCGTTGTTTTCGTTTAGTTTTTAAGACAGCCAATTCACAAGTGTTCGACGGCTTTAATTCCTTAACGAATTGAACTTTATAAGCGTCTCTGGTGACGCCCTATTGTTGCGAACGTCGACGAGTTGATGTTCCAGAATCATTATCAACACTTTGTTGTACAGCGGCTATTATTGCATCACTATGGCCACTACGAGCGTATTGTTTTGGTCTATTGTCAGCAACAGTACCGCGATCCTCGAATTTAGCGATTAAATTACGTACAGCGGCCTCATAAGGAGCCTGATTACGAGGAAAACCTGCTCGAATTTTACGAAGTGACACAGTAAAATTTTCACCAATTTGATACTAAATTTTTACAATCAAAATTCTTTGTCCAAGAGTGTAGCGTTCCATAGTTAAAATTTCCCAACTTTTTACTAAATAAATATCAAAGCTCAATTCTTCACATTTCTAACCCCAAATTTGCCCATCCGTATTATATCAAGAATAAAGAAGAAAATAATGAATTATTCTCGATAATGGTTATTTATGTCTACTAATTACTTAATTAAAAAAGCTTAATTGGTTTTACCGTATACACACCATAAGAGAGCTTTATATCCAACATACTCGACTTTAATAAAATCTGACTAAATCTAAAATTAGGGTGTAGAGCCGGGCGGCTTGTGTGTATTTACACAAAATACAAACAAGCTTGGTGCCTTGTAAGTTATGGTTAATATGTGAATTTAAGCTCAGGCATATAAAATGCAACAGCTGCGAAAAATTGTGTATTCATATAAATATATTATGCTTTTTGCGTTCGATGGAGGACATTGTTAAAGTTTATTGGACGCGTCGCCAGCTTAATTAAGTCTTTGTTTGGGAAACAAGAACGGATGAATTCTGGAGCTTTTAATTGTTTGCTCAAATTATTATTATTCAATCTTCGGTTAATTGTGTCCTTAAGCAATAATTTCTCGAAACATGAATTGTCGGTATAGGACAAAAATAAACAAAAGTCTAAACTTTAGCCAACGTTTCGTCTATTATACATAAACTTCTTCAGGGCTAAAACAAAATATCATGACAACAAAAGCGTACAAGAAACTTTACAAAGTAATACCTTGTCTACTCGTTCATATTATAAAACAATAAAGTCATTTTCAACCGAATTGAATACACATAACAAATAACTTGATCAACACAATACGAATAAATAAATATCTTTATCACATTTCAGTGGTAGAAAATTCTTAATGATATACATCGTCGTTGTTCAATTTAAATAGCCTTATAAAAAAATTACAACAAAAAAACATAAATATATCTTATCTCGGATTATACTTGTATACAGTCAGGCCAAATTTCAGCGTACATTATTTTATATTACCATTCATTCAGAAACCCAAATGAACAGCAAGCAACCAATCACAGTGCTTCTTCCCAACACAACTTCCCTGATGCGTTAATAGTATTCAATTTTAACATTTTAATTTGTGAGTAGAGCAGAGTAAATGATGCTTAGGTTCATTGTGTCAGTTCTAAAATTGACCGATTTTTCTTTAAATTGGTTGATGTGGATGATTGGCGATAAACAGTTGCCCATACCAAGACCATATATTTGTCTATAAAATTTGTCTTGGAATTTAAAATATAAAAAAAAAAATTACATTACATAACATTCTTGCTGTTTTTATTTATTTATATTTTTTTAATATTTTTTTTTATTTGTGTATTTAACAATTAATTGTAAATTTCAAGTCACCCTTTATGTTTTTCTTTTTTGTTGTATTCTAGTGTCCTGAGGATGACTTAATAAAAGTCGAAACGTCGATAGAGGAATTATTTTGTTTCTATAATTGATCTAAAACCAACCAACTTTAATTTCAAAAATATAGCTTCCGTTATTGATAGTTATAACCCAAATAATCAGCAAAGAATATAAATAATATTAAAATATTGGTAATAGGTAATCAACATTTTTTTAATAAAAATCTGTGTACTGCCTCACAACCCTCAGGACTCACGGGCCGCCACTGATCAGAAGGTGAGACCATATATATTATTATTATAATGTTCATCAAAGTTTAGCTTCCTATAAAGAAAATTCCTAAATCTTACATGTGAACCCAACGCTCAATGGAGTATTTTGAATAAAATAAAAACGTGTTATAGGCTTTGATCTGCATGTTAAATGCAAGATCTAAGGAGACAATCTCAAGTATAAGTCTGCATAATGTAAAAGTAGGACACTTAGCTTTTGTAAAGTAAAACAGTTTCAAACTGATTGCTATTGAAAGGCTAAAACAGATTTATTAATTCAGGCAAAATCCCTCTGCTGTTGCAAATATATGAGAAAAACAAGGAAAATGATATGATCATGATATGTAGGAATCATTCGTATTAACAAAGTAATGAAGAATCCTCAAGGAATCATAAACAGATGAGTATACCTTCGCTGTAAATCGACTTGCTACTAAACAAGCAGGGATTTTTGTACAGCGATTGAACAACATGGTATACAGAACACAAAGCAAAAATAAATAAGAGTTATTAATTCAGGCAAAATCCCTCTGCAATTACAAATATATGAGAAAAAAAAAGGAAAATGATATGATCATGATATATGTCAGAAAGATATAACTTTGGTGCCTAGGGAGTTAATGAATTTTTTATTAACGTCGCTTCTAATTTCCAGAATAAACAACAAAAAACTAGATTTTTCTTCGATAATGGAAATGAGCTGTAAATTTTACGAACTGTGAAAAAACGTAGTGCAGGTTGTGATCAAGTAATCAACTAACGTAAATAATTCATTTATTTCTGGCATTCTTCCAAACCAATTAAAGAAATCCTACTTTTCAACCAAGGGGATCAAAATAATTTAGAAAACTATTCTTTCATGGTTTTCTAAACTATATAAAAAAGCGGTTTGTAAATCTACTAATATCAACATTTTTATTAAGATAAAGCATGGTTTGAAGAATTGAGTAAATTCTACATAACGTTGACCGATCATTTAGGAATGCAACCACAGATTTCATTGATCGAGCTTGAGGGAGTCTAAGAAGATTTTTGATAGCAGTTAAATTTTACATTCAATTTTCTCAATGAAGACAATGACTTAAAATTACAAGATAACTTTAAAATTTACAAGATAACTTTAGTTATTACTCGACATCCGAAGAAGCCACTGTGGTGTGAAACACAAATTCGTCAAAAATTTGTAAACGTCTGTTTTTCTACATTCAAAAGCTTAATATGAATTTTCATCAAGGGTAAAGGCAAATACTATTTTCAACGGTTTAATAAAACCTATTTACTTTTAACCAAAAATAAAATTGAAACTGTCCAGAAACTCATACGAAATCCCCCATTCGAACATCCTAATTAAACAGATACAGCAGATATGAATAAAAATATAGCAGGAAATCAAATATTGCTATATATAAGACAAACACAAACAAAACCACAAAAAAAATCGGTAGTGTCGCCCCAAAACTTTCCCGACTAGATAATATAATCAAAAATATATGACCTGCGTAGCGAAACAGAATTTTAATAATTATTATTATTATAATTATTGTATTATTTTCATTATTTCCAATAAACTAACGTAACAAACTAATTACTTTATTCAAAAATTATATCGTGATCTACAAGTGATTCTTGAAGTCTAGTCCATTTTTTCAAATGGAACCCTACCATAGGACTTTGCAAAACTTATTTCATATAGCCAATCTTAAGGTTAAATAGCAAATAACATGGTTTAGCAAGGAATCTATCAAAGCAAGTGTTCAAAATTTTTACCATTAGCATTTTGACAATTTCAACATTACGAACAAATTGAGGATTAATCTTTGCTACCCCTTGCCAGATTCGTTGTTTAAGTTATTCGATAGATCCTAATCTTTAAACAGTCCACAAAAAATATTCGGGAGATCGTGTTGGCCATTTGATTGCCCCTTTTCTTCCTATCCATCTTGCAACGTTATTTAACTGTGACATCAAACTAACAATTAAATATTTTTGAGCACCACGTCCGTATTGCGGAGGAGCTCCATTATGCTGGAACCAAGCGCAGAAAATCATCTCATCCAATTTCCTAAATGGAGCTTTTCAGCAGGTTTAATTCGAATGACCAAGTCTCACTTTATCCGGATGGAACTTAAGTTTCTTTTTTATAATAATGGGAATCGAACCAACACAGAGATCATTTTGCTGATAAATGAGACATTCATGGAAACTTAAAGGGAATATTCTGCATTAAGGCCAAAAAATTCTCATTTTTTTTAAATACGGAAAAAGCTGCAAACAAGTGGTCAAAATTCATCAGTTTGGTAAAATGCCTCAAATTGTTGCCAAATATTTAAATTTACCAAATACTGGGAAATATGCAGGGTATTTTTTTTGGTCGGTCCTCTGCGACAATTTTGGTCGCCTCAGGCGCAGATTTGACTAGTTTAAAGAGGCATGGGGGATGGAAGTCGGCAACTGTTGCTGAAGGATACATTGGTACATTGAAGAATCTCCTAATAATAAAGAAAAACATATGGTTTCCTTAGTTATCATTATTCTTTTTAACAAAAAGTAGTAACTCTATTATTGTTATTTATTTCTTAAGATAAAGTTCGATAGAGTTCTTATTGTGAACCAAAATTCGGATTTAGCTCAGATATCTAGTTCATATAATTTCAAATAAATTAGGTACTACTCGTATAAATGTTGGAAGAAATTGGATACATTTCAATAATAATTGCAATATATATTAAAATAGAGTTTCAAGTTAAACGAACGTTATTAATAAAATTCCAAAATAGTTTATTTTAAATATTTTCAAATTTTTAACACTGGATTCTCTAAAAGATAATTCATGGATACAAATTTCAATAGTAGACCCGTTTGTAGTTTAAATTTCAATAATATCAGTTGGCAAAATCGTTACGCAAAATATTTTATATTACATACAAATATGATTTTTTTTTTTAATAAAAACGCAATAATGGTACATATTTATATGTTGTTTACAAAGCGCTTGAACTCTATTTGTAATATGATCCATTCATTTTATTTTCATTTAAAATATTGTGAAGATTATCTAAGCTCAATGGAAAATGTTTATGTCATATTAACATGAGATGTGACCAAAAAAAAAATTAATAATATGTATAAACATAAAAATAATAAATTGTCAAAAAATTATTACAAACAAAACATATAAAACATAAGAATAATGAATACTATACGCACAATATTGTATAGGTACATCGTCAAATAAATAAATAAATTAATTAAGATACTTAAAGTAAAATAATTATATATTATACAATTATATACATAATATATATAAATACAATACACACAATACAAACTATCAATAATGTGATTCGCTCAAAATTAATACATAATAAAAAAAAGTCATCTACTGAATAAAAAACTCTTTCTAACAAGTATGTTTTTAGAGCTTTACGGAATCTAGGAAGGGATGATAACGATCTGATTTCTATTGGCAGATGGTTGTGCATTTATTTTGCGTTGTATAGAATAGTGCTTTTGATGAATTCGGAGGATGGGGCTGGCAGATAAAGATCATGTTCGGCGTTTCTAAGCAGATAGTTATGGAGTGGTCTTTCAGGGACTTCTGGGAGGTGTTTGCGGATTAAGCAGACCGATTCCAATATGAATAAGGAAGGTAGTGTTAGTATTTTAAATTTTCTGAAGAAGTCCTGGCAATGGGTTCTATAGTGTAATCTCTGAGAGTATCGAATAGTTCTCTTTTGTAATCTAAAAATAGGCCCAAATTGCGTTGCACAGCATGTACCCCAGAATGGGAGGCCGTATCGAAGATAGGATTCGAAGAGTGAAAAGTAGACTGTTATGGAAGTTAGCAAGTTAAGTTCTTTGGAAACTGATCTTAATGCAAAACAGGCAGAGCTTGATTTTTTTGATAACTGTATCTTGTTAATTAGGATGTTATGACTTACACAGTCGAATGCTTTGGAAAACTCACAGGAAATTGATGCTGTAGAGTGGAGATTGTTCAAGTTGGAGTAGACATTGTTGAAGACGGAGAATATAGCCTCATTAGTGCATTTGTTAGCTAAAAATCCAAATTGGTGGCATATTTGTGCAGAAATGATAGAAGTCTCCTTTTCTCAATGATCGTGGACGACAATTTGAAGCTTGATCCTTATCGCCGCCCCAGGAATAATTCTAGATGTTTTAAGGCATTGTGGAAAAATTCCATTTTGGAATGACTTGTTAATTAAATCTGTGAAAAGGATTAATGTAAATTCCGGTAGATTAGACAACATTTTCAAAGTGATTCCATCAGTTCCAGATGACACCTGGTATTCGATGTCTTTAATTATTGTACTGCAAAGCTCTGAAGTTGCAACGAGTGTTAGGATAATAAATAGTTCAGCTTTTTTTTATGAAACTGTAGGTATATTTCACAAGGCTTTCTGGTTAAAAAACTAAACATTTCTTGTTTGTTGAAACTGATGAATGATACTTTGAGACACAGAAAAACTGGACCAATGTATAAAAAACTTTACCGAGTGTCCCATTTTGGCTGTTCTTCCGGAATATCTCGCTTATTTTTAAACATAAAGATTTGCAGTTACCGCGAACGTTGGCTAGTTTTTTATGAAATGGACGATACTGTAAACAAAATTTTCGTAGCCATCTTCCTTTTTGAGATACAACGCGAAATTGAAAATATTGCAGTAAGGGTTTTGTATCTCAGCTATATTTTAACTTATATTAAAAGTAAAAACCATGTTTAATACATAGTTTTACGTAGAATACAGCGGCGTAGTCTAATTGTTGAAATGAGCTGTCATTGCTTGCTGTAGAATTTGAAATAATAAACTTCCGGTATAACCAGTCAGTAACTTAGAACTATTTTCAACAATTTATCCCTGTCGACACAGTTACACTGCCAAATTCTCTATATATGTACAGTTTTTCATATACCGATCAATGTGGTTCTCGGTGGGAATATTATTATTTTTCTACTAAAAACCTATGCCTCCTGGACCTATTCATACTACACCTAATTAACTTCTTATCTCTATAGGTTTATTTTCCCGTTACCTACATCCAAAACTCATTTTACTTCATTAAACTGACATGAGAGTGTTTGCGGTCACAAAACTTGTGGCAAAATTTGTATATATTAACGTGAAAACCAACATATGGAATTAAATGTGCTTCAACAATTTATGCCAGTGTCCCCAAACGAAATTCCCTTTTTGGTAGTTATAAATATAAATGACATCCCGCCATGCCCCATAGGTAAACCATTTGCAAAACAAATTAAAGAGAGTTTGATGCAGCACTTTTTGGATTAAAGGTTGTTTCCATTTCGCCAGTGTATTTTACAGTTAAGGTAAGGAGATTTTATTTAAAATCAATAATTTACATAAACACAAAAATAGTAACAAATAACAATAGGCAAGCCTGTCTATCCTCACATCGCTCAACCTTCTATCACGATTGTTAATCCCAATAGACTCAGTTGCAATCCTAGAAGCAATATTTCAACCTTAAGAAAAAATTGCCGATTTGGAAAATATTTTAAAAATGTTTCCCTGCAAAGAAGCCTCCACAAAACTAACCCACGACCTGACCTGAATATTTAACGATATGTAAAATCACATGGTATATTTTACACTTGTTTTGCTTTGGACGAGATATGTGCGGCCTGGAACTCGTTTTGGTTGAAGGTTAGAATGAATACGAGTTTTATTATAGGTAAAAAAGATCTCAAGCGTATTGTTTTATTGTTCGCAATAGTAAAAGTTTTTCAGATACTGCGCCATTGACCGTGTTATACGCTGCATACTTATATTTGGTATCCACATTACGCGATACACTAGCACACGATTGAGAATATCCAGAGACGGTTTTTGAAATATTGGGCATTTAAGAGCTATGGTCATTATCCTGGAAAGGTTAGTAATCATATAGAGCTGTTGCGGTGCTTCACTTTACAAAGGCGTTTCCTTAAATATTGAGCCTGTGGAGAGGACAAGGTTTATCCTTGCAGGGGGTGTGATCATGATAGATTACTCATGCGTTTTGAAACGCACGCTTTGACCAAGAGAAGAGAGATTCATGCGGTTGCAGTTTTCTATAAATTACTTCATATCAATATAAATAGCACGTTCCTGCTGGGCTGTGTGAGATTTCTAGTTCCCCTTTTTGCGGTTAGTTCGGCTACTTCTGCTGTAAGGTCAGCTAGATAGAACAAACGTTCTTTATCAGAGTCATGTACCTATACCTCCATCTCATCTGTGGCGACTGGGATATCAATGTATCTTCACTTATTCAAGTTGTTGGTCTTATTGGTGAATGATTGAGCGGATCATTGGTGGTTTAGCGTGAAGGACATTGGTCCGATTGCTGAAAGTGATTCAACGAGAGTGTAGAGTTCGCCGAGCTCGGTCTAGAGCTAGAACCTATAATGAATCCGACTCCTTTTTTGACAGAACGCTGTAAGCTTAAAATACTTATATCCAAGTGCCATCTCACCTTTGTAATTGTTTGAATATGGAGTATTTGCTTCATAAACTACTTGGTTGATATACCTTTTGGAAAGGGATCTATAAGTGTATCCCAAGAAATCATTGGAATATTTTACGATGGTAGGAAAGACAAAAGTCTGGTGTACGAAGATAATCGTCGAAGGGTAGTTTTTGAGGAGCATATAATGATACTGATAGAACCAAATAGGACATATTTCCCCGACAGCTGGTAACGCTAGAACGATTTGCAGAGATATTCTAGCATTCCTGTCCTCCAAGTCGATCGATACAAACAGTATTTTAGCTGTAGGTTGTGATGGGATTGCCGTTAATACGGGATCCAAAGGCGGTTATTAGAAGGAAAGTTTGGCCGTCCATAATATGCAGTTTGCATGCCAATGAACTGACATTGCGCCACCTCTCGATAGAATTGCAACTGAACCAAACAGCTTCGAAGGGCCACTTGGAAAACCGCTTGCTAAATGTGAACTGTTTCCGGTTGTTGGTTTGCGCCCAGTTCAATGTAAGTTACCTGAAATTTCTAAATCTAAACAAGAATTAAGCACAGATCAACTTTATTTACTTGAAATATGTCAATCTATCAACAATGCGTCCTTTGACCAAAGTCTTACGAAGGGAAATCCAGGAAAAATTATTCAGTCCAGATGGCTAACAACGGCTAACAGATTATATGTCTGAACTGAAACACCATCACAGAATTTAACGATGCTGGTTAAATTTATTGTAACAGTCTATGCGCCAATGTGGTTTCAAATTATTGTCGAGCCTTTTTGTATTTATGGTGCGCAGCATTTATTTGATACAATAAGACTATCACGATATTTGCCAGTCAATCTTAAATCTGTTGTTGACTCAGTCATACAGAGAGCGCATTTTTTGGGCATTCAGAAAATTGACTACTAGAAATGTTAGCCGATAATGTGCCCTCTCATTAGAGAACTTGCACTCCGTACTAAATTGAAAATTAGAAGAGCGAGATCGGGCTCTGGTGCAGAAATGCGTATTTTCGAAGTACCTACTCTAAATCTGAATGCTGATGATTACATTAGTTTGAGCATGAGCATAGCAACAATAACGGATGGCATGGTGAAATCATACTATAGCCTCATGTTTTCTAAACATTTTGTTTTTATAATTTCTTTGATATCAAAAATATCAAAGAAAAGACACAGTTTTATACCAGAGCATGTTTTTTTATTAAACTAACATTAAACTAAAAATAACACTAACAATAATTAACAAATTGGAAATTTGATTTTTGTCAACTCCATTACAAATTTGGTAACCATTACTTGAACGGCTTGTAGGTTGGCAGGAGGGGGTTGTAACAAAACAAAGACACACTGGCAATAGAATATACTTTTGTCTTACCCTGTATATGTATTTGGGTAGTTTGTGATATTTTCTCTTAGTTTTTATAGGGATATTATAAATACCTAACGAATCTGAGAAATCTAATATTTTGTGACTATTTTAAACAGATTGTCGCCAAATGTTTCTAAAAGTTTTAAGTTCGTATCTTTTACGAAGATTATACAACATCTGCAAGTAATAAACTTATCTCTGGTGTCATTTCCAATGTGATAAAAGAATTGGTACCTACCTAGAAAAAAGCCTTTTTGGTCGAAAATATATATGCATATATTGGAAAGGATAACCAGATATTTAGTTACAGGGTGGTCAAGCTTCGCTTGATATTATCGAAATACCTGTCGATTAAATGTCAGACTATTCTTATATATACATGAGTAGTTGGAGGGTTAACAAGGTTTTCCATATCAAAGAATATATATTAAAGGGCTATTATAATATGGGTTCTCATCTAGTTAGCTTGTTTGGAGACTAAGGAGTCATTATATAATCGTATTGTTCCTGACTTTACAAACGGTAATGTTTTGTTGATCTTCTGCAAGAACTACAACAGAAGACATCTTAGTAATCAACAATAATTACAGTCGACATAAAATGTATTCTATTTCTAAAACTAATGTCACCCTGTAGTTGCATTTTATAGGGGTGTATTTTAAAATGCCTTCTCTCTTATTGGCTATCTCAAAGGAATAGTACCTACTTCTCATTTTTGTGAAGCAATTTGAACATGCAATCGGACTTTCCAAGTTAGATTCGTTCTGGCTTTAGTACAGTTCAGACGTAATTTTTAGTTTTATAAAGTTAATTAAATATTTTAATTTGGTTTTGGACTTAAAAGATTTTTCACAGTTTAGGAATTATTTTCTAGTTCTTGTTTTAAAGTATATTAGTATAAAGATCAAGTCCATTTCATTTTCATTCTAAAATAGTGTATTTTTAGTTTAAGTTCTGTAATAGTTAATCGACTTAAAGTTTCCGTAAGTTCTTTGTTTATTCCTTTTAATTGAAGGCCTTTTTGTTTTAATAAAGATTTAAGTTTATTTCCTTTAGTAATCGAATCATATTCAGTTTTCAATTGTAATTAAAAGTTTCGTATGGGAATTAATATAATTATTCGTAATTATATTAATTTACCTATTTTAAGTTGTACAAGTAATGACTAAGATTTTCTTTTAGATTTTCATTATCTTTAATTGCTTTATTCTTTTTGTTTATACATATTTATTTTTTTGTTTGTTAATCATTTTCTTTATTAATTTTAATTATTAAACTTAGTTGATTTGAGCCAAACCTTTGCGTTTAATTTCAAATAAAGCATTAATTAGTGTTTTTCTTTGAAATAAATTCTGCGTGAGCAGCAGTGATCCAGAATTATAACAGTTTACTTAATTTTATATTATTTTAATACAGATTAATAAAGTTATTATTCTTTGTTTATTCTTCTTTAATTAAAACCGCTCGTAAGGCTCGAATCGAACCAGTAGCAATTTGAATAGCATATCGGGGTTCATTTGGATTGAACTATAAAATTAGTATTCTTTCTGAATGTAAACAACACCCGCTAATTCAAGATGGTTACTGGTTGCTGCTGTCTATTTTGTGGATTTTCTTTTATATTAGAGATATCAGATAAGTAAAAAAAAATGTTTAGAAAACATCAGGCTACAGTATGATTTCACCATGCCATCCGTTATTGTTGCTATGCTCCCTACAGGGTGTCTCAAATTTAACGTAAAAAAGCTATTCTTATTTTTGCACCCTGTATAAGCCTAAAACTGAAGTCTGAATAAAACACTGCAATTACCAAGCTACAGTTAAAAAAAAAATATCGAAATCGAAATATCGGTTCGCGAGAAAATCAACTATGAAATTGAGCATAAGTTTTGGTTGTGCGTTATTTTTGCGGCTAAGTGTTATTTTGAACGGTACTCTTTCTTGGTATTGAATTTTGGCATGCAAAGACATGATTGGAGTTTATTTTTAGTTAACCCAATTTTTTAATTAAAGAA
The DNA here is from genome assembly GCA_911728435.2 of Apoderus coryli. NCBI lineage: Eukaryota > Metazoa > Arthropoda > Insecta > Coleoptera > Attelabidae > Apoderus > Apoderus coryli. The sequence continues at coordinate 12,245,593 of OU452209.1, read as the reverse complement.
AAATCTCCGAATCTTGATTGTTTTATTTCTCCTCTTCAATTATTAGTAGTCTCAACGGAGAAAAGTAAATCGAAAGTAGTAATGCTGATTACTAAAATTTAATTTTGAACTTTTAATATTATACTGAAAAGCATCAATTAGGTTTTTGCTACGCACCTGGAGAAGCATTGGATTCTCACCCAGCAGAAGTTAAATTGTTTTTTTCTTGAATTTTCTAAGACTAAAATTACAGTACTATTTGTCAATTTGTTTTTGTTTAATGATTTGTTAAGCACTATTATATTCTGTTTTTGGATAAACAGTTGGGCAATCATGCTATTATTATTATTAAAACTCAGATTCTTAGTTTATCTATTTTTTAATAAAAGTAAAATATCTAAACACATCAAAGTAGAACAAAATTATAAAATTACCTAAATTTTCAAGTCTGTAGTTACGTAGATGTTCAAACCCATATATTTGGATATCAAGTTGGTCCAGCCAAGAATTTCATCATTTGTCCAGAGTTTATCTGTATGTTATTTTCACAGAGTAAAACTCCAATAACAATAGTAGTTGCGGTTGATGCAACTAAGGGGTAAATGCCCAGTTCGTTTGTTGGTGGTTTACAGCTAAAATTTAATTAAATTTCTCACCATCTCGAGAGCAAACAATAATGCAGTAAATGGTAAAAACAATAAAATCTCTTGAATGATGCAAATTTTGTGATGCATACATTCCAAGCATTATTGTACAGAATGAGCAAAACTCTATGTCCCAGCTCTGTTATGAGAAAATGACAAACGATAGAAAAATTCGGAAAAGAGATTCTTAAATACCGATTAAGTAAGCTTCATTTTAACCCATATTTCAATTTGTTTTCAAGTTTGGAAACTGAAGTAAACGACATCATCATTTTCTAAACAACTTTTCGAAAGAAAAAAATGTACTATCTTCATTCGTTAAAAAATTATAAGCAAATTTGTACATATCAAAAGTTTTGCGCCACCGGTCACCGGGTAATAGTATGTACTACGAAATACGGCCTAAAATACATGTATTTTGCTCAAAATTGTTGTACTTTTTTTTAAATATATTTAAGTAAATATACAGAAAAAACTGGTGGTGATTGAGAACTTATATAATACCTATTGAAATAATATGTGTTCTATTGCGTAGGAACGTGTTTACGTTGAGCTAGGCACCTACCCCGACCGCCTTCTATCTATTGTAGATAGTTAGGTATACTATTTGCACGAATTTCGATTTGTTTGTTTACTGTTTTTTACATTACGTTTGAACTATTTGTTCGTTTGTTGTTTAAATACTAGTACCATTGATTAAAAAGTGTATGTATTTAATTATTTAATAATAGTAGTAATAATATTTTGACTAGTTCAAGTAAAGGTTAGTGGTTGTGCTGCACAACTTGTTGCGGTAGCGGTAAGTAGAAATATTAATGTTTATTCAATACAAATAATTTTGTAGTTTATTTGTATAGATTTACCTATTAGTAGTATTTTAACGTGTTCTTTTTTACCTAGATAATTTTCTACTTTTCATCTAAGGCGCTTGACCTTGACAATCTAAAAAAATTTCGTCTTTCTTCACATCCATTTTTTACTTAGTGCCTACCTAATAAAATTACCCACGAGCCGCCACTGATGGATTCGGCCTAGCGTATTCTCCAAAATTTAGCCCCCAGTGATTTTTTCCTGTTTTCAGATCTCAAGCGAATGCTTGCTGGAAAAAAATTGAAGTCCAATGATGATGCAATCGCTGAAACTGGGGCCTATTTTGACGAGAAAGATAAATTGTACTATAAAAGTGGTAGCGAAAAGTTGGAAAATCGCTATACTCGTTGTATTGCTCTCGAAGACAACTATGTTGAATAATAAAATCGAGTTTAGTCAAAATTGTTTTTTTTTCTTACTTATTTTACGGATTTTTGGATTGACCGTTAATGTGATAATTCCATTCTTCTTTCTATATCACCTTGATGCAGCTCCTGATAATTTTGATATTTATACGAAACGTATTTTTCTTTTTTTAAAGACCTCATTAGGAAGTCTAACTTGCATTAGTCATTTGGGCTATTTTATTTGTAGAAATATTTGTATTTTCTTCTACGTGTAATAATATTTCTTCACTTTTGTTATTTGTTAACACTGTGGCTCTTGTATAGATTCATTTTCACCATACCCAACTTCTATTATCATAATCATGGATTGACTTTATTGAAATTCCTTTATACGAGTAGTAATGTTATATTTACCTTGTAAAACTTGTTTCAGTTACTCTTGCTGTGTGTTTGTATGGCTTTCTAAAATTACAACTCTGCTTAAATTGCATGCTTCAAAGTAATATAATACTGAACAACAAATTATTATTAACTCTGTAAATGTTATTATTCCCCTCTTCGATTGTAATTTGTATAGACTATGTGCAAAACAAGCTTAACTATGTGAATAGAATTTTAATAAATCAATATTTTTCCATAAAATGGTAAGTTGAACGTTATCTTTGCATATCAATCAAAAAGACAATAGAATTACTTTTAATTATTACATTGACGGTTCTGTCTTGAATCGAGAGACGGTTCTCAGGGACTTGGGTGTTTATTTTGATGAGCGTTTCTCCTTTGTGGCTCATGTGGAGCACGTCTCGCGACATTGCACTAAGCTTCCTAAGCTATCCTAAGAAATTGTAAATATTTTAACAACGCCAAAACTTTTAAAATTTTATTTAGTGCTTTTATAAGATCCAGACTGGAATACTGCCAAATTGTATAGCACCCTATCTATGATAGACATGCTGAGACTCTAAACGCGGTGCATCGAAGATTTCTGAAATATTTGATATTTAGGGGTCATGGTGTTTATCCGCAGAGGGGAGCCGAGTATCAGATTTTACTATACGAGTGCGGGGAGACCTCACTGGAAAGCCGTCGAAGACTGCTAGCCGTTAAGTTTTTGCACAGTCTATTGCATGGCTCAACAGACTGTGAGTATTTATTGTCTAAGCTGAATTTTTTAATACCACGACAGGCTGGCAGGCTTAGGTTCACATTTTACGAGGATCCTTGTCGTACCAACATAATGCTTCAGTCTCCTGTACACTATATTTGTGACGGTTTTAACAGAGTATCGCACTTGCTTGATATCAACCACAGCACGCTCGCGAATATTGTTGCCACAATGTCGGGCTTGTTTTGGTGAATTAGAGTAGATACCTACTTATTTGTAGTTTCTGTTGTTATATTGAATTATGGTTTATTCTGTTTTTTCTGTTCTCTTTTTTTAATTTTCATTCATTCATTTTTTGTATGAAAATATATTTTTTTTGTTCTTTATATGGACACGGATATAATGTGATTATGTTTCCTGTAATTGGGGTTGTACCCTGTTGGAAATAAAGAACTATTTATTTATTTATTTATATCAATAAACGAACTAAAAAACAGGAGTGTGTTTTCCAGACTTCAATAGAATTTTGACCAGAATATTGTATGTCTTGGCATTATGTTTGTACGATTTTTGCCTTGCCACTGATGATGGGACTGGTCTAGTCCCAAAACATGTATGGCGGTTAGATTCTAAATTCTATTAAATTTATTTTGTGGAGATTTGACTTTCATTCAAACACTAATTTAATGATATTTGGGTAGGTATCCCAAAATGGTTCAACTAAACAAAATCTATTTCCTTTTCTGTAAGTTTCATGTTCGATAAACCATCATCAAAGTGTTATTTTCTTGGTTCCAGTGCCACTTATTAATTTATAAACGCCTAGACAAATATAAAATCCCACAATATTTATTTGACTATGCTAGCATACCGGTTTATATTTTGGTGCGGGCGTGGATTAACTATTTTATCGGATGGCCGCCCATCCCAAGTTTAAAAATTTCGTACTTTTATTAGTAGAGCGGTTACGCATCTGATGTGGGTTTATCTGGGACATCGTTAAAAAAAAAGTAAAAGTAATTTGGCATCATTTTTAAATCACAAACACATGGCATAGTTAAACATTTAACGAAATTCTAAGAAATTCGCTATATGATGCTCACTTTCTGTCTGACACTGTACCTATTAGTGAATCCAATCGATTCGTATAAAATTGTGTTTTTTTCTTACTTGTTTTACGGACTTTCTGATTGACCGTTAATGTGATAATTCCATTCTTCTTTCTATATCACCTTGATGCAGCTCCTGATGATTTTGGTATTTCTACGAAACGCATTTTTCTTTTTTTAAAGACCTCATTAGGAACTCTAACTTGCATTAGTCATTTGGGCTATTTTATTTGTAGAAATATTTGTATTTTCTTCTACGTGTAATAATATTTGTTCACTTTTGTTATTTGTTAACACTGTGGCTCTTGTATAAATTCATTTTCACCATACCCAACTTCTATTATCATAATCATGGATTGACTTTATTGAAATTCCTTTATACGAGTAGTAATGTTATATTTACCTTGTAAAACTTGTTTCAGTTACTCTTGCTGTGTGTTTGTATGGCTTTCTAAAATTACAACTCTGCTTAAATTGCATGCTTCAAAGTAATATAATACTGAACAACAAATTATTATTAACTCTGTAAATGTTATTATTCCCCTCTTCGATTGTAATTTGTATAGACTATGTGCAAAACAAGCTTAACTATGTGAATAGAATTTTAATAAATCAATATTTTTCCATAAAATGGTAAGTTGAACGTTATCTTTGCATATCAATCAAAAAGACAATAGAATTACTTTTAATTATTACATTGACGGTTCTGTCTTGAATCGAGAGACGGTTCTCAGGGACTTGGGTGTTTATTTTGATGAGCGTTTCTCCTTTGTGGCTCATGTGGAGCACGTCTCGCGACATTGCACTAAGCTTCCTAAGCTATCCTAAGAAATTGTAAATATTTTAACAACGCCAAAACTTTTAAAATTTTATTTAGTGCTTTTATAAGATCCAGACTGGAATACTGCCAAATTGTATAGCACCCTATCTATGATAGACATGCTGAGACTCTAAACGCGGTGCATCGAAGATTTCTGAAATATTTGATATTTAGGGGTCATGGTGTTTATCCGCAGAGGGGAGCCGAGTATCAGATTTTACTATACGAGTGCGGGGAGACCTCACTGGAAAGCCGTCGAAGACTGCTAGCCGTTAAGTTTTTGCACAGTCTATTGCATGGCTCAACAGACTGTGAGTATTTATTGTCTAAGCTGAATTTTTTAATACCACGACAGGCTGGCAGGCTTAGGTTCACATTTTACGAGGATCCTTGTCGTACCAACATAATGCTTCAGTCTCCTGTACACTATATTTGTGACGGTTTTAACAGAGTATCGCACTTGCTTGATATCAACCACAGCACGCTCGCGAATATTGTTGCCACAATGTCGGGCTTGTTTTGGTGAATTAGAGTAGATACCTACTTATTTGTAGTTTCTGTTGTTATATTGAATTATGGTTTATTCTGTTTTTTCTGTTCTCTTTTTTTAATTTTCATTCATTCATTTTTTGTATGAAAATATATTTTTTTTGTTCTTTATATGGACACGGATATAATGTGATTATGTTTCCTGTAATTGGGGTTGTACCCTGTTGGAAATAAAGAACTATTTATTTATTTATTTATATCAATAAACGAACTAAAAAACAGGAGTGTGTTTTCCAGACTTCAATAGAATTTTGACCAGAATATTGTATGTCTTGGCATTATGTTTGTACGATTTTTGCCTTGCCACTGATGATGGGACTGGTCTAGTCCCAAAACATGTATGGCGGTTAGATTCTAAATTCTATTAAATTTATTTTGTGGAGATTTGACTTTCATTCAAACACTAATTTAATGATATTTGGGTAGGTATCCCAAAATGGTTCAACTAAACAAAATCTATTTCCTTTTCTGTAAGTTTCATGTTCGATAAACCATCATCAAAGTGTTATTTTCTTGGTTCCAGTGCCACTTATTAATTTATAAACGCCTAGACAAATATAAAATCCCACAATATTTATTTGACTATGCTAGCATACCGGTTTATATTTTGGTGCGGGCGTGGATTAACTATTTTATCGGATGGCCGCCCATCCCAAGTTTAAAAATTTCGTACTTTTATTAGTAGAGCGGTTACGCATCTGATGTGGGTTTATCTGGGACATCGTTAAAAAAAAAGTAAAAGTAATTTGGCATCATTTTTAAATCACAAACACATGGCATAGTTAAACATTTAACGAAATTCTAAGAAATTCGCTATATGATGCTCACTTTCTGTCTGACACTGTACCTATTAGTGAATCCAATCGATTCGTATAAAATTGTGTTTTTTTCTTACTTGTTTTACGGACTTTCTGATTGACCGTTAATGTGATAATTCCATTCTTCTTTCTATATCACCTTGATGCAGCTCCTGATGATTTTGGTATTTCTACGAAACGCATTTTTCTTTTTTTAAAGACCTCATTAGGAACTCTAACTTGCATTAGTCCTTTGGGCTATTTTATTTGTAGAAATATTTGTATTTTCTTCTACGTGTAATAATATTTCTTCACTTTTGTTATTTGTTAACACTGTGGCTCTTGTATAGATTCATTTTCACCATACCCAACTTCTATTATCATAATCATGGATTGACTTTATTGAAATTCCTTTATAGTAATGTTATATTTACCTTGGAAAACTTGTTTCAGTTACTCTTGCTGTGTTTTTGTATGGCTTTCTAAAATTACAGCTCTACTTAAATTGCATTCTTCAAAGTAGTAAATACTAAACCACAAATTATTATTAACCCTGTAAATGTATTATTCCCCTCTTTGATTTTAATTTGTATAGACTATGTGGAAAATGTATGTAGTACATGAAAAATAATGCAAAACAATTAAACGTTAATCGGTCATTCAATAGTGTTTGTGGTAAAATTCAAAAGCCTTTTCCACTCAACTTTAAATCCTTTGCTTTATTCAAAACTTTTGTTTAGTTAGGTCTACCTACTTTTTGACCATTTAGTTTAAAATACCCAGCAGGCAGGCATTTGTTTTTTGCTTTAACATCTCAAGTTTGGTGCTTGGTGTAAGTAATTTAGTGTCTTTTCCGAATAGTTTTCATGTATGCTTCGACCAAATGCATTTTTGGCTGCCCTCATGCTTTCTCATTATGTCATGATTCGGGCTAACTAATTCAAACAATACGGTCGTGTTTTGGGTGTTGCTCCCAGATATTTGTTTATAAATCGGCTGTTGTTGATGTAATTAGTTCGCGTTTTCTTGGAGTTTTGTATTTAGTTGTAATCCACCTTGTTGTGCTGCTTGTCGTCGATATTTTTGTGTTAAAGCTATAATATCTTGTACTTAATTATTAATATTTAATAGTCGCGAACGGCCATTGAAAATTATTATCAGATAGTAAACCGTAGCAAAAACAGCGTGTTGATATCTATAGTGAGTGGATGTACAGTGTGTGCGCTTAAGTATGCTTAGTTGTAAACATTGTAAAGCCGTTATAAATCGGAACTCTCCTTGTATTAAGTGCTCCGAGTGCCACGAATGGTTACATAAAAAGTGTTGTGGCTTATCTAACGATGATTTTAGCAAAACGGCTGCAGCGATTAAGAAAAATCAGATTTCCTGGTCATGTTTTCAATGTTGTTCTGACGTGACGGTTATAGATGATGAGGAACAGCCAGCTGGTTCGGATAGGCCACTTAACCTTACCATGCTTGAGTCTCTGCTTGACAAGCATTTTACCAAATTTCGGCGTGATATGGACGTGAAATTCAATACTTTTGAAAGACAAATGGAAAATCTTATGGATGAATTCAGGAACATGTCCAATAAGACCAATGCTATGTCGGTCAAGGTGGAAAGCCTTGAATCCGAACTGAAGGTGATCAAGAAGAAATGTGAGTCTTATTCTAATGTGAGCGATGTTATTGGTGAAATTGATGAGAGAAATAAACGTCGGAACAATTTAATGATATTTGGCCTTCCAGAGGCCTCTGGTCAGGAGGAGCACGTGTCAGACCTGGACTGTGCTAAGGAACTTCTCACCATTGCTGATGTGGTGACTGACCAAACCATGCTTAAAGCCTTCCGTGTGGGTAGAAGACAGGCTAATAAATCTCGTCCACTGAAAGTTATTTTACCTTCACACGAACTGGTATCGGCAGTGCTTAGAAGGTCAGATGTGATCAAGACTAATCGTAAGTTCTGCAACATCAGATTGTCACTTGACAGAACACCGGCTCAGTCTGCTGAGTATAAGGAAGTTGTGTCAGAACTAAAACGCAGAAGAGATAATGGTGAGGAGGATATCAGAGTCAAGTATACCAATGGGATACCTGGAATCATCAAGGGAAATAATGGTAACAGGAGTCGTGGTCGAGATTCTGCTTCGACTTCTGCTTCAAAAAACTAAATTGCTATTTTCAGAACGTTGGTGGGGTGCGTACTAAGTTATTGGACCTTAAACAATCGATATGTGTCTGTGATTATGACATTATTATACTCATTGAAACGTGGTTAACAGCCGACTTTCCTTCAAGCGAAGTGAACTTCAATGGTTTTCACGTGTACAGGAAGGACCGTGACAGCGATGTTACTGGTAAGGCTAGGGGTGGTGGTGTGATGATTGCTGTGCGTGACCATTTACCTTCTAGATGTGTTGCTGTTAGTGTTACATCAGTTGAGCACATTTTCGTGAACATAACACTTGGAGGGAACAAGTTTATCGTGGGTGCCGTTTATATACCACCTAGATCATCTCAGGAAACATACATTGAACATTGCAACGTTCTTGAAATTCTGTCTGATGAGTACCCTGACCATGGGCTAATTGTCGCCGGTGATTATAATTTACCGGACGCTATATGGCACAATTTCAATTCGTCATTGATTGTGGATTCTCCGGCAAGTTCGATGGCTAATATAGTTTGCAACAGTTTATCTTATTTGAACATGTATCAGATTAATAATATTAGTAATTATCATGGTGTGTTTTTAGATTTAATATTTAGCCATTTTGATAATATATTAGTTTCCGCATCTGCGGACCCACTTCTTAGTGTCAGTAATCACCACTTAGCCTATAATTTTTCTGTACCATTTGTTGAATATAGTGATGAATTGAAGTTTAATATACCATATTACGATTTTAAAAATTGTAACTTTAACCATGTCAATAGCTTCTTTGCATCGATCGATTGGTCCCGTCTATTCGACACCACAGATGTTAATATCGCAGTGGAAATATTATACAATTACTTATACACGTGCCTTGAATTGTATGTTCCTGTTAAATATGTGTCTACGCCCAAATTCCCTGCGTGGTTTTCTTCGGAGTTAAGAGGGTTAGTCATTCGTAAGAAGATTGCTCACAGAAAATTCAAGCAATCTGGTGATCCCGAGGATTATCAGAGTTTTGCCACTCTTCGTGAGGAGTGTAAAACCTTGACACAGATGTGCTTCAAGTCATATATAGATCATGTCGAAGCCAATCTTACTCAACAGCCCATGGAATTTTGGAAATATATTAAAGGTCTTCGCTCGACGTGCAATTATCCAAATACTATGCATTTTCGTGAAGAATGTGGTACCGACGGTCATGACATCGTTGATCTTTTTGCCGATTTTTTCTCAGGTGTTTACCTGAATGATAATAGTGGTGAGACTCCTGACTATGGTAAAACTGTCAGGACTTGTTCCATATCTCCATTTTCCGTTAGTGTGGTAGATGTATTCAGCGGCATCTCTGGTTTACAGTCTAAATATTCATCGGGACCTGATGCCATACCTTCCTTTTTCCTTAAACAATGTGTATGTACTTTAACTGGACCGTTGCATTTTATATTTAATTTGTCATTACAGACGGGGATATTTCCTAATTTTTGGAAATCTAGCTACGTAACTCCAATTTTTAAGTCTGGGAATAGGGAGGATGTGGCTAACTATCGTTGTATATGCATACAGTCTGTTATACCTAAGCTTTTTGATAAGATAGTAACCGGGTACATCTCCAACATGTGTGCAAATGTTATCGTTGACGAGCAACATGGGTTTCAGCCTGGTAAGTCCACAACAACAAACTTATTATGCTATGAGGAGTATCTGTTAAGCGCTTTTGAGAACAAACTTCAGATTGATAGCATATACACAGACTTCTCCAAAGCATTTGATCGTGTGTCACAGAGCCTGCTCGTCAGTAAGCTTGAGGCTATGGGATTCCACGGTAATCTGTTGGCATGGATAAACAGTTTTTTGACTAATCGGCAACAAAGTGTAAGGATTAAAAATTTTATATCTCATGAATTTCCTGTTCTTTCCGGTGTGCCGCAAGGTTCCCATTGTGGTCCATTGCTATTTAATCTATTCATCAACGACATTGGGGTGTTCATTGAGAACTGTCAATTTCTCCTTTTTGCCGATGACCTTAAATTTTATAGACCAATTCGGAGCAATTGTGATGCTAATCTTCTTCAGGCTGATATGAATAATGTTTTGCTGTGGTGTAACATGAACCAGCTTTCCTTAAATATCTCTAAGTGCCATATCGTCAGTTTTTCTAGATCATCGCAATTACTGGCATATGACTACCAGATAAACCAAACACCCCTGAGTCGTGTTGAGGAGGTCAATGATTTGGGTGTAATTCTGTGTGCAAATTTGGACTTTGGTAAGCATTATCGGAGTATTGTTGGCAAAGCTTTTCGAGCGTTGGGATTTGTGCTGCGCAATTCCAGGTCTTTCACTCCTTCCTTGTTACGTACTTTATACTGCACGATTGTTCGTCCTATAGTCGAATATTGTTCTCCGGTGTGGTCGCCATATTATCACGTACACATTGGGAGCATTGAACGTGTTCAGCGCAAGTTTCTGAAATCATATGCATACCGTACGAGCCGTGAATTTAATGTTGTTGGATACGACAATCTCTTATTAGAGTTGAATCTAAGACCGTTGGAGTGTCGTAGACGGGTTTCCGATCTCTGTTTGCTTTTTAAATTAATACACGGACATATTCGATCACCGGAATTATTGCGCCTGATTAATTTTAACTGTTCTTTGAGAACTAGAAATAGCACGACCTTTGTGGTGTCTTTCCATGGAACTAATTACGCGTATAATGGCCCTCTCAGTCGAATGCAAAGAAGTTTTAATTCCATTCAAAATGATGTTGATATTTTCCATGACGCCTTTGGCTTGTTTAAGAGAACTATCTCTAATATTTTAGCATAGATTTTGCTTTTATCTGCCCTATATCTGATTGTAATGTCTTATGGTTACTACTATTGCTTAGTTTAAGTTTGTTTGTTTTAGTTGATTCTTTTATGTACTTTGTATTTTGTTAAAATGGTTTACCGTTTAAATAAATAAATAAATAAAAAAATGATTCTTGTAATTCTATTACATTTTGAATATAGATTAATATTATTATTATCATTTGTCGAGCATTTATAAAATAAAAATATTTTTTCTCACTGTATATTTTATGAACAACACCAGAAGCTGTAAACCCCTCGTCGCCAAAAACAAAAAGAATAGATTAAAAGCGATATGCCCAGAATAGTCATGACACAAACTCGATTCGTTTTTGTTGATAAAAGATGCATTTGCACAACCCTAGGGTTATGGAAAGACACGTTTCAGGTTTTGCCAGATCATACAAATATTGGATTTATTCCAGAAAAATATCGTCTCGAATATGGTATTGACTGGAATATTATTTAAGGTCTTCTCTCGTAGATAAATCTCAAATCGATTTGGGTGAATGTTATTTGGTTTTCTTCCGTATTTAAACATGATTTTTTATTACAAATAAATACATATAAATTGTCAAATAAACGCATTGGACCGATTTATAGATAATCTGCTGATAAAACTTTTTGTGGAACAGTTTGTAACAGCAACGATGACTTTTGATGTATTCAAGTTCAGTGGTTCCAAAACTTTCTCTCTTCTCAATCATCAATCACGCTCACTTCTTTCTTATTAAAGAAACAAAAACCTTAGTGTTATTAAAATAAATAATACATTGAAAAATATAACATTTGGATTCCTTGACAAAATGTGAAATTCTTTGTGTTATCTTTGAAAGTGCCCAGCGTAGGCTAACTTCATTTGAAAATTTACATCAGCAAACGCTTCTAACAATATTGCTCTATTTTTGTTGTCTGAGAAATATGTCGAATTTTTAGTCGTTTTAAATTACTTAAAGACTTAGTATTGCTTCATGTTCCCTCAGTAGTGCGCCCTCCAGTTTGGGAACCACTGTATTGGCCAATCCTCATTATAAAAAGTGTTGTAGGTAAAATATTTGAAAAATAAAAACAAATTGTGAATAGATCAAATTGACCAATTAATTTTTATTAAGCTTACAGATAAATTTCGTGGATTATAATATGTCGATAAGAAAAACAAACTTTAGAAAATTACTAACGCGACGTTTCTCTTGTTTATTGAAGCATCCTTAGGGCACAGAAATATAATAAATATCGTAAGGTATTTAATTCGAATCGAATATTTATACATGTTTAAAATACTTATTAATATACCAGTTGTTTTGGAAATTTGTATTGCAGGATAAGCGTGATCTCAAATTTATGATTAGGTTTTAAATAGTCAAGCTGAAGTTCCGATAGGTATGTAGATTCAGAATTGTTTTATTATTTTCGACTCTTTTATTCAGATTGATCGTTACTTTTTTCACAGTTTGTTACAGTAGATATTGTTTTCATAACAATCTAACATAATTTCGTGTTATGTGCATTGTTTTTGAAGTAAAATATTAAGTTAGATGCTGTGCTAAGTTTCAATTAAAAGTAAATTACAAGCATTTTTAGCTCTCCATATCATATATGTAATATATGTATATATGGAGACTATTAGTTTCACGAAAAAAAAATTTTTTTTAATTTCACCGGAAATACTTGTTTTTGGTCATTTTATACATAAAAAAGTAGTTTTAAAAAAATGTCTGTCTGTATCCACGAAAACGCAAAAACTGCTTAACAGATTTTAACCAAATTTGGTACAAAAATACTATTGGACATGGCAAGGAGCTGATTAGATTTTGGGAAACAATGAGCGTAGGCAAAGGGTTTAAAAGAGGGTCCAAAAATTAAAAAAATTCATAGTTCTTAAACTTATCCGAAATACTGCATAATTTTTTACGCATTTAATTGAATATAACCTAAAATATTGAACATAAAATATTAGACCACATGGGCGTTCGAAAATAGTGTAAAATGGGGTAAAAAAGATTAAAAAAAAACGTATTTCTTAAAAATAGCAGAAATTTTAACTAGTTATTTATAGTTTTGATAGACTATAACCTATAAAATGTGTCATGAATAACTTACTTTCATAGGCGTTCGTAAATAGTGGAAAAGGGGTCAAAACATAATAAATATATATTTCCTAAACTTATTCGAAATATGGAATAATTTTTCATAGTTGTGATACAATATAAGCTAAAAAATATTCCATAAAAGAATTGGTTCACACAGGCGTTCGAAAATAGTTTAAAAAAAGGGTCAAAAACGAAAAAAAAAATGTTTTCCAAATATACCAGAAAAATTGGCTTTCATATAAGATAACCTAAAAAATGCAGCATAAAATTTTTATTTACATAGGCGTTCGTAAATAGAAAAAAAAGGAGTAAAATAAAAAAAAATTAAAATGTAAAAAAATTTATATTTAACTAGTTGAATTGGTGTTAAAAATACACGACAAAAATTAATGTTCCATAGGCGTCCGTGAAAATTCTATAAAAGGGCGAGAAAAAAAATGTATCCGTGATAACTCAAAAACCACTTAACGGATAACCTACAACATGCAGCATAACAATTTTGTTTACATAGGCGTTCCTAAATAGTAGAAAAGGGGGCAAAATAAATTTTATAATAAAACTAAAAAAAATCAATTAATTTGCGTTCAAGAACTTGGCCTAGATCTGAAATATAAAATATCTGCGTATAAATAGTGCCTCCAAAGAGAATAGAAAGGCACAAAACCCGATACTTAAAAAAAAATAGCTGATGTCTAAAACAAAACAAAAATTTATTAAATTTAGATAAATGACAAAAAGGTCATAAAATTATTACTTTTACACTTAAATATGGAGAGCTATTCGTGCCTCGAGGGCAACAGCTAGTTTCTTTTGATTCGACGCAAATATTAATAGAGTTAATAAAAATCGATAAAAATTAAAATGCAAAGTATTTTTGTTACAGATTTGATTTTTTATGAAAAAAGCAGTGCTAGACATAATAATTTGTGACTTAGATATTTTGAAAATCTAAATTTAGATTAATTACAATTTTTTAAGGATTTTAAAAATCTGAAATCGCTTATTTTTGAAAAAATAGAAAAAAATAAAAATTTGCACCAGATAACTGGTACATGGTCCCTGATAAACCCACACCAGATGCGTAAGGTCGGCAAATTCCTCGCCCAGAGAACTTTGGTCTTGATGTCGGAGTTGTATGCGGCCTGCACCAATTAAATGAAATCGTGTTTTTGTGTCTATTTATGTGTTATAATAACTATAAAACTATAAATTGAAAAGAATAAATATACAGGGTGTCCGGCAAGGTGATGGCGACTGTTTATCTTAGTATGTGGGTGATTGAAATTCGAGAGTTACCACTGGATATGTTCTAAACGGTAAAAGTTAGAGAGGTAGTTTAAATTTGACAAAGTTGTATATTTTTATGACCAATAACATTTCCTAACAATAGGTAATTAAAGGATCTTTTTCTAGTTTTCAAATTTTTCAAACAAAAGTAGAATTTGAGTTTTCGTTTTTATTTTTTTCTAAGGTTATTTAAAAGTTATCAACAAAAAAATTTTTTTTTTGAAACCAAATAATGATATACAAAAGGAAAACAAGCTTAACTATGTGAATATAATTTTAATAAATCAATATTTTTCCAAAAAATGGTAAGTTGAACGTTATATTTGCATATCTATAAACGAACTAAAAAACTGGAGTATGTTTTCCAGACTTCAATAGAATTTTCACCAGAATATTGTATGTCTTGGCATTATGTTTGTACGATTGTTGCCTTGCCACTGGTGATGGGACTGGTCTAGTCCCGAAACATGTAAGGTGGATAGATTCTAAATTCTATTAAATTTATTTTGTGGAGATTTGACTTTCATTCAAACACTAATTTAATGATATTTGGGTAGGTATCCCAAAAGGGTTCAACTAAACAAAATCTATTGCCTTTTCTGTAAGTTTCATGTTCGATAAACCATCATCAAAGTGTTATTTTCTTCGTTCCAGTGCCACTTATTAATTTATAAACGCCTAGACAAATATAAAATCCCACAATATTTATTTGACTATGCTAGCCTACCAGTTTATAGTTTGGTGCACATGGGATAGTTAAAAACTTAATGAAATGCTAAGAAAGAAATTCGCTATATGATGCTCACTTTCTGTCTGACACTGTATAAATGAATCGAATGGATTCGCATAAAATATTTTCACAGTCGGACTCTATTTATTATTATACATATTTTTGGATTCTCCATATATTTTGGAGTATTTTGTAAAAACTGTTTGAATAAATAATTTATTTAGAATTTTTTTGGCGAAACTGGTCTCTGGAAAATATTCGTCATTTTGCCGTTTGTATAGACTAAATCTTGAACTTCTGGAGAAAGTTCAAGAATAACTTGAGAAAATCAACTATATTGACAGATTGACCTAGCAGGTTACAGGGTGGTCGCACATTACTGTAGTATGATCTATTACTAAAAATATTCATAAGTCAATTTTCTCGAATGGAACACCTTCTATATTATTAAATATTCTGAAAAACAATTAAACTTGCTTTCAAATGATATGTCGTACTCCTATACCTAAAGGAAAAACATGTCCAAAAGGGTTCTACTTTCCAAACCGGAATAAAGCTATTAGCTTCTAAATTACAGCATGTTAATAAAACTTCTTGCAAATGATATCGTGTCCATTTAGATGTAAGATATTACCAAAAAATCAAGCTTAAAATAAAGTTCCTTCTGCGTGTAGCACTGAGTAGGCATTATAAATTTTATTTAAAAACCACCATCAACATTTTGTTTTTTATAATGAATGAACAACGTTCAGCTGCATCATAACTAACTACCTAAATATCATTAAAACGTTTTACTATACTTATGCACTAATAATTTTCCTGATACACAACTCCTATAATATTAATAATCATCATAATAATATAACCTAACCGAAAACCACTAACCCACTGGAAAATATTGAGGTAAATATCGGTTTAGAGTATGTGCTATTAGAGTTTATATGTGCATGTAACATAATAGAATGAAATTGATGTGGTTTTTATGGAGGAAAGCGCAGGTGGTGGCAAATATGTTTAATATGCCCATATAGTATGCTACTTACACTTGGGAACATAGTCACAATGTGTTTACAATGTAGTCATTTAAATTTGATTTCTAATATACAAGTCCGGCTATTAATCGAAGAAGAGTTGAATCTTTGTTTCATTTGGTTATAGAATCCACCACTATTTAATATTGTTTGGACAAAAACTTATACAATTAATAACAATAAGAAGTGCTTTTAATTTTTTTGTATCTGTAAACAAAAGGTCAGAAATAAATAAAAACTTAAATCGTAAAAAATTCTAGAAAACGGCTAAAGTTACTTTACTTTTGAAAAAACCATTTAAAATATGTTTAAATTGTACAATTTTTCTCTAATATAACCGACATTGTCACTCCTACCGTTTCCGAGATTCCAATGCTATCCCATTCTTATCTTGGACAGAGTATATACAGAGTGTCCTATTTGAAAAAATAAACTTTTTCCGCTTTGGTAATACTGTTATTGATCATCAAATTTTGAACACCATGTATGAGATAAATTAATTCTCAATGCAGTTTACGAAAGCACCATTTTTGTGCTTTAGTCTGCTCGAAAATCACTTACCATCCATGTAAAATGAGTAAAAAGTCCTGCGTTGAACATAAGTCCAAAATTTACATTTTTTTCTTTTAAATCAATATATCTAAGAAACTGTTTGGAAATATAGAGAAACTTGAGCAGTTTGCTCAAGAAATTTTCACAGGAATCCAAAAGTTAAATAATATACTGAGTGTTCGATTTAAAATAGGGAAATTGCTGAGGACTTCCGGTGTAACCGCAATTAGTACGACCTTGAGAATAATTTAGATTAAAAGAAAATCTTGGATAACCCTGAAATCAAAAAAATCATATTTTTGAAAGTGTTTTCTAACAACAAATACTACTAACGAGAGGCCCTGTACCTATGTTCATTAAAGCTAAGACACTCAGAACACCCTTAACAAAGCTGTCTATTTCATTACTGAACTTGCCGGAGATGTAGTATTTAATTAATAAAAATAATCTAAATTTGGGTTGACTAGCTGGGCCGGCCATCAGCAAAATATGAAATTTTGTAAATATAAATTAATCATAAATCTCAGTGGTTCCCAATTATCAGTAGGAAATTTATTTCTGCTCGAACAGTAGAACAGAAAAAACTCTGTATTTTTTCTAAAATAGATTTTATTTCAGCTGTCGATGCCTGTGCATTAATTGGTATTCAAGAAACAAATGACTCGACAGTTATGTGCTTTTAAAATCATCTATCAACTCCAAAGTCTGTTATGCGTTTGCATTATCTTGATGGAAATAACGTGTTTATTAAAGTTTTGTGTATACAGCGTATAGTTTCCACCTGCATTCTTTGGATTCTTTTGTACAATTCATGTCCATTCACATCAGTACATGTACATTGTCCATGTTTTCCAGTAAAAAGGGTAAAAGCGAGTAAAAAAAAAGCACACAGCAGTGAAAAATCTGTCTCTTTACTACTACAACTGCTCTGCGCGGCTTCGAAAATTCATTAATCAGAGCGATAAAATGTCATAAAATAAAAAACGTTATGTTTCTTTCATGTACAATCTCTGACGCCGGCTAATTTCATATATAACACGTTGTCAGTTCAAAAAAAAATTGATACGGATGTTTTTTGTTTATACGGTGACGACCAAAAGTTCCCCATAGATTCGACAAAATTACATCAAATAATTAAAATATAGGCTCAACCGTGTTGTAGATAAATAAAATCGAATATTATGTTTTCTTATTTTTTGATTCTCTATAACATTCCAAAATATGTGATTAACATATAAAGTTAACGGGTATCAAGATATTTACGGTTGGATAGAATAATTGTTACAGCTTCTCCAGTTTTTTACTTTCTTATGTCAATTGTTGCAAATAAGACACGTCAAGTCATTTTTAAAAGTGATCATATCATCATCATCATATCATCTCAAATTATTATTGAACATGGATTGCATTGTCGGTTGTAATCAAAGACCTTAATAACACAGGAGACCACATTGTTTACGTTTTCAGGGTTAGAAAACATCGTCCCTTCCTCTATTTATCCTAATACAAGCATTGCCAGACTTACAAATGTATCTGAAATATCTTTAAATTTTAGTCACAAAAAATAAAAATTGAGCGATGTAAATAATTATTTGTAACTGGGATCTTAATAAAAAAATGTTATTACTATACTTAGGTTATAAATTAGTTTTTTTTAGATTAAATTGTATAAAACGGGATAATTATTTTATTTTAGGAATTATTCTCATAGTAACATAAAAGCGCACTACGGCAACATCGTTTACAACTTCTTGTACGACAGAACACGGCGTTATGAATGAAATTATAATTTGCGACGTTGAAGTTGAGAAACCTTCCTGTCATTAGCGTTTTTAATCGTTTTTTAAAGTATTTTCCTTTTTTGCGATATTCTTGTGTGTGTTTTTTTAAACTGTAAATATTTATTGAATAACTATGGTTCGTGGTTGTGTAGTTTGTGGAAAAGTGGATAGTTTATTTCCAGATTTAACTCTTCACAGGTAAGTGTGGTTATGTTTGGAAATTTGTTTGGGTTTGGTGTAAGCTAATTTACACAGTGTCGGGGTTTGTTTGATATGATAAATTTGTTACATCTTGAATTTTTATTTCTATTAAATTATTAGTAACAAAAACAAATATATATTTTCGGAAAATAATGTTGGTTCATTTACGCCCAACAATGTAACCGCTTATTAATTCAAAGCAGCATTATAGAAGTAAGTGGTAAATCTATATTATTATTATAGGCTTTTTACATTTGACATCAACATCATCCAGGCTTACGCACCAACATGCGATCACCCTGATGAGGAAATAGAAGAGTTCTACGAACAAATCACAAATACCCAGAAGCTGGCGATAAAAATCAGAGGTGACTTTGATCATGGGCGATTTTAATGCCAAAGTAGGAAGTACACCACGAGAGGATATTACTGGTAGATACGGATTAGGAACAGCAAACGATAGAGGAGACCGGCTAGTTCAGTTCTGCCAGGAACATGATTTCATTGTCTCACACACCTTTTTTAAACTTCCAAATAGAAGGCTCTAGACGTGGACCTCTGGCGCCCGTACCCCTGAAAGAATTATTCGCAATTAAATAGACTTCATACTTATTAAAAAGCGATACAGAAACTGCATCCAGGGCTTCTTGCAACAAAAAACCACTACTAAAAAATGTATATCACATATTAGCCTAGTGTGACCATATGTCACACACATATTTGAATGATATTAAAAAATAAGATTATGTTTACAATATAATTGCTTGTATATTATAGCAAACTCAGTTATATAAGGCATCTATTACAATATATATATATAACGAATGAAGTTACAAATATTAATGAATTAATAATACAGGGTGCGGCAACATAACTTCATTATTTCAAAACGCAATAAAACCCAGTTTATGGAGTAGAAGTTTTTATTATTTTCTTAAATAATGTAGGTCCATATGTAAAGTTTTGATTCAAACAGTTTTAAAAATCATGTCAGGTAGGTGATGCCCTCCATTGTCGATACACTGAATAAGCCGATTTCTGGCATTTGTCATAACCCTTTCCAGCATGGCAGCTGGTATTTAGTATTGACCATTTCGGCCCGGATGTTGGCTTTGAGATCTTCTAGGGTTCTTGGACGATTGATATAAACATGGGATTTCAGGTGTCAAATTGGGGGTACGAGCTGGCCACTCCAAATCACCGCTGACTGAGATTAGGCGCCCCCCCAAAGTGTTCCCTCAAAACAGCCATTGATACCCTTGATGAAGTGTGACCCGTGGCGCCGTCTTGTTGTTAGAATTCACTGTCACTGTTTCTTCATTTTCTTCAAAAAAGCAGGAATCAATTCCCCAGCAAAAGAAATTTGCACACCACACTGTGACTTTAGGTGAGTGCAGGGGCCTTTAATGCAATTCGCGGGGGTTGGTGTCGGCCCAGTATTTTGTTTGTTGACGTATCCACTCACGTCGAAATGGGCCTAATCACTAAAAAAACAATTGCGTCCTCAGGAACGTTTTCGAGAAATGGGAGAGTTTTTGAACACTCGCCAACTTGTACGGATGGTAATGAAGATCATCGTGAAGAATTCGCCTGACTGAACGAGCGGAAAGTCTTAGGACAGATGCATTTTTGCCGGCAGAACGCCGTGGGGATCGCAATATCGAGGCTCTCACAGCTTCAATGTTTTCAGGTGTTTTAGTGGGCTGAGGGACTCCAATTACTTCGTCTCGTCACACTCGCGCTTTGTCGGAATGTAAAGATCCATGTAACTATTGATTTCCGATCTGGCACAGGCCCTAAATCGATTTCGAAAGGCACGCTGATTTGCGATCCCAGAACATCCATTCGAAAAGTACCCCTCGCCTCGACAAATGCACGTTGCTCACTGTTACAACGCATCGTGGAGCCGGACCGGATGGGTTACAAAACTTTAGAAACACGTCTACCGAATGAGAGCAGTCTCCCCCCAGTTCGATCTTTACAGTCTAAATAGCGCGCATTTCAAAAAAGGAAGTTATGATGCCGCCCCCTGTACTTACACAAATCTGGTTCCCATATTTTTCTAATATAATAACAAAGTAATTTTCGATAATTGAATGTGAATTCACCGTGGCAACTAAAGTTACAACAAAGAATGGAATGGATTCACGTAGCCATCTATTATCGAATTTTTTGAGAAAAAATGCTCTCCAAACAGACTTCTTTGAAAATTGCACATTAGAAGGATACTACGTCACTGTGACCAAATGGTAACACAAGGATCTAATGGGTTAACATATGAACATAAATAGCTACCCAAAAAACAGTAATTTGGAAAATTTCATTAGAATAGTGTCAAAAAATCACGCTCACTAACCCACATATATTTTTCCATCAACATGATATTCGTAATCAGGGACCTCAAAACGTCGATTTCCATCAAAATCCCCACTTCGAATAATTGTCTGAATGGAAAAGCAGCAAGCAATATGATTTACAACGGAACTTGTATATAAACAAAATTCCGAAACCACGATCAAAATAAACCTGGACTTTAGTATACCCTAGAGAGGCCAACATCACCGAATATATATTGTCGATATTCTTATCAGACTCATTTCTAAATGCTATTTGGAAAATGGAGCCTTTTTTTGTCATGTGCACATTCGTAACACACCCCCAAGAAAAGAAATAACTCCCTATACGGTGATAATACAACAAAAATTGTCTAATAAAACACCGTACGTAGGTCCCAACACAACTTGGGCAAGTGTGTCATCTGTTGATTACTAGTAGGAGGCGGCAATCGATCTAGCTGCGGCAAAATAGCTTCTGGCTGTGTGATTTGTAATTTCTTATATAAAAAAGAAAAAAAAAACTGTCGGCAAAACAAGAAGTTAAAAACTGTATCGAAAACATAAATATAACTACGAGTACACTCTTAGGAACTTAGTAGAAATGCCTAAGGTTTGAGATAGATCGCTACGCAGTGGCGTACAAATTTTATAGGGATTGAAAATATAAAAAAAAAAACAAATATCATAGGGCGATTTAAATTGATGCAGCTCCTATTGAGGCGTGACATCCGATGCATCGAAAATGTATACTGGAACCAAAATGCTCAAGCGAAACTAGAAAATGCGGTGTCCAACACTATATAAATTAAAAGAGGAGTAAGGCAGGGGGCGTGCTGTCTCCACTCATAAGAAAACTTTAAAGAGGCGTTGGAAAACGCAGAAATAGGAATTAAAGTGGATCAATAACATCCCTTATGCCGATGATGCGGTCTTGATGGCTAATAATATGGAAATCAGGGAAACATTTGAATCAGATTTACTGACAATTAATCTAGGAGTACTCCGAGGATTCGTTTGGGGTCCGGTCTTGTTTGTTTTGTATATGGATGAACTGGCGATTTTCCTCATACGGAATCGGGATTTCAAAAATCATCAATTTGTGAAAATGTAAAGCCTTGTTAAAAAATGAATCTTTCGGTGCATATTGACTTTAAAGGAAAACTGTTTGGGCTGACATAGCTACGTTTTTCTCAAATGGGACATCCTGTAACTATTGCTTTGGAATGATGTGAATGCTATTTGATATAATATTTATTTCGGTTTTCACAAAAACTACACTAAAATAACTACTATTTCAGTTTATATTAAATTTCAAGGAAAATTCTTTAAGCCGATGATAACTAGCTTTCATATTATCTTATTGATGCAACATTCTTCTTTTAAAGTTATACAGTCGGATCATAATAATTAGTAACCATTATTTGTTGCCATGCTAGAATTTGACTTGATTTTTTATATTTCTTCAAAAACCTATCAGGCTCACATCAACAATGTTAGTCAGATGACGTTAAACATTTAAATAAACCAAACTTAAATACAGTAACATGCAGAGAAAAAGTGAATATGAACCAAAACGACAAGCAGAAGGAATCATTTCTAACTGATACAGTAAACTAACTCTGTATACTCGTATTTAGTAAATTTCATGCGAAAAGGTTAAATAAAATGTTCATTTTAGTATTTATTGACAAAAGTTTACCTAAAAATTCAACTTAGTCGTGGTATTAGCCAGTGGAGTAGTAGTTAAGTATTGTTTTCTTAATTCTCACATCAAGAAAACCTAAATTCATTTTCTTAATCTCTATTTTTTTTTCATATAACATAAAACTCTAGAAACATAAATATATTTCTTTGCTCTAACATAAAAACTGACATTACTCTAATAGAATTTCCACTATCCCCTATGTCTTAGTAAGTATCTACCGTATAGTCAACCAATATTAGAAATATCGTAAAAATGGAGTTGGTTCTGTATTTTTCTGCTCTCCCATGTCAATTTAGTGTAAGCACATAAAATCTTGAAATTTAGGAGACCGGTATTGCCATGGGAATCTGTATTTGATCGCCAATAGAGCCGAACTGAGATACAAGAGTTTTATCCCTTGTGGTGATGAACGGAAAATATTATTTTCTCTTTTCTTTTACTTCTCTATCTTCCGTTTGAGTTACTCAGTTTTGAGTTGGAAGTGAAAAAAATAACATAATATTATTTTTGATATAGGAATTTCATAAACATTTGTTGAAATACATTTTTACCTTTCAGGCATATTTTGAAAATTTAAAATTGTAATTGACCATAATATAATCAGACAAAAGAAAACAAGGGGGATAAACACCACATAGCTTATTATTTTGGGCCCATATAACCTCGATAGGATTGCGCTTGCCACGATGAATTAACCATTTCGTCGTTAACCTATTTTTTAAGCGCCCTTTTTGTGCCGTCTTGCAATTACAAGTAGTTGAGCTTTCAACATTTCTTTATCAAACGGGATATTTCTTCTGTGTTAACTAATCAATAATGTCAGCTTTTTTCCACGATGAAGTAGATAACTTTTCTATTAACCGCAAATTGTAGCTTGCACTGTGTAGAACAATGCTGGTACGTATTCAATCATTTGTTGGAAATATTCTCGGAAAGCCTCTATTGGATTCAAAAGTATAACAGCCTTTCATCCAGAAAGCCATTGCCACTTCCGATATGAACAATAATTAGTCGGCCTCCTTTTGACCACCCCTCCACGAATGCTTGGAACATTTTTATCCTTCCATACCTTTACCACAGTGTGTCCTTCATTAATCCACGATTTATCTATGTAGAAAATGTTCCGCTTTTCGTTTCTGTATCTTTTTATACATTTAAGATAATCTTGCCTCCAGCAAATAATTTCTTCTTCCTTATCGATGAGTATAGATCTTCGGTCTTGTTTTTCTTGTGGGATCAGTTGGACAAAGTAAAACTTGTAAGTAAATCTGTAATTTGTATTTACCTACTATTTACATTTGCCAATAGATGGAACTGGTTTTCATGTACAACTTGCCTACTTTTTGCATACCATTCTGCATGCTATTAACTATGTGATAAAGTAGATATCTCAAAACTATAAAATTTGAAGTTACCTAGTTCTTGCATTCAGCCGACAATATCTAACAAAGAGAAGGAGACACATAATATCTATATTACCTACCTTTTTTATATCGCTTACAGTTTTGCATTGACAGTTTTGCCTATACCCTATGACAACATCAACCAAAAATACCCCCTGTATAGGTACTGGCAGTGTTAAAAAAACCAGCTTACAGTTGAATGTAAGATGTCGCATAAATAATTCACTCAACATACTGATGTCTTATTGTTGATTCATGTTCATGTTTTGTGCCACCCTAGACTAGTATAGTCTATATTATTATTCATCTATCTACCACTTTTGACGCATATCTCCTATTCTTTTGTGCGAATTGTGGAATTTAAAAAGTTATAGAATACTCCCGGGATTACTGTGGCAAGTGAAAAGGTGATCGTTGCGACAAGTCAAAATAGTTTCATATAGAGTTGTAGCAGCCCCAAAAGACGCTTTGGCGACGTGTTCGTAATTTGCCTTTTCAAAAAACCTTACAGACACATTACACTCTCTCTATTGGGGGTTGGTTTTATATTTAAATAATAAATGGGGAAATGTTGTCGTGTTATACTAGCTTGATATTTTTACATGAATTTCGCTAGGGAATAGTTTGTGGATAATAAAAGTAGGAAGCAATACGTTGGAAAAACGTAATAGTGTTTCCGGGGTGAGGATGGTGCGTACATACATTCCTGCTCAAATAAGAAGGCCGGACAGGAAGTAACAAGTTCATTACATTTTCCGTCTTTACCTCAACATTTTTTTAGCGCGATCACAATACTTTCCCTATGGATGGGGAAGGTAGAATGATATGACAAATGGTTCGAAATTAATATTTTGAAAACCAATGAAGGAAATCTCCAGGAACAGTTGCTGTGGATTATCAGGTTTAAAATATAAATAGTGGTTCTTGTACTATTTTTTTCTCCAATCGGTTCTATACATTTATAATATAAACAAATAGACAACTTGATAATTCGCATTAACTCTAGTTGCCCGGGAAAAAAGTTTAAAGTTAATAAAAAGAATGTCATAAAAGAAAAAAAGTTAGAAACGGGCTTGTTTAACAAAACAAGACTTAATTCCGAGAGTTTGTCTGTCAACCACTGTACTTTCATCTTTGATATATCGAAACCATTAGTTGATTTAGCGAAAAATGAGCAGTCCCAAAGATGGCATAATTTAATTTTACTAAAAAAAATGGAAATATGATTCAAGTTGTAAACAAAAATTAGATGATGTTAATATGAATTTGTTCAAATAAACATATAAAAAGTCACTAACAATATTAGGTTGCCTAGAAGTTAACAGGTATTCGATATCAAAGTTGCAAAAAATAGTTATCGATATGTTTATGTTTACATTGGTAAAACGCGCTTGTCTTCATGTTTTTCTATGTTTATATATAATCTTAAAATTTACCTTCACCTTATAATTCTGATGACACCTGGATTGCTATACCCACCTGTAAAAAATAGAGTAATACATTAAATCATTGTTTAAATAAAACAGACAAAATGACCAAGCAAATAAAAGGTATACAGGGTGTCCATGAAATGACTGTACAACGCTTAAACACAAATTCTTCAACTAAAAATAAGCCTATCGAAGAACATATTATCCAATGTTGCCTTGTTTTGCCGATAAATTTCTCAAATTAATATCGATTTTAGGTATAGATCATTAATGCTTTCAATTAGGAATGAAAAAAAAAACATTAAAAACGTTTTAATTTTAACTACTACTAACTATAGCTTAATGATTATAACAAATGCTCGAAATGTTCACCATCTTCCTACATACATAAATTGAATCTTTTTAAAAAATTAGTGCATCGTGTCGGGTTTGGTTTTAAAATAATGCGCAACATTGATAATTCTTTGTGATATTAATAATCTTTATTCAGTATGCACCACAAAAAGGAAGGTTCCTAAGATACAAATACAGAAGAAAACTATATAAATTGCTGTATAATAAAAATACATTAATTACTGTGAAAGAATTATTTGAATATCTTTAGCTGTGATTATGCTAATCTTTGCTAGAACCAACTATTGCGGCCGAGTTTTATGATTGTTTGCAGTATTTCTGACTGTTTGTGTGTAGTTATTGTGCTCCATATAACATAAAATTATTTTATTTGTTAAAATACGATACTATTAGTACTACAAAATAAACTGTGAAGTTAAAAATAATCTATAATGGAATGAATAATAAATATAATCTATAATGTAATGTGTAATGTAATGTATCATGTAATGTATAATGTAATGTATAATGTAATGTATAATGTAATGTATAATGTAATGTATAATGTAATGTATAATGTAACGTATAATGTAATGTATAATGTAATGTATAATGTAATGTATAATGTAATGTATAATGTAATGTATAATGTAATGTATAATGTAATGTATAATGTAATGTATAATGTAATGTATAATGTAATGTATAACGTAATGTATAATGTAATGTATAATGTAATGTATAATGTAATGTATAATGTAATGTATAATGTAATGTATAATGTAATGTATAATGTAATGTATAATGTAATGTATAATGTTCGAATATACGAACAAAGCATCGGCTTTGTTGAAGTTTTTTTACCAGTCCTATATCCCGTCAATATGTAAAAACTAAAAAATACTGTGTTTCAAAAATTATGCTCAAAATATACATAATGGACCTCGTATATTGAAATGGAGATAATTGGTAATTTTAGAGATACAGTTACGTCTAATAATAATTTAGCAACTAATCTAAGATAATATCAACATATATGTAGCTATATCAAAACTCTCTCGTGTCACCAGATACTATGTTATATAAATTCGTATCTCCTGTTCTCAATGCCTGTCACGTCAAGTATCCCACAGGAGGCTATCGGGGAAGGCCGGTCAATAATACCTCAATTTAATCCAAGTTGAATCACTGCAATAACAAACACCCATGCTGTTTACTACGGATAATACATCTAATTTACAAGGTGAAGTCTAAAAGTTCCCACGAGTCAAGGATTCAGAATTTATATCGCCCCAATTCTTCTAAACTTTGGGTAGTAAAAACTAGCTACGAAGGGAACATCAGTTACAGATAAAATTCATATAATATGTGTAAAAGTTAGTTAGGCATTGAGAGAGACAATCGATAGATACTCGTAAGAGGGACACAAACACATGATGATGTCTGCAATCTTCCAGATGCTTGTGCCACCGTTGATCGATCATTTTAAAATAGCAGAATTTGTTGCCTCGTTTCGCGAAGCATCTTCCAACAGAATTAAAAATTGTGATCTCATGTCGATGTGAACTTACTACTACTAATGATAATTGGTTGTCCCTGCGTTTCGACCGTCTGCCAACTACTAGGCATAAACATGGATCATCCAAAAATTTGTTATGGTTTTTGTTCTTCTCCAATATTCTTATTGTGTTCATTTTGTAATGCACAATATTTTTCTGTACTTCTCCAGAGTTAGCATATCCAACATCTCCCCTAGAATTTGTGGAGCAGTTTGCTGTGTCGTACTTACGTTACGATGGCATAAAGTAAATTTGAATCCGCTAACATAGGCCACTACATGGTGAGATAAATTCGTGAGAGTAGTAAAGAAGACAGTTTGGAATTATGTGGCATAAAGATGAGGGGGTTTATCAGAAAATAGGTCTTCCAATGAAGAGTTATTTAGCATTAAGTATTAAACTATGCCTCTTTCCACCCACCGCAATTATTTTTCCTAGGTTGGTTTGATAAGTCCGTAAATTTTAAATAAAAACATATTTTTTTGCAATTTGAAGAAATAGTCCACCCTAAAGTGGAGTGAATGCGTTATATGAGAAACAAAAGTCGAAACTCCATACAAAACTGCAATAAATCAACTCTTAGGGCTTTAGAAGTTCTCAAAGCCGGCGAGTCAAAAAAAAACATTATAAGCATTACTTTGTTTAGTATAATAGTTAATTATTTTATAATTTTTTCAATTATACATACAATGATACAATTTGTTTCAGCCTTTAATACATTTTTCTTTGTATACGTAGACTATTATAATGCCAATCGCTTTTCTGTAAACATTTAACCACTGATGATGAAGCAGTATCTTCGAAACATGTCAGGTCGGCTTTGAGAGTTTCGAAAGCTTCGTAGAGTTTCGACTTTTATTTCTCATACAATTTTTTTTTCGGCAAATCATTTTATTTTAGTTCGCAACGTGTTTTTAATTTACGGTCCACAAATTTCTTCAGGTTTCGAAACAGGTAATAGTCGAAGGGGGCTAAATCTGGAGAATATGCTGGGTGGGGTAGCAGCCCGTTCAAAAATTTTCAATCTTCTTTTTAGGACGCGGTCTCCCCACCAAGGTTGGCGATCCAACTGGCTATAATGGGGGTGAATCCGCACCTCTGAAAATTTCTATATATCCAACATCGACACAAGTCCTTCAGCCATGAGTTCTGCTTTTTGCCCACAGATCGTTTGCCCTCGTCAATGACGACTCGGAGGAGCTCGTACCGCTCCCCCCTCATAACGTGCCAGATGTATTGCTTTCGTTCTTTGATGGTTGTCAACAAGAGCTGCAGGTTTAGGTCTCTACTAGTGAAGAGGTTCCTCATGGAGACGAATGTTCTTCTGGCCTGTTCTATTCATGATCTAATTTCCATTTTGGGGTCACTGTTCTCGTTGACGAGGGCTCCAAGATATTTAATGGACAGCACTTGTTCCACGACCTGGTTGTTAATTTGAAGGATCGTTCATCTTGGTGCCTTGGCGAATACAACTAACTTGTTCTTGGCAACGTCCATTTTCAATCTGCGATGGTCCAATATCATTCCATGAATTTTATTGACGATTTATGGTGTAACACTTCTTTTGGGCGACTTGAGCGTTCAGCGTTATTTGTATCACAACTAGACAGTGGTGGATCGTCGAGGTAGGCAAGGTAGGCACCGTCTACCTTTAAAACTTCGCCTTAAATTAAATACTCAATTTATTATTATTGACTCCATAATTAAAAAAAAAAATATTGATTCCTATATTAATTTAGTTTATTTCATTTCCTACATTAAACCTTTAAAACATCCCCTTTAATTCAATAATTATCTGTAGGTATAATATAACTACCGCAAAATAGGTTTACCGTTTAACCATTGAAATATCAGTCTCCATAATATTTATCATTATTGAGGTTAGCTACTTTCGATGGCTATCAAACATAAAGTAAATGACGCAAAATTTTACAGTAGTTTGCCAAGGATGCAATCCTAAGTCCATATTATTAAGTTGTTAAATGCCAAATAAAGAGCTTCCCTCGTACACAACAAATGGCCATGTTTTTGAAGCAACATCATTTGATATTTGGCAGGGCTTCAGGTGGAATATTTGTAGCAACTGACCTTTCTCCAAATTGGGGAGAAACAACGTAAAGTGTATGCTTTGTGTGTCAAATGGCCTACGACTACTAGGGATAGTGGTCCAGATTATTCAAGTTAATGGAAAAGAACAACAACAAAGCAAACGTTCTTTTGTAATGGATGGGTATAATATATAAAACAAGAGAAAATAGAAGGGAAAAGATAGCTTTCACAATTTGTTTTTATAGTTAGATGTACATACAAATATATTTTTTACCAGAACGTAAATTGTACTCCACGGAAATTAAGGTAAATTAGTAATTTAGAAGCGAAGGTCTCATTACTCAAAATTATTTATTATTCTCTATAAAATCTGCAAGAGGTTTAAAAATTTAGTAGCCCTATAAATAGAACTGGGTAGATATTCTTTTCAGATTCCGTCGAAAAATGGCTCGCGCTTACTGTCTTAACAAGAATTTATTCAAATACAAAAAGCGAAGAACTAGCTTTTAGTTATAATAAACCTCTTTTAGTCTTTCCTGCTTGTTAGTATTTTTTTAAGAGAATAAGAAGCGAAAAAACTAACGACTGCACTTTGTTGTATTTTTAACGAAAATGTTTTAATTTGAATAAAGCCATGGTGCATTAAAATTTTGTTCCATGTCCATGTTTTAATAGAGTTCCGTTGCGGAAAATTCCGACAGCACGAAATATTATTTTGTTAAATAAAAGATCTTGAATTTCTTTTTTCTCTTGTACGGAAATGGTCCTAAATATATTTAGGTTTTCTAATAAAAGCAACGGTTAAATAATACCAATTACCAATTTTCGTATCGGTTAAAGAAACAATATATGAAAAAAGTATTCTCAATTATTTCTAAATTATTTAATAGACGTCTAAAAACCACACCCAAAATCACTTAATTATTTGTCATCACCTTATTAACATCTGTCTTCTATTATATTTTGTTATCTTCCAATACTGCGCCCTCATACATAAATGCCACGTATTCAACAAAATCAACAAGCTGAGAAAATAGAGAAATACTTTCTAGTGTTGAAAAAACATAAATATGAATTTGATTATGTACTTCATTTGTTACTACCGTTACATATTAAAGAACTGAATAAATTAACGGGAATATCCAAAATATATAGCTTTAAATAAATGTTTTATATTGCAAACATTCTAAATACAGCAAACTTGAAGCAAATTTGAATATTCCTTGATAGTTCTAAAACACGTATTCGCATTATGCTAAGGAAAAACTGCGTATAATACAAGTATAACCGGTTTTTATTTAGCAAGTTTTATATCTTTTCGAAGTTTAATAGGATAGGTCTAGTTAATAATATTGGTCAAACTAATATTTTTCTCAGAGAGATAAACCACTAATATAGGTATCTATCTTTTATTGTTATAAGGTAATAAGAGACCAAAATCAAATTATAACCTTTTGATGTAGATAAATAAAAATAACATTAAATTGAAATTTTATTCCTATATGCTAATAGGAATATTCTTCCAAAAAGATAGTCTGGTTTCTGGCATCAGCGGCCCTACATTTTTTATGATCGATTCTTTTTTTTTCGGCGTTTATTCCACACGGTGTGTTTCGGAAAACAGGTCTCACAAGTCCTTTATTTTTTCTGAATTTTTGTTGCACAATGTCAACTTCAATAAATTCATCATTTTCAAAAGTTCTGTAAGAAAACTCATATTTGCCTTTTATAAATATGATTTCAGATACATTTCTTAAATATGGCCTTGGGTTTAATTTATTAATTTTCATAACTGACCAACAGTTGTTCCAATCTTCTCTCAATTCTCAATCTCGAATCTCAATTTCGTCAATGTTCATACATTTGACCGTAACACGGCCTTTATTTGCAGCTTGTACTGTTATATACATATAGCACTACTATAGTAAAATCATTAAAGTCGTAAGTTTTATTTTGTTTCTTCAGGCTTAACTCTACCAGAAGATGAAAACTGTCTGCTGACTCAAAATATTTTAGGTGTAATTTTTCTATACCAATTTCAATACTGTTAATAATGAAAATTATCGAAGTTATATATCGTCGTTGATCGTGAAATACCTCCAATCTGTAAAAAAGTATATTTTACAGGAGGAGCTAAAATCACTTTATTTATATGGTTTGGCTTCAAATTAGTGTATAATTCAAAAATAAAAGGAACATAAATTTGAATAACCTGTATAATACATAATCAATATACTAGAACAATGTTTAAAGCCCAATTATTGAAAAAAAAATATAAAATTTTACCACATAGGAGATCTCAACCATCTTGGGTTATACATAGGAGAATTTTCCAAAACACATAGGAGTTTCATCAAACCATTTTATTAAAAAAGTGAAAAAATATAAATTGTATGTGGGAGATACCTAGCAAACTAATAAAATAAAATTAACTTCGACATAAGAAAACTAAATGAAATGCATTATGTGTATAGAATTCTTGTTCATTTGTTATTTTTCTTTGGATATGTATCTATTTGTAACTTATCAGTTGGTTTCTTCTTGCCGGGTTGCTTATTTAGAACTTTCTTGTTATTTCCAAGCTTGGCTTTCTGGTTCTCAGTTTTTTGTGACTTATAAGTTGGTTTTTTCTTGCAAGATGGTTTCTTCAGAACTTTTTTTTCATTAACAGTATTTTCTTGCTGGTTTTCGGCTGCATTTTCACAGGATAGCGTCTTATTATTGGCCTTCTTTTCAGGCTTGAATAGCAAGTTGTCGTAGAAAGCATGGTGCTCTTCTTCAATAGCCGATTTCAGGCTTTGAAGATCTTTGAATTTCGATTCTGAGATAGGCAATGGTTTGTCATAAAGTTGTGTTAATGTTCCTTTGTCAATTGTAGACTTACGACGAATATATCCTATGTGGAATATGATCACATAGGAGATATTTGAAAACGAATTTAAGAGAAACATACATAGGAGATTTACAAAATCAGGTTTTACTCGCAGAAATATTTCGATATCCTCATAGGAGATTTATCAATACAGAGATCATCTAAATACGAATCAGAAGCAAATATAAGCTGAAAATCGGTTTGAGCGCCACATAGGAGGTTTTTTACGGCTAACGACGATATGTCCAATTCTTATTTTGGCTTGTGCAATTATCTGTCCATATTACAATGTGTTGCAGTCCTTGTATATTTTACATATTCTTTTAATTAAATTCTCCACAGCATCCATAAATAATGATTAGTGTGAGATGGGTTATGAAATCAGTATTTTTCGCATTTTTCGCATTTTTCACAGTCTTCGTTTCCGAGTTTTGTAAAGGCTATATATTCATCTTTTTCACTTCACTATATAAGTTGTAGGACCATAAGAAGTCAGGAAATTACTCTTTGAAGTCGCTGTACATTAAAGTTATGTTTATGTCGTCAAGATGCATATTTTCGCCTGTAATGCGAGTTGGAAGGGTTGAAACTCATTATATGACTTTTTATATTATTTCTCGGAAGCATTTTTGAGCAATTCTTCCGACCTCTACCATCTTTAACGTTTAAGGTATTTGTTGGAAGCTTACTGTATACACTAGAAACTACCCAATCACAGTTTTTTTTGAACCCCAAAAATGTTAAAAAAAGAGTTTTAAACACAGATTTGTTAGAATCAGTTTCATCTTTCAAGTAATATTTAATGGAAGCCATCTTTTTATAACAGTTTTCACTGTTCGGTTTATATCGTCTTTTAACAACATCCTTGGAGGTATTATGTAAAATAAACATTTCTAGTTCTAGTCATTGACATCTTTTATGATTAGTTGCAAATAATTTTTGGTCTGATGATGGCTCCCTTCTGAGATTCAAAACCGGTAACCAATAAAAAGAACTTTGAAAGATAATTGGGGTTTTTATTTCATAATTTTGTTTAGACAAAAAAAAAAACTGTAGCCTCGAAAAAGAACGACAACAATAAATTATTAAATATATAGGCGAAAGTTCTACCACTTTTAAAACTGTATTATACCTTTTTAAATGACCTAAATTGCAAGTCATTTTTCATGAAAATATATTATACAATTTGTGTCAATTGCCAGGCACTATTTGCAAAACACATAAAACTATTGTAAATTCAACGCTAAAATCACTGATTATACAATAAAACAAATTGTTTATCACAGAATGGACAAATACACGCCTGTCTCATAATCTTTGTTTGATTCGTAATTTATACCACCTGATTATATCGACAGCAAATTAATATCCGGTTGGCTTTTCCTGCTAGTTGTTTGTATACAGTGTGGCCTCGGATTGAGTGCACGTAAGGTGTGTTTAATTTTGTTTAAGGCGGGCTGTATGTTTAATAATTTATTCATTTTGTATATTATTAATTGTTATTATAATTGTTGGATATATTTTGTAACTATGAGAAAGAGAATAAGAAAAATACAGATAAGTTGAGTTGAGTTGCACGAGCTATTTTTATTCTAAAAGAACTGGATATCGAATTATAAGTTTAATACAGTCCACATTCGAATCATCCTGAACATTTTGGTCCCACGAGCCGGATGAAAACGAGTATCAAGGTATCCAGTTCAATTTATGAAGCTACAGCAAATTTAATAAAGTCAGTCCTTGTCAGTATACCTAGTAAGTATTCGATTTGTACTTATTAAATTAAAAGCTTAAATAAAAATGGCTAATATCGAAGTTTTAAAATCAAAAAGGTCAGCCATCAAGGGCAAAGTGACCAGATTACAAAGATTTTTTGATAGCATCAATTTAGATAATATTAGTGAATATTTAATAACTCAACTTATTTTACGTTTTGAGAAAACAAATTCCAGCCTAGAGGAATTTAATGAAATTCAATTTCAAATTGAAGAGCTAGGGCCGTCTGCAGATTTTGAGCAGTATAGAGAGGCCTTTGAAAATTTATATTTCGAAGTTATTGGCAATGTGCAAGCATATATAAACAAGTATAGTAAAGGTAACATCAATGATGAGGTAGGTGGTTCAGAAGTTTCTAGACCCAGTACAGTTTCGCGGTCTTTAGTTAAGTTGCCACCAGAAAGTTACCTACATTTGACTGTCAATAATATGTCTTTTTAGCCTTAGTTGATAATAATAATGATTTAAGTGAAATTCAGAAGTTTTATTAGCTTAAGTCATCATTAGATGGTAACGTAAGTGATATTATTAAATCAATAGAAGTGTCTGCTTCCAACTATAAGGTTGCTTGGAAGTTTCTAGTAGACAGATTTGAAAATAAAAAATTAATAATATACAAAATGAATAAATTATTAAACAAGGTGTATGTGTCAAAAAAGTTTCGAGTTGAAATTTGATCTCTTGGGGACCAGCCCTGCTTGGTGTAAAACTAAGAAATTGAAAATATCTGTCCGATTAATTATTAATAATTAACGTAGTACAGGGTGAGCAAAACTCGATGCTATGAGAAAAGGAATAACAATGTCATATCTTCTCCCAAACCATCAAAATGTACAATAAAAATCCTTTGATCTAACGTGTCTATTTGGTATATGCAATTGATATATGTATAAAAAAATAACAGCTTGCCCTAGATTTGAATCAAGGAATATAAAAAACTGGAAAATTAATGTTCTCCTATCAAAATGAACATTGACAGTGTAACTTTGCATTTGGAAAAACTTTTTTAAGTAAATGTTTTAATATTTTTAAAAACAAAAGTACCTACTTCCCTCTGGACAATTTTTTTAAATTCATCGTAAAAACCCCCTGTACCTTAATTGATTGAACTCATTTTTTCACCTTCTTAGTTTTAGACCACTAGAAGTCAAATTTCAACTCGAAACTCTACATATTATATGCACTCAATCCGTGGACATACTGTATATTGTTGTTATGAATACCTGATTTTAAAATTATTTAATACTACACAAACACACAGTTGTGCCAATTTTAATTACTGATATGGTAATTTATTGATGAAAATATGTTTCAATATGATGGTGCCTATCGGTTTTCTAAATAATTTATTTAGTGAATAGTATTTAGTTAGTTGAAGTTTCCATAAACGTTGACATGTAAACAATCATTATTGTGTGTTGCCGTGATTGCCGCAATGTAGTTCCCTATTGTGTTTAATACTCGTACATAATATACTACTACTGCAACAGTTTATACAGTTGGTTCTCATGGTGTCGGTATGTCTCATCTTCATGTCTTCAAAGCAATTCGCCGCCCGCATTGTTATAGTATAGTATCTTATAGTATAAAGAGATATAGTATAACATAGTAGCGGGACAGAAATGTAGCTAGGAAAACGACGAGGCGATTCCGTTTTCAGCGTTTAGTGGAGCTTCTTATAGTATTTATTATTCTATGCTACTGCTATACATTCTAATGAGCAGGATGGTTTTTATTACTGGAAGTTTCGTCTGTTTATACCTACACCCTGTACAAGATAAGAATGCGATAGCCTTGGAATCTTGGAAAATGTAGGAGTTACAATGTCGGCTTATAATATATAAGAGTTAAATACCTTTTCAATGGTGTTTTCAGAAGTAAACTAATTTTAGCCGTTTTCGAAAAATTTTTGGAAAAACGATTTTTTGCGAATTTAGTTTTTATTTATTTCTAACAAAAAGTAAAAGCACTTTCTCATTGTTACTTTTTTGAGGAGAATAAGATGGCGTTTACAAATTTTCGACGTGACGTTTCGTTTTTGAAAAACCATCATCATGTTGTTATATCTACGGTGCTATACGAAGGTTGCCTGTTATATGTCGGGATTTGGCAACCCTGGTATTGTAGTCTGGCAACTGACAGCTCTATCGTAAAGTTGGATATTTTTGAGGTTATACGTACTCAGAACGTTTTGACATACGAGCGCTATTTTTGTTGTTTACAGTAACTTAAAAGATTCATCTCCGCCCAAAAATGGAATTAAATCGTGAACATTTTCGTGCGATTATTTTTTACAACTTTCGACGTGGATTAACTCAGCAACAGTGCATTGATGAACTTAAATCAATTTTTGGCGATGAAGCTCCATCAAGGACCAGTGTTTATCGATGGTTTGGTGAATTCGATCGTGGTCGTAGTTCACTCCAAGACAAATTTCGTGAAGGTCATCCAAAATCAGTAGCTGCTGTGCACGAATTGATATTGCAAGATCGTCATGTGACCTATCAAGAGATTGAGACAACCTTAGGCATTCGTGGGACCAGCATACATTCAATATAGCATAAACATTTGGCTGTCAAAAAAATTTGTTCGCGTTGGATCCCACACAATTTGGCAATTGCTCAAAAAAAGGCTCGTGTTGATTGGCCGAAAGAAATGCTTAAAAAATACGATCGCGGTGTTCGAAACACGTCTATGACATTGTAACAGGTGATGCTTCGTGGAAAGCGCGAAAGTAAACAGCAGTCGACTGTATGGGTGTTTCAAGCTGAGCCAAATTCAACAAAAGATGTTCGCGCACGAAGCACTTCCAAGCAAATGGTCGCCTGTTTTTTCGGAAAAACTGGGCATGTCGCAACCGCACCACTAGAACAACGCAGAATAGTCAATTCTGAGTGGTACACAACCGTTTGTTTGCCAGTTGTCTTCCAAGAAATCAGGAAAACCAACCGCCCAACACGGATCACTCTTCACCACGACAATGCGAGCTCTCACACAGCGATCGGCAAAAACAACTGCATTTTTGAGCACCCAAAACATCGATTTGATGAGTCATTCGCCGTATAGTCCTGAGTTGGCACCGAATGACTTCTTTTTACTTCTTTTTATTCCCGTACGTAAAAAACAAACTGAGAGGTCAACGTTTTTGGACACCTGAAGAAGCGGTTGCTGCATTCAGAACGCATGTTTTGGAGATACCTCAATCAGAGTCGTAAAAGTGCTTCGACAATTGGTTCAAAACGCATGCAAAAGTGAATAGACCTTCATGGGGAATATTTTGAAAAACAATAAAGTGATTTTCGAAATATAAAGGGCAACCCTCGTACTAGGCGTTTTAAACACAAGTAAATAACTCCATTAGTTTTTTTGATTTCATGTTATGCTGATTTCGTTTTTGCTTGCTTTCTCAAAATCAAAACCTAAATTGGAAATCAATTATTGAGATTTTTAAAGTGAATTTCTGTAATTTAATAATTTTCTTTTTTTTTTGTGTTAATTTTTATAATAAATCTAACAACACCGACATATTGCCGCAACTGTTGGAAATAGGTACCTACATCACATTGTATACATGAAATATGTCTAGAACTTTCTAAAGAATCCAAAAATTAAATAATATACGGGGTATTCCATATAAACCCTTGTTTTCGATGTTTGTGTGTCTACAGATTTGATGGCGGCGGACTGTTCAACTTTCGTTGACTGTAAGTTGGGACGAAGAACGTCAATCATTGAGCTTGAGTACCCGGAGGACAAACTGATACAGAAGACGATCTTCAATAAACAATAAAACACAGATGCTCTACCAGCCTGCACCAAACACTGTGGCTGTCCCACCACATAACCGAGACCGACTTCAAAACATCGAGAGTTTCTCTTACCTCGGAAGCACTCTCCCGGCGAACGCAAATATCGATGAACAGCTTCGTATAAGATTGACAAGCGCATCTTTTAGCTTTCTGATGACGAGATTGAATCAAATGGCAGGACCGACGAACAAACATCAGCGTTCTGGAGGAAGCTGAATCAACTAGCATTGAGGCGATGATTGTGAGCCACGTTATCCGCATGCCAACGGAACGCCTTCCAAAGAGAACTCTTTATTCACAGCTTAAGGTCGGCTCACGAAATCAGGGAGAACAGCAAAAGAGGTACAAGGATGTTCTTAAGACCAACAGATCGCGAACGACCGACCGCGATGAAGACGCACCATTTACGAGGGCGATCAAGTTTTTGAAGAGGTGCTTCGACCACATGAGGATGCAAAGAGAGAGTATCGAAGGGAGACAGAACGCATCGATGGGGCCGCGCACATGTAACAGCCGGTAAATGGTGGTGATTGGGTGTGTCAATTTTGCGGCTCTAGGATTGGTATCTTTTTGCCATCATAGGGTGCATGCTGATGATGATAATTGCATTCAAAATAAGAAAGATGATATGTGCCACTGTTACACGACTAAAAATAATATAAGAATTGCTTGTTACATAAAGCAACAAGACTTTAAGTTATGTTGGAAATTTGTTTCACACTACCATGCTTTCACCAGACGGCCGTTTCGTCGATCCACGACTCATCAATGGTGATCGGCAGACAGTGTGACCCAAATTTCCAACATTTACAAAGAGCTTATACTAGCACGAGAATTGATGCTAGGGGATTCGGGCGCATCTAGTGTTGGCAATAGGATATAATGGAGTTGTTACTTCTTGTCCGGCCATCGTTTGTGAACTGTGTTTCACCCGGCATATTGCCTGTTCACGCTAGATGTCGCCAAAAACATCTCTCTCTTAAAAATAATATACCTATCGACATGTCCGAGCGTTTTTTCAAACACGTCTGATCAAATTCAATTATTATTGAATTTATTCCATTTGGCTGATACACACTGTATATTTATATCAAATGGATTGTAAAATATTGTTGAATATATTATGTATAAACA
Organism: Apoderus coryli; assembly: GCA_911728435.2. Lineage (NCBI taxonomy): Eukaryota > Metazoa > Arthropoda > Insecta > Coleoptera > Attelabidae > Apoderus > Apoderus coryli. The sequence continues at coordinate 12,206,280 of OU452209.1, read as the reverse complement.
TAAAGTTTTACGAATGCATATTAGGCGGTAATATAGCAGTTTGCAATTAAAGTTTCATTGACCCATTACGAAAAATTTGAATAGAAAATTAAAAACAATAGCAAATGGTGCATGAACTACTATGAATGCATATTAAATATATTTGAGCACGTTGATAATGCGCATAACGAGCAGTACAGATCTAAATGCAAATTTATATATTTGTAGATAATAATTGTTTTCTTTCATGCAACAAATAACATTAATTCAACTTGTATTACAGGCAATTCGGGTAACTTTACCACACTCTAGGTACCTATATTTTTCTTCATATTTGCAAACTACAGTCTAGTAACTATTATGTTTTGGCTTAACGTCTCTGCCCACTATACCGTGCCGTACTATGACCGTGCTATAAACGTATCAGGCAGAAAAAAGCACTGCGAACTCTGCTAACGCCCACTAGAATGATCAACACCGTTCTGTGCTTGTTCTAACGCGTTTGATGACCGGATCCTACCCGGTCCATAAGTTCACGTTGCACGGTTGTAGCAACAACTATTTTTGTTATTACTTTTCGACGTTAGCGTCGGGAAGACTATAGCTTCTACTTAGAACTTTTGTTTAGAACAGGTTGTGGCAAAAAATACTTCCTATTCATTTTATAAATACACGATGGCTATTAGCAAATAGTCTGTAAAGGAATTAGCAATGATTGCCATAATTTTAGAAAAGGAGGTAGAGAGAAGCCGAAAAAATGCTGCAGACGTTACTGGATTCATGATTCTTTAGGAACGCGAAAAACTGAGGGAGAATTTTGGACGTTATATAGGCACCTAGTGGATGACGAAGAAGAATTTCCGGGAAAGCGAAATTCTTCTCAGAAATAAAAAAACTAAGACAATAGGTCAACGCGTTTCAAACGGTGAGTATGTGCGACTACAACGCGAATGTACACCGGTTTGGTAACGTCGAGTGTCATGCACGGAACGTGTTGCAACATGCAAAATATTCTCGTCAAGAATTTGTTGTCGGTCCGCTCATAGAACGCTACGGTATCTGTAGGTGACGGAACGGTCTAGTGGACGTTGTCCCATTATTACCTATATAAAGAATACTTTTTTACATGTGCCGAAACGGTTACGGTCATACTATGGCCCGGTATAGTGGGCAGACACCTTTAAAATGATTGTCAGAAATATCTGGAACACTTTTCTAGTAGAATATTTATTTATTTTGAGGTTTAGCATTTTTTAATACTTAAAATAGGGTGGGACCAAGTTGAGTTTTCATTTATTTAGCAAACATTACAAATTTTGCGGGTGTACATTAAAACAGATATTCAAAAAAATACAGCCTAGGTCTAGAAAAAGGGAGAAAAATTGCAGAACGAGAAAGATTTAGTGCATTGCAACCTTACTACATACCCCAATCTTCAATAAAGAATAAATCTGTGATGGTGTAGATTATTCCCCGCTTGCTATTATGTGAAACCAAATCTCTCTATTTAAAGACTTTTACAACATCTTCCTCTTCATAAAAGATTTCATCCCTTTTAATTGGCCATCTCCATTTGTGTCAAAACCTTTCGAAAGCATTTACCTTGTATATCAATTTGTTACAGTCGCCCGCTGTAACAGTTGCAATGCCTGGGAAAACTTGTGATCATAATGCACGATGTTATATATCAATCATATTGTATACTTTCAATTATAGTTGTTATATTTGTTAATTCTTGTTTATGTTAAAACTGTCAACTTATGCCAAGCAAGATATGCGAATTAAAGCCTAATTCTGAAAAGGTCTATTTTTACAATTCAATTCCCATATAAATAGAAATGGAAAAGTATTTTCGACCAGACAAACTAGAAGCTGATCCAAACTCCGCAACTGCTAGCAAAGAATTCAAACACTGGTACGAAACTCTCAAAAACTTCCTGGAATGTAGTTCGTCAAAGGAGAAGCCACTTGAAGATAAAGATAAGTACATGCTTTATTAAATTTCGTACTGTTTACGAACATATAAATGAAGCCACTACGTATAGTGCAGCTATACACATTTTACAAGAACTGTATGTAAAACCCACAAATGAAATTTTTGCAAGACATATTCTTAGTACTCGTAAACAAAACATTAATGAATCTATTGATCAGTATGTTCAGGAACTAATGAGAAATTCTGACAAAGTTTTACTTAAAAAGGATGTACGTAGAAGTAAATTTGATCCACTTGTTGAAGAAGTAGAACTTTTAGAAGTAAATCCTGATTACGCCTTAATAAGATACGACAATGGAAGAGAAGGTACAGTTGCCACGAAACATTTGGCGCCACGAATTATTGGAAAATGATGAAGATGATGAAGAAGACCAAGCAACGAATCGTCAACGCGATTGCCAATCTAGTACTCATGAAGAAAGGGAAGAGAAGCTTCCGCCGCATCAGCTTCTTCCATTGTTATATCCTCCTGACTTTCTTCATCACTTAACGACATATTCCCATCAAAATTGCTATCTGACGAAATAATCTGTGTGTTTCGATTTTTCTTCCCCACGTTGGCTTCATTTTATTTAACGTTAGCGGCGGCTTTCTATTTCGTTTATTTGATTCCTTCTTCGTAGCAGCTTCTTCTTTATTTTTATAAAATTCTTCAACTTCTTCTGTTGATATGCTTTTGTCGGGAAGCACAGGGAGCTGATACTCCCTTATCCTTTGAGGCCCAGTCAGATCGGACAAACGAATATTTTCGAAGTACTGTTGAAACTCGGTGGTAACAGTTTTTCGCACTTCATTTGAATTTGATTTGGTATAGTCTGGAAGTTTTGAAATAGCTAGCTCACGGGATCAAGGATAAATACCAGTTGCCTGAAAGCCGGCGATAAGATTCTCAGAAATTTTGCATTGGAGCAGTGTTAAAAATATAGGTTTGGTCCAGATCAGGGAAGATTGACCCGGGGCAAAGTTACCCTAACAAGGTTTTTTTTTTTCAACTTAAACTTAAACCCCCGAAAACTCTCAAACACGTGTTTTCACTACGCGACACTATGTTAGAATTAACAAACAGCTGATGATATATGTCTGACCTTTCGTCAAAGATGCGCGCAAGGTGTACCAAATTGCGTGTTTGAGAGAAAGACTTGCAATGTTCATCATACTACTACTGCACTGGAATTTGCCACCCCATTACTTTTCCATTTTTAAATTTAGAAAGAGACATTTGAATATAAAAAAATTTGTCCTGGTTTGGCTAAAATGTTTTTTTGAAATAGAACTCCCTATCTTTACAACTCTATAGAGTGCAGGGATGAAAAGTATCTCAATATTTTCCTCAAATTAATAAACTATGAAGTTGTCTTGTTGTAAATTATTATATTTATTGTATTCGATAATAATAATTTTCTGGAAATAGATGAATTCTACACCTAATCCTGTTTAAGGATAAGAATAGAAATTCAGCTCTAATTTAGTAAAAATTGTTGATCATTTTCTAATAAATTTAAAAAGCACAATCCTAGCTGATTCTGTAATAAAAAGACATCGGACTTTAAATTTTTCTTGTCTTCCATTCTGATCCCTCCTTTTAGTTTATCTAAAGTACGTGGAGTAGATAAGCTTTTGAAAGGCCAAACTGAAAATATACGGAAATCTATATCATTCTAAACGAAATGCAATCTGCATTAAAAGCACTATAAAATTGGTTCGTGACATTCACGTCTTCCATTTTACACTTTTTAACTTAATAGAAACCTTTGGAAGGATTTAAAGACAATTTATTCTATTTAAATCTAATTTATTTAAATTTATTTTTGTATTTTTTTTAAATTAACGTAATTCTTTACAAAAATCAATTTATTTGTAGGTACGTTTTATCTGATTCCAAAACTTGAATATGGCAAAGTAATTGGCATTTTTCCGCATGCATTACCATGGGCAAAGACACAACATCATTTCTTGCCTATCAAAATCTCTATTTTATCACCGAACATATAACATATAGAAGGGTCACGGGCCGAAAAGCGCCAAGACACCCGAAACGTTCCGATTGCGGTTGCTTCTTACTTCTAGCGCCCGCTGAAAGCTTTGCGGCTGACAGCGACGTGTTTTTATTTTTTATTTGGCAGATTTAACGAATACACTATCATGTTCAAGATCAAGAGTTGCTATAAACCAGAACCACCGCCGACTTGTGAGTTACCGAAGTACAATTACGTCAGAAAATTTCGTAAAAAAATAGCAAAGTCTTATGGGAAATTAACCGAAACCAGTCAGTAGATTAGTGCATTATTGAAGAATAATGAGAAGGCAAATATTCTTGTTAAGAAATTATAAGGTCACTTCCGAATTTACTGGCACGTAAATAAATTTAAAAATCTTAACACAACATGTAGGTATACCACCTGATAGCGAAGATATATTGTATTCTCACCTAAACAAAAACTATGGTTTAATTAAGACACGTAAATATTTAATTGCCCCGTTTACCTCACACTCATTAATTTAATTGCAAAAGGTTTTGTGTTGTCCCGCTTTTATGCGACACATCCCCATTGTTAAAGAGAGGCATATAGGGGAGCAGTTTCTACGTAGAAAGCCGCAAGTTGTCACTATAATTTCTCAAATACCATTATTCAATGTTCTCCGGGATCGTGGTTCATACCGCTGTCCTGCGGTTGCCGAAATGGACCGCCATTCTTTAGGTGAAATTGTATTGTGACCATCAAAAATCAATTTTCTCTCAGATAACCAACCAAAAAATAATATAATAGCGTTTCGTGGAAAAAAATTACTGGTTATGTTTTACAAAGGATAGTTGATAATTATTGTGTAAAGCCACAGTTTATACCGTACCGAAGCAGTTGTTCAACTGTTAACGTTCTATGCAGGCACCAATAGGTACGTTTTCCTGATATTTTGAGCATGCGCATATTGCTTTTACATCAGCTGTCGACTACATAACAGTTTTCTCTCTTTCAGATCAGAGAGATCGAGATATAAAGCAGAGAAGGATTTTATTTATTTTTATTTTATTATATTTATTTATTTATTTTAAATCGGAATGCGTAAAAATATAATTCTGCCGGTTTGTATAGCATTAATAGACCGAAAACAAATACAACTCTGTTTTGGGACGAAAAGCGATTAGCAGTAATGTTTGCTTTTAGCCTATCTCATTTGTTATCTCGATTTTCAGCTATTAAAGCGTAGTTTACACGGGCAAGTAAGACTAGGATGAGTCGTCTATGATCGGAGAGTACTTCCAAATAATTTTTACTAATGTAAACGCTCTCTGATAGTGCTCTCCCGGAAAGTTGATATAGCAAGTACATTTACTAATTTGTTGAAAGTTATTGCGGCAAGTTTAATGAGATAGCGCACTAGATGAGGTTATGTTTTTTTTTTATAATATTCTATTTTATAAGAAAAACACAGGTTAACGAATTAGGCCGTTTAATAGCAAACTAAATTAGAGAAGAATTTGCGGTGTAGGTGTGGCTGTCTCATTGATTTGGCCTTTATCTTTTATACCCACGCTCAGGAAAATTAACATGACACCTTACTTTTATTTTTGTTATAAAAGAATTTCTGGTGAAAATTATGACTTAATTTTGTAAAAGAAATATGTAAATTAAAGTAAAACGTGTTGGAACATTTTGCGAATTGACTGAGTACTCAGAAGGAGAAATAGAAAATAACTTATAACCATAAATGTTCAAGATCTTGAATGCTGTTGATGGATGTGTGCCTGACTGGGCCTCAAATCAATGGCCGCAGATACACACTAATTTTGAGGGTAGAGCTCCAATTCTGAGAAATTGTCAGTTATGTATTTTACAAAATATTGATAAAGAAGTCAACATCTTTAATAAAGAGTTTAAATTATTTAAACGCACTCTGTATGACTATCTGCTGCAACTAAACTTTAAATATTTATTATCACGAATAAGTTTCAATTTATGTTTTAAATTTATATTTATATAATTGTTATACTTTTATTCTATTTTTTCATTTTTCTTTATTGTGTACAATTTGGTGTAGAGTTTTGGATTTGGTTTGATTTAGATGTTTTTAAAATACATATATAAGATTTAAAATTTCAGTTAACTCATCTTTATCTTCTACGTTTTCTTCTATTATATCTGTTTTTACTCTGAAAATATAGAAATATATATTTTTTTTTAAACACATCAGGCTTCGTCAGTTTTTTTTAGTCGAACTTACACAACCTAACATGATGTGCTTAAGAGAATTCTACTGTCTAAATTATTATTGCCGTCACAACTGTTAATTCTGTCCCTCATTTCAATACTAATAATAACAATAAACATTTAGAAACACACTTACTAATATCTATTGTAAACTTCATTGATGTAATTTTGCCGTTTCTTTGATTCTTGTCTTTTTGTCCGATCAGTACTTCCTGAGTTTGGACTTATTTTATTAGGCACACAACCAGGCTTTAGTTTTAGACGACATGGTAAATGAATTAATTTATGTTCCACATCTCTGGACGTGCCTTGTAGTAAGGAAACTTTATATTAAAATTACCAAAATGATTCTTCGACAAAAGAAAATACATTAAAAAATATGGTCTATGAAAAGGAAATGTGCGTGTAAAAACGCCAGCTGTCAACTTCTCCACTAGTTACATACTATAATATTAATCTAGGTTCTCCTAATGAAAAACAGAAAAGAAATGTGCTGCCCATTTGTTTTTTGTACTAATAATAATTCGTTTTTATGTGGCTCTAAACGAAATAATGTACTACCCCAGTTTATACATGTTGTATGGTGTAGTTATAAGCATAGGAAACCTATTACGAATACAGCACGCAATAATTTGTATTCTGTAATACTTTTTGTGTTTTTGTTTCAAGTCAAAATAACATAAAGCAAAAGGGTATAATTTGAATACCTAAAACTTAAAATATATTATACAGAAAAAAAGACGCGGCAATATTTAATGGGGTAATTTCGCAGGTCATTTTATGAAAGTTCCAATAAACATGCGCCCGGAAATGTTTCCAAGATACAAGGTGTTCAAGCACCCCTCTCACCCCTATATTCAGAAATAAAAATAAAAAATATACCCTACAACATGACCGATTTGAATGATATTTTGCACTTCTTAGTTTTAGACAAGGGTGGGGTAAAATTTCAAAAATTTTTTGCCATTATCACTTATTCATGCGTTCATCGGTGGGCACACGGTATATAATAATAATTATCAATTAGCAATCCGGTGCAGTAAATTATGAAAACATTTTTTCATCGTTAAAATTTTCCAAGCCTAATGATCAATAAAAAGAAAAGTCAAAAATATTTTTTGATCATTATTTATTTAATTAATTTATGGATATTTTTGAAATGTATATTTAATTTTTTTAATTTTGAAAATTGATTTTTTTTCGAAATGGCCTTAATATATTTCTTGCAATTGGCGTTCACATAATGTAATTAAGCTTTTTATATAAGAAATTATTTATTAACTTGACCACTGATGATGGAGCCGGGGGCTCGGAAACATGTATGGTATGACGGATATATATTAGAGTTATTTCTTGGAGGTAAGATTTTTATTTCCTACAATTAGTATTTATTTATGTCTGTACAAAAAATTAACAGACATTCTTTGAGTGATTTTAAGACAAAAATTAATATAAACATGGCTTCGCAAAGGCTTGGCCTTACATTAAATTTAGACATTCTTTGAGTGATTTTAAGACGAAAAGATCATATAAACATGGCTTCGCAAATGCTTCGTCCGACATTAAATTAAACAGACATTCTTTGAGTGGATTTTAAGACCAAAAGATGATTTAAACATGGCTTCGCAAATTGTTCGTCTCACATTAAATTTAGACATTCTTTGAGTGAGTTTAAGAGGAAAAGTTCATATAAAACTGCCTTTGGAAATGCTTCGTCCTACATTAACTTTAACAGCCATTCTTTGAGTGATTTTAAGATAAAAAGTTCATATAAACATAGCTTCGCAAATGCTTCGTCCTACATAAAATTTAACAGACATTCTTTGAGTGATTTTAAGACAAAAAGTTCATATAAACACGGCCTCGCAATTGCTTCGTCTTACATTGATTTTAACAGACACTCTTTGAGTGATTTTAAGACAAAAAGCTCATATAAACATGGCTTCGCAAATTCTTCGTCCTACATTAAATTTAACAGACATTCTTTGAGTGAGTTTAAGAGGAAAAGTTCATATAAAAATGTCTTCGCAAATGCTTCGTCCAACATTAACTTTAACAGCCATTCTTTGAGTGATTTTAAGATAAAAAGTTCATATAAACATAGCTTCGCAAATGCTTCGTCCTACATAAAATTTAACAGACATTCTTTGAGTGATTTTAAGACAAAAAGTTCATATAAACACGGCCTCGCAATTGCTTCGTCTTACATTGAATTTAACATATACTCTTTGAGTGATTTTAAGACAAAAAGCTCATATAAACATGGCTTCGCAAATGCTACGTTCGACATTAAATTTAACAGACATTCTTTGAGTGAGTTTACTAAAAAAATGTTCATATAAAAATGCCTTCGCAAATGCTTTGTCCTACATTAACTTTAAAAGACATTCTTTGAGTGAGTTGAAGACAAAAAGTTCATATAAACATGGCTTCGCAAATGCTTCGTTCGACATTAAATTTAACAGACATTCTTTGAGTGAGTTTACTAAAAAAATGTTCAGATAAAAATGCCTTCGCAAATGCTTTGTTCTACATTAACTTTAAAAGACATTCTTTGAGTGAGTTTAAGACAAAAAGTTCATATAAACATAGTTTCGAAAATGCTTCGTCATACATAAAATTTAACAAACATTCTTTGAGTGATTTTAAGACAAAAAGTTCATATAAACACGGCTTCGCAAATGCTTCGTTTTACATTAAATTTAACAGACAGTGTGATTTTAAGACAAAAAGCTCATATAAACATGGGTTTGCAAATGCTTCGTCCGACATTAAATTTAACAGATATTCTTTGAGTGAGTTTAAGACAAAAAGTTCATATAAACATAGCTTGGCAAATGCTTCGCCCTACATTAAATTTAACAGACATTCTTTGAGTGATTTTAAGACAAAAAGTTCATATAAACATGGATTCGCAAATGCTTCGTCCTCAAGATACCGGATAATAATAATAGCTTTATTGCCCAATAGATTTACAAAATCCCTTTACAGGACAATTCCTAGATACAAAAACTTTATTACATTCATATCTTAAATTCTAGATTTAATTTAAAAAAAAAAGAACATCAAAATTCCAAAACAGCATGAACAACACGTTCTAATTTACCAGCACTATCAAAAAATATATCAAAACAGTGACTTAATTCATTAAATTTAACAGTCATTACATAGAGTGGGGATGTCAAGAGAACATTAGTCCTAGCACGCTCACATCTAAACAAACAATCGTGTCTAGTGGAAATTCTGGGAATATTAGTTTAGTTTTGAAAGAATATAAGAACAATCCACCTTGTTATGGAGAATATTATACAAAAACATTAAAGATGACAAAACACGACGAAGTTCAAGACTCTGCATTGAAAATTGAGCTAAAAGAAGTCCCTGATCGTATCCTTGAGTTGGATAAGCGCCATCCTGCTTCCAGACCAAATATTTCAAAAATCTACGTTTTATTTATTTATTAATGACTGCTTATGATATGAATAAAATGGGGACCAAATGATAGATCCATACTCTAATTTAGAGCGAACATAGGCAAAATAAAGGGCAATAAGAGCATCGACACTTACAAATCCCTTACAACTTCGCACTAAGAAGCCATACATACGACTTGCTTTCTGAATTCTGGTTTTAATGTGCTCATTAAATGTGAGTCTCGAATCGAACATCACTCCGAGGTCAGTAACCAAGTCTGATCGGGACAAACAAATGCCGTTCAGTGTATATAAATTAACAATGAATTTCTTCATCCGAGAGTAAGTGACACATTTACACTTGGCTATATTTAGCGATAGTTTGTTTATGTCACACCAGTCGCACAAGTTATTAAGATCGCTCTGCAACGCCAAGCAATCCAACCTAATTGTAATAGGTTTAAAAATTTTAAGATCATCAGCAAACAAAAGCTTTCCTGCCTGAATAGTTTCGACTAGGTCATTGATAAATAAAAGAAAAAGCAGGGGACCTAAATTGGAGCCCTGCGGAACCCCTGATGTCATTGTATAGTCTTTGGATGTATGTCAGCTATAATAAACAAATTGACTGCGGCCACTCAAGTAGGTAAGTTACTATTAGTCTAAGCAAGGCATTCGAGAACCCAAATTGATTTAACTTGTTAACCAATACACCGTGATCCATTGTGTCAAACGCCTTCGAAAAATCCGTGTATACCACATCCATTTGACCACTACAATCCAAGGTTTCCGATATCTCTTGTGTAATGTGTGTAAGATGGGTAATTGTAGATCTATGATTCATAAATACATGTTGAAACACAGAGATATCGTTACACAGATTATGGTAAATACGCGCATATAAAATTGTTTCAAATATCTTTGAGAAATTCGACAGAATAGACACGGGGCGATAATTGGTTATCTCACACTTATCTCCTGATTTAAAAACAGGAACAACCCTCGCCCGCTTCCATACATCAGGGTGTTTTTGTGTCTTCAAAATTAAGTTAAAAATGAGTTCCAAAGGTTCCACAAAAGCTCCAATACAATCTCTGACAAGAAAAGAAGGTACCAGATCGGGTCCCGCCGTCATCTTATTCTTCATCTTTCGGCGAGCAGCCATTATATCATCCGATGTGATAGCGTTAACATGCGTGGTAGTGTTTAGTATAGAGTGCACGGTACTGTCCGCTGACAGCAGATGATGGTAAGAAAACACGCCGGAAATACTCACTAAATGCATCCAAAACCGTTGCAGGCTGATCGCATGTTCTGCCACCATAGTGCATTACATTAGGAATCCTAGATGACCCAGTACGCTGGTGGAAATAGGACCAAAATCCCCTGGGATCAGTTTTTAAAGTATCCTGAATATTCTGCATATAATTGCGATAAGAAATCCTAATTTCAGACTTAATCAACCTCCGGAGTCTCTTAAACTCTGTATAATATCCACTATCATGAGTTCTCTGGAATTTATTAAAATTTTTATCCTTCTGCTATTAGATATTATATCAGGAATGAACCAAGCCGGAAATGATCTTGCATAATTTTGAAATTTAGGTACGTGTAAATCAAATAATGCATAGAGTCTCTTATAGAAGCTTCCAACAGCATCGTCAACATCAATGCATAGTTTCAAATACGACCAATCTGTAGCAAGAATTGAGTCATACAAAGAAATGAATTCAGCCTTTTTAAAATTATATGGTTTCCGTGAACAGTTAAGTGGAAAACAATTAGATTTAGAGACAGAGCTGTAGAGTCTAACATATAATGAAGAAATTGCGAAAATTATTTATACAAACAGAATGTCTATCATTATTGTTACCATTAATATAATATGTAGGTATATTAAAGTCGCCCAAGATCACCACTCTACTATTATACAATTGTTCTAGCTGTTCGAAAGACTCAAACAACTGCTCAAAGACTTCAAATGATATTGATGGAGGAATATATAATGCCATAATATAAAAAGAAAAGTAATTGTATGTACATTTTAGCAATAAACAGTATAAACATAACAAAAGCCGGACCGGATGTTATACTAGTAGTGTTACGGGGCTCATCCAACCCTACTTTGTTACTTATCATACTGATCCACTCAACAGTATAAAGAGGAAATTTAATTCTTAATTGCTTTTCAATTATAGTAGCTTATAATTAAAAACTTTTATTGGAGGATATTACTGCAAAAATATCCCGTTGCTCAGAATTTCTCCTAACTGTACCAGCTAGCTAAGGTCAATTTTAAAGTTCGAGAGTAGATGCAATATTGGATTTCTCTCGTGTTCACTACACTGGCTAATTTCCACTTAATCCTGCTGAATTATTAAATCTAAAAGTGCTGCATCTTTTACAATTTCCCTATATTTCTTCTATGATGTACGGTTAGTGCAGCAAACGGCTGCATTTATCATTAAAGATTAATTTTTGCATTAAAAATATTTTATGATAGTTTTTATCTTGATTACTTGCTTTCGGGTATATATTCGTAAATTTCGTGGCATTTAGTTTTATCTTATTAAACTTAATTACTTTTAGGAATTTTAGTACCCAAATTCTTTTATATTATTTGCTAAAAACATGACAAAATATCGAGAATATTTGTAAGAAAAAATTCTTCTATTTATAGTGTCCGTGAAGCATATTTGTAAAGAACGGACGCGTCCGCAGTTAGATGATGCCGAACCATTTTTTTTTGCCGGCGCAATAAGCGCAGTAAGGCTCCACACACACACATATATCATGGTAAGCTGTTTTCACTGCCCCATTAGACAATTGACATTGCAGGACCCCGTTATACAGCCCCATCTTGTTTAGGTGGTTGCTCAGGGCGCAGTGCCCGGTGAAGAGTCCAACAGTTACTCACATCTCACTCCTGCTTAAAGTCTAACCAGCCAAGCGGCTCTCTCGTTACCTTCGATTCCCGAGTGCCACGGGATTTACATTAGATTAACCCTATTGTGGTCCACCAAGTTTTCTTTGGCATTCCCAAGCCAGTTACGTTGGAATCTTGTGGTTTTTCAGAGCCGTTAAGTTCGCCGGTTATATCTAAACATAATATATTGATTCGCTTGTTTGTATGAGCCCTCAAACTGTTTAGTTTTGTACACTGGAGAATTGCAAACACGGATCTTTTTGTCGAAGGCAACTAGTTGAATAATAAATTCGAGTTTTGTCAAAATATTGTTTTTTCTTACTTATCCTACGATAGACTTATTGAATGACCTGTTATCTTTATCAATAATAATTTGCAATACCATGATAATGTTATAACATTCACCTTTTATGTATGCAGTAGAGACCACCTCATACAAAGTAATAACCAATTCCTTTCTGATAATACCTGTTCCTGCTTAGAGAAGCAAATAGAGAGAATATTCCCAAACACTGATTGGGGTAAGCCGATGAATTTGTGGTTAAATTTACGAGCTGAATAAACAATATGTTTCCCAAATACCCAATCAAAGGGCGTAGTACAGGAAATTTATTTCGGTGGTCGGGATTAGTTATGAGAGTAGAAACAGGTTGTGTAGCAATTCCTTAGGCCTTTGCTGTACGTATGTGTTTCTGACATAATTGAGATTAATATTGCGACAAATCAAATAGCTGCGGTATGTTATATTGAAGTAATTATTGAGTTAAATATATTATTATTATCATAATCAGTGGCGACGCGTGACTTTTTCTGAAGTTTATTGCTTCCTTTTTATCCAATGGAATGCAGCAAATTTTTTCAAATAATAAACTCTCCAATCATTGTAATATTGTCTCTGGCGTCCCACAAGGTTCTAAATTGGGACCCTTATTATTTTTTATGTAAAGCTCTGATATACTGAAGTCTTTTGTTGCTTGTAGGGTGCAGGCTTATGCCGACGATACCCAAATGTATTTCCCATTTAAATTTCATGAATTTATATTACTTATATTATACTATAATTTATACAAAATTTCTGAAAGTTATAACTTAAAATTGAATGCTAAGAAGTCATATATGTTATGTTTTTTTGGCAACAAGAATCATATTTTAAATATAAAACAGATTAATGAATCTGAGCTTCCCAGTGTCGATACGGCGAAGAATCTTGGAGTTCCTTTGGGACACTGATCTAAGATCTTCCTTTCATGTCAAGAGGCTTTTACAAACATCTTATCTATCACTTAAACTTCTATATTCTAATAGACACATTTTAAACAAAAGTTTGCGAAAGAGATTGTTTGATTCACTAGTCCTTTCTCATTTCATTTATTGCGATTTTATTTATGAACCGTGTCTAGATTATTTTTGTAAAAATCGCATTCAATTAGCTCAAAATACATGTTCTAGATTTATAAATAATCTTAGGAAGTACGATCATATATCCCATACTTATGTAAGTTTAATGTGGTTGAAAATGGATAACCGTTGGCATTTTCATTTGGGTAATTTTCTTTTTAATATTCTTAAGTGCGGCAACGCCCCTGCATCTATAAAAAGTAGACTTAATTTTAGAACTTCAATTCATCAACTGTATATTAGATATCCTAATAAATTAACCATACCTCGTCATCATACTGCCTTATATCGTAGATCTTTTACGTAAAACGCCATCAGCGTATACAGCTCATTGCTTGGTGATTTAACTCAGCTTAGTGGTTTTGAGGGTTTCAGGAGACTTTTCAAGATTTTCTTATTAGAAATCAGCGATGATGTATTAGAAGTCAGCAATGGTATAATTACCTGTCTGATCCACACGTCTCACATGAACAATCAGGCAAATCACGCTCAACATTCTTAGTTACAATCAGCATTAAGTATAGGGATACTTAATGCTGATTGTAACTAAGAATGTTGAGCGTGATTTGCCTGATTGTTCATGTATTCTTGTTTATCTTCTGCCTATGGTCTGGCAATTTTATTTGTTGTTTATTGATACTTGAGTTTTGAAAATTCAATTGTATTTGTATATTTTTTTGTTTTCTTCCAATAAAGGCCATTTTTTATTATTATATTAAGGATATTAAAAGTTAATAGTTTTTTTAGCACTCGATACAGCTAAGCATGTAATACAGTTTTAACAGAAACTTAGGAGACATAATTAACTAGCTATTCATGAATTTTTATCCATCTCTATCTCCTTTTTAAAATTGAAATACGGCGGCACATTTAATACAGACGCCGGTAATACTTGCATTATGATCTTTAATGCTGGAAATTTGCTGATAATATCATATTCGATAAGTTTTCAAGCGTTTCCGATTCTGCAGACGTTGCACAAATTCGCATTATTTATCGATCTGTGGAAATAAATTTTGCGCCTAGCATTGGTTTAGAGGTTGTGGGCTATGAAAAGAAACTGAATTTAGATTCTATTGTTTGACAAGAACGGAGGTGCATTACCAACTTGTTACCGGACTGGTTTACTTGAACGGAATATTGATTAGAAACTTACAAGTACATATCCGTGATTACGTTTTGTTGTATAAATGTGATTTACATAAGATTGGTTTGGAAATTGAGTTATTTTCATTTTGTTCTAGGAGTTGGTTTAAATTTAAAATAAAATTTATAGGGAAATCTCTAATTTCTAAAAACAGAGACGTGAACCTTTGTTCAAATCTTTTTCTTTTTTATCTAGGTACAATACTAAAACAGTTATACAAGAATTTCTACCATGGTTTCACCAGATGGGCCATTCATCACTGGTGATCGCAGGTTATGTAATTCAGATTTCCAAAATTTCTAGGTACAGCTTATATTATCACGAAAGTATTTATAGCAATCATGTGTTTTCTACGACCTCTGTCGCACTCCGATTGTGGCAATATTACTGGTTTTTTGGAACTATGTTCTTGCACTGTTTTTATTGTCAATTATGTCAATTATAGTGCTCCGAGGATCACCTAATATAGATCGAAACGTCAGCAATAATTTAAAATGTGTTTCAATTGCATAGCTCTATGCTCATCTAAAAGCAATGCTCTATTATAATCATAGAGTCAGTTAATAAAAAATAAAAAAAAATCTATAAATTTCCTCTTAATTTATCAAAAAATCTTAAGCTTAATTTTCTTCAATTATTTCGTTAGAAAACCTCTCCTATCATCACTGGATATTTAATAATTTTTCACAAAAATGGTTGATTTGATTTACAGTAAACAATAATACCTTTATTTAGTCAAAGGTTCAGGCTAGTGAAATTTATTGTTTAAGCCTTTGTTATATACAGGGTGTTTCGTAGTGAAATCGACATACACTACTTTGGATAGAGGGTACCAAGCTGGTTCAAAATATTCCACGACCTCACATAACTTCAAAACCACGCCTTGTATAGATATCACGAATTTTGTAGTGCGTTTGTAGAATTGACTTAGTATTAAAATTTGCAATGCCTATCTTACATGTTAAAAATACAAACAAATATAAAATGCATTTTCCTTTTAACGAAATATAATTATTAGAATCTTATTTCTTAAAATTTTTATGTAGTTTTTGAATTTGTAAACGCACTGGAAATTTTCGGATATACAGGATCTTGTTTTGGAGTCGACACAAAAAAACTATTAGTTTTTCAATCCTGGATTTTTATTCTACTTGTCATCAGTTGCTTAGACATATTTAATGCAAAATACATGAACATTAACGATTGTGTATTTTGAATGCGATTACAATTCATGTTTTGGCACATTTGATCAAATGTATCAACGACACCTTTCGTGGCATTGTATGTATGGATTATTTCTGGTTTAAGAGTTGATTCTCTTGGCATTATTAAAAATTCGTAGATTAAATGACGCGTATTGGTAACGATACGTAAAATTTACATGTAGAGTTTCAAATAACGATAAATATTCGCTCTAGCACTGTCAATTACGCACTACGTATCCAGTAAACTGATGCAGGGCTTAAGTAAGCATAGGTGGAAGGTCGACATGAGACACGCACGTATGGTGAGTCTGTAGGAAATTCTGTAATTTGAATCCGTAAATTTTACGTACGATACCATTCTAGGGTTAAATCTAATTTTTATTTTTAATTAATACATTGTCCTGGAAGTGACTTCTTTGTAATAACCTAATAGCTATAGTTTTTTTCAAACAATAATTTAATATTGACATCCATACATATTAATTTGCTACATAAAACGAATGCACTACTGCATGTAACGCCTCCATAAAAAATCACAACCCTTACTCGAATAAGGGCAACCGTTGCAAAAGCCATTAAACTTTATGGACAGACCAAGTGCTATATATCCAGAGTGTAGAAATAATCTTGAACTATATTAATTTTAATCTTATTAATCTTCGCGGTTTATTTTATGAGGTGGTGCTAAAAGATTATGAATACAACCGGTGTTTATGGCTGCTTCTACTGGCACTATTATACATGGTGGGATGATTTTCCCTATGAAATTTCTGTATTATTGTGAAGCTGGTAATTTAAACTGTTTTCCTCTTTTTAAAAATGGATCATAGATACTTTTCGTATCCACAACAACCAAACATTGCATGAAATTCAAATTGTGGTGGAGTTTCGATGTCGAGTCATTATACTCACAAAAGTTCCAAAGTGACAATATTTCAGTTTAAGTTCAGAAGTATTACAACTTATAGAAAAGTGTATTTCCTTAATTTATTTCATAACTAACGCCCACGCTTTGAGCAAATATCAGCAGCTGCCATCTCCACTTTCTCCAGGCATATCAAAAATACCATGTCTGCAAAAAAGTCGGCATCAAATGGGATTTTTTTATTTTTGAAGACAAGTGAAATTCAACGACGCGGTTAGTTTTTGCTTTTCTAAGAACCAATAATGAGAGTTGCGCGACTCACTTTAGCTGTCAAATTTGACATTTTTTATTAAACATCTCAAAAAGTGACCTTATTTGCTAAAATTTATTTCAAAACATTGAAAATTTAGTCAATCTAACATAATTCTCCTTTTTAGTCAAATTTTCAAAAATTGTGATTAGATTCTGTTTATTATCTTCAACATATCGATGCAGCATTATTTGATTTTATATATTCTGACACTCATCCCTATTTGCGAATATATTTTTACTGTCACTGTTTATTTTGGTTTTGGTTTTCGGAACACCAACTGATTTTGGACGACCTTCACAAAATTCGTCTTGGAGTGCACTACGACCACGATTGAATTCACCATACCATCGACAAACACTGGTCCTTGATGGAGCTTCATCGCTAAAAATTGAATTAAGTTCATCCATGCACTGTTGCATTATTTGATTTTATATAATATCACATACTGATGCCTAGTTTCGCATAATATGTTTTTACGAAAACTGTTTATTTTGCTCCAAAAACTGATAAGCGTAGCCCAAAGTACGCATTCATTTACTGATAACGCAGTCGACCAAAAACAACGATTTCATGCTCATGCTTCAGAGGAGTGTTTGGCGCTGTTAAACCGCAACAAAATGGAATTCTATCGTCGATATGTGACAACGGCTTCACTATTACACACCAGAATCCAAAAGACAGTCAGCTGAGTGGACAGCAATCGATGAACTGAATTCAAACGAGCAAAGACGCAACAGTCGGCCGGTAAGATGATGGCGCCTGTATTTTTGTCTTATATTTCAGCATTTGGCAACCCTGGTGTTGCAATCTGTCAACTGACAGCTCTATCGTAAAGTTGGATATTTTTGAGGTTATACGTACTCAGAACGTGTTGACATACGAGCGCTATTTGTGTTGTTTACAGCAACTTAAAATATTCATCTCGGCCAAAAAATAGAATTAAATCGTGAACCTTTTCGTGCGATGATTTTTTACAAATTTTGAAGTGGATTAACTCAGCAACAGTGCATGGATGAACTTAATTAAATTTTTGGTGATGAAGCTCCATCAAGGGCCAGTGTTTATCGATGGTATGGTGAATTCAATCGTGATCGTAGTTCACTCCAAGACGAGTTTCGTGAAGGTCGTCCAAAATCAGTAGTTGTTCCCAAAACCATTGATGCTGTGCACGAATTGATATTGCAAGATCGTCATGTGACCTATCAAGAGATTTAGACAACCTTAGGCATTCGTGGGACCAGCATACATTCAATATTGCATAAACATTTGGCTGTCAAAAAAATTTGTTCGCGTTGGATCCCACACAATTTGGCAATTGCTCAAAAAAAGGCTCGTGTTGATTGGCCGAAAGAAATGCTTAAAAAATACGATCGCGGCGCTTCGAAACACGTCTATGACATTGTAACAGGTGATGATTCGTGGATTTACGCGTATAAGCGCGAAAGTAAACAGCAGTCGACTGTATGGGTGTTTCAAGATGAGCCAAATCCAACAAAAGTTGTTCAAGCACGAAGCTCTTCCAAGCAAATGGTCGCCTGTTTTTTCGGAAAAACTGGACATGTCGCAACTGAACCACTAGAACAACGCAGAACAGTCAATTCTGAGTGGTACACAACCTTTTGTTTGCCAGTTGTCTTCCAAGAAATCAGGAAAACCAACCGCCCAACACGGATCACTCTTCACCACGACAATGCGAGCTCTCACACAGCGATCGGCAAAAACAACTGCATTTTTGAGCACCCAAAACATCGATTTGATGAGTCATTCGCCGTATAGTCCTGACTTGGCACCGAATGACTTCTTTTTATTCCCGTACGTAAAAAACAAACTGAGAGGCCAACGTTTTTCGACACCTGAAGAAGCGGTTGCTGCATTCAGAACGCATGTTTTGGAGATACCTCAATCAGAGTGCTTCAACAATTGGTTCAAACGCATGCAAAAGTGTATAGATCTTCATGGGGAATATTTTGAAAAACAATAAAGTGATTTTCGATGATTAATATTTGTTTTTATTCTCTTATCCCGAAATATAAAAGCCAACCCTCGTAATATTCATCACCTACCTCCAAAAAGGAACCTTCAGCATTAGCGACTATTACTGTGCACTTTTGGATCGATTGGAGGCTGAAATCGCAAAGAAACGGCCACATTTACAAAAGAAAAAAGTGCCGTTTCACCAAGACAATGCACCGTGCCACAAATCGATGGAAACTATGGCAAAATGGAATGAATGAGGCCTCGAATTGCTTACCCATTTATCGTAGTCTCCAGGTTTAGCCCCTAGTGACTTTTTCCTGTTTTTAGATCTCAAGAGAATGCTTGCTGGAAACATATTTAAGTCCAAGGATGAAGTAATCGCTGAAACTGAGGCCTATTTTGACGAGAAAGAGAAATCATACTATAAAATCAAGTTTCGTCAAAATTTTGTTTTTCTCTTACTTATCCCACGACCTGTTAAATATAATAAATATTTACACATTTTTCATTTTTAGATGTATTCGTCTTAATGGGCTTTCTACATCCCTGTTTAGTTGAAAAAACATGGATGAATCCTTAACCATATTAATGAATATGTATCCTCTAAGCTCCAGAACAACTATATAAATGAGACCATCATGTATATTGCCTGAAAGCGTGTATGTGTGTGTGTGAGTTTAGGGAGCCCTCTTTTCGCTTCAAGAATTAATTCGCAGCAATTTAATCGAGATATATTGAGGGGCTGGAAAGTCGGGAATTATCACCACGCCACCACCGAGATAGGGCGTGTTTAATTTGTTCAGTTTTTGTGGTGATCTAGATAGAGAGCTGTAACTGTGAAGATTCGTATCTTAATGTTCCTATATATTTTTTATTTCTGTTTCATAAAAATGATAGAACTATCTGTTCCACCATAAATAATAAATGTAAATGGATAATGGTTTTATTGATTGAGGATAGAGTAGTAATATATTTGATGCATACGTGATATAGATTATGATAAATGCATATTTTAACTATACAGGCTGTCCCTGCACACACTGCGTCAATAACGTTACAAGATGTTAGGGTCTGGAAAATTCTAACAACAATATGGTAGACCTAACTCAATGTGGCCTATTCAATATAAAATATTTTCTAGGGCAAAGCACTTCCTGTTATACCGGAAACGGGTCATTTATGACCCAACGATACCAATTGTGTGGTCGGTTTTTAACCATACCAGTTGAGAGTTAAAACTACTTAGGTATTTACTACTTTAAAATTACCAAAAACAGATATTTCCTGTAGTTGAAAAAAAAAATATTTTCATGAAACTGATCGCCTTCATGTACATACTTGCTACACGGAAAAAACACTATTGTGTTTTCAAAAATTCACCATTTCATTCAATGATATGCTATACTAAGTATTCCTCGGACATAGTTAAATTTCAATCAAGCGAACGCTTATTATTGGAAAATAATAAGAAGACATTGAACAATTCAATTATAGTGATTCCTTGATTGTAATTCATACATATAATTAAATTGAATCTCGATTTTATTACAAACGATAAGATTGAATGTCCATGCAACAATAGCGTTTCATTGGTTACAAGGGTACTTTTTATTACTTGGATATTACATTCTATTAATGCAAGCTTTAAGCTGTTTGGTACCATTTCTAACTTTTTTTAATTTAATTATATCTTGTAGTGTATTATTATTGAGTCAATAATAATTATATCTATTGCGAAGTTGATTAGATTAAAGCAGTAGGTATTATTGAAAGAAAATTGTTATTATACATTATATAACTATTTTCAATTTTGTTTATTGGTCCTTGTACTAGAAGATACGGTTGTACATGCTGATGTGTTTTTCTCTTCGATGCTTTGTTTATTTGTGATTGTATTTTTTCTTCTATATCTCCAGGCGTCTGAAATATTTTTCCGTAATTATTATCAATGTATTGCATACCCGATGAATGAAAATATTACAAGTTTGCCATCATTTCCGATGTTTTTTTTTTGTAATTTTTCAACGATTTTATGAAAATTATCCTAGTTCCTATTTTATAAATCGGTTATATTATTCAATGAAATGCAATTTATCCACTAAATTTAGAAATTTTTTACTGTTGGCGTTTTGCAATCAAATTAATCGAGAAATTAATAGTTTGCGTTCACTTTCAACGTAAGATAACTTACTAACTTACCATTAAACACAGGTATTAATTGCTCCAAATCCCAACTTTTCAAAAGATGTATATAATACGTACCCTCAAACAACAGTAACAAAACAACACTGCCCGAAAACAGGCTATAGCAACTTTAGCGTTAAGTAGTGAGATCTGAGATCAGCCCGGCCGACAGGGGAAGTACAAAAGCGAGGCACTATGATATATCCCTACCACCACGCGCTTGCCTCGATACAGCTTGAAATTGATGGCAATAAGGTCCACACCAACAATACGAATTATTGAATTCGAGGTACACTATAATTCAATGAATTCCTTATACATGAACTTAAAAACTCAGCAAAACAAATAGAAGAGTTTGGAGAGAATAATATCTTTTTATTCGTTTAAAAAGAGCATTTAATATTGTTTCAATTCTCTTTATGATATTTAATAAGCGACATATATGATTGCAATAATATTAGGATCTAATAAAAATATATTGATAACCTACCGTTGATTGACATATTCCCCTTAGCATTAACGCAACCAGTTGTATTTTCCAAGTAAATGTACGCTTATTTAGATTTCAATAATTTGCCTATTATTGCCACAAAATCAAATCAATCATTATCTTAATGATGAGAAAATGCTTAGTTAATAGTTGTATTTAACTCAAAAGAAAAGAATCCAAAAATAAGTCTGTAATTGGATATGCAATCCCAGTAAACACACATACGTTTATTTAACGTTTATCATTACAAAACACCTTTCCAAAAAAAGATACATTAAATACGTACATTTTACTTTTACATGTCGCGCTTTTTCACGTTACAGAACACTAATAATGAAACGTTAGTTAAATGCTATATAAAAAAGTGTATTGAACGTATTTATGTATATATATTCAACGGTAAAATCAAACTTTATCTAAACGGTTCTAAAATACGTTAATAATACGATTACAGAAACGTTAATTCTTAGCTTTTAAAAACCGACAAATGCATGCATTACATATACATGCATTTATCGTTTTTTAAAAGCTAATAATTAACGTTTGTGTAATCGTATTAATTACGCATTTTAGGAATGTTTAAATAACGTTTGATTTCACGTTATTTAATGTGGCTTTTATATATTTTTGTAACGTGAAATATACGTTGATAAAATGTATGGAATAAATCAATAAAACTACCAGATTTCCATTGTTGGGTTGGTACAAAAATTTGATGAAAAAATAATGCCCTTTTTGTTAAATAGTTAAACCAAAAAATATAAATATTTGGGTGTTTTTGGTGTTTTTTAATGTTGAATATTGTAGTCAAATATAACTTACAAAATTATACGATACAATAATGCACGTTTCGGCGAACGCTTTCTGTCGCCGAAACTTACGTTGTATCGAATAATTTTGTAATTTCTTTTTGACAATATTTTATATAAAAATATTGAATAACACAAAAAACAAACGGATTTTTGATTTGTTTTTAATATATTTACAATCAACAATCCAACTTTTTGATTTAACGATTTAGGATATTCGAGACATACTTTTAGCATCGAACCTTGTCCGTTATTTTATTAGGATAAAAACACTTCACATTTTTTGTTGTATATAATTATAACAAAATGTTCTAGAATCATCACTAGTGTAAAATGTAAGATAACAAATTGTCAATAAATATGTAATTTATTCTAAACATAGGAACATTTTTTTTAATAACAAATAGAAAGTTAAATTAAGGAACAAATAATTCTTTCACATATTAAGAAGAATAAAATATAGAATTATGCTTAAATTTTGACTGCTTCTTAACCGCTTACGATAGGGAATTTTAATTAATTTAAAACATCAATAAATCATAAATCTAATACATAAATAATGCTTGCAAATCACTTTTCTGGTGCACGGGAAAGTTCAATTTGGCTGCTTCTGAAATGAAAAATGTATACATAGGTATTAGCATAATATAATAATTATAAATATTTAGAATGTAATGTTATTTTTGCTAGAAGCGTATAGATACTCTATACATTTTTAGGCAAAAGTAAAAGATATTTACTTTTAATCTAAAATTGCAATAAACCAAACACCCAGTAAATTCATTGCATTAATTTGTCAATTTAAAATTTTTTTCCTGTCAATTTTTTCAAATTTTATAATCTAATTTTTATTAGTGTTCTAAAAGCAAAATATCGAGTGGTGTGGCTGGCTGATGGGTACAAACGAGTACGAAATATACTTATTTTAAAAAATATGTACATTAATAGGGCGCATAATTTTTATTTATAACATTTTTCTGCAAATATGGTGGTAAATAATGCGTAAATGGATCTTAACGCACTAATTTTATACCCTGTGTAAATATCAAATATGTTTAACCCGTTTTAGTATCATAATAAAATCTTGTGTTCTATCTTATTGACACCTATTACTTACCTAAAATAGTGCTCAAAAGTGTTGTCTTTTCAAAACCATTTTGTTGAAGCGACCTTTACAGTTGAACTGTATTCCTAATTGGTTGGCCATTAAAAATTTCATAATTCTTCTAGAAACTCAATAGCGAACATCACTTAATTTTTAATAATATTAAACTACTTAAATATTTTTTAACTAATTGTAGCACTTGATTTTTATTATATTCGCACAATTTACAATAATAATTATTATTCTTTGCTACCTCTATAATTCTTCTAGAAAGTCCCTCAATACCGAATCTCACTTAATTTTTAATAATATTACACTTCTTAAATATTTTTGAACTAATTGTAGCACTTTCTTTTTATTATATTCGCACTATCTTCATAATTCTTTTAGAAAGGCCCTCAATACCGAACGTCACTTAATTTTTAATAAGCATTAAACTACTTAAATCTTTTTTAACTATTTGTACTATCAACAATGATACCAAACTATTATTCTTTGCTACCACATTAATTATTTTGCTTGAACCCTTCCAGTGCTTGGATAGGTATAACGTAATAAATATAAAATATAATCTAAATTCTAATTCTAATACCTACCCGCGATTTATCTAAAACCATTGTTGCCAAGTCGGGTAGCCTTTTAATTAAATTTAAATGTCATTTTAAGTCTTATTATACCTAAACAAAGCTTTAAATTTTATAAATCAAAGGCGTCTACTACAGAAAATATTTTTATATACATGTTCGAATCAGCCAAACATGTTTCGGAACTTTACTGTTCCTTCTTCAGTGGCATTACTAAATCTTACAAAGAATTCTTACGTAGTGTCTTAAGGTATAATATGGATTCAAACATGTATACCTATATACACTCTGTGGAAAAACTTTTATTTAATAGCAAAAAACATGAGGTTTATATAAAATTTTTCGAAAACTTAAATTTGGTTATACCTACTACTTATTATGTAAATAGCAAATTTCTGTAATACACCATTTAATGTGGAATGTTTCTTTTTGTAAATCATTTCAATAAAGAAGAATTGTTGAAAATACACTTATGTTGTTTGACTTTAATCAAATTCAAAAAAGTGTGTGTTAAAATTAATAAATTTCTGGAAACCCCGAAAGTATACGTATCTATTATAAAAAATAATAATTAGATTATATATATCTTTATATCTCCTATAGTATGAGAAGAAATTCTCACTTTGGCATCACTGTTAAAAAACAACTGTATGATTTTAGTCACTAACAAACATTACGACCTTCACATACGTTTTCGGCCAATCATATGCTTTATAATTTAATGGTGTAACAACGGCCTGCCTTCAACGTTCAAGCAACGTTTGAAATGTGTGAAACTACACAAACAGGTGTTCATATAGCAAAAGCAAAAACATTTTTTTGTGATTGCTTGGGCCGGTTACTAGGTATTTAAGTAGGTATAATACCACTTATTTTTTACTTCTTATTCAAGATTGGAAAAAATATGTTGTAAAACTATTCTGAAACTTATATTTTTGCATAAAAAAAAAAGAAAAACCCAACAAATCATTATAAGATCTAATTAACTTGTTAACAAATATTTCGCATTACTCTTGTAAACTTAGAGTACCGATAGGTATAGCTAGTTGTAGTAGGAAGTTTTTGATAAACACTTTTTGTTCAATTTGTTATGTACACTATGTCCGAGATAAGAATGGGATAGCATTGGAAACTAGGAAACGTTAGGACTTACAAGGTCGTTTAAATTAGTGTAAAGTTATACAATTTAAACACCTTTTAAATGGTGTTTTCAAAAGTAACTAACTAAATAGGTATATTAGGGATTTACTTACATATTATAAAGTGTTTGTTTTACTGTTTCAACTGGTAGGTAAATTAAGGTTAAACCTTTATATATTCTAGATTTTTGAAAATACATTTAGGACGTAATATTCGTTGTTATTTCAATAATTCTAGTTTTACATCAAACGATTCATTGACACATTTTTTAAAAGTATTTGGAACCGTAATAATCAACGTTTTAAAATTTCCCACTTTAAATATTGCTCATTCTAAAAATAATTTCACACGTTCTTCTAATTGTAGGTACATTTGGAATTGTGATTACATACTTTATAAACATTATATAAACGTTTTGAATTTTCCCATATTAAGCAATAAGAATTTTTGTGGGATATTTTACACGTTACCTTAACTGTAATTTTAGAATTATTATAAAATACTTGAAAACGCCATTTTAACGTTTTCATTGTCGCCTCTAAAAATTATGCGCTTCTAATGAACATTTTCTAACGTTATTTTAGCTATAAATATCGGTTTATTATAAATTACATGAAGAACGTTTTATAAACGTTTTTAATTTTGACAATGTTTGACACGCGTTTAAAAAACACCTAAAACAAACGTTTTTATTTTATGGTTTATTTATAATACATATACAACGTTACTTAAACATAATAAATGTACGTAGTTGTATTTAGATAATAACACCACGTGTCTATAACGTTTAAATTGACCGGTGTAAAATTAAACTTAAAATAAACCGTCACTTTTCTAACGTAAGACCAATTATCAACGATTGACACGTTAAATCAACGTTTAATTTACGTATATGTGTTTACTGGGATATATTTTTTTCTGTGTATATTCGACCGATAAAACTTTACCTCAGAAAGCTATCGCTAATTCATGCATTGTGATATAGCAAAATAATATTATACCCTTAAAGGGCTTTTTGTCGGGGTTGCAAAAGTGCAAATTTGAAATTGGAAATGCAATATTTCTCAAAAACGGTTTTAAATATTTTTTTCAAACTTCGCGACCGACATGTGCTTTAAATAAGTAATATTTTGACATACTTAAACAATCTTTTGAAAAAATTAACCAGTGGCATGCTATCGGGGTTAGTGACGCTTTTTATCCGCCTATTTTTTACGCGACTGGAATTGACATATTTTTTAATTCCCTGATCATCTTTGATCAAAAAGTTACTTTTTATGGGTCTTTTTTTATTTACCACAAAAAATTTAGTGTCTTGACAGTTGAGGCCATTGACACTAAAGTTCAAATTTAGTAGCCGATATGTTCTATAAAAAAGTCATATTTTGACAGAAACAATCTACAAGTGCCTCAGATACCCTGTAACAAATGCCTCATAAGGTTAATCTACCTGCAACTGTGTGTATCTTATTATGACGCATCTTTGACTTGCAGACTTTTCTTTAGCAGCAAATTCCTGCAAAACACGATACCCTTACACCTTACACTTATGTGGATGCCATCGCACATTGGCATAGCTGGAAATGAAATGGCTGATCGACTCGCCAAGGAAACTGCAGAACTGACCTTCTGGAAGTTGTATTTGCGTGATTTACGCAAATACAACTTCCAAAAGATCTGAAGTGTCTTTTTAAACATAAAAATGAGATAAAATGTGTGTTAATTAACAAGTACTTGCATTGTTCTGATAAATTCTTACCGAAACCTTTTTTCCTTTTTAATAAACTTAAAATGACCATGTAAAAATACTTAGCCATAGTATTATTAATTTTTTAAAAAAATTACAATTTTAGAACTTAATTCAACACGATGATGTGTATAAATGTTCAAATCATAATAAGAACAACAATTCTCACAAACATATAAATACAATATTATAATCCTCACATTAAATGCAATTAGAAACATCCTTAGTTACGATAAATTGATATGAGATTGAAAAATTAATTCATTGTTCGGTATAGATATTATAACCTAGTGAAATTTTTATTAGTTGTTAATTGTTACAGACCTTTGTAATATGTGTTTCGAGTCAAATAAAAACCATTATATCAAAACAGCATAAGTACAAAATTTTGACAAGCCTCTCTCTGTGAAAAAGCTCTCTAAATCTTCAAATAATAACTAACAAGAAATTAACCTAATTTTCGTCATTTTACGATAGACTTGGTTTAAAGACGAAAAGTTTAACGTTACCATATTTTCACTAAACTCTATATAACCTACTGTAAGCAAACCATTTTTTGATGGCTTGTAAAACTTCAAATATTTAACTTCTCGAACTTGTCCCACTTCTGATTAAACCACTAATTATTCATCACTTTTTTATTAATTTACTTCACAGAGCAGTGACTACAAAAATGTCCAACTTCTGCCTTTCTCTCTCTCACGCGCTATTCTACTTTTAATTAAAATATAAATTTGATCGATACAAGGTAGGTACATAGAACAAGAGTTAGTAAGCTAAACTCCCTGCGGAACATTTATAAAAGTTTCCTTAGCTACCGCGGGGCAATGAGAAGAGAATATCTTTGCCTGGGAAGTTACGAATTCCTATACAACTACTATACTGTGAGAAACCTACAACTTTTCCTAATCATAAAAGTTTGATGAATTTTTCTTTTGTGAAATGAAAAAAAAACTCTGTTATAACAACAGTCGGGTCTGAAGTTATAGTGACGGTGAAATGTGGACAAGGAGTAAAGTAGGTCACTAAAAATCAAATATCAACATTTCTGAAACTTGAAGAATTTGTGTGCCCATCGGCAACACGGTGGTCGAGTTTTTTGGAATCCATTATTTGGTTTTTAAAATTAGTACGCGGGAGTTCTACAAATAATTAATTTAATATGAAAATCAAATCATTTAATTTTCGCAGTTTTTCATTTTTAATCAGATATTTAAATAAGAGCATATATTAATACTTTTCTTTTTTGCATGATCTACTGTATCAAACGCCAATTACGACATGACTGCTGATCATAGCATGGGAGACTCCAGAACTGCTGCAATCGGTTGTTGGGGATTCTTGTATAATCCACCAAACGCACCACAAGTTCAGTCTATTTTTCATTTGAGTTTCAATACCGGCTGACCTCAGTAAATAAATATATCTTCAGATAACGAACAAACAGCAGCTTTAGTGACAATCTCAGGTACAGTGCGTTATTATTTCCTGAAACCCTATTAAATGAAAAGCGAAAAAGTCAGCGGTGCATGGTGGCGCACCAATTTGTATAAAAAAGAGTAGATGGCCAACTTTTAGCAGATTTAAAATTCTCACACATCAGCGGACATTATAAATGTCGATAACAAATTTTCAAAATTTGTTGAATAGATAGATAGAGAACCTACTATTGGTTAAAAAGAAACACTTCATATTTTTACTCACGTCCTATATAAACTGAGGCCCGTCTAAAATTGAATAACGCGTAAAACCCATCCAACTAGACGCGCCAGTTTTTTTTTTCAGACCATATCCGAGAGGCGCTTGGACTTCCGGCGCCCCTACCATGATCCCGTCAAAATACGCAAATTTCGGACGCCTTGGCGCAAACAGGCTGGGACGTTATAACTGTCCGCACCTTAAAACCATCAGAAAAACCAGCAAAATTCGGATTGCTCCGAGAGGCTTAGATTCGTCGATTTGTGTTGCCAGGATGACAGTTTTGTCAAAATTGTATTTTTTGTTCCTTCGGTCTCCTTGTTGTTTTGTTATAAATTTGTTTGGGAAATTCATGTACATTTTTCACAGTGTACTTCGCATAATTTTTTGGTAGAACGACTTTACTTGTTTTCACAATTTCATCCTACTACAGAATTCGATACTTATTCCATTAAAAACATTATCACAGTTTGCTTACCTTCCGCGAAAAGTAGAACTGATAAATAATTTAATTTATCTCCATTTAGTGTCTCACATTCGATATTCAACTCCGGACAAGAGTTTCGATAGTTGAGTTTTATTATAAACGAAATCTGGATAAACATCTTAACCAAAATTACGTAATTGAACTATTAGCCAAATTTAGGAAGAGAGGATGTCCTACTCCTAATTATTGCGTATAGTTATTATTTATCAGCATTTAATGGAACTGGAGATCGGCGGATGGTGTGAATTTGTCTCAATCCTTCATCTAAAAATCTGGAGATCTATCAAAATGCGTTTGAATTTTAGTACAACAAATTAAAAAATAATTATCGTAACTAGCCAAAGACATTTAAATGTGAGTGATATTAATAATTATTAAAGTAATGTTTCTATCTTCTATAATATTTAAAGCGGCTTTGTACATTCCTAATTAATTAATTTGTATATTTAATTTATTATTAAAAATAGGGTATGTAGCAATAATATATATGTTTTTGGAAAATATTTTGTAACTGTAAGTCTAGTTTTAAATTGTATTTAAAATTTCTGAAATATACGTCTATTGTGGACTAAAAAACCAAGTTGTTCAACGCATGGTCCTATGTTGCGTCTTTATGCTTGGCTTGTTCAGAGATCTAAAAGAAAATTTACAAAAATACATATAAAGTACCGTTTACTAATAAAATAGACGGAGCTGCTTTTTCAGCGTGGAAAATTCCGTGCACTAAATCAGATGATATACTAGAGTTGCCACGAGACAGGAGATGTCTCGTCCCGTCTCGTCTCGAAGCGATGTTCGCAATGTGGGGATAACGTCATTCATTATTTCTCTCTCTGAATAAAAGTATGCGTTTAGCTCTTGTTTCCAAAATTCTTATTCATTTTCGCATTGAGGAGTCGCCTTTTTGAATATAAATTCAATGTCCATGTCTTCATCTGATGAGCCAGATTTTTCTTCTGTGTCTTGTACGGGTGGAATTGGCCCAATTGGTGCATATGGTGAGTGTTCTGTCTTTTTGTCAAGTTCTATCACAAGCTTATCTATTCAGTAAATTAACATGTTGAAGCCGATTCTGCCCAGTGGTAATGTTGGGTAGGAATCTCCCGATAATATATTAGTGATATACTTAAAGCATTGCAATTTACTAAAGTTATTAACATATTTACAGTATTTAAGAGAAAAATAATATAATCTTTCCATACTTTTGTCTTGAAGTTTGTTATTTCAAAGTATCAAGTAGAGACTACTCGCATACTTCGTACTCGTTATTTTGCTTTTAAAACACTTTTAAATTCGAATAATCATTTTACAAAAAATCTACAAGAAAAAAGTTATTATAAGGTTGGCAAATTATTTTAACACTTGTATTGATAATAAACAAATATTACAATACAATGAATTTACTGGCTGTTGTTTTACATTCTATTAAAAATATTTTACTTTGTTTAAAACTTTGTAAGGCAGCCCTATATTATTATATTCTAAATTATTTATTTTGAATGTGATGTTGTTTTTCTTTGATGTCTAGATATAGTAGTGTTAGATTGAAGACATATTGGTCTCACATCGAAAAAGTCTAACTCCTAATGTCTATACATTTTTTTAATAATACTCCAAACAAACGAGACAAAACGAGGCGAGACGAGACGAGCACTATAGTCACATTATTTCTAAATTCCCAGTCGAGACGAGACAAAGCCTTATATCGTCTCGTCTCGTGGCAACTCTAGACAGATGGAATGGCGAAGAAAAAAAAAGAAACCGTCCCAATTAAACAATGAGAAACGAAGCTATAGAAATTGGCGGTATGGACCACGTCAATATCGATCCAACATAAAGTACCAGGCAATTGTGAGTTTCTGTCAAAAGCCGTTCCAGCATTCAAAGAATTTTAAAACTACACAAATGCTGCACAAATTAAATAAAGATAACTTTTATAGACGTTTTCAATAAATAATTGTCAGTCATAATAATTGTCGGCATTGTTTTGGTGAAAACCCACAATGAAGTTCACACTGAGCATCCTCAGAGGCTAAACGAGTAGGCCGGGATGTGAAGTAACTATATTGTTCGTCCAGATTTTCGGGAACTTTTTTATGAAAATTAATACATAAAATTTTGGTTGTATATGTTTTTACCATGGCAATCTTTGAACTGGAAATGTGAAAATCTCCATATAATCTTCATTTTTAGCCATAGATAATTACACATTTTTGAAAAGCTAAAAATTAGGTAAATCGAAATAGTAAAAAATATTTAAGGTGTAATATCAAGTTTGGTTCATATCTCAAAATATTAATGATGCAAAAAAACTGAGTAATACACTGGCTTCTAGGTAAAAACCATATAATGAAACAGTGATTACTTTTTTGACAGCTTGCGAATTAACAGAAATACAATGTTGGGTGTCAAAATGCAGAACTTTCCAAAAAGGAAATAAAAGGACTAGCCCAATTCTGATTATCTTCGTCTTAAGCATCATAAAAAGGTAGCAAGAGTTCGCGACGATCCCTATAGGCTCTATCTGCAATACAATGCAGTCTAGACCAATTTATTAGGACACAGAATACTTGCAATTGTTAGAAGTCAGTGTCGATCCCATGTTGATAAACATTCTTGAACAAAGTGACGGTTACGATGTGAATTCATTTGTGTTCGGCCACCGTGTATATAATTTTTATATGAGGATTTTAACTTTCTTGCTTCACGTCTGTAGATGTAGTATCCTAAGAACGTCCATGTTGTGAAAGCATAAACTTTTGGGGCTGGTTTATTGTCTACAAGAGAAGTGTTAGTGATTGAACTACACACAGAAATAATCTCACTTAATTGAAAGTGGATTGGATTCTTTATCTTTGTACTTAGTTTTCGGTCAAACTCTAAAATATATCGATCTTAAAACATTTTACAACCCTAGATTAGAGAGACTTCTGGTGATTCTAAAATATAAGGGGTTTTGTTTGGTTTTTGCTTTTGTTTCATATATCGCTGTGAGCACTTTTTAAAATTAATAATAAAAGGTTTTATTGTAAAAATAATATTATGGCGAAGTTGAAGTTTCTACTTCTTAATTTAACCTAGATAGGTATTAATTATATGATAATTAATTAATCTATCAATCAATCAATGAATTTATAGGTCAGTCAGTGGTTCTCAAACTGGGGAAGCGTGCCCTCCCGGGGGACACGACGCAACATTAAGAGGGGCGCGGGTGTTCTGAAGTAATTTAAAACCACAAAAAGTCATATTTGAAATTACTCAGACAGCGAAAAAAAAGCAATTCAGTCAGTGACGTACCGGGGTCCCAAACTCGGCGCCCCAGGCCTATTGTATGAAAACGGGATAAGATATTAAAAATCTTTTGAAGTGGTATAAATTGCGTTGCATTCAGGTTTATTTTACGCCAAAAAAATATTTTTTCCGATTTTGCAAAATGGAGAATATGAAGTCATCAGTATTCTTTTTCCACGAACGTACCTATATTTTGCCACATTCCGAAAGCTTTGATTTCCTAAATACTTTTTTACTAATAAATTTTTTTCTATCTTCATCCGCTAAAAATCTAGAGTGCCAAAACTGACAAAAAAATAGTATTAAAATATAATTTTTTGTACGACCGACCTTTTTTGATTATTTACCGTGTCTCTCTTTATGACAGTAAGTGACATTTACTGGCTGACAACCCAAACACGACGGTAAGTAAATTCACGACGGTATGTCATTGCCCATTTATGCTGACGTCATTATTTTGATTTTTAAAATTGTATATTAAACGGCATTAGGTATGAACTTTGATAAGTATTTTCATACCGTTCTCTGGAATTATAGCGGCTATTCCAACATTCCAGCTTCATCAAGAGATTCACATTCAAAGCCACTCATTTTCAATAATAATACTTATTTAAAGAAGTTCTGACAAATACATGACATAAAAAATACGATAACAATCATAACCATAACAATTAGTTCAAGGCCACTTTGGTATAAATGTGTGGTGTGGAACAATTGGAAACCATTTAATTGGACCGTATTTTTTTGAAAATATATTCGACGGCATTAACTACTTGCGATTTTTGCGACTTCCTCTGCTGCTTGAAAATTTACCCCTGCAGCTGCGCTTAAGCATGTGGTTTCAAGATGACGGGGCTCCACCTCATAAATCAAGGGTAGTCCAAGAGTTTTTAAATAATACCTATGGTACTAAATGGATTGGAATAAACGGACCTACAAAATGGTTGCCTGAATCCCCGGATATGACCCACTGGGATTTTTTTCAGTGGGAAACATTAAAAAATCAAGTTTATAGGACACCTACTAGAAACGTAGAACAGTTAAAACAGAAAATTCACGATGCGTGTGCGAATATTTCACGAAATGTGCTAAGGAAGGCTAAAACAAGAGAGGTCAGGTGCAAATTAGATAAATGTTTAGAAGTTGCGGAAAGGCATATAGAAAATTTAGTTTAAAATTGCTTTCCATGTAGCATTTGATGATTTACATGGTTAACTCAAATATCTTGAAAAACATTTTTTCTTTCATAAAATCATATATTTTCGTGTTTGTCGAGAACACTTTTTTGGTATAGACTTTGTAAATAATTACCTTCCGTATATAGTGTTCATTATTTTGACAATTAAATAATAATTATTTTGACAATAGTTGTCACTAATAATCAAACAGAATAATTGTTTTCCATGGAGCACTTGTTTGGTAACATGGCTAAATTAAATAATATTTAAGTTTTTTTTTGTGTGGGCGCGCTAACTTTTTAACGAAAAGAGATAGACATTTTTTTTTTCGAAAAGTGTTTGGAAAAAAATAGATCTTTTCGATTGTAGCAAAATACAGGTATGTTCGTGGAAAAATAACATTGATTCCATTTTGCGAAATTGGAAAAAAATATATTTTGCTTTCCCAAAATGGACCTTCGCGCAACTCAATTTAGCCCTTTAAAAAAATTAAATAGAATTAAATTGCCCCCCTAACGCCACTGGACCTAATAATTTTGAGCTAGTTAGGGCCATATAAGCTTCCTATTTCTAGCAACAACACAGTCAAATTTCAAAAAAATCGGTAGGAGATATTTGGCTTAATTAAAAGAAAACCGTTATTTAAAAACACCTTCTATCTAAGAAACAGTGCTTTGTGGGATTTTTTTTTTCATTAAATGACCTGCAAAATCACCCCCTTAAATATTTCGCGTCTTTTTGAAACACACTGTATATATACAAGGTGAACTATCACTCAGTACAAAAATTTTAACTAGAGGTAGAGAAAAATAAGATTTAACAGAACCGCCTTTCAAAAAATTTCCAACATTTTGATTAAGGCTGAAAATAATTTTTTTGTAAATCATGTTAAACTCCCTTTTTACGACGCCTATAAACGCCTGCCCAACTGAAGTTTAAATTAGACATTAGCTTAAAGGTTATGATACAGCGCCATGTTGCCAAGTGTATCGATTTACCAAGCATTTAATGTGAAACATTTATTTAGAAAATGTAGATGATTATGTGACTTCAATCATGCGAAATATTAAATATTACGTAAGCTCCTACCTTTCGGATAGGTCTAACATGCCATGCCATGCCGCCATGATTTTTGAACTTCCTGGGGACCGCTTGATTTACCTCGTCCACTCTTCTTGTTTAATGTCAGGTACTCAGCCCGACGATCACAAGGTGGATCCCATCCGATAGGAAAACCCCAAAGGGCAACAAAAAACACTCAAATGCAAATAACACTAGCACTTCAAAGCACTACAACAGCAAATGTCCAAAGAGACCACCGTTAACTTCACCACACTTGTTGATGCGCTTAACCACTGAACTACTTCTAGTGCCGGTATCTTTTGTATGTGATACGGTTGAAACCAGTTCTCCTTCAGAATCCTCCTTGTTCTGAGATATTCCCAATCTTTTTGCAATCTCCGTAGTACTTATGGACGGTTCCTCCTCTATTAAACTTAGTACAGCCACTACATGTTCTAAATTATTCTGTCCTCCTTGTCCACCCGTTTGAGCTTGCAATGTACCAGTATCTCACAAACGTTGTACTTACAACATTTACAAATGTGCGAGGACTAGATTAGGCATGCCTTTCCTATTTAGAAAACGTCTCCGGTATTCCACTGCCGCCCGATTTGCTCTTTCTTTGCATTTCCCATAGGTAGGTATAATATTATTACCATGTCTGTTAATTCCGCGTTTTTCAATAATTCAATTCAATTTTCAAACATTCACAAATCAATAAAGTAATATAATAATTCGACGTCAGAAACGCGATGATAAATGACAAAGGAAAACATCGCCATATCGATATTATCAAAATATCGATATCTCGGAATAAAAAATATCCATAGTCACATCGACAATTGACGCTTCCTTATAACGTTATAAAATTTAGCAGATATATCAATACATTTGATTGGATATACCGCTGGGCTTTGCCAACGATAGTGCCAATGTATCGGATCAAACATCGGTATTTATTAACATTAGTGTAGTTTCTAGTTATTGTTGTATTTATACTAAAAATATTACCATTTTATCGGTTGAAAATGTACGATATCGATTTTTCAAATTTCATAACAAACTCGATCGATAGTAACAAAATCTTCATAATAATTATTCGTGAATGCAGGCTTGCCAGATTTGGCCAAAAAAGCGATGGTCAATAGGCCCTAAATATTCTTAGTTAGCTCTTGGCTTCCAAATCTAATTCACTATGCATCACATCATTAATATTTATGTTATTTCATAATAATGATAATAATATTTCCGACAAAATTTTTGTGTAGTGTACGTAGGCAACCCGTTTTATCATATGTGTATTTTATTCTGCCTAATGTGTAAAGTATGCAATGCGCAATTTCTAACGTCTAATGTAATGTAAAAACAACCATAGTTACGTGAGAAATTAAAATCAAATTATTTCGTGTAGCTAATGATAATTTTGACAGTTTCACGTTGCTTTAAAAAAAAAAAAAAATTCAAGTGAGTGCGAGTGGTAGGTGAGATGCCACATCAGCCAATCTGATCTGAGAAATTTCTTGCGAACGTGGTATTCACATGCAAAGCACATGCGGAGACAATACACATTGAGTTTGAATAAGTTATTTTTTTTTTACTCAAAATAAAAAGCTTAATATGTGTGTTATAAACTTGGCAACACGTTAGGCTGTTGGTTGACAGATGACGTCGAAGTTGTCTGCACTCTGCAGATCAGGTGTCCCGGGCGTTTATTAACCTATTAACCGATATTTTATTATTTTTGTGTTTACATTTTCGTCCCTATTGGAAATAAGGATTTAAATAAATTAAACAGGCATTTTACATTTTAGTCCGAGATAAGTAAGTACTAGTTTTACTTATCTGGGGTTGTGCTACCGGCAATGTTTAGTTAGTGTTTGTGTGTTCAAAATGCAAAAATATCGTTTTAGAGGTTTGTATTGATCAAATATTTTAAGACAGCGCCGCTACAACTGGCTATCATAGTTTAATATTTCGTTAAATTCAAAATAAATCGGCATCAGCGAATATTAAAAAAGTGTGCATTTAGTGTATCTACTTCTCGGAAATCTGTTGTGTTTTTAGTGTATTCAATAAGTATGCAAAAATATCATTTTAGGAGTTTGTTGTTTGCAAAAACGAAGAAGTAGTGTACAATTCTGCAGTAGTAATGATGGATTTATTTATCAGGTATTATGATAATTAAGTATTCCAAAAATGTTCATTTTCACCTCTCTACAATTGGCAACGCCGCGTACTGCGGTTTGTAGGTTGGAAGCCATCGTGAAAAATAATTGTTATAGGCGCCGATTTACCAGGAAAAAAACGTGGATTTGCCCCATTTTGTAAACATCGAATAAAAATTCCGAAACAAATTTTTTATGGTTTTTCTTGCTTTCCTGAGCATGTGGTTAAAATTTTTGTACTGAGTGATAGTTCACCCTGTATAAACGACCACTAGATGATGCTTTTGACAAGTGTCATTATTAGTATTATTAATACAAATGCTTTAAGAGTAAATTCGTAAAAAATTGAAATGGATATTTTTTACGATTTCAAAGAAGGCCTAATTCTAAAAAACGTTGACACACAAATCTCTTGGAATATGGAATGGATTTTAAATCGACATTTATTTGTGACAAAAACAGCTCTGACAATTGATGTAAGGAAATGCTAAACAAATTCGACGTAAGTAATGCAAAATCCCTATAGTCACTTAATAACTTCTAGGAAAAATGGATTACTTTAGAAAACATTCTAATATAAAAACAATCATTATTAAACAGAAAAACATCAATGGCATTTCCCATTACTTTTTCTTGTTCAATGCGCCTCCAGCTTTCACTTAATATCTCTCTAGACACACAATAAAGCACAAAGAGCGATCGAAAATAAACCTCAACTAAATTTGCATACATCCCACACAGACACACTGCAAAAAGGGAAAAATAATAAGAGATCCCTCTACTAGATATGTAACAATTTGTACACGTACGCTTATCCGATAATTTCATTCTATCCATTTTATCGGAATATCTGTCGTTTCGTTTGAATATTTAAGAGAAATCCGTTTCAGATAAAAAAGTAATGTGATTTGATAGCGACATATATATTATATATGTACCTATCTGGTAGAGAGAAAGATGTATGATTTGATAAAATTACATAAGGAAATTTTTATGTAAAAACGTTTATACAACTAGTTTTATCTTGATTCAATATTATTAAATTTAAACACATGTAGATTTAACACAGATTTAGAGAAAATGATAAAAACACTATGCTTGCCATAGAAAATCGTTGCGATTTATTGTTTAAGATCGTAATATGTAGCACTGCTGTACGCCAAATAACGTATCTAACTAATGCCCGTTTGCACCATATACTGTTTGATTAGAGAATAGTTAAGGGTCACCAAAATTTTAAGTATTACTTAGAACGGAATTGATTGCACCGAATCATAAGTAGGTAGCACTTACTTAAGTATCGGGTAAATTTGTCAACATAGCAAATTTAAGGTAGCCGACAATGAAGAAGAGTTTTTTGGTCGGGCAGTAGGTAATATTTTAACTTTCAACCTCTTCAGTTTTTGTTTTATAATAATTCAGCAAATTTATGTAAACATTAATTTTGATTTTGAACGAAAATTGTTAAATAAATTTAAAATATAATACGATGGTAGTGATACACAACAAAAAAAAAGACCTCCAAACTACACTTCCAATGAGAAATAAGTTCTTCTATCGATACTGTTGGATCATAATTGTGAATTGTGGCATCATTCAAATTAATAAAATTAACTTTCTGTTATTATTTTCCATTGTTAAATTTATCTATTGTTATTGTTATATATTTGAAATGTATTTATTACATATATATAGTATTTGATCTGTTTCTATTATAAGATTTAGCTAGCTACTACTACTTATATATTTTATGATTTATATTCAAAAATAGATTTAGTTTATTACTTACCTGGGAACATAAGTAGAGTTGTTACCTTATTTATTCTTTTGTGGATTAATAATTAAATAAAGTGTAAACGTGAAGTTGTTTTGATTTTAATTTATTGTTGTTGATACCCTAGCACACTAATATATACCTCTATATAATAATAATAGGTATGTTAAGCACGAAGACGCTTTTCGGTCTTTTCTACTAACATAATATCTTCTAATCAAAGCTGTCATATCTCATCCAATTCTAGTAAAAATACTCAATTTGGTCTAGGATAGGCCGAATCGTAGGCTTCGTCAGTCGAAATCTTTGAGAAAAACTTAAATTGTACATATCTTAAAAATAATCGGCATTTCATAAACCCTCTTTGGAAATCTATCTTCAATTAATTCGAAAACATCAATATCATCATCCAATAATTCCATATTTGTAGTCGCCAAACAAAGTAAATAACCCAATAATGAAAAATATAAAACCAATATTGAGGTTGGAATTCCATTTAAGAAAAAAATTTTCGACCCTTAACTTAAGGGACACTTAGGCAAATTTAAGTGACGTTTCAACGCAGTGCAATAAAAAATAGATGCTATTCGACTCTTAGAACAAATCGTCCCTTAAAATGTATGGGGTGCAAACGGGCATAAGGTAGGCTTTATTTGAACGAGTCCGTTTGACATAACGACACCTCCAACGAAGACTGTCGTAACTCAGTTTTTGGTTAAATTGAGTTACCATAAGATTCATGACTATCAGGTGTATATTTTTGATGTGGGAAAGTGTCGTATCTCTGAAGGCAATAGTAGGCAACCAGAAATATATATTAAAAAAATCGTAAGTTTCTTGGTGAGTAAAACCTACGGCGAATATAATCGTATATTGAGTTACTATGCTCTTCGCCGTAAAATATCTCGCAAGGGTTGAATCTATGTCAAGATACTACTATTTTCTTCGTACTTGTTATTAGTTTTCGAGGTTCAGGGATTTCTGTTGTGAACCCAATCACCACCATTCACCGCTGTTGTAGCTGAGCTGTCCCATCACTGCTGTCTCTTCGCATCGTCATTTTGTCGACGCTGCTCTTCAAAAACTTGATGATCCTCGTAAATGGTATGCCACCATCTCGGTCTGTCGTTCGCGATCTGCTCCCAGTTGTTCTTCACATCTAAGCCACACTTCTTCATGTTGGTCTTAAGAACATCTTGTACCTCTTTTGCTGCCCTCCCTGATTTCATGAGCTGACTGTAAGCTGTGAATAAATGATTTTCTTTGGAAGGCGTTCCGCTGGCATGCGGATTACGTGGCCAGTACATCGCAGCTGTTGCCGGACAATCATCGCCTCAATGCTATATATTTGTTTCGGCATCCTCTAGAACGCTGATGTTTATTCGTCGGTCCTGCCATTTAATTCCACGAATTCTTCTAAGACATCGTTGTTGGTAGTTCCCTAGGGTTTTTAAATGCCTCCGATAAGTGGTTCAAGACAGCTTTACGTAAGGGCATTATACACTCGCAGCTTAATTCGGACGTCGATGTTATCATTATCGAAGACGCTGGTCCTCAGTCGGCCAAAAGATGCGCTTGTCCGTCTTATACGATGCTCAATTTCATCGTCGATATTTTCGTTCACCGCACGAATGCTGCCGAGGTAAGAGAAACTCTCGATGTTCTGAAGTTTGTCTCCGTTAACTTTAATATGTGGTGGGACAGCTACAGTGTTTGGTGCAGGCTGCTCGAGAATCTGTGTTATCTTTATATTCCGTTCAAGCCCGATACTCTTGTATGCGCTGTTAAATGCATGTAGTATATATTGAAGATCCCCTTCTGTATCAGGTAGGACAACATTGTCATCCGCGTATTGAAGCTCAATAACTGATGTGGATACGATCTTCTCAGCTTGCAGTCTACGGATGTTGAAGAGTCCATCAAATCTGTAGACGATCTCTATTCCCCCGGCAATTGATCCTTAATAAGTTGAATGACCGTTCTCCCACAAACATCGAAGACAAGGTCGGTGCAATGACAAAACCCTGTTTTACGCCAGTTGTTATTAGAAAGGGCTGTCCCGGTCCGCTGCTGTTGAGAAATTCTCCGTTCATATTAATGTGAATGAGTCGAAGTATCCGGATGAATTTCTGGGGACATCCGTTGAGCTTTAATATCCTCCAAAGAGCCTCACGGTTAACGGAGTCGAACGCAATTCCCACAATGTATCACAATTTTTATTCCTCCTTAAAATATAAAAAAGATTAAAAAAAAACGGGAGATCAGTAACGAGGACCACAGAATGCGACTTTCACGTTATGACAAGGAAGAAGATTCCGACTATTAAATCACTAAATAACTTAAGTTTTATATTCAGATATGTTTATTTTTTCAAATTTGTTTCCCTAAATTTTATATGCAAAATTAGTGATATCTTTTATTATTTAACATATTCGTCCGACGAAAACTGTAGTAACTCAATCAAAAACAAATAACTAATATCAAAAAAATATATATTTTTTCATAATATGTCTTAATTTTGAAGTTTAAATCCAAAATCTACCCCACGGTAAGAATTTTGTTTAGATTTGCTTCGATTTATTTTGCAAGTTTTCCAGTCAAAATTTCAAATGCGATTATCTCAGTTTCAACAAAAATGAGTTACGACAGTCTTCGTTGCAGGTGTCGATAAGTGAACCCTACAAAATTATGTATTCGGAAACATCCCAATTTCGAGATATTACAACATTTATATCACACTTTTAAAGGTCTATCTATAGATCCGAATGCCAAAAGCAATATTTCTTTCGGTTTCTTCAATACATCATTGGCCAAACCGTTGCCATATTTACCAGAGTAAAACAAGGTATATGACAATTTTTTGCATAAATTCCATAAGCAAGCAGTACCGTTGGATTACTATTATATGTGCAAATAATAAATTAACACAATAGCAAAACGGTTTATTATACAACAGGCGACCAATATAGACTCAGTTGCAATCCTCGAAACAATAGAGAAGAAATTGAGATCGAATGGAATATATCAATAAATTTCTTGCATCTCTAATAATGAAAGACAGAATATAGCGATATATTTCTTGCATCTCTATGCCCCAATTCATTGAACTTTTTTTATTATTATTGAAATTGTAGCTCGTCTGCATATATTGTTACTCATAGGGTCATTAAACTTTTTTTATTATTATTGAAAATGTAACCTGTCTGGTGAGAACGGTAAAAATGTGTCAACTTGTGTCATTTAAAAACAATTCTGCCAGATTTAGTTCATGTGAATAGTATTAAAATAATAAGAAGTATATTTTTTAGATAAAAATATTTGTTATATTATTGTGGGAGTTGAGTAAATTAAATTTGTGGGAAAATCAAGTATCTAATGTGCAAATCTATTGTGTAATGAGTG
Organism: Apoderus coryli; assembly: GCA_911728435.2. Taxonomy (NCBI): domain Eukaryota; kingdom Metazoa; phylum Arthropoda; class Insecta; order Coleoptera; family Attelabidae; genus Apoderus; species Apoderus coryli. Next base: position 12,163,737 of record OU452209.1, on the reverse strand, counting down.
GATTTATTGAGGAAAATGTGCTGGAATATGTTTATGGTGGTGAAAATCTTCAAACAACGTGTGGCATCACCGAATTTCTCATATTTTCTTGATTGTTGCCAGCTTTTGAATAAATTGAATTGAATTGAATGAAATATAATTATTAGGGAATTTTTTCTACAACAAAATTATTTTAGCAAAGTTAAAATAAAATAAACTTGGGGAAATTGAGTTTATGTATAAATTAGCATCTGCACGTGTTTCGGGTGTAAATAGATTTCGGATTAATTACGCTATTGCGGAAATAATAAGTACGAGGTGTAGGATAGAGATAATTTCAAAGACATTCTGGCAGCATAGCGTTGTAAGTTAGTATGTTGTTTAAGCGAGTAGATTCCATAAGAATACCACACAAATCTGTTTTCTTTTCTAATAACTTTTCTTTAATGGAAAATGTGTGTGTGATTCTAAATATATAATATATAAAAACACATGACATATTTTACTTCGGAGGAGATGTGCATGAACTTTAACTCCTTTGGGTTGAAGATTAGAGTGAATAAGATAGCTAGCTAGTTTTATAGTAGTTAATTTCGTAAAATGTAGCACTGCTTGCGACGAATGTTTATTTGTCAAATTATGAGTGTTTCTTTAATTTGGAATATTTAGATGAACTTTGTTCAGACCTGTATGCGTCAACGAAAAAAACAGATACACATTTTTGATAGGAGAGAGATTTTTAGAGCGATGATAAAGAGAGATGAAGGTTATTGAAGATTATATTTGTTTTGTTGAATGATGAATTAATCATTGGAAAAGTATATCGATTGTTTGTTTAATAACACAAATTTTGAATATTGGATTGGCCATATAAGCCAAAAGGACAAAGTCGCGGTTGTGTGGGTAAGACAAATGCAAAATATTGAAGATTTACTTTATTTATGAGGGTGGATTTATAATTTGTATTAATCGCTTGTAGCTTCAAGTATCAATTAAGCTCTGGGTCACACTTTTAAAGGTCTATCTATAGATCCGACTGCCAAAAGCAAAATTTCTTCCTCAATACATCATTGGCCAACTCGTTGCCATATTTACCAAGGTATATGACAATTTTTTGCATAAATTCCATAGGCAAAGCAAGTTAATGTAGAGTACCGTTGGATTACTATTTATGTGCAAATAATGAATTAAACCAATAGCAAAATACATACATTTCTTGCATCTCTATGACCCACTGCATTGAACTTTTTTTATTATTATTGAAATTGTAGCCCGTTTGGTGAGGACAGTAAATCAATATTCGAATGCCAAATCTGTCAACATGCGTCATTTGAAGAAACCTCTGCCAGATTTAGTTCATGTGATTAGTAGAAAAATAAAAATAATTATAAATTAGTAGTTTTTTAGATAGAATAATGTTTTAATATTTGTTATATTATTGTTGGAGTTGAGTAAATTAAATTTGTTGGAAAATCAAGTATCTAATAATGTTCCATGTGTAAATCTATTGTGTAATGTGTGGATTTGTTGAGGAAAATATTCTGGAATATGTTTACGGTGAAAATCTTCAAATAAAGTGGGGCATCCGCGATTTTCGCAATTTTTCTTGTTTGTTGTCAGATTTTGAATGAATTGAATGAAATAAAATAATATGGAATTTTTTGGTGAACGAAATTATCTTAGCAAAAATAAAATAAACTTGGGGGAATAAAGTTTATGTTTAATGAAGCATCTGCGAGTGTATCGGGTGTAAATAGATTTCGGATTAATTACGGTATTACGTGAATAATAAGTACGAAGGGCCTACACCTCGTACTTATCCTAATATCGATAATTTGAAATAAATTTGGCAGCATAGCATTGTAAGTTTTTATATTGTTTAATAATAATAATAATCTTTATTGGCCATTAATCAATATAAAATATATACATTGGCAAGTCATAAATATACGAATAATTTGTATAGAACATGTCACATTATAATAAATAAAATCTAAAACGCTATCATCACAACGACAAAAAAAAACAAAAAACAGAAAAAGATATTTAACGCATGAGGCATCCAGCAGCGCAATTCACATCATACTAGAGCAAAACTGAACAAACTCTTACAGAGTATAAAAACAATTTTCAACTAGAAATAATTTCAGTCTGCGCTTAAAAACATTCTCAGTTGCTGAGTCCTTGATAGAAGAGGGCAACATGTTAAAATAGCTTATGCCAGAGTAATGCGGCGACTTCCTGTAAAACTCATGATAATGCCTAGGTAATAGTAGTTGGTTTCGACCCCTAGTTGTGTAACCATGTTGCGAGCCATTCACTGGAAACAACGCGTAGATTCCATAAGAATAACACACAAATCTGTTTTTTTTTTCTAACTTTAATGAAAAAAGTGACGATTTGGGAACTATTTTAAAAATGTTTCCCTTCAGAGAACCCACAACAAAAGTAAACGTTGCTGTGTGCGGAATATTTAAATGTATGTTCAAACATATGGCATATTTTACACTTGTTTTGATTGTCGCGCCTAGCTTTACCCTGTTTTCGTTGAAGATTAAAGTGAATAAGATAGCTAGCGTTTTATTATAGTTAATAATATACAATACACTTTTCTGCCCTTGGAAGTTATTTTTATTTTATTAAAAAGAAAAAATAACACCTTGTATCTTAGAAACAATGCATTTCCAGCCGTAAGTATACTTTTTTCCATAAAATGACCTTTGAAATCACCCCCTTAAATATTGTCGCTTTTTTATTGGAACACCCTTTATAAGTAAAAGTACAAATATTTATGCATTTATTCAACAAAAAAAAAAAAAAATCATAATATTTCAACTTCCAGAAAAATCTCTTCAATAATATTTTCCACCACTGAGAAGCATATTTCAAAATATCACTCACTCGTTTAAACAACTTTATTAAAGACAATGAATAAATTCACAAGAGACTGGAGAAGGGAAATAGAACAGTTCACGATTGTTCATGGCATAAAATGGCATATATCAAAAAGCACTATAAATTCATGCTTTTTCGTATGCTGACGCTGAACTGAAATATTTTCATATTCGGAGATATTTCTTCGCATTTACATTTCTCATAAAACGTGTCTAGAAATAATGTACGACACTGCTAGTGCCGACCCCCCCTTTGCATCGTAATACAAAGGGAGGGCTCGTTCTCTAACTGCCAGATAAAACTGGAATATATGGTATAGAGATATGACAAAGTGGTTAAATTTTAATAATGGTAAGTGGGTCAACAAAAACATAAAACAGGAACAATGTTTTTAAGCTATAAAAAAAAAATTGTTGTTTATCAGAATTCTGGTCTTGCTTTAAGTGTTCTTCACACGGGTAGGAATATTCCAGCAGCTTGAAGTCGATCACTTGCTGGCTGAGCTTTTGTTAAAAAAAATCCAGAAAAATATAAACATATATATATATCTATACTTTGAACTAGCTACTCTAAGACTGAAATTATGTTATTAACCTTCTGTATACCAAATTATACATTTTCAGGATCAGAGAATGAACTCGATCATGTCGAAAAAGTATATGACACTAGGATAGTAAGCTCCGAATCTCAAGAGTTCGCATAGAGCCTGTGTGAGAACAGATTGCGCACAACAGAACTTCTTTATTGGCAAGGACAAAATGACTAAGTTGTCAAAGCTTATGAAGCATTTCAAAGTTCATTCTCATAATACTGTAACTCAGCTTGCAGGCATATGACGCCAAAACACCTATTGAATCTTGAAGATGGCTTGTAACAGATCAAATCGTCGGATTAATTGATACTTGGACCAATAAAAAGAATTTCAACGTCAGCGAGGTGCAAAAATAACACCTAGGGAAGACTTCTTTGTTTTATTGTATCCTGCAGGTATATGAAATAGTAACAGGTAATCTTTAGAAGAGATTTGGACTACAGACAGACACAGTTTTTTCGACTGGTTATATCAATCAACTCAATGAAAAATTGTTCAATATTTCGGATTAGTTTAAGAAATATGAATTAAAATTTTAAACCTTTCTTAAACCCCTTGCCTACGGTCAATATTTCCTTAACGTCAATCAGCACCTAGACATATCTTGTAGTATTCTTAGACCAAATTTGGTTAAACTATGTTATGTGTTTTTTGAGTTATCGTGCATACAGACAGACACAGAGAGAGGTCATACAGGATGTCTGCGATAATTATCCAAATTATTCGCCTTTTATATGAGTGAAACTTGACTTTCTCCAATAGAACACTTTGAAAATTTTGCTTTGAGAAGATGCCAATTTTAATAATTCTGCATGCATTTTATAATTTGGATTTCAGTTCTCAAATTGCTTAATTTTCGCTTAAAATACGTTTTTCTATTACATACCTACTCGGAATTGATTTTTTGGCATTTGTTCCGAAACAGCCGGCTCACAACAAAAATGTTGACAATGAATGTTAATCAACTCCTTTCTCGTCTAAATCAATAGGTCAGAGACACTATATGTATTTGGCCCTACGGTTTTACAATCTCTTACCTCCGGAAGTCAGATCCAAGCCCGCTTTGAAGAGTTTTAAGGCATCTGTAGAGGAATACATGCGTGGCAAGACTCGGGAGGAGTTTCGGACTCTTATCGGTTTTCTTTGATTCTGTGAATCATATTCGGATTTTTTTTTCTTTTTTTTTCTTTATATGCTCAAGTCATTTCAGTCTTAGTCTTTTTCGTTGTGTATTATGTGGTGAATTTTTTTTTTTGTTGTTTTTTATTAAGGTGTATTAGAAGCCAGATGTGCTGGTACTGCGGCCTGGTAAATATGTTAAGCTCACGGACAATCTTTATAAAGATTTTGTGAGTTAGACATGTTTATTTTGCTGATTAATTTAACATTGTTATTGTACCTAGTAAATTTTGTTGTTAACCGTTTTGAGGGCTTTATGTAATATGTAGTATTGTTATAATTGTTTTATTTTGGCAAAATAAACGTTATTATTATTATTATTATTATTCTAACAAATAAAACAGAGTTAATTTCAAATTCAACAAAATGACAGAAAAAAGTGAAAATGAAACAAAATATCAACAAATAAGTAGAGTACTAATTATTAAATTAAATTTTAATATCTAAACACAAAGTAAACTAAGATCAAATAAAATATTTATAAATATTGACACAATGTCCAAGACTTGATTGATATGGTATCGACCTATCTACATATTGAGAGGTCCTTTAACAAATTTTTGCTATTTTGTAAAATAAGAAAGTTATTTGATAAGATAAATTTGGTTGATTTTCAAAACTCTGTATAATAAAAGAATAACTTTAAAGATGTGCGTGCTATTAGATATTTTTTTATTTAATTTGGCAAAAATAGTTACACCGATATTACTACGTTTAGATCTGATATTCACAATTTGAATATTAGATTTAGAAATCATTTGTCACCTCCAAGCCACAGAACTGTCTTTGAGCGATCGTTTTCATATTAAATTTACGATATCTAAAATAACATGCCCAATAACTTGGAAATATCTGAATACTGGCACATTCAAGAAAAAACTTCGCTATCGATTGTTGAATCCACATTAATTATTTAGCTATTACTCGTTGATAATAATAATAATAATAATCTATTTACATTCAAAAAAGGTATACACTGATTAAATTACAGAACTGCATACGAATATAAATAAGCCTCTCGCAAAAGTTCCAAAGAACTAGCACGCGAGCGACTCATTTGACTCATCAACAGCAGTGTTATGTGTAACGTTGATCGTTAAATGTTTTTGTTTGTTTATGTTTTTTCTTTTTTATATTCTTATGTTATGTTATTCATATTTTGGCCATTCAATATCACAATCTTTTGATATAATCGAATCTCCAGACTTTTCTCGCAATAATTCAACTATTGCATTTGCTGTGTGGCACGTAGCCCCGTCTTGCTGGAACCAAATGTTGTCAAGATCAACTTCTTCCAAAATTAGCCATAAAAACTTGGTTATCATCGATTTATACTGCTCTCCATTTACAGTAACGGTGTTAACAGCATCATTTCGAAAGAAGTTCGGACCGATGATTCCACCAGACGAAAAACCACACCAAACTGTCAATTTAGGTGAATGTAATGGTTTTTAATGAATAATTTGTGGATTTTCTTGGCACCAGAATCGACAGTTTTGTTTATTTACCGCATCACTCAGATGAAAGTGTGCCTCATCAGAGAAGATGATTTTCTTAAAAAAATCTTTATCGTTTTCAAGTTGTTCCAAGGCAAAATCAGCAAATTCACGACGTTTACGGTGGTCCAATGGCTTCAGTTCTTCAGTTAGAACAATTTTATATGGATGCACACCCAAATCCTCTCTCAAAATCGGCCAGGTTGGGCTCTGAGCCAGTCCCAATTGTTGAGAACGTTTTGGAATCGACAAATTGCGGTCTTCAGCAACAGTTGCCTGAACGGCAGCAATTTTGCATTACTTCGGGCGCTTCTTTGTCTTATTGGCACTTCAACATTATGTAAAGAAAATGTACGCTCAAAATTTTCAACAATTCGACGAATAGCGAGCCCACTTGAACGATTATTACGACCATAAAATGGCAAAAGCGCACGAAAAGTTGCAATTGGGGAACGATTATTTTGATAATATAACTGAATCATTTTTAAACGTTGTTCTTGCGTATATCTCTCCATGATGAAATTGTAAACACTACTGAATACAATGACAAACAAATGACAGATCATGACATATTACAAATAGCCGCAACGTCGCTTCAAAATCATATCATCCCTATTGGAAAACATTATAGTTCTGTTACTGCATTATCTGGAATTGTAGTGTTTTTCTTTTGAACTGCAAATAAACTGATTATTATTATTAGACTAACTAGGAAGTTTTATATTATATATTGCTGTGAAATGCCCATGAATTTGGAGAAAAAAGATATTGCTTCCCCTAAATTTCTTCGTCTTCTTAATTAAATTCATTATTACTTTGTAAAACATTTTTCCAACCATATCAGAATGAATTTAATTACAGAAGAAATTTAGTGGAAGCGACAATATCTTTATTCTCCAAATATCCCGTTTTTGTTTTCCCGTCAATAACAAATTATAATATTTTATAAACATGTTTCACATAATAATATAATAAGCATTTCTGTAGTATCATATTCGTAGTGTACTAGCTATCCACTTAACGTTCCTGTTTGAGTATAAAGAATAGAAAAAAGAAAAACCCATATTCCATTTTCCGGGCATGGTGAAATGCCAATTTGCATGTATAATGCGGCTTTTGCTTTGATCTACGCTCTGCCAATACGTCATTCATCAATCAAGAAAATCGATGTCTTGTTTTGTAGCAAAGTCATAAATATGGAAATTAGACCCCATTTCGAATATGGGCAAGCTTCAGAACAATGAGGGCGATGTTGAAAATATAAACTATTATTAAAGACGTCTAAATAGCCTTAGGTGGTTTCATGTGAAAATCACGTATTGTAGGTATATCATCTAAAATATCAAGATGAATTTAAAATAATAACCATTCAAGCCTTATTTTTATCTTACTTACAATACGCGTTGTCTTGTAACTTATCCTCCACATAGAGCTACAGAAAATACATGCAAAAGCTCTAGCAAAAACACTTGTGACAAACTCATACCTTATCAATCAATATTCATAATTCAAGCGGTTTGCAAGATTTACTTCTATGAACAAGCTAATGTCATCTTATACATTTGCTGCAAAGTATGTCTAGATTTTTTGTCTTTGTATTTCTATACAAACCAAGAAACAATATTCAAATCCTGCCATTACCCGGCTTTCTAGGTTATCAAGGTGCCATATGGTTGTGGCGACCGGCAGGTTATTTAGTGATTTACCACTATATCGCCAGTGAACGAAACAGCAGCCTGGTGGATGCCTGATGTGTGACAGAAATGCCAAGCTTTTTCTGTTCGTTAGCTTTGTATACAAATCAAGACATTAAATTGTGCCTATATTATTTACAAGATAATTCGTTATGATGAGAGGTGTCACTGATTTTTATTTTTGCAAATTAAATTGATATAAATAAATAGGATGTAATTTAATTATTAAAACTGATTATTTTTAATCACTTCCGTAACACATCCTCTCCTGAGGATCCTAACATTGTTAGCGAAACGCTTGGTGAAGTGGTAAAACGTGTTTTAGTTTAGTGTTCTACATCAAAGGTTCTACTCATAGATTATATTCCGTAAGAGATGATTCTAAAGTAAGTGAAAGAATCCCCAGATCGGCAAATTTGTTGTTATGTTAATATGTTGTTATAAAGAAACAATAAATCTGGATAAATGCTTCGCAAATTTTAGCTTAGCATCTTCTATCGGGTACAATAAATGCTGATCATGTTTCGAAACATGAGGCACTTTTTTGTGATACATTTTTTTTATGAAATTGATATTTTAGAAAACTATGAATAAATGATATTGAATTAAAAGTTTACTAGCAATGTCACCGAGTTAATTACTCGATATACATGTACGACGTCGAAATGTGGAAGTAATACAGCTGCCAACTCCTTCGCTAACTAATAATTTGAAAGCTACCAGCTACACTTAAGTAACGAGATAAAACTTTGAGTAAATTTAGGTCTATAAAATTGGATAAGTTACTGGGACAGATACAAAAAGCTTAGGAACTTTGCCGTTGCAGCTGTTCTTCAAAAAAAAATTTGCCTATTTACAGTTTCTGGAACGTGGTAATTTATTCCTAAGAAATTAGAATCACTCTTCAAGAAGCTATGGAAGAGAAACAAGCTAAGAACTATGAATTTGAAGAAGAAGCTGAAGTTGCTGCGAAAAAAGCGAACGACCTGAGAAGAACTATTACTAGCTGGATAAATTTGTCAAGAATTAAAGCCACTATTGAAAAGAAAGAAGGCGAAGACGAGTAGCAAAACTATGAAGTTGAAGAAAGCGTGGAAGGAGAAAAATATATTATGTGGATGTAACAAAAATTCTTCAGGAATTGGAAGATACCATTAAAAAAGCTACAAAGAAGAAAAAGGAATAATATTCAAATCATATTCCTTTACCTGGTTAACGGTGAATTAGAAGAAGACGTGAAGGAGGGAGTTATTCATAAAGAATGAATGTTGTCGTAAGCACAATTCGATATAAAAATACTAAAGATTCTATCAAACAGAAAAAAGGTGAAGACGGGCTCGAAATTTATGAATTTGAAGAAGACTTGAAAGATAATTTGTTGAGGTGCAATAAAGGTCGAAGGAAGAATTATATGGATGATGCAATTGATGATAAAGAAGATGAACTAGACTACTATAAAAACGTGAAACGAGTAATTATTGAGCAGAACCAAAGGACTGATGAAGATAAAATATTCTAAGTTAGATGAAAAAATAAAACTATATGGTTAAATCTAAGAGCGTGTACACCTGTGATGCAACTGTTTCATTTAAGCGTCGTGTTCGAGGAGGATTCCTAGTAGCAAACCAACACACATATCGAAATTTGTTGTAAAATATTAATGTTCTAGACAAAATGGCTGGAAATTTGATAAAAAATGAAGTAAAACATTTATTTGAAAGAAATCGCTTCAACATAAGTAGTTGACACTGTATAATATAAATATAGAAACATGAAATAAACTAATATTGTATATATATTTGGTTAGAATACCTCACAGGCAATCGGGAGATGTGGGTTCGAATCGCATTTGCGACACGAAATTGTTTTTTCAGTTCATATACAATAATAGTATACTTTATGTTTCTATAATTATATAACATTTATGCAGTCTAAGGCAATTGGGCATCTGGATGCCTTGATAATAATTTGCTACATACACTGTGTCCTTTAGTAAATAATATCAGTGTCTTCATTTTATCAAAAATGTAGAGCTTTTTCGTTTATATACAAGAATGCTTAAGAGTAGTATTCAAGTTATATGAATTACTTGGCCAAAGGCCTTTCTATTATCTTACAAATTCGTATAAAAAAACTAAAATTGCAGCTACGGATTAATGAGAAAGAATTGCTGCATTATTTTGAAGGATACTTTAGTTTCAATGTTCATTTGTAATTCTGGAGTTGGAACTAAACCCTTAATGGATAAAAATTTGGCGTTCACATAAATCTCATTTAAATATAGGTGAATTCAAACTTAATAGTTGAGGTAATCAGTTCCTACAGATGTCAAAAAGACAGTTCAGAATTAAGAATTAATTACTATAAATGTTTTTTATTATCGAGAATCTTGTGCCATATATATAAGAATTTCAATATAACCAGTCTAACAATGTAATAGTGGGTAAAACAGTATTTTAAAGAAAGTGCTTTCGTCTCTTTAAATATGGTAATAGCACAGCCACTACTATAGCTTAAAGTGAAAAGGAAAAAATCACATTATCATAAAAAAGGTTATGTGTATGTGCTACAGGTGTGGCTGAATAAATAATATTACATTGTTAGAGGGTGAATTTCAGGTTAGTGGAAAGTGATCGATTATTATTACGCTTTCCGTGCATCTAGTTTTCTTTACTAAGAATCTTTTGCATTAACAGTGTTTTTGCCAAGGGGCGTGAAAAATATATGTTAATGTTAGTATCTAATCGGCATTTTGAATATTGGAAAAGTTTAAATCCGATTTCCAGTACGTATTTCACAAACTGAAATATCTTTAAGACCTATTATAAAAAAAGCAGCTTTTGGAAATGTATTTATTACTAAGGCCAATACTATTTTTTGTGGGGCTATGTTAAGGCTCATCTCTGTAGGGACAAGCCGCAACGGTTGACTCACTGGAAGCTAATATTGAAGAATTTATTCGTGAGATACCGGCCGATATGTTGGAGAGAGTATGCCAAAATTGGACCCAGCGTAAGAACCATTTGAGGCGTAGCCGCGGTCAGCATTTACATGAAATCATCTTTAAATATTAAATTATATATATCGTTTTATCCACTCAAAGAAAGATTTACATACATTTCTCTAAATGTTATGGTTTTTTTTAATCAAATCCGAAAGTTCTTAAAAAAATCATGTACATGTATCTCTAAAGATATAAGGAACATATAATTTTCAAGAATGAGCAAATACATCCTTTGTGGCGTTTACTTTTTTATTAATTGTCCGTTCGGTCTAATAGATAGAACCACTCCCTCAACGGTTCGCCAAATACTACCCCCCGTCAACCACCCTTCCAAATAACCTCGCCATTCAAGGCAGCCTTTAAAGATCCGGGAGCACCTGCCACTCAGAAGCCGCTACGTAGGGAGAATGAACAAGGACCAGTGACTACGAACCAAACAAACCAACTCAAAGGAAACATGACAACAAACACACAAAATAAGTAAGTACCTATAACTTACAGAACAACGCTATATGATGGACTGTATACTAACGGTTTTTTTTCAATCTCTTACAGGACAGATGATCGCCTGTTTCAGCTTAGAGATGTTCAAGCTATCCAAAACAAAGTTCTGACCCAACAGTTACAACAAAACCATAGTATGAATCTGACTAATACCCTCATTACCGAATAAGGCACATCCGCGCCGTCAACCTCAAGAAAGACTAGTAGAAGCACACTCCATACTCAAAATTCCAAGACGAGGGCTATAACAAAATAAGTAAGTACTTTCTATACAGATATCAATAGAACTGAACATTATAGGTGTCTGATAATAAAGCAACATAGAATAGGGAACAACCATGTGCAGGTCAGGATTTAACATATTCCTTGCTAGTAACGAACAACATATGGTCAGACAACTTGACGTACAGGAAAATGACTAATTACACAGATTTCGTCAGTGTTGCATAATCCTGCGTACGGACACACAAGTTGCGGTAAGCTTATTTCAATATAATAAACAAAATTAGTTAATCGATGATATTGTAATCATTCATTTATTTTCAGGCACCTTTGCCCGATGGTCAAGAAAACAAAAGGGTCGCCAGAAAGAACATTTAAAAAATTAACACTTATCATGTATGAAATACCATGAATAGGAATAATCGGGGCCCAAATTTGTGCCCTGAGGTACACCAGATCATTTTTATTAGTAAATTATTATGACGAATATTGTCGAATGTTTTGGAAAAGTCTAAGAAGAGACAACCACTTGTTCCCTCTTGTTTAAATGACAACCCGACGGGTCGCATAAATATAACTTAACGATTTATTAGTAAGCTTTGACATCGTTAGCTTACAAATCTTTTTGTTGATAAAACACTTAGCATAGTTCGAAACTTGTTGGAAATTGAGCTAAGACTAAACAAGTTATCGACCAAGTTAATGGTAAATGTGCTATAAAGGCAGCACATTTTTAACTGAATGATCATTTCTATAATCAAGATTTCGGAATGGCTGTGGGCTCACCTTTGCCTACAATTTACCTACATTTACCAACATTTATGGAAGACCTTGAGGCAAATATTATGCCATCTGAACTCCTAAAACCTCAAATTTGGTGGAGATACGTCGATGATAAATATTCGAGATTTGGCCACATAATCAAAATGAAATAGAAACAATTTTAACATCTATAAACTCTCAAATTGCTTTTTCGTGGATATTTTAGTAGAAATAGAACAGCAAGACAACATTAGGGGAAGAAAAAATTAGATTTTTTTTCACTCACGTTATTAATCCAAAAGGATAATTGTGATTGATTAATATTTATAATTTTAAATAATGGCGAAATGCCCAAATAATGAGCTTTATATAAGTGTATTTTTTTACATTGATTTTCTTATAATATTGATTGCTACCGCTATAACAGTGCCAATGATTACCGTCGATATTGAAAGATCCTTTAGTGTTGAAAAGATAAAAACAAAAAAAATATTTCAGAAGAGCACAACCCACCCATATAAGCTTAACAAAAAATGACACAGAGAAGATTTGCCAAACACCTAATGTCTGTCCAGATTATCGCTGAGAACTCAACAGTCCTTACCAAATTACATTTGACATTAGAGAAAATTGAATGGATCGACCTTTCCCACAAACAAACGTAACGAAGTAAACAGAAACACACAGAACGTAATATTGGAAATTCCCAGCTGGAATAAGATAATGTTAGATGTAGTGTAAACTGACATGCAAAATTAACTGGTAAAACAACTATTTTTTTCACGCAGGCAGAATTTTATTATTTTTTTTTGTGACAAGTTATACGCACTTTTATTCATATCGTTCTTGAGTGGTGATTTAATATAATCCTGGACAAAAAAAAACTGAACAAAAAAACTTTATACTTGAATTAAAAGTCAATCGCCACAATCTTCATACACTATAAAAAGTCGGGGGAAATTTACACTATGATTACAACTATACAGATGTAAAAGTGCAGTAAAAATTCACATTCAATCTGTGAAATTGCATTAAAAATACATCATAATGTATCTTTACATATTATATATTACAGATAAAAATGCGTTCCACATATAATATACCTCCAAATAATCGAGAAAAAATGGAATGAAATAAAAAAACATACAGACATTCCTCTCCCTGAATTTAAAAAGGCAATAGAGTTTACCTTATCCACCACTTATTTTCAATTTGAAAACGAACTTTACAAACAGGTTGATGGTGTTGCTATGGGTGCTTGCATATCGAGCGTTGTAGCGCAAATTGTGATGGAGGATTTAGAGAGCACTGTTATCCAGTCACTCCACTCCAGGCTGGTGTTCTTTTTCAGATACGTGGATGATTGTATTGCTTTGATCCCCGAGCAAGACATCAATAACACACTAAACGTATTCAATTCCTATCATCCAAAATTGCAATTCACAATAGAAGTTGAAAACAACAACCAAATAAATTTTCTCCATACCACTCTTATTAGAACAAATAATAAAATTCGAACGATGTGGTACACCAAACCGACTTGGTCTCAAAGATATGTAAACTATAACTCTTGCCATTCGTTTCGCCATAAAAAAAGTGTTGTTATTGGACTTGCTGACAGAGCAATCAAGTTAGCAGATCCCGAATATCGAGAAGAGGCAATTACTAAAGCAAAAAATGCACTTATAAAAAATTCTTATCCACAAAATTTAATACAAAAAATTTAAAAAAAAAGAATTCACAAATTCTACAACGAGAGTCCCAATAGCAATCTATTTGCAAACAGTAATAATAATTATGTGTCGCTCCCTTATGTTAAAGGATTATCAGAAAGTTTAAAAAATAAATTAAAAAAACATAACATCACTGTCTGCCACAAAAATAATAATACTCTAAAATCAAAAGTATACAGTAAACTCAAATCTAAAACTCCAAAAATTAAAAATACCCATGTTGTGTATGAAATACCTTGTAAAGGTTGCGAAGGAGTATACATTGGCCAAACAAAACAATATCTCGAGAAGCGTCTTGCAAATCATAGGAATCCCAACACCGGTAAAACAGCTCTTAAAAAACACATTGAATCTTATAACCATGAATTTCATTTTGAGGCCACTTCAATTTTAGTAAATGAGGCCAATAACAAAAAGAGGGAAATGCTGGAGATGATTCACATAAAAAAGAATGAACATAGTATCAATGACAGAACAGACATTCAATTCCTAAGTCAGATATATAATAACATCATATAAAACTATAAATAATAATAAAAATTGCTGAACACCCCTCGTTTTCTATGTATCAACAAAAAAAATTTTTAATCATTTCATCACACATTGGTTTTGCCATTTAAAATTTTGTTCAGATCCTACCAAAAATTTATTGTCAGATTGTAGAACAAGGTCGTGTATACGTACTTAAAAACAAAAATGTAATAATAAAGAAAAGGAAAAAGAAATGTTTGTGAATTGGAAAAAAAAAGTAATGTAATTTTTTGTATTTGTTTGTGTTAACGTAATGAGTAATGATTTATACATCTATGTAATTACATGTATTGTTATATTTTTAAGTGTTTTATGTTACTGATTGCAGACTAAAGAATTTCAGACTTTCTTGAAAAAGACTAGCCGAGTTGTTAGAAAAAAAAATGACATGAAACCATTTCAAAAATAGTTTCAAAAAAAAATATTCTTTTTTTAAATTTGTGAACCTCATCCCAAGAAAAGGAAAAAAAAAAGAATATACCTATGGGTCTGTAAATTCACAGCTAATTTGCATTTTGCTGTGAATTTAAAGTAAATTTCAAGCGATATCACATCGAGGGCTACTGTAATCTTTGATTGCTCTTTCGAGACTAATAATTTTAGTAAAATTAAAATTAATTCCTTTTTTCAAATTTCACATCCTGAAAACGTAACTTTTTGATTTAAACTTTCTATGGTACCGAATCTCTGTACTAGCTGTTCTGTTGTTTCAGAAAATTAGCAAAATAAAAATGGTCCTATTCAAAATTTAGGAAAAGGAAATGCGACCAAAAGAAGTTTGTATTTGTAAAGGAAGCAGAAAATGTTCTTCTGCATTACCAGGTAGCTACAATTAAATAAACTGGGGTATTTATATAATTAACGAAATGTTTTATGGTTTAGTATCTGAAAAATGAGTTTGAATGGATCAAAGCTTGTTTAGGAAAAAGACGGTACACAAATCACCGACGCGACGATGGTGTTTTGTTAGTGCTCAATGAAGAAAGTTTTATTTAGAGTCAGTTTTGTCGGAGAATTATTATATTTATTTTTTTTCAATGTCTAAAGTCAAGAAAGCTAGTAGGTATATAGATTTAGAAGACCTAATAGATATTATAATTATGTATGTTTGTCGTTTCATTTCTACAGGGTGTTTCTCAACTGAGTACAAATAGGTCAAAATTATATTTATTTTCCTATAAACATGTTTTTAATTATTGGTAGATAAGTACCGGTTTTTTACTTTAAATTGATAAGTTAGCAACTTATTGGCAAATTGATATTCGCGACTATACATGGTGCTTTTTAAGTTGATACTTCTTTTTGAACTACAGAAGACGTTAACATAAACAACATTTTCAAATAAATTTTTTCCAAAATTTGAAAAATAAGCGAGTTACATTCATATTTAAGTTATTACAAAACACAACATAAATTTTAAAACCAATACGGTTCTATTTGGCACATTTTGTAATAAATGAATATAACTTATTTTTCAGATTTTTAAAAGAAGTTATTTGAAAATGTTATTTATTTTAATATCTTCATCAATTTAGGAATCACCCTGTATAAGCATGCGTACTACTAAATAATCAAACGGTGGCTTGTGTAAAAGTACACGAGAAGTTGCAGGAATATTACAATGACCGTTGGCGAACATTTTCTAGTAAAATGATTAGCCGATGTCAATTCATAAAAACTGTAAATGGCGTTTTCCAAAAATCGTGCTGTGGTTTTAAAACAAAAACGTAATTACACAACACAATCACATTTTATGGTGTAATGTTAAAGTTTTTTTACAGACATATTAATGGAAAAGCATATGTTCACACGCATACGTAACTAGACAACGAAATAGTCTCGAATTTTACAGAATTTTTTGTACATATGTTGTACACATTGTACATGTTTCGGAGCACCGGTCTCCGTCTTCAGTGGTTTGTAAATGACATAAAACTATTCTTCATTGTGTATTTAAATTATGTTAATTTCATTACGTGGAATTTTTTATTTTTATTATTAAGTTTTTACGTCAAGATAAAAATACATGTTTTAAAATTATTTAGATTGAGATTACCAAGTTTTAAAATTGTTAGACTGAAATCAGATTATTCATAATTTGAGTTTTATTCATTAAAAGCATTTAATTTGAAAAGAAAGACTAATTTTCCACACCATAAAGACATTCAGGTTATAAATAAATTTATGTAAGTAAATATAATAAATACAAAATAATTTTGTGCCATAGTGGACAAGATTGCTTAGTTTATGTCATACTATTTTTCCTAAATTTTAATTTTTATCCTATAAACAAAGCTTTACTATAGATTCGTATTTCCACCCAATCTTACTCTCAAAGAATCAAGAAAATCCTATGCTGACAGCAAAAAAAAACAGTATTAATATGAAAGCAAAACCTGTCCAACGACCCATGCATCTCTCCTATTGTAACCATATATGAGGATTTTCATTTATTTTCTCACACATAGCTACATATAGCGACAGAGTCTCGATAACGTTGACTATGTACACCCTTCCGGATGGCGGCAACTAAAAGGCCCTTCTATGGTTGGCCGGCTACAAGTTATTCTTCGGCTCATCGACGATGTGTCAACTTTTCACTATACAACGTCTTTATTCTCCTTTTTAGACACCTTTTTCGATTAGTTGATAGCAATAAGGCAAACGTTGACTGAGTGAGCTTTAGAAAAAGGAATTTCAGTTTAGGCTGATATATTTTTGATAAGGGTTAATTTAGTTTAGAGAAAATATCCCAAAAAAATATTTTACTTTTTTATTCCTCTATAACTGTCTATAATAGTTGACATCTTTAGAAAGCATTTGTTGTAATATTTCAAATCAAAATAATGTCATAATTCTGATGTAAAAAAATATTATTTAAATGAATACTACGTCAACTCGACAACTAAATTCAGTATAATTGTAAAATTCAAATGATGTTTCGGGAAGCTAACCTCCCATCATCAGTGGTTATTTCTTTTCATTGTGTGTAATTATACCATAAACTCGGAGGTGCTAAAATAAAAAGGACCTCGGTGTGACTGTTGATTGTATGTTGACATTTAATCAACATATACACAACATCATAACCCAGATTGCTCTAGGTACACTTGGAGTTGTGTTCACAAGTACCAGTGGTTCGAAAGATCCAGACTGCCTTATTAGATTGTATCATGCACTTGCCCGATCTTAGTTGGAGTATGCATTAGTCATTTGGGCTCCAATATATCTAGTTCATACTAATGAACTGGAGAATGTTCAACGCAAATTTTTAAAACATTTGGCATTTAGGGTGGATGAACGTTTTCCTGAGCGTGGCATTGATCACTCGCTTCTCTTGAACAGATTCCATTTTACATCTTTGAAATCTTGTAGAATAGTAGAATGTCCCTATTTGCTGTAGAGCATTGATATTATACTGTCACACCCGGTATATTGTAATAAAAATATTGCATCCGGTCGAACTAAGTATTTTTCGCTGCTTAATAATTTATAAAAGTTCATGACTCTAACATCGGTATTGTATCTACGAAATAGACCAAATTTGCTGATTCACATTTTCCCACACAAGCGCCAGGAATTGACAATTTGTTGTGTCGACGATGACGATTATTACGTAAATATTGTAATTGATATTTTTTTGAGGCTTGTCCTTTTTCATTGAATTGATTTTCTTATATTTTAAGTAATTAATTTAATAAATAATAGTTAGTAAAATATATTTGACTATTCTTTTTTATTATTTACAGACCGTGATTTGTTTCCGAGGGAGAACCATTAAGATACTCCTTATGTGAGCGTGATGAACGTGTGCGATTCTCGACTAGCTCTGCAAGCCAAACGAGTAAATTATTGAAACCAAAACAATTCAATCAATAAATATCAACCCCTTTTCTATTTTCTATATTCTATATTTCTTTTATCAAACTTCGAATACTTTTGTGACATAGCGGAAGCTCTACCTAATTTTCTAATTCTTCTTGTGAGAATACAATGTAAGATCCCCATATTTATTCAGAAACCCTTAAAGACGAGAGTAGGGCACCGATAACAATGGCCTCGAGTTTGTCAAATGAATACAAATTTTATGAAAGCGTTAGTTATTTTGATGTAAAGTTGATTACGTTTAAGAAAATGTTTTGTGTTCTTATTGATATGTGATTATGAATTTATTGTTATTGGCCTTATAATTGGGTGTACTCCTGTTAGGCCAATAAAGCAATATCTATTTATTTATAAGTATTTGAGGTGCACTAAGATCCCAGAGACTAGTACGAAGCTGAAATCATATAATTATAATGTTCAATAAAGTTTAGTTTGCTATCAAAGAAAATCCCCAAATCTTTAATGCGATCACAAACGACCAATGGAGAATTGTGAGTGAAATACAAATAAGTTTTAATCTGCAAAACTGCAAAACATTTTTCGACATTCAAATAAAGATGGTTGCGAACACGCAACTCATACATTTTGTGTAGGTCTCCCTGAATAATAAAGCAATTATGCGTACTATCAATGGCCGAGTATATCTTAAAGCATAAAATACCAGTGAAGTCACTGGAAATATCATCAATGAAGCACAAAAACACTCCTGAAGTCACTAAAATATTGACAGATCTGAACCCTCTATACTCAACATAATGATAAGGACCATTTAAATATGAACCCAAAAGAAGAAGCAAGCCATTGGGTAGACCAAATCGACACAATTTATCCATCAAGACACCACGATCAGGTTTGTCAAAGGCATTGGAAAGTCAGTATAGACAACATCTACCTGACCTCCATTTTCAATTTGTTCACTCAGGACCTGTGTTAAAACTAATAAATTGGTAGATATAGAACGACTCTGGAAGAAACCTGCTGCATAGTTGAAATTTGTCGTCTAACATGACACATTATAATATCATGAAGCAAGAACTTAAACACCTTCGTAAGTATACGTTATAAAAATTGCAAGATATCACTCACTAGTGCATGGTTGGCTTCAGAATGTTCATATTTAGAAAGCTAAATGATTAACCATCTCTAATTAAGGTAAATATTAAGTGTATCAAATATTTTCAATTCAAATATATCTTACCCATTTGTTTAAATTCAACTTTAAACTCCAAACTTCACACTCACCTGAAACAGAAAGAAAACAAATCTTTTTAAATTCTACAATAATTTAACAAACTCTCTTAAAGGCAAGAGTATAACATTTTAGTTCATTAATCTTTCTTGGACAACTGGTAATTTAACAGCAGTTTAAATGCAAACTTTAAATTCGACAGCTGAGATTAGTCAGACTTCAGTTGTAGTACGTCTGCACGTGTGGGCAAAATATTTCTGACACTTTAATTACTTTCCAATTACTTTGAAGAATAAAAACTGCAAAGATATTTTTCGATCAATAGAAAGTTGGCCATACAGCCACTTTGGAAAAATTATTTACCGTTTGAACCGATTTTCAGATGTAATGAAAAAAGCGCTAATAATAAAAGCTCGTGATTTGGATGCCAAGGTGATGCTGAGTGTTAAAAATGAAGCATTTGTATAGAATAGCTAGCTAGCTAGCTCTCTATGCAGGATCGTATTCAACAAAACAATTTTACGAATAATTGGAAGATATTAAGAGATATGAATGCGTATGGCAAAAAGAGACCAAATATACCACAACATGTGTCGGAGGATCTTGACAAAATAATTGTGAACATCCCAATGGGGCAATCTGCTGCCGACACCCAATATTTTTAGTCCTCAAACCGTAATCCAAAAGCAAATAGTTTCGACTCTAAAATGGTACAGATAGAAGATAGAGCCAAAGCCTTAGACTCAATTAAAAGTGGAGTAGTCGGACATGATGGATATGCTACGTTGTAGCTGTCCCTATTTACGACCTGTGAGCATTTTGTCTACGATGAGGAAGACTCTTGAAAGAATTCTCGGTGACCAGGTGAGGGAATACGTGAAGGAACATAGCCTATTGCCCAAAATTCAATCTGGCTTCAGATCTGATTATACTTGTTGTACTGCCTTGCTCAATGTCACAGACCATCTATTTACGGCTACTGATCAAGGTAAAATTACGGGTTTAGTACTGTTGGATTACAGTAAAGCATTTGATAGGCTTGATCACAGTTTATTGATTGCTATTCTGAGGTATATTGGTTTCAGCACTCTATTCACCGTCCTAATTAAAAACTATTGGACTGAGTGTAGTCAGATGGTTTCCCATAGACGAAAGCTGTCGCACATAGAAAAATTGATGAGTGGCATTGCGCAGGGCTCTATTTTGCCCCCAATTTTGTTTCCTTTATATACGTCTCAGGTTACCAAATATACCAAATGCGGTTGAGGAAAGTATTGACAGGATTACGTAGGACATTTCAGATATTGTAAAAGCATCTCAATCTCATGGCCTAGAAATAAATCCAACTAAGTCTGAACTTTTGCTGTTTGGTAATAAAACCCATAAAGAGCGCTATAAGGACTGAACTGTGATGATTGAGAATGTCGCTTTAAAGAGCACTGACTCTACAAAAACCTGGGAATCGTACTGGATACCGTATCGAAGTTTACGAAGCATGTTAGCCTTTGCATAAGGAGCACTTTTACTAATTTAAAATCAAAATACGATAGCAGAAGATGACTTAACTGGCAAACAAAAAAACTTTTTGCGACAGTTTAGTACGACTAATTTTAATCATGGCGATGTTATATATGGTCCTTGTTCAACTAAAATTGATGCGAACAGGATTCAGTTGATGCAGAATTCATGCACACGGTTTGTATGTGGTATTCGTAAGGGTGAAGAAGGCATTAGCGCTAAGATTAAGGAAATCGGCTGGTTAAGAATGAAACAACGTCGGATCTTTCATTCACTAATTTTGTTTAATAAAATCATTAGAAGAGAAAAGCCGGAATACTTATATGAACGATTGAAGTTCCTAAGATCTGTGCATGATGTCAATATTCGACATAAAACTGTCATTACGCCACCGCACCGCTACACTCAACATCAATGTTTGAGCGGTTATTTGCCTATACGGCTTGGTTTAAGGTAACATATAAATTTAAGTTAAGTTGGGAAGCAGTGCTTCAACTTAGCCTTGTGTAAAATGGGTTTTTGATAATAAAGTCTTATTATTAAATCCGTTACATTTAAGCAAGTGTAAAACCTTTTTTGTCTGTATTTCGAGAGCATATTTATAATGCTACGCATCTTCTAGAATATTTTCTGACGTTTACCGGGTGTACATTATTCTTCTCTGAGAAACCTGGAATTCCCTGGGCAACTGGAGATTTTACGATCGTAATTCTTGGTAACTCGCAATAATAATAATAATAATTGCAATCCCAATTCCTTCCGAAACTTCATGATTTTAAGGTTTTTCTTCAGCATATTATAGGATTGCAAGAAATATTATTGTTAGTGGCCATCGCCTCTCTGCCTACTATTTCGGGAAACGTTATATGAACGTGACAATTCGTCCACAGTAGTCACTTTGGACTTGCTTGTAAATATTATAAAATGTTATCACTACGAGCTTTTTTTTCTCTACTATTTCAAGATCAATATATGGGTTTAGCTGAAACGTATATCAATTTTTTGGAAGATAACCATTATGTTTTCTTGAAAACCAAAGATGTTGGAACATTCCTTACGTTAGAAAGTTTGGAGATATTTAGGTTTTGTTTTTTTCTAAGCGTACCAACAGCATGATAACGACTGAACCAAATGAAAATATTTCTAGCAATTCCTTGGATCATTTTGTTAAACTTTTAATTGATAAAACACTTTTTTAATTTCTAAGGATAGAGTCCTATAGGTCATTACCGAATTGCGTGGTTTTATCTTTTATCGCTTTAATCATCTCCAAAGTTTTCGGCACGAAATTCTGAAACACCCCGCATCGATCTGAAGAACTCTACATCAGCTCTTGCTACTCAAAGTTCTATTAAATAACACAGATCGAAATCAAAGTTCCGTTTTTAATTTATATTTCCCAGTTGAAATTATTGTTTCTGCAAATAAAAATGAAGCGCAATGCACAATAGAAAACTCATTTACCATAACTAATGATCCTCAAGTTTTCTGTTACAGAGTTTCAACAATAAGAATTTAGAAGAAAAAAACTTATGAATAGCAAACACGTAATATGGTATATAATTTAAATATTGTAAACAAAGCTACTCAAAGATCCATTAGCGCATGCTACCACAATATAAGTCTTGATTTCTTTTATTAAAGCATGAAAATATAAATGAAAGGAACGAAAAAAGTATTTCGGTAATAATAACTTGAACAAAAGAAAAGAAACTTCAATAAGAAAGAACTCTTAGAAATACATTGTTTTCAAGACAGAAAAATGACCAGACTTCTTTTTAGGTATATCATCTCTATAAGAATTATTGTTGCAACGAATGGAACGAAAGCTATTCATTACAATAATAGACTGGATGATGTTATTGCCAAAGATTAATCTACACAATAGATAGTCAGCCCAATGCATTAAAATCAGAACATCTCTAAGTATGCCTGCCACTACGTGGCGTAGACTAGCGTGTAAAGCATAGAGCAGTATTGTCACAGCCAGAAACCGTTTTGTAGTTTATTAATATCAAAAACAAAACGCAACGTATAACAATTATTTAGATCATTTGTAACAGATATGCACCGGCAATGCTGTATTGTCAGAGAGAGAAATTGATGAAATTCTGTATTAATCTGGAGGGGATACGCAGGGAGGGTAGAAAAAAAAACAAGCGAATGTGGTGTGTGTCGTGCTGTTGCCAATTCGTCGGTAAAAGAAACACACAGGGTGATTTATTACAAGTACAGTATTGAAATAAAAGCCTAATCTCTATGAATTAAATTTAATATAATAATATTTAATCCATGTCATACATGTTTCAAGACTAGACCAGTCCCATGATCAGTGGCGAACAATCGTTAAATGAAAAGCTTTTAGATAGAAACATACTTTTGACTAAATATTTCACGTAGACAATGTGGCAAAGATGTAACAAGATTGTTGTAGATCTTATAATACCTATAATAAAAAAATTATCAGTGCTACCTATATTATATTAGGTATACCTATTATAATAGTCTGTCTCTTCATCAGGTATAAGTTCCACTTTATCGGTTTAGGTACTTAAATTTTACTTCTTTTTAATGTTTCTTCGGGTAAATAATAAGTTCGGTAGGAATAGGGCTTTGGGTATGAAACAAAAAAGATAGAAAATAGAAATTTGATATAGGGGTAGTTCTAAGCATTTACAAGTTTGTGACGTGTAGCGATTTTCGATGCCGCCCCCGGAGGTATACATGAGGGCGGCGCAATGCCGTTTTAAATATCTCGTTTCGCTTTCTTGGAAAATAAAAAATTATAACTGATAACTGAAACTTAGTACTTAATACGTGGGCGTAAGAGGTAAGCTCACTTCACAGGTCTCTATTAATGAAAGAAAGTTAACATTTTGAGCATCTGCGTAAAATTAAATGTATCCGTTTGGTGGGTAGTTTTGATTACAATAAGTCGGTGCCAAGCCCAAGCCCGAAACAAAATAAATCTATATTTACCTACTACCTATTTGGCTTGGTACCGACTATTATGTGCATTGTTGTCTTTTGAATGATATTTGTATTTTGTTATTTTTCGTATTTTTTATTAGTTCTTTTGACAGCTCTGGTGTCATCAATACACCTGTATCCCGAATTGCACCAAATTGTGATGCTATTGAACAAGCATATAATCCTAAATATAATATTCTTTTTGAACTACCTGTATCTCGAAAACCAAGCCGTAGCGGACCCATGTACATATGAAATTTGTATCTTAAAATTAGTCAAAGAATCACCCTTTAAAGTTTGTACAAGTACTTACGCAACACCCTGTATACATAGATACTTTGATTTGCAATTTGCAAATCTGTCAAACTAGGTAATGCTGTTTTTTTTTATTTACTTTCAAATATGGTGTTATGTAATTGTATTCAAATTAAATGTTTGGGGATGATATTTACGAGTTTTATTTTTTTATATAGAGAAACTGTTATTCAGTTTTTAAGGATCAATCTGAGGCAGACGATTGTACTTGTTAAAACATGAAAAAAGTTATTGTCGTGATACTTTTAACACCCTGTTGGTGGGTTTTTAAAGCTTTTTACGAAACGTGTTAACAATACAATCTACATAAATCGTTAGTTTTTTAAAGTTTTATGATCATTGCACAAAAACCAATATTAGGGAGACTGTAATTTTTTTTTCAATTCGGCGTTGCAGAATTTGAACCTAATTGTGATAATTGTGTTATTTTACTAGTATAGATATTTTTGAGTAAATTAATTCGGTTATAATCGATGAGTAGAATCTTTGGAGTAAAATACATTTCACAAAAACCCTGAACCATATTTTTCAATAGATTTAAATTTTCATTAAAAACAGATTAAAAATTCTAATTTTTTACATCCTGCATTTCGAAACCGTATTTTTTTAAATAATTATTGTCATGCTGGAAATTTCAAACCTTATTTACTTCAGCAACTTGTAAAAAGCACAGCCTTTTTAATATTAACATTTCTTAAAATCGATATTACGCGATAACGATGACTTTCTATCAATATCACAGAAGGATACATTTATTACGTATATAATTTGTTAGATTTTACATCTCCGAATTGAAACACACGCAAAAAATGTGCATAAAAAAGTTAGGGTAGCATTTCACGCCTGTATGCCCCTTTAATTTACCCGCCTCTGAGATTTATTTTTTCATAATGTTAACGACAAGTTGAATCTGCTGTTTGAGTTTGATCCTTAAAACTGAATCAGGTAATAACCGGAAGTCCTATCTATAGCGCCAAATTTCGTTAATTTAAATATAACTTTTTGATGCATCCTTATATCCGAAATTTAAAATTAAATGACTAAAATAATATTATTTTAGTCATTTAAAATTATTGTCTAAAACATTTAATAAACCAGCCCTGTATATTTATACTATTATAGTAATTTCTTTTATTTTCGTCCATACACATTAATCTTTGCGTAGATAGGTATACGTATACCATATAATTTTAAACAAAAAACACTGCTGCACAGTAGTACATATATGATACCTATAATATAAAAACAAACTCCCACCTCGTAGGGGAAAGTATACTCGTCCTTGTCTAACATTGCCCATATGATTATTTTATTTCAACACAATACATATAACGCCATCTACAATTTCCATGGTTGCATGTTTTTCTAATAGATGTAGCTCGTGTCGAGACAGTTTCAATTTTTGTTTTATTTCCCATATACGCTGACTATCTATTGTGTAGATTAATCTTTGTTATTACAATGGAATGCACAAATTAGCATTTCTTCTAGAGGAGTTTTTACAGAATTTTATTAAGAACAATTCAAAAACTCCCTGTTCCAATATAGTCTTAACCAAACTACATATTTCACTAGGTGGCCAGTTTTATAGGACCGGCTGAAAATCCTAAGAGATGCCGCCACGTTGCTAAGTTTATGTCAGATTGATACAGTTGAGTCTAGTTTGAAAAAGAGTAAGATTTGATTTTTATTTTAATTACTATTATAATGTTTAAAAAAAAGGACACTTAATAATAATTCCACAAGCGACACTCCTGTATGCGCTGTTAAATGCATCTAGTATATATTGAGGATCTTCTTCTGTATCAGCTAGGACAATATGGTCATCCGCGTGTTGAAGCTGAATGACAGATGTGAATATGATCTTCGTCACACCTTGCAGTCTACGAAGGTTGAAGAGTCCGTCGCCATCCAATCTGTAGACGATTCCCTCCGGCAGTTCATCCTTATATATCTTTTTGTTGAAACATATTGATTGTCCGTTCCCATAAACATCGAAAACAAAATCGGTGCAATGACACAAATATTTTTAAAAAGTTGCAACGGCTTGCATGTTTAGTAATAACACGGGCAATGCGATCTTGCCCCACAGCAGCGATGGAAACGTTGCTGCATCTGATACCTTTGCCTGTCCTAGTAAAAAAAGAGGCAGCAATTAGCGCTCTGAAAGTGGCACAGGTAAAGGAATATAAATCTGGCGATCTAGAGAGAATCATGGAAATCCTGAATCTAATACCTTTGGATTCAGGAAGAAAACCGTCGTACGCTTTGACACACAAACATGATTTTGAAATCCCATTTGAAGTGGTCATTGGAGACCGACAAAATGGCTTAATGGAGAACCACGGTTCCCAGAAAACACATCCGTCTGGTATACGCACGGTCAAAAGGAATAGAATACGGGCCTAATTGCAGGCTCTCTCAATTTCTCGGAAAAAGTCCCACTATATTCCAAGCAGAGCTCAACGCTATTAACCGTCGTGCTAAAGAATGCCTGCAGAGAGGCATCCCGGAAAGGCAGAATATTATATCAGACAGTCAAGCTGCATTAAAAGCACCTTCACGTCAAAGCTGGCATGGAAATTCAAACAGACCCTAAAGCAACTGGCAGCTCAGGGGAAAAAGATTACTCTGACATGGGTGCCAGGACATGAAGGCATAGACGGGAACGAAGCGGCGGACCAACTTGTAAAAGAGGGTGCAATAACGCTCCGTTCTGCGGTCCGGAACCCACTCTGGCTTTTCAAAAAGCCATATGATGGAAGAATTTCGGAGATGGGAAAAGGAACAACTTAAGTCGTACTGGAGAAACACTGCATACATTAAGAAATTTTTGTCTTGGGTCTGCTTCCGTAAACTCTGGCACTTGCACCTGAGTTTGTCTTTGAGCCATCAGTAAACCAGCAATAGTGCGCACTTTGTAACTCCCCCCAAGCAGGACCCATTGATCTCTTCTGGGGAACAGAGTTTTATAAGGCAGATCATAGTTTATTGCTGGAGGCATTACATCTGCCGTTGATAACTGCTGCTTTCATATTATCGTGAAGGAGTTGAAGTATCCGGATGAATTTCTGGGGACATCCGTTGAGCTTCAATATCCTCCACAGAGTCTTACGGTTAACGGAGTCGAACGCCTTGACAAGGTTTATTTCTTTACCACTGTTGGGTCTAAAACCACATTGTGCTTCCGGCAAGCACCATCCCTAAAGGGGGAGAAGACGATTGGACCAAATTCTTGCAAGACCTTTTCCGGCGATAATATAGAGAAAATTGAGGCATCTCGCATTTCAGCAGGCACGGTTTCGGTATCCCATATTTTGGTTATTAGAACAGTATCACAGGTCCTCCTTTAAGAAGCTCAGGAGATATGCCAGCCGCTCTGTAGTCAATCTCACTTCAAACTTTTGCTTCCATAAATGTCACTAAGTCTGTATCACATAGCTCCAATACAGAAACTGACTCAAGTTGAGATATCCCAGCAATAAAGTCGCATTTTACATGTCCAATAAAACAAACATGCCTGGAATTTTCTTCTGAAACTATTGGCATACCTTGGCCGATATGGCGCAAAGATTATTAGCTCTAATAACATGTATGGATGGTTGGAATAATCCAACGACGTTTCATATCCCCGCAGAAAAAATCGACACCTGTCAACTCCCATGAGTGACCAACCACTGCACAGGATCTTGAACCTACATATATCCTCTTCCAATAATACGCCTCCAATAACTCGATAACATCGCGGAATAACGCGATGAAATTTGTTAGAATGCTCTGCCGTCCAACATATCAATCATGGTTCTTGACAAATTCTTTGTACCAAAAATGTACATTATCGCTCAGTATGGTTTTACAGGGAAATTCAGGATCGCAACCGAATATAATATGTGCCCATTAATTATTGCAGTTCTGATGTTACGGGTGCTTTTATGGCTTGAATTCATATGTTGACATCTGAAAGCAATATTTTACGCAAAATTCCTTTGTGTTTGTTCATTATCGTTCTTCGGATCGTATAGTATTTGATACAGGTTGCTCTTGTGTCACGCTTTCACGGATAGTAGCGATTATTTCTTGCACTTCATGATGATAAAAATATGAAGTGATAATAGTGTCAATTGTTCACAAGAGAATGCCAATTTGGATAATGAATTTACAAACTTTGCTGCGTTGGAGTATTGGAACGTCAAAACAATTTGACAGAAAAAAGTTACCGCATCACAGAAGAAACTTTAACGGTCTCTAATCTATAAGGGATGAGATATTGGAATCAGCCCCCTATTCAAATGCATTTTCGGGTTAATAGTTTTAACGAAATGTCACTGTCAATATCATGATTATCATGTGAGATTATATCAAATCAACCAGAATCCAAAACGGCAACAATAATGTATACCAACAAATGAAACCAATAATTCTAACTGCATCGTGAAAATGAAATATAAATTATATCCTGCAAGAATTCATTTTGAGCAAAACCACATAAAAGCAGAGGCACATTTACGAGAAATGACGACCACAGGAAGTTGTCTAAAAGAGAGCAGTGATAGATTGCTGACGCATTACACAATAGTTGATGAACTGTATTCATTTTGTTTTCCAACCAGTAAAAGCTTTTGGATATACTTTGTTGCTCTTCTGGAAACGTATCACATTTCTAGTGCGAACACTGGGAGCTATAAGGTAGCTACGTTGCAATATTGAGGAAAATATTTTAAATTTTATAGTGTAATGTGTCTTGTGACACATCGTTTTAAGCAGACTAATGTTTTATTCGTATATCAAAAATAAATTAAATTGTTTATTCTGTCTGAGATAAAGGCATGAAAAGTATAGTTACTAACAAAAAATGAGGAATAGCAAAAACGTACTACTGATTTTTATTTTCTAAAGCACCCCAAGCGACTTTTTCCAAGGGTTTCAGGAAATGTCTCCTTTGGACAAATGATGATGTTATTTTTTTTAAATTGTTTTAAGTTCTAGTTTGCACGTACTTATTTGGTAGATGACGAAAAAACATCAAAAATATAATTATTGGACGCTAAAAATTATGTTAAAAAATTGCCTACTTGGGTTGTTTCTGTTATAAAACAGAACCCTTGAAAAGGAAAAACTTTTATTAAAAGAAATATTGCAAAACTCTCAACCTACCTTATCCTCTTTTGTTATTTTTTAAAAAGTCATTTATTTAATTTGCATTTTCCATTATTTAAAGTTTGTACATTGTCATAATAAACAGTAATTAAGTTTTATTTGATTCACTTCGTTTCATTTCTAGTTAGCTTTTAAACTGTTGTGTTCCTTAAATAAACCCGGCCGCTTGCTAGTAGGATTGTAGCCTTTTAAATGGCTTCCGTCTGAAAGCATGACACTAGGACGGACCCAGGGACCTATCGAAAACTAGCCAAGCGAGTCCTGCTAGATTAATGATCCTAGAAAACATTTTTGAATAAAATTAGAATACAGCTCGTGTAATATATTTTTGATTTTTGGTCTAGAATTTGAGCAAATGACGAAAAGCATAGTAAATCTTCTTTTCTTTAATATACTTCATATTTCAACTTTTTATATGAATGACCTACATACTTTTAAGCTTGGTTTCTCGAACGTCTCAAACAGACTGATTTCAATATGGGTACAATGTACTCATATGACACTTAATGAGCATTTGGCAGGAAAAAGTATCAAAATTAATGAAATAAGTTATTAAAACAAGCAGGTGAGGAAAGTGAAGTAATCTGAATGCTATTGGCACTTTTGCCAATTTCACAGACAGAATAGCAACCTTAAGAAAGGTTTGTGACAAACGAATCGCTGCTGGATTTGTTAAAAGACCTGAAGATTAATTGCTTTTCATTCTTATTTATAATCCAGTTACAAAAAATTAATTCAGAACAGGTAAACATCCAGATTGCAGTTGAACATATCCAAAAAGCAATTGGCAATATTTGAGTAGACTTCTAAACCTCTGGCAGATATCCTACATGTGACCACAGGAATTTTAGTGACTAAACCAATGATATCAACTATTAACGCCTCCGTTCACAAAATGATCAATTGATTTGGATTACTTACAAATAATAATTTTTTCTATAAACAAAGTAGAATATCCAAATTAAGTCATCTTTGCTCACAGTGAAAGCACAAGTAGTGTGACTGAATGAGCTTAAAACCAAAGCACATAGAGAAGTTGTAGGTATAATAATATGACAAAAGAGCAAACAGAACACACGACCATAATGTGGAGTTTCTGTATGTTTTGGAAGCTGCCAGTTGTTATAGCCGTAATATGTGTAGCGCAGCGTCTCAGTTGCACATTCCTTTTGTGAAGCCATTAGCTTTGGCGAACGGTAACTCTATTAACCCATTTAAACTAACATTTCCTATGTTTGAGCAAAGAGTGGTCGTTTAAATTGGATCACGGCATACATCTAAATATATAGGACTGGGTATTAATTAATGTTTTGTATAAGACTGTACCTAATTATTTAAAACGGTTTTAGATTTTCATTCCTCGCTCGTTAAATCCACTTGAGAAAACAGGATTTTTTTGTTG
The DNA here is from genome assembly GCA_911728435.2 of Apoderus coryli. Classification (NCBI taxonomy): domain Eukaryota; kingdom Metazoa; phylum Arthropoda; class Insecta; order Coleoptera; family Attelabidae; genus Apoderus; species Apoderus coryli. Next base: position 12,132,710 of record OU452209.1, on the reverse strand, counting down.
AGAGTACAGCAAGCCGAAAACTTTTTTTAGTGCTCAGTTGCGCTTTAGTGGTTGGTGCTATGTCTGGCTTTCGTTCACCAATATTTGGCTTCCAGCGGTTTCAGATAAATGGACGTTTTAGGGATGAAACAGCGCTCTTTATTATTTTTGCCAAAGTATACGCATAATTGCTTTCGTATATTGCTAGTAGGCAACAATAAAAACTTTGTTTTTGCGATGGATGTAGGTATAACTTGAATACCACGAAGCTCTTTGGAGGATGTTAAAGCTCAACGAATGTGCCCAGAAATTCATCGGGATACTTCGATTGCTGTTTCACGATAATATGAAAGTAGCAGTTCTTTTCAATAACAACTGGTCTAAAACAGGTTGTGTGATTAAACCTACCTTGTTTTTGATGTTTGTGGGAACGGTCATTTAACTTGTTAAGGATTATCTGCGGGGTAGAATAGAGATCGTCTACAGATTTGATCGCGGCGAACTCTTCAACCTTCGTAGCCTCCAAACTGGGACGGGGATCGTATCCACACCAGTCATTGAACTTCACTACGAGGATGGCAATGTTGCCCTAACTGATACAGAAGACGATCTACAATATATACTAAAGGTATTTCACATCATATACAAGAGTATCGCGCTTGATCTGAATATAAAGAAAACACTAATTCTCTACCAGCCTGCACCAAACACTGTGACTGTCCCACAACATATTCGAGTTAACGGAGACAGACTTCATAACATCGAGAGATTCTCTGAACTTGGCAGCATTCTCGCAATTATCGACGATATTTTCATTTGAAACAACTAGCCTTCAAGCGGTGATTGGATGGATGGACTGGCCACGTAATCCGCATGCCAACGGAATGCCTACCAAAAATAATCCTTTATTCAGGAAATCAGGAAGGACAGCAAAAAAGGTACAAAAATGTTCTCAAGACCAACATGAAGAAGTGTGGCTTAGATGTGAAGAACAACTGGGATCAGATTGCTAACGATCGACCAAATCGTACCATTTACGAGGATCATCATGAAGAGCAGCGTCGACGACATGAGGATATGAAAAGAGAACTTCAAACTCGTTAGCGAGTGAAACTGATGATGGAGGACAATATAAGAAATATCAAAGAAAATAATATGACATGGTTTACAGAAGATACCTCCAAGGCCAAGTAGAAGAATCCGGTTCTGGATTGAAGTATCAGAACTCATCAACTATCCTAGCATCTTGCAGGCATATATTTACTCACATGTAAAGTAAGGCCCAATGATCCCTGATGAAGACATAGCGCACCACACAACTATCGAGGAGTGAAGAGGTTGATGCAGTTGTCTATGATTCACATCACTCCAATACCTAATGTGCTGTTGCGACGTAACCGAACCAATGAAGTGGGCTTCCATGCACAGATTGTTTAAAATGTTCTCGTTTCCACAGATCTAAAAATTCTTCACAAAACTGTCTTCGCCTCGCATAATCCGTTTCTGTAATTCGGATTTTGTACGAATGAAGGTGTAGGTCATTGAGTCATCTAACAGTTCTTTTGGAAATCCCAAATATAATGCTATACCGACGAGGACTTCTTGTAATCGCAACTTTTACGCGCTCGATGTTTGCGGGCGTTTTTGATCTCTCTGTCGTTGACGAAGTTTCCTCAAAGTTTTCAACCTACTCATTGATAAATACTAAATAATATCCAACGAAAAAACAATGTTTATTAGGCCCTACTTCAAATTAAAAAAATACGTCTTTTTTCGTGTATTGTTAAGCGACCAAGACGAACGCGTGTTTCTGTTTTGATGTCTTTAACAAACCCAGTTTCCCCAAATTTTTTCATTACTCTTCTCACAGTGGCTTCACTTGGATCATGCAGATAGCCCATAATTATATTTACTTGCACTTTGCTTTTAATGTCAAAACATATCACTACAATTGGCGTAATTGAAAACCAGCGTTCTTATTGAAATATCCTGTATCAACAATTAATTTTATTGAACTATACTGTATATTCTTGGAGGACAAAATAATTGGTGGAAAACAAATGAGCAAAAGAGACACTTAATGTGAATTGCATCAACGCGTTAACTATATAGCATCATCATCATTGCTCTGATTGCTTCAATAAAATAAATGCATTCAGTATTACCCAGGCATAGCCGCAATTTCCCCGAAGCAAGATAATGTAGCGCCGCTCTCTCGTGTGATTAAAGCACACAATTATCGTTTTTATTCTTTAATTTTCTACCGACTGTTTAGTTACATGAAAGCGCACTGTTGCGTCCTACTATTTTATTTTAATTGTTCTTGTCGGGTAAACAGAGAAATGGAAGAAAAAAACTAAATAAAAATGGGAGAAATACTGACAGAGTTCTGAATAGATTGCTGGCGACAACGATGTGCACGACAGGTCCAGATTAAAGCAGCCGGCGAAAAAAACCTCTAATTTGATTTTTTTCGGTTCATATTGCAGCAACCATAATATGACGCAGAATAAAAAAAGCTGTGAAATATTTGTAGAAAACAGGCTTCTGTTCTAGACGCCTCTAGTTGTTATTTTGTCCATTTAATCTGTTGCGATTGTAAAATATTAAAAAAAAAATATTTAACTGAGCCAGAGACATAGGGTGTCCCACATCCACTCGCAACTTCTTCGTTGAGGTTCCTCAACGACTAACAAATTATGGGGAAAAAAGCTCGGCTGTCCCATGCCAGAACACAGTAACTGCTGGAAATTGGAATTGCGGTAAATCCGAATTTACTAAAATTGAATGGCCTTTCAAAGCTATTGACAGAAACAGTTTGAAATTTGGCACGATTAAATAGCAGTATCTTACGTTTTAATTTTGCTGTTGTGACGTTGCTAAATCTTACCTTAATTCTGTCCCAGATAAGTATCCTTAAAAGTAAAGCAGTTTTAGAAAAAAAAATTTTTTTGCGATTTTAGTTTTTATTTATTTCTGACATTATTTTTACAGATAAAAATTAAAAGCACTTCCACATTGTTACTTTTTGAGGAGAAAAAGATAGCGTTTACAAATTTTCACGACAACGTTCAAATTGGATTTTTTATTTTTAAATTTAAAGCCGTTTTCAATTCAAAAATAGTATATCACACTTAATGGTTTCAACAATATTTCAGTATTTTAGCTGTTATTTAAACTTATTCAAGAAAAATCGCCATAATTTGGCATTTAACTGACTGAAAAATAAGTGGCAAACTATGGCGATTTTTCTTGAAGAAGTTTAAATAACAACTAAAAACACTGAAAATTTGTTTAAACCGTTAGGTGGGATACACCACCTATTTTTGAATTAAAATTGACTTTAAATTTAACAATAAAAAATCCAGGGCCGTATTTAAAAAAAACAAAGTTGATAACGGTTTTTCGAAAACGAAACGGCGTAGTGACAATTTGTAAACGCTCCTCAAAAACTAATAATGACGAAATACTTTTCATTTGTTTGTATCTGTAAAAATAATGGTGTGTTTTAAGTTGTTTATAATTATTTCTGTTGCAATGTTTTTTCAATATACAATTGTTTTTGATATTTTGTTAACTCCATACTCATTACCTTGTTTGATTTCAAGTGCCGGTAACTCGGTAGCGAGTAAGTTTAGAGATAGAAAGTTATTCTAAAGTTAGTTTCAAATATACGGTGTTTCATTTAAAAAATCTCTGCCCAACTTTATCCTGGTTTCGTTCAAGATTAGAGTGAATAAGGGCTTACACATTTTACACAACAATATACAACTTCTGTATACTATTTTACGTTATTCTATCAGTCCGAGCTGGATCGCATATTAATAATATTCGTGTAAGTGAGATTGTGAAAGTGAAGCGGGGAAGTGAGTTGTTCCCAATCACATATATAGGACCTTTCATGTACTCAATCAAAAAACTATTTACGAATACAATATTGAAATCTGTTTCAAAACCAATAATACATTAGGCAAACTAAACGATAATATCAAAACTCCCATCCCATGGCTCAAAAAATGAGGTGTATACAGTCTCCATTGTGGTACCGCAAATTGTAATACTATATACATAGGCCAAACTGGTAGAAATTTTGAAACAAGAATTAAAGAACATATAAAAATTATTGAAAAATCCACACAAGATAACACAGATGGCATTAACAGCAACTCGTCGTTTGCCAACCCCATAGTCAACAACCGCCACTCATACACTATCGATTCCAATGCCAAAATGCTCCATTCATGTCCAAAAAGCACCTTATTAAATGTCCTCGAAGCCCTAGAAATTAACCTATACAGTAAAAACAATGACTACACGTGCGCCAACGATCAGCTTGACTTTGATTGCATCCCTTTCTTCAATTCATTAACGTTTAATAATAAAAACCCACCATAATAAATCCTTTACCCCTCCTCCCTAAACCTTAATTTGCATAACCCTACCCCTTGTTCCACTATAAACAAGACATCATACTATTACAAACAAACAAAATATAACATCTAAACTTCATTAATTAAACCACGGTCAACACAACACAGACATGATATCAATCTTTAGAGTCTCGTCCAGAAGCACCTCACACTCAGATCACACCAACAGCTCACTTCGCCCCTTCACTTTCACAATCTCACTTACACGAATATCATTAATATGCGATACAGCTCGGACTGATCGAATAACGTAAAATAGTATACAGAATAAAATGCCAACTTTTATAGTTATAGTTAACCTCGAATAACCTAAAATTTCACATTGTAAAGTCCACGCAACTCATAATAATTGGTTCACAACTACTATCTTAAATAATATTTCCTCATATTAATTATCAATCGTAATGATAAATAATAAGAAAAAAGCCCACAACATCATTGTATAACAATAATTACTTTTAAATAATTATAAGAATCTTGTTATTTGTATGAAAAATAGTTTTTCACAAATTGGTAAGTTTGCTAAACCATATATTCAACCATTACTCTTACCAATATGATTTTTCCCTTCTTCTAGATTGTATATCTATTTGCTATAACCTTTGTTCGACCAATGTAATGGAATATTTTTGTAACTAACATGTCACTGATGATGAGATCTGGTGGCCTCGAAACATGTCTGACTGTCCTTTAATATTGTGAATACATATACGAATGTTTTGTGGAGCAGACTTAGTTTTATTTGAGTATAAATGGACTATTTTTCCAAATTATTCTTATTATTATTTATTTCTGTAAAAATTATTTAATCTCATACAAGAAAGTACAACTGGTATAATAATACTCTTGTGCATGCTGGAGGACAACCGGTATAAATCAGAACCAATCGAACTGCCTCCATAAAAGAGTGGTGACCGAGTCTGAGCGAGATAGACAAAATATTTCGTTCGTAGTGGTTTTACTTACTGTCTTCCTATAGGTATTTATATTTACGATGACCATTATTCGGCAGGTAGTTGTATTTACAATATTGTCTATTTATGGTTCTACAAAGGATTTAAATGAACACCAAATAGTACAATTTAGTTGGATTAAGTGGTAGGTAAGTGACACTACTTTGTCATAAAATACCTTTACCTAGAAGCACATCCCAAATCTTATAATTATCTCAGGCAAGGGATTATTTAACGTCTATAAAAACTATAAATGGGGTAGGTTTAGAAGAAAAAATATCAGAACCAGTTGTGCCTTACACCAGTGAAATAATTTCTGCAATGTCTAAACCAGTCGAGAAAACGAAACGGAACGAAGTTGGCGATAAGACGTGGTTCAAAAAGCGGGCGTATTTCCGGGAGCCCGTCCTTGAATCAGTTCCGCGGACTAGACGACCGCGTATGATGTCACCAATGTATCGCGCACATGAATTGGAGAAGAGGAAAGACAAAGGACACTTTTGTGAGATATGTCTTTTCGAAGAGGAGTGTGTTCGCCTATATGGTGAGAAATATCGGTATAAGCAGTGATGATGTGATCAGCACCATCGTGGATTAGGCCTACTGGGGATACCACAATAAAAAAAACGCGCCAAATACTCTACCTCAGTGGTGGTGTGGAAATGAGTATAGAGTTTCCATACACATGGAAGATAAGTTTGCTTGAGTGTTTATTCGAAAATCTTGAAAGCGGATCATGTAAATGGCAACACAAATGTAAAATGGTAAAATTGGTAGTGTGCGAGATATTTTTACAGTTCGTTGTCATATAAATAATAATGTTAGCAGTAGTAATTTGAACAGTATTTTTTCTGATTTAAAAAAAAAAACCAAAATATGAATATTATATGTTGATAGGTGTTGTTATACCTACTTTATATCTTTCGTATTACTTTAAATAATTAAGATTTAAAACATACCGGGTGTTCCACCAGGAAGGTATTCGATCGATTATGGAGAAACTACACTGTGGAATAATCTGAAAATCTGGTGTGGTACTTAGGTCGACGGAACCAATTTGGCTAAAATGTTTTTAAGGATCTAGCACTTCCGGTTATACCGGAAATGGGTGTCAACTTCCTTATTTCAAATACGACCTTATATAAATTATTTTTTTTTTGGATTCTCCTTGTAATTCTAAATATATTTCATACATAATATGTTATACCTATCGCCAGGCGTTTTCGAAATATTTGAAATTTTATGTCAAAAATTACGTTTTCAGAATAAAGAATAATAACAATTTTTTATTATATGGAAGCTTTAATAATTTAATTTGTTAGAATATCCTAGGAGATATAGACCTACTTTAGCAGCCTACATAATCGATCGAATCCTTTCCCGGTGGGACACCCGGTATAAAATAATGTTTTACATGCGAGGCAGCACATTACCTACGTAACATTTTGGTGATTTATTATACGTGACACTGAAATTTATTAGAGTTCACATAAATTTGTTTTCAAAATAATTTCACGACAGATAATGACAAATTCGTTTCGTTTCGCTCCTATTATAGGAGCTCGTCAGAACACGATGGCAGAAAGAAGCAAGGAGCCCTTAATATACTTTTTTTTTCATATAAATATAAGTTTTACCTTTATTTTGAAAAAGACGTCATTTTTGTTAGTTAGGTAATTAAAAACTAAATATACGCCATAAAAAATTCTAAGTTCACATCCTTATTTTCTACATAAACATTTTTTACCTATCAGTAAAATGGCTATACGCATCTAACAAAAATAACAACACATTCTAAATACATAATTAGAATATAGCGCTGTCTTATAAATTTTTAAACAAAAGTAAAAGATTTTCTTTTAACCTTTTAATCGAACACTCAGTAAATTCATTGCATTGTAACTTTTGTTTATTGTCAGTACAAAAGTCTCAAAATAATTTGTCAATTTTAAATAAGTTTTTCCCTGTGAATTTTTTCAAATTTTACATTCTAATTTTTATTAGTGTTCTAAATGCAAAATCTCGAGTGGTGTGGCTGCCTGATGAGTATAAACGAGTACGAAATATGCGCATTTTTAAAACAACAAACTTCAATAGTATTTTTATAAGTGTTAAAAACTTTATTAACATGTGATAACATAAATTATATATTTTTTGATTGCAGTTAATTTGATACGAGAAAGCTAAATACAGTTTTCATTTTAGGAATTATTTAGAAAACTTGTGTTTGTAATTCAATATCAGTGGTGATATTAGCCAGTGGAGTAGTTGTTTTGCCTTGTTCTCTAACTTAATACATATTTTCAATAGCAGGGACAGAATGGTCTCACATTGAAAAATTCTAAATTCACTTTTCGACAGAAAACAGATTTTTGAGATGTACCCAATATCTAGTAATATTTATTTGGTATTAGACTGAGACTGTTATGTTATGTATATTTCAGAATTTATCACACCACGTAAATAAGTTTATTTTTGCTTTAGTTCTAAGATTTTATAAAATAAGGAAATCTTCTTTGCTATAATACTGACCTTCAAAAAAGGCAGAAAAAAAAATTCTTATCTTTATGTAGGTATCCCATTTAACTATATACTAAAATAGCATTTTCTATTTTAGAATATTTTAATTTAGAACTAATGTTTGCTGTTGTGATTTTGAACAAATTAAATATTTTAGCTTTCGAATACAATTTCATATTCAAACTAACTTATTTGATATTTATTTATTTTTTCTTTGGGTTTCAGGTTCTTGACAACATTTTTTTTTTATTAATTTTTAGAGAAAAGTTACATTTCACTTGTCTAACTTTCTAACTATTCTAACTACGTTTCGGCGATGGTTTATCACCTTCTTCAGGTCATTCTATAGAAAATTACAAACATTATAATATATACATTCAAACATTGCATAAACCTGATTTACCTATTAGTTTTTTACAGTTTATTAAAATTTAAAATATAAATTAAACATTCTAAAAATTACATTATATACAATATTTTTTGTAACATAAAAATACCTAGGTATATTTCGCAGGACATCACGTTTACAAATACAATACAGTTCAAAATTTTTTGCTAATATACGTTTATAGATTCCCTCAAATTGTCTTAGACCAAAATAACTGCTGTACTAAGTATTTAGAGTTTTTTTATATTTATTTATTTTTTTAATTGAAATTGATAAATGTGGTGGTATATCGATCTACTATATAAAAGCAAAATATCGAATGGTGTAGCTGCCTGGTAAATGTAAAGGAGTACAAAATATGCGCATATAGTAGTTTCTACTTGATATCACACGAGTTGCTAAGAACTTGGGACTATTTATTTTACTATATTATTTGGATGATATCCTGCGGTTTACAGAACATATCTCTAAATGTATAAAAAAATCATACGAAGCTCTAAAACTCCTGTATCCTCATAGAAGCGTTTTATCCCAAGAATTAAAACTTAGATTGACGGATTCCCTAGTTCTTAGCAGCTTTACCTACTGTGATATTATCTATGGACCATGTCTATTGAAAGTTGATCAGCTTCGCATCCAAAGAGTTCAAAAATCATGTTTGAGATATGTTTATGGTATCAAAAAATTTGAATGCGTAAGCCCTAAATTGGTAGCTGCTAGGTGGTTACCCATGGAGGCGAGAAGGCAATTGCATGCTGCTGTCTTGTACCACTCTGTTTTGATTCACAAGCATCCTCCTTACTTAATTAATAAAATAACGTTTAGATCGGATGTACACAACCAAAATCTTAGATATAGGGGTTTTTTATCCCCTCCATTACATAGAAGAGTCCTAATTAAACGGTCTTTTACCTATAACGTTTTTAGGCTATTGAATAAGATTCCCACCTCTTTCAAATGTTTAAAATTAACTACATTTAAACGTCATATGAAACAATTGTTAATAAATCATGGTCAACTTATTTAATTTTTTCTTATTGATTTCTTCTTAACAATATAACTTTTTTTTGTATTATTATTATTATGAGACATACACAGAAAAAAAAAACTTGGTTTATCCAAATAAAAAATATTATTTAGAGGTGAATTTGCTAGTTTTCGCAAAATTTTTGTTAAAGTAGTAAATGTAGTTATCAAGTATGAGTAGCTACATTATCTAAAAACGACAATTTTTCCTACTAAGCTGATATCTTCTCATCTAAACGAGACTTGTATGTGCATTAGTTAAATAAGATTTCAAATTTGAACCTATATAAAATTTTATTTGCGCTAAATGAGTTCGGTATTCTGCTTGAATTAGGTATTGTACACCTACAGATTTCCATACGTACCCACTTAGGTGTAGCTATTATTATTAAGAAAATACTTAATGAGGTAATTAGGTAGGTACCTATACGTACCTAACTATTCTCAAAAATCGTTTTATGAAACCCACAACTAAATTAGTTCTAATAGGAACATATACCTACCTACCTATAAATTTTATTTATCTGCTTTAGTATATTAATGGACCTAGGTATGTGCATTATAATATTTAAGTATAAATAAGATTTTAACAACTAAGTACATAGCTAAAATAGGCACTGATTTAATTAAATCTGTGTAATAGTTATTTTACCTAATACTTCTCATTTACGAAATTTCTATCCTCCAAAATATCGAATTATTTTATCTGGTAGAGATAGGAACCTATAGTTGTCTACATAAGTCGTCATTCTATTCCAGCCAACGGTTATTCCCCGTTCTACCTAATGTGTTTGTCCCCGCTGCTAGTCGACGTACCTAAAACCCTTTGTAGAGCGGATGCCGACAACAACATCTTCTATGTGTACCGCCTTGTAACTAGCGCGTCTCGCTTGGTGTAAAGGGAGGGGGTTTCATTTTGGTATTTTTTGATTAGAGTCTTGGCGTCGCTCCAACTAGGCTTTAGTTATTTTGCGTTTTGTGTTCTAATCTGAAGATATTTCAATTTCAAAATTTGATCTATTGATAGTATATACCTAGGTATTGATCTCCCAATTTCTACAAGTGGTGAGGACGGACTATACAGATACAGTAACAGATATTAACCAATGTGCATCCAACATAATTAAGTGTAGTGATTAGTTTGGCGTGTTGAGTTTTGTTAAATATATATTATTAATATCTATGGAGGAAACAAAAGAAATATTAATTAGCTGGAATCTGGGGGAGCTCGTTGACACTTTTCTCGGTAAGTAAATTATTATTGTTTAATTATTTATTTTTATAATTTTACGACCAATGCAAACAATGTTATTTCATGGCAATAGCGAATATTATAACTTTTGGCAATAGATACCTATCTACAGACGTATTATTTAGTGGTTACTTAATCATAATTTAAAATACTTTTTCTAATTTAATCATTTTTAATATGGTGGAGGCAAAATTCCTTATCATTTACAGCAACTAAACAATAGTTTAGATGGGTTCACGATAATATATATTTGCCAGGGACGGATTAATTTTTAGCAAATTAATGCAGTTTTTGAAAAGAAGTTACATAAATATTTTAGCTAGGTATGACTTTTTTCTTTCTTTTGTAAAGGTAGGTATGTATTGATTTGTTTACCATTTTACCAATGTCTGTGAATTAGGAGTTGTGGATTGGAATTGTCTTATCATTCCTCGTACGTACCGGTAGAATCTGTTATTTTACTTAGTTTCCTCATAAGGAATCTAAAGTTTCTTTGATATTTTTTTTTTGTTTCAGCGTCATTGTTTTTCGGAAAAACTCGATTTTTTTTTAAATAACCAATACATTTTAGGTTTATTTGTCCTCAAATTAGATAACTACCTAGTACCTAGTTAGTAGATCTTGAAATGTATAATATTTATAGTAGAAAATGAATTAGGTATAAACTATATTTTACAAGGCCGTATTTTTTTTTAAGAAAATGCATTTTTTTTGCGATTTTAGTTTTTATTGATTTCTGACATTATTTTTACTGATATAAAAAACTTAAAAGCTCTCATTGTTACTTTTTTATGAGAAAAATATAGCGTTTACAAATTTTCATTACGACGTTTCGTTTTTGAAAAACCATCAACCTCGATTTTTTAAATACGGCCCTCGATTTTTTATTGTTAAATTTAAAGCCATTTTCAAAACAAAAATAGATGTAACGGAATGGTTTCAACAAGTTTTCAGTATTTTTAGCTGTTATTTAAACTTCAAGAAAAATCGCCATAGTTTGGCACTTATTTTGCGTAAAAGAAAGAAAGGCGTTTCTTTAATAATTTCAAAAAGCACAAAAATTTTAACTAAATTTAAAAAACTGCGTACAGAATAAAATGTCTGACAGAAATAAATTGGCAAATAATAATAAATAATTTTGATTAACGTCGAAAGAATTTTATTGCAAAAATTACTAATTAGGTATATACTCTGCATTCAGTCAGTTAAGTCCCAAACTATGGCGATTTTTCTTGAATAAGTTTAAATATCAACTAAAAATATTGAAAAGTTGTTTAAACCACCTATTTTTGAATTGAAAATGGCTTTAAATTTAACAATAGAAAATCAAGGGCCGTATTTAAAAAATCGAAGTTGATGGTTTTTCGAAAACGAAACGTCGAGTCTCCTCAAAAAGCAACAATGAGAAAGTGCTTTTCATTTTTTTATATATCTGTAAAAATAATGTCTGAAATCAATAAAAACTAATATCGCAAAAAATTGATTTTTAAGAAATTCTCGAAAACTGCTAAATTTACTTTACTTTTGAAAACACCATTTAAAAGGTGTTTAAATTGTACAACTTTTCTCTAAGTTAACCGACATTGTCACTCCGACCGTTTCCAAGATCAACCAACCCTAGTTGTTTATGTGCTGAGCAATATTCTCAGGAATTCCGGCAAAGGATTCAGCCGCATTATACCTACCCACTTTAACATGTGTAGATTGAAGTTTGACTATATATACCTAGCTTATATTATACCTAATACAAGATTTTCAGTAGGCTTAAGTTTATTTTAAAAAAATAAACAAATAAGAGTCGCACTAAAAACCTGATGGTGGTTCAGATAAAAAAAACGTAAGCACCACAGGGACCCCCAAATCTTGTCTACCCCTTCTAGAAAAAATTAGTAGAAGAGAGAGCCAAACACTATTTGTCATTTGAATAAAAATATATTGTATGATAGCAAAGTTTATTAGTTATTTTAGTAATGTAGAAAAATTTACTGGATAGACATTAAAGGAGTATCATCACTAAAATAACTAGTAAACTTTGCTAGCATACAATATACTTTTATTTAAATGACAAATAGTGTTTGTCTCTCCCAGACAAGGAGCATATGTAAACTATTCAAGAATATTATCTAAATGACATAATGTCTATCCAGTAAATTTTTCTACATTACTAAAATTACTAATAAACTTTGCTGGCATACAATATATTTTTATTTAAATGACAAAAAGTGTTTGTCTCTTTTAGACAAGAAGCATATGTAAACTATTCAAGAATATTATCTAAATGACATTATGTCTATCCAGTAAATTTTTCTAGAAGGGGTAGACAAGGTTTTGGCTGTCCCTGTGGTGCTTACGTTTTTTATCTATCTGAACCAAGGTTTTTTTTTCTGTGTAGGTAGTGATAAATTGTATATTTATTTATATTGAATGAGCTACAAATAAAATACATTATTATTATTATATTTTTAAACAACATACTTAAATAGTAAGTAAAGCAAACTTCAGTTGGATAACAATTGTTTCCGTTCATTATTAAATATAATATAAGACACGGTGAACAATTGTGCAGATTTCGCTGTAATTGCAGGATAGCTCCGTTATTGTGAAAGTTAGCGAGATGCGGTTTTGGGGCGAAACAACCAATTATCTATTTTTCTATGGATTACTAAGCAAAATTATAAATTCAATTAATTTATTCGAAAACTGTAACGTTTTTAAAATAAAACAATTTTTGGCAGTATTTACGAACACCCCTCCTAGTTTAAAACGCTCCTGATTAATATTTCAAAAATCGTTTTGCGTTTTGTTAGGAAGCATTGCCGCTTTAGTAGCGGCTAAATTTGACCGTATCTCGGTTGTAAAGCGTTTGCTGACCTTTTTTTTCTTTATAAAAATTAACTGTTCGGTGTTCCGTCGATTTCTTTTGAGTGATATGTTATAATATTTATTATAGAAAGGGCATCGTACTATTCGATCACCTGTAAATGTTTATTTTCACACACTTTCTATAATAGTTATGGCGTTATTAGTTATATTTCAATCATTATATCATATGTTCATCATAAAAGTCTTTACAAAGTGAGATTCAGGGCGATTATTACTTTCTCTTGAAACAAAATGTATGTATTCCAGAATTCTCCTGGCATATCATTTACATTTTAACAAAAATAAACCAGACGAACACCAAAACGAAAAAAAAAAAGAGGAAAAGGGTAATCAGGTGCATAAATCTGTCATTCCCAACCGAGAACCATATTATTTTCAACGATTGTCTCCATTAATATAAATGCCAAGTCACCGCTTGCCTCCTAATGTATAGAGCAGAAGGATGAGCAGAAAAAAAAGGAGTTACGAGTCGTTCTACTGCCGACACCAATCTTTTGACTTTTCGTATAAATTCTCGAGATCGCTTTTAAAGTAGATTTTATTCAGTTCACAATCGTCCCCCCCAGATGATGAATGTTGAGTCGCGGCAGAATCTCGATTCACTTTTTCATTTTGGCATATTAAACATGCATACAGGTGAAACACAAATCATCACTTCTACAGTGCGCGGCATAAGTGCGGTATAAGTAGTGTATTGTATGATATAGAGGTCTAATGGGGCATGCAGCATATGACATATCCGAGTTACTTTATTTCAAATTATTCTCACAATGATCGTTTTTATAACAGTTACCTAAATGAACCTGTCACAGTTAGAAGGTTAAGACCAAGAAGAAATGGTCAGAAAATACCAATTATACTGCCACGCAATATTAACCCGGCAAAAAAATTTTTGTTCATAATCTTCTTCTTCTTCGGGTGCTATCCACTAATGGATGTTTGCGATCACATTTTCCATCTCCTCTCTATCTCTTGCGGTGTGAATTAGGGTCTGTATGTCATTTATTCCTGTCCTCTCTCTTATGTTCCGCAACCATGACAATTTCTTCCTTCCTATCCCTCTACGGCCCTCTATCTTACCCTCGATCAACAACAGTACATACTCATACTTCTTGTTCCTCATGACGTGCCCCAGATATGAAGTCTTTCTCTTTTTTATGGTGGTTAACAGTTCACGTTCTTTGTTGATGTTGGACAGAACTTCTACGTTTGTTATTCTTGCAGTCCACGGTATCTTGAGCATTCTGCGGTAAAGCCACATCTCGAACGCTTCCAATTTGTTAATGTTGTTGACTTTAAGGGTCCAACCTTCCATCCCGTATAGAAGTACTGACCACACATAGCACTTTAAGAATCTCAACCTCAGACCAAGATCGAAGTCCGAGCAACTAAATACTCTCCTCAGTCTTAGGAATGCTTGTCGGGCTTATTCGATGCGACTCTTGACCTCGATATCAGAGGTCCAGTCTTCAGATAACCACATGCCCAAGTATTTAAATGTGTTCACTCTGTCTATGCGCATTGCGTTGAATATTAACTGTGAGTCTTCAAACGCATTTAGGTTCCTTGATATTATCATAAACTTCGTCTTTTTAGTGTTTATGTTTAGACCCATCAATCTGCTATGTTGACCGACTGTGTTTATCAGTCTTTGTAAGTCTTGCATGTTATCAGTAATGATCACTGTGTCATCAGCATAACGTATGTTATTAATCCACACTCCGTTGACTTTAATACCGATCTCCGCATCTTCCAATGCTTCCCGGAAGACCCCCTCCGAGTACAGGTTGAACAAAAGCGAGGACAAGACACATCCCTGTCGCACGCCCCTCTGGATCTCTATATCATCAGAGAGCTCATTATTGAGCCTAATCTGTGCAGTCTGGTACCAATATAGATTTTCTATACATCTAATGTCTTTTTGATCTATGTCAAGATTCCTGAGGAGCTGCATTAGTTTGGGATGTTCAACTCGGTCAAATGCTTTCTCGTAATTAACAAAGCAAAGGCATATGTCTTTTCTGACATCATGGCAGTTCTGTACAAGGACTTGCGTGGCCACTATCGCTTCTCTTGTGCCCATCCCTTGTCTAAACCCAAACTGCGAGCTACTGATATCTCTTTCGCATTTTTTATAGATCCTCTGATGAATTATTTTTAGAAATACTTTCAAAGTGTGGCCCATCAGGCTAATCAGTCGATGGTCTCCACACTTTCTAGCATTATTTTTCTTAGGTAGAGGGATGAATGTTGAACTTAGCCATTGTTGTGGGTATTGCCCTGTTTCGTATACGATGTTAAATATTTTGTGTAGAACTTCAATGCCTCTTTCATCCAATATCTTCAATATTTCCGATGGGATCCCATCCGGTCCAGTTGCTTTATTGTTTTTAGAGTTATGTATCTCTTTTTCTATATCCGCTTTTGTGATTGATGGTCCTGTCAAGTGGTCGTTATCTTCGTTTATAATTGTAGGTCTGTCCTGGTAGAAAAGTTCCTTAATATATTTTTCCCAGATTGCAATTTTTTCCCGGTCATCGGTGATTATCTGATTGTTTTCGTCGGCCAGTACATTTGCTGTTCTGCCTTTATGTATTCCGGCAGTCTCTTTTAGTTTTTTGTGTAAGTTAAAGCCGTCATTCTGTCTTTGCAACTGTTCCATTTCCGCGCATTCTCGTTTCACCCATTCGTTCTTTGCCATTCTTATCTTTGACCTGATTATTCTTTGTACTCGTATGTTATTATATTTGATGTCATCCTTATTTTTGCATGCCCGACGCTTATCCATCAGTCCCAATATGTCGTCATTCATCCAACTCTGTTTTCCACTCCTGGTCCTATATCCCAGTTTAGTTTCAGTTACCTCCGTCACAATACCCGACATTCTTGTCCATGAAGGTGTTAGGTCGTTTCCGTTATCCGGTATGATGTTGTGTATTTGACTGTTGATCTGTTCGCTGATTCTCTAGTGCTATTCTGTTCGATTGCTATTTGATTTCTTGACATTTGCCAAGGTGAGCCTTATGACTGCTGCCAGTAACACATGATCAGAAGGCACATCTGCTCCGGGGTATGTGCAGGCTCTCTTGATGGATGACTTAAATCGGCTATTGATAAGTCCACTTTGTTGCGTATTAAATTTTGTGGACTATCTGCTGGGGATCGCCACGTATACAGACGGCGTGATGGGAGTTGAAACCAAGTGTTTGCAATTGCCATGCTCTCCTCTTGGCAGAATTCTAACAGGCGATCGCCCCTCTCATTCCTGATTCCAAGCCCATAATCAATCATACTCAATCCTAAATAACTGCTTTAGTATTGCAACCAATTTTGAATTTTTTTTTTCGAGGTTTATGCCGTTTTATTGTCATAATTTTTTTATATCGAAACTTCAAAAACTTCCAACGGATTTGTTGTTATACAAGGCTGAACAAAAAGTTACGTTTTACTCTAAAATTTTCAACGCCCTGTAGAAAAATAATCATAATAATGATTTTTTTTGCAACATTTCAAAGCCCCATCTTTTCTAAACAACTTTTTTTTTTTATTCATACCGATATCTGTATTCTTAAAGGAAAAACACTGCTTTCTAAGAAATACTGCAATTGTTTGTTGCTAATAAAGCATTTTTTCTTTCAAACCAGTGTTTTTCCTTTAAGGATACAGATATCGGTATGAATCAAAAAACGAGTTGTTCAGAGAAGAAGTAGCTTCAAAATGTTCCAAAAAATATCATTATTGATCGAATACTAAAAAAGTTATTTAGGATTGCGTTTGAACAAAATTTTCTTTGTCCGGTTAATATTGCGGGGCAGTGTACTCTCTTTTTTCATATGAAATGGATGTACCCAATATTTACGTATTTTTGATACATTCAGAACCCAACTAACAATTTAACTTTTTTAATTGCTGTAAGAACATTTATAAAATATATTTTATAAAACACCCATTGTTTTATAAACATTTTCACAACGTTCTTACGCGCCTTATAAACACGAAAAAGGCGCAGATTTATAAAACAAATCGACTCTTTAACGGTTCTATAAATGTTGCTTGTTGCTATTATACAATAGTTTTTAGAACGTTTATAAATATTTAATAAAAATCAAATAAAACTGTTATAAACATATTTTATAAATCTTTTATAAGAGCCTCAATTTCAACATTTTTGCTCTCAGCGGCAACAGTTAAAGGATAAAAACGTTTTTTTAAAATACCTTTTTATACAAAATTATTTTATAATTATTATGCATTGTTGTTGGTACACATTAATAATATCTGAACAATCATGGAGGTAAAAATAATATAAAACGCTATAATACCCATTAATGAATAATAAAATAAGTCAGATAAAATTCACCCATGAGCAGATTTGGCTGCGAAACAAAATTTACTGTTAAATATATTGTATATTATTACTAAAATTTTAATGCGCCTCGTGAATTATGTAAATTAATGAATTTAGATTTTATAAATTATATAAAATATTTTTTTTATTGTCACTTATTGTTGAAAATAATCTTTTGGTATATCCTTCATTATGTAATGACTGATTCTGTATACCTTACTAGCTAAGATAATTTTACAAATTATAAAAAATATTAATTTTAAAAGTTTGGTCAACATGGCTAACAATTTAAAGAAACCAAAAATGGCTTCTTCCTTATACGATGCTTATAAAACAAAATTATCTCAACACAGACGAGTATGCTCTTTATAGATAGCTATTATAAAATAAGTGCAGAATTGTTTTATACAGGGGTGTATTCGTTAAAAAACATAAATCTCATTATATTTTAAGGGTAATATAAAATTAATATTACCTGAAACCCCTTTGATAGCATAAGAATGATATGATGATGATATGATTCTTTTATATCTATCATATGGACACTAGCCAAAATATAAGTAGATACCTATGTTTTATGTAAACGTGAAGAATTTTTTATATACCAGTTATGGTGTAAAAAAGTATATATTTCACTAAGCTTGATAATGAATAATGAAGCTAATTACAAGTATTTTTCTTGAAGTTTTATGTATTTAGTTATCCTTTGCCGTTATTTAAAATAAATTAATAGTGAAACATACTAAAACAAGCTTTTATATAAATGCTCTAAAAAATCAAAATTTAATTAAAAGGTGCTGCAAAAAATATATAAGATAAAATGTATACAAATTAATCAAGTCTACTCCTGTCTACTTGAAGTATTCGTGCTTGATACTTTGATGTTTGTGTGAGTCGCCGCCGTGTGTCGCATCGTCGCAATATTGGAATAATAATAAAATAGTAAACAGAGTTTTACAAAACAAACTTTAATATAATATGTTTTATAAAAGCTTTTAATGTGTTCTTATAAAACAAAATGCTTTTATAATTACTCTCTTATTAGCTTTTACGGGAGTAATTTAAACATAACCTAAATTGAGCTCTTTGTTTATGTTATGTAGGTATGTATGTTATAACTGCCGTTATTAAAACGGTTTGTTGAGTGTCTTTAAGAGAGTTCAAGGATCTTGAGGTAGAAAATTTGGCATGCGTTTATTGAGTATAGCAAAAAGCTTCTTCTGGAAAAATGCGGAACATGATTTGATACTGCCCATGTTTTCTCTTAGTTTTGCATTTTTTTCTAGCTCACTTGTTGTGCTTGAAGCATGATATTGATCACCAATTCTCTATTTCGGCTACCCGCTCACCATCTCGTAATAATTATTCCTCCTGAGAATTTATCAGTCTCCAAAATATTTGGTGTCTTATAAATTGTCATTAATTTGATTAGATTCCATTACAGTTTCCTACTCATTATTATAGTCACTAATGCTTTCCCTTTGATAATTTATAATATTGTAATTAATCTTCTATTAAATGCACAACTGCTTTTCGGTTGGACATTTTAAACCTGTGTATGATATAACAATAAATATCAGTTGAAAATAAATAAGACTATGTTATATATTAGTTCTAGGTAATGTTTATGACAGCATTTTAATTTTATAAAATATGCATTGGCAACATATTTATTTTTTTATTGTTTTTAATAAAATAACTAAAAAACAATTTTGTAATTATTAATTTGCGCACAAATTTGCTGCAGCAAACAAATCGCTCTTAATAACGACAATAAAAAAACTATTTTATTATTACGAAACGTACTTTAACAGAATAATTTTATAATTGTTTTTAAAGGAACAAGTTAATCCAGACTAGTACTTTTACAAAATGCTTTTAAAACCAATTATCATTCGGAACAAATTCGTCCTATAAAAAATATTTTATAAACGTTTATAAAACTGTTACGATATCATATTTTATAACTATTTTATTATTTTGCTGTAAAAACGTTCTTAAAACAGTTTTTCTCACAGAAAAGTTTAACACAGCAGTTTTATCACCAAAAGAACTTTTAAAGAACAAAAAAGTTTTTACTAAGCGGCAATAAAATAATTATAAAATATATTAGTTCTTTAAGAATGTCGAATTGCTAGTTGGGAAGGCTTTCAGCTTCAAGTGCACACAAAATTTTTAGACACACTGTATTCATCACCGAAGTCTCATGCAGGATAATGTAAATCGAAAAACAGTCGTCACGCCGAACAGCAACCGTTTTGCGGGACTGGGCAAAAAACGGATGGTATAACACCGGCCTAAAACGGACCTGTTTAACGGCAGCCGCTAAAACGCAATGTGTGGCCCGACACTTATAAGTTGCTATTACATATATGCTCGTTGCATAATGTATTGTTATAATCTTTAGAATGCCAGCTTTGAAACGATACTCATTCGACTGAAAAGTGATTATCTTTTCCGCCATTGTAGCTCAAACTGTAAATCCCTTATTAGCATTTATCATAAATCAAATAAAGCAACCTTAAATTTCGTGATTGCATTTATGGATATCATAACACCAATTCAAATTTGTACAACCATTCTCCCTTAGGATAAAGGTATCATGTCTATCATAACAATACAAATGATAAAATATACCCTAGAGATAATAATATAGGAGTCTAATACCGTAAAATCCCCCGCTTTACCTTTGCGCCTTATCGTTACACTATTTAATTAAATTTGTAACTTAATATCATACAGATACTTGTTTAGTTTAAAGCACTATTCAAGCCATAGAAGTATACAACTACCTGGCGCGCCCACCCTCATTCTATGTAATGACGCGTGCCTGGGGCATCTGTTATTCTGCCCAAGACATCTGTCTGATAGTGTTTTGTAGGTACGTATAGTTGATACGTCTAGCGATTGTATGTTCAGCCAACAATAATACACCTGGTGCTTTGTGGCTGCACGCCACTTATTTGGGGCGTTGTTGCCAAAAAATCATATATTAACTAGAATGGCCAATAAATTATAAGAATAAAAGCTTAAGGCAGGGACTGATATAATAACAAACATAAGAGGGTTATTGCTATTATTATTATTATGAAAAGTTTTCTCAAAAATCGAGTGCAAATCGTCGTGAGTCAAAAATTTTCAGCTTCTCTTTTTGTGAAATCGGGAGTTCTTCAAGGCTCAGTTTTAACCCTATTGCTTTATGCTATATATACCTCAAACTTCCCTACTTAGGTACCTCCAAAATTGTTTTAGCCAATTTTATAATGAAGATAGTCAGTCTGTCATTAGTAAGGATTTGACCTCATTGTATGGGAATTCATAGAAACATCAACCCTTAAGAGTTGTCTTATGTTATTTGGCCGCACGCACAATTTTGAAAGTAATAAAAACCAGATTAACGTGAACATTAACAACACAGCAATTCCAATTAAAAACGAAGCTAAGAATCTCGGTTTGCTACTAAACAAAAGGGTTCGATTTTTTCATCATACAACAAACCTAAGCCAAAAGTTGTCGTTGTTGTGTTTCTAAAATAGGTGGTCAAAATTTGTGAGACGTCTAATCACACACAGCATTAATAAAATTTTGGAAAACTTTTCGTTAGCAAACTGTATTTCAATATCAATTTTATTAATGCTGTGTACTAAGGACCAGTTTTGTCCTAAAATTTTCAAACTGAAGTTCTCGAACACCTTTAAGTTTTTCGAGAAAAAAACAAGTATGCGCTTTTTATGTAGAAAACTTTATTTTATCACATTTTTGACACAAATGGAATACATCATAGACATGGCATTCGTGAATATAAACGAGTTTCACATAAACTAAAAAGCACTGGGTGGTTGAGCATGGAGAAACGTCGAAAGCTGCACAGTGCTTGCTTTTATCATGAGATCATTAATACTATGAAACCCTCATATCTTTATTACAAAATACACCTCCGATGTGCTGCTCATAGTATTAATGTAAGATTCAAAGACACAATTTCGATTTCAAAACATAGCACTGCTTTGTTTCCAATGAGCTTTTCATATTGATTTTCAAAGCTCTATAATTCAGTTCCAACTAGAACGCAAATGTAAATTAATTTCTTGTATTTTCACTCTCCGGGGATATTTAACCTAGACAATGTTGGTTGAGTATTTTTTGTATTTCCATAAAAAAAACCTTAGTGACATCTGCTGAGTTCCCCCAAAGCAACAGACCATAAGAAATTCGTGACTGAAAAAGTCCGAAATAGGCCAAACGATTCACCGACCGAGGCTCCGAGGCACATAATCCAATATCCTTCTCCTCAAGAAAATAGTAGACGGGAGCTTACCATTCAGCTGTTGAACATGCTCCCTTAAAGAGAGCTTCGAATCTAAGCGTACACCAAGACTCCATTTTATTATTGCTCCGATATGAACTGAAGATGTTCCAAATAAGTATCATGATCGAATACAACAGTGTCATTAGCATACTGAACAATGTTTAACTCAGGTATAATCAACATTTTTCATTCACATGAAAAACAAAGAGCAGAGCACCCAGAATAGCTCCCTGTGGCACGCCCGCCGTTACTGATGTCGCCCTGTTCGCCGTGTTTAGTTTATTATCGGAAAAGGAAGAGTGAAAGAGGCGGGGTGGTACGTGTTCAGTATTCTGGAGTTTTTTAAAAACCAAATTAAATTTTTATTATTAATGTATTATGATCTTTAGGTATATACACTATCGAGCAACTAGATTCTATTAGGTTACTACAAGATACTATTATGTGAATTATTTATTAGATTTTCTACCGGTAAATCTACATTATAGGTTTTGGATTAAGATATAGCGCAGCTTTTAACCGGCGAAATGGATGTTTGGATATTTTACCGTATCGGGTAGGAAATTGTTTTTAAAATTTAACACGACAGGTTTATTGTTCCAGATTTTTAAAGCAACATCCCCATGAAAATAACAATAAAAAACACATGGATTTTAATTTATCAGCTGATTGATAGCTATTTGATTGACCGTTACCAGTACGTTGAGACTAACAACAGCATCTTGGCTTCCAGCAGAATTTTCTCAGGAGTACCTCAGATGGTCTCTGTTTTTCTCATTGTATCTCTTCGGGTCTTCAATATTGTGACAGTTATATTTATGTAGCAAAAAAGCAGAGGTAATGTGGCAAAATGTTAAAAAATATGCCGCTAGCAAACAAAATCAACGTGTACCGGATGTACAGATAAGAAAACACGCCGGCTCTATATCGAAAACTAATCATGTTACGGTTTTAGTATATTTTTTTTTTTGTTTTAGTAAAAGCGGACAAGGGAAATCGCTGGAAAATAGTTTTAGTTTCCTATAATGTCTGCTAGAGGACGTAAATCTAACTCTAAATTGAAAAACACTGTTTTCTTAAAAATATACTTATATTACGTAAGTGTTAAACTGTATTATGAGGATGATCTAAGTACAATTTTAACTTTTTCATATAAACCTTTTTTCCCTATATTCTTAAATGATTGGTGGAGGAGCCAGAGAATGTTGGTTTGTAAAAATTACCTAACCTTCTTATGGATAGTCCGATTTGGTAGTATCAAAAAAAGTATTTAGTACTTTAATTAATTTATATACGGCGGCTAGATTGATGATGACAATGTTTCCGATTTTGTCAATTTTCTTAGAAAAATCAAATAGAATGGTACTATTAGTCTTCACTAGATAGAAAGAGCATATAAAAATAAAGAAAACAGTGAAAACCGGAAGTCTCTATCTTTTTCCTGTCCATCTCAATGACTCAATATATTTTTGCCGAAATTTAACTAACATTCCATACATTTTTATATAATTAATTCTGCGACAAAATATCCCCATCGCAACCAAAATCGACGTTTCCAAGAAAAGTTCAAAAAACATACATTACCACATAAGTACCCAGTTTTCACCTTGTACCTATGTTTGTAAGAACGCTATTCAAGCATGACTTTCCCACACATACCTAGTCTTTTGAAAATATGGATATGCCTACGTACTAAGGGTGTTACATTCATGTGCTTCGTGATAAACGAAAAAAAATCAGCTTAATCTTTTGCTTTGATATAAATCACCATACTGTATTATCTGGTGGCATAGCAATTTGCTCAAATTTCTTTATGGCGTCTCGTCCCCCAGAAAGTTGCGTATCTCGAAGAATTATAGGGAATACTCTGTCCAAATAATTTTTTTGCCTTTAGAGAAAGAATTACTGAATATTCTTATAATTTATTACTTTGGCATTTTGTACATTTTATGCGTGTTGGTCGTCGACTACTCGATGCCAAATTGGTGAAACATACTATAGACTCGAATCGCGAATTAAGTTATAACAAAATAAATAAATAAATCGT
Organism: Apoderus coryli; assembly: GCA_911728435.2. Classification (NCBI taxonomy): domain Eukaryota; kingdom Metazoa; phylum Arthropoda; class Insecta; order Coleoptera; family Attelabidae; genus Apoderus; species Apoderus coryli. The sequence goes on along the minus strand of OU452209.1, from coordinate 12,108,575 downwards.
TTATTGTTGCTTTTAAACCAGCTGGTTTTACACAAGTCAACAAAACAAGAAAAAACATATACTTAGTAAACAAACTACAATAAAATACAGTAGAAAACGTAGAGACAAAATTTGTGACACAGAACAAACATTACACATTAAAATATATTTCTTTTGAGAGTTTCATGCATTTCTATTTTTTTCCTTTAAATGTTCCAAGTTGTGTTAGCAATTCTTGCTTGGAGCGCCGCCCCCGTCATGCGGGAAATCATATTTGCTCGTAACTGCAATGGCACATTTTCGAGTAGCACAGAAAGTTGCTCTTGACGAAATTGCAAATATTCTTTACTGCATAAAACACCTTCGTAAAAGTATGGAGCAGTTAAATGCCCGTTAATAATACCACACCAAAGTTAATGCCAAAATGTCCTTCGTTTTCAATCGGATTGACACATAATATGTCAACTTTTTCGTTATGCGTAAACATTTAACATAAAATGCACACATTAAATGACGATAAAACTGTCAACCATTAGTTTTATTATTGACAGATATAATTGCAGTTTGTTTCCAAAGCCTACTTGTTTAAAAGTTGCGAATTTTTGATCATAGTTTTTCCTACAAATTTGCTTTTAATTTTTTAACAAATGAAGATAGCAATTTTTTTTCTTTACACAAGTTGCTTAAAAAAATTAGTTCTTTTGAATTATATAAAAATATAGGTATGTTTCTGGAAAAAAAAGTTCATTTACTTTAGTTTCCAAATTTGGAAAAAATTCAAATGTACGTTAAAATGGAGCTTACTTAATGCCATTTAAGAATCTCTTTTCAGAATTTTCCTATCGTTTTTCATTTTCTCATAACATCGAGTTTTGCTCACCCTGTACATACGTTAAAAGATAAGCTAAACTTTGACTAGTGGAACTTACCTATGGGTACCTATACTCAATTTTTATGCTATGCCAAAAGAATTGTGATGTTTGTTTATTTATCTTCAGTTTATATTTTATTTTCCGAAGAAATATTATTACTTATTATGATTAGTAATTATATTTTATTTTTTAATAAGATAATGTTTTTTTTTTTTGTGTTACCTTTAAATCCCTTTGATTAGTTTCTTCAGAAATGTAGGTATAATACTTAGAGTCCAGTACAGCGTCATTGCCAGTAACTTTTAATGCTGTTATTAATTTACAGATTTCCCAAACTCAAACAGATTCGTTTTAAAAAAAAAATCATGGAAGTTATCCCAAAGTACTCGTATCCAAATGAGATGATAAGTCTATTTCGTATTTAAGTAAAGATTACGTAACTTAATTTTACGTTACCTGATATCAATAAACAAATCAGGAGGACGGTCTTAACTGTGCGTAGGTTCTGTGGAGTATCCATGACTCAAATTATCAGCTCAACACATATCCAAAACACATATAATTCACATTTATATTACCACACTCGTTAGCACACAAATATTTCATATTTATCACTAATTAATTGATTATGTTTATTCACTAAAATAAATTTATTTTAATAAAATTCCATTTATATAAATTAATTCACAAGCAAATCATATTAACGAATTTATCAAAATTTTTTAGGCAAAGCAATTTAATAGTGTCAATAGCATATTCACTAAAAAACTAACATTTTCTTTTTTAATTTACCGGCCTCACGCGGTATTATACCGAAAGTTGTAGGCTGTACGATACGAAACAAAACACTGAAAAGCCATAAGTGTATAACAGCAATTAACACTATAGGGAAGTAATGCACGGCTGCCTTTCGGTGAATGCCGATTCTTCTCGATAGTGACGCTAACATGTCATTTCCACAGTAAATATAAAGTGACGAACGAAATGGCCCTAAATCATTTTGTGGGGGAGTTTAATAATACATTGGGGAATGACTTGCAATATCCTTTAACATCTGTAACGAATATGATCAAAGATTCGTGGATATTTCAATCTGGATTAGGTACACTAATAAATAAAACCAATGTTCAACATTTCTAGATACATCCAATTTATCACTCTATAATATTATGATATTTGTGCCACTACCGATTATAACGGAAGTTGATAACAAATTTCTAATTTCAAATGGAATAAGTACCTAGGAATAATTTTATTTTTGGATATCTTATCATCTGTTTTGCAATATTTTGTCTTAAAACGTTCATATATATTTTTAATGATGTTTTTCATTCATTTCATATTATATTACTTAATATAAATTGTAATTATTAAGTTTGATGAGATGCATTAGATCCTTAAAGAATTATTTTCAAAAATATATTGAAAAAGGCAAAATAGCGTACAAGAAAAACTCCTGGTTTATGCCCAATTTATCACACCGTTTACAAGCGTTTAAAATATACAAGAGTATCATTTTTCCAATATCATAAAACTTTTGTACATGCAATTATTCACTTGTCACCATAAAAATGTTCTTTAAATGTGGAACATGTCTAGTTCATAACTCAAAACATACATAAAACTACAATATTGTGGAATATTTGCTTCTGATAAAATAATAGCCTAGCACAAAAATGGTAGTTTTATTATATCTGACATGTATTTATTTATTTCTCGCATGTTGTAGTGTTATTAATAAAAACTGAAAAATATCGCACAGCGATAAATATCCGTATAAGTAATTAGTTATATTAATACAAATTGATATCGAATTTCTGTTCTTTTATATATACAGGGTGTTCCGAAAGAAATGTTAACCCTGCAGCACTCGCGCTATGAGCATTTCTCTTACGGTTCGCCTAAAATCGCAAGATTTCACGATATAGACACTGGATGAGCCTACCTCGCTCTCTAGCTGACTTTGTGTTCACGTTGCGCCCACTGATTAGTTAAATTCAAAATGCAGTACACTGTGTTCTGCGATATAATATGAAGTTGTTGATCAAGTGCAGGTTTGTGAGTGATTCTCTCATTGCGCGAGTTCTGGCGTTTGTATTTTCCAAATATATAAAGACAATACAGAAATTATTGAAGATCGTCAAATGTTTCTGAGGATGAAAGCAATTGATGAAACCACACTTAGTATACCGAGCTTCAGTAATATGTATGTCATTCAACAGAAGACAGCGAAGTAGAGAACTGGTAGACATTCTTGAACCCGAACGTTATCGGCAGAAGATCAAGCTGGATTTTGTGGATTTTGCCCAAAAAGAAAAAACCGAAAATAAAAAAAAAAAGATGCAGCAAATTATGCGTAATTCTTTGAGAGTAATGTTGTCACAATAAAAAAAAATACACAATAATAAATAGTGAGAGAAATGCTCACGCGCGAGTTCTGCCGTAATTTTCTTAGCGCGAGTTCTCTAGGGTTAAAAGCGTTAGAAGGTGATTCCCTATTGAAAATGAAGGGCAATTAATTGTCTTATAGACGTGAAATCAAAATTATACACTTTCGCACTTATCGCGCTGCAGATATGGTGAAAAAAATCAGTTTTTATTTTTTTTTAATAACTAGAAACAAGAGGCTGGGGAAGTATCAATGTTATCAAAATACGCATTCGCAAAATTTTTTTATATAGGGAAATAATTCAGCGGGTTTGAAAAAAACTACTTTTATGTTGCACTGTTATTGGGGTTATTCAGTACATTTTTCTAGAGTATTTTGTTTACAGGGGAAAGCAGGTAAGCTTTTGAAGGGTTGATATTGTAGAGGACTGCTGTCCAACTTTTGTGAATTAAAACATATTTGTTTTTTGTTTATTTTCGTGAACCCTTTTAGTTAATTTTTTTGAAAAAGTAAGTACTATTTTTTCGTATTGTATTGATCTATTTTTTAAATATGACTGTTTTTTAGAACCGATACATACGATTTCAAAATTTACAAGTGTTTTTTTGTTAATTATGACACTTTTTTAGACTGATAATTTCTTTATTCTTCTTTTTGATTTTTGTTTATTTTCTATGCAGTAAACAAGCATTCACTGCTCTAATATGCAAAGTTCCTTGAATTCACGGACACGCAAAATTCTGTCTCTCGCAATGGAAAATAATCCGGGGAATCATTCACCAGAACAAAATCAACTCTCGAATTCTGGTAGGCTGGAATTACGAATTAAATAATTATTGCATGCCCAAACAATAACTTGTTTTAATTTTAGTTACAATATTTTATTGATTTCAGAAGACAAAACCCCGAATATATCAGAAATACAGCCTATAGAAGAGCAAAATGCTGCACTTGAGACAGATAATGATACAAACTATAATAGGGCCACAAATAATAATGATAATAAGCATACATCATTCAGACATTTTGATATTTCAAATCTCGGATTTAGTTAATGACAATGATGATGATTCCGTAAAGGATCCGAACTATGAAACAGATTCTAGTAGTAGTTCTTGTTCGTCCTGTTCTGGATCAAGTGACAGTTCCAGGTCAAGTAGTAGTAACAGTTCAAGTTCCAGTGGTTCCTTGTCAAATTCAAACGGTAAAGGCCAAGTAGTTAAAGTAGATACTCAGTCTGTTTTACTAATGAATGCAGACCCTCAACTTGCGGACTCTCCGGTAGCAGGCACTCAAGTAGCAGATACTCAACTTGCAGGCACACAAGCAGCAAACACTCAAACAGCAGACATTCAAGTACCAGACAGTCAAGCAGCAGGTACTCAAGTGACAGATACTCGACTTGCAGTCATACAAGCAGCAGACACTCAACTTGCGAACAATCAAGCAGCACATATTCAAGTAGTAAACACAGAAATTACGAACCCTAAAAAGAGAGGCAAAAAGCGAATAGCAGTGGCAGAAGAATGGTTAAGTAACAAGGCGAAGAAATTACGGAATACTGGCAAGGCATATACGTCAAGATGTAAATCACAAAAACATATTAACGCCAGAAGTATCAGGCCTCCTTGTGGAGATAAATGCCGATTAAGATGATCCAATAAAATAGATGAAAATTCAAGAAAAATATTTTTCAAAAATATTGGGCTCTAGCTGACATAAATAGACAGAGAGATTTTATTCACAAATCCATGAAAACTGTCCAACCAGCGTACAGATACAGTAGTGCACAGAAGCCTAGAAAACATAATCATGCATTCTATTTTCATATAAACAATGAGGAGCAAGTACGCGTATGCAAATTTTTTTTCATGGCAACGTTAGATATCAACAACAGAATAACAAGGACGGTGGTTGATAAAGTTGAAAAAGGGTTCCTGCAAGAAGACTTAAGAGGTAAACACAAAAATCATAAGAAAGTGGAAGCATCAATTAAAGAAGGAGTACGTGACCACATTAAATCGATTCCTCGAATTGAGAGTCATTATCTTCGGAAGCAATCTAGTAGGGAATACATTGACGGTGGAAAAAATTTAACAGACATTTTTAATGACTACAAAAAGAATTGCCAAGACAAAAATCTGCCACACGCAAATTTAGTGATGTTCTCAAAGATTTTTAATACCGAATTTAATATTAGTTTCTTTATACCTAGAAAAGATCGTTGCGAGTTGTGCGATGCTTATGAAATTGCCACAGGAGAAGCTAAACAAAAGTTGGAAAGCAAGTATGTAGTACATTTGGAAGAAAAAAATTTAGCAAGAAAAGAAAAAGACCAAGAAAAGGAAAAAGCTAGTCCCAATTATATTGTGTCAGTCTATGACCTGCAAGCAGTGCTTCCTACACCTCGTGGAACTGTTTCTGTTTTTTATTATAAATCCAAGTTAAATTGCTACAATTTTACCGTGTCTGAACTGAAAAATGGCTGCACAGAATGCTACTTTTGGCATGAAGGGCACGGAAATAGGGGAGCCGATGAAATAGGTTCATGTGTGCTTAATTTTATAGAAAAAAAAGTGCGCACCTCTAAATCAGAACTCGAATTCGTTTTTTTTTCGGACAATTGTTGCGGACAACAAAAAAATAGATTTTTAGTTGCCATGTATATTTATGCTTTGGCAAAATACCCTAAAATACTCTCAATAACCCATAAATATCTCATAAGCGGACATAGTCAAAACGAAGGAGATTCGGTACATTCAACTATTGAGAAAGCAGTAAAGAAAAGTTTGAAATCCGGACCTATTTACGTCCCCAGTCAGTATGTCCAAATCATACGTATGGCAAAAAAAAAGAAAGAACCTTACCATGTGAATTAATTAAGTTATCTCGATTTCATTCGCTCAAAACATTGTGTGACGGCATGGGCATGACCGGCTTTAAATCCTTGAAAATTACAGAAGTGAAAGTTCTTAAGTTAACTCAAGAAAGTCCCACTACCCTCTATTATAAGACATCGTATAAAGACGAAGAGTTTAAACAAGTAGATTTATGCCGAAGAAAGAATACTATTCCAAATACTTTACAACTGGCCTACAAAAGTGTACTTACCATAAAGCAGAATAAAAAAAATGATCTTTTGAATTTAATAGAGCATAACCATATTCCTAGTTATTATTCACCATTTTATAACTCTTTGTAATAATTAATAATAAACATGATTTTTTTAATTATTTTTTTTATTTATTTTGCTTCATTCCGTAAGAGTGATAATATTTTGTTCTAAAAAAGTGTCAAAAAACCGATATTTTTTTCTTTTTTGCTAAAAATCAAAGAAATGGAAATTTTTGACAAACCTACTGCACTCATAACATTAAGCTAATATATTCATGTTAACAATATAGTATCATGTTAACTTGTATTTTGTCATGGTAACGAACAAACGAATGTTTCAAGTAACCAAAATACTTTAACATTAATTTTCTCAAAACAATGTTTTTTGAGTTGTGACGCTTTTTTAGCGGGGGTGCGATATACGGTTATTAATTAATAGGTACCTACCTATTTTTATAAAAATAAATGGGTAGGTACCGTTAAATATTGTTTTTTTAATAATATAATATATCATAATATTTCATAATATAATATGGAAGAAGCAAGTGGAAGTACTACACATCAGCAGCGTAAATTATATTTACGCTGACATCAGGTAAGCGAAGTTATTATGAAAAATGATATTTATTTTTTAATTTTAACTAAAGTTAAGTATTTTTAATCAACACTGCTTTTAAGAACAGAAAAATCTTCTTAAAAATACACTCATTTGGAACGTTAATGTGATCTAATTTTATATGGTTATTTAGGTGATGCTCTAAACATAAATTATTATTAAGACCACTTTTTGTGTTTGCTACAAGGCAACAGGGTTTAAAAAATGTTTTATTTATTGGTAAGAGACCCTCAAGAATCACACAACCAAAAATAAAACCGTTGATAACCCGCAATTTTTTTAGCTTTATAAGTGAACTCAATATTCAATTTATTATAAAAAAATAGGTACGTAAACTAAAATAACTTTTTAACCGTCAACTATTGGATAACTACATAAATATTTGTTTATTTTGATTCCAAATGACCTTTTCCTTCCTCAACTTAGAGTTTGGTCGTCGACTGCTGGGACACCCTGTATTTAACACGAATAAATTAGTATCATTATTAAAAACAAAACTAAAATGAGGTTATAATGTCACATTTCGGATACAAAATCAAAATCCTCCTATAGCCAGGTACCAATTCGATGTAAATTATGTAAAACGTTCATGACCTTAAGAGCTTGGAAACTGTGTAGAAATGTCGTATATACGAACTTCAAAACATTAATTTTAGTTTAGTATTCGATTGTTTTTGCGAATAAACTCAAGAAATGGAGCGGGTGGCCTAAAGAAATCTTATATTAAAATACTACACGAGTACCTACCACGTTTTCAAAGAAAAGTTACGATGATAGGTATATGGTACCGTCCGCATAGAAGAACTTACCTATCACTACCTGTTCCAGCGGAACCTGAACCAAAATTGGTACCTGTGTATCAGGTGAACAGAATGTGTTTGAAGGTATAACATACCAGTACCTAACAGGTGTAATTTTATACTGAAAACCACAATTGTATCGAGGCGCGTGTTTGTTGTGTTATTTATAGGTCGACAATTGATTAATACATAATTAGGAATGCAAGCGAAATTTGCTGTGTTAATGATCAGATAAATCTTGACTGTTTAAAGTATTCATAGTTGTGAAGTAGTCCATAATTGCAGATGAGTGTGATCTCAATAATAGTAAAAGAAATTACAGTCAATAGGTACTCCAGAAAATTCAGCAGCTTCAAACTGGTGTTACTTACATATATTTAATTAAATGTTTATCTAAAAAAAATAAATTTTTTGACAAAGTCACTAAATACTTACTTATAATAAGGTCAAAGAAATAAAGTATAACCAAAAAATATATTGGCATGGATGAAGAAGTGCCTTCATAAATATAGTAACATCCAACAAAGGTATGAATTTTTGAAAAAGACCACAGCGATGGTCGAAACGTAAAATCAAAGCATGACATAAGTAATAATTGTGTATTCTTATTATAAATATGACCTAAAATCAAGAAAAATCTAAGAAATAAAAATATTTATAATGAGGTCAAAGAAATAAAGTAAACCAAAAAGTATTAATGGATTCAAGAACATTTGCAGTGAGAAGCAGAGGCAGCGTTTGGGATGAGTTTGATCTTAACTTTACTCCACAGGGAAGTATATTGTCGCCCTTAATGTTTTCCTTGTACAATAACGATCTTCCGGAACATGTGCTAAAATCTTTTTATATGCCGATGACACCACAGCGGTTATTGTTGATGTTGATCCACAACTAGTGCGGAGTGCTACAGACAGATCTCGACATGGTGTGCTGCTAACAAATTAATGATTAACTCGATGAAGACTCAGGTAATTGAATTTCATAGCCGGTACAGGGATTCCTCACAATGTCCCCCTTAGTGATTGCGTCAATTTTCTTGGTGTTAGGATAGATAAGCATTTTAATTTTAAGGCCCATGTTGAGACGGTTTATGCTAAACTCAACAAATGTTTTTTTCTTATTATTTCATTAAAAGCTTCCCTTTAGCCTTCGCGTGATTTTGAGTGTTTACTACAGTTCTATTCAATCAGTTCTGTCCTACAACCTAGATATTTGGGGACAATCTCAAGATATTAAAGAGTTTTCGTTGCCCAAAAAAGAATTGTCCGATTAATTTTTACATTCCATATCGCCATTCTTGTAGGGAGGTTTTTAACACCAAAAAACGCAGTTGCTTCACTATTTATTTATACAAGTTTATTGTCTCTATTTAGAGTTAAAGCAGGATTGCGAAGAAATAGTGATCAGCACAATTATAATACCAGAAGAGGAAATAGGATCTTGCACACAAGGCATACTCTAGAACTATACAAAAAAGATCTCCGTGGCTCGCTACCTACCTAATATTTTGCCTAGCCACATTAAATTGATTAATAGTTTGAATAAATTCAAAAATGCAATTGAGAAGTTGCTTATTCTCAGGGGTTTTTATGCGATTGAGGAATTTAAGAACCACGTGTTGTCTGGCAATTAAGAATTTCTTATTTTCAGATGTCAACGCTTATTTCTACATAACCCAAAATTTCCTTTCTACCAATCACTGTACCTATACCTCTCTTTTTTAGTAGTGAAGTCACAATAATGAACACGAATACTACTCCATATACAAGCCCCATAACAATGTTTTTAACCCTTACATACAGCTACCATCACTAAACCACCACAAAATTAAAATGTTATAACTAATTTGAATATTTCCTCAATTAAATTTTACTTACTTGCTAATCCTCACCTACTAAAAACCTCACCTCACTTCTCATCCGATAATCAATTATTTCGTCTTTATTATTAAATACATTTCAATTAACAAATTGGCCACTTACTTATAATCAAAACCTTATTCTTTTTTCAAACGAAAATTTAATTATAAACCTCAATATACAGAATAACAACACAATTTATCATTTCACTTCATTTATTGTTTATAATATTGCAAAGAAGTATGATCTAGCTTCGACAACAATTAGATTTAAGAAGAATTTGTATAAACATAACCTCAACAATTTGTTAGTAACAATTGTCATTTACCATTATTAACTACACATGTTACACATATCGTAAAATCCAAAATTTCTCTTAACATCTTGAAAACATCAGTAATGATATATAAAAAGATGTACTAATATAAAAAAGGCATTATGCCATCAAAAAATGTTCATTTCTAATTTAGTTTTAAAAATTTTTATTTTAATTTTGAATTCATATAAAACAGTATTTTAAATTTAATTTACATAAAAAATTTTCACATAACCTTTTTCACAAAATGGTAAGAAACATCTAATGTTCAAATTGTTGTACACATTGTAAAGTTTACTTATTTCTTATTTTAGAATATGTTACACTAAGAAAACTGAAATTGTTCATCTTGTACTTGATTGTCACTGATGATGAGAATAATTTTCTCGAAACATGTCTGACTGACATAGGCAATGTGCCTTGATTTTTAAAATAAAAATATATTTGTTTTGTGGAGCAGACGCCGTTTGATTTATATATTAATCATCGCTCCTCTTAGAATAGATTATTTCATAAAATTTTCTTATTTTTGTTTGTCACACAATTTAATTGACTGTAAATTAAAAATTGTATGTCTTTTTAATTTATATTTATATTTTTGTAAGTTAAGTAACTGTGATTGTTTTTGTGTGTTGGTGTTTATTTGTTTGTGTGTTTACTATTTAGTTAAGTTATAACTATCGTCTATATTATGTACCTATATAGGAAAAATTAAGATAAAGAATTACATTACTAATAACCGATAAAAGATTTCATGGTATGAATGTAAAGTATTCAACACATATTCTTCTTAGCTATAGAATCACGCAGTGCATTGTACAAACATTTATTAGCTTCTCGAAATACATCCATTCCTGTATTAGACAAATGGAATAAGCAGATGTATCAGTCTCCGATCCGAACATGCTGCCGTGCCGCTTGAGGGAATCTCAATCGGAGAAAATATTTAAGCGCAAATTGAAAGATTTTTTAATATCAGGGACATTCTACACGCTGCAGGAATTTACCGAATCATGTGTTCGCCTGTGATATCTATGTAATTTTTTAAATTTGTTTATTTGTTGTTTTTTTTTTTAATTGATTGAATATTTTTTAGATGTATGTGTTGCTTTTGTCTGTATTTTTTGTTCATTTGTATATATCTTTTACCTTTTGACTTGCCAATTGTACAATATTTGTATTTGTGATGGCTGAATAAAGAATTTGAATCCGTTTTACACATTCTTACTCTAAGTATAATATGTGGTACCGTCTATGTCACTTACGTTGAATAGTGGTACCTGAACAAAATGTGGTACCCATCTAACAGGTTATCAGAATGTTGAACCTGTAAAGTTACCTACACAGGTGTAATTTTATTATACAGCTATGTGTACTTCCATCGATGCTGCTAACAATTTGATTAAGCATCAATGCGTGTTTATTATTCTAATAAACAAGAAAAGAAAGAGCACAGGTGCTTACCACAAGGCTCACTTGTATAAATCAAACAGGTACGTACCACCCACAATTTTACCTGTAAACAAGTAGGTAAATCGGTACTTTAAGAACAGGGGAACATAAGCCACAACTAGTTCGACAGGTATCACTTTTAGTTCATTTTACAAAAAATACGTTATTGACATCTATCTTTTGTATCCAAAATAATACCTGTAATATAGTTTTTTTATTTATAACCGATAATAAATAATTGACGATATTATCGTATAATTACATAAAATGTTTTCTGGTACCATCTTAGTAGGAGAACATGATGTATATGAAAAGGATTATTAATTTTTTCAGGTTATAACAATTTTTAATCATAATCTTACCTTACCTGAATTTTATTTAAAAATTCCTGCGATATAAATAACTTGTTTATTATACAATTTAGCAGTACCTGAACCAAATGTGGTACTTTGGTAATAGGAGAACATAGAGGTGAATAGTTATTTTTTACCAAATACAGTCGACACTGTTTACAGTGAAAGTCTATATAGTGCAATTTCAAGCCCTAGAATATTTTAATGAAATTTAATGTAAAAAGCGGAATCTTTAATATGAGTAGCACTCTATACAGGGTTATTCACGCTTTATGGCGCGGAATATTGTGGCGAAACTACGTGACTGTCAAAAAGTTTCATTTATTGGACGTGTAAGCATCTACTATATAAATTGAATTTTCTCAAAATCTAGTCTAATTTTCATCTTTCAAATACTTGGGAAGTATTTAAGTCATGTTGACGAAATTAACTCTAAAGTGTAATAATAGATCATATTTGGTAATCCAATTGCAATAAAGTTGAAATCTTATACAGGGTGTCCACAAATGAAAACTACTCAATAGAGAACTTTAAGATGCTATAACCTCATTAATTTGAAACGTCATATTTCTGAACTTACCTAGCAATGTATTTTCTGATTACCTCTCGATTGGTATTGTACTATTGCTAAGTCTGCGCGTTTTGACAGAAAACGCCAAACAATTGTATTCTACACCATTTGGTGTTTTTTAAATAAAAGTTTTAATAGATTATTAAAATGAAGATTATTTACTCAAAAGAAGAACGTATTGATATCATGTTGATCCATGGACTATGCCATCAAAATTCTTCATTGGCTTCTCGAGTTTATGCTCAAAGGTTTCCCATACGAAATCATCCAAGACCAGCTGCTTTTCAGGCGTTTAAATCAGTTTAAGGAAACTGAAAGTGTTAGGTACAAGAACTACGTTACAAGAAGACCTGTCACCGAAAACTATTTTTTGCTACAGTTGGTTCAGTAATCTAAAATCCTAATATTAGTCAAAATCAGATATTCGAAAACCCCAATATTAGTCAGACAAGTGGTTAAAAAACATAGATTTCATGCTTATAAAATACAGCTTTGTCAAGAGCTTTATGGAAATGATTTTCAGAATAGAATTGAATTTTGCAAGTGGGTGTTAGATAAAGTGGCAGCAAATGAAGCATTTTCTGATAATGTGTTATTTAGTGACGAATATACATTTCACAACAATAGCCTCGTGAACAGATACAACGACCATTATTATTCTGACTCGAATCCCCATGAATACAAAATCATCAGCAATCCAAATAGGTGGTATGGACATGAAGTTGGTGTAGAAGAAAATCCAGTACCAGCATACCATTTAACGATCCCTCAAAAATTAGGGTACTATTAAATATCGGCCCACACCCCCTAATTTTTGAGGGATCGTTAAATGGTATGCTGGTACTGGATTTTCTTCTACACCAACTTCATGTATAATTAGAAGAAATTCCTTTAAACAGGAGAACCACCATGTGGTTTCAATTAGATGGAGCTCCGCCCCATTATCATCACTGGTGAATTGGAAGAAAAAATTGACCACCCATATCTCCGGATATCATTTTATCGGGATACGTGAAAGCAATAATTGTCTACAAGACGCCTCCAACAACACCACACGATATGAAAATATGCTGAAGATATGCTTTTCAAACTGATACCACGCAAATGTTGACCAGAGTTAGCCGTAGTTTTTAAAAAAGAACATCGAAGTGTCTCGAAATGGACGGTCAACATTTCGAATACATGGTATGAATATTTTGGTAGAAATTTATCTGTGCTTTGTATTATCATCAATGCTGTTTATGCATAATTAAGAATAATTCATATTGACTTTTATAATTGCAGATCATTTGACATTTCTGATACCATAGGCTGCTAGAAACATTAAAACATTTATTTAAAAAACACGAAATGGTGTACAAAACAATTATTTGGCCAAAACGCGCAGACTTAGCTATAGTACACCCTAATACCATTCGACAGGTAATTAGAAAGTACATTGCTAGGTAGTTCAGAAATATGACGTTCCATTTAAATTAATGAGGTTATAGCAACTTAAAGTTCTTATTTGAGTAGTTTTCATTTCTGGACACCCTGTATAAGATTGCAAGTTTATTGCAATTGGAATACCAAATATGATCTATTATTACACTTTAGAGTTAATTTCGTCAACATGACTTAAATACTTCCCAAGTATTTGAAAGATGAAAACTAAACTAGATTTTGAGAAAATTCAATTTATGAAACAGACTATTGGAAGATGCTATCATTTTTGCAAATGGCCGCCAGTGTCAAATCTGTTTTGACATTTGTGGACTAGACAGATCTGGGAATACATTCTTTTGTGTGTAGGTACTTGAACAAAATGTAGTACTAGTAGCGCCTTAGTAGGAGGATATCATGCATATGAAAAAAGATATTAATTTTCACAATTTTGTATACTATGATAAAGTACGAATTTTGATTGGTTCTGGATATTATTGGAAAAGAGGAACATATAAGTACGATGCATTCGTTTAGTTAAAAAACGAAGCACCTGAACCCAAACTGGTACTCTGGTAATAGGAAAGCATATTTTATATGGAAGTAAAAGAAATAAATTTCCCTAGAGATATTTTAATCCCCGTTTCAAATATGTTTTTTCTTTATAATTTAGAATAATGACTCTTTGTTGTACGATATCATCGGCCACATATTAAAACAATATATTGCCAAAATTTAAATTATATTAGTCCACAGAATAAATGCCGAAAGGTCATTTTGCCATACCTGAACCAAATACGGTACCGTAACGACTTTGCCCATTTTAGTCAAGCTGAACGAGGTGCCACGGTACCTGAATTAAACGGGGTACCCAAGTATCAGAATAGCATAAAGTGCAGTACAACGTTACTACTGGTACTATACTATAACTGAATTCTCGCACGGCCCTATTTATCGCGTCGGTTAACGGACTCTTTGTTGTTCGGTATTATAGGAGACATTACTATGATTTAAATTAGAGATTTTTAATGTTAAAATATCATTTTGCCATGGTACCTGAACCAAAGATGGTACCTGTGTACCAGAAAAACATAAAATGCAGCACACTCCGCGAATTTTCCTTAATGCTGCCGAATGATGTTGCATCGAAAAACTATGTTCAGATGTACTAACTATTACTGTTTTCTTCGTTGAGCTATACATGTTTTTATATGTAAAACAAACTGTGGATAGGTATCAGGCAATGTAAATATTTTCTAAGTTAAATAATTTTGTGGCATAGCGTACGATATTACTGGCTTCATCTAGCCGTGCCTCAGTCCAGTTTTGTTGACGATATCGCTTCGCTCTTATTATGAGCTTTTCAGAGTACCCCATACTCGTGTCCATCTACAACATCGACCCGCCTTTAAGCACAGTGGACGGGCGTGTATAGAATGGCTCGAATTTGAGCCTCATCATTGGGATCTGAAAACTGCAAAAGGTGCAAAGTCCCAATAATTTGCCGTTTTGAAAGTTATTAGATTCCGATTATTTAGTAAATTAGTAAAAAATAGTCAATTTCCTGGCTTCATTTACGAACAAATTTTAAAATAAATTGGACATTCACATTCACATAAAATCATGTTAATACTTTTGGAGTCTGATGTTTCATCTTTGAACAACCATCATCAACTTTGTTTCTTTAAATAGGGATCGGTTTTTTATCGGATTTATAGCAAATGTCAAAGATTGTGTAAATTAAACTTTGCAAATGTTTATACGACATTTCGTGGTTTTTATTACCATCACTAGCAAATTTTCAGATAGCTTGGGGAACTCTAAATAAGTGCATGTTCCTTGTATATGACAGTGGTACGTTGAGGTTCACTTCCTGTAAGAGGTGAGGGCAATCCAGCATGGAGTTGATTAATTTAAAAAGAAATATTTGAGACGCACACACTCTTCAACACTGCAACGATTGAAAACCAAAACGGTTTAAGAGTACGTTATGGTCAACCCCCCTGTCTGGATATCGTCCATCAATCTTGTAAGAAATGTACTTTAAGAACTTACGCTGAACCTGCTCAAGTTTATTGATATATATTTGGTAAATGGGTGACCACACGATAGACGCGTATTCCATCTTTACCGCACCAATGACTGGTAAGGGAATATAAGAAAGTCTATATTCTGAAATTCTCTTGTTGATCTTATAATAAACCCAAGTGCTCTAGTCGCCTCTTGGCAAATACTATGAATGTGGGGATTGAATGACAATTCATTGTCAATAAGGACACCCAGATCCCTAACTTCCTTGCATCTCTGAAGAATGTCGTGCTGTACTCAAACCGGACGACATCAGCACTCCATATAATAGACTAGTTAAACATACAACAAATAACTTAATAGTTAACAATAAATACGTGAGTGAACAAGTAAATGCCATTTTCCCGAACAAATGGATAGGACACAGGGCTCCAATACAATGGCCTGCCAGGAGTCCGGATCTGCGATGAAATAGTACATTATTTGAAATGTAGACAAAATTGATCGACAATAATTGATCTTCTGGATATTCCCAGGTACAGTTCTCATTTGTCCATGTTCGCAATAATGAAACTCAGTCCTTCTGACTCAAATTTGTGAAAAAATCACAGGCGCAAGGCTTTTTCAGGGACGGAGATTTATTTTTCCCTCACTCCACAAATAAGGATGCATCCAGTTTGGCGTACCCTCTACACGAAATTCAGCCATTCTATTAGGTACTTTTGAATTACATGCATGCTCCATGATAGTAAATTATAGTTGCGTTTAATGTGGTGGGGTTGTCACCGCGGTACCTGAACCAAACACGGTACCCAAGTATCAGAAAAACATAACAATCAAAACCATTCATACATCAAGTACCTACGTTTACCTGTGTGTATTGTATTGGATCCAATTGATTACGCAGTAGTACCTGAACAAAAAGTGGTACCCACATACCAGGCGAACAGAAGGAATTTGAAGGTGTATCAGCATACCTTTACACACGCAGCGCAGGTGAAATTTTATAGTATTACCGTGAAAACACATCTACAGTATATACACGATCGTTTAATATGCTAAATCGAGCGGTTTTTCTGGGGACATTAGATATACTCAACCACAGATATGATGTGAAACCTTGGAAACTTAAATAGAAAGGGGTATCGAATTTTAATATCATTTTAAATGGCGTTAACCTCTCCTGTTTTTCTATTAATTTGCATTAGTAGGTAGTTTTTGAAAAATAACGCCAGAAACTTAGAACAAATAGTTTGTCTTTACATGTCCCCTTGCGAAAACTTACAGCAGTGGTATAGATCGGGTGAATTGTTGTTTCAAATTCATCCATAAAAAGCCCAATGGGTATTCCATTTAAAAAAACACTACTATGGTTCATTTCTTATATTTGGGATACCCTGTATAGATTCACAATATTTTTAAAATGTAGCCATAAATCATTTTTATCGAACCCATGAATAAAACTTTTAGGAAATCAAATAGTTTAGCCACACTATTCCGTGTCGTATGGCGTGAATAACCCTGTATATCAAATCAAATCAAATATTTATTTCGCCATCAATAAGTACAAGAAAGTACATAGGCAAGTCAATATTTCATAATCACAGTCAAATTAACAAATTAACAAATCCATAATATGCTTTTAACATACCTATCATATGTATGTTTTAACAGGCAAGTTTAATATAATTAAATTTAGATATAAAAAAATATGCAAATAAAAAAATATCTTAGTCCAAACTTAAAAGAAAATAAAAATACATCAAAATACAAATATGTCAAATAAACAAAGTATATAACAACAAAATCAAACAAACAAAATAACTGCAAACAAAACAAACATATAGGCCGTCATTGCAGTGACTCACGGAACTCTGTTAAGGTGTAGAAAGCGTTTTCAATTAAAAATGTCTTTAACAGTCTTCTAAATTGCTTCTCAGATTGACAGCTCCTCATGTCATCCGGAAGCAAATTATAATAACATAAACCCGCGTATAGTGGCGACTTCTTGTATATGACTCATGTTTAGGGCGAGGCAAGTAAAGAAGGCCCCCTAGTGCTATATCCATGATTGTCCCCGTTAGTTCTCACAACATCCTTAGTCTTAAACGTGTTGATGAGAAGTTTGTACAGGTAGATACAGGTTACTGTTGCCCAAACGCACCCCTGCAGGTACCCCCAAATGGTATATTAAACATACCCCTAATAGCACGTTTTTGTAAAATAAAGACACGTTCAATTTCAACGCCTCGGCCCCATACCATAATGTTATAGTTAATGGTGGAGTACACCAGCGCATAGTAGACCGATAGCAGCGATTTTTTATCCATGTAATTGCGCAGTGAATTTAAAACATATATGTTTTTCCTCAGTTTGTCAAAAACGCAATCAATATGGGTCGTCCAACTTAGCTTTGCGTCAATGTAAACCCCTAACAATTTTGCGGAGTCTGACCATGGCAATACTGCGTTATTAAAGTTTATATTAAAATTCAAGTTAAAATTTGATGCCCTTCCATACCTGCCCAAATTTAGTGCAACTGTTTTCTCGAAGTTAATGATCAATCGATTCCTCCGACACCACTCCTGAAACTCTTCCAGAGTTTCATCGATCTTATATTTTAAAGCTTTAGGATCCTTGTCAAAGAATAAAATTGTTGTGTCGTCGGCATACATATACAGCAAGCCATTCGTAATATTTGCTGGAAGATCATTAATGTATACCTTTAATACTTTTGTAGATATTGCCAGGTAAGTCTCTCGTTTGTCTATGTTCGCAGGAATAATCCTAAGTCCTTCTGACTCGAAGTTCGTGAGAAAATCATTGGCAGCGCATTTTTTTTTATTTTCTTTTATTTGCGTGGATAAAAAGTGGATTTAGTGATGAATTAATTAATATGCTAACAGTAACTTATTGCACTGAAAAATAATTAAATTTGTCTGTCACTAAAACTTTTACAAATCCTCGATGGCCAATTTTGTGATGTATTATCACAATTAAAATAAAATTAAACACGTATATATTTTTAATGTTGTTTTTATTTCCAATTCCATTTAATACTGAATATATACATTTATCTGTGTACCTTTTGTACCCAAAAAGAAATAATAAATATTCTCGAATAGTTTGGAACTTAAATATAAAAAGATCTATTTATTTATCAGCGTTTTAAACATACAGGGTGGTCCAACGAAAAGTTTGCACCTAGCTTTTCTCTTTTTTTTGTAGTCGAATGCGAAAATGCTCGGACACGTCGATTTTGCTTTTGAGGGGGACACATTTTAAACATATTTTTCGATCTGCGCCT
This sequence comes from Apoderus coryli, assembly GCA_911728435.2. Taxonomy (NCBI): domain Eukaryota; kingdom Metazoa; phylum Arthropoda; class Insecta; order Coleoptera; family Attelabidae; genus Apoderus; species Apoderus coryli. The sequence goes on along the minus strand of OU452209.1, from coordinate 12,089,497 downwards.
TTAACCCCCTAGCGGGGGTGAGTAACAACCCTAAAATTTTAAATGGAAAGAGGGGTCTAATGACATATCATTTGAAAGGACACAAAATTGTCTTTCTAATGATACCCTATTTGTCGAATTTTACTAAAACAGTTAATACGAAAACGACTTTAAAGACATTAAGCCGATAATTTTGGTATTAATGAGAAATACAAATAAGTTTTAATTATTACGACTGAAAACAACTACAATCATTTCTAAATTATTTACTTTGAAGAAAAACGGGATTTCAAAAACACTATCTTATTTATCAGAACTAAATTCCTCACTAATCGTTTGCGTTTTTTGTTGAAATAAAAACTGCAGATACGTGTAGGAAAAGAATTTACACCGTTTATTTTAGTCTTTTCATTGATTCAGTTTAGTTGCTTCTCAAGTTATTTTACTTTTACCGTACAAAATGATTTATTCCATTCTAGAACGAGTTGAAATTGTTAAACTTTATTTTCAAAATAATAGTAGTGCTAGACTTACGGCTCGCTTATTTAATGAGAGACATCCCGATAAAAATGTGAATGATGTGTACGTTGGCAAGTTAGTTAAAAAGTTTGTAGATACCGGATCTGTCTGTAATGTAAAACACCAGCCGCAGAAACCGATCAGAAATGAAGCTGTGGAAGTCGCTGTTTTAGGGCATGTTGAAATGGATCATAGTCAAAGTACCCGTCAACTAGCTGAAGCCTCAGGTGTCTCCCGTTCGTCCATAATACGAATTTTAAAAGCGTACAAATTTCATCCGTACAAAATCAAATTAGTACAGGAACTAAATGAGGATGATCCTGATAGAAGGCTGCAATTTTGTGAAGCAATGAACCAGCGTTTAATTGAAGATCCGCAATTATTATTTAACATTTGTTTTTCCGACGAATGCACATTTTATTTGAATGGAGCTGTAAATAGGCACAATTGCCGTTACTGGGATGACAGTAACCCACATTTATTCCGTGAGGTTCATACCCAGTATCCTCAAAAAATAAACGTCTGGTGTGGCATATTAGGAAATCATATTATAGGACCACTTTTTATTCCTGGAAATTTAACTGGTGAAGTGTACCTAAACATGCTTGAAGACACAATTGATCCTTTAATAACACAAATAATAGAAGATGACCAAAATCATACTGCTGATCGGCTTTATTTCCAGCAAGATGGAGCACCTCCGCACTATGTGGCTCCTGTAAGACAGTTCTTAGATGACCGGTTCCCTGGACGGTGGATTGGAAGGAGGGGCCCAATTGAATGGCCTGCCAGGTCACCGGATTTATCGCCTTTAGACTTTTTTCTTTGGGGGCACTTAAAAAATAAATGTTTTGCCACGAAGCCCGAGTCCATAGAAGATCTTCGCCAACGCATTACAGAAGAGTGCAGAAACATAACACCTGATATGCTACAAAATGTTAGAAATAGATTTGAACAAAATCTGTATTATTGTATGGAATCAAATGGGTCACATTTTCAACATTTGTTAATGTAACGTTTTAATAAATCAATTTAACAGCTTGTTTACTTTTTTTACAAAGCAATGTTAAAACTAACAAACATTGGAATGTACTAACGATTGCAGGTGTTTTCACTCGCAATAATTAAAACTTATTTGTATTTCTCATTAATACCAAAATTATCGGCTTAATGTCTTTAAAGTCGTTTTCGTATTAACTGTTTTAGTAAAATTCGACAAATAGGGTATCATTAGAAAGACAATTTTGTGTCCTTTCAAATGATATGTCATTAGACCCCTCTTTCCATTTAAAATTTTAGGGTTGTTACTCCCCCCGCTAGGGGGTTAAAGGCGCAGATCAAAAAATATGTTTAAAATGTGTCCCCCTCAAAAGCAAAATCGACGTGTCCGAGCATTTTCGCATTCGACTACAAAAAAAAGAGAAAAGCTAGGTGCAAACTTTTCGTTGGACCACCCTGTATATAGGCAGGTATACTACACTATTACTCTCGTTTTTCACCTATTGCCGCTGGTCATGCTCCATAAGGTAAATTATAGTTGCGTTTAATGTGGTGGGGTTGTCAGCGCAGTACCTGAACCAAACACGGTACCTAAGTATCAGAAAAACATAAAATTGAAAACAATCTACGTATACAATAAATACTAAACGGCGTACTAAAGTACGTTTACCTGTCTGTATTCGATCATTGATTGCGCAGTAGTACCTGGACAAAAAGGGGTACCTAGGTAACAAGCGAACAGAAGGAATTTGAAGGTGTATCAGCATACCTTTACACACGCAGGTGAAATTATATACTATGGCCGTGAAAACACATCTACAGTACACGATCGTTTAATATGCCGGGCCGTTTTTTCAGGGGACATAATATTATTTAGAAATATGCATCGAGGATTAGGTTATTTCAAATATGAACACCAAAGCTGGTTAACGGTGATTTTCAACAAATCCAAACAAATTTCACCATCACTTTCGAAAATCCTAGACGAACATTTAGCTTTTCTGGATGCTTGGTGTGTTGTTCCCCGAATATAATATGTGAGTAGCTATGTATCCAATACTGACAGTTATTTTGGTTGACTTCGATATTAAGAAACAAAGAAGAATCGTTGGAAAACCAGATGTTAAGAAGGAAATTCGAGGCGTTATATACTCTGCACTGATGTTGTAGGATGGGCTAAATGGTACATTTTTTGGGAGCTCTTGTTTCATATTTCGCGTGCACCGGACGCACTCTGAGAAGATAGGCATTTCTCGCATTGAATTGCGGAACATTAAACCGTAACGTCTTCTCCAACAATTGCGAACAGTCTATAAGACCATTAATTAGACCAAATACAAAACACTTAGAGGAAAAATGCCTACGCATCTCTAGTGGAAGGAAACCGACCATCAATCTTGAAGGCTAATCGCTTAAGGAATTTTCGTTGAACATTTTCGATAGAGTTAACATAAACTCCATATATCGGAGAGCAAGCAACAGCAGCATCTTACCACTGCGTTGAACAATACTAATATTAAGAAGCAAATTCGAGGCGTTCTTTATTCACCTACTCTGCTCTGTTGTAGGATATGCTATGAAATATTACATTGAACGACAATTGATCTCTAAAGACAAGCCTTTACCAAAGCAGTGTTTGTTGTGTTGTGTTATGTTAGTAACAAAGTTATCGAAAATACAGAAAAGTCGTCTACTTTTTAAGTCGCAAATTGCCGAATTTTCCCGCACTAATGTTCGCAAACATGTCACCGGATCAACTTCGGTTTAAGTTCAGCAGTCAGGGAATCACATACCGTCTGCTTTCCAATTTTGAAAAGAGAGCCAAGTAAATGAATCTCCAGAACCCAAAAACCTAGGCGTAACTGCAAGTCGCACTTGAATAGCAAATGCATCCAGGTAATATGTATCTATCTTGCAAATCCTAGTGCCAACCGTTTGGAGCAGTGTTTCATATAAGAAATTCTTGAAATTACTGCTTAATTCATTGCCAAGGGGATTTTAAGTCTGATCTAAGGTCAGTCAGCAAGTCACTACCACTATACACGTTTCTCTTCCTGAGGCTAGAACGTATCCAAAAAAGACGTCGGTGACTGCCACGATGGCGCTCAGTTTGCGAAATATCAAGGAATGCGGCTGAAAGTATGACTAGATTATCCGCGTTCCACATGTTGCTCGACACTAAATGAAGTTTTTAGTTGGTTAACAATATTTCGGAGTAGGGACCACATGATATTTTACGACAATGGTTTAAAATAGCGACAAAGTCATCGACGTGTGTTGCTTTGGTGGAGATCCGGACATTATTTGCTAGACATTGCCAGAAATTTGTTAGGTGTAAATTGCGCCTGATGCGAAACAGGCTTCTGATCTAATTCCTAATTTGAAATTCATGAGTGTTAGAGACTGTCACTGGACAGAAAATACAGGTTGTCAGAAAACTTTCAGTAGACGTTTCGTTGGGCAAAACCCTGTATAGATGTCCCAAATTTAATTGAAGTCTGTTTAAGTATCTAAGCTCCTGTATTTTCACTTCAAAAATTGCCTCAATTTTAAAGCAACGTGCATGTTACCAATAAAACATCCAACTTCAAAATTTCAATTGCATTTGTCAGACTCGATTTTTCATTAAACGCAACCGTCATTTCGCGGTGATAGCAATGCATTTTCGGTATCAATACTCCTGAATCGTTTATGTCTGTATCTATGCCACTATGTGTATCCGTCCCAATATGCTGATTTGATTTATTAATTGCATATATCGACATAAATTGAATAATGTCAGTAATTCCCAATCAGTACAAATGATACTCTGTTACCACTTCAATGCTAATATGTGATGTTATTAAATACCGAGAATAATTGGCTTAAACAAAAATCTATTATATTATCACGAATGGATAAACTTGACTAAGTATTCTGCATTATTATTAGTATAGTAAGTATAATTCATTTCCCATAGCATTTTATGAATTATTTTGTCTAATTTAAAGGAAAAGACCTTCGACAGAATTCAACACGAAAAGCCTACAAACATAATATATTCAGAGACAATGATGTTGATGGAAAAGCGTTACATATAATTAAGAACCAGTAGTGGCGATATAAGGCAGTCGTTCGATTCAATAGAAGATTTACAGATGAACGTCAAACACAACGAGGCGTTCGACAAGGATGCAGGATTGAGTCGTTCCGTACAACGTTCCAGAAGATGAGATCACTGTTTTGTAATGACAGCCTGAACCTAAAGCTGAGACAGATAATGATTCAATGTTACATTTGGTCTGTGCTGTTGTACGGAGCCGAAATCTGTACACTGAATGCTAAGAATACCATGGGTGGCTTTGCAAAGAAATGATGTAGTTTTAGCCAGGGCAAATACAGTTCGTGAACTTTTAACAACAGTTAAATGCCGAAAACTGGCATACCTCGGCAATGTTCTCAGAGGGAATCGTTACCGGAAATAGAAGGCCGCAGGGGCGCTGGAAAAAAAAATCTCCTGGTTAAAGAACATCCGCGAATGGACAAGGATACATAGCGTCGAACAATTGTTTAGAGTGGCTAAAGACAGGAATCAACTCGCCATCGTGATTGCCAACGTCATGGAGACCTGACAGGGCACAATAAGAAGAAGAATTTAAAGAATGTTGCAGATGTCATAACGCAGTAAAGGGTTGAACATATATCTCCATTCTACGGGTAGCGGTGGACTATGATCCCGAGGAACAAACAAGGAGAGTTCAAGATGCCAACTATTACCCTAGGCTATATAGGGTGAAGATGACGACGTTGGAAGCAGAGACAATCCAATGCGGAAGAAACGTTATAAGTTTCAACTATTTTAGCAGACAAATAAAGCAGCCGAGGCCCCAGAGGAATAGAACCCTTCCCTGCAAGTATTAAGATCAGATAGCTCCTTTCACCAGAGAGGTTTTAGTGGATAATAACTAGGCCATCTTCCCAAGTTCCACACTCACCTGCGGATTACGATGGTCATGTGGTCAGTGCATTTCTTCTATCCCCATCAATTTTGGAGTATTTTACTTTTACACTTCCCTATACCTATCTTCAACTGATTTTGAATAAATAATTTATTTTGATTTTTTTTTGGTTCAAAACAGGTCTCTGGAAAATATTTGCCATTTTGTCGGATCAATAGATAGGATCTTGAATTTTGGAAGATAGTTCAATAGCACCTCAAGAATATCAACTGTCTTGAGAGATTGACACACTTGGTTACAGGGTGGTCGCAAATTACTGTTGGATGCTCTACTAGTAAAAATAGGCATAAGTCAATTTTCTCAAATAGCACACTTTGTATATTATCAAATATTCTGAAATCTTTGCTCGTAGATTCTTCAACCAAAGGTTTGGGATTTTTTTTTGGACACTCGTATATAAAGTAACAATCTAACACTGAAAATGAAAATGCCCAAAGCAAACAATAACAAGTTGGAATTTCTCTTACTTTTTCGTCCGTAAAATATGATATTTTAGAATATAATGTGACATCCACTTAGAGAAAATGATAAATGTGCCAGTAACACGTTCTAATATATCCACACGTTTTAATGGAATCCCACTTCAACTTCAAATCGAAATGAATTCACTTGGACTTCCATACGGAAACATATTTAACGTTGTCAGACTGGTAAATTTAATTCTGAAACTACCGACTGAATCAACCCAACACTATGCCAAATCGAAAATTTAACTTTAAATCAACTTTATCAGCTATATACAGGGTGTACCATAAGTGATGGTAAATAATTGAAGAGCAAATTACTTGCAAAAAATGTTAAGATCCATCAGGCTGTAGTTTTGTATTTGCCTATAATAATATAAATCGTAGTAATTGCACTAAAAGTAATTCAACGTTATCAGGGTCATCAGTCTGTCTGTATCTACGAAAACGTAAAAACCGCTGAACAGATTTTAACCAAATTTGGTTTGGACATGGCAAGGAGCTCATTAGATTTTGGGAAACATTGAGCGTATGCAAGGGGTTTAACAGAGGGTTCAAAAATTAAAAATCATAGTTCTTAAACTTATCCGAAATACTGCATAATTTTTTACGCATTTAATTGAAGATAACCTAAAATATTGAACATAAAATATTAGACCACATTGGCGTTCGAAAATAGTGTAAAATGGGGTAAAAAAGATTAAAAAAAAACGTATTTCTTAAACATAGCAGAAATATTAACTATTTATAACTTTGATAGAATATAACCTATAAAAGGTGTCATAAATAACTTACTTTCATAGGCGTTCGTAAATAGTGGAAAAGGGGTCAAAACATAAAACATATATGTTTCCTAAACTTATTTGAAATATGTAATAATTTTTCATATTTGTGATACAATATAAGCTATATAAATATTCCATAAAAGAATTGGTTCACACAGGCGTTCGAAAATAGTCTGAAAAAAGGGTCAAAAACGAAAAAAACGTTTCCCAAATATACCAGAAAAATTGGCTAATTACGAGTATATATAGCTTTGATATAAGATAACCTACAAAATGCAGCATAAAATTTTTATTTACATAGGCGTTCGTAAATAGTAGAAAAGAGGGTAAAATAAAAAAAAATATTTAAAATGTAAAAATTGTTATATTTAACTAGTTGAATAGGTGTTAAAAATACACGACAAAAATTAATGTACCATAGGGTTCCGTGAAAATTCTATTCAAGGGCCAGAAAAAATTTGTAACCGTGATAACTCAAAAACCACTTAACCATATTTGAACGAAAATACTAAAGGATATTTAAAGGTGGTGATTAACATTGAGCGTAGGCAAGGGGTTTAAAAGAAGGTTCAAAAATTTAAAAAATCATAGTTCTTAAACTTATCCGAAATGTTGATTAATTTTTTGTGCGATTAATAAAATATAACCCAAAATATTTAACCTAAACAATTAGACCACATTGACATACGAATAAAGTGTAAAATGGGAGTAAAAAGGTTAGAAAAAAACGTACTTCTTAAAAATAGCAGAAATATTGACTAGTTATTTATAGCTTTGATAGAATATAACCTATACAATGTGTTATAAATAGCCTGTTCTTATAGGCGTTCGTAAATAGTGTAAAAGGGGTCAAAATAAAAAAACATATACTTCCTAAGCTTATTCGAAATACCGAATGATTTTTCATAGTTGTAATAGAATATAACCTAAAAAATGTTACATAAATGAACTGGTGCACACAGGCGTTCGAAAATAGTGTAAAAAAAGGGTCAAAAACGAAAAAAAAAATTCCAAATATAACAGAAAAATAATTATATATAGCTTTGATATAAGATAACCTACAACATGCACCATAACAATTTTGCTTACATAGGCGTTCGTAAATAGTAGAAAAGGAGGCAAAATAAATTTTATAATAAAAAAAATCCACTATTTTGCGTAGAAGAACTTGGCGTAGAAGATCTGAAACATAAAATATGTACGTATAAAGTGCCTCCAAAGAGAAGAAAAAGGAACAAATCCCGATAAATAAAAAAATAGTTGGTGTCTAAAACAAAAAAAATATATATATAATTTTTAGATAAATGACAAAAAGGTCATAAAATTATTAGTTTTACACTTAAATATGGAGAGCCTCGAGGGCAATAGTTTATTTATATTTTGACTAGACTGTTTCAGTTCAGATGTTACGCATCGTTTATTATTCAATCAACCTGCGCATGCAAACTAGGCATTGACATCATCTGCAGCAAAAACGCCATGCCTCAAAGGAAGCCTCACTAAAACACCTGATCCCTGTGTACACGCAATTACGCTCTCGCGTATTATGCATGCCTGTCCAATACAACAGGGTTGAGTGATCCGATAGCTGGTTATGATTTTTGTAGGTAATAGTGAGTTTTTAAATCTTCATGAAAGTATATCTGAAGCTTGTAAAGAACCAGGTATTGAAGGAAGTCGAGCCCGGCAAGTACTAAATTTTCCTTCTTCAAGAAAAAAATTGTACGGAAACTACGACCCTTGGTGTGACAGAATTTATGATACAAAATGACAATGGCAGAAACAAAAACCCAAGAACATCTAGAAAGTTTGGAGGGCGCCTAAGGTTAGTATAGGAACCCCAAACGAAAGAGTTACTCAAATAGCTAAGACATTAAAACAATCCATTGTAATTGAAGGGAAATTTGTTTTTATTATACTTTAAAAATAGGGAAACAGTTATGCCGCATCCTGTATGATCAGTAGACGTGGCTACTCTGTACATGAAAATATCCATTCCATCCATACTTCTCTTCCAGCACTTACTATGGGAAAACACATTTGATAATACCCTTGTGCAAATAGAGGATTACACGATTATATAGCAGGACAGGAGGAAATAAGCAGGACAAGTGTGCCCTGATCCTAAGTCTAGTTTCATCTTCAAATTCATATTCTAAAAGCACTCTGCTTTATGTGCTCAATCGACCTTAAAATGGTTATACCACTGTTGACCACTATCCGTTGCGACCATGAAGTATATAATATGGAAACTACTCCTACAGCGAACGACTTTGATGTGGATAATACTAGGTAGTTTAGCAACTATTAATATAATAATGTAGTCCCCTGGGGGACTTTAGAATGACAATGCGCCATACTGTGACCTACGCCGTTTTCGTGGTTTTGGGCTGGATACAATTTGCCGTGACGTTCCATGGTGAGTAATTAATCTGTCTGTTTGTTAGTAGTTGAGATTAAAGATCAATATTACGTTGAATCAACATAAATCTGTTGGATTTTACTAACGTACGTACTTTTCTTTTATAAATATTCAATAAATATGCAATTATTTATTACGCAATTTATTGTAGCTATTCAAATTCTTTATTTTTGCCATAGAATGTAATACATTACAATGTCGGCTCGTCAAAATAACAATAAAATATGACAAAAGAATAACAGTTACATATTACAAGCACAGCATTAATAAGTACAGCATTCCGAGTCTACGTTGGCACTTTGAACTAAACTGTGACGTATGACGCTGCCATTTTGGGTTAAAAGTCAGGTCCTGACTAAAAATAATTATAGTTTTCGGTTTCTAACCACAGTACTGTATTTTTATTTTTGTAAAATTATTTAAGTACATAATATCGCTGTCAATTTCAGAAATATTTGTGGTGTCATAGTGATTGAAAACAGCCTTGAGTGGTGTTATCAGGTAAATGTTGACATTATTGTGTGATTTTTAATAATAATAATAAAGACTTCATTAGTAAAAAAATACATTTTTACAACAGTAGAAGCAGTGCTTCCTAACTTAACCTAAATTTAACTTATATTTTAGCTTAACCCTATCTGAAAATTGTTTTACATCGCTGGCCAAATTAAGTAGGTAGCTTATGTTTACAAATTAATTTGTTCTATTACGTGTCAGACAGCGCTCTTAAACGAAAACCCCTGTAAACTTTTTATATTCTCTAGTAGAGCGTTGTAATATTTTAAAACCGTATAGGAAATGACCGCTCAAAGATTGATGTTGAGTGTAGCGGTGGCGTAATGCCAGTTTTATGAGGAATATGCACATCATACATCCCCGGAACTTTTTTTTACTAATCAAAATTAGTGAATGAAAATCCCTCGTTGTTTCATTCTTAACCAGCCGATTTCCTTAATCTTATTGCTAGCCTCTTTCATCCCTACGAATTCCACATACAAGCCGTGTGCCTGAATTCTGCATCAACTGAATCCTGTTCTCAACAATTTTAGTCAAACAAGGGCCATATATATATTGTCAATAATATTATAACCCCTAGCTGATTGCGTTATCATGCTATCTCGCCACGCGACAACTTATGTTTATGTTTTACTTTCATATAGTTTAAAAACATATTAGATACTGTCATTTCGTAGTATAAATTTTACGGTTATACAAATAGTTGTTATAAACGTAGAATTATCTAGTATTCATCTTAATTTTCACTTATTACTCACTAACAGGATCTGTGACGAAGCGAAAAAAATTTTTAGAGCAAGGGTACCGCTTATTGGGACAACATTTTGCAGCACACACATGTCCTCCCTGATTGTTCATTGTATTCATCATAAGATACGTTAATAAAAATAAAATCCTTTTAATTCTCACGAACACAATACCAAAAACACAAAACACAGAATTAGATTACAAGCACAATATTTATTTATCTCGTACACGCCGGCAATAAACTGTATATTGAACACAGGAGTGAACGGTATCTATCTACTTCTATGCGATTATTGTGACGTTTTAACCCATAATGGCGGCATGCGCGACGATATGCGCAGGACGGCTCGCAAGCGGAAAGTCAGAATACTGTATTATTTATTATACTGTGTTACAAGTATCACAGCGACAAAACAAACAATCAATAATTTAAAAATTCGTCAACTGAATAAAAATATTCACGAATTAAAATGTCTTTCAGTTCCAGCTTGAATTTATTTATTTTCACGTCGGCGAACCTACCATTTCTCAGAATTTTGTTAAAACATTTGATGCCTATAATAGATAGAATTTGTTGTACTAATAATAGATAGAAAATTAATTTCACTTTTCCTTTACCGTTATTAATCCAGTCAAATAGATATCGAGGGTCAAACCGCAGTAACTCGTAAGTCGCAAAACTAAAAGTTTATAGGAGAGACAAAAAAATAGCTTAAAATCGTTAATTTGATAATCAAAGATGGTATTTTTTGTAGAATATATTAAAAGTGGAAATTGTTCCTAAATTCTAACATTTCAAAAGTAAATATACTTTTTGAAGAAAAATACAGGCAGGCACTTACGAGGTGCGGTTGTTTCACATAACTAATTACGAGGGTATGAACTAATAAACCTGCATTTCATTACAAAGTAAAACGAACAGTGTAATTTGTTAATGGTCTTATAGATCTACAGAATAAATTAAACAATGAATTCGCCATAATGCTATTCCGATTTTACGTGCACATTCGTCGAACCAAAAACAAGTTACATGAGAATTCGCTAGATTATTGTTCCTTCCACTGTCATTTTCTTGTCTTCTTCTTTGTGGTTTCACGCAAGATCTTTCTTTATTCGGTGTTTTCCATAATACTCTTCAGACAGATTTCCATTTTGAAATTTAAAGCACGTATCGCATTGGTCTTTTCTCGGTCGAAAAATAGATATTTTCATTTCTTCCATTTTATTAGTTACATAAGTAGGAATACCGCTAAAAGAGTAAATATTTTGTTTCATTATCTCTAAAAATAAAAATAAAGGTAAGAGGTGGGTTAAGTTTATTAATTGCTTGAAATCTTGGTGGGCATTTGATTGTTGTTGTTTATTCTAGACCACTATTCAGTTTGTTTACTAGTGTATTCTAACTGAATAATTTTGTACTTATTATCATACGATACTTACCCAAAACACATATTCTAGATTACGATGTTGCCTCTTCTATTTTCTCTGTTGTGTAATTCTTATTATTTCGCAACAGGTAGTTTTCAGTGGCGGCTTGTGGCAGTTTAATGTGGTGAAGCATAACATAAAATAAAGTCATATACTTAATAGGTAGCTAAAATTAATAGGGATATCCCTACTTCGTCAACTGCATAAAATATAGGTTATGTTTATAAGTAGGTACCCCACCTAAGTATTGTTTTCTTTAAAAAGTGTAATTAGTATCTAGAATATCTTTACCTACTTCATAAAAATACTAAATAAAACACATTTTATGAAACTGTCAATCAAATTACTTTTATGCTACCTGTTAGCAAATCATAATACTTCTCATACCAGATATTATTAAAAGCTCTCCTTTTATGCATTTGCTTTTATTTATATTTATCAAACATTTATTTAAATTTGGAACAGGTGTGTCTGTATATTTTTAACAAGATTTTTCTGCTCTTAAAAGAGTGTTGATTAAAAAAACTTAACTTTAGTTAAAATTAAAAAATAAACATCATTTTTCATAATAACTTCGCTTACCTGATGTCAGCGTAAATATAATTTACGCTGCTGATGTGTAGTACTTCCACTTGCTTCTTCTATATTAAAGTATGAGATATTATAATATATTATGTTATTAAAAAAACAATATTTTACGGTAGGTACCTACTGATTAATAACCGTATATATATTTTTTTAATTTGTTCACTACTTTTTTAGATTTTAAACTTAAATTAAATATGTAGGTAACTAAATAGAAAGACTGATTTGTATTCAAAATATCAAAAATCAAAACTTTAAGCTTCCCGAAAAGTAAATAAAAATAATATTAGGGAGTTAAGGCAAAACCAAGGACGTATACGTATCTCCATACGTAAACGTGAGAATTTGGTTATGTTTACACTAGATAAGCAGTCATTCAAAATAGAGTTAAGGTGCCATCCAATACGTATCGTATATGCGGAAGGTAGAGATAACACTTTACTTGAGAAAAAGACTGTTTTAGATTTTTCTACTTCCATTTACTATGTTGTTAATATTATTGTTTTTTTAATTATTAACCAAATACATATATATTTTATTATGTATATGTATAAACAATAACAGAAAAATGTTTATAATTGTTACAAAATAAACTACTACTACTAATAATAATAATAAAGTATTTATTGCAAAATAGCTTAGCTTAATTTTCAACTTAGATTGAGTTTTTAATGTTCTATTCTAGATATTCGTACAACAATCGGTTCAATACGTTTAAGTATACGATACGCGTAGAGGTACATATGTTTACGGCCTTCGTATCGTTAAACGTATCATAAATTTAAAAAGCGCATGCGTAGATGTCAAAAGCTACGTTTACGTATACGTCACTGGCTTTGCCTTAACTCCCTATTAGCACAGGTATAGCACAGAGCACAAGTGTGTGGTAGAGATAGATAAAATCAAAATAATAAACGACATATAGGTACAAAACACTCGCCAAGCGTTGTCATATAACCTTATTTTACATTAAATCTCTGCTGCTTCTTATAGTGTTTTTCTAATGGCAAGATTCGTATGCTATATGCTTAGTACAATTAAACGCTGGCAAGTATGTTTAGACGAAGAGCGATAGGTGGTTGTATAGTGGGTATATGCCAGATGGCAGTGGTGCCCATTGTTGCTGAATTAAAGATCAAAATGCTTTGAGGCACGCTTCATCTGCATAAGAACGTGTATGATAAACAAATAGGCTATTGCAGCACTGGCAAGGGTGTCAACTGTCGCATACAAGGAGGAGAGGGACCGAAATAAATAATGTTTTACTATTATTACACGAATAAAAAAAGAGGGAAATACCTATAGGTATGTAAATTAAGTATGTTAAATAGGTGTATATGATAAAGCCTGCTTCAGTTGAAAACGAAATTCAAAATTACAGTTGTATGGTAAAGCAGGTTGAAAATTAAGTATACATTAATTTATAGTTTAAATTTTATATGGAGGAAAATAATTACACAATAAAATTAAATTAAATACTTAAATATTATTAATTTTACTGATTATTTAGGTGAAGCGTTGCTTCAATTGCTTCATAGGACAAGCCGCCACTGCTATATTCCCGTGAGGAAGACCTGCTTAAAAAAATAGTAAAAACTTGTGGAATTTTTTCATGTTCTATCTGGTTCCGAGAGATTTCTCACATTTTCTAGGACAGCCTGGTTATACTCTATACTCCGTGAAATGTATTAGTATTTACAAACCATGTCAAACATCCATTTCTACTATACCAGCCAAGATGACCATGATGAATTACCTATTAATATATAAATTAACTAGGTAAAGTTATTAAATTTTCTGTGTCTGTAAACTTTAAACCACCCTTTCTTGCTTGCCGTTCATCACACTTTCTACCAAAAACAAACTACTGCCTCGAGCAGTCACACTTTCTTATCTGGAAAGACAAAAGCAAATTACGTACGTGAAGAGAAAATACATGTATACCCAAAGGGACTTATTTAAACCCTATCGCTACAATAGTGTTCGACCAGTTCCATGTACGACACTTTTTACTTTATTTTAATGGTAGGTATGGTCTGTCCTGATAAATTCGTATCAAATAGTAAACATGTTTTACTTCTTAACTTACGAGAAGCTGCTTAAATTAAAAGAGTTCGATTTTCTATTACAATCCTTTATGGTATACAGGGTGTCCTATGGTGACGATCCATTAGAATATGATAAAGACTATACTAATTGAATTTCGAAAATTTCGGTATCTTAATTGTCCAAAATGGTCTACTCAAATAATATAATAGCAACCTCATAATGCTTCCGTTATACCGGAAGTTGATAGCGACTTTGTAATTTTAAATAAATTTATAAATTATAAGATTTTTGGATAGGTACTTCGTAGGATTCTAGACATCATGTCGTATGCCTAAATTCAGTCGATTTTGCTGTATATTAAGGTTTATGACAAAATTAACATTTTAGGGCTAATGAATAATCACAAGCTTTTGTAAGCTATTATTTGGCACGCGTTTTCTTATAATGTAAGGACGCCTTTCTCCGATTCCATAACATATTTTCAGATTTATTCATAGAGGGTCATCAAAAAAAAAAAAATCAACCGAAACGCAGTTTTTTTTAAATGGAACATGTATATTTTTATTATTTTATCTTAATTATCATTAAAAATTAGGGAAATTTTGTAATAGATTATCGATTCCGAAAATGCATAGATTTCGAAATAAAGGCAATGTAACATTTTTCTGCAGTACCGTTGCACAGCAATAGAAGTAGAATAATTGATATTTTGAAGACAGATAGCAACTTTATTCTCATTTCAATTTATAATTTGATCACAATAACCTAACATCACTTTCGTATTTATCTTCAGTCTCAAATCTGATTCGTCATGCAATTGTTACCATTTTGAAATTAGGGGAATTATGTACATTCAGAAAGAATACTAATGTTATAGCTCTGTCCGAATGAACCCCAATATGCTATTCCAAATTGTTATGGTTCGATTCAAGTTTTACGAGCGGTTTCAAATAAAGAAGAACAAACTACTAAAATAAACTTTATTAATCTGTATTGAAGTAATGCAGAATTACTTACCATTATAATCTTGGATCACTTTTATTTAAAAGAAAATATTTAATTGGTTGACCCTTTTGTCAATAATTTATCGAAACTTTATTAGAAATGAAACACAAAGTTTGTGGGCTAAAATCAACTAATTTAATAATTAAAACTAATTAAAGAAAATGAATAACAACAAGAAATGAAGATGTATAAATAATAAAAGAAAAAGAATAACAATTAAGCGATAATGGAAATTTAGAAGAAAATCGTAGTTATTACTTGTACTACTTAAAAATAGGAAAATTAATATAATTCGAATAATTATATTAATTCCTGTATGAAACTTTAATTACTATTGAAAACTGAATTTATTTCAATTACTAAAAGAAATAACTTTAAACTTTATATAAAAAAAAACTGATTAAACAAAAAGGCCTTCAATTAAAATAATATCAAAACTTACGGAACTCTATACAATTCACTACTTCAGAATAAAATGAAAAGGACTTAATCTTTAAACAAAAACTAGAAAATAATTCTTAACTGAAAAAATATACCATCCAAAAACAAATTAAAATATTTAATCTAACATTGTCTAATTAGAGAAAACACGACTTGACTGAATCCAGGCTGGAACGATTCTGATCTTAAAGTTGTTTTGCATTTCCAGAATTCCTCATAAAAATCCCCTAGCAGGTAATAGGTAATACAGAATGAAAATAAGCCAATCAGAAAAAAGACGTCTTAAGAACAAAATATTTTTAAAAGCCTTGCACAATTTTTATGACGCAGATAACTTTTAGACCCCTCACGTTTGTCGTATCACATAATATTAGGGTATGTTCGTATTTATGTTTAGAAAAAATAAGAACCATATGTCAACAAATCTATGGGAATATTTCGTGTTATCGTAAATATATATATTAGAAAAAAGAACTTGTTAGATATTGGAAATTCTCAGAAAGAAGTAATCTGCCACCCATGTATTCTAGAATTAAGTAATCTGTAAGCTTGCCAGTGGCGGGTTCTATTTTGTTACACAATGTACCCTAAACTGCTTTGTTGCCCTTGGTGGACACTTGGCGAATTAAACATTCACTTAAATAATATACGAAACTACATGTTCTTTTTCACCTCATAATTTGTGAACTGAGATTTGTTCAATATAGGATCTAGCTATGACTTTCACCTTAGATAGATAGATAGTACGTAAAAATAGAAAGAAGATTTTGTATATTTTAATTATTTTCAACATAACCACATTTTAACCTTAAAGCCTTTGGTTGAGCACGAGTTGACCGTTGGTTTTTAAACCCTCTTTCTTAAACTTAAATTTCAACCATAGTATGATTTACAAAAAGAAACAAGAATGTGTAAACCTGTTCGATTTCGAAAACTTTGATTTATACAGATGATTTTTTTTAAAATATTTTTCACAAAATAGTAAGACTCCTAATATTAATGTATAATTCTATATTTTTACTCCTACTTATTATTTCTAGAACGTAATTACCATTGTAATTTTTGGTAACGGATAATATTCACGAATTTAATGTCACTGATGATGAGGTAGATACCTAGAAACATGTATGACTAACAGACTTATTGGTAACTAAGCAATATATTTATGTTTATTTTGTGGGGCAGACGCAGTTTTATTTATGGCAAATATTTTAATTCAAACCTTAAAAAAGTGCATAAATCATTCGGTACCTATGAACAAAATCATTAGAAATTACTATACCTATCACGTAAATTTCTCATTTATCACCAAATTGATTCGGCCGCATGTTTTAATATTTATAACTTATTTTTTTTTTGTTGTCTTAAACTTGAGTTTATAAATTTTAAGGTATAAAATATTCTTGTTCTTCTTGGGCAATTCGGGATAGTTATGTGGAAAATGCACTACTAACATTTTTTCCATAATATTGGTACATGCGGAAAGTGTCTTTTCCGCACTTGTTAGGTAAATAACGATTTTAGACAACAATTATTGAAGAAAGGATGGGAGTTGTTTTTTCAATATAATTTTCTTGACTGTGAGCATGGCCTACTACATACCTCCTGCGTAATCGCGAATATGTAACGTGAAAAATCAGCTTTTACTAGTATATTACATAACATGTGATATATAATTGGGTGCAAATGGTTAACACCTATGTTGTTGTGTTGTTGAACTAAGTATCCGATTTGATCATTTTTGTCGCGAATTAATTTTTGAAAAGTTGTTATATGGTTTTTGTTTTGGATATACACCACGTATAAGTGTTTGTGTAATTAAAAACTGTGTCATTGCGCCAAATCTGAAATATAAATATCAGTCTATCAATTTTTTGTTCTGATATATACGGGAAGTTGGCCGCTTGCGCCAATAATAAGAAATAATAAATACAAACAGGATATTGCATTATTAAATAATATTTTTACAATGGGAAATAAAAAACCTACATGTGGTGCCTGTGATAAACATGTGCCAAAATCGGTATTTAGAATCCAGTGTAATACATGTCGTGCTTGGTTTCACCCCGAATGTGCAAAGTTGAGCGAATTAGACATTAGAGTAATTGGAGAACAGGACAAAATTTGGAATTGCGCAAGGTGTAAGCGAAGAACTACGATAAATCCATATGAGAGTACGGCAGCTCAAATAAGTGAGCGGGAATCTTTATTGTTAAGGAAATCAAACTATGGTACTGATTCAAATGTAATCCTAAGAAAAGTGCGTGATAATTTTCAAGAAGATGAAAATTTACGTGAGCTGATTCTTGAACTGAAAGCAGAGATAATTGGATTAAAAAAGGAATTCACAATAGTTAGTGAGTCTCTTGATTTTATAAATCATATGTATGAGGAACAAAGGCAAACAAATAGAATAATGGGGGAGATGATTGATGAAGTTAAACGTGAAAACGTTGAACTTAGAGCTGATGTTTCCCATTTGAAATCCAAGATTCAGCAGTTGCAAGATGATACGAATGGTAAGAGAATTGTCATATCCGGAGCATTCGATTTAAACGATGATAATGTGGTTGTTAAAGAAAAGTCAAAAAGAGTTTTGAAATTTATTCACGAGGATTTTTCTGATAATGAGATCCAGGATTTTAAAGTAATAAAGCCTAAAGAAAAAGCTCCCGTGGCTAGTATTCTCTTCAATACAAAAAATCTAGTTTCTTCAGTACTGAAGAAGCGCAGAGAAAAGGGCAATTTAACTACAAGCACCTGTGGAATTAATAGTACGGCTCAAAGGATTTATGTCAACGAAGAACTTGACCGGAGTACCTATAAATTGCTCAAGGATGCGATGTTATGTAAGCAAAAGGGGTATAAATATGTTTGGGCTAGAAATGGGTCGGTTTATGTCAGGAAGAGTGAGGGTTTGGAGGCAACCAGGTTAAGAGATTCTGAACACTTGAAAGATATGTTGAAATAATGTTTGCTTTTTTTTTTTTTTTTTTGTTTGTTTTTGTAATTATTTTGTAAATATTTTGTGTCAAAATGGCGCCTAAAACTAAAACCTTTTCGATATGTCATTTGAATTCTCGATCACTTGTAGCACATTTTAATGATGTCTATGATATAGTTAAATGTAAGTCTTTTGATATTGTATGTATAACTGAAAGTAATTTAAAGCCATACATGCCATCAGCTTCTGTGTCTATCACTGGATATGTTTTGTTACGCGCGGACAGAGTGGACCGTGCTGGAGGTGGTATTGCGATTTATGTGCGTAGCTGTTATAATGCTGAAAGGTATATTTTGAAGTCTTGTAATGGTGGTTTGTTGGAGCATCTGTTGATTACCCTGAAAGTTAAGGGGAAGACCTTGATCGTTGCTGTGTTCTATCGTTCCAATAGTATATGTTCAATAGCGGAGTCTGTAAATAGATATCACGAAATTTTATCCGAAATTGTACCTTTTACTGACTTTCTGGTTATTACGGGTGATGTAAATGTAAATATGCTTGATCCAGGGAACCCTGTAACTGAATGTTTCGATTCTTTTGGCTTAACACAGATTATTGAAGAGCCTACCAGAGTAACTCAACATACAGCCAACCTACTTGATCCTATATTTGTTAATAATACGGCACTAGTGAAGAATCATGGTGTAATAAATACGGATTACATTTCTGATCACAGTCTGGTATTTTGTGAGCTTGCGTTTGAGGGATTTCGGTGTGCTCAATTTTATACTTATAGATGCTTTAAACACTTAAATGAAGATGACTTATGTCAAGATATGAGTAGGGTTGATTGGAACCGCATTTATTACATTAATAACATTGAAGAAAAAATATCATTTTTAACTGTGAATCTTGTTAATATTTTTAATATCCATGCGCCCTTGCGTACTGTTCGTTTAAGTAGACCTTATGCACCTTGGCTTACTGAACCCTTGAAACTTATTATAAAGGAACGTGACAGGGCTTTTCAAAGATATAAAAGAACGAAAACTGATCTGAACTGGAGGGCTTACAAAGATCTCCGTAATTTTGCTTTGGCGTCTGTACGCAGAGAAAGGGCAGCGTTCTTAAAGTATGTGAGTGCTGAGGATGCAAAGACAATTTGGAAAAGATTAAAAATTGCAAATGTAATGATAAAACCAAAAATGGATTTGCCGGATTGTTTTTGCAATCCAAACATTATAAATTATTACTTTTTGTCTGTTTTTTCTGGTAGTAGGGCTGATTCGGAATTAATTGAATATTTCAAAAATAATACTTATGGTCCGGAAAAATTAGATTTTCGGGTTTTATCTCCATTGGAAATATATAAAATAATTACTTCTATTAAATCTAATGCTGCTGGAAGTGATGATCTTTCAGTTGTTATGATTAAGCTCACCTTACCTATTTTATTAAATCATATAACCCACATAATAAATATTTGCATTGAAACTGGCTACTTTCCAAGAATTTGGAATACAGCAGTGGTATGCCCGGTACCTAAAGTAAATTGTCCTAACTCTGTAAGTGATCTCAGACCGATAAGCTTACTTCCAGTCTTGAGCAAGGTATTAGAAAGAGCTATACATCAACAACTGTATCAATTTGTAAATGTTAATGGTTTGCTACCAGAAAATCAATCTGGATTTAGGCCAGGTTTTGGCTCAGCATCACTGTTGTTACATGTAAATGATTTGATAATTCGTGGTTTAGATAATAAGATGGCGACTATATTAGTGCTTTTGGATTTTTCCAAGGCATTTGATTGCGTGGACCATGAGTTGTTGTGTGCCAAGCTTCATTACCTTGGTGTGAGTGATAAGGGTATTCTGTTTTTCAAAAATTACTTGTATGATCGGCAGCAGTATGTAAGAGTGAATGGGAGAGTGTCTGATGTGGCAAGGGTGGATTCTGGAGTGCCGCAAGGCTCTATTCTGGGTCCTCTTTTATATTTATTGTATACGTTTGATTTGGGGAGCTGCGTGAGGTTTGGCATGAGTGAATCGTATGCGGATGATACACAACTTATTTATACATTTGATCCATCTGACTATAGTGATGTTGAAGCAAATATAAATTCTGATTTATGCAATATATCGGAATACTGTAAGAAACATAGTTTGAAATTAAATGCTGGTAAAACTCAAGTCATGATCTATGCATCAGAAAATATTTTACACTTTTTAAAGAACTATATATCTCTGGAACTGGAAAGTCAACCTTTGCATTATGAATCAACCGCTAAGAATTTGGGAATTGTATTTGACTGCAAAGTGAGATTTAATCAACACATTAATAATTTAAATAAAAAGTCGTACCTAGCATTAAAAGTATTGTATGCCAACCGAAATATTCTGAATTTTAAAGTCCGTAAAAAATTATGTGAGTCATATATATTATCTTCAGTTTCATACGGTTTAATTTTGTACTATCCGGCACTAACGGTATTTGATAGAAATCGACTTCAAAAAATACAAAATAACTGCTGTCGTTTTGTCTGTGGTTTAAGGAAATATGATCATGTCTCTGCAAAGATAGGGGAGCTCAATTGGTTGAATGTGTACAAATTATTTATATACTTATTCCTTTCTTTTTTGTTTCGGTTAATTCAGTCATCTGTGCCAGCTTATTTAAGGAGTAAACTTGTTTTCAGAGATGAGGTTCATAATGTGCCCTTGAGAAATAGGAATCTTCTTACTATGCCTCAGCATAAATCTGCATTATTTAAAAGAAGTTTTACGTACAATGCTGTAAAATACCATAATGATTTTATAGCATATTTCTCGGTGCCACTTTCAGTAAACGGTTTTCGAAAAAAAGTGAAGGATAATTTACTCTCACAGTTGACTGACTAGGGATGTTTCTTTCAGTAGGTAGTTTTTAAATTTAATTGTCTAGCTATATGTATGGTTATTTTTTGTTTATATTAATAAGTTTTGTTTTTGCCTTTTGCCCGTAATTTAATTTGATATAAGGGTGTTTCATTAGTTCTAATTAGGGTGTTTTTCGTTTGAATAGTTTTCGTAAGAATAAGAATTAAAATTTTTTGTAGTTAAGAATAATATCATTATTGTTTTATACTAATTTAATTCATATAGGTTATGTGTTTAGTTTTATATTGGTTAAGTGGTTAATGTTGAGTAGCGGCCTTTTTTTTTTTTTTTTACTCAAAAGAAAAGAGCCAGCTAGACTTCGCCATTTAAGATGTATATTTTTCTGTATATAATCTTAATAAAGCCAATTATTATTATTATTATTATTATTAACATGTGCTGTAAATGATATTTTACATGCGGGAGACTAGTTTGCCCACGAGCCGCGAAGCGGCGAGTGAGGCAATAGTCTCGAGGATGGAAAATTATTTACAGCTCGAGTTATGTACTATACTTTTTCTACGACTTTGCAGAATCAGAATCCATTTCAGAATTAAAATTTAAGCAGAAATACTTAACACAGAAGAAAAGGTAATTATGACATTTAAATTTATTTGACATTTGTGTTTGACATAATAACAAATAAACATCCCCAAAGTGTTATGTAATATTCATTACGTAACACTTTGGTGATCGTTACGTAACACTTATGTAAGATTGAATTTACATGTCACGTTAACAGTTTTGCAATACACGGCTTAACAAAACAGGAGTAGAATTTTTTTTTCAATACTCACTATAGGATTCCTAAAGATATTCTAAAAACATACATCATGCTTATCGATGCCAATTTATTATAATATAATAGTCTCAACACAAAAAAAAAAAAGATAAATAAGTAGAATATGCACTGCCTTATTTTAATCTTTTACAAAAGGCTTGTCTCGCAAACATAACTCAAGTGTCAACGTCGTGCATTTTAATTAAGCTTATCTCTACTTGTTTGATTAAGTAATTATTGCTGTACTAGATATAACTAAAGTGGCTTCTAAGCATAATTTTGATCGCTACAGCGATAAATATTAAAACGGCTTTGCAGCACGAAACACAAAACGGCTTTTATAATATGCTGTTTAACTTTCGTTTTGTCGGTATTTCTACTTTTAAATAACTAAATAGTCCTAGTTTTATACAGTGTCTCCAGAAACTAAACTGACAAGAAGATTCTAGGGATGATTATTTCAGACTCATTTGCCATAAATATTTTATCATAGGTACTTCTAAATTAAAAATAAAATTGTAGATGAGAAATCCTACCTTTATACATATAAATTCGTCGTCGGCGTCGTTCCAAAGTGATTTAGTCTAGCTCTGTATTCCTGAGTTCGCCTGGGAATATGTTGCACAACTTCTATCATTCCAATAAAAATTTTATCGTCTGTTCGATATAGGAAGTTTTTCCAAAGATCTTGATCCACATTTTAGAAGAACAATACATAAAATATGGAATAAACAATAATAATTACCCTTGAACCCAGCTTACTTCAAAAACGCGGTGGCTCAACAGAATTGTCAAAACTGGCATATTTTGAGCCAAAGTTATGACTGGACCTACTATGTACTACGCAGTATCGTATTTCAGCCCAATATACACCCCTGAGAAACACCATTGGTAAGAGCCAGACTCTTTTACCATCTGTCAAACAGAGTGGGAACGATTTTTCAAAAAACTCCTTGTAAATCCCTCTAAGATGCCTCGATTTTTTTTAAACTTATTACAGCTATCTTGGATTTGGATTGGCTTGGAAGAGACTGACTATAAGTTTTCCTAAACACAAAATCCGCACAGACTTAGACCTGGAGATCTTGGTGGAAAAGTATTTGGACCGGCTCTTCCTATCCCGTGTTCCCCAAAAGTAGCGTTCAGTTATGGTCAAACATCTAATGGAACGTCTTCAACGAATCCAGGTAAATTATGCCATTCAATTTAGGTGCTTGCAATTGCAGAGGTTCTAGTAGATAGGTTGGACGAGAACCTGTCTAAATATTGATGCTAATTTTATATAATATTGATGAGTGTTAAGCAAATTCAAGACTCCCCATTCTTTTGCTTATGCACCCGAAAAGAAAACTGAACACGAGTGGAAAAATCTAACTCATGCAGTGCTTTGATATTTTGAAAGCGAAGGAATTACAAATTTTCTGTTTTAAAAGTATTTCCTACGGTAGGTTTTGAAATATCTAGACAGATTCGAGTTAGATTTCTGAGACTATGATTTTCTGTAACTTCTAATAAAATAGTTTCTCCTTATTCTTTTCGTTGATATATCATGTCTTCCAGTGTCAGGTTTCTTAGGTACTACTGGTTCCGTTTCTCTCTAATCGTGATGCAAAACAGTGAAACTGCTATAGACAGGATGTTCCGTATCTTCGGGTTATATATTGCGTTCATATTCTCTACGATTGCGGGGCTCCAGCGTCTATTACACTTTGGAGTAATGATCAGTGCTCTAGAAATTATAGAATAAACACTGAGAACTTGATTCCAAGTCGCTCGCTGAGTTCCCAGTTTCAGTCGTTGTATTAATAATTTCTGAAATATTTTATGGCTATACTGAAAAATAGAATTATTGGCCGTTAGCTTTATCGAAGCGTTTTTGTAGTTGACTTATATAGCAATAAATATAGTATTATAATTGTTGTTGAATATATTATATTATGCTAGATGATTCCTCAGTAGTTGTATAAAAGCGGTGCGGGTAAAAGATAATAATATAGGCATTTATTATAAAGAAAATTACAAATTAATTAATGAAATGTTCGCTGAACCAAAGAGGCAAAGTTTACCTTAATAACTATTCCACCTAACCCCACTAGCCTGCATGTACAACACGGGGATGTCAAGCACGAAATCGAAAGAAACTTAGCAGTGCAGAATGAAAAAGAGCAAAGAAACATATCAACAGAAAAAAAAAACATTTTAATAATTATTAACTTTAATTAATTGAAGTGAAGTAGAATAATATATTCTTGAAATAAAAGTCAACAACAAAGAGAATTAAGTCTTTAAATAAATAACTCAAATAAATATTAGTAATAATGATATCTACATCGACTAGTGGTTATTATATGGTTTAGGTATTATTTATATAAACATAACCAACACGAACATGATTAAACTAAGGAACCTGTAACCTGTATAATCGTGTCAGATGTGCGTGAGGTACTTAGTGGGGTTCCACAGGGCTCAATCCTTGGACCCACGCTTTTTATCTTGTATATTAACGATCTATACATTCATTTGTTTCCCAGAAATTTGTATGCTGACGATGTGACTGTTTTGGATAGCGCTGAGGATGTCGAGTCTTTGGAATTGAGGGTCACGGGGAGCGGGGTTCTGACGGACTCCTGGTTTGCCGGCAACTCTCTGAAGTTGAATGTGGATAAAACAATAATTTGGTCTGCAGGGGGGATTCGGTAAGGCTGCTTGGTGTAACCCTTGATGGCTCATTGTCTTGGAGTAGCCATATTGCCGAGCTTATCAGGAGACTATCCACAAGTATTTATGTGATAAGAAAACTGAAGCCATTGTTGAGTGGTGGAACTCTGATGTCGGTGTACTTCTCGCTCTTTCACTCACATTTGAGTTATGCCGTGATCTTGTGGGGAAATTCTTCTAGGTCCAAGGAGGTTTTCCTGCTTCAGAAACGAGTGGTTAGAGTCTTGGCTGAGGCTGGTTTTAGAGACCATTGCAAGCCATTATTTTTGAAACTAGGTATAATGCCTTTGCCAACATTATACATTTTCTACCATCTAATTCAAATCCATAAGTCACGTGACAAAATTTGTAGAAATGGCGATTTTCATGACTATCCGACGAGTAGATCTGGATGTTTACGTCCTCGGAAATTGAGGTTAACGAAATCAGCAAATAACTCGCTGCAGATTGTCTTGTATAATCGGAATTTAAGTGATGTTGTATTCAAGAGAGTAATAACAGCATATCTTCTAGAGCATGCCTTTTATAGCGCGGATGAGAATGTGCACGCATGTGCCGATATGAGTCCTTTAAATCTTTAACATTTTGTTTTATATACATGTTTGTATATTTTATGTACTATGTTTGTATTATTTATTTGTTTTATATTTTATATCTATTTATTTTGACTTACTACAATTGTAATTTTCAAGACGTAGTCAATAAAGGTATCTATCTATCTATCTAATGTAAGGATCTATAAAGTATAATGTCAAATTAAAGTAATTCCAACAGAGTAGATCGCACATGTATGGGAGTGGTATTGTCTGAGGTATCCTTGCAGTCATTGCCAGTAGGCTCAGACAATACCACTCCAATACTCGTACATGTAGGGTACAGTAATATTATCAAAAGAAAATTGGTAGAGCTTATGTTTATATCACGTCCTAAAATAATCATCAAAAATGCCCTGGGGATTATCCAAATCAGCCACACCATATTGTCACACCCGGTATATTGTAATAAAAATATTGCATCCGGCCGAACTAAGTATTTTACGCTGATTTAATAATTTATAAAAGTTCATCAAAGTTGATACTAGTTCATGACTCTAACATCGGTATTGTACCTAGTAGACAAATTGCAAATTCAACAAAAAAACGGTACGACCGACGCTACGAATAGACAATTGCATTGGTCGATATTCGAAAGAGTGGAGAAAATCAAAGGTTATAAATTTTTACGCAACCGGAAAAACGGCGTCTTCTCTCGAACCTTGGCGAAGTGAACGTCGAGTCTTACTAGCCACAAAAAGCACTAATCCCCCCGTTGGGTAGTGTCTTAAGCTTTATAGTTTATTTAACGCGATTTGAGTTTTAATTTTAATCATTATAAATATTAAATATTTTATTAACGCGAAAGAAAAATCAACTGTGTCGGCAATGTAGGGAGACATTTAGACGATGGCGATTACTCACGGTTGCTCGTATACAGTTGCTTAAAATCCTGACGTATATCTTTAAAAACATCTGCATGTTTCGGCGTAATGGCTCCTTGCACGACTATGCGACTAGGGGCAGAGAGAGGATGCTTTTATCTAGGCCTCGACATGATTTTTTTAAAAAGTCACCAGATTACTCTGGACTACTTTATTTTAATATGTTGCCTGAATCTATTAGGAACTCGAGAACTATTTATCAATTTAGTAGAAATTTAAAGGAATTCCTTATACTACACTCTTTTTACAGTGTGAGCAAGTATGTTGAGCACTGCTCTTAATGATCCTTCTTTATTGTGTTTTGACTTCTTGTGTGGTGACGAACTGTTGTTTTTGTTTGACTGTCTTATTCTGACGTTGTATCAAATCAAATCAAATCAACTTTATTGTTCCCAAAATATACAGTTTTCCTCGGTTTGATACATACAATACTACAATAACATTATAACAACTTAACTATCATCCTATCCAATTAACAAATATATAAACAAAAGAAAAATAACACAAAGAAAAAAAAAACAATCCAATAATAATAAAAACTAAAAAGAGAACAAAAACAAACTTCAACTACTTTATTCTGACGTTGTATGTTTATGGTTTAATGTACATATACGGGTATTTTTGTGTATAAGTTTTAGCTATATGTTAATACCATTGAATTTGTGTTTAGATTTTATATTGTTTTATTGTTTATTTACTTGACATGCCTATGTACTATTAGATTTTTGTACTAACTCAAGGCTAATAAAGTTATTATTATTATCATTAATGAAGATAATTGTAATGTAAGTACGAACTTTTGATTATTATAATTGTTGATTTTGAGACTTGTCCTTTTTTTTGATTGAATTGATTTTTGTACATTCTTTAAATATTGAAATAAATAATAGTTAGTAATATTCATCTGACTTTCCTTTTAATTTTAATATAGTTTTTTTAGTTTAATCAAATAACTATTAACTGAGAGACGCCGGCGCCGTTCAAATACCGACCGTCACTCATCAATAAGATCCTCTTTCGTGAGCGTGATGTAAGTGGGCGATTCTCGAGTAGCTCAACAAGCCAAGCCATAAATATATAAATCAAATAAGTTATACTTAAGGAAGAATTGAGTAAATTTAGGATATTTGTAAGTATAATTTATAGTAAAACCAAAAAAATAGACACGTATGTACAGTGTGTCCACTAGTAATCTACATTTGGGTAACTTTATTATTAATTTTACAAACATATTATAAAAAAATTCGAATAAAAAAATGTTTTAACTGGATGAATCCCATCCTTCCTCGTCTGAATCAACAGTCTCTTCTTCATCATCCGTTGATGATTCCGACTGCGACTCTGTTTGAACATTAGGTGAAGCCGAAAGTAACAAAGTTAGTGTTTCTTTGGAAAACGGTTTACTATGCTTTTTAGGTATTGGTCTCATTCCAGTTATAATAGGATCGGAAGTAAGCAACAGCCTATTCAACACATCCAAATTGCAAGATTCTCTTGGAAACTTTCTTGCAAAATTTTGGCGATAGATCCTGAAATGCCTATTACGTGCTTCTAATGCCTCCTCTGATAATTGACCTATCGGAAACAGCGCATTTTCGATAACCATTGGGCCATTAATTAATATTTTGTGCATAGTGGGAGTCATTGGATGCCACGGGAAGAGCTGGATATAGATTTCTGTAGTTTCCTTTGCATAATGCGAAAATTTTTCTATGTTAATTTTATGTCCACACGATAATACTTCTAAAATTATTTTTAATCTGTATATAAAATGCTTGTCAATCCCAGTAATTTCCGCCGACAATTCGTGGTTCTCAAAAAATCTTCGACTGGTATTGCCATCGTTTGTGTTACCAAATCCAGGTTTAGGTACATCTACTATTAAGCCCATTTTTCGTCGAAAATCATCCTGTATTTGTATTTTTCTTTGCTTCACTGCAGCTTTTTCTGTGTCTATCCTCAGTTGCCACTTTTTTATATGTAACTTGTAGGATAAATGTAAAATTGTTTCAAAAAATCAGATTCGCGCATGTAAAATAGACAGTCCGAAGTTTAGTGCCTCTGGATTAGAGTCTCTTTTTACGTTTAAATTATTAAAATCTTTGGATGTTAAACCACAGATATAGCATCTCATTGTTGATGTAGTATTTGTGGCAGCATTGCAGACTTTTCCGTCAACCATGGTGAACATCATACTATACTCAACACTGTAACAATTATTATCTATCGTGACTTTTGTCTGTTGTAAATTAGTTATGGCAGCTTTCACGTAATCTATTTCTTGCATTCTTATATCTGTGGTTTCTTTAACAAACCTAATTCATATGGGGCGGCAATAACGGGGAGATGACGGAGTAGGATTCTGCCATATAACCTCATTGCTTTTGGATCTTTTTAGCTGAAGGGGTACAAAAGAACTTTGAAATAAGTTGGCGTCAGAATCAGCATCGTTACCAAATCTTTGTTTGAATTGAACTTGTTGTGCTCCATCACAACCCCACTTGCACATCAAAACAAACGTATCGCTTCTTTCGGTATGCAGTTTTAAAACTTCTTCTAAATGGGTCAATAATCGAGTAGCGGTATGGTCCATTAAGCTTTGCAGTTTTACTTCAGCACAAGTTTCGGTTACTAAGTATGCAGCCTTATCAGGGTAGCACTCTAGTTTAGCTTTTTGTAGAAGACTATAACAAGGAAATAACTTTTTCTGAGTGCTTCTGATTATTTCGTACTGCCTCCTGGAAAGTCCTGCTTCAACAAACATGCCTGCTTCGGCGACAATTTAGAGCTGACACTTTCTAACTGAGTACCTACGAGAAAAAGCTTTCTTATATTTTGTTGCTCGTTTTGGGGTACTTGTAATTTCTTTTAGAACTAAGGAAGCATCTCTTTTGCACACTATCTACTAGCCTAGACTGCGTCGCGTAAGTGAGCACCTCTAAGTTAGTTGTTTTGCGAAGCCCTTCGGTTTTTCTTCTTTTAGTCCTCTCACTTGATGCCTCAAACTAAACACACTTACCTGGTTCTCCACAATCCATAATTTATTATTTTATAAGTCTAAATAAACAATACAAATCACAACACTCTTTAACTACACATCTGCTAACTACGGCGGAAATTAATATGTCTGCTTAAAGATAGCCGAATTTCAACTGATCGTACGATTGTGAACAGTGTGCTATAAGTTGGAGAAGGGGTTTATTATATGCCTAAACTATCCCTGCGTATACAATACACGTATTTTCTACCTGCGATAAAGTTTACGAAATCGATTTATGGCCGGCCAGATTGCTCAAATACCCCACTGTGCGCCGTTGCCAGATAATTGTGACAATATATAATTTTATCATGAATGCCAGGAACTTTATTTAATTGTTAATATAATGTCAGAATTTGCCAGAATTGGTTGAAATATGACCTTCAATCTTTAAATCCATGGTGCGAATTTATTTGCTCTCAGGGATGACACTGGCGCATTCAATATTCATTCAATATAGAGTAAAACACCACTAGAATTAACAATTTTAAACGGTATTAATAATTTCATTGCTGCAGCTTCATTAAGTATTCCTTAAACTGAACCTTAAATTTTCTTGTTTCTATATCCAACAGGAAGATAGAAATAGAATTAAAAAGCTTAACTGAGTTATATAGCTACAAAAGATCTTCGAAACATAGTTATACGATCAATATATAATTTATTTTTATTTACTGGCTACATTTTGTGACTATAACTCAAACAACCTGTTTATCCATATGCGTTCTAAACTAAGGATAAATTTTTTCCGACTTTGCTCCTGATAGTCCTTGAATGAACCCAAATAAACTTATAGTGCATACTGCATACCTATGAGTTTTCTTTTAATATTCCTTGTCTATTTTATGCTGGAGACTTTGAAGAAGGCAATAGGTTGGAATCGAATCCCAAACTTTTTTTGTTAGAATAATTTTATTATAAACAAAGCATGAGAACAAAAATAACTTTCACGCTTTGCCTTACAAATTAATAAAAAAAAAGAAAAAATTTCAAGAATGTTTAATTTTAAATTCTAATAAAGGATTCCTAATTAGAAATTCCGCAACTTTCTTAAATCTATCCGACAGTAGCTGCAGGCTTGAAATGTTTGCAGATAAACTTGAGAATAAGGCAATTGCAAAAATTTTAATTGTAGACAGGTTAAAATAGTTTTGCATATTTATCAACGAGTAAAACAAAACAAGTGAGCCTTTATAATATGCGATTCATAATTAAATTACATTTTAGGCAAGGATTTATTTGGGTTGTCTTCGTTTGCTGCCATGATAATGGTTAATAGGTTTGTTCGAACAGCAGTCTGTGATCACTTCGTGACTGTTTTCAAATTGCAAACGTAAGTTCCGACCGTTTCAACACATGAACGATTTGTAGAACAAAAAGTAAATAGTAGATGGGAAATTGTAAATTTTCAATATTATTATTAATATTATTCACTATTACTAGCTATAAACTTTTATTAAAACTTAGTGAAAAGTTTCTATTCGATGATCTGACGATATCATCAACTGTGTTTATAGTGGCGGTTGCTGCCATTACACAAACGAAATGCAAATATTTTTAATTCTGTACCGATGAAATTAAACAGTTTATACTACTCACCCCCCTCGTAGATCGTCAAAGAACACACAAAATATACAACATATTACTGTTTCTCTGCTCCGAAGGTAATTTTGAGCGCCAATATTTACTTATCTCCAGGCAAAAACAATCGGAAGATAATGTCCCGAAAGTGATCTGACCAATCAGATTGCGAATAACGCTATGTAGTAAGTCTGGTTGCCATAACAACGGCAGGTGTCCTTCAAGATCAAAGATCTATTGGCAAAATTCGGACAACACTATTACCAAACTTGTTATCTGCAGCCATAGCCAGCGAAGATAAGCTCTCAAACCTGATACAATTTTTTCATTCTGGAATTTTGATGAGGTCATGGTTCCTTATTTCGGACGTCATGGGTTTAAACAGCTCATCCGTGGTAAGGCAATTCGTGGGGACAACAAGATAGTAAGTAGGTAGATTGTAAATTTTGATCAACATCAAGGCATACCGGACAAATATTCTCAGTTAGGTTTGGAATTTGCTTGTTCCACTGGACAAAGCTAAAAGATATTCTCAATCAAAAAAAAAAAGCGTATAAAAATCAATTTGTATAACGAAAATATGGGGTTTGTCGACAGAAGTGGTCGGAATATTGCATTTGCAAAAATTGAAGGGTGTTACTTTAGACCAGTTATCATTTGGAAGGTCGATTAGTCTGGAGAAAGCCATGAACAAACGAACTACGAAAAGCAGACCTACAAAAGCACCGAAAAATGAAGATCAACATTTCTATTGCGATGGAAGAGGTTACCTAGTACTTTATAACTAAAACCAGCGCAGATGCGTGCTCTCTGCCACAAAAGAGCATATTTTGTGTGTCATAAATACAAGACCGCATTTCAGATAATGGAATGTTTTTTCCAGTATCATAACATGTAAATTTCACATAATATTATAAATAAATTATTTTTTGCCCTTCATACACAATTTAAACTGTTAATTTACTTTTTTTGAACTCGTTGAAACTAAACTTACTAACCTGCAAGTACTGGCAGATGAGCCTAATTGGTGCTTTTATACAATGATATCTGGTCCATTAAATCTGATTTAATAACCAAGTAGAATTCTTTACCTGTAAAAGAAACAAAATATCAATTAGGAAGTAGGTATATTTTACTAACTTTAAGTTATGCATATTTTTTTGTATTATTAAATAAATGTTTTTTAGGACATGAATCTTTTTAAATTTCTCTTTCTAAATCCTTTTGTAGCTTATTTCTATTTCCATAAATTATTATTAATATTATTTTATAAACAATGTTATTGGGTAAAATTAATATTCCAATAATTCTAAATTAAAATTCTTAATATGGAATTAGATGAATTATTTTTACCAGTCAATCGGTCAACATATAAAAAAGTTATACCGAACTAACAGGATTCTGGAATTTTTCCGCCCATCCTATATATCCTCGCCATAGTAAGCTAAGCTAAGAAAGTGAATGGTTTCAATATTTTAAGCTTTCATAATGCTTATATCATAAGGTAGAATATTTCAGAAAAACACCATAATCTTCCGTTCTCTATTGACGCCCATATCTAATACCAATCACTCAAAATCCTCGTATTTCATCGCATTGTCGTTGTTGACGTCATATATCGTATGTGTTATACGTCTATCTCCCTTCTTCTCCCTAGGGAGAATTTGGAAGTAATAATGAATACCCTGATGGCGTTGACAAATCACTGCAGCGGTTCGACCATTACAACAACACTACGGCGTATGTGGTGGAAAGAATATTAGGAGGAAATAGGAGCGAGCTGGTGATATGATCATAACGAAAATAGATTTTTGAATATTGGAAAAGATATTTCTATGAAATCGGATTTGTAGTTATATCCGTGTGTTAAAAATAGAAATTAAGTACTCAATTTACGATTGGCTTCAAAAATTAACTACACTGAACCGAAAAGGTACGTGATATTAATAAAAAAGTGCTGAACGTCAACATTAAATTTGAGCCGATGATGGGTGACATTAATACAATGAACGTTCGTACATAAATTCGGTAGCGAATTCTGTACGTTGAATTAATAAATACAGAACATAAATTTATGCTCGCCGGTTATTGATCTTACGAATGATGGACATTAATTTATAACTCCTGTACGTTAAAACGATGTTACCAGGTTGTTAATGTTACGAACGATGAAGATTAGTTTATGTCTCCAATACGTAAAACCGATGTTAGCTGGTTATTAATGTTACGAACGATGAACATTAATCTATGACTTTTGTACATTAAACGGATGTCTGAAGGTTATTAATGTTACGAACGAGAAACATGAATTTATGACTTTTGTACGTTAAACCAATGTTAGCTGATTATTACATTGGGTTATAATAATTGTTTTACGTAATTGTGTTCGCCGGAAATTATTATTACGAAAGATTGAGATTATTGTTCTGTATTCAATCAATAATCGCGAGCATATAGGTACATATGTATTATGTGTACTGCAAAGTGAAGTATGGTTCAAATATACTAGTACCAATGGTTAGAGAATTTAAAAACCCAAATAAGACTCAAAATTATCTTGCTGTACGTCCATTGATTTGATGCACCTGCTTTGTAAATAAATTAAATCATATTTGTACGACACTCGAAATTTGGAAACTAAAGTCCGCGGAAAATCTTCTAAACAAAATTGGAAATTATTACGAGATCTAAACATTTATGCAAGGGAAAATATCACAATACCGTCTTTTATTCATGATGTTGATAATATTAATGATTTTTTTGTTGCCATTTCTACCAACAATCCGGACCCAGGAACGATCAATTTTTACTTAGGTAATAAAATTAGGCCTGATATTAACTTTGAATTTACAATGGTGGATCATGGCGAGATACTTGATGCATTGCTTTGGATTAAGTCAAATGCTGTAGGCAGTGACATGATCAGTATTGATACGCTAGTAGTAGTAGTTGTCCGTTTATAATGCCCTTTATACAGCATCTAGTTAATTACTATATAGAAACGAGGAACTTCCCAACATGTTGGAAAGAAGCCAATGTCATTCCAATCCCAAAACTAAAACTCCATCAACATTTAAGGATCTTATAGACCGATTAATATACTCCCAGCGATCTCCAAGGTTATTGAGAGAGTGATCTGCAATCAAATGAACACATATCTTGATGAGCATGGGTTGTTGTCGGAGGTCCAGTCTGGGTTCCGTCAGGGTCACAGTTGCTCCACGACATGACTTAAAATACTGGATGATGCATTGGGGGCAGTTGATCAGGGTCGATTGACGGCATTGCTGCTGTTGGACTACGCAAGGGGCATTTGACCGCATTGGTCATGGTTTGTTGCTGGCCATTGTGGGTTACCTGGGCTTTGACGAGTCTTCTGTGTCTCTTCTCTACTCGGAACATATGTGAATGATAGAAGGTTGTCATTTTGGGAACGGCAGTGTCTGGGCCCAGGACATTGCGTAGTGCCGCAGGGCATCCACGAATCATTGCCTTTTTTTATGTATCAGGGTTTTTGTTGTTGTTATTATTATGCAGTTATCTTTAGTATTGCTAATATGTTAAGCTAGGAGGCTGTGCATCGACTTCGCCTTTTGTGTAACTTTTCTAAGTTCTCAATAAAGTCATTTATTATATTATTATTATTAATCAAAATAACAGGTTTTTAAGTAAACAGTGTGCGCCTTTAGAATTGACTTATAGAACCCATAAGTACGGTTGAATTGCAGATTTTCTTCCTTTAAGGTTTATTATATGTTCTTCTATTTCTTGAACTGTTTTAGCACAAAATAAAAAAGATTCTTGAGAGTCTTTTATTGTGTACTTTAAATGGCTTATCTTTCCACTGGCACCTTTGGAACATAGCTTAGCGGATAGCACTAAATATCCATGAAGAGCCCATAAAATTTCTCCCCTCGTATCGGCGGGTTTCCAAAATTACAAAGGAATACCGCACTGTGTTTTTTTTCGTTTTAAACTGACTTTAGTTTTGTACTTTACTAATTGGTACTTATATAAAAGGATTACTACTTACCTTATATTTCTACATTTGTTGTATTATTTAGGAACAAATTTTAAAAATAGATTTAGGAACAACTTCACTTTTCAACTGTATACATTTAACTAAACAAAACAAAAAGGACGCGTAAACAAAAAGTCTATGAGAATGTCATAATGTCAATGTTTTGAGTATTCAGTCTATGGTCCGGGTGCATTGATTTGCGCGCGTTATTCAGGATTTAATGGTTAGGTTCGTAATATTAATGCTTAGCATCCATTGAATCAACGATGATCGTTTATTAGTTTTTATGTTCGCTGTTCATAGGTGTATGATTTACAAATTATTGTGTTAAAGGCGAATAGCATAAATTAATAAATTTAAAACATTGAAGCAATAAATAGTGACATTATATTGATGAAAACAAACATAAATTTTCGATGTCTTGCATTTATTGATTAATGTTTCATCGTACATTGTTTCTATGTATGAAATTATTAATTTATGATCAAAATTCATTGTAACAGTGACCAATTCATAATATTAATGTTCAAAATATTGATGACAACCATTCATTGGTTTTACGTACAATATTTTTTTCAGTGTAGAACTATATTTTTAATATTCTTTTTAAATTTATTTATTAAATAGACAAAGCCATTAATAGGAAAAAGATACAACGATATCAAAAAACATAAGCAAAATTAATAATATAAAAAATATAAAATACAAGCATAAAGTATAAACAATATAAAATACTGTTCAACACACAATGATACACTAAGAAAAAAAAAACAAGCTCACGCACGGAGACCATCTATAACTCTAGGAAGAGGTATATGTCACACTCAGAACTGGAGAAAGAATTGCACAACAAGAAGCCCAGCGCACTGGACGCTGACCGAACCACAGAGGTTATGTGAGGAACAAATGAAAATCTATCATCAAAAGTGACGCCCAAATCGGTAACCTCAGACAGACGGCTTAAAACCTGATCATCCAGTTTATACTCATACAATACAGGATGCTTCACCCTATGAAAAGTAATCACACAGCATTTTGAAACATTCAGAAACAATTTATTCACTCGACACCATGCTGAGATCCAACTGCAAAGCATTACATTCACTCACAGAACTGACGACAGAATAAAGCTTGAGGCCATCTGCAAAAGCGAGGCTACAGCCTTTATTTTTTTATGAGGTCATCTATGAAAATGGTAAATAATAACGGACCAAGATTTGAACCCTGTGGCACTCCCGAAGTAGCCACAAACTCGTAGGATCTGAAGCCCTCATATTCGACAAACTGCACTATACGAAGCAGAAGATTGGTATCAGCGCCCCAGTGCGACGTACCAAACATTTGAGCAAGTTGAGACCTTTCTGGTAGAAAAAAACTTGTTGTTCTATATTATAAGTTTTCCAGATCAATTGACTGTCAAAGTACATTCCTTTGTTCTATGTTTTTGCTATATAAGTTAAAATTGGGTAGGGGTTTGTTAATGATTTCCCTGGATGAAAATATCACAAATTTAGTTTTCTTTGTAAAGAAGCTGAAACCTGCATGGTTTATCATTTTTCGAGTAAGCTCAGTTCGATATCCAGTTCCAGGCTTTTTTTACTTTGAAGTATATGAAATAGTTCAACAGAAACAACTGTCGATTCCAATAAATTTTATTGAACCTTTTATCCTTTTATCATCAGTGACATCAATATATCACATTGGAACTTATTGTATTTTGACAAATTTTTATTTTTACAAAAGTGTTTAACTATTTTTATTGAATTTTATATTTAGTTTGGTCTTTTCTTTTAGCTTGTTCTTGGTATTTTACCCTTTTAGAATTCGTTATTTCTATATTACGTAAGATCAACTATTTTCTAAATATCAAAGACGTTAATTCTACAAAATGAATTCTTCTATACGTGAATTTAAAATTACCAGACATCAATGGCTTAATGCAACGCGAGTACATGTCCAAGAACTAAAATAGTTAAAAATCAGACCCTACTTTTTCGAAAATTGAAATCAAAATGCAGTAACAGTGAGTGGTCGATGTTATCGATCAAAGATAATGGATTTTTTGTGGCCCAAATTGGATGAACTTAATTCAATGGCATGTTTTTTCTAATAAAATGATGCAACACGGCAATGGAACTGTTAATTGGCCTTCCAACAAGTTGTGGTTTGAAATTGAACGTCGAACGCTGCATTAATGAAATCACACCTTATTTATTACAAAAAGTTACTAAAAATTGGGTTCACTGACATGTGATGAAATATAAATATATTGATATAAGCCAGAAAACAAGCATCACTCTACTGTGTGGGTGTTCCAAGATAAACCAAATCCTACAAAAGTTGTCCGCACACGAAGAAATAGAAAGGAAATGATCTCTTGTTTCTTCAGCTATACAGGACACTGCACCTTGACGGAATCGAACGCTGCCACATACAGTAATTTGTTTTCCAAATGTCTTAGAAGAAATCAGGAAGAACAAATAAAATCGTCGCAATATTCTTCATCATGACAATGCCAACTCGCACACATAAGGATAAAAACGATGAAATAATGAAATCCTTGTTTGTTACACAGACAGCGAGTGGTCAACAATCCTCATCACATCAAGAATCTACCCAAAATCATGTTTTTGAGACACGAATGTCAGTGTGTATAAAATGTTTGAGAACTTGTTCGAACGTGTGCA
This sequence comes from Apoderus coryli, assembly GCA_911728435.2. NCBI lineage: Eukaryota > Metazoa > Arthropoda > Insecta > Coleoptera > Attelabidae > Apoderus > Apoderus coryli. Next base: position 12,051,399 of record OU452209.1, on the reverse strand, counting down.
AAAACCCTAAACGCGAATAACTTGAAAAACAGTAAATTATTTGCTTTCCAAAAATCTTGTTTTATTACTCTCTAATCCTCGTAGTGTCTGCATAACTAATGCATATTCGAATTTTTTAAGCAGCTCAGGCATTATTGCACTTCTCGACTTAATTAGCTCTATTTTGTTTTGAAGATAATTTGAATATATTTAATCAACATACAAAGCTTATATCCAAATTCGGCAAACAATAAAATAAATTAGTCTATGTAAATTGGCACAGCAGATAGGTACGTATGCATACAAGTATAGTCTGGATGACATCAAGTGAATTTATTTCCCTAAATTCCGTCAGCAGCATTTTGCATTATGCAGTTTCCGCATTAAATATATAATGACAAGAAACCGCTCCAGTTTATGTAGGGTAAATCATGGCCAAGGCAATCCAGATCTAACGATAAAACGGTGTAATTTCAAGACGATGCAATTTAGGATAATTTAAGTAGTTTTATCGATTAAACATAAACGAAGCTAGGAACTGGGAGAGAACATTGCTGGTATGCTTAAATTTATTTTAAGAACAACGAACATACAATGGGTAAGGTACAGATGTGCACAAACTGGGTCTATTATGGTTACTCAATTTAGTAGCAGGTGTTATTAGTGTAAAGGCATGGGATAAAGATATATTTTGTCAATATTGTACAGGAATAACAAGAAAATTGGAAAAAGCTAATTTTTGTGATAAACAGCTTTTGTTATGGCAAAGATTAATGTATACATTAATCTTTGGTTATGGCAAATGTACCTATTCTTGTCCAAGAAACATTTGTAAAATGTAGCTTAATTCAGAACAATGACCAGATTTCCTTTTTTTCGTAATTCTTGAGTAAAACGGTACAGTTCGTCTAGTATAATGGCTACAAGTATAAATATGTTTGCCGTTACCTGTGGAGCCCTGCGTAGCAACCTTGCTTCTCTGATCTTTTGCATTTTTATTCATGATATATTATACAGAACACTGTCAATCTTTGAATGCTATATATTTCAAAAACCTGCTCTGCAATGCCCTGGGAATACGATATTTCGATGGGATCTTGTGTTCGTTCGCGCGATTTTGTGCGCAAGCTGTCGAATTGGGTAAAATTCCAATATGGACGAATATTAATGATTGTTTACATTCGTTTATTCTATTTTCTAAAAAGTTTTCAACGTTTTTCCATTTTTATTAGTTATTTGGTTATAAGATTTATTGAATTCTAGTTTTAAGAACAATAGTGTAATAGTGTTTATTTAATTCACTGTTAGTGAAAGCATAGATTAATAATATTGTACCTACATAAATCTTTGGTGTGGTGAAAGACAATGCCAAATTATTGTAGTAACAACAGCCACAAAACTGGAAAGTTAATAAGATATTTCAAAATTGATCCAATAAGGTATGTAATGTACCTACACAAAATGTTGAATGTTTTAGCTATATTTTTTAAATAATTTTCAAGGCAACTTCAATGGGTGGAAAACATTGGCAGGTTATAGACTTGATATCGAACGAACCGGAAAAAGTGTTTAACCGCAAAGCATTTTGAGGAGAAAATGTCTGGTTTTTGATGACTTGAATTTGGAAAAAAACCCTTTAGATAGTAAGCTCCTTTTAACTACAAATTCTATCTTCATGTAGGTATTAGATGAAATTCTAAATTACAGAACAACTGCAAATATCTCCAGGAATATCTGAGCAATATCCAAGAAAAAAGCCTTGAAAATGGAGGTTCAGAACCTTAAAAGAAAGTTCGATAGAATTACCGGAAATTTCGAACAGACCATTCGATAAAGAAGATTATATTGAGTTTGTTAAAACTAATTTTAAGGAAGGCTTGGCTAATTTTGTTATTATGCAGTATAATTTATCCAAGAAATCATTGAAAGTCGGAGATATACAAGTGAGTTGAAGAAATTTGCCGTAACTGTATATTTTCTTGGATCTACACTATATCAACACTTACAAGAAACTTTTCTTAGCATTTTTTTTAACCACAAAACCACAATTCATGTAAAGTTGAATATTTCAAAGATATTATATTTCAAACAATAAAAAAATTAATTTAATTAGCCTTAATGTGCGGGGTATACTGAGCGATCAAGGATTCAACTTTTTAGCTTTCTCACAGCAAAATGGGGTGCAACCAGAAAGACCGTATTATATTTACCGCGCCCAAATTCCTTAAAAAATCGCCAAAGTATTCCAGAGGACATAATCAGGGTTTGTCAGACCCCATATACATATATTATATAAATATATGATATGGTGAGTAAAAAACATTCGAATTGACAACACATTTGCAAACATTTCTAAATAATGTTGTACAATGATGTCATTCTGTTTTGTTTAAATTGTTTATTGTTGATTTGTAGATATTTATGTAGCTATTATTATGTTTTTATTATTAGTCATACGTATTTTATACTTTTATTTTTGTACTTTTGGCTACCGACGGGTCTATGTACATGAGTACGAATGAGACCGAAATAAATATTATTATAATAAAGTTTTTTTAAATTAAACATATTTTTTTTTATTGCGAAAGTTGCTCGAAAATATTCCGCTTATGTGAAATTGTGTACTATTTTAATTGTTAGTACAGAATTTATTGCCCGCTTGTTTGATATTGTGAACAATACTATGATGCGCACAAAATCTGCGCGAGTTTCAAGAAATCCCATACAAATAATAATAATAATAATGATTTATTGTGAAAATGTAGAATATATACAATTGCACAAAAAGGATAGAGATTTGGTCAATGCCACTCTTCCACTCTTCCTTAAAAAAGTATATACAAATAAAGAAAGAATGTACAAAACAAAAACTCTTAAAACTAGAATAAACAAATTTTCATTATAAATTAATGTAAAAAGTTAATCACACTATGAATAAATTCTGAGCTTCAATTGTCGCTGAAATAATTCCAATGGCAAATCAATTATATCAATACATTTATTTAGCAGTAGTGAGGCCATATACGAGAAACTGCCCTCAAATTTTGCTGTCATATGCTTAGGGATAGTAAAGGAATCAATACGTACATTAACATCATGAACATTAGAACGTCTACACAACAACTTATACAAATATTGAGGGTCACGAGCATGGTATATCTTATGTAGCAATGAAGTATATAAATACTCATATCTCACATCCAACTTTGGCTCACCCAATCTCTCAAAAAAAGGAGTGACATGTGCAGCAAAAGGAACCGTGCAAACAAACCTTATACAAGAATTCTGCACTCTCTGCAACTTCATTTTATTATAATGAAACAAAAAATAAAAATATACCGGAAAACAATAATCCAAATGCGGATAAATAAGAGCTTTAACCAATTTAAGTTTAGTAGGCTCATCAACCAGGTGTTTAAGATGGTATATCGAACGCAATTTAAAAAGTGAATTCCTGCATACATTGCCACAATGCTCGTTAAAATTTAGCTCAGAATCCACGATTACTCCTAGATCAATGCTATTTACACGAAGATAAACTTCTGGTTAGCGAAGCTTACTTATTCTATGGATTGACCATCATGGTCCCCACCCTCTCCGATACCAACAGGTGGCCAATGGTTTTGTTCTCACAGAGCATGGTTAGTGGGCGAGAACCCCAGACTCATATGTCCCCTAATTAGATGAAAAGACCCAAGGAAAACTTCCTTCTACATCGTGAATGGTAAGTTTTTTGCCATATTATGGCAATCAAGGATCTACTAAAGATTAGAGACCAGCGTATAATGAAAGTCATAGAGGAGATCTTGATAATTCGTCCGTTTCTCCTTCCCTTTAATAATAATGTTCGCCTCAGCCGGAGTCGAGAAGATCTTTTTGTTCGTCTGGTCAAGTAGAACGTTGTCTGGTTTATTTGGCATTCTAAGTCCGAGGCCTGAGCAGGTCCAATCAATATTACATGCGTCATTTCTTATTAAGAACAGAAGATTTCCGGGAGTTTCATCAATACCAATGGCGGTGAATATAACCACATACACCGTTAACCAATGCGCCTGCGGTATGCTAAAGTGGTTAATAGCCCATCCTCACAGGCAATAATGAAACCCTCATTCTCTGATTTCATTTCGCCGGAACTTAAACAGGAGAAGGTCACCAGCTTTGAAAATCCCATGACTTTAATGATTTTATAGAAGACACCGTGACGGGGTTTGTCTTTGTGAAAGCTGACAAGCCTGCTGCCTACTTCATTCATGCGAGCCTTCCGGATTAGATTATGCGAGTCAACTCAGTTATTGAGCCTTCACGTGTTTCCCGTTCGTCAAATATGATAGTTATAGTTCATAAAATATTAATACGTATGACCCAAAATAAACCTTCGTGCGGTCGAAGTGCAGACTAACTCATTTTGAACTTATCCGCTTAACACAAATCCTCCATTAAGTGTAAATTAAAGTGGAAAAAGTTAATTCAGTCAATGCAATACGGAGAATTAAATATAAAAGTATATAACATGAAAACATTAACCTAAATGAGGGAAACCTGTCACGAATTCTATTTTTTTTTTTTTTGCTTATCGAGCTATATTAAAAAAGATTACATCCAACCGGAATGAATGTCAGATACCTGTACGTATTTATTATTGATATGAACTGCTGACCCTTTTCTATATAACCGTATAAATGCATCTCTTTCATGTTATGATTAAATGGTTTTATGAAAGGCCTTTTGAGGTAAAATGTATATATCCCGGGTCGTGTTTACCACGTGTGATACTTACCTATTATTGTATGTTTCTATTTTGTAGCAAAAAATAATTCTTGGTTATATTTTCATTTGCTTGCCTACTTATGTCTACCACGTAACAGTTCTGTACCTACGTTATTATTAGTATTAGAACCATTACCTCTGTCCAGTAGAATTGATTGGGTTTCACGCCCTAGATTGGTCGACACGGCCATTCGCGTTTTACTCACCAGTAACCCTAGATATTTCATCTCTTTCGATATCGTATATTATTGCTTCCTCATTCAAGCGAATGGTACATTTATGGTTTTGCTGGGATATCAAGATATCTCCCAGTAAACACACATACGTTTTTTAAACGTAAAATCAACGTGGTTGATTAAACGTGTACGTTTAAAATATAACCGTAATATTTTGGTACAAAATAACACCGTTTTAATTCAACGTTTTTAATACTAACATTTCTGGCCAAAATCTAACTTAAGAAAACTTTATGTTAATTTGACGTTATTTTGAATGTTAAATTTATTATATTACAATACGTTTTTTTAATATACTTTCTAATATACTGTCTAACCATATTCAGCTATTCACACGTTTTTTTAACGTTTTAATAGTATATTAATAGGTCTAATAAAATTAACGTTTTTTATACGTGAAAACCAACGCATAATAAATTAATCTTAAGTAATACAAATAAAAAACGTCTTATTGTCGTATTTTCCTAACGAAAATATAACAGTCATTATCTTTATGTTAAAATAACGTTCTAAGCGGATCGCATGTTTGACGTTTATCAATACGGGTTTTTAACGTTTCTCGAAACCAATAAAACGTGTTGGAACCAACCTTTTACTAGTGTACTCAACTTTCCAAATTCGACAGCATAAGTGACTGTCACTGTCAGAAACAATACGATGATGAACATCCCATATTGAATAATAGATTCAACGAGCGCGTGATAAATAATTTTTAAGCTTTTTAACATTTTAAATTTAAATAAAAGGACTCTTAATTTCTTAACTAAACTTCGAATGTGATTACTCCAGTTCAAGTGTTTATCTATTTCTATTCCTAAATATTTTATTGAATCAGCTGAGGCTATTTTAAAATCAACATTTGATTATAAAGTAAAAGCTAGCTCTTTGAAAGGCGCTTCTTACTGCATTACAGCTAAAAGCCAAATATTTTGTTTTTTCAAAATTTGTTGAAAGTTTCATGCTATCAAACCAATCTTTTATTTTTTTCAGTTCAAGTTCAGTAGATATTAGCTCCTCCCAGTTTGATCCTGTGAACTGAATAACGGTGTCGTCTGCAAAAGACGATATAATACCTTTTATTTCTAAAGCAAACAAACCATTGAGGTAAATTGAAAAAAGGAGAGGACCTAATACTGTACCCTGTGGTACCCCACTCTCTACAGTCAACCAGTCACTTATAATATTTTCCAATTCAACACACTGCGTTCTTTCAGTCGAATAAGTGCGCATGAGTCTTAACGCAACTGCTCTGAATCCAATATTTTCCAGCTCTTCGATATGAATTTTATGACTCACCGTGTCAAAAGCCTTACCCAAGTCCAAAAAAACGCAAATTGTTTTCTCATGTTTATCTAAACTTTTATATATATTATTTACTAAAAAAAACAATTGCATGAACCTCTCTAAAACCAAACTGTTGGGGGATAGCAACTTATATTTATTTCGATATAAATTTATTCTTATTTTAATGACTTTCTCAATAATTTTTGAGATGTTAGAAATTAATGAAATCGGACGATAATTGGAAATTAATTTCGAATCACCGCTTGTGTATAATGGCTTTATTATTCATTTTTTTAAACATTTTGGGAATTCTCTAGTTTCCAAAACCTTGTTTGTGATATACCATATGGGCTCCCTTACAAACTGCTTAACAAGTTGCAAGGTTTCTGCTGTTATATTATCATTACCAGGACACTTCCCTATTTTTAGACTATCTATGCAATTTTCAATTTCAATGACGTCTGTTGGATAAAAAAAATATATTGCTATTTACCTGGTTGCGTTTTGTTCTTTGATTTTGTGTTTTTGGTAAATTTTGCGCCATATTTTTTCCCAAGATTGTATAATATTGATTGAATCTATTTACTATAACTTCCTTGTTTATGATTTTCTCCATATTATATTTTATTTCATTAATTTTTGTAGGTTCATGACTTTTCCCCGTAAACTTGTTAATGGTTTTCCACATTTATTTAGAAGAATTTTTATTTTCTTCTACTTCGTCCCTATAATATTTAGCTCTCCATATCATATATGTAATATATGTATATATGGAGACTATTAGTTTCATGAAAAAAAAAATTTTTTTAATTTCACCGGAAATACTTGTTTTTGGTCATTTTATACATAAATAAGTAGTTTTAAAAAAATGTCTGTCTGTCTGTCTGTCTGTCAGTCTGTCTGTCTGTCTGTCTGTCTGTCTGTCTGTCTGTCTGTCTGTCTGTCTGTCTGTCTGTCTGTCTGTCTGTCTGTCTGTCTGTCTGTCTGTCTGTCTGTCTGTCTGTCTGTCTGTCTGTCTGTCTGTCTGTCTGTCTGTCTGTCTGTCTGTCTGTCTGTCTGTCTGTCTGTCTGTCTGTCTGTCTGTCTGTCTGTCTGTCTGTCTGTCTGTCTGTCTGTCTGTATGCACGAAAACGCAAAAACCGCTTAACAGATTTTAACCAAATTTGGTACAAAAATACGATTGGACATGGCAAGGAGCTGATTAGATTTTGGGAAACATTGAGCGTAGGCAAGGGGTTTAAAAGAGGGTTCAAAAATTAAAAAAATTCATAGTTCTTAAACTTATCCGAAATACTGCATAATTTTTTACGCATTTAATTGATTATAACCTAAAATATTTAACATAAAATATTAGACCACATTGGCGTTCGAAAATAGTGTAAAATGGGGTAAAAAATATTTTAAAAAAACGTACTTCTTTAACATAGCAGAAATATTAACGAATTATTTATAGCTTTAATAGAATATAACCTATAAAATGTGACATAAATAACTTACTTTCATAGGCGTTCGTAAATAGTGGAAAAGGGGTCAAAACATAAAAAATATATATTTACTAAACTTATTCGAAATATGGAATAATTTTTCATAGTTGTGATAGAATATAACCTAAAAAATGTTACATAAAAGAATTGGTTCACACAGGCGTTCGAAAATAGTCTAAAAAAAGGGTCAAAAACGAAAAAAAAATGTTTCTCAAATATACCAGAAAAATTGGCTAATTATATATAGCTTTAATATAAGATAACCTAAAAAATGCAGCATAAAATTTTTATTTACATAGGCGTTCGTAAATAGTAGAAAAAGGGGTAAAATAAAAAAAAATTAAATGTAAAATGTTTTATATTTAACTAGATGAATTGGTGTTTAAAATACACGACAAAAATTAATGTACCATAGGCGTCCGTGAAAATTCTATAAAAGGGTCAGAAAAAATTTGTATCCGTGATAACATAAAAACCACTTAACGGATTTTAACCACATTTTTTACGAAAATACTACAGGATATTTATAGGTGGTGATTAACATTGAGCGTAGGCAAGGCGTTTAAAAGAGGGTTCAAAAATTTAAAAAGTCATAGTTCTTAGACTTATCCGAAATATTGAATAATTTTTTTTAATTGTGATAGAATATAACCTAAAAAATGTTACATAAAAGAATTAGTGCACACAGGCGTTCGAAAATAGTCTTAAAAAAAGGGTCAAGAACGGAAGAAAAATGTTTCCCAAATATACCAGAAAAATTGGCTAATTATATATAGCTTTGATATAAGATAACCTAAAAAATGCAGCATAAAATTTTTATTTACATAGGCTTCGTAAATAGTAAAAAAAAGGGGTACAATAAAAAAAAAATAAAATTTAAAAAATTTTATATTTAACTAGTTGAATTGGTGTTAAAAATACACGACAAAAATTAATGTACCATAGGCGTCCGTGAAAATTCTATAAAAGGGTCAGAAAAAATTTGTATCCGTGATAACTCAAAAACCACTTAACGGATTTTAACCACATTTGGTACGAAAATACTACAGCATATTTATAGGTGGTGATTAACATTGAGCGTAGGCAATGGGTTTAAAAGAGGGTTCAAAAATTTAAAAAATCATAGTTCTTAAACTTATCCGAAATATTGAATAATTTTTTATAGTTGTGATAGAATATAACCTAAAAAATGTTACACAAAAGAATTAGTTCACACAGGCGTTCGAAAATTGTCTTAAAAAAAGGGTCAAAAACGAAAAAAATATGTTTCCCAAATATACCAGGAAAATTGGCTAATTATATATAGCTTTGATATAAGATAACCTAAAAAATGCAGCATAAAATTTTTATTTACATAGGCGTTCGTAAATAGTACAAAAAAAGGGGTAAAATGAAAAAAAAATTAAGATGTAAAAAATTTTATATTTAGCTAGTTGAATTGGTGTTAAAAATACACGAGAAAAATTAATGTTCCATAGGCGTCCGTGAAAATTCTATAAAAGGGTCAGAAAAAATTTGTATCCGTGATAACTCAAAAACCACTTAACGGATAACCTACAACATGCAGCATAACAATTTTGTTTACATAGGCGTTCGTAAATAGTAGAAAAGGAGGCAAAATAAATTTTATAATAAAACTAAAAAAAATCAATTATTTTGCGTACAAGAACTTGGCCTAGATCTGAAATATAAAATATGTGCGTATAAATAGTGCCTCCAAAGAGAAGCAAAAGGCACAAAACCGATACTTAAAAAAAAAATAGCTGATGTCTAAAACAAAACAAAAATTTACTAAATTTAGATAAATGACAAAAAGGTCATAAATTATTACTTTTACACTTAAATATGGAGAGCTATTCGTGCCTCGGGTGCAACAGTTTATTTTCTTTTGTAATTCTAATTAGCTTTTCTAAGGATTTTTTATAAGTAAGATATGTCTTTTTTTCTACATTGTCCGTATTTTTAAGATAGTCTTTATATAAAAATTGTTTCTTTTCGACTGACCTAATTAAAGCTTGAGTTATCCAATGATGTCTTTTTTTGTATTTATTTTTTACTGTATATACGCTCGATAATTAAACAAAATTTCCTGCAATACGATCTCAAACCACTTGGCAAAATTGTATTATGAAATTTGTTTAGGTAAGTTTCGATTCCCTAGTTAAATGAGTTGCGAGCCGCTACTGGTTTCGGCAGACCTAAACAAGAGACAAATCTCAAATAAATAAGATTTTGGTATATTTTGTTATGTATGCACACCTCTTATAATATTAAATTATTTTTAAAAATTTTTATTTTTAGATAATATCACACGCTACTAAAATCATTCTACTTAGCGCATTAAACTTATCATTCCTGCGTTTAAATGTCAGTTTATTTTTAGTCTCATAAAGTAATCCCTAAAGATTACGGCTGGTGGAACAGCTAAATTTATGCATCTCGTGTAATTTATTTGACATAGTGGAAACAAACAATTCAAGAATTAGTGTAAGATGGAATGATTGCGTTTGCCTACTTAATCAAGATAAACTAGCACGATACGAAATTTTAATAATGGCTAATTTTTTATGTACTTATTTAAGAGTAATAATTCAGCATAAACTAGCTATACTTAGAAGGTGTCTAAGGGGGGTTTTTAAATCCGTGGAATGGTTGGGATGGACGTTAGTGGAGATTATATTTTTATAAATACCAAATCTTATCTCAGAGAGACTGACTGGGGGATGCTACATGATTCTCTGGCTCCTCTTGACTTGTTCTCTAATAGGGAACTTTAATCAAAGCTTCCCTTTGCAGATAATCAGAGCAAAGGCTAAAAAGCCATGGATTACTCGTGGTCTGAGGATTTCATCGAGAAATCTAAGATGTTTGCATACCTTGAGAAAATATTCTACTGATCAGCATTTTCATTCTTACTTTAGCACTTACAGGAAAATTTATAGACAGATCATAGGAACTGCCAAACAAAGGTATTATAGACACAGACTAGAGAGGGCGCGCAATAAGTCTAGAGAAAACTGGTGTATCATCAATGAACTCAAAGGTACCTCAGTGGAAGCAAAAAAATATCCAATCGATGTTAATGAATTTAACAAATTTTACTGTTCAATAGCAGAGAAGCTAACAAGTAATATCCGACCTCATACAGATCCATTGTATTTCATCCAGCATGTATCGGTTAAGGACTCATTCTACTTTGCTCCGACGGATCCTCATGAAATCAGAAAACTTTTACAAGACGCCAAGAACAACCAAACATGCGGTATTGATGGATTATCAGTTAGAATTTTTCAATGTATGCCCGATGAGAGTCTCTCATTCCTGGCGTATACCATAAATGTCACCTTCGAGACTGGAGCATTCCCATCAAGTCTTAAAGATTCTCTTGTGAAGCCCCTATTGAAGGCGAGCGACCTAAGCGATCCAACAAACTACCGTCCTATAGCACTCTTCCCATGCCTGTCTAAAATTTTAGGAATGTTAGTTAGAAAAAGAATGATCAACTTTCTAACTGTGCATGGCATTTTAAGTGAGTCCCAGTTTGGCTCTCGGGACGGCGTGAGCTCGAGTGATGCGATGTTTTCCTTTCTGGAGAGACTCTATTTGAGCTTAAATGATGGTGATGTGGCCGAGGCCGTGTTTTGTGACTTTAGCAAAGCATTCGACTGCGTGAATCATGATATTCTCCTTGGCAAGCTTTTTTGGTATGGCTTCCGAGCTGTCTCTTTGCATTGGTTCAGATCATTCCTAACGAATAGAAAACAGATTGTTGGGTCGACGGGTATTTACTCTGACCACAATTGTTGCAGCTTTCCATTGATCTTTATCATTGCTTCAGATAGCTTCATCAAAACTATGAGGCTCATTACTCTCTAAAATATTTACAGCAACTGACATTGCAAAATCTTCAAATCTCGCAGGTTTACGTAAATTTCCTTCCTTGTTTTGGAATATAAACATAGCATATAGTTTGGGTTTCTTTTGATACCAAACTTCATATGGTGATTTATTATTAACACCTGATATATTTAAAATATAGGAAGCTGTTTAAATCATTTCAGCCCATAACTTTTGAGGTAATCCTTCTCTCGAATGCATTATCGATCTAGCTGTCTCGACCAATGTTCTGTCTATGGCGAATTCCATTTCTGTTTAATATTTGCTTAACAGAATGATTAACAAATTCTCCCCCGTTGTCACTTAAAAGCTCCTTAACAACATAACCAGTAGAATTTATCTTTGCTAAAACTGATTTTAGATGTGTAGCTACTTCTGACGTTTCTTTCATAAAATAAACATAACGGACTTTACTGTAATCATCTTTAAATAATACGAAAGGACTAAAGGATGCCATGATGACCTGTAGACGAAACTTGGGTTCATCATTATGAGACGGAGTCCAAGCAGTATTTGATCAATGAACACATTTTGGTATGACAAAGGTCAGTGCAAGATGGGAGCCGAAAATGACCACGCCATGGCAGAAGTGACAGGACGTCACGGTTCTCGTGTGTTTTTGGACCCCCGTTGTGAAGATAAGGTTGCCGTGATGGCCTATAGACGAAGCTTGGGTCCGTTATTATGAAACTGAGTCCAAGCAGGACTTAATCAGTGAACACAATCATTTTTAAAGCTCTGCATGATCATTTTGGTATGAAAAAGGTCAGTGGAAGATGGGAACCGAAAATAACCACGCCGTCGCAGAAGTGACAGCACGTCGAAGGTTCTTGTGTGTTTTTGGACCCCGTAGTGAAGATAAGGATGCCGTGATGGCCTAGAGACGAAACTTGGGTTCATTATTATCAAACTGAGTCGATGCAGGAATTGATGATTGAATTCATTTTTGAAGCTTTGCATGATCATTTTCGAATGATAAATGCCAGTGTAAGTGAAAAAGTGACGGGAGCAGTTTTGATTTTTAAAGATTCAACATTTTTGATGAATGAATTGATGGATCTGAGAAGTATATTAGGGATGCAGGTGATTATTTTGTAATAGAAAAATAATATTGCGTTTTAATTTTTACCCTTATCCCCTATTCAGCTTATGCTTTTAAAAGTGTCTCCTCAGCTTTGATTTACTTTGCAAAAATAACAAGAAGACTAAAGAAACCATTCGACTATTTTTTAGGAAATGATTTATAGTACACTACTTCATTTTTCAAACGAAAATGTAAATGTCTAGCAAGATAACGTTTTCCCGCATTATTTTATTGATTTCCCTTCGCAATCTCTCTAAGTCCTATGTAAGTCTACAAAGCAATACACATATCAACACAGTTTACGTGCGCTATCCTAGATATTCTACCAGGACCTTTTTCTCTATTAATAATTCTTGAATCTGACATTAGTTTTTCATGCATATAAAAATAGAATGTATTACCCGCATGCACTTGCTATATTCTGATTTCCCAAAAGGTTTTCCGTTTGACTTGGAAAACAACAACGCAGAAACAACCGGTAGATTTAGAGAAAAAATAAAAATAAAGAGAAGTTTAAAAAATGTTGCGGCTTTTCAGAAAATTACGACTTCGTTACAAAGGAAAATAGAAAATAGAATAAAATAAAATCCCTTAGTGGTGTGTTCAAATTTTCTTGAAGGTTAACGCTGCGAACATTGGAATATTGCATTTGTATGATATTAGAGTTTCTAGGCAAATTTGCACGGAGAATACAATTTAGGATTTACGTTTCTTTAAATAAATAATATAAAATGCCAGAAATACTATATCCAATCTGAGTTGAAATAAAGAAAAGAAACATAAAAGTAAATGGTCTAAATACATAAAATATTATTAGAAGTAGTTCTTTTTGTTGAAATTTAAATCCATAATAGTTATTTGTATGCCTAGGCGGAGAAATTAACCTTGACAGGGAACAACAACTACCCTCATAGATAAAAAAAAACATCTCACTACAAATTACCGCGTACAAATTTTATCTATGCCATGTACATGCACTCTCTCTGTCTTGACCTATCGAGTACAGCACGTGGTTGCTATCGAGTACATTACAGGGTTTTAAAATAATAATTAAATAGAGGAAAAGACGTAATTAGATTGAATAAAATTAATTAAATGGGACTGAAAGGGATAAACACAAATTAGGCAGGCAAGTCAAATTTTGAGCACCCGGTATATTGTGTTGATTGGCAAGAACACCGGAATTTTGATTCGCTTTGTGATGGAAGAGAGTAGATAGATACTAAACAAAAACATTTTACGAACGTATTTTTATGTCGCAATCACACAATCAAAATGTTTTATACTCATATCAATATAAATATTATTCTTGCGTAAAACTCATTTCAGATACGATCGTAATAAAAATTTTAATACAGATTAAAACACAACTCCAAAAGGCGGACCAATTCGTTTATGGCAGTAGGTATTGATTACATAAACAATCAAAAGAGGTTATAAATTAGCTGTGAGACAGAGACTGTAAATTGGATTTTATGACGAGGCTCCCCATTTTCACATCCATCTATCTATCTTCATCACATATTGGGCTCATGAGAATGATGCTACAGAAAACCGTTTCAACTTTTAAATTTGATGACTTTTTTTATAGGCATTATGCCAGTGTTAGCTTATCGAAATATCCACTCTGAAGTAATATCATAAAATATTTACCGATTTTATTCATTCAAAAAGAGTTTGGTTATTGGTTATTCCTCGTCCAAGTACTGAGAGTCCAGAATTGGTTGTTAATGTACAGTATCTCCACTAAAAAAATCCTTTATTCACAGCTTAAGGTCAACTCACAAAATCAGGGAGGGCATCAAACGAGGTATAGTGTTCGTAAAGCCAATAACGATTGCAGCCGTCCATAGGCGCACCCTTTTAACTTTTCATAACCCTACGATATTTTAAAAATTTCGGCTGGTAATCTTTTGTAGGCATATATAATCTTTTGTAGGCATATATAATCATAGGAGGAGTTACACCACACACTGTGATATTATTTTTGAGATGATTGTAGGGTAAAGTAAGGTATGTTCGTGATATAGGTAACTTCGTGATAGAATCATTAAAATTTGTCAGCAAGTTATCTTTTGCTTTAGATGGATGACATCTCGGATAGTAGTAAGTGTATGTTCCTACTAAATGGTGCAATCTGTCGCGTTTCTATATCACGAATATTTCAGACATTAGAAAACTTTGTTTACATGTGGTGCTTATTACGTTGTGATTTTTGACGGGTTTTGCAACTGGGAAGCGATCTACAGGAATAACAGGAATAATTGAAAGCTGGGATCATGAAATTTACATTAATCTATAGTATTTTAGATGAGGAATCTTCCTGTCCACAATAATTAACAAATTTTGACTTAATTTTACCGTAATTGCTTATTCCGTGGAGCTTGTTTGTTACAATATTTTTCATGCGTTGAAGACATTAAAAATACAAGGGTTATTCAATGTTAAATATCTTTTTTTGTGAGCAGTAAAATTATTCCATATTTTTAGATAATGTTATGTTTATAATAAACTACAAACCTAAACTAAAGGTAAGGTTATTGCACATTAAATTGTAAGAAAAATAAATGGAGCACAGTGGATACAATGTTACTACTCTTTGGTACGATATCACCTAAAATGTCAAGCATCTGACGAAGAAATTGTTTTAATGTGCAATCGATGCACTGGAAATACCAGTGGTGACTCAGAATAAGATGTTATGCATTAATGATACAATGTAACTGTTAATAAAATCTTACCTACCAATTTTTAGCATTAATTGTAGTATCACGAATAAACCTACCCCATATCACGAAATTACATATCCTTGTCACGAAATTACCTTTCCTTGACTAGAACAGTCATCTGAAAGTTTTTTTAAGTAATTTTCTAAGTTTCCTCATAAAAAAATACATAAATCTCAAGAATAACTATTGGCTGTTAGTCCCCCACAATTATAGCAACAACGCATGTTATTTCCATTACTGTCCAACGAAAAAAAGGAAAATCATCACGAATATACCTTACTTTACCCTACATTTTTCGCTCCTCTCGGTCCAAGAACTTTTTTGTTGTTTGGACAAAGCCAAAAGCAGGTTTCGTCCCCATTATATACTCGACTGGGATTGTCAAGAATATGAAATAATTATTGTTTTTCCTTTAAATAGTCTTCCACGCTGGAAAACCAATTTCTAATGTCTGCTTCGGCTATAACAGAGCTGGCTGCTGTAATTCCTTTGGAGGTTCTGATCGTTAAATTTGGGTGGCGTTTTAAATAAGCTTAATACCATCCTTTTCCTAGAAGGTTATCTTAAAACGGAAGTTTCATCAAGGAAATATTTCACAGCGGCTTGAATGTCTTCTATTCAACCTGGAAACTGTTTTTTGTGTGAGGTCAAAATCCATCTTTCGAGAACTGCCCCTTCTTCCGAAGGCAATTTTGGGTTAGGTCCAACAGAAACTTTATCATTAAATTTTTTACTTGTCTGGAATTCAAGGAGGCCTGAGGAATGCGGTATAGCTTAGAAACTTCTCTCTGACTCATACCATTTGATAGACTCGAAAGCCTTAACGACATCTGCTTCGGTATATTGTTTTCGGTACGAAATACCTTGTGATACCTTTGGCATGTGGTTACTAAAAAAACTTATTGTGATAGTGATTGGCCACGCTTAAATATAGTAATTGGCCCCCGGCCAACGACTGTTTAACCTTTGAAATTACAAAAACAACCTAAGGTGATACAATTGTGGAAAACAACCCAACCTCTAAGTTATTTTTTTACAAATTTAATACAGCTATTGGCCGGCCGGCCAATAACTGTTTTTGGAGTAAGATTTCAATATATGTAGTTATTGGCATATTAAATTGGCGCGATTTTTCCTAACCTAAACCTAATTAGACCCTAGAAAATGATTAGTTATGACTCTAATTTAATATCCATTCAAATTTGTATGTACATTCATAATAATTAGGACAAAATGTTACAAAAACTAGCTAACAGTTCTTAAGAAATTCGTAAGATTTTACGTGTGTATAAACAAAACGGCGGCGACACGCTTTGGCACTCTATTGTCAGACTAGTTACACAAAACTTTGCATATGCACTAAGGAATGTTGCAAAAATTACTCTATAAATTCAATTTATTTTATAAACAGCTGAGTTTCTTAGTAATGTCGATTTTCTGTTAACATGGCCAATCGCTACCGCATGGCCAACGACTATATCCGTTACCCTAGGTAAAACCAGATATTTAGTCCGCTTTCAATGAAACTATTTTTCATTATGCAATGCCTTGATCCTATCTTGGTTGTCTTACGGTGATGCTCGGTTACTTAACATAAGAATAGTCTCAAGATGTTTCAAAATAGTTATTTAAGATTTTTATTTGTCTGAATACCACGATGTTTCTAAATGGCTTCGCCTGGATGAGCGATACTTCTTACATATTTCGACATAACATTTAATGTTTTGTGTAAGCTATTTTTCACTTCCTTGAAGATCCACACATTTCTTGCATATTTGCCAAAGCATATTCATCTACAACAACAATTCCCAGGCATTTCTTTATTTATTGCTGGCTCTGCGTCATTTCCACCTCTTTTTTGTTGGTCTCCCCCTAGCAATATCGTCCAAACAAAACAGGCACTACTGTAACTGGGATTTATTTCACTTTTAACAGCCACTGTCAACTGATTATTTCAGCCGGACGAGCTCGTATATTTATCAATGTTTACGAGTATGGCCTGTCAACGTAATTTGCTTGGGTTTCCGTATAAAAATTCATTGTCGCAATTCGTGAAATGGATTGCAGCATCGCACCCTGCGGGGGAGTAGATGAGGGATTTTGTTTAGGGATGTGGCATGCAGTTACTGCAGTGTAGTTTCACTGTGGAACACAACTAGCTTATAAAATCTGAATTACCAAGGGCTCTGTTCTTCTGAAAACATTACGAAGCATGACAAAAATAAATAAATGAAATTGACATTTATACCTAATACAAAAAAATACAAAAACTGTTGAAAGTGGCCAATTCTAGTTGGGATACATCAATAGAATCTTCTCCTCATTGACTGGCGAAATCTCTCAAAAATACCAGGGTCGTTTCTAATCGAATTACACGCAGCCATAATGGGATTGCTTAGGTCCTGTTGAAAATATCTAAAAAAGCAGACTGTTTATTTACTTAAGACATTCCGCAATAATCAATACACCACCGAGCGCAAATAATAATATATGTTTAATAATATATGTTTATTAGTTCTAAATGGTATTACATAAATTTGTACAAAAAATGTATTATTACAACCATTACAACTAAAGGGCGTGAAATCTCAGCCTCTCAACTAGGTTGAGTGCTGTTGAAGCCCAAGAAAGAATACACAATAAAAAATAACAAAAAAAAATCAGTACAACACAATAAATACAATATTAAAACACATAAGTATACAAAAATAAAGTGTTGGGTTAAAAACAGTGCAAACAAAATGCCCAAATGAAATGCCTAAACACTGTCAAGCAATATCTTTTTAATCGTGGATTCAGATCCACATGCAAACTCTGAGAGAAATCCTTAATCACAAACCGGTTAACTAGCGTGGCGACATTATAAGAGAACGATCTTTTAAATATTTCCTTTTTATGAACAGGGACTGTTATTAGACTTTTACGTTTGATGTTTAGATTATGCACATCAGTTCTATACACAATTCTATTATGCGTCTGTTATACATATTCAGCCAACCTGCCTCCTTAAGTTTGTGAGATATGCGATGTCTTCTGCGAATGCCAAATATGAACCGCAAGCAAGACTTCTGCAACCTCTGAACTCTCCCTCTGTCCACACTATCAAGACAAGGACCCTAGATGCTGTCACAGCAGTTTAAGTGCGATAAGACAAGAGCATCACACATACGAATCTTCAAGGTTACATTTAACGAATGTCGGTGAGGGTATAATTTTTTTAACCAGTTTTTTGTTTACGACTTTTATTCATCCCTTTTGTGTACACATAATTGTAATTGAAACTAGTTGAGTCTAAGCGAAGACAGGAACATAACTTGTTAATAAAAATATTATAAACGGACGATTTTGATATTTTTGTTTTGTGTTATTTCATATTTTTTGTAGTAGTAGTTGTTTTTATAAGTAAACTTATTTACAAACCAATTGGGGGTTTTTTATTTACGTAGAAAAACCCATTTTATCTACAGGTCCTCCCTTTTATTGCCAATGTTACATTTTCCATAAATCCAGAAAGCGTGTGTTTCGCGATATAGCCCTCTGGTTAGTCTTCCTGGTAAAAATACGGGTCCATTAAGCACAATTCCAATCCAAACGTTCATCGAGAACTGATCTTCAAATATCGCATGCGGATTTTTACCACACCATAAATGGTTATTATGAAAGTTCCTTTTTGCATTTCTTGAAAAACTCGTTTAATCAGTAAAACAAAATCAACATAAGTAGTTGTGGAATTTCAAAAATTTGTTGCAAAACCATTAAGAGAATGGATGGAGGAAAATTAGCAGGAATAAGGGCTTGAACGCGTTGGATGTGATATGAACATATCAAATTTTCTTAAGAATGCGCCAAATAGTATCTACTATTACTTACATTCAAAACCTCAGCAACGTTTCGAGCATAAGTACCTGGATATTCTTCAACCATGTTCAGCACATCCTCTTCCAACTCCACCGTTCTTGCAGTCTTTAACCTTCGTGTTCCTCCACTTCGAGTTAGTGTGCCTCTTTCATGAAGGCATCGATGAATGCTTTCGAAAATATTTTTATCAGGAGCCATACGCTGAGGAAATCTTTCAGTGTACGATCGCCTAGCTTCTAATGCATTGTCATCAGTGCGTCCATAAATGAAGTGCATCCCGGTCATCTCAGCATTGGTATAGTGTTCACTCATGTTAAGGGACTTCAAAAAATTTGACAGATTCAAAATGATTGGCCTAGTCAAATAACACCAACGATACTGATTTTTAGTCGAATTATTCGCAAATATCTTCATTTAATTTAACGGAAATTTTGTGGAAAGTCTAACGACCTGGGATCATTTTACCTTACGAAAATGCAATGTTGTCGGTTCCTTATATAGGGTGTCCAAAATTTTGATTTAAAAATTATATTTTTTATATTATTTTACGCCATTTTCTATATCATTGTGTAAATTTTTTTGTTTTTTTGATATTTTATATATAACATGTACTTATAATATTATTAAAATTAAATGTAAAAGAAAACAAATTGTATTATATACCCTCACAAATTTCTTAGTACGGTTACTGTATTTCAATGTCTTATCTCTAATAAAATTCCTTCAGGATTTTTTGTTATTTAATAAAAATAAATGTTTTTCAATTCCATCGGGTTTTCGAGGTACCATGCAAAATCATCGAATTTGGGACACCCTGTACAAAGACCCTATAGGTTGTCTATCGACAGTCAATGTAAAATATATAGACTTAATGGTAGAAACCGAGGCTATTCGTTCCCATGCCTCTTTACATTATAAAAGGGCATCGATTGCAGCCTTTTTGAGACCTTTCTCCCTCGTATATAAGACGTATAATAAATCATGCTTGCCATGGAGATATAAAAGGATACCGACAGTAATAAAAATAACTACAGTGACTGGAAAAAGTATTAGGGTAATGATTAATCGAAAAAAAGGATTAGAGTTTGCAAATAAATATATGGATGAAACAAATACTTTTTGGCAACGTGTAATTTTTTCAAATTAATGTCAATATAATCGGATGGACATCATATGGTATGGCGAAGACTTAATGTGGAATTTAAAGAAGAAAATTTGTGTCCGACAACTATGATCTGTTCAACAGTTTTTCTTAGATTAATAAAATGAAAGAAGATCTATCAAATTACATAATAATTTTTAATAAAACCTCAAGTGGATGAAACTTTTTGCAGTCACTGTATCAGACACGGCCGGTATACGGCACGGTATCGACACGAGCGGAACACGTTTGTTTTCGTTTGAGTGGGAATTATTTTGTGATCAAGTGTAAGTATATAATATAATATTTGTTTTTAAAAATATTTTTAAAATGGCTTTTTGGAGACCATTTGATACAGAACCAAATGTTGAAGACGAAGTAACGGTGTCAGCGGAATCGGGTTGGGATTGTAACCATCAAAATTTACATATGCAAAGCCAGCGTCTCCTTTTAAATATTTATCATCAATTAAGGTCTGAAAATAATGAAGTGACGAATACACATATTATAAAAATTTTACGTTCTATACAAAATGTCCCTGACTAAGTGAGTAAAATTTGTTGTTAGTTTATAATATCAGAAGCACATTATTATAAATGTACCTACTATGCATATGCATAACAAGTATTAACAATAGTATTAATTATTATAAAGGTATGTTCCTTGCTGTTCGAACTCGACTAGGTACGTGTGCATCTATTTCTAAAGTTCTAAAAACAAAAACAGTCTTTTTCAGCGTAGGTTTATATGTTGCCGTGTTGGAGCGACAAGGAAAAATACAGTATACTTTTATACAAATGAACATACAATAATTGTTAATACCTAAAGGATTTTTAAAATATCGTAGGACATGTATTGACATGAAAAGTTAAAAGGATGGACGACTGCGGTCAGTATTGACACTAGAAAGGGATATCGAGTTGTGGTTTTTTATATAATTTTAAACTAAGATTAAAAAGGCTTTACATGTTGAAGTTTGATAAAGAAATTCGTTATTTATCGAGCTCACTTATACCACTGCTATTATTATATCACAATATTTATGTTATTTCACCAACAATATTACAAAGGTACACATATTCATTATTTGCGCCATCTCTAAATTTTATACGGGATTACATAAAATTATTACGCGTCCCCAAGCACAACAATAGGCTAATCATTTCCAGCATCATGGGCTGCATAGATCAAGTCTTTTTTTTTGGCTAATATACAATCTAGGGTAGCGCTTATTACGGCGGTGTCATGAGGAATTTTCCCGTAATCTCTTTAGAAATAGGTTATTGTGTACCGGAGCGTATTTTATTATTTTAAACAGCAGAATATAATTAACAGGTTGGTGATATTTCTATTTAAATTGAAACTGAGAATTTAATTTATTTTACAGTCAATTTCATGTATAGAAATATTATAGTTATTTGTTATATTAGGCAGAAAAGCACTAATTCATTTGTGGCCATTTATCAGATCTTGCAAGATCGGTTACACTTCGAAATATATCCACATTCAGCACTCACCGAACATTTTGTCGATACCGGACAAAAGTTTTATTCGGAAATTCCAAGTCGATTCTCAATACACCCTTCTTCTATCAACGTAAAATCAGACAGTCAATAGAAATTTTTAAATAAATCGCGCTAAGGGTCTATATCTTTCACCCTTTTGGCATGGAGTAATCAATAACGTCAACTCCATGCTTCACTCACCGGCAGCGGATCGGCTTGGCAGGTATATAAGGCGCGTACACAGCTCAGTTCATGTCACTCCGCTGTGCTGGATAGAATAGCGGTAGACTATATCGTAGCAGAACAAGCCAGAAGATTCTAGAGGCCAAGATGTCAATTTGATCAAGAATGAAGAAGAAACAAATAATATAGAGGACATTCTTCAAATCTTGCAGACACAACATGAAGCTCTAATCAAGTTAGAAATAGACAAGGGGACTTTGTTCTCAATCTTTTGTATTCGAAAGGAGAGGCCCCGGGGGAATACGATGCCTTCTCTCAGGGTATCTGCGCAATAGATAACTCCTCTCACCGGAGAGGTTCTAGTGAGTAGAGAACAATCAATCAATTAATGATGGTTCCCTTATGGTAAAATTGATTTTAGAGTCTGCAACCTTGAATAAGTTAGAAAAGGTATATGACATGATAAACAAGGTCTGGTTGAAATTTTACGTAGACTCCAAAACTGTAATGATATATACAAAAGTAATACAAACTGTCTTGTGGTAATGAAGAGAGGAATTGAGATCGTACCAGAAAAAAACGCAAACTTGTCTGCTCTAAGGCCTTGGGTCCTCAACAAACAATTGAATTTAGGAAAACGAATCGTATTAACTCCGAAACATTGTACCTTGTAGAAAAGTTGGACATTGAGGCTTTCCCTGCTTTCGAACCTCTGGTTCTCATCAGTATGGCAAAGTAGCATGGTGTTTAGATAAAAGTTGTTTCAACAAAACTGTGCAAAATGTCAAACCTCTGTGTTTTGCGAGTGACAAAAGTCTTCAGTGACAAAAGTCGAACCTCTCGCTTTTCACAGATGACAGAAATCTTTCGACAACAGTGAAGAAGACAGCAGTGGCGGCTCGTGGGTAATTTTATTAGGTAGGCACTAAGTAAAAAATCGCGGTGCTTCGAAACACGTCTATGACATCGTGACAGGTGATGAATCGTGGATTTTCGCGTATGAGCCCGAACGTAAACAGCAGTCGACTGTATGGGTGTTTCAAGATGAGCCAAATCGAACAAAAGTTTCAACCGTACCACTAGAGCAACGCAGAACAATGAATTCTGAGTGGTACACAACCATTTGTTTGCCAGTTGTCTTCCAAGAATTCAGGAAAACCAACCGCCGAAGACGGATCACTCTTCACCACGACAATGCGAGCAACATCGATTTGATGAGTCATCCGCCGTATAGTCCTGACTTGGCACCGAATGACTTCTTTTTATTCCCGTACGTAAAAAACAAACCGAGAGGTCAACGTTTTTCGACACCTGAAGAAGCGGTTCCTGCATTCAGAATGCATGTTTTGCAGATACCTCAATCAGAGTGGCATAAGTGCTTCGACAATTGGTTCAAACGTATGCAAAAGTGTATAGATGTATAGATCTGTACTGTAGTATCTCTATGTCCTAAAACGAACAGAATTCTTACATAAAATTAAATATATTGATTATTAAAAGTAAGAACTAGTTAATATGCAGATATCTGCGACGATCAATTATGAGACCAACTACAGTACAAGAGCAGCTACTAATACTGATTAGTATCAACGGGTTTTAGAAAATAAACCATGCGAAAGGTGTAATTATTTATCGCTCATAAACAACAAAGGTTAAGCCTTAATAAAGTACCTACATACTAAATTCAGGCGTCACAATAAAATATTATGTTACTTACTGTCTTCGAGAAGTTCTTTTAGTGGAGTATTTTAGTCTCACACGGTATGGATTGAAATTTACAATTTTCGGGAAATGGATTTAATATTTTAGCAGTTTCGGGACTAAATTTATGTACTTCTGCTCTATGTTATAAATAACCATATGTTGTCGGTTTTAAATCAGGAAAAAGGGTACGTATATGTATATAGTATGTAAGTATGTGAGAATACTGTTGGGACGAAAATCTTCTGCGGTGCATTTTATGTGTATTATTGGTAATGTTATGCGTTGTGGTATCGTGAATATTTTGACCATTGTCGAGTGGCTTATGATACATTTAAAACATAAATATTGTATAGTTTAGCCAGCTTCTATGGATATTAAACTTTGAATTACGAGCAGATGGGTTTTTTACGTTTATGGAATTAACGAGCAGATGGGTTTTTTACGTTTATGGAATCGTTCATATTTGGTGGTGGTCTCCTAGTGCACATGCCAGTAAAATACTAAATTATGGGCAATTATCTTATTGTTGCTCACCACCTCTAAAAAAGTATCGACAAAGCTGCCAAAGTCTTGCGGAACGAAACATAAACCACTTTTTATCAATCTAATACTAACTTACTGTGTATTGCTCGGTGAACGAAAGCTTCAAAGCGAAAGATCTTAACATTGCAGCGGCTAGGCTTATCTGACTATTACTATAGCCTTATTGACAACACCATCAGCAGCTGTGGAGTCAGTTTTGGACTTAATAATAATGTTTAATAAGTCATCCGGTAAAACTACATTGGTTTCGTGAATAAAAATAATAAATAAACTTGCAGAGTAAAAATAGTCTGTGGTACATGAGTTTATTAGCTAAGGCAGGTGTCAGGGGAGTATGACCGATCGTTTAGTTCTCATCCACTTCATACTCCGCATGGTTAGTGACTGAGAACCCCGTAAACAGACGCATCGACCCGAGTTGGTATCACTTTCTTCTGCATCCTGTTTGCTAAGTTTTCTGCTATATTATGGCAAGCAGGGATCTTCTGTAAATTTGAGGTCAGCGTATGTCGCACGCCCCCCATTGACCCTATGATCAAAACCACAATGATCATAGAGTGTCGTGGGTAAATCATACGAGAAGGTCATAAAGGAGATCCGTGTGTCGCTCTCCTCACCAATAATTTTCGAACTCTATGACGAAAGTCTAACACTTTCTTTTATTTTAATTCCTGTAGACCGATGTAATACAGGGTGTCCCTGTTTAAACGAAACAATGGAAATTTAATGGCGTTTCTAGTTTGAAAAGTACAAATCGGTGAAACACGGCAACTTTGTTTTCGAAGGGGTAATAAGATACGTCTATTTTTGAAGCCCCAAATTCAAACCCCGCACGGGGGTGAAATCCACCTTTGAAATTTTAAATGAAATTCGGGGCCGAGTAGCACAATATTTGAGAGGTTATTAAAGCCTCTTTTCAACGCAGTATCATTTTTGGAGTTTTTTGCCTTTTGGCTGTACCACCTACAAGTAAATAAACTTTCTTTAAAGAAATAAATAAATAGAAAGCTACACCGTTATTTTTATAATTTACTTGTGTGTGAAAATAATATTTTTCATCAAACTTCTACCGTCACCGAAACACCTGACCTTCAATCATCTCATTCTTCTAGTGTCAGAATAAACTTAACTTTAAATGCTTGTATTAGGTCATGAAATAAGTTCGTAGGATGACACATAGATGGCATTACTAGAATTTTTTCCATATGATTTTTATTTAGTACTAACCTCAAACGATACGTATATAAATTTGACAGCAATCTGACTATTGATTCGTGAGTTAAAGCATTGTTGCTGAATTATAGATGAAAATGCTTTGAGGCACGCTTCATCTGCATAATAACGTGTATGGCTATTGTCAGAGGATACAAGCACTGGCAACTGGCAAGGGTGTCAACCCGGAGTCCATTAACACCAGAGTGTGAACAGAATAATAGTTGCTGGCGACTTCAACGCCAAATCTCCCTTGTGGGGGACCGTGACACGCGCCGACAGACGTGGCGAAGCCATGGCCGACTTAGCCGTGGAGCATGATTTAATCATCATAAACGATCCGAACGTCCATACTTTTGAAAGAAGAACAAGTAAATCCTGCATTGACTTAACACTGTGCTCCCCACAGATGGCCCCACATGTCGATAAATGGAGAACTCTTGACATTGAGACGTACAGCGATCATAAATACATCGCCTACCAACTCCGACAAAGTAGCACGCAAGAAGTACGAATGGCAGATGGCTGGGTGGTAGCTAAACTGAGACCGAATCTCCTTGTGGATCACTTCAGGACACAATACAACGGGCGCACGGCAATGTTTGATTCAGACGACCTGATACAAATGGTCAAGGAATCCTGCGATGTTGCGATGCCAAGAAGACAACTCACTAGGAGAAAAAATCGTAAATACTGGTGGAATGACGAGATTGCCAGTCTCAGAAGGACCTGTCTACAGACTCGAAGGAAACTGGTCAGATCACACGCACACGCAAGCACCAACGAGGCCCAAGCCAAGCACGAGGAGTATAAGGATGCAAAAAAACGGCTCAAATGGGCTATCGCGGAGTCTAAGAAAATGCACTGGAAAAGTCTCTGTATGGAGATTGACAATGACACGTGGGGAGCTGGCTACAAAATAGCCACCAAAAGATCCGGCTTTACTCACAGAGATGTGGATATATCCTACGAGAGAATGTGTCTGGCTGCGGATCACTTGTTTCCTTCGGGTCAGGTATGTACATGGATGGAGCAGGAGGTCGGTGTGTTTGATCCCTTCACGGAGGAGCAACTGCGGACGGCCGCTGCAAAGCTAAAGCTAAATAAAGCCCCGGGTATAGATGGAATACCCTCTGAAGTTGTCCGTCTTTTGTCGAGGGAGGTACCAGAGGCCTTGCTTGATGTAATGAATAAATGTTACCATGAGGGAACCTTTCCACAAAGATGGAAGGAAGCGCGGCTTGTATTAATACGTAAAAAGGACGGACCTATGGACGATCCTTCGTCGTACCGTCCTCTGTGTATGCTGGATTCGATGGGTAAGCTGTTAGAACAGCTGATTTTGATGAGACTTCAGCAGTATACAGAAAATCCGGCTCCCATGCCTTTGTCGGTGCACCAGTGTGGGTTCAGGCGGGGACGCTCCACGGTTGACGCTTTAAGGGCGATTATGACTGCTGCTTCTGATGCTCGACGCAACGGTGATCATTGTGCTGTGATTGCAATTGACGTGAGAAATGCTTTCAACACTGCACGCTGGCCATGTATAATGAACGCATTACATAAGAGATCAGTAGGTGGACGCATCATAAACATAATCGGAAGCTATCCCAGTGCGCGCAGTATTCGAATCCAGAAACAAGAGAAACTTAGCAGTAGGGCTGTATATTGTGGAGTCCCACAGGGCCCAGTACTCGGTCCTACACTTTGGAATTTGATGTACGACGATGTTCTGCAACTGGAACAGCCTGATGGTGTTACATCGATAGCCTATGCGGATGACCTTGCTTTTGTGGTCACGGGCCACAACAAAGATGAACTCATCTGCAGAGCTAATGAAGCTGCAGCGCGAGTTGGACACTGGCTTTTTGAAAACGGGTTGGAGATGGCTGCAGAAAAGACAGAAGCTGTTATGCTGACGCATCGCAGGCCGACGGATATCGTCTTTGAGGTAGAGAGCACCACTATTCGGCCAAAGAAGGCGATGAAGTACCTCGGAGTGTGGATAGGCAGAAGTTTTGGCACGCATATCGTCGAGACGACGGGAAGAGCTATGAGGACAACGGCAATGCTCGCAAGGCTTATGCCAAATATTGATGGCCCGTCAAGAGAAGAATGCTGGCCACCGTCTGCCAGAATATTTTACTCTATGCGGCTCCGATCTGGATCGATGTGCTTCGATATGACAGATACAGATGTATGATCGAGAGCGTCCATCGAAGAATGGCCATAAGGTTGTGCTGTGCCTACAGAACGGTGTCCTATAATGATGTGTGCGTTATTGCTGGCATACCGCCAATAGATCTGCTGGCGAAACAAAGAAGTGTGAGGGAATATCCAAGAACGTGGCAGCGGAAAGACTGCTGGCGAAATGGCAAGAGAAGTGGCAAACTGCAAGCACCGGGCGCTGGACACATAGGCTGATCTCGAACATAGAGCCGTGGATAAATAGGAAATTTGGCGAAGTGAACTATCACCTCACGCAATTCCTCTCCGGGCATGGCGCATTTCAGGGCTACCTGAAACGATTCAAGAGGACCGAAAATGATAGCTGTTTGTTCTGTGGTGAAATTGATGATGCCGCTCACGGTGTTCTGTTCTGCTCCAGATTCGAACGTGAGCGAAATATCTGCAATGCTAGTTTGCCCATGGTGATATCTGAATTCAATGTTGTTGAGCAGATGCTGAGCTCGAGTGAAGGGTGGATAGCTATCGATAGCTTTGTCCGTATGGTAATGGAAACCAAATTCCAAGCAGAAGTAGGCGCGTAGTCTTTGTCTTTAAAAGACTCATAACTTTTTCCCTATGAGGAATATGTACTGTATGTGTATGTGCTTGTAAAATGTATAATTCATGTTTATGTTATGTCATACCCATCTGTTTGTTATTGTACTCTACTTTTGTATGTTAATGTGTTGCTACAAACTATGACGAATCTGAAGACAGCCTCTATCCGAAGTAATGCTCACTATTGGCGCAGACTACGTCCCCAATAAAAAAAAAAAAAAAGGTGTCAACTGCCGTACACCGGGAAGAGAGAGACCGAAATAAAATATGTTTGACTATTATTCCACAAATAAAAAAATACCTATAGGTATGTAAATTAATAATGTTAAATAGGTGTATACGATATACGATAAAGCCTGCTTCAGATGAAGACGAAATTCAAAATTACAGTTTTATGCTAAAGCATGTTGAAAATTAAGAATGCATTAATTTATAGATTCAATTTTATATGGAGAAAAATAATTACACCGTAAAATAAAATAAATACTTAAATATTATGAATTTTACTGATGACTTGCTTCATAGGACAAGCCGCCACTGTTTAAGACTACATTTTTTTGTCTATGCATCGGTGTGACGATCCTGGGAAACACTGTAAATATGAGTTTAAGTTTCAGAGTTTTCTGTATCCCTTAAAACCATTTCCATAGTTGAATTATTAAGGAAATCTGTTTCTGCATTATAGAGACTCTATACTACCGTATGTAAACACAAGCGTATGTAAAATAGGGATGCAGTTTAAACAAAATCCTCCCTATCCGCATATAAGGCTTCGCTGCACAAGTCTATATTATGTATGTGTGTGTATTCTGATTCAGTAACAAAATCGGAGTATAACAGACTTTAGCATATTTGAATGTTTATTGGTTAGTTTAGGAAAACTAATGCCATTGCCTTAAGTTTAAACTCAATATGCAAAGCAGGAAATTCGAGAGACAACGAGAGATTTGGAGCTTGTATTGGAAAATTCAACAAAGCGGTCATAGTTTTGGGAACATGAAAATATAACAACGTAAAATTTTCTATGGTTGACTGGCGAACAGACTATTGAATACCAAAGTGATTTATAAAACTTGATCGTCTATTATTTTGTTTTAGGTAAGAGTTATGCTTCCTGCATTTCCTTTATTTTCTAGGATGTTAGCAATACTTTAAATTCAAGTTTGTCGTGGTACGAAACGATTAAGGCAGATTATTAGGATACCCGGTCAATAACTCAAATTAACACTAATTATGTAGGGTAAACCACCCAGTTATTGGACATGTGGGAGTTACTGTTAAAAAGTTAATAACAATATGGTTCCGCAAATGCTTCATTTTCAAGATACAGGGCTTTTTTGTGTTATTTAAATTTTGTAAGCATGGTATCCTTTATCAAATTTGCATTGCCTTATTTGTAATTTTTGTAATTTCCAGGTATATTTGGCAGAGTGCGCAATTCAATAATAAGACGGGTAAACAATTATTATTGTAATTAAATCGAAGTGGGCTATTTTCATTATTTCAATTATGAGCCAAGTTCGTTAGTTCAAATGTTAATGGTTTTATTCACTTTAATATTTAATTGTTTTGTTGTTACAAAATTAGTTATAAACAATTATAGAAACATAATAATTTCCAAAAGAAAAATGTATTCAGGTTTCTTGTGAAGTCGGGACACCACAATTATATGCATTTTATTTTTTTTCGAAAGCTATGCAAGATACCCGAACAATTCTAGGGACAAATTTATATTCTTAATCGAAGTAAATTACAAAAAAGCAGTTGCGTTAAATTTTTTTTTATCAAAAATATTGGTTAAGCCCAATGGCGTCTCGAGCGGAACTTTTACCACGCCATTGGACTAAAAAAATTTAATCAAGTTAGGAATGAATTACGCCCGTAACACTATAAATAGCCTTGCCAAGTTACAACGAAATTAAAGGATTTGCTGAGCCATCTTTACAGGAACTATTTATCTGAAAATCATTCAAAGAAACGTGTGTAAAATTTATTGTATAGAGTGTCCAGATTTCGTTGTAATTGTAGCTCCGATATTGTGAAAGTTAGCGGGATGCGGTTTTCGTGACACGTTGCTACTTTTTTGTGATACCCTAATCATATCTCTGGTAACACATGTAGTTTAACCGTCTATAGTACAGAAAACAGCTTTTGTAAGCATTTTCTATTCATAATAAGCTATGTTTTGTGCAAGAATGTTTGTTTTTTTAATTCATAATTGGTGAAGATTTTGAAAGGGTAGTGGGTGTTTTTCTCCCCAATTTCTGCGCCACTGGAAAAAGTACGGTTTGAAGATACCCATTTGAACCGCCAATATTTTCTACACAACAAAAGTACTCTTGGTCATAAGCTCTAAAGTTCACCGTTTTCGAGCAAAATCAACCTGTTGAAAGTTTGTTGAAATAAATTAATTTTTTTCTACTAATTAAATGTTAACTTCATAATTATTGCAAAATTTAATAGTTATTTAAAGAACATCTGTATTAATAAGGGCGATTAACAATCGAGATAATTTAACGCGCGAACGGAGCAAGCGCGTTAATGTTCGAGATTGTTAATCGCCATTTTAATTCACGAGTTGGTGACAAAACTTTTCCGTCGACCGTACTTTTCAAAAATAATATGGACATCTTACTTTCAAATTTTGTTTATTTAACGATAAACAACAATCATTATTTCTTATTTATATTAACTGAAAGTTTAATTTTCCTTTGTGGTAGTTTCATTATCGTAAAAGTTAATAGTCCGAATTGTACAATTACTAAAATTAAAGGAAGGAACTGATAAATGATTATCTGCTGTATAGCATTTGGACAAATTGATATTTAAGTCTTTTTGAACTTCTGTGATTTAAGATGAAGCGGTGTTGCTGAAGACAGTAGTTTGACAAGTGGTATTTTTTCCCAAGAGTTTTTAAGCCGTCTCAAGTTTATTCTGCAGAGAATTATCTATATAACTTTCTGCGACAGCAGTAGATTTCCAACCACCAACTCGTTTAATAAACAACAACAACAATGCCCAGTGTAAAGATGCGGGTGCTCTAAATCTTCGTCAATGTCCATCTTTTAATTTTAAATTATACATAGAATTTTAAGATATTATAACAATAAAATAAATAATGACATACAATGACAGATAGTACTGTAACGAAGTTACTAAATTGTATATATTCTATTATCTGCCCCGGCCGACTTAACGACATAGTGGGTATTTGCTCCGTCCTGCTAGCATTCATAGCAGGCCCCACTGGGGTATAAAAGAGCCAGCCGTTCAATGCAAACGGCAATCTGCACTCGAGCGCCGAACAGAGAACAACTACCGACCGACCTACCAGCAGTAGTAGAGTAAGTTCACCGTTAGTGCAGTGTGGTACCAGTGTGGGTAGCGGTGGGAAGCCCTGCGTAGGCGGACATCTTACCCCTGCTTAATAAGCGCCGAACTCCGGTATCGGTTGGGAGCCCTGCGTAGGCGGACACCCAGCTTATGCTGTCAGTGGCGTACTGGAACAAGTGCAATACCAGTGTGGGTAGCGGTGGGAAGCCCTGCGCAGGCGGACATCTCACCCCTCCTTAATAAACGCCGAACTCCGGTATCGGTTGGGAGCCCTGCGTAGGCGGACACCCAGCCTATGCTGGCGGTGGTGCCCTGGTTGTTTCACCCTGTACCGGAACAGTGTGGTAGCAGTGCGAAGCCCTGCGTAGGCGGACATCTCACTCCTGCTGACAAACGTCAAACTTCGGTATTGGTGGGGAGCCCTGCGTAGGCGGACACCCGACCTCTACTACCAGTGGCGTACCTGGTCATTCTGTTGGTAGCGGTGGGAACCACGCGTAGGCTGACATTTCACCCCTGCTGCAAAGCGCCAAACTTGAGGATCTGGTGGAGAGCCCTGCGTGAGCGGACGCTTCACCTTTTTCTGCCAGTGGCATAGCTCCCGTCCGAAAGCAAACCGTATCATAGTATATAGAAAGGCCGAGTTCTCAGAGGTTTTCGCAAATAACACCGTCACCCCCTTATACCGTTTATATTGTTCATTTATAATTATTAATTTTATTTTTTTTATTGTATTTATTAGATAACATAAATGAAAGTTTAATTTATACCGACTCTGTTATTCGTCTGGCTTTCAAAACTTGACCCCTGGTATAATCATTTCTTCGGCTAACTGCCTGGAGCAATACAGTGTTGTCCTTTACACTTTAAAATAAAGGACTGGCGCCCGAGAAGACCGAACAGCACCGAAACCGACACTCAGGAAAGTAAAGCGCCATTACAGTACTAACAGCTACTTGATTTCAACTCGATTGCCAATATAAATGTATGTTTGGTTGCAGTATAACAAAATCGTTGATTAATAGAACATCGTTGGTTAATAGGGGTCATTAATGAACGATTTTGAGTGCGTTAAAATACATAATTAATGGACGGTCGACGGAAAAAAAAATTAAGAAATGATAGAAAAGTTGTTTTTTTTTTTTCTCCAAACCGTAAAAATAGAATTACTGCGTGCATTGAAGCTAACGGCGGACATTTTCCAACACTTAATTTAACTGTGTATGGTTTTTTATTTTTATTTTTTTTTTGCAATTATGCACTTAGAGTATCTTTTTTGTGTAGAAAACTATGGCGGTTCAAATGGGTATATAAACACACCCACTACCCCTTCAAAATCTTCACGAGTTATTAATTTAAAAAACAATATGCCTTCACAAACATAGCTTATTATGAGTAGAAAATGATTACAAAAGCTGTTTTCTGTACGTTAAACGGTTCTGGAGATATCCGGAAAAAACGGATTTTTTTTTTCAATTTCAACCCTGTCGAAAATGTTGCATTTTAGATGGTAAGTAGCAATAAATTCAGCTGGATTTGATTTCTGATTTTTGGATCTTAAGGTGGACCCTCCGAGCCACTGTAGTTGGCGATCGTCGCTATGGGTAAGTTTTCCTCCAAGCGTCTGCGACGATTAAATTTCCCGCGTGTATCGGTAATTTTACTTCAGTTGTTCGTTCGTTCTGTGGCTGTGTAGTAGTTTTCACAAATTTTTGGGATGAGTTTAACCCGCAAACTACTTGTGGTCTATATGGTGTACGAAGAGGCAGAAGATGATGACATACTTCAAATGTGTATGGCACAATCAAATGGAGTCCATCCGATGTACATCACAAAATTAATAGAAACCCGACGATAGAAAATTCCGCAAATTTTTTAGATTGAATTCACATCAATTTGTGTTAAATAAATTTAATCAAGCATGGTATCAACTAAGTGAAAAGTGGGATGGCATGCAGGAGATTCGTGCCAGATTAGAACAAGCTCGTGCTTCGTTTCTGAGGATGCGTAAGGTACTTTGCAGCAGAAATTTAAGCTTGTCTCTGCGCGTACGAGAGCTTCGCTGTTACGTGTGCAGCATACTGTTTTATGTAATGGAAGCTTGGACTTTGACAGATGCCATGTGCAAAAAATTGAAGGCGTTTGAAATGTGGACGTACAGAAGGCTATTGAGAATCTCCGGGGTAGAAAGGGTGCGTACCACCAAGCAGCTGGAAGTTCTGTTTACTTTAAAAAAATTTCATATTTTTGGACGAGCTCTCACCTCCTAAAGTCCAGCACATATATTATGAAACACCCTATACATTTCCAGTATCTTTAATAGTTACCGAGATACGAGAAGGGTTCTAAAAGTTATTTTTTTTAATTGAATCTGGACACCCTGTACATACCTAATTAACACTCTGTATGTCACGAAAACTTTCTCTTTTACCGTTAGACACATACTAATTTGTGTGTATTAAATTGCAATTGTTCAAAGGCCACCTCATCTCAAATTGAAACATCATCTAAATTCGCATACCCGGCGGTGGTGGTCAGCACATTGACCTGTCAAAGTCATTCGGAGTACAACAGTGAGTTTCACAGTCAGGTTTCCATTATAACCCCCTTGTCCCTTAATCAGTAATTTCTAATTAAATTATGCAATTGGACGAAAGGGGTTAGAGATGAAGCTTGCACATCTGCACCATTGCATATATCAGGTGATAAACTTATTGCCTTTGGCGTAACTAGCTTGGGGGTCATATTTAATGTGGTTTGTCAAATAGGGGAATGGTATCTGTTTCACTGTTGATTTGATGTTCTAGATTAAATTGTACCTAAAGGTTATTATAATTTAATATGAAAATTAAACAGGTGCTCCGTTTCGTATACAAGTTTGTACAAGACGTCCCCAACACGTCACAATTAGAATTTGAGATGAGAGGTTTTTCACAAGTTTGCATTTTGGGGCCTCTTCGTATATCTCGATTGCCCGGCAACTTACGAAGGAGCTCGAAATCTGAGTGAGATAAATGTTTTTAAGGAGAATGTTTTAAGATCGGCAGACTGCTTTTGCTCAGGACGATGCTGTGCTTTGTCATAAGTTTTTCAAAATTATACAATGGTAAATGTTATTTTGATTAAAAAAAAGTTGCGCTATTACTAATTGCCGTCTTTTTGGGTATCGCTGAAACTACAAAACCTAGTCTAGTTCAGCGTTACTATCGCACAAAATGACGCATTCCTACATATCCACAGTAAAACTGCAGATTCTTTGGGTGAAAATATTGAGATTTGACGAACTTGCCTTAATTGAAAAGTTGATAATATCCGAGATACAGGGTTGCCAATGTGGTAATATCGTTTTTGATTTTCCTAAATAACCTAGTTTTGAACCAATATTTTTGCATGGGATTATGTGGTAGGGACTTTTTGGGGTCGAGGAATTTCAAATTGTTGATGTGAAATGTAGAGGCCTCCGCAGCACTCTGATTACATAAAGACAAGTGTAGGTATTTACGTTTTTATTAAAAAAAATAAATTTTCTCATCATTGTCACATAAAAATGGTATACCTTGTAAATGTTGATCGGAGTAACTATTTTTTCCATAATTAAAATTCATGATGCATCCGTTAAGATTTTGATTTTCTAATACAAAATTTTTCAAAGTAGGCTTGAAAATTAAAAACTATTGCAATGTAACTATTTAGTAACGATAATAACAAATAAATTAACATGAAACTATTTAGTATCAATAATTGCAAATAAAGTAACAATTTTTTACATAAATACAAAAACGTAAAGAAAACTGAGAAGCCAGAAATCAGCACTAGACGAATACCTGCAGACACTGTAATAAGTAAATCATCAATTTGACGAATTTCTGACAGTGAAGGCCTTTACCCATGCCACTATACCCCTGTTTAAAATTTGTTGCCCGTTGAGATTGGCCTTTGCTCAATTCTGTCGTATACCCAGCAAAATGCAGACATACGTTTTTTGAATGAGATGAGAATGTAAGATGGGGCCCCAGCCCACTTTTCCTTTAATCGCCTTCTTATGGTTTGAAAAATGCAGTGTTCCATTTAAAAATGCGTAGCTTGTAAAAAATGAGTAAGTCAGATGCTTTATCAAACAAAATGCCTGGAACACATCCAGCTTTATTGAAAATAAGTTGCAACAAGGATGTTTCGCATGTTTGTTCCACAGGATGTTTTAAAGTTCCGACTAAAAACATCATTTTGACTTACCCTGGTATATAACCATCCAAGCAACGAAAATTTTATTAGGATAAAGTGCAGGGCAATCCTAATGAATCGGTCTATCCTTCATAGTGAGAAAAGTCATGAAATAGAGTTAAAAATGAAAAAGTTATGCCACATCAAATCTGTTTAGGTGCCGTTTTTTTTTTTGTGGCTGAGTTTATATACCTATGAAGGTGTTTTGTGGAGCCAACCTGTTTGATTTTTGGATTGACCTCTTTTTTATTTTGGTACAACAATTACACTCCACTATTAATACTTTTTAATAAATTCTGCATCCTGTAGAATAATTTTCATATATAGGTAACTGTTACCAAAGATTTGAAAATTCAAATTTCTTCGTTCAGTTTTTTATATGACCTGAATATATACATAATATTACTTTTCTATCTGGCATCGAAGCACAAACGGGCATTCTTCTTTCTCTCGTTTGTCTGTATGAAAATTTCGACGGTTATTATTGGGCGCATAATAAAAGTTTTGTGATATCTTTTGATCCACCAAAGAAAAGGTTCTCAAAGCTTTTTGTTGTACAATTTTCGATATTATAATGTATTAAAGAACTCACTTTGTGTAGACGGCAACCAATCTAAAATTTTGGCTTTGTCAAAATGTAAAACATTTCGCGAATTTACCGCTTCACGCCTGTAAGTAATTGTTGAACAGTTACATTGTTGTAGGAATTCTTTTACCTTACTAAACGAAGTGTTAAAAACAGATTACTTTGGTCAGAATTATTGTGAAATTCACCTACCAATATTAGTAATCGGAGAAGATAGAATATGGCTCAAACTAAAGAAGTTTGGCATACCCTAATCTCTGCTAATCATGCAAACTGTCCACTAAGATTTAAGAGACCCTTGGTGAAACAAATCCCGAAATAAGTTCAGGAAAGAACTAAGTTGTCTGTCATTCACGCGAAGACCCCGGTCAACAAATGAGACTAGAAGTTGTAAGCGATATTCTGGAACAACGATCAGTGGCGATATAATAAACCTCTATGCCACAAAATTATTTCTCTCGTTGGGGATTTTATTAGGAAACCACTTTCCTGGAAGTTCGACTTTTGACATCTACAATCCCATTTCTGACGGTGGAGAACGCTAAAAACATAACTGGCGGTTATATATAAATCACTTGGTGACGATGAAATCTATCCAGATCTGATCTATAAAGGCCTGAATCTGGCATTACTCATACTCCTCAAAGTCTGGCCTGGAATTACACTCGTCACAAAAAGTATCGCATAAATGTCTAAAAGCGATTAGGACTGAACTACCTGCTGGCCAATCCAAAACTTGAATACCAACATCTTGTACGTATTCCATCGTGATTCTAGCAATATGGGGCGAGCGTTATCTTGCATGACGACGAAATTATCGCCAATAATTGGAACAAACGGCACAACATTTTCCTCAAAAACCTCTCATATATACCGATCTGCTATTAAAGATCCCCTACGAAACACCACTAACTATGTGTGGCCTTGAAAGCAGATGACTTCCCTAATCATGATCAATGAGAATTTCGGGCTGCTCTTATCTTACATTGCGCAAATCGCACTAAATAAATAAAGTTGGGACATCCAGATTGGTCATTGAGGAGCTATCGAATGGACCCCTGTTTAGGGTCACTTAAAGAATGTCATCTACAAAGTCAGGTAATTAAATTTGGAAGACCTGAGAGCTAAAGTTATTGGAGAGCTACAAAGAATATTTCTCTCCATTTTAATAAAAGTCGTAAATTTATTTGGAAGGAAACTCCAAGTGGACCCTAATAATAGCCGACAACATTTTCAACATTTGATGAACTGGCAGTTCTTATAATTAGGCAGTTCCGGTTTTGATTATTACCAAAACTAACGAAACACACCGAGGAAGTTGATTTTTTGGAATTTAATTTTTCCTCAATTAGTTTCTTATGCCAAATTACATGCATATGAGCACTCACGTGGCTTTCCTGGTCTGTCAAAATCAAAATTATACTCCACAGTTGTTTTAAAAATTACCTTTGCGTTTTAATTTTTATCGATTTTTAATTACGTAGTACCTACAGTACTCGGTCTGCTGACTTGTTGATCATTCCAAAATATACACTAACAAAATCTAAAAATAACTCTCTTAATCACAAATTTGATCATAAGGTACCTGAAAAATACAGACATATTTGTTAAAACATTGCATTTTACTCTGTTGATGAATTTCTTGAGAGTGATTGGTTGTAGAGTTCTTGTTTGTTGTTGGCAATATTGTATTGTTTTGTTGTGCAGTATTCTCCTAATTGTTGAATATTGTCGTATATATTTTTGCATAATTAATATTTGTGTTGTATTGCAAGTATTGTATTTACATTGACAAACTGTATTTTTCGAATATTGTAATAAACTAACTAACTATTATCAACAGAAAAAAAACTACAAAATATGCTTGTAATTTGCTTTTAATTGAAACTTGAAACTCAGCAAATATGTTATTTTAAAAATCAGAATGAATGTGAACAAAACATTAAACTTAGCGTGCTATGGCAACAACTTAGCTGTCAAACCTTATCATATTTTTATTCTAGTTTTTAGTGTTTTTTTACGAATATTTTTAGTGTTTTTTCAACACTATTGTAGTTTAAAGTTGATGATATGCCTTTTAAAAACACAAAGTTGGTTGTCGTAGCAACGAAAAACTGAAATTGGCAGTTTGTGCCAAAAAATACATCTAATAACTTCTGTTTTAACATTTTTTCTAATTCTCGCCGTTTATACATATAATTCAATCCAGATTTGCTAGACGAAAAGGAAATTACTGTGATCTCCAATAAATTTCAGTTGCATAGTTTTATTGGTTTTTCAGATATTAAAAAAATATCCATCCGATCACAAACGTTGGTATTAAAATTTACACTTGCATTGATAATGAATAATACATAAGTACATAAACTTTTTTGATGAGATTTTTCTGCTGCTCTTGCATTCTGTTTACTTATTTTGTTTTCTTTTTCCAGATTTTCCACAACATGTTGACTTTTAAACTGCTTTGTTTGTTGATTCTCATGAGATGAACATGTTAAAGTAGTATTTATTTTTAGATGCGTTAAGTGGTGAATGTTTATTTAAATCGCGGTTAAGTAAGTACAGCGTTTATCGATTTGTTGACGGATTTTTCTACACAATACAAAATGTGAATGTGAAATTTTAAAAATAAGAATATTTTGATGCTGTCGCTCTTTTATCTAAACTTGCTTTGTAACATGGAAAATTCTACCCAAACGGAAAGAGAGAGAGTTGCGGTAGTCAGCAGATTCTTCACCAACTCTTTAGGAACATGTACCGGTATATTTCTTTTATTTATCCACTTATACAGCGTGAGCAAAGAAGTCATGTTTTTATATCACAGCTTGGGGCTATGTCAGATTCTCAATTTTTGATGTTGGAAATTTTTCTATGCCTGTTTTTCATCTTTGGACTACCCTAAAAAAATTCTCAAAGTTTATGATTTTTTAAATGCTTAAAGTTAGATGCCCCCGAGAAAAGATTGAAGCAATAATTGAACGTTATTGCCTCCAGTGGCGTGCAGTGTGTAATTTAAACTGAATTTATAATTTATACTATGTATTTAAAGAGCTTAATGAACAAATCCAATACTCTTAACATAGGGCTTTTATTGGAGAAATGGGTAATGGACCCTATTAAATTTTTCATCAACCTTATAAAATAAAGCTACTTTAAAAAACAATTCATACTGTCAAGTTTTCCCTTAATAACTAATGCTGATAATTGCATGTTAGGGTACCTAAGATAGATATTACTTCTACACAACAACCTTTACTAATTATTGTACACTTAATACTAAGTTCTACACAAGTCAAATAAAGAACGTTCAAAATAGTGTCCCCTTGATTATCACAACTGTCTTTGACCTTCAATACAATAATAGTGACAGTAGACTTTACAGCATAATTTTATTATTTCAAAAATGCCT
This sequence comes from Apoderus coryli, assembly GCA_911728435.2. Classification (NCBI taxonomy): domain Eukaryota; kingdom Metazoa; phylum Arthropoda; class Insecta; order Coleoptera; family Attelabidae; genus Apoderus; species Apoderus coryli. The sequence goes on along the minus strand of OU452209.1, from coordinate 12,011,457 downwards.
CGTGTTTCTCAAAATGAACGAGAGAATTGTATAATATTATTGGGAGGAGGTCGATCAGTGAATGACGTAGCTTTAATTTATAATGTTGATCGGGCCTCAATATACCGTTTAAGGTTTATCCTATTTGCATGGAGGACGTAATCCAAAATAAAATCTGAGGTGGGGTCGAAAGGCATTTATTGCAGGAAGTAAGGCGAAGGAGAACACTTACATGCAGAATCCTTGCAGCGGCACAGTCGAATAATAGCATCCAAACGTACTCTATGAAGAACTGTAACTTATAATTGGCTAAGGAATGTAAGTCTTGGTAGGTATTTTTTAAAGTGGCATTTCTTCCAGAGCAAGGTGTCGCGCCAAGTGCCTCCGACTCTTGGACAATCATAGAGTCGTCAGGTACTAATAGGACCAGGAGCTGGTTGGTAAAGTGGCATTGGCAAAATTGCTCTAAAAGAGTCGTTTAGTGGAGGTGGCTGGGGTTATGCACAATCGCATATCCGAACTTTTTAGTTCAAACAGGAAAGTCAATGCTGGAGTTTATGGGGACAACATTTTAATCAAATAATGTCGTACGTTTTGCACAAAATGTTGGGGACAATTTTGTCTTGATCGATGATACCCCCAGGCCGCACAGAGCTAGTACGGTTATAAACTTTTTGGCAGAAAATAATACTGCATTATTGCCGTCAAAGTCTCCAGAACTAAACAGCATTGTGCATGTGTGGTCTCGGCTTTTAGAGCGGTCAAGACAAAATGCTCCGCTACGACTGGAAAAGCTGTCTGAAGACATTCAGGAATAAATAAATAAATAAACTGTTTATTATTATTTACAGGTTTCTCTGTTTATCAGAGGTAAGTATTTTAACACGGCTTTATGCAAGTGTCAAAATAGGTCCTAACTGTTCTATTCATTTGTTTTCAGGTTCCCATATTAAGCCCCTTACGCGTAATATGACATGTCCCCATTATGGCGATTCTCTGTAGGAGTGTGTATATGTTGGTTGGTAAGTTTAATTCGTTTAAGTATTGCAGCAACTTTTTTGGAATTTCTCCAGTGGCGCCGACAACAATTGGTATTATCCTTACGTTATTCTGCTTCCACAGTGTTTTTATTTCGGAGGCTAGAGGTAGGTATTTTCGGATCTTTTTATTTTGTTTCAAAACAAAGTTATGGGCGGCCTGTATGGCGGCGTCTATTAGGTAGGTAATGTTGTTGTTTTTTTCTTGAAAAACAATATCTGGTCTGTTATGTTCCATCGTGTGATCTGTCTGAATGGTTCGGTTCCAGTATATTTTATAGTTTTCGTCCTCCAATACAGGCTCTGGTTTATATTTATAGTACGGTTCAGTTTCATTGAGTATTTTGGCATTTTTGCATAGTTCTTGATGTATAACTTTTGCGACGTTGTCCTGCCGTTTTAAATATTCAGATGTTGCTAACGTTATTATTATTATTATTTACAGGTTTCTCTGTTTATCACAGGTAAGTATTTTAACATGGCTTTATGCAAGTGTCAAAATAGGTTCTCACTGCTCTATTCATTTGTGTTCAGGTTCCCATATTAAGCACCTTACGCGTAATATGACATGTCCCCAATATGGCGATTCTCTGTAGGAGTGTGTATATGTTGGTTGGTAAGTTTAATTCGTTTAAGTATTGCAGCAACTTTTTTGGAATTTCTCCAGTTATTATTATTATTATTAAGAGTGGGAAAACGTATACCAAGAGTTTGTTAATAACGTTGGGGAAAAGATGCCAGACTGTGATCGATGTGCGGGGGGCCCTACAAGGTACTATCAATATTGTTTAAAATAACTGTTACTCTTTTGTAAACGTTCGTTTAGTCATTGTTATTTAGGTATTAGACTGGGTTCAAAGTTTTGTTTTCTCAAATGTTACATACATATTGTTAATTTTAATAAATAAATTCTTAATTGTTATTTAAAAATTTAATAGGGTGTATTACTAATTGTAAAACATCTGCTCTAATGAAGACGCGTACGCCAATGCTGAATGAGAAAAAAATATTCCAGATAATTGCAATAATTTTAACTCATCACATTCTTTTACTCCAAAATGTAATATTATCAACAACTTAAAACACAGGGCTCTTTCATTATCTGATGAACAGTTTCACCATAAAAATTTGTCATTGATCAAATCGTATTTCATAAAAAATAGTTATCCTGCAAAATTACTAAATAAAATACTTTTTAAACAACATAATATACTCAAAATAACTTGCTTGCTGTGAACATTATTAACACATAAAAAAAATGTCTTAAAATTCCATATGTACCATATGTATTTTCTTCTCTATGCTTGTAGTGTCTGTGAAGATGACTTAATAAAAAGGCGAAACGTCGACAATGGAGCAATATTGTTTTTCTTTAACGACCTCAATCCAACTAGTTAACAATCGCTATATTTATTTTTATTTTAATATTAACATGAACTAAATCTGGCATAATTATTTTTAAATGACACAAGTTGACACTTTTGGCATTCGAATATGTCTATTTTACCGCCATTACCATCTAGGTTCTTTAATGCCAATTTTAAAACACTAATGATGGCATACCTACCTTTTGGCCTATGTGTTAACGTTTAATCGTCGTAATCGTAAGGTTGCGAGTTCAAAACTGGGCCATGGAACTTTATTATTGTATTATTGAAATTGTAGCCGGTGTGCATATATTGTAATTCCATTAATTATACACTGTCATGATATGAATTTACGATTATGATATAGCGTGGAAAATTTGCAACATTTTGATATATCCCAAATTGGTACACAATTGTGCGAAATGTATTACAAAATTATAAAATATTAGTATTTGCCGTGACGAATGCTCAAAATGTCAACTTTATTTCAATAATAGAGATGCAAGAAATGTATCGATATATTCGATTCGATCTCAATTTCTCAGTCTATATTAGTAGAAAGGAATAATATTACAAGCCATATTTGAATTCAAAGCAATAAAAAGTTTATAATAACTCCAGTTATTAAGATAGTATCAGTTCAATTGGTGTGGCCTCAAGCCAAATAAAAAATAATAAAAATTTGATTGCATGACATTACCACATAAAATGAGAAATGCCACAACTGTCAACAAAAGATAAGGCTTAGTATCCACTGTAAAAATATTGCTCTTCGCAGAGCAGAGAACAAAATGTCAGTTCCTCATAATTTAAGATTGACGATATAAAGTCACAGTCGAAAATTAATTATGTACTCCAACCAGAGACAGGGTGTTCTAATTATTATCAAACTTTTAAGAATATATTAAAATGTCTTCTAGGTATGAAATTGATAATTTAAACAAAAGTAATGAAGTAATTTTATTTTTTATGGTTTATCCATGAATATTGTTTAGTCTATTGGCCACTTGTTCCTAATATAAAGACGAATATAAGTAATCAAAACGCAGATTAGCACGTCAATCACTATCCTAAGCGTGGTATTGATCGCCAGTTATTCAGTAAAGTTCCAATTCTGGTTAGCAGTTCACACTATACACTACCACAACTAGAACAACAATACAATGGGTTATATTTTGTAATCTAAAACAACTTTGGTCACGTGCTAACCAAACATTGGAAATTTATTTGTGTGGTTGTCAACTAGTAGTATATTATTATCCACAGTTACTGCAAATTTTGTTTTTGGGGCTAATATTGGTCATTCAGTTCGAACTGAATATAATGCTGGTGCATTTTCTAGCAAAATTAATGCCAAAATGTATGTAGTAACTATACACACTGGAAGCGTTGAACTATACAAATTATGTTTTGTTTCTTGTGTTGTTTTTACATACAATGAGTTACTAGATTAGCGGTTAGAAAGACTAAAGCATCAAAAAAGATAAAACGTGCATACGCACAATAAACTGTATTGTATAATACAATACAGTTTATTGTCAGTCAGGCCAGAGAATGGCTTCTCTGCTACGGTACTCTTGGTGAGCGGGAGTGCCTGTAGCCGCAACAGTGCGACAACTAATAGACGACTTTGATCTCATTATACGTCGCATGCCCTTGAGTGTCGCGCGTCGTCTAGGATGCAAACCACAGAAATCTTATATTATATATATACTCTAGAATGATAATCCCGTAGTACAAAAATGTAACCAAAAGTGTAGAGCTGTCCATAATGCGCATGATCACCAGTCACTTATTTTTCAACAGGACCGGCTTTGATTAAATGTAATATTACTGTTATAGGTATATTTAAAATTAAATTTTACCATTTGGTAATTCAAATAAAAAAATGGAATAAAGTAATTTAAGAAATAAAAAATTACATTAAATATATAAATACTTTATTGTCTAACAGGTACAACCCAATAATAATAAATCTAAGCAGAAACGAGAAATAAGTAAAAATTCTAATATTGGAAAATATCGTAAGGACTTGAGCATTCTAATTATTTATTTTATTATTATATAATATTTGTTTGTTTATACAACCACCTTAGGCCTCTTACCTCTCTACAGCCTTCAAAGAAGGGGTGCAAGAAACAGTGACTTCACAAATATTTTCCGTGTCCATGTAAACCACTTCCATATCATCCGTACTACTCGCAATAGTATTTTGTGACAAAACATGGTTGGTAGAACTTGTATTCTCAGCAATTTCATGGAGGATTCTATAATTAAGTATATTCCAGTTTAACAACAGAATTCAAACGAACTTTGTATACCTACACAACGTAGGAAATATATTCTTGACATACATATCATGCATTTTTGACTGACTGCTTTTAAGTAAACAGTGTCTTGATATCAAACGATTAAGAATTTAACTTCCACTCTCATTTACATAATCTCTTCTTTTCAACAAAAGTTTGGGAACTGCATCGGGTACGAGGGTGATCCTCTTGCCGGTCTTCTCTACAAATGATATCTTCTGCAGCGAAATGCTTACTGCATATGACATTCCCATCACATACATTTTCCGTACTAGGATCCCAATGCCCGCATCCAAACATCATGTCTTTTTTTTTGATATTGACTCAAACTGAGACTGTTAGAAACCCGAAACAATAACTTACTGAAAATATTTAATAGCAGGAATGAGACCTTCATTTTTACACCACAACACTATACACCTCATTGTTTGTTAAATAAACGAACTAAAACCAAATTTACAAATATTAAAAACAATTTTAATCACAAATAGGTATATCTATCAACAATTAAAATATACCACGAATAAAACCATAACTCAATTATAAAACCTATCTGAATTGTTGTGAAGCCGACTCTGACAGATATTCCCACTACGAGAAACGTCATTTGCGAAAACAGACGCTGTTGCGACTTCTCCTAAATGTAATAAGATTTGGAAAAAAATGTTTCGTTCATATTGCTGAAAACTACAGTATGCAATTTTACCGATAACATTTAATTATTTGATTTTGTCAAGCAGTTTCGTATGACGCAACATATGGATTTATTTATAAAACAGATATGTCGCATAAATTCTGTAAGGCGAACGATAAAATAGTTTTAAATATGGCAGCTCTGTACTGAAAATAAATAAAACTCTGCATACCCGTTACACTTTTTGGTATTCGGCTGGATTTAATTGTCATTCTAGAGTACATATATAATATAACATTTCTATGATGCAAACCCATCATCTTACGCAACTATCCATTGACACCCCAGAAACAGATTGCAGCAGTGCTAGAGTCGCGAATCATCGTTGACACTATGCCAATGGGTCGGACTTCGGTTTCTGCACAGGCGTATTCCAACGAAGGAGAAGTCCAAACGTCACCCAATGCAAATCCCTGAGTTGAAATGATGCTCGTTAGCGAACGAATGCTGATGATGATGACAGTTTATTGATGTATGTACGTTTCATGAGTTGAGTACCTGTAGTTTCTGCAACCGTCCCAATTTTTGTGTAACACGCGTGATGGGCTACTTTCCTTAAAGTGTTTTTAAACGTTTCATTCCAAGTACGGTTAACTCTAAGTGTTTCTTCATTTCCCTCTATTGTGTCTATGTCTGCTAATCTAAATAACTTTTCATTGAAATGACATTATGATCTGTTTTTTTTTTTCGAAATCAATTTGTAAGAGCTGTTGCAGGCTTATCTGTGTGGCTCAAGTGGCAGTTCGTTTTATCTTGCTTCATCTTGATATTAATATAGGATGCAATCCCAATGTACATATCCCCACACGAATAAGCTCTGCGCCATAGTATAGACCAAGAAAGCTACAATTCCTATACGCAAATTCAGGTGCAAATGGTATAAAAGTTCTGTCTTATTTTTATTCTCATTCTTGGGTTGCATCAACTCTAATTGCTCCAGTCTTTAGTATATACTCGTATTTCTTCTCAATTTTTACTACTTCAAATTCTGTAGTCTTGAGTTCCGACTAATTATTATTTATTCTTTAGCTTTTCCTGGTCTAAACGTGTAATTTTTTCTCGAATACAGAAAAATTTTCACCGTTACAACAAAGGAGACAATAATTAAGAATATTTCAGAAAGAATCCTCAACTGAATAACTACTGACTGATCACCACTGATGAGTCGTGAATTGATGAAACGGCCGTCTCACGAAATTAAAAAATTCGGCAGACAAACTTTAGACTATCCAATAAAAACTTCCAGTCAAAGCTTCGTATTTATTTATTATTTTTTCTTTCTATAATTGTGACATGTTTCACCTTATAGAGTCATCATCAGACTTCTACAAAAATTATATAATCCTTAGTCACATTTCAGAAAGTCGTCCTGGTAGAAATAGGGGTCCATTTAACCCCACAATTCAAATCCAAACGTTCAACGAGAACTGGTGTCAAAAATGATCTTCAAATATCCAAACCTCAGCAACTTTTCGAGTAGAACTACCTGGATTTTCTTCAACCATGATCAGCACATCCTCTTCCAGCCCTACCGTTCTTGCTGTCTCTGGCTTCCTGTTCCACCACTTCGTTTTAGTATGCTTGTTTCTTGCAGGCGTCGATGAATGCCATAATCTGAGGATATCTTTTAGTGTACAACTGCCCCGCTTCTAATGAATTGCCATAAATAAAATGCATGTTTGGCATGTTTGTATAGTGATTCATATTAAGGCACTTCAACAAATTTGACAGATTCAAAATGTGTAAGGCAGTCAAATAACATCAACGTTACCGACTTTTAGTCGAATTATTCACAAATGTTCTTGGTATCTTGAAAAATGTTTTAAATTTTCATTTCGTAAACGAAGTATCATAATATGAAAAAAATTCAAGAGATAAAATAGTTGAAGTTTTAGTTGTTTTAATCATTTTTATGAAGGTGCTTGATCTAACCGCCAACGTCCAACAATCCCATAACTTTTAAGCTGATCAATTTTGCATTATCAAAATCATACATCAAAAATACTGTCGTAATGGGTAAACCAACCAATATACGGACTTTCCCCAATGTAGAAGAAAGTAATAATAATACAAAACGTTTTTCACGTTTTCACGTAATGACCAGCAAAGAAAAATATTCAATTTCTCTTTTCCTTTATGCTAGTTGAGAACAATAGTGCTTTATCGAAGTTTCAGGAAACATAGTTGCCTATTGTCATTGAAAAAGTATGATCATTTAAAGCAAGGCAATTTGTACGTAATGGGTTCTAAATTGATTATAATGATTATATCCTACATGGTCGCCCGATAAACAAGAAACCGAGGCCGTTTGGAGAATGTAAGATACGTACGTACCTCTGTCGAGGGGTGTGTCATCCCTAGAACTTAATTAGGGAAAGTATATCGAGTGATACCTACCTTACAGGTACAGTTTTTATATCTTCCGCTGAAAGTAGAAGTGATAATTTTATTTATCCCCATTTGGTACCTTATAGTATTTTGATTGGTATTTTACGATTTATTATTTGGATGAAAATTGATAAACTTTTACCCAAAATTAGGGAGACAGGATCGGTGGCGAAAAAAAATCTGCTGTTTTTGGGCCACGTCAATATCGATCCAACGTTAAGTTGCAGGCAGTTCTTCAGAAACTCTGTCTGTGTCCGAAGTTGAGGAACAAAAATATGTGCAAAACTATTCTAATCACATACATACTGGTCACCGCAACAATAAATTAAAATTTGTGCTACTTTTTTTTTCAGCCTGACCCAGCATAATGTGGAGATCATGGACATATCAAAAAGTGACACATTAACAGCAAGTTCCTCTGAAACCCTATTAATAATTGTATTGTTTTAATACCTATTCATTAAATAATCTAATCAATTGCAATAATTTGAGAACCGTCGAAGTTTTATTTGACAACCGTCCAAATAGTTTTTTTTTTGTTGGCTTCATAATAATTTTTATCTTGTCTAAACTTAGTAGAAACAGATTCAGTTTCTCAGGTCTAGGAAAGATAAACGATTCATTTCATATGTGGTTTCTTATAATTAGTAAATGTTAAAACAAAAAATCATAATTATATACCTTTGCATTTAATAATAAATATTTTCATAATATAGAAAGTGTTTCCTTTTAATCCCAGACATCTAGTATTTAATAAATTATATTTGAAAAAAATGCTACAATTCCTGCGTGGGTATTATATTTATTATTGGAAACTGCAACCATGATTTCAAAAGAATTATACTACGACACTGCCTTTTGTTTACATGCACTCCTTCTGTCATTAAAAATGTAATTATTGACCTTTATGTCATGAAGACAAACATTGAAATTAGATGACATTTCTATGTTTGTTTATTTTTCTGAGGGTTGACCTATTACGAAAATTTGATAAAAATATTTCCCTTGCTAATAAAACTGACGTGACGTGCCGTCCGTGTCAAGTACAAGTCCAACATTTGTAACTATTTTGCGGAATTCTACAACAGTATCAGATATTTTAAGCGTATTGCGAAACGAATTTAGGAATATCTACCTTTCAGCTTTTCAACCGAAGAGAATTGCCACAGTTTTCTCCGCATTCAGTCTCAGACAAAATCTTTAAATGACTCAAAATCGTTGTTGATTTGTGTTATATCATTAGATGCATCTTTTAAGGGAAACGACATATAGAGTTGAGCATCGTCGGCAAAGAAGTGCTGTTGGCAATGAGAAAATACACTGGGTGCGTTGGATGTATATATGCTGAATAGTTACGGTCCAAGTATTGATCCCTGAGGAACCCCCCTCTTTAGAACAAGAATACGAGAAAGTGTCCCCTTCTAGGAAACAGCAAACAGAAATGTGATTTCTTGAGAACTAGATGTATTTTTATGAAAAAAAAAAACAAAAAATTAAGAGAAAAAAAAAATACATATGGTTCATCTGCATTGAACCACCCTGTTTAGCATTACAACGTTAAACCAAACGGATATAATAGTCACTAAATCAGCCATAGAAATACTGGTAATAACAAGGATGATAAAAAATTGATATCAACCGATTTCTATTAGTTTTGGCTAGATTGTTATAACACGAAGTACATGAGAAAAGAATTATTATCATCTCTTTGACATCAAAGTTGGTAGGTCTATTTGAAAAAAATAATGATAATAGTAAAAAATGGAAGTCGGGAGCATAACCAAAAATATTAGTACATATCATGCAAAATGGCAATTATTAACTTGTATTTCATAAAAAAAACATTGGTTTCGACAAAAGATATAATATTTGCGATGCATAAAAAAATGTAAGTATCGTAGTATATTTTTTATAGTTTTCGTGTAGATACTGTCGTAACAGTTGCGGTGGAGACTTTACATCCATCGATTTATAAAAATAACAATAAAATAGACTATAAATTATACAACGTTTTTCAAAAAGTCTGCATCACGTAAAAAAAATTGGGAATGATGCCCGTAAATAACTTCAAGAGGTACGAAACCTAAATACCTACTTGATTTTCAAAAGAATGATCATACATAAACACTGCATTAAGAAAAAGGACACCGTATTATGCGTATATTATACTATTTCCGTGAAAACCTCTCCACTAACAATGCTATTGCTACTTTAACTAGGTAACTACATTTATCAGAGCATGGATAAGTTTTTGCTCTGCGGAGGAGTTTTCGTCAGTCTGGCAAAAGCTTTTGACACAGTCTCCCATGAAAAACAACTGGATAAACTTGAAAATTATGGTGGAAGGGGCAAAGCGCAGGATCTGATAAGGAGTTATTTGACTTATCGAACACATCAGGTTGTTAAGATTGATGGATACAGTAGCTCTCCGGCTGGGGTAAGTTTTGGGGTTCCTCAGGGTACAGTACTTGGCCCAACTCTTGTTGAACTATATAGTTGATATATATCAATGAATTGCTGAACCTGGGCTTGGGAGGTACAGTTATAACATACGCGGATGATACCGTCTTATTATCACAGGGGACTTCGTGGGAGGAGGTCGAGAGCAAAGTATGTCCCATTTTCTTTCTACAGAACGGGTTTACCGGTTAGCAGTTTTCTTAAGGTAAAACTACATCACAGAAGCAAAATATGGGCATTACAAATGACAGATAACGCTAAATATTTAGGGATTATCATTGACTCGTGCCTTCGATGAGAACTGCAAATTTCCCAAAAGTTGAGGTCGTTAATTTATATAAAATTATACAATGAATTTGTGTCCGTAAATATAATAAAATGTAAAATAATTTCGTGGCATAGCGGACAAAATTACTGGTGTTACCCACACAAGGGATTTTGTTTACTTTAGCAGGCCCTCAGTCTATTTCAGTAGAACCAGACCGAGGCATGTGTCGACAGATACTGACGAATTCGTTTCGCTCTTATTATGAGCTCGTGCGAGTGCCATAGTCGTTGCCCATCTACAATATCGGCCTGCATTTAATCACAATGAGATAAACAACAGTAGATATATGTAAAGCGTATCATCTACATACACATATTAATGCATATCCCACCATACAGAGGCCTCTGTAAAGGTTCGTTTACTGCTCGCATGTGGCTTGCAGCTGCAACTGGCAAGGCTTTGATCTAACGAAAGTTTTGCATCTTTAGTAGTGTAATAAGACACCACACCACTGGTATTATGTATACTAGTTGGGTGATTTTATAGATATTTTCTATTAGTTTGGGAAATATAATATTTTTGTGAATATTATTTCAAGTAAATTGTTAACAAATGTTCCTAAACTCTCCTTTTAGTCATAAAATTTAAGGGTCTGTTTTCTATCTATCTTATCGTTTACTGATATGGGTTTTACCAAAAGCAATAAATACGTCTACAAGGCGATACATGAATAACAAAAATATATAATTTTTGTCTCTTTTCTTTGGTCAACTTTTAGAAACGTGTTTTCTTGTTCGAAGAATGACAGGTTTTAAATATAGAGTGGACTCACTTTTGGTCCATCGAAACGGCATTATGTAAATTAAATGTCGGACTTTTATTATTATATACAGAAGCTAGTAGTTGGAGGGTATCACGGTTTTCCATATCAAATAATATATATAAAGGGCGAATAAAAAAAGAATGGGTTTTTGTCCAGTCGCTGATTCGAGAGATTGAGAAGGCATTATAAAATCGTATTGTTTCTTGCTTTACAAATGGTAGTGACTGGTTAATCTTTTGAACGAACTCCAACATAAGATCAACAACCGCTATTAAAGTCGACATAAAAATGTATCTTATTTCTGAATCTCCCACCCTGTAGATGTATCTTTATAGGGGTATATTGTAAAAATGGCTTTTTTTCTGATTGGCTTTTTTCAATCTAGGCATCTATTTCTCATGTATGTTCAGTGTTTTGGAAAGACAATCGGATTTTCGAATTTAGATTCGTTTTAGCCTTGGTAGAGTCTAGATGTAATTTCTAATTGTATAAAGTTTCTTAATAATCGAAGTTCAAGTTCAGTAAGTTCTTTGTTAATTCTTTTAATTGAAGGCCTTTTTGTTTCCAACCAATTTTTATAAAGATTAGTTGTTTCTTTTAGTAATTGAAATAAATTCAGTTTTCAATTGTAATTAAAGTTTCGTATAGGAATTAATATAATTATTCGTAATTATACTAATTTTCCTATTTTAAGTTGTAAGTAATGACTAAGATTTTCTTCTAAATTTTCATTATCGTTTATTTATTTATTTTATTTATTTATTTATTCATTTCGCGTTAATACATAATAAATGTTTACACTCGTCAATTATTAAGTAAATAAATATAGATATACATACACACAACATATAAGCAGTTTATTTGCATTATTTGCATTATATCTATATATATCTATATATAGATTAATACAGACAATTGGAATATAAATAAAAACAGAAACACAACTAAAATAAAAATACACATATGCAAATATAAAGGCAAAAATCTCATTACACAGATTATGTCATTGGTAATGCAAATAATGCAAATAAACTGCTTATTATTATTATTATTAATGCAACAACACAACATAAATTTACATATATAAATGAATTAATACAAAACTCAATTAAAACGATTATACGAAAAGCTACAGTTATAAAATTCGTCCATAGAGTAAAATGCGTTATGGATCAGAAAATCCTTAATCCTAGTCACAAATGTGCTAAGCGGGAGCTCTCTCACATGCCTAGGCAACGCATTAAATAGTTTAGGAGCATGATAATTAAGGGAAAATCTTGCCTTGTCAATTCGTAGCCTGTCCAACAGGAGATCATCATTATGTCTCGTCGGATATCGGTGAACCGCCGAGCGAGGGGTGTACAGTCCAATGTTCCGTTTAACAAACTTCAGACACTCAAAAATATAGAGACAGGGGTGCGTCAAAACCTTAAGATCCCGATATGCGCTTCGACAATCGGCACGATACGCCAACCCAGCAGCTACTCTCAACGCTCGGCGCTGGAGAGCAAAAACTCTAGCTGAGGCAGTGGAGTGTCCCCAGGCAAGTACAGCGTATGATAAATGGCTCTGTATTAGGGCATGAAATGTCATCAACAACACACACCTGGAAACATTACGCGACAAACCACGCAACACATACGTGTTTGACGATATCTTGCTCGAGACACAATCCACATGAGAATTCCAAGTCAGCCTTCGATCGAGATGAACTCCCAGGAACTTTACCGAACGATCCTCACCGAAATCATAGTTAGTGCTCAATGAAAAAACAATTGATTCAGTTTTAGACTGATTAAGGCTAAGACCATTTGCCACAAACCAGTCGGAGGCCCTCGCACTCGTATCATCAATAGCACTAATTAGTCGAACTATGTTATTGTCCGTTCTCACTGCAGTCGTATCGTCGGCAAACTGTATAAAGTCAACATCGGGGTCACACAATGGAAGATCATTGACGAATATTATAAAGAGCAGAGGCCCCAAAACCGATCCTTGAGGGACACAAAACTTATTTGGTAGCAAGGTCGATCGCCTATGAGCGTGCTCCACATATTGTACACGATCAGTGAGATATGAAGCCAAAAGATCCAAACTGGAACCCGAAAACCCATAATGTTCCAGCTTAGATATCAGTATATCTGGGTCAACGCAGTCAAAGGCCTTCGACAGGTCATGCATAAGGGCGACACAACTTTTGCCATCATGAAAAGCATCCGCAATCACCGATAAGAGCCTACCTATGGCCAATGTCGTGGATAGTCCACTTCTAAACCCAAACTGTTCCACGCTCAGCAAATTATTCCGCTCGAAATACTCACAAATTCTCACTTTAAGTGCCTTCTCAAACACTTTGCCAACTATAGGTATTATGGCTATGGGTCGATACTTGTTAACGTCACCAGCATCACCCTTCTTATAAATTGGTGTCACACGGGATATCTTAAAAGCCGCAGGAAACACCCCCCGTGCCAGACAGCAGTTAAACAACTTTGTCAACGGATAACCTATCATATTGCAAATATGTTTTATCATTTTAGAATTCATACCATAATAGTCCTTACTGCGGGAGTCTTTTAATTTGAAAATAATGTCCCTCGTCTCTACATATGAGATCCCAGAACAGGAAAACCGAGACGATACACTCTCACAAAGGCCCATGTACCGCTCAGAAGAGGTATTAGTGCTAGCCAGATTATCTATTAGTTCTCGAGCCACACCAACAAAAAATGAATTAAATTGGTCAAGAGCAATGGAGCACCCACCAGCATGACCCGGCTCGGTCCCACCACGTAAGGAATTGATCAACTGCCATGAGGCCCTAGAAGGATTGCCAGACTCCCCTATAAACCGATCATCAGCCGCCAGTTTAGCATTCCTTATATTTCGGCGATATTCCCTGCGAAACTCAGCAATCTGTCTCTTTGAATCCTGAGACTGTCCGGCTGTAGGTTTCCTGCATTAAAAGTAATGTGTCTCTTTGTGATCTCAAGTCATCGTTAAACCAAGACACGTTTGAAGATCTTTTGTGATCCCTGATAGACCTTTCCGGAAACGATCGGATAATGCAATCATAAAGCAGATTCATGAAAACATCAGCCATCTGCTCAACATCACCGAACGCACTCAGACACCCCCAGTCCAGCCCACCGACCAGGTCATGGAATCTATGCAACCCCCCGGAAGTTATGGGTCTAATAATTTTAAACTCCAAATTTGAAGATTTAGCAATATTGATTACACTAAAACTAATTATAACTCCCAAATGATCCGAAATGCCCCAGTCAAACACACCAGATGCGTAATTCGCTGGATTAAGATTAGTTACAATAGTGTCGAGACAAGCGTTTTTCCGCGTATTAAACCTTATTGTGTCGTGCAAGCCATAAGACCGCACCAGATCAAGAAATTCCAGAGTTTTCTTGTCATTCGTATTAAATTTGAGATTAAAATCCCCATTTATTACAATTCATCTTTTTTTATGCAGCAGTATATCTAATTTGTTAGAAAATATTTCTATAAACAGTGGAAAATCGCCAGTGGGTGAGCGATAGACAGTGACAACGACCAGGCCAAACTCATCGGATTCGACTGCACAGACCTCACAGCTGACAGGCACCGACAAACCCAGAATCTCCGGATATGGTCTGTAGAATTTCAATTTTAATTGTTTTATCCTTTTATTTTATTTATACATATTTATTTCTTTGTCGTTATTAATTGTGCTAATTAATTTTAATTATTAAATTAGTTGTTTTGAGCCCAAAACCTTTGCGTTTTATTTTAAATAAAGTTTTCGTTATGTTGTTGACAGAAGGGTCATTTAGTTATTGTTTTTCTTTTAAATAAAAGGTGAGTAATTTTACATTACTTTAATACAGATTAATAAAGTTGATATTCTTTGTTTGTTCTTCTTTAATTGAAACCGCTCGTAAAGCTTGAATCGAACCCGTAACAATGTGAATAGCATATTGGGATTCATTTGGATTGAGCTATAAAATTAGTATTCTTTCTGAATGTAAACAATACCCGCTAATTATCATTATTATTTCATTTATTCTTCATAAGAGTACAAACTCTATAACAAGGGTATGATCCAAACATAAACTTACATTCTAAGATATAATCAAAAAAAAACAAATAAATAATCAACAATAGCAACTAGCACAATTCGTCCAAAAACACCAAAAATATATATGTATATATAAGTAAAAAAAGAAATAAATCAAGAGAATAAATAAAATATTGTAAGTAATAAACAGAACATTACCTATAAATGGAAAGTATTATACACATTCTATAATATAATAACACAATATACTAGCTGAAACAAAGAACAGGACACACTATTTTATTCGTTAAGCAGGAAAGAGCGTAATTTCATAACGGCCAAAAGAAATTTCACGATTTTAGACACCCGAGCCAAGGAGTCAATCGCTAAAGCAGCAGCAAGATCATCCAGATTATAAATGTCTGGTAAAGAATGCATTTTCACGTTGATGTAGACCCGCTAATTCAAAATGGTTACAGTAGAGTAGCGACTCAAAAAAATGACAGTAATTTTGCAGAATTTGACAAAATGGAATGGAATGATATATCAACCAAAATCTCCAAACACAGTTTTTCACCTCCTTTCTACACGATAATCTTACATATAATGAGCTTGAAAATTACCAAATAAAAAAAGAAAGTGAATTTTAATATAAGTTAAAACTCAATTATCTTACGTATATTGTTAGAAAAAATCACTATTGCATGAAATTTTATACCATATTCCATTAATACAAGCAGCAATTGCCACTAACTCCATTCTAGAATTTCTTCGCTTTAGACGTTGGGAAAGTATTTATTCGTACAAAATTAGTTTTAGAGGCAACCGTCAACTTTCAACAGAAACCAATTCACTCAAAAATTAATCATATAAAAGTCTGCTACACACATATTAAAACTTTCGGAAACTTGACGCATATACTGTTTACCTGGATGTGTGTTTGTATGGATATTTTATAAAATAGAAACTAGTAAAAAATTTTGTTTCTCTCTCGAGTACTTCAAGTTATTATTGTTTGAAGAAACTCAATTAAAGCGAGAAATTAGGTGCATCTTAAAATACCTACATGTCGTGAGGCCTTTAAAAATAACGGACTGCCGAACGTTACCGTTCCATCAATTTACTTGTATAAATTGCTATGTCACACGTTCAAGGTCAAGGCTCACGCTCATGATCATCAGGGGGAGACAGACTGTACTTACCGCGCCCTCGATATGAATTTTGCAGAAGATGTGTCCGTACGTAAAAAAACATGTCTCCTTTTACGTGAAATCGTATGTGATGCATATTTTTATCAGACAATTTTATTTGAAATAAACTCACCATAATCGGGAAATCATGATGTCAAATTGTTATGCAACATGGGGTTAAGATGCTGAATATGTATCTATCAGGGAAATATTTGCAAATAATATAATGCACCCATGGATAAATACGTAATGCTCTAACAAGATTTTCTGGGTCAATAATATGATCTGCGGGCTCTATTCTAAAAGGTAAATACCACCATTCCATACCTGCGTGCACTTATTTGTATGCGGCTAGTTGCACTCTCTCTCGCTAGCATTGCATATATTCGACCGCATTCAACATTCGGCTACAATAAACAATAATGATTGTTTGCTTCCGCGTGATTATTCCTAAAGGCAAATATGTTTCCCATGTTGACCTGTGCCCCTGTTATGTATGTTGTAGATACACATCTAGCTATAGCTAACCACCAGGATGAATTAATATAGATATGCTATACTTATTTTGGATCTGGTAGCGAATTTATTAATTGGAATAAATTATTTGGTCCATTTTGTTTTCCCGAAAATATTTCTCAGAATTATGCGTAAAAGAAAAGAGTACCGCGACTTAAAGAGAACGATAATATATCTTGACGAGATGTGGTTTGAAGTACGCTTGGGTTGTAGTGTAGACATGACTCAAAATTGTACTTTAAATGCTCCATGTTCAAGGGGAAAACGGGTTATAATTCTACATGCGAGAAGTGAAAATGGTTTCGTACCTAACGAACTGCTCTTGTCAGCCAAAAACATAAGTCAGTCTTCTGCGGACTACCACAAAGTCATGACCGCAAATTTGTTTGAGAAATGGTTTGCTGAACAGCTAGTACCTAATATTCCCCCAAGTTCAGTTATCGTATGCGTCTTATCATTCGCGAATGTTAAATAAAATACCTAACACTAATACAAAAAAGGAGGATAGGATATATTAAAGTTTATGATATAATTTTAAAAAAGAATACGTTATAGACCATATCTGCGAAACACACGGCCATAGTACATTTACGTTTACCTCCATATTACTGCATATTCAATCCGATAGAATTGGTTTGGGGCAGTCAAAAAGAACAGTTGAGAAATGCAATCAGAATCTGACTTTAAGCGCTGTAATCCTAGAGAATATAAGAACCGTTATATCTGATTTAGACAAAACTAACATATGGAAAAAATCGGTGGATCACATTTTTCCGGCCATAGACCCTGTTATTATTCAGCATTAAAATATCGTAGGGCATGTAGGTATTGTTATGAAAAGTTAAAATGGTGCGCCTATGGACGGCGGAGGTCGGCATTGACTTTAAAAAGGAATATGTGGTTGTGGTTTTTTATAGCATTATAAACTGAGATTGGAAACGCTATACTCGGTATGAAATAAAATTTTGGCCAACCACTTGAATGGAGAATGGACACGCCACTGTTGAAACTAATTTACTGTGTCTAACAGCCACCTATTAGATTCGATCTTTCATGTTCCACTGGCAATTTCGTTTCAGATTTGAGTTACTTTTACATAATATTAACGTGGCATAGAACGGCGGCATTGCAATATTCGTGCTAAAAATGCAACATGAGTATTTCGACTGCGATGAAATTTGAAACTGTTTCGAACTTTGAAAATTAAGGTAACTAGCTATATAGAACGTTCGCTCTATTACTGGTTTATGTCGTATGCAAAAATGAGTTGTGTTGCGTGTGTGGTCGAGTCTAGATTGTTTTTTCTCAGTAAAAAACAACATTAAATAGAGAATTGTATATTGGATCCAATATAATATTTATATGGTGCATGAAATATTAAAAGAGTAAATAGGCCGTAAATTGGGTTGGTTCTTAGAAGTTTAGTATTATTTTGCAATTTAATCTTTTCGTAATGAAAGTATAATGAATGTTACAAAAAAAAATTATGTGCGTAAATGGTATAGAATAGGAGTAATTTTGTGGATTATCGGTCAGAGTCAGTGGCGGCCCGTGAGTCCTGAGGGTTGTGAGGCAGTACAAAGATTTTTATAAAAAAAATGTTGATTACCAATATTATAATATTATGTATATTATTTGCTGATTATTTGGGAACTATCAATAACGGAAGCTATATTTTTGTTTTTCATGATAAGTAATTTACATTTACATCCAAGATGTGCAGCACTTTTGTCGTTAATAGCCAGACTACGAGCTAAATTTTTATATCAGAATACCCATTTTTATAATAGGTATACAATCTGTGCGCCATTTTTTAACAGTAAAAAAAATGTTAATTGGTTAAAAAGTTAGTGTGCCACTGCCTCACTTGCCTCATAGGACTAGCCCCCTGGTCAGAGTGGGGTATAGATCGACAGATACTGTCATTGGATACACATGGCGAGATATATAGAGTGAGTCAGGTTTTTATAGGAGGACTTATATAAACATATTATATCCGTGGAAGTTTTGTTTCAGATATATAAGGTGTTAAAGTTTCAGGATTTTTCCGGTTGAATTTAGTAAGTTGTAAGGAATAATGCATTACAATTGAGTACACTTGTTACACGTCAAAAACTCAAGAGCGGTTATTGATAATGTTTCAAAACCTACAGATTAGTACATTTTTGGGGTGCGTACTGATTGTAAGCCTCTCGAACTTTTTTGTGCGCCGCGTCTGCAGTCTGCAATCTATTAAATAATAATTTCGAACCTCTGTTTAATTTAGAAACTTTTTGGTCTCTTATATGTTTGTCGAGAACTATACTGATTTGGAGAGAAATGAAATTTATTTGTAATAGAACGGTATTTTTTATAAAGAGACTTTCCAAATTTCGGATTATTAAAAGTAGAGACAGTTTATAGTTATTTTTAAGCACAAAACAAATGCTTATCGAAGATTTGCCCTTTGCATAGTAATGAAGACTGAGAAGAAATGAAAATGGATTCTTGATAGCTTTCAGTTTGCCCGCAGATTTTTTTTTCAATATATATTGTTGTTATATCTTTAGAATATCTTACAGAATGTATAGATCACGTCGAAATGTTAAAGTTTATTTTTGCTGTCTGCATAAAAATAACTTTAAACTTGTTCAAGTATAAGAAAATTGAGACGACTTATTTTACTTGTTGACAATCAATTTTTTAGTTTGGTCTTATTTTGGAATTGTTTATTTATTATACAACTGTTGCTTATTCCTGTAAGGTACTGTTAGTTAATTTGACGGTTTATGGTAATTATTAGCTATTGGTTTTTGATATCATTAACCACTGCTTATTTTTTTTTACATCTCAATGTTAGTGATTTTTCTATCAATGGGTTGAAAATAAATATTTATTTATAAAATGTTCATCTTAAAAAATGATATTCTATAAGTTATTAAAGTAGTTAAATAGTTGTTAAAAAAAACCTAACTTAGCCTGAGTGTGTCTAACCATTAAGTGCACGTAAGGTGTAAGGTAAGTGAGCCAAATAAGGCCTACCTTAAATGTTTTCAATTATGTTTTCGAAAATTATTAAAATAACACTGATGAATTTTCTAGGACTAACTTTTATTATCATGTACTTTGATATAAACAAAGATAAATTAAATAGGAATTAAAGTAACCTTCAAGAAATACAGAAAACCAACTTTGTGTTCCTGGATCTTTTTCCTAAAAAGGCTATGGTTCCAATACAGCCCTTTAGTTTTTAACTGAAGTATACCCTGAATCATATTGTTTTTTCTTTGGGTCCGTTCGACATAAGGCCCCAGCTTCACTCCATCTTGATGGGCTTATTGTGAAATAACCTGAATCATAGTAATTGACATAATAAAAAAAAATGTATGTTAAGGTTAAAAATTAACTTAAATTTTAAACGTTCTGATAAAGAACAAGACCCAAAAAATTAACAAAACAAACAACACAAAAGTAAAATAACAAAAGAATAAACTCTTTGCCTTAACCAATGTTATAAAACTTTAATGACAGCCTCGTGTTCTTCCATTGAGGTGGGGGGAGACGCTCTACCGTGGCCAAAAGCGGGTGCAGGTACGCCATATTGGTATACGACCTCTATCATTTGTCGTGCTTTCAAGTTTATAGTGTTATTTACGAGTATTTTACAAGTTTCCTTAAGTTTTTCGTGGTTTTTTGGACGGTTATTTGACAATATACTATAATGGTGTCCTGTGTTGTGCGTAGTTGCAGTAGTAGAAGTGAAATCGACCAGAAAATATCAGGAATAACGTTTCATAGGTATGTACCAAATATTGTAAACATTGTACATGGACGTATTTAGGGTTTTTTTAGGCGAACTTATTAAAACACATTATTATAGGAGTCTGGTAGCATTCTTCTTTCTGCACTGAACAATTGACACGTGCATTGTAGTTTATTTTTTTACAAATTCTTTTACTTGATTTCTACTCTCAAACTCTCTACTTTTTCATCACTTTCTAGCAAAAAAGAATGTGTGTTAAAAACATATTCTGGTTTTTAGATTTCCTAAAGATCCTGCTCGGAGACATATCTGAACAGAATATGTGTCTCGAATTAATTGGATTCCAACGAGGACGAGTGTGCTTTGCTCTAAACATTTTGCACCTGCAACTTTTGACAGAACGTCACTTAGCATACGGCAACATTTAAATAAAATTGTTTTGTTTAAGGGGCATTAATATATAATTTATAAAGTACTAACGTCTTTTATTCGTGTATTTAGGTACCAAATATCAATAATTACCTATATTTAAGTATTTTGTACACTGCTTAACATTTCAAAATAAAGTATAAACCCAAGCGGCAAATTAAAAAACAAAAACGTCAACAAAAATAGTTAGTCCGGCTCTGGAGAATCCGTCATATTGGTATGCGCTTACGCCCCACCCAATGCACCCGTTTCTGTACAATGTAAAATAATGCTTATAGCGTCTCCTTATATCTCAATGTGTTCTTCCAAAGTCACTTTCGACACTGTCGCATATCCTCCATTCGCGCTTCTTTACAGGCGTTACAGTACCAAGCAGTAGATGTGAAACAACCTGTAGAAACAGGCGACGACGACGTTGAGTTTTTTGTTTCAAATAAACTTTTGGTGACTTGCTCTCGTTTAAAATTTAGTGCTTTTTTGCGGGGTACAGATTTAATAATCTGATAGTTGAAAGTGGGAATCAGCTTTTGAAATGGGGATTTCGTGCTGTCTTGTTCAGTGCTTTTTACTGCATTTGTCTGTTTCGTATTTAGCAAAAGCCTACATTTAACAATCATTATCCGAATCAGCATACGAACTGATTGAATCACGCTGATATTGTGACGCATTGATTTGGCTCTGATATATATTATTTTCATGTGATATATCAGAAAGGAAGGAGGAGCAAATGCTGAGCCTGGTAGCACGTTTGAGTTGAACGGGTACAAACCGGTAGCACAAAGTCCTCTCACAATGTTCTCGTGTGTTTTTACGATGAGTTTGAAAAATTATCAAGTGTCAAGTATATTTGTTTTAAAAAATATTAAAAAGATTTGCATACGAAAGTTATTCAGAATTAAAAGTTTTCACCCAGTGTCAATTTTCATTTTGATTGTCCAACTTTGATGATGGTAAGATACCTTGTATAATAAAATTGAAATTGTTCCGTGGCATAGCGGAAAAATCGAATAAACGAATTCGTCAGTATCTGTCCACACATGATTCAGGCAGAGTGCAGTGAATTAATTACTATTTAAACTACTAATAATATAATTAAACATTTTTATTTTATTAAAATATATGCTTTCAGATTAAAACTAGTATTGTTTAATATCACATTATTCCATATACAACATGAAAATAACATTAATGCACACTCTCTTGCACCTAATTACATTCACAATTTCTGTGCTTAGCGAAGAGGTGCTTTCACAAATTAAGCGGAATGTGTTTTCGGCTTTTTATTCACGGAAATTCAACCCATAAAAAGGAAGATTTCAACAATTTTCTAATTATTAAATCGTTCCAAGCATATAGGTATATTAAATTAGATTTTTGAGTACATATTGGTTTTATGTTTTTTTTTATTTATATAAATTAAACGACGCGTCAGCTTTTTTTCTGCATAAAGGAAAAATTACCCATGTTTAAGATTTTGCACTTATTGGTATATATGGTGTTGCCATATGGAATCGACACATGACGATTGGCGTTGACAAATAGGGCGCTCCCTTCGCGTGTCCTTGAAAGTAAGAAAAATCTGCCCAATGGACCTTAGAATTTTCCCAGGTTATTTTCCATAAGAAATGATCCCAAACCCGCATAGCCTATCCACTGCCAGCGAACATACTGGCTTACAAACTCGATCGATCCCGTTACACTCCATAAATTTGCAGACTCACACGAAGGTTTCGCTTGGTCAATTTTTGATACAACTACTGATTTTAGACGACCCTCAAGAAGTCTATCAAGAGAGAATGGCGGCCATGATTAAACTCGTTACACCAGCATTTCTATATGCCTGAAGAAAATGAATATCAATTCACCGAAATGCTGCAGAAATGATACGAAATATCAAACAATCTTAATATAAAAAAATAATTACATTACAGCCGTTACCCAAGGAAAGATAAAAAAAAATATTTGATTTTCGTAAGGCTCATTCAATAATCTTAAAACTAAATTACGATTTTGCATTGAATTAGTTTTCTTCCACACAATTTCATAATGCTAATGTTACAAGATCTTTTGGGTATTATCTGCAGGGATAAAATGCTATCAACCATTATACGAGGTCTTAGGTGTTTACCACATGAAAGTTCCCAACTTTCGAGAAGTCGGCCATAATTTAATACACTCTCTCTCTCAATTAGCTACCCCAAGCTGTTATTATGTTAGAAAATTACCTCTCAAGGGTGAAATGATATCAAAAGGCATGCAGTGGCAAGTCGTCACGCGGGCTACCCTCTGAAATATATTCTTATTAAAACTAGTAGTATGGGATTCAAGGACTTTGCTTAAGTTAATATGCAGTAATAATTCATTATTATTAAAATTTTTAATAACCGCGTCATCTATTTAAAGATGTCTAAACAGAATCCATCTAGTTTTATAACCATATTTGTGTTTGAAATTTTAATAATATAAGCGATAGAGACCACCAGTCTTATAAATTTTAAATCAATAATATTATTGCTATAAAACTAGTGGATTCATTTAATCTGTACACTCATTAAGTTTGGAGATTTGAATCAGTTTTACACAAAATAAGATTTAGAGGTCTCCAAATGTCACAAAAAGGGAACGGAAATTCGGAAAAAAAACCCAATATTATGCAAAACAAGAAACGATTTTATCAGTTGTAATTTCAAATTCAAATGTAAATTTAGATACCAAGTTACTGTATGCTTAGAGTAACTATGGTAACATAACTCATCCGTCGTTCTCTTTAAAATCCCAAGTTAAAACCTCAAAAACTAATGTTCAAACTCAAAATAGATCCTACCTCAGAATAATTCGGAGATATCATAAATCCGGTCAACGTCTTCCTTACAATTAACATGATGATCACCCAGAAGAGACAGTTTGATTATACAAAAAATTCCTGATCCAATTAATATTTTTAACTTGTTGGAATTTTGTATCATTCCAAGTATTTTTACAGAATTCTGCAAAAAAAAAGTCAGAATTGTAATAATCCTGAGTTGTTTTACGGAATTGTGTAAAAATGGTCAGAATTGAAAAATTCCGAGGTTTTTTACAGAAGTCTGCAAAAAAGTCAGTATAGTAATAATTCTGGGTTGCTTTACAGTATTGTTTACAAAAAGTCAGAAAATTCAGAGTTTTTTTACAAAAATCTACAAGAAAAATTCAGAATAGTAATAATTCAGAATTCTGTAAAAAAGTCAGAATTGAGATTCCGAGTTTTTTTACAGATTCTGCAAAAATAGTCAGAAAAGTAATAATAATAAATAATACCATAGTATAAAAAAAGGTAGAATTGAAAAACTCCGAGTTTTTCCAGAATTCTGAAAAAAAGATCAGAATAGTAATGATTCTGAGTTGTTCTACAGTATTGTGGAAAAAAAGTCAGAAAATTCCGGGTTTTTTTTACAAAATTCTACAAGAAAAAGTGAGTTGGTTTACAGAATTGAAATATTACACAATTCTGCAAAAAAAGTCAGAATAGTAATAATTCTGAGTTGTTTTACAGTATAGTGTAAAAAAAGTCCGAAAATTCCAAGTTTTTATTACAGAATCTGCAAAAAAAGTCAGAAAATTAATAATTCTGAGTTGTTTTACAAAATTGTGTAAAAAAAGGCAGAATAGAAAAACTCCTAGTTTTTTTTACAGAATTCTGAAAAAAAGGTCAGAATAGTAATAATTCTCAGCTGTTTTACAGAATTCTGTAAAAAAAGTAAGAATTAAAACGCTCCGAGTTTTTTTACAGAATTTTGAAAAAAAGGTCAGAATAGTAATAATTCTGAGTTGTTTAACAGTATTTTATAAAAAAGTCAGAAAATTCAGAGTTTTTTTACAGAATTATTATTCTGTAAAAAAACTCTAAATTCTGGCTTTTTTACAGAATCTGCAAAAAAAGTCAGAAAAGTAATAATTCTGAGTTATTTTAAAATATTGTGTAAAAAGAAGTCAGAATTGAAACCTACGAGGTTTTTTACAGAATTCTGAAAAAAGTTCAGAATAGTAATAGTTCTGAGATATTTTACAGAAATCTGTAAAAAAGTCAGGATTGAAATCTTCCGAGTTATTTCAAAGAATTCTGAAAAAAAGTTCAGAATAGTAATAGTTCTGAGTTTTTCACAGAATTCTGTAAAAAAAGTCAGAATTGAAATCTTCCGAGTTGTTTCACAGAACTCTGCAAAAAAAAAAGTCAGAATTAAAACAAATATTTTGTATGGCCCTTCATTCTACGCATTCGTACATCACAACTAAAATGTAGGCAATATCTGCGACAGTGAGGGAGGCAGCGGTTAGATACTGTGCATAAAGTTAGAGTGTAGTTTGCTCAATACGAGAGCTTCAGATCGCACCACTTTGTTGCTACTCCAGGAGTGCCACGTGGTTCAAGTCTTGGTCCGTTATTATTTATCATTTTCATAGATGACCTCATCAAAACAATTAAAGCTATAGACGCTCATTTACAGATGACCTCAAGCTTTATTCTGTCGTCAGATATGTGAGTGAATCTGATGCTGTGCAGTTGGATCTTAACATGGAGAATGATTGGTGTCTAGTAAATAAATTGTCTATATATGTTTAAAAATGCTGTGTTCTTACTTTTCATACGGTGAAGCATCCTGTGTTGTATGATGAGGTATGATCAAGTTTTCAGCCGTGTAACTGAAGTTCAAGATAATTTAGTCCATGACACCATCCGAAAGGCCAAGGAGAGACTGTATCTCTGAAACATTTAACTCAACGGGACCTGTGACCGCGTTCTAAAACCATGCATATTTAACTCACCACCCTCGCATTAGTCTTCCATCAGGGTGCCTTCTGTCGGCTGTAAATGGTATTAATTCGACCGCACCATATCACCCATATCCCTCTTTAGTCAGCTCTTCATCTAATTTTCTTTTCATTCACATTTATGAAAGTGAGTATGCTCATACTTAGATCCCTTATATTGTTCGTCACTATTATTTTTAAACTAATTAAAATTTTTAATTAAAAGTTTATTTTTTTATACCAACCTCTAAGCTAATTTATAACGAAACACGCAGATTCTTTATACATACCGAAAATGTAATAAAAACACTTACTTTGTTGCAAACTTGATTTTTTTTTTAATTTAAAAAATCTGTTACAAAACATAATTAAACGATACCATTTTATTACATCTAATTAGTTTGTAGAACGTTCTAGTTCCACGCTCAACACGATACGACAGTAGAGTTAAAAAATAACCGCATAGAAACTAGGATGATTTCTGTTTTTTTACCGGTTACTGAGACCATTTATGTAGTCCTCTAATTATAAATTTTAACTTGAAAATTTATGTATTTTTACAATAAAACTGTCATATTTCTAGGCAAAAACAGAAACAGGTAATATACCATTATTTATTAGTTTTTTCAGTGCACAGGGTACTTGGGAAATTCGAGTATATATCAAACACCTTGACAGTTAATTTTATTTTTTTAAAGATTGGATCTGAATCTGGAATTGAGCATTGTTAGCGAACTAAGTCTTGGGAGTAATGAAGAACTCAGCTACTGCAATTTGCTGCAGGTGCCCAGTTTAAAAAATAAGGAATAGTTGTTTCTATTCTTACTGATAGTGGAAAGTATACGGTTGCCTTATTCTTCGATTTATCTAAGGCATTTGATACTGTTGATAAGAACTTCGTTTCAGAAAAATTAACATATATTGGACTCAGGGGAAATGTTAATCAGTGGATCTTTTCCTATCTTGACAATCGTCGTTTTCGGGTTAAAATAAACTCCAATTTTTCCGAGTACGAGAACGTGAATATTGGCACTCCTCAGGGTAGCGTTTTGGGTCCACTTCTTTTTCTACTCTTTATAAATGATTTACCTCAATATCTATCCTTCGCAAGGCCATTCTTGTATGCTGATGATACCTCGTTGGTAATATCGGATGAGGATCCTGAAAAACTTGAAAGTAAGATTTCCGCCACGTTGCGAGCCTTTGACTCTTGGTGCTCGAAAAACCGATTGATGGTGAACCATGATAAAACGGTTTTAATCCAATTTAATAGATATAAACCATCTTTAAATTTTCATGTTTATTTCGGTAACGGCATTTTACCATGGTCACAGTCTGCGAAGGTTCTGGGTGTTACTGTTGACTCTAGATTGGATTGGCTGCAGCATGTGGATGATCTCTGTGGGAGGCTCAATCAACAGTCATACCTCATATACTCATTGAAGCGTTACATGAATTCGGCGGCCCTGGTTAATATATATTACGCCCTTGTATATTCAGCTATCTCTTTTAACATAATGGCATGGGGTAGATCTACCGAGATATATCGTGTATTTGTAATACAAAAGAGGATATTACGAACAATATTCGATCTACCATATAATTTTTCTTGTAGAGACAAATTTAAACAGGCTGATATATTAACGGTAACATCTATTTATCTATATAAATTGCTAACTTACATGTTCAGGAATCGTACTGTGTTTGCGACAAATGGTTCACTTCATGGTTACGCCACTAGAGGCGGAAACCAATTATTATTACCTAGACCTCGGCACGAGACATTTAAGAAGTCGCCGCATTACTCTGGTATTCTTTATTTTAATATGCTGCCTCAATCGATTAAAAACTCCATATCAATTAATATATTTAAAAATAGATTGAAGAGGTTCTTCGTGGAAAATTGCTTTTACACGTTGCAAGAGTACATCGAGGCTTGCTCTAGCGAATTGTAACTTGCGCTACACAGAATGCGTAATGGTTCTCAACCGGTTTTTCAGTTGTTCATTACTGTTTTATATTGTGATATTTTATAATTTTTGTCTTTTTTATATGTATAGTTTAGATTTAAGATTTTATAATTTAATATGTATTACTGTATATTTGACATGCCAGTATTGTATACTGATTACTGGCCAATAGTGATAATGTTATTATTTTGTCTAATTTTATTGGTTATTGATTGTTAGTATTTGTTCGTTTGTTTGACTTGCCAATGTACCAATTATTTATTGTACGAATTGATGGCTAATAAAGTATTATTATTATTATTATTCATGGCGGTACGTCTGATGTACATGGATACAAAGCAATTCGCCGCGCTTTCTACAACCCCTTCAAATTGTTGGTGAGCGCTCGCCGGTCGTACCCTCTACGAGGGAGTCAAATTAATAAAAGGCAACTGCAGGAAATACCAGGAGCGCTTTAAAAGATTGGCAACATTTGCGAGCATTATTTGTACACATAAAGGAGCGATATTGGGCGTGGTTTGTGTCGTACTTTATATTCTTATTCTGAATAATTTGGAAATTTGTAGATATTGTGATTTCTTACATTGCAACCGTCCTATCTTTATAAATAGTAGAGCTGTAATACTTGTGTTTTTTTTTTCTAGGTTGAAGTTAACATTAGACCGCTTCAAATATAATAATTAAAAACGATATCTCAAGTGTATTTTAAAATGGTTGGATGTTCAAGTGCAACAGTAGATCTCAGAGAAAATAGCCAGGAAACTGGAAGCAGTTGAGTGGTGACAAAGTGTTTCACATTTTCGTTCGTGTTACGCGTCCTCTCTCTTCCTTGTCTAAGACTGAGGATTATGATTTGGATATTATGTGAAATTTTAGCGGTGATATATTCCCAAAACTATTAATTTCTTATAAAAAATACTGGAATAATATTATAAATATCAATAATTACTCGCTCTGTTTGCATGTTGACTCTCGAGGATTATTATACTGCGATATAGAGGTAAATTTTCATTTATACAGCCCCAATGTAATACCCAACTCATATTTATAAACCTTTCACATCTGCTAAAAGCGATGATATACTATGGAGTTTTTTTCAGCAAAATTTCCCAGTTAATTAAATTGAACATCTATATTGGGCATATCAAAGTTATGAGCTATGAACAAAACATGTTTATTTCAATCATTTTGGCATTCATTTCAAATATGGTATGTAATATCAGATTTTTATTCATGTTTGATCATTAAAATCATTAAAGCTTCTGCACATTTTTTTAAATACTAAGCCGATGCGTAGAGTGTATAGTTAATATTACCCTCTTGATGGAGAATGCATTAACATATTAGGTGATAATAAATTCTGATTCCCTTACAGCAAATGATCTTCAAACTACTCTCAGAGCCACTTACGGGTTAGATGTTAGATGTTAGACAATAATTAACAATCCATTAAGACAAACACAGAAGGCCAGTTTGTAAACCCATTTTGAGACAGAACTGCTAAATATACCGTTTAAATTATGCTCGTGAGCATATTAATTGGAGACTTCGACATTGGTCAACAGTAGGTACTCTTTATGAATAAAGCAAGATGCCGTCTTACTAATTGTAATGGTCGCGTACGTGTTTACAGATGTGCGAGCGATTAGTATTTTGCAGTTGTAATCAGAGAAGTCGAAGACGGAAAAATCGGCCTTGTTTAATAATAATGTAATCGCATAATATAATACGATTTATTAAAAATTCGGTTTTTCCGAATATCTCCAGAAATACCCAGAATATTTCAACTTTAGAAACAGCAAATTGTTGGGCTCATAGATGCGCAACTTTGCCTCGATTTAACTGACCTTCTATCTCTGTAGATTTTCTAGATCCCAATGATGAGGATCGAATTCAAGCCACCCTCTACACTCTACATTTACTTTCTTTGAAATAAGTAAGATTTAAATCATTCTAAAGCAGTTCCTCTGATTGCAAACATTTCTAGTTTTTGGTGTAATTAATTGTAGTCTAAGCAATCATAAGCACTTGAAGGTGCTAAATAAAGTTAAGAATAGCAAAGGAGCAGTTATGATTGTATGGATGGATTTTTTTGATTTGGTTTTTATTGGTTCAATCATAATCGAATATTTTGTAGGCGTCATCTGATGTCTCTTCGTGCATATGAAAACGTCTAGGAAACGTCTGAGGATACGAAAAATATTGGCGTATCTATCCGGCTTGAGAAGCAAAGGAAACAACCCTCTTTTCTAAGGGGATAATTTACAAATTTTGTAAAAGTATAAAAACTTTTTCTCTAATGACGGCGTCTCTGTTTAGGAACGAATCTATTAAAATTGTAAACATCATGTGATATATTTTGCGAAAATTGTAGGGCTGTCTAAAACAAAGTAAAACTATGCTGTATAACCTTTGATTCAACACAAAGTATTGTACATACATCTAAAAACGACGATATAGAAAAACCGCATTGCGGGAAAAGTTATAATAATATGCCAACTTTATAATTGCATGACGCGAATTGTTTTGTGTTTTTTTTGTGAACTTCCACACCTATTTAGTTTTGTACAAAACATTGTTTTTCACACAAGAGTCACAAACAAGGCCTTTCGTGATATAATGTATATATTTTTTGGATGAGAATTTTAATATAAGTTATAATTAAATATTAAATATGCATTAAGGAAATGAAAGTCAACCTCCACGAAACAAATTTAATAGATTTCTCTATAAATTCATATTTAAACCACACATGTTTCGAAGCATCCTCAGTGGTTATTTTAAGACAAAACATAGGTGTACAATTATTACAATAGAAGAACGAGCTACGCCACACTCTCAGAGTACAGCAGGTATCAAGTGAAGGACCTAATGATGGAACCGATCGATCGAAATGAAAAGGGATAGGGTAAACTACCCAATGATTGGCACACTAAGGGAACCGTAGTAATAAAACTAACTTAAAAATAATAATGTGCATTTCATACGGTTGATATATTTTTTTCCCGAATCCTTATCAATTTAAGACCATTTATTTGAATATTTTTTGACCATATCTTGATTGCTAACGCTGAATTAAAATTAATTTTGCGAAAATTCAAATTTTCCAATTATTGGCAGTCATACGCTATTAATTGGCACTATATATTTTCCAATTATTGGCACCCAATATTATGTGGCAATTAAGCTCCTAGGTACTTAGGTAGTGACCTATATAGCTAATTTAAGTAATTTAAGTAAACTTAAGACGCTATTATTATCAGTCTCACTCCTCCCAGTTTTTTCACCAATGGAACGCGCTACTTTTGGGTACTTCTTACCTAAACATTTGCTGTAGTCGATTGAGTTCGGATTCCAGGGATACAATCCACAGGCTTTAAATTCGCTAGATACAACTTCACGCTTTAGGGAACATACAGCTTCATTCAGGATTTTTGCAAAATGCTCTTTGGAAAATTTACAAAATGGATTTTTACGGCGCCATTCTAACAACGATTTTTTCCACATTGTCTTAAGTGGTCTAAAGTTCGAAACATCTGCTGGTTGTAATATCCTTGTTGAGTTTGGGTAAAGTGCTACGAGAATAATACCAAGATTTGAGCAAAGAGTACTAAGTTGAAAGCTAAGATGTGTTGCGTGGCCGTCCACAAATAGAATAACAGGAAATTCAACATGTTTCTTTTTTAAATATGGATAAAGTATATTTTGTATATAATCTATAAAAATATCTGTTTTCATCCAGCCGTTATCACTCATTCCGATTCCCCATGTGTCTGGAACACTATTAACGACTGCTCTTGACAAACGCTTGTTTGGGTAAATTATTAAAGGTGGAGTGGTATCGCCTTCAGCTGAAAACGTAAACATTACTGTAAGATATTTCTTGGCCTCTCCTTGGTCAACTTCGTATACATTGCGGGAACCTTTCGGTGCAATAACTTTACCCATTTTGGGATAAAACTGGAAACAAGTTTCATCCCCGTTGAATATTCTGCTTGGGTCATTCAAAACAGAAAAGAGATTTTTTTCTTTAAGATAGTCTTCTATTCCGGAAAACCAGCCTCGTATATTGTCCTCAGACACATTTGCTGAAGCCGCAGTCACTCCTTCTGGTGTCCTTTCAGTAAGCAGTGGATGCCTTTTTAAGAAAAGGTTATACCAGTGGTCACCTGGAATGTTGTTTTTAAATGGAGTGGTTCTGTTATCTGCATCCAAGAAGCTTTTTACAGAAGCCTGAATATCTACTTTTCTTCTTGGGAAGCCTTTTCTATGGCTATCTAAAATCCATTCAACCAGTTTGTTTTCTTCGTCACTTGTTAAAGTTCTGGTTCTGGTTTTGAAAACTTAGGACCTAAACGATATTGGAGGGTTTGCCTTGGAATACCATACCTCACAGCAACGGTTTTCTTTGGTACGCCGTTTCTCACTTCAGTTAATGCTTTCTGAAGCAATTCTTCGCTATATGATTTTGTATACTTTGTATCTTTCTTTACCTTTGGCATCTAAAAAGTTAAAAAGAAAATAATACAGACTTTTATTATTTTTGGAACGAAGGAATTCGAGAAGAGAAGGTAAATTTAAAAGTTGTTCCTATTTACAAAAATTCAAAGCACATATTTAATTTTATTTGGTACCTAGGTATAGGTATACCTAAATATTTTTTGCATAAAATGCATTTTAGTTCCTAAAACTAAATTCTATTTTTGGGATGCCAATGTTAGGAACATCAAAAATAAGACAAATTCTATATTTCGGCACCAATGCTAATAATTAGATTATTTTAAGTTTTGCTTTCCTAATGTTGGCATCCTATAAATTGGCGCTAAATCGAAATTTTTATTACTAAAATTATGTTAAAACAAAACTAATAAGGTCCATAAAAGTGTGTATCAATTTGTGCTATATATAACAAGACGGAACATAATTTAGAAATCGCTTAAAGATTGCGGTAGCCTTACGAAAAACTTAAAATCTTACCTTGTTTGGTAACAACGTCTCAACAAACACACATAACATCTGCCATCTTAGTTTTACGGAACATGCGCAGTCATTTACTAAAAGGGGACAAGTTGCCAGATTTAAAAAAAATATCTTATTTTAGAAATTCCACTTATATTGTCTTAATTATTACAGTTTAAAACAAGTGTGCCAATCGATGGTCGAGTGCCAACATTTGGGTGTTTTACCCTAGTGGGAGGTGGGAGGGTCCAAACCTTCTAACTCCACCAAAGCTTCGTCTCCAACCACTGTTTATTATTAAAAATACGACAGAACACATCATCTACTCCAAACCGTCCTAATTTCTACAATGGAAAAAAATCAAAACAATACCCAGAATACTCGAGCAGCCTACTTTTACCCGAGCAATTTAGAAACATGTGCAGCAAATGGGAACAAAACAGGATTATATAATAATTAGTGAGTGCTCCCTTATACTACAGCTATGACTAACAGGAAAATTATTGTAGCTAGAGAGTATATTAAAATATTGGTACGTTGTGGAAAATTTAGTGCTTTTTAGACGTAAAAAGCCTTTTCTCTCTCGACTGTGCTGTATAGTTTTGGGCCAGCAACGCAATGCTACATAATATAGGTTCCACTGCATTAAAATATGTACAATTGGGAAGGTAACTGTATTTGTTTTGTTCCATGTGTATTCACAATAATTAGCAGTAGTGGTGCAATGCATCTTTTAAATTTATTATTCATTTGAAACTTGTGATTAATTTAACTGCTAATTAGTTAACATGGAACATATGTTAACTGAATTAGTCTAGTTTGGACCGCAGAAAATGTTTTTAAAATTTATTGCGTTAATATTTTAAAGATACCTACACAAACGACCTACACACAACATACCTAGTTCTTCTTGGTCTTCATGTAAGCTCCATTCGACGATTCTTCGTACTGGCAAGATTAAGATATTAAAATTAGGCGTGTCTGCGACCTGGTAGTCTATTGTGTCCTCATGTCTTGTCACTTGAACTGTGTTTCAAGTTACCACTCTCCAACAAGTTCTAGAGCTCTTATCAACTCCAGTAGCTTGGCTTCTCGGTCTCAGAAACAACACGTCTCCATCTTGCACGATTTGATACCCCAGGTGTTCTTTGCTTTGGCTTCTGATAGCGGCGCATTCTGTTACTAGGAGATCAGGAGTTTTTTCTTCCTCCCTACAGAATCTAAGTACATTCGGCGCTCTCTTCTAGGCCTAATCTTGCTCTTTCTTTTTTGTATTGTATATATATTATATATTTTTTGTATTGTATATATATATATGTATATTTTCAATGTATTTGTCCTTTAAAGGGATTGTTTATCTGTTGGGCAATAAAGCATTTATTTATTTATTTACTTATATATTTAAAGTCCTGTTCTTACACGTCGCACGTTCTGACTGAAATCTAAAAAGATTTTCGATCATTCATTATTGACGTTTTCGAGGAATTTCTTGGAGTTTATCAGTCCAGGAAGATTTTCCAAGAGTATTACTCTGCCTATTTCCTCCTTAATTCTGAACTTCTCATTGTAGGAGTAATTCCCTAAGCCGCAAAACAGTTCAAGTCCTAAAAGTTCGCCACAAGAATTTGCACAAATACCCACCTGATTGAAAAATCTGTGGCTGTTCTGGGTCCTCTGATAGCTGCATAGACGAACATGGCCAACGCGGCATTTTTCCTGGTCAACTTTAGATCGCCCTCATTGTGCCAATTTATAAAAAAAAACACACAGACCAATTTATTGCTAAACACAATCTCAAAGATCATCGAAAAACTAGTGGCGGAGAGAATTTATAGTTTTCTAAATTCCTGTAATATTATGAGCAAATGTCAGCATGAGTTTAGACGAGGATTTTCGACGGAGACATGTACCACAGAATTTGCTCAGCTTGTCTATAATCCGACCAAGGAAGGTTTCATACGTTGTTGCCATTTGGTTTGATTTGACGAGTGCGTTTGATGTAGTGGAAAAAGAATATTTATGCACTAAACTAGATCATACGCAGTCCAGATATTGCCTGGATAAGCTCTTACCTGACCGGTGAAAATCGAATATATTTTGTCTGATTTGAAGAACACCGCAGGCAGTATAGTGGGTCTGCTTCTTTTCCTCCCATATGTAAACGATTTACCAGAAAATATTACAGATGGTTTGATTTACATGTATGTATGCTGATGATACTAGCCTCTTATTGTTTGATAAGGATCTGGAGACGCTCAAACCTAAAATCACCGTGAGTTTCAGGTCTGGGTCTGAGAAGAATCTAAGTTAGAACAAGACAACAGCTCTAAATTTCAGTAGGCACAGGCCACCGCATTTTGATATAAACTTTGAGAACACCCTACTTGCGATCTCAGAATCAGATAGATTGTTGGGGGTTACCGTGGATGCGGGGTTGGGCACATTGAGAGCCTTTGTCAAGACCACTAATTAATAATGGTCATTATTTAGGTTAATTATATGCAATCATTTGCATTTAAAAACGCTGAGTTTATATTTCTTTTTTTTTTTTCATTTGCAAATTGTGTAGTTTTCATGTGGTTCCATTATTTAGGATCTTACCTGTCTTTCTCGTATGTCACGTAACTATCCAAGCATTCCGTATAACTCACTCATTAAAATTTCAGTTCCGAGAAATAACCTTTTGTTCTCTGTTAAGTACAAAACACGGCTAATAAATTTTGTAAAACGCTTCGACTCCTTGGCTCTTAAATCTTGCACTTTTGCTTTCTTGACAGTACTCTGTACATCTTCCAATTCTCTTGTTACTTCTTTCTACTTTTCCCTGTAATTTACGGGCCATTGTGTAATTATATTTTAGGGAATTTAGTGTCTTACTGCCGCTTTCCTGTGTATGAAGTAAAAAGGGTTTAGGACAAATATTGCCAAGGAAGTTGTGTAGCAGGAAAACGTTGATTAATTAAGAACATCATACTGAGGCCCGTTAAATTAATATTTCTGTTCTGTTGACTTGGACACTTAGCGAATTGTCATTAACGCATTTAATTTAATTTT
Organism: Apoderus coryli; assembly: GCA_911728435.2. Taxonomy (NCBI): domain Eukaryota; kingdom Metazoa; phylum Arthropoda; class Insecta; order Coleoptera; family Attelabidae; genus Apoderus; species Apoderus coryli. Next base: position 11,975,433 of record OU452209.1, on the reverse strand, counting down.
TATGCATCCTGTTTCAGACTTCAACACATTTCTCCTAGTATACTACAAATCTTTTTTGACACTATGCATATAGCTTTTATTTGATATTTACATTTGACCACTGATGATAAAGCTCGAGGCTTCGAAACAATTTTGGTTTTAATTTTATTACCTATTGAGTAATATATTCAACTTATTTCTTAGAGTTGCGAGTTTCATTCAATTCAAATAATGATATATTTGGACTGGTGTTAAAAATACACGAGAGTTGTGTACCATAGGCGTCCGTAAACAGTCTAAAAGAGGGTTAAATAATCTGTATCCAAGATAACTGAACACACATACAAGATTGTTAACAAATTTGGTAGAAAAACATTCAGCATAGGTAAGAGGTTAAAAAAAGGGTTCAAAAATTTATAGTTCTTAAACGTATTCGAAATATTGAATAATTTTAATTGATTTAATAGAATATAACCTAAAAGAATATATGAATATATCCTGATGGCGCGGAGAGTGATTCAATGGGTGGACGGTGCTTCCGGCCGAGTCAGTAAACTTGCCTGTCCTGTAGTTGTGGACTATATAATTCGTCGTTATTCTAGACAACTCCAATTTGCTTCACTAGACATATAGGCCACTTTAAATTTGCACGATCATTTTGAAGAGCAATGACTGTTCATAAAGATATTGTGGAAATGTTCTAGTGTCTTCAAAGTTGCAATAGTTCTTTTCCGGTTTCTGCTGATCCATTTCTCAATCTTGTTTCTTCATCGTTGAAATATGTTAGGTGCTTTTACGCATTAGTCAAAATGTCTATTTTGTTATTTATTAATTATGTTATTCAAGGGCAGATAAGTAGGTCTAACTGGGAAAGTGAAATAAAGAAATTTTTTGTTTAAAAATTAATTTCCTATAGTTGATGTTTTCATCGCTGATTGTCTGTTGACTCCTTAATGTTTGGAAACCTTGCCTAGCATTTTTACATTGGATGTCATTCTTAGTTGTTGGTTATTCATGATAATAATTATTTCCGCAAAATTTTATTATTTTTATTGTTAAACCAACAAAGTTTTGTTTGGGATATATTGTGAAATTTCAATTATTAAAAGGGATTTTTTTTTCAACTTAATAATTTTATTTATTTTCTTTTTTTTTCACTCTCAAATTTTACGGCTTCTTTTGTTATATGGTTAAATTAATTGACGTCCTGAGTGGATGATTTGATTATGTATTAGCCCCAGGATTAGGTTCGTCCTCGTCAATAGCCAGGCTGGACACGAACTGTGTACATTTTATTTATGTGTTTTGAGAGCCTGCCAAGTTTGGGTAAAGTACCTGAAATTATTATCAACGAAATTTGAGGTGAAACCAATTTTTTATATACATATTCACCAGTTCTTTTGTTTTCTTTTAATTAATTATTAATCTTTCATAATAATAAGAATAATTAAAACCTTTTAAATTGTTAGGTTCATGCCTACATAAATAAAAAAAAAAAACTATATAAACAAAAATAATAATAATAAGATTTTATTTTTTTTGAATTATTAATTTTATGAATGTATGATTAGTGATATTGTTGTTTTATTAACTTCTTGCAATTCGTTTTTTTTTATATTAATAAATGATAAATTTAGCATTTTGAACGTATTGTACAATGGAATTTGTACACCCAAAGTGATCACAAACGGCTAACAAGTCGATAATAATTAAGGTAAAATAAGTAATTCCCTAATAATATGAAATATAGGTAACTTATATGAATATTATAAATCTAAATAAGTGAAAAATAATTTAATGGCAAAGCGGACTAAAATGCTGGTTTTACCTACACAAGGAATTTTGTTTAATTTAGCAGGGCCCCAGTCTAATTCAATAGAACCAGACCGAGGCATTGGTCGACAGACTGACGAATTCGTTTCGCTCTTGTTATGAGCTCGTCAGAGTACCATAGTCATTGCCCATCTACAAATATCGGCCTGCATTTGAGCAGAATAGGATACACAACAGTAGACACATGTAAACACGTATCATCTACATGTACATAGTACTAGCGTTTTGTGTTCATACTATTTTTATTTATATTTATTTCTATTTATACGACTGGTTTTACCTATACATTGAGTTTGTTCGGCCTCTGCATGGTATAGGATATGCATTACTATGTAAATGTAGATGATACGTGTTTACATGTGTCTACTGTTGTGTATCCTATTGTGCTTAAATTCAGGCCGATATTTGTAGATGGGCAACGACTATGGTACTCTGACGAGCTCATAACAATAGCGAAACGAATTCGTCAGTATCTGTCGACCCATGCCTCGGTCTGGTTCTATTGAATTAGACTGGGGCCCTGCTAAATTAAACAAAATTCCTTGTGTAGGTAAAACCAGCATTTTAGTCCGCTTTGCCATTAAATTATTTTTCATTTATTATATTTACGGACATGAAATCCTTTTAATCTAAATAAATTTCCATTAAATTTAATTCTGTAAATAGGAGAACTTGATTTGTAGAATAATTAATTTACGAATTTTTTTATACAAAAATATATGTTTTTTTTTTGGTTATGAATAGAAGGTTTGGTGTCATTTATTGAACGTTACTTGCATTTCTATTTATTTTAGGGCATACTGAAGAGCGGAAGTTTTCTGACTTTGACCGTCTAAGTCCGTGGCGATTTTTACTTAAGTATTTATTTTTATGCAACGAATTCTCACCACTGGGAATCTTGTTAGATCTTTTTTTTTTAATTTCTGTGCTAGTCTGAGTGTTTCCTACGTTTCGCTGCCCTAAAATAATTAGTGGTGATTTATATTTTAAAAATAATTCTGTTTATTACTGGAATTCGTAGCAACTTAAATATGAGGACCTATTCGTGCCTCGAGGCAACAGTTTATTTCATGTTAATTTTGGGAATAAATCTGAAAACACTTAATATTTCTGAAAATAGATACAGGACATTCTACATGAAATATGTCTAGCACTTTCTAAAGAAACGAAAAATCAAATAATATAAAGTTGGCATGGGTCACTGTTATACGACACACCACAACTTGTATACAAAGTTTTTGTTGAAAGAAATGCGCAACTAACGATACCAATCAACATGTCCGTTTTTTCAAACGTTATAATTATACACTGAACCGAAAAGGTACGTGATATTAATAAAAAAGTGCTTCAAATCAATAAACGTCAACATTAAATTTGAGCCGATGATGGGTGACATTATTACAATGAACGTTCGTACATAAATTCGGTAGCGAATTCTGTACGTTGAATTAATAAATAAAGAACATAAATTTATGCTCGCCGGTTATTGATCTTACGAATGATGGACATTAATTTATAACTCCTGTACGTTAAAACGATGTTACCAGGTTGTTAATGTTACGCACGATGAAGATTAGTTTATGTCTCCAATACGTAAAACCGATGTTAGCTGGTTATTAATGTTACGAACGATGAACATTAATCTATGACTTTTGTACATTAAACCGATGTCTGAAGGTTATTATTGTTACGAACGATAAACATTAATCTATGACCTTTGTACATTAAACCGATGTCTGAAGGTTATTAATGTTACGAACGAGAAACACGAATCTATGACTTTTGTACGTTAAACCAATGTTAGCTGATTATTACATTGGGTTATAATAATTGTTTTACGTAATTGTGTTCGCCGGAAATTATTATTACGAAAGATTGAGATTATTGTTCTGTATTCAATCAATAATCGCGAGCATATAGGTAGGTACATGTGTACTGCAAAGTGCAGTATGGTTCAAATATACTAGTACCAATGGTTAGAGAATTTAAAAGCCCAAATAAGACTCAAAATTATCTTGCTGTACGTCCATTGATTTGATGCACCTGCTTTGTAAATAAATTAAATCATATTTGTACGACACTCGAAATCTAGAGGCTTTATTTTTAATTTAGTTAATATTAAATGCTAAACATGTCAGATTCGTCTGTCGTCTGAGGTGAAAAGGGAGGAAAAACTATATTTGGAAACTAAAGTCCGCGGAAATTCTTCTAAACAAAATTGGAAATTATTACGAGATCTAAACATTTATGCAAGGGAAAATATCACAATACCGTCTTTTATTCATGATGTTGATAATATTAATGATTTTTTGTGGCCACTTCTACCAACAATCAATTACTTAGGTAATAAAATTAGGCCTGATATTAACTTTGAATTTACAATGGTGGATCATAGGTAGATACTTGATGCATTGCTTGGGATTAAGTCAAATGCTGTAGGCAGTGACATGATCAGTATTAATATGCTAGTAGTAGTAGTTGTCCGTTTATAATGCCCTTTATACAGCATCTAGTTAATTAGTATATAGAAACGAGGAACTTCACAACATGTTGGAAAGAAGCCAATGTCATTCCAATCCCAAAACTAAAACTCCATCAACATTTAAGGATCTTATAGACCGATTAATATACTCCCAGCGATCTCCAAGGTTATTGAGAGAAGAGAAAACATATCTTGATGGGCATGGGTTGTTGTCGGAGGTCCAGTATGGGTTCCGTCAGGGTCACAGTTGCTCCACGATATGACTTAAAATACTGGATGATGCATTGGGAGCGGTAGATCAGGGTCGATTGACGGCATTGCTGCTGTTGGACTACGCAAGGAGCATTTGACCGCATTGGTCATGGTTTGTTGCTGGCCATTGTGGGTTACCTGGGCTTTGGGGAGTCTGCTGTGTCTCTACTCCGAACATATGTGAATGATAGAAGTCAGGGTGTCATTTTGGGAACAGTAGTGTCTGGGCCCAGGATATTGCGTAGTGCCGCAGTGCATCCAGGAATCATTGCCTTTTATTATGTATCAGGGTTTTTGTTGTTGTTATTATTATGCAGTTATCTTTAGTATTGCTAAGATGTTAAGCTAGGAGGCTGTGCATCGACTTCGCCTTTTGTGTAACTTTTCTAAGTTCTCAATAAAGTCATTAATTATATTATTAATCAAAATAACAGGTTTTTAAGTAATCAGTGTGCGCCTTTAGAATTGACTTATAGAACCCATAAGTACGGTTGAATTGCAGATTTTCTTCCTTTAAGGTTTATTATATGTTCTTCTATTTCTTGAACTGTTTTAGCACAAAATAAAAAAGATTCTTGAGAGTCTTTTATTGTGTACTTTAAATGGCTTATCTTTCCACTGGCACCTTTGGAACATAGCTTAGCGGATAGCACAAAATATCCATGAAGAGCCCATAAAATTTTTCCCCTCCTATCGGCGGGTTTTCAACATTACAAAGGAATACCGCACTGTGTTTTTTTTCGTTTTAAACTGACTTTAGTTTTGTACTTTACTAAATGGTACTTATATAAAAGGATTACTACTTACCTTATATTTCTACATTTGTTGTATTATTTGGGAACAAATTTTAAAAATAGATTTAGGAACACACTTCACTTTTCAACTGTATACATTTAACTAAACAAAACAAAAAGGACGCGTAAACAAAAAGTCTATGAGAATGTCATAATGTCAATGTTTTGAGTATTCAGTCTATGGTCCGGGTGCATTGATTTGCGCGCGTTATTCAGAATTTAATGGTTAGGTTCGTAAAATTAATGCTTAGCATCCATTGAATCAACGATGATCGTTTATTAGTTTTTATGTTTGCTGTTCATAGGTGTATGATTTACAAATTATTGTGTTAAAGGCGAAGAGCATAAATTAATAAATTTAAAACATTGAAGCAATAAATAGTGACATTATATTGATGAAAAAAAAACATAAATTTTCGATGTCTTGCATTTATTGATTAATGTTTCATCGTACATTGTTTCTATGTATGAAATTATTAATTTATGATCAAAATTCATTGTAACAGTGACCAATTCATAATATTAATGTTCAAAATATTGATGACAACCATTCATTGGTTTTACGTACAATATTTTTTTCAGTGTAATTGAATTTATTCAGTTTGGCTGATACACAAGTCACCGATGTTTTAAAATTATGAAACATAAAAGCAGGCACGACTACATCAGTTTACATTATTAAATTGATTTATCAAGTTGCAAAACGTTGGTCATTAAAATTATTACTCATTCTCTTGAATAGGGGTAACAGTGATATCATTCGCAATAAACAGCCGTTTTTTTCATGTCTACGACCACCCCTATGCATATACCTACATGTCAAATGTAAAATTGCGGCTAGTCTGGTCGCCATTTGTTGGTATTAAAAAAAAGGGTAAACGATATTAAGGGTGGCATGGTCCACGGTTATTTACGACCGTTTCCTTTTCTGTGGCACGAAAGCGTTTTCGTTTATGTGTAGGGTAAATAAAAGCTCTAATTTACTTTCTGTCTAATAGCATCGTTATTTGCTAAACGGCATCATAAATTTGTTTGTAAGCGAATCGACGTATTTTTTTTTACTCTTCTATAACCGAAGAAAAGTTTTGTAATATCGAATTCATTTATTGGAATTTATTTTATCATTCTTTCCATCTCTGGCAGTTCGTTGCAATTTAGCAATGGTTTTCGAGGCTTCGTAATAATGGGAATAGTGAAAAGAGGGTATATATAATCATAACAATGCACGAAATATAATTGCTTGAGTTGTTGGTTCGGAAAATGCTGAAAGGTATGGTAAAAGTTCTGTATTGATAAAATTGCAACGAGAGTTTGCTTTTTAAATAGAATTGCACACATCAATTTTGACACAACGTTTTAGTACAAATATGTCCCCACCTTATTTTTAGGTCTAATTTTTTCAGAAGTCGGTAATGATTGTTTTAGAGTTTATTAGTTTATTATATCTGCGGTGCTCCAACAAAAAATATTAGCCTTTTCAAATATCCAAAAACCATCTTTTTACTGTTTTACTGTTATTCAGTGTCACGTTTTAATTTCCACCCCAGCATTTCCACTATTTACGAACGCCTATGTATAATATATTTCACAGGTAATATTCTATTTAAGCTAGATAGTTAGTGAACTCCTTCGACTGTACCAAACCTGGATAATTTTTGTCGTCATCCAGGTATTAAGTATTTGGCAGTGCTAAACCATATGCCAGTTGCGGGTTCTGGTGCGATAAATTCTCTTTCACTCCATTCTCTTGCCAGTGAGTTGGCCATTAATTTCCGCTTTAGACCAGAGTGCCAGAGATCCAGATCAGAGTCAGATTATTGTTCTCCGGATACAAAAGAGTCTGGTTTGACAATTCCACACTGGTTTTGATGTGGATCTTGATGGGTTTAGAGCCTTTAAGGCCACTTGGCTATCAGAGATAATTTTTATTGATCAAAGTGCTCAATGGTCAGAACTTGTACCTGGGATACAGTAGCGTGGTTTCCCAGATATTGTAAAATTTTTGTCTCGGGTCTGCTTCTATAAACTTCGGCATCTGTACCTGAGTTTGTCTTTGTGCCGTCAGTAAACCAGCTATAGTCTGCGCTTTGCAACTCCCCCTCTCATGCAAGTGTTAATATTATTATTTGTATTGGCAGATCTGGAGATCTTGGTGACCAAAAAGTGCATTATCGTCAGTTTCCATAAAAAGACCGAGGAATATCCATTGACGCATAATTTAAGCTATAGTTTTTAAGTTTAATGTGCCACTGATAAGGACAGCACGGAGCTAACGAAATATGTCCGACGAACAAGACACCCTATGGCATTAAAGCTATTATGTGGAAGATACTCGTTTGATATACGTCGCTTAAAAACTCCACAAAGTTTTTGATGGAGTCGACCTAAGAGTTTTTTTTTGTTTCATTTTATTTATTTGAAATATCAACATCGAATATGAATAATTTAATGTTGTTATTATGGTAAGCAGATTATAAAAGTGGCGAATTCAATGTATCGATTGTTTTCAATAATAATAATTATATCCTGGGTTGTCACAAAAGTTCCTTGCACCGAAGCAAACTCCTTTTCAGAGCCATTCCTGATTTGTGCACACCAGTACACCCAATCAACTATTTTAAAGCACAAAATTGAACATTTTAAATAAACTAATCAAAATTTGGTGCACACCTCTTACATTGACATTGTGACAGCTTTATGGTCGATCGCGGCGCGTCATGCTCTATTGGTGTAGAACTGCCGCATCGTTCACAATATGATATGCCTGAAATAGTGTACAGTACATGGATACGACCGCATCATATAATTAAATATCGAGTTTGTTTCAAATTAAAATTGGAACAGTAAGCGACGATGATATAGTGGACCTATTAGCTAATATTTGGCTTATGTTGAAGCAAAACTTTGTCACCGGTGATTGGTGCCGCGGGAATGTGCCTTCTACAGTTTGTCTCGATAAGGGAATTGATCTTAACTCTCCAACTGATTGAGGTATTGACACTGACACTTGATACTTTGTGCTTGATACGATTAGACAAATTTGACAAATTCGTTCTGTCCAGGCGTTGCTCATAAGGCAGTTCTCGCAATTCCAAAGGAATTCTACTTACTTTTCTTTGCACACGCTCGATGACCTCCACACTCCATATCTCTCACATAGTAAGGACTCCAAACCAACTGTGCGTACTCTACGATAGGTCGTATATGAGACTTGTAGAGCTTTACTATCGTGTCGGTCGAGTGGTCCGTAAAAGCTTTCTGAATTAAATAAATCATCGAGTTTGCTGTTTTAACAAATTTAGAGACATGTTTCTCCCACTTCAGGTCTTCCGATATAATATACCAAGGTCATTGTATTCGGTTATCTTGTGCATGATGTAGTTGTGAGAATTGTGCATTGGTGTGAGATGCATGGTATGTCGGTAAATATTTCTTAATGTTTTTGCATTAATTTCAACCGAACTAGAAGACCTTTTGTATGAATATTTTATTGAGCATTCGTCTGGGAGTTTATCTGGACACCTCCTTTAATTATATCGATCACATCAGATATTCGACTTCAAAATGTTGGGTTGGGTTGGCGCAATAATAATTTGTTATTGCATGAAGGATGAAATATGGACAGTTGCTTCTTATTGTCAAATATTTTTATTTTGCCATTAAGGTACGGTCTAAAAAATTTACGTTTTCAATCGGAAATTGATGAATTTGTTATGAAAAGTAACAAACGTTTTTTTATTCAGTGAGGAAGAATTTATTTTTGTATTAGCAAGTTTGAATTTTAATTATAACATTGTAATAATTGTTCAAAATGGCCGCCGTTAACATATGTACAAAGATTAATACCACGCAAAAACTTTAAATGAACTCTTTGCATCAATTCGGCATTGTAAACTGCATTTTGTATTCTGCCTCACAGTTCTTCCTCAGTATCGATTTGTCTGAAGTATACCATCGTTTTTAAAGAACCCCATAAAAAATAATCCAACGGAGGCATATCCGGTGAGCGTGGCGGGAAGTTTAGAGGAGCGTCATTGCCTCTACCAGTGAATATGTCTGGTTACTGTTCATGTAAATAATTTCGAACATTTAAAATAAAATAAAAGAGCCGATAATAAAATTGTCAATTATTCCTGCCCATACGTGAATCCGAAACCCATGTTGATAATGAGTTACTTTGGTAGCATTTGGATTTTCATCAGCATAGACGTGTTCGTTGTGCAAGTTTGTTATACCACTTCTCGTAAAACATGCTTCATCAGTAAATAAAATTTTCTTAGCAAAATCCATATTATGTTCTCGTTGCGCAGTAATCAATCCACAGAAGTCTAGCCTTTGGTATTTGATACTAATAATCATATTTCATCCTTAATGCAATAACAAATTATTATTTTTCAAAATAATTAAAATATTCCAGTGCGACATCAGACACTATGTGACGTATAAATTTTTAATAAAGAGGATCGCATTATGTCCACTGACAGAACAGACTGCATTACGAACACCATTAAATAGCAAATTACAATAGTGAACTACTTCCTGTAAAAGGAACTGACTATCGAGCAAGTGTTAAGAGTCTTGGGCTCACCATCGATGTGGACTTCAGATTTGGCAATCATATAACTCGATCAATTCAAATGGGTTTCATCAATTTAAAATTAATTTTCCAGCACCGCCATATATTGACTAGGTCACTGAAGGAAAAGCTCTGTGAGGCTATGGTATTATCGCACTTGAACTATTGCGACGTCATATATTCGCCATGCCTCACTTATGCCATGAAAACGCGCATTCAAAAGCTACAGAATGCATGTTTACGCCTGATCTTCGGAATTAGAAGAACTGAAAGGATTAGCCATACTCTTCGACTAGTGGGTTGGTTAAACATGGAACAACGGAGATATCTCCATACTGCCTGTCGGTTCTATAACGTACTGTGCGACAAATCTCCACCGTATCTATACGAGAAAATCCGTTTTAGAACGGATATACATAATATTAATATACGCCATAAAAACACGCTAACACCTCCGGCTCACTCCACCGAACTATTTAAGAGATCCTTTTCTTATGCCATAACAAAGTGTATAAATGGACTGCCAGCTAAATTGAAATCGCTGTCTAAATCTCGCTTTAAAACATGCATGAGGGATATGTTGTTTAATGGTCAGCTCGGTTAGCTTCCGGTCCTTTGTATGCTGGTGCAGTGACTCAGGCTCATGATTTTTCCTTTTTTACTGATTTTGGTACATGTACATGTATGGCGCTGGTTCAAGTGTTAACTAAGCTTCGATCGAATTGTACTAATAAATTGTAAATTGTTAATTTTTTTTTTGTGTTCTCTTGATATAAGCGCCAATCTACGTATATTCTATGTTATACTATGTTTTTTCTTTATATACAATTTTTGATTATGCTGTTTGTTGTATTATTATGTATTTACGTATAATTTTAGAATGGTTTAATGAATGTGTTATATGTCATGTAAGCTACTGTATGAATGCATTTTGGGTTAGCTGAGCAGACTGTTATATTCCTTGAATATTACAGTACTGAAACTCGCCCATGAATAAAGACATTTATTATTATTATTATTATTATTATATGAAATACTCAAGTGTCATATGAAATATTCAAGGTGACAGAAATCAGCTGATCATTGTAAATTAATTCAAGTAATTCAAAGTGAAAATATATAACCTACACGTTGCGGTAAACAATAATAATAAAGCCGAAATTAGGCCTTTACGAACTCTAATACTCAATAATAAGCAAACGAAAATTAAACACTGAACATATTAGTCAAAATCGGGTAAGAAAACGGTAACACTAGTTACGGTGCCACTGTTTTGTGTCATAGCCGGGAATTAAAAAAAAAGGTATAGGTAACCTATACAATTGTGTGGTTTTTAGGAACAAAGTCCTGGGATCCAACACGAAGAGAAACCCAGCATAATTATAGCATATGCCAAACTGAAACCTTAACCTAACATATAGTTTCATTACAACGATACCACCGCCGCCGTATGCTCCCAGAATGGAGGTGTATGATTCGGAGCTTCCCCAAGAGTGCCAAACTCGACTTTCAGCCAGTCAGAGGCCTATAACCAGGTAACGGTCTTGTAAGAGAAGATGTTCAAAGACAGGTATGCGTTGCGCGACCCGAGTTAAGCAGCAGGAGGCCTCATTCACATACCCTGCAGTTATAGTGCCCCAGGAAGACCTTCACAGGGACAACCCCAATCCGAAACCAGACATTTCCCCACGGTAGTACCGTTCCAACGAACAAGAGAACTGAAAAATAAAGAAACCAAAACATACGACACAAGATAGGAAAGAAAACGAAGATATGTCGCTTGTTCCGAAACAAAAACAAGTAGCGGTTGTTCCTGCAAATGATACTGCCACTGATCTCCTTGCCGACGATTCAGCGGAGCTCAGGTGAATCGTAGTAGTAGTACCCAGCGTCATCGTCCGGTCTAATAAACTAGAACCACTCCCTCAACGACTCGCCAAGCACTAGCCCCGTCAACCACCCTTCCGAAGAATCTCGATATTCAAAGCAGTCGTCAAAGACCCAGTAGCACCTATCTATTCGCAAGCCGATCAAAAAGGAGAATGAACAAGGGCTAGCAGACTACCAACTAAACAAAAACGAACTAAAACGGAAATATGACAACAAACACAAAAAGGTAAGTCATAACGACTTAAAATGCATAACGCCTATCAAGATGTTCAGATAGTTAACTTTTAACGTTAGCAATATTGTTACAGATCCGATGTTAGGCTGCAACTACTGGTAACATTCCTAGACCAGATATACCATTTAAAATATCCCACGCGGAATAGAATTCAACATTAAATCCGCTTGAATTCTATCAAATACCCAAAATAGTACGACAATTGATGTCCTGGACTCAAGAAAAAGATTTACGAGGGCTCCACCATAAGTAGTAAGTATAAATTTTATTTTTTAAAAAACCTTTAAATAATTATTCAATAAATATTTTCTGTTTTAGGGATTCACTTGGCATGAAAAAGGATGATTGAATCTAAACCGCATACCATATACAGGACCGTACTAAGAATATTTAATTATTGAAACAACAAATAAGGCAATTTTATTTTGGCAATTAAACAAGGTACAGATGTAAATGTAATTATGAATAAAATTTTAATTAAGGTGAGTGCTATTGGTTATTTATTATGGTTAGATATACGCATTTATTTTAAGATAAAAATTGACCGTAACAACTAAAAACCGAAATATCTCGAAATCCACTTACTTTAGTGAATTTGAACAAGAGTACCTTTATTGCTTGGAAATGTACAGTGCATTATCTTGTGAACAAAAAAAAAGTAAAAAATTACACTGAGGAAAAAGTTACGGTTATTTTATTGGACCACAATTGCAATGTGGAGCGCCCTCTAACAGCCAGAGAGTGATATTCGGGTTTCGCACTCCAAAAATCCCCCGTGTACCAATTTTTTAGATAATTCGTTGAAAAATGCCCATTATATTAAATATTTTCAGTTTTTATTTTTCAACTTTATCACCCTGTATTTCCGAAACGCAACAATTTTGGACTAAGGTAAGTTACGTTTATCCGGCTTATTTTGAATCCACAAATCTATGGTATGATTTTGTCCAGACCTTTTAGAGACACATATGCTGTATGCATGAAAAAATAAATAAATAAAAATATATAGATAAAACCAATGAACTTTTGTATTAACATTTCTAAAGTCAGTAGTTTATGAGAAGAGATACCTACCTACCTACTGTCTCCTAATAAGTGCCCACTCTGATTTATTAAAGTGCTTCCTTTTCATACCGCACGCCCCTGGTAATTATGAACCAAAAATTAAATATCTGCATCGACAGCTATTGTACACGAAGGAATCGAGTTTATTGTTCTTATTATTTACGACAGTTGTTTACTGCCTCAATTAACAGTTTAAATTTCATTAAAAGAATCTACCTAAAAGCTAATATTCATATTCTTTTGAAAACAACTTCCATCACCGTATTTCCCCTCGCCTTCCTATCAACTGAATTCAATATAACATCGTTAAAGAAGTTCCTTTCAAAATCCCCAGTCAAAAAAAATGTGAAAAGAAAAATTAATATAAAACCTACACTGCTTCAATACGACTATAATTAAAATTTTTAATATATATGTATAAAGTACTCTATTAAAACTCCTTTAAGAATTTCAGTGTTATTTTCTACTTTTTTCAACTTCAAAGTAATAAAAGAAAAAAAATGTAAAATGGAAACCACCCTCTTCCTTCCTAAAAAAAAACACAAAGGATTAACAAAATTTCCGTTGTTTTGTCAATATTGCGCTTGTGGAATTAGATACTTTCCATGAGCTTATTTTTTTTTTAAGTCAAGAGAACTTTACTTTTTTTATTAGCATTCTTTTCCACTTATAGCCCTCAGGTTTAGACGATACTCTACTTTGTTAGGGGAGTTAAGAAAGCAATTTGATGAGGCTGGAAAAATGTGTATTTAACTGCTAGACACCTCTTTTAGGGTGTCTTGTTGTACTCGTATCAACGTGTACTGTATTTTTAATTTACTAAAGAATATTGAATAAATCAGCGTTAGAACAATTAGCTTCAACCATTCTTGCGTAGGTCTGTTATGGAAACTTACAACATGTGTTATGATTATATCATAATTTTAGAAGTACTTCGTTGTGCCAAAACCGGCAACTAATATCCTCGGGACCCAGTTATACACAAAATTTGCTACTCTACGGCAATAATTAGATCTTGTGCTGAGTAGATTTGATCTTGATGTGTCGCGTTCTGAAGATCCTGTGGTGTCTGTTGATTCCCATCATTCTCCACTTTATATTGACTTATCATGGAAGTGCGTCGCAAAGGGATTAAACGCCGACAGTCTGAGGCCCTCTTATAATTTCAAAAGAGCTAACTTTATTTCTTTGTACAATTTGCTCATCGCTCATGGACTTCTGGTGTATAGATGACTGTGTTAATATATTATTCAGTTCTTAATTCAATGAAGCTGTTCATATAACATACGCAAGACATTGTACATATACTCCACATTGTATTATACATACAGGGTGGCCCGTTAGTGTGTTGGCGGAAGATATCTCAAAATCTATAAGCGATAGCCAAAAAAATCCTTTACAAAATTTTTAGGCACCAAAGAGATGTACAACCCTAAAATGTTTTCAATTATACAGGGTAGTTCACAACCGCTCAGCAGACCAAACTTGCTTTTTCTTAATGCGACACCCTGTATATTTTAACAAAAAACGAAGGCGCTCTAAAAGACAAGAACAACGACATAAGGCTTGATAAGTCTAGGTCCAGTAGTTTTTAAAATATTTGTAAATAATGGTTAATTTTGACATAAATTTAAGGCGTTGTGGTTACTACAGAAACAAAATACATATCAATTTTTCATGTCAGATCCATTTGAACTCCCTTCTTTTCTTCATTCTACTGGACTTTACTGACCTCTAAGTTGTATTTTTTCAGGGTGGTCACATTATCTAAATTGTATTTTTATGGGAAAATCTTAAATCTGCTTAAATTCGAGAAGTTCCTTTCCTATACTTTTTATTAATATCATATCTCATGAGCTTAAGGCTAACCGTTTTTTATAAAAAATTATTGAATCAAAAAAAAATAAAAGTTGCAATTTTGTGTCATTTTAATTTTTTTTTTCTGTTTAAAAACTAAAAAGTTAAATTATAGTTTTGTTTTAATAGTTTGCAAATAGACGCTCTTAAAAAATTAAAATAAAATAGTTTTAAACTATTTCTTTAATATCCTCCCCATAGAATTTGTGGCTCCTCTACGTCCTATCCATCTTCCGGGGAAATTTTGGTTTAACCTATTTTTATTCTATTTAAAGTTAAATTGTCCAAAAATTTGTGTTAAAACCATTTTATTTTTATTTTTAAGAGGATCTATTTGCAAACTATTTAAACAAAACTGTAATTTAACTTTTTGGTTTCTATATAGAAAAAAAATAATTAAAATGACAAAAAATTGCAACTTTTAATTTTTCTTCGTTTCAATAATTTTTTATAAAAAAACAGTTAGCCTTAAGGTCATGAAATTCATATCAATAAAAAGTATGGAAAAGAAAATTCTCGAATTTGGGCAGATATACAGAGTGTCTCATTTAAGATTTTCAAATAAAAATACAATTTAAATAATGTGACCACCCTGAAAAATTACAAATTAGAGGGAAATAAAATTCAGTAAAACGAAGAAAAGAAGGGAATTCAAATAAATCTGACATGAAAAATTGGTATGTATTTCGTTAATGTAGTAACCACAAGCCTCAAATTCTGTCGATTTTGAGATATCTTCCGCCCACACACTAATGGGCCACCCTGAATATAATATTAAGCTGAAATCTAAAGTTTGGAAAATGTATTATCATACAGGACTGGTGAGTTATCTGGATGAGTTTAGGATTATTAGGCAGCATGTAAAGTCGGCAATTGATAGATCATATTATGTGGATTATTTCAGGGAGGCAGAGGCTCAGATTCAGTTAAACCCAAAGACATTAGTAACACAGGAGACAAAATATTTCATTGATAATGTGCTTTCAAACACGAGCCAACATTACTTGTAAACAAGTAATGTGTAAGAGAGAGGAAGACTTATCCTTGTCGCCTTCAAGTTGCTCATTGGCAACGTTGTAATCTCCGGTATGCGTTCTGCAGCCAGTGGCGTACTGATCGCTGACTGCTTTTGAACTATGTATACAATACATAATATATAATTAATAGCATACATTAAAAAGCCAACGGGCCGAGAATTTAACCGCTATTCAACTTATTTTGAAACTGAAATTTAGTCGATATTTAATTGGAATGAGTTTTTCAGTAAAATAATTTAAATATTAATATGTATAAGGAATTCGCTAAGAAAGTCTGTTAATCTTTCTTTGTAGTAGGTATTTCTTGATATAGCTGAAAAACCTTCATTTCGTATATCGAAAAAACGATACTTAAATTAATATATTTATGTATAATTTGAAGATAATCTAATTTTAAAATCATTTTATGCATTACAAATAGGAAGTCAGGAAATAAAAAAGGCACATTATTCTCAATAGTTTATTTTTAGCTATATATATTAAATTAAACACAATGATAATAAATAATAATTATCTACTATGAACATACAAATTAATTATGTTTTTGCAGACTAAATGCAGTTTCTGTATCGATTTTTAATAAGTATGAAGTCTATTTGATTGCGAATAATTCTTTCAGGGGTATGGGCGCTAGAGGTCCACGTATAGACCTTCTATTTGGAAGTTTAAAAAAGGTGTTTGAGACAATGAAATGATGTTCCTGGCAGAACTGAACTAGCCGGTCTCCTCTATCGTTTGCTGTACCTAATCCGTATATACCGGTAATATCCTCTCGTGGTGTACTTTCTACTTTGGCATTAAAATCGCCCATGATAAAACTCACCTCTGATTTTTTCGCCAGCTTCTATTTGTGCGTAAACCAGGATGATGTTGATGTCAAATGGGTGCGAGTGTAGTTTTATAAAAAGCACCCTGTCCGATACCGGAACAAACGACATTACTGCCCTGCTGGCTACAGGGGCTTCAATTATATCAGAATGGGATTCTCCTGCTTCTGATGCAGTTTCTGTCACAGAACTGGGTGAACTCTTGTTGGCTTCTAATGAAACTGGCTCTGTAGCTCTGGAGGTGCCAGGAATAGATTTAACAATTATACTTTCAGACCTAAAATATATATTAATTCAATATATCAAAATATTAAAAAGCCTTTATTATATTAGCGGTTGAAACAGTGGACTCCATAATAGTTTTTTCTAAGAATAGCTGAGCAATCCTAAAAATGGATATAAATGCGGTTAATGCACATACCTACTTAGCTAGTTTAATTTCATCCAAAAAAGAATAACACAACTTACTTAGGATATTCTTTCGGTATTGGAGGTGTTCCAAAAACAGATGAGTCCACAAACCTAACATCTGTGGTTGAGTCAGAGCTAGAAGAATATAAATTATTATTATAATATAATAAATATAATTATAAATATTTTTTACCTAGTGGATGCATCATCCAAAAATAAAACACCTTCACACGTCGAGCATTTGCACCCTTTCTATCGAATCTTGCTCCATTAGATTTCGTTGCCAGATCCTCTGGGAAAAAATGATCCGAGCATAACCATGGATTTTTTGGCAAAAGTGGTCCTTTAGCAATGCCAACTAAAGAAAACCAGAGTTTTCGTTTTTCCGGTTCCTGAGGAAACCTAATTTAAAAAGTAAAATATAAGTATCTAATGGAAAAAGGCTATAATCAGCCTTATACTACAGAGCTAGGGAGGTAATATCCTACGTAGATTTACCACTTACTGCTTAATGCTGCTTTGAATTACTAAGCGGTTACATTGTTGGGCGTAAATGAACCAACATTATTGTCAGAAAGTATATGTTTGCTTTTGAAACTAATAATTCAATAGAAATAAAAATGCAAAATGTAACAAATTTATCACATCAAACAAACCCCGCCACTGTGTAAACTAACACCAAACACAAACAAATTTCCAAACATAACCACACTTACCTGTGAAAAGTTAAATCTGGAAATAAACTATCAACTTTTCCACAAACTACACAACCACGAACCATAGTTATTCAATAAATATTTAAAGTTTAAAAAAACACACAAGAATATCGCAAAACAGGAAAATACTTCAAAAAACTATGAAAAGCGCTAATGACATGAGTGTTTCTCAACGTCAACGTCGCAAATTATAATTTCATTCATAACGCCGTGTTCTGTCGTACAAGAAGCGTAAAGTTGTAAACGATGTTGCCGTAGTGCGCTTTTATTTTACTATGAGAATAATTCCTCAAATAAAATAATTATCCCGTTTTGTACAATTTAATCTTAAAATGAACTAATTTATAACCTAAGTATAGTAATAAAAATTTTTATTAACATCTTAGTTACAAATAATTATTTACATCGCTCATTTTTTATTTGTTGTGACAAAAATTTAAAGATATTCCCAATACATTTGTAAGTCTGGCAATGCTTGTATTAGGATAAATAGAGGAAGGGACGATGTTTGCTAACCCTGAAAACGTAAACAATGTGGTCTCCTGTGTTATTAAGGTCTTTGGTTAAACCCAAATAAATTTTGGTCTTTTATAAGCAATCATGGACATACCAACTGGCCGCTTACGTAATAAAATGACATACAATAATATTGAACTCGCGGATCCTCTAGAAATGGTTAATTCTTTTGCCGATTATTTTGAAGGATCATATATGCGGTCGGCTCCATTTTGTTGGGATTCCACAAAAAACTGCGATTATAGCAGCTTGAAATTAGAGACATTGGTAAAGATGATGTTTTCAGAGCACTTAAATCGTTTCAAGCTAGGCATACTTCGGGTCCGGATGGTGTACCTGCCTTTGTCGTCAAGGACTGTGCCTCAGTCTTCGTTAAACCGATTTCAACTATATTTAATTTGTCATTAAAATGTAATGAGTTTTCGAATTTCTGGAAACTGTGAAGGATGAGCCCCATCTTCAAGAAAGGTGATAGGCAGGATATTAGAAACTACCGGCCTATTGCTATACAATCGAATTTTGCCAAGTGTTGTTGATCGTGTTGCATGAAGTTTTGTTTAATCACGTCAAGCGGCTCATCACGCCTATACGGATTTTATCAAAACCTTTGACAGGCTTGACCACGGAATTCTTCTGCAAAAGCTTTCGGAATTTGGTTTACCTGTGGATCTTTTAACGTTTCTGTCTAAGTAGACAGAAACGAGAAAAGATAAGTATCTGCATGAACGTAACTTGTATGTGGAGTACCGTGGTTTCAAGTCCGGTATTATCTGTGCAACATCTGGAGTGCCACAGGATTCTGTGTTGGGTCCCTTCTTATTTATGTGGTTTATTAATGACAGTGTTAATGGCGTGAAATGTCTATTTTAAGGTTTATTCACTGATTACCTCAACTTTTGACTGTCTTCAATTGCAGAATGATCTGAATGTCATGCTTGACTGGTGCACTCAAAACAAGCTTGACCTTAATTTGGATAAGTTGTAATGTTCTGTAACTTAACTTTTACTCGTAAGGTAAATCTAATAAGATTTGTGTATAGCATTGACTCTGTTCCACTTAAAATATGCGATGAGGTTAAGGATCTGGGACATGTAGTTGCTGGTATAAATCATACACTGAAAGAGCTTGTGGGTAGAGGAAAATTAACAAGATTTAGCTTAGTTATTTATTTAGATTATCCATAATTAAAAAATATCCAGCACATATCCATATACAAAATTTGACTACTATTAGGTAAAACAAAACCGCCACCTCAAGTTTCGGCACACATGTAAGGTATCACTCTAATCAGAAATGGAAAATTAATTTTCACAGATACCCAACTAAAATTTGATACAATTCCAGAACTATATAGATACGTTTTATTCTTGGAGAAACATTTTCGTGGTTTTTCATTTAGAGTGATTTCCCTTGCGTGTGTACCGCTAACCGTTATGAACTCAAGAAGTTTCGTTCTGAAAATTGAGCATATTTTACTTTCAAAGGTGCAATATTACACATACACAGAATCGGCTTGAGAGAAAAAATTATCGAATTTTAAAGAATTGAAATTATATTTCCAAACGATTTGCTGCTTCCTCTGTTATCAACATTAATTATTTAAACGTTTTTACATTTTCTTTATTTCGCAAACAGGTCATTCACTTACTAAAAGGACTCCAGGTCACAGATTAATGTCATCAAAGAAAAGAAACTTTTATCATTAATCTCCAAAACTAATATTTTAATTAAACTATTCTTTGATATAGTATTAACACTATCTCTAGTAATTCTTTTTATTTCTATATTGTTTATAATAATCCATCACCCGCTTTCATTCAGGCTTCTCACATTAACCCTGGCTATTATGGTTGCTTTAATAACAAGAATTATTGGAACTACAAGATGATTTTCTTATATTATTTTCTTAATTATAATTGGAGCTATATTAATCCTTTTCCTCTATATAACAAGAATAGTAATGAAGCAGAATTAGATTCTTGAGGTACTCCAGATTTTGTAGTAATTATTTATATATAAACAAGCGGCTAATAGACTAAGTTGCAATCCTCGAGACACTAGTTCAACGTTAGAAATAAATTGAGATCGAATGGAATATATCAATACATTTCGTGCATCTCTAATAATGAAAGAAATAATATATCGATACATTTCTTGCATCTCTATGACCCAGTTCATTGAACTTTTATTATTATTATTGAAATGGTACCCCTCTGGTGAGGAGGTGAGGAGGAAATCAATATTCGAATGCCAAATGTGTCAACATGTGTCAACTTGTGTCATTTAAAAACAATTCTGCCTGATTTAGTTCATGTGAATAGTAGTAAAATAAAAATAAGTATAAATTAGTAGTTTTTTTAGATAAAATAATGTTTTAATATTTGTTATATTATTGTCGAGTTGAGTAAATTAAATTTGTTGGAGACCAAGTATCCAATAATGTTCCATGTGTAAATCTATTGTGTAATGTGTGGATTTATTGAGGAATATGTGCTGGAATATGTTTATGGTGAAAATCTTCAAATAAAGTGTGGCATCACCGAATTTCTCATCTTTTCTTGATTGTTGCCAGAGTTTCAATGAATGAATTGCGTTGAATCAAATAAAAATAATATAGAATTTTTTGATGAACCAAATTATTTTAGCAAAAATAACATAAAATATACTTGGGAAATAAAGTTTATGTTTAATGAAGCATCTGCGCGTGTATCGGGTGTAAATAGATTTCGGATTAATTAAATTGACAATTTGGGAACTATTTTAAAAATGTTTCCCTTCAAAGAAGCCTCAAGAAGTAAACGTTGCATTGCGTTGACTATTTAAAGGTTTGTTAAAACACATTGCATATTTTACATTTGTTTTGATTGTCAGAAATCCGTGGCGAACTTTACCCTGTTTTCGTTGAAGATTAGAGTGAATAACAGAAGAGCGTTTTATTATAGTTAATTTAATATCTTCATATTTGAGTAATTGTGATTTGTTTATAAAATTTATTGACATAAATCTATGAGTACTAAATTCATGTTCTTCACACAATAATAATATGTTAAAAAAAGTTATCATGATCAATGAACAGATCAAACTCGAACTGAATGAAGAAAAATAGAATAAGTTAGATATAAAAATAAAACCATATTGTTTCCTTCGGGCTTTCAAAAAATGCATTCTACATTCTATTTATGAGTAATATTTTATGAACTTGTTGCTTCAGTACCCAAGTCAAGCTATCTTTAGTCTTTCTTTCGTCCAAAGTATTACGATATCTCTTGTTGTTTGCGAAACTAAAGATAGACTTCTTGGATTTCATATAATCGTATATTTTTTTACTACTACTCAATTCGTCATAAAATCCTACCTTGTATGTTTCCATAACTAGTTGATCATAACGGCACTTACCTGAAATAAGAAAAATTAAATGTAAGTAATATAATTTTAGTAAAATAACTGTCACGATGTCGTTTTAATAAGACTAAAATTTTTTTTATGTATTTTTTTTGGATCTTTAGGGGTCAGGTTCTTCCTGTCTGGCAAATATTTGCAACGTTTTGGTGCTTTTTGACTTATATCTGGACTAAATACTGAAGGTGTAAGACAGCACCGCAATATTGCAAATATTATACAGAACAGATTGAAATAAATATGGATAGTACAGTAACTTGGGTATAAAAATCTGCAAAAATCACGAAAAAGCGCATATTTGCATTTTTTTGCTTATGGTTCGAAAAATAAATAAATAAATAAATAAATCTTTATTGCCCAACAGTTTCCCATTTACAGAGCAAATACAAAAACCTATAGTCTAAATATGTATCATTTTAAAGAAGGAACAATATCATATTAACTTATTTTACTACACACTATTTATAAAATGCTTAAATAATAATATTTCAACTAAACCGTGTGTGGAGAAAAAAAAAAGAAAAATCATATTAAAAATACCGAACAAAATAAACAGTTACGGAAAACATCGCAAAAGTTAAATAAATAAATAAAAGTAAATTAAAATAAAATCTAAATATACTGTTTTGAAAATAAGTTTCAATATACAATGAACAAAACTGAAATCACCTACAAATTAAGTCTGTAAGGCTTTTTGTCAGCCGTTTTTTTAGAAAATTGGTCTTACTGACTGCCTTTTACTTTTGAACAACTTTTCTTAGTAACTTATTTTCATATCTTCTCAAATAAGTGCATTTTAATCTTGTACCATCTTTGGCGTTTTTTAAATTTTCTAAACAGAGTAACGTTTTTTGAGAAAATGAAAAATAAGAAAGTTATTCCTCTTGAACACTTTTCCTGTGGACATACTGTCTATTCACAAACAAAACAATTAAATAGGTAATCAACAATTTTTTTATAAAAATCTTTGTACTGCCTCACAAGCCTCAGGACACACGAACAGCCACTGCTCACAACGCGGATTATTCATAAGATTAAACATAAGGAAGTCGCACAACCTGTAGCCTTCTAAAGATTTCGCACGGAGCCCTAAAATCAGCTTCAGTCACAATTATTTTTTATAATCTAAAAACCTTCATAGCATCGCAGGAGCTACCCCAGAGGGTAAGACCATAGAAAAGCCTAGAATGCACAAACGCATAATTCGTACTCCGTATAGTGCGTGAAGGGCAAGACATTTTGACAAACTTCTAAACCGAAAAAACAACACTTGATAATGTGGGGCCTCCACCCTAAACCATCATCCAGGTAAACCAACTACGCCACCCTCAGCCACATCTCTATTGGTGGAGATCATCCAAAGCATCACTCGAAACACTCGCCAAGGTTTCGGTGTCTTCACGTGAAAAGTAATTATCTCCGGCAGGACCCACAGCGGCCAATTTAAA
Organism: Apoderus coryli; assembly: GCA_911728435.2. NCBI lineage: Eukaryota > Metazoa > Arthropoda > Insecta > Coleoptera > Attelabidae > Apoderus > Apoderus coryli. The sequence continues at coordinate 11,952,115 of OU452209.1, read as the reverse complement.
GGCTGAAACTTAAAAGTGTAATAAAATCAACAAGGAAAGACAAGAACAATACACAAAGGAACGAAGCAAAATCGAAGTCGATATATCCGTTCTGTCTTGATTCTGTTAAACAGGAATGTTTGTTCCGGTCCTGTACGGTAGTTACATCAGGTAACCATTAATGCTCTAATATGAATATAAAGTGTAGCTTTAGAACTGTCGAACTCTATTATATATCAGGTTTCTAATTATAAAATTGAAGCCTTATTAGTTAATAATATACAAAGCTCTCTTATACAACTTCTGTAATATCGATAAACACCTAATAAAATACGATATGCAGTCGTTATAAAGGTTTCATATTATAAAAAAAGGATTAATGCTCGTTAATCTTTTATGCATTGATTGTTCTGGACCTTTGATATAATATTTTACTACCCTTATAAAAATGTAATTGGTGTTTAATTATTTCTTATTTAACATCTTTACCAGGGTGGTTCTTTGACGGCAGTAGTTTAATTTGAGTCCACTTATCTTAAATTAAAGCAGGTAAAAAATCACTCTCTACGAAGGCCTGTTGTATCTATATTTTAAGCCTAATAATCATAACTCAGTCATTTTTCATTCAAATTTGATTTAATGTTTTTTAAAATATTCAGCTTTATCACTAGGTAATACACTTCTTTTTGAGATGGTACTTAACTGGGTGGTGTCCCGTAAAAAGGCCTGTAATTTGCCTTAGGTCGCTTCTCTCCAGTTGGATAAGCTTCCCTGCGTTGGCCTCTTAAAGTTTGATAAACCTTTTTGATTGTCTTAGGCCTGGAGTGTTTCTCCCGTAGGACTTAAGTTGTTCCTTTTCCTATCTCCGAAATTCTTCCATCATATGGCTTTTGGAAGGCCAAATATGGGTTCCGGGCTGCAGAACGGAGCGTTTGCGCCCTTTTTTTTAAGTTGGTCCGCCGCTTCGTTCCCCTCTATGCCTTCATGTCCTGGCACCCATGTCAGAGTAATATTTTTCCCTGAGCTGCCGGTTGCTTTAGGGTCTGTTTGCATTCCCATGCTAGCATTGACGTGAATGTGTAAGACCTCAGTGCTTTTAACGCAGCTTGACTGTCTGACATAATATTGATCTGCCGTTCCAGGATGCCTCTCTGCAGGCATCCTTGAGCACAACGATTAATAGCGTTGAGCTCTGCTTGGAATATAGTGGGACATTTCCCGAGAGATTCAGAGAGCCTGCAATTAAGCCCGTATACTCCCATGCCTGTGTTCCGTTCTATTCCTTTTGAACCGTCCGTATACCAAACGGATGTGTTTTCTGGGAATCGTGGTTCGTCATTCAGCCATTTTTGACGATCTCCAATGACCACTTCAAATGGGATTTCAAAATCATGTTTGCGTGGCAAAGCGTCCGACGGTTTTCTTCCTGAATCCAAAGGTATTAGATTCAGGATTCCCATGTGTCCCTCTAGATCGCCAGATTATTAGTTTACCCTCGAAAATTATGAATGTTAGTTGTTATCGTTTGTGTTATCTTTATTTTCGTGTCTGTTTAATTATTTTATATCGTAGATTTGTATTGTTTTGTTTTAAAATAATTGTATTTTTTTCAATACTTAGGCAATAAAGAATCTATCACTCTAATAATTTGATAACCCTTGAAATAGTTTTGTTTTTGTTGGTTTCATAATAATTTTTGTTTTGTCTAAACCTAGTAGAAACAGATTCCGTTTCTCAGATCTAGGACAGATAAACTATTCATTTCAAATGCGGTTTCTTAGAATTTAATAATAAATACTTTCACAATATATAGACAGTGTTTCCTTTCAACCCCAGACATCTATTATAAATATGATAAATTATATTTGAAATGCCACAGTTTATTTTATTTCAATAGGTTTGTGCGATCAATGAAAAACCAATTTTAGGAATTGCCAACGTTTCGCTTCAAAATTGGGGCATCTTCAGGGGTTTTCTTCAGGGGTTTTACTGTTTTTTCTGTCTGCTATTGATGTACTTGGGTATAGTTTATCCAAAGTTAATTTAAAATATATAAATTTAACGATTCTATCGGGCCTACCTGTTCCCATGGATCTTTACATTATAAAAGGGCATCGAATGCAGCGTTTTTTGATACATTTCTCCCTCGTATATAAGACGTACAATAAATCATGCCTTACAAAGGATACCGACAGTAATAAAAATAACTACAGTGACTGGAAAAAGTATTGGGTTAATGATTAATCGAAAAAAAAAGAGTTTGGAAATAAATACATGAATGAAACAAATAATTTTTGGCAACGTGTTATTTTCTCAGACTAATCTAAATATAATCGGATGGACACCATATGGTATGGCGAAGACTTAATGTGGAATTTAAACAAGAAAATTTGTGTCCGACAGTAAAACACGGTGGCAGAATATTGTAACCATGTTTTGTTCAATAGTTTTTCTTAGATTAATAAAATGAATGAAGATCTTTGATAGATAGAATAAATTTTAATAAAACCTCAACTGGATGAAACTTTTTGCAGTCACTGTATCAGACACGCGGCCAGTAATACGACACGAGCGGAACACGTTGGGGAGGACGGCTATGCTCGGTATTGACATTACAAAGGGATATCGGCTTGTGGTTTTTATATCATTTTAAACTAAAATTAGAAAGACTATGCATTTGTAGGTACAAACAGAAATAAATTTTGTTTATCATGTTGTGACCTTCTGCTGTCTTTTTTTGATATTAATTATTTATTCACATCAAACTTAAAAGAAAATATATCTGTATGACTGGGGCTGACAGAAAAACCTAATAAAAGAATGAGCCCTGAAGATACCCCAATGTTGAGACGAAAAGTTGGCGATTCCTAAAATTGTAATTGATCGACTAAAATCCACATAAACATACCTACCGAATTAATGCAGCAGGTCGTTAATACTAAAATAATTGACCTTAATGTTGTTAAGACAAACTTTTATTTTGCATAAAAATTTACATAAATATGTCAAAATCTCTTAGGTCTAATTCAGTAAAACTATTGACATGTTCTAAAAATCAAAGGATCAGTGGAACCCTCTACCAATATGGACCCAGGAATCGCCCTGAATAAACTTTTGTTCATATTTCAGGTCATGCTACTCACTTATCAGATTTTCTTTAAAAAAAATACTCTGTACATTATTATCTTCCCAAACCACATATTATTCTATTTTATGTTCCTATTTGCCCTAAATTAAATAAAACAAGCAAATTCCCATGTGGGCAAATTGGAAAGACAACCCGCCTCTCTCGTTCTCTTTCTGTTTACTCCACAATTTTCGTTTAACTATTTCCACACGACACTACCTCTTTTACTCAAGGGACATTTCGCCTGTTAATTAATGGACCACACCCACAAAGAAGGTCCCTAGGACTTAATTGTTAAATATAGAAATAGGTGAATGTCATTCAACAGCTGGATATATTAAAAGTTTTTGAATATTCATGTTGTAAGAACACCTTACAACATATTTTAACTTGCTTTGCTCACTGTTGTTTTTGGCAAAAGAAAGTTTCTAAAGTGTTCATAAGGATACTTTTTTACTAAATATAGTATCCAATCAAATTACTTAATTTTAAGGCATGTATCAAATTTCATCCAATCACCTCTGGATTACAGCGATAATACCCTACATGTGGGGTTTTCAGTTTGGTGTTTTTTTAAAAATTAATTAAACGTCAAACTGACAACTGGTTTAAAAATGTCGCGAAGATTTGGTATTGCATCTAACGATGCAATTAATGATATTATATCTAATAATATACCAAAAAATACAGTCAAATCAAAAAAATATATATGGAAAATATTTCTCGAGTTTTGGGCGACCAGAGAATACGAACCGAATGCTGAAACGAGTTTGCATAATTTGGCTATTATATTGAAACATTATGCGGTAAATATGAGAAAAGCTGGGGCTGGTGTCCTAGCCTGCAGCTCGAAATAACTACTTTTTTTGGATTTTTTTCTTATAAGATCATTAAATAGACTATTTTGAACATAATTAGGTAGCTATGGTATTTTAACTTTTTTTTAAAGTGATTATAGAATAGACTAGATTAGGTGCTGACGAATTTCATATACTACTCGGCATTTCATATTCATACCTCTTTCAAAATTATCATATAAATAATTAACTGGCCTCTTTTAACACATTTTAAGCAACAAAATTTGTAAAGCAATTAATTAGTCACCAAATTATGATAGAAATTAATAATTCACAACTTATTTATTACCAATTTATAATAACAATGCGAGGGAATATTAGAACATTGACATATTACTATATTAATATGTCAATGCATTGGAATCAAATATAATTTTAACGCCCTTTCTAACCTACCTAACTACCTACAGAACTAGGTTCCCTTCCTTTTACTACAAAAATGTAAATGAAAATATTGAATATGAAATTGTTATGTAGAATGAAAATAAAATCTGGCAACATTGATACTGATTGAGTAATGACATTTGTTTCAAATTAAATAATAATGTCAAACATAACCAATTTTTATAAGAACTGTTTATTATTGAGAAAATGATAATATTTATTACTAAAATTAAGAGTATATATAAATATTTGAAGTAATTGTCCAATACGAGGTCCAATGTCTACAAAATTATCCAAGGATTGATGTAATTATGCAACTTCTATTAAACTGAATTGATATAAGTAACGGTTACTACCCTAATATGCGTGAGTACCTAATATAGTCTATTTTATAATCAACTTAAAAAAAAGTTAAAATACCATAGCTAATTATGTTCAAAATAGCCTATTTAATGATTACATAAGATAAAAATCCAAAAAAAGTAGTTATTTCGAGCTGCAGGCTAGGTGACCAGAACCGAAAAGCTGACGGAACTGAATATAAAGAAGCAACTGTAAAAACAATTTGGAATACTACGAGTAGGCTACTCCAGGAAAAATACTTTAATGACTTCAAAATTGTATTCGAGCCGTTTACCAGTGTGATATTCAAAAATGCGCGAGATGCAAGAAATGCAAAACGTAAAAGATTACAGCAGGATCCAAACAAACGAAAATGCAGTTCATCAAATTTGAGTTCGTCATTTGGCTAGAATCATTGGATTATGGGATGAATGTACACCAGAAGGTTTACAAAAAGAATTTTACCATATTGTAGCTGTTGAGTTAGCTTGGCGAGGTAGTGAACCAGCTGATAGATTATTTCACGATTGAGAAAAATAATGATGGAACGCCAACCAACAGAATTGAATACAATCCAATATTCAGTAAAATATGCCAAGGAGGATCGAAAAGTTGTACAAATAGTAAGTGGCTTGTTCCAAATATTGCAAACGAAAGTGCATGCCCTGTTCGGTTATTCCATAAATTATTGTCCAAAAGGGAGAAAAATATTACTTCCAGTCGCCTATTCTTGAGACCAAATCGTTTCTGGAAATCCGAAAGTGACACATAGTTTGACAATATAGCGGTAGGCAAGAACACAATTAATATGCGGACCAAATTATTCGAACAGATCAACTGCAGTTAGCCATTTGGCAAATAAAGGAATTCCTGAACAGCAATTAATAAAAATAACAGGACATAGCAGCTCTAATTCAATTAAACCGTACTTGAATATATTAACCAAGAACGCCATGGTGAAATAATCAACACCATGCGAGGAAGTTCTTCAACAGTGGAAATTAACAATCCGTCAACTTCAGCAAACTCTTCTTCCAATTTAACATTTACCAATTGTACTTTTCACAACTGTAGTTTTAAATAAAAATGAATAATATTTGTTTGATTAAAACTAATACATTTTGTATTGAAAATTATTAAACGTCAGATTGACAAAATTATCTTATCGAATACTCCTCGGGCCTTGATAAATACTCAAAATTTTGTCATAGAGAATCTTTCAAGAGAGTTGGTCAAGGATAATAGCCTGCGGCCATAATCCTGCATACTTTAAGAGGTGTCCTCACTATTCAGGGAAATTTTATTTTAGTCTGTTGCCTGATGAAATTAAAAAGGCAACAGCCTTGAAGATATTTACATTGAAATTGAGGCGCTTCTTAATTTTATACACTCCAGGAGTACGAACAGCGTTGTACGGGACTTCGTCCGGGCTAAAGAGACCCTTTGCTGTTGTATAGGTATGTGTATATAATATATATTATGTAGTTGTATTTTAAAATCTTTTATGTGTATTTTTATGTAGATTGTTTTAAGATTGTATTGTTTGTGTTTTAATCAGTTGTTATTGATTATATGATTATATATCTGCGGTGTGATTTGTGAACTTGTTCATTTATTTAATGCTGATTTTTAGTGTATGTTATAATTTATATTGACTTGCGTATTTACATTACCATGTATGACCAATGGTTATTAATGGAATATTAGTGGATATCTTGAGCCAATAATTTATTTCAATCCATTAAGCTAATCCAACCCTACTATACTGACAGTTATTTCACAGCCATATAAAAGAGTCAGATACGCCTTATCTAATAGCTGCTCCAGAAGAAAATAATTCTCGTTTAAAATTATAAATGTTAACTAGGGAACATTTGCTACATCACGTCTGAAATGAAATTTCGCATGAATACTAATGGAACGTTAATTATCAATTATCTTGTAGCTTTGATAGTTGCCACCACACAAACGCAAGGTTAATATTTATTCAAAATTATTATTATTTCTCTGAAATGTAGATGTAAATGTATATAATTCCGCATTTTCGTTAAATTAAAATATGTATATCTTCTTAGCTGGTTTGTCGCTCGTATACCTCAACTAAAAGATAAATAAGAACCACCATCCAAAAACCATCTACAGAAACTTGTAAATTCAATTACGAAGTTATTTTGGAAGCATCAGTGACTTTTGCTGGAAATTATACTGAAATAAGGAATACACTAGAGAGAAATATATATTATAGGTTTTGTGAGGCGTAATCAGACTTGATATAGGTATTGTCGTTAAATCTTATTCCAAAAAAAAAAAGAGGAAATCGTATCTATACTTGATCTTCTCCACACAGAATAGTTAGTTTGTATGATACGATAAAATTATTTTTGAATGTTTGCATTTAAAACACTTTTTTTATTCTTGAGGAGCGATCTCTATTGTTGAAGATCAGTCTTTTCATACATAATACAAATCCTTTGCCAAAAATGACGGCACAAGTTAAATAAACTCTTAGTAAACAGTGGCAGTTTCATATGGTGAAGCATAACATAAAATAAGGCCATTCTTAAAAAAAGTGTTGATTAAAAAAACTTAACTTTAGTTAAAATTAAAAAATAAACATCATTTTTCATAATAACTTCGCTTACCTGATGTCAGCGTAAATATAATTTACGCTGCTAATGTGTAGTACTTCCACTTGCTTATTCCATATTAAAGTATGAGATATTATAATATATCATATTATTAAAAAAACAATATTTTACGGTACCTACCCATTTATTTTTATAGAAATAGGTAGGTACCAACTAATTAATAACCGTATATATATTTTTTTAATTTGTTCACTACTTTTTTAGATTTTGAAACTTAAATTAAATACGTAGGTAACTAAATAGAAAGACTAATTTGTATTCAAAATATCAAAAATCAAAACTTTAAGCTTCCCGAAAAGTAAATAAAAATAATATTAGCACAGGTATGGCACATAGCACAACTGTGACAGCACTAGAAATTTGCGGCTGTGTGATAGAGATAGATATAATCAAACACTCGCCAAGCGTTGTCATATAACCTTATTTTACATTAAATCTCTGCTGCATCTATATGAAGCATGCTTCTTATAGTGTTTTTTTAATGGCAAGATTCGTATGCTATGCTTAGCACAATTAAACGCTGGTAACTATGTTTAGACGAAGAGCGATAGGTGGTTGTATAGTGGGTATATGCAAAATGGCAGTGTTGCCCATTGTTGCTGAATTATACATGAAAATGCTTTGAGGCACGCTTCATCTGCATAAGAACGTGTATGATAAATAAATAGGCTATTGTCATCGGACACAAGCACTGGCAAGGGTGTCAACTGTCGCAAACTGGGAAGAGAGACCGATATAAATAATGTTTTACTATTATTACACGAATAAACAAAGAGACAAATACCTATAGGTATGTAACTTAAGTATGTTAAATAGGTGTATTCGATAAAGCCTGCTTCAGATGAAGACGAAAATAAAAATTACAGTTGTAAGGTAAACCAGGTTGAAAATTAAGTATACATTAATATTATAGTTTAAATTTTACATGGAGAAAAATAATTACACAATAAAATAAAATTAAATACTTAAATATTATTAATTTTACTGATTATTTAGGTGAAGCGTTGCTTCACTTGCTTTATAGGACAAGCCACCACTGTTAGTAAATCCAAAAACCTTGTTACTCCTAATCTGAAGCGTGGGTTACAAATATCTAATCCAACTATCTCAAAATTATATTGCCTACCAAAAATCCGCTATTTATTAATTCAATAAATTATCCAATGCGTTAGAATCTTACTCCGTCCAAAATTCATATGAATTCATCGAGAGGATTAAAAACATTATTCTAAGCCCCAATTAGATTCTGGTTTCTTTTGACGTATCTTCTCTGTTTCCGAGTGTCTCTCCTCCAAAAACTCTCGAATTTCTTCTAGATTATCAAACCAAGACTAATGGGAGACTAATGGGTCTGTAATTTGCTAAATTACCAATGTTCCCCTTCTTGTGCATTATTACTATAGTGGTGTTGTTCCACTTTGAAGGTGTCACTCCTTGATGTAGACATTCATTAAATAATTTACATAGGGCTTTAATAACTATGTGTCCACCTTCCTTTACTGCCTCTATAACAATTTCGTCTTCTCCTGGTGACTTATTATTCTTCATCTCAGACACCGCCTTTCTTACTTCACAGTAGGTTATGTCTGGTACATCTTCAGAGCCCTGGTTCAGTATTCTTGGGATAGGTACCTCTTCTTCATCTGGTTTTCTATAAAGTTCTTCATAGAAGTCTTCGACAATTTTTACAATTTCATCCTTGTTGGTAGTCACTTGCCCTGCCTTATTTTCTAGTTTGCAGATGTTGTTTTCCCACTTTTAAATTTCTACGTAAAACTTTAAGACTCTTGTTGTTTTCAATCACTGTATTTATTTTCTCTGTATTAAATTTTCTGGTATCTTTTCTTATAGCCTTTGATATTTCTTTATTTAGTTGTCTTAGTTCCTCGTTGTTTGTGGTGTATTTGTTCTTTAGTTCTCTTCTTTTCGTTAGTAGCTGTTTTGTGCCTCTAGACAGTTTTTCTTCTTTTTCTCTTCTCGTTGGTTCATATCTTTTACGTGTCTTTTGCAATTCTGTACATATTTTTTCATTTAAGTTCTCAACGTCGGTTCCCAGATTTCCAATACCATCTAAGTCATTTTTTAGAGCCTCTCTGTATTCATCGGAGTTATCTATTAGTCTCCTATCCCACTTGTATAAACTATTTATGAAGATCATTGCTAAACGCCTAACTCCAAAATTAGATTTTTACCAGCCGAAAGAACAGGCAGGATTTCGAGCAGGATGCGGTACAAATGACCATTTACATACAATCAAGACCCTTATAGAAAAATCAACAGAATATAATAAACCTCTCATCCTTGTTTTCGTAGACTATGAAAAAGCTTTTGGCTCAATCAGCCAACAACATATGCTCAAATCACTAACAGACTGCAGAATTTATTACAGGTACATTGCACTGATTAAGGGTATATATGAGAAAGCAACGGCGTGTGTAAGTTTACATAAAAACACAAGAACATTCCGAATAGAACAAGGTGTACGTCAAGGAGATACCCTCTCTCCAAAGCTGTTCACCACACTGCTCGAATATGCCTGTAAGAAAATCGAATGGGGGGAAATGGGCCTAAATATAGACGGTGAAAGATTAAATAACTTAAGATTTGCAGACGATATCGTCCTTATCACCGACCGTATAGATCAAGCGTCCATGATGTTGGAAAAATTATACAATGCTTCAAGGGAAGTTGGCCTAAGAATTAACTTTGCAAAGACGCAAGTCATGACAAACCTAGTCCCCAGTGAAAACATAACTGTTGGAAGCAAATCTATTGAACAGGTCACCGCCTACAAATATTTGGGTCATGAGATCCGAATAGGACGGGACAACCAGACGTGCGAACTTCTCCGGAGAGTAGGCTTGGGGTGGACATCTTTTGGAAGATTAAAGTATGTTTTCAAATCGGATATTCCCATCAGTCTAAAACGAAAAGTATACAATCAGTGCGTATTACCAGTGATGACATACGGAGCCGAAACATTGACGCTTACAAAAAAGTCAGCAAAGAAACTGCGTGTCACCCAACGGGCGATGGAGAGGGCTATTCTGGGTATTTCCCTCAGAGACCGAATACCAAACGAGATTATTCGCCAAAGAACAGGTGTTATAGATGTAATCGAAAAAATAACAAATTTAAAGTGGAACTGGGCCGGCCACGTAGCTAGAAGAACTGACGGAAGATGGTCTAAAAAACTATTGGAGTGGCGCCCGAGGCACGAAGCTTATCGTAGTAGAGGGCGCTCCCCCACACGATGGACCGATGACATCAAAAGAATCTGTGGTAATTGGATACAAATGGCTCAAGATAGAGAAGAGTGCAAAATAAACGAGAGGCTTATGTTCAGCAGTGGGCTACTATATCTGAGTGATGATGATGATGATGATGATCAAACCAAGGATAAAAAAGTGTTTTGGTGAAGTGGTAAAACGTGTTTTAGTTTAGTGTTCTACGCCAAAGGTTCTACCCATCGATTAGACTCTCTTGTGTAGGCATTTGGTTATTTGTCATATATATTTATTAATATATTGCAATTATTACAATCATAACTTGTATAATTATACCAGATTTTTCAGAATTCGTTTTAAAAATCTAATTTAATAAGGAACGTCGAAGATGCAAAAAATAAATGTTTCCAGGCTATTTGTCACAAGCATTTATGTTTGGCATCAGATACATAAGTAGCTATTACAGCTATAATATAAAACAGACTTGCTGTTGACTTGGCCTATATTTTAGGATTGTTACAGGAAATTTAGTTGTGCTTTCTCCTAAAATAGATAAAGTTATATTTGTTTGTTATGTCATTTCCTAACTAAGTAATTTACCGCCCACATACTATAAAGAACCCTCAATTTAAGCACCCTATTTTTTTTAATAGCATATATCTCAATTATTATTCCTACCCCAATTTCTTTCACTTTTTATGGCTAGCACTCGCAACTATATAATAAACTTTATAGCCCATTTAATTTTCTCTTACCCTATATATAAACTCATTCAAGCCCGAAATAGATATATGTATAAGGATACTCTATAGTTTGTCTTTTTGGCAAGAACACATATAAAGGATTTTGTATAAAGCACAGAACTTGGTTTTTGTCTGTGTGTTCGAATTCAAACCATTTTGTTCGAGTAACAAAATGTTTTTCCTACTTTTGATGTGGCTAGCCGTCTATTAGAATACAAGTGTGTAGTACATAGAACATAACCTTCAAAATGTTTTTGTTTTTATCTTGACGCATCACCTTTGTTCTCACGAGAGTCCAGAACCGGCAGGATCAGTCAGGGTTCCGTGCATAATGTTAATGACACGTAGTAAAATTGATTTGCGCAGAATCCAAACTCTTCGTGATTTCGTCCGCAACATTTAGCCGGTTTCGGAACGGATATCTCCCGACTAAAAAACAAATTGTATTTTAGTTCCCGCACAGGATTTTCGTTGAAATCGCTCAAGCCCTGTGATAAGAGTGGACACAACCACTAAATTTTCATAAAACAGTAGGGGTCGAGTGATACATCATTTTATATAGGATAGGTCGCTTCTGATATTTACCCCCATAGTTCGCGAGAAAATAGCGTTTAAAATGTAACCAGTATTTAGTTGGAACGTATATATTTATATAATAAATAAAATACAACGTATTTTACCCCGTCTCCGTTGGGTCATTGGTAGGGCGTTTGCTTCACGTGCGAAAGGTTACGCGTTCAAGTCCTAGCTGTGGCAATACTTTTTTTTCGGGTTGAATAAAGTTTGTTACGTTAGTTTATTGGAAATAATGAAAATAATACAATAATAATAATTATTATTATTAAAATTTTAATTATATTATAACTTGTCGGGAAAGTTTTGGGGTGACACAACCGATTGTTTTCCTTAGTATGAAATTGGCATCGGGGTCGCGACGTGTGTATAAGATTTAGATCTGGCTAGGCTAGTGAATTTTACTAATATTATTTTGAATTATGATTTAATAATATTCTCTGTTCGTTTTCTTTATTGATAATGTGCTGAGGAATTTTATATTCTGTTCTTTAATTAACTATCTTTATCTTGACAATACTGTTCACTTATGGAGAATCATTGGCAACATGACTGGTTATTAGGGTCGATTATTCAGGTGTACTTTGTCCATTAGTACGTTTAGCTAGCCATATTTATCTGGTTGATAATATGTCCCAACTTATAAACATATTCATGAATCCCGTTGTGTAAATGAAAAGGAAATTTCTGTTTCATTTCATGTTTATTTAAGATCGAATGTTTTACCTACAAATTCTGTTTCTCATTCTCGATTATATCGTACAATCGAAAATATTGAGTTACCCTAACCTCAACCAATGACATCTGTTGATTGTGATCACATGAAATGTTAAACCGCAATGCAATGGAATTTTATCGTCGATATGTGACAATGGATGAAACGTGGCTCTATTACACACCAGAATCCAAAAGACAGTCAGCTGTGTGGACAGCAATCGACAAACCGAATCCAAAGCGAGCAAAGACGCAACGGTCGGCCGGTAAGATTAAGGCGTGTGTATTTTGGCATGCGAACGGAATAATATTCATCAACTTCCTCCAAAAAGGAACCACCATCAAGAGCGTCTGTTACTGTGCACTTATTAAATGACCTTGTACAATGGAGAAAATTGAACACTGTGCGGTTATAAAGTTTTAGACTAAGGAAGGCAAGTTTATTCAAACCATTATGTCATGGTGTTACGAGGAATCCTTCCCCAGAAAAACAATGGTTTACAAGTGTTATTGGCTTTTAAGCAAGGTAGGGAACCACTTGAAGACGATTCTCGGCTTGGGCGGCCTATTAAAATGACATCTCCGGCAAAAACTCGAGGATTTCTTACAATAACATAAAAAAAATACCACCACCACCCAAGAAGTTTAAAAGTCAGCCGGAAAACTCATGGGAATCATCTTTTGAGAGTCAGAGGAAATCCTATTGATTAATTATAAAGATAAAGTTGTTTTTATAACTAAAGAGTTTTACCCTTAATTATAGAACAATTAAAAGAAGAAATCTGAGAAAACAGAAGAGAAAAAAGGTGCTCCAGTACACATGAGTCGTGTTACGCGCGCTAGGGTAGATCATCCACCATATATTATTATTATTTGTTTTCAAAAATAAACAAATATGGTAGCTACCTTTGTTCATACTCCAGACTTTTGATTGATAAGAAAACGCTAACACGGAGGGGATTTACAGAAATAGATAACTATTTAAAAGGGAGGGACATTATCGATTATTTTATCTACATAATATGTGCTTGATGGAACAATACGTGCTGCTCCATGCTGAAACAACACTGTCTCAATTCATGGATAAGGACAGAATATTATCCCTGGCATCACTCGTCTAAGGAAAATAACATCTCAAAACTTCAGCATGTTTTATACACAGTTGTGAGAAGTGTGTTTGCAGTGCAATAAAGAAAACATTATTTTAGTATCAAGTGATGAAACGACGCATTATTACTTTTCTCACCCTCGTCACTGATGGTATATATGTTCTGCTTTCAACGAGTGAGGTAGCTTAAATGATAAGTAACAGGATGCCAAGTTGTTGAGTGGGGTAAATTAAAAAGACAAATAGAATAATGTTGGAGTGAAATTTTCTAAAAATGAAAGTACCTACATTAATTTATATAATATACAAAGTGTGATATGAATGGTTTAGTGTGTTCGAAATCTAAATGTGAATTAAATGGGGACATTGAATCTCATTTATTGTTTTCTTGTAGACCGGGTGGTCCATTTATCTTGAGCCAGCCTTATATCTTAAAAACGGCACATTTTTCGGAAAAAAAGTTAAAAAAAAAGTTGTTTGCTATTGTGGGGCAAATGCAGTTGTGGTATCCATTTGCGAATTTGACAACCGTTTCAAGGTTATTTCAAGGTCAACTTTGGGTTTTTAAATAGAAATATAGATTTTTTTATTACAGAATTGTATTCTACAGAAAAAAAAATAAATAACTTTTCTTAACAACATTTTTTTATTCCGATTGAAATAATTAATTTTTTACAACATTAATTTGCTATTACACGAAAGAAAAAGGTCTCGACAAAACCCTGAAATTTATTATAATAAATGCTCAAAATGATAACCTCCAACTTCAATGCACTTATAATAATAATAATAATAAATGTCTTTATTCATGGGCGAGTTTCAGTACTGTAATATTCAAGGAATATAACAGTCTGCTCAGCTAATCAAGTCGCTTTATGAAGGATTCCTGACTCTGAATAATATTCTCGCTGGTCACATTTCTGCAAGCATTTCTAATGCGTTCCATCATATTTTCCGGTGTAGCTAGGGTGTTCTGATAGACTACTTCTTTAATACTTCCCCATAAAAAGAAATCGAGGGGCGTTAAATCAGAGGTGACCTAGCAGGCCACACAACGGGGCCACCTCTTCCAATCCATCCATCAGGGTACTCATGATCTAACACTTCACGGGAAATTCTGGCATAATGTGCAGGACAGATATCATGTTGAAACCACATATTTGCCCGTTCCTGGAGTGGGATATCTTCAAGTAGAAGGCGTAAATGCTGCTATAGAAACTGCTGATATTTTTGTCCATCCAATGTTCCTTCAATAAAATATGGACCAATCAACCTATCTCCAAGAATTCCACACCATACATTCACCGTCCAAGGGCGCTGTTGTTGCACTTCTCTTAACCACCGCGGGTTTTCGACACTCCAATAATGCAGGTTGCGGCGATTCACCTGTGCATGGTTTGTAAAACCAGATGCGTCCGAAAACAACACACTAAAGAAAAAGTTTCTGTTTAATCGAATTTGTTCTCGTGCCCAGTGACAAAATCTGACTCGATTCTCAAAATCATCACCATGAAGTTCTTGATGCAAAGCAATGTGATACGGGTGAAATTTATGCCGCTTTAATACCCTAGAATGCTTGATTTAGAAATTCCAGAGTATCGAGAAATTCATCGACAAGAAACATGCGAATTCACAGCAATAGCCGCCAATACTGCGATTTCATTATTTTCCGTATAGTCCGGATTTGACACCTACCTATTGTATTCTTTTTCATTCCAAACATCTATTTAATAAATTGCAGAAAAAGTCATAAATGTCTTCAAAACATATGTTTTGGATATGTTTAAAGCATATTGGAAAAAATTGTATAACAAATGACACATGCAAAAGTGTACTAATTATAACGATGAATATCTTGAAAATAAATGTATTTTGAATATTAGGCATAACATGTAAGAAGCAATTCGTAAATAAATATATTTGTTCAAATTAGACCATTCTGTCTGCGTCAAACATGTTTCGAGAGCACATTTTTTTTTTATAAAATCCTTATTATATAAAACTAACTTTAATTAAACTTATAAAAACATGGCAGTTAGGAAGGAACAAAAAAAAATAGATTGTAAATTGATAAAAATATACCAGTCAAACGTGATGGCCGCACGACACAACACTAGACATGCCCGATTCCCTGGCGGGAGGCTTTGTTAATGAATTGATTGTTACATAATGTAACAAGGCTTTAAGTTTTGTTGGAAATTTATTTCACACTACCATGCTTTCGCCACACGGGTTGTTTCGTTGAGCCACAACTCATCAGTGGTGATCGGCAGGCAGTGTGACTCGTCGTTTCCCCGGGAATATTGCCTGCCCACACTAGATGTCGCCAAAAGTATCTCGTTGTCTTTCAACTCTCTGCTAGTGTAAGCTCTTCGTAAATGTTGAATATTTGGGTCACATTGCCTGCCGGTCACCACTGGATCAACGAAACGTCTGGTGAAAGCATTGTAGTGTGAAACAAATTTCCAACAAAGCTTAAAGACTCGTTGCATTTTGTGGAGCAGACGTCTTTTTATTAATCTAAAAAATAATAATAATAATATTCTTTATTGTCTAACAGGTTGCAAACACAATTAGAAGAAATATAACTAAATAAATAAGCTACTAATAGTAACCCTACAAAACAAAAAAAAAAAAGATAAAACTAGTAAGAGAAATCATAAGTTTAATTTTACACATCTACACAAATAAATTAATGAATATAAAAGAAATGAAAGATTGAACACAAAGACAAAATAATATGAAAAAGGTGCGCGATACTAAATGCTGATGGTGCGTAGATATCTGAGCACATTATAAATAAATGAATAAATTCTTTATAGTCTAATAGGTGAATACATAAAGACACACAGACAGACAGACATCCATCTGGAAATAGTTTTAATCGTCTCAGGGGACTTCAAAATGGTTATATCCGTCTTTATCTCAATTTTTTTAACGCGTTCACAATACGTAAAGTAAATTTAGATGCAATTTACTCTACCAAAATTTGATTGCATCAAAATATTGTTAAACGCAAATTTCCTCATACTAAAAGTTCTCTCATCATTACCAAGTTCTATAATAACGACAATTAAAACGGTTTGAGCGGAACACAATATATTGGCGGCACAAAGTTCCACAGTGGTATTTTAACGTCATTAACAGTCAGGAATTACGCACGAAATTGAAGTAAATAATTGGTGTTCGCTGGTGTACAAGGAATGTGTAAATCTAATCGTATTCGAAGTGAATTGCCGGAATACCACCGCCCCCAAAAACTAACCGCTGCCACACAAACACATACGTTAAAACACTTTGTTGTTATATGGTGGGTGTTTATATGTGTGTAATAAAATCTGCATGTGATTTAACTGTAAAATATGTTTGATCGAGATTTCGCAGCATATATGAAGTTATTTAGCATACGGTTCCCAGAGAAGCGTGTTGTTGAGTTTAAATAAAGTATTTATACCTACAAGGTGTTACGATGAAGAACCGAGGCAGAAAACAATATAATGTATAAGGTGAGCGGAAAAAATTTTCGTTACAAAAATTGTTTTATGCATTGTACGATTTTTGTGTTGTTCAAGAGATAAATGATTAGGATATCGAAAGAAATTTACATTTTTGACATTTCAAAGAAATTCAACATTACAGACATTGTCAAAGATTGGCAATGTTGAAAAGCTGCTGCAATAGTTGTTGATTGTCCTAACTATGTAGTTCAATTTGCTCTAAAATGTTAGAGCGGGGTCAAATTTAGCAATTAGTTCCGAAAGGGCACCAGGTACAAGTTTATACGTTCGGCAACAGTATAGAATATCCAGATGGCCAAACTAAGTTTTGGTTCTGATACAGAATCCCAAACAACTAAATCCTCTCTGAAATATCGCAACGATACTATTGATGGAGTTTTTAAAACTCGTGATCTTATGTTCAAATTATGCCCGTTAGTACGAAATGTTATTTTTTCTACGACTGTCTTTAAATGCCCTTATTATATGTTCAATCATGAGTTGACAATGTAGTACATTGTAATGCTGTTTTTCATTTACCTGTGCACAATAAATAGTTGCTAGGCAACTAGTGGGAAAATTTATTACGCACGGCTAAATTACCTAGTAATAACAAAAGTAGCGTGGGCCATGAAAACTCACGATAGCAACGCCGACAATACAAACACACCAAATTGACAGTTTAACCTATTTATAAATTTCGAAGCTGTCAAAACTATTTAGGTATATAATGAACAGTGATAGTGAATTTACTTTAACACCACCTAATATTATAGAAGCCGCAAATAATGCAACGTTACATTTGGTACCTGAGAAATCTAAAGCAAAATACACTATTGCGTATAATGTAGGTATTCATGGATTGGTGCAAACAAGAGAAAACTAGTTCGTATTCAGGGAATGTTCTGTTTGCTTACTTTGGTAATATATCTAATAAATTTAAATCTTCCACGTTATGTGCACAACACCTTTTATCAAAAGTAAGTTTTGCAATGTCTTTATGTTTAGTAAGTAATTCAAAAATGCTAAAAAAACTTAGGAAGTCAGTGGCAAATTGTTACAATAAATTTAACCACCCAAACCAATATAAAGGGCATTAATGTGGACTTTAATATATTATTTACTTATTAACGAATGTTTTTTTTTTTTTGATGAAATAAATATATCAAATGCTAAGAAAGAAACCTTTCTGGACACTTGGCGAAAGGGCTATACAAAGTTTTTGCTACTATTGGAATTTTGACATTAGTAAGTATATGACATCTAAACCTTCCTGGACACTTGGCGAAAGGGCTATACAAAGCTTTTACTACTATAGCAATTTTGATATAAATATTTATTCCATCGACAGCAAATAAAGAAAATGTAAATAATCTAAATGCATTCTTTAAAAAAACGGACTCTAGTCTCACAAAGATTATTTTGAATAATTGTACCAACGGTACTTTAAATATTACTTATTAACAAATAAGTGGAATACTTCTTTTGTAATTACTGTATTTTTTTTTTAATTTAGAACAATACAGTTGTTCTGAGTAAACTTTGTAGTTTTTTTAATTTATTCAAAAGGATACTATTGAAGCATCCTGTATATTAAAGCAGTCGTAGAAAAATTATAGTGTGAAACTCACATGAAATGCCCATTTCCTACTCGTATGATTTGCAGCACTCGCCTGCGGCTCATGCTGCAAACGATCATACTCGTAGGAAATGTATGTCATTTCATGTTCGTTGCACAATATACTATTTTCGTATAGATAAAGCGGCCTTTTGGTACTTTTTACAGAACAGAACAGGTAAATCGTCGCTTACACCGTATACACTGTATACACATATACCTATATACATCTCAAAAGTTTTGCGCCACCGGTCACCGGGTAATAGTATGTACTGCCAAATACGGTCTAAAGTACATGTATTTTGCTCAAAATTGTTGTACTTTTTCTTGAATATATTTAAATAAATATACAGAAAAAACTGGTGGTGATTGAGAACTTTTATATAATACCTATTGAAATAATATGTGTTCTATTGCGTAGGAACGTGTTTACGTTGAGCTTAGGCACCTACCCCGGCCGCCTTCTATCTATTGTAGATAGGTAGGTATACTATTTGCACGAATTTCGGTTTGTACGTTAGGTATTTTTGTTTACTGTTTTTGTTTTGTTACATTACGTTTGAACTATTTGTTCGTTTGTTGTTTAAATACTAGTGCCATTGATTAAAAAGTGTATGTATTTAATTATTTAATAATAATAATATTTTGACTAGTACAAGTAAAGATTAGTGGTTGTGCTGCACAACTTGTTGCGGTAGCAGTAAGTAGTAATTAGGTAGTAATAATAATGTTTATTCAATACAAATAATTTTGTATTTGATTATGTATTCGATTTCGTAGATTGGGGCATAATTTTAAAAATAAAAAAAACAAGATTTACCTTACGAAACCCGTAATTTAACGTGTTCTTTTTTACCCATCTAAGGCGCTTGACTTTGACAATCTAAAAAAAAATTCACCTGCGGCGCCTTTTTCTTCATATCCATTTTTTACTTAGTCCCACGAGCCGCCACTGATCCTATTGTAGTTCCTATACCCTTACGTATAACTGTGAGTCTTGTACCACTTATCGAAGACATTTAAAAACCCTAGAGACGTTCCATCAACGCTGTCTTAGAAGAATTCTTGGAATTAAATGGCAGGACCTGACATCAGCATTCTGAATGAAGTTGAAACAACTAGCATTTAATTGTTAGCCATTCGCTGCGATGGACCGGCCTCGTAATCCCCATGCCAACGGAACGGCTTCCAAAGAGAATCCTTTATTCACAACTTAAGGTCGGGTCAAGAAATCATGGAGGACAGCAAGACAGGTACAAGGATGTTCTTGAGACCAACATGAAGGAGTGTTGCTTGGATGTAACGAACAACTGAGACCGAGATGGAGTCGTACCATTTACGAGGGCCATCAAGTTTTTGAGGAGTAATATCATAGACATGAGGATGCAAAGCACCTACAACAGCCGGTAAATGATGGTGGTTGGGTTTGTTAGTTTTGTGGCAAAATTTGAGGATCGAGGATCGGTTTGTTTAGCCATATTAGGGTTCATAACACAGTTGGAGTCAATGCTGCTGTTGCTGATAAACATGATACATGAATTTTGAACTCGTTGCATTGCATTCCCATGAAACTTGCTTTATCGAGAAAGCAGTGAGAGTAAACAAGTTTCCGAGTAATATAAGCGTTTTGAATACTTTTTTAAACCTGCTGTCTGAAACGTTAAATTTTACCCAAAATGAAGTTCAAGTTCTTTGCACTATGACTAGTTTGACTCTATCAATTATGATATGAGTTGTTTATCCAATGATCTTATAGAGTCAATAAATTGCAGTAGACTTGGCTATGCGGATGACCTTAAGATTTTTCAGCTGGTCAGTTTGTTACATGACTGGTACATGCTACAGAGCAGTCGGGGCATTCTTTTCTCTTGTTCTGTCAATATCAGACTCTCCTTGAATGTGTCAAAATATAACACTGTTACGTCTACGATATTCACGAACTCGTGCTTCTGCATTTTCATTACGAAATCCGTAGCAAAAATGAATATCTGCGTCTTCATTATTAGAAAAAAAACATTTGTCAGATCACACAGAATAGTAATACTGCTAACAATAATTCGATATAGCTGTTAGTGCCAAGTGCCGTGCCTTACATCTCGTAAAAAGATATACTTAAGTTTCAGTTAAAAAAGTGGATATCCAACTTTTTTTTCAAAACTTTTCACCCCAAGACGTAATTGCAAAGGACGTTTATGAGTTCCATGAGTTGCCTTCTTTGCTCTTCTACATTCCGCCCGCAAACTGACGGAGCTGCTCTCAGTATCGAATAGTAAGTAACGCGTCCGTAAGTAAACCACTTAAAAATCGTAATAGTTTTATGCAAATTTGTTGGAAAATAGCGGCGTTCGTCGGGGCTGCTTTTTTTTTCTCTTGAACACTGTTTTTATTCTTCCTCTCACTCAGGCACCAACATGGTTTAATATTTATTCGCCGTAGAAAACGTATTTTCAGTGAAATATAATTCCTTATGAACTTTGGGTCGTAAAATTGAAACAGCCAAACAGAGTACGTACTTCTCTTAGGTATAGATTTATTACAAGGAACATAAATCTGTGTACATTGTGTATATAAATGAGGTTCCGTTGAAGAAATGCGTCTAATGTAGATGTGGGGGTTTGTAAGCTAGAAAAGAATTTCAGCCATATGGTTTAAATTTAAATTAAAACTAATTTTATGTTCAAAATTTGTTTCTGTTTTTATCGTCGTGCATTGCGAGTAATAAATATTATACGACAATTCCGTAAGAGATGACCCACCGTTTTTAAATTCGTCATATTAACGCGGCATCTGACATGTGGGGCGGGTTCACCCCTATCTATTTAATTAATGATAAGTAGCATAACTATTTAGCGATGTTTATTGCGTTAATTTCACTTTTATTTATGTATTTATTTATTTAACGGCAACGTCATTATTTACATATACAGGGTGTTTCAAAAAGACGCAAGAATATTTAACGGGTGGTTTCTCAGGTCATTTTATTAAAAAAATGTTCTTATAAACATACGTCCGGAAAATCATTGTTTCCGAGATACAAGGTGTAAAAGTTTTTTAGATCAAAATTAGTCCAAAGACAGCAAGAACGGTAGAGCTGGAAGAGGATGTGCTGAACATGGTTCAAGAAACTCTAGTTCGAAAAGTTGCTGAGATTTTGGATGTAAGTAATAATAATAATAATAAGCTTTATTGTTCAACAGAATCTATCCATTTACAGAGCAATACATTAAATAGGAAATAAATTCGACAAATACTAACTACATTACAATTTTACAAATTACAATACAATTTAGCTTCATCTAAAATTCCCCTCAATGGGGTGAAATGTACATCACACGATTCACACATCACATTATAACAATTTAACATAAAATATATAGGAGACCTCAACATTAGATTCGTTCGAGCCCTCGGGCTCGTGCTACAATGCCTACCGGACACACGCGGTATACAAAAATTAATTTGGGACAACAACTCTGTGCAATCTATTTTATTGTTCAGCAGTCCGTGCAGGAAGGTAAGAGCCACAGTCGCCCTACGATATTCTAGGGACTCAATATGGAACCTACATGTCAGATCGGTATACTCAATTCCTCTAGCAGGGTATACGTTATCACATTTATAAGCTAGGTATTTAAGAAATCTTCTCTGTACACGCTTTACAGACGACTTATGACTGACATAATAAGGATTACAAACTAAACTACAATACTCTAACTTGGAACGCACAAACGCAAAGAATACAGCCTTCAAGCATCCAGTATCTGTGAAACCTGCACAATTCCTGGCTATAAAACCATAGGACTTCATTGCATCCGCAACTTTACTCGCTATATGATCAACAAACGTTAATCGACAATCGAAAAAAACTCCAAGATCTCTCATGGAATAAATACGAGATAGTTCACAATCCCCAATAATCGTGGATTATTAATCGTCGAGTACAAGTAACAATTTTACATTTTGAGGTGTTTAGCGGCAAGTAATTTCGGACACACCAGTCCTAAATCGAGTCCAGGTCCGTCTGAAGCCTCACACAGTCCGACAAATTACGGACACTTGTATATATTTTCAGGTCATCAGCCAACAAAAGACTTTTGCAATTTATAACATTTACAATATCATTAACAAATATGAGAAATAATAAGGGGCCAAGATTAGACCCTTGAGGCACACCAGATGTCACTGTAAATTCATGTGAGCTAAAGCTATTACAGCACACAAACTGCTTTCTGTTACACAGATATGATTTCATAAAACAGACAAGGTCCCCAGAGAAACCAAAACCCGACAACTTACTAAGTATCACAGAATGACAGACACGGTCGAATGCTTTAGAAAAATCGGTGTATATTACATCCACCTGACCCTGTCCATCCAGTACCTCAGACGCATACTGAGTAAATGTAGCCAGATTAGTGAGAGTAGATCTATTCCTCACAAAGCCATGCTGGTTAATGGAGATCTGACCCAAGATCAAACTGTTGATACGCTCACAAAGGATGATTTCAAAAAGCTTCGAGAAGTTGCATAAAATTGATATCGGCCTATAATTTGATATTTCTGCACTATCACCACCCTTCAGAACCGGACAGATTCTAGCAGTCTTCCAGAATTCGGGAAAACTCTTAGATTTCAATGATAAATTGAAAATGAGTTGTAGAGGCCTGGCCAAAGTACCTATACAGTCGCGAACAAGAAAGCTTGGTACACTATCAGTGCCAGAAGTCATTTTGTCCTTTAACCTCCTTGCAGCAGTCATTATGTCGTTCTTAGTGACATGAGTTAGAAGGAGATTAAAGTTGCTATGCTCGCCACCCACTATATCATGATCGACATCCAAAGCATAAACTCCCTTAAAAAAATCCGCAAATGTATTGACTATAGCCTGGGAATCCATATAAGAAGTATGCTCGTATCGTATAATGCCTGGAATACCAGTTGCCCGGTTTTTGCAACGAACGTAAGACCAGAACCTGCGACTGTCATTCTTGATAGCCAACTGAGCATCACTAACATAGCGCTCATAAGCAGTTTTAATCTGTCGTTTGATCAGTTACCTTAGTGACCTATATTCCAAGAGATAATGCTGTTCCCAAGACCTTATCAAGTTTCTGAGAAGTTTAGCTTTATGCTTAATGTTTAGTATTATCTCAGATGTATACCAGTTGGGATATTTACGACTGTATATTTTCTTTTCAGGTACATATAATTTGAAATTTGAATACAGTATGGTATAAAAATTGTCAACTGCTAGATTAACATCACTTGAATCACTCACAGATGTCCAATCCACATCTATCAGAGAATTATATAAGCTCACAAAATCAGCACGCCTAAAATTATAAGGTCGCGATTCAGCATTAGTAGGAAAATGTTTTACCCTATCACAGACATTGCGGAAAACAACAGAAAGTGCAGGATGATATGGATCTTCAGGAAGTAGTGGCAAATCATCACGCAACACATCACAAGTCATATCTGAAATAACCAAATCCAATAATCGATCTGAACAATTTAAAATAAATAAAGTAGTAGTACTGTGTGGCGTATTCTTAAGGACAAATTGTTATATCCATACCACATCCAACACGTTCAAGCACTTATTCCTGCTGATTTTCCTCCACATATGGCATTCTGTCAATGGCTTTTGCACAATATTGTTGAAATTCCTCAACTACTGAGCAGCACTCACCAAACAATTTCCAGAAACCGGGCACAACATTTTTTGTGGGTTTCTTCTCTTTCTCAACGTAAAATCAGGCAGTCAACAGAGATTTTCAAAGAACCGATAAATTTAAATTGTTGTTATACTGCCAATAGCCACTTTTATATTTTTTGCAGATTTTTAAGTGTGAAAAAATGGTTGTTACGAAAAAAGCACCAAATCGAACTGGCACCAAGTCAGGTGATTTTGTTTACAGATGAATCGAGTACCCTCTGGTAATGGCTCTAATAGTGTCCTTGCTAATACCCAGCAAAAGTCAGTTCCACAAAGGTTCCTAGAGAGCTAAGTCTTTTTCCCTATCTAAAATCCATTTTTCGCCGCCGTCTGAATTCTCCATGCAATTGTTTGATTTTGAATAATTTCTCGCATGCTTTGACAATTTCTAGACCTGAAGTTCTTACCCCGAACCGAAACCTTATTGAATCGTTTCTAATCTTCTAATCTAATCTAATTAGAAAAATTGTACGCCATGATCGACCGCAGCCTATTTACTCTTAAGAATTTAATGGGTATTTTAAAATCCCATAGCTAACCCCAGCCTAACCTAACCTCTCTGACATGTTGGCTAATTTCTTACAGACACAATGACTTCATTTAAGGACGAACATATCATTGTCCAACATTTTTTCACACTACTTAAAACACCAACAATACTCAGATCTAACCGGTCGAGATCTCAAGGGATTTGAAAAAGAAAATGTTGCTTTGGTTGATTACTGAATCATTCATTCAGTTTTGACAAACTAGGTTAACTAACATAGAATGGAAATGAAGTAAATGATTTGTTTCTTCTATTCGACTTAAACCCAACTTCGTTCAACATGTAAATATTTATTTTAATCATGTATTTTTTCTTGAACCTAAATAAATAAATAAATATTTATGCTTATTTAAGGTTTGTTATTAGACTACTAAAATTTACAAATAAAAATATATTAGGTTCAATCAATTTATCTTATAAAACATATAGTTTTATTCAAATAATACTATGTAAACATTCATGCCCTTTCTTACACTCACTGCACCAAATTCCACATCAATGTCACGGTCAACTGGCCGTTTGTGCTTTCCCCCTTCAGTCCCGTTATCAAGCGTAAAATCGTACACCATATGGATGATTTTATGGGTCCTGGTGATTTACAATTCCATTAATGTGCCGGTATTTACCAGTTTATGTTTATATGCCGCTATACTATAACACTGGAAACACATGTCGAGAGTTGTAAAAATATTTAATAGTTTTATGAGAAGACTACCAGCTGCCGAACTCCGTGAATTTAATCAATTAGGTACCCAAGTAAATTTGACTGTAAAAGGTTATAGGTTATTAGAGTATTTCCTAATCGCACAATTTTATTGACGTTTTTTTTCTCTAATTTTTGAAATAGTAAAAACTAATATTCAGAATCCTGAACAGACACAAAAGGTGCCTGGAAAGGGTTAATCCTTTGTAATACCGGGTTAATCATAAAATGAAGTTGGAACAAATAATTATATGTTACTGGTTTCAGACACCGGCATGTACCCATCTTCAGACACAGCTTAAAATTAAAGAGTACTTACAATCTCTTTTATTACGGTTTTTTCAATTTTAATTTATTTGAAAAATCTGGATAATTTTGAGATTGTATGTACTTAGATAGTCCTCTATGTTTAAGTCTGAGTTGACCGATGTATTTTCTCTGTTTAATATTTTAAACCGTGTCTGAAGATGGGTACATTCTAGGTGCCCGAAACCAGTAACACATAAAAATAAAGAATATGTGAGAAAAATTAGATTTTTATTGGTTCCAACTTCATTATGAATACTTACAACTTAAATATTCATAATAATATGTATTGAAAGAAATGCATATGTTTTTTACTTTTTATTTCTTGAGCAAAAACACGTAAATAGTGTTTGTTTTGTGAAAAGTTGGGGCGCCTGGGGCGTTAAGGGCTTCACCTATTTACGTGTTTTTGTATTTTCGCAACAAATAAAACGAAAAAATATATAAATTTGATTAGATAACTGTATATATTGGGTTGATCAGCAAAATCTTTTTGAATAAAACTATTTTTCGTTATACCAAGCTTTCGATATATTTTTATATCTTCTTCGGGGCTACAAATATAAGAGTAAGCTAAATATAATTATATGTAAGATTTAAAAATATGTTTTTGATTAATATACATTAATATTTGCCTTAGTATACGAGGTAAGTTTTAAAATTTTAAAAATAATAAAAATTCTATATTGCTGAACATAACTAAAAACTTTTTTAGTAACATAGTAAAATAGTGATTAAGATTTAACATTTAAAGTATCTGATTTTTTAAAATGACACTATTATTTTTAGCAATGTAAAACTTACCTAGTATACTAAGGTAAACATATTTTTAAATTTTATATATAATTATAGTTAGCTTACTCTTATATTTGTAGCCCCGAAGAAGATATAAAAATATATCGAAAGCTTGGCATAACGAAAAATATTTTTATTCAAAAAGATTTTGCTGATCAGTCCAAAATATACCGTTATTTATTAACTAGTCAGCAAAGACTACCAATCAACTAAATTTTATTACATACATAATATAAATCACCTTGTATATTGCTTAAGGAAAAAACCAGACTTTCATAATGCCATTTTCCAACTGATTATTTTGAGTAATTTTTTAAATAATTCGCGATTCAATATTACAATAGCCTCAAATTTGGTACCTACATTGCTGAGCATGAAGAACTGAATCTTTTGAAGAAAACTAAACGAAAAACCATTGTCTATTAATAAGAATAAGGGGGAGGGTAGTAAGGGATTATACCTCCAGTTTAGGGAAATTTTCATATAATGTGTTTGACCTAGAAAACGCAAAAATATGATTTTGTCTACTATTGATTACTGATTTGGTTACATCTTAAGATTTAGTGTAAAACTTTTTAAAACATTGTGTGTGTCATTATCAAAAGCATTAAATTACAACTTCGTATGCAAACATTTTTTAGTTCATTATTGGTAACTTCCTTTTTGTATTTTTCTTGAACCTTGTTGCAATTTTTTATTCAGGTAGTTAGTTATAAGGTTCTTTGTCTAATTGAATTCTTTGAAATAATTTCCTTTATTTCATGTCATGTACAACGTTTCGATTCATTCACCTTCTTCAGGTACAATTTTCTTACCAACATCGCATTTCAATTTGGTTATTTAAACATACTATTTACCACACACAGATAATATTTGCCTTTGGATTTGATTTGATTGAAAGACAAATGTGCGACTGAGCCGAAACGTTTTACATGACACAAAATAAAAGAAATTATTTCAAATAATTGAACTGAATATTGGTTCAGTGTATTATTGTGTCAATAAATTTTGATACCTTTTTAATTATTTACTGAGTGAGTTTTTTTAAAAGAAATGGTGTTTATGTTGTGTATGTTTTATATTTATACAGGGTGTGCCAAACTTACGGAGGTTAAGGGAGACATTGCGGTGAACAACTTTGTTATAGAGACCTCTAGTCAAAATCAGCAGTTTTGTTTAATTTTTATTAGGAAATACGACCTAGAATGTAGTTCCAACATGACGGTGCATAGGCACATTTTGCCCATATAGTGTGCAGAATCATCTAAACCAACAATTTCCTGGGCGATGGATTGGAAGCGGAGGGTCTGTTAGGTGGCCACCGCTTAGTCCCGATTTAATCCCATTGGATTTTTTCTTTTAGGGTTACATGAAGTCGTTGGTGTATGAAACTCCTGTAGACACCCACGAAGAATTATTAACAAGTTCCGCAAATCTTTCAACGGATGCGCGACTCCATGCGTCGAAGGATCAAGTTATGTAATGTAATTATATTTGTAATAGGAAATAATATATTGGAGTTTTTACATTGAAGAAGGCAACAACAACTTTCTAAACAAAAATGACTCTAGAGCCAAAACGGTTGATTTTTGACACAACTTTTTAGAACACCCTGTATGTGAATATTCACTAACAACATTACGCTTGCTTAACAAGTTAAACAAAAACAAATTAAGCGAAAACTAAAATTTTGTTGTAAAAATTTCTTCTCTATATTATTTACACAAAGGCATACAAAAGCACACGGTATGCAAAGCAAAAGAGTGATACACATCGTTCCATTTTCCATTTCCCGACTGCAAAACAGTCCCTCATGACAAGTTAAATAGCTAAAAAGACACTGAAAACCCACATGACTGCCAGATCTTAGATAATTTTCAATAGCACAAAGTGAACGGTAGCCTGAAGGACTAGCTAAATAGCCATTTGAAACACGCAAAGGACGTTTTTTCACAGCTCACATGCAATCTTTGAGATGTCTATGGATGATAACTTTAGCGTTGCATTTTTCAAAACAATAAAAGTTAGAGGAAGATAATTTAATCGTAGTATAATTTTAAATATTGAGAGAAAATTGTTGCTGTACCAGGTATGAACTTTTTACCATGCTCCTACTTGGAAATATGTTCCCAATATCTCTGGGGTTGCTTTTGGCCCTGCCCTTGAGGAGTTCCCTCGCTGTTCCTTTACACAAGCCCAGCGCAGGTTCCGTGCCAGTATATGGGGTTTCAGAGGCTTGTCTAGCCAGCCAATCCGCTCTCTCTTTGCCTTCTATTCCCGTGTGCCCCGGGACCCACAGTAGATTAACCCTATTAAATCTATTACAAGTGCAAAAATATTTAAGAGGGAAACCAGAAAAATACAGTTAGAATTCGAACCATATTCACTGGATGACTAGTTTCCATGTAAATTGATTGACGTGTTTCTTTTTATGTTCTTCTTATAATAACATCATAATTGAAATAATTTTTTTTATTATTATTACTAATTGTAAAGGCTGATCAGAAAAATCAAAACTCTCCAATTTAGCCAACAGCAAAAAATGTTCGATACTATCAAGCAAATATGCTCAGAAAGGGGTGTCAAAAATGATAATATAATAATGCCCAAATGCTAAGTTTTGATATGAAAAACTAAACGTTTTCACATTTTTTCAATTTTATTACAACAAGTGTGTACAAAACCAACATGTAATTTCATTCTACAATAATTTGAAACATTATTCTAAAAATACTATATCCACATAACCACCATAATCCCTTCTATTCACTGCCGTTCCAGTTATTATGAGTATGCCATTACCAAAAACGGTAAATCACTACCCCCACGACCCCATTTATTTGGTTTTGCAATATAATTGAAAGGTTTTCATATAGATGGACCTATATAGGATGGATAGGGGTGTTATATATGAGTATGTAGCATTTGTTGCGCTTGACGCTTACCAGCATATCTAATTGAAAATTTCGTGATAAATTTAATACAAAAAATAAAATGCGGCGATAAATCAAAGCAGATGATTGACAAAAACAGTTGCGTTTGTCATATTTGCATTTTGTGCCCAATGGATTTTATTTATTTAATGTTGTTGTTGGCGTTGCCGTTGTGTAGATGCTGGGATTTTAAAACATTTAATCTAATTCTGATTACTGTGTTTGTATGTTACGATTTATTTTACTGATTTATGGAGAAATTGATAAAATTAGATTGGGCTTTGTGTCAAGTTTAATTTAGTGGTAAATCTGAAAAATCATTTATTATCAAACTAAATTGTTTGCAAACCGAAATTAGCCACGCAACATGCATCTAAAATGATTGGGATGTTCATAACTACAGGGTGTCCCAAAATTATCTTAAAATAAATTAAGGGGACATTCTACAAGCGCAAATATTTTTTTTTCTTTTTATTTCTAGGTATAGAAGAAAAAGTTATTCTTTATAAAAACGTCTGCTTGTGTCGAAACTACAATTTCAAATACCAAATTTACGATTACTATACAGGAGATAACAAAAATAATATTTTTAATGATTTTGATTTTTTTGTTTTTTTTTTAATTTTATGAAAATATTTTCAAAACCGTGATTTATTACACCAATTGTGCAAAAAACACTAATAAACTTTTTTCTCAAAGTGGTTGATTTCATAGCTAGTATTAAAATAATAAAATTAAAAGACAAAAACAAGGAAATCCAAATCATTAAAAATGTTATTTTTGATATACCCTGTATAGTAATCTTAAATTTCGTACTCGAAATTGTAGTTTTGACATAAGCAGACGTTTTTATAAAGAATGAATTTTTCTTCTAAATCTACAAATACAAAAGTTTTTGCTTTTCCAAACTCTGTCTGTGGACACATTGGATAGAGTTTGGAAGAAGAAAAACGTTTTAATTTGTAGATTTAGAAGAAAAATTCATTCTTTTTAAAAACGTCTGCTTGTGTCAAAACTACAAATTAAAATACCAAATTTACGATTACTATACAGGGTATATCAAAAATAATATTTTTAATGATTTTGATTTTCTTGTGTTTTTAATTTTATTATTTTAAAAGTAGCTATGAAATTAACCATTTTAAAAAAAAGGTGTATTAGTTGCCTTTGCACAATCGGTGTAATAAATCACGGTTTTGAAAATATTTTCATAAAATTAGAAAAAAACAAAAAAAATCAAAATCATTAAAAATGTTATTTTTGATATACCCTGCATAGTAATCGTAAATTTGGTATTTGAACTTGTAGTTTTGACACAAGGAGACGTTTTTATAAAGAACGACTTTTTCTTCTAAATCTACAAATAAAAAAGTTTTTCTTCTTCCAAACACTATCCAATGTGACCACGGATAGAGTTTGGAAATATGATATCACATGCTTAGGAAAATGTCAGGGATGGGTTAGGCTGGGGGAGGCAGAACAAATTTTATCCTGAATTTTTTTTGTGCGC
This sequence comes from Apoderus coryli, assembly GCA_911728435.2. Taxonomy (NCBI): domain Eukaryota; kingdom Metazoa; phylum Arthropoda; class Insecta; order Coleoptera; family Attelabidae; genus Apoderus; species Apoderus coryli. Next base: position 11,920,785 of record OU452209.1, on the reverse strand, counting down.
TTCTTTTACTCTTTCTAAAAAGAATAATAAATTTAAGACTTTTGTACACAAAAAATGTTCACTTATTTCATAACTCTAGAAGAAGCCGTTTTCAAAATTCCTATGCAACGTCTACAATATTGTTATACGGCTAGGACAATACAAGAAATAGGGTGGAAATACGTATTAAGGGTTGACAGAATAACTTCTCCCTATCCTTCAAAGAGCTGTAAGTGTGCCAAATGGTAAAAAGTCCGGTACCTCATTGGCGTACGTTTTAATGGGGTTTAAATTGCTTTCGTTCAAGAGTAAACTACCTTTAGGACATTATTTATTTCAAATCTGATAAATTTACTTGATTCTTTGTAATCCAAAATACTTAAGTTCTAATTTTGATAAAAATTTATACCACGTCTCGAGAGATTGAATATGTCTGCAATAGAATGGGCTTCATACCACAGAAGCAAACTGTAGTTTAGACCTAACAAAACTGTGGTTCAATAACTTCAGAGTGGACACATCAACAAACTGGCGTAATTTCTAATCATGTAACCCAACATTCGATTCACATTAGACACAACGTTCATTATTTGTGGAACAAAAGGAAATTCGCAGTCAAAGACGACGCCCAGGTCTTTAGCGTCAGTCACGTGAGTCAACGCGATGCACTAACTTCAGATCGTCCGCATAAGCAAAGGTCTCACTAGTGAATATCTTAAACAATGACGGTCCGATATTCATACCTAAGGTTGAAAAAAAAATACAAGTGACTGAAATCCCTCATACTTCACAAACTGCTCACAATGCAAAAGATATGAGCGGAAAAATCTCACCAAAGCTTCCGAAAACTCGAATAACCTTTCCAACGTCCTCCACAACCAATACTGATCTATTCTTCTTCACTTGGTGGAAACCATTAATAGTCAAACAGACAGTCTCAGAAATAACGGAAAGATTCGTAGTACATGACATCCTACTGAAGAAACCATGCTGACTCTCAGAAAATCTAATACTTCTGAATGAAACCTGCGTTAAAATTAGTTAGCGTTTCGCTGTCAGCTTCTTCATAGCAAGTTGCGTTAAACTGAAACTAAAAGTCATTGATCTATACCAAATGAGGGAAAGATATTGGTTGTTTGTCCTTAAAAATAATTACAACTTCGTAAATTACAAATATCATTTCAAAGAATTAACACAAACATCGTTAGATGATTTAAGTATTTATTCAATGACATTTTAATCAAATTTTCCACTTATTTCAAAAGCTTCAAATTTAATGCGTATCCAAACTTCAAAAGAGTAATTTTCTCGTGTAAATCAAGTTATTCCATAGAATTGTACGTAAACGAACAGGCGGACTGAGGGACGATGTGGTAAAATACCAAATCAATAGTTTAACAAATTGAGTTTGTACAATCATGGAATATGTATTAATCTATAGGGTGTTATGAGATGAAATGTGTCAGAACACACAGTTGTTTACATTAATAATATGTCTTTAAATATAGGGTGAGTGATATGGAACTGAAGATACTCCTGCCTTTTTTCTTCTACGATCGGCAAAGGCCTAGTAGATACGTTAAAATATTGACCGTAAGTGTTATTAAGGCAAAACTGCTTTATAATTTCAAAGGCAGTGGATTGAATTCGTCAGCCTCGCTGACCATCCGGACAGTCTTTCCATTTTTCCTTCATTGTCCTTTAGAACATCCTATTTAAAAGACTGGTCAGATAGTGCTTGAATTATATCTTATATAGTAGCATATGGTTAACTTTGCGACTCCTTTTAAGTTAAACAAAATCCTCTGTTTAGGTAAATTCAGCAATTTGCCTTTCAAAAATGTAACACTTGTCCATTCTTTTGATAAATTTCAATCAATTCTAAACTGACCGTCACACACACAAACACAACACTATATATCCAGGGTAAGTCATGAGGAAATGTCGAATTGGGGTAAATATACGTTGTTTTTTGTTTCAAAATAAGCTGGTGTATCGCTATTTTGAAGAACATTTACATACAGATATATATCTGGACACACTCCAATCAAACATTTTCGATACACTTGATGATGTTGCATTAAATGACGTTAGAGAGATTTGCTTTCCACAAGATGGCACTCCTACTCATAACGCTCTTCGAATAATATAGTATTTAAATGCTCACTGCGGAAACTGTTGGATAGGGACACATGGACCTATAAGGTGGCTACCACGATCTCGGGATCTAACACCTACAGATTTTTTTCTTTGGGGAGTGATGGAACCTTTGCAGAAATAAAACCATTATCCGATATTTTTTTCTTTAATCTAAAACTTGTATTTCGTTCCAATGTCAACATAGTTTTGTTTCTAGGATATTAGCTTTTTGTTTCGTGGCCTACTACTGTAGTTTAAAGCAAACCGCGACCATTCAAAATGTTATTTGTTTATATTCAAATATACATGGTGTCCCATTTCAAAAATGGAGTTTAGGTTCGATATCTTTTTTACCTGCCCCATATACTAATTTTGAAATCAACGGATTATTCAACAATCACTTTTTAGAAACTTTTGTGTAAAACATTCCCAATCCCTCTTAACTAAGAAAATGTAGGGTAGCTTTGGAATTGACTCTATTCAGTTTCCCTTAAACGAAAGAAAATTTTGAGATTTTGATTTTACTATATTTTATAGATGCAGAGGCGCTGGCATTATAAAGAAAATTCCCCAAGTGAAAATGCCAATGGTTATCAAATCGAAACACATTAAACTTACATAAATGTCAGACATATGATCGAGCTTAAATTGTTAACAAATCTAGAGCATGTATTTTGAACTAATTGAATACGATCTGTCTCTTAGAATATAGAAGTTTAAGTCAAAGATAAGATTTTTGTAAACGCTATTTATCATGAAATGAAAATCTTAGATCAGTGTCCAAAGTAACTCTGGGAACCTCAGATTCATTAATCTTTATTTTAAAGTTTTCCTTTAAATTATGGCCCTCAAATATTTTGTATAAATCATCTAGCTCTGCATTTACAATTTCATTAGCAATAGGAAATTAATGAAAATTAAATGGAAAATAAATTTGGGTGTCATCAGCATAAGCTTGTATCCTACAATCCACAAAATATTCGAGGGTGCCCTGGAGAACTGCCCTGAAGGAGTTTCCATTAATGACGTTAACATAAATAACCTTAGGTATGTTGACGACATCGTTATAATCGCGGACTCATTGGGGGTCTTCAGATCTGGCGTGACCATGTGGCAACTAATAGTGCAGAGTTTGGATGAGATTTAAACATAAAAAAAACCAAATGGATGGACATTAGTAAAAATCAGGTTGGAGGAGGTATTATACACGTACCGAACCAACAAATCGAGCGCACTTAGTCATATAAATATCTTGGATGCCAGGTCAACGAAACCTGGGATGCTATGCAGGAGGTCCGTGCCCGAATTGAACAAGCCAGAGGATCATTTGTAAAAATGAGGTCCGTGTTCTGATGCCGAAGTGTGTCGCTCTCCGTTCGCACTCGAGTGCTACGTTGTTACGTCTTCAGTATTCATTATGGAATTGAGGCGTGAACTGTAACAGATGCCATGTAAAAAGCTGGAAGCTTTCGAAAAGTGGACGTATCATCGGATGTTGACAATATCCTGGATGGACAGAGTGCGCAATGTGGAAGTGCTTGCGAGAATGTCAAAGGATCTCGAAGTCATGCGTATCGTACCTGAAGGATTTGCGACAATGGCGCTTTAGAAAAGTGGTCGACAAAGTACAGATAGCGCTAATGATAGCCAACGTTCGAAAAAGAAATAAAAGCCAATATAAATATCGTTTTCGGAATTAGTCATCATAGTGGTACTGAAATCGAAACAAGTGTTTTTCAAATAAAAAATGGCCCTTTCCATTTGTCGCTAATATTATTAAAAAACATTAATACCCTTTACAATTCGCCTAGCATATATTCGTAGAAAAAGGTTAGTACCTAATCCAATTTATTTAAATCCTAGGAAAATAACTTAACCTGAAAAAAGCCTGTTCGTTAAATAAGGTTCTATGCTGTAACAAACTTTATTGTTAATTTTATTGCATTTTCCTTCATTCGCAGTTTTATTGAAAAACTTACCTTCCCTAGCGCGTTCTGAAATTTGATTTGGTTTCTTGTTTGTACGGCAAGATACAACAAAGCCCGAGTTGACTATGTAATGTTGTTTTACCTGCAACAAAAAGAAATACTTCATAAAATACAGCAAAACATGAAAAATGTACAACTAGAAATAGGTCTAGACGTCACATAGAAGTCATAAGAGTTTGAGTTTTATTAGTGAGTTATACAAAACCTGTGAAAGCAAATTAGAACGGAACTTATTAATGTTTCTACTTATGAATTTTAAATTAATTGCCAATTCAATATTTCAAAATAATCAGACCATTTCCGAATTAGAGATGATGGATAGCATAGATATATGCATGAGGAGAAGATCAAAAAAATAAAATAAAAATTCCAATTAAATTCGAATTTGTCATTTCTCGCATGACAGCGGAACTTTCCGATTTTGAGCCATATGACCAATCTGACTTTCCGAAGCTGATATGACAATAGACGACTATTCGGATGATTATAATATGCCTTTACTACAAATACATCAGCAAATAGGTAGAGGTGCCTCCAAGTTAGTTTCAGCAACAAGTGATGGCTTAATAGTGTAACAAAATAAAGACACACGGGCAATAGAATTTACTTTTGTCCTACCCTGTATATATATTTGGATAATTTTAGATATTTTCTCTTCTATTTTTATAGTTTTATATAGTGATGCACGGTCCGAATATTACCATCAGAAATTCCAGTTATATTACGTAATATTACCTCTACCATCCGGTAACGTTACATTGTTACTGTAATATTTCCGAAAAATTTCGTTAATTTTCGGGGTAATATTCCCGGTAATATTCGCTTCAATATTACGTTAAAGTTGGTACCTAACGGTCTTACTGCGATCGCTATAATATGTGAAGCTCGTTTACATACGAACTAATCGGAAATTCTTACACAATAACCGTGCCGAAATGAAAAATGTTGCATTAATGACCCCATCAACAGTTACAAATACTTTTAATGAAACTGAATCTGATTTATCCGAGGATTTGTCTGCGGATGAGGGTTTAGCAAATAATGACAAAATATTTATTTTTACCGACTGAACACTATTTTTATCATATCTATCTAAGAATTGTGTGATTAAGTTTTAAGGATTTTTTTCAGTTTGTGATATGTTGTGCTAAAAACACAAGTTATCTTTTTTAATTATTAATCAAGGGTTAATATTTATTTATAAATTTTGTTTTCATATAAGCTTTATGTTTACTACTGCACATCAAAATAATATATTATGTTGTTATTTCTAATAAACATAACCTGCATACTTAACTTATTTTTTTTGTTATAAAATTTGTATTAGGCATAAAACTATATAGTTTCAGATTTCAGTTTATTTTGTGTTTTATTGACCTTTTAGAGCCATATAATTGAGGCAATTATTGTTTAATTTGTTAAAGCTTTTTTGCATATTGTAAAACCAGCTTTTTCTAAGTTGTTCAGCAATATTACCTAATATTACCTAAAATTACGTAATATTACGTAATATTTCCAATGTTCTTACCAAAAAATAAATTACCGGTAATTTTGCATCACTAGTTTTATACCTAACATGTCTGGAAGTATAATATTTTCGTAAATATTATAAAACATCTGTAAGTAATAAAAATATTATCTTGGGCTTTTAACAAATATTCCTAAAAAAATTGTTACCCAAAAGAACGACCTTTTTCTAATCGAGAATATTGAGTTTGTTTATGAGTTAGTACAAATATAAAAGCTTATATTAGAAAAGATAACCAGATGTTTCAGTTATAGGATGGTCAAAACATTTAACATTTTCGAAACACCTTCATGTAAATTAAATGTCGGACTTTTATTATTATATACAGAAGCTAGTAGTTGGAGGATGTCACAGTTTCCCATATCAAATAATATATATAAAGGGCGAATAAAAAACAGAAGGGTTTTTTGTCCAGTCGCTGATTCGGGAGATTAAGAAGTCATTATAAAATCGTATTGTTTCTTGCTTTACAAATGGTAGTGACTGGTTAATCTTCTGAACGAACTCCAACATAAGATACCTAAGTATCAACAACCGTTATTACAGCCGACATAAAAATGAATCTTATTTCTGAATCTCTCACCCTGTAGATGTATCTTTATTGGGGTATATTGTAAAAATGCCCTTTTTTCTGATTGGCTATTTTGATTCTGTAGTACCTACTTGTCATTTTTATGACGCAATTTTGGAAAGGCGATAGGACTTTCAAATTAGATTCGTTTTAGCCTTGGTCGAGTCTAGATGTGATTTTTAATTGAATAAATTTAAATTAAATATTTTAATTTGTTTTTGGTAGATTTTTCAGTTAAGAATTGTTTTCTAGTTTTTTTGTTTTAAAGTATACCTGTATAAAGACTAAGTCCATTTCTTTCTCATTCTGAAATAGTGATTTTTTCTAAAGTTAAAGTTCCCTAAGTTTTTTGTTTATTCTTTTATTTGAGGGCCTTTTTGTTTCCAATCAGTTTTTATAAAGATTAAGTTGTTTCTTTTAGTAATTGAAATAAATTCAGTTTTCAATTGTGATTAAAGTTTCGTATAGGAATTAATATAATTATTCGTAATAATATTAATTTTCCTATTTTTAAGTTGTACATTAATGGCTAAGATGTTCTTCTAAATTTTCATTATCGTTTAATTGTTTTATTCTTCTTTTTTAAATTTATACATATTTATTTCTTTGTTGTTATTAATTTTCCTTATTAGTTTTAATTATTAAATTAGTTGTTTTGAGCCCAAACTTTTGCGTTTTATTTCTAATAAAGTTTTCGTTATGTTGTTGACAAAAGGGTAATTTAATTATTGTTTTTTTTTTTAATCAAATGGTGCGTGACCGGCAGTGATCCAGAATTATAAAAGGTGAAGGTGAGGTGAATTTTACATTACTTTAATACAGATTAACAAAGTTGATATCCTTTGTTTGTTCTTCTTGAAACCGCTCGTAAAGCTTGAATCGAACCCGTATCAATTTGAATAGCATATTGGGATTCATTTGGATTAAGCTATAAAATTAGTAATCTTTCTGAATGTAAATAATACCCGCTAATTCAATATAGTTACAATAGAGACTCCTTCGAATGTACCATACCTGGATGATTTTACCAAAAGTTCTGTATTTGTATCGTCATCCAGGTATTAAGTATACATTTGGAAGTGCAGCTTCGCGTCCAATATTTTCCTACTTCATCCCCGTCTTTTGCCAAAAGCAGCCCTTTCATTCACCTTTGAACCAATCGGTCTTCATTAAGAAGAGATTTAGGAGTAATATAATACAAGAGGTTTTATGTGAGAAAATAAACCTTTTACCCATTTTATAAATAACGGAAATAATACAAATTTTTACACGCCGTGTGTGATATATAGCGGCAACTTCTGGGCATGAATTAACAACCAACAACCAAAATATTAACTTGTTGTGAACTGAGAGTCCTAATTTACTTTTATTTGGACCATGTCTTGCACCATATTTATAAGACCAATAATTTTTAATCTCGAAGACCGACAAACAAAAAAGTTGCTACAATAAAAGGGCAATTCCAAAAATTATAATACGATGTGTTTCATTTGAAAACCTAAAGTTGCTAAAAAATTTTGACAGAAGCGGCAATGTCGCCAAATCTTTAGAAAAATCCTGCGTTCTGTTTCGCTGATCGACCGTAAATCACTTTGCATAAGATAAACCGCTCAAATCATTTGTTATGTTTAAAAATTAAATTATACTAATGTATATTAGAGCGACATGGCTTTCACTAAATATTCCTCTCAGAGTTTTTGATCTCTTTGTCTTCTTCCTTTGATTTAGATTAGAAAAAAGACGTAGGCGGCTGGCTTCTCTCTAAAAGAATAAATCTCGGTAACTTTGTATTATTCTTCCTTTAAATTTCTCCTCTTTCATTCGTTCCCGTCAAGTCACTCGTCTGTGGCATAAAATTTATTTCAAATGGTTAAATATTCAACTATTTCTAGAAGTTTAACGTAAGAAAGGAATTGAACCGCAAATTAACATTTGTAAGCAAATAAGGGTTTAATTTATTCATTTTACTATGCGGATACGGAGCATTTTACTTGAACATGAACTAGGAATTTAGATATTGTCAGAAAATACATAGTTTCAAGTTTGAGATAATGAGATGCATATAATTTTCTGCATACCTTGTCACTCTGCACCATTTTAATTTTTATATGAATAATAGTCAACGAATGTGGATGAAGAAATTTGTGTACATTACATAAAAATATATAATTTCCCCATATCCAACCAGCCGTTAGCATGTAGTTTAATTTTCGTCTAGTTCCTCTAGAAATGGTTGTTTGCTATCAAAAGTGTCCCGTTTGGACCACCGTGTCAATGTCACCTGTTTATAAAGGGACAAAGATTTTCAATGCAGTGTCGTGGGCCTGTTTCCTTAGTGTGAAGTGTTTTGTTGCATTTTAAATAATTATTTTATTTCAAAATTTTATATCTTTAAATACATATATAAATTTTTTAATGGTTCTGTTATTGGACTTAATCTGTGTATAAGTAATAAAACAAATTAAATGCCCATCCAATACCTCACGCTATTTGTTTATGGCTGCTGTTAACTGTTCCAAAGTATTTAGATATTTAAACTATCCATACCTAGATGTCATTCACATGAAGCTATAATCGACCGATTAATTATTAATTAATTGGCAAAAAGGCTTTCATTAATTCTGTAATCGAAAACATGATTTATAAATAGAAATTAAAAGCTATTATACCTAATTAAAATTATGTATTTATTTAAAATTTAAACTTATTCACGAAGTGATGATGTGTTTATTATTATTATACATAATAATACGAGTAGCAATATAAAACAACTGAACATTCTTGTTCCAGACTTCAATACAGACACCCGAAAAATCATTTAATAGTGGGAGACTTTAACGTAAACCTACTCAGCAATAGTGATGTTTCTAGAAATTATGTGAATATGTTAACGTTGAATGATTTTAGGGTTATTAATACCATCGATGAGTTGAACGCTACTAGAGTTACAGATTATAGTTATAGATCATGTGATAACGGATCAACATTCGAGATTGAATTGTGTAGTAAAAATTGAGAATAATTCCCTTTCTGACCATAAACTACTGTCAATTACTATTAAGAATAACTGTAGGATAGTCAAGTCAAAAATAAATCATGTATCTAAAACAATTGATTATGCAAAATTCCATTCTTTATTTAGACAACAAACGGAAAATACAAATGTTGAATCATTTCAAGCATTAATAGAGTTGATAAAAAATTGCAAAACACAATCTGAGCGTACAAAGGTTATTAGAATTCATGAAAATAACTTTTGGATGAATAATGAACTACTTGAGTTGATGAAACAGCGGGATTTGTTATATGACAAAAAATTAAAATATCCTAATAATCTACGAGCAGCTACTGATTATAATAAAACTAAAAACAGGGTTAACAACAAGATCAAAACCTTAAAAAATCGTTATTTTCAAAACAAGTGGGCACAGGCTGGTACTAATTTGAGAAAACAATGGAGTTTTGTAAGTCAATTTATAAAAAATAAACCATCTGAGGCATGTGCAATTTGTTCTTTAAATATTAATAATGTAAGTGTAGAGGATACAAATGAGATAGTTAACCATTTAAATAAATATTTTGCAGAAGTAGGTGAAAGTATTGTTAAAGATGTAGAATCCGAACTAAATTTAATACAAAATTTTGTTAAAAGTGAGGAGTTTTATTTGGATAGAAGTATGTACTTATATCTTACAGACGAAAAAGAAATTGATGAAGTTATACTTGAACTAAAAACTAGCTCAGCGCCAGGTCATGATCAAATTTCGGTATTAGATATAAACAATTTAAAAAACGACTTAAAACCTATTTTGAAAAAATTAATTAATAATGTTTTAACGAATGGAACTTTCCCACAGGAACTAAAAATCAACAGAATTACACCAATATGTAAAAGTGGAAAAAAAGACTGTTTAAATAATTATAGACCAATATCAGTTAATAATAATAATAATAATAAACGGACTTTATTTTCAACTCGGCGAAGATCAGCAAAGGCTGTTTGCTTAACCGAGCATATATACACGAATTAAATACAATAGGTACTTACACTACACTATCTAAATAAACAAATTTGAGTTCTCACAAAGAAAAAAAAAATATATATTAAAAGAAAACCAAAAAGAAAACGAAATATCATGACAACAATATATCATTAGCAATAATTTTCAATAATTTTCAACAACAATAATCAAACAAACATTCATGTAACACATAAATGCAAAAACAGGTAGGGTGAGACAGAGCATCAGCCATTGTTCAAAAGGTACTCCCTATAATTATTTTTAAAGCTATAGGTTGACAGCAATTTCATTTCTGCAGGTATTTTATTATACAAATGAGAAGCAACATAGGAGAACGAACGTTCAAATAAAGCAGATCTATGTTTTGGTATGCTGAGGAGGTGGCGGTATCGCGTATCTCTATCATGCACAATATGTCTGTGACATAGTTTCTCTCTCAGGTATGACGGAGCCCCAGATTTCATAATTTTATGAATCAAACATGCCATATGTAACTATCTACGCTTTTTCATAGTCAACCATTTTAACTCCGTAAGTCGTTCGCTAATGTGATCTCTCAGGCTCAGGCCAAAAATAAAACGTACACAAGAGTTCTGAATTTTCTGAATTTTATATTGATATTGTACATCCAAACAGGGACCGTAAACCACATCGCAATAATTACAATGGCTCAAGACCAGGCTTTCGCATAATTTTTGTTTCATATGTCTACTTAAAACATACCTACTTCTATATAAATTTCGCAAAGACATATAGGCTCTCTGGACAATTTTACTAAGTTGTAAGTGTTTTGTCAAAAATTTTAGAAAAAATAATAAAAAAACGGATGTTAGCATTTATAGAAAAATATATTGAGGTGGACGTGTTCCAGTACGGGTTTGTAAAAAATAGTAGTACACTGAGTGCTATGGTAGATCTTGTAAATCATATATCCGCGGCATTAGATAATAAACATATAGCGGTAGCCGTGTTCGTGGATCTGAGGAAGGCATTTGACGTTGTTGATTTTGGCATACTGCTGCACAAGCTTCAAACAATGGGTTTTAGAGGTCACATTTATGATTTAATCAAAACCTATCTTTGCGGCAGGGAGCAATATGTGAAACATGGTGGCGAGTGCAGTAGTAGTTTAACAAATACATATGGCGTACCTCAGGGATCCGTTCTCGGTCCCCTGCTTTACTCCCTCTATGTTCTTAATTTAAAAAAAGCAAATCTCAGAGCTCGGTATTTCACATTTGCTGATGACACGGTACTGGTGTATGATGCTTCGAACGAGCGAGAGCTCATACAGGAAGTCAATGCTGATCTCCGGGTCTACGTGCAATGGCTACTCTCTAACAAGATCAAAATTAATATAGAGAAAACTAAGTATATGCTCTTGAAACAAAAAAACAAAGTTGTCAATACTATAAACATAAAAATTAGTGATTTAAATATACAAAAAGTTTCCGTAATAAAATATTTGGGCTTGTACCTGGATGAGAGCTTGAATTGGTCTCAACATGCAAATAATATTTCTCGAGGGGTTCTGTCGATGATCCCAACAATATTCAGATGTAGAAATTATTTAACAAATAAAAGTAAGGATAACATTTATTTATAATGCCTACTTTTTGAGCCACTTCAGATACCTATTTCCGATGTGGGGTATGTGTGGTAATACTGTTTTTAATGCAATGCAAACGTTACAAAACAAGATTTTAAAAATACTCTATAGTTACGACAGACTAACACATACAACAGCTCTATACGGGGGGTTGGGTGTCTGGAAACTCAATAGATTACTAGAGTTAGAACAGTGCAAATTAATCTATAAAGTAACTCACAAAGAAAGAAAGAAAATGTAACACACACATTCGATTTTCTCATGAGGTGCATGGATATGAAACAAGATCACAGAATAATATATATCAGATATATACGAGATCGAATATAGGCTTAAATAACCCAATTGTAAATGCTGCAAAAGTATATAACAGACTACCTGATGTGATCAAAAATAGAAATAATTATAACTTGTTTGTTAAGAGTTTGAAGATTCATCTTGTTTAACATAATTATTATTATTAATTAACATAAGGTAATACCTACAGTATAGGCTGTTTGTGACACTTATTACTTATCATAGGTTAAAATCTAGTCCGCTATTTATATGTATTACTCTCGAGGCCAGAGCTTTTAGGCACTTATTGGAGAGTTTTGTTTGCTATGTTTGTAAATTTAATTGTTAATTTGTTGATAAATAAATAAATTGATTTTCAAAAAAAAAAATACATTATTTCTGCATGTAATCTAAATTTAACAAAATTTATACAGAATGCAATTAACTTTTCTATAAAATGTCTAACCAAGGATGATGAAACTTGTAGCTTAGAACCATGAACGGTTTTTTAGTTACTTATAGAGTAATTCATGAAACTCATTTCTTGGAAATTACACTTTTATTTCATATAGAATATGATATACAAACTCCACTCCAATATTATTAAAATGTTCAAAAGTAGTTGATTAACTAGTATTTAAAATATTTCAATTCAACGTATTGTGACCATATTTTGTGACAAACAACATTCTCAATACCGCAATAGTGCGGAAATGTATTGAAAAACGCACGTAATATATGTCATTTTGACATTGAAAATAGTGCCAAATCGTACCTATTACATGACACTTCATACACTTTGTTGTATGCTGTAGGCTCGTGGAAAGATTTCTGTCGGGTTTCATATAACCAATAAGGGTAGCCAATTCCATAGAGCCTGGTCCCAGCTATGCCCACAAGGAAGCCACACGACAACTTAGTAAGTGATTTCTTTTGTGTTGACGTTTTTAATAATAGATATGTTATCTTTTCGAGAACATCCGCAATGTTTCTCGTATAAATTACTTTACTCTAATTAGTACTGTTAATTTCAGGGCTTATGCTTTTCTTACCTTTTCCATTTTACGACTTTTTCCGTTTTACGAGTTTTCCGTTGCGGAATATATATTTAACTTTAATGGTACCCTGTTGATCTGTTCCGTGTGAGATCTGCTCAGCTTGTGACCAAGTGCGGAGGGTCAGATGTTTTGAACGAAGAACCCGTTCCTGGAAGGCTTGAGTGAGAGTATTTTTTTTACCTAAACGTTTACCGTCATAGGTGGTTCATAATTAAAATAATATTTACAATATTTTTAATTGGTCAGACGACTATTTTCTTGTCATTCTCATAAGATTTTTCTTTCTTTTGAATGTTTAACTCTCAACAATTTTCTTTTTTTTTTGTGTTAACTAATTTAAACAATTATGCTTGAATATCAAAAGAAAGATAATTTATTTATTTAAAACAGGGATGGTAGATGTAAGCTAACCGAGATCTCGAGAGGCGAAGTTTATGGTTAAAAGTAAAGTTAAAAGTAAGTACCTATTTTGTAAATTTATTACTGTTGTTTTGATATTGCTGTTATCGTCTAATTACACTACCTATTTTGTTTGTCGTTCCAATGTATTCAAATCTAGGAACAACATTTAAATAAATCTATAGATATAAATTTTGATTAGATATTTTTTTTTTCTGATAAAATATTCTTTCTTTCTCATTTTATTTTCTCCTCTCACATTGATAGTAATAATAATAATCGAGTGATTTAGTATTTTGTACAGGGCAGTATTTTAAAATATATAAGATAATATATACGAACGTAGGTTTCTGATTTTAACCGCCCTAAATCAGTGGCGCACCCACTACCTCAGCTGGGTAGTTAGCAAATCACTTCATAAAGGCTGCCTACTGATTGTTACAACTTTGGAAAAGTATCTTCAGCTTTCACTACTTGGCCATAACTACGTTTACCATTTTCTTTTAACATCAATACGCTTACTTTTTGTTGCGAATATATATATTAAACCATTCAATTTAATTTGCTAACAACAGAGGCATGGGAACGGATAGCCCCGGTAGAATCGTTAAATTTATATATTATTTTACATTGACTTTGGATACACTATAGAAGCAATTAAACGCAATTAAAAGTAAACAAATGGGATCGTTTTTGACATCGAAAACATTTAATGTGCCACAGACAACGTTAAGCTATAAAAATTATTGTGGATCCAATAAGGGTTACATGTTCTAACTTTTAATGCCCAGTTGGAAAATGAATTGATGTGCCTTGTAAAAGAAATAGAAATGCGTTTCTTTTTTGGGCTGACAACGTTAGATATTCCGAGCGTTGCTTATGAAATTTGAGATGTAAAATAGATCCCAAATAGGGTTTCAAAGGAAAAGAAAATGGCAGGTTGAGATTGGCTGAAGAGATTCCGTAAACGAAATCCTCCTATTTCGCTTCGTACATCTAAGGCAACCGCAGCTGCAAAAGCCCGTACATTATACAAAGTTCAGATAAATGCTGTAAACTGATTTTCTAAGACTGGCACATATCCACTAACTAAGCACATCTTTCAAGAATGCAGGTTACTGATCAACAAGAAAATTTAATACCAACAGAAATAAAAGAATTTGATAACCCGCAGCCGTCAATGTCTCGAGAAATAAAACATGGTTGTCCAAATGTTAAGGTCGATGATTGTCAGCCTTCAGGGTCTCTATCAAATGATATGAGTTCGCAAATTCCAAATATATTCACAGAGTATAATATTTACCCGCTGCCTGTTTCGTCTGTGGTTAGAATAAATTTCAAACCAAGAAACAACACACCTGAAAATTAATTTCCACAGCAGTTGTCGAAAAACAAGCTGCAATATTGCGAAAATCTGTTAGAGCATCAAAATGGAAATTCTTGAAGAAATAGGAGGCGTTCCAGTAGAAAATTATGACGAACATGATAAAGTTCATTTTGTAATTATTTTGTTTGTATGTCATCTCAGGCACAATTCCCCTACACCATGTATACTAAGAAGCTGGAAAACAAAATTTCGCATTGTGTTCGTACAGTCAAAGTTTACTATCCAAACAAACCGATGAAAAGTTTACTTTTGGTGTGTTCGAATGCGTACATACCCGTATGCATGAAAGTCTGACGCTCCCTCATCTGAAAGTGGTAGCTCGACCAGAGAACGTTTTATATGGAAATACTGCACTATACGCTTCGTTAAAGTGGTAAAATAACACTAGCTACTATCGAACTAACATCAGTACCGTACTGAATTAATTTAACGAAAGAATAACACCATTTGCATATTAGGCCTCCATGAATACTAAATCCAACATTGAATTTCAATTTTATGAATGGGATGAGGTGTGTAATCAAAAATATATATAGAAAATGCTGAAAATTATGTCATCATGTTCGAAAAAGCCTCTCAAGAATTTAGCCAAATATTTAGGGATATACAGGTTGTTCCAAAATGGTTGTGCCAAACTTAACCCGGGAGGACTCTTGCCTAGTGCGGTTGGTCCATAATGGCACTGACTGCCTTTATCCACGTTAACTCAAAAACCACTTAACATACATATTACAAAAATATTACACGATATGTCTAGGTGCTGATTACTTTTCAGGAAACATTGAACGTAGGGTTTTAAAAAAGGTTCAAAATAAAAAAAATCATACTTCTTATAATTATCCGAAATATTCAATAATTTTTCATTGGATTAATAGAGTATATCTTAAAATATTAACCATAAAAAATTAGATCCCATTGGGGTTCGAAAAGAATGTTGAAAGGGGTTAAAATGTTAAAAACAAACATAGCATAAATATTGACTAGTTATTTACAGTGGCGATTGGTAATGAAACAGAACGTAGGTCTTAGTACATATTACGATGCTCTTCGACAGAACATTTTTGTGCCTCTATTGTTTTCTTTGCTATCGCGTGCGAAAAACAGAGACAGCAATAATGCATCGCTACCCTATATACTAGTAACAGTAGAAATTAAACGCATTTGTGACGTCATATCAGGGGTGTAGCCCTACCCATCAGTCTAGACGAATAAAATTTGTGCGTGTGGTGTTGTTTTTGTTTTCGCGATCGCGATTTTTGAGTATTATAAAGTGAATGTTTTAATTTTGAACAATTACAAAAGTAATGGCAATATATGAATGTAAATAATGTTAAATTAACATTTGAGGATCGAATTACTATAAAAAAAGGTTTGATGGACACCTAACTGTTGCAAATTTATTTTAAACTGAAAAATTTGGTGGATATCGAACCATCTTTCCAAATGAAGATATTAAAACAGTGTGTAAGTTATTTCCTAACGTAAATTACTTAAAATTAAAAAATGAACTCTCGATAATATATGCACGGGACGATTTTCTGAAACACGAGAACCCTAGTCAAAAATAAGCCGTTTTGGCTCCAGAGTTATTTTGGCTTTAAATGTTATTTTATTTGTTATCAGGAAAAATTTGAAAAAATACATTTTTTGTTAAAAAAATAATTGAAAATATTGACAAATCTATTGAAGAAATAATTTTAAAGCGTAGATTCAGAAAAAGGAAACCGTCGATAACGAAAGGTATCATTATATCGCTGGAAATTCGCAATAGGTTTCATCCGAAATTAGTTATCGAAACAGTATCACAAAATTAATTAAAAAATGCTAAAAATGAATTCTAACGGGTGAACAACGCTTGCAGATTATTGAATTTTATTATCAAAATTCATGCTCGGTTAAGAAAGTGCATCGTGAACCTCTTCCATTTTATGGTCAGCTTGGGAACCTTCTGAGGCGGCTACTGGACTTAATAATTTTGATCTTGTTAGAGCCATACAAGCTCCCTATTTCTAGCAATAAGGCTACCAAATTTCAAAGAAATCGGTAAGGAGTTATTTGACTAAATTAAAAAAACCGTTATTTACAAAAAAAACATTAACACCTTGTATCATGGAAACAATGCATGGAGCAATGGAACTTTTTTCATAAAATGACATGATAAATCACCGTCTTAAATATTGCCACGTGTTTTTAAAACACAGGAAATAACTCCGCAAATATTCCAAAGAGTTGAAGTCACCGTAACTAACATGCTGAAGACGATTGCTTAAGTTCGTGATAAATCTACCGAAAATACAAGAGCGTGGAACTCTCGCAAAATATTGTGTGGCTTGCCCGGTCAAAGGCTTTAAAAATCTGTCTATATTACGTGGATTTAGCCTTAGTCATCGAATACCATTGAAATATATTGTGTACATTTAATATGGTGTATCATCCCGAGTAATGTGAATATCCCTGTAAATGAACGCTCACATTTAATTTTTGTTTATCTTGTACGAATTGCGATCGTCAACTTCATTTGCAGCGAGATTAATTTTTTCTGTACACGGAAATAAAATTGAATTTTCTGAACAGAAATACAAATCATTCATTGAGTTAAAATTGAGTTCTGGTTGTAAATAATTTTTAATTAATATTGAAACGACGACCTTCACCGATATATTACATGTTATATTATGTATATAATAGTGTTTTTCATTGCATTCAATTTAAATTAAAAAATCTCTACAACTTCTATGGAAATGTTTTCATTACTTTAATTTAATTTATGCCAGTAATTAGCGCTTATAAATGCAACACAATATCTGTTACAAAAATCGTTTCAACTTATTGCATTCATGCTAAACAGCATTAGAACACGCAATTTTAATAAACCAGCATATTAACTTTAAAAATTTATTACAAGGAAATTAGAAAAAAGCTATTTGCACTTTTTTTTTTATTTTAAATACTTCAGGTAAATCACTAAATCATATTCAATTTGCTGGTCCGGCGAATTAAAATGATATTTTTGAAATTTTCATTAGATTTCGTCAAGATTAATTTGTAGTCGTTTCTGATATAATAGACCAGGGTCGATAATTTTAAAAATGGTAAAAAGTGAAAAAAAATTATGGTAGGATGATACCCATTGGAAAAGGTAGAGAATATAACAAAAATAAAAGGAAATATGAACTACGGGCGATCTAAGGTCGGGAAGGGGTGAGTTTTTAAGGGTAAAAAACGGTTAATCTCGATTTCCGGTAAAACTGCAAGTCCTATGACAAAAAGTTAAATGGCAAAGTTGTAGGTAATAAAAAGATCTACAACTTTTGTATCGACACTTTTTTCACATAACCTAAAAAATTTATGTGAAAAATTCGAATAACCGAGTTTTTGGTTTTTTATTTTTATCTTTTGCAATAAAAGTTATTTTTTCACGAAATTTCGTGAAAACTTACCTTTGTATGTCCCAAACATACAGTAATTTTTTTGATTTTTCAATTATTACAATTTTTATATGCCATGGTGTCAAATACACATTATATTAAATTCAATGATTCTTCTCGTTAACCCAACAACATATTTACTCGGTTGGACAGATCTGGCAGTCTGGCAACACTCATTTAATTATTGCCCTGATTGCACATGTGTGGTTCGTTTTTCGGTATTTCCCATTTTTGTATTGATAAAGCTAGCTAGCAGTAGCTGCCAGTTGTTGTTGTTAAGTATATTGTTATGGACAATATTATAGAATTGCTTAAAGGTAAGTACTAAGACTGACTACAAGTAGATTAAGTGATTTATGGTTAATGCTTGCATTTCTTAATACATAATACAGTAGGTAACTTTGTGTAAAAATTTGACTCCATTTAACACGTTAATTTTGTTATTATACCTACATAGGTAAAATTATGGTATAACTAAACCAAATTGTTTTTTTACCAATTTTGGTATGTTCGATACCTTGGTTCTTGGTATTACTTATGCGTAATTCATTTATTCATTTTTAGGCAATAAAATTACATTGGAAGATGTACAAGAACTATCTCATGAAATATTAGAGTTGTTTCCTCAAATAGGAACCCGAATTCGGTTTCTTAAATCGTTAGAAACATACCTACACGAAAAAGCTGATGGATATCCACAATATGCCTGTTCTGGTAACTCATTTTGAACTTGGATGTTATTGACTACATACATATTCTAATAATTTCTATCTATAGATAAATGATAATTATGAACCTCTTTTCCCATCAACCCCCGGTAGCGAACGTATACATCCGCTAGTAGTATGCTGCTTCTAAGGGGAGCATAATGGAGATGACAACATGCATAATGTGATCGTTGTCCCCACTCAAAATAGACAGCTAGCCTTTGCACTGAAAATAGACAGATAGCCTTTGCGGAGTGAATGGTTTTGAACAATTTGATTTAAAAAAAAAGGATGTATCTAGTAACATTTAACTTTTGCTTTTTTTTTTCTTTAGTTTGTATGAAACTATGGTCCGAGAATTTGTTAATTTTTTTACTTTTATGAAAATAGGTATATTGTTTTTTTTTTCTGTCAAACTGCAGTTATTATTGATTTTATTGCACAGCGAACACAAGTTCTATCTTTTCAATTACCAGTTGTACTATTGGCAAATATACTTTGCATTTGGCTCAGCATTGGCTTCTATAGTATACAATGAGTTGGTATATTAGTACAATTACAAATCCATTAAAACCCGTTAACAGTTTGTAGTTTGTTGAAATAAATTTCTGTTGAATTCAACTACAAGAGACATACAAAGAAAACTTTGTGTTGTTTTGGTAAAAGAATGTGTTAGTTCAAGGAAAACTGGTACTTTTGAATCAATCCTAAAACAGGCCATTGATTCAATGAAATGTTGTGTTTAAACCATTCATTGAAACTCAACAACATCTTGTATTTGAGTAACTAACACAATACTATTAGTTACCAAATATAGGCTTATACTTGAATGAAACGTTGTTGTATTCGAGGTATACTGAATGTAATATGTCATTGAATCACAGGGTGTGTGTTTGGCAAAACTACAGATTTTTCTCTGTGTATTATACTTAAAAGTTAGTTTAATTTTGAAAACAGCATTTAAAATATGTTTAAATTGTACAACTTTCCTCTAATTGAACCGACATTGTAGCTCCTACCGTTTCCAATGCTATCCCATTCATATCTTGGATCTCTGTAGTTCCTCCTGGATATGGATTCCTTCATAACAACTGGAAAAACTATTCGCCTTTATGTTTGAAGTTCTATGTAAGTACTGTGTCTCATTTCTCGATCACTTTGTATAAAAATTCAAAATATTTTATGTTTTTTGTCAAGTGTTCATAGAAATGTTTCATTTTATACTTTGAAAAAGTTACTATTCTATAATGAATAACAGCAGCTCTTCTATCTGCAAGTAAAGGGGAGAGTGTCATGCAATTTTTAATAGCTACCACACTAACCCATATATACGCCATGCTGCATTTGAAAGATTTATACGACGAAAAACGAGTGGTACGCGTACTTTAAATCTTGTTTATTTCAAATAAATTTTGTTTTATTTTTGCGGTATAGAATAGCGAATAGGGTTGGCGAACGAAACAGCAAAAAAAAATAATTGAAATGTATATCTATGTAAAAATCGGTTGTGTCGCCCCAAAACTTTCCCGACAAGATATAATATAGTCAAAAATATATGACCTGCGTAATGAAACGGACTTTTAATAATAATTATTATTATTGTATTATTTTCATTATTTCCAATATTCCAAATTGGAAAAAAAGGTTTTTTCCGAAAAAACTGGTTCATTTGAAAAAATTCATTTTTTTTTCTATTTTACACAGAAAAAAAAACCTTGGTTCAGATAGATAAAAAACGTAAGCACCACAGGGACAGCCAAAACCTTGTCTACCCCTTCTAGAAAAATTTACTGGATAGACATTATGTCATTTAGATAATATTCTTGAATAGTTTACATATGCTTCTTGTCTAAAAGAGACAAACACTTTTTGTCATTTAAATAAAAATATATTGTATGCCAGCAAAGTTTATTAGTAATTTTAGTAATGTAGAAAAATTTACTGGATAGACATTATGTCATTTAGATAATATTCTTGAATAGTTTACATATGCTTCTTGTCTAAAAGAGACAAACACTTTTTGTCATTTAAATAAAAATATATTGTATGCCAGCAAAGTTTATTAGTAATTTTAGTAATGTAGAAAAATTTACTGGATAGACATTATGTCATTTAGATAATATTTTTGAATATTTTACATATGCTCCTTGTCTGGGAGAGACAAACACTATTTGTCATTTAAATAAAAGCGACTCTTATTTATTTATTTTTTTAAAATAAACTTAAGCCTACTGAAAATCTTGTATTAGGTATAATATAAGCTAGGTATATATAGTCAAACTTCAATCTACACATGTTAAAGTGGGTAGGTATAATGCGGCTGAATCCTTTGCCGGAATTCCTGAGAATATTGCTCAGCACATAAACAACTAGGGTTGGTTGATCTTGGAAACGGTCGGAGTGACAATGTCGGTTAACTTAGAGAAAAGTTGTACAATTTAAACACTTTTTAAATGGTGTTTTCAAAAGTAAAGTAAATTTTGCAGTTTTCGAGAATTTCTTAAAAATCAATTTTTTGCGATATTAGTTTTTATTGATTTCAGACATTATTTTTACAGATATATAAAAAAATGAAAAGCACATTCTCATTGTTGCTTTTTGAGGAGACTCGATGTTTCGTTTTCGAAAAACCATCAACTTCGATTTCTTAAATACGGCCCTTGATTTTCTATTGTTAAATTTAAAGCCATTTTCAATTCAAAAATAGGTGGTTTAAACAACTTTTCAGTATTTTTAGTTGATATTTAAACTTATTCAAGAAAAATCGCCATAGTTTGGGACTTAACTGACTGAATGCAGAGTATATACCTAATTAGTAATTTTTGCAATAAAATTCTTTCGACGTTAATCAAAATTATTTATTATTATTTGCCAATTTATTTCTGTCAGCACATTTTATTCTGTACGCAGTTTTTTAAATTTAGTTGAAATTTTTGTGCTTTTTGAAATTATTAAAGAAACGCCTTTCTTTCTTTTACGCAAAATAAGTGCCAAACTATGGCGATTTTTCTTGAAGTTTAAATAACAGCTAAAAATACTGAAAACTTGTTGAAACCATTCCGTTACATCTATTTTTGGTTTGAAAATGGCTTTAAATTTAACAATAAAAAATCGAGGGCCGTATTTAAAAAATCGAAGTTGATGGTTTTTCAAAAACGAAACGTCGTAATGAAAATTTGTAAACGCTATATTTTTCTCATAAAAAAGTAACAATGAGAGCTTTTAAGTTTTTTATATCAGTAAAAATAATGTCAGAAATCAATAAAAACTAAAATCGCAAAAAATTGCATTTTCTTAAAAAAAATACGGCCTTGTAAAATATAGTTTATACCTAATTCATTTTCTACTATAAATATTATACATTTCAAGATCTACTAACTAGGTACTAGGTAGTTATCTAATTTGGGTACAAATAAACCTAAAATGTATTGGCTATTTAAAAAAAAATCGAGTTTTTCCGAAAAACAATGACGCTGAAACAAAAAAAAAATATCAAAGAAACTTTAGATTCCTTATGAGGAAACTAAGTAAAATAACAGATTCTACCGGTACGTATGAGGAATGATAAGACAATTCCAATCCACAACTCCTAATTCACAGACATTGGTAAAATGGTAAACAAATCAATACATACCTACCTTTACAAAAGAAAGAAAAAAGTCATACCTAGCTAAAATATTTATGTAACTTCTTTTGAAAAACTGCATTAATTTGCTAAAAATTAATCCGTCCCTGGCAAATTAAATATATTATCGTGAACCCATCTAAACTATTGTTTAGTTGCTGTAAATGGAGGAATACCATATTAAGATTGATTAAATTAGAAAAAGTATTTTAAATTAGGATTAAGTACCTACTAAATAATACGTAACTAGATAGGTATCTATTGCCAAAGATTATATCTGATATTGCCATGAAATAAGATTGTTTGCATTGGTCGTAAAATTATAAAAATAAATAATTAAATAATAATTATTATAATTTACTTACCGAGAAAAGTAACAACGAGCTCCCCCAGATTCCAGCTAATTAATATTTCTTTTGTTTCCTCCATTATTATTAATAATATATGAATATTTAACAAAACTCAACACACCAAACTAATTACTACACTTAATTATGTTGGATGCACATTGGTATAATACATATCTGTTACCGTCTGTATAGTCCGTCCTCACCACTTGTAGAAATTGGGATATCAATATCTAGGTATATACTTACTATCAATAAATAAAAATTTAATATATTAAATTAAAATATCTTCAGATAAGAACACCAAATAACTAGATCCTAGTTAGAGCGACGCCAAGACTCTAATCAAGCGAGACGTGCTAGGTACAAGTTGTACACATAGAAGATGTTGTTGTCGGCATCCGCCTCTACAAAGGGTTTTAGGTATGTAGACTAGCAGCGGGGACAAACACATTAGGTAGAACGGGGAATAACCGTTGGCTGGAATAGAATGACGACTTATGTAGACAACTATAGGTTCCTATCTCTACCAGATAAAATAATTCGATATTTTGGAGGATAGAAATTTCGTAAATGAGAAGTATTAGGTAAAATAACTATTACACAGATTTAATTAAATCACTGCCTATTTTAGCTATGTACTTAGTTGTTAAAATCTTATTTATACTTAAATATTATAATGCACATATCTAGGTCCATGAATATACTAAAGCAGATAAATAAAATTTATAGGTAGGTAGGTATATGTTTCTATTAGAACTAATTTAGTTTTGGGTTTCATAAAACGATTTTTGAGAATAGTTAGGTACGTATAGGTACCTACCTAATTACCTCATTAAGTATTTTCTTATTAATAATAGCTACACCTAAGTGGGTACGTATGGAAATCTGTAGGTGTACAATACCTAATTCAAGCAGAATACCGAACTCATTTAGCGCAAATAAAATTTTATATAGGTTCACAATTTGAAATCTTATTTAACTAATGCACATACAAGTCTCGTTTAGATGAGAAGATATCAGCTTAGCAGGAAAAATTGTCGTTTTTAGATAATGTAGCTACTCATACTTGATAACTACATTTACTACTTTACCAAAAATTTTGCGAAAACTAGCAAATTCACCTCTAAATAATATTTTTTATTTGGATAAACCAAGTTTTTTTTTTCTGTGTATGGTTGCTAGTGACATAACATTAAAAAATACATCATTTAACACACAAAAAACATTAAAATCATACGAGTCGCCCTTTCGCCGTTCCGTAAAAACCAAAAGGAAAAGTATGGAAGCAAGTCAATTTTAAAAATGCCAAATCCAACCAGATTTGCTGGAGATGAAATTCTGTTTCACACATTTAAAGTTAATAAAACCGCATTGCTTGAAACTGTGAGAACAGAAGGCTTCAAAATAGATGAAACAGTGAAAAGAGTTATCCTTGACGATTTATTTTGGCAAGATATTAACCTAGCTGAAAAATTATTAAAGCCTATTGCCAAGGGGATAAAAGTCCTAGAGGGAGATTCCTCGAATTTATCCCTCGTCCCAAGAGTGTTAATGCTACTGTGTTAAATAGCAGTACTTGAAATACAATTCTTAAACAACTATCACAAAGATTTCACTTTTGTTCTAAATTCATACACAAAGCGGCATACGGGCATTTTATGTATCCTCGATTTAGGGGGAAGGGCTTTCAGGCGAGGAGTACCTAGATTGTACTGAGGTAATAAAACAAGTCTTAAGTCACTTTAGTTTGTCCACGGATGAAGTAATTGCCAATGCAGCTTTGTACAAATGAAAAAAAGGCTTCTATGAAAGAACCATTTTGTGGGAACTTTCAATTCAAAAGAATTGTGATCCAGTGTCATGGTGGTTAGGTTTCTGTAAAAAACAACCAATGCAACAAATAACATCCCGATTACTCCAATTTTAGTTGTTTTTTTTAATGTTTACAATTTTTTTTTAATTGTTTTATAAGAATGTTTTTTTTATTTTTTACAAGAATGTTTTGTTATTTTAGTATTTTTTTATAATAAATACCTTAAAATTAATAAAAACCTTTATGGGAGAAATTTTTCCAAATTTTGGATTTTTTAGGCCTCGGAAAAAACCGGATAAGATCCGGTTTTTTTCGGAAAAGAACCGGATATTTCCGAGGTGTTAAAATACTAAAACTAACCTAACAAACTAACTACTTTATTAAAAAATTAGAAATAAAAAAATGTTGGCAGAGCTGGGATTCGAACCCAAAACCTTCCGCATGCGAAGCGCATCCTCCATGAATGACGCCAAAAACCCTTATAAAATTACTTTATGATATTCTATAAGAGATCCAACTACCTGAGTGGTGAAATTTTAAACGCAATTTTCTCGAGAAATATCAAAAGTAACTTATCGCTGTAACCCTTCACTGCATAGTGTTGTTCAAAAACAACATACCACAAAAATTCAAATAGAAATCTTCTTGTAATAAAATTTCGCATATTCTCACTAGTGGTGTCTTTGAACAACATACAGTAACCTCTACTTTGTCAGTTATGGTATAAATGGCATTTTAAAAATTGTAGTGTATGGCAGTAACTGTCCAGCAAGAACCACGTGGAGGTGTAGATGGCTCTTGCCAGGATAGGACGGGAGCTTAAATTTAAAAAAAAAAACTTTGTAAAACTCATAAAAATCTGTGCAGTGACCTGTTCAGTTTCTGTCTAATAAAAAATCGGAGACTAATATTAATCAATGTGGTAGTAGATAACAATAATTAAAGTGGCAACTCGCCGTACATAGAGACGAGAGGCTGTGCCTCGCGCATAAAATGATTTAATTACGGCCAGTATGAATGTTTTTATTGACGTTGGCCTACTCTCGTTCTGCGTTTGCCGACGGGCAAGCCGCGGGCAGGGCATTGTTGGCTCATTGGATAGCGAGCGTATAATAGGTATGCAATCTATCAATCTGTGTGCCATTTTTTAACAGTAAAAAAAAATCTTAATTGGTTAAAAAGTTAGTGAGGCACTACCTCACTAGCCTCATAGGACTAGCCGCCCCTAATTTGTAGCAGAATTCCTCTTGTTTTGGAAAATATAAAAACAACTAGTGGTTGGATCGTAAAATACGGGAATTATTTGGATCTTCTGAAAAATATTCTACTTTGTCGAATGTCGAGTAAAGGCATATTTGTGTATGTTGTTCAAAAACAACATAATGCATTAGTCTTGATAATACCAAAATTCTAAGTAGATTTAATAAAAATTGCCGTTTTGATGCCTTAATAAACAACAAACAATGTGTAAACTTATATTTTCCACAAGAACATAGATAATATTTACCTAAAAGCATACCTTGTCTAATCTGGCATCTTTTCCATTAAATTAATCGTGAGAAATATATCAGCAACACCTTTTTTAATTCCCAATAAAAATTAGAAGCGAAAAAAAATCTGGCAATACAAATTAAATAGCTCTTGGTTGAATTCCAATTAAATAAAATGGGATAAATATCGACCTTAAATAAATTACCAGTTGAAATCAAATAGCCCTATAGCAACACCGAGCTTTTTATAGCCTTTTCAGGTCAGCGTCTGCATTTGAACACGATCAATTAATCAACAAGTTTTTTTCTTTATTTAGCGTTTTTTTTAATTATTCCCGTACAGTACACAGAGCAATTATTTTATAGTCGTTTAAAGATTTGAGTAGAATAAACAGAATCAGGGTGGGTTCTGTGGACCGTACATTAGAAATTTTGTGCACTGTGAGTTGGATTATCAAATTAAAAATTAGTAGCGGGTTACTAATGGTGTAGTTCTTTGATCCACTATTCAGATTTTGAAAATTCTTTCAACGTCTAATTTTGTAGAACTATTAGGACTACATTCTAAAATAGGTGCGATTTAAACAGGGTGTTACATTATCCTGTAGCATATCAAAATTACTTTTCCCAGGATCCGCTTTCATATCTTTCAAATACCAATGACAATATACATAGTTTCTTCCTAAACACCCGTTGCAACTCCAAAGCTCTGCAGTACAATTAAAGACATCAAAAACAAGGTGTCATCTGGAACTGATGGAGTCACTTTGAAAATGTTGTCTAATCTACCTGAATGTACATTAATCCTTTTCACAGATTTAATTTAAGTCATTCCAAAATGGAATTTTTCCACAATGCCTTAAGACATCTATAATTATTCCTCTGCACAAGGGCGGCGATAAGGATCAAGCTTCAAACTATCGTTCAATTGCACTTCTATCTACTCTATCCAAGATCATTGAAAGACTGGCTAAAAGGAGACTTCTATCTTTTCTGCACAAATATGAAGTATTAACTAGCCACCAATTTGGACATTTAGCTAATAAATGCACTAATGATGCTATATTCTCCGTCTTCAACAATGTTTACTCCAACTTGAACAATCTCCACTTTACAGCATCAATTTTCTGTGATTTCTCTAAAGCATTCGACTGTGTAAGTCATAACATCCTAATTAACAAGATACAGCACTCCGGAATTCGAGGGGTACCACTGGGATGGTTTAAGTCGTACCTTAGCAACAGAAGTCAGTGTGTGAGGGTCAATGCGGTTGTGTCTTCTTGCAGGCCGATGGATTGTGGAGGTCCACAGGGTTCGGTGTTGGGTCCTATTTTGTTTTTGCTATTTATCAACGACATTACGTATATTTGCTCATGATACGAGTTTCACTTGGTGCGGCCCGGATAGTGTGGCCCCTCATAGTACCATATCCAAAGACTTAATCACCATTAATTCATGGTGTGACACTAACCTGTTGTGGTTGAACACTGCGAAAACTAAATCTGTGTCATATAAAGGTGCGCTGCAGTCTTTTGAACTTAATAATTCCACTATTGACGTCGTTTCTTCTGTGAAGTCTCTGGGCCTTGTTGTTGACAGCTCCCTGAAGTGGAAGTTGCACATTGATGCGTTATCAAAAAAATTAAGTTCTGCCTGTTTTGCGTTAAGATCAGTTTCCAAAGAACTTAACTTGTCAACTTCCATAACAGTCTTTTTTTCACTCTTCGAATCCCATCTTCGATACGCCCTCCCAGTCTGGGGTACATGCTGTGCAACGCAATTTGGGCGTATATTTTTATTACAAAAAAGAGCTATTCGATACTCTCTGAGATTGCACTATAGAGCCGATTGCCAGGACTTTTTCAGAAAATTTAAAATCCTAACACTACCTTCCTTATTCATATTGGAATCCGTCTGCTTAATCCGCAAAACACCTGTCAGATGTCTCTGAAAGACCATTGCATAACTATCTGCTTAGAAACGCCAAACATGATCTTTATCTGCCAGCCCCATCCTCCGAATTAATCAAAAGCTCGATCCTATACAATACAATCTTTATTTTATTTTTATATTCTTTATAAATGGAACACCCTAGATATTACTTTTGCTTTTGATTCAGACATCTTATTAAATGATTTTGATATGTTTGTTTGCTCTAAAATGCATATTTAACTAGATATTAATTTTAAATTAATTAATTGCCCCATTATAAGCCAGTTTAGCAAAAAATGAAAGACGGAGTACGACTGATACATAGTGTACAATCAATTGGATCAGTAATTCGCCCCACCGTAGGTATCCTATTTACAATGTGAGTAGTTCAGGCAGAAATTACTCTGTATAAGAAATGACCTAATAACATAAAAAATGTACCAGGTTCATCTTCTACCACTACGTGTTATCCTGCAAAACCAATTTCATTTTAACTTAAAAAAACTAGAAAAAACTTTCTTTACTTTTACTTCAAATTTTATATATTGACTTGCGAGTTTTCAATAACTCACACCTTATTTCAAATTCTAAAAACTTTGAATTGTCTGTAGAATTTTTCTTTTACATATTTGCTGCAAATATGAAAACATACGTGACTTTCTTTGGCTTCCTATATCAAGAGCATATCTGTTGCTGTCGTTTTATTTTCCCAAGTCGTTGTTTTCTAGAGGCGAAAGTAAAATTTAGTTTGAGTGTAGATATAAGTATCAAGAACGGTGAGCACATTTTCCCGATCGAAGACAATTGTTTGGAGAAGAAGCGCAGCGACGCGACGATTCGAATTATTTTTGTCTTACATCGGTACTGCTTAACACGTTCGCTGTCCACATGCTATAATATTACTATAATGCGGTAGTCCATCATAAGAAAAACTGATGTACCACATATGGTACATTGGACTCTATGATAAATTTTTCTGATATAGAGTCCAATGAGATATATTTAGCGTATATCTTTCAGAGATCACTTTCATAGTATTCCAATGAGCTACAACAGATTTGTTTTGTTATTGAGATGCTGGCACTTCGCAAATAATGAAGAATGGAACGGTACACGTACATATAAAATAAAACCTCTGCTCGACCTAGTAATGCATAAAACTGAGAACTGTGCACCGTCCAGCAAAACTATATTACTTTCATGAAATGGAAAGATCAACGAGACGTACATATGATCTCTACTTGCTTTGGAGACGACATGATTGAAGTTGGAACTGATAGGAAAGGTAACAAGAAAATGAAACCACGAATAATTTTAGAATACAATAAGGGAAAACAAGGTGTAGATATTTCTGACCAGTTCTCCAGCTACTACAGTTCTTTACGTAAGTCAATAGTATGGTACAAGAAAATAGCTATTGAATTAATTTGCAGTACAACACTTATCAATGCTCACATAATTTATAATTCGCTAAATGAAAATAAATTACCATTATTGAAATTTACTGAATCTGTCGTAAAAGGCTCGCTGTATATTGATGAAAAGAAAGAAGATGGTCAACCAGTTAAAAAACCAAAAGTTGCAGTTCATACATTAGAGAACAATAGAGATGAGACAGATAAACCTTTACGTAAAAGATGTCATGGTTGTTATGTTAGTTTAAAAACTCAACGATTAAGTTCAAAAGAAGCTGCCAAGAAAGCTAAAAAAGTAGCAACGTATTGCTCCAAATGCTCACAGGCATACTGTCTAACATGTTAGTGAAAGCTCACTAACATGCTGTTTTTCTAAAAATTTATTTTATATCATTTTCTTGTGTTATTATATGAATTCTCTCTAATAAAAAACAATCTTTTTTTTTTTTTGTAGGGTATTACTAACACTACTATTTTGAATGGTTAGATCGAAACACTGTTTTTTTCTCTATCAAGTCCTAATGAATATATCGAATTGTTATTTGCAAGTCCTTCTCAAATCTTAACAGCGGGATATACAACAGCGGCGTTATGGAATTTTGTATAGGGTGTTTTTTATAGAGGTATATGGAACTTTGAAATGGAATAAAACAAATATGGATTTTTTTAGATTGACATAAAATTTACTATATTAGAAAGATAATCTTCTGGCATTATAATTTCAATATGACTTCTGGCATATGACCGCCACGGCTCGTCGAATTTCCGATGACTTTTTCCAACGTTTGTGGCCGTATATCGGCAATAACGCGGCGAATGTTGTCCTCCAAGTGGTCAATCGTTACGGGCTTATCGGCGTAGACCAGCGTGTGAAGTCATGTCATTACAGAAAATAATCTAGCGGCGTTAAATCGCACGATCTTGGAGGCCAATTCACGGGTCCGAAACGTGAAACTAGGCGGTTTCCAAACGTTTCTTCCAATAAAGCAATTGTGGCACGAGCTGTGTGACATGTTGCGCCGCCTTGTTGAAACCACAGCTCCTACACAGCATGTCTCTATAGCGGTCACCATTGACTGTAACGTTCTGACCAGCATCGTTTTTAAGGAAGTACGGACCAATGATTTCACCAGCACACCAAACAGTTTTTTTGGATGTAACGGTAACTCAACATACACTTGCGGATTACCATTACTCCAGGCAGTTTTGTTTATTGACGTATCCATTCAAACAAAAGTGAGCGTGATCGCCAAACAAATTTCGCTTATGAAAATCGGGATCAAGAGGAATCTTGTTTTGGACCCATTCACCGAATCTACGCCTTGCTAGGGTATCGTGAGGCTTCAATTGTTGCACGAGTTGGATTTTGTAAGCACGCAAACCAAGATCTTTCCGCAAAATTTTCCATAAAGTGGATGAGCACTTATCCAATTCCTGTGCATGATGGCGATACTTATTCGGGTCTTCCTCTACGCTGCACTTTAGAGCATTAATGACTTCTTCTGTACGCACTGTAGGACGTCTCTGTGGTTGCGTATTATCATCTAGCGTAAACGTGGTTCGAAAACGTTCCATAGTTAATCGAATTAATTGCTCTGATGGACGATTATGTTGACGGTAAAATGGACGTAGTGCGCGATACTTATTTTGAACAGAACCATAATTTTCAAAATAAATTGGCACAATTTGGAAGCGTTGTTCTGGCGTCAGTCTATTCATGTTGAAATGCTAAATCAAACTAAACATAAATCATATTATAGAAATAGTCCATTGTGTCAATAAACTAGTAAACCATACATGTTTCGAGACATAATATTCTCATCTTCAGTGGTTAACATTAGGGGGGAAAATTTTTGAATACAGAAGTTTTTTAGTTGTTAATACAGGATTTGTTGATACTGGAAATAACACTTGTATAAGTATAAATCTTATATTGAAAGTCGGTCAACTCACCATTTGTAGAAAAATTTTTAACATTAATTTTATATTTCATATCAGTTATTAATATGTAAAGAATTCAAATTAGAATTGTTTACGAGTAGATTTCTGACTATATTAGTACATTCATTATTTGGTATACTGGGAAAAAGGTTTTTGACATCAAAATATACTATCCGGGCTGTGTTTGGGATCGTTATATGTTTTAAGGAATTTATGAGTTCGGATGTGTTTTTGATTGCATGAGTAGAATGGAAATGAGTGTGTTGTTTGATAATGATATTCAACCAATGTGACAATTTAGATGCTGGTGAACCCGCGTGAGATACAACTGGTCGTATAGGATAACCTTCTTTGTGTACTTTGATTTGAGCGTGCAGTGTTGTTGTGGTGATGTGCATGTGATTTAGTTTGTATTTGTGAGTGCCCAGTTCCAGGAGGCTTTCATTGCAATCATGTAGTGTTTTCCTAAGTTTGGTATGAAAGTTTGTTGTTGGGTCATTGTTGCATGTTGAGAAATCTGTATTCCTTTTGTAACTATCGACTCAGATCTCTCAACACTACACGAACTGATATCGATATATGTCATCTAATAAAACAACGTTGATCTACAGAAACTTAGGCACAATCGCCATTTGCATAATTTTACCGTTATGAAGACGCAGTTTTTTAAAATTTTAAATAACATGAATCAAAAACTAAACCCAAAAATTAAACCAAAATATTTGAATGTTATAATGAACGTAAATTTATTATTACATTTAATTAATAATTAACATAAAGATTATAATGTTATAAGTCGATATGAAATATAAAATTAATGCTAAAAAATGTTTCTACACATGGTGATCAACAAACTCTGAATAGTTTTGGGGAGAACAATACTGATGCTCAATTACTCATTCTTTCTTTTAATCTATTGCAGAAGACTCTGACGAGGAGGAAGGTGTAAATACCAGCATAGAAGCGGAAGGCTCCGAAGAGGATGAAGAGGAAGAGGATACGTCTGAGGAAGAAGAGGATGAATCGGAGGATGAGGTAGGAGACTACGATCCAAATGAGAAGGAAGAACCAGGAATGGACAGCGGATGCACTGCTGTTGTTGCTTTGATCAGAGACAATGAATTGTATGTGGCGAACGCTGGTGATTCACGATGTATTGTTTGTAGAAATGGTAAGATTACAATTAGAACTGTGTCTTCTAAAACTCTTGTAGCTTAGCTAGTTTCAGAGACAACACGTCTTCATCTTGCACGAATTCTTGCTCCAACTGTGTTCCTGTCTAGGTTGAATTGTTCCCATCTACCGATTGCGTGAAATTCTGCTTGGAAGACGCTGGGGTATATTCCCATTGATTCGGAGTATTTGGTGCCAGGCCGGACTACTCCTGCCCCTGTCCCTTTATTGGTTTTGGAGGCTCGATATAAGATTTATACTTATGCAAGTCTTATTTCCAGAATCAACAAATCCTGTATTAACAACTAAATAACTTCTGTATTCAAAATGTTTCCCGCCTAATATTAACCCCTGAAGATGAGAATATTATGTCTCGCAACATGTATGGTTTATTCGTTTATTGACAAAATTTTTAACAAAATAAAGAGATTTATTTGTGGAGAAGACGAAGTTTGATTTATCATTAAACATAAATCACTTGACAGCTGACAAAATGGCCGCCAGTTAAAAAATTGTTGCCAACTTAAAGTTCTATACCTCTATAAAAAAACACCCCTTATTACTGTTTTGTGTACTGTATTACTGTATTGTGTTTTCCAAGTTATTAACTAAAATTGAAATTTTTTAATGACACATAATGTATGAATTTTCATCAAAATTATATGTTAAGATTTTGGATGACAAAGGCTTGTGAAATTTTATCAGATTTGAAATAAACGAACGAAAAAAAAAACTTGATAAAAACGTATAATTATGCCAACTTGGTACCGTACTTCTTACCTTGAGGAATGTGTATAATCGTACGCCCTCCTACTAAAAATGAAAAAAAAAAACGCTCAAAAAAAACCAGAATTATTGGCGTGTATCCATCTTAACTGGGAGTATATGATATGGAGGGCTAAAAATAATTTGGTTCTCAATTAATGAACATTTGATAACGATGCAAATCATCAAGTTTTCTTCATAAACTTTGAGTTGAAAAATGAGTGCTAGACAAGCAAACTAAACGACTGTGAATGGACTTTAGCAGGACAGTGCTAAGTTATTACTGGCTCTATATCTATAGAGAACGGCAATCCAAAGAATTCGTATTATTTTCCGCTTTGTACAAACAAGATTAAATTATATAACTCTTGTCTACTATGGTATGCACGGCTATTTGCCCAACCCCCAATTTAGATGTTGACAAAATAAAAAATTCAACCAACTTTTTCTCTCAATATTGTCCCAGCGACTACTAACTATTACAACACAGCTCAGTAATTAAATTCTTTAGCTGAATTATTTCAGCGTTTATGTTGAAAGAGATTGGAAAAATATTGGAGCGTATTAAATGCGACATCCTAATTCTGTAGAAGGTAGCGCAGCATGGCACTGAAATACTGCTGCTACTCTTTCCTATTAAAAAGCTAGGAGGAAATGAATTTTTATATAATAGAGAAGATAAAGTTTAATATGAATTCAAATGCTCTACAGAGCGATTTTTGTAGAGTATTAGAAGTTTTTTTATCGTGCTAAAGCAAAATATTAATAATTTTTATGCACATAAATACAAAGAACTTAAAACAATATACACCTATAAAATTAAAAGAGCCAAAAGATCATACAACAAAGACAGAATAATTTAGAGAATAATGTTGGAGAATAATAAATGAAAAGCGAGTTAATGGTGAAAAAAATAAAAATGCTATTCAAGTGATATGAGCGTTGACCAGAGAATAGTAAAAGTACCGATGGCTTGAATGGTATTCCAGGGAATGTAATTCTGGCCGATATTGATATCATTGCAAAGCCGTTATCCCTGATATTTAACAGAAGCTTTGAAGATGGTATTTTTCCTGAACTTTTAAAAAAATCAAACATTATTCCCATTTTTAAAAATAAAGGAGGTCCTAGGGATATAAATAATTATAGACCTTTGGCATTACAAAACTAGTTTAGTAAAATCTTTGAATCTTTATTTAATTTAATTATTATATGGAAAAACATAAACTGCTTGCTCACAGCCAAAATGTATTTAGAATCGGTCGGTCAAAAAGACAGCTTTGAGTCAGGCTTTTAGTCACTTTTTTCATGCTCTTAATAACAGGCAAATGGTGGTTGACCTTTTCTTCGATCTGAGCAAGGCTTTTGATACAATTGATTAGAAAGCTTTTGCTCTCAAAATTGGAAGATGTTGGAATGCATGGAACAACTGCTCAATGGATAGCAAGTTATCTCGTGCATCGTACCCAGCAATCAAGGCTGGAAATTGTGAGCAATGAGATACCTCAGGGCTCATGTTTCTCGGCAACTTTGTTTAATATATTTCAGATAATAATATAATAATACCCTGCCGGACGTTTCGGAGGTTTTTGGCATGCCTGTTCTATATGCGGTTGATACAAAAGCGTCCTTGTTTCAGCCGTGAATAAGAGCGGGCTGGTACAGACTACTAATACCCTGGATGGGGCGATGCATCGCTGGTGCGAACACAACACTCAATA
This sequence comes from Apoderus coryli, assembly GCA_911728435.2. Taxonomy (NCBI): domain Eukaryota; kingdom Metazoa; phylum Arthropoda; class Insecta; order Coleoptera; family Attelabidae; genus Apoderus; species Apoderus coryli. Next base: position 11,885,469 of record OU452209.1, on the reverse strand, counting down.
CATCAAAAACTATCTTTCTCCCGATTTCAATGGCTAATAGGAACAATGACAAAAGTTATCTAATAAGAGCCAAAGATAAATTGATTGAACGGGTCACAAGCACCAAATTCCTCGGAAGATATACAGACAATAAACTGAATTGGAACACGCATATAGACGATGTAGTAAAGAGATTATCACAAGATGTACATAGTTCCAATACTAGAAATAAAAATAACTTGGTATTACCAGTATCCAGATCAGGTCCTGGCCAAAAGAATCCTTACTATATAGGCGTTAAATGTTTTAATAAAACCTTAAAAATCCAAAAATTTCAAAACACTAGTATCAAAATATTAAAGCTGGAGGTGAGAACCGTTCTTATAGAACAATGTTTTTATTCGGTAGACGAATTCTTAAATTGTCCTAATTAATAGTTTTAAGCCCCCAATTATATATTATAATGTAGTTTACGCCCCGAATTATAATGTAGGTATATATGAATACAAGTATTTCTATCATTGCTACTTGCAATGTCGAGGATTTATACATAATATTATTGACTATCCCATAACGTTGTTATTGTTATCATTCTGAGGATAAATAAAATTAGAAAAATAAATAAATAACAAGTATTTGGTTTTTTGAATTTCCCGAGCAGTAATTTTAATGGCAACACTGTCCCCGTCAAGTGTCATCTATCAGTAACCCAATGTAAAATTTGGAGCAATTTGCATCATTTAGTTTCTGTTTGAAAGCCACTAAAAGCAGCTAAGTAGGTCGCGTAAAATAATAAAAAATAATTTATTCAGCCATTGTAATTACAACTAGCTGTTGCCCTCGAGGCACGAATAGCTCTCCATATTTAAGTGTAAAAGTAATAATTTTATGACCTTTTTGTCATTTATCTAAATTTTTGTTTTGTTTTAGACATCAGCTATTTTTTTTTTTTTGTATCGGGTTTTGTGCCTTTTTCTTCTCTTTGGAGGCACTATTTATACGCAGATATTTTATATTTCAGATCTAGGCCAAATTCTTGTACGCAAAATAATTGATTTTTTTTTAGTTTTATTATAAAATTTATTTTGCCCCCTTTTCTACTATTTACGAACGCCTATGTAAACAAAATTGTTATGCTGCATGTTGTAGGTTATCCGTTAAGTGGTTTTTGAGTTATCACGGATACAATTTTTTCCTGACCCTTTTATAGAATTTTCACGGACGCCTACGGAACATTAATTTTTGTCGTGTATTTTTAACACCAATTCAACTAGTTAAATATAAAATTTTTAACATTTTATTTTTTTTTTTCATTTTACCCCTTTTTTTTACTATTTACGAACGCCTATGTAAATAAAAATTTTATGCTGCATTTTTTAGGTTATCTTATATGAAAGCTATATATAATTAGCCAATTTTTCTGGTATATTTGGGAAACATTTTTTTTTCGTTTTTGACTCTTTTTTTAAGACTATTTTCGAACGCCTGTGTGAACTAATTCTTTTATGTAACATTTTTTAGGTTATATTCTATCACACCTATAAAAAATTATTCAATATTTCGGATAAGTTTAAGAACTATAATTTTTTTAATTTTTGAACCCTCTTTTAAACCCCTTGCCTACGCTCAATGTTATTCACCACCTATAAATAGCCTGCAGTATTTTCGTACCAAATGTGGTTAAAATCCGTTAAGTGGTTTTTGAGTTATCACGGATACAAATTTTTTCTGACCCTTTTATAGAATTTTCACGGACGCCTATGGAACATTAATTTTTGTCGTGTATTTTTAACACCAACTCAACTAGTTAAATATAAAAATTTTTACATTTTAATTTTTTTTATTTTGCCCCTTTTTCTACTATTTACGTACGCCTATGTAAATAAAAATTTTATGCTGCATTTTTTAGGTTATCTTATATCAAAGCTATATATTATTAGCCAATTTTTCTGGTATATTTGGGAAACATTTTTTTTTCATTTTGACCCTTTTTTAACACTATTTTCGAACGCCTGTGTGAACTAATTCTTTTATGTAACATTTTTTAGGTTATATTCTATCACAACTATAAAAAATTATTCAATATTTCGGATAAGTTTAAGAACTATGATTTTTTAAATTTTTGAAACCTCTTTTAAACCCGTTGCCTACGCTCAATGTTAATCACCACCTATAATTATCCTGTAGTATTTTCGTACCAAATGTGGTTAAAATCCGTTAAGTGGTTTTTGAGTTATCACGGATACAAATTTTTTCTGACCCTTTTATAGAATTTTTACGGACGCCTATGGTACATTAATTTTTGTCGTGTATTTTTAACACCAATTCATCTAGTTAAATATAAAATTTTTTACATTTTAATTTTTTTTTATTTTACCCCTTTTTCTACTATTTACGAACGCGTATGTGAATAAAAATTTTATGCTGCAATTTTTAGGTTATCTTATATCAAAGCTATATATAATTAGCCAATTTTTCTGGTATATTTGGGAAACGTTTTTTTTTTCGTTTTTGACCCTTTTTTTAAACTATTTTCGAACGCCTTTGTGAACCAATTCTTTTATGGAATATTTTTTAGCTTATATTGTATCACAACTATGAAAAATTATTCCATATTTCGAATAAGTTTAGGAAATATATATTTTTTATGTTTTGATCCCTTTTCCACTATTTACGAACGCCTATGAAAGTAAGTTATTCATGACACATTTTATAGGTTATATTCTATCAAAACTATCAATAACTAGTTAATATTTCTGCTATTTTTAAGAAATACGTTTTTTTTTAATCTTTTTTACCCCATTTTACACTATTTTCGAACGCCAATGTGGTCTAATATTTTATGTTCAATATTTTAGGTTATATTCAATTAAATGCGTAAAAAATTATGCAGTATTTCGGATAAGTTTAAGAACTATGATTTTTTTTAATTTTTGAACCCTCTTTTAAACCCTTTGCCTACGCTCAATGTTTCCCAAAATCTAATCAGCTCCTTGCTATGTCCAATAGTATTTTTGTACCAAATTTGGTTAAAATCTGTTAAGCGGTTTTTGCGTTTTCGTGGATACAGGCAGACAGACAGACATTTTTTTAAAACTACTTATTTATGTATAAAATGACCAAAAAGAAGTATTTCCGGTGAAATTAAAAAAATTTTTTTTTCATGAAACTAATAGTCTCCATATATACATATATTACATATATGATATGGAGAGCTAAAAAACAGTTTTGACAAACCACTTACCATTTTGTAAAAAAAATCTTATTTCCTAACAAGTAAACATACAGTTAATGGTAAATAATGTTTGAATCTTATATTAATTTACATCAATACCTAATGACAACATGATATATTAATTCCATTTTTTCTAAAGTCGGTAGTTTCTGAGCCCACCCTGTACATTTTAAAAATTCATTACAATCAAACATTAGCTACCATTTAACCAAATAATATATTTGGAAATAATAATTTCAAAAAAAGTGAATTTAGGTAACAACAACAATAAACTATTTCATGCCTAATCAAGCTTACATTACAACATTATTATTTAGAGAAAGCAAGTTACATAAAATTGAAATTGAAAATCAAAATTACCACATAAAAAAAGTTTTGTGTACATTATACACCGCATCATTTCAATTACCTAGACTGTAAACGACCGCAATAGAAAAAATTACAACAGCAAAAAAAAAACAACATTTTATCTAAAACAAACAATATGCATAGGATATAAATACCAACGTATCCTTCTGATTCTTTAGTAGAATTCACGACTTCAGCATAGTAAGATCATGAGGATTTTACTCATAGGCCTCTGTTGTGCGGTCCTCGTAGCCCTTAGTGCGGCTCGAGTGATTGATGAGGACAAAGCCGCCCTCGATTTGGCTGTAGCCGAATCTAAAAATGGTGGTCACTCTGAAAAGCATGAAGAGGGTGGTGGACATGAGCATCACGCTCACCACCACGCGGAAAAGGGTGAAAAAGGTGATAAAGGCTACAAGTCCGATCATCACCACGACAAAGGCGAACACGGCAAACACGGTAAACACCATCATGAGCACCATCATGGCGAAAAAGGTGGCCACCACAAAGGACACCACGAAGAAGGTGGACATCACGGTGAGCATCATGCCGAAGGTAAAAGCCATAAAGCCGGTAAGTTTGGTGAGAAAAAGGGACACAAAAAAGGACAAAAAACTACAGGATACCATCACAAATCACACAAAGATGAATATCACAAAGACCATAAATTCTACGATGACTACCATAAAGGTGGACATCACAGTAAACACGGCAGCTTCGACGGACACCACGGAGGTAAAGAGGGTCACCACAAGAAGGGTGGTTCCGAAAAGAGCGGGCATCACGCTGACCATCACGGCAAGAAAGGACACACAGACAAAGGTCATTACGATGAGGATCATAAAGGATTCAAAGGACATGGTGGACATGAAAATCATCACGCTCATCATTCCGATCATGGAAAGAAGGGCGGCCACAGCGGTGGCAAAGAGTATGGATTTAAACATGGCCACTAGATTAGTAGAATTAATATCCAAAGAGTCTGTATTTGATAATATATTTTTATTATGGAACTTGTTATGTGTGATATTAATTGTTACTAGAAAGTGTAACAACACTTTTTATTTTAAAACTGTTTTTAGTTATATTATATTTATATGATTTTTTGGAAATGTTTGTGTTATGGAAAATATTAGTATTAAAAATAATATAATATTTATTATTTACCTAAAACCTTTGCCTTTCTTATTTCAAAGATATTCCCACCAAATGAATAGTGAAAGTCAGCATTCATATGGCGCAAGCTCTCATCCTTACTGGTAGTAAAACAGTTATGTAGTGTAAAAGCTGCAGATGTTAATATCTAACTGCTGGTACAGGCTTTAATTCTTAAACAGTGTTGATTATAAATTCTAAAAATTAGAAAATCCCAGTTCTGTTGGTATAATGAGAATTAGAACTTGATTTTGAGAATGTCAAAGTTATATAAAAATTATGTTATTAATGATTACTTGTAAAAGTGAAAAGTACAAAGGAGCTTTCTTAATTTTAAAATTAAGTATACCGGGTCGGGCAGTACATTCGCCTCGGTCTCTCATAGCCTAAAAAAATGCAAATTGCAAATTTTGTTTACGTGGGTGTATGTAGATCTACCAGGAGCAATTAACAAAAATGTTTTTAAATATACCGGGTGTCCCAGAAAAGTGTGGCATGTCAAAGTTATATTTTTTGGCTTTTTGAAGACTTTGGATAAAATAAAGTAAAGTTATTGTTATGTTTGCTATACCTAAATCTACCCGTTTGGCCAATTTTTGCAAAAAATAGGGTTATTTTGAAAAACATTCTGTGCGTTTATTTTTTTAACTAAAGCGTTTAAAATTTTAAAATAGCAAGTGTATAGAACATACATTAGGTTGGTGTATAGCCCAATTGTAAATATTGTATAGGGTGGTCACCATTTTTTATTGTTCTTATCAATCATATTTATTTAAATAACTTTTTTATTTTAAACAGCACACCCTATATTTTATAGCACCTGTCGATACTAATTAATGTTCTATATCAAATGGTATTACGCTGCCCTATACCTAACTGTGACCGTTTCCCAATAAAACAATACTTTAACTTATTTGTCTTATTGATTTGATGACATTTTCATAGGCCAGTAAGGCGTACTCTAGATCGTTTATTTCCTGCAAAATGGATTGGCCGTGGTGGTCCATAAAACTCCCCGCAAAGTCGTCAGACTTAACACCACCAGATTTTTTCTTATAGGGATATATTAAAAACATTGTTTATATTTATTAGCAAATGTCAGACATTCATTTGAAAAAAGAATTCATTTGTGTATTGAAAATAACGGCCAACATTTTGAGCATTTTTTGTAGCTATAGTAAATAGGTACCTCTGTAAGGTATAGGTCTTTTTTTGTTGTTAATTTTTAAGAATTATGAATATGTTACTGAATGTTAAAAATTTGTACCTATTTTATTATTCTTAAGTTTTAACTTTCAGAGTTTGTTAGAATTAGGTACCCAATAAATTGTAGTGTAAAACTTTAAGTACGATTTGATGGTAGAGAAAGCTTGTTGCCTTTTAAGTTCCAATTTGTCTACGGAAAAACTGTAATATTCGAATACCGATCAGCCAATAGTAATTTAATAATGTAAATTACAGGGTGTACCTACTATTAAAAGTCAAATCAATAAGATAAATAACATAAAATAATTATTTCTTGGGAAACGGTGACAGTTAGGTATAGAGACGCCTAATACTATTTGATAATTAGTATCGACAGGTGATATGAAATATAGGGTGTGCTATTTAAAATAAAAAAGTTATTTAAATAAATATGATTGATAAGAACAATAAAAAATTGTGACCATCCTGTACAATATTTACAATTCGGCTATACACCGACCTAATGTATGTGTTATCCACTTGCCAATTTAAAATTCTAAACGGTTTAGTTAAAAAAATAAACGCACAGAATGTTTTACAAAATGACCCTATTTTTTAAAAAAAAACGCAAAAATTAGCCAAACGGGTAGATTTAGGTATAGGGACCATAAAATAAATCTACTTTATTTTATCCAAAGTCTTCAACAAATTCAAAAAATACTGGGTATTCCAATTAAAAAAATATAACTTTGATATGCCACACTTTTCTGGGACACCCGGTATATTTAAAAACATTTTTGTTAAATGCTCCTGATAGACCTACATACACCCACGTAAACAAAATTTGCAATTTAAATTTTGTTAGGCTATGAGAGACCGAGGCGAATGTACGGCCCGACCCGGTATACTAACACAGATCCTCTACCACCCTGCCCCAAACACTGTGGCTGTCCCACCGCATAATATTCGAGTTAACGGAGAACGACTTCAGAACATCGAGAGTTTCTCTTACTTAAATATCGATGATGCCATCTTAGGGCTCACAAAACCCCTGAGTTGGGGTTATGCCTGTTACGTAGTGAATGCTGATGATAAGTAAAGTTGAATACCATTTTATAGTAACCATACACAATATACAGGGTGAATCACGAAGTTGGTAGTTTCCCAAAAATCTTCGAATTTAGAGTCTCAAAATTTTTTCAGCGTTGTGAAAAACCAAATTTCCGGACGTGGATGCACATTTATGTTTCATCGGAAAACTCCAAATAATTCTTAAATTTAGGATAGGGTACTAAAAACAAAAATAATCATGTTGCTGAACGTATTTTAAGGCACACTGAATATAATCATTTTCAACACAAAAACGCGACTGGCTCAACTGTTCGGGAAGCTCCCGAACAAAGTATTTTTATAAAATTTAACGTATTTGTTTTTGTATGGCTTTACAATTGCCCAAGATCTGGACGACATGGCATCAATATTACTGGATATGTTCTATTTTGCTAATCTTTGTAAAGACAAGGGGTTGGATTTTTTCTTTTTTAGATTTAGATAGATGTTAGATTGAACAAGTCACAAATCCCTCGCTATCTTCAATTATGTTGGTTTTTGTATACAGGGTGAGTCACGAAGAACTGTACATACTTCTACCATAACTAGAGGCACATTAGGGGATCATCAAATGACCATTTAAAACTGTCTCCTTGTTTTCATTATTAATATATAGGGTGAATTATGAATCTTCACCAAAACAATGTTTCGTCATATCTTTTCAATGATTAAGTCGATTTATCTCATTTTTTTTTATAAAAGTGTGTATTGGTGCCTGGCAACTAACTGACATATTCAGAATTGAGAAAATCCAGGTCCGATTTGAAGAAAATTTGTGGGATTTCTTTATATTCAACACTTCACCCTGTATATGATTTTTCAAAAATCTGATATAATTTTTTCAGAGGGCATAAATAGACAGTTAGACCTGGGTATTTGAATTTTTTGTTACACTGACGTCACATTTCCAATTAAAGATTCGTTTTAGAGCCAAATTGAAAACTGGAAATAATGAAGTATCTTACTGTATAATAATGTTTAGTTATTAAAAAGAAATCTTCAAAATAGACAGAAACGACACCCACTGTGCTCCAGTATGGTAAGTACCATAATTTGAATTGATTTACAGGGCCGGATTTAAAAATCTGGCATATCTGGTTCATCCCAATAATTCACCCTGTATGTAACCTTTTCCACCCGTAATAGACTGAAAACAGATAAAAAATGTTTGTAATAACCTAGTTTTCTTATTTGTTTGAGGGAAACTCATGTGTCTAATTATTTTAATCGAAATGAAATGAACAGCCAGGGAAATGTTTATTCATAAATTAAGAAATAAAATAAAACAAAATAACCAAACAATAAAACAGTTTTAACAATGTGGAACAAAGTAAAAAACAATTTAATAAACATTACGATTATAAAAGATGTTCAAAATGAAATCCATCTGCCTTAATAAACTTTTCTTGACGAATGTTTAAATGTGTAATGGACTTTCTGATTGTCAGTGGGTCATTTCTGATAATATTGCAACAGTGAATAATTCTGCGTTAATGAGCTGTTGTGTTTTGTAATCGTAATGTTTGATAAATTGTTTTTTACTTTGTTCCACATTGTTAAAACTGTTTTATTGTTTGGTGATTGTTTTTTATTTTATTTCTTAATTTATGAATAAATATTTCCCTGGCTTGTTCATTTCATTCCGATTAAAATAATTAGGCAGAGTTTTCCTCAAACAAATAAGAAAACTAGGTTATTACAAACATTTTTTATCTGTTTTCTGTGTATTACGGGGAAAAAGTTACATACAGGGTGAATTATTGGGATGAACCAGATATGCCAGATTTTTAAATCCGGCCCTGTAAATCAATTCAAATTATGGTATTTACCATACTGGAGCACAGTGTGTGTCGTTTCTGTCTATTTTGAAGATTTCTTTTTAATAACTAAACATTATCATACAGTAAGATACTTCATTATTGCCAGTTTTCAATTTGGCTCTAAAATGAATCTTTAATTGGAAATATGAGATGAGTGTAACAAAAAATACAAATACCCAGGTCCAACTGTCTATTTATGCTCTCTGAAAAAATTTTATCAGATTTTTGAAAAATCATATACAGGGTGAAGTGTTGAATATGAATCAGTCCCACAAATTTTCTCGAAGATGGACCTGGATTTTTTCAATTCTTAATATGTCAGTTAGTTGCCAGACACCACTACACACTTTTATAAAAAAAAATGAGATAAATCGACTTAATCATTGAAAAGATATGACGAAATATTGTTTTGGTGAAGATCCAGAATTCACCCTAACGTGCCTCTACTTATGGTAGAACTATGTACAGTTCCTCGTGACTCACCCTGTATGTAAAGAAATATTGACACAAAAAAATGTAATTGAGTCCCTGCTGAAGGTAAAGTCACAACAAAGAATGACCGATCTTGTCAAAAACTTTTGAAAAATTTGTTTAGCTTGCGTCGGCCTGCAAACCCACACCAACAGCTGGATATACATCCTTTAAAAAATCCACTAAATTGCTTACAGTGCCTCTAAGAAATGTGACGTGAGTAAAAACAAAAAATTCAAATACCCAGGTCTAACTGTCTATCTATGCCATCTGAAAAAATTATATCAGATTTTTGAAAAATCATATACAGGGTGAAGTGTTGAATATGAAGAAGTCCCACAAATTTTCTCCAAGACGGACCTGGATTTTCTCAATTCTGAATGTCAGTTAGTTGCCAGGCACCAATACACACTTTTATAAAATAATGAGATAAATCGACTTAATCATTGAAATGATATGACTAAACATTATTTGGGTGAAGATCCATAATTCACCCTGTATATTAATAATGAAAACAAGGAGACAGTTTTTAATGGTCATTTGATCATCCCCTAATGTGCCTCTACTTATGGTAGAAGTATGTACAGTTCCTCGTGACTCACCCTGTATATTTATGTAGTTTTGCAACAAACCCCAGAAATAGTTATAAACTATAAATTTAATAGTGTAAAATTATTATTAATTTTATAATGTAAAAAGTTTGTAATAAGTGTGTTAAAAAACATGATTGTTATATTAATACTAAGTAGGTACTATGTAAAACCTGTACAGGAAAATTTGTAATAATAATCTATTTATACTAAACCGTACAATTAAAAAATGCAGGCCATTATTTATACGAATTTATGGTGGTGAAAAACGTAAAATTCTGCAACATCAACCACAGACGCTACGCTTCCTTTAGCTATCTTTTTGCCTGTATATTCCAACGCAGATACGAAAAATATAACCAAATATTTAAAATTCTACCATCTGGACAGCAACGTTACTAACAAAGATCGAGGTCTATGGGACCAACAGTTTGAAATAATAAAATTAAAATCTGAAATCGCTCTTATAAATTTTATAAAATTGCCAATATTAACCACAGATATTGCTATAAAATCTATGTCAATTATCCTAAATTCGGTTAGTGTTTTTTTCATACTTATTTAATATTGTTTACGAAACAAAATTAAATGAGCTTGCTGCTTGAACAATTTCTGTGGAAATTCCATATATTTTAATGAAAGTTGTGCAAATGTTTTTTTCCTATTCTGCATATCCCTAGTATCTACCTACATGTTGCATCTCTCTTAGAGAATTGAATATTTCAATCTATCAGACCAGATGAAATAACAATTTAGTTTATTATACCTACTGAAACTGTAATACTTGCGGTTGGAATAGTTTAGAATTTATATTAATTGTTTGTACCTTTGATCTCGATTTAATAACTAATAAATAAACCAAAATCACTAGCAATTTCGTCTAGCAAATTGAAGCAGTACATCGATAAATAGTAAGGTAGTGACGGCAAATAAGAGCCAGTTGGTAATATGTCCGAAAATCCCTAGCACAAAACCTAAAACATTTATCAGCGATCTGGCAATGCCAGGTAACTGCCTGAAAACGTCACTACCATGCTGAGGATGATGCGTTATTAAGTATTTCTACATGGAATATTTTTGTGGTAATGAAATTCTATCACTATTTAGTCCATTGGGTTATATAACCCGTCTGTGGGGCATATTACCCGACCCAAGTGAAAAAAAAAAAAAGAGTTTAAGCTTGCTTAATTGGTTTTTATGTTTAATATGGCAAAAATATGCAAGCGGTGGTCTCAAGGCCAACTTGCAGAAGCCCTAGCAGCTGACAGAAGTGGAGAATCTCAAAGGAAATGTTTGTAGCAGATTTGAAATACCATGTTGGTGTTTGGCTCGAATGTATCAAACGAGAAAATATTTTGTGCGGATTTAGAGGTAACCGTGAAGGAAATTAATTTCTCTAGCCTCAAAAAATAGGACGACCCAATATCAGCTTCAAAAAATGAGTAAAACAGGCCTTTGCGAAAGGATATAGTTCAGAGTACTGTAAACGTGATAATACTTTTTATGAAACAACTTACGACTCCCAAAGTGACATAGAACTTAATTTCATTCCCCAAAGACTTTTAAATTTGAAAATTGTAGACAATGATGATAGAGACAGAGGAATATCTGAAAAAAGAAAAAATACCATACTTACTTAAAAAACTGAGTTCTATTTTTTCTCCACATAAGTCAGAATTTTGGAAAAATCTTGCAACTGACAAGTCGTCTGTGTCATTAATTGATACGATCGAGGATGAATAGATTTGTTTTGAAAAAAGGAAATAGTTTTCTTGGAATTTTAAATCAATGGCCCTTTTATTTCAATATTTTTAATTTTGATATATTTGTTTTAATTTCTTATTAGTTGCTAATTTTTAAACCGTTTTATAATTTATTTATGATTTGTTTATGTTCGTACTTTACTTTTGGAAAATGTTATGAGTTTTGACAACAATTGACAACTACCAAAATGTATGCAACTCGGCCCCGGCTACGAATCAAAGAGCCATAATATATCCATGGCAATAATGTCATATTTGCCCGAAGAAAGTATATTGAGCTGAGGAGGAGAAGGAAGCTTGGAAGCTGGTAATAAGGGTCTGTCTCGAGGTCTGTTTACCATATTTTATTCAGGGTTGGTTTTCCCCGATATTTAGGTGGTTCTAAATTTAAAAATTATGTATAAAATTAGCAATTTCTATTGTAACAATTTTGGCTGAATATACTTGCACTATTACATATTAAATATGCAGAAAAACACTAAAATGCAAATTATGCACTTTGCATCAAGCAGAATGCTATATTTTGACTGCAGATTCATATTAATCATCGTAAACTGCGTAGGAAATAATTGGTCTGGCGAAAAGTACAGACTACTATTTTGTGGGCATTGCACAGGTCCACAAAGAAAGTAGCCTGTATTTTTGGCCTATTTGGTCTATTTTCTACGTATTTTTCGAGGTTAATCCGAATCTGCACCTGGAAAGAATAATCAAGGAGATACATCAAGGACTTTTCTTTGTATTTTGGTACATACATTTGCAATTTAATAGCCTCTGAGTTCAGCAGTATATTTTCATTAGCTAATTTTCCTAAGAAAAAAAAAAAATATAAAATTTGCCCTTTAGTGAAAACGTTATTCTGCAAATAAATATCTGTTTTTCTTTTAAATAACCAGCTGATTTCTATTACACTTTACCCACATTTATGTAAATAATGTTGTTATAAAATTACTTTATTATAAAATATATTACGCAAAAATTGCTCTGTGTCAATATATTAGGCAGAAAAAAAAATAACTAACTTACTGTTACATTGCATCGTACAAATTTTTGATTACCTGTATAACCAATGATGCAAAAATCGCGGTTATTTATTAGGAAATCTAACTAATATAAATACCAAAATCAAAACTACGTTAATCACACTCATCTGTTGTGTTGAATAGTGTCCACTAATACACAATTATGAGGATCATAGTTGCTAGTGTGGCTCTACTACTCGTGGCCTTTGTGGCAGCTGAAATTCAGTTTGAAGAAAATGACAAAAACGGGATTGTCATAGCCGATTTAGAAGCAGCTGAGTCTCACCACGGGCACTCATCCAGCCACAAAGAGGACGGTGGGCACTCGCATCATGGTGAGCACCACCACGGCCATGGTGGTAAAGGTGAAAAGGGATACCATGCTGATCACCATCACCACAAAGGACACAAAGGCCATCATGGTAAACACCACCATGAACACCATCATGGAGCAAAAGGTGGACACCACAAACATCACCATGAGGAAGGCGGACACCACGATCACCATCACGCCAAAGGTGGACATCATAAGGGTGGTAAATGGGGTGAGAAACACGGACACCATAAAGGACAAAAGACCGATGGTTACCATTTGAAAGAACACAAAGATGACTACCACAAAAACCATAAATTCTACGATGGTGCTCACAAAGAAGGTCATCATGGTAAACATGGACATCATCACGGATATCATGGAGGACATAGCGGTCACCACAAGAAGGGCGGTCACCATCACTCCGGACATCATGAAGGACATCACGGTAAATCAGGACATGGACATAAAGGACATTACGACAAAGATCATCATGATTGGAAAGGACACGGCGGTCATGAAGATCACCATCACCACCACTCAGACCATGGCAAGAAAGGTGGTCATCATGAGGGTAAAGAATGGGGATTTGAACACAAACATTAAGTTTTTGGAATGTGATATGTTGTTTGCGATTGTTTTTGTTATGTTTTGTGTTGTTAAGTTTTCATTTTGACAAATAAATTAATTATTAAACAAAATAAAACTTATTCACTTTAACTGTTTAAGAACGCATCTCTATCGTCAACTAACGGAGTTGAACAGTTGCTCCATTTGCCGGAGTAATTAGGATTAGGTAATTAGTGATATTGACCATAGGACTGTCATCTAATTTCAGCCCCCAGTTGACTAAGGAGTTCAGATGCTTATCTTTTTCACTGAACTCAATCAATCTCGTAATTTTCACTGATCCACCTATCTACATGGTATCCTATGGTGACGGCCCATTAAAAGATTTCGGAGACTACTTTGAATTGAATTTGGAAAATGTTGGTATATGTTGTGCCAAATATGGTCTATTCAAATATCATAATAATAATCAAACCGCTTAGCTTTTCCGGTTAAACCGGAAGTTGAGGTGCCTTTGTTATTTTAAATAGAACACCCGATATATTATGCCATTTTTGGATTCCACATAAGATTCTAGACATGTTTCATATATCATGTCCTATACAATCCAGCCGATTTTGGCGTATATCAGTGGCGGCTGGTGGGTAATTTCTCTCGATTCCTTTCAGTTTAAAAATGTATATAATGTCATATGGAGGATCCAAAACAACACAAGCAAACTCCAGGTTTGATCTTTCAATCGACAAATGTAACCCTTTTACCGCTTCGGCTTCACTGAAGCATGCTAAGCAGGGCGTTATAAATCCAACGATTTTTATCGCCTTTTGGTAATATCCGTGAAATATCGTTATCAAATGACAGCTTATATTCAAAGTGTTCTCTACATTTACACGTAACAATCAGCGGGGACAGATGAATTTCATAATATCTTGGAGAGCAAATCTCCACAGGCAGCAGCTAAAACTAAAAAATTCTGCGTCAAACGTAAGATAATCAGCGAAACGTGACTGCAAAACTCTAAATTCGCCAGTGGCTCTTATGTTAAAAAAAGTTGAATAAAGCTTAATGTTTAGGATTTTAAATAGTAGCGAAATACCCAAATAATGAGCTTTAAAATTCACCTTCCTACCTTCACAAAAATAAGAAATTGAACATAACACTAGTAAGAAAAGTAGCAAAGGTGTAAAATAATCACCCAAATAATCTCGATATCAGTAGGTACTCGTACACACGCAGGTTGAATTGAGTGATGCATTAAAGTAACTGATATTCTCATGAATATTCAGACGATTGAATAAATTCGACACTCAACTCGTGCATGTAGGCGGGGGCACGAATCCAAATGTGATGAAGCATCTGAGGACAGTCCAGCTAATTATTTATTCTAATTACAAATAAAACTGCGTGATATTGTTGTTTAAATCTTCACATGCCAAGCATGTTTTGGAATATTAGAGTTCCATCTTCAGTTGCTTTATAATGCTTAAAATTATCAACCAATCTTTCACGAAGCGATCAAAAACATTTAAATAGCTATTAATTTAAAGATAACTAATTGAGGCTAACAATTGAAACGGAACCTATATTCAGCAACAAATCGTGGCTTGAATCTTTACTGTAGCCGTCGAAACCTATGAGATATGACCATTAAAAGACAAGTCAGTGTCAATGTAAATTCCGAGTATTTCTAAAGCGATCTCATTAAGTACGTAGTTGTGCATCACAGGTGTAAAGCTTTTTGTAAACGTCAAACTAATAAAAAGATAGGTTCAGGTTCAAAATGAGTGGGTCTGCACCGGACCCTCCGCTGCGACCACTGAGGGCCTATTGTGGCTAATACAATACAAAGATATCAAACAGCAAAGAACCTAAAGTACTATGTAGAACTCCACTGGGCAAATCGAACCACTCAGACTGATGACGATTGAGCCCCTAATGAAGCTAAAGTCATTCATCCGCTGTTGCATCAAAGAATGCTTGATCTTGTCGATCACAATCATCGGCACACCGTACAACCCTCTGTTAAAGTTCATTTGCTTTGTACATAAAAATAACTTTAACTTGTTCTTGTGTAATAATATTCTGACCACTTATTTTGGTTTTTGTCGATTCTATTTATCCAACCAACAACAATAAAATTTAATAACTTGATTTATATACAATAAAATTAAATTTTAAACATTATTCCCGGCCAAAAATAATGGAATAATAAGCCCCTAAGAATCCATTGCCATTTCTTCTACGTCTTCATTAATAGGCAAAGGACAAATCTTCGATAAGCATCGCTTTACCTCTCCAGTACTTGCTTTAATTAACACAACTCGGGCCAACCCATCCGGACCAACGAAAAGTGCCGATATTCTTCCCAGTTTCCATAACATGGAAGTCAATTTCTTGTCGTCAATGAGCACTAAAGTGCCAATTTTTAACTGAGGTTCTTTTTCTTTCCACTTTAAACGTTTCGGAAGTTCGGTAATTTAGGTATACCTTTGACCATCTACTCCAAAAATGTTGCATAATTTGTTGCAAATATTGGAACCGACTCGAACGATTAATCGGTATTGTCTTGAAGCCCTTGGCAGGTAACGATGTAAGTGACCGTCCAATAAGGAAATGAGCAGGAGTTAAAGCAGACATATCATTAGGATCAGAAGAAATAACAGATAAGGCTCTAGAGTTCAATTTCAACTATAAAGGCGGCGACCGACTTGTAACTGAACCTTGTAATGTGTAAGAAAGCTGAGCCGCTCGCCGCGAACTGCTCGCGCTCGCGGCTGCTCCATCGTGTTGTCCGTTTTATCGCGAATCCCTTTGTAGGGTTCGGCGCTAGTCAATCAGTGAATCAGTTTGTTCGTTGCGAGTTAAGGGAAGGTCGCATTTTTTCATATTGCAATATTATTTAGACAATAAAATTTTAAAAAATAAGGCAGGGTGTTTTTATTATAATCAAATTTTGATAACTGTAATGTTCTACCTACTCTTAAAATACCTTGACTGTCTAAGAATGGATTTAATGAAATTATACTACAGTTTTTGGTATCGCTTTTTCCGTGCTTAGAAAATGAATTTCTTTTGCAAAACTTTCTAGAAGTTAGGGATGAGTCTATTTCGTTGACTTCTCAAGAAGTTAATAATAATTGTTCATCAGTATTTCACGAAGAACAAGCAAATTATTGTGTTAATAGTTCTTTAACAATGGTTTCTGAAGTAAGAGATTCTTTGTCATATATTCCGGAGCTTTCAAAATACAGTATACGTGCATTTGATTACCTACGGTAAAGTTGAGATTGAGAGATATTTCTAATTACAAAACTATTATTTGCAAAGCACTGTTAGATTCGGCGGCTCAATTTAATTTCACTTTAAATCATCCGCAATAAACAAATTATGGCTTGAGAAATGATATAATAATAATAATAACTTTATTGTTCTGTAAGATTATACATCTTATAACAAGAGTATGGCTAGATTACATAAATATTCAAGAACCAAAAATAAAAATAAAAGACTACATTATCAGAAAAAATGCAAATTAATAATAAAAATACTCTCAACAGTATAGTATCACTATACAAACAAAAATAAGACGAAAAATATATATGATGACTAAGAACTATTAGAACAGAAATAACAATGATAGCAATAATAATAATAATCAAAACAAAAAAAAACAAAAACAAAAAATCATTCGTTCAGCACAAATGAACGCAACTTTAGGCAGCCCAGGACAAAGTCACACACATTTCGACTGTCGCAAATCGAAAGATTATTAAGCTTCTCAAAGAGTACCTGAATATTATTAAGAAAATGATAATTCTGGCGGAGACCGGAGTAAAGCGGACACTCAACTAATAGGTGCTCCAATGTTTCATCGACATGCATGTTGCACATTGTGCAGGTCTCGTTAGGGTTTATCAAATGATCACCAATACTGTTCACAAAGATAGCAGACAACAAAGCGGCCAAAGTACTACCCGGGACTCGACTATAAACACACTGAGGAAGTCAGACCGATGATCATTATATTTAGCGAAATAGAAGAAATATTGTCCCAAAAAATGTAATTGAGCCCCTGCTGAAGCTAAAGTCAGTCATCCGCTGCTGCTTCAAAGAATGATAGAATTTGTCGATCACGCATTCATCAGCACAACGTACAACCCTTTACTACTTTAAATCATCCGTAATAAGCAAACTATGGTTTCAAAAATAATCACCAATACTGTTGACAGAGGGGCCAAAGTACTACGCTGTGCATCTCGACTTGGCACACTGAAGCACTCAGACCGATGACCATTATATTTAAAGAAATAGAGGAAATATTGACCCAAAAAAATGTAATTGAGTCCCTGCTGAAGGTAAAGTCACAACAAAGAACGATCGATCTTGTCGGAAACTTTTGAAAAATTGGTTTAGCTTGCGTCGGCCTGCAAACCCTGGCCAACAACTGGATATACATCCTACAAAAAATCCACTAAATTGCTTAGAGTACCTCTAAGAAAAAAGAAATATATTTAAAATAATCAAAAACAAAATAACAGTAATTTTAGATATTATTGCATTTGAAATTAAAAAAAAAAACAGAAAGAAAAGATAATCGTGTCACTCTCTTACTAGTAAATTAGAATTTCTTAAAAACCGTTACAATATAAAGATTTCATCGACAATTCCATGAAATAACGTTAACAAGTATTTAGTAGCAATCGATTATCTCTACAATTAAAAAATCTGATGCATAACAGATCGAAAAATAAGGAAAGCTTTTTACCACACTTTCTTATACAACCGCGCTGAAGAGTTAAGAAACCCATTCAATATAAATACCACTGTAAAAATTATAAACAATCACACTGCTCTGTCTTGTTTAATGGTTCACTAAACAACACAACAATGAACATCTTAGTCGCTTGTGCGACTGTGTTGTTTGTCGCGTTTGTCGCCGCAGATATTCCACTTGAAGAGAGTGACAAACATAGTGTTGTCATTGCTGATTTGGAAGCTGCAGAATCTGGCCATGGACATTCATCAGGACATAAAGAGGGCGGTGGACACTCACATCATGCTGAACATCATCACGGTCATGGCGAGAAGGGCGACAAAGGCTATCATGCTGATCATCACCATCATAAAGGACACAAAGGCCACCATGGCAAACACCACGATGAACACCATCATGAAGAGAAAGGTGGACACCATAAACATCACCACGATGAGGGCGGTCATCATCACGAACATCACGATAAAGGCGGCCACCACAAGGGAGGTAAATGGGGTGATAAAAAGGGACACCATAAAGGACAAAAAACTTCTGGTTACCATGTGAAGAAACATAAGGATGAACATCACAAGAATCACGAATTCTACGATGGCGCTCACAAGGATGGACACCACGGCAAACACGGTCATCACCATGGACACCATGGAGGACACAGTGGTCATCACAAGAAAGGCGGCCATCATCATGAAGGACACCACGGTGGACATCACGGTAAATCCGGGCATGACCATAAAGGACATCACGATAAAGATCATCATGACTGGAAAGGACATGGCGGCCATGAACATCATCATCATCATCACTCCGAAGGTGGTAAGAAGGGCGGTCATCATGGGGGTAAAGAATGGGGATTCTCACACAAAGGCCATTGAGCTTTTGGAGTGTGGTAAATTGTTATTGTTGATGTTTGTTATGTTGTTAAGTTTTTTTAATAACAAATTAAAGAAAATTTAAACTTTATATTTGTATTTTTTTTAATCAGTAATTGCGGATAATATGTTACGCACATTATGAAGCTATTGGTGTTGTTGCCAGCTCCTTAGTTTGTCTGGAAATCAAACTAACATTTATTAATTAAAAAAACATGTTATTAATTCAAATTCGTCCAATATTCGACGCTGCAAATCAGCCAAAATTTTCGTAATAGACCACCTTATACAAAGTAGCCTTGTCTTTAATGTTAACTAGGATAAAACTATAAAATTCTGAGGTTTCGATTTGAAAAAAAATAAGTTTGACGGTTTTTACAATTATATAGTAGTATATAACGTGGACAGTGTTTAGTCACAGTTTAATATACAGTTACTTCACCTCGTGTCGGCACCTTTGTTATCTCTGTGTTAAAAGCAATTCGCCGCCGCTCATAGTTATAGTATATAACTATAGATAAGCAGGGTCAGTAGACGCTAAAAACAGCATCGACTCGTCGCAATCCCAGCCACATTCTGGCCCGCTACTACGTATATATGTATACTATAAGATAATAATATCTATAGTTATTATTCTATAGTTTAGTGTTAGTTTAGATTTAAATCTCTTCTGAGCATGCTAACATTGTTAGCGAAACGCGCGTCATTTAATCAATATAGCGTAATTAGCTTTTCCTTAATTTTTAGGAACACAATCAAAATGTTTAACTCTCTAGTTTATTTCAAAATACAATTTTTGCTCATATGGAACAGAGAACAAACACCGCATTGGGAAAAAAATTGAAAAAATATCATATAACATCTGCATATGCCAAATTTGCATACCTATTTAAGGCCCGTGTGAACCGAGTAATCTGAAATAACAGCGGTTTTCAACGTTATTTCGCAAACATTACCCCGCACCCGAATTAATTATGCCATGTTTTTGTTGTAGCCTGTTTGCCCACTCAAATATAGGTACATACATACTCACATGCCTATATAGGTAGGCTACCAAACAAACGCTTTCGAAATGCATGAGGGGACGCATGTTCCATAATTTAGGTTTTCGGTTATTTGACTTCAAATTGCCCCATGTACATATTGGTGGGTATACCAAAATTCAAAGCTGTGTAGTGAAAATGTTTTTTTTTCATCTCTAAATTAATTTCTAAACAGAGTTTACTGAGCCGCGTACGGTAATACAGCAGAATTTTTATTAGATAAATCATATCGCAGAAGCCTACTCCTAATAAATTGAGATACCAATTTTCTAATTCCAAACGGAACATACAGTATTGTATTGTATTTCATTCCTTATGCCTTTTGACGTATTTTGACTTAGCACTTCCCGCTATACCCATCTTCAACTTGGTAAATGAAAAGGCTGTCGCATGCACTAAATTGCTTTAATCAATAAAACATGTTTCGACCCTAGCTAGGGTCATCATCAGTTGGGTAGAACAATTACATATCTACAAGGAAGAGAGGAACATTACTTAATTATTTTCCACCAGAAATTAACAGCTTTAACTTACCTAAGTGGACAAATTACATCAAAGATTTTTTAAAACATAGGTAATATATCAAAGGGCTTACATATCTTATAAATTACAACAAATTAAATCAAACTCATGAGGTTCCTTATAGGAATATCTCATGATTCTGGTTATATATTTTATCTTTTTCTTTCGAATCATTTAAGGTTAAACTTTTAAAAATCTTAAAAAGATTTCTTTTAAGTGATGTTGTGTGAATAAGTAGGTCGTAGGTAAAGTATAGTACGTAATACGTGTTGTAATGCAATTACGCACTCATAGAATTACGCACTGTCCGCTACGGGGCGTCGTTCATAACTTTTCCATTCGTGCGTAATATATACTTATTACGTAATATACTATTATTTCTCCGGGAATAAGTACGTGTTTGGTCATTTTATACGTAAATAAGTAGGTTTAAAAAAATCTCTGTATCTGTGTCTGTCTTTATCTACAATAACTCAAAAACCACTTAAAATATTTTAACCAAATTTGATAAAACTACTACAAGATATCTCTAGGTGCTGATTAACTTTTAGGAAATATTGAGTGTACGCAAGGGGTTTAAAAAAGGGTTCAAAAATTTAAAACATTCATATTTTTTAAACCTATCCGAAATATTGAATAATTTTTCATACATTTAATAGAGTATAACCTCAAACATTAACCGTAAAAAACTAGTTATTTTTCACTTTATTTTTTCTTGGGGTGTTCGGTTCTTACAAAAATTCCTCTTTATTCTACATAAAAATATTCATATTTATTTTCGTCACTATCACACAGAAATCAAAACAAACGACGTTTCGTTACTAATTAGTAACTTCCTCAGGTTGAAACATTTTTTTTCCTAATTAGTAACGAAACGTCGTTTGTTTTGATTTCTGTGTGATAGTGACGAAAATAAATATGAATATTTTTATGTAGAATAAAGAGGAATTTTTATAAGAACCGAACACCCCAAGAAAAAAGTAAACTGAAAAAAAATTAGAATAGCGGTTCAAGAATAATAAAAAAGTAAATATCTAAAAAACTAGATCACATCTTGGTTCCAACTGGACGTAGGACCTGCTCATTGCACTCAGAAAGTTTCAAGCGAACTTCACTAAATGTTCGATTATCGTTATTTAAGGCGCTTAGGGCCATGTGATTGGCCATCAAGAACACCCGACCTTAGACCACTTGATTTTTTTATGATGTCTAAAGGAAAGACTGAATAGTACTCCAGTGCCAACCAAGGAAGAATCGCATACAAAAGCACATTTTAAACTGTTTAGAATGTAGTGGACAAAATTTTCAGCATTTATTGTAAAAGTTTGATATTTTGTTATTTTTATTCTTGCCAATGTAGATGTTGTCTGTATTTTCGACATATTAATTGATTATCGCTGATAATTTAGGATGCAATTGGTTTAATTTTGCAAATTTGACCACATTCTCCGTGTAAAATAAATAACTTCATGAGAATTTCAGTTGTTTATTTATTTTTATGGATTTTTAAACACCGTGAATATATACGTATTTATAAGTTAACTATAAAAGTTATCAAAATGCTACCAAAAACAAAATACGCATACATTTCCACAAAACCTCATTTATTTAGTAAACATGATGATTTAGGTGTAGGGACATGATAAGCATTTTAATTTGTCTTTCAAATTATCATGTGTATAACATACTGATGTGTGTTTTATTTGAGAAAAATGAGTTATGCCTATTTTTACTAGTTATAATTATATTACTGTAACGGTCAACTTGAATTCTAAGGCATTGTTAAATAAAGTGACGGGGCGCTGCCTAACGACAGACGTTGATTGACTGGGTAACTGTTCCTGAGGTGCTGGCCAGCCAACCAACTGCTGAACTAAACCAGGTAACAGATAGGACATAAGCATTCTAAAGGTTTCCCTTTTTTTATATCGACATAGTCCATTTTTCACTCCAAATAAAAAAACATTACATGGTCCTTCGAGCCGGATAGTGTGGATTGTGCGTCAGTAATTTTTTCTCCTTATTCTAATTAAGCTTAATTGATTTAAACTGGTAATTATTCATATAATATCCCGCAGTATTTTGCTATTATTGATAAATATATATAATTAAAAAATACAACTCTTTATTTGATATCAGTTTTAAATTCATCTTGGTTTCAAATAGGTACCTACATATACCTATGCTGTAGTGGCAAGTGATTCACATTTCTTTTGATAATTTGCAGCAAATAGATAATTTGTCAGTGTTTTTATTACATTTTATATGATCAAATTAGATTCAGTTCTTTTTAAATTTAAAACTCAGTTTTCCTTTTATTATTATTAGCTTTCAATTCAATAATAATAATGGCTACCGCTGACAAGCTGAAGCGTTATAAAGCTATATACCAAACCAAATTTTTTAAGTAAACCTATGTTTCGTTTTCGATAAACGACTAACCTGCCATCGACCGTGTATGAGTAAAACCTGGGTAAAAGCAATCGCCAAGCCGGAAGTTCCAAACCTTTGTATGGTAAACAATATCATTTCCATAAGCCACCAAATGAGCTGCCTATACAGGGATATATAAACAAATACTTTGATGAAGGTATTATTCAAATAGCTGCAAGGTACAAGTATAACCAAACTGCCATAAGCTAACAAACACAGTGTAAAGTTGGTACAATGTGAAAACACAAACATATTTTGTGGACGGACGCAGGTATAGTTTTGAGGTATGATTACACAGTATAATATACAATTAGGCTTCAATGATTAAAGAATAAGCAAATGTTATCTAAAACCAAATATTCAGTAAAACTAAAATTGTACCGCAGACTTAAATAATATAATGCTGATTCAATATGTGGGGAAATTACAAGCCATCTGTGGTCAAGATCAGTCCTGCAAGCTGGTATGGGTAACCTATCTTCACTATTTTTCATCCACAAATCCTGCGCGATCCAAACTATATTCACGATAGCCAATCCTCGAGTGAGCTTCTTCACGAGATTAATCCGGAAGGTACCATAGTTTAATGCACTATCCACAAACTTCAGATTCAGGCTGTTCTTCGATTTTGCTAAACACCGACCCAAGATCCACATAGAATGGTTCTAATTTCTAATGAACTATCAAAAAGGGATCTAAAACGATGGCAATAGACAGTCTGGTAAATTAAGAAGATCGATGAGACGGTTTGATGCAGCACTTGCGAAGTCTATGAAATAAACTGTCGAGTTAGATTAATTTTGTTGTTGTTTATTTTCATCAGAATCACATACTCCCAGGTTTGGTGGACGAATATGAAACAGGTATACCGCTATGGCTGAGTTGGGCAGCGTACACAGATTTGCAGCGGTGGACATAATATACTTGGGAAGGCATCATAAACATGCCCATAGAATATATCACAATTCGACATAAGGACTGAGAGGTTCTGAACTGCACGGCTTACAGACACTAAGAAGGATCACCTGATTTACAGAAAGTGGCAGAAATATACAGTAAGTCGAGAAACTCGAAATTTAAATCCTCACTGGGCAAAAACTGATCCGAATTAAGCAATTTAATTTTAGAAAATTGTCATTTATTTGAGTATTTCTGAGAAAAAGTGCATACTATTATATATTTTTAAAAAGGTAAAAAAAAGACAAAATTTATAGTTCAATAATATGCAAGATGTTCCATAAAAAAAAAAGGGTCCGATAACTTTTTGACTTGCCACTGTAAACTAATTTCGAAGGCGGAATTGAAGTCTACGCGAAAAGCTATATAAGAAACAGTTTGCACATTTTCGATAAGTTATAGTTGAAATACGTGGGGTGCCTGAAACTGCAACATTTTCGACGACCAAACGCTTGGAGACCACCGTCCGAAGTGTTGCTGATACCCACATATTTTGGGTGATGATAGCAGAAGGATAAATTGGTCTCCTGCTAGTGTTTTGTGTTACACTATTTTCATTTCTATTTGAATTTCTATTTTTACGGCTTGTGTTACCTATACATTGGATTTGTTCAGCCTCTGTATGGTGGGATATACATTATTATGTGTATGTAGATGGTACGGTTTATATATACGAGGTCTGTTCAAAAAGTACCCGGAATTCTCATTTTTCTAAAAAAATATTTATTTATTCGTCTACATCTATATGGTCCCCTTCAAAGTAATCCCCCCTAGATATAATACACTTATGCCAGCGTTTTTTCCAGTCTTCGAAACACCCTTGATAGTCACTTTTTGTAATGCTCTGTAGCACTCTCAGCGATTCTGCCTTTATCTCTTCAATCGATGAAAAACGCTGTCCTTTCATGGGTCTCTTCAACTTTGGGAACAGGAAAAAATCACACGGAGCGATATCTGGTGAATAAGGAGGTTGGGGCATGATTAAAGTCTTGTTTTTAGCCAAAAAATCACGAATAAGCAACGATGAATGAGCAGGTGCGTTATCGTGGTGCAAAACCCATGAATTGTTTTTCCATAAATCGGGGCGTTTTTTTCGAATTGCTTCACGCAAACGTCGCATTACTTCAAGGTAATACTCCTTATTGACGGTTTGACCTTTTGGCAAGAATTCTTTATGCACTATGCCATTATAATCGAAGAAAACAGTAAGCAAAACCTTGACATTTGATCCAACTTGACGTGCTTTTTTCACTCTTGGTGACGTTGAGTGCTTCCACGTGGACGATTGTGCTTTTGTTTCGACATCATAACCGTACACCCATGTTTCATCACCAGTTATGACCCTTTCAAGTAAATTTGGATCGTCGTTGACGTCGTTTAACAGCTCCTGAGCGATGGTAATGCGTTTGTTTTTTTGATCAAAATTCAGCAGTTTTGGAACGAATTTTGCTGCCACTCGTTTCATGCCCAAAACCTTTGAAAAAATATGATGGCATGAGCCAACTGATATGCCAACTTCATCAGCAACTTCTCTAATTGTGATTCGGCGACCATCCATAATCATTTTTTCCACTTTTCCCACATTTTCATCGATTATTGACGTGCTGGGTCGACCGGAGCGTTCGTCGTCTTCAACGTCTTCGCGGCCATCTTGGAAACGCATAAACACTTGTTTTTTTCATAGCAGACTCACCGTAGGCTCTCTGTAACATTTCGCACACTTGGTTACACTTTATTTCATTTTTCACGCAAAATTTAATACAAATTCTTTGACTCTTCAATTCTTCCATTGTTTAAACTAACAAAAATCGCCGAGCTCAAAAAAACACGTCTACACCAGCCGCTACAAGACAGAATGTAAACAATGAATACAGCTGAAAATTTCACCATACATTAGGGACATGTGTACCAACACAATAAAAAAACCACCGGACTCTCCAGACGCGCGCAATTCAAAAATTCCGGGAATTTTTTGAACAGACCTCGTATATCTGCTGTTGTATATCTCGCTGTGCTTAAATGCAGGCCGATATTGTACATGGGCAACGACTATGGTACTCTGACGAGCTCATAATAAGAGCGAAACGATTTCGTAAGTATCTGTCGCCTCGGTCTGGTGCTACTGAATTAGACTGAGGCCCTGCTAAATTAAACACAATTCCTTGTTTAGCTAAACCCAGTCATTTTGTTTGTTATGCCGCGAAATTATTTTTCACAGAGAAATGCTTTTCTTGAAGTCTCAATGCGACCATTTTTAACCGAAATATGTGGAATTTGTTTTTGCTTCCTTAATTTTTTTGAGGAGTTTATTATCAATCTGCCTACAGTTATAGCCAACATTTTTGTTCTTTACTATCGAAACCAGGTATATTTTCGTGGATCCCCACTTACAACGTGTGAATCGCCATTTCATTTCACGCCAATGTAGATCCCCGTTGAGCCTCCTGTGGACCCCTGGGGGTCCACATAGACCATTTTGGGAACCACTGGTCTAGAGCAAAAGATTCAACGATTTGTTTGTTCTGTTTGAGCTGCAAACATATGATTCGTAGAAACTGTTCATTTGTTGTGAAGGTTTGAGTATCGATTGTAAATTATTAATTATTTTTGAAAATAAAAAAATATTCAGCCTATGGCAGCGGCACAACCGGCATAACCTACGATGGGTGTTGATTTAATTAAAAAAAAAAACATGACAAAGCTAAATTCCAAACAAACGTTTGCAACGTTTTGTTAAATTACCTCTAATATTTTAAAAGTTTTAACAGATTCGGAGCTGTTTTAATGAGGATTATACGGCTAAAATTGTTGCAGTTGATCTGGCATGGTTGCGTGAAAATTTATATGATTCAATTTGTCCGAAAAACCGCTTGAATAGTTTACACAAGCATTTTAGGTGATTAATTGAATTACAGCAGTGCAAAAAATAATATGAAACTTTGACAAACATGGGAAAAATTGATGCCCATCCGAGTGTTACGCGAATTCGATAATTAAATAGTATTGAACCTTTTTCCAGCATAAAATAAAAAATAATTGTAAATGGTAAACATTTTTAAATGCCATATTGAAATGTACCTATTATACGAAATTATACTATAGGGTAGTTACAGTTATACAGGGAAGTGCCTGAGTATCCATATTACCGACCATGGGTCCGTGTGACCCATAATTATTTTTTTCTGAAATCATTACGAAAGATTAAAATGCTAGGAGCGTTTTGACGCCACAAATTATGGCACACCTGTTTTGGCCTATGTGTTTACGTTTACTCTTCGTAATCGTAAGGTTGCGAGTGGAAAACAGGGCCATGGAACTTTTTTTTTATATTTTTACTGAAATTGTAGCCAGTCTGCACATATTGTTACCTAACATGTTAATTAAATTCTTTTTAGTCATAGTCCTGATATGAATTTACAGTTATGATATAGCGCGGAACATTTGAAACATTTTGATTGCAAATTGCTAAACAATGTTGTGCGAATTGTATAAAAAATCGGTTGTGTCACCCCAAAACTTCCCGAAGGTTGAACTATCGATATCGCCTCAATAATTTATAGTGCAGTTCATTGCGGGTGCTGAAGGTGTCCAGATTTCGTTGTAATTGCAGGGTAGCTCCGTTATATTGAGAGTTAGCGGGATGCGGTTTTGGCGACACATAGTACTTTTTCCATAACCGATCGTACCCCTTCACGGTGGGATACCCGTATAAATTCCAAAATACTAAATGAAACTTCTAACTGAAATGTTCTGAATTCACAATACAAAAAGAACAGTTGACTGACCGGCGTAAAATATAACTTATTTTAGTTTTTTTAGACATGTTTATAAACTTGCTAAAAATGAAAGAAAGCAATATGTGCTCAACGAATATTTAAAACTAAACACTGAAAAAAATATTGTACGTAAAACCAATGAATGGTTGTCATCAATATTTTGAACATTAATATTATGAATTGGTCAATGAATTTTGATCATAAATTAATAATTTCATACATAGAAACAATGTACGATGAAACATTAATCAATAAATGCAAGACATCGAAAATTTATGTTTTTTTTTTCATCAATATAATGTCACTATTTATTGCTTCAATGTTTTAAATTTATTAATTTATGCTCTTCGCCTTTAACACAATAATTTGTAAATCATACACCTATGAACAGCGAATATAAAAACTAATAAACGATCATCGTTGATTCAATGGATGCTAAGCATTAATTTTACGAACCTAACCATTAAATTCTGATTAACGCGCGCAAATCAATGCACCCGGACCATAGACTGAATACTCAAAACATTGACATTATGACATTCTCATAGACTTTTTGTTTACGCGTCCTTTTTGTTTTGTTTAGTTAAATGTATACAGTTGAAAAGTGAAGTGTGTTCCTAAATCTATTTTTAAAATTTGTTCCCAAATAATACAACAAATGTAGAAATATAAGGTAAATAGTAATCCTTTTATATAAGTACCATTTAGTAAAGTTCAAAACTAAAGTCAGTTTAAAACGAAAAAAAACACAGTGCGGTATTCCTTTGTAATGTTGAAAACCCGCCGATACGAGGGGAGAAATTTTATGGGCTCTTCATGGATATTTAGTGCTATCCGCTAAGCTATATTCCAAAGGTGCCATTGGAAAGATAAGCCATTTAAAGTACACAATAAAAGACTCTCAAGAATCTTTTTTATTTTGTGCTAAAACAGTTCAAGAAATAGAAGAACATATAATAAACCTTAAAGGAAGAAAATCTGCAATTCAACCCTATTTATGGGTTCTATAAGTCAATTCTAAAGGCGCACACTGTTTACTTAAAATCCTGTTATTTTGATTAATAATAATAATATAATGACTTTATTGAGAACTTAGAAAAGTTACACAAAAGGCGAAGTCGATGCACAGCCTCCTAGCTTAACATATTAGCAATACTAAAGATAACTGCATAATAATAACAACAACAAAAACCCTGATACATAAAAAAAGGCAATGATTCCTGGATGCCCTGCGGCACTACGCAATGTCCTGGGCCCAGACACTGCCGTTCCCAAAATGACAACCTGACTTCTATCATTCACATATGTTCCGAGTAGAGACACAGCAGACTCCCCAAAGCCCAGGTAACCCACAATGGCCAGCAACAAACCATGACCAATGCGGTCAAATGCCCCTTGCGTAGTCCAACAGCAGCAATGCCGTCAATCGACCCTGATCTACTGCCCCCAATGCATCATCCAGTATTTTAAGTCATGTCGTGGAGCAACTGTGACCCTGACGGAACCCAGACTGGACCTCCGACAACAACCCATGCCCATCAAGATATGTGTTCATTTTATTGCAGATCACTCTCTCAATAACCTTCGAGATCGCTGGGAGTATATTAATTGGTCTATAAGATCCTTAAATGTTGATGGAGTTTTAGTTTTGGGATTGGAATGACATTGGCTTCTTTCCAACATGTTGGGAAGTTCCTCGTTTCTATATAGTAATTAACTAGATGCTGTATAAAGGGCATTATAAACTGACAACTACTACTACTAGCATATCAATACTGATCGTGTCACTGCCTACAGCATTTGACTTAATCCCAAGCAATGCATCAAGTATCTACCTATGATCCACCATTGTAAATTCAAAGTTAATATCAGGCCTAATTTTATTACCTAAGTAAAAATTGATCGTTCCTGGGTCCGGATTGTTGGTAGAAGTGGCCACAAAAAAGCATTAATATTATCAACATCATGAATAAAAGACGGCATTGTGATATTTTCCCTTGCATAAATGTTTAGATCTCGTAATAATTTCCAATTTTGTTTAGAAGAATTTCTGCGGACTTTAGTTTCCAAATTTCGAGTGTCGTACAAATATGATTTAATTTATTTACAAAGCAGGTGCATCAAATCAATGGACGTACAGCAAGATAATTTTGAGTCTTATTTGGGTTTTTAAATTTAACCATTGGTACTAGTATATTTGAACCATACTGCACTTTGCAGTACACATAATACATATGTACCTATATGCTCGCGATTATTTATTGAATACAGAACAATAATCTCAATCTTTCGTAATAATAATTTCCGGCGAACACAATTACGTAAAACAATTATTATAACCCAATGTAATAATCAGCTAACATTGGTTTAACGTACAAAAGTCATAGATTCATGTTTCTCGTTCGTAACATTAATAACCTTCAGACATCGGTTTAATGTACAAAAGTCATAGATTAATGTTCATCGTTCGTAACATTAATAACCAGCTAACATCGGTTTTACGTATTGGAGACATAAACTAATCTTCATCGTTCGTAACATTAACAACCTGGTAACATCGTTTTAACGTACAGGAGTTATGAATTAATGTCCATCATTCGTAAGATCAATAACCGGCGAGCATAAATTTATGTTCTTTATTTATTAATTCAACGTACAGAATTCGCTACCGAATTTATGTACGAACGTTCATTGTATTAATGTCACCCATCATCGGCTCAAATTTAATGTTGACGTTCATTGATTTGAAGCACTTTTTTATTAATATCACGTACCTTTTCGGTTCAGTGAACTACACAGCAAATGAAGTGAGACATGCAAAAATGCATAATTTTGAAAAACTATATACTTCCACATTTCTTTGCCGTTGTTGGATTTTCAGCCATTGATTATAAAGCGCGATCCTTGGACTGTGTCTAACTGGTGTAATATATTTTTTCTTTCGGCTCTTACCTTTCTACAGGATCTGAATGCAAGGCAACGAAAAATTTTGTGAATTTTCTAAAATTTCGGAAGTTTCATGTGAAGGCTATTAATGACTAGAGTTAAACTAACTAATAAGATTTTAGAAAATTGACTAAAATTCCCGCGGTGCCGATCTAGTGATCCATTGAACATCAGAAAGAACTTCATAGAGCCACACACCATTTTCAACAAATTCTTCGCCAAAAATCCAAAAGTTTTCGCTGCCTTGCATTCAAACCCTGTACAACGAGAGGTCAAAAGGAAAAAAATAGGTTACACTAGTTGGACACAGTCCAAGGATTGTGCTTTATAATCCTGGCTGAAAATTCAACATCGACAAAGAAATGTCGAAGTTACAGTTTTTCAAAATTAGGCTATTTTTCAGCTGTCCCACTACATTTGCTGCGCAGTTTAGTTTACCACTTTAGGTAACTTCTTTGATCTTGTAACATCATGTATTTGTTATGTACTTTCATGCAGGCTACTGGTAGGCTGTGCGGCGAATCTACAAAAAAAGTTGAAACTACCAAACGTAAAAATAGGATATAGGACAAAAGCGACAAATTGCACAATCTAAACAAAACTGAAGCAGTTTTGCGCATTTTAGAGTTGGCAAAATCGCCGGATCTCGCTCGGATACTTTCAAATTGATCTCGCTTGTTG
The DNA here is from genome assembly GCA_911728435.2 of Apoderus coryli. Lineage (NCBI taxonomy): Eukaryota > Metazoa > Arthropoda > Insecta > Coleoptera > Attelabidae > Apoderus > Apoderus coryli. The sequence continues at coordinate 11,853,907 of OU452209.1, read as the reverse complement.
GGATTTTATGACCAAAAATTGAAAAGTAAAATTCCTTACCCCTCTTGGGGGGTAGGGATTAAAGATCATAATGAACGTCTATTATTTACATTGGCATGTAAATGATTGATATTATTGGTTTTTTACGCATTCTTGAATTCGCAATTAAGTTTTAATTTTACATAATTTTTATAAGAACCAAGTTCATGGTAAAAATCAGAAAAACTAACTAGTGTGACAATTGACAAAAGAATCTGAAGTCAGGTTAGAGCTATACAGGAAATGAACTGAGAAAAGATTATAAATATAATGGATTAGATTCGCAAATTTTGAATCATTAAATAATTACTGAAAAAAAAAATTGAAATTAATACATTGCAACACAATATGATCTACGTTATTAAAGAATATAAATGATTTTGTAAAAGTGACATCGTTGTTAATAAATACTAAATAATTGAGTAAGGTTAAGCTGATCATGAATACGATTTTTTTTTAAGAGAGACATAAATTTGGTGTAGATAGGTTATATTGAATATTCAAAAGTAAAAATGCAAATAAATTATTAATGGATGTTAATTCTCTAAACTTTACTTTTACAAACACTACTCCTAATATCATGAAAAATGCTTCGTTTTTCACATACCGGGTGTTATTTGTAAATTCCTCCAAAATGAAATTTGGCACACTTACGTATCTTTGTAAGGACTATTAAAAAATATGATATTCCAGGTTTAGGAAAATGTCAGGAGTGGGTTAGGCTAGGAGGGTCAGAACAAATTTTGTCCCAACTTTTTTTTGTGGGCTTTTTTTCACTTTTTCTAAAAAAAATAATAAATTTGAGACTTTTGAGCATAAAAAATGTTCCCTTGTTTCATAACGCTAGAAGAAGCCGTTTGCAAGATAAATGATTTTGAAAATTTTCTATGCAATGTCTTCAATACGGCTACCATAATAATAATAATAATTCTTTATTTGCTTTTTAACCGTATTAGTTATCTGCATTGTCATACATATTATACTAAAACTACTATTAGCAATATAAATAATTAAAAAAATACAAAATAAAAAACATTACCGTAAGTAAACAAACAGAACGACATCAACAACAACACAATTAAGTGTAAAATAACAAATCCTACAGAAACAAAACTCGTAATCTATATACATTTAAAATTTGTGAGTAAGAAAGTCAGCGCAAGTATACGGAACTATTTCAACCTTCCATTGTCTTTCAAGTTTTGGAGAGAAAGTGGTAAGTGGTTGTAAAATCTGATTCCCATGATGAAACACTGTTTATCAGTCAGGGCCAGTCTGTGCTGAGGTAAGCATACCCTATCTTTTTTCTCGTGTCATGTTCATGCATATCACTGTGTCTATTTAAACCCTCTACATTATCTCTGACATATAAAATACATTGCCAAATATATAAAGCAAGAACAGTGAAAATATTTAGTTTTTTAAACAACGGCTTGCATGAATCCTTGCAATTCGCTTTTGCTACTATGAGTATTGCTGTTTTCTGTATTTTAAATATTTTTTCGCTGTGAGATGCATTACCCCAGAACAGAACGCTATAGTTAATAAGTCTCTGAAAGTACGCCATGTACGCGCAACGAACAACGCTCTCAGAGCATGTACTCGCCAGTCTCATCAAAAGGTCTCGACAATCTTTTAGAGAGGTTATCAATCTGGGAATTCCATGTTAAACGCGAGTCCACATAGACTCCATGAAATTTAACAACCTTATCGTTAACGTATTGACCCCTAAGTGAAAAATCAATCCGCTCTGTTTTTGTAATATTAGGGCACAGTCTATTAAATTCGAACCATTTTTCTGCCATAACAAATTTATTATCGAGTTGTTTGTTGTTATTTTTGTTAGACTCATACAAAGTAGTATCATCCGCATACTGAATGATTTGAGTATCTCTAACAAAAGCGGAGAAGTCATTGACATAGAGCAAAAACAAAAGAGGACCCAATATCGAACCTTGGGGTACCCCTATGGTTACATCCCGTGCATCAGACCTCTCTCCCTCGCACTCCACTATCTGCTGTCGATCGCTCAGGTAGGACTCAATGAAGTTCAATGCAAGCCCTCTCACACCATACAGAGGCAATTTTGCTAAAAGAATTGTATGGATCACAGAATCAAATGCTCTGCTAAGATCACAGAATATTGATGTAAGAGTCTCACCCCTCTCCATTGCATCAACAATAGACCACACCAACCTTAGGATTGCTTGTTTTGGAGAACTTCGCCTTCGATCACCATACTGTGATTCTGAGATAAGTTGGTATTTCTCTAAAAATTCGTATAACCTGTTATTTGAAAGCGATTTATATTGGCTTAGAGAGGATTGGTATTATAGAAATAGGTCGATAATTGCTAACCTCTCCATGATCATCCTTTTTATATAAGGAAGACACTTTAGTAAGTTTTAGTTTTTGTGGAAATTTTCCATCACTAAAACATTTATTTATAATTATTTTTAAAGGTACACAAATTCCATAATTATTTTTTTTTGATGAGACTATTGCTCAAGCATCCTTCGCGGCGCTCCGAGACATACTCTCTATAAAATATATAATGCCATTCCGCCAAAAATTTATGGAATAATATACCTCTAAGACCTATTGTATCATGTGTCCAATCTCCAACTAAACCATTAGCTGACTATTTAAAACGAATTTTGGAAAATGTTATTAATAAAAATGAACATTACATAAAGGATTCATGGCAGTTTAAAGAGAAAATCAAACATATTTCTATTCCGTCGAATTACCAAATGGTATCCTTCGATATCGTTTCTTTGTATACCAACATTCCAATTCAACTTGCCAGGGAAATAGTTGAAAAACGGTGGTCTGAAATTGAGAAACACACGGATGTCCCATTGGAGGATTTCCTTGAAGCAATCGAACTGACTTTAACATCAACATATTTTCAGTATGAAGATAATTACTACCAACAAATTGAGGGAGTTGCTATGGGCTCATCAATTTCAAGTGCAATTGCTCAGTTGGTGCTTGAGGATTTAGAAACTACTATCATTCCATCTTTACCTTTCAAACCCCTGTTTTTTTATAGATATGTAGATGATTGCATCACTATCATACCAAACACACACATAACATCAATGCACAACACTTTAAATTCATACCACCCAAAGTTGCAATTCATTACTGAAATAGAGAATCAAAAAACAATAAACTTTTTGGATCTTACATTACACCAATCCTGAACTAAAAACCAAATGGTATACAAAACCTACATGGTCTGGTAGATATACTAACTTTCATTCAAACCATCCTATATCCCAAAAAAAGAGTGTGGTTATTGGTCTCGCTGATAGAGTAATAAAATTGACAGACCCAGAATATAGAGAGGAGTGTATTAATAAAGCGAAAAATACACTAAACAAAAAGAACTACCCCAAAAATTTTATAAACAAAATTTTTAAGAAACGCATCCACAAATTTTACAATAACGATGAACAAAACAAAGTTACCAACAACAATATAAAATACATATCCATTCCTTATATACCTGGTTTCTCAGAGTCGTTCCAAAAAAAATTAAAACCTTATAATTTGCAAACGTGCCACAAAAATACAAACACTTTCAAGGCAAACGTTTTTAGCAATTTAAAAACACAAACACCACATCTAAAAAAATCACATGTAATCTACCAAATTCCATGTAACAATTGCGATGGTGTCTATATTGGACAAACCATGCAAAATTTAGGGAAAAGATTAAACGGACACAAAAACTCTAACACCAAAACAGCACTTAAAAAACATATTGAGGCCACAAACCACACTTTCAACTTTTGTAATACAAAAATTTTAGACATGGAACAACACACAAAAAAAAGAGAATTTTTAGAAATGATATACATCAAAAAAAAATAAAAACAGCGTTAATGACAGAACTGACATCCAACATCTAAGGAGTATCTATCACAATATCATAAAATAAAAATTCTACTTAAACCCCCTGTATTTATTTATAATAAAATGTATACCTTTCAAGCACCTCACCTGATTTAAAAAAAAGAAAAAAAAAAACAAAAATGCCTTCATAGTTGAATTTATGCTGTTGCTACTACTAATACTTTCAATACAACATACCGGACAATAGTTTCCATCAATAAATAAATATGTATTTTATTATATTTAAATGTTATAAATGTGTTTGTAAATAGAATGAAAATTGTTTGTCCTTTTTTGACATTGACGAATTGGAATTTGTGTTAGGTAATAATAATCAAAATGTAAAAATAGTTTTTGGAAAATAATATTGTATGTAATTTCAGAAGGAAATGTTTTAACCTGAGGAAGTTACTAATTAGTAACGAAACGTCGTTTAATTTATATTTCCATCAAATGCAATACTTAAAAAATATTCATTGAAATCAGACGGCTTTATTTGAAATGGTTTTTTGGTGTTACTATTTTGAAACAATGGGTCTTTAATAATTTTCCAAATTGACATCAGAGTTAGAAATTAGTCGCTCGTAATATTCTTTTTTTGATTGTTTAATTTTTGTTTTATAAATGTTCCTATTTTTTTTAATTTCACTATCAATGACAAATTTCGATTTTGCTTATTAAAATCAATAAGAACTGTTGCTGTGCTGTCTTAATTCGTTATTAAACCAAATTTTTCTTGTGTTTATATAGTTTATAGTGTATTGTTTTAGTTTTAAAAGCCAAAAATTCATTGATTAATATAATATCAATAATAAAAGAAACAGATTGGACAGAATATCTTTTCCCTGTCCTACAAAGATACGATAATATTTTGTGGAGCAGACTACTAATTTTATATTTAATAATTTTGGTACAATTTTTGAATAACAATTCATAATATGCTCAACGGATATAAAAAATTAACGACTAAAAGACCTCGAAATAACATGCGTTTATGTTTATTTGATATATTTTGGTAAACGACTCTCTAGACATTTTCGTGTTTCACGCATTCTTAAATTCCATAATGTATGATGCCTACATATATGAGGCTAAACTTCTAAACCAACAGTATAATAGCATGCCTTTGGATAATATTAATGTTTGTCGCATGTTTAGATGGGAGAATTGATGTCGGTTCGAGAAACATGCCATATTATATTTCCTTAATTTGAATACTTAATTTGTTAGTTGTAGTGATTTATTACATGAGGTAATACAGTTTTTTTCACAGTTTTCAGAAGATCTCAATGAGAAATAATTGAAATAGTCCATAAGAAATCACAGGTTTTGTTTTATGTTACTTGAGCAACCGAGTCCAATATGTTTTTGTAATGGACCTCCCTGGTTTCACTTCAATGCGAATAGATTTTTCGCCCCTTTGAGCAAAGCGTACGCGATATTTGTGGTTCCATATTCCCCTGAACTTACTTGTCAAGCAGCGCAAGGTGGGACGTTCCGTGAATTCACGATAGTAATAATAATAATAATATTTGGTAGCAAAAAAGACATTGATCATAAGACAATATAGGATTGCACCCCAAAAAGGCCAGAGTGCAGCTCACGTTGAGCTGATTTTACACTTATCCTCATACTACATTCATCATCATCATACATACTTTCTTAAATCAATAAGAAATACTCTTAAAAACGAGAGAAAAGAAAACAAAATATATATCATAATGATTGATGCATATAAATGTACTAATATCTTATTATATTATTTTTTTCTGACGTTTGTTGATCTTGCCACGAGCACCTTTGAATTTTAGGTCTTTATAGAAGACCTTGATCGGATTTCTAATATCTAGACGGAGAGTAATCGGAGAACTATACGGTTTTATGAATCCTTAATTTATTTTTTCATTTTTTAACACTGACAACTCAATCATTTTTTTTTTTAAGATTTGGCTTCAGACGTAGTCTATTAGCCACAGATTGTTAACAATGAAACTGTTGACTGTTTGAATTACTTAAATGTTCAGTTTACAAGTCTTCAGAAATTCTATAATTAAATCATAGGATGTTTTCCTATTGTTAATAAGTAATTGTACTATATTGGTAGGTAATTCAAATCACTCAGCAACTAGTTTTTCAATGAAGCAGCGTGAAAAATGTCTGTACTTGTTACAAGCAAAGAATATGTGATTAAGATCACCCACTGTGTTTCCACAGTCGCAGTAAGGAGATTTTTTTATTCCTATTTTATTTAGATGTTCAGGAAAACAACCGTGATTCAACTTTAATCTAGTAACTGTTGACGAGTAGCTCCTACCAACATTAAAATTGAAAATATGTGGTATATCTTTTTTCGATGGTAAACTAGGGTGTATTTGAAAATAGGGATTATTTGAAGATCTCGAGTGATCTTTCCAGAGTTTTTCCCAGGCTAAGAAAATGTTTATTTTAAAATATTGTATAACATCGTTATATATAAAAACTTTTGATGTATTGTCCAAGTTGCAAGCAGATTTTGCTGCTTTGTCTACAGTCTCGTTACCTGTGACACCAACATGCCCTTTGGACCAAACAAAACTTACTTTGCCATGATTAAATAATTCGCAAAGAATTGTCCTAATATTAATGATTAATGCATTGTTATAATATTTGGACGCTGATGCTTGAATGGACTTCAGAACTGATTGACAATCCGTTATGATAATCAAATCATATATTTTGTTGTTTCTAGCCCAATTGAGTGCTGATTAAATAGCCATCGCTTCTGCCTTAAAAACAGAACTTACATCAGGCAAACGATATCTCTCCATGTGAGTGAATTCGGGAACGAAAAAGACGCAACCTACGCGTCCCTCAAGCTTCGAACCGTCGGTGTAAATATGTACTGCCTTTTTATCAATTTTTTCCAACTCAGAATTAAGAATGATATTATTTAGGATGTAATTATCTGTGTATAGAATGTTACTGGAAAATATAGGAAACTTTTCTAGTTCCTGTATCATTTGAAAACGAGCTGACATTTGTGAAAGCTGAAACGAGTGGAGGTGTTTTTTTAAATTGCCAAAATTTTTCAGTAAGGACGCTATTAGACAGAGTTGCTATTGATTTAGATAGTTTTGTGTTTTTATGATCAATTTTTCTGCTAAAAATTTTCTTGCTAAGTTCGAGAGGGGGTTCCTGTGCCTCAGCCAATATTGCACCAGTTGGAGAAGATTTCATTGCCCCTATGACAATTCGTATTGCACTGTGTTGTATTCGATCTATTTTCAACTCAATCAATATTACATACAATAATAATAACAACATAATAAAATATAAGGTGTTCATTGAATTAATTCTAACACTCCTCCTCATTCGTGACACGACACTGGTCTCTCAAGAACGAAATCCTTGTTGTTCTACTCGTATATCACTGTTTTCGTCTAATTTTAAACTGCATATTTGTCTCATAAGAGTTACCTTATTGCTTAGTGTTGATTTCTCAAGGTAATCCTTCAAATTTTCCCATGCTTCAGCTGCTGTTTTGGTTTTCACACATGTACCAATTGATTATCATGAATTGACAAGCATATTGTTGCTCTAGCTTCGTTATCTTTCTTTTTCCACGATGTATCGGGCATTTCTGGTACCCCATTTTCGATTACATCCCACAATCCTCCTTTAATTAACAGTAGTTATATCTTATATTTCCAAATGAAGTAGTTTTCATTGCTTAACTTTGTTTTGGCGAACTTTACGTCTGACATATTTGCTATTTTCTTTCTTATTTAATTGGATTGCAAAATGACTTACCAATAATTAGGATTGCTCTGGGCCCATAACTTGAAGAACTTGATCGGATTTTTAATAACTAGACCGATCGGTTTTGTGAATCTTTAATTTATTTTTTCTTTTTATCTAACAATGAATAATAAACATACATTAAAAATAACATCATAAGATATAAGGTGTTCATTGAATGAATTCTATGATATAAAGGGATCAAACTTGATTTCATACTCATTATAATAATTGTCTTGGCGTAATTTTGCCGTTAAATTCCATATCGTTAGACATAATTACTGTTAGCAACCAACAAGCTTAATCCCACAATGATGTCGTCGATAGTGAAAGGCAGTCCTATACATAATTCGTGTATTCGATGCTAGGTTTGAAAATTTCAAAGAGTAAATTAATACCAACGTGGAAAAGCGTTTGGGAACTTTAAATTTAAAAGTTTTCCGGTAAAAGATTTAACTTATACCTTTTAGTAGTTTTTTGTTTAATTGGTAAAACAAAACTTTTTGGTAGCTAGTGTTTGGAATTTAGGTGCACAGCATTCCTTTTATTCTGACAGTATTCTTTTTTTTTTTTTTATCTTGAGTTAAATAAATTCACTTTTGACACTTGTTTCATTGTAATCTCTCTGAAACTATGACTGATACCGGAAAGATTTAAACGGGGTTTCATAGATGTTTTTGGTCTATTTTTTTTGCTTACTAATAGCCTACGAGATTGCTTACCTTGATAAAAAAATCATTCATTTATGAGAGTCGCAAAGTATATAAATATAATAAACTACCACGAACTTTGAGGGTATGTTGGATTACCTTGTCGACAGTTGGTAATGTGGCATTGCTTCTGTTCGTGTCCAAGTTTGACTCGGCATGTGTGTATATGAATTTGTATAAATTTTTTTCTCTATGTATTTTATTTTAAATCTATCTGTGTGTGTGTTATTATCTCGGATGTCACCGTATTTTGTGCGTAACTGTCGTCTTTAACTCGGCCTGGTTTGACTGTTTGTTTTTTGATGTTTTATGTTAATATGATTGTATTTATATGTATTTTTTATATTTGACATTTCCTTTATTGTCATTATTTTATATTTTATTATCATTTGTGTGATATTTTGTCTTTGTCTACCAGAAATTAAAAATTCTTTATGACAATAAAGTTGATGATATTGATATTATTGACAAAAAAAATGTACGCCAATTACAGTAATTTAATTTGGATATTGTCTTATGATAAAGCAAATAAAACTACAACTTTTTATATCTCGTATTTTTTTCATATGTCATATTTGACTGAGCCAATCAATATTACATACAATAATAATAACAACATAATAAAATATAAGGTGTTCATTGAATTAATTCTAACACTCCTCCTCATTCGTGACACGACACTGGTCTCTCAAGAACGAAATCCTTGTTGTTCTACTCGTATATCACTGTTTTCGTCTAATTTTAAACTGCATATTTGTCTCATAAGAGTTACCTTATTGCTTAGTGTTGATTTCTCAAGGTAATCCTTCAAATTTTCCCATGCTTCAGCTGCTGTTTTGGTTTTCACACATGTACCAATTGATTATCATGAATTGACAAGCATATTGTTGCTCTAGCTTCGTTATCTTTCTTTTTCCACGATGTATCGGGCATTTCTGGTACCCCATTTTCGATTACATCTCACAATCCTCCTTTAATTAACAGTAGTTATATCTTATATTTCCAAATGAAGTAGTTTTCATTGCTTAACTTTGTTTTGGCGAACTTTACGTCTGACATATTTGCTATTTTCTTTCTTATTTAATTGGATTGCAAAATGACTTACCAATAATTAGGATTGCTCTGGGCCCATAACTTGAAGAACTTGATCGGATTTTTAATAACTAGACCGATCGGTTTTGTGAATCTTTAATTTATTTTTTCTTTTTATCTAACAATGAATAATAAACATACATTAAAAATAACATCATAAGATATAAGGTGTTCATTGAATGAATTCTATGATATAAAGGGATCAAACTTGATTTCATACTCATTATAATAATTGTCTTGGCGTAATTTTGCCGTTAAATTCCATATCGTTAGACATAATTACTGTTAGCAACCAACAAGCTTAATCCCACAATGATGTCGTCGATAGTGAAAGGCAGTCCTATACATAATTCGTGTATTCGATGCTAGGTTTGAAAATTTCAAAGAGTAAATTAATACCAACGTGGAAAAGCGTTTGGGAACTTTAAATTTAAAAGTTTTCCGGTAAAAGATTTAACTTATACCTTTTAGTAGTTTTTTGTTTAATTGGTAAAACAAAACTTTTTGGTAGCTAGTGTTTGGAATTTAGGTGCACAGCATTCCTTTTATTCTGACAGTATTCTTTTTTTTTTTTTATCTTGAGTTAAATAAATTCACTTTTGACACTTGTTTCATTATAATCTCTCTGAAACTATGACTGATACCGGAAAGATTTAAACGGGGTTTCATAGATGTTTTTGGTCTATTTTTTTTGCTTACTAATAGCCTACGAGATTGCTTACCTTGATAAAAAAATCATTCATTTATGAGAGTCGCAAAGTATATAAATATAATAAACTACCACGAACTTTGAGGGTATGTTGGATTACCTTGTCGACAGTTGGTAATGTGGCATTGCTTCTGTTCGTGTCCAAGTTTGACTCGGCATGTGTGTATATGAATTTGTATAAATTTTTTTCTCTATGTATTTTATTTTAAATCTATCTGTGTGTGTGTTATTATCTCGGATGTCACCGTATTTGGTTTGACTGTTTGTTTTTTGATGTTTTATGTTAATATGATTGTATTTATATGTATTTTTTATATTTGACATTTCCTTTATTGTCATTATTTTATATTTTATTATCATTTGTGTGATATTTTGTCTTTGTCTACCAGAAATTAAAAATTCTTTATGACAATAAAGTTGATGATATTGATATTATTGACAAAAAAAATGTACGCCAATTACAGTAATTTAATTTGGATATTGTCTTATGATAAAGCAAATAAAACTACAACTTTTTATATCTCGTATTTTTTTCATATGTCATATTTGACTGAGCCAATCATTTTGAATCTGTCAAATTTGTTGAAGTTCCTTAACATGAATCACTGTACAAATGTTGAGTTGACCGAGATTTCCTCAGCGTATGGCTCGTGATAGAAAAATTTCGATAACATTCAACGACGTCTTCATGAAACAGGCACACTAAAACGAAGTAAAGAAATAGGAAGACCAAAGAGAGCAAGAACGGTAGAGCTGGAAGAGGATGTGCTGAACATGGTTGAAGAAAATCCTAATACTTCTACTCTAAAAGTTGCTGAGGTTTTGAATGTAAATAATATAACTGTTTGGCGTTTAAGGACAATTTGCTATATCCATTCCACATCCAAAGCGGTCAAGCACTTATTCCTGATTTTCCTCCACGTATGGCATTATGTCAACTAAATGTCGGCTAGCCAGAATTTAAGTTGATACAGAATAACTGTGGCCAGATCTAAATGCGTTTGATAACAATTAAACAAAGTACCAGAATTATATGTAAATGATCTTCGAAACAGGGTTGTGCGATGCATAGGCACCGTAAGGGTATCATGATTACGTAAATTGAGGGTACGAGCAGTCTGTCTAAACACAATTTTAACCTTAAGATACAGTGGGACAGATGTTAGTAGAATTGGCTTTAAACAAGACACAAACATATATCTAAAATATTAGCAATCTTCAGCCAACCGAGTCGTCTAATTGAGGTAGACACATGATCATACCTCCTCAAGCCACACACCAAAGGACAACATCAGTTCTGAGTTCTTTGGACTCTTTCCGATGTCAGAACATCAAGGCAGGGATAATAACATGTCAAACCATAACTCACCCTCGAAATTACCACAGCAGTTACTTCATGTTTCAAGAAAGGAACTTTTTATTAGCGTATAATAGTTTCAACTGCATGTAACATTGGGTCACATACGAAACGTGTCTTTGAAATCGCAGATTTTCATCAATGAATAGCCCCAGATTCTTTGCCGTCTCAACGAAGGCAATACGAACTTGATTTAAGGATATAGCTAAGTTTTCTTTCAAATAATTCCTCTTCGTTTTAGGGCCAAACATCATACATTTTGACTTAGTTGGATTTAACCTCAAGCTGTGCGTCACCATTAATCCTGCCAGCGGCAATCTCATACTGGTAAGGGTCAAACTGGTAATAGAGCTGAGTGTCATCTGCAAAAAACTGTGCCTCACCGTTCTTCACGACATCAGGCAGGTCAAATGTATACAGTAAGAACAAAAGCGGGCCAAGAACCGAGCCCTGAGACACTCCCGACTGCATAGGTAACAATGAAGATACCTGCAAACCAAGTACGACCCGCTGATGGCGATCACTCAAATAGGATGTAATAAACTTGGACGACACTTGATCAAACCCAACATAACGACACTTTGCTACCAACAGTTTGTGATTAATGGTGTCAAAAGGCAAGGCACTCGCCCGTCCTGGATCACACGCGCGGATCTAATTCATAAGGGAGGCCGTCGTACCATGTGCATCTCTGAATCCGGACTGATGCAGAGGGATCAGGCTGAGAGACTGAAAATATTCATTAATTTGTCGGTATACAAGCCTCTCCAAAATCTTCAAGAGAATTGGCAGCAGGCTAATGGGACGCATTTCACTAAAAGAGGAGGGTTCCGATACTTTGGGGAGCGGGATTATACGAGCGTTCTTTCATGCATCAGAAAACAGCAGTATAAAATATGGCAAATATGTCGACTTATCACGGGCAAACACAGCTTCAACATGTTCAGCGATATCCCATCTTTTCCCGCAGTCTCCGAAGCTATACCACCGACAGCGTCTAGGACATCTGAGACGGTGACAACACTCACCCCAAACTACGCGTCATGATGCAATTTGTGAGAGTTGTAATAATTAATTGAAGGTAGACAAACATTGTCACTGTTCTGGAATATAGATACAAATTACTTATTGATGTCCTCCGCGTGAGACAGTTGAGCAGGCAAATCATTGCAACTGGGCCTTTGGATATTTAGATTCTTGAAAGCCCTAAAAACACAGATTTATTTGATGTCCTATAACGTTGTCAATAATTTTTATTATTATATAAATCAAACGATGTCTACTCCACAAAAATATATGTAGATATATCGGGATATGAACATACACGTATTAGTATTATCGTTATTAAATCTTCAGATTAAAATTTACAGAAATAGTTCATAAACAGATGAAGCTCCAAACCTATATTTTAAATTAGCTTCAAAAGCAAAAAGTTACGACACCTATTAGGTGAAACGTGTGCATTTCAAGCACTTCATAGCCCAAAAACGCCTGATTGCATTTTGTGCTTTTAAATTAACGCTTAGACTTGGCCAAATTAATTTTGAATTTAAGGCAGTTAGAAAACACTTTTATACAGTTTTAATTACAATGAAACTGTTAGTAGTTTTCGTGCGCAACCTGATATAATGCTAAACTTGTTTTTTATTGCATTTGAGAATTTTAGCTACTTCAAACTAAAAGGAAGTGGTTTCTGTTGTTGTCACAGTGGCGTCCCTTAGAAACTATAGTTCAAAAACTTCTCATTACTAGCTATTAATTTTTTACACCTTCGTTATTTTAGAGCTATTAGAGTTGGTTATGTTTACCTCATGTTGTAGTATAAGTTCTATGTATCTTATTATTATTTTTTTCCCGACAAGCTTTTGGCTGAGCTTCTAGAGCCGAAAAAATGTATTAGATGTCCTAAGGGTGTGAAAAATTTGAAATTGTTCTGTTTTTCAATGTACAGGGTGTCCCATTTTGCTGTCCTTATGGGATATCTCGGTTAGTTTTAGAGGTTGAACCTTGCGGATTTCGCGAACTTTAGCTACTTTTTTTTTTTTGAACAAAAGATGCCGCAAACAAAATGGTCTTAGCACATTTTTTATGCTAAAAACGATTTCGAATATATAAACCAAACTTATGTTTTTTAAATCGGACACTCCGTATATCTTGCTATATTTTTGTCAGGCTTGTTATGAGCTTTCCTAAAATATATATTTTTCTATATTTATTTTCATTAATTTAAACGTTATAAGCGAGTTTCATAAATTTGTAAGACCATCAGACAGAATCAGAACAGCCGTGATTGCAAAAACGCCAAATGCATATCTTCACAACTCTCAGCAAACTTTGAAAAACTGGATATGATAGGAGTGTTTTATGAAAGCAGCAATCGAGTTCAAGCAAATTTATTGACAAAGGTGGGCATTTTGTTGCACTCTTTATTGCATGTTTTTAACTTTTCCAGTGCTTGCTGAAAATAAATATAAAAAACTTAATAAATATTTTAAAAAAGCGCATAACAAGACTGACAAAAAAATAGAGACAGAGTTTGGTTTACATCGTCGAAATCGTTTTCCTTATAAAAAAAAATTAACTCCTAGATTCTATGCAAAAATCTCTATCACAGTTCGTTTTTATCTTTCCGCGAAGGAAAAGGGTAACCGAGATACGAAGCATTAATGCAATTATTTTTCAATATCGCCCTGTAACTGGGAAACTGAGCGGGCTACGACTATTCTGTTTGCGGCATCTTCTATTCCACATAAAAATAGCGGTTCGCGGAAACCACAAGGTTTTTATCTTTAAAAAATAACCGAAATACCCACCCTGTACTTATTTCAAATATCTTCTTATATAACAAATTGAAATTTAGGCCAGTTATTAAATATCACAAACTCCATATTATTTACAAACAATTAACAATGCTCAATAACTACAGGGTAATACGTCTCTGGTGTCGTATGCAAGTTATCCTCCCAGAACTTTAATCATGGGAGCCGCTATAATGTTGTTTAACAAAGGAAATCCGGATAAGCATGTTAACTGAAAAAACCTATCTGACTCGACAGGTGTCGAATAGCAAAAGGAACTCGCCAAATCAAATTTAAGAAAACGAAGCTATGGAAGTTACTGTTTTGAGCAACGTCTCTATCTCGCTATCAATCGAACGTTAAGTAATTATTACAAGCACTCAAAGAATTTTTTAAAAGTTCACGATTCTACACAAACGATGTACATAACTGAAATTTTAGCCAAATTTAGGCAGACGGGTAAGAAGCATGAAAAATATCATTTTTATCAACTTTGAAAAAAGAGTGACATTTTTTCACCACTCTTAGTTTGCGAAATACTGCGTGAACTAACTTTAGCACGACAATATTAAATAAAAAATTAAATAATTTCAAGTTTTTTCGATTTACACCACTCTTTGAATTGATTGTATATCCTTTCATACTGCCTCTTTGAATTTTTAGGTATAAGGGTACAAATCGCAGTACTAGAAGCTTCAGCAACATCAGGATGTATAGCGCTTAATTCTTCTTCACTGCTTAGCACTATTTTCCATAATTTACGTACTTAATACTTAATTATTAGAGATTAAAATAAAAACTAGTTGTCACCTTTTTGTCAAAATTAAAAAAGCGTATGTAGGTATTTTCTACTTTTCTTAATAACGAATTATACAAATTATTATAAAAAATATATAAAAAATGTGAGTATTCTTTAGAATAACAATTGAAGACCATAACTGCAAAAGGGTCTAAGTGCCAAAAATTCAAAGTAAATAAAAATGTCTATGTTACAAGCCCAACCATACCATCGCGATGTATTTGGTTCAGCAGAGTGGTGTTAATATCACCTTGAACAAGAAGAAACCATCGTTGAAACGTAGTCGTAGAATATTATAATAAAGTCAGACAAGCGAAATGTAACTTTCGCTAAAAATTAAAAAAAAAATTGTTTTCAAGAACCTAAAACCCAAAGAAAAAAAAATAGAAAAATATCTATTCAGTATTTATTTATGTTATTATGTAAAATAATTAAAAACTGTAAAACTTAAAAATTCAATAAATAAATATTAACAATAATTCTGATTAGTTAGTATTAAATTAACAATTTTATTAAATTCTGAAATAAAGTCTACGACACATCCATTATTAGTGGAGTACAGAATAGGGTTTTTTTTGTTGTAAGGGTCCGTTCGACATGAGTCCCCGGTTTCACTGCAGCCTCATGGGCTTATTGTGAAAGAGAATCGAGATACAAATGAAGATTATTTGATTGCATTTAAGGCAACGCATAATCATAAATTATTTTGACGAACCAATAAAAAAATAATATTATGGTTCTCTGCCGCTACGTCTCTGCTCCGTTTCGTTTTATAGAGGCTCAAGTACAGCGCTGTTGCGGAAATATTAATAATTAATGAGTAAGAATACGACATAAAAAGAAAACGAAATAAGTATAATAACGGAGCTAAGTGTAATTTACTATTTACTTAGTCGATGCGAATGCAAAGTGAAAAAAAAAAGGAATATCTGCACCTGGATGTAGGTATATTATACTATTTTAGTAGTTTTTACCTTCCTTCTGTTAGGGATTAGTATATTATTATACTTTTTAAGTAGGATTAATACACGCAAGCTAGTAGTAGTATTAAATATTCGAAGGTTTAACATAATTTATTTGCAGAAAACTTCCTCAATCTTTTTGAATATTGATTAATTTAAAACAAAAGCTGCTGCCATGAAAACTTTTTGCTTATACCTAATACGAGTACAACACAAAAAAAAAATAGTAGGATCAGAGCAACATTTTTCTACATATTTTTCGATGCTGAATCCGAATCTGCATCCTTCCGGAACGATTTTTCTTTATGCAAAAACCTAATGTATATTTTACAATTATTTTTATTATTGTTTTAAGATAAAAAAAATAAATAAACTGTTGCATTTGAGACACGAACAGCTCTCCATATTTAAGTGTAAAAGTAATATTTTTGTCATTTACATTTCTCTTGGTCACCAGTTTTTGTTTTTATTGTAGACATCAGCAATTTTTTTCACGGGCGCCTATGGTACATAATTTTTTTTATGTACATTGGACACAAATTCAACTACTTAAATGGCTAAATATATCAATAGAGTTTAATTTCTTTGGCCCTTTTTCTACTATTTATCAACGCCTATGTAAACATGCTTTTTATGCTTCATTATGTATATTAAGTACCTGTCTTATATCAAAACTATATATAATAATAATAATAATCGACTTTATTTCTATAGGGCGAAGTCTAGCCTAATGGCCACTCATACTTAACCCTCAATGCTTACATAATACAATAATTAACCGGTGTGAAAATAGCAGCTAAAGATAGCAGCCAAAATATCCGAACAAGCACGAACGCCAGTAGCCTCGCACTATATGCGCGCGCACATCGTATCGAGCCAGCGCTCATGACGGGCACGAACAACTTGCCACGTGGTAATAAACATATAATTTACAGACAAATAACTTATTTAAAAAATAATTCATAAAATTAATAATGAAGTTAATATTTTGCAAAATATTGGACCAAAAGACAGTTTGAAGGTGGATGGTGAAAAAATATATTTTAATTTAAGCAAAACAGTATTGGGTAACAAATTACGTACCCATTTGTATTAGTACAATAATGTAACTAAAAATTAGTGGAAGTGACGTAATAGGGCGTTAAAAGATAGCAGCCAAAACCGTCCTAGTGGGGAAAACTTAATAACTCCGAAACTATTGACCCAGCCATATCGGGCATTCAGAGTGTGTTAGATAACAACATGGGCAATATAACGTATATACTCATTATCACTTACAGGCCGTCGCAGGGGCGTACTAAAGCTTTAAAAGATAGCAGCCAAAACCCTCCTGATGGTGAAAAATTAATAACTCCGAAACTATTGAGCCTGCCATATCGGGCTTTCAGAGTGGGTTAGATAACAACATGGGCAATAAAACGTATATACTCACTATCACTTACAGGCCGTCGCAGGGGCGTACTAAAGCTTTAAAAGATAGCAGCCAAAACCCTCCTGATGGTGAAAAATTAATAACTCCGAAACTATTGAGCCTGCCATATCGGGCTTTCAGAGTGGGTTAGATAACAACATGGGCAATATAACGTATATACTCACTATCACTTACAGGCCGTCGCAGGGGCGTACTAAAGCTTTAAAAGATAGCAGCCAAAACCCTCCTGATGGTGAAAAATTAATAACTCCGAAACTATTGAGCCTGCCATATCGGGCTTTCAGAGTGGGTTAGATAACACCATGGTCAATATAACGTATGTACCCACTATCACTTACAGGCCGTCGCAGGGGCGTACTAAAGCTTTAAAAGATTGCAGCCAAAACCCTCCTGATGGTGAAAAATTAATTACTCCGAAACTATTGAGCCTGCCATATCGGGCTTTCAGAGTGGGTTAGATAACAACATGGGCAATATAACGTATATACTCACTATCACTTACAGGCCGTCGCAGGGGCGTACTAAAGCTTTAAAAGATAGCAGCCAAAACCCTCCTGATGGTGAAAAATTAATAACTCCGAAACTATTGAGCCTGCCATATCGGGCTTTCAGAGTATGTTAGATAACAACATGGGCAATATAACGTATATACCCACTATCACTTACAGGCCGTCGCAAAGGCGTACTAAAGCTTTAAAAGATAGCAGCCAAAACCCTCCTGATGGTGAAAAATTAATAACTCCGAAACTATTGAGCCTGCCATATCGGACTTTCAGAGTGGGTTAGATAACAACATGGGCAATAAAACGTATATACTCACTATCACTTACAGGCCGTCGCAGGGGCGTACTAAAGCTTTAAAAGATAGCAGCCAAAACCCTCCTGATGGTGAAAAATTAATAACTCCGAAACTATTGACCCTGCCATATCGGGCTTTCAAAGTGGGTTAGACAACAACATGGGCAATAAAACGTACATACTCACTATCATTTACAGGCCGTCGCAGGGGCGTACTAAAGCTTTAAAAGATAGCAACCAAAACCCTCCAGATGGTGAAAAATTAATAACTCCGAAACTATTGAGCCTGCCATATCGGACTTTCAGAGTGGGTTAGATAACAACATGGGCAATATAACGTATATACTCACTATCACTTACAGGCCGTCGCAGGGGCGTACTAAAGCTTTAAAAGATAGCAGCCAAAACCCTCCTGATGGTGAAAAATTAATAACTCCGAAACTATTGAGCCTGCCATATCGGGCTTTCAGAGTATGTTAGATAACAACATGGGCAATATAACGTATATACCCACTATCACTTACAGGCCGTCGCAAAGGCGTACTAAAGCTTTAAAAGATAGCAGCCAAAACCCTCCTGATGGTGAAAAATTAATAACTCCGAAACTATTGAGCCTGCCATATCGGGCTTTCAGAGTGGGTTAGATAACAACATGGGCAATAAAACGTATATACTCACTATCACTTACAGGCCGTCGCAGGGGCGTACTAAAGCTTTAAAAGATAGCAGCCAAAACCCTCCTGATGGTGAAAAATTAATAACTCCGAAACTATTGAGCCTGCCATATCGGGCTTTCAGAGTGGGTTAGATAACAACATGGGCAATAAAACGTATATACTCACTATCACTTACAGGCCGTCGCAGGGGCGTACTAAAGCTTTAAAAGATAGCAGCCAAAACCCTCCTGATGGTGAAAAATTAATAACTCCGAAACTATTGAGCCTGCCATATCGGGCTTTCAGAGTATGTTAGATAACAACATGGGCAATATAACGTATATACCCACTATCACTTACAGGCCGTCGCAGGGGCGTACTAAAGCTTTAAAAGATAGCAGCCAAAACCCTCCTGATGGTGAAAAATTAATAACTCCGAAACTATTGAGCCTGCCATATCGGGCTTTCAGAGTATGTTAGATAACAACATGGGCAATATAACGTATATACCCACTATCACTTACAGGCCGTCGCAGGGGCGTACTAAAGCTTTAAAAGATTGCAGCCAAAACCCTCCTGATGGTGAAAAATTAATTACTCCGAAACTATTGAGCCTGCCATATCGGGCTTTCAGAGTGGGTTAGATAACAACATGGGCAATAAAACGTATATACTCACTATCACTTACAGGCCGTCGCAGGGGCGTACTAAAGCTTTAAAAGATAGCAGCCAAAACCCTCCTGATGGTGAAAAATTAATAACTCCGAAACTATTGAGCCTGCCATATCGGGCTTTCAGAGTGGGTTAGATAACAACATGGGCAATAAAACGTATATACTCACTATCACTTACAGGCCGTCGCAGGGGCGTACTAAAGCTTTAAAAGATTGCAGCCAAAACCCTCCTGATGGTGAAAAATTAATAACTCCGAAACTATTGAGCCTGCCATATCGGGCTTTCAGAGTATGTTAGATAACAACATGGGCAATATAACGTATATACCCACTATCACTTACAGGCCGTCGCAGGGGCGTACTAAAGCTTTAAAAGATTGCAGCCAAAACCCTCCTGATGGTGAAAAATTAATTACTCCGAAACTATTGAGCCTGCCATATCGGGCTTTCAGAGTGGGTTAGATAACAACATGGGCAATATAACGTATATACTCACTATCACTTACAGGCCGTCGCAGGGGCGTACTAAAGCTTTAAAAGATAGCAGCCAAAACCCTCCTGATGGTGAAAAATTAATAACTCCGAAACTATTGAGCCTGCCATATCGGGCTTTCAGAGTGGGTTAGATAACAACATGGGCAATATAACGTATATACTCACTATCACTTACAGGCCGTCGCAGGGGCGTACTAAAGCTTTAAAAGATAGCAGCCAAAACCCTCCTGATGGTGAAAAATTAATAACTCCGAAACTATTGTCCCTGCCATATCGGGCTTTCAAGTGGGTTAGATAACAACATGGGCAATAAAACGTACATACTCACTATCACTTACAGGCCGTCGCAGGGGCATACTAAAGCTTTAAAAGATAGCAGCCAAAACCCTCCTGATGGTGAAAAATTAATAACTCCGAAACTATTGACCCTGCCATATCGGGCTTTCAGAGTGGGTTAGATAACAACATGGGCAATAAAACGTACATACCCACTATCACTTACAGGCCGTCGCAGGGGCGTACTAAAGCTTTAAAAGATAGCAGCCAAAACCCTCCTGATGGTGAAAAATTAATAACTCCGAAACTGTAGAGCCTGCCATATCGGGCTTTCAGAGTATGTTAGATAACAACATGGGCAATATAACGTATATACCCACGATCACTTACAGGCCGTCGCAGGGGCGTACTAAAGCTTTAAAAGATAGCAGCCAAAACCCTCCTGATGGTGAAATATTAATAACTCCGAAACTATTGAGCCTGCCATATCGGGCTTTCAGAGTGGGTTAGATAACAACATGGGCAATATAACGTATATACCCACTATCACTTACAGGCCGTCGCAGGGGCGTACTAAAGCTTTAAAAGATAGCAGCCAAAACCCTCCTGATGGTGAAAAATTAATAACTCCGAAACTATTGAGCCTGCCATATCGGGCTTTCAGAGTATGTTAGATAACAACATGGGCAATATAACGTATGTACCCACTATCACTTACAGGCCGTCGCAGGGGCGTACTAAAGCTTTAAAAGATTGCAGCCAAAACCCTCCTGATGGTGAAAAATTAATTACTCCGAAACTATTGAGCCTGCCATATCGGGCATTCAGAGTGGGTTAGACAACAACATGGGCAATATAACGTATATACTCACTATCACTTACAGGCCGTCGCAGGGGCGTACTAAAGCTTTATAAGATAGCAGCCAAAACCCTCCTGATGGTGAAAAATTAATAACTCCGAAACTGTAGAGCCTGCCATATCGGTCTTTCAGAGTATGTTAGATAACAACATGGGCAATATAACGTATATACCCACTATCACTTACAGGCCGTCGCAGGGGCGTACTAAAGCTTTAAAAGATAGCAGCCAAAACCCTCCTGATGGTGAAAAATTAATAACTCCGACACTATTGAGCCTGCCATATCGAGCTTTCAGAGTGGGTTAGATAACAACATGGGCAATATAACGTATATACCCACTATCACTTACAGGCCGTCGCAGGGGCGTACTAAAGCTTTAAAAGATAGCAGCCAAAACCCTCCTGATGGTGAAAAATTAATAACTCCGAAACTATTGACCCTGCCATATCGGGCTTTTAAAGTGGGTTAGACAACAACATGGGCAATAAAACGTACATACTCACTATCACTTACAGGCCGTCGCAGGGGCGTACTAAAGCTTTAAAAGATAGCAGCCAAAACCCTCCTGATGGTGAAAAATTAATAACTCCGAAACTATTGAGCCTGCCATATCGGGCTTTCAGAGTATGTTAGATAACAACATGGGCAATATAACGTATATACCCACTATCACTTACAGGCCGTCGCAGGGGCGTACTAAAGCTTTAAAAGATAGCAGCCAAAACCCTCCAGATGGTGAAAAATTAATAACTCCGAAACTATTGAGCCTGCCATATCGGGCTTTCAGAGTGGGTTTGATAACAACATGGGCAATATAACGTATATACTCACTATCACTTACAGGCCGTCGCAGGGGCGTACTAAAGCTTTAAAAGATAGCAGCCAAAACCCTCCAGATGGTGAAAAATTAATAACTCCGAAACTATTGAGCCTGCCATATCGGGCTTTCAGAGTGGGTTAGATAACAACATGGGCAATATAACGTATATACTCACTATCACTTACAGGCCGTCGCAGGGGCGTACTAAAGCTTTAAAAGATAGCAGCCAAAACCCTCCTGATGGTGAAAAATTAATAACTCCGAAACTGTAGAGCCTGCCATATCGGGCTTTCAGAGTATGTTAGATAACAACATGGGCAGTATAACGTATATACCCACTATCACTTACAGGCCGTCGCAGGGGCGTACTAAAGCTTTAAAAGATAGCAGCCAAAACCCTCCTGATGGTGAAAAATTAATAACTCCGAAACTATTGAGCCTGCCATATCGGGCTTTCAGAGTATGTTAGATAACAACATGGGCAATATAACGTATATACCCACTATCACTTACAGGCCGTCGCAGGGGCGTACTAAAGCTTTAAAAGATTGCAGCCAAAACCCTCCTGATGGTGAAAAATTAATTACTCCGAAACTATTGAGCCTGCCATATCGGGCTTTCAGAGTGGGTTTGATAACAACATGGGCAATATAACGTATATACTCACTATCACTTACAGGCCGTCGCAGGGGCGTACTAAAGCTTTAAAAGATAGCAGCCAAAACCCTCCTGATGGTGAAAAATTAATAACTCCGAAACTATTGACCCTGCCATATCGGGCTTTCAGAGTGGGTTAGATAACAACATGGGCAATAAAACGTATATACTCACTATCACTTACAGGCCGTCGCAGGGGCGTACTAAAGCTTTAAAAGATAGCAGCCAAAACCCTCCTGATGGTGAAAAATTAATAACTCCGAAACTATTGACCCTGCCATATCGGGCTTTTAAAGTGGGTTAGACAACAACATGGGCAATAAAACGTACATACTCACTATCACTTACAGGCCGTCGCAGGGGCGTACTAAAGCTTTAAAAGATAGCAGCCAAAACCCTCCAGATGGTGAAAAATTAATAACTCCGAAACTATTGAGCCTGCCATATCGGGCTTTCAGAGTGGGTTAGATAACAACATGGGCAATATAACGTATATACTCACTATCACTTACAGGCCGTCGCAGGGGCGTACTAAAGCTTTAAAAGATAGCAGCCAAAACCCTCCAGATGGTGAAAAATTAATAACTCCGAAACTATTGAGCCTGCCATATCGGGCTTTCAGAGTGGGTTAGATAACAACATGGGCAATATAACGTATATACTCACTATCACTTACAGGCCGTCGCAGGGGCGTACTAAAGCTTTAAAAGATAGCAGCCAAAACCCTCCTGATGGTGAAAAATTAATAACTCCGAAACTGTAGAGCCTGCCATATCGGGCTTTCAGAGTATGTTAGATAACAACATGGGCAGTATAACGTATATACCCACTATCACTTACAGGCCGTCGCAGGGGCGTACTAAAGCTTTAAAAGATAGCAGCCAAAACCCTCCTGATGGTGAAAAATTAATAACTCCGAAACTATTGAGCCTGCCATATCGGGCTTTCAGAGTATGTTAGATAACAACATGGGCAATATAACGTATATACCCACTATCACTTACAGGCCGTCGCAGGGGCGTACTAAAGCTTTAAAAGATTGCAGCCAAAACCCTCCTGATGGTGAAAAATTAATTACTCCGAAACTATTGAGCCTGCCATATCGGGCTTTCAGAGTGGGTTTGATAACAACATGGGCAATATAACGTATATACTCACTATCACTTACAGGCCGTCGCAGGGGCGTACTAAAGCTTTAAAAGATAGCAGCCAAAACCCTCCTGATGGTGAAAAATTAATAACTCCGAAACTATTGACCCTGCCATATCGGGCTTTTAAAGTGGGTTAGACAACAACATGGGCAATAAAACGTACATACTCACTATCACTTACAGGCCGTCGCAGGGGCGTACTAAAGCTTTAAAAGATAGCAGCCAAAACCCTCCTGATGGTGAAAAATTAATAACTCCGAAACTATTGAGCCTGCCATATCGGGCTTTCAGAGTATGTTAGATAACAACATGGGCAATATAACGTATATACCCACTATCACTTACAGGCCGTCGCAGGGGCGTACTAAAGCTTTAAAAGATAGCAGCCAAAACCCTCCTGATGGTGAAAAATTAATAACTCCGAAACTATTGAGCCTGCTACATTAATTTTTCAGAATACGTTAGATAACAAAATCGGAAATATAACCTATAACTCATTATCACTTACAGGCGGTCGCAGTGTATCGCCCACCCAACACAATCTTGTTGCTGAAAAATATAATGCAATCTATTGTAGATCGCAATTTAAATGAACGGAAATTTTAGAAAAATTCATATTCTTCTTAACTTGGCTATATTTAGTAAATCAATTTCAGGTACAAGGTACAACTAATATGTTATCTAATGGCCTAAATATACAGGGTGAATCACGACCTACAGTTTATTATACGAACTACTTCGGTTTCACCTTATAATTTGACAGTACATTAAAAAAATATATAGAATTTGTAGGTATTATTATTTCCTATACCTACCTGTGACGTTTTACGCTTATTGGAAATCGTTAAAAATTACACTTAGCATATTTTCCAATCAAAATATACAGGGTACTGCGTGTCAGAAAATGAAGTCGCGAGTATCTATTTTATTAAAATTTATATATTCAATTCAGGACACCCTGTAGAATGTGAACTAACATTATTACCTTCATCTTTTTGTTTCGTAATTTTCCGAATTGTCCCGTTAGTCATGATTCACACTGTATAAGTTAAAATAGGATGCACATCTTCAGCGCCTTTTGTAATTATATTGCAATAAAGGCATTATTATATTGTTTGAATAAAACTATAATATACCTAAAATTACTATCAAAGTTCATCGAAGATATTTTACATGTATAGTATGGTAACCTGTATAGGATTAACACCGTGCAAAGAGAATAACTTTTGTCGGTGGTATAGGTACGTACCTAAAATGTACAGAATCTCAGTTGACGCGGCGCAGCGGCATTTTCGACATAAAGGAATCGCGCTTTGGTAGCTTTTGGCGGCTTTGCGTTATAGGCGGATAGGTTGGTAGGAAAATTAGGATTAGGATGATATTCCGACAATGCATTTATTGAGCCTACATAAAATGTGTTGTGATTACTTTTAAATACTTTTTTTTATATATATCAAGAAAACGAAGGTTTCAGGAATAGAATACTAAATATGTTTGATTATTTATAAGTTTCTGTTAGTTTATCCTATACAGGGTGCTTCAGAAAGACATGGCCAAATTGCTGTAGGTGATAGAACTGCTTAAAATAAGTGTAGTTCTTTATACAAATTTTTGCAAATGAGCCTTCTTTTTCGAGATACAAGGAGATAAAAAATATATTATTTTTTCTAACTGACTATGAATTATTAGAAATAACGGTCTCAATTTTTTCGTATGAATGTTGATATTTTTTTTAACTCCCTGTGTCTCGAAAAGGAAGGACCCTTCGGCAAAAATTTATATAACAAACTACACACACAACTAGAAGATATATTTAGTTAAGGGTGTCCAGAATTTGTTGTTTTCTTAAAATATCTCGGTTGTTCGAAATATACAAGATTTTACCGTTTCTGATTTACTGTTGTTTATTGATCATAAGATGTTTTAATTTTAAGTGTTTGATATTAGGATTAAATGGGCGACTAAGAAAAACAACAATTTTCTTTAAACATAAAAAGACATATATCAACTTCTAGGAAATATTTTCAAAATACTATTGACTTTGCAAGATTATTTCAAATACTAACCTAATTTTTTTTTTTTATAAGCAATCCTAACTTTACTTAATCTAACCTAACCTAACATAACCTAATCTAACCTAGCCTAAGGTTACCTAACCTAGCCTAAAATAACCTAACATAACTAAACACAATCTTTTTCTGCTCGCTAATCTTGTAAATACCTATTTTTATGAATTATACCCATTATTTTTATTATTATAGACACATATGAAAGCTTTAAATTGTAAATATCATATATTTTCCGCTATGCCACAAAATAATTTCTCTTCTAATTATATTTTATACATATAGATATACATTACCTATATAGATGTACATTTAGGTATTTAATATTTAATGTATTTTACTTTCCCGCACATGGAAAGTATTGTCAACACGCTAACAAAAAATTGAGATAAAGACGGATATAACCATTTTGAAGTTCCCTGAGACGATTAAGACCATTTCCAGATGGAAGTCTGTCTGTCTTTGTGTATGTGTGTATTTTATAAGCAATAAAACAAATTTCGCACCTATGAAATCTTTGCATCAAGTCGTACGGACACCTAGTCCAATTTGGTGTGTTATAATTATTTATCTGGGGTAAAGCCATCTACTTCGTAATGAGAGGAAATGCATTTACGACGTGATCCTCACCCATATTTCTTGATAACAAAACGTTATACAATATCTAAAAATACAAAACACTATAAAATTGTTTAAATCGTAATATTTTTCTTTACCTGCATAATGCCAAAAAACAAACAAACATTCTTTTTAATAAATACAATTTTCGATCGTTCATTCTATAGCATTCAATTTTTGGTAATAATAGTAAACCAGCATTGAATATATCAAATCTACGTACCTACCTACTTTCAATTTATCTAAATAGATAAAAACATACAAAATCAGTAATTACTTCTGTCATATTTAAAGAAATAATAATTTAAGAGATACGAGGTGTTATTAAAAGTATTATATTATTTTTTTAAGGGAAATGGCTTTAGATGATTTATCCTTTAGCCACAGATTATCTAATAAAAAGTATTATTTTACTTACTTACTTTAATAGAAATAATTATATAAATTATATCTTAGTTACAAAACTAAAAGGAGAAGGAGATATTAAGTATTTCTATGTTAAAAAATGTAATATACCTACTGTGTAGAATGCTAAAACGACCTAAATGTTTTAGTATTTATATTTAATTTGTGTAAATAACTTTATATCTACGATAGATAAGTTTTTCATTTTACATGTTTCATAATTTCTGTACCCTACGTGTTCCAGGTTAGGTTAACTTTCATACTACATCTAAATGGATTGTTAGGATTCTCCAACTGATTACACATTTTCTTGTATTTTATTTTGGTCAAATACAATTGTTTTTAATTATTTGCTTTTTTAGAATATATTGTGTAAAATTATTTTAAATATTAGGTATTTTGGATATTTTGAATCACCAGGGAAGCTGTTTTATATTTTTACATTGTGCAATTGATTAGAAATAATAGTAATATAATATAATTTTAAATATTTAGTTCATGTTCAGGTATATAATAATAATTATTATTATGTAGAAATCAAGCTATTGATAATTATCTTCTGCGTTTAAATAAATAAATTCCTTTTAAAGCCGCAGAACCATTGGTTCGGGGTTATTTATTTTTATAAGTAGTTGCGTGATTTGGCTGCATTTTCATAGGCATTATGATTCTAACTTATTTGAAAAAATTAATGTGGCAGGTTCCATAGTTTCGGAGTTATTAAGTGATAGTGGGTATATACGTTATATTGCCCATGTTGTTATCTAACATACTCTGAAAGCCCGATATGGCAGGCTCAATAGTTTCGGAGTTATTAATTTTTCACCATCAGGAGGGTTTTGGCTGCTATCTTTTAAAGCTTTAGTACGCCCCTGCGACGGCCTGTAAGTGATAATGAGTATGTACGTTTTATTGCCCATGTTGTTGTCTAACCCACTTTGAAAGCCCGATATGGCAGGCTCAATAGTTTCGGAGTTATTAATTTTTCACCATCAGGAGGGTTTTGGCTGCTATCTTTTAAAGCTTTAGTACGCCTCTGCGACGGCCTGTAAGTGATAGTGAGTATGTACGTTTTATTGCCCATGTTGTTATCTAACATACTCTGAAAGCCCGATATGGCAGGCTCTACAGTTTCGGAGTTATTAATTTTTCACCATCAGGAGGGTTTTGGCTGCTATCTTTTAAAGCTTTAGTACGCCTTTGCGACGGCCTGTAAGTGATAGTGGGTATATACGTTATATTGCCCATGTTGTTATCTAACATACTCTGAAAACCCGATATGGCAGGCTCAATAGTTTCGGAGTTATTAATTTTTCACCATCAGGAGGGTTTTGGCTGCTATCTTTTAAAGCTTTAGTACGCCCCTGCGACGGCCTGTAAGTGATAGTGAGTATATACGTTATATTGCCCATGTTGTTGTCTAACCCACTCTGAATGCCTGATATGGCAGGCTCAATAGTTTCGGAGTAATTAATTTTTCACCATCAGGAGGGTTTTGGCTGCAATCTTTTAAAGCTTTAGTACGCCCCTGCGACGGCCTGTAAGTGATAGTGGGTATATACGTTATATTGCCCATGTTGTTATCTAACATACTCTGAAAGCCCGATATGGCAGGCTCAATAGTTTCGGAGTTATTAATTTTTCACCATCAGGAGGGTTTTTGCTGCTATCTTTTAAAGCTTTAGTACGCCCCTGCGACGGCCTGTAAGTGATAGTGGGTATATACGTTATATTGCCCATGTTGTTATCTAACCCACTCTGAAAGCCCGATATGGCAGGCTCAATAGTTTCGGAGTTATTAATTTTTCACCATCAGGAGGGTTTTGGCTGCTATCTTTTAAAGCTTTAGTACGCCCCTGCGACGGCCTGTAAGTGATAGTGAGTATATACGTTTTATTGCCCATGTTGTTATCTAACCCACTCTGAAAGCCCGATATGGCAGGCTCAATAGTTTCGGAGTTATTAATTTTTCACCATCAGGAGGGTTTTGGCTGCTATCTTTTAAAGCTTTAGTACGCCCCTGCGACGGCCTGTAAGTGATAATGAGTATGTACGTTTTATTGCCCATGTTGTTGTCTAACCCACTTTGAAAGCCCGATATGGCAGGCTCAATAGTTTCGGAGTTATTAATTTTTCACCATCAGGAGGGTTTTGGCTGCTATCTTTTAAAGCTTTAGTACGCCCCTGCGACGGCCTGTAAGTGATAGTGAGTATGTACGTTTTATTGCCCATGTTGTTATCTAACATACTCTGAAAGCCCGATATGGCAGGCTCTACAGTTTCGGAGTTATTAATTTTTCACCATCAGGAGGGTTTTGGCTGCTATCTTTTAAAGCTTTAGTACGCCTTTGCGACGGCCTGTAAGTGATAGTGGGTATATACGTTATATTGCCCATGTTGTTATCTAACATACTCTGAAAACCCGATATGGCAGGCTCAATAGTTTCGGAGTTATTAATTTTTCACCATCAGGAGGGTTTTGGCTGCTATCTTTTAAAGCTTTAGTACGCCCCTGCGACGGCCTGTAAGTGATAGTGAGTATATACGTTATATTGCCCATGTTGTTGTCTAACCCACTCTGAATGCCTGATATGGCAGGCTCAATAGTTTCGGAGTAATTAATTTTTCACCATCAGGAGGGTTTTGGCTGCAATCTTTTAAAGCTTTAGTACGCCCCTGCGACGGCCTGTAAGTGATAGTGGGTATATACGTTATATTGCCCATGTTGTTATCTAACATACTCTGAAAGCCCGATATGGCAGGCTCAATAGTTTCGGAGTTATTAATTTTTCACCATCAGGAGGGTTTTTGCTGCTATCTTTTAAAGCTTTAGTACGCCCCTGCGACGGCCTGTAAGTGATAGTGGGTATATACGTTATATTGCCCATGTTGTTATCTAACCCACTCTGAAAGCCCGATATGGCAGGCTCAATAGTTTCGGAGTTATTAATTTTTCACCATCAGGAGGGTTTTGGCTGCTATCTTTTAAAGCTTTAGTACGCCCCTGCGACGGCCTGTAAGTGATAGTGAGTATATACGTTATATTGCCCATGTTGTTATCTAACCCACTCTGAAAGCCCGATATGGCAGGCTCAATAGTTTCGGAGTTATTAATTTTTCACCATCAGGAGGGTTTTGGCTGCTATCTTTTAAAGCTTTAGTACGCCCCTGCGACGGCCTGTAAGTGATAGTGGGTATATACGTTATATTGCCCATGTTGTTATCTAACATACTCTGAAAGCCCGATACGGCAGGCTCTACAGTTTCGGAGTTATTAATTTTTCACCATCAGGAGGGTTTTGGCTGCTATATTTTAAAGCTTTAGTACGCCTTTGCGACGGCCTATAAGTGATAGTGGGTATATACGTTATATTGCCCATGTTGTTATCTAACACACTCTGAAAGCCCGATATGGCAGGCTCAATAGTTTCGGAGTTATTAATTTTTCACCATCAGGAGGGTTTTGGCTGCTATCTTTTAAAGCTTTAGTACGCCCCTGCGACGGCCTGTAAGTGATAGTGAGTATATACGTTATATTGCCCATGTTGTTGTCTAACCCACTCTGAATGCCTGATATGGCAGGCTCAATAGTTTCGGAGTAATTAATTTTTCACCATCAGGAGGGTTTTGGCTGCAATCTTTTAAAGCTTTAGTACGCCCCTGCGACGGCCTGTAAGTGATAGTGGGTATATACGTTATATTGCCCATGTTGTTATCTAACATACTCTGAAAGCCCGATATGGCAGGCTCAATAGTTTCGGAGTTATTAATTTTTCACCATCAGGAGGGTTTTTGCTGCTATCTTTTAAAGCTTTAGTACGCCCCTGCGACGGCCTGTAAGTGATAGTGGGTATATACGTTATATTGCCCATGTTGTTATCTAACCCACTCTGAAAGCCCGATATGGCAGGCTCAATAGTTTCGGAGTTATTAATTTTTCACCAACAGGAGGGTTTTGGCTGCTATCTTTTAAAGCTTTAGTACGCCCCTGCGACGGCCTGTAAGTGATAGTGAGTATATACGTTATATTGCCCATGTTGTTATCTAACCCACTCTGAAAGCCCGATATGGCAGGCTCAATAGTTTCGGAGTTATTAATTTTTCACCATCAGGAGAGTTTTGGCTGCTATCTTTTAAAGCTTTAGTACGCCCCTGCGACGGCCTGTAAGTGATAGTGGGTATATACGTTATATTGACCATGGTGTTATCTAACCCACTTTGAAAGCCCGATATGGCAGGCTCAATAGTTTCGGAGTTATTAATTTTTCACCATCAGGAGGGTTTTGGCTGCTATCTTTTAAAGCTTTAGTACGCCCCTGCGACTGCCTGTAAGTGATAGTGGGTATATACGTTATATTGCCCATGTTGTTATCTAACATACTCTGAAAGCCCGATATGGCAGGCTCTACAGTTTCGGAGTTATTAATTTTTCACCATCAGGAGGGTTTTGGCTGCTATCTTTTAAAGCTTTAGTACGCCCCTGCGACGGCCTGTAAGTGATAGTGAGTATATACGTTATATTGCCCATGTTGTTGTCTAACCCACTCTGAATGCCCGATATGGCAGGCTCAATAGTTTCGGAGTAATTAATTTTTCACCATCAGGAGGGTTTTGGCTGCAATCTTTTAAAGCTTTAGTACGCCCCTGCGACGGCCTGTAAGTGATAGTGGGTATATACGTTATATTGCCCATGTTGTTATCTAACATACTCTGAAAGCCCGATATGGCAGGCTCAATAGTTTCGGAGTTATTAATTTTTCACCATCAGGAGGGTTTTGGCTGCTATCTTTTAAAGCTTTAGTACGCCCCTGCGACGGCCTGTAAGTGATAGTGGGTATATACGTTATATTGCCCATGTTGTTATCTAACATACTCTGAAAGCCCGATATGGCAGGCTCAATAGTTTCGGAGTTATTAATTTTTCACCATCAGGAGGGTTTTGGCTGCTATCTTTTAAAGCTTTAGTACGCCCCTGCGACTGCCTGTAAGTGATAGTGGGTATATACGTTATATTGCCCATGTTGTTATCTAACATACTCTGAAAGCCCGATATGGCAGGCTCAATAGTTTCGGAGTTATTAATTTTTCACCATCAGGAGGGTTTTGGCTGCTATCTTTTAAAGCTTTAGTACGCCCCTGCGACGGCCTGTAAGTGATAGTGGGTATATACGTTATATTGCCCATGTTGTTATCTAACATACTCTGAAAGCCCGATATGGCAGGCTCTACAGTTTCGGAGTTATTAATTTTTCACCATCAGGAGGGTTTTGGCTGCTATCTTTTAAAGCTTTAGTACGCCCCTGCGACGGCCTGTAAGTGATAGTGAGTATATACGTTATATTGCCCATGTTGTTGTCTAACCCACTCTGAATGCCCGATATGGCAGGCTCAATAGTTTCGGAGTAATTAATTTTTCACCATCAGGAGGGTTTTGGCTGCAATCTTTTAAAGCTTTAGTACGCCCCTGCGACGGCCTGTAAGTGATAGTGGGTATATACGTTATATTGCCCATGTTGTTATCTAACATACTCTGAAAGCCCGATATGGCAGGCTCAATAGTTTCGGAGTTATTAATTTTTCACCATCAGGAGGGTTTTGGCTGCTATCTTTTAAAGTTTTAGTACGCCCCTGCGACGGCCTGTAAGTGATAGTGGGTACATACGTTATATTGACCATGGTGTTATCTAACCCACTCTGAAAGCCCGATATGGCAGGCTCAATAGTTTCGGAGTTATTAATTTTTCACCATCAGGAGGGTTTTGGCTGCTATCTTTTAAAGCTTTAGTACGCCCCTGCGACGGCCTGTAAGTGATAGTGAGTATATACGTTATATTGCCCATGTTGTTATCTAACCCACTCTGAAAGCCCGATATGGCAGGCTCAATAGTTTCGGAGTTATTAATTTTTCACCATCAGGAGGGTTTTGGCTGCTATCTTTTAAAGCTTTAGTACGCCCCTGCGACGGCCTGTAAGTGATAGTGAGTATATACGTTTTATTGCCCATGTTGTTATCTAACCCACTCTGAAAGCCCGATATGGCAGGCTCAATAGTTTCGGAGTTATTAATTTTTCACCATCAGGAGGGTTTTGGCTGCTATCTTTTAAAGCTTTAGTACGCCCCTGCGACGGCCTGTAAGTGATAATGAGTATATACGTTATATTGCCCATGTTGTTATCTAACACACTCTGAATGCCCGATATGGCTGGGTCAATAGTTTCGGAGTTATTAAGTTTTCCCCACTAGGACGGTTTTGGCTGCTATCTTTTAACGCCCTATTACGTCACTTCCACTAATTTTTAGTTACATTATTGTACTAATACAAATGGGTACGTAATTTGTTACCCAATACTGTTTTGCTTAAATTAAAATATATTTTTTCACCATCCACCTTCAAACTGTCATTTTGGTCCAATATTTTGCAAAATATTAACTTCATTATTAATTTTATGAATTATTTTTTAAATAAGTTATTTGTCTGTAAATTATATGTTTATTACCACGTGGCAAGTTGTTCGTGCCCGTCATGAGCGCTGGCTCGATACGATGTGCGCGCGCATATAGTGCGAGGCTACTGGCGTTCGTGCTTGTTCGGATATTTTGGCTGCTATCTTTAGCTGCTATTTTCACACCGGTCAATAATTAAACTTAAAAGTAAACCTCCAAATAAACAAAACTATTAACTTAGCAAACACACACAATAATAATTAAAATAATAACAATAATAAAATACAATAATACAAAAATTCCCAAATCTTACTACAACTTATCAGAAGCTAAAAAAGAGTAGTTAAGAGTGCAGACCATGACTATAAGAATGATAACAAAAATTGTCTTACATATTTTTGAAATACAGAAATACTGAAATCAAATTTTTCTTTTAGGAGAGGTGTAAGGTTGTTAAATTGCATTACAGAATTATAGGTGAAACAACGTTGGAACATAGCAGTACTATGACGAGGCATAGTTAATTTTATAGGGTGTCTAATATTCAGATGGTGTATCTCTCTACGGAAAACTAACTTTTGTGACAAATATGGAGGAGATGCGGTTTTAATAATCCTAAATAAACAGTTTAGGAAAGGAAAATATATTTCATTATTAACCATTTCAAAGTTAACAGCGATGGTGAAACGTGATCATATTTGCGAAGATTACTTACAAATCGGCAACATTGGTTTTGTATTTTTTGCATTCGATACGCGTTTACACTATCTAAGCAAGGAAAGAAAACAGCGTTACTGTACCTCATCACCAAACTCTGGGAAAGAACTTTCTTCATTTTAAATGATAGTAACTGTTTGATTGCATAAAGTAACCTTAAAGTTAAATAACATTGACGTGTTATGAAATAAATGTGATCAGAAAATCTCAGCCTCTCGTCCAGATACAAGCCAAGGACCTTCACAGACGACACAAGTTCAACCCTCTGTTGATCAATTTTTAAGTTCAAATGCTATTTTAAAAGGTTTCTACGTTTCTTAGGACAAATGATAATAAACTTTGATCTACAGGGATTCAATTGAAGGTTATGGTTATTAGCATATATTCCGCAACTGTGTATTAATGACTTGATTAGCATGAACATATCTTTCTGATGGAAAACTAAACATAAACTGTGTGTCATCAGCAACACATTGAATATTACCGTCAACTACAACCTGGTTCAAATCAAACCAATGTGGGATGACATGGGAATTTTATTCTCTAATATTACACGATGTCTCTCATCCAGATAAGCGCGCAAGAGATTCAAAGAACCTTCATCAAAAACCAAATAGTGACATTTTGCTATTAGAAGCTTATGGTTGATCGTGTCAAAGGCTTTTGTAAAATCTAAACAAACTAGTGCTTTTGAAAGCCCACAGTCTAGTCCTCGTATTATTTCATCAGTTTCATTTAAAAGCCAGGTTGTAGTGCTGAAACCCTTACGAAATCCCGATTGATTACAGGGAATAATACTGTGGCCATTGACGTAATCATTTAGTAGCTCGTACATAACTTTTTCTAAAACTTTCGACATAATTGGCAATAAACTTATGGGTCTTATATCGGTCTTTTAACGACCGTGGATCAGATATTTTCGGTAGGGGTAATACAAGGGCTTCTCGCAGACATACATTTACTATATGTGTTATATATTCCGAGACGACTGGTAAACACAGCTTCAACATTTGCATTGTCATGCCATCAATTCCTGCTGCATTTGAGTGTATATTTTTAATTATTCGTAAAATTTCTGACGTATCAACTAGTTTAAACGAGAAACTGTAACCATCATTAAATTTATTACTATAGAAACTTATTTTTTCATCACAACGTTGGTCACTATTCTGATATACGGACATAAAATGGTTATTGATTTTGTCAATATCATGCAAGTAATATGGGATATCAAAGGATTCATTTGAGTTCTGAATTTTCATCAATTTAAGGGACTTATAAGCGATTCTATAAGGAGCATGAACATCAAATAGAGATTCAGAGACTATCACTAAAAAATGAAATTTTTTCATCGATATCTCGAATATTAATATGTATGATTTTTTTTTATTTTGATTGATTTTTTAAAACCCATTGCCTACGCTCAATGTTTCCTGAAAGGTAAACAGCACCTAGACATATCGTGTAATATTTTTGTATCAAATTTAGTTAAAATATGTTAAGTGGTTTTTGAGTTAACGTGGATAAAGACAGAGAGACACACAGATACAGACTGACACACAGATACTGACTGACAGACAGACATTTAAAACTATTTATGTACGTACCTATAAAATGACCGAAATCACGTATTTCCGGTGAAATAAAAAAACAAGATTTATTCTAAACTTTTGAACATGACTCAAAATTTAATTTTGCAAATGAAAATGTTCAAAAGCATTGCAAATACTATCTCGGGAGTTTTTGAGGTTCCTGATCACGAATTTAATGTCAGATTTGTAAAATACGGCTCCCAGAGGCCATTGTGGGCAGCGAGTGGGATCATTCGGCGAATGATGGCTGTGCAACTGCGATGCTTAAGATCACAGATGATATATTCGAGGCTTTAGATAAAGATGAGAACGTAATATTAGTACTTCTCGATTATTCGAAGGCTTTCGATCGTTTAAATCATGAACTGTTACTTGCAATGTTTAAGTATTTCAACTTTCGGCATGAGGCGTGTGGGTTACTTAGATCGTATTTGTCGAACAGAACGCAGCGTGTCGTTTTGGATCAAAAGGTTTCCAAATCTGTCAAATTAAATGCCGGCGTACCACAAGAATCAATACTCGGTCCAATTTTGTTTTCAATATATACATCACAGCTTATAACATATTTAAAACATAGTCAGGTTCATTATTATGCAGACGATACACAGCTGTATATCACATTTGCTTCGGATAAAATCACTGAATCTGATAACAAAATTAATGCGGATATAGAGCATCTAAAAAAGGCCTCGTCTTCGCCTTTTGTAATAATTTTATTGCAATAAAGTCATTTATTATTATTATTAATATCTCTGATTGTGTATGAAAATCGTATAGTAAGCCGAAGTTTTACCCTAAACGTTCGTTTACCTACACCATAGATTTTAATCTATGCGCGCACGTAGGACCCTCAATAAGGCCGATTTTTCGAAAATTGTAACAAATCTAACAAGTAAGGGGTTACGGCGGTCGCTGATTACGATTGTGAGGTCAGCTTTTGATTCTGGAGATATAGAGAGGGATGATGGGACCAGTAATAGAGTCGATTTTTTGATGCTTGTGAACACCATCAGAATCAAAAAGAGGACCTTCGACTAGAAACGTAT
The DNA here is from genome assembly GCA_911728435.2 of Apoderus coryli. NCBI lineage: Eukaryota > Metazoa > Arthropoda > Insecta > Coleoptera > Attelabidae > Apoderus > Apoderus coryli. Next base: position 11,817,073 of record OU452209.1, on the reverse strand, counting down.
GCGAAAGCAAAAACCAGTTTAAAAGGTCATGTCGTGTAGGGTATATATAGATAGATTATGTATATTTTATTTTTTTAAAATAATCCATTATTTCGATGCGAGGAGTTAAAACTTTAATGAATTAAAACTCGTCTACTCCACAAATGAACCTTCTATTTGCCAATCAATCATTATATAACCATACATGTTTCGAGAATTGAATTCTCATCATCAGTGGTAAGATATTTTATACAGAACAAGTCACCATACGTCTCCAAACATAAGTTCAAAAATTAATTTAAGTACATTATACTGAATGAAATACAATTCAAGCGTGTTATATTAATATGAATTCTAAATCTTATATCAAACTCACAATTTGTTGAAAAAAAAATTTTCTTTTCTGAGATTATAACATATTTAATAATAATAAAAATTACTAATTAAAAACTTTTAAGAGTCAATAACATTGATTCTCTTTCTGTTTTCTTTTTGCGTTTTTTACGCATACTTTAATTACTTTTTAAGTCAATCAAGAATTAATTAAATAAATTATTAGTCTTACGATGCTTCATTCTCAAGGTGTGAGTAAAAATGGTGAATATTATCTACAAACGGAAATAATCGATTTTGATTGTGAGGAATATCATAGATGAAGTTGACGTTTACTGATATAGATATTTAAGATAGTCAAGATCCAGTGCGAAAATGCCACAAGTGAGCCAATATAAATGACAACTGAGATAGAATCATCAGACATCATACATTCATGTCAAATTTGTGATTGTTATTACTATAATTATGTTAAGTATTATCGATATTCGATTTTACATGAACATACATATATAATATGTTAGATTAATGTATGCTTTCCAAATTGGCATCAGATGCATGATCAGCGACGTCGAGAACCCCCAAGATAGTTCCGTTTTGCAATGCTTATGAAGTTTTTCTAAGTTGTAGAATTAAATTCTATCCATATTTTGACTTTTTCTGATTCTTTTCGCCTATTTAAAGCCGTACGAAGTGTTGAAATTTCGTAAAAAAATAGTTTTCGATGTACTTTCATGCGTAGAAATCAATTCGGAAGTCTCTTTATATATATTTTTTTAATTAAAAAAAAAAACATGAAAAAAATAGTTCCACTACATTTTGACTGAAGATTCGGATTCAGCATCATGTAGCAAAAGGTGGCCTGCTCAAAAGTACAGTTTACATTGTTTGTAGGCCTATGTTTAATTTTTGCCATTAAAACCATGAAATATTAGCGTTCTCGATGGTTTTATCCCGTTCAGAAACGAGAATAAAATGTGCTAATGACATTGGCAATGTATTCGGTTGTCCTACCAGTTACAACTCGTTTTTGTTGGAACTACCTACATGAAATGCGGATGTATTAGGGTTTCTCTTCCCTTTTAAGCTTTTAGTGGCTTTACTTTACTACAATTTACGTGAAAATAGGTTGTCTCCATTACGCATTGCGCGTCCATTACCCTCTTTAACTTTTAGATGAGAAGAAAATTATGGAATATTTGTGCCTTAATGACGGAGGGTTAGAAAGCGTATACCACAGCCTTTAGGTAGGGTTGTCTATTTTATTCAAGGCCACTTTAATTTTACAACATAGTTCCATTATTTAAATGTTTTTTTTCTTTAACTTTTAATTCATTCTATTCTTGATCTTCGTCTTTGTCACCAACGCAACGTTGCGAAATTTACAAGAGGAATAAACCACAGATTTAAGAGACAACGTTTATACCGGGTGTCCCACCGGGAAGGAATTCGATCGATTATGGAGAAACTACACTGTGGAACAATCTGAAAATCTGGTGTAGTATTAGATCGACGGAACCAATTCGGCTAAAATATATTCAAGAATCTAGCACTTCCGGTTATACCGGAAATAGGTGTCAACTTCCTTATTTCAAATACGACACTATATAAATTATATTTTGTTTTGGATTCTCCTTGTAATTCTAAACATATTTCATGCATAATATGTTATACCTATCGCCAGCCGTTTTAACAATTTTTTGTTATATGGAAGCTTTAATAATTTAATTTGTTAGAATATCCTAGGAGATATAGACCAACTTTAGCCTACGTATATTTATTTGAAAAAAATGGTACAAAATCAAATTGTGAAGAAGGCCAAGTTTGTAAAAGGATGTCTATCCCAGAAACTGATAGTTTTCAAAACTATGACAAATTGTAGACGCACGCACGATCGTAGATTTGGATATTTAAATTATAGTTAATGATCTTAACAAAATGAAAAATGGTTTAGTTGATGGTTTTACATACAACGAGACGGTAAAAACATCGAAAAAACAATGCACTGTTTATTTCGAGGGTAAGAAATCCCCATTACCATTGCACACAGAAAGGTTCCAGAGCTACAGGACTGCTCAAATGTTCATGCTGATTTATTTATGTGAACCGATGGATGTGCATTCAATTGGTGAGTCAAAATATGGTTATTGTTGAAAGATGATTTTAGTAAAATGGAGTTTGTATATTTCCTGAAATCCAAAGATGAATTATTTAGGAATAGTGGAGAATTTTGTGGCAAAGATTGGATAACTTGTGGTCTGTTGGTTTATACATCAACGCACAAATCCTCATACTTCTGAACAAAATGGGTCGTCAGAAAGATTGAATCGTATACGCACTGGACGAACGGGCAAGATGTTTATTTGATGCAGATTTGGAGAAAAAAGTTTTGTGCTGAAGCTATCAATACAGCAGTTTATCTACGATCACTATAGCATCAGGAATAAATAATAATACGCCATTCGAAATTTGGTATAATAGAAAACCTGACGTAATTAACATTAGAAATAGAAAATTAGAAGTCGCAATGATTCATGTCCTCAAAGCTAATCGCCAAAAATGGAATAAGAAATCACTAAAATTGATTCTGGTTGGTTTTGGTCAAGATGTTAAAGATTATCGAGTATATGATCCAAAGAAAAACACAGTAACAAGCAGAGATGTCGCGATATTGTAAGATATAGAGGGCAGGTCTGAAGACATATCAGTTTCAGTGGGGGAACGTGAAAATGAAGAGAACAGTGAAGAAGACAACGAATACGACGTACCTCAAGAAAATCTTTCTGTGTTAAATTAAATACAAAAAAAGTTCCAACACGATCATTAAACCTAAGAAGTTTGAAGATTACTTTACCGATATGTGCAATGTTCAAGAGATTGTCAGCGCAACAGACGACGAGCCAGTTACGGTAAACTGAGCCCTTTTCCAGACCTGATGCTTTGAAATAACAAAAGCTATGTTGGACACGATTGAATAATTCAAAGAAAACGATATTTGGGAACTTGTCAAGGCACCTGCGGATGAAACTGTGGTAAGTAAGTGGGTATTTAAAACTTAATTTGACGGTGAAACTAAAATAACTTATAGGGCTTGATTAGTTGCAAAATGATATAATCAGGTTGAACATTTTTGTTTCTAATTCATTTTCAGTAAAGTTAAAGTTTGTTTCTTTTAGTAATTGTTTAATATTTCGAATAGTTGAATTTAATGTCTGTTATATTCGTAATTATATTAACTTACCTTTTCCGTTTGTTAGATTAAGATTTTCTTCCTGAGATTTTCATTTTCTTTTTTTTTTATCCTTTTTATTTATAGATATCAATTTTTCTTATTGTTATTAATTTTTATTATTTATTGTTGTTTTTATAGCCGCAAATCTTGTGTTTTTATTTAAAGTAAAGCATCTAGTTGCGGAAAGCTTTACATCTATCTTAGTAAACAGAAGGGTCATTTAAGAGTGTTTTTCATATAAATAAAGTGTGTTAAGTTACCGGTGACATCAATAAAGTATACAACGATCTACAGTCATAAACGTCAGTTAGTTTTATTTTAATACAGAACAGTCAAGTTTGATATTCTCCGTTTGTAGTTTCATCAATTAAAACTTAAAAGTAAAAGCCGCTCGTAAAGCTTATTATCGAACCCGTGTACAGTTTAAATAGCAAATCGGGGTTCATTTGGAATGAGTTTTGTAATCATATATATTATATATTTTCAAATGATGAAAGGAATACTCAATCCTTAAAAGAAACATTGAGTTTTGAATTTTAAACTAAAAATCTTGGCAAAACAGTGCCAGGATAATTTTTTACTAAATATAGTAACCAATCAAATTCCTTAATTTTCAGTCATGTGTCAAATTTCATCCAATCACCTCTGGATTACAGCCCTAATATCCTAAATTTGGTGTTTTCGGTTTGGTGTTTTTTTTATTAAAAATTAATAATTAATTAAACGTCAAACTGACAACTGGTTTCAAAATGTCGCGAAGATTTGGTATTGCATCTAACGATGAATGAATAATATACCAAAAAATTCAATCAAATCAAAAAAATGTGTATAGGAAATATTTCTCGAGTTTTGTGCGACCAGAGAATACGAACTGAATGCTGAAACGAGTTTGCATAATTTGGCTAATATATTGAAAGATTATGCGGTAAATATAAGAAAAGCTGACGGAACTGAATATAAAGAAGCAACTGTAAAAACAATTTGGAATACTACGAGTAGGCTACTCCAGGAAAAATACTTCAATGACTTCAAAATTGTATTCGACCCGTTTATCAGTGTGATATTCAAAAATGCGCGAGACGCCAGAAATGCAAAACGTAAAAAATTACAGCAGGGTCCAAACAAACGAAAATGCAGTTCATCAAATTTGAATCATTGGATTAATGTACACCAGAAAGTTTACAAAAATTTTTTTACCATATTGTAGCTGTTGAGTTAGCTTGGCGAGGTGGTGAACCAGCTGATTGCCTTATAGATTATTTCACGATTGAGAAAAATAATGATGGAACGCCAACCAACAGAATTGAATACAATCCAATATTCAGTAAAACATGCCAAGCAGGATCGAAAAGTTGTACAAATAGTAAGTGGCTTGTTCCAAATATTGCAAACGAAAGTGCATGCCCTGTTCGGTTATTCCATAAATTATTGTCCAAAAGGGGGAAAAATATAACTTCCAGTCGCCTATTCTTGAGACCAAATCGTTTCTGGAAATCCGAAACTGACACATAGTTTGACAATATACCCGTAGGCAAGAACACAATTAATATGTGGACCAAATCATTCGAACAGATCAACTGCAGTTAGCCATTTGGCAAATAAAGGAATTCCTGGACAGGAATTAATAAAAATAATAGGACATAGCAGCTCTAATTCAATTAAACCGTACTTGAATATTAACCAAGAAAGAAAGAAGGTGAAATAATCAACACCATGCGAGGAATTTTGTCAACAGTGGAAATTAACAATCCGTTAACTTCAACAAACTCTTCTTCCAATTTAACACTTACCAATTGTACTTTTCACAACTGTAGTTTTAAATAAAAATGAATAATATTTGTTTGATTAAAACTAATACATTTTTTGTATGACCGAGCTTTTTTGATTGTTGACCGTGTCTGTCTTTATGACAGTAAGTGACATTTACTGGCTGACAACCCAAACACGACGGTAAGTAATTCACTTACCGTTCAGAGAACGGTAAGCAAATTCACGACGGTATGTCATTGCGCATTTATGGTGACGTCATTATTTTGATTTTTAAAATTGTATATTAAACGGCATTAGGTATGAACTTTTATAAGTATTTTCATACCGATCTCTGGAATTATAGCGACTATTCCAACATTCCATGCTTCATCAAGAGATTCACATTCAAAGTCACTCATTTTCAATAATAATACTTATTTAAATAAGTTCTGACAAATACATGACATAAAAAATACGATAACAATCATAACAATAACAATTATTAGTTCCATGGCAGCGTTCAACTGCAACTTTGTAGAGGGTATTCAGCTAACCTGAATTTGTATTTAATTGAAAATAATAATTATTAAAAACAATAAAATTGCAAATTCAGCTATTTCGATATTATCGGATACTCCTCGGGCCTTGATAAATACTCTAAATTTTGTCATAGATAATCCTTCAAGCGAGTTGCTCAAGGATAATAGCCCTCGGCCTGCGGCCTTGGGCTATTATCAAGCAACACGCTTTCGGCATTCTCTCTGACAAAATTATCTCGGTATTATCAAGAGCCTAGGGGTATTACTACTGATAGCACGTGATTATGAAAACAATGTTATTACTTTAAATTAGGAAAATTGTAAAAAAATAGATTGTAAAAGTTTAAGTACGCCTTATGTTAGTGTTAAATTTGATACAAATATCTATTTGTGATCAAAAAATTGTATATCAACAGTTAAGTGTCTAAGGTATTTAGCGGTAGAAACACGTCCTGATGTTGCTTTAGCTGTTTAAGTCAGTTTAACAACAGAATTACATTGGACGTGATGATCGAAATTCCTCAACATGTTCCCAATAAAGAAATGTTTATAAATTTTTGGGCAGTAATTAGTAAAGATAGACTTAGAGTTGCTTATTTCAAATGGAACAAGTTTGAAAATAGTTCAACACGAGTTGCCACACAATTTTGCAAATTGGAAGGGCACATGCATAAAAAAATATTTACAAGTGGTAGGTACAATATTTAAGACATAGATGAATGAAGCAAGTATGAGATTTTTTGTAAATAATAAAACATTATTTCCCATCGCATGCCATGCCGGGTTCATTAATTTCGCCGTCCATAGTTTAACCAAAACTTCCACTCATTATTTTAATTAATGTGAAATAAAACCATAAAAGCGATGGGCAAATAATAAACGGAAATCCCACATAATAAGGGCACGTGTTGAAGTCTTCCTCTAAATTATAACGTTATATTATGAAAGAGGGAAAATACATGGAGCGCTTAATTTAGATGAAGTTTTCGGTTAACCGTGTGTTTACTCACTCTTCTAAGCTAGTGGGCTAATATTATATTTTTATACATTTGATATGTATATTCCATGGTTTCAAAATGTTCAATCCATTCTATTTGATATTTGGGAAATGCGAACTGAGAAATTCAATGCAATTAAAATATATATTATAACATCCATCTATGGGGATATGTTTCGCTTAAATTCTGGCAAAGAGCAACGGTATAGTGAAGACCCCTAAGGTTACAACTAAACTGGTATGGGAATAGCAGAGAAAACTTAGGGTCTTGGTGGATCACAATAGAGTTAATCTAGTGGCACTAGGAAATCAAAGGCAACGAGCGATCGAATTGGCTGGCTAGACATGCCTGCGCGAAGATTGTCTAAAAGAAAGGAGCCGGTAATTTTCTCTTTCCTAACAACTTTATTTTTATTGAAAAATTGACGATATAGTGACTATTTTATTTATTTTCAACGATTTGTGACACGGTGCATTGTCTTGGTTAAACAACACGTTTTTTCTTTTGCAAATGTGGCCGTTTCTTTGCGATTCAATCGATATAAAAGTGTAGAGTAACAATCGCTGTTGATGGTGGTTCCTTTTTGAAGGTAGTCGATGAATATTATTCCGTTCGCATTCCAAAATACACACGCCTTCACCTTACCGGCCGACTGTTGCGTCTTTGCTCGTTTTGGATTCGGTTCGTCGATTGGTGTTCACTCAGCTGACTGTCTTTTGGATTCTGGTGTGTAATAGTGAAGCCAATTTTCATCCATTGTCGCATATCGACGATAGAATTCTATTTTATTGCGGTTTAACAGCGCCAAACACTCCTCTGAAGCATCAATTCATTGTTGTTTTTAGTTGACTGTGAGCTCACGCGGCACCCACTTTGCACTGAGCTTTCGTATACCCAAATGTTCGTGTATAATGGTAAAAACACTACAACAGTACAGTTTGTGCACCTTCAATTTGCGAGCGTTCATAACGAATAAAACATTGTACGAAATCGCATCCAATGTAGGGACGGTTACGTATATTGGACCAGATCTCGGTTTTAGCGCTCTATCTTTAAGAAACCAAATCAAATTTAGACATAAAATACTTTAATAAGTTTTTCACTTTTGTCTCAGGATTTTTTGTGGAAGAGTTTTTCGTAGAAAAATATAATCAATTCAATTCACTTCAATTTATTTGCTTATAAAATTTTTACAAATTTACAGCAAAATGTTTGTGTACAATGTAAAATTTAGAAGAACAAAAACAAAAATATCTATTATAAATACAACCAACAACAACCAGAACCACCAAACACTAACCAATACATATAAAATAGGTGTTATGCGATTCATATATTATACTATTACATACCGTGCTATTACCCTGAAAATTAATAGTGAATTGTTTTATATAAAATACGAGAAAGAAAATAACAATTAAAAATAAACAAAAAAATGCATACTACTAGGCCCTATCCAAGATACTTAATATCATTATAATTAACTACTATTTATTAATAAAGAAGGAGCGTAACTTCAATACATTTTCAATGTGATAACATATCGTCTTAATTGACTTAGTATTACTTTTAGACAGTTCAGTCTTGAAGTCGAGATACGATCTAAGGAAATACTCGGAACTCTCATTGATACATGACAAGGGGACACATTCGAACAAAACATGCTGGATAGATTGGTTGACTTTTAGATTACACACACTACAAATCTCCTCACACTGGATCTGATAAGTTATACCACGGACAGACACACTGAGGAATACTTTGCTCGGCAATCGGAGTTGTGCTATGATCCTAATAAAATTTATATGCATGTCGAGCTGAAGATATCTCTGACAGGCGGAGCTGGGAATATTAGGCGCAGTATATAGTGGGTAACTCGAAAGCGTGGCCAAATGGAAATCCTCACTAGAACACCTGTCCCTAAATTCATCCGAATAGAGCTGCTTTTCACTTTTAAGTTGTGCGACTGTCATACGTTCAAACTGGTCACCACGGTCAATATAGTTAAACATGCATTTCACCTGTGCTGCCCAGTTATATCTGACATCAACATCCGTGCCAAGTAAGCTTATTTGTCGCAAAAAACATTTTTTAGGAAATCTGGAGGAGTCCATCAGCATTAGCTTCTGCAACCAATTCAGTGTTAGCTGGAATAGCATAACTGAAAGCTTTACAGTTCCTGTCTCAATTCGAATTAAGTAGTTTGGGGTTGTTTTAGGCAATAGGAGCAATCGCTTAAAAAACTGAACTTGCACCCGCTCGATTACATCAGGGTATCTAAGACCCCATACTACCGCGCAATTCATTAATATGCTCAAAATCAGCGAGTTATATAATTGCATTCTGGCTTTCCACGATGTTAGTCGAGAATTCGCCATTAGTCCCAAAACCCTGCCCGTATCTTGAGTTGCCTTTGTGGACATAACCGCAGCTGCCTTCGGAAAAAGGGATGAAGCAGAGAAAGTTATCCCCAAGTAAACAAATTCTCTGACCATTTCAATGGGGTTTGACAAATATTTGAGGTTTCCACTGACAGCCCCAAAACCTCCTCTATGAAAACACATTATTTTGGTTTTTGCGACATTGACCTCGAGTTTATTAATCTGACAATAGCTCTCAAGGTTCCTTAAGCAGCGGCTCACCCCAATTTCAGAATCAGAGAGAATAACCAGGTCGTCTGCATATAGCAGGATGTTAATGTTTGTATCTTGGTCAATGCTAACTCCCGTCGACCCATTTTCTTTAAAAAAACGTTCTATATCAGCCAAAAATAGTGAAAACAAAAGGGGGCTCAAAGAATCTCCCTGGAAAACGCCCTGGGTGATACCAAAATTCTTAGTAAATTCCAAAACCCATGAAGCTGGAAAATCATTTTTATTTAAAACCAAATGTCAAGGTTAAGGATATGCTCCGCAATCTCTCCTAAAACGGTGAAAAGACGGTAGTTCGTCCGACAAATTTACGCTCTCGGTTAGTCTTTTTATTTTTTGAATCCAAATGCCGTTTGAACGTCGCTTTTGGGGCACTATACATACGGCATATTTCATTTAAGCCATAATATATCGTTTTGTAAGTTTCCTCCACTATCGGAACCTCAATTTACTGTAACCATTTTGAATTAGCGGGTATTATTTCCAATCACAAAGAATACTAATTTTATAGCTCAGTCCAGAATGAATCCCAATATGCTATTCAAATTGTTACGGGTTCGAATCAAGCTTTACGAGCGGTTTCAAATAAAGAAGAACAACCACAGAATATCAACTTTATTAATCTGTATTAAAGTAATGAAAAATTACTCACCTTTTATAATTCAGGATCTCTGTCGGTCACCCACTTTTTATTTAAAAGAAAATTATTAATTACATGACCCTTCTGTCAACAACATAACGAAAACTTTATTAGAAATAAAACGCAAAGGTTTGGGCTCAAAACAACTAATTTAATAATTAAAATTAATAAAGAAAATTATCAACAACAAAGAAATAAATATGTGTAGGTTCTTTGATATGGGAAAACTTGTTAACTCCCCAACTACTACCTTCTGTATATAATAATAAAAGTGCGACATTTAATTTACATAAAGCCATTTCGAGATTCTTGAATGTTAAATGGCCACGCTATATTTAAAACATGTCATTCTTCGAACAAGAAAACATAGCCATCTGTTTCTAGTCCTCTTTATCTTTACAGAGTGTTTATTACTTTTCGACTAACTCACAAACAAACATAATATTTTCGACAAGAAAAAGATCCTTCTTTTAGGTAACTATTATTTTAGGAACATTTGTTAAAGGCACCAAATATAATAAATTTATTACTTACAGATGTTGTATGATATTTACAAAAATATTAGAATCCAAAACTACCCAAATATATATACAGGTAGGAAAGGAAATTCTATTGCCAGTGTGTCTTTGTTTTGTTACATTACTATATTTTATGCCGTTTGGAAAACATTTTGGGACAAAGTAAAAAAATGGTAGCCTATATTGGACCACACATTTGACACTCATTGTATAATGTATATTATATATATATATATATTTTGATTATTGGAGCACTTCATATACTGACCAAAATTCCCACATTTAAAAACATAAACATAAGAACCAGTCCAATTTAGGCAACACTGTGGTCGAGCAATTTAGGACACTGCCAGTTATTGTCAAGACAAACTTACTTGTTTTAATAAAAATAACAGCACCGGGTAATTTCCAGTGCTTGCCACACAAACACTTACGAAATATTCACAAAAACTACATTGAAATAGCAAAATTCGCCGTACGGAGGCATCAACGGCAGCTAATTCTCCTGTACTGATGACTTTGTAACAACAGTCAAAGAGGAGGTAGCCCAATTTAGGAAGCGGTTCCATATAGGCAACCTACCCCTAACCGTAGCCTATATATCTAGCAATCGAGCCGTATAGCGGTAGTAACCCTGTATAGCATCAATGCAAAACTATTTGCCTGATCTAGCGGTTTTTATCAAGAACATCTTAATTAATTGTGGCACGTTAACGAAAACTCTCCGAACTTTATAATACGCCTCTGATATATCGAGGCAAAACAAGTCTTTGTGAATAATTAAATCAATTTATGTGTTTTCATAGTAAGATAATGAACATTTTGCATAGTCAAAACTTGTTAATTAAGTGTTGTTTAAAGTTTGGATATTGCTTTTATATCCATAAGTACTACTTATAGTGTTGTTGTGATTGGGGAGTTACTCGTGCGCCTATTATTTATTCCTTAAGTTAATAATGTTTTCGAATTAATTCTGAGCGCTTTGGCGAAATTATTTAACGATTTTTAGTAGGTATTGGAGTTAATTTATGTGCTCTATTTAGGAAATTGGTTTTGTTTTCATTATCGTCACACAAACATTACTTGTATGCTGTTTCGTGTGTCTTATTTTCGGTATCCCACCAGGGTTGCTTTCGCAAAATATCAAAGTTAGAAATCTCAGGTATCCGCGCGATCTCTAGCTCCTTTTTACAGAAAATAATGGCGGCGCCAAAACTCCCCAAATATTTCTCTATATGAAATTAAATTTTCTTGCTTTTTTATTGCCACACACATGTTTCGACCAAGCTGCATCTCTTTAGTGGCTGCTAGGTATGAGGCTTGGTTTCTTTTTTTTCTTTTTTATGTATCAACCGAGTGTAATTATTCTTATTGTATATATTTTTTTTAACATGGATCCTTTTCATTTTTAATGCAAAAAATGAATTTGTGGAAAGAGATAAAATTTTCAGTGTTAAAATATAAAAAATAAAAAAAGTAAGAATCGAAACTTTATAAAACTAACAGCCACTGAAGATGAATGAATTTGCTCGAAACATGTCTGGCAGTAAAGAGCAAGAAATTTTAATTTAATATAGATAAATAAATAAATAAATAAAAATATTATTCAAATTCAGTGGGACGAACTATGTTTAATTGCATTGGGATTATTTGTTGTTAAATTTTGGGTAAAATTATGTTCTTTCTTTGATCTTTTCTTGGCAGCTTCTCCATTTGCTGGACGACCGACCGGCCTTTTTTTTGCTTCCTCTTGTTATTCCAACTTTCCTTCTATTTAAAGCTGTAGGCTGAACTTTAATGGTGGACTTTTGCCTATATCGCTGGGGGTACGAACTTCCCGCAGTACACCAAAGACTTTCCCAAGCTGTGCTTGTCTTCACCTGCTTTAGTCGTTTAAAAATCGTTTGAATGGTTGCAGTAGAAGTGTCCAATTCGCAATTTTTAGAAAGCAATAGCTCAACAACATTCTGAAATTTGAGGGAATTCTGAGCACTTGAGGCCATTTCAGTTCTATATGAGAGTTTTTCTATTTCTTCATTATTAATGGCATTTGTGGGCACTAAATTATTTTGTGGTGATATAAATTCATCGCTTTCAGTTACAATGCCACAGTTCGTTGATGGTTCTGAGACGAAGGGTTCGTGGAATGATAACGGCTGGACATTATCACCAAACGCTAGCTTAGCCATAGATAGGCGTGCTTCCGCAAAAGCTGCAGGCGCGTTGGTACAAGACACTCCATAAAAATTTCAAACAGCAGTTTGACGTTTGCAGAACCTTCCTAGTCTGCCTTCCTCGCAACTGCAAAAGCCTGCCTGGATATCTACGTCATAAAATGTTCCATTATTTTTACTGCTAGGAACAACATAAAGAAACGACGATATTTTTATTATGTCTTCTTTCTGTAAATAGCTAATTTTTTTTAGTTGTTTATTTAGAAGTAAACGATTAGAACTATCTCGGTTATTGATGAAATTCCTCAAACGCCCGCCGCTGGTAATATTCTTCCATAAATATACAGGAAAAGTCTATTAATGCTATTGCGTTATATGCCTTATTCCTATTTAAGACAAAATATTTATAATCCAAAGGTAACAAATTTGCCGCAGACTGCATGGTGATTTCAAACACGCATAGCCACAACTGAACCCAAATAAACAAAATAAATCTGTTTATTGGCTTAAATTTTAAATCGGACCAATGGGATTAGGCTAGGTGCCGTGTAAATGTATTTACGAATGTATAAATTGTACAATTTAAACACCTTTTAAATAGTGTTTTCAAGGTTAAACAAACTTTAGCCGATTTTGTGAATTTTTTGAAAAACGATCTTTTACGATTTTGGTTTTTATTTATTTGACATTATTTTTATAGATATAAAAAAATTAAAAGCACTTTCTCATTGGTACTTTTTGAGGAGAAAAAGATAGAGGTGGTATATCACACGTACTGGTTTAAACAAGTTTTCAGTGTTATGTAAGCCACATTTGGCACTTATTTGGCGTAATACATTTATCTGAGAAATGTGTTTTTTTTAACAACTTCCAAAACCACAAAATTTTCAACTAAATTTAAAAAACCGCGTATAGAATAAAATGTCGTACTGAAACAGAAATAAATTGTCAAGAAATAATAAATAATTGTTACTAACGACGAAACAATGTTTTTGCAAAACCTACTAATCTGCATTCAGTCAGTTAAGTGCCAAATTATGGCAATTTTTTTAAAATAATTTTAAATAACAGCTAAAAACACTACAACAACTATTTTTAAATTGAAAATTGCTTCAAATTTATCAATAAAAATCCACGGCCGTAATCATAACAACCAAGTTGTTGATGGTTTTTCAAGAACGAAACGTTGCAGTGAAAATGTGTAAACGCTATCTTATTCTCGTCAAAAAGTATCAATAAAATGCGTTTCATCTTTTTTACATCTGTAAAAATAATGTCAGAAATATTTTCAAAAATTCACGAATACGGCAAAGTTAGTTTAATTTTGAAAACACCATGTAAAAGCTGTTTAAATTGAACAACTTTTCTCTAATTTAACCGACATTGTCGTTCCTATCGTTTCCAAGATACAATGCTATCCCATTCTTATCTTGGACACAGTGTGTAATAAACAACTATTAATAATAATAATAAATCGACTTTGAAAACAAACGTACCTACGCAGGTAATGGAGACGACGGTCCATTCTGAGCTAATTATTATCATGAATTGCTTGAGAAACACGAACAAACTTCCGAAGAGTCACAACAAACCTAGCACAATTCGGAATTCTCTGGATACGTCTTCTGTTAAAAACGTCAAAAATGGGACCGTAAACAAAATCACAGTCATTAAAATTGGATAAAGTTAGAGACTAGGTTTGAGGTATAAGTTCAAAACGTGCGAATACAAATGTTTCACAGTGGAAAATCACTTTCGCAACATGTTTTTTTATATTCTCATGACACGTTAAATAACTGTCAGTGATACTACCTATGTTCCTTTCAGAAGAAACACACGGAAAAACACTGATATTAATCATAACTCTAACATTTTCTTTAAGATAGTAGTATTTATTTAGTATTATTAACTATATTTATTTGTTTACGTGTTTATTATATATTGCGAATGTTCGAATATCTACACCTCAAGGTACTTATTTTGGTGTATTAAGTCATTTTAGTGATGGTGCTAATGGACTTAGTTGTCGATGCATCTAAATTTATACAAAAAAAATCACTTCTATTACTAAACAGCAACATATATGCGATGTTAATGGATTCAATTTTAAATTCGGTGTGATGGAAAGTGTGTATAGAATATCAAAGCCAGCATTGGTTCTCTGGCAGGCTTCAACACAATCATTTTCTATTCATATTTATATGCTAAAAACTAGAACAGATCTTGCTGGATATTGAAAGTTTAGAGGCTAATGATGGTTATTTTAAGAACTTTTTGTAGTTTAAAACAACCAAAAACCTTTTTGTAGCATAGCAGTTTTATTATTATGTTATTTTTTATTTGATTAAATACTTGTTCTCATCCACAAAAAGCACTAATCCTTTAGTTAGTACAATAGTAAACTTTGTCATTAGTGTATATTTCCGACCTGGACATACCTATAGAAAGCTTTTTACTACCCACACTTCCTACCTTTACTGCCTATTTAGCATTAGGGTGCTGAAACAATATCTCTATTGTATTCTACTCCATATAAAATATATGAAGGACGTTCAACAGCCCTTCAAAAGAGTTCTGATCTTTACAATACAAGTGTTTCATGTTGGTTTTTGTGTAATATGATGAGAGCTGTATGCCACTAGACAGACTAATTCAGAGCTATATGGACTGGCATTATGTATACGTTTTGTTTTATACAACGTCTGCAAGAAATGTTATTTTAGCAATATTCAATATAATATACCTTTTTCCTCGGATCTACTGAAGTGTATTGTGTAACTGGCGTTATATTGTATCACCCTATATATAGAAAATCGATCACTATTACAGTGACAGCTTGTGGCAGTTTACTGTGGTGGAGCATAACAAAAAATAAAGTCTTATAAAATTAATAGGGCCATCTCTACTTCGTCAAATGCATAAAATATTATAGGTTATGTTTATAAGTACCTTACTTAAGTATAGTTTTCTTAAAAATTTAATTCAAGTTTAATTAATATCTAGAATATATTTACCTACTGAATACAAATACTAAATAAATAAACATTTTATGAAACTGCCAATCAATTGAACTTTATGAGGTATTATTAAAAGCTCTGCTCTTGTGCTTTTGCCTTTATTTATATTTATCAAATAATTATTGAGGGACCCCAGCCTGTATATTTCGTGCTCTGGAATGTATAGTGTTTATACGTACAGTGAAGGTTCTGTTATTTAAATATGACTTTATGAGAGTGACAATGTTAAGAGGTAGAGTAAGACTGTGCATTTTCGTTAGTAACCGATCATGCCAGGCGGTATCAAAGGCTTTTTCCATATCGAGAAGTAATAAGCTCATAAATTGGAGTTGAGTTTCGCTTCGTGTCCTATTTTAGTTGCGAGCATCAATGTATTATACCCAGGGCGGAACCCGAATTGTTCGTCAGGTATAGTGTAAATTTTGTATCAAATTATTTAATCTAACTAATATAATTTTCTCAGGTACTTTTGAGAGTGTGTTTAATAGGGAGATAGGTCGTTATCTACTTGGGTGGCTAGGGATTTTTCCGGGTTTGAGTATTGGTATGATTGTGGCTTTTTTCCATTCATTAGGGAAATACTGTAGTTTTAGAACTGCATTTATGATACCTATATGCAAGTAAGTACCAATGTTTTTTTAGGGCGGTTAACCCTAGAACACGGGCCTATTTTTGCCAAACGTAAATACGGGACTATCGTGAAATTTGCTTCTCAAATAGGAATTGGTTTTTTGTTGATCAAACTTTAATTATTTTTTTTAATTACACTGCACTGAGGAAATATTTGTCCAACATGTTCCGGAAAATGACATAATTTGTTTAGGTTAAGCTGTTCATCTGCTGTTATGATAGTGTTACTACTTAAGTAACTACATTCTATATATTTTTATACAAGAATGTAGTTACTACTTATAACACTATCATAACAGCAGATGAACAGCTAAGCCTAAACAAATTATGTCATTTTCTGGAACATGTTGGACAAATATTTCCTCAGTGCTCTCCGCAAATTGCTTGTTTACAATCTTGCCAATACTTGGTAGTCATGCGCCGTTTTTGACTAGAGCATTAAAAACAACGTTTTATCTTCTTTTCCTTGGAGTCGTTTGAAGCATCTTCAACCGATATCTTTAGAATTGAAGCTATAACTTCCCGAAGATTTCGACGTAAAGTAACACAGTTATATCTATGAAGCATCCATGGTTTGGAAAGGCAGATGCTTCAATCAACTATAAACTATTGCCTAGACAGGCTTTTGTCTTTTTTCACACGAGTAGCGTAACCTAACAGAACAGTATATAACCTCTTTATAGACTTCAGACAAGCGTATGAGTGTGGAAAGAAGCCAAGTACGCAACGTAATGGCAGAATTCTCAACAGTTCGTAATACAAAAGCGAGCTATCCGAACAGTTCGTAATACAAAACGGGCTTAAACAGGGAGATGCTTTGTCACCCCTGTTATTTCAAATTGTCCTGAAAAGAGCCATAAGACGGGCGGACATAAAAACTGAACTATCAAATGAGGACCCCAAACTAATACTGGCTTATGCAGATGATATTGACCTAATCGGTAACACTATTTTAACGGTGAAAGATATATTCAATAAAAGAGAAGGAACAACTAGCAAAATGGTGTTTTAATTCTCTCCTGAGGATGCTAACATTGTTAGCGAAACGCGCGTCGAGATTTAAAAGAAGTCCCAACTAGCAATTCGACATTCTTAAAGAACTAATATATTTTATAATTATTTTATTGCCGCTTAGTAAAAACTTTTTTGTTCTTTAAAGGTTCGTTTGGTGATAAAACTGCTGTGTTAAACTTTTCTGTGAAAAAAACTGTTTTAAGAACGTTTTTACAGCAAAATAATAAAATAGTTATAAAATATGATATCGTAACAGTTTTATAAACGTTTATAAAATATTTTTTATAGGACGAATTTGTTCCGAATGATAATTGGTTTTAAAAGCATTTTGTAAAAGTACTAGTCTGGATTAACTTGTTCCTTTAAAAACAATTATAAAATTATTCTGTTAAAGTACGTTTCGTAATAATAAAATAGTTTTTTTATTGTCGTTATTAAGAGCGATTTATTTGCTGCAGCAAATTTTTGCGCAAATTAATATTTACAAAATTGTTTTTTACTTATTTTATTAAAAACAATAAAAAAAAAAAAATAAATATGTTGCCAATGCATATCTTATAAAATGAAAATGCTGTCATAAACATTACCTAGAACTAATATATAACATAGTCTTATTTATTTTCAACTGATATTTATTGTTATATCATACACAGGTTTAAAATGTCCAAACGAAAAGCAGTTGTGCATTTAATAGAAAATTAATTACAATATTATAAATTATCAAAGGGAAAGCATTAGTGACTATAATAATGAGTAGGAAACTGTAATGGAATCTAATCAAATTAATGACAATTTATAAGACACCAAATATTTAGGAGACTGATAAATTCTCAGGAGGAATTATTACGAGATGGTGAGCGGGTAGCCGAAATAGAGAATTGGTGATCAATATCATGCTTCAAGCACAACAAGTGAGCTAGAAAAAAATGCAAAACTAAGAGAAAACATGGGCAGTATCAAATCATGTTCCGCATTTTTCCAGAAGAAGCTTTTTGCTATACTCAATAAACGCATGCCAAATTTTCTACCTCAAGATCCTCGAACTCTCTTAAAGACACTCAACAAACCGTTTTAATAACGGCAGTTATAACATACATACCTACATAACATAAACAAAGAGCTCAATTTAGGTTATGTTTAAATTACTCCCGTAAAAGCCAATAAGAGAGTAATTATAAAAGCATTTTGTTTTATAAGAACACATTAAAAGCTTTTATAAAACATATTATATTAAAGTTTGTTTTATAAAACTCTGTTTACTATTTTATTATTATTCCAATATGGCGACGATGCGACACACGGCGGCGACTCACACAAACATCAAAGTATCAAGCACGAATACTTCAAGTAGACAGGAGTAGACTTGATTAATTTGTATACATTTTATCTTATATATTTTTTGCAGCACCTTTTAATTAAATTTTGATTTTTTAGAGCATTTATATAAAAGCTTGTTTTAGTATGTTTCACTATTAATTTATTTTAAATAACGGCAAATGATAATTAAATACATAAAACTTCAAGAAAAATACTTGTAATTAGCTTCATTATTCATTATCAAGCTTAGTGAAATATATACTTTTTTACACCATAACTGGTTTATAAAAAATTCTTCACGTTTACATAAAACATAGGTATCTACTTATATTTTGGCTAGTGTCCATATGATAGATATAAAAGAATCATATCATCATCATATCATTCTTATGCTATCAAAGGGGTTTCAGGTAATATTAATTTTATATTACCCTTAAAATATAATGAGATTTATGGTTTTTAACGAATACACCCCTGTATAAAACAATTCTGCAGTTATTTTATAATAGCTATCTAAAGAGCATACTCGTCTGTGTTGAGATAATTTTGTTTTATAAGCATCGTATAAGGAAGAAGCCATTTTTGGTTTCTTTAAATTGTTAGCCATGTTGACCAAACTTTTAAAATTAATATTTTTTATAATTTGTAAAATTATCTTAGCTAGTAAGGTATACAGAATCAGTCATTACATAATGAAGGATATACCAAAAGATTATTTTCAACAATAAGTGACAATAAAAAAAATATTTTATATAATTTATAAAATCTAAATTCATTAATTTACATAATTCACGAGGCGCATTAAAATTTTAGTAATAATATACAATATATTTAACAGTAAATTTTGTTTCGCAGCCAAATCTGCTCATGGGTGAATTTTATCTGACTTATTTTATTATTCATTATTGGGTATTATAGCGTTTTATATTATTTTTACCTCCATGATTGTTCAGATTTTATTAATGTGTACCAACAACAATGCATAATAATTATAAAATAATTTTGTATAAAAAGGTATTTTAAAAAAACGTTTTTATCCTTTAACTGTTGCCGCTGAGAGCAAAAATGTTGAAATTGAGGCTCTTATAAAAGATTTATAAAATATGTTTATAACAGTTTTATTTGATTTTTATTAAATATTTATAAACGTTCTAAAAACTATTGTATAATAGCAACAAGCAACATTTATAGAACCGTTAAAGAGTCGATTTGTTTTATAAATCTGCGCCTTTTTCGTGTTTATAAGGCGCGTAAGAACGTTGTGAAAATGTTTATAAAACAATGGGTGTTTTATAAAATATATTTTATAAATGTTCTTACAGCAATTAAAAAAGTTAAATTGTTAGTTGGGGTGTTTTGGTGAAGTGGTAAAACGATTGTCAGTTCATATAATACATAACAATACAGATGGCACTTAGAGATCAATACTCGACTGCCAGCCGTTGAACAGCACTATACACATAGCAAGAACAAAGATAGAGACACAGTCGGTTTTGTTTATAACAATCGCGCAAATCGAAGATCGAGTCTGCGCATGGAAAATGATGAAAGCCCTGCGGGCCACGAATCCTCAGGTACCCCCCATTCATGGGGAAAGAGGAAGGATCGTCTACACGGACCAAGAAAAGGCTGAGGCATTTGCTGACTGCCTTGAAAGGGAGTGTAGGGAGAATATACATCCTGACGACGACGAGGAGCTAGAGGACGAGGCCCACAGGTTTGTTGGACAGGTCAGGCGGCGGGACATGGAAGGAGAGCCACTAAGACCAGCAACCACTGAAGAAATACGGAGCATAATCCACCACCTGAAGATAAAGAAGGCACCAGGCCCCGACGGAATTAGCAACAAGGCGCTAAAACTGTTGCCGAGGAAGGGCATTGCAGGAATTGCGACCATTATCAACGGCATCTTACGACTGGGACACTTTCCTGCGAGGTGGAAAGAGGCTATAGTAGTGATGCTACCTAAGCAGGGCAAGGACCTGAAGTTCCCTCAGAACTACAGGCCCATCAGTTTACTGAACGCCCTGTCCAAGATAGCAGAACGAATTATCCTCTGGCGACTTCGCGAGTTCTCGGATGAACTGGAAGTAATCCCCGACGAGCAGTTTGGGTTCAGAGCCAATCACAACACGGAGTTGCAACTGCTAAGACTCGTTGAGCATGCAGCACAAGGACTAAACTGGCGCCAGGTCACGGGAATCGTATTTCTGGATGTGGCCAGAGCCTTCGACAGGGTCTGGCAGGAAGGACTCATCTATAAGATGCACACATTAGGATACCCACCAGCGATGATCAAGCTAGCAGACTCCTATCTACAGGACAGGCAAATTCGCGTCAGGACAGGGAAGGAGGTCTCGGAATCACGGACCCTGGAGGCAGGCGTGCCGCAGGGGTCCGTACTATCCCCCCATCTTTTCTCCATCTTTACCAGCGACATCCCAAGGACAGACCAGAACATCTTGGCACTCTACGCAGACGACACCGCCCTGATTGCTCGCAGTCGCAGTGCGGAATTGGTGACAAGATACCTACAGCGAGCAGCGGACAACTTTACCGAATGGTGCACCAGGTGGAAGACCAAGATTAATGCCGAGAAGAGCACCGCACTCCTCATCAGAAGAAGACAAGTGCGCCCCGACGACTTCGTCAACATCGAGGGTACTGACATACAATGGCAGGACACTGCAAAGTACCTGGGGGTAACTTTGGACAGATCCCTGTCATGGAGACCGCACATCGAGAAGAGCATCGCGAATGCCAAAGGCATCATGTCGAAGCTCTACCCGATGATCTGCAGAAGGAGCAAGATGCCCTTGCAGGTCAAGCTCCAAATGGTTAAGGCAGTCGTGCGACCTGCCTTGACCTATGCCAGTTCAGCATGGGGATACGCGGCACCATCGTACCTGAAACGATTGGAGGCCACGGAGAACAAGGCAAGAAGGATGGCAGTGGGTGCACCCTGGTTTGTGTCAAACGCACAGATCCGAAGGGACCTCAAACTCGACGGCCTCAGGGACGTCATGAGGTTGAGAGCCCAGAAGGTCTTTGCAATGGCAGAGACCCATGCAAACCCACTGATTCGCGAAGCAGTCAACTACAACGTAGAAGACGGTGCCAGGCGGTACCGGAGACCGAGGAGTCAACTCTGACGAAGGAATCCACAGGATTAGGGCACCAATTAATATTGCTTCTTTCAGGTCAGGTATACTAATCTAAAGTTATGTTTCAGAGTGTTCTAGGCACCACCAACAGAGGACAACAGCAACAGACGACAATCAACATCAGAAGACAACAGCAACAGAGGACAATCAAGCGAGGACATGGAAAAGGGAGGGTTCCCGAGCCATACTACAAAGATAAGGCAGAGTTTTAGTTAGGGTTAGAGTCCCACACTACCTAGGGAAGTGGTAAGGAACTCCCTAGGTGTCATGATGATTTCTCTGCCTTGGCCGATATCAAAAAAAAAAAAAAAAAAAAGATCGAGTCTATTGGAAGAAGGTAGTACAGTCAGCCAACACCCACCCTGGGTTGTTGCGCTAACCGAAGAAGAAGAAGAAAAAGCGTAAACTAAGGATTTCAGGTGGCCCTACATGAAAAAATCCAGTAAGTTTAAATCTGACGAACGTGCAGTGCAGTGCGTGAGGTCCACCTCGGCCATTCCAGCGATTTCCGTATAATTCTGTTTCAAACTCACGAGCAACCTGACTAAAATGCGCTGGTGCATCATCGTGCATAAACCATATTGTATTTCTTATCGCCAATGGGAGGTTTTCCATAAATCCAGGAAGATTGTGTTCCTGAAAATCGCAATATACCTCTCCTGTAAGTCCTCCATCAGGTAGAAATACGGATCCAATTAAGCAACTATCCAATGCGGATTTTTCATCTAATCAAAAATGGTTATTATGAAAATTCCTTATTGCAGTCTTGAAAAACTTCAAATCAAGATCACTATTTACCATACGTACATAGTAAAAATGAATTAAATTGGTCAGGAGCAATGGAGCACCCACCAGCATGACCCGGCTCGGTCCTACCACGTAAGGAATCGATCAACTGCCATGAGGCCCTAGAAGGATTGCCAGACTCCCCTATAAACCGATCATGAGCCGCCAGTTTAGCATTCCTTATATTTCGGCGATATTCTCTGTGAAACTCAGCAATCTGTCTCTTTGAATCCTGAGACTCTGTCCGGCCGTAGGTTTCCCGCATTAAAAGTAATGTGTCTCTTTGTGATCTCAAGTCATCGTTAAACCAAGACACGTTTGAGGATCTTTTGTGATCTCTGATAGACCTTTCCGGAAACGATCGGATAATGCAATCATAAAGCAGATTCATGAAAACATCAGCCATCTGCTCAACATCACCGAACGCACTCAGACACCCCCAGTCCAGCCCACCGACCAGGTCATGGAATCTATGGCAACCCCCCGGAAGTTATGGGTCTAATAATTTTAAACTCTAAATTTGAAGATTTAGCAATATTGATAATAAGTGCTTGAACGCGTTGTATGTGGTATGGATATAAAAAATTGTCCTTAAGAATGCGCCAAACACTGCATGTATAATTGAATTAATGATAAGCTAGAAATCTACAATCGTCCCAGGAGCGCTTACATCCGGTATAATTTGAGTACGTTTGACTATCTTTCCTCTAACGTAATAGCATCTTTGCGAGTCTAAGCAAACGTTTTATAATAATAATTATGCTAAGCTAAGACTCATACTGTACGTGGTATTTTTGCAAACAGACACTCAGCAAACAATTTCAAAATACCCCTCAACCTTACGTGTCGTCTCCAACATCGAACATTCGCCGTTCCAAACGTTCTATTTACATTTTTCAGTTAGTAATATGAAACGAAATGATATGTTTAAACAAGAATTTTGAGCTAGTTATACTGAAATGTTTGCTATAAATTAAAGTATGTTAACAAGGTACTAAATCTTCATTTGTGGCAAAAATATTTACATAAAAATTTTACGGTTTGTAACATCTAAATCAAAGGCATACTACACTTAAGACATGTTATCCAAAAGCACTAACAAACTTGTAATAAATTTAAAACGAATGTAAATAAATGTTATTTAAATTTATACAATTTGTTTTACTTGCGATACTGAATTTGTCATTAAAATATATTCTTAGATGAATGAAATAATATAAACTGACTGCAATTGCAATTTAGAAATTTACAGGAAGTTTCAGATGGGAAGCTGTTGATAGGTATCGATACTCATCTGGAAAAGGCTGTCCTTATGGGCATGTCATCGAATTTGTGGTAAGTCCTGGGGAATGAAACCCAAACCATTTTACTGGATATACCGTAATAATAACGTATGGAGCTGTTACTTTGTGGACAAAACCTCTGCCAACGACCCAAACAAAATTATTGGGTTTGCAGATACAAGCTTGCATTATCCACCACACTGTCAGCAGCTATGGAAGTACTCGTGGATTTAACTCTTCCTATAGTTCTGAAGAACACTATACAGGGTGTTCCCTATGTATTATTAAAAATTAATACAGAAGATATAACAGTAAATTTTCTGAAAAAGTTCCTATAAACATAGGTCCGCAAACGCTTTCAAAATTAGCCCCCGATTATGGTTTTTTGGGAACATTAAGGAAACGTTTTTAGATACATCAATGACATTTTACACATGTATTCGATTTTTAATTCTTAATAAGCCAAATAGAAAGGATTTTCAAAATTATGGTCATGAGCATATGAAACTAGAGGGGGCGAGGGAAATAACGGCCCAAATTTTTTTGCGCTGAAATATTTCACTTTTTCAGTTCATATTAATAAAAATAATTGTAATTTGCTTAAAAAAGGTCATCTTGTTTTATTTTGATAAAATGCTTAGTTTTTGAGTAAATTGAGTTTCAAAATTTAGTTAATAATCCAAAAAAAAATTACACAATTTGAAAAATTGCGTATTTCTTCGTGGATAACCATGAAACGCATTGTTTAGAAGAAGAAAAAAACAGTTTTGAAGTAAACTGTCATCTAATTGAAATTAAAAATAATTAAATTTTATAATTTGCACTATATATAATATAATATTCGATGGTCTCTATTTCGAATAATGACATGCCTATCATATTCTCTTCTTCTACCAAACCCATGCTCTCTAAATCTCTGGTTCACCAGACTGAAGACTATATGACTCGGACTTGCAAAACGCCTCGAACTGCCATAAAAAAAAATGTATGGCAGCATATTCAACGTGGCTGAATTGAAACGGCATTTTTACTCTTCAAGAAACTTAAAAATAAAATTTTGTTTCTAATGATAAATATTTGACGTTACTGTTTTAAGATGACAGTAAATTGTCAACAATCTTCTTTCGAAACAATGCATTCCATGGCAATCCAAGATTGCATACATAAATTTTTAAACAATTAAAATTTTTAATTTGATTTGAACTCAATTTACTCAAAAACTAAGCATTTTATCAAATTATCAAAATAAAAGACGACAACCTTTTTTTAAGCAAATTACAATTTTTTTTTAGTATGATGAACTCAAAAAGTGAAATATTCCAGCGACAAAAAAGTTGGGGCGTTATTTACTCCGACCCCTCTAGTTTGCTACGCTCATGACTTTAATTTTGAAAATCACTGTGCGCGAAAGTCAATAAAAAATCTGCTCTGATATCTAACCCAACACAACCCAACCTAAGCGGCCATAAAGGCTCTAAGCTCATCAACATCCACATCGAAACAGGGTGTAATTGTCAAAACAGACTCTCTAATATCGGGAGAAACAAAAATTATGACTGTGGGTTTAATCCCTGGCCATTGAGGTCTAAAGGGGAATGAAACGGCCGCCTCTATGGGAAGAGAAAGTACTGAAGGAGAATTTGTCGGACCAGAACCCGCAACACTGCCAATTACATACTTAGTACCGTGGATGACGACAAATCTTCAAAAATTTTGGCAAAATTATCCTGGTTTGGTACATTTGAAGGAGTTCATTAACCCATCGAAATGTTCGGTATGATTAGGTCTCATCTGTGATGCCTGGTTGGACTATAAACTGGTCACTGTCGCTTGAATCATCATCTCTCGAGGGGGTCTCTTGGAAAATTCCGACTGGCGATTGTGCCTACGACAATTTGCATACTGAAATTTCCTGTAGAAGACAAATTCCATGTAATTCATAGAATACTTTTGCTATATTTGCTAAAATACTCCATTGTTCTTGAAATTCTCTAGTGATTCCTCGCAATAGCCTGAAATTCCCCGAGACACTTCAAAATTCTCCCTTAATATCCTTAAATTCATACGAAATTCCTCCAGGATATCAAAATTCCATTCATTTTGTGACGTCGCAGTCTTATCTGCAATATTCAACTTTAATTACGACCCCTTATTATATTGATGTAAAATTGGTAGATTTATATTTTTACTAACGACCACTAGATGGTGTTTTTGACATGATGTGTGATCACTATATTCATACTTTTTGAGATTATTTGTTAATGCGAAATGCGTAATAGCTTAGAAATCGATTCAGTAGTTTGTCGACAGTGAGAGTTTTATCACAGTAACTCTGTAAAACATGGAGCTACTACAAGTGAAGGTTTTCGCTGGATGATTTTTTAATGTTTCGAACATTTAGTAATCGCAGCATTATTAGAGAACACAGTGTATAACTGGTTTGCAGAATTTTGTCATGGTCGTGGATTAGTGAGTGACGATTCACATGAAAATAGAGAAAAATCTGCTGTGCTTGTAAAAAACATCGATGTTGTTCGCAAAAGGATAGAACAAGAACTCAATCTTTTTACTCGAACTTGAAGAATGTTGACAAGACCTCCGATTTCATTCGTTCTGCATGATAAAAACATCATGCATTAAAATTGCAAACCCATGTAGTTTCTCGTATAATAAATAAGTAGGTACTTTCGATATACCAACTGCAGAAATATTACTAAACATTTCAACACAATTTGTCATTAGTACAAATGAGTTAATACAGTAAAATCCACTATAAAAGCTCACCCACACGACCTTTTCCTGTATGCTATTGTGTAGGCGTATCGATAACGAACCAACGGACAACAACTGAAGTAACAACAAAAGGAATATAAAAGGCAAAAAGAGCAATAATGCACTTTTGTGAGTCTCACCTGGACAATAATCATCACGTGGCCAACCGTAACAACTGCGCTTTTTTACATGCACCTCTGCATATCTATATATTTACAAATGGGAACCAAACCAGACCCAGACGCGTGTCTTTTATCTCTAAAATACAATCAATTCCTGTACAGGACCGGATTTGAGAATACAAAGAATAACTTTGTTTACACGTTAACGTTAGCAGTTGAATTATCTTTGATATCGAGTATTTTGCTTGCTGAGTTTTCTTGGAGGCATGTTGGTGCAATGACGATTGTTGATTGTTAGTACGTCTGGCCAGGAACATTACACAGGTTACACACGTCTCACCATCCTCCAATAGAACCAACCTCAATAGTTGTCTGGCTCATGCTTACGACGAAATATCGAATATACCAAACATGAATTGTTTGCGAAAATTCACAACTTGACGTTATCCTCGTTGCAAGTTTCCTTTCAGCTACTTATCTTGCCAGATGCTCATCCCACTCTTCCAGAAGAGAATCGGATTATTGTTCTCGCCGATCTCCGAGAAACTAGCTTCACACTATTCTTGACAAACCTACGACCTTTTAAAACTGCATAGCTATCCGATAAGATTTGAATTGACTTCTACCACCTATGCACTCAGAAATTCAACCTGAGATATAGTCCCATGGAAGCCCAAACATTGTGAAAATTTTGTCTTAAACTCCTGCTCCGATTTTGAGGGTTTGGTTTTGAGCCAAACATCAATGATCTGCCCTTTGTGAGTAGGTCCAATAGAGGAATTATTATTATTTCTGCAGAAAAACAGTGCTTTAAAATCAGGTTATTCCTGAAATTGTATAATTTTGATATATCTTTCCCCAAAATTATGTCCAACCGCTGACGGTGTGATGGTTCTTGAGCCATAAAGGTCTTAAAAATAATTGATAGATTTGTTAGTCTACGTACGATCAAATATGATATAATTTGCCTTCTGGATAGTCGTGAATGTGTGTAAATGGATGATAGAATATCGAAGTTAATGACGATATCAGTTGCTAAATATCTAGGCATAAATTCGCACAACATTGACATGAACTATCAGCGATTAGTTCTGATCTAATACTACTAGTCAAGTGATGTCTCAAGTCTGTATTTTAAAGAATTTCTAAACTTTTGCCTAAATTAATTTAATAAAATGTTGTCTTATAATAATTTTATGCCCTATTTTATTTTTTAATATTTGGCAGCTTCTTGAAAACATGAAAGCGTTCTTGATAACATTTCTCATTGAACTTTTCAGGTCGTTTGTCTGATGTTCGAACATTTTGGGACATTTATGATAGTAAAAGGAGAAAAACATGTACACCATTCAGCGTTAAGTGTTCTTCGATCCTCTAAAGGAATTCTTAGGACGTGCCTTGTCGAGCCGCAAAAACAAGCGATCGGTTTCGGTTCAACTTGGCACACCGATACGAATTTTGCAAGTCAAATTTGTTTACCATTTCCGTGTATGTAAAATCCTTTTGGAACATATTTCGTTCACAAATAAATGTTCACTTAAAATTTGAATGTAGTGTCTGCGATATGCCAAAAGATGCCTCTATTCCATTCTGGCTCACACGTCGATCTTGTTGTATCATTTTTCGATACATGTTTTTTGCAATCAAAACAGATTTTGTCCTACCTTCATGTGATTCGTCACTCACTAATGCACGACCATGACAAAATCTAATATACACTTATACACTGTGTTCTAATTATGCTGCGATTACTATATGTTCGAAACAGAAACAAATCATCCAGCGAATATCTTCACTTGTAAGCTCCATTTTTTACAGGTTTACTTACTGTTAGAAAGCTCTCGCTGTCAACAAACTACTGAATCGATTTCTAAGTTATTCCGCATTTCACATTAACAAATAATCTCAAAAAGAACGAATATAGTGTCAAAAACACCATCTAGTGGTCGTTAGTAAAAATAATATAAATCTATCATTCCTACATCAATATAGTAAGGGGTCGTAATTCAAAAATAGCCACATACTTATACCATAAAGTTATAGTTAACAAGAAGGACTAAGACAGGAATTTACACACCAGCAACCTTAAAGAAAACACGATCAAATGATTTACAGACGGCTCCAAAACCTATAAAGGGACAGGGGCAAGCGTATCCAGGCCATGCACCTAATACTCAGAATCAATGGGAATATACCACAGCGTCTCCCAAGCAGAAATTCACGCAATCGATAGATGTGTACAATTTAACCTGGAAATGAACAGTTGGAAATGCGACATTGCGATTCACTTTGATAGCCAAGTAGCCATTTTAGCGCTGAGTTCATATGTGATCAGCTCAAAAATGGTGTGGGAATGTTTAGGAGGTCTTGATGAGCTTAGCAAGAATAATAGAGTTTACCTTCTTTGGATACCCGGAGATTCTGGAATCAGAGGAAACGAATAAGCCAATAAGTTGTAAAAGGGGGTGTTAACCCCTCTTATAGGACCTGAGGCATTCTGCGGCTTAGGAAAACACTCCTATAAGGAAACGTTGAGAATTAGGGAGGAAACAGAGAGAGCAATTCTCCGGGAAAATCTTTCTGGACTGATACACTCCAAGAAATTACTTGAAATCTTCAATCATCGGTTTGGATCTCAGGAAGACGGGCTACGCATTCTTAGAGGATTTTTTAAAGGACATTGTCGCCTGAGGAAACATATGGCAAGATTAGGCCTAGAAGAGAGCCACATAACATATTCTGTAGGGAGGAGGAACAACTCCTGATTACCTAGTCACAGAAAGCGCCGCTATCAGAAGCCAACACACAAAACACTTGGGGCTTCAAATCGTGCAAGACAGAGACGTGTTGTCCATGAAACCCGCAAGGTACTGGAGTTAATAAAAGCTCTAGAACTTGATGCGGAGTTATAACTTGAGATACAGTTCAAATAACTCAAGACCCCTAATTTTAGTCTTAAATATTATGTAGCGGCGGTTCCACAAAGCAGTTAACTGCTGTAAAAGTTTAAATTTCCCAAATGACACCGAGGAAGCAACTGAGAAATTATTGTGCAATACGCTTTTAACTTTATTAAAGTTTCATATTCGATAGTCTAGACATAAGAAAAAATTTTGTTTTGCCTAAAATAGTCATTGAATCAAAAGTTTTGGGTTTTATTCGGAAACTTTGTAGATCAACTATGCAATATGTGTTGGTCTGATAACGCAACACGTTTAACATATTTACCCGATTTTGCCCATTCTGAAACGCCAGATTTAAAAACAAACAAAAGTGGAATTATTTCTAGTAAGTAGCCGCTATAATACAGTCAAGTGCTATCGAAGTATTGTTTTTCACACAAAAATTATGTAGGGTCACGCCGAGCGACCCAACAGCCGCTGATATCGCAATTGATTGCTATGTGAAACTGCCGCTTAAAGTTGATTCTATTATAACAGTACTAATGGTATATTATATTTAAAACGAAATTCTTAAAAATCCTAAAGCAACGACCCTGCTTCATGGCGTGGTTGGGTTTCTCGCACTGGCAGGTGTGACGCTTTCAATTTATTGACTTTATGGTTATAGTCAAGCGTTTTATCAATTTAGCATTTTAAACAAAAAAAGGGATAATCTCTAACCCAGATTAAATATTCGATAACATTGAATACGATCTGTATTTGAATGTTAAATGTGTAACTTATTTAATTTTAACTATATTATATATATATATATAAATAATACTACGTATTTTCCACAAAAATTGTTTCTCCATTTTATTGTAAAGTTCGCGATTTCAAAAATTTCTTTTGAATTAAAATCAAATTTTGATAAATAAGACGAAAAATCATATAAGAAAGTTGGTTAAACTCATTTTTGTAATGTTTAGATAATGTAATTCTTTTTCAAATTTTTAACTTTATAAACTTGTTAGTATCGATACAATTTATTTTATATTTGAATAGTTTCAACAAGACGTCTGTATAGATGTTTAATCTTCCATGCATAATGTTTGACTTGTAAGCATAATCGCGTAACTATGTACACTAAGCCTGATGATAGAAAATACGTCTTCCGAAAGATGTCTGGCACCCCAATTTAAGTTTGCACATATATATGAATGATTTTTTTTGTAGAAGTCGTAGCCTTATTTACATAATATACATTCTGAACGTAGAAAATATAGAAAATGTATTACGCCTTAATAATAGGACTTCTTTCCCCAAATCCAGTTTCGGTTTCCAAGAAATCCAAAATCCGGCTCGAAGGACAAAAAAATGTAGAAATAGAGGGAGGTTCATATCCAGAGGCTATTCTTAGCGATGTCCATCTTCCACATCCACAATTTATTAACGATTGTAAATAAAACGAAGTTATGTTTTATTTACTTATTACTAATTTATTTTCAAAGTATATACAATCTGTGACAAAATCAGCACACACAATCAACAAAAAAAAAACAAAACAATGTTCAATACAACTTTACAACTAAAAACAACGTTTATGGTAATTACAGTACAAGTACGTACAACGCAATATACCAAGAAAGTTTACTCTGATTAACAGTACTAAACACACAACTTATTACTATGTAATACGCGAAAGAAGAAACTAAAAATTATATTATGCGTTCAGTACAACGCGAACACATTTATTTGCAATATGAAAATATTAGAAAGGGTGAGTTTTCATTTACAAAAGAAGAGACGACTTTCAATTATATATGCCAACTGAACTTCAGCGCCTGGGGTGGTATATTTTAACCACTAAAACGGTCGGCGGCGGCGGTCGGTCAAAGAAGAAAGCGTTCAAGGCTAAGCAATCTTTCGTGTAGCTGCAATATTTACAGGGAATAGAGAGTTGTCTATATTTTAATAAAACTAACGTAGTAACGAACTAGTTTTTACTTTCCCAACCCAGGGAAAGTATTGTCAACGCGCTACAATAGGAGATAAATACGGATATAACCATATTGAAGTCCCCTGAGACGACTAAGACCATTTCGAGGGTTATGGGATGAACCCATTAATTTTTGGTTAAAATCGCTTCAACCCCCACATTCTCAAATAGCACTAGGAGTCGAGTGGTACATCATTTGAAAGCACTCTTTACATCAATATCTTACTTTTGAAATTTACATCCATAGTTCTCAACAAAATTGCGTTTAAGGCAGTAACGTACTCGTACGGCATCCAATGAACGCCATTATAAATTATTGAGGCGATATCGGAAAAGTTTTCGGGCGACACAACCGATTTTTTTTATATTTGACCACCAATTTCGAAAGACTGGTGATGGCAGTTTAAGTTGCAACCCGCCGGTCTAATAAAATATTATTATTTTTTATTGGAGATGACTTGGTGTTTGTTTGTTTCTCTTCCTTATAATAGCCATTCACACTACATTGAGATTGATAATCTACTTGAATTCTCAAATATTTTGTTCTCTTAGGTTTTTATAAAAAATATCCTCGTATTTTTAGTCAAAAATAAATTCTTAAATTTTAAAATTTGTAAATTTTTAGGAACAAATTGCTATAAAAACGACCGCAAATAAATTGACACATTATTTTGCATAGGAATAATTAAGTGATTTTCCTCTAATGGAACATATATGGATAGTATCAACAATTTTGAAAGAGTATTAATTTTGCTATAAAATGATGCATAGGCGAATGTCGAAATAATTGCACTATTGTTTAAAAATTTCTATTATATTTAGGTCATCATGTTTCAATATTTTATAATTATTTTGAATTTTTGTGCCAAATAGTTTTTGTTTGTAGAAACCTAAATTTGTGCTAAAAGATTGGTTTAAAAAAATTATTATAATTTTTTTTTCGAACAAAATGTTGAGAACTAAATCTGTTTATGGACAAGCTAAGAAAATTGGCGAAGATAATTAATAAGCAGAATATTCAACCATTACAAAATAACTCAATTTAACATAATTAAAATTATTTTATTTTCTTGGGTTGTAGATTCAGAAACTAGTTACTATATGCTATTAATATTCGTACATTTTATATTTTTTTAAATGTTTGTCATCTTTTGTACTATCCTTATAAATAAATACGACGTATGTTTTGGTAATTTTTTTTTAAATGTTGCTTTCTTCAGGTATCTTAAAAATATTTACATACACATAAAACATTATTCCAAGATGTTTTTGGCGACATCTAGTGTGACCAGGCAATATGTCCGGTGAAACACAGTTCAAAAACGATGGCCGGACAAGAAGTAACACTAGATGCGCCTGAATTCCCCGGCGGGAGGCTTTATTTCTGAATTACTTCTAACAAAAAGTAACATAACTGAAAGTCTTGTTACTTTATGTCACAAGTAATTTAGAGATAAAATCTTATTATTATTGACATTAATAATAATGTTTTATGTGTGTATATGTCTCCTGTATATATTTTTAAAATACCTAAAGGAGGCAAAATTAAAAAAAAAAATGCCGAAACGTAAGTCGTATTTATTTATAAGGTTAGTACAGAAGGTGACAAAGATTTAAAAAAATACAAGATGTACGGATAGTAATAGAAAGTAGATTATAATTTCTGAACCCACAACCCAAAAAAATAAAATAATTTTAAAATTAACCAAAAGGGTTCAAGAAAAACTAAACCAAAAATATTATAATGCCGTTTGACTTACTTTTGAGCATATCCTCAATATTCAATTCTGTACTATAGCTTACACGAAACAAGGCAATTTAAAAGTATTTCTGGTTTGAAAAGGACAAAACGGCGAAACACGTCAACTTTGTTTTCGAAGGGAATATCAAATCAGACTATCCTTGAAGCCCCAAATCCAAATCCTACACTAGTCTTGAACAGAATACGGGGTCGAGTAGCACATCATTTAAAAGGTTTTTAAAGCCTATTTGAAACGCCGTCTCACTTTTGGAGTTTTTTTTCATTTTGCCGAACCACCTAGAAGTCAATAAACTTCCTTTAAAAAATGGAAAAAGATTAATTGATAAATGATTAGAACTATCTAAATTAAAGAAACAAAAAAGCATCGACCATAAGAAACAAAAATGTAAACAAGTGCTAGGTATAACAAATGTTTTATTCATTGTTACCACTAATGCTAATAAAACACAATAAGTAGTACCCTGCTTTGAAACAATTGTCAAAAGAAAACATATAAAAGAAACTCCAAAAATGAGACGGCGTTTAAAATAGGCTTTAATAACCTTTCAAATGATGTGTTACTCGACCCCGCACTGCATGTAGGATTTTAAGAGAGGATGTATGGGGTTTGAATTTATAGTTTCAAAAAAAGTTCCATCTAATTTCTACATCGAAATAAAGTTGACGTGTTTCGTCCTTTTCAAACCAGAAATGCCTTTAAACTGCCTTGTTTCTTGTGAGCTGGGACACCCTATATAATTTGTGGTTAACATATTATCTGCAAAAGATTTTGGCTAATAACAATATGCTTATACTCTTTAAA
The DNA here is from genome assembly GCA_911728435.2 of Apoderus coryli. NCBI lineage: Eukaryota > Metazoa > Arthropoda > Insecta > Coleoptera > Attelabidae > Apoderus > Apoderus coryli. The sequence continues at coordinate 11,782,710 of OU452209.1, read as the reverse complement.
ATTATCAGCTAATTAGGTACCCAACTTTTATAAGCAATCATTTGGGTATTTTAAGTATATAAGTTACCATGCTCATGTGGTAAAAAATATATGGCAGAAAAGAAATTTTCAACCAGTTTCAAGAAACATGAATGATCGGTCAGGCTTCGGAATATAATAATATAATGCCATGTTAATTGTTAATACACATCATACAAAATGAATGAAATAAGAAATTAAAAAAGCATCAACAGGTATAACAAATTCGATTCAGTTATCCATTACTCTTCAAAATTATATTTGATGGCACCCTTAAAGAGCGATTTTCACGACTTTTCGACATCACCACCGAAGCTGTGCACTGGAAAAAAGATTTGTTTGGATCAAAAAAAAAATAGAGTTGAACCAAACAAATATTTCTTCGGTATACGACAAACAACCCATGTACTTGAGACTTATATATGGTTTACTTGAAATACCCAAGTAGTATTTATTTGATTTAAATAAATATTTATTTGACTTAGTACTTATACTTACTTGTTAACCAGGCCCGACAATGTAAGGATATATTTGTTTGCTTGAACTAACTAGAGTTATTTAGAAGAAATGTACTTGGCCCAAAAGGGCTGCTACTTGGAATAAATAAATATTTGTTTATTCTGCATAAACATTTTTTTATATGATTTGTTCTATCCAAACAAATAATTTGTTCCGGAAAATCTGATACTTTGCTTGTTACAATAAATACTTTGTTTGTTACAAATATATATTTATTTCTTCAAACATGTTTTTTTCTAGAAATTTACAAATATTTTTGTTAATAAAACTAGGAACTGTTTGGATGAATTGTTCAAAAAACACCTACACACGTAATAATTTGGGGATTGTTTCATTTTGAACATCCTGTAGATCGGTTTTAAGATTTTTGTATGGACTTTTATAAAGAATGAACCTATTACCCAAACAATTTTGGCTACAACTAAATAATGTGCTCTTTAAAAATAATAATATATATAGGTATCTGTCTTAAATCAGATCTACAGGGTGTTCAAAATGAAACAATCCCCAAAAATATTACGTGTGTTAGATGTTTTTTCAAAAACTGATCCAAACAGTTTCTGGTTTTATTAATAATAATATTTGCAAATTAATATCTAGAAAAACAGTCGTGAACAGGCAATATGCGACGCTAGGTGTCGCCAAATACATATCTCTCTCAATATTTATTTTTTCAAACATTCTCTGTGTGGATATAATGGAGTTGTTACTTCTTGTCCGGCCTTCGTTTGTGAACTGTGTTTCACCCGGCATATTGCCTGTTCACGCTAGGGGTCGCCAACTACATCTCTCTCTCTCTCAATCATTCTCGTGCTAGTATAAGCTCTTTGTAAATGTTGGAAATTTGGGTCACACTGCCTGCCGATCACCACTGATGAGTCGTGGATCGACGAAACGGCCGTCTGGTGAAAGCATGGTAGTGTGAAACAAATTTCCAACATAACTTAAAGTCTTGTTGCTTTATGTAACAAGCAATTCTTAAGTAAAGCCTCCCTGCTAGGGGATTCGGGCGCATCTAGTGTTGGCAATAGGATATAATGGAGTTGTTACTTCTTGTCCGGCCATCGTTTGTAAACTGTGTTTCACCCGGCATATTGCCTGTTCACGCTAGGTGTCGCCAACTACATCTCTCTCTCAATCAATTCTCGTGCTAGTATAAGCTCTTTGTAAATGTTGGAAATTTGGGTCACACTGCCTGCCGACCACCACTGATGAGTCGTGGATCGACGAAACGGCCGTCTGGTGAAAGCATGGTAGTGTGAAACAAATTTCCAACATAACTTAAAGTCTTGTTGCTTTATGTAACAAGCAATTCTTAAGTAAAGCCTCCCTGCTAGGGGATTCGGGCGCCTCTAGTGTTGGCAATAGGATATAATGGAGTTGTTACTTCTTGTCCGGCCATCGTTTGTGAACTGGGTTTCACCCGGCATATTGCCTGTTCACGCTAGGTGTCGCCAACTACATCTCTCTCTCAATCAATTCTCGTGCTAGTATAAGCTCTTTGTAAATGTTGGAAATTTGGGTCACACTGCCTGCCGATCACCACTGATGAGTCGTGGATCGACGAAACGGCCGTCTGGTGAAAACATGGTAGTGTGAAACAAATTTCCAACATAACTTAAAGTTTTGTTGCTTTATGTAACAAGCAATTCTTAAATATTTATTTCTGCCAAAGCCGCCCAGGCCAAATAAATATTTTAAAAAATCAAATAACTTTATTTATTCCGGACAAACACTGTTTATTTGAGTCATAATAATAAATTTTGTTTCAGTTAAACAAATAAAAGCCAAATAATTATTTGTTAGGGTTCATTTTTAGATTTTTTTTCAGTATGTTTAAAATTGCTTGTGACATTTTAACTAGTTTAGAATGTCGTTCTAAACTTGTCTAAAGCTATGATGGTGCTGTAGTAATGAATGCTCACTTAGGAGGTCTTTAATATCAACACACCATTCACTTATCAACGTAAAATCAGAAAGTCAATAGGAATTTCAACTAACCAGTCAACTTAAATCGCGACATCCAGAAGTATTGTTTCTATATCATTTCGTTATTTTTGCCAAACCCTGTATAAAAATCGTGTTCTTTTGCATTTCATGCATTCCTACAGGCCAATTTAATGCAACACCATGAAAATTACCACAACAAATTACATTGCATTTTTATCAAAATCTCAACATTAAAAATAATACAAAACCATCTAGTTTTCTATTCAACATTCCTCCGCATAAAAGTTTCCTCATTTCAATTCCATCCCAGCAACCACAAATTTCATTTTTCTAGGAAAATACCCATGGAAATATACTTTATATACCCTAGCAACCTATTACTACCATGATTATTATTACTATATAGCCATTATTATTAGTATAGGTAGAGACGCGGCTTTGAGCGCAACTTTGTCGAACCGCAACTACTAAAGCTGAAATGCGAAAACTCAAAAAGCAGCTTATTAAACTCCGGCAAAAGCAAAAATCAATATATATGGGAATATAAAAAGCATGTGAGTATAATACGAAAAACACAACATAAAAAACGTACATATGAGCGATTTCTACCCATGATGTAGGTTGGACATTCAATAAATATTTTTACTCGCATATTTTCATACAGAGCACATTAAAGGTGACTGTATACACAAAAAATTGTCGGTTGAATTTTGGTATAGGACATTCCATGTTCCTGTAGGCTGTAGGTAAAGGGATATACAATGTGTCCCCGCATAGAGTTTGGAAGAGGAAAAACTTTTGTATTTGTTGATTTAGAAGAAAAAGTCATTCTTTATAAAAACGTCTGCTTGTGTCGAAACTACAATTTCAAATGCCAAATTTACGATTACTATACAGGGTATATCAAAAATAACATTTTTAATGATTTTGATTTTTTTGGTTTTTTTTTTTTAATTTTATGAAAATATTTTCAAAACCGTGATTTATTACACCAATTGTGCAAAAAACACTTACACTTTTTTCTCAAAGTGGTTAATTTCATAGCTGCTATTAAAATAATAAAATTAAAAAAAAAAACAAGGAAATCAAAATCATTAAAAATGTTATTTTTGATATACCCTGTATAGTCATCGTAAATTTGGTATTTGAATTTGTAGTTTTCACACAAGCAGACGTTTTTATACAAATCTTGCCATTAAAAAAAAACAGTTTAAGAAGCACGCTTCATTTAGATTCAGCAGACATTTAATGTAAAATAAGGTTGGCGAGTGTTTTGTACCTAGATGTGCATTGTTATTTTGATTATATCTATCTCTATCACACAGTCGCAAATTTCTAGTGCTGTGACAGGTGTGCTCTGTGCTATACCTGTACTAATATTCTTTTATTTACTTTTCGGGAAGCTTAAAGTTTTGATTTTTGATATTTTGAATACAAATTAGTCTTTCTATTTAGTTACCTACATATTTAGTTTCAGTTTTAAAATCTAAAAAAGTAGTGAATAAATTAAAAAAATATATATACGGTTATTTATTAGTAGGTACCTACCTATTTTTATAAAAATAAATGGGTAGGTACCGTAAAATATTGTTTTTTTAATAATATGATATATTATAATATCTCATACTTTAATATGGAAGAAGCAAGTGGAAGTACTACACATCAGCAGCGTAAATTATATTTACGCTGACATCAGGTAAGCGAAGTTATTATGAAAAATTATGTTAATTTTTTAATTTTAACTAAAGTCAAGTTTTTTTAATCAACACTCCTTTTAAGAACAGAAAAATCTTCTTAAAAATATACAGACACACCTGTTCCAGACTTAAATAAATGTATCGTATCAGACGTATTATGATTTGCTAACAGGTAGCATAAAAGTAATTTGATTGACAGTTTCATAAAATGTGTTTTATTTAGTATTATTATGAAGCAGGTAAATATATTCTAGATACTAAACAATACTTAGGAGGGGTACCTACTTATAAACATAACCTATATTTTATACAGTTGACGACGTAGGGATATCCCTATTAATTTTAGCTACCTATTAAATATATGACTTTATTTTATGTTATGCTTCACGATATTAAACTGCCACAAGCCGCCACTGAAAACAACCTGTTGCGAAATAATAAGAATTACACAACAGAGAAAATAGAAGAGGCAACATCGTAATCTAGAATATATGTTTTGGGTAAGTATCGTATGATATAAGTAGAAAATTATTCAGTTAGAATACACTAGTAAACAAACTGAATAGTGGTCTAGAATAAACAACAACAATCAAATGCCCACCAAGATTTCAAGCAATTAAGAAACTTCAATCCACCTCTTACCTTTATTTTTATTTTTAGAGATAATGAAACAAAATATTTACAAGGATAAAACATATAACAAAAGACAAATTAACGAAGAAATAGCGTAACAAAATACACAGAGTAGTCCAAGATAATATTGTCACAATAAAATAAACTTTTAAGAATATGAAAATCAATTTAATGGAAAAAGAAACAAGTACTCAAAAAAAATCAATAATTCTAATAATTAAAAATTGGCTCGCTTGGCATGTTGAGCTGCTCGGGAATCACCCACTTACATCACGCTCACGAAAGAGGATCTTATTGATTCTCCCTCGTAAACGAGTGACGGTCTGTATTTGAGCGGCGTCTCTCAGTTAATAGTTATTTGACTAAAATTCTGAACTTTATTTACTCAACTCCAGAGTTGCAACATTACAGTTTATAAAATGAAATTAAAATTTGTTTTAAGTTAAAAGTAAGTAAATATATATTATATAGAAAGAGATGTTTGTGGCGACACCTAGCGTGAACAGGCAATATGCCGGGTGAAACACAGTTCACTACGATGGCCGGACAAGAAGTAACAACTCCATTATATCCTATTGCCAACACTGCACAACACCAAGTGTGAAATAAATTTCCAACATAACTTAAAGTCTTGTTGCTTTATGTAACAAGCAATTCTTAAATAAAGCCTCCCTGATAGGGGATTCGGGCGCATCTAGTGTTGGCAATAGGATATAATGGAGTTGTTACTTCTTGTCCGGCCATCGTAGTGAACTGTGTTTCACCCGGCATATTGCCTGTTCACGCTAGGTGTCGCCACAAACATCTCTTTCTCAATCAATTCTCGTGCTAGTATAAGCTCTTTGTAAATGTTGGAAATTTAGGTCACACTGCCTGCCGATCACCACTGATGAGTCGTGGATCGACGAAACGGCCGTCTGGTGGAAGCATGGTGGTGTGAAATAAATTTCCAACATAACTTAAAGTCTTGTTGCTTTATGTAACAAGCAATTCTTATAAATTATATATGTTCCATTGAAATAATATAAATATAAATAATAATTATTAATCAGCATAAAATAGCTAGTTCGACCGGATGCAATATTTTTATTACAATATACCGGGTGTGACAATATTCCAACGGTTTCCATAAACACAGACTACGAAAAATTATTATAATTTTCCGTCTGAAAGAGAGCAGCAGGAAGAGGTGAGAGTACATTTAATCTGAAATTGGTTTTTATTATAAAATTTATAACTATTTGGTGTTTATTTTCAGATATATTCAAGTATGGACCTTTCAGTGTTAGAGTGAAGATAAATTTTAATAATAGTAAGGTAAATAGTGTCAGTTATATCCAACCATTCGATAAGCAAATGTTTATATGAACGTTCTGTAAGTACTGACTTATTACATTTTACTTTTAAATAAAGGTAAACATTATCTTGTGTAATAAAAGAGTTTTGTGTCAAAATTCAGATCGTAACAAAAAAATAAGTTTTTTTATACTTCATTTTGTCGGTTACCTTATAGCTTATAATTGTCATTAAACTTTTATTTTCAAATTAAAAAGACTTTTTGAGCAACGGTGAATATACAATCCAATTTAATTGAATTCTAAATACCTGGTACCAGCTTTCTAAACTTTATAATATCCATAATTCATCATTGATTTCAGTAAAACTGCATCTATTTAAAATAATTGATGACAAACATTCTATTTAAGCCGCACTCACATAACCACTAATGGTGCCATTGCAACAGCTTTTAGCCCGTTCATTATTTATAATTTGTGAAATAGAGATAGAAACTTTTCAGAATTTGACAATATAAACGAAACAAAATGGAGGCAAGTTAGCAGTACACCGGTGAGAGTTGAAAGTTGAAAATTTCCAGTGTTTAGTTTATAATGTTACAAACCTGGTTTAATTCAGCTAAAAAGCAGACTGTTTGATAAATATACCTTCACCTGCATACTATGTACAGTTACCTCTACGGGTGTTTGGTGATTTAATTTCCCTGGACGATATATTTTAATGTTTTTAGACAGCATACTTTAAAAATGTGTAATGAGTAAAAATACTTTAAATTTGACACTATTTTAAATATTTAGTGGATATTTTTATATGAAAGCTGCCTGATAATTATTTATATTAAAATTGATGTAAATCTGCGTCTCGACAGCGTATGCCTGAACAGTCACAGTCATTCATAGGACCAAGTATGTCTGAAGTGTATATTAAAAACAGCAGAGGAGCTAAAATTGATCCCTGTGGAACACTCGATAATATATCAATCTCCGGAGAGAAATTGTTATTCGAGAATATCTTTTGTCTACAATCTAATCATCAATTTGACAGGATCAACACTAAAACCATAGTACGCAAGTTTAGAGCCAAGTACACGGAAAGAATTATCGTAGCGAGTCCTAACTGAAATATATTGTTAGTCTTTTTATAGTCAACGTAATCAGCTTTTCAGTTATCACGACAAGGCCTTCAGATTTTACATCGTTATGATAACATTATATATTATAGTCAATTTGATTATAGTTAGTATAAACATAATTTATTGTTATCCTCACTCGAAATACGCATCAGCGCCAAATGCTATCCTAACTAGAATAATATTGTCATTTATATTGTTAGTATAACCATAATTTCTAGTTATTCTCACAATACATAAATATTTGCAACAAAAGCGGTCCCTAACTATATGAATATTGTCATTGTAACCAAACCAATATATCACGGAATGAATTATCGTAGCCAGTTCTAACTGAAACATATTGTAAGGTTTTTTTAGTCATCGCAATCAGTTTTTCAGTTACCACGGCAAAGCCTTCAGATTTCACATCGTTATGAAAACAAGTCAACTATATTATAATTAGTATAACCATAATTTATTGTTATCCTTACCAGAAATACCTATTAGCGCCAAATGCTATCCTAACTAGAATATTATTGTCATTTATATTGTTAGTATAACCATAATTTCTAGTTATTCTTACAATACATAAATATTTGCGCCAAAAGCTCTCCCTAACTATATGAATATTGTCATGGTAACCAAATTAATACAGCTAGAACGCATTTTAGAAGATTCGTGAACCAATCAAAACAGCCTGTAGCGCGTCTTTAGTAAATTTATTGGTAGATCGACTAGTCGCAATCCCAGCTACATTCTGGCCCGCTATTATGTTATACTATTTCTATATATACTATAAGATACTAGGTATACTACAATTATAAGTGCGGCGAATTGCTTTGTCGACAGAGAGATAAAACGTTCCGACACGAAGTGAAGTAACTGTATATTAAACTGTGGTTTTGATATCATTGATGGGAATTTGCAACATGTTTACAAGTTTTCTCGAGCCCAATACGATTATCACCATCACCTAGCATTATTACTATAATTACATGTAATTTATTTTCAATCAAGTTTAAATAACTTTCTTTCCTGATTTTTTGACAAGTTAACTGTATCAATGAAAAAAGTTGCATGTAGAGACAAATTTGGTACTTTTCATCATCTTTGTATGTCTTTTCTAGTATCCGAAACGCAGCATCTAGAAGAAGAAGAGTTATCCAATGGTTGCAATATTGCATATTATGTTTATGACATTTGTTTTTCGTTTCATATTTTAAAATATATTTATATGGTTTAATATGGAAAATGTAATAATAATTAGTTTTTTACAATAAATTTCCTGGAAAACTAATAGAGTATAAAAAAGTTGAGTTTATTTACAAATTTCTATAAAATTCCATCAATTAGAGAAAAAAAGCTAGGTTAACAATGCTAAATTAACTAAGACAATCTGGTTAGAGTGACAATGCGATGATGTGGTCAGTGTAACAATATCATGGCGAATAACGTAATCGTAGATTTGTTGGTATAAAACTTTTTCTAAAATTTTTGACATCACTCGGAGAATGCTTATTATTCGAAGGTGGAAGGGTTATTAGTTTTAAGTAGTGGTAATGTAAGGATTCAAAAGTGGGCTCCAACATTTTAGCATAGATGCTGTTATACCGTCATTTCCAAGTGCACTAGTTTTAGACATACTGAAATGGAAGCAATTATTACTATTATCGAAAAAATGCGTGTCATAAAAATTACATATTTCATAACAAGCTGAATTGTTTTGTAAGAATTGACTGTAGTGGGTATTAATTGCATTCGCATTCGAAACACATGCCGGTAGGCTTGCGTCACTAGAAGACACAATTTTAAAATCTTTAAGGGTTTTCCAAGTCTTGTGAGAATTTTACGCAGCTATATTAATCAGATATATTTTTACTCTCGACGAACCATGGTTATAAAATAAAATCCGTAGACGCTTATAGTTTACCCAGTCCTCATTTAAATGTCTCCGCTTAAATCTTTGGAAAGCTTGATCCCTCTGTCTCATGAAAAGCCTCAAATTAGGTGTAAGCCACAGGGCCTTTCGCTTGGTCACTCTGATCTCAGGTATAGGAGCAAAAACATCCAGGAGACTTTGACTAAAAATAAAAATTTTATATGCCACATGGCGGCAAATATGTTCACAATGTAGCTGGTAGAATTCATCTACATAGACCCGTGATTAACGCTATACATTTCTAAATTCTTTCTAGATGTAAAAGTTTACGGTTTATGGTCGAGAATTTAGTTAACCTTGTCAGTAATAACTTCCTAAAAGTAATTTTAGATGTGAGAAAAAATATATTCCTGTTTTTTCATGTACCTGCTCCTTGTTAAAATCGTACCTATATCTTGTTTCGATAAATATCTTTTTTTTTTTTTTTAATTTTAAGAAGCATATAGGTAATATAACAAGAACCAACGGAGCAGATAAAATGAACCTGTCCATCCGATATAAAGAAGTGAAGTAATAAAACGGAATGAATTCGTTTGTATTCGCTATTTCCTCGTTTGTCAAGTGCATCTTGTACACGTGTGTAATAAACGTGGTTAACCACTATATAATAAACGCTTTTATTGCTACAAGAGTACTAAAATATTTTATATTTATTTGACACCACACAAAATTATTAAACACCTGGTTTGGTTCACACTATGCTATAATATTGCTCCTGCTGGTTTTTTGTGGACACATTACTGTATTGAAGTGGTATGCTTTGAAGGTTCACATTAGATAATTCAGAGTTTTGCTTATACAGAGTGGCTCATTAGTGTGTGGGCGGAATATATCTCAAGATCTATAAGTGATAGACAAAATAATCCTTTACAAAACTTTTAAGCACTGAGGAGATGTACAAGCCAAACATGTTTTCAATGCTACAGGGTAGTTCACCCTTATGTTTTAACATAAAAAAATGACATGAGGGTTGATATGGCTAGTTTTTTAAATAATTGCAAATATTATTTGATTTGTTTGTGACCAATAATGCGTATTGTGTAAATTAACACTACCACAACTAGAAAAACTGGCTTCATCAGTCCATAAAATCTGTGAGAGAAATTGCGGGTTTTCCGTGCACATATCTCTCAGCCAATAACAAAAGTCTAAAATGCATGTTTAAATCTTTTTATTTTTTAAGAGCGTCGATTTACAAATTATTTTTGTTTTTAAATAGAAAATAAAATTACAAAAAATTACGACTTTTTCTTTTTTTTTTATATTTTCTCATCAAAAACGGTTAGCATTAAGCTCATGAAATATTATTAATAACAAGTATAGGAAAGGGACTTCTCGAATCTAAGCAGATTTAGAGGGTGTCCCAATTAACATTTTCCCTTAGAAATACAATTTAGAAAATTTGACCACCCTGAAAAATTACAAAGCAGATGTCAATACAATTCAGTAAAACGGAGAAAAGAAGGGAATTCAAATGGACTTGACACGAAAAACTTATATGTTTTTTCTTTCTGCCTTAAATGTAATTTTTCTTATGTTTTCGAGCGTCATTTATTTATGTTAAAGTATATAGGGTGACGCATTAAGAAAAAGCAAGTTTGGTCTGCTGTGCGTTTGTGAACTACCCTGTATCATTGAAAACATTTTTGGGTTGTAGATCTTTTCAGTGCCTAAAAGTTTTGTAAAGGATTTTTTTGTCTATCACTTATTGATCTTGAGATGTCTACACACTAATGGGCTACTCTGTAGGATTGGAGATGATAGTTGTGCACTCAAATGGTATTAGAAAGCGCAAGTGAAGATTTTAAGGAGTGCACGCCACCTGATGTTCGAGAAATTTCCAATGACGTTACGTTAGATTTGTTTCAAAAGTGAGAGGAAATAGATGAACTAGCTTATCCCAAATTCATGAATTGCCGGCAAGGGAAAAGTGTACAGTCTACTTTCTGGTCGCAGATTTCTATGCTATGAGCACTGCTAAATGTTGAAAATAGCATAGATATATCAAAATACATGAGATTACGTGCATTTTGGAAAAGAAAAAATGTTGGTTATAGTCCAAAGAAATCAAATACCCTAACCTAAGAAGATTTCCTTTGCCATGCTCCATATGAAAAGTATCTAATGATGAAGGTAAATCTACCTAAGATCTATATTTTGAATTTCTTTCCAGCAGTTTTCTTATTTACAGTTAGCTAGAACTGGGCAGTATGAAAATTGATGACAAACAAGATCTAGGATTGGTTTTGTTAATAAAGATACAGAAGAATATTTAAAGTATTATTTATTTGGCTTTACTTGCGTCAACTATGACTGATCGTAACTTTTTTTTGTCTTATCGCAGAAAATGTTGTCAGCCAATTGTTGGTATACACAAATATACACAAATTTGGCGCCATACCTCAAAATATAGCGCATTACTTAAAACTGTTGAATGCAAAGGCATGGAGGCTGCCGGCATAGGCTACGTAGATGAATTTATAAGTAATAAATTAGAAGTGGTGAAAAATATTGAACAAATTACAATCTGATATGCAATCATTTATTTGAGCATCCTCAGGTCTATTTACAAAAAAAAAAACAATTACTACTTCCTATGATGTTCTCGAACTACCTTCGAAATTTCAAGATTTTGTATATTTCAATATTTTGCGAATACCTGTTTTGGGCCAAAAAATCCAAAATAAATTATTTATTCAAAAACAGTTGAATATAGGTATCTAGAATGTGCTTAAACATATTCTCCAAAATGGATGGGGAATCCAATAATATATAGGGTGTTATATTTTAAATAAGAATGTACATATCAATTTCTGGTATAACCGGAAGTCATACAAATATGACAATATTATAGGCTGATAAATTAGGTTGCCCTGAGTACTCATTTCAATTTCCAAATCAATCGTATGGTTACTTTTTCCGAAATGTCTAATGCACCATCGATCAGCAATCATCCCAGTATACACTGTGTCCAAGATAAAAATGCGGGATAGCATTGGAATATTGGAAAAGGTAGGAGTTCCAATGTCGTTTAAATTAAAGAAAAGTTGAACAACTTAAACACCTTTTAAGCGGTGTTTTCAAAATTAAACTAACTTTAGCCGTTTTCGAGAGTTCTTGAAAATACGATTTTTGTATTTATTTATTTCTGACATTATTTTTACAAATATAAAAAAACGAAAAGCACTATCTTGTTATTTTTTGTGGAGAATAAGATAGCGTTTACATCAATCAAGTTTTCACTACGACGTTTGATTTTTGAAAAACCATCATCAAATTGGTGTTTTTAATTTCAAAAATCGCTGGCATATCACACGTAATGGTTTCAACAAGTTTTCGGTGTTTTTAGCTGTTATTTAACATTATTCAAGAAAAATCGGAATAGTTTGGCACTTATTTTGCGTAAAACATTCATCTGAGGAAGGCGTTTTTTTATTGACTTCAAAAAGCACAAAAATTTAAACTAAATTTAAAAAACCGCGTACAGAAGAAAATGTTGTGCTGAGATAAAATTAAATTGTCAAATAATAATAAAAAGTTGTGAGTATCGAGGAAAGAATGTTTTTGCAAAACCTACTATTGTTTGGTAAATTGATCTGTAACAGCGCAGCGTCGGTAAGTGGAATGCAGTTGTAATAAAACTTAGCTGATTTCATTCATAAAATTTCCAGCGGCGTGCATTGTAAAAGTTTAGTAATAATTAATAAACATTTATGTGTTAAGTATTAAAAAATTAAAATTAATGAAAAGTTCTTCACCTGTTTGGTAAAAGCAACTACTGCTATTAAGCTATAACACCCAAGAAGTATTTTATTTATTTATTTATTTATTTTATTTTCAATATGTACTAAAGTTTGCATACCAAAATTGAAAATAAAACGGTCTTATAAAAAACAAAAACATTCTAAAACAACTTAACGAAATAAATTAAATACTTTGCTCTTGCATGATTTAAACAAAATAATCTAAAATAACTTAACATTTATCGGAAATAATTAAAATATTTTGGAACTTTTTGTTGCTTTAAGTCACGTTTAGAAACTATAATTAACTGTTTTAAATATTTGGATTAAATATAACGATCATATTGGTATTACTTTATAGAAGGTGGCAATCTGTTAGAATTCGTCAACTTGAGCATCATCATTATCATCAGTCTCGCTGTCGTCATCTTGTCCTAAAGTTATTATAATGTGCTCAATTTCCTCCAAAATTCTTCTTCCAACTGCTTACCATGTCGGCAAAAACTATTCCAATCATTACTGGATATTAAGAACTTCTTTTAATGTAGTTAGGTTGAAATTTCCGGTTGTATTGCGGGTTCCTATATATATTTAATTTAAGTTTTGCGTAAGTTAACTCTCTTGGGTTTAACTCGCACGTATACGGAGGCGTTCTAAGAGATGTTTTGTTTAAATCGAACTACCCTGATTTTTTTAGCCAATAAAATTGCATATTTTTGTTTCTTTTTAAATGATATACGACACTTGATAGTTTTAGTTTTAGAAATATCAAAAATCGAGAGCGGTATTGAAAAATGTATTGTTATGAGGATTTTTGGACACTGTAATTTTGGTATAGTGTTAACTTCTGTCACGATTATGTTGTTAATCTTTAAAATACCAAAATTCTAGGTAGATTCAATAAACATTTCCAGTTTTGATGCATTAATAAACAACAAACAATGTATAAGCTTATATTTCTACAAGAACAAAGACCCTAAAACACTAAACTAACAGAACACTAAATATACAATAATAATTTGATATAATATTTGATAATATTGCCACTCAGACACGACAACAAAAGTATAAATAACACCACTCTGCCACTGGCTGATTCAACATTACTACGAGGGGCGGCAACAATTGCGGGGAAGAACTCAGTTTCCACCAATTGCGACTTGAACACCCGCATGGCGACAAAACGTGCGAGGGTCTACGCACCAATTAGGATCATTCCGGCAGCGTCTAACCACCTATTTCGCGTGGTATTGCCGCTTTTAAAGAAGATCGTAATTTCTTTTCCCTATTTTAATATTCAGTGTAAAAACTTTTAGTTATTAAATAAAAATAAAACAACCACTTAAAAATGCTAAGCTTTTTCATTAGTTTTATTTGTAATTGTAAAAAATCGATTTTCAAATTAATACTACTTCTTTTCTAGAACTAGTGATTTTTTGTAGTTAAATTTGGCAGTGTAGGATTTTTTTGTCCGTGCATTCCTTTCGTTGTCACAGATTCGTTTGCCAAGCAATACTTTGCATTCAGTTAGTTAAGTTCCAAACTATGGTGTTATTTCTTGAATAACTTTAAATAACAGCTAAAAACACTGATTGCTTGTTTAAACCATTACATGTCATATACCACATATTTTTTCATTGAAAACAACCAAGTTGATGATGGTTTTTCAAAAACGAAACGTCATAATAAAAACTTGTAAACGTTCAAAGTAACAATATCAGAAATAAATAAAAACTAAAATCGCAAAAAATCGTTTTTTCAAAGATCCTCGTAAACGGCCAATGTTAGTTTAATTTTGAAAACACCGTCTAGAAGATGTTTAAATTGTACAACTTTCTCTAATTTAACCGACATTGTAACTCCTACAGTTTCCAAGAGTCGAATGCTGTCCCATTCTTATCTTGGACACTGTATAGTCGCGTAATTGAAGTATGATAACACAGTTTTCGCATATCACCCGAACTTCTGGTTGCTGATTGCACTAGTTCTACGGTATATAAAATAAAAAGAAGACAATATAGATCCTTGCAGCACTTCATAATGCTTATCAGTGCTAGGTGAAAATTTACTAGAAATTTGAACTGTTCGTGATCTTCGAAAGAGAAACGACGTGACAGTAAGAGTACTAATCCGACTGAATCAAATTTAAAATGCAGGACCAGAACACTATTCAAACCAGCATATCACGGTTCAAAAATCACATAATATTGGTACTAATGTGGTTCCAATGCTCTGAATCCGCTCTGGTTGTCCGGACTTATCCCATGTTCATGACAATAATTTAAAATTTGTTTATAAAGACATTCTTCTAGTATTATTGGAAGTAAATATTAATGATGCTAAGGTCAGATGGGTTGCTACATTTAGGAATAGGTCTTATCATAGCTGCTTCTCACGATTGAGGAAAGTAGCATTGCTCAATGCATGCAGTTTAACCTGTCAGTCCTGGTAATTATTTAATACCTTAAATGAAACTTAGCAAACTCTAATCACGTACCTTGAACTATTAATCCAAATACCAAAACGAGCGATCTCCACTCCATATTATTTTCTTTCGGTAACTCGGCCAAAAAATACAAGACACTGACAATCCACAGAACTATCTTTTCGCAAACAGAACTTTATATTGCCACTTAGACACGAAATAAATTTATTAACACTGCAGTAGGTAGGAAGGTAACTATTTTTATTATTTTGGCACAACTACAAAAACAATAAAAACTCGAATCACAACATTCACATTATCCAGATCAGTTTAGAGTAGAATACACTAAGGTGAACACTTCAAAATAAATTATTATTATACACACGTACTCGATTTTAATTATTTATTAAAAACAAATATTTGTTTATGATGTTTGAATTGCTTATTTGTTATTAGAACAAACACAAATTGTTTTTTACCGGTATTTAGCAAAAGTGCTAATGTTCTTTTTCAGGATGTGTTAAACCGTTCTTATTAGATATTGAATCTAATAGTTATTATAATTTCGAGATAAATAAGCCTAGTTGGTGAACTTTGGCCTCAAAACCTATAATATTGATATTTATTTTCTCATATTATACTTTATCAAATATCATTAAATTCAAATTATTAACAAATCGATAAAATTTATTTACTCTAAAAAACTAAATTTATTATCGTATATTATAATTCTCTCCAAACAAAGAAACATTAGCATACAATAACTTTTTTTTTTGTATTGAAATTTATCTCGCGACTTTTTTATTTGTTCGATACGGATAAATATATTTTGGCGTACGTATAAATCCGCGTTCCGAATTGGCGTCCGTGTAACAGAGCGTCCCGACGGACATGAAAATACTGACGGCGCCGTGTAGTTTTCAGTTTGACTCCCACTCGAAGTCTGTGGTGTTGCCAAATGTTCTCCTGCTGTTCTGCTACTTGTGCGTAATATTTTATGATATAATGCATTATGTCCGTGTGTACGGCCTTTCCGATAATAATATAAATCGACTTGTCATAGGTCAAAAGATTTGGGGTCGAAAGAATAAGATATACAGGGTGTCTTATAAAGAATGGAAATCCAGAAACTGGAAATTTGTTACATTATTTTAGGACGATTGAGCAAGACAGATATTATATACAAATGGTGATACTCTATACAGAGTGTTTCAGAAAGACATGGCCATATTGCTAGATATGATAGAACTGCTGAAAATAAGTATAGCTTGTTATATAAAATATTGCCGAAGGGAGTTAAAAAAAAAATATTATTTTTACTATTTTTTCTAACTGACTATGAATTATAAGAAATAACGACCTCAATTTTTTCATGTGAATGTTTTTGAGGTCACAGACTCGAATAAAAATACTCGGGTCCTTTTAAAACATGGAGGGCACTAGTCACACAATGTCTAAGCTATATATTTTCATATAACTTTTTTGATGTTTACTTTAGAGACTTGGCAATGACAAAAAATGATGGCCTGTTTATTACCGAACGAAAAGGTACTCTTAGGAAAAAACGCCTGGATGTTCCGGTTCCATGGTATTTTAAGATTATAAATATCTATGCTATTAGTGTTAAATTATTAGAAGAAAGTCATATGCAGCTAAAAATATGTTAGTAAAGTAGATAAATTAGCAACTATGTTTACAGTTTTCGTAATATGACAGATCTTATCGAAATATTTCTTTGCAACTGTAAGAGGTTTATTAGTGTTTATAAACGTTATTATTAGTTCTTAATAATTATGGAAACATATACTGACAGTGAATATACTGATATGCTTATGAAGTGCCAGAGATGCTGCTCGACGCTGTTCAAAATTCGAGTTTGTTTATTTATTATTTTCATAGTATTTTAAATTTATGTATCTCAAAATTGGTGTGTCTAGTAAAAGTAAGAGACTGATTTAGGGCACTAGGACCCTTGACAGATCCATTAATGGTAAGCTTAATAAGCAAGTGTCTCAGAAACAAGCGCGGAATAATATAAACTGACCATTTAGGAGGCAAAGCCACCTCGGGTCAGACTAGAGGGAATCACATTTCAACTCGAGACAATGGTATAACTGGAAACAGCTACCACACACTTAAATAATGCAAATTAGATGCCTTTGAAACCAGCTGCCCTGTGAAGCAAAATGATACTAAACGAGCTGAAGCCCGAAAAGCAGAGAATCGAGCAAGGTAAACCGGAAATAAAGAGGAGAATAAAAGATTCCTCACAGAATACAACATACAGCTATGGAATGTTAAGACGAAATCATGTAGAGAGATCTGCGAAGGGATCAAGAAATCGACCCAGCTCAACGTCTTTAAAAAGTTCTCTTAAAAGATCAAACCAATGGCATAGGCTTACACAAAGATTCAAACATTTAATGCACTAACGATGAGATGGAAAGTCTCAGAGATCTTCTACAAACTCACTTTCCACGGTCACACATGCATGAAAAAATGGCAGCCATAAATGGCGTTACACAGGAAAAGCTTTGCGGGATAAAAAAAAATCGAATATAATGAGCTTCCAAACTTTTAAATCGCCAGGTAAGGATTGCCGTTCCTCAGCCCTCCAAGCATAAAGGCTTTGAAGTACCTACTACAACTCACATTACAAAGGCTTTTTTATTTTTTGTTGCTACACTTAATAAAGCATTATTCCATTATTTCTTTGAAACCAGCGTTTTTCCTTTCAAAATACAAATATCGGTATGAATCAAAATACAAGTTGTTCAGAAAAGATGGGGCTTCAAAATGTTGCAAAAAAGATCATTATTCGGTAGTGACCTTTTTCTACAGGGTGTTGAAAAGTTTATAGTAAAATGTAACTTTTTGTTCACCCCTGTATAACAACAAATCCGGTCAAAATTTCGATATGAAAAAATTATAACAATAAAACGGCATAAAATTCGAAAAAAAATTGTCAATATTGATGCAATACTAAAAAAATCCTTTAGGATTCATTTTGAACAAAATTTTCTATGTCCTAATATTGCGATCTTGCTGATACCGTTAGATTCGAAAAAAAACTGATGACGTTTTGCCAAGCATCATGATTTTGTAATTACATGCGATGTGGTCATTAAAGAATGCTAAACGAGGAAAAATCGCGGGCCATCAATTAACAATGACCCTTCTCAAAATGCACAGTGCGTAGTTTTTTTCGGTATCATGTACCTTTCAACCTATATTATGAACTATTTTGTCGGCCACTTCTAACCTGTTTTGATATACGTTTTTCTCTCCCTCGCCTGGCTTTCGGACAATAGAGACTTGTAACTTGCCTTTTGGGTAACGGAGTCGGGATAAGTACCACCTCGGTATGGAAAATATTGCACAATGAGAATCTGTATCCCTCTCATTACAAAATTGACTGCCACAAGATCTTCCTGCTAGTTTGCAATTTGCCCAATTTTGAAGAGCAGAACATAACGCTAATGCATATTTTATTAATTCGATTTGATTTTTTGATAAGCTAATAGTTAGGAGGACATTTTTTGCTGTGAAAGGGGGAAGCTTCCAACACGAGTTCAAGATAATTATTTGATGTGAAGTAATTTCAGATTTTTTTACGGGCCCGTTTAGACTAATTTCAAATTTATATAGAGACTTTTGTATTTCCTTGGCCCCCGAGTCCAGATTTCAATCTCCTGAATTGTCGATCTGGTGCTAAGTTTGAGGAAGAATTGTGGCAAATATTGAATAAAGCGATAAGAACAGTGACTACTTCCATAGCATTTTACTATAAAAATTCTTTGTTCTACGGTCAGCATTTTGGGGAATACTTTTAACACTAACAATACAACTTTTTTTTGACACTGACAACTGCTACAAAAACAATAAGATGTGAATAAAAAAAAGTAAAAGTAGCAAAATGCAGAAAAAATTTCATAAATTCAAATATTCTTCTGTAACTCTGGAATCAGAGTTAGGATTAAATTTGGAGCATTTTTTTTATTCATCATACTACTCTAAGAGACCAAAAAATTACTGTTTGCTCTGGTTTAATTTTATGTTTATGTCTTTTTGCGAAAAAATAATTACAGAGCGTATTTGCATTTTCCAGCTTTTCCGCATGCACATTTTAAAAATAAAATTATTCCACAGAAGCAGAAAACACGCAAAAAACAACCGAATAAAATGAGTCACTGAACCTATCCCAACACATTCCGCACGTTTCTAATTAAATACTTAATGATAATATTATTAATTGCGAAACATGCGGTCGTTTTTTGCTCTTTGCCTCTATCTCTATATGTACGCTGTAGGGTGCTGAATGTTGCTGTCGTCTAGTGGACTCACTCCTGCTGCATGCCAATGACGAACCATCCCGAAAGTTGTTTGTAACCGCTGTTGCCAAACTACGTTTAGTTTTTCCTGATATTTTTATTAGTATTTAGACACGAAAATCGGTGCAAACATTAGTGTACATTAATAATAATATCTTTATTGACTATCAGGTTACACAACATCAGTTTACGTTGTCAAATATACAATGTGGCTTATTAATGTGTGGGCGGAAGATATCTCAAGATCTACGAGTATAAGCGATAGACAAAAGAATCCTTTACAAAAGATGCACTATACTGTTGGTTGTCTGGTAGATAACTTAGGAGCCAACTTATTCGCTGGCGACGTATTCCACAGTCACTGGCAAATGCAAAAGTTAAAGGGGCGTACATTTACAACCGGACGACCGGTACAATTCTTTTAACATATAATAAGGAACTTTTTTTTGAAGCGATAATAGTACTCCGGGTAGTGGAACAGCCCAAACCAATCCTTCCATTAAAAAATATTATAATTTTAATAAAACGACGTCAACTCCACAAATTGATCTACATATATACGTTAAAATCTTGTTTATCTGCCAGACATGTTTCGGACTACACGTTCATCATCAGTGGCTTAAGGAACCTTATACAATACTGTCAGATGTGAGGGTCGTACTTCATACAAATGTTTAAGAGAGAGTTGTTAGTTTTACATTGATTTTAACGTCTATACACATCATTTTGTTGGAATTAAATTAAGTTAGTTTAATTAATAAATTATAGTTAAATACTGGAAAATTTTTCAATTATTTTTGTTTCTTCTTGTTTTTCTCATTTTAAATTCAATCAAATAAAAGCACAACGATCTGGTAAGAGCCCACAACAACGGTATGGCTGTTTGAAGATTTACAATTGAATTTTTTTTTTTCAATTATCAATACATATAATAATATATTATATTCCTATTATTGTACTTTAATTTTAATTTTTTTTTCCTTATTTTTCTTCAACCATATTTTTATGATATTTGAATATCGCTATTGGGTTTTAGATTCGTATTAACAACAAAAATATTTTTTTTATTTCAGTCAATAAAACCAAAAAACAAAGTGTAGTATCTGAATAATATAATTCTAATATCTGAAGGTCCCTGGTGAAGTATGGGATCCTTGTGTATGGCATTTTGAATGTTATTATTTACCAATAAAACTAAAAAACAAAGTGTAGTATCTGAATAGCAAGGTCCAATTTCAATAGCATGAAAAGAGTTTTGTGCAATAGAGGTCTAAGCCTAAAACTGAGACTGAGACTAGTTAGATGTTATGTTTTTGCCACTCTGCTTTATGGCGTTGAGGCATGGACTCTGAACGCAGAATTAACCAAAAGACTAGAAGCTTTTGAAATGTGGGTGTACAGAAGAGTACTGAAGGTGTCATGGGTCGATCGGATAACTAACTTAGAAATACTTGAGCGACTAAACATTAAAAGAGAGTTGTTAATAACAATTAAAAGCAGAAAACTGCAGTATCTCGGCCATGTGACTCGTGGACCAAGATACGCCTTACTTCAATTGATAATGCAGGGAAGGATCCAAGGTACAAGAAGTGTGGGTAGAAGAAGGATATCCTGGTTGAGAAACTTGAGAGAGTAGTTTGGATGTTCCTCGATAGAGCTTTTTAGAGCAGCTGCATCCAAAATAAGAATTGCCATGATGATCGCCAATCTTCGTCGCGGAGATGGCACCTAGAGAGAGAGAGAGTATCTGAATAATATCATTTTAATATCTGAAGGTCCCTGGTGAAGTATGAGATCCTTATCTATGGCATTTTGAATTTTATTATTATTTAACAATAAAACCAAAAAACAAAGTGTAGTATCTGAGTAATATCATTTTAATATCTGAAGGTCCCTGGTGAAGTATGGGATCCTTGTCTATGGCATTTTCAATTTTATTATTTAACAATAAAACCAAAAAATAAAGTGTAGTATCTGGATAAGATCATTTTACTATCTGAAGGTCCCTGGTTTCGAGAAAAAAATGTTTTTCTACTTCAGGATTTGTTTTATATTAGTCTACAGCATATAATTATTTATCATTATTTTTTTCCCTATAAAGTCAGTCTAAAAATTCTTTAAATATGAATAAAATTCTGGAAAATACACATATACACTGTGTCCAAAAGCAGAATGGGATAGCATTAGAATCTTGGAAACGGTAGGAGTTACAATGTCGGTTGAATTAGAGAAAAGTTGTACAATTTAAACGCCTTTGAAATGGTGTTTTCAAAAGAAAAGTAGCTTTAGCCGTTTTCGAGAATTTTAGTTTTTATTTATTTCTGACATTACATATATAAAAAATCAAAAGCACTTCCTCATTGTTACTTTTTTAAGAGAACATGATAGTCTTTACAAATTGTCACTACGACGTTTCGTTTTTGAAAAACCATCTTCAAATTTGTTTTTTAAATACGGCCCTGGATTTTTTATTGTTAAATTTAAAACCTGTTTCAACTCAAAAATAGGAGGTCCAAGATTCCAATGCTATCCCATTCTTATCTTGGACGCAGTGTATACTAGATACAAAAAAAGTAAAACAGGTGTAAAAATATTCATACGTTCCAACATCTCATTATTCTTTTATCTCTTGTTATTGTCCAATTATGTATTGTATTGCATTGTAATATTTGGTAAGAGAATTTTAGTTTTCATAAACAATTCTGTTTCATATTTCAATTTACTACAAACTATTTTATAAAATTAATTCATTAATTTATTTTGTTTCTCGCAATATAAGAGTTTATGGAAGTTTTTGCCGCACCTGGGAGAGGAAGGACATTCGTCATAATTAAAGAGCGGAGAAAATGCACAATGCATTTTTTTGCATTTCTTGCAGTTTTTGTCTGTTTTGTACAAAATATGCATTTTTTCCAATAATAGAGCATTTATTGCATTTTATTGCCAAATAAAGACCAGAAGTTATCGAAGATCTAAACGACCCGTCTTCTGCCACTCTAATAAATGCAAAAACCCTTTTTTTCTAACCCAACAGTGAAAGAAAATTTAATATTTATATAAACAAATTATTCTTTTGTACCTATAGCACTCACGACATTGTTTCTTTGACAGATTCAGTGGCTTTAATAAATTTGAGGTAGATTGCAAAAAAGTTTCTGGTACTGTTGCGGCTGCGGTTATAAAAAATGTATGTATGAAAATAACACAGGCTTCAAAATCATAAGAAATATTTCAAAAGTTTTTATAGGCAATTTCACTAATTTCGAAAGAGAACTGGATTTGTATAAATTAGAATTGTTAATTAATTTTTGAGCGAAGTTTTTCCATTTTTTAACATATTTTTACAGATAGAAGACACCATTTTCTTTTGGAAAATTTTGAAAAACATTTAATTATAAATTGTTTTTATAACTGCAAAGAACAGTTTGTTAATTTACGGATTGTATGTTGTGCAAGTTGCTATTATCTGATTGTATCAATGGTATTGTGTCAGTGTAAAATTTTTATGTTTTGCATTTTGCTATGTAAGTTTCAATCTGTGTATCTATGAATAAAAAACTTTTATTACAATTTTTTTTGTTTCATTTATATTTATTCAAATAGATCCGTGGCATAGGTAAAAAATTATAGGATTTCTGAAGAACGGGTTTAATTATAAAGAAATAGTTCTGGCTTTATTTAAAATAACATTAATGTTCATAATTTTTCATATGATAAAAATGCATATTTGCATTTTTTGTTCATTTCGATGCATATATTCCAAAAATTTAATGTAATAATGAAAATGCGCATATATTGGGGGGTTTTTCGCTTGCATTTTTTCCGCTCCTTAGTCATAATTAATTATCTGCCCACTATTTACACAAAACCACATTGTTTCTGTGTTTTCTGATTTGTTATGGTGAGAAAGTCTGATGAAGAAGGTCAGAAACTACTTTAACGTACTGAAGGTAAAGGCTTCATTAACTCTCGATTTTATGTAATAGGAATTATGGTTAAACTTGGTTAAACGTAAACTGAACGTTAGCTAGTATAAATCTGACGCAGGATTTATCCTGAAATATTGTTTTTCTGCTTTAAATGCCTTTATTATACGTTCAATCATAACTTTAAAATGTAGTTAGTACATTGTATTGCTGTTTTTCATTTCTCACTAGTTGCCCAGCAGTGGAAATATTTAAAAATGCGCGGGTAAATTTCCTGGTAATGACAAAAGTAGCATCGGTTATGAAAAATCACCACCACCAAACCAAATTGACAGTTTATATTATTTCGCTAATTTCGCTATTCATATAGATAATGAAAAACAGTGATAGTGATAGTAGATATAGTTTATCACCACCTAGTCAATTTAATACTTTTAACTAATCGTAAGTAGGCTTACGCCAACAGGGCGAGGAGTGTGGGAAACTTTCCACAAACCAATATTTTCCTAAAAATTATGTTTAATTTATTCAAAAGCACACTATTAAAGCATCCTGTATATTAAAACAGTCGTAGAAAAGGTATAGTGTTAATCTTGTATGAAATGACGATTTCCTACTCGCATGAATTGCAGCACTCGCCTGCGGCTCATGCTGCTAACTATCATACTCGTAGGAAATATATGTCATTTCAAATTCGTTGCATAATATACTATTCCATAAATAGAGTGGTAGGTATATTTTAAAGAAACATTTTACATAACATTATTTTAAACTAATTAATTATGATTTTAAACTAAAAACTATAATACAATGTACGCATAAATTAACTTAGTTTCATACATGAGTAATGTGAATGCACGTGTTGAGCTTAATGAGCAAATCAAATTTCCAGACGATCGACGATACTATATCAGTTAAATTTTAAATAAAATTACAACAGCTTACATTAATTAACATGGAATACACATTTCGTAATTAGATTTGCATAACTAAATGATACAGTGCAAACGATTTTTTTTTATCATTTTGTGTTAATAACATGAATTAAATTTTACGCAAATTAGTTTAAATTATACCGCCTGCTGTTAAACTATTATTAGTGTTTACAATTTAACCTGGTGGATGTTTATCGGAAGTGCGACATCGCAATTGTTGATAATCAGGCATCCCTTCTAACGCTGAATTCTTCTGATATCAATACTAAAAATTGTAAGAGTTAACGCATGGCCCACGCGTTAACCTTTACAATTTTTTAGGAAATCTCTTTGAACGTACATAATTTTCAATTTAAAATATGTTTATGTTTTCAACCTAATAACAATGTGTTTGTCAAATGTTACATTCACAGCAGGCTTAAGAAATTAATTTTCTATATACATTTTGTCATAGGGTACCATGTTAATTAACTATAATAAATAAAAGATGAATTGCGCCAAACCACTTTCATATGCGCAAATACTGTTTATGTTGACAGTTATGACAGACAGACAGACTCACTGACAGACAGACAGACATTTTTTTAAAAATATACTTATTTATGTATAAAATGACCAAAAACATTAGTAGCAGTATTTTCGGTGAAATTGAATTGAAATGATTAGTTAAATCGTTTTCCTCGGCAACTTTGATTTTTCATTTTGTTTTCTGGTAAACGTTAGGATTTTGATTTGAATCTACCATTACCTTGCAATTTATCGGTTTTCATAAAAATGGTAGAAACCACAGCTTCGACGTAATTAACTTTTTTGTAGCTTATAAGGTGCTTTTTGAAAAAAGTAATAATTTAAAATAATGAAGCTTGCCAAAGCTGTCTTTAATTAATTTCTTCTTCTTCTTGGTCGGGAGCTCGACTGCGAGCATCGTGATCATGGGCTATCTTTTGTAATGGCTTTCCATTGTTGTCGATCTTCGGCCAATTGAAATGTTTGTGTTAATTTTTTCTCTGTAAAATTCGTTATGAGGTCTGTATCTCTTGTTGGGGACCTTCCTCGGGATCTTTTGCCATTTACCCAACCCTCCAAAGTAGGTCTTTCTAATCCGTTCTTCCTCACTACATGGCCAAAAAATGTGGCAATTTTTTCTACTACTATTGTGCGTAGTCTCTTCCTTATTTTTAGTTGATCCAGAATGGATTGATTGGTCCTCTTTTCGGTCCACGACACTCTCAGCATTCTACGCCAACAGAACATTTCGAAAGCGTCTATTTTTATTCTTATCCGACTGTTTCAGTGTCCAGCATTCTGACCCGTAGAGAAAAATGCTGAAGATCAGGCTTCTGACCAACCTCATTTTGGTGTTAATTGAGATGTCGTGGCTTTTCCAGATGTTTGAAAGTTTTACCATTGCTTCCTTTGCCACTGCACTTCTGCGTTTTATTTCATCACTAGAGCCACCATTAATTAATTAATTAATTTACCTATGTGTAAAATTTACCCAAAGCCCCTATATCTACGCCAATGAATAGTTAATGAAAGTCAAAATAATGCAGATTATTTTAAGTTATCAGTCCCCAAATGCATGTAAAATTTTGTCAAAATCGGTTAGCTAGTTTTTGAGAAATGAACAAAAAAGTTCATTTGACCACTAAATTTGGATAACGAAGTATTTGTGGACATGAATTCAATGGCAAAAAATGCCTAGATTACTTTCAGGAATCTTCAGTTTTCGTTTGTTGCGACCATAATGAATCACCCGGTATTTGTAACTTTGTAACGTATTAGCTGTGCTTGAGGGTTGAGTAGAGTAGCTCTGAGCTAGACTTCACCTTCATGAGCAGCATATTGGATTATGCAATGTAATTATGTGTTCGCTTCTCATAATAAACACAACTTCTTATTATTATTTTACCGCTCGTATACATTACATTAGTGGATCATCAAATGACCATTAAAAACTGTCTCCTTGTTTTCATTATTAATATACAGGGTGAATTATGGATATTACCCAAAACAATGTTTCGTCATATCTTTTCAATGATTAAGTCGATTTATCTCATTTTTTTAGAGAAGTGTGTATTGGTGCCTGGCAACTAACTGACATATTCAGAATTGAGAAAATCCAGGTCCGTCTTCGAGAAAATTTGTGGGACTGCTTCATATTCAACACTTCACCCTGTATATGATTTTTCAAAAATCTGATATAATTTTTTCAGAGGGCATAAATAGACAGTTAGACCTGGGTATTTGAATTTTTTGTTACACTCACCTCACATTTCCAATTAAAGATTCATTTTAGAGCCAAATTGAAAACTGGCAATAATGAAGTATCTTACTGTATAATAATGTTTATTTAAAAAAAAATAATGTGCTTGTCTGAGTAGCATGCATTTATTGTGGCTCTGCATTTAAAAGTAATTTTCACGGGTTCCACTCAACCGAAAAAATCCGTTCTTTTTTTGAAAAATTGTTATATTGTTAGTGCGTTAATATGCCGTTTACTCGTGAACAAATTGGTGATATTAAGGCTATTATCAGGGAAACTATATTCGAAATATTTAAGGATGATAGTTTTATGGCTATTGTGTGTAAAAAAGTTGAACAAACTCTGAATATCAGTGAACAGCAGCAAAAAATTGTTGAGATTAAAAATGAAATCGATACACTAAAAACTGTAAATAAACGTTTACAAGGTGAGATGGAAAAGTTGCAACAGCACAATAAGCGAAAAACGTTACGTATACATGGTCTAACAGAAAGTGTTGGTGAAGACTTACCGCAGAAGATTGTTACATTATTTAGTGACAAACTTAAGGTTAATGTAAAGAAATCTGACTTGGAAACCTGTTTTCGAGTTGGTAAAGATCATAATCGTGATCGCAATAGAATAGTTCTTGTGACAATGACTCAGCAATCAATAAGATCTCAAATTTTGCGTAATAGAAAATGTCTTAAGGGTTCCTCAGTCGTTTTAGCAGAGGATTTGACTACTTCTAATTATAGTCTATACAAAAAGGCCAAAGAAAAGTTCGGAAGAGAAAATGTATGGATTTACGGTGGAGTTATCAAAGCTAAAATTAATGGTACGAAGCAAAACATAGCGTGTTTGGATGATATTGATAACGTATAAGCTATACTGGGCAGAGTTGCATCGATGCGATGGTGTGAAGATATTTAAAAGATCATCAAGTGTTTGATTTTTAATACCTTTTCTTATTGTTTATTGTATGTATTTGCGATCCTGGAGCTTACGTTATTGAAGAAGTAACTGAATTTATTATTAGTTTATTCATTATTTATTTTTTTTTGTTCTTGATTATTTCTGTTTCTACTTGTGAATCATGTGGTGTTTTCTCACGCGTCACTGCTTATTCTACTATTTTAATCATTTTTTATGACAACTTAGCTAAATTATTTTTTGTACATTATGTTTTTATCTCATTTAAATCTACGTTCCATATTTACAGGGTTTAATAGCTTGGTATCTCTTATCACGAATAACAAATTCGACATTGTTATGGTGTCAGAGACATGGTTGTCTACGGATGTTGGTTCGGAGGCCGTCGCCATTCAGGGTTATTCCTTTTTTAGGAGGGACAGAAATGGTCGCGGGGGTGGCGTTGGTGCGTATGTGTCTCTGGAGTATAAAGCTGAGATAATTAATTTAGATGTTGCGGTGTGTGATGGTCTCGAGTGTATGTTTTTGAGAGTCCGTATACATGGATCATCATTGGCGGTGTGTGTTTTCTACAGACCTCCGCGCTGTAATGTTGGCTCTTGCGTTGAGAGTCTGGATAATGTTTTGTCGTTACTTTCTACAATGTATGACAATGTTGTTTGTGTCGGTGACTTCAATGTAAACTTTTTGAACTTGCAGAATCCTTTATCTGAGTGTTTTGAGTCTTATAATTTCGATCAAGTGTTAAATGAGCCTACGAGAATTACGGGTACATCAGCAACGCTGATTGATCCCATATTTGTAACGAATAGCGACACACTTGTTTCTGCGCAAGGTACCATGTCTGCAGATGAGATATCTGACCATAGGCTGGTTTTTGTCAACCTAAATTTTAAATTCAACAAACCAAGGCCAAAGCTAATTACATTTAGGAATTACAGGTATTTTAATTACAATGATTTTTTGAATGAACTTTTGAACATGCCATGGTACAATATAATTTATGAGAATGATATAGATACCAAATTAACTCTGTTTAATTCTTATATCCTGCATCTGTTTGACAAATATGCTCCAGTAAAAACGGTTACAGCTTCTAAGCCTTTCGCACCCTGGCTTACGGATAACTTAAAAATACTAATGAGGGAGAGAGACAAGGCTTTGCAGACATTTAAGGTCTCAAAGCTTGAACCTGATTGGTTAAGATATAAACAGCTACGAAATTATTCTTTGTCAATTCTGAGAGCTGAAAAGAGAGCTTATTTAAATACAATTGCATCACAAACAAATAAGAAAAAGATTTGGAGAGCTTTGTCAACTCTTAATGTAAAATCTAGTAAGCGTATATCATTGCCTAATAATTTATCTAACCCTAATGAAATAAATGATTATTTTTCAGCATTTTTTCAACGAATAGATAATAATTGTGAAGAATTGATAGATTCATATAACCGTGATTTTTACAACCGCTCGACGAAATTTTCCTTTACAATGACGACCATTGAAGAAGTTCACGATATTTTACTTAATATCAAGACGGAATCCTATGGTATTGACCATATTAATTCTTTTATGCTAAAGTACTGTTCACCGTTTACTGATCCGTTTTTAACCAATATCATTAACTGTTCTATTGAGCGTAGTTATTTCCCTGAGTTATGGAAAGATGCCATTGGTATACCATTACCTAAGAATAACAATCCCAGTGGTTTTTCTGATCTACGGATTATAAGTTTATTACCTACTGTTTCTAAGGTCATGGAAAAAATCCTGCACAAACAGATATATTCATATTTTGATTCGAATAAGATATTCCATGGTGATCAATGTGGATTCAGGAAGGGTCTTAGTACAAGTACTGCTCTTGCAGCGATCACTAATGAAATTTTTGAGGCGTATGATAGTGGATGTGGTAGTGTGCTGGTGTTGCTCGATTTCTCTAAGGCTTTTGATACTATTAATCATAATCTGCTCCTATCAAAGCTAAAATTTTATGGATTCTGTGACCAATCATTGCAACTTGTCAATTGTTACTTGAGCGGAAGATCCCAGAGAGTTCAAGTTGGTGATCGGGTCTCAACTTCTGAGAATATTGTTTCTGGTGTGCCTCAGGGCTCTGTGCTTGGTCCCTTGTTTTTCATTATATATACAACGGACATTCTGAAGGCTGTTAGGCATGGTAAAATTGCTGCTTACGCTGACGACATTCAGATTATTTATAACATCGATTTGAATAACTTTCAACAGAAGATTGACGTCATTAATGGCGAGCTTGATATAATCAGACAGCTTTCAGCCAAGCATTCATTGAAGCTGAATTCCAGCAAGTCCAAGATTATGTGTTTTGGTAACGTCAAGAACAGAGCCCATCTTGGTAATTTTGCGAGGATCAGAATTGACGACTCTGTTCTTTCTTTCACAGATACGGCAAATAATTTGGGCTTAGTGTTTTCCACGGACTTGAGATTTTGTGATCACGTAAAAAAGCTCATGAGCAAAGCATATTTGTCTTTGAAACTGCTGTATTCTAACCGGCATATCTTGAATTTTAATCTTAAGCGAAATTTATGTGAAAGCCTTGTGCTTTCACATTTTAATTATTGTGATTTTATCTATGGCCCTTGTTTATATGAGACCGATAAAAAAAGAATTCAAACATTACAAAATTCCTGTTGTCGTTTTATTTACGGTATTAGAAGAGGAGATCACATTACACATAAGATTGGTGAAACTGGTTGGTTGAATATGAGGCATAGACGTTTAAGCCATCTTGCTAACTTTACACATGCTCTGCTAAACTCGACACACAGATTGAGAGACAAATTTATAAAACGATCAACTGTCAGAACCAGGGTGGTTCGCTTTGGGAATAAGTATACTATTCCGAGGCATCGTACATCTGCTTTTCAAAGATCTTTTATTTACAATGCTATTAGCCTTTACAACAGTCTACCTGATGAATTGAAACTGTTTAATATTAATAAATTTAAATATAAATATAAAACACATCTATTTCAATTGCAGTAGTGGCGTGTGGGAGTTCGTGCGGTTTTGAGCTCTAGGATCGTTGTGTTTGTATCGTGAGTGTTCGGTATATTATACATATTATATTGTGTAAGAATACTTAGGCATATTTATATATTTTGATTTCAAATTTTGGGTTAAGTAAGAGTAGCCTTGGCTAGACTTCGCCCTGCATTCATATATTGTTATATTGTATTGTTTTATATTATTATAGAATTAGATTTTTTTTGTTGTATTTTTGGGCAAATTATATGAGTGCAATAAAGTCGATTTATTATTATTATTATTATTTATTAAAAATAAATCTTCAAAATAGACAGAAACGACACACACTGTGCTCCAGTATGGTAAATACCATAATTTGAATTGAATTACAGGGCCGGATTTAAAAATCTGGCATATCTGGTTCATCCCAATAATTCACCCTGTATGTAACTTTTTCCACCCGTAATAGACAGAAAACAGATAAAATATGTTTGTAATAACCTAGTTTTCTTATTTGTTTGAGGAAAACTCATGTGTCTAATTATTTTAATCGGAATGAAATGAACAAGCCAGGGAAATGTTTATTCATAAATTAAGAAATAAAATAAAAAACAATAACCAAACAATACAACAATTTTAACAATGTGGAACAAAGTAAAAAAACAATTTAATAAACATTACGATTATAAAAGATGTTCAAAATGAAATCCATCTGCCTTAATACACTTTTCTTGACGAATGTTTAAATGTGTAATGGATTTTCTGATTGTCAATGGGTCATTTCTGATAATATTAACAGTGAATAATTCTGCGTTAATGAGCTGTTGTGTTTTATAATCATAATGTTTGATAAATTGTTTTTTACTTTGTTCCACATTGTTAAAACTGTTTTATTGTTTGGTTATTGTTTTTTATTTTATTTCTTAATTGATGAATAAACATTTCTCTGGCTTGTTCATGTCATTCCGATTAAAATAATTAGACACATGAGTTTTCCTCAAACAAATAAGAAAACTTGGTTATTACAAACATTTTTTATCTGTTTTCTGCTGTTACGGGGGAAAAAGTTACGTACGGGGTGAATTTTTGGGATGAACCAGATATGCCAGATTTTTAAATCCGGCCCTGTAAATCAATTCAAATTATCGTATTTACCATACTGGAGCACAGTGTGTGTCGTTTTTGTCTATTTTGAAGATTTCTTTTTAATAACTAAGCATTATTGTACAGTAAGATACTTTATTATTGCCAATTTTCAATTTGGCTCTAAAATGAATCTTTAATTGGAAATCTGAGGTGAGTGTAACAAAAAATTCAAATACCCAGGTCTAACTGTCTATTTATGCCCTCTGGAAAAATTATATCAGATTTTTGAAAAATCATATACAGGGTGAAGTGTTGAATATGAAGCAGTCCCACAAATTTTTTCGAAGACGGACCTGGATTTTCTCAATTCTGAATATGTCAGTTAGTTGCCAGGCACCAATACACACTTCTCTAAAAAAATGAGATAAATCGACTTAATCATTGAAAAGATATGACGAAACATTGTTTTGGGCAATATCCATAATTCAACCTGTATATTAATAATGAAAACAAGGAGACAGTTTTTAATGGTCATTTGATGATCCCCTAATGTGCCTCTACTTATGGTAGAAGTATGTACAGTTCCTCGTGACTCACCCTGTATATAGAAAAGCTCTGTAATATCCAAGTATAGAAACATTTCATGTACCACCTTATCGTTCTTTTATCTCTTCATGTATTTGTTCTCAAAACAATAAATTTATTACAGTTCTGAAATCATCTATCATCTGTTATTTTATAGAAGTTTATTAATGCTATTAGAAATGTTATTTTCAGTCTTCATTTAACAACATAACAACCGACTGTCTACTGTATTTTTTAATTCTCGGAAAATAATTTTCTAATTATACAATCCATTTATCGTTTACTCGATCTGTTGATTATTAAATTGATCCGAAATTATGATGCTTATTAGTGGACAAATTTTTATTATTGGATGGATGATAAGTTAATACTGAAATTACGGTAGCATTTATAAATGATGAACAGATAATTTACTGCAAATTGTTCTAATGTATGTACTGAGACTGATATTAAACTTCTAAAATACTAGTCAAACTTTGTCGATGTAGTTTGATAATAAAATTTAGTTTTGCCCAAAAAATTTGAGTTAATTATGCTTAATAATTAATTCAAGCTAAATTAGAGTTCAATCACTGTCAATGATAAGAATGAATTGAATTCCATTTAAAGAAATTAGAGATGCAAAAATAAGCTTGTAACTTAAATTTTAAGTCGTGATATTCTGTTTTAATCTCTGTTTATATAGTCTAACCCAGTGGTCGCCAACCCGTCGATCGCGAGCCACTGGCAAGAGAATTCTGGTAGCTCGTGAAGAGATTTCTGGTACGTAGCTCCCAACATATTTCAAAATAATAGAAAATGATCACTAAATGAAAGAAAAGGCGGTTTTCATGTTAGCTGAAGCGCAGAGTACGTCCAAAAAAATCTACAATTACCGAAGGTGCTCAATACATTCAGAAAGAAAACAACCACTGGTCTAACCAAAACCAGAAATTTTCTTTGTAAAATTATATTACATCATATAAGTAATACTTAAACATAATTAATATTACCCTAACATTGTCAACTTTATGCTCTAAAAGCTATTTAAGGAAAATAATAAAAAAATACTCAATATACAAGACGTAAATAACAAATTTTTAAATTGTTAATGAAAACTATATTATGATAGTCTAAAGAAGATTCCTTGAGCCGAATAAATCTTTCTTTTTCCCATAAAATTGAAGGCATCCTTGGACCAACTGATGCCCAACATCCTCTTTATAAAACAATGTAATTCAATTTAAAGACATTCGAGCTTAAAAAAGTTGTGCAAATATTTACATTCAGGATCTAAAAAACTGTGAAATTTCATGACCAACTCATGATCCAATAAACAATACTAGTAAAACTAACAGTTTAATTAAAACTGTTAAACAAATAAAATAACAACTTGGAAATTAAACTCACAATAAATATCTCCCTCCCCGTACAACCATTAGAATAATTAAATCTACTTAATATTCCCTTCAATATAAAATTTGAATCTTTATCAGCAGAACAAATTTTGGTCCCATTTTAGTCTCTTCTCAAAGTGTAATAAGCTAATCGAAATGTATAGCAAACACTGAAAAAAATATTGTACGTAAAACCAATGAATGGTTGTCATCAATATTTTGAACATTAATATTATGAATTGGTCACTGTTACAATGAATTTTGATCATAAATTAATAATTTCATACATAGAAACAATGTACGATGAAACATTAATCAATAAATGCAAGACATCGAAAATTTATGTTTTTTTTTTTTTTATCAATATAATGTCACTATTTATTGCTTCAATGTTTTAAATTTATTAATTTATGCTCTTCGCCTTTAACACAATAATTTGTAAATCATACACCTATGAACAGCGAACATAAAAACTAATAAACGATCATCGTTGATTCAATGGATGCTAAGTATTAATTTTACGAACCTAACCGTTAAATTCTGAATAACGCGCGCAAATCAATGCACCCGGACCATAGACTGAATACTCAAAACATTGACATTATGACATTCTCATAGACTTTTTGTTTACGCGTCCTTTTTGTTTTGTTTAGTTAAATGTATACAGTTGAAAAGTGAAGTGTGCTCCTAAATCTATGTAGAAATATAAGGTAAGTAGTAATCCTTTTATATAAGTACCATTTAGTAAAGTACAAAACTAAAGTCAGTTTAAAACGAAAAAAAAAACACAGTGCGGTATTCCTTTATAATGTTGAAAACCCGCCGATACGAGGGGAGAAATTTTATGGGCTCTTCATGGATATTTAGTGCTATCCGCTACGCTATGTTCCAAAGGTGCCAGTGGAAAGATAAGCCATTTAAAGTACACAATAAAAGACTCTCTAGAATCTTTTTTATTTTGTGCTAAAACAGTTCAAGAAATAGAAGAACATATAATAAACCTTAAAGGAAGAAAATCTGCAATTCAACCGTACTTATGGATTCTATAAGTCTATTCTAAAGGCACACTGTTTACTTAAACACCTGTTATTTTGATTAATAATAATAATATAATAAATGACTTTATTGAGAACTTAGAAAAGTTACACAAAAGGCGAAGTCGATGCACAGCCTCCTAGCTTAACATATTAGCAATACTAAAGATAACTGCATAATAATAACAACAACAAAAACCCTGATACATAAAAAAAGGCAATGATTCCTGGATGCCCTGCGGCACTACGCAATGTCCTGGGCCCAGACACTGCCGTTCCCAAAATGACAACCTGACTTCTATCAATCACATACGTTCCGAGTAGAGACACAACAGACTCCCCAAAGCCCAGGTAATCCACAATGGCCAGCAACAAACCATGACCAATGCGGTTAAATGCCCCTTGCGTAGTCTAACAGCAGCAATGCCGTCAATCGACCCTGATCTACCGCCCCCAAATGCATCATCCAGTATTTTAAGTCATGTCGTGGAGCAACTGTGACCCTGACAGAACCCAGACTGGACCTACGACAACAACCCATGCCCATCAAGATATGTTTTCATTTGATTGCAGATCACTCTCTCAATAACCTTGGAGATCGCTGGGAGTATTTTAATCGGTCTATAAGATCCTTAAACGTTGATGGAGTTTTAGTTTTGGGATTGGAATGACATTGGCTTCTTTCCAACATGTTGGGAAGTTCCTCGTTTCTATATAGTAATTAACTAGATGCTGTATAAAGGGCATTATAAACGGACAACTACTACTACTAGCATATCAATAGTGATCATGTCACTGCCTACAGCATTTGACTTAATCCCAAGCAATGCATCAAGTATCTCCCCATGATCCACCATTGTAAATTCAAAGTTAATATCAGGCCTAATTTTATTACCTAAGTAAAAATTTATCGTTCCTGGGTCCTGATTGTTGGTAGAAGTGGCCACAAAAAAATCATTAATATTATCAACATCATAAATAAAAGACGGTATTGTGATATTTTCCCTTGCATAAATGTTTAGATCTCGTAATAATTTCTAATTTTGTTTAGAAGAATTTCCGCGGACTTTAGTTTCCAAATATAGTTTTTTCTCCCTTTTCACCTCAGACGACAGACGAATCTGACATGTTTAGCATTTAATATTAACTAAATTAAAAATAAAGCCTTTAGATTTCGAGTGTCGTACAAATATGATTTAATTTATTTACAAAGCAGGCGCATCAAATCAATGGACGTACAGCAAGATAATTTTGAGTCTTATTTGGGCTTTTAAATTCTCTAACCATTGGTACTAGTATATTTGAACCATACTGCACTTTGCAGTATACATAATACATACAGGGTGGTCCAACGAAAAGTTTGCACCTAGCTTTTCTCTTTTTTTTGTAGTCGAATGCGAAAATGCTCGGACACGTCGATTTTGCTTTTGAGGGGGACACATTTTAAACATATTTTTCGATCTGCGCCTTTAACCCCCTAGCGGGGGTGAGTAACAACCCTAAAATTTTAAATGGAAAGAGGGGTCTAATGACATATCATTTGAAAGGACACAAAATTGTCTTTCTAATGATACCCTATTTGTCGAATTTTACTAAAACAGTTAATACGAAAACGACTTTAAAGACATTAAGCCGATAATTTTGGTATTAATGAGAAATACAAATAAGTTTTAATTATTGCGAGTGAAAACACCTGCAATCGTTAGTACATTCCAATGTTTGTTAGTTTTAACATTGCTTTGTAAAAAAAGTAAACAAGCTGTTAAATTGATTTATTAAAACGTTACATTAACAAATGTTGAAAATGTGACCCATTTGATTCCATACAATAATACAGATTTTGTTCAAATCTATTTCTAACATTTTGTAGCATATCAGGTGTTATGTTTCTGCACTCTTCTGTAATGCGTTGGCGAAGATCTTCTATGGAATCGGGCTTCGTGGCAAAACATTTATTTTTTAAGTGCCCCCAAAGAAAAAAGTCTAAAGGCGATAAATCCGGTGACCTGGCAGGCCATTCAATTGGGCCCCTCCTTCCAATCCACCGTCCAGGGAACCGGTCATCTAAGAACTGTCTTACAGGAGCCACATAGTGCGGAGGTGCTCCATCTTGCTGGAAATAAAGCCGATCAGCAGTATGATTTTGGTCATCTTCTATTATTTGTGTTATTAAAGGATCAATTGTGTCTTCAAGCATGTTTAGGTACACTTCACCAGTTAAATTTCCAGGAATAAAAAGTGGTCCTATAATATGATTTCCTAATATGCCACACCAGACGTTTATTTTTTGAGGATACTGGGTATGAACCTCACGGAATAAATGTGGGTTACTGTCATCCCAGTAACGGCAATTGTGCCTATTTACAGCTCCATTCAAATAAAATGTGCATTCGTCGGAAAAACAAATGTTAAATAATAATTGCGGATCTTCAATTAAACGCTGGCTCATTGCTTCACAAAATTGCAGCCTTCTATCAGGATCATCCTCATTTAGTTCCTGTACTAATTTGATTTTGTACGGATGAAATTTGTACGCTTTTAAAATTCGTATTATGGACGAACGGGAGACACCTGAGGCTTCAGCTAGTTGACGGGTACTTTGACTATGATCCATTTCAACATGCCCTAAAACAGCGACTTCCACAGCTTCATTTCTGATCGGTTTCTGCGGCTGGTGTTTTACATTACAGACAGATCCGGTATCTACAAACTTTTTAACTAACTTGCCAACGTACACATCATTCACATTTTTATCGGGATGTCTCTCATTAAATAAGCGAGCCGTAAGTCTAGCACTACTATTATTTTGAAAATAAAGTTTAACAATTTCAACTCGTTCTAGAATGGAATAAATCATTTTGTACGGTAAAAGTAAAATAACTTGAGAAGCAACCAAACTGAATCAATGAAAAGACTAAAATAAACGGTGTAAATTCTTTTCCTACACGTATCTGCAGTTTTTATTTCAACAAAAAACGCAAACGATTAGTGAGGAATTTAGTTCTGATAAATAAGATAGTGTTTTTGAAATCCCGTTTTTCTTCAAAGTAAATAATTTAGAAATGATTGTAGTTGTTTTCAGTCGTAATAATTAAAACTTATTTGTATTTCTCATTAATACCAAAATTATCGGCTTAATGTCTTTAAAGTCGTTTTCGTATTAACTGTTTTAGTAAAATTCGACAAATAGGGTATCATTAGAAAGACAATTTTGTGTCCTTTCAAATGATATGTCATTAGACCCCTCTTTCCATTTAAAATTTTAGGGTTGTTACTCACCCCCGCTAGGGGGTTAAAGGCGCAGATCGAAAAATATGTTTAAAATGTGTCCCTCTCAAAAGCAAAATCGACGTGTCCGAGCATTTTCGCATTCGACTACAAAAAAAAGAGAAAAGCTAGGTGCAAACTTTTCGTTGGACCACCCTGTATGTACCTAGATGCTCGCGATTATTGATTGAATATAGAACAATAATCTCAATCTTTCGTAAAAATAATTTCCGGCAACACAATTACGTAAAACAATTATTATAACCCAATGTAATAATCAGCTAACATTGGTTTAACGTACAAAAGTCATAGATTCATGTTTCTCGTTCGTAACATTAATAACCTTCAGACATCGGTTTAATGTACAAAAGTCATAGATTAATGTTCATCGTTCGTAACATTAATAACCAGCTAACATCGGTTTTACGTACTGGAGACATAAACTAATCTTCATCGTTCGTAACATTAACAGCCTGGTAACATCGTTTTAACGTACAGGAGTTATAAATTAATGTCCATCATTCTTAAGATCAATAACCGGCGAGCATAAATTTATGTTCTTTATTTATTAATTCAACGTATAGAATTCGCTACCGAATTTGTGTACGAACGTTCATTGTATTAATGTCACCCATGATCGGCTCAATTTTAATGTTGACGTTCATTGATTTGAAGCACTTTTTTATTAATATCACGTACCTTTTTGGTTCAGTGAACAACAGTACAACCTAGTGATATACAGGTTGTACTGTTGTTTTGTTGACTTTTCGACTTCCGAAACTTACAAAAATTCTGCGAAACTCATGTTTTGAAGGTTACATTGTCCAAATGTGCCCCATTTCTACCATGGCAATTCTGAAGTCGATATCTAAAATTTGCAATGACGCACCGGCAAGCGTGAAACTGGATCCACGTTAAATAAACGCATCCCTGGTCGTGGAAGGTCAGCAAGAATCATTGAAAACATTGAGAGTCAGAACGTACGTGGGCCAAGAACCAAACTTATCGACATGAAAACGCGTAGCTGCTTTAACTATCACGAAATCATCGGTACTTCGCATCCTTCACAAAGATGCACGCATATAAAATTCAACTACAAGCACTAAAGCCACACCACGGACTCCGCTGACACATTTATATTACCGTTAGATTCCAAACAATCGACAATATTTTATTCTCAGATGGGGCTCATTTTCACTTTAATGATCACTTTGCTACTAAAAATTGCCGCTTTTGGTCCACGAACCAAACATCAAAGGCTCCCAGTGTGGGCTCCAATGTTGACAGCCGGAATAATCGGTCCTTTTTTTTATCGAAGAACATCAAGGGTGTACAAAACGGTGAATTCGCAATGTTACGTTGACATGCTTCAAACTTTTTCGCACCTGCTTTTCAAAAAATCGAAGGATATATACTCAGAACATTTGTTTCCAATAGAATGGAGTCAACTACCATATTTCCATCTGTCTATGTCCAAGGCTCGAGAGCTTTCTCCAGAAAAAGTGTTCACATAAACTTGTCACTTTAAATAACCCCTAAAGAAAAAAAGCCAAAGTGAAATCGCATGATTTGGGCGACCATTACCGATCTCCAAAACGAGAAATAACACGACCAGGAAATGACTCGAACCGTAGTTCAACAATTTCTCTGGCTGTATGGTTGTGGACACACCTATTTCCTGATCTCTATGCCAAAGTGATGTGGTTGGGCTTTCCTCAATATTTACACGCACTGCTGCGACATTTTCAGTCGAGCGACCAAGATGAATGCGTGTTTTCGTTTTTAGGTCCTTAACAGACTAGTCCGCTCAAACATCTTCATTAATCTTCTCACAGTGGCTTCATTTGGAGCATTTTGATGACCCATACTTGTACACATATGGCTGTAAAACTTTTACCATTTTAAAATTACTTTTTCACAATGCTCCGTTTTCCTGAATCTCCTGCTGTCTATACCAACGAAAAGAGATCATAAAAAATTGTTAAATTTATTTATTGCACGGTCATGGCTGCAAATTAGCAAACATCCAAATCATTCCCACTGTAATATTTAAAACTGTTTTATCGCCAAGAAGCAAGTGGGTTAAGATTGCCAATAAAAATGTGACAAGTTAAATTTTTGCCCAAAAAGCATTTCCCTAGATGAGAGTCTGCACCATCTGTCACAACACGCCTCATTTAGTTGCGCTCTTTCTTTTCTCTAAGGCTTTTCTTTTCCACTGGTATATAAGTAGTCAAAGAATAAAAGAAAATGTATATAAATACGCTGGAGAAAAAGAAAGATTGTAGGAAAAGTTGAGAAGGAAAACCGCAAAACGTAAATATACCTCTTTATTACTAAACGCGTCTCTTTTAATTGCCTCCTTTAATTTTACGTAGATATAGTGGTATAACAGTTGAATTAGTTAATTTTATGTTCCGTTCTTGTTTCATATAAAGGACATGAACATGCTCTATTTACTGTGAGGACTAAAGTCACTCGTAAACTCCAACAAATTTGAGAAACGTTCGTACACTTTCAGTTTTACGTTGCCGAGTTTTTGGCGTAACAGAAAAGTAGGTATACGGGTTCGATCGTATAGCAGATAAAAGTAATTGCTTATGTCCGTGAGTTTTTGATTTTGCTGTGTGGTAACCTTAATGGCAACACTGCGCCGTCAACTGCCTATCGGTAAACTACTATCAAATTTTGAGTGACAACCATTGAAAGCAGCTAACCTCGTTAATTTCCACAAAAATGGATGTGCTGATTAATCAAGGAGCGCAAGTTGAAAAGCGGTTTTCCAGATTTCCGTTGTTGCTGCACTAGTACCAGTGACGCTGAACGTTTAACCCGGCATCCGACAGATGAAAATAAAGAAAATAAATAATAAAAATAATCAGTAAAGATTATTTTGTTAAAAAATTCTCATTTTCTTCTTGTTATTCAATGGTTCAAGAATCGAATTGACGATGTAATGAGTGGTCAGTTGGTCTTAATTCTTGGGTCTGCTGGATCTTATAAGCCTTAAAATGGAGATCACGATGCAAAATGTTAAATAATGTGAATCGTTTGATGTTTAATTGCTGCGAACGATGACGAATGGATGTTTTTGGATCTTCTTCAACACCTCTGCTCACAGCTGCTATATTCTCGGGTGAACGACCACTACGTTGATAAATTCTGTTTCTGTTATCATGAACGGATTCAGTTTCTTCAAATTTCTCAAGCATTAGCTTGATGGCACGATTTGATGGAGCATTTTCTCTACCGAATCTAAACTTCCTAATTACAC
Organism: Apoderus coryli; assembly: GCA_911728435.2. NCBI lineage: Eukaryota > Metazoa > Arthropoda > Insecta > Coleoptera > Attelabidae > Apoderus > Apoderus coryli. The sequence goes on along the minus strand of OU452209.1, from coordinate 11,741,378 downwards.
CTTGAAATCTTTTGCCATTTTCAAAAAATGTTTTAATATAAAAAACACGTTGTTCCTTCGTGTAACGTTCCACATCAACTAACCGGAATGTATTTAGAATCTGAAAATAAAAATTTTGGACACCCTTTACAATCTCACTATATCCAAAAGACAAATTCATTATAATATAACTATTTTAAATATTATTCCATTCAACACGTACTCAATAAATGTCATATTTAACAATATAATTTTCCAAACGCACCCCCAATACACAAATAACAGTCACACGCTAATTCTGAAGCTCTATTTACACACCAAGCCGTTCCTTTTAACTCCACTTAATAAGTATAAAACATACAAACCTAAATACCATACCTCTTAATAAAGCTCACAGAATAATCAAATCAATATCTAAATCTCTCCACACAAAAACGTAAATATTGCAAGTTTTGAGCTGCCCGAAGAGCTCGGTTCGCCTTGCGATATTAACAACTAATTTGTTGGCGTGACTGGAGGGTCGTTGGTTGATGTTGAGGCTTTGAACTTTTACAAGAGCAACCGTTTCATTGATAATTCTATGTTTACCTTTACAGAAATCAGTACCGATGATATTTTGACTAGTTTAAGACTGATGAAATTTAATGCTAGTGGAGTTGATGCTATCAATGCAAAAATGCTTAATCTCATCATTCCTTTTTGCTCCGAAATCATCAAAAATCTATTTAACGATTGTATCCGTAGGGGTCAATTTCCAGCACATTGGAAGTCTTCTGTTGTCATTCCAATGCCTAAGGTGTCTTCGCCTAAATCTTTCAGCGATCTGCGTCCTATTAGCTTGCCACCTACCATCTCCAAGATGCTTAAAAGAATAGTATCGTTTCAGTTGCGAGATTATTCGAATCGGTTCCATATTTTACCTATTGTACAATCAGGATTTCGCCCTAGACACTCTACTTCTACTGCTTTGTTAAAGGTGACGAATGACATTGTGTGTGCTATGGATAAGTCAAAGTGTACGATATTGGTCTTGCTAGACCCGAGCAAAGCTTTTGATCTGGTTAATTTTGACCTCTTTATTGGCAAGCTTCAATATTTGGGCTTTGACGAAGTTTCATTGCAATGGTTTAGCAGTTATCTGTACCAAAGAAAGCAATGTGTAAGAATCAGATCAGATTGCTCAGACTTTAGAGAATTGATCTGTCGCGTCCCTCAGGGAAGTATATTGGGACCACTTCTCTTTTCAATTTATACTTTCGATTTGCCTATGAGCCTGGGCCATTCAGCAGTACATCTTTACGCGGACGATGCCCAAATATACTCCCATTGCTCTGTTGCCGAGTTTCCGGACACTTTGTGCAGGCTAAATCAGGGTCTTGTTCAATTTTCGGCTTGGTGTGGGCGTCATGGCCTGAGGCTGTACCCCAGTAAGACTGTGGCTTTGTGTATTGGTGGTGAGCGGCGTTCCGAGTTGATGCGTTCCTCTGGTACTGTTTTGGTGGGGGGAGACGTGGTGCAGTGGGTGGATAACTCTAAAGATTTGGGATTTTCATTGATTCCAAACTAAGTTTCAATGATCATTGTGCTCAACTATATAAGAATTTATTTTTCTAACTTAAATGCATGTATCATTTGAGATCTACATTAAGCGAAGGTACAAAGTTAATGCTGGTTAGATCGTTGGTTTATCCAAACCTTGACTACTGCTCTCAGGTGTATTATTATTATTTGGCTAATTATAATAAATTAAAATTACAACGAGTTCAAAACGCTTGTATAAGATTTACGTGTTTGGTTCCTTTTGCTTCCCACATTAGGTACTCTATTTTTTAATAAATTAAAAGAGCCAAGGCTTTGTGTTCGATTCAATTATTTATATTCTGTATTGCTGTATAAATTAATTGCTTTGCATGAACCAGAGTACTTTTGTGATCAGCTTTTTAGGAGATCGGATGTGCATGGACTGGACTTGCGCCTCAACTCCTTTACATTTACGCAACATTCCACCACTAAATTTGAAGGCTGTTTTTCATACATGGCCCCGAAACTTTTAAACAATACACTGTTAAAACAGAATAGTAAATTTACGTAAAATATAACTGTAATATTTATTCAACCATTCCCTCACGTAATTTTCCACCTTGACTGTACAACTACAATATTAAGTGAAATATTACAATTTAAAATTACGCCACATTTAGTGTAAAAATACAATATTAAGGTAAAATTACAAATTAAAGTTACACTTAATTTGGTGTACAATTACACAATATCGTAAAATTACAAATGAAAATTACGCTGCATGTCATGTAAAAATACACTTATAAGACTAAAATTACAACATAAAAGTACGCTTAGTTACGTGTACTTTTACACAATCGCTGTCTAAATAATACCAATATTTTAACGTATTTTTGCGGTAAGGCCCGGAAATGTACAATGCTCGTAAAACAATACTGGAATTTACTTAAAATTTACAGTGTTCTTACATAAAAAATGGGGGGAAATACCATTTTTGTAAGAACGTAATTATACGTAATTTTTTTATACTTTCATGAATATTTATGTGAATTTACTGAAACTTTACCTGAATATTTCATTATACTTACCGTATTTGTACAACATTTTTAGGTGATCTATATACCCAGATAGTTTCTGTAGACCTGAAAATTTGTCCATACTGGAATGGAGTCAGATGTTCTGTGTGTGAAATGAAAGTCAACACCACGAAATATATTTAATAATCGCTCTATGCGTCAATAGTAAAACCAGTTTCAGGGCTCCAAGCCTCATCATCAGTGGTTATTACAACATAAATTATTATATGATTGTTGTGGCGGAAGATGATTAACGTCCATTTAAGGGATTTTCATCCCTTTTTAAACCAAATGTAAACTGGAAAAAGTAAAGAAAACCTAAAAACAACTTTTTAAGTTTTATATAAAAACCACTGCAGCCTAAAAAATATTTCTCCTTTTAGGTTACAGTGGTTTTCACAACTTAAAAATTTTTCTTTACTTTCCCAGTTTATATTTGGTTTAAAGCGTTGCGAAAAACTCAATAAATGCATGTTAATTCTTTACCCTATATGTTGAATATAAACACAGAATTTCTAGTTTTCCCGATTTTTAATATTTAACGAAAATATAAATGCTATAAACATGCTAAACTAAAAACTAAAATTGCTTGACATATTTTCCTAATAATAGGTACCGCATACTTAACAAACAAACACATAAAATCAGTCTTAGAAGTTTCTTACATTATTTTTAAGGAAATAATTTCTTACATTAGGCTGGAAAACATATCAAATGCGACTTTTATCAAATGTACTAGAAACGTTATACAAAAAAATGCAATTAAAAATTAAGGAAGAAATGATTTACATAATTTCTTACCTTTCCCAAGTTTAAGGCAGTTACAATTTAAAATTTGTTGATTTTGAGCTGCCCTATTTTCCTAATGTTATGTATCTACTATATTTTACTTTGCAAACAAAAACGTAAACATTTATTCTTAGAAGTTTTTTACATTAGGCACGAAAACATATATACAATGCGAATTTTAACAAATGTACTAGAAATGTTATACAAAAAAAAAAAAAAAATCAATTTAAAATTAAGGAAGAAATTATTTAACATAATTTTTTAACATTTTCCAGATTTAGGTTAGAATTTAAAATTTGTTGATTCTGAGCTGCCATATTTGGCTAATAATAGGTACCTACTATATATACTATACTTAACAAACAAAAAGAAGTTTCTTAAATTACAAGAAAAATCAATTAAAAATTAAGGAACAAATGCCTATAAACATGCATTGCATAGGTTTTATAAACACTAACCTGGTAAGTGCAGTTTGGCCGGGCGCATATAAAAATCTCTCTGGGTGTATTTCTATGTAGATATTGATGGTACCTAATCATATTTTTAACAGTATTACACTTTATCCTACAACATGAACAAATCATTTTTACTTACCTCGTGACTATAAGCACAGCAAATGTCTCGTATGTAGACGCGCTTATTATTAGAACCTCAAAAGAACGCCATTCACTATTTCTCTGCAACCGTACACACCGCTAATATTTTGTTAACTTTTTGGGCACAGCTTATCGTATTTAATTTGTGTTTTAGGTTTATTAAATCAGTTGTTAAATAATAAATGTGCATTGTTTGTTTGATAACTCTGAATTGTAAAGGGTAAATGGCTGCTGTATATAGGTACTCGCATACCTGCTGCGCTTGCGCTGTAAGGATGTTTTTACGAAAGTGTCGTAAAATTACTAGGAGCCACGGAATAGTACTAAAAGTAATGTGTAGATTTGCAGGGAAAACGAAAATTTTCGATACGATTTGAATCCACACAAATTATATCGTGAAAACACATTTCGGTAATGCGTTTTTACGATATTGCTAAGGAAAAATACGTGATTTGGGTAAATTATCGGCAATATTCGCGAATATTTAAGATTTACCTAATATTACATAAGAAAACATGTATGTTTACTACAAACCTTACGTATTTCTCCACCAATTTTTAACAGTGTATGTTGGATATCATTGATATGCCTTTGAATAGTTTTAAATGTGAGTTGAGGCGTAGGCTCTATCCGTAATTGATGTTCTTAGAGAATGCTGTCTCTCAATATTTATTGTTTATTTGGAATGAGTGGAAGAGTGGCTTTTGCCAAATCTCATTCCTTTTGTGTAATTAGACTAAGTGACTTATTTGTAACTTTAAGCTAGTTGTTAGTTTATATATGATCTTCGTCATTTGGTTTTTTTTTTCACAATAAAACATTTATTATTATGATTATTAAATAACGGACTTAATACTACATAATTAGAAACACAACGACAAATGGATAACGTCAGAAAAAACAAAATTATTATAGAGTATACGCCGGTATCAATTAACATCTTCCCCAGTGGCTAAGAAAAGCAAATACCCTGTCAAATGATATTCTAACAGTGTTTTTTGTTTTATTTTATTTTTTTCTACTAAAACGCTCGAAATTGAATATCGACATTTCCAACTAGCTGTCATCAGTCTTGTTTTATTTGACACCAATTTTCAGAATTTCTTATTTACAATAAATGGTGAAAAAAATATTTCATACAAACTGCACCCTCAATTTTACATGCCTTTTTGTTACAGACACGAAACAAAAAAAAAATCTTGTGCATAGAGCGCCTCCTTAATGCTATTATTCACCTTAAAACATAATGAACACGGCATGTTGTATCATAATTATTATTGTCTTCCCTTTTTTATATGCAGGCGCAGCTTTAAAGTATACCACACTATAGCGGAATACATAAAAGGGGGTGAACAGCAAAAATAGCTGAATCAGTCATTTATCAAGGGCTGCATATAAAGTGCATTGGTAGAGGTGTTATTAACACCTACAGGTATGGACTAGGTGGGTTTGTTTGCACGTCTCTCAAGGAAAAGCCTAGGTGGACATTTTGGGTTGTAATAATAAAAATAGTCTTGTAAGCAATTATATGAATTCATTGGAATCTACGAACTAGCATAATAATTAAATAAGAGTTGTACACGCTATTTTGTTTACTATTATAAAAAGGATTCGTAATTAAAAATATCAAGGGAAAAGATCTATAGGTAGACATCAGAACTCCTGGTTGAAAGTCCTCAGGGTGGCGTTCAAATCTTTCGAGCTGCTGTGTCCAGAACAATGTTAGCTATATGGATTGCCAAACTTCGAAAGGAGAGGGCGTAATAAGAAGAAGAAGAATTATAAATATGCCTAATTTTGTTATTCAAGCAATAGCATAATATTACAAGTACAGGCTCGTCCAAATTGGTTGTCCCTTATCTGGAAATGGTAAACCTGAAGAGATATTTGACGCCCCTCCCCATCTTTGAGCTTTTTTTATATAATAATAATGATATAACCAGATTTTGACTAACTTGATCGGTATTGATGCTATAGGGTGATTTTCAATTCTTTTCAAATATGAAATTGGCCTCTACCTTTTTGTAAAGGTTATTCTCCTCCTACTGCAGGCAACTTTTTTAGTGCAATCCATTGCCGTGCTAGATATAGAGCAAATTTGTGTTTTTTTTAATCGGGCACCTGTATATTTGGCTTTACAAAAGAAGCTAGATTTTTTTCTAAAGAAATCCAAGATAAGAATGGGATAGCATTGAAATCTTGGAAACGGTAGGAGTTACAATGTCGGTTAAATTAGAAAGAAGTTGTACAATTTAAACCCCTTTTAAATGCTGTTTTCAAAAGTAAACTAACTTTCGCCGTTTTCGAGATTTTTTGAAAAAACTATTTTTGCGATTTTAGTTTTTATCTATTTCTGACATTATTTTTACAGATATAAAAAATCAAAACCACTTAATCATTGTCACTTTTGGAGGAGAATAAGATAGCGATTACAAATGTTCACTACGACGTTTTGTTTTCGAAAAACCATCGTCAATTTCGTTTTGAAAATACGGCCCTGGATTTTTTATTGTCATATTTAGAGCCATTTTCAATTCAAAAATAAATGGTGTATCACACGTAATGGTTTAAACAAGTTTTCAGTGTTTTTAGCTGTTATTTAAAATTATTGAAAAAAAATATAGCCAATGCTATCCCATTCTTATCTTGGACACACTGTATATACGTACCATTTTTTTTACAAAAATGGCAAAATTACAACAATAGAGATTTTTTTTTAAATACGTTATTAAATAAGTTTAATTTCACCATTTAAAATATTGTTAATACTTTAAACAAAAAACTTTAATTCTGCAAACAAAAAATTACAGAATAAACAAAATCAAGATAAACATTAACACTAAAAACACAAAAACATTATCATTGATCACCGTTATTTGCTATGCAAATGCTGCATCTTTTTCGTATAGCTTTTACACACAATTTCTGTGTCCGTGATTCCGAGATCTCCTGCCCTGTCCTCACGCGAATCTGCCTGTCCTGTAGATAGGAGTCTGCTAGCTTGATCATCGCTCGTGGGTATGCTAATATGTGCATCTTATAGATGAGTCCTTCCTGCCAGACCCTGTCGAAGGCTCTGGCCACATCCAGAAATACGATTCCCGTGACTTGGCCCCTGTTTAGTCCTTGTCCTGCATGCTCAACGAGTCTTAACAGTTGCAACTCCGTGTTGTGATTGGCTCTGAACCCAAACTGCTCCTCGGGGATTACATCCAGTTCGTCCGAGAACTCGCGAAGTCGCCAGAGGATAATTCGTTCTGCTATCTTGGACAGTAAACTGATGGGCCTGTAGTTCTGAGGGAACTTCAGGTCCTTGTCCTGCGTAGGGTAGGTAGCATCACTACTATAGCCTCTTTCCACATCGCAGGAAAGTGGCCCAGTTACGAGATGTGGTGATGGTCGCAATTCCTGCAATGCCCTTCCTCGGCAACAGTTTTAGCGTCTTGTTGCTAATTCCGTCGGGGCCTGGTGCCTTCTTTATCTTCAGGTGATGGATTATGCTCCGTATTTCTTCTGTGATTGCTGGTCTTAGTCGCTCTCCTCCCATGTCCTGACCTGTCTAACAAACCTGTAGACCTCGTCCTCTAGCTCCTCGTCGTTGTCAGGATGTATATTCTCTCTACACGCCCTTTCAAGGCAGTCAGCAAATGCCTCAGCCTTTTCTTGGTCCGTGTAGACGATCCTGCCTCTTTCCCCATGAGAATTCGTGGCCCGCTGGGCTTTCATCATTTTCCATGCGCTACCGTCCTTAGTGTTTAGTTCTTCTAGCTTCTTTTGCCATTGGTTCCCACGATGTTCCCGTAATCTCAGCTTCACTTCCGCGTTGAGTCTGTTGAGATTTGCTCTGTCTTCGTCTTCAGGGGCTAAGGTCATCCTGTATCTTCTCCGAGCTCGATTCTTTTCCTGAATCTTCGCTCTGATTGCGGCAGGGATGTCTTTCGCGAATTGCAGAAAGTCTCTTTTCCTCCTTTTGGAGGTCTCGTAGGGCTTCTTGAAGGCTATTTTCAAGTTGCGAAACCGCGCTGAATAACCCGAATAAGATAAAACTTAGTATTTATACTAACGATGACTACAAATATTTGCACCACTAACTGCCACCCCCACCACTGCGCGAGGGGTTAATAACGCGTCTTGTATTTAGAACATAAACTATATTAAATTTAATATTTAGCATTTGAGCATGTCGGATAGAAGGCGGGTTCCTTGGAGTTGTAAGCAAAATTGTTAGCAGAGCGTGGTTGAACAACCTTATGAAGTAAAATAATATATTAACTTTTAACAACTCTTATACGTTTTATTTATATTCTGACAACTATCACTATTTTTTACTATATACAATATGATGCAATATAACAACTTCCAACACCCCCACTTGTTATGTTGCTGCAAGACCCATCTTTCTACAGATTTCTTTTAGTTTTTCGTTAGATATCCCTTTTGTGAGTGCATCTGCTACCATATCTTTTGTAGAAATACTCTGAACTTGAATTTCACCACGGTTTTGCATCTCCCGTACAAAATGGTGTTTTATATCGATGTGCTTGCTTCTTGGTCTGTATCCTGCATTTTTACTTAAATCAATCGCTCCTTTATTATCGCAGTATATTTTTATGAAATTCAAACTATCTGGTATGATTTCATTAATAAGATTCTTTAAAAATATAGCTTCCTGTGTAGCGAAACTTAAAGCCATATATTCGGCTTCTGTCGTTGATAGTGCGACTGTAGTTTGTTTCTTTGACGCCCAACTGACGGCACCTCCACCAAGCAGGAAAACATATGCCGCTGTAGACTTCCTATCATCTTGATCACCGGCCCAATCAGAGTCACAATAACCACAAATATCTTCTAAACATTGATTAAATTGTAACTTGAAATTTACGGTGTTTTTTAAATAACGGAAGATTCGTTTGACTGCTGCCCAATGAACTTTGCCAGGATTTTGATTGAATCGTGAAAGCACCCCCACTGAATAAGCTATGTCTGGGCGAGTACATTGTGCTGCGTACATAATGCATCCGATTGCCTCTTGATAGGGAAACTTTGACATTTCTTTCTTTTCAGCATTTGTCTTAGGTTGTCCATCTTTGGTAAATGCTTGGTTTATATCCAAAGGAGTGGATATTCCATTACAATTTGACATGTTGAAACGGGTAAGAATATCCGTAATATATTTTTCTTGGTCAAGAGTAATGGTCTTTTTTCTTCTATCTCGAGTGATTCTCATACCAAGGCAATAATGTGCTTCTCCAAAATCTTTCATCTTAAAACGTTTCATTAACATCATTTTAAGATTATTTTTTTCATATATATCATTTGAAAATATTAAAATGTCATCTACGTATATTGCTAAAACTATATCTTTACCATTTTTTCTTCTAGAATAAACACATGGGTCGTACATTGATTGCTTAAAACCTAGTTCTTTTATGGCTGAGTCCAGTTCTTTGTTCCACATCCGACTTGACTGCTTTAGGCCATAAAGAGTTTTTAATAATCTACAAATTCTTCCATCAGGTAGTTCCATATATATTTCTTCATCAAGCTTTGGGTGTAGAAAAGCGGTGACAACGTCCATCTGATCGATTTCCCAATCGTATTTGGCGGCTAGTGCGAGAAGAAGTCTGATGGAACTGTACCTAATTACCGGAGAATATGTTTCTTCGTAATCAATGCCTGAAACTTGTGAATAACCTTTTGCTACCAATCGTGCTTTATAGCGATCTATTTCACCAGTTTTTGTAAATTTGGTTTTAAAAGTCCATTTACTTTTTACAGGTTTCTTGCCGGAAGGAAGTTCACAGATTTCCCAAGTGTTATTCCTTTTATGTGCTTCCATTTCCTCGTTCATTGCTTTATGCCATTCACTTGCATTTGTCCCCAATAAAGCTTCATCCATCGTATTTGGATCGAGCGAGAATGATTCGAACGCAGCTTGACATATAAAATCTGAGTTAAAAATATTTTTGTTTGGCACATGAACACGATTTGATTTTCTGATCTGGTTTTCTTGATTTTCATCTCTTTCGTTTTCTTTTAAAATATCCTCAACTTCGCCTAATTCGTTCGATGTTTCTTCAAAAACTTCTTCCACAGGTTCAATAATTATTTTTTTTGTTTCAAATTCTGTAGGCAATTCCTCCCCCACTTCAATATGAATAATTTTATCAATATATTCTTGCATTGAGGAACAGGAATCAAAATTAGTTTTGAAAAGACTTGAATATAAACTAACTAAACGTACTATACCACTATTTTCGTAAGCTTTTTTCAGATTATCCCATGCTTCTTTGGCTGTTTTGGCTTTTTTTGTTTCTGCAGCTGCACACGGCTTTAACGATAAGTTAATTTTTGCTAAAGTTCGTTGATCTACATCTTCATCAATGTTTTGTCCGACTTTAGGTTCAATACAGTGCCATAAACCTGCGTCTATTAAGTAGTTCTTCATCCAAAACTTCCAATCATTGTAATTTGTACCATCCAGGTGTTTATTTTCAGATAAACCTCCTACAGCGGTTGAGATAATTGTTGTGGATTTTCGTTTATCGAGTTCCTTTCTTAAAATATCAATCTGAGCCTCCAATTCTTCGTTAGTAGACATTATTTAATATTTTTTTTTTTAACTTTTTTGATATATGTCAAATACTGTCAGATTTTTTCTTAAATTCAGAATTTCGGAAAAATTTACAGTTTTTGTGGATTAATTAACTTCCAATTCTTCTACTCACACTTCTAATACAGTTGCGGACCCATAACCTGTTAGCAGAGCGTGGTTGAACAACCTTATGAAGTAAAATAATATATTAACTTTTAACAACTCTTATACGTTTTATTTATATTCTGACAACTATCACTATTTTTTACTATATACAATATGATGCAATATAACAACTTCCAACAAAAATTTATTATTTTTTTCATTTAACCATTTTCCTCTGTTAATGTAGAAGCCTTTAAATGCTGTTTTGCTATTGGAACATTTCAAATTAATGTAATTCCAAAATATATTATGTTTAACAAATACCTACGGTATTCTGCCTGACAATTTTTCACTATAAAAGTTAAATTCAGTATTTCCTGGAACTCCAATGTGAGTTTTGGACTACTTTTCAATTTAAATTTTTTTATATTAAATGTACATTCGTGAAAAATGATATTGTATAAAGGCACGAGGCAGGTGCGTCACGAAAAGATAATAATGTTTGAAGAAATCGCATAGAAACAGGGCTTTAGCTAAAGGAAGTAGGCATCCCCGCAAAATTGCAAAAATAATAAACACGCGTTTATACGAGATGTGAAAATTTGCCGGCTTGACAAAGGAATACATTTTTTTTTAAATTTTTCATAACGTAAAATATTGCATGCTTTTTATCATTATTTTACAGTTTATTTTGTAACTCGTAATTTACTATAAATTTAAGTATATTTTCAATATTTATTTCTTGGCTAAATGCTTCGTCCATGTTCTCTAGTATGTCCAGTTTTCTTCGTGTTTGTTGGGTTTCTTGGCATTCAGTCAGTAAATTGTGTTGAATTGCAGGTGTTACATTTGGGTCTAACGGATTTGGTGAGCTGAGCTTTGTATGATGACATATAATAATAATAATAATAGCCTTTATTGCTCAACAGATTTCTCCCTTAACAGAGCAAAATTATAATACAATAGGTAATTCCACAAAAAAAAAACAAAATATTATACATAACACAATAAGCAATCCATTAAAAGTAAAACATAATTGATCTGCACTAATTAAACAATTAACAAGAACAAAAAGAGAAACTACGACGCTCAAACAGTCAGAGCAGCCCCCTAAGTGCTTCCCCTGAACAATTAAAAATGTCACAGTCAGCTCAAATCAAATTAAAATTATTACACATGACATATACGGGCGATTTTGTATAGAGGTTAGTGCAAGGGCGCTGAGAGTAGAAAGTTAAAGGATTGCGGGCGCCAAGTCTGGTCTCACAGCTTCACCAGTCCTAGCAGCCACATGAGGCACAAATGATAGACTAGAGTCGAAAAGCACGCCCAGGTCAGCAGCAGTCAGACACCTAGCTTGTGCGGTCCCACCAACCGTGTAGCGAAAACTTATAATATTCTTCCTTGTAGTGAATATCATACATTTGCATTTATTCTCGTTGAGCGATAGATTATTAACGTTACACCAATGTTCCACAGCTCTCAGATCGTCCTGCAACCGAAGACAGTCTACATGAGAAGTAATAGGGGCGAACAACTTAAGATCGTCGGCAAAAAAAAGCCGTTTTACACACAGACAATCATCTAGATCATTTATAAAAATAGAAAAAAGCAGTTGACCCAAATTGGATCCCTGCGGAAGGCCTGAGGAAGCCCAATACCTCTCTGACGTATAGCCGTTATAATATATATATTGAAGTCTGTTCTGAAGATATGAAGTAATTAACGACTTCAAACCATCATCAAATCCGAATCGATCGAGCTTTTGAACAAGTATTCGGTGATCCAAACGATCAAATGCTTTAGCAAAGTCTGTATACAATACATCAAATTGCCCACCACCATCAACAACCTCGTTCACTTGCTGAGTAAAAATTGCAAGGTTAGTGGCAGTGGACCTCCCGGTGAAAAACCCATGCTGATTAAGGGAAACTTGCCCATGTACGGAATTACATATTCTGTTATACAGCACAGCTTCAAATAATTTAGAGAAATTGGATAATATAGAAATCGGCCGATAGTTATTGATGAGCGATCTGTGGCCTGCTTTATAAACAGGCACAACTCTTGCCTCTCGCCACCGATCTGGAAACTTGCCTTCGTTGAGAGCCCTATTAAATATTGTTGCTAGTGGACTCGCCAAGATTCCCACGCAATCCTTTATTAAAAACGATGACAACCCATCAGGTCCGGCCGTAAACTTGTTTTTCAATTTTTCACAAGAATCAATTATTTCAGTTTCAGTAATATTCGACACAGAAATCGTGGAATAAGAGAAATTATTCACAATACTGACATCAGATTCACTGGGCTTCTGAAATACGCTATTAACATATTATTATTGTTATAGCGACTTGTTGGTGCCTTGGTCTGGGTGTAAAGCTCGAAGGTTTCGTTGACTTTTTTGATTCGGATAGCTTTGATTGCGATTGGTTCGACATGTTTTGCCATTTTTCGTAGGTTTTTTCTTTGATGAAGACTTTGACAATGCTATTGCATTCTTACCTTGAACACAGTGCATAATATGGCCATCCTGGGACCGTCACTTTGCCAATGATACCCTTCGAAATTAATTCGGATCCATTTTGAAGAAGTAGTTTTTATTTCAATTTACCTATAACATAGCTCTAAAATTTTACTAGTTCCAAGTGAACATTAAATGTTACAGTTCTATGTCGAACATAACGTAAAATAAATATTGCAGTTTAATGTATCGCAATATACAGGGTGGTCCAACGAAAAGTTTGCACCTAGCTTTTCTCTTTTTTTTGTAGTCGAATGCGAAAATGCTCGGACACGTCGATTTTGCTTTTGAGGGGGACACATTTTAAACATATTTTTCGATCTGCGCCTTTAACCCCCTAGCGGGGGTGAGTAACAACCCTAAAATTTTAAATGGAAAGAGGGGTCTAATGACATATCATTTGAAAGGACACAAAATTGTCTTTCTAATGATACCCTATTTGTCGAATTTTACTAAAACAGTTAATACGAAAACGACTTTAAAGACATTAAGCCGATAATTTTGGTATTAATGAGAAATACAAATAAGTTTTAATTATTGCGAGTGAAAACACCTGCAATCGTTAGTACATTCCAATGTTTGTTAGTTTTAACATTGCTTTGTAAAAAAAGTAAACAAGCTGTTAAATTGATTTATTAAAACGTTACATTAACAAATGTTGAAAATGAGACCCATTTGATTCCATACAATAATACAGATTTTGTTCAAATCTATTTCTAACATTTTGTAGCATATCAGGTGTTATGTTTCTGCACTCTTCTGTAATGCGTTGGCGAAGATCTTCTATGGACTCGGGCTTCGTGGCAAAACATTTATTTTTTAAGTGCCCCCAAAGAAAAAAGTCTAAAGGCGATAAATCCGGTGACCTGGCAGGCCATTCAATTGGGCCCCTCCTTCCAATCCACCGTCCAGGGAACCGGTCATCTAAGAACTGTCTTACAGGAGCCACATAGTGCGGAGGTGCTCCATCTTGCTGGAAATAAAGCCGATCAGCAGTATGATTTTGGTCATCTTCTATTATTTGTGTTATTAAAGGATCAATTGTGTCTTCAAGCATGTTTAGGTACACTTCACCAGTTAAATTTCCAGGAATAAAAAGTGGTCCTATAATATGATTTCCTAATATGCCACACCAGACGTTTATTTTTTGAGGATACTGGGTATGAACCTCACGGAATAAATGTGGGTTACTGTCATCCCAGTAACGGCAATTGTGCCTATTTACAGCTCCATTCAAATAAAATGTGCATTCGTCGGAAAAACAAATGTTAAATAATAATTGCGGATCTTCAATTAAACGCTGGCTCATTGCTTCACAAAATTGCAGCCTTCTATCAGGATCATCCTCATTTAGTTCCTGTACTAATTTGATTTTGTACGGATGAAATTTGTACGCTTTTAAAATTCGTATTATGGACGAACGGGAGACACCTGAGGCTTCAGCTAGTTGACGGGTACTTTGACTATGATCCATTTCAACATGCCCTAAAACAGCGACTTCCACAGCTTCATTTCTGATCGGTTTCTGCGGCTGGTGTTTTACATTACAGACAGATCCGGTATCTACAAACTTTTTAACTAACTTGCCAACGTACACATCATTCACATTTTTATCGGGATGTCTCTCATTAAATAAGCGAGCCGTAAGTCTAGCACTACTATTATTTTGAAAATAAAGTTTAACAATTTCAACTCGTTCTAGAATGGAATAAATCATTTTGTACGGTAAAAGTAAAATAACTTGAGAAGCAACCAAACTGAATCAATGAAAAGACTAAAATAAACGGTGTAAATTCTTTTCCTACACGTATCTGCAGTTTTTATTTCAACAAAAAACGCAAACGATTAGTGAGGAATTTAGTTCTGATAAATAAGATCGTGTTTTTGAAATCCCGTTTTTCTTCAAAGTAAATAATTTAGAAATGATTGTAGTTGTTTTCAGTCGTAATAATTAAAACTTATTTGTATTTCTCATTAATACCAAAATTATCGGCTTAATGTCTTTAAAGTCGTTTTCGTATTAACTGTTTTAGTAAAATTCGACAAATAGGGTATCATTAGAAAGACAATTTTGTGTCCTTTCAAATGATATGTCATTAGACCCCTCTTTCCATTTAAAATTTTAGGGTTGTTACTCACCCCCGCTAGGGGGTTAAAGGCGCAGATCGAAAAATATGTTTAAAATGTGTCCCCCTCAAAAGCAAAATCGACGTGTCCGAGCATTTTCGCATTCGACTACAAAAAAAAGAGAAAAGCTAGGTGCAAACTTTTCGTTGGACCACCCTGTATACAGTAATTTACAGATAGTCCTCGCCCATTGACATAAATTTACTACATTTTTAATTAATATTTATACATCCATTAAACACAAAATGTGAATTAAATAACTCGCAACATATCTACATATACGATATTTGTGTAATTTAACGCTTTTAAAGCGTTGATTATAACTCATAAAAAGTGATGTTACTACATACATTGCACACATACCAGGGCTGTTGAGCATGCATATAATGTGCGGCTCCAGTTCGGATATTTTCACAAAAACTAATTGAATTTTTGATTTGATTTTTCTTCTTTGGATTTAGGAGTATTAAAACCTAAATCTAATCAATATTTTTTTGCCTTATCCTAAAAAAATTTCTGCAGCCAATGCTGATGAATGTTTTGTAACTATCCGGATTATACAGGGTGTTTCAGAAAGACATGGCCAAATTGCGAGATACAGGGAGTTAAAAAACTATTTTTGTTACTATTCTTCCCCACTGACTATGAATTATTAGAAACAACGATCTCAATTTTTTCATATGAATGTTTTTGGGGTCGCAGAATCGATTAAAAATACTCGCGCTCCTTTAAAACACAATGCGCTAGTCACACAATGTCTAAGCTAAATTTTCATTCATAACTTTTTTGATGTTTACTTTAGAAACTTGGTAATTACAAAGAATGATAGCTCGTTTATTACCCAACAAAAAAAGGTACTCTTCGGAAAAATCGTTTGGATGTACCGCTTACAAGAAATTTTGAAGTTAATAAGACATAAAAATACAGCAAAAAAATAAAAAATTCATTGGCTCAGTATTATATTAATACTGATAAATTTGAGACAGTCCAGTCCCGACGTTTAATCAGCTCAGGCAAATTTAAAATCTTGCGCCGACACTGACGTCATAGACACATTTGAAAGCTGCCCCATGTGCACAACTATTACGTGCCTTCGATGGTAATGAAGTCTCTTTGAGCTGTCTCTGCGTGACCACCACGAACAAGAATATTCCCAAATATTGGTATTTATGCTGAGTTGCACCCAGCATTCAGAGATCATTTGTAGCAAGCTACCGTGTTTAAAGGTACACCAAAAGATATCGAAAATGATTTTTGAATGAATGCTATCCGTTTGTTAATACATCTAAAAAAGAAATTGCAACTTCAAATCTGTTATGACTGATGAAACAATTGACAATTCCAATATTTTCCAAATAGTGACAGCTTTCTGTTATAGTTTAGCAAACTGATTTCCGTAATAAGCTCGTTTTATCTCTAAATTCCCCAGCGTATGCACTACTGCCCTTGAGCCACACATGCCGCTTTCCGTTATCCATTCCTTCGACTTTGTATATTAAATCTTCCTTGCTGCTTGCCTTCGGGCTTATGCCCAAATCGTCTTCGAATCCCGTCTTCCATTTGCATTTTGAGAATTAAGTCGTAAAATTAACTCCTTAGAAAACTTACCAGAACGAAACCATGAGGGATACCGCATATAATTTGGATGTCTTTGTCGTTTCGGTTTTATATTTTTCATTAGCTAAAATAACTTCATTTATGTTTATTATATACGCTGAGAACTGCGTTTTCTTCAGCCTTTCAATTATGTTCTTCGTAGGTGCTGAATTAACACAACAACAACGAGCATTTACAACGTTTAAAGCGATGAACGCGCTCCTCTTTTTAGAACCCATACCACTGCAACCACACATTTTAGAGTACCTAAGTTGATCTGCTCTTACTAAACTCATACATGCTTTGGGAAAGAGCATCTAGTTGTTCCACTACACATCATAGACCACAGATATCAAGAATTGTCGGGCTACTCTGTTAAAGGCTATTTCTACATTTACATAGATACGACCTTCAAAATAGAGTCAATGAGCCTTACGAGTCAGGGTTTTGGGCTGATTTCCGAAGTTTTTTAATTGGAATTAACTCTGCTAATTTTAATTGATTCGGGAAGGGCTGATGTTTAAGCTGATTGTTTAGAATTTAATAATAATAATAATAGAAGATAAGAATAGTGTTCTCGAATATAATTATTGTGCAGAAATTATATTGGGTCTTAGAACGTCCATACAAACAACAATCAGCTTTTGGTGCGACGTTTCGCCTTTTTATTAAGGCCCCTTCAAGCATATAAAGCTTCAAGTTATTACTGACTAAAAATACCAAAGATAAACACGAAAAACAATGCACATTTAGCCATTAACCACGTGAATCATGTGAATGGCTAAATGTTCATTGTTCTTCGTGTTTATCTTTGTTATTTTTAATCAGTAATAACTTGAAGCTTTATTTGCTTGAAGAAGCCTTAATTAAAAGGCGTTACGTCGCACTAAAAGCTGATTGTTGTTTGCGCATAACCCAATATAATTTCTACACAATAATAATAATAATGTAATGTAATAATTTTATAAAAATATTCTTATTTACCATCGAATATTTGGCCCAGAAGAGACCCACGGAAAATTCAGCGAGATGGCCGAAATATCCAAGCAGTACATATTCGTTAATCTTTTTCATATTTCTACATCGTAGGCATATTTTGTTTCCTTCGGTAGCAGGAATGCATTTTTGATTGTGACTTTTTGTGATTGACAGCATTCAATGCGATGAGCAATTCTCATTCAGCTTCTGTCATGCTCATTCCTTTTACACATTTGATTGGAAGTTAACTGAGAAATTAACTTCAAATTGTTTTATACCCAATGATAATTTGGACAGAGGCCAGAGGCCTTCGTGCTTGTAAGATCGTCGCTCTCATGGGATGGACATCTTATTATCCATCGTCTAAACTATTAGACATGCATCCAAAAAAGTAATTCTTGTTCCGGTGGGTTTCTCTTTAAAAGTCATAATTTTCGTTTGTTTAGATTTATTGGGGTCGTCTTGAATATTCGCTTGAATGGTGAGTTAATTCAAAATTTAGAGTGAATAACAAACATCTAAAGCAGATAAGTTAGGTGATATAATTATGCGGATCTATATCGGAATGAAGTGATCCACCCTTGTATGTACAATTATACGTTTATAAATTTAATTAATTTGGTTAAACACTCGCGCATTGAGATCTACACATATGTAGATATATAAATCGCGATAAAATGAGAGAAGGCCAATAAACTAGGAATCTAATTAAAAGTTAACAGAGTATCTACCACCCGCAATGCTGAAAGGGAACTACGGAATACATTTTTGAATTTCTTTCTCTCTACTGAATTGTATCCCAACCTATGTTAAGTGTATTGGTTTTGTATTGGATTTAGCATCACGGTTGTTATATTTTGGTTTATATCCTTTTTCTTTTTATTCGCTTGTGCAATTTAATAGTTGGGCTTCTGGCGTGCAGTTTTAAATTTGGTTTTACTACAATGAAAAAACCTATATATCCATACAAATGAACATGGAGTCAAGTTAAATAAATATCGCTTTAATGTGTTAGGGTGCATTTACTTAGTAATAGGTTAAACCAGGCAAACCAGAAACGATAGTCGCGAAGATAAACATACTAATATACTGATTTGAATTAAACACCTCTACTACTGTAAACTAACTAATTTTAAAAATTAAAACTGAACAACTTATAAGTATTTAATAATTTTTAATATTAAACAATCGTAACAAATAAATATCAAACGTATCGTACAAGAGCTAGATGTATTCTCCTATGATTTTATCGGTTACTTCTTTATGAAATCAGTTTTGGTTCACAGAATATTACCCTTCATTGACTTATATCATATACTATATTTAGACAAGAAATCCCTTGAGGGATTTCCCAGTTGTTTTGTGGTAGTTTTATCTATGACAAAAGTCATTGCGGGTTATATAAAAAAATTAAAATATGGGTTGAAAACCTAATCAAATAAATAGAATTACATTTGAGACACCCTGTATATAAATAAATTTTATGAGACCATTCAAACAAACTAAGAAAACTCAAAAGTTTGAGTATTAATTACGTTTTGCCGTGCCCAAAAATCTTCAAAATAAATTAAAACGTTTATGGCATTGTTGTCAGATTTCGTTTAAGCTGGTATAAAAATGAACTATATTTAGGGCCGTTAATATTTTTGTAAAAATAAAATGAAATAAAGCTTGCCTAATTTCGGTTTTCGGGTTAATTACGCATTTTGACTTGGGTTGGGTGCTGTTTGTTTATAATATCATTTGCAGGTTAGAGTTAACTATTTTCCGTTTGGATCAGCTCTTCGGAAATTGACATTAAAATTGCACTGTCTAGAAGCCGAAGTCATTGAGGGTTATATAAGAAAAAATGAAAATATGGGTTGAAAACCTAGTCAAATAAATAGAATTACATTTGAGACACCCTGTATATAAATAAATTTTATGATACCGTTCAAACAAACTAAGAAAACTCAAAAGTTTTACTATTAATTACGTTTTGCCGTGCCCAAAAATCTTCAAAATAAATTAAAACATTTTTGAGTTCCCTTGAATCTAAATTGTATAAATACAAAACTTAAAAACCCCTCTGTATATAGTGAAACACTAAAAAATATCAAATAAATCAATTTTTTACTTCCTACATCGATAAATTTATTAAGGGCATTAATAAATGAGTGGGAAATGTTTTGAGTTACCCACTAGATAACCTCTAGGAGCTATATAGTTTCACCCCAATGTATTCTACCGCTGATAAGGTTTTTGTCTAAAAGTCTTAAATAATAAATTGAAACATTTTTGAGTTACCCCGTAGATAACCTCTAGGAGCTTCTAGTTCAACTTTTAAAGAAATCTTGAATTGAAATCCAAAGAAATCAAAAAATTATTCAAAATATTACTTTTTTGTCCTTAAAAAAATAAAGAAATACATTTTTGACTCACCCCGTATATAAATTTAATGTGTATGCTGAAAATTTCTAAATATTTAAAAGTTGTTCGGAAAATTTGTTAAATGTGGGTTAATTAATGTTGTTTTGTATCACCCTGTACATGCTGCTTATTAATTAATGTAATTATATCTTTATTTCTGATTCATTATTACTGCCAAGTCATTTTATTTTTACACTAGTTGTGATGGTGATTCATCCTAGACCTCCTCTAATCATTGTAGAGAGAATCTGAAATATGCCGAACCTAATTTTGATTGTTTTTGTATATATTGTAAATAATTAAATGTTGGTTACCCATTAAATGCGTCTTAGGCTAAACTGTCGGTTAATTTCAGTTGGATTGGTGTATCTGGAGTTGTAGAGATCGTGTTAGCCTCATTTTTTAGCACTTAATCGTTGATGACTTATTAGCCTGTCGTACGCGCTGATTCATTTAGATATTTATGTTATTGTATTTCTACGAATAGTATGCTATTAGATTAGATTAACTAATTACTACCTTTGTCAATTTTCGTGTTTTCAGAGACTTTTTGGTACTATCTATTGGTTTCGATTTCTTGGCCAATTTATAAGTTACATGGTACGGTTTTCTGTTTGATCGTTCTTGTAATGTATCTTAGTAGTATTGTCTTGCGAATTGTTACCCTTTTGACCTGCAAATTAATTTCATTTTCATTAAACTGGATATTACTACAATATTTCCAGCTGATTGTTCGTTATTTTATTTAAATAAATAATAAATTATAGGAAATTTATTTAGCCAAATCAAATTTATGATATATGTCACTTGTCATAATTTCCAGCGATGAGGATTTTGGCATTGTTGTCAGATTTAGTCTAAGCTGGTATAAAAATTAACTATATTTAAGAAGGTTAATATTTTTGTAAAAATAAAATGAAATAAAGCTTGCCTAATTTAGGTTTTCGGGTTAATTGCGCATTTGAACTTGAGTTGGGTGCTGTTTGTTTATAATATCATTTGCAGGTTAGAGTTAACTATTTTGCATTTGGATCAGCTCTTCGCAAATTGACATTAAAATTGCACTGTCTAGAAGCCGAATGCAACATTGTGTTCGGATCAGGTGAGACTAAGGCTATAGCAGATTTTATCGTGTTAGTATGTTAAACGTTTGGTTGAGTAATCTTCCCATAAGTCGGTGAGCCGGATTGAATATGCTCGTGGTAGTTGAAGTAGCAATGTGGAGTATTCTAGAATTCTCTCGAACATTCTTTACGTTCTTTATTAGACTGAACCGTTATCGACCAACAATAACTGGTTGTAGTATTATGAAAGAGCTATATAGCTTTGATTCACATTAAAAGCCACATACCATCAACGTAAGTTAATTATTCAAGTTTCAATGTCACGTGTTTCTCTAAGTACACGTTGAGAGTGTGGTTTTCATTGAACGTTGAATTAATTCAGGGCTTTTACGATTTTATGATTTTACGATCCTACGATTTTATGTTTGTATGCTTTTACCTTAGTATGGTTTTACGTTAGTACGATTTCACGATTACGTATAGGCTTTATGTATTAATAATTGTAAATTTCAACATTTATTATTCACTGTACATATTTTGAAGAGTTATTAATAACGTTTGAACTTTAGCGTTATTTTAATTAGTAAAATTTAACTGATTGGTTTTCATTTTATGACGGTTTAACCGATTGGTGATTGAACAGTGATTGGGTGTAGATTGTCGAATAGTAAGATAAATTTTCAATTGTTTTATAATTATATAATTGGTTGGGTAAATTTTTTGCGAACTGATTGAGTTCTTATATAATTTTCAATACCCTTTAATCATTTTCATTTAAGTGATATTTTGTGTGAATATAGTTGTAATTGGGTAGAGTAAATTTATTGTTTTATTTATTGAGCGATAGTTGAAGAGTGAACACAATAACGTTGGTTTCTGGTTTTGACCGCCCATAAACCAGTGGCGCAACCCTTACCTTACTCCTGGCCGAGCTGCCGGTGGTTAGAATTGCTTCAATAGGACTACCTTTCAACTCTGCCGCTTATTCTCTTAGTTTGTAACAAATATAAAGTTCAACACATATAATAACAATTTTAAATCCTAACAATAGGATAGAGCTGGTCCTTTTTCGAATCTGATGTATGCTCTCAAAAACTCCGAGGACGGCGTGTACCGGATTGAAAACTTGACACTAACTTATGAGATGTAAGATTTATTTTTGACAGTTTACGTGAAAAATTTAGAGGTGGGATAGGACTTTCTTTAAATCTTCGCTTTATGATAGACTATTTCTTCTATAATTTAAGTTTATATTTCAGATTTACAGAGGCGCAAACGCGCCAAGCGAGGACACGGACAGTGGTTGGATCATGGGCCAAACAACGTTAGCGTAGAATCATACTCAAGGGAAATGTTAAGCAATCATCTGGGTGTTTCGATATTTCTCCTCCTTGGCAATAAAATATTCCAGGTTAATTTATGTTTAGAACTTTATTAAATTATCTCTAAGCAGATATAAAGTGATAGCGTCAATTAAAATGTTGCGTACGTAAATCCATAGTATGCCTCATGACAAAAACCTCGTTCTGTAATAATTTAATTAGTTGCTTAAGTCACGTATACATGAGACTTGCCCATAAAAAACAAAAATTGTGCTGTATGAGATTTAGTAGAAAAGTTCTGCTATATTAGCGGTAACATTGCACCACGAAATGGTCCATTAACTTGGAATTCCTCTGCTTTAGAAAATATATCAGTTTAACTGTTGCTACGGAATTGTACAGGATGTCCTAGTCAAATTTAAAACTAATAAAAATGCACAATGTAATCTGCAGATTGTATATGGGGTGTCCCATTCTCGATACTTCTACAGGGTACTGTAACCATTTTGAATTAGCATGTATTGTGTACATTCAGAAAGAATACTAATTTTATAGCTCAATCTAAATGAATCCTGATATGCTATTCAAATTGTTACTGGTTCGAATCAAGCTTAACGAGCGGTTTTAATTAAAGAAGAACAAACAAAGAATATCAACTTTATTAATCTGTATTAAAATAATGCAAAATTAATTAACCTTTTATGGTTCTGGATCACTGCTTCTCACTCACAATTTATTTAAAAGAAAAATATTAATTAAACGACCCTTCTGTTCAACAACATAACGAAAACTTTGGGCTTTGAGCTTTTCAAATCAACTAAATTTAATAATTCAAACAAAGAAATAAATATGTAGGTAGAAATAAAAAGAATAAAACAAGTAAACGAGAATAAAAATCAAAAGAAAATCTTAGTCATTACTTTACAACTTAAAATAGGTAAATTAATATAATTACGAATAATTATATTAATTCCCATACGAAACTTTTAATTACAATTGGAAACTGACATTGTAACAGAGATTAAATTCTACTATCCGAAATATAATTCCTTTACGTTAAGAACAAACATTAATCTTTATTAAAACTTATTTGGAAAACAAAAAGGCCTTCAATTAAAAAGAATAAACAAAAAACTTTTACGTCGATTAACTATTGCAAAATGAAAATGAAATGGACTTGATCTTTATACTCATATACTTAAAACAAAACTAGAAAATTATTCTCAAACTGTGAAAAATCTTCTAACTTTATAAAATTGGTACCTCTAGACCATACCAAAGCCAAAACGAATCTAACTTGGAAAGTCCGATTGTATTTCCAAATTGCTTCATAAAAATGAGAAGTAGGTACTATGGACTGAACATAGCCAATAAGAAGAAGGTACTTTAAAATACACCCCTATAAAATACAACTACAGGTTGAATAGATTCAGAAATAAAATACATTTTTATGTCGACTGTAATAATGAGTTATTACCAATTATATTTCAAACGAAATGAACCCAGCTACTCCTAGATTGTATGGTCTACCGAAGATTCATAAACCTAGCTGCCCCATAAGACCTGTGGTTTCTTATATTAATTCACCATGTTCGCTTCTTGCTGACTGGCTGAATGTTACTTTGAGGGAACTTACGGGATTTAATAATGTACACTCGATTAAGAATTCAGTTGAGTTGTGCTCTAAGATTAAAAATGTTGGCGGCCTTCTTCTTTTTTGCTGTTCTCACTTGATGTAACTAATTTATTCCCGAGTATTCCACCGGAGGAATGCATCTCTTTAGTTAGACATGAGCTTCTTAATAACAATGTACCAACTCATATTGCACTCGATTTGTGTTTGTTGCTTGGTTTGGTTTTGGAACAGAATTTCTTTCATTGAATGATAAGTTTTATAGACAAGAAACGGGTTTGGCTATGGGTTCGAACCTTTCCCCGTTTTTAGCTGAAATTTTTATGAAGAATCTGGATTGTTCTTTTCTTAGTGACCCTCAGTTTGCTGAGAGGATTCTATTTTATTACAGATATGTGGACGATTGTGACATTTTGTTTGATGGCACTCCAACTGTTATTTTTGATTTTTTGAATTTTGTTAATTCCCTACACCCTAATATCAATTTTACAATTGAATTCGAATCTAACAACAAACTTCCGTTTTTGGACATTTGAATTATTAGAGATGTTGTAGCGTATCGTTTTGAGTTTGAGGTATAAAGAAAACCGACCACAACTGACACTCTGATTCCTTTTAAATCTAACCACCCGTTTAGTGATAAGTTCGCTTCTTTCAACTCTTTGTTTCATAGGGCTTTTTCTTTACCACTTAGTGGTGATGGGTTTGAGAGAGAGATGAATGTGATTAAACAATTAGCACATAATAATGGTTACCCTCTTCCAACCATTATGAAACTATATTTTAGATTCTATACAAGATTTAGACTTTCTTTTACGGTTGTGAGTCCTCTTGTGGAAAACATAAGATATGTCAATCTTACTTATACCGGTAGCTATTGTCTTAAGATTGCTAAAATGATAAGAAGTAGTATTCCGGATATTGCCGTTAGTTTTAGAACTATTAACAACGTTAGCCTTTGTCTAGTGAATTCTAAAGATAGAACAAATTTTTTGAAATGTTCGGGAGTTTATGGACTTTCTTGTCAGGACTGTAATAGCATTTATATCGGCCAATCTGGCCGTAGGATCCTTACGAGAATCAAGGAACATTTGTATTATTACAACCGTTATAAGAATACCGATATTTTTAATACTCCATCTACTTTTGCAAACCATCTAATCGCGACAAATCACAACTTCGATGTTTTGAATAACTCAACGTTATTACATAGGTGTAACAAGGGTTCCCGTTTAAATTATTTGGAGATTTTGGAGATCATGAAGGCTAAGTCAAATAATAGTGTCACTTGCTTGAATGACCAAACATCTTTCATTGAGTCCCATATTATTAATTCACTCTTTAATTTGTAACGTGTTCAATTCTTGTGCCCCTCTTTAATGCTGTTTTTGCTTGCCTCATTTAAATTTACTATTTTTACGATTCTTTAAAATTTCAGTCCAGTCCAGTTTTTGGACATACTATACTTATAGAAAAAGGTTAAACGTTTTTCGTTTTTTCCTTTTGATATATTTGAATCTGGCCTTGGATGCATTAAAATTCTTATTTTATTTATTTACTCAACACAGGTGTTTGTTTTCGTGTAATGTCATATTCATATTCATGTTTGATGTTTTTTCTACACGGATGTTTTTGTAAGAATGGTAAGTTTTTTACCTTATGAACTTATGTATAGTTTTGTAGCCCGTTGTACGTTTTATTTATTTATTTATTTTTTTCTCTTATGCGTTCGTTTTTATCTTTATTGTAGGACTGATGATGGCTTGTTGAGCCGAAACTAGTTTCCTTTTTTATAACTGAATTAAAGATTTTGTGGAGTTGACTTTGAAAGTTTTTGTTTGTTTTCTTTTATTTGAATTATATTTCAACTTAATGCCGATATTCCTTTCACTGTAGATCCGAACACATTCCACTCTCATATAGTAAAACTACAATAATGGTAAAATATGATCTCGCAACTCTAATGGAAGGCTTTTACTAGCAATAAAAAAGAACCGCCCAAGAATCAGCCTATTATGATTCAAATATTGGGAGGTAACGAAAAGCTTTGTAGGTAATATCGCACCTTGTTGAACCTTACAACTAATTTATTAATTAAAACAATTTAAAGGTTTTGAAGGTGTCTCGACAATGACCACTCTGTAACTAAAACATGTGGTTATCCTTTCCAATATATGCATTTATATTTCCAAAAACTCATAAAACAAACATAATATTCTCGACTAGAAAAAGGCTCTTTTCTAGATAGGTATCAATTCCTTTATTACTTTGGAAAAGGCACCAGAGATAATAGGTTTATTTTTTCCAATGTAATAATATCTTTTAATCTCTTCGATTTTATATAAAAAGTATTCTATTTGATTTGAAATCGTCAGTTAAGGACATAAATTAAACCATCACTAGATTTCTGCCGACGTTTCGTTTAATAGGCTTAAACTTTTTCAAGGCGTCATCTAGAATCAGAACAGAAACAAAACATCAAATACAAAACACACGTGAAATATCAATAGATACATCGTATGTATAAATTGCGTAAAATAATTCAACATTATTCAAAATTTAGTTGTAAACAAATATCATGGTCTGTGCATCAAAAATTTACCGTAGATGTAGACGGTCTTAAATCGAATTCGAATTATTCGATGACGCCTTGAAAAAGTTTAAGCCTATTAAACGAAACGTCGGCAGAAATCTAGTGATGGTTTAATTTATGTCCTTAACTGACGATTTCAAATCAAATAGAATTTATATTAGAGGACACAATTTTCTATATTACGTTATAAAAAGTATTTGTTTTTGTTATGAACTTGCTAAAACAGAAGCAAGTGAATTGTTTCAAAATTTTTGTACTTGCAGATGGGTTGTAAAACTTGTTCTTCAACTTGTATAGCTCGACGATATCTTGCTCTTCCTGTGTCGAAATTTCTTGGCTTTAAATGAGTTCGAAATCGAGAACTTTGCTATCCAGACAAAAAAAAGTTCGCGGTGCACAAGTTAATTTAGTGGTAGCCCATATGCACGGCACTGGTGTAATCTGTCCACATTTTTGAAGGGAGAACCCTTTACATTTCGTTCGGATATCTGACAGTCGTTCTGGAGATATTTTTAACGTAGCTGGAGTTGAATCGAACTTATGTTGATATGGGAACAAGTCTTATTTTTAGCGCTTGAATGAAAGTCAAATCTCCATAAAATAAATTTGATAGAATTTAGAATCTGTCCGCCATACATGTTTCGGGACTAGACGAGTCCCATCATCAGCAAGTCAGCAATCGTACAAACATACCGCCAAGACATACAATATTCTGGTCAAAATTCCGCTGAAGTCACATTATGGAAAATATTTTTTGATTTATTAAAATTACAATTACATAATAAATCAAAAAATATTTTTCATAAAGTGACTTCAATGGAATTTTGACGAGAATATTGTACTCTAGTCTAGTCCATGTATGGCGGATAGATTCTAAATCCTATTAAATTTATTTTGTGGAGATTTGACTTTCATTCAAGCTCTAAATTACAACTCTACTTAAGAATGGCCTATTTTTTCAAACTAAGTCTTATTTTTGCTGCGATGTCTCATGGTTTCTTGTAATACCTAGTTTATCATTGTATTAACTTTCATTAAACGTTGCTAAGTTTAACGTTCTTCACCGATCTTCGTAGAGCGGCTGTGGAAGCTTCGGAAACCATCTTTGGACTCTCTTAAAGCTTGTATATCTTTAGCAAAACAATGCTATTGCCTTTCCTCACTGCCACCGAGACATGATATTCATATTTCAAATCGCTGGTAATTACAACACCGACGGTTTTCTGATGGCCAGTTGTTTCGAGTCCTCTGAGTGTAAGAAATCTCACGGTTATTTGGCCTTAAATGGGCTAGGTGAAGTTTTTATAAATTAAGATTTTTGAGCAATACAAAATAGGATTAATGTATGGACATTTTATTAAAATTATTTATTAAAATTATTGCTTTATCGGTGGAATCGTTTGGCTAACAAAAAAAAAACCTGACAGACCTAATTTGTAGGTAAATTAATTTTTTTAAACAGTATATTTTTCGATGTATAAGCAAAAAATGCGCGATTTTTTCGCGATGTTTTTTAGATTTTTCAAAACGCATCACTTTTTCGAAGTGGCACATTAAAAATCGAAAAAACAAATGAGAAAATACTTCTATATTTTTCCTCTTTTCTTATACCCAAGTTACGGTTCTATAGTATTGAAGCTACTAACCACCCTTAAAGTAATACTTTGCTTTTTATTGTATTTTATCTAGTATTGACCCTATGACTATAGAGCCCTAATCACATGAAATCTATCCCGGTAAACCCTTCCAGTTACCAATCCATAATAATATACGGCTGGAAATAGATACTGGTTGTAGTGATAACTGTGTTACAATCCGGGTGCAAATAATTAGGTAATTTCACCATAGTTATACGTACTATACAGTCTACATTAGGCGATATACCGTTCTATTGGATTAACGATGTTGCCTTTGTCTTTGAATTTAAATGGTATACGGATAATGTTAGATACACATACATAATATATTAGTGTTTCATATTACCACACACGCAAACACACCGACGCGACGGGAGCAAGCATTGCGTATTGTCAGAAAGGAACACCCTGCTTTAATAACATTGGTAATTGGAAATTAGGTGAGTGATGAAGCTATTGTACGTACAGGGTATTTCGCTGAAACTTACCTCCCCCTTAACCGTTCGTAATATCGAGACGGAAAAAACACTACGGCGGCAGGGCTTGGAGAAAATGTAATTATATCAGTGTTTTTTCAAATAGCACACCCTATATATTTTTAGAAACTTATTATTGTCACACCCGGTATATTGTAATAAAAATATTGCATCCAGCCGAACTAAGTATTTTACGCTGATTTAACAAGTTATAAAAGTTCATCAAAGTTTATACAAGTTCATGACTCTAATATAGGAATAGACAAAGAAAATTGCTGATTAATATTTTTCCATACAAACGGTACGACCGACGCTAAGAATTCGTGAGAGTGGAAAATAGTCAAGTTATAAATATTATTGTAACAGGAAGTTACGGGCGATTTTTGATCTGCACTTGTGTAATAAAGTTTGAAGAAAGTGGTTGGAGATTTGGAGGCTCGGACCATGAAGTCTCCCCGCGTTGGAGCACATATGTGTCCGAATGCTCCGCCATGTTCTCTAACCACAATACTCTCTAGTTTTTTTTTGGGATCTTCTCTCCAAACTTCGGGTTCTAAAAGCACTAATATTATATTATTTTTATATTAATTATTTAACGCGAATTAAAATTATTAGTACCTATATTAAATATTTATAATATTAAAAATTTTATACTAACGTGAAAGAAAGATCAGCTGTGTCAGCGATGAGTATAATAATTGTAATTAATTGTGGGAAAATACATTTAAAAAAACAAAAATGTATTATCAATGAAAGAGTTGCTCAGTTCCAGAATAATGGATTATTATAATGAAACATACATATATAATATATATTCATTTACTTTTAACTTAAACCAAATTTTAATTTAACAAACCTTAATTTTGCAACTCTGGAGTTGAGTAATATACTACCATTGATAATACATGCAAGAATATGAACTTGAAAAATATGCTGTCGACCAAGAAACCAACTTTTCAAACAGCATCTCCAAAACAATTTAAAAAATATAATATTTCAAAACTTATCTTTAAAAATATCCTAAAATGGCTTTCATACTTCACAATTTCCACGCTAAGCTACAACTTCAAGACTACAATAATTCCACACCATTTTTTTTTAATCAACTAATCACTATTATTTTTCACACAACCCTCGTCAACATAATGTTGAGAGGGAATACCGAGCAGCGGGAGGCCTCGTTCACATACCCTCCAGTTATAATGCCCCAGGAAGACCTTCACAGGGACAACCCCAATCCGAAACCACACATTTCCCCACGGTAGTACCGTTCCAACGAACAGGACAACTAAAAAATAAATAAACCAAAACATACGACATAAGATAGGAAAGAAAACGAAGAAATGGAGCCTCTTGTCGCTTGCTCCGAAACAAAAACAAGAAGCGGGTGTTCCTGCCACTGATCTCCTTGCCGACGATTCAGCGGAGCTCAGGTGAATTATTACATTAAATCCGCATGAATTCTATCAAAATATTACGACAATTGATGTCCTGGACTCAAGAAAAAGATTTACGAGGGCTCCACCATAAGTAGTAAGTATAAATTTTATTTTTTAAAACGTTTAAATAATGATTTAATAAATATTTTCTGTTTTAGGGATTCACTTGGCATGAAAAAGGATGAAAGACAAAATTGAGTCTAAACCGCATACCATATACAGGACCGTACTAAGAATATTTAATTATTGAAACAGCAAATAAGGCAATTTTATTTTGGCAATTAAACAAGGTATAGATGTAAATGTAATTATGATTAAAATTTTAATTAAGGTGAGTGCAATTGATTATTTACTATGGTTAGATATACGCATTTACTTTAAGATAAAAATTGACCGTAACAGTGACAATGGATGAAAAATGGCTTCACTATTATACACCAGAATCCAAAAGACAGCTCAGTGGATAGCAATCGCCGAACCGAATCCAAAGCGAGCAAAGACGCAATAGTCGGCCGGTAAGGTGATGTTGGCTGTATGTTTTTTTATAATATTCCTCAGCTATCTCCAAAAAGGAACCACCATCAACAGCGACAATTACGGTACACTTTTGGATCGATTGAAGGCTGAAATCGTAAAGAAACCGCCACATTTGCAAAAGAAAAAGGTGTTGTTTCACCAAGACAATGGACACAAATCGATAAAAAAACTATGGCAAAATTGAATGAATTGGTCTTCGAATTGTTTACCCACCCACCGTATTCTCCAGATTTAGCCCCCAGCGACTTTTTCCTTAAGTCCAACGATGAAGTAATCGCTGAAACTGAGGCCTATTTTGACGAGAAAGTATTGCCCTCGAAGGCAACTATGTTGAATAATAAAATTGAGTTTTGTCAAAAATTTGTTTTTCCTTACTTATCCTACTTACTTATAGAATGACCGTATATTGTGTTAATCGATTTTCACGGCACAGAAATCTTTTTTCTTTTATAATGCCTTTACTTTTATGAAAAACTGTAAACTATTTTAAAAATATTTCCCTTCAAAGAAGCCTCAACAAAAGTTAAAATTGCACTGCCTGGAATATTTAAAAGTTTGTATGTATAAACACATGGCGCATATTTTACACGTGTTTTGATTTTGAGAAATCCTTCACGGACTTGAACTCTGTTTTCGTTGGAGAGTAGAGTGAATCAGTGCTATCACGTTTCACTTATTAAATAAACTGTTGCCCTCGAGGCACGAATAGCTCTCCATATTTAAGTGTAAAAGTAATAATTTTATGACCTTTTTGTCATTTATCTAAATTTAATAAATTTTTGTTTTCTTTTAGACATCAGCTATTTTTTTTTAAGTATCGGGTTTTGTGCCTTTTTCTTCTCTTTGGAGGCACTATTTATACGCAAATATTTTATATTTCAGATCTAGGCCAAGTTCTTGTACGCAAAATAATTGATTTTTTTTAGTTTTATTATAAAATTTATTTTGCCCCCTTTTCTACTATTTACGAACGCCTATGTAAACAAAATTGTTATGCTGCATGTTGCAGGTTATCCGTTAAGTGGTTTTTGAGTTATCACGGATACACATTTTTTCTGAACCTTTTATAGAATTATCACGGACGCCTATGGAACATTAATTTTTGTCGTGTATTTTTAACACCAATTCAACTAGTTAAATATAACATTTTCTACATTTTAATTTTTTTTCATTTTACCCCTTTTTTTTACTATTTACGAACGCCTATGTAAATAAAAATTTTATGCTGCATTTTTTAGGATATCTTATATCAAAGCTATATATAATTAGCCAATTTTTTTTGAATATTTGGGAAACATTTTTTTTTCGTTTTTGACCCTTTTTTAAGACTATTTTCGAACGCCTGTGTGAACTAATTCTTTTATGTAACATTTTTTAGGTTATATTCTATCACAACTATAAAAAATTATTCAATATTTCGGATAAGTTTAAAAACTAAGATTTTTAAAATTTTTAAACCCCTTGTCTACGGTCAATGTTAATCATCACCTATAAATATCCTGTAGTATTTTCGTACCAAATGTGGTTAAAATCCGTTAAGTGGTTTTTGAGTTATCACGGATACAAATTTTTTCTGACCCTTTTATAGAATTTTCACGGACGCCTATGGTACATTAATTTTTGTCGTGTATTTTTAACACCAATTCATCTAGTTAAATATAACAAATTTTACATTTTAATTTTTTTTATTTTACCCCTTTTTCTACTATTTACGAACGTAAATAAAAATTTTATGTTGCATTTTGTAGGTTATCTTTTATCAAAGCTATATATAATTAGCAAATTTTTCTGGTATATTTGGGAAACGTTTTTTTTTTGTTTTTGACCCTTTTTTTAAACTATTTTCGAACGCCTGTGTGAACCAATTCTTTTATGGAATATTTTTTAGCTTATATTGTATCACAACTATGAAAAATTATTCCATATTTCGAATAAGTTTAGGAAATATATACTTTTTTTGTTTTGACCCCTTTTCCACTATTTACGAACCCCTATGAAAGTAAGTTATCATGACACATTTTATAGGTTCAATATTTTAGGTTATATTCAATTAAATGCGTAAAAAATTATGCAGTATTTCAGATAAGTTTAAGAACTATGAATTTTTTAAATTTTTGAACCCTCTTTTAAACCCTTTGCCTACGCTCAATGTTTCCCAAAATCTAATCAGCTCCTGGCCATGTCCAATAGTATTTTTGTACCAAATTTGGTTAAAATCTGTTAAGCGGTTTTTGCGTTATCGTGCATACAGACAGACAGACAGACAGACAGACATTTTTTTAAAACTACTTATTTATGTATAAAATGACCAAAAACAAGTATTTCCGGTGAAATTAAAAAAAAATTTTTTTTCATGAAACTAATAGTCTCCATATATACATATATTACATATATGATATGGAGAGCTAAAAAATGTTTCACAAACTAATAAATAAAATGACTCCAAATATGCAATATTTTTTTACTGTGGGTGTCGTTAAAATCTGAAATGGCACAAAGTTTGTTGAAACCATCTCCATAAAATTTAATTAACATCGTTTCAACACTGCTTAGATTATATGAAATTTCACACTGTGCAAAAACTGCTACTACTATCACTCGTAATTTCACAAAATATTAATATTCATGGAAGTGACATCCCAATAGCCTCAGAGTTAATCGCAGGTACGGCTGATGATTTATAGGAAATGTCGCACAACCTCACCAGAATTTGTATTAATATATCACGCACTTGGAGCTGAAGGAAAGTGAGAATAGGAGAATAGGTGTATGGGAGAGGCATCGTAAGTTTCCTCCAGATGTTTTATAGGTTTTGCTAAAAGTTTAACAATAATGTGCTATAGTGGTGGTTGCAAAAACGTTATCTGTAAAGCTACTGCATTCTCATTGCCCTGCTTTAGCAATGCCAGTTTATTACAAGCAGTTAAAATTAAGTTTTAAAGATAGTTGAAATCTCCACCTTGGCAGCTGTTGTCCACTGCCACTGATGGTCTATTGTGGCTTACCGGTAGATGCAATTTATTTTTGTTCGGTATTCTATACGTAAGAAATGCAGATACTTCATCCAGGCATAGTGAAGATGAAGGCATCAGGACAAGATCGATGGGTTGGATTAGATGCAGTAATTGAAGTCGATGTCGCCAATTATTGCAAATTTTTGAACAATATGTTTATGTGTCAGTCAAATCACTATTCCATCCATGGGAATGTGCAAATTTCAAAAAGTGCTGTCGGCAGCTAGTAAAGCAATAAGCAGCACGTTGATGTGTCAAATTACGCAACCGGTTTCACTTCAGAAGAATATTATATACTCCTTGTTATTCAGGCTTATTTACAACATGACCTTAAATTACCAATGACAACAAAAGCAGCACTAGAAAAATGCAAGCAACCACACTCTTGCGACTCCATAATCTTTGAACCTTATTTCATGGAAAACCATCATAGTTTTCAAGCATTCGTAAATTAATTGATGAAGCTCCTATGTCATGCACAAACTATATGAAGGTATGTTCCATAAATATCTCACCTGCGTTCATTACTTCGCACCAGAACGTCCGAGGAACGAATGAAAAATTTTTACCTTTTAAAATGACGTAGAAACATAACCAACGAGTTTGAATTAAGATTTACATTAAACTTGAAAAAGTTATGCGGAAACTACAGCAATGATGCAGAAGACCACAACTGCAGAATGGCACAACTGGTTCAAAAATGGCCACACGAGGTCTAGGAGATCATCAAGCACAGTAGTAACAAAGCCCAACATCAATTGCAATAGAGGAAAATTACTTACGAATGAGCAGAATATGTTTTGCTGTGAAGTTGCTCAGGACAACTGGGAAATGGTCGATAATGATGAAAATGTGTTTAAAAAAGGTCATTATGAGTTGTGGGTTAACAGTTACGATCCTGATTTAAAACTCAATTCTACATAGTAGAACTTTCTATCCGAGCCACTGCCAAAAAAACCTTGTCAAAGTCGCAACAATGTAAAGCGCTTATTGATTGTTTGTTCAAGTATAAAGTTGTGTTAATATGCTGCAAGAGATCAGGCGATCAACAACGCATTTTTCCTTGAAGTTCTCAAAACTTCGCCTGATGCAGAGAGAAGAAAACGGTCCTATTATTGGGCAAGCATTACTCGAATATTGTGTGACATATTTAGCGCCTTATAACTGACACAATGCGACTTTTGTCTGAAGGTATCCTGAGAGCACACCAGTTGGATGATATAGATATGATCGAAACAAATGCTGAAAACTGATCTCTAGAACTGCTTCAGTATATAGAAGCACCGATGGGAGAGCTTTGTGCAGACAAATGGGAATTACTGCGAAGGATGCCATCCACCAGATGGCTATAATAAATACCACAGCAAACTTACAAGGGTTGCTTATGTATGGAGTATGGAACAGACTTCGTGTATTGGTTCACCAGTTGGGCCTTGAACTTACTTGTTCAAATTTGAAAGCATTGAAATCCAAACAATTCACAATTATATATAATTAACAGATCATAGATAAAGTAGTTCCCCTTATATTCCGGTTTCTGTTGAGTATTTACACTATCCAATTCAATGTTTCTAGCTTTTAGTATATATTTACGTATGATCTAGCCAAGGACAGGTCGACCACCATAAACTATCAATTTGCTTAAAGAATATCTTCCAAAGCATTGAATTCACTTTGCAGCTGCCCTGCCATGTGCCTCAGACCAATGCACTGTATATCCTAACCCAACCCAAAGTCCAGTTCCAGTTTATTTAAAAATGTAACACCAAAGCCTCAAATCATTTTGTCACAAAACTTTCTGCTAACCCAGTAAATATCACTTGGTGTTTTACTCATTTTACCGTTTAGTTCCTTCCCCTGTATTATTTCTCGTTATATTCGACTGGGAGCAATCTCGAGATACGTTTATGTATAAACGTCTTCTGTTTTAAGTTCTGTTCATTTGAAAGAATATGTTTAGCTTGCCTGTTAATATTAAGATATATAGCGATGATAATAATCAAACAAATTCATCAGTGTCTAAAGCAGGTGATTTTAATTTATTTCTTCCACTGTGGCTGCCAGGTTATAATCCTTGCATATTATCTGAGCATATCCTTAGTTTATTATGCGCATAGATAACGTACCACATTGGAAAAATTCGAACACGATGTATCTCTTATAGGACACTTTTTGCTCAAAACTCCACATCTCCGATCTAGCGGAGTTTTCCAATATTTGAAAATCAATAAACAAACTATCCTTGTGTAGTATCTTTTGAAGCGCTTGGATATCAGGATGCGTGTTATTGTTTCTTTGAGATCTAGCTAAGCAGTACCTACTATTATTTCTCACTATTATAGAGGAAGCTTTGGCTTATCGGTGGAAAATCATCAATCCAATTGCTTGAATTTCCCAAGTATAGCACCATCACTTAGAAATGTACGTTTTCGTGATGGAAAGCTTGACGCCTTTTTATAGGATTAGTATTAACGCACAGCTTTGAAGAATTTTTAGATTTCATACACAGAAAAAAATCTTACTGTAATATCAATATTAGCGATATGTTTAATTGCCTCTATTTTGGTTTAATGACAGTAATACTTAATTCGTTAGAGTACAATTCGACAACATTAAATATATACTTAATCCGACATTCCAGATATTATTGAAATTCAATTTCATATATGTTAGGCACAAAACAGATATATTTTTTCTTTCAATGATTACAGTATAATTGGCAACTAATATTGCAATTGTATTATTTCAAATATTGTTATATTACGATAAGCAAGAAAAAGCATTGGAAGAATATTATTTCTCTACTCGGATTATTAGATATATATCATTGAATTAACAAAACCAAATTTTACTCGCTGTCATATTCTACTATTTAAATAAACTAAATAATATTAAGTGAATACTTCTTATTGTTGGGACAACCTTAACTTATTATTGCGCCGGGCTAAATTCATCGATATATCGAAACACAAAACGTCGAGTATCCAACATTTTCCACCCATTCATGTATCGAATTTAAGTATAAAAATTAAATAAAAACTGGATTTTCGTACTACCTACCCCACTTCGTAAATATTAGTTTTTGACTTGAAAAAAAAAAAATGCTTTCATACGCCGATATCATAATAAAACGAATTCAAAACCATTGATATAAAAACGTAGATTTCGGGCTGATGTATCGGGAAATTTCGGAACTCCCTAGTCACTAGCAAAGCTTAAAACAATAGGTTATGTTACATTTATATATTCTATTTGTGTGCCGGTAGCGCGTGTCTATATAGTTAAGTTCTATAATCTGCAATAATATATTATGGAAGACTTCTTAAACGCCTCAGAATTGGACAAATTAATTCCAATATTCTCCGGTAAGTTTTACTCCTAACTAAGTATATCTAATCATAAGTTTTTTCCTATAAATTATTTTGTGTAAGCTTTTCGAACAATACTATTAAAGATCGGTCTAGCCAACAAATGATTTAAGAGGTACATATAATGCATAATAAAAACATTTCAACAAAACTATTCAGGGTGTTCCATTCAAAATTGTTTTTGAATAAAAACTTTCTTCTATTTCATACAATTATTTAACGTGATAGTTTTATTAAATTAAGTAATTAATTTCTCTCCAGGATTATATATAAAATTGATTTAAAATGGCAAAACAATTATTTAATAATAATAATAATAATAATGACTTTATTCAATGAATTAATAACACAAAATATAGCACAAAAAAAAAAAAAAAAACAATTCATTGAAATGGCGAGATTCGCTCTATGAGCGCTATTCTACCTAACCATACAAAACATTCTCATACTCAGCCATACAACAAAATAAGCCTCTTACAATTACACATACAATGTACATAAATATATAGCCAATTTTCAATTTACCTATTACCTAAATTACTATCTACGTACATAACAATTATTTAAATGAATCAATAATTAAGCCACATGAATCCAAGTCAGGAGCAATACAGATCGTCATCCTTTTAACCCTCAGTTAATCTGACTACAGTACATCTTGAGTCTTTTTTTAAAATTCAATAATGACATATTTTTCAGGTACTCGGGCAGTGCATTATAATATTTACAAGCTGCATAAACGAAACTACGTTTATACATATTTGAAACATGTCTTGGGATAACAAGCATCTGTCCCTGCCTTGTGTTCCTCACAGTAACGTTTGCAAATTTCTTAAATTTGTTGAATAGATAAATAGGTTTCCCAGTGATTAGAATTTTATGTGTTAACCCCATGATATGAATCTCCCTCATCTTTTCAAGCTTGAACCGACCAGACTCGGAAATTTTATGGCTAATATGGTCGAATTTTCGAATGCAATAAGCAAAACGAAAACATGAATTATGGATCCTCTGCAACCGATCTGAATCAAACTTAAGCAAGGCCGGACCATACACAGTGTCACAATATGAGACCCTAGAGACAATCAACGCTTCACAAATGCCAAGTTTAGTTTTAGTATTAATAGTATGACGGTGAGGAAAAAGATATTTTATAATCGGATAAGTGGCCCTACAGAGCCGGTTGACATGACTTGTAAATCGCAGACCCTCATCCATCCAAAGACCAAGGTTCCTCGCTTCACTCTGTCTAGAAATTACTTCCCCGCCAAGGCGAAATTCGAATCTGCTACCCACAGCCCCTCTCTTTACCCTTGGACCGAACAACATACCGATGGACTTACTGGCATTCAGCTTCAAATTGTGTGCCGTTGAAAATTGTACAAGACGCTCCAGATCGGCGTTCAATAAATCCTGAGCCACAATGCTCTCATCTGCCTCAAAAGAGATATAGGCCTGTGTATCGTCGGCATAATGCTCCAGGTGGCAATTCTCAATGACTGTATAAAAGTCCGAAATATATATCGAAAAGAGCAAAGGTCCAAGAACCGAACCTTGAGGGACACCCATTTTTATAGCCGAGTATCCAGAGTATAAATTTTTATAAACTACCTGTTGCCGGCGGTCGGACAAATAGCTTCTAATCATATTAACAGCTCTGTTCGAAAAATTATAATAATAAAGCTTGCTACATAGAATATTCGGGTCCATACAGTCGAAGGCCTTCGAGTAATCAAGAAGCACCAATGCAGTGACCTTTCCATTATCTGTCTCCTTTAGAATATCGTCCACAATATGCGCCAAGATCGTTGCTGTACCAAACCCCTGTCTGAACCCAGACTGATTCGGCTTCAGAAACCCACCACCCACGACATAATCTGAAATCTGCGCAAAAATAACCCTTTCCAATATTTTTGATAACACTGGAAGAAGACTAATTGGTCTCAAATCTTTCAGTTCGGTAGGTTCTTCAATTTTTGCTAGTGGAATCACATTAGCCTGTTTCCATCCTTCAGGAAATGTAGAGCTCATGAGTGAGCAATTGATGATATGCGTCAGATGATCAATCAGGTCAAAACCAACCACCCGCAACATCCTCACACTAATCAAATCAGGTCCGACAGCACTCGTTTTTATAGAATTCAAGTACCGCGCGACCGTAGTCCGATCCACAGCACTGAACTCAAAGTGATGATCCTGTTGACAACGGCCATCATATTTATCCAACAATCTCAGTTGAGCCTCAGTTTTCTGCAAAACTGCCTGATCAGTAAAGTGCTTGTTTATATTCTCCAGATCCAACAAATTCTGAGGCAAGCTGTCACCATTTCTCTTCTCGCGTATAATATTCATAGATTTCAGAGTATTCCAAGTTGTTTTAGTATTTTTTTGGTTTAGTATAAATTCCATATGGGATTTTTTTTCCCGTTTTATGGCATAATTTACCTCATTTTTTATGTTTTTATAGAAGTTCCAATGAGCTTCGGATTTCGATTTCTTAAATTTACTGAGTGCTGCATCCCTAGCCTTAATCATTAATTTAATATTATAAGTCAACCAAGGTGCCGATGGTTTTGTGACTCTAACAGTCTTATATGGACAACACTCATGAAATATCTGCAATAAATTCTCAGTTAAAAAGGAAACCATGTCATTAACATCCTGCATATGAAAAATGGAGTTCCAGTTGATCATGGAAAACAAGTAATTAAATTCAGTCTCGTTGAAATTATTGAAGTCCCTGTATGTAATTACTCTATTTATTGGAGTTTTTTTAATTTTATTTAAATTGCAAGAAATTAAACTATGATCCGAGACAGACGGAAAATCTGTTACTGTAGGGTTAGTGACAACCTCCGAATCGGAGACTACTATAATATCCAGCAAAGTTTCAGTTGATGAAGTTATGCGAGTAGGTTCGTTGATAATCTGGATAAGGTTATAACACTCAAACAACTCACTCAAATGTTGGGCACCCTTGTTATTAAAATTCAGCAAATTTATATTTAAGTCTCCACACAAAACAACTGCATCAGACATAGGAAACACTGATGCAATTGCATCCTCAAGAACACTGATTGAATTCAAAATATTTGATTTGGGTGGACGGTAGGCTACACCGAATACAATCCGCCTTCCCTCAACATTTACTAAAATCCACAGATGCTCCAGACTATCACCAGTTCCCCGACAGATGACTCTGCATGTATATTGCTTTCTAAAGTAAATTCCTACTCCTCCGCCCCTACCCTGTCTGTCAAGACGAACAAATCCATACCCGGAAATATCCACCACACTAGTGATAATGTCGTCACCAAGCCATGTTTCTGTTAGAGCAAAAAAATCAAAATGCTTTTCTGCAATATATTGCTTTAACTCGTGAAAACCGCTCATCAACGATCTCGTATTCAAATGGCCAATCTTCATGTTAATACATATATCCTCTATTTTTATTTTCTCAAACTTTACAAATACATGAAAATAGAAAACATTAATCTTTAAAATAAAATAACGTGAGCATTCAAAATTAATTACTATCAAAAAAACACAATTCCCATAATACCTTCCATGTAAGAAATATAAAAGACACAGATAGACAAGAAAAATATAAATAGCAGCTATATAAACAAATTAAAAATTATTAAACTTTATTAAATTATTAAATTATTCGACCTAATTAACACTGAGTAATTTTTTTCTTGTTACTCTGCGCGCATTGTCTGCGTCACTTGCATCCTTATCAGCCTTACGCTTACGATCTAGCAAAATAATATTTTCAGAACTATTGTTTTTATTTTGTCCCACAGTTTTTTTAAATTTATCAAACCCTATATTTTTAGACGCTATGGACTCCGATTTACTGAAAATTTCAACAGAACTCCGCGCACAATCGAAAACAGGATGTTCCTCACACAATTGCTCATATGAATATTCAACCTCATCAACTACCAATTTATTTTTCCTAATATAAGCTTTAATACCTTTGTCTTTAACACTTTTTAATTTAGCGCGTAAAATTTTTTGCTTCGCATAATCCTCCTGAATTAAGTCAGGCGTAATAAAAACCCCGGTTCCCTTAAGCATCTTCGCATTCTCAAGAATCTCCTGTTTAAACTGCTGATGAACAAATTCCACACACACAGGCCGACACTTGTCCTCCAAATGCTTGCCAATCCTGTACCAGTCTCTAATATCCTTTGGCTCACCTTCGAGTTCCAGCTTCTTATCTATTATCTCCAGAACGGCTTTTAGATCATCAAATCGGTTTTCCTGCTCACGTATACCATAAAAAATCAGATTATACTTTTTTTGCTTTCGTTCTGCTGCCAGAAGTCGAGTACGTAAATTTAGATTGTCGTTCTTTAATTTAGTATTTTCTGACTTTATTTGTTCCAACTCATCTTTCAGTTCTTTATTAGCCGCACGGATTTCTAGTTTAAGCTCCTCTCTGATTGTATCAGTTTTAAGCAAAACAGTCTGCAGAAGGTCGAACAATTCCTTATTACTCGGGTTTTCACCCATAACAATCAATTGCAATACGCTGCGCTGGCAAATACTGTATCTGTATAATGCAAAATGCGGTTGGTGCGGGCGGCTCGAACAATGAAATAAGCGCACAGTATGATAAGGAGATATTCAGAAATTAACCTTAATTTTCACACTCACAGGACAGCAATTTTTATACTATTCAAATATGCTTATTTTTATTAATTTCAACTTAGGAAAACAATGTTCGTCGAACACAAAAATGATATAATAGCTCAGCTGTATAAGACTCACCAATTAACATAAACATTTAACGGTCTAATTTGAATTATTTTTAGAACACCAATTTTATAAACAATATATCACTTGTACCATCCGCACTACCAAAATATATTCTGTCTATAATTTCTGTATTCCCCTTAAAAAGCGATAAATGTTCTATCAACGATAGTGACACTTAGTCCAATCAATACTTTTTATTTAATTTCAATATATTCTTATAATTCAGGCATTTGATTGGAAGTCAATTAATTCTTATACTTAAAGCAATAAAGTCATATATTTCGCAATTAATCATATAACTATGATTGAAAGAAATGTAGCTTTGATTGTGGAATACGGAATATATGCTATCATTGATTGAATGTGCATATGGTTCATGATATGATAGATTTTTCTCTGTGTATCTAAATTAGGCTCCTCAAATTTCGTTCCAACGGCATCATCGCCAATTTGAAAATAATTTTCCTAAGGTATTTCAAATGCATTGGCATATTTTTTTCATGCTGTTCTTTATATAAATATACAGGGTGAGTCTAGAAAGACGTGTCGGTTTATTGTATCAAATATGTCGCTAATTTAACTAATACGACTATATTCTGAAAAACATTGAAAGTATACAGAGGGTGTTTTTTTTTTAAGGAACA
This sequence comes from Apoderus coryli, assembly GCA_911728435.2. Taxonomy (NCBI): domain Eukaryota; kingdom Metazoa; phylum Arthropoda; class Insecta; order Coleoptera; family Attelabidae; genus Apoderus; species Apoderus coryli. Next base: position 11,698,589 of record OU452209.1, on the reverse strand, counting down.
CTCTATATTTAAGGCAGCAGTTTGATAGTTCCTCAAAAATAAATGTTGTTAGGTATATGATGTCTTTTAACTATATCTTACAGTTACCACAAAAATCATCAATTTGTGCAAATTTGGGCCCTTGGTCAGAATTGATCTTTTCATGTCTGGTGAATTTGAAGAAAAACTGTTTATGTTGGTTATGACTAGTTATCATATTTAGTTATTGCTACAAACAATCTTCTTTTAATTTATACAGGGTGTTCATTTTAATTTTCTCAAATTATAAATTATGCATCAAGACGTAGATTTCAATACTGCATGAATTTCGTTCAGGGTTATAAGTATTCCAATTGCCTCATTTTCGCTTAAACTACATTTTTTATATTATATTATACCGGGTGTCCCAAAAAAACCCTTTGGGGGTAGAATCTACGACTAAAAATAAGACGAATATCACTTATGTGAAAATTTCGAAAAATGTCTCATTATGAAATTATGACCATTTTGATTATTGACACCAGGCAAATCTTTCACTTGCAAATAATTATTAATTTAACTCTAGTCATCCTTTATAAAGACAGAATAGTAAAGTCTAGTTGCCACATAAATCGTAAACTGGAGTGAAAAGTTCAAAAAGTGCGATTCAAGTATGGCGAGAAGATACGGTAATCAAGGATATTTAGACTCATAAATCAGTGTTTGAATAATGTGATTTACATTTTTCTTTCTTCAGAGCTTTGGATGTCTGTAAATTTATAGGAGATTAGAACAGACGTAAGTTCTGATAGTTCCAATGCAAGAGATTTATATTGTGACACAGAAAATTCACGATAAACTCATGAATTTATTACTGATCACTTTTGAGCTGAAGCGCGATGGGAATGAGCCCTGAGATACCTGTAAATGTGTGTTGGCTTGTTTTTTAAAAATTAATTTACGCGGTTAGGAAAATCCTGAGCAATATCACGTCCATGAGGCCAGATTATGAGAATGTCATCAACATAATGTCTTCCATATTTTTTGTTTAAGTTGGTAGGAACTTATTGCTTGATTTTTCAAATTTTCTATAAATATATTTGCTCTGACTGGAGGAAGTGGAGATCCCGTATTTTAAAATTTAATTTAAATATTTTCGTAGATGATAAATATGATGGTGATTCGCATCAAGTACAAAATTCGGTTTAAGAATCTCAGGAAGACTATAGAAACGACGAATGTCCTGTCATCCCCATGCATAAACGTTCAAGCAATTATTGCTCTCAATGGTAAAACGAAATAATACGACACTGCTACCACTACTATCAGATATAAGTAAAGAATCATATAATTATGAATACAACTTTTTCCGTGAATATTCCTTCTAACCTAAATATCGTCTATTATTCTTTGAGCAACTAATACGAGAAGAAGGAAAAATGTGATATAAGATCTTTAAAAGGTGTTGTTTGGCACGCAGCTGTGTAGCAACATCCATCACCACACGAGGGATTCTGGTGTCGTTGTTCCTCTTATGCACACACAAGACACGGACTCATTTTAACAGCTCACAAAGGACCGTATGCGTGAGAGACGATATTAAAATATATTGGGTTCAACTCATGGCAAAATTAAATTTTTGCGTCGTGTCATCATATACCGGATGGTCAGATGACTACGATTGGAGCTTACTTTTTTAGCACTGCATATATATTTTATAAGAAGTTTCATGCAAAGAAATATTTTCCACGGAATTACGTGTTTTGGATCATTTTACACGTGAATAAGTGTTTCTAAAGAATTATCTGCCTTGCACTCTATCATCCCGTATACACGATTGTTAAAAAACCGCTGAAGGATTTCACCTAAATTGGGTACAAAAATACTACTTTATATGACTAGAACCTGGTTAGATTCTGAGATTACTTTAATATGGAAGAAGCAAGTGGAAGTACTACACATCAGCAGCGTAAATTATATTTACGCTGACATCAGGTAAGCGAAGTTATTATGAAAAATGATGTTTATTTTTTAATTTTAACGAAAGTTAAGTTTTTTTAATCAACACTCCTTTTAAGAACAGAAAAATACACAGACCCACCTGTTCCAGATTTAAATAAATGTATGATGAATATAGATAAAGACAAATGCATAAAAGCAGAGCTTTCAATAATACCTAATAAGCCGCCACTGATAATAATTCAAATAACACACACTGAGCGCAGTTTGTATGCACAATTCTCAATTAAACAAACTTTTAAACGCACTCTTTTTTTCAAACTCTTAACGCAAAAAAAAATACGCGTGCAGCACAGTACACGTGATAGAAGTGAACACTTCTTTCACGAGAGAGGAAGGGAATACGAATGACGTTACAAAAGGGACAACCGAAGCATAGGCAACGTTAAGCCGCTATATACATAATAGTGTATGGTCCCAGATAAGTAAGTATATTTTATCTGGCGTATGGTATAGGATATAGTCTCTCTCTCTCTCCCTCATATTTGTTATATGCTTCATCTCTTTTGCGGGAGCATTCGATATAGTGAATTGTTGTTCGCTCGGCGTACTACCAACGAAAACTAGATGTCGCCAAACACATTCTTTTACTGCTTTATTGTTATTCCCGATGCGCTTTGTAACTCCAGGAGTCTCACTTAAATATTTTCTTTCATCCTTAAGTGTACTTAAAACATCATTCAGCAGAGGCAAGTATAGGTACGTAGTCATATATAAATGATTTCCTAAATTACTAAAGATAGCTTGAAGGGTATACTTAATGTAGTTCGTTGTCAGTCAGACGTTGCATGCTTCTGTGCTATATGTTCTGCGAACAGCTCGGCTGCATCTAGTAAATACCAATTTGTAAAGTTTGCATTTTAATTGCTTTGTTCTAACAAAGCGTGGTATGAGTTTGTGTTGCACGGTTTATTTTATGCATGTAAAACCTCTTCTTCATATTGTGTTCGGTGGCGGACGGGAATTATAAAGTGAAGCCAGTGTTGGAGTGATATTGATGGAAATTTGTTTTGTACAATGAGAATATGCATTTTATTCGTTTAGCTTTTTTTTTTGTTGAGTGTGCCGAACATTAATAATTGTGGGAATACTCAATTTTACATTTGGTGCATGTTTGGTTTTAACGTGGTTTATGAGAGTGTGAGAGACGAACTGATAAATATAATAGCTTTATTAAGAAATAAAATTTAGCTTAAAATATAAATTTGTTTTTCTTCAATCATTTCTTAACTGATATCATGACTACAGATTTAAATTTCCTGGTACGGCAAAAAATTGTTTAGGCGAAAATTGGAGGACCCTTTTCTATCTAACTATTACCGTGCGACCTTGATTGTTTACCTCACCCTGACCTTCAAGGTATTGAGGTCGAGACAGTTTTTTCATTTTTCAAATGGAAGGCAAGATTTTTGATGTCTCAAATTAAAGGAGGTGACCTGTAGCAGCGCCTGTTTTCTTTGAATTAATTTTATTTATTTATGTACTTGCAAAAAACAGATACAGGAGGTGTTTAACCCAATTACACCATCTTGTATAATTTAAAACTTAACTTAACCTAACTTATCTTAACCCTAGACCGGTATCGATATTTAATGATATGTTATTGGAATAGATACGTAAATTTTTAGGTAAAATACTACTTGTGGTAATATTTCTACGTTTGGAGTTCCTAAATTACGAAAACATAATTGGTTATGGTTAAAATAATTTAATTTGAACAGAATAATATACGTTAACCTAAATAAACTAAAAATCCTTTCAGCAAACATACAAACGTACGCTCCCGAAACCTGACGCAGTTTCTGTTTCTTCTGTTCTTCTCAAACTGAGTTTCAAACGTTTTTGAATATGCGGCTTCTCGATTTCCAAATCCTGTTCTTTCCAAACTTTTGACAAATTACCCAACAGCTGCGATTCTATATTTTCATTTGGCAACCCTTCTGGATCACTATCGCTTTCCAGCTCTTCGTATGATAAACCACGCTTTGACATCGTAGGCCCTTACTGGTCTTGATACGTAAAAATATCGCCTAATAATATGCGCCTATTGGTATTGATGCGTAAAATGTACGTGCAGAGTATCAGAAAAATATGCGTGGTCACCTTAACACTACCAAATCCGACCTGGCTACGTACTGAGTCGATAAATACATCATAGTAGCAGGTATAGGTGAGGGGAGAGGATAAAGCGTGGGCAGATGACTGCAAATTTCTAACTTGGATGCGTAAATTTTACGTACGAAACCGGTCTAGGGCTTTAACTAACTTTAAATTGAAACTTAACACGTTCATGACGTCATGACCCACCGGTGGGTCACACTGGTTTTTACTAATAGACGTTCGTGCCCACCGGTGGGTCACGCTGCATGTCATATTAAGTGGATTTTAAAACTTACCGTCTATATTGGGGACGTTCATATTAGAGTTACGACTATCTGGAAGGTATACTAATTGGTACAAAAAATAGTCCGGGAATCAGAGAATTTTTAAGGCCATACATTAAGAGAAATGTTTATCTATATTTATTAGTGCGTAAACTATAACACATTGCTAAGAAACTCTTATATAAGATACTAAACTAAACAAAAATTATATGATTAGCTAGGTAATAATAATTAAAAAAACTAAACTAATTATGAAAATTTTTGAAACATCAGAAGCACATTGTCGGATGATTTTCGTAATCCTCGCAGCATGTTAGCGCTTTTGCTGCCTTCACTCTGGCCTCTTTGCTCCCCTTTTCTTCTTTGATTTTCTTATAGCACTCTGCGCATCTGTTTCTATTTATTCTTGCCGTGCTTTCGTATTTTCCTATTCTGTGACTACTTTTACCTCTCTTTCTTTTCTTTGTTTATTGCTGCTTTCTATTGACAGGCGTATCAACTTCAGCTATCTCCTCTCTGGTGTCTGTGCTTTTTATTAGTTCTTGAATAATTTTCTCTCGAAAATGAAGTATATTCATTTTAGGGTTATTACCATAGATATTATATAATTTGTAATCATCATTTGATAGGAGCCTTGTACTGGTAGTTTTTTCTTGGTGTTGTTATGAGAAATGTTTAGTGATCTTTGAAGCATGTTTTACTTATTGCAATAGCGAAGTTAATAGATGTTAAAGATCTGCGGTCGTATGTCATGTTATTAATAATTTTATATAGGTACAGGATACTTGTCAATGTTCTCCTATCATATAAAGAAAGTTGTTCGAAATAGTCTAGAGTTGATCTGTAGTTAGAGATGTACTCCCTTTTAAGCTCGGTACATTCGAAGGAGTTCATTGACCCATAGAGCTAAACGGAAAAACATTTTTGAACTGTTTCAATCACCAATGTGTATTTAGTACCTATACATTGGTGACCACACTATGGAACAGTATTCCAGTTTCGAGCGTATACTCGCACTATAAAGATAGAAGAGGGTTTTTTTATTTTTAAACGTTTTGGAATTTCGAACGATAAAACCTAGATTCTTGTAGGACTGGTTGGTTATGTGTGAAATGTGTTCTGAAAATTATAGTTTAAGTTCAAATATAATGCAAGATCATTTACGGTGGTGACTTTTTGCAAAGGATGTTGGTTTAGGTTGTACTGATAGTAGATTTTTTGTTTTGCATATGTATAAGACATAGATTTACACTTATCTATGTTAAAGGGAAGTAGATTGTCGCTCGACCTGTTACAAAGACCGTCTAAATCCGCTTGGAGGGCAGTAGCGTCAAGGAGGTTACGTATAATTTCAAGTTGTCGCCAAACAAAGAGCATTCACTAAATGCTATAATATTTGTCATGTCGCCTATAAACATTAAAAATAAAATTGAAAAGTTAGGAAGATATTGGAAAATTCTATAATTTGCCGATTAGGATATTGTGGTTTATCTGATCAAAAGCTTTACCAATGTCTGTGTAGAGAGCATCTATGTGAATCCCATTTGCTAGAATGTCCGTTGTAAAGTTTACAAAGTCTGTTAAGAACCCGGCTGTTGATCTATTTAAACAATAGTCATGTTGAGCATCACTTAGTCTGTTTTTAAGATGGTCGTTTAGTTTTTTACATATTATCATCAAATATTGTGGCTATGTTAGACAGTACTGCTATAGGCCTTTAATATAACAATTGCTAATACAATATTCGGAAAACTCCTGTAGCGTATAAAAAAACACCATTACCAAGGAAGTCCCTGAGGCGGGCTTTAAACAAAGAGACTGTCACTGAATTTTTAATTCTTGCTGGTAGAACCTAAATTAAAAGAATACTGTCCCGAATATAAACGGCATATCTTGAAAAATTCGTTGTTGGCCCTTGGGAGGGACAACCGATTAGCCCTTATAGTCATGCAATATACCGTTGGTCGGAAGATTATGTGAATTTTTGAATACATCCACCAACAATTTGTAAGGGTAGATGCTTCTTAGTGTTAATAAATGTCCACTTTTCAATGTAGTCCTACACGAGATATTATATGGGAAACCGAAATAAACCCTAAGTAGTCGATTTTGAAGTACAAACACTCTTGTAGTTATAATATTATAGAATAATACACAGTACACCAGCCCATAATAGATGACTATCAGATATGAAGTATCCCGTTTCGTATTTAAAGAATGAATCCCGAAGAAGTTCCGGTTCAGTTTGACACAAACCCCACTAACCTGAACTGCCCACCCCAGTGGAAAATACAAAAACCAATATCAGCTCCTTAGTAGAATCAGCCCAAGGCAAGTCAGTGTTCCCGAAGGCAATATTAAACTTGAGACACGATCTGTAAATAAGGAATTGCATAGCCACAGTCTAATTATGGTTTATCTTTAACCGATTCTTATGTTACACCATGGATCGAACTGCTTCAATATTGTGTCTATCCTTAACTGCAGTTCATTTTCATTATTGGCGGATACTTTCCAGACCCAGGGAAAGTAATGTTAACGCGACAAAAAAATGAGATAAAGACGGATATAGCCATTTTATTAGCCCTAGGAAATTATTAACCATCCTAATACTTGTTTTTCTTCGTTTTTAGATTTATAACACCCAACTTGCATTAAATCGCCTATTTCGGGATTCAAATTTAAAATTAAAGTTATATCTAAGTCCTGGTTGGAGATTCCTTCCAAAATTAATTGTCTAATTAATTCTGTTGTTGTCATATGTTTCTCTAAATAGTAATAGATCGGAGCTATACTTCAATGAAGAAATTCCACTGCTACTACTAAGAACACCAAAACTGGAATCAATTTCTAAAAGTAAAAAAGATTTTATTTTATTGTTGAAAGAATTTGACTCTATTACCTGTGAACGTTTCTACAAGTCAGTTTATGTATAGCGCTTCATTAAATAGTTCTTTTATTTTTAATTTGAATTTGGCTCCCCCCTACGCCACTGCTTGTCTTGCTTAAACTAGGATAAATCCTAATAAAAGTTCTGCTGTGGGGCAAACAGCGATTTTGAAATTTCAGGTCAGTACGAAGCTCAGAGTTAGAAATTTTAAGTTGCTGAGTACAAATTTGAGGAGCCATATCTCCGTAAGGAGACCTATTAGGAATTTGCTTCATATGACAAACTTATGCCTCGTTATTTTGCCCTCCCCCATCTACTCCCAGATTGAACTCACAAACTTGTTGGACAGCTTGTATAATCAGCAACCAATTGTCTTTATAAAGGATGCGCCACTGATTAACCGCAGTAATTTTTTTCAAATCTCAGCTAGTTGCAAAGTTTCACGACACACAAAACTTTGTAATTACCACTGCAACTTACAGTAAAGTAATACTTGTGATTGAAAATTGATACACGTTTCTTAGTTTCTCAGCGAAGCTCCCGAATCATTATTTACTTAGAAGTTTAGCGGGAATTATTCAACAATGCTAAGTCATTTTATGGAGGCAAAGAGGTGCTTTTGAATATGGGATTTTTGCATTAATTGAAGTTTAACTTGCCCTCGTAAATAAGAGAGAGTATCGCGTTAATTAAATGGATTTAGAAACAGGATGTGTTCAACGAGAGTTTGTAATAATTAGGGCGAGAATCATCTGTTTCAAAAAATCTGCATATTAAATGTGGTGTTTTCAACAAATTGATAAGTGAATACACCACACTGCCATAACAATGAATTTTAGGGCACAAACTACCATCTGGCATAAATGAAAGGTTCATGACCCTTCGCCTCAAACTAAACCAATATCGGTGAACCACAATTATAAGCTCGTACGTGCCAACCATGGACACCGACGACGAATTAAAAGCGGAATTCTACTCGCAGCTTGATCGAGTGCTGCCCAACGTTCCTGACTCCAACAAGATCATCCTGCTGCGACATTTCAACGCTCGAGTTGGTTGAAACTCTCTGGCCTAATACCATCGGCAAAGAAGGAGTAGGAAACTGTAACTCCAACGGTCTATTGCTGTTAATCAAATGCGTAGAACAAGATTTTGTTATTGCAAACACACTTTTTAGACGAAAAGGTCTAAGCACTGGCATATGATCGACTACGTAAATGTTCGCGCTCGTGACCTACATGACGTGAAGAGCACCAAAGCTTTAACGAGTGCTGATGATGGCTGGACTGATCTGATGATGGCTGGACTGTGGCTGTCCCACCACATATTCGAGTTAACGAACAGACAGAACATCGAGAGTTATTCTTCCCTCGGCAGAATTCTCGCGGCGAACGCAAATATCGATGATGAAATTCAGCATCGTATAAGGTGGGCAAGAGCATCTTTTGGCCAACTGAGGATGAGAGTCTTCGAAAATTATAACATCGACGTTCGAACTAAGTTGCGAGTGTATAATGCTATTGTAGATCCTACCCTTACGTACAGCTGCGAATCTTGGACTACTTGTATCGAAGGCCTTTAAAATTCCTAGAAAAGTACCATCAACGATGTCTTCGAATTCTTGGAATCAAATGGCAGGCCCGAGGAACAAATATTGTTGGAAGTACTTTCTGTTTCTTTTCTGTGTTGTTTTTGAATGAATTTTCATGTCATCCAACTTGCCAGAGTAAGCGACCATTATATCTCCTGAAATGGATTCGATTGTTAAAGAAAACCGGTTCGAGTATAAAAATTCACAATCATGATCGCCGGCGCTCTGGTCGAACTCAACAAACGAATGAAGAAATAAGAGTTTCAGTGCGTCAAAATCCGTCTCAGTTAGTTTGCAAACGCAATCAAGGACTAAACAACATTAAAATCATCGTTGCACAAGATTTACATCTTACAGCATACAAAACTCAGCTTGTTCAAGAACTGCAAGTTACCGACTAACCGTCCTGACTTCATTTCGCAAAAGAAATGTTGAAGCATTTCGTTTTCAAAATTCGCTTCCCGCATCATTGGACCTTATTTTTTTGAAGACGGGCGAGGGCAAGCACTTACGATAAACAGCGAACGATATTGCGATATGTTGAGGCTCCACAACTGCAGGAAGGTTTTAATGGGGGCACATTGTTGGACGGGCCACTTGCCACACCTCCAACCAATTGCTTGCGGTTGTCAATCAGAAACAGTGATCTCTTGTCGAGGCACCATCAACTGCCCTCACAGAAGCCCTGGTCGGTCTTACAGAGAAAGTGATACAAACAAACCACGAAATCTACTGCAATTGAAGCACAACATCCGCACCGAAATGATCGCCATTTCCAGAGAGATGTGTAGACGCGTGGCGGCTAATTTCCATTTCCAGTTCGATTTGGACAACATAATCTTTGCCACTTAATTTTCCAAAACTTTCTCTACAAATTGTCCCAAAAATAAAAAAAATAATTGTAACTTTTTCTCTTTTTCAAGGAAACACTCCCAAAAAAGGACAAGAAAGATTAACTCTCGAGTCTTGTTTTGTTTAACAACCATAAAGTTGTTGGTTTTTCTGAGCCAATTATCGTTTACTTGTGTTGGCTAAAATTTTAGCCATACTTCTTTACAAAAACTTGACAAAAATGCAGATTATTCAGTTTATTTAGAAAATTTTATTAGTACTTTATGATAAATACAAAAATACACATATTTTATCCAAAAGGATTAATTACATAATGTGTAAATAATAATATAAAGTTAAAAGCTAGAGACCACTGGCCTTACAACATACATATTTACAAAGAAAACATTAAGCTAGAATTACTCCCGATAATAACACAAAATAAGGCAAATATTTTCTCCACTCGGAGAAACTTTGAAGATAATTACAATTAGACAAAGAGCGATAGCAGTTTTTGATAGTATTTACCTTAGAAGAATCATTAATAGCATAAAAGCAAAGTAACTTTAATAATAATGTAGAGAACTGGAAGTGTATTTTATCTTGGATATGAAAAAAGAAAACTATTTATAATAGAGCAAAATGAATAACAGAACAGTAACCCTTTTCACTTGCAATGCAATGCAATGTACCACATGATTATGTCTTCACCCCTTATCCTAAAGGAAAATGCATGGTGCAAAGCGCCTGCATTCATTCGGGAAAATGCCTTCTACTGTAGGAACATTTTTAAAATTGCTTGAACCAAACCAAATAAACAGGTCGTTGTTTTCGACGTACTTCTGCTAATCTAACTGCAGATCTGGAGGCCTAGGAGGTTAGAGGTAAAAATATGAATAGTTTTCGATATTGTTCTAAACAACAATAATTATTTAGGTCATCCACAGTGGCGGAAGGTTACAGTGAAGATCTGTTGAGAAAAACGAGAAAGTTTGCAAACTGCTAATGGGGGGAAAGAACGTCGTGACCACTTTTACGGATGTAGCACCAAGTGTATCGTTCGCACTGACTCCACCTCATCAGAAAGTAAATTTACCTGCCAATGCAGATATCAGCTTTGAAAATGCACAAAATTCCTCATTGCATTTTTATTTTTTCACATAAGTTTATTAGTCGAATAATTATTAGATTATGTTTTAGCTTTTAATATTGTTAGAATTAAAAGAATTAAGGAGGTTTTAAGTTTATGTGATTTTTTATGTTATTTGGCGAATTTAGACATTCTAAGGTCCGTAAAGATTGCCAGGACTATGCTGAAAAAGAAGCATTTTATAGGATATTTTTGGGAGCGTATAACAAAAATATGGTTTGCAAAGAAAATTCAGTAAGGTTCTTGATTGACACGACTCAAGGGACATAATTGCAACTAGAGAGTTACTCAAACACATTATTTTGATGCAGGCTGCAGCAAGAAAAGACACACGCCATTCACAAACATTTCTAAGAGATTTCATATCAATATTATTTTACGCAGTTAAAGAATATCAGCAGTTAGTGAAAATTATAGAACTAAGAAGGAAAAAGACTGTTATACAATACAATTATATTATGTATAAAATCAATAATTAAAACTATTACTTATATATTATCACATTCAAACAAAGCACTAACTAATTACAAATATCAGTACATCTCTTAAAAAAATATAACTTGTAGATTGCTAATGTTTAGCTCTATTAGCCAACGCTCTTTGCTGCTCAATATACCTCAATTGTACAACTGATGGAACGTAAGAGTCTAAAAGACTTTTGGGTTCTCTTTTCGTTATAAAAGCTTCCGATGGTGTGAATGTTGATTGCGAAATTTTCGGTCTTGTGATGGTTTGGTGACTTAGCGTTACGTACTTTGAGGAACTTGACAGTTTTGGTTTAGGTTGAGTCGTGATTTTATACGTTTTTTTTAGATCGTCGACATTTGCTGGAATTGAGTTGGATGCTGAGGGTACGTAGAAAACGTATGGAGATGAACCTGCGAAACACAATTCAAATGTTTACCTTTACTTGCGGCACAATATAATATACAAGGTGTTCGGAAAGGGTGGGAAGTATTTATAAATTCAATGAAAAAAAGAGTAAAAGTTTTTATTTATCGGACATTCTGTAGAGAAAGTTTTGGAAAATTTTGTGGCAAAGATTATGTTGTCCAAATGTTGACTATCGCGCTTCTGGCACTTATCTATCCGAAATCGGAAATTAGCCGCGACGCGTCTACACATCTCTCCGGATATGGCGGCCATTTCGGTGCGGATGTTGTGATTCAATTGCAGTAGAGTTCGTGGTTTGTTTGTATACACTTTCTATGTAAGGTATCCCCATAAGAAAAAGCAATGGATGTAAGATCGGGGCTTTCAGGAGGCCAGTTGATGATGCCTCGACTGAAGCTTTTGTGGTATTGAAGCAGTTTCAACCTCAGACTGACTTGTTCGCAGCCATATTAGATTATTTGCTCCACTATTTCCAGACCAACGTTGATGAAACAATCTGATCTTATTCTGATTGTTAGCAAAATTGTGTTTGAAATATCTCGAGCTGTCAATATCGTTCATCAGATATACTACCATCTGCATCGACCAATTTTCATGTGACTAGTCTCTCCTTGCAACTCCATTGCCCAAGTCCCTCATCATGTCTTCTAGTCCAGACAGGATGCGGAGGCAGGTATAAAAGGATATCGAACATCGTGTCTGGAGCTCCCGTTATCATCTGGCTCGCCAGACTCTTGGTTTTGCTTAGTACAGAGTTGAAATTTAAACTCCAGGCATCGTATTCTAAACCGAATATTTCTCTCTTTCTCATCATCGTGAACTATATTTAAACCCAGCCATCTAAAGTCCTTTGGACATGATTCCGTCACCGGTATATTTAATTTCAAATGTTTCAGAAACACCTTTATCCCCTACTATAAATACAAAAGGCTCCACCCATTTGAGTGTACTACGTCTCAGGTTGTCAAAGCTGCTCCAGGTTCAAAAATCATCCTCAAAAAATATTCATTATTCTCAAATTTCGCTTCATTGGAGTTGTGATAAGGAGATGATTTTTAGTTGATATCTTCATGGGCTCATCTTTATAAAAATAAATGTACGTATGTAGGTTCACAACGAGTAATTCCGCAAAGAACCTTCCACTTCGATCACACCAGGGTCTAATCATCTATTCATATTTCATCCAGAACTCAATAATCTAAATTCTTCTTCTTCTACGTACAGCGGAAAAGGATCATAATAAATGTTCCTCCGTTTCAACATCAAAGCACAAGTGGCATTCAGGATTTTTTCTCAAAGGACCCAACCTCGAGAGAAGATGATTTGAATGACAATGATCAGGGTATAGTCCCACCAGACATCATAGATGAGATCTACGCATACTCAACAGCTGCCTGGCTCTTGACTTCGATAGATCTTTCAAACGTACCAAACCTGGATAATTTTTACCAAAACAGAACTTTTGTAATCATGGAAGGTATTTATGAATTTTGTAGTGCTATACCAAATTCGGATTTTGGTCTGAGAAATTCTGCTTCAGCTCCCTCTTTTGCCACAAAGTCGGCTATTTTATTCCCCTTTATACCAGAGTAGCCAGAGATCCAGACCAAGGTTAGATGATTATTTTCCGCGATAGCTGAGATTATGTTTTAATAGATCCGCACTGTTCTTGATGTAGATCTTGCCGAGCATAAAGCTTTTTTGGCAAAGAAGATTTTGATTGTCTCGCACAGTGATATTGTTCAAGCACCTGCGCACACAGATCAATTCCTGGAAATGCAGTAGCGTCGGAAATCAGGTATTCTAAAAAATTCCCCACATGCAAGACCCATTTAACTCTACTGAGGAACAGGGTTTCATAAGTCAGATCATTGTTTATTGCTGGTGACATTTTTACATCAGAATTCATTCCCAAAATGATAGGACTTTCAATCTAAGTCAGCAGTCTGTTGTCCTCCATATGCGTCTAGTGCTCTCCAAAACTATACGAACAAGAATTAAATCCAGAGGTAATTCCATTTGTGCTGACGGTGAGAAGACAGTTCAGTTCAGTTATAGCCAGACAAGCTTGCCTCTGCATAGACATCACCTTGAGTCGTTAGCTTTAAAGCACGTTATTGGCTATTCCACAAGATGGACAACTGGACGTCGTATACACAGATTGCACCAAGGCATTTGACAAAGGGAACCATACGCTCCTGTTGTATAATCTTGAAAAGATGGGACTTTTAGATCAATCGATTGAATTTATCAAATCCTATTCAACAAACAAACAAGTTAGAGTATCGGATAAAACATTCAGCTGAATTTGTTAACCCATCTTCTAGTGTACCTCAAGGCAGTAACCTACGACCGTTACTTTTCAACATTTACATCAACGATCTTCGTAGTATAGCGCTTGCGTCGCGAGGACTGCTATTTGCTGATGACTTTAAGTTGTTTAGACAACGTTGAAGACTTCAAACAAATGCAGGATGACTTAAATTTGGGAGCTTATTGGTTCAAACAAAACTAAATGACTTTAGTGTTCTCATAAGTGTTCCATTCAGCAAGAAATTTGCTTTCCTCACTTATGATTACAATTTAAATTGCATATCCCTAGTTAGGAAACATGAGATTAAAGATTTGAGTGTATTTTTTCAATCAAGCTTTAAGTTAAGTAAGCATTATCAGTACAGAACTGGTAAGGCAAATGTAAGTTCAAAATAAAATAATAGAAAGTTTACCTTTTGGATCGACGACAGTCTGGACAGCAGTACTTGGAGCTGGATAATGTTGCACATAATAAAACTGTGGCGTGTAATACTGTTGCTGTTGCGTTGTTTGTTGAGTAGCGATACTGTTATCGCTGGCATATTGCGGTTGTTGTGCTGATTGTTGTGTTGCAATACTATTATCATTGACATATTGCACATTCTCATACTGTTCGTAACCATTTTGACTTTGTCCTGGGTTGTACGTATACTGTTGCTTTCCTGCTCCATCATCTTTTTGAGCAGTGTCAAACACATATTGAGGCTGTGTAACATATTTCTGTTCTGGCGCAAATTGATCCGCAGTATATTTTTGGAATGATTCAGAACTAAATTGCGCCGGATTGAACTTCTGTGTTTGTAATAATTGCTCAAGAGTTACATAGTTTTGAGCTGAATTAGCTGATGAACTGTATTTCTGTGGTTGTGGGTTGTATTGTTCCGTATTGTATCCTTGTGTGTATTGTTGTGTATAATCGCCTGTTTCATATTGTTGTTGTGTATCGGTTACAGCGTAACTTGGCTGCCTTTGAACTGAAATTTGTGCTTGTTGGTACATTTGTTTTGGCTCTGTTCTCGCGTACGATGCTGCGGTTCTCATTGGTACGAAACCGAATTTTGTTGGAGATGCAGCTGGATTTGGTAGCTGCAAACAGAATCATATTTGCTTATTTTAGAGCAGGCATCAATACATACGACCAAGACGGAGGGTAAAAAACTGGATTGAGCAAAATGAAATAACTGGAGGTGCTGGTTTTAGGATCGTCATGTACAGATGTACCTCAAGGCGCGATATATGGTAAAATGCCCTCTAGATGACGTGTCTCCTTTCAGCCTGAAAGATTTCTCTGTATTTACTGAGCGCCTCACAGAAGATGAAAGAGGTTAACGCTACTGGCTCACATCAGCACACGTATATTCACTGATGACCTGAGCATAATTTTAATGACGGAAAACAAAGAATCCTTAATGTTCAAAGCGTAGGATTCAATGAATATGGTACAAACTACAACTAGCCATACAAAAGACAGGAGACAAGGAAAAAGGACAAACATATTTTAAATTCCAGGACGTCTCAAAAACTTTATAAAAAACATTGAAATACCTAGATGTAATATTAGACCAGAACCTGTCTAAAAATGGAAAATGGACATGAGATTTGTGATGTAAACTGCTCTCACACAGTTTGCAAAATAATACAATTTTAAAAGTAACAAAACTCCGAATTTTTAGATTATCCTCCATACAATTCCAACCTAAGTGGCAAGGACTCGTCGGGAAAATCAAGAACGGAAAGAAATTTGTATAATATATTTTATCAAAAACAAAAATTACTAAATCTTACCTTTGTTTGATATTGTGGTAATGGCGCCGGCGGTGGTCTTTCGCTTGTTAAGTAATCACTTTCAATATCATGTAAGCTGACTTTCTTGTTTTTAGCTTCACTTGCTACAGCGACAAGCAGACAGCTCAATATGATCAACCGATTCTGGAAAAAAAAATATTTAAGAGTATTTTTTACAGCCAATAGTAAACGAAATAATAAAATTCTTAGTCTACGATGGAATATTCGCGTTCGGAATCCCAATGATATCGAATTTTCATTCTAACCTTGTTAAAGAGTGTGTCGCCAACAGAAGCGGCAACCCCCAGTAGGAAATCGACTGGGATTGATGAAATCCCTGATTTCCTCATCAATAAGTGTGCTCATGAGCTCTCGCCATTCCTGGCAGTAGTTATTAATAAATCTGTCTTAGGGGGTACAATTCCCGCGTCCCTAAAAAAATCGGTTGTTGTACCAGTTTTCGAAAACTATCGCCCTATAATATCTATGCTTAGCGTATTCTCGAAGGTTGTGGAGAGGGCTGTTGCCCATAGAACGGTAGAGTTCCTCGATAGGCATAATGTCATTAGCTAGTCGCAGCATGGGTTTAGGAGATCATTTTCCACTGAGACAGCATGTGTAGAGTTTGTTTAATATGCATATGGTGCAATAAGGTGGTGGTTGTTTTATTGTTTGACCTTACTTTTGCTCTTTTGATGCTCGTTTTGTGTCGGATAAACTTAGGTCTGTGGTATTAGTGGTATTAGAGGTAGTATTAATAGCTTTTTTCGATCGTTTTTGGAAACATGGGTTTTGGTGAGAAACTGCGGCAGCATTTCAGAGGAGCTCAAAGTTAACTTGGGTACTACGCAGGGTAGTATTTTGGGACCTCTAATTTTCTCATTACATAACAACGACCTTCCTGAACATGTAACAGTGAACGAAAGGGTCAAAGGGGGAAATATAGCAGATGTGCATTTGGTGTGCAGCAAACAGGTTGGTGCTTAACTCTTGGTCGCTGCGGGGAGTCGTCAGGATCTTCCTTTAATGTCGGTGGTCACCCTTCGTTGATCACGTTAATGTTTTCATAGCATTGAAATAAATAAACACCTAAATTTTTGTGTTAAACTCAAAGAGCTTCATTATGCTTCATTATTTGAAGGGTCCCCTTGGTGGTCGAGAAATATTGAGCGCTTACTTTAGTTCGGTACAGTCCCGTATATATTACAATGTCGCTGTTTGTGGATCATCAGTTTTTGTGGCTAAGAAAAGAATTATCCGCTTGATTTTTGACATCCCATATTGCGACTCTTGTAGAGAGGTTTTCAAAACTAAGAAACTCCTAACGGTTGCCTCGTTATTCATGTACAGAATTTTGTTATTCATCTTTAGGATCCGAGAAATGCGGATCAACATGGTTACAATACAGGAAATAGCAATAGTATTTTACTCAAGAGACACAATCGTGAACTGTATAAGCTATCTTCAATTTATATGGGTGGTTATACAATGTGTTTCTAAAATAGGTGCACAAAATTTGTGAGCGAATTGTTGAATTGTCTAATAATGAAAAAAACCTAAATTGTAATTTTTCGAAAAGTCCTTATTTACAAAGATACTGGGTGTTAAAGATGACTGCCTTAGGATGATTTTTTTGAAATATTTTCGAAACAAGTAGGTAGATGAATTAATCAAATCTAGCATATTTATACACCTAGTTAAATGTTGTAAACTGACATGAAATTGAATAAAAAAGGATGACCATAGGCGTATAAACGGGGGGGACTCTTGCTTTAATTATAACATAACTTTTTCTTCTTGTTACTTTTATTCCATTTGTGTCAAAAATGTAATAAAACAAAGTTTTTTACATAAAAAATGCATACCTACTTGTTTGTTCTCGAAAAACTCAAGTTTGAAAATTTTATGACAAAACTGGTCCTTAGTACACAGCATTAATAAAATTGATATTGAAATACAGTGCGCTAACGAAAAGTTTTCCAACATTTTATTAATGCTGTGTACTAAGGACTAGTTTTGTCCTAAAATTTTCAAACTCGAATTTCTCGAAAACCTTTAAGTTTTTCGAGAAAAAACAAGCATGCATTTTTTATGTAGTAAACTTTATTTTATCACATTTTTGACAGAAATGGAATAAAAGTCACAAGAAAAAAAAGTTAGGTTATAATTAAGGAAAGGGTCCTCCCGTTTACCCGCCTATGGTTATCCTTTGTTATTTAGTTTCATGCCACTTTACGACATTTAACTCGGTGAATAAATATGCTACATTTGATTAATTCATCTTTACTCGTTTCGAACATATTTCGTCCTCAGGCAGTCATCTTTAACGCCCTGTGTCTTTGTAAATAAGGACTTTTCGAAAAATTACAATTTAGGTTTCTTTCATGATTAGACGTCCCGAATTGTTGTCGGTCACAGTTACAGTTGATTTTTGTTTTAATTGCAAAATTTAACTGATCGCCAGTAATCAAACTTGTTCCGCCTCTGTGAGCCCTCATTTGTAAATAAAGCCGTACCCAACAGTTCATTACTTTGCCTCCGTTCCCTATATAAATTCTAAGAAATTTTTCAAAAATTTATATACAGGGTGGCCCATTAGTGTGTGGGCGGAAGATCTTTCAAGATATATAAGCGATAGACAAACAAATCGTTTACAAAACTTTTAGGCACTGAAGAGATGTATAACGGTAAAATGTTTTCAATTATACAGGGTAGTTGCTTTTTCTTAATGCGACACCCTGTATATTTTAACAAAAATGAATGGCGCTCGAAAAGAAAAGAACAATGACATAAGGCTTGATAAGCCTAGGTCCAGTAGTTTTTAAAATATTTGTAAATAATGGTTAATTTTGACATAAATTTGAGGCGTTGTGGTTACTACAGAAACAAAATACATAACAATTTTTCGTGTCAGATCCATTTGAATTCCCTTCCTTTCTTCGTTTTACTGGATTTCATTAACCTCTAATTTGTAATTTTTCAGGGTGGTCATATTATCTAAATTGTATTTTTATGGGAAAATCTTAAATGGGACATCCTGTATATCTGCCTAAATTCGAGAAGTTCCTGTCCCATACTTTTTATTGATATCATATTTCATAAGCTTAAGGCTAACCGTTTTTTTTATAAAAAGTTATTGAAACAAAAAAAATAAAAGTTGCAACTTTGTGTCATTTTAATTTTTTTTTTCTATTTTAAAAACCAAAAAGTTAAATTAGGGTTGTACCTTTCTTCAGCGTTTAAAAGTTTTGTAAAGTATTTTTTTGTCTATCGCTTATAGATCTTGAGATATCTTCAGTCCACACACTAATGGGCCACCCTGTATAATATTTTATAGATCGGACATTTTTGCAACACAGTAATATTCGTGCCACTGTGGACAAGCTGATCATCTGGAAACATTTTCAAAACAGAAACATAACATAGGTAATTTCGCCGAGGGCAATGAAACCCAATTAATCTAGTTCTTTATAAGAGGATTTGCAGGTGCGTTAACAAAAAAAAGAAAAAAAAAACAATGCGATCACTTCAAAAGAGAAAGTCCGCTTATGTCAATTATAATGCTTTTTAAAAATTCCAAATAATACAAGTACCATGTACTACGTACCTACTACCTGTGTAAAGGAAAAGGAAGAATGCGTTTAATTTGTCGTTCTTAATGAGCCATGGAACGACTAAATGGTACGAGGTGTGGAAAGTAAGTGTTGGAATTGCTTTTTGTATTTTTTTCTGACATTATTTTCCTCAAAACAACTTCATGACGAAGACGTGCAGTTCTGGAGACGGTTCTTCCTTTCTTCATAACAGTGCTAAAATGCTCAAACTGAAATAGCCTTTAGTTGGTCGATTACAGTCATTTGAGTATTTCCACGTGCCTCAAAATGTCTTCGTTAAAGTAAATTTACAATTTTCTTTGGACGAAGAAAGTCTCACAACCTCTTAAACCGGTTGAATGTTTTGCTGACCAAAATTCTACTGCAAAGTATTTTAAAAACTCTTGATAAAAGTATTGAATGTTGGTTGGGACAGAAAGAAGCAGCATTTCTGAAGTTGCTTTTTACAGGCGATGCTGAATAAAATATGGGATTCTATACATTTATTTTCTGGCTCATATTCGTACTCTCGTCCCTATTTCCATAAGCGGAACTTATTTCACCCTGTATTTCAAAAATTCAAGACACTTTTTTCTGATTTATTAGCTCTCCATATCATTAAATATGTAAATTAAATGTGTAAGTATGTCTGTCTGTCTCTCTGTACGAAAACGTAAAAACCACATAACAGATTTTAACCAAATTTGGTACAAAAATACTATTGGACATGGCAAGGAGCTGATTAGATTTTGGGAAACATTGAGCGTAGTCGATGGGTTTAAAAGAGGATTCAAAAATTAAAAAAAATTCACAGTTCTATAGCTTTCAGAATACTGCATAATTTTTTCCGCATTTAATTGAATATAACCTAAAATATTAAACATAAAATATTATACCACATTGGCGTCCGAAAATAGTGTAAAATGGGGTAAAAAAGATTTAAAAAAACCGTATTTCTTAAACATAGCAGAAATATTAACTAGTTATTTATAGCTTTGATAGAAACTTATTTGAAATATGGAATAATTTTTCATAATTGTGATACAATATAAGCTAAAAAATATTTCATAAAAGAATTGGTTCACACAGGCGTTCGAAAAAAAAAGAAGGTCAAAAACGGAAAAAATATTTCCCAAATATGCCAGAAAAATTGGCTAATTATATATAGCTTTGATATAAGATATCCTACAAAATGCAGCAGAAAATTTTTATTTACAAAGGCGTTCGAAAAGGAGGTCAAATAAAAAAATATTTAAAATGTAAAAATTTGTATATTTAATTATTTAATAATTTAAGTTTAAAAGAGGGTTCAAAAATTAAAAAAATTCTTAGTTCTTAAACTTATCCGAAATACTGTATAATTATTTTCGTAAACAGTGTAAAAGGGGTCAAAATAAAAATATATATACTTCCTAAACTTATAATAATAATAATAATAATAATAATATTCTTTATTGTCTAACAGGTTACAGACCCAATTACAAGACAATATAACTAAATAAATAAGCTACTATAATAATAAACTAATTTATAATCCTATAAAACAAAATACGCACACACATCAGATGGCCAGATTTTGCAGGAACCGAGACAATTGAGCGCAGAAAGATCTTACAGGCTCATTGAAATAGTTAATTTCTTGACTAAATCCTTCTATGTTACATGTTTGGCATGCTCGAAGTAGTGGTGCTTTGGATTCATAATTGGTACGAAAAACAGGAACGTGAAATAGTCTGCTACTCCTCGCAGAGGGGCGCGGTATGTTAAAATTTAACGATCGGAGTAGATTTGAACAGTCCACCAAGCTATTTATAATCTTAAACAGAAAAAGTTGTCCGGCATACACTCTGCGAGCAGCCAGCGAAACCATTTGAAAGCGATCGAGCAGTGCTCCATGATCGAATCCTCTACATGGAAATCTACCGTCAATTTTAAACGCTAAATATTTAAGGAATTTGCGCTGTATGTATTCAATGTGTCCTGCATGCGATTGGTAAATGGGAGACCATATTATCGATGCGTACTCAAGCTTAGATCTTACGAGAGCACAATACAAATTGGTTACACATTCAATATCAGCAAAATCTTTGGTAACACGAAACAAAAAGCCAAGCATGCGTAGTGCATCTCGGGTAATACTTTGAATATGATAATTAAATGACAATTCAGTGTCGACGTAAACTCCAAGATCCCTGACAACATCACAAGACTCAAGCGCAGTGTCACTCAGCTGATAGCGATATTCAAAAACAGTTTGCGATTTCGAAAATATGACAAACTTACATTTATTAATATTTAACGGCAATTTATTATAGTTACACCAATGTTCAAGCTTAGATAAGTCGCGCTGCAACAATACGCAATCTGAAGTGTCTCGAATAACACGATACAACTTCAGATCGTCTGCAAACATCAAATGGTTGCTTGTAAGTTCCTGGGATATGTCATTAATGAAAATTGAAAATATTAATGGTGCCAAACAGCTGCCCTGAGGCGCTCCGCTGGTGGGTGTGAAAGTTTTCGATTTATGACCATTGTATTCGACATAGTGTTGTCGATCAGACAAGTAGGAGGCAAAAAACGTTAAAAGATCCTCATGAAAACCCAACCTCGACATTTTCCGTAGGACAAGCGAATGATCCAGCTTATCGAAAGCCTTCGAAAAATCTGTATAAATCGCATCGATCCGCAGATCCTCCCCGAGGGTACGAAATACATCCTCTAGGAAACAGGTTAGGTTGGTTACTGTAGAGCGGCCTGGGAAAAAACCGTGCTGCTGTGGATCAATCTGATGCTTAATTTGAGTAAATATTTTTCGGTGTAATGCCGCTTCAAAAACCTTCGAGAAGTTGGGCAGGAGCGAGACGGGTCTATAATTTTCAACATGATCATTCTCAGCAGATTTATGGATTGGGCAAATGCGGGAAATTTTCCAAGTTTTTGGGAATGTATTGGATCTCAGAGACCTATTAAACAGAGTCTGCAGTGGAACGGCGAAAACAGACGCACAATCTCGTAAAATGAAAGCCGGGATGTCATCCGGTCCCGAAGTCATTTTGGGCTTTAATTGTTTGAGTGACATGAGAACATCATCGATATCAAGCTGACCCACCGATATGCGGGAAGAAGAAGAATGCACCTCCTGAGTGTGGGCACCATCAACATATACGCTATTGAAGTATTCGGCGAAAGCGTTTACTATGCCTTGGGGTGTTGAGTACTCAGCACCATCCGCACCATACATGACACCCGGGATTCTGGATTTGCGCTTCTTATTCTGTACATAGCTCCAGAGCCTCTTTGGATCTGTTTTCAATGAATTTTGAACTTCCACCAGGTAATTGTTATATGCAGCAGTTATCTTATGTTTGATCCTGACTCTTAAATCCCTAAAGATGTTAAAACTGTTCAAACACTGCGTAGATTTCCATCTTTTCAGATGTTTTGACTTTTCCCGAATGTCGCAGATTAAGTCCCATGTGTACCAACATGGATATTTGTATTTTTTAGAGTGAATTTTTTTAGTTGGAACACACATACTAAATATGCCATCAAGGATCCTGTAGAACGCCGACACGGCATCATTCACATCACCGAAGCCATTAATAGAGGACCAATCCTGAAGCAACAGTTGCTGATATAACAGGGGGTAGTTTGCCTTTCTAAAGTTGTACATTTTATTGTTGGTGTTGACCGGAAAATTTCTATGTGACTCAACTTTGGCCCAAAAAGAAATATGCAGTGCAGGATGATGCGAATCCTCATCCACTAATGGCGGCGAACAGGGTGCGACGTTACATTTAAAATTGGACGGAATACTCGGAATATTCGGAATACGGAATAATTTTTCGTAGTTGTGATAGAATATAACCTAAAAAATGTTACATAAATGAACTGGTTCACACAGGCGTTCAAAAAAGGGTCAAAACCGAAAAAAAAATGTTTTTCCAAATATAACAGAAAAATTGGGTACTTATATATAGTTTTGACATAAGATAAGCTACAACATGTAGCAAAACAATTTTGTTTACATAGGGGGTTCGTAAATAGTAGAAAAGGGAGCAAAGTAAGTTTTATAATAAAACTAGGAAAAATCAATTATTTTGAGTACAAGAACTTGGTCTATAAGATCTGAAATCTAAAATATGTACGTATAAATAGTGCCTCTAAAGAGAAGAAAAATGAACAAAACCCTATACTTAAAAAAAAATAGCTGATGTCTAAAACAAAACAAAAATTTATTAAATTTAGATAGTTGACAAAAAGATCATAAAATTATTACTTTTACACTTAAATATGGAGAGCTATTCGTGCCTCGAGGGCAACAGTTTATTTTTTCTCTTGATACAAGATGCTAAGCATCAATCGATGATACCAAAAAGTAAGGTGCCAGATTTGGTCGACAGATTTACCCTTTAAAAGTTAAAGGCCTTCCTGTGCGGGGCCAAGTTTCTACGAAACTCCTTATGAAAATACAAGAAATCATCGAAAGACTTGTGCTCTTGTTAAAACCCTGTGGTCGTATATTATGCTACTCGAATTCTAATAATTTTCAGATAACAAATCAAGCCAGTGCTCTTGTTCACTACAAATTTTCTTGTGTATTTTCAAAAACGTTACTAAAATGTCTCAAACAGTCTTATGTTGCATTCAGAATATTAAGACCAAATATGTCACTACAATATCTTAACATCTCAAGTTAAAATCTAAAATTAAAACATGTCATGGTTCCCATCTCCAAAAAGTCTCAGAATTTTGGGCATGAATTCTGGTACATCAGTAAACTACAGTTGCCTTATTAAAATCTCAGATAAGTGTCGGAGGTTACGAAGAAAAATCAAGACACAAATTTCACGATGTCTGTACCCCTATGTGAATGTATCATTGGCAGAAGTTGTATTGGTTCGTTGCAGTGGAGTTTGAACAGGAACACTGCGCACATCAACATCAATGTCAAAACAGACTCTCAAATAACAGAAAAAAAAATTGTTTAGCTCTGGATTGCTGGCCACTCTGGTTTAGAAGAGAAATAAACTGCCGCATTTTAGGCAAGAGAAAAAAAAAGAAACGTATCGGGTCAACCCCGTAATTGATACAGAGTTTAGCGCCACCAAATGCATATTTAATGCCTGGAAGACAAAAAAAGAACTTTTGGCAACACCATTCAGATTTGGTACATTCCAGGGAGATGATTCGGATAAAATACAATTGACAAAGCGACAACGCAGGCTGCTCGGAAAGACATGGATGCTAAAACATAAGATGGCATATCAGGCGTACCAAACGGTGATAAACTTCATTATTATATTTATTTGGGACAGCAGCTCAGGACAGTCAATCCGATTGTGCAGAAGAGGATGCAGAAATTTTATGAGAAAAAAATATTCCTCTGAACTCCAAAATTCTCACGCCAAACCTGTCCTGCAAAAATGTGTATTCAATACCTCTAGCCGTATAAACGCTACCCATTGTAAATGAACGATACTTTAAGAAAATTCTCTGAACCTTGTCAATATACTGCAAATCAGAGAACATCATTCCACTCTCGAACGTACACAAGAATTGTATAACACTACAAGTGCAGAAATATCATTGAGACTTCCACAATTTCTCACAATAAAACCGTACATTCTCATAGCTTCACTGAAATTAGCATTCGCATGCGGTACGAGAGAGAATTTTGAGTCCAACACGACTCCCAAATCAGTAGTAGAGGAACACCTACCAACGAAAGTCTGACAAACTGTATATCGCAACTATATAATACTTTTCTTGCTTGAGAAAGATACTGGCGTTTAATGACAGTCCGTTAAGATTACACCAATCCTCCACAGCCACCAGAGCATACTGAAGCTGAACGCAGTCCTCATAGGATTCAAAAAGAGCAAACAATTTAAGAACATCAGCAAAAAAAACAACTATTATGTTACAATTAAATTATTTCCACAATTTCTGCCCATCAGTTCAGTTTATTGAACGAAGAGCACTCAGGATAAGAATAGGCCCCTAAACCTGGTGGTACTACCTGAATTTAATGAAAAGTAAGAAGTTTGCAATTAAACCAATCCATGGATTGTAATTATTGGTGGGTCACTCTGTAGACTATTAGTTTTGATACCGACGTTAATGCTAATCTTGAACCAGTTTTCTTTTACCCATTAAGTTCTTTAAAATATTAATTAGCAATTGACATAAACCCATAAAATTAATTTAACCATAAAGCATTTTATAGTTATTAAGAATCCATAGCTTTTTTATAGTAATAACAATTAATACATCTCTATTCTAATATGTAACAAGGTCTAGACAATAAAATATTTAGTGGCCTTTTTTGCTGGTAATTTTAAGAGCACAGATAAAACAAAGCAATTAGCTTTTTTGATTATAGATTTTTACCAACAAATATAGGTTTACATTCATTTTACGATTTGTTATTTGCATTCAAAGTGAAAGTACAATAATAATTATTAATAAGTAGGTATGAAGTGACTGGTCCTTATAAAGCGAGATGATCTGATTTAATAATTTACACATATTATACTGTAGGTACAACATGGTAAGAGTAAATTTTCCGTAGGTAGAGGATCAAAAACTGAGATAACATATATTCATTTGACCATAAAAAGTAACAGCATAGTAGATTTATGTACGTACAACGAGAGTTAGAATGTCCCGTATAAGTAGACTGTATTTCCGGATGAGTTATAGATAAGTCGAGCGTGGCCACTATATTGACAATACCGGGTGTCCCATGACAATGGGAGCAACCAATAATACCTAAAGCACATATGACAGAATTCGTACCTCGGATATTTGTGTGACGTCAGAACCCAGCAGCAAACTCATTTTGTGCTATAATAATGTACAACGGCTTAACTCGCTATACCAGGTACTTATTATTCCCTATATAGGTCCCGAGGAGGAGTTCTCATGTAGAGAAACGAATTATTATTAATTGCAACAAATAAAAATCTATTTTGTTTTGAAATACCGAGTCTCATTATTGTTTTTTTTTTGATAAAGTTAATTATCATTTCATTTAAATGTTGAGAGTAAGTTTGGCAACGTCGTCGCCATCATATATACCTAGTAATATTAAGTGTATGGTCGCCATCAGTCCGCCATTGTAGTTATTCTTCTTCTTCAAGTGCCTTGTCCTTTTCGAACGTTGGCAATTATCAACATTCCCCTAAGCACGTCCTCATTGCGCACTCTGTCCGTCGATATCTTTTGCACATGGCGTCTCTCAGAGCATACGCCTCAATTCTATAGTAAAGAATGCCGAATACGTAGCACTCAAGTGCGAACGAAGAGCCACAGACTTCGGCAGCACAACACTGACCTCATTTTCACAAACGATGTGCTCTAGCCTATTCAATTCGGACACGAATCTCCTGCATATTATCCCAGCTTTCGTTCACCTGACATCCCAGATATTTGTAGGTTTGGACTCGTTCGATCTGTTGGTTCTATACCTGAAGTATACCTCCTCCAACTTGGTTCTTATGAATTGCCATCCATTTAGTTTAATCCTAATTCTGCACTCCCAATAACCACTTTATTAGGAAAAATCTGGAGGCCTTCGAGAGAATCCGCGATTATAACAGTATCGTCGGCGTAGCGAAGATTGTTAATGTTCACGCCATTAATGGAAATTCCCTCAGTGCAATTCTCTAACGCTCTTGCAAATATTCTGTTTGATGTATGTTGATTGGTACTTCGTCTGATATTTGATTGTCTACTTTGATGTGTGCGGTTTGGTTCCAGTATAGATTTGCGATTCTCTGGAAGTCTCTATCTTCCAAACCTATATCTTTAAAGATTTCCATAAGCTTTTCATGTTGCACTGTGTCAAAATCCTTCTCGGAATCGCAGCAAGCATACACAGGGGCCGAAACATCCTTGCATCTGTGAACTAACACCTGCATACAGGGCCTCTTTTGAGCCAAACCCTTTACGAAAACCGGGGGAAAACTGAGATTCGCCCATGAATGATTCGCATCTTGTATATATTCTCTTAGGGAATATTTTTAAGAAGTGACTCATTAAGCTGATGAGGCGATTGATCTTTTATTGTGGATATTTAATGATTTACGTAATATATTATACTACATCCGTAGTAAAGTGAATATAATTATTTATCTTGTGCCTTAAAGTTTTATAATGCTAAATCGTTGTTGCGTGGTAAATTGTAAAAGAAATCTCGCGAAAGGCGTGTTAGTTGTGTGTGTTTTTCTATTCCTGAAATCTGATTCTTCACCATAAAAATTTTGTATCTACTGCTTCTGGTGTAGTGTGTAAACACCATTTTGATGCAGATATACATAGAAAAAGTAGAGAAGAAAAACTAACAAAATTAGGTCAAATTTTGAAACAAAAACAACTTACTAGTTTCGAAAGGTTAGAAGCATATTGTGACTCATTTAAGGCAGATATAACAATTTGTTTAGTGTATAACTATAATCACAATCACAACTAGTTAAAATACGTTGTTTATTGGTAACGTTTAGTCTAGGTTACAAGTTACAAGTTCTAATGCATAGTCATAAGTCATAACTCTGAATGTTTAATTATTTTAACTTTTATGATTGAGATTACGACCATTAGAAATGCTGTTTTTTGAATTGTATGCCATAAAAAGTAGAAAAAGGTTAGATTGTTAGAATAACACATGAAAACAAATGGTTTTGTTACTTTTATATGTTGGATAAACCACTCGCTTTTGTTATGCTATTATACACTAAATAATATGTGACGAAAATTACGACTAAAACATATTCACTGTGATTTCTGTGCTTATAAGGACCCTGAAAGTGTATTGATTTCTACCAAATACAACATTAAAATCTAAAATACAATGTGTCGGCGGATAGAGTTTGGAAGAGGAAAAACTTTTTTAATTGTTGATTTAGAAGAAAAAGTCATTCTTTATAAAAACGTCTGATTGTATCGAAACCACAATTTCAAATACCAAAGACTACTACTTTTTTCTCAAAAAAGTTTATTAGTGTTTTTTGCACAATTGGTGTAATAAATCACGATTTTGAAAATATTTTCATTAAATTAAAAAAAAATCAAAATCATTAAAAATGTTATTCGGAGATGGGAAAAGGAACAACTTAAGTCCTACTGGAGAACACTCTAGGCCTAAGACAATCAAAAAGGTTTATCAAACCTTCAGAGGCCAACGCAGGGAAGCTTATCCAACTGGACAGAAGCGACCTAACGCAAATTACAGGCTTTTTTACGGGACACCACCCAGTGAAGTACCATCTCAAAAATATGGGCCTAACCGAGGACGACACTTGTCGGTTTTGCAAAGACGCAACAGAGACAACAAAACACGTGCTCTGTGAATGCATGGCACTTTTCTGCAAAAGGCTAAAACACCTTGGAGGGGTGACCCTAACACCCGACGAGGCAAGGAATTTAGCCCCAAGAGAAATCACCAACTTCATAAAAAGTGTGGGACAGCTGGGCAATTCATAGATTAGAGTCATTCACAAAAGATTTTCTGCAGGTCGAAGTGAGGGGAGGCCAAACCGCCTAAACGATTCCGATAAAACAATCGTAAATTTGGTATTGCAAATTGTCGTTTCGACACAAGCAGACGTTTTTATAAAGAATGACTTTTTCTTCTAAATATACAAATAAAAAAGTTTTTCCTCTTCCAAACTCTATCCGTGGACACATTGTAGATCTAGGTCAGCCTTTAAAAAAGAAGTTGATGATAGGCCCAAGAAAATTATAGTGCCATCTTGTTGAGCAAAAAAGTTTATCTCTTCTAAACTAAAAAAAAAAAAAGGAAATGCACCTTCTCGGATATCTCAGAAGTAATCGGTATTTGTAGGTTCTATCTCTTACCGTTCCCGAGATCCCAATGATGATCTTCAAATTTGCGACACCATGTCTAATAATTCTATTAGTATCAATTTGACGAGTATGTTATCTAGGTACTTCTAAATATTTAGGTAATTAAATATGTGAACATTTTATCTAAAGGAAAATTACATAAATATATAATATGCTGTTTTTCGGAAACATAAAATATACTGTCCATCAAAAAGTGTGTATTTATATAAGAACCAGTATACATTTTTGAATCAATTTTAAAAGTAGTTGTCAAAATATTT
The DNA here is from genome assembly GCA_911728435.2 of Apoderus coryli. Lineage (NCBI taxonomy): Eukaryota > Metazoa > Arthropoda > Insecta > Coleoptera > Attelabidae > Apoderus > Apoderus coryli. The sequence goes on along the minus strand of OU452209.1, from coordinate 11,669,048 downwards.
ACGAAGATAGATATCAATATGTCAGATTAAGTAAAATCAAATCATGCTGTATCATTATATAAACGTTTCTATACAGGTCCCGGTCAAATTAGTTTTAACAATTGACACAAAATACAAATAATTAAGTTAAAGACAAAATATTTCAAGTTATAAATGTATAAAATATTAATAAATCAGAAAACTTCGTCATTTTTGGCATATTATTTATTTTATTGTTATAACTAAAAAACGACTTAATGAAATTCGGTACAAAAAACTATTGGATATCGGGAGGAGATTTTGGGACTCATAGAGCATGGTTAAGGGTATAAAAAGGGTCAAAACTTGAAAAAAAAAAAACTCATATTTACTAAACTAAATGGAAAAATGATGTAATTTTCTTTTTTTCAATAGCTTTTGGCATAGAAAAATCTGCGATGTACAATTTATGTATTCACGGGGTGCGAATTTGATTTATATACGTATATAAAATTATACAAAAATTATATTAAATTCCTGTATAAAATTTGTTTCTAATAATATCCGAGATAAAATTGACACTCATAGAACGTAGACGAAGGGTAAAAAAACGGGGTCCAAATAAAAAAAAAATCATATTTATTGAACTAAATGGGAAATTAGGCTATTTTTGATTTGCGATGAACAAATAATATGTACTGTTAGTAATTTGCGAAAGGAACCAAAATCTTTCAAAATACAGATAAACTTAAATCAGGCCCGAAAAATATGAAACTAATTTAGAATACAGAATTGTGGTCCAAAGATATCCAATATAATACTAATATTTCATGTGCAATACTTGCAACTCTGTGACCGAGCAAGTTGATATTTTTAATGCAACTTTATCTTCTATAAAGAATATATTTCTTAGAAAATAAATTTATTAAAATATACTGTAATCTTTCCTGCCCTTTAATAGGATTATTTGTCTGTCTAGGCATTGTATCCTAAATAAATAAAATAAATAATATACATAGGCTGTCCATAAAGGGTTAAAAAGGGTCAAATTATAAAAAATAAATTGGTATAATATGTTAATAGGTAGTGACACAGCCTTTAATAATGAAGTAGTATTTATACATAACTTGATCGCAGCAAAAATAAACTCTCATTGATGAAGTTTTTGAAGATACCTATACAAGATGTTGAAAGTTTAATAAAAAGGTGTTTGTAAATGCAGCGAGCTACAGCTCTGATAGAAGTTAACTCCCCAAAATGCCACAAATCCATAACGAAAGTTGGTACAGTGGAGTAGTTTTCTTATTACGTATTTTGCTAATTTGCCCTAGCATATGGGGGGTTTAAATGGGATATTCACCCTAACTTTTTCTGTTTATTTTTTAAATAACTGCATCAAAAAACTTAAAGCTCGTTTTATTTTATATAAAAAATGTATTCTGGTTAAAACGAGCTTTGTAAATTTGTTCTCGAAAGTTCGATTCCCAGCTCTGGCAATATTTTTTTTTAATTTTTGAATAAAGTAGTTAGTTTGTTACGTTAGTGTATTGGAAATAATGAACATAATACAATTATAATAAATATTATTATTATTTTTTTACTTTTTGAAGAAAACAACAAATGTTTTAAATAATTTGTTTTCTTCAAAAAGTTTAATATGAATTTTCATCAAGTAGATGTCAAGACTACCCACGATATTAATTATTTATTCAGAAACAGTTGGAGGTGGGAGAAATAGGAAAGTTTTGAAACAAAATACTCCAAAATTGATAAGGAACCCAATAATATATACAGTGTGTCCCATGATGGATGTAACAAGAGGTGTGAATAAAAAAAATCTTTGAATTTTGGAATGACATTTGGAGAATGATTCTTCCTTTTTTTAAAACTAAGGTACCCAAAAAATAAGATAAATTGCTATTGTACAGGGTGTTTTATCAACAAATTTATAAAAATCATCATCAATGGAGTGTCTTTATTTTACAATTTGCGCCAAGTTCTACTAACAAAAGTTGTTTAATGCAATTTTATATCCCCTCACGAAATGAAAAATAATATAATATATTTGATGAAATATAATAAATGCTTGATAAACGGAAAAAGGGGGTCATTTTATTTTTCAAGTTTTTTCAACGCGCAAGTATGTAGATTGTGGCTACATTGTAAAAATAGTGTCTATTATACAGGGTGTACTAAAAAATGTGGCATATCAAATTTTTAATGGGCATTCTATAATAGACAGCACCGGGTGTCCCAAACTCGGCGCCCCAGGCCTATTGTATGAAAACGAGATAAGATATTAAAAATCTTTTGAAGTGGTATAAATTGCGTTGCATTCACGAATATTTTACGCCAAAAAAATATTACATACCTATATTTTGCCACATTCCGAAAGCCCTAATTTTCCTAAATACCTTTTTACTATTAAATTGTTTTTTATCTTCATTCGCTAAAAAGCTAGAGTGCCAAAACTGACAAAAAAGTAGTATTAAAATATAATTCAACATAGCCATGTCAAATCAAATGCTCGATGAAAAACAATTATTCTGTCACATTACTAGTGACAATTCTTGTCAGAAATAATAAAGAATTTATTGTCAAAACAATAAATACGATACAGAAAGTAATAACAGCTAGTTAATTATAACGTGTTTATAACAAAAATGTTTTCGACAGACGAAATAAAAAATAATATAATAATTGTTTAATTTATTGCAAAAGATGCATTTTGGTTTTATATAGTGCAGGCAATGTCATCTTTGTTTCTTTCAATTGTCAGCCATATTTTTTCGACAAAGAAAATAATAAAAATTATATTATAAACCAAAAAGTGTGATACAATAAGAAGTTTCAAATTGCTCAATAAGAAGTTTCAAATTGCTTTCCATGTAGCATTTGATGATTTACATGGTTAAGTCAAATATGTTAAAAAACATTTTTTTTGTTCATAAAATCATATATTTTCGTTTGTCCAGAACATTTTTTTGGTATAGACTTTGTAAATAATATTCATTATTTTGACAATCAAATAATAATTATTGTGAGAACAGTTGTCACTAATAATCAAACAGAATAATTGTTTTTCATGGAGCACTTCATTGGTAACATTGCTGAATTAAATAATATTTAAGTTTTTTTTTGTGTGGGCGCGCTAACTTTTTAACGAAAAGAGATAGAATTTTTTTTTTCGAAAAGTGTTTGGAAAAAAATAGATCTTTTCGATTGTAGCAAAACACAGGTATGTTCATGGAAAAATAACATTTTCTCCATTTTGCAAAATTGGAAAAAAATATTTTGCTTTCCCCAAATGGACCTTAGCACAACTCAATTTAGCCCTTTAAAAGGTATTTTGATTATCTTATCTGGTTTTCATACAATAGGCCTGGGGCGCCGAGTTTGGAACACCCTGTACATTTCGATAGAACTTTTCAATATAACTAATTTTAAAATTGTATGATATGATTGCCATCTTGTTCTCCAAATTTTATCTTCAACTTTATTTAAAATAGCTTCTTGTATTATGCCAAACGCGTTTGAAATTTTCTGGCGATGTTGTCGCCTAAAGTTAAATATACTTAATCATTTTTGTTTAGGACGTGTAGTTTAAGTTTTGAGCACTATTGACAGTTTTGGTATTTATAATTAATAATAATTATAATTAAGTATTTCGCTAATTTCAAAACACATAAACAGTGATAGTGAATATAGTTTAACACCACCTAGTCAATTCAATACTTCTAATTTATCGTATTTAGGCTTATACGCTAACAAGGGTAAGTTTCGAAAAACAAATATTTGCCTAAAAATTATGTTAAATTTATTGAAAAACATTAAAACAGTCGTAGAAAAAGTATAGTGTGAAACTCACATGAAATGACTATTTCCTACTCCTACGATCATACTCGTAGGAAATATATGTCATTTCATGTTCGTTGCACAATATACTACTCCAGTAATTTTTGTATACTTTACTAGTAATTTTAGGTTATGTACCATTCGTCGTTTATTTAGTTTTTTAGTTCACATTTGATTTAAAAAACCACCAGAACGTAACGTGAAAATTTTGTATTTTATATTGAGATTTTATAAAAAATGTCAAGCATTTATTATTATCTTAAAGTGTTTAAAACTTAATCTTAATTTATTATTCTCCTCTATAAACCGCATTTAATTATTTACAACTTATTTAAAATTATTTTGTTATCAATGCCAAAGAGTGTTTTTAAAGAAAAAGAAAAGTAAATACAACAGTCTCATTCTTCCTTACTTTCACTGTTGATAATGATAACAACTATTGTAACAAAAACAAAACATTACTTTAATGGTATAATTGGCTGGTCACTATAACAACGTATAAAATTAAAATAAGCACTTACCATGATTAATTGGAAGATGCGATCACAAGGAAGTACAAACACAAATAGATGAAGAATGTACGGTGCAAGTTGAATTTAAGCTTTCGCTATCTCGACGCAGCACAAGGTGAAGGTGTTTGGTTCCTAAGAAGCTCTTGTTCGCCCTACCCATGACAAATTTGTTTTGTCGATATAATTAAGTCAGACAATCGCGGGTACTATTAATAGAGATCACACAACTTTTAGTTTTGTTGTCTTTTTCCCGCTCATAATATAATGGAAATGTGGATGGAAAAGTAATCAAATCTTTATCTAAGCAAATTAAAAAATGGCTTGCGAATTATCCGGGATTGTTTATACAATTCGAAATCAAATATTATGTGTTCCTAAAAAGTATTCATTATTTACAATAATTATACAGGGTGTACCAAATAAACGAAACGTAGTAAAGTTTTAATTTTTTTAAAGTCACATCATCATGATGATTGACCCAAACTTTCCTTTTACAAAGGTTGATGGTTATTATTTTATTTGGTTTTTTAACCAGTATTATGGTGCTTCTTCAGTTACCGATTTGAGAATTGGCAGCGTGTATTAATATGTTAATTTTTTTACGTTGCTCATGGGGGGAGCTACTTACAGTCTACTACTATGATAAAATATGTCATAACTTTTCACCCTGTATATCTAATGCTCAATAGGTTTTAAAATCTAAAAGATCAGCATTTTTTCGTGGAAAGTTAATTCTCGTTTATTTTCGATATTTTAATCCGTTTTCAAGAAAAAACGATTTAATCCAGATTATATTTTTCTCCTGGAAAGACAAAAACGTTTAAAGAAGTTGTGCACCAATTATTTCTACACAAAGTTTCTAAATCATTCTGAAACAAGGTGCAGCTCTCTTTTGAGGCAATTCGCTGGAATATCTTCAGATCGTCGGCATAGGCAAGTCTGCCACATGTTAAGGACTCAAGTAAATCATTGATGAATATGTTAAACAAGAGAGGTCCACGATTTGAGCTCTGTGGAACTCCAGATAGATAAGAAATTGAGTAAGCGATCAGAAAATCCAATACTTTGCAATAAAACTGGGAAGCCCATCCGTACCACAAGTTGGTTTATTGTTAAGAGCCTTACCAGCTTTAACAGTATCGTCAAGACTCATATCAATAATATCGACTGTATCTGAGTAAGGCTCCAGTGTACATTGTGAAAAAATATAAAAAATGTGTCGACTATATGCCTAGGTGAAGGATACATCATCTCACCGTACCTCATTGAACCCGCGATTCTGGAATTCTTTTGCTTAGACCGCAAATATGTTCAAAATTGACCGCCGACAATGCTTGTCTGACTTGAGTTCTGCCTAACCTTCGGAGGGACACAAGCCTAGTAGGAGGATAATTTGTTCCAGACCGACGAAAATCTTTACGAGCTTTCTTCTTTTTGTATACCGGGAGGTCCATTTATCTTGAGACAGCCTTATATCTTAAAAACAGCACATTTTTCGGAAAGAAAAGTTCAAATAAAAGTTGTTTGCTATTATGGGGCAAATACAGTGGTGGTATCCATTTGCGAATTTGACAACCGTTTCAAGGTTATCTCAAGGTCAACTTTGGTCTTTTAAATAGAAACATAGATTTTTTATTACAGAATCATATTCTACAGAAAAAAAACAAACAACTTTTGTTAACAACATTTTTTTATTTCGATTGAAATAATAACATTTTTTACAACATTTATTTGCTATTACACAAAAGAAAAAGGTCTCAACAAAACCTTGAAATTTATTATAATAAATGCTCAAAATGATGACCTCCAACTTCAATGCACTTATCAATTCGCTTTATGAAGGATTCCTGACTCTGCATAATATTCTCTCTGGTCACATTTCTCATGAAAATAAATAGAGGGACGTTAAATCAGGTGACCTATAGCAGGTCACACAACGGGGCCACCTCTTCCAATCCATGATCTAACACTTCACGGGAAAATCTGGCATAATGTGCAGGACAGCCATCATGTTGAAACCACATATTTGTATGTTCTTGGAGTGTATAACTTCAAGTAGAAGGGGTAAATGCTGATATTCTTGCCCATCCAATGTTCCTTCAACAAAATATGGACCAAGCAACCTATCTCCAAGAATTCCACACCATACATTTACCGTCCAAGGGCGCTGTTGTTCCACTTCTCTTAACCACCGCGGATTTTCCATACTCCAAGAATGTAGGTTGTGGCGATTCACCTGTCCATGGTTTGTAAAACCAGATTCGTCCGAAAACAACACACCAAAGAAAAAGTTTCTGTTTACTCGAATTTGTTCTCGTGCCCACTGACAAAATCTGACTCGATTCTCATAATCATCACCATGAAGTTCTTGATGCAAAGCAATGTGATACTGGTGAAATTTATGCCGCTTTAATATCCTAAGAATGCTTGATTTAGAAATTCCAGAGTCTCGAGAAATTCTTCGACAAGAAACATTCACAGCAATAGCCGCAAATACTGCGATTTCATTATTTTCACCACTGACAGTAGCTCGTCGAGTTCGTTTTTTGGCTGTACATTTCCGGTTTCTCTAAAATCCTTCACAACACGGTAAAATGTAGCGCGGGATACAGGATTTCTTTCTGGAAAACGTTGCATATACAATGCTACGGCATTATCGACATTTCTGTGACATCCTTCATAGAGCATGTCAACCTTTTGTGCTACAGAAAGATGTTCCATATTTTCTCAAAAGTAACTTATTGTTTATTGAGAGAGAGAGATGTTTTTGGCGAAACCTAGCGTGAACAGGCAATATGCCGGGTGAAACACAGTTCACTAACGATGGCCGGACAAGAAGTAACACCCAACTAGCAATTCGACATTCTTAAAGAACTAATATATTTTATAATTATTTTATTGCCGCTTAGTTAAAACTTTTTTGTTCTTTAAAGGTTCGTTTGGTGATAAAACTGCTGTGTTAAACTTTTCTGTGAGAAAAACTGTTTTAAGAACGTTTTTACAGCAAAATAATAAAATAGTTATAAAATATGATATCGTAACAGTTTTATAAACGTTTATAAAATATTTTTTATAGGACGAATTTGTTCCGAATGATAATTGGTTTTAAAAGCATTTTGTAAAAGTACTAGTCTGGATTAACTTGTTCCTTTAAAAACAATTATAAAATTATTCTGTTAAAGTACGTTTCGTAATAATAAAATAGTTTTTTTATTGTCGTTATTAAGAGCGATTTGTTTGCTGCAGCAAATTTGTGCGCAAATTAATAATTACAAAATTGTTTTTTAGTTATTTTATTAAAAACAATAAAAAAATAAATATGTTGCCAATGCATATTTTATAAAATTAAAATGCTGTCATAAATATTACCTAGAACTAATATATAACATAGTCTTATTTATTTTCAACTGATATTTATTGTTATATCATACACAGGTTTAAAATATCCAAACGAAAAGCAGTTGTGCATTTAATAGAAAATTAATTACAATATTATAAATTATCAAAGGGAAAGCATTAGTGACTATAATAATGAGTAGGAAACTGTAATGGAATCTAATCAAATTAATGACAATTTATAAGACACCAAATATTTTGGAGACTGATAAATTCTCAGGGGGAATTATTACGAGATGGTGAGCGGGTAGCCGAAATAGAGAATTGGTGATCAATATCATGCTTCAAGCATAACAAGTGAGCTAGAAAAAAATGCAAAACTAAGAGAAAACATGGGCAGTATCAAATCATGTTCCGCATTTTTCCAGAAGAAGCTTTTTGCTATACTCAATAAACGCATGCCAAATTTTCTACCTCAAGATCCTCGAACTCTCTTAAAGACACTCAACAAACCGTTTTAATAACGGCAGTTATAACATACATATCTACATAACATAAACAAATTTAGGTTATGTTTAAATTACTCCCGTAAAAGCTAATAAGAGAGTAATTATAAAAGCATTTTGTTTTATAAGAACACATTAAAAGCTTTTATAAAACATATTATATTAAAGTTTGTTTTGTAAAACTCTGTTTACTATTTTATTATTATTCCAATATTGCGACGATGCGACACCGGCGGCGACTCACACAAACATGAAAGTATCAAGCACGAATACTTCAAGTAGACAGGACTAGACTTGATTAATTTGTATACATTTTATCTTATATATTTTTTGCAGCACCTTTTAATTAAATTTTGATTTTTTAGAGCATTTATATAAAAGCTTGTTTTAGTATGTTTCACTATTAATTTATTTTAAATAACGGCAAAGGATAACTAAATACATAAAACTTCAAGAAAAATACTTGTAATTAGGTTCATTATCAAGCTTAGTGAAATATATACTTTTTTACACCATAACTGGTTTATAAAAAATTCTTCACGTTTACATAAAACATAGGTATCTACTTATATTTTGGCTAGTGTCCCTATGATAGATATAAAAGAATCATATCATCATATGATTCTTATGCTATCAAAGGGGTTTCAGGTAATATTAATTTTATATTACCCTTAAAATATAATGAGATTTATGTTTTTTAACGAATACACCCCTGTATAAAACATTTCTGGAGTTATTTTATAATAGCTATCTAAAGAGCATACTCGCCTGGGTTGAGATAATTTTGTTTTATAAGCATCGTATAAGGCAGAAGCCATTTTTGGTTTCTTTAAATTGTTAGCCATGTTGACGAAACTTTCAAAATTAATATTTTTTATAATTTGTAAAATTATCTTAGCTAGTAAGGTATACAGAATCAGTCATTACATAATGAAGGATATACCAAAAGATTATTTTCAACAATAAGTGACAATAAAAAAAATATTTTATATAATTTATAAAATCTAAATTCATTAATTTACATAATTCGCGAGGCGCATTAAAATTTTAGTAATAATATACAATATATTTAACAGTAAATTTTGTTTCGCAGCCAAATCTGCTCATGGGTGAATTTTATCTGACTTATTTTATTATTCATTATTGGGTATTATAGCGTTTTATATTATTTTTGCCTCCATGATTGTTCAGATTTTATTAATGTGTACCAACAACAATGCATAATAATTATAAAATAAGTTTGTGTAAAAAGGTATTTTAGAACAACGTTTATATCCTTTAACTGTTGCTGTTGATAGCAAAAATGTTGCAATTGAGGCTCTTATAAAAGAGTTATAAAATATGTTTATAACAGTTTTATACTAGTTATACAAATATGTCGCTTTGTTCTAGTAACAGAGTTATAATAAAACTGTTTTATAACAGTTTTATTTGATTTTTATTAGATATTTATAAACGTTCTAAAAACTATTGTTTAATAGCAACCAGCAACATTTATAGAACCGTTAACGAGTCGATTTGTTTTATAAATCTGCGCCTTTTTCGTGTTTATAAGGCGCGTAAGAACGTTGTGAAAATGTTTAAAAAACAATGGGTGTTTTATAAAATATATTTTATAAACGTTCTTACAGCAATTAAAAAAATTAAATTGTTAGTTGGGACAACTCCATTATATCCTATTGCCAACACTAGATGCGACCGAATCCCCTAGCAGGGAGGCTTTATTTAAGAATTGCTTGTTACATAAGGCAACAATTATTGTTTATTGTCACCCAAAAGTTTAAAGATATTATGAATGATTTCTTTGCTATAAATGTGCAAAAATGTTTACCAGATGAAACATTTACTACTTTTTTCTTTAAGTTAAAAAAAATAAAAATTAAATATTTGGTATGAGGAATTATTAACTTTTACTTCCGAATGATGATTAGTAGTTACGTTCGTTAGTCTGTTATCAATTTTGCTATTTTTAACAAAATATGGAATATCCTTCTATCTCAGAAAAAGTTTTGTTGATATTACCGGTGGTTTTGCAGATAAAAATGCTATATCTCATGCATTTTATTACTGTGTTGCGAAGAAGTTTACGAGAATGTATTTTCCTAAATTCCTGATGAAGACAGGTGGTCCTGTCGAAACATTGAAACAAAGAAAAAATAAATAATGGCATTTAAATAATTATCTAAAATCAAATAATCAGTCGATGATTTTTAAATTGTTGAACCTCAGTTCCAAGAATAAGAAATTAACCCAAATTATTATCGGAATCAAAAAAATTTATTAACAAAAGCAATTTTTTTTTCTGTAGAATACGATTCTGCAATAAAAAATTTATGTTTCTATTTAAAAAACCAAAGTTGAGTAACCTTGAAACGGTTGTCAAATTCGCAAATGGATACCACCACTGCATTTGCCCCACAATACCAAACAACTTTTATTTGAACTTTTTTTCAGAAAAATGTGCCGTTTTTGAGATATTATAAGGCTGTCCTATGTCTGGATTTCCATAAACGTCTAGCCTGCCATCACCGTATATGTATTGCATATTATGGTATGGAAAGCAAGAAAATCTTAAAATAAAATGCTAAACTTGAGTTTTCGATATTTAACTTTATAAAAATTGTAGCCCCTGTATATCCTCAATGAATGATCTATCTAGATTACAGAAACAATGCAGCATTTACGTTTACATATGCAAAAATTAAATAGACCATTTCACGTTTGAGTAATAATTATACTCATTGTTTTTAGATCACAATGGTCTGATTGTTGCTATTTTATCTACCTATACCGCTAAATGGTTTAATATGAGTTATTATCTAAATTTCTTACGCTATAGAGATCCTTGTAATTTATGGATTCTTAAAGTATCTTACATTACTTCTATATTATTATAACTAATATTATTTATAACTATTTTAGAAAATTTTCTTAAGATATCAATTTAAGAAAATATTTGCCTTGTTTTGTTAAAACGAACAAAATTAAGAGGTGTGCAATTTTTGAAATATAGAACGGCTATGCCAAAACATATCACCTGACAAGTTTATTTTATTATAATTTTGATCTGTTATTGGCAATGTGACAGTAGATCAAAACTCAATAACGTCTCGATTGGAGCTAAACCTTCTGCTCACAATAAAATATTTTTTTCCTATTTCTGGTCGGTGTCCCTCAAAGTTCAACTTGAGTCCTTTGCTTTTCTTGATCTCCATTAACGATCGGAACAATTGTCTGCACCTTAACAGGTTGTTTCTCGCACGATTGTCGAAAATGCAACGCTGGATCGGTTGGCACATAGACCAAATCAACAACGCTTAGGAGATGTACCTTCCCTACAAGAAGATGACTAAGCTATTCGAGAACTTAAAAACAACAAAGCAGCTGGCTCGGATGGCATATTTCCTGAGCGTTTTAAAGAAGGAGGTCCAGTGATTATAATAATATTATATCAGTGAGGTCCTGAACACACTGAACGAAATCGATTATGCATGATTCCGTCGCGAAGCCCCTCCTGAAGCCGTGCTGGCAATCTGACAAAGTATGATTCTGATTTAAAAAATTGAACATTTGATCTGATAGTACCCTTTCAAAAATCTTAGATGTTACACTAAATATTGCATATGTTTTGGATTTGGATTTTCTCAGCTTACCTCAAATCAGGTTTTCATGTTTAATAGCAAATAAAAAAGTCAGCAACTTTTGAATTTAACACGGAGCCCGCGGCAGTAACTTGTAGCCCAATATGTTATATCCATACCACATTCAACGCGTTCAAGCACTTATTCCTGCAGTTTTTCTCCACGTATGGCATTTGCACAAAATTGTTGAAATTTCTTAATTACTGGTGTTGATTTTGTTTACTGATGAAGCGAGTTTTTCAAGAATTGCAATAAGGAATGTTCATAATAACTATTGGGTTATGAAAATCCGATGAAGATGATGAGGAACATCAGTTCGCGTTGAACGTTTGGATTGGAATTGAATTGGATCCGTATATCTACCAGGAAGACTTACTGGAGTGGTATATCGCGACATTCTGGAACACACGCCACTGGACATAATACTTTTGATCTAGTTAGGATCATATAAGCTCCCCATTTCTAGCAACAACGTTGCCCAATTTCAAAGAAAATGGATGTAACCATTTTGAATTAGCGGGTATTATTTACATTCAGAAAGAATACTAATTTAATAGCTCAGTCCAGAATGAATCCCAATATGCTATTCAAATTGTAACGGGTTCGAATCAAGCTTTGCCAGCGGTTTCAATTAAAGAAGAACAACCAAAGAAAATCAACTTTATTAATCTGTATTAAAGTAATGTAAAATTACTCACCTTTTATAATTCTGGATCTCTGCCGGTCACCCACTTTATTTGATTAAAAGGAAAACAATAATTAAATGACCCTTCTGTCAACAACATAACGAAAACTTTATTTGAAATAAAACGCAAAAGTTTGCGCTCAAAACAACTAATTTAATAATTAAAGCTAATAAAGAAAATGAATAACAACAAAGAAATAAATATGTATAAATAAAAAAAAGGATAAAACAATTAAACGAAAATGAAAATTTAGAAGAAAATCTTATTCATTAATGTACAACTTAAAATAGGAAAGTTAATATAATTACGAAAAATTATATTAATTCCTATACGAACATTAGTTACAATTGAAAACTGAATTTATTTCAATTACTAAAAGAAACAACTTAATCTTTATAAAAATTGATTGAAAACACAAAGGCCTCCAATTAAAAGAATTAACAAAGAACTTACTAAACTTGAACTTCGATTATTATTAAGAAACTTTATACAATTAGAAATCACATCTAGACTCTACCAAGGCTAAGACGAATCTAAACTCGAAAATCCGATTGTCTTTCCAAAACACTTAACATACATGAGAAGTAGGTACCTAGATTGAAAATAGCCAATCAGAAAAAAGGCGATTTTTACAATATACCCCTATAAAGATATATCTACAGCGTGAGAGATTCAGAAATAAAATACATTTTTTTCTGTCGACTTTAATAACGGTTGTTAATTGTTAAGATGTCCTATGTTGGAGATTTTTCAGAAGATCAACAAGACCCTACTGTTTGTACAGTTAGGAACAATGCGATTATATAATGACTTCTTATTCTCCGAAAAAGCTAACTGGATGAAAACCTATGTTCATATTTTCGGCGCCCTTTATATTTATTCTTTGTTATGGGAAACCTTGTTAACTCCCCAACTACTAGCTTCTGTATATAATAATAAAAGTCCGACATTTAATTTAGATGTAGGCGTTTCGAAAATGTTAAATGTTTTGACCATCCTATAACTGAAACATCTGGTTATCTTTTCTAATATATGCTTTTATCTTTGGACTAACCCATAAACAAACTCAATATTTTCGATTAGGACAAAGGTCGTTCTTCTAGGTATAACTTCTTTATCACAGGCACCCAATATAATATGTTTATTACTTACAGATGTTGTATGATATTTACAAAAATATTATATTTCCCAAACTAATAGAAAATATCTATAACATCACCCAACTAGTATACATAATACCAGTGGCGTGGTGTCTTATTACAAGGAGATATTTGTCTTATTTAAAAAAAAACCGTTGTTTACAAAAAAAAAAATAACACCAAAAAAAATGCTTTTCCGGACGTATGTTTATGTTATCTTTTTTCATAAAATGACCTTAAAAATCACCCCCTTAAATTATGCCGCGTATTTGTGAAATACCCTGTATAACCACCTACTTGATATTGTGAGAACGACTAGTTTTTGAGAGTATTAACATGCAAAAGATCGTGAGCGTCATTAAATCATCATTTATAGTTATTGACATGATGGAAATTAGTTGTTTTTACCGGCATTATTTTACCATTAAACTGTCTGTTTAAAAAACGATGTACAGGGTGCCCTAATTTGATAACTATTTAATAATAATAATCGTCTTTATTGATTGAAAAAAAAACTTATACAACCCACAATTAATAATAAATGATAAACTATCAAAAAATTAACAATACATAAACAACAATAGGCACATTCTACAATAATAATAATAAGTTTTCAATCAAAGGGCGAAGTCTAGCTATGATGCTATTCAATACTTAACCCAAAAGGAAAACATATTCTATAGACATGTTTACCTACTAATAATTTACATAAGAACTACCACAAGAACCAAGAAAATCTAATCAAAGAACTACTAATTTACTACAATTTAGTACTTTAATTGCCATAAACTGTTTGTGAATTTTGTACTGCAAGCAAATTGTCTTTTATTTTGGCCTTAAACGTATTATAACCAAGTATTTTTAATGAAGCTTCTAAATTATTATATAGCTTCACAGCATTGTAAGTGAAGGTCCTGCGAAACAACGCAGTGGTATATGCTGGGAGATGTAGTGAGTCGTCAGATCTCAGGCTAGGCTGTCTTACCTGATGCCTAGGTATCAGTTTCCTTATTAGGTATTCCGGTATTTTTTTAGCAAGTAATCGATATACAAAAGATAGCAAAACGCTTTTATACGTATTCTCCACATTAAGCCATCCGAGTGCCCTATATTTTGCAGATATGTGCTCAAATTTTCTAATACCATAGATGAATCTACAAGATGTATTTAATATTTTTTGTAGTTTCTGCCTATGCAAAAAGTCCAAACAGGGGTAATACACTATTAGGCCGTATGTAATTATTGGGATAATAACACTCTCGCAGAGTTTTTTCCTAACTTTGAAGTTTAAGATCTGTCGATTTTGCAAATAGTGTCTTGAAGCAGACAAATGTTCTTTGTACTAAACTGTTTACGTGGTAATGGAATCTCATTTCGCCGTCGAACAAAACACCCAAATTCCTCGCAATTGTGGAAAAGGGGACAACAACATTGTTCAGCTCTATATGAATGTAGTTTTTCAGGTCCTCATGAACAAGTTTCGACGCATACAGTAGCGCTTTTGTTTTGTGTTAGTTGCATTTATTGTCATTTTATGTCTCGTGCAATATGTATGGATTTGTTGTAGATCCTCATTTATATTTCTATTTCCCTCATCATAAGCATCAGATTCAAAATGCGTCATTATCTGTAGGTCATCCGCGTATGAATATAGTGTAGAAAATCTAACACATTTGTGAATATCTGAGGTGTAGATTAAAAATAAAATAGGCGCTAAAATAGCACCTTGTGGAACTCCTGATTTAACTAGGGCCATTTCGGATACAACGCAACTTGTTCTCACTAGCTGTTGTCGATTCTCAAGGTACGACATAAAAAATTTCAAACTGGAATTTTCAATTCCAAAGTATTGTAATTTGGCCAATAGTAGTTTGTGGTTAACTTTGTCGAAAGCCTTGGACATATCTATTAGGGTCAAAACAGCCGCTCGTTTTTGGTCCAGTTGTCTCAAGATATCGTCAGATACATTTAAAAGGGCCGATGTTGTGCTATATCCCGATCGAAAACCTGACTGGTTTTCTGGAAATATACGGTTATTTGCAACATATTGTGTCATCTAAACCTCAACAGCTTTCTCCAAAATTTTGCCAAAAACTGGGAGAAGACTGATAGGTCTGAACTCGGAGTAACTTTGGGGGTTGGATATTTTTGGAATGGGGTTTATACTGAAATCTTCCATTGATTTGGAAAGTATGTTTGCTCTATATAAGAGTTTATAATATTTAAAATAAATTTATCTAAAACATGGTAATTCAGTTTTATCATTAACAGTGAAATGTTGTCAATGCCACTTGCATTCGATTTAATTTTTTTTATGATACCTTTCATTTCTAAATTTCAATTTATATGTTAAAATAAAGGATGGAATTGAAAAAAAAAATACCTAAAGAAAGTCTGGCTATGCTCTAAACCAGTTTTTGAAATAGAAGCAATGCTTCTGGAATGCAGATCTACATGTCGCAATTCTAAAAAAAAAAGTGCACTTAATTTTCGGCCTGATTTGATTTTCATTTTCTCTTTGACCCAATGGGTTTATCTTAACTTTTTTAAAAATTGTTAATATGTAATTAATTACTTGTCAGCAACCTAAATTAATTATTTCATACTTTTTATAAGGAATTTAAAAAATTGTAAGAAATTTGTTATATGAGCGCGAGAGGCCGAGTAATACTCTACCAATGAAAAGTCTGGATTTTTCACAAAAACATCAGTTTTTATCTTACATAGGTAAATTGTAAAAGTAATAACCTACATTGGATCCCAGATTCTGCTTTCTAGCTCAATATAATTCTTATCCGGGTTTCTAGTGAATTAGGGATTCATACCCTGCGTCCAAGAAATCACATCACTAATTTTATGCAGTGTTCAAAATTCATAATTAAAATAATTTTGCAAATCGAAAACTATTATGCGATAAATTGTTCTGAAAACTAAGATAGTTTACGTCAATTTTAATACAAAAATAGAGGCTGCCAATGTTCTCTGGCCTCCTGAGAATTTTATTATTCTTTAAAAAAACTAATAATTTAAACCCTAACATTAATAGGTAGGTACCTAACCATTGGACAATTTTTATTGAAAATATTCCTGTAAAAAAAAAAATTGTTTCAACGTTTTGTATACGTTATGACAACATCAATCTTTTATTGAAAATGCAAATCGACAATTTTTCAGAAAAACTCATTTTCACATCATTTAACATAAAGTCTATAGAGACATATTACAAAAGTTGATAGTACATTAAATAATGGCAATGATATGGTTATAATGCAGGTATCACAGATTAATTACTTCCATAATGTTGTTGTTTACACAGCCCGGTTGCAGTTCTTAAAGTTATTCAAAAAATTAAATCAAAAGAAGTATTTATTGGAAGCAAACTATCAGATTTTCCGGAACAAATTATTTATGTGGTTAGAACAAATCATATTATTGAGAGAGAGAGAGAGATGTTTTTGGCGACATCTAGCGTGAACAGGCAATATGCCGCGTGAAACACAGTTCACAAACGATGGCCGGACAAGAAGTAACAACTCCATTATATCCTATTGCCAACACTAGATGCGCCCGAATCCCCTAGCAGGGAGGCTTTATTTAAGAATTGCTTGTTACATAAAGCAACAAGACTTTAAGTTATGTTGGAAATTTGTTTCACACTATCATGCTTTTACCAGACGGCCGTTTCGTCGATCCACGACTCATCAGTCGTGATCGGCATGCAGTGTGACCCAAATTTCCAACATTTACAAAAAGCTTATATTAGCACGAGAATTGATTGAGAGAGAGATATGATCTCTCAAAATAAAACAAATCCAGCCAGAAACGCCAACACAAGTCTTACGAGAATTTAAGGATCGCCTTGCTTATTGTCAGAAAGTTAATGATGATCAAGGATAAGGTCAACTTTTCCAACGATTTCCCTTGCCTACTAAAACAGTAACCGGACTGGCTTTCGAGATCCGTTTTTGTTTTTACACTTTGTATATTTCCGTTAACCAAGAAGACAGAGATCATCATTGGCTTTTTAATTGCCAACATCTTGTTTACTATTATAAATAGCCTTAACTGTTTTTTAGTTGATTGTATGTTATACTACGAATTTTTGATATTGAGAACCGTATAATTAAATCTCAGTTTAAATTAGGTGGGTCAGTTTTTTGAGCGAACATGTCTTTCATCTGCAAATTCGAAGTAAGAGTAAAGTAAAAGTACGAGTATATTATTTCGACAGTATATTATAAACAGTTTAGTTCTTTCCGATGATCGATGATTATACATAAATATACATGCATGCATTTATTTAGTGTTTAGATACCCATTTATTAGATTTGTCCCGTGAAATAGAAAGGACAGTGTTTAATTATTTACAGTGTGTTGCGTACAATCTACGTTATTGCAGAGTTGCAAAATATTTTGTTACACGCCTTCACTAAAGATGCTCCCTTTATTACTAAACTAACCTACTTTGCACGAAATTTTTTTTTTTTCTTATTTAGAGAACGTGTCTGGTAATAAAATCGAACACTAAAAATACGAAAAAAGTGAATGTTTGAAACTACTTTAACGCACGAATTTTTACATAAAAGAAAATTAACCTAAATTTTTGACAGCAGAATGTCAACAATACTTTTTTTCCGAGTACATAAACAGTGTGTCTCGTCAATAATACTTTATGACTCCTCTGGTACGGCAAACTTGGCACTCGTTCTGCCTGTAGCCGCAACAGTGCGACAACTAAATGGAAGACTTTGATCTCCTTATACGTCGCGCGAGAGGACCTCCATCCCATGCCTTTGAGCGTCGTCTAGGATGCGAAGCCACACGCATCCATTGACACCCCAGCAACAAATTGCAGCAGTGCTGGAGTCTCCAATCTTCGTATACACTATGCCGTTCAGTATCTGTCAGGAGTCGTGTGATTGCTGATGTACGGCAGCATTAACACGTTAAAAAATCTCACGCACAGGCGTATTCCAACCAAGGAGAAGTCCAAACGTCACCATCAAAAAATAGAAAGCCCTGCGGCTGCTCGTGTCCTGCACTCATGACTGGGTAGTCCTTTTTAGTGTCCACTCTGCTCCCCCGCATGGGGAGGTCAATTGAAAGAACATGGTAGTGGCTATTTTTCATTTGCAAAGGAAAAAACAACAATCAACCTCGTATCCATAGTGTCGCATTTGCCATTACAAACGAACCAATTTAGTGATTTAGATGAACTTCCATTTGGCATTAATGAGAGGTTGATGCCTCAGACTAAGCCGGGATCGGCGAGCCACAATTTATAAGCGCGTACGCGCCTACCATGAACACCGGCGAAGAAGTAAAACAGAAATTCTACTCCCAACTTGATAGAGTGCTGACCAACATACCTGATTCTGACAAGGTAATCCTGCTAGGAAACTTCAACGCTTGAGTTGGTAGAGACTCTGCTCTCTGTCCCAATGCCATCGGAAATTAAGGTAAGTATAACTCCAACAGTCTATTACTGCTAACCAAATGTGCAGAACAAGATTTTGTTACGACAAACACTCTTTTTAGACAAAAAGAAAAGTTTAAGACGAATGTCAACATCCAAGGTCTATGCACTGACATCTGATCGACTACGTAGTTGTTCGCGCTCGTGTGTGTGTGTGACCGACATGAAGTAAAAAACACCAAAGCTTTAACGAGTGCTGATGATGGCTGGACTGATCCATAGCCTTGTGCGATACAGCATGACCCTACGCTTACCTGCAAAACGATCACAACATAGAACCGCAAGGAGAGAGAACGCATCGATGGCGCAGCGCACCTACAACACCCGGTGATTGGGTGTGTCAGTTTTGTGTTTGTGGCTCTGGGATCGCTCTGTTTAGCCAGCTTAGGGTTCACACCGAAAATCCCTTAATTGGACTAATTCATACTCGTTACCGAATGAATGCTGATGATGGCATCCAATTCCCATGTATAAAATCATACCATAATTATCCTCTGAGTTCTTTGCCGATGGCGTTCCATTCTATCATCAGACCTTCGAATGCTTTGTGCTCTTGCCCGAAGAATCTACACTCTTTTTTTTTTTAGGCAGAATCTTGCCATGTATTTCTTCCTTCAGGTGACATTGTCCCGAAAGAAAATTTGTTAGAACAAGAAACCCGCTCTTGCTGAGATACAAGTAGACTTCTGATCTTTCATAAAGAAGGTGTTTCAAGGAATATTTTGGACTGTCTCCAGCCAGACAGCTAATACACGAAGGGTTTATAAAGAAAAACATTTTCGAGATGACTCTGCAAAACGTTACGAATTAAAATCCGGTACTGAAAATTATACAATCTATGTTCCATGAAACGATATGTTACAGTTCCGGTGGCACAAGAGAGACTATTATCAACACCTGGCTAAACCGGTCACCGCCTAGAGGAAGAGGAACAATTTCACTTTCGGATGCATTAATCATAAACAATATAACATACAAGTTAAATAGAAAGAAAAAAGTAGGCACGCGGATAGCCACGCCTAGTATTTGTTAGTAATAATTAACCACTACCTGCTGACAATTAGACAGTAACATGTTGATCCCAATTTTTTATGAACTGAAATTAATAGATTAGACCTGAATGGAAACGACGAAAATTAATGAGTGTAGAATAATAACTATTGTAAATTATGAGAAGTTATTTTGTCGGACCAGGAGGATTTTATTACATTAAATGTTAGTTAAATTAATGAAAGCAACTACGGTTTATTATTTTGGTATTCGCCACTAAATAATATCAAAATAAATTACCTGTTACGTTACCTTACCTAAAACATTGCCTTTTTCATACTAGTTTTTAAAAAAATTGTTACTCATTAATTTGTTAATATTTTCGGTTAATTTTTGTACAAGTTATTCTGTTGGGAGACCAATTGCCAGGTTCTCGGTCTATGGCATACAGGGTGTCCAAAATTAATATTTTTAAATGGAGTCATCTATTTTAAATTTTACCTCGATTATTGTAACATTCTTTTTCACCTATCGTGCTTTCTTTTTTGAACTTTGGAGTTCGTTTTTGAACTTTGGAGTAAAATAATAATAATGAGTTGATGAGGATGCAATATCTTAACGATGATTTATAGCCATACTGTAAAAATAATCCAAATTTAGACAAATTTGATGATTTTTTTTTTATTTATTTCACTTATTTCCATAAATTACATAATATAACAAAATTATTAACTTACTCTAATGATTTATAAATAAATAAGTAATAGGGAGGGAGAATGGTACCTGCAGGATGTAAAAACTTTGCGAAGTTTGTCCACTTCCTACATCAAAACTCTCCACGCACTTTTTAATTACTTCAACTTATAAACTTGGTAATATTCTCAAAATTAGTAACAAAAGCTTAAATTAAAATTGTAACGATAATTCCTATTCAAATATAAACAATAAATATTAAAACAAAATAAAGTAACCAAACTGTATAATGATGATAGGACAGGAAAAAGACACAGAAGCAGCTTCAACTCATAAACTCAATGCTTTGACCCCTCCAGCAACTTGAAAGTTTTGATTTAAAATTTTTTAAATTCGCTTTATTTTTCAATACCACTGGCATTTGATTAAAGACCAGACCTTGAACATGGATATCCCATCTTAGATGCCGATCGAGTATAATACCGAGATACTTAACATGATCAGCCCTGCTCACATCAAAACTCGCCTCTCTCTGCATTAGATTAATGATGATCTTATTTGTTTCGATTTGCGTAGCTCCACTATTGGTAAAGGGAACATAAACAGTTTTTTGGAAGTTGATCGTTAAGAGATATTTATCAAACCATTGCACGATTATCTGAAGCCCCATCTTTACCTTGTCTTCCACCTCTTGCCATGATACACCTTCTACGAAAAATACGGTATCATCTGCGAATGACAGTAAACTTCCCGGCAGATCAAGACTCAGCAAGTCATTTACATATATATTAAATAGTATCGGACCAGTAACTGTTCCCTGAAGAATTCCATAAGAACAAGGCAGATATTTACTTAGTGTATTATTTATCCTCACCATTTGGTTACGGTTATGTAGGTAGCTGGAGAACAAACCTAGACCATGACCTCTGACACCAATTTCCTCTAATTTTTTTAATAATAATTTATGACTGACAGTGTCAACGGCCTTGGCCAGATCTATAAACACACCCGTACAAGGTCGTCCCTGATCTAAAGAAGTATATATTTTTTCGTTTAAAAGAGCTATAGCATCATTAGTGCTTTTACCTTCGGCAAATCCGAATTGTAAGGGAGAAATAATATTATTTTTTGCCAAATAATTAACTAATTATTATCTAACTAAAAGTCAACATTTCACAAATAACTATTTAAAATTTTGGATTATACCTATCAATTATTTTAATTTTTACTATTTCTGGTTTTGAAAATTATAAAATTAAAACGAAGCATTTTCAGGCCTCCTATTGTGAAGACGTTCTGAAATTGATTTTTTACTTTTATAACCATTTAAGATTTGATAAGAGCCGTGCGAATTAACGTACATAAGTCAATAGCTTCCAAAATTAACGTTATACAGGGGACGTTTGCACTAATTAACTACAGTTTTTTAATGAAGAAACTCCAATTTCTAGAAGTACAGGGTGTGTAAGAGCTTAGTCACAATAACTTATCTACCGATATTTTTTGTAACCCTCGAATAATCAATACCAGTTTTTTTCTGTGAATAGCTCATTTTATTTAGAAACTATTTACTCTCTTAGAAAATTTTAGTTTGTCAAACAGTTTAGAGATAAAAAAAATATATTCTAATTCTTTACATGCCTGAATCAGTACTTAATAATTATTGTAACGTAGCACAAAGTGAAAGGTGGTTACGATTACTTTGACAAATAAATACAAAAAGATGATAAGTGTGCTGAGTGTTCCTATAAAAGCAAAATTATGCGAGGCTTTAGTCTTATCACAACTTAACTACTGCGATGTCATCTACGCTCCATGCATTACGCAGATCTCAAAATCCCGTTTACAGAAGTTACAGAATTCGTGTCTTCACCTGATCTTCGGAATACGGAAATTTCAAAGGATATCTCACACTGTGTCTGCGATCAGATGGCTAAACATGGAAGACCGAAGATACTATCATTCTGTATGTCGTTTTCACAAAATTTTGTGTGACAAATCTCCACCGTATTTGTACCAGCGAATAAGATACCGCACAGATGTTCACAATATAAATGTGCGTCACAAACATGCCCTTACCCCACCTGTTCACTCTACGGAAATGTGTAAACGATCCTTCTCTTATATGATAGCGAAATACATGAATGAACTCTCTGATTTAAGAACATTACCAAAAAATTTATTTAGAATTAAATTACATAAGATGTTAATTTGTAAACCAAATTTGAGTTAGATACGTTCATTTATTGTAAGTTTTCTTGAATGGATTAATGAGCTTTGAGTTGTACCTAGTTTTTTATTGTCTATTTTATAATTGTATGTTATTATTATTGTATGTTTCAAAAAATATTATAATGATTGTACTTTGGTAGCAAATTTTTTTTTTTTTGTTTGTAACATTATGTTATATTTTCAGGGTTAGCTGAACAGAACAGTGACATCTGCCACTGTACTGAAACTCGCCCTTTAATAAAGTCCTTTATTATTATTATTATATTATTGTCTTGTCATTTAACCTGATTTGTGTTTAGAATTTCGTCTTTTTCTGTTTACGGTTTCTCTCTGTCATTATAAATTTTAACTACATATTTATAATATGTATTAAGTATACTGATTCAGGCTTGTAGGGATTTAGAGAATATTTTTTTGTCTCGACATTGTTTGACGAACAAAAATTTTGGAAGAGAGTAAATAGTTTCTAAATAAATGGAAAATTCACAGAAAAAACCTGGTATTGATTACACGAGGGTTACAAAAAATATGGGTAGATAATTTATTGTGACTAAGCTTTTAAACACCCTGTAATTTTAGAAATTGGAGTTTCTTCAATAAAAAACTGTAGTTTATTGGTGCAAAAGGGTATCTAAAAAATTAATAAAATCTATCAAATATTTTTCGATTTATTTGAAAAAAAGGTAAATAAAATATACAGGGTGTCCGGAAAAAGGAGGTCAATCCGCTAACCACAGATTCCTTGAGCAAAAATAAGTTTTAAGATGTCATTTTTCATTTTAGCCCTCCATGTTCGATATACAGGGCGTCAAAGTTTAAAATTTAAAACCAATATTTTTAAATAATTCTAGTATTTATTGAGATATTGGATTCCAATTTAGTGTGTTGCTTCAGCATAAAGAGCTACTTCTTTCCAAAAAACAATTTCTTAACAGCCAAAAGAAAAATAAATAGATGTTCAGTACCCATTGACCCCCCCCCCCCCCCATCAAGTTTCTATTACGTACGCCAATGACTATTAAACTAAGTTTTTATAGGTTACTAAGTATTGTTGATTATTGTTTAACTCTTATAAAATTTCGATCAAATCATTTGTTTTTGAGATATTTTGAAAAGTATTGGCCCTTGTTGTCTACGCGGCTCACGGTATTTTCACTACTAAATCAAGCATATTTAACTCAAATTACCATAACCGTGCATCAAATTAAGTACAGTTTTCAAAAAGGTAATACAACTAAACACTACGAACACGAAATTGTTTATTATTTTTAACTTAATTTAAGTCAAATATTAATTATTTAAACATATTATTTTAAAAACTTGAAAAAGTAACTAAATAAACATTAGAAAAACTACCAGTCTAAAGAAATTGCTCGATATGACCCTCATTTTTTTCAATGCATATGCGAGCTCTTTTTAGTAAAAAAATATGAGGCTTCAACCTAAAGTCTTCCCCAGCTTGTAAGATTCTCTTTATTAAATGATTTTAACTCAAAATCGGAACCTTATAAACAAAATCTTGCATACAACACCAGACTGAATAGAACAGTCTCAGGGAGTAAGATCTGGGGATCGGGGTGGTCATTCAACAGGAGCATCTTGGCCTCGCCCAATCCAGCGTTGGGGAAAGTTTCCATGTAAGTATCTCCTTACATTCCTAGCAAAATGTGCGGGTGCACCATCAAGTTGAAACCAAATGTTTTGTCTGATTAAGAGAGGCAAATCGTCAAGTAAATCGAGCAGTATGTTTTGAAGAAATGCTAAAAATGAATCATCAGTCAAATTCCCTGGTAAAATTACAGGACCCAAAAAGAAACTATCCACGACACCAACCCACACGTTGACTTTAAAGTTTGTACTTGATGATGTGTCTAAACTACGGCATGAGGATTTTCTTCTAGCTTCGTCCGGAAACAAAATATTTTTGATGAAGTGTATATCTCTGTGATGCATTTCGTCTACGATCCATTTTCGTTGTGTTTACTTATAAAATTACCGATAATTCAAAATATTAACTTTTAAACGTTAAACTACTGTCAAATTGTGACAACTAATTTGACAACAATAAAACACTGCTTAAGTAGGTATCCAAGGTAACACCAGAGTAGCTTGATATTTCAACATTATAAGATTAGCCAGAGCCGCCGAAGCATCAAACAAGAGCCAATACTTTTCAAAATATCTCAAAAACAAATGATTTGATCGAAATTTTATAAGAGTTAAAAAAATAATCAAAAATACATAGTAACCGATAAAAACAAGTCATTGGCGTACGTAATAAAAAATATATATATATAAAATATACAAGCCCTTTAGCGCCCAAACCACGCAATTTTGTATACAGATAAGTTGAACTAAATCGTCATATTTTCGTCCAAGAAATTTGTAGTATTCCGTTGTACACGTCATTTCCGGACACCCTGTATAATATCTGAAAAAGAGCGAGATAATGGTGTAAGATTACTTGGTGAAGGTTTATCTTTTAGGAGAGTTACTGAAATTTACGGTGTTGGTAAACCAGAAAGGAAGTTTCGGCATATTGTTAGCTTAGTTTCATGATTTTAATTTTAATTTCACCGGAAATAAGTGTTTTCAGTGATGTTGTACGTGAATAGTTGTTTTAGAAAAAAATGTTTGTGTGTCTGTTTCCACGATAACTTAAAAACCACTTAACATAATATGTTAACCAAATTTGGTACAAAAATTCTACAAGTAATGCCTAGGTCCTGATTAATTTTAAGGAAACATTGTCAAATTAAAAAAAATCGAAAATTCCACGGAAGTCACCCTATGAAAAAGAATATGTTTTTAGTTATGTTTAATTATAAATCATATTAGATAAAGTTTATTGCTACTTTTTATATCATCAGCGATAATATATTTTTTTTTAATTTTATCGTTTTCTTCACCAAGTTATCCTCCGTGCTAAAATCTATACGCAGTTAAAATGATATGATGATCATAAAATGATTTATAATTTAACACGACTAAAAACATAATTTTTTCCATACGGTACTACGGTGGAATTTTCGACCAATGTATTTTTTGTCTTAAATGAGTTTTTCTGTTTGTTGATTTTGCCGCTGATGATGGGACTGGTCTAGTTCCGAAACAAATTCGGCAAAAAGTTATTCTCAATTATAGCAATGGAAAACTGTCTATGTTCAATTTTGAATAACTTGCTAATTTATATTGCTGTCAAAAGTGACAAAATAACCAACAATAAATCAAAATTAGGAGAGTCTATTATTATTTCGTCAGACCAGACATGTTTTGAGCACACATCCCCATCGTCAGTGGAAAAATAATATGAAATTATGAATACAGAATTAGGAAGATCAAGTACCAATGCTAAAACTAATTTGAGGAAGAAAAGGTTTAAATACTAAATTTAATTTAAAAAACCTTTTCTTCTGTTACCCTAACAGTTTATTTTTGTTTTAATTTCTTCTCTGATGAGTTATTCTTATCTCGAAAGCGGCAATTTAATTTAATCAAATGATTCTCTCCTACTCCGCAACACTACCTACTAATCGAAACCCGAAATCATTAGACGAAGTGCTCTAAGCTATTTTCGAGGTGGATTATAATCACCAACGACCAAATTATTGTTCCATTGTTTCAGTTCATTTTAATGTTAATCAGGCTTAATTAGTTAATTTATGCTCTACTCCAACAGTATATGTATAATTGCTGAAATATATGTGGGTTTAACTACCTCCTCTCCACATAATAATATAGTGGTAAATGGTTTGTAATTTCATAAACTGTGGAATCAAAATTGGATACATTTTTATGTTTTGTTTTTGCATTTAGTTGCTGTGGTATGAGATGTATGATGCCCTAGTTGGGAGCAAGAACATCATTGTGTATTGAGAATTTATTAATATTGACAAAGATCAATGTACACAACATTAATCTTTAATATTGAATTTTAAACATTTGATCTGGTTTGTTATAATTTTGTGTTTCAGAACGTTCTTTGCTATTTTATATCCCCGCCAAGGGTAAGTATTGTGAACGCACTAAAAAAAATGAGGTAAAGACTAGTGAAGATGAAGTTCCCTGAGACGATTAAGACCATTATCAGACGGAAGTGTGTCTGTCTGTGTGGCTGTGTATTTGAGTGTCTGTATGTATTCTTCCAAGGTAGAGCCTAAACGTTTTGACCAATTGAGCTAAATTTTGGTATGTGAGTTTGAGGGAGTCCTAGAAACCCAAATCTTCAAAAAGCAGTAAGGGTCGAGTGATACATTACTTGAAAGTATTTGTCTTAATAAATTATTAGGAAACATAGAAATTGCCTCACGACAGAAGTATTTCTTACTTTTTTCAAAAATGTTATGAATCAAAGTTATTATTATAAGCTAACATAAAGTCGGAAGAAATAATTATTCGAATAATCCAAATCATTCTACATAGCGCTCACCTCCACACACTCTTCCGCTAACCTAATTTAACGTACGCTTTACGAATGATTTGTTGCTCACTCAGTTCATGAATTGAGGACTTTGATGCAAAAACCGGACAACTCCACTTTTGGTCGAAATTCAGTTTTTGTCCTTGTCTTACTATATTTAATATTGCCGATCGTTTAGTAGAAGAATCAGTTAACTCCGAGCACGATAAGTGTGTTTTCTTATTCCCTTAGGACTTATCTGAACAGCTTTTATTTAGTTTATGCACCAAATTAATGTATTTGTAGTGGGGCGAGTTAATCGTGTCGCCGCCTGTACGCACCAACTTCACGGTGCCTGTTTTAGTTTGCTCAAACACGTAATCGTCTTCGAAACTCTATCAGAGTTAATGGTAAAGTCGCCCTTCAAGTTGAAAAGAAGCATCAGGTGCTGAAGTCTGAAAAATTTTACAGTTCTTAACATGAAAAAACAATCCTATCAAAAGATGATCTCTCAATAGAGGTACTAAGTTTTGAGTTTCAACAAAACTTACCATTACCTCACATACCAGCAGGGGATGTATTTTACAAGTGGCAACTTTAGATGTAGGGACAACTTTTGTATTCAATTTGCATCCAGTGACATTTCAACTTTTTATATTTATGACGAAGTAACTTCCAAAAAGGACAGCAATGAAGTTATTAGCTTGTTAGACCATTACCTGAGAAACTTTTTGCCACCGACAATATACTTTTTTTCTGATAACGCATTTGCTCAATATATTTTTATAAAATACTTGTAACATTTACAAAATTAAACAACACGGGAATCGAAACTATTTTTTATCAATATCCTGAGCCAGGGCATAGTTTCCTGTACTCAGACCGGTCATTTGCATTAAATGAGAAGAATAAAGGCCTCAAAGAAAGAGTTCCTCTATCAGATGAGTCGAAAACATTAGGTCGAAAACTTCGAAACTACGAATCTGGTACTTCCTTTGTATAACGCTAAATGTATGGTTTGGAGATTTTTTAGTTTTGTTCTAAAAAAAAATATCTTCTTTTATTAGGATCTTTGGACAAGAAACAGTTAAGTCCACACTCTTATTATTAATTTTTAAAAATTGCTAATTGAAATTATAATATTTTATGTTTTAAATATTCCATATCATATCCATCAACATCCGTATTAATTTGAGCTTATTCTGATTTGATATTCAGAAAATAATTACTTCTCTCCGAGAATTGGATCTTATCTGGTTCTTGCACCAACGTCTTCAAATGCTTGTTGTACGCGTTCTTTTAATATTTCCATCTCAGGTGGCAGGTTGCCTGCATAAACCGTTTCTTTTAAGGCATCCCACAAAAAAAAGTCCAATAATGTAAGGTCAAGCGACCAAGCTGGATAATTGATTGGGCCAAACCTCTTTACCCGTCTTTCGCCAAATAAAAGAAAGGACCCAGAATAGAGCCCTGTGGCACGACCCTGCTCAGATGAAGAGACTCAGATTTTTCCCTATTTATCATCACTTCTTGGGTACCATCGGACAGATAACTACGCGCGAAATTTATTGTTGCTTCGTCAAACCCATAATAGTGTAATTTTGCACAAAATAAATTATGATCGATTGCGTCGGAGGGGGAAAGTTAAAAAAGTATTTGATTTTTAAATTCCATTGACATTGTCAAGTACAGAAAGAATGGGGAATCTTCAAACGTTTTAACAGTGAGGTGTACCTAATTATTAAAAAGATTCCAACAACAAAATTAATATCCATTATGTAGTATGATACTTGTAACTATCAATTTAAAACGTCTATTTCAGTTGTCTAAAAATTATATAAACGTTTAGCGTACCTCGCCATCGGCAATCGGTCAGTTATGTATAAAATGAAAGCAATATTTACGAATCCTCTAGATATGAACTACTAATGTACTTACCATATCATACTTTCTTCTGCTCTGCAATTCCTTTACTAATAATTTAGAGAAGCATTTATAAAATGCTCTTATTATATATTATCATCGTAAATTGCACGGTTGTAGGAAAAAAATCAATTATACGCACCTATAAGAAGGAATGACCGCTTACATGCATCTTTCCTAGATTTCTCTGAATCAATTATAATTATAATAAATAATAATCATACAATAAATAAAATTGTTCTCATTATATTTTTTGTTTGTTTAATAGGAAATGCAAAGAGATCTTTCATTACGAAGGTATGAGTTGTTGTTTATATCGTTTCCTATACAAATTAGTTATGAATTTTGAATTACAGGGGATGTCCCAACACTTAAGAGGGTATAGAGAAGCTCAAAATATTAATCCTATAATGGAATCAACTACACTCACCGGCAAAAAAAAACCGGCCAAAAAACTGGCCCTAATTTCAACGTTGGCTTTCTCACAAATCGCTCAATTATTTTTTTTTAATTGTAGATTGATTTTTAAGTAACGATGCTATGCCAGAAATTTTATAATAAGTTTTTTTCCCGAAATTTGGAACGCTCTGTGGAGCGCAACAGCTATAGCAGCTATTGTCAACTGGAATCACATTAAACCATGATCTTTTCTGAACATTTTGTTTCTTAAATCACGAAGCTATCTCTGTTTTACACTCTTTCAAAGCGAACGCTGAAAACAACACAACAACAAAACACAAAAAGATAAGTTTAATCAGAAAACTAACAAAAACATAAAAATTTAAAAAAATAATGAACAAATTTGAAGGCGCTAATATCTGGTATGACTCGCACCAAAATAACTTTATTTAGTCGATTTGTCATCGAATAAATAAGGTTTGTAACAAATTCTTGTGGAATGGCATCAAATTCATCCTGAAGTGCAATTCGCAGATCATGTAGGCTGTCGGGTAAAGCAGGTCGACGACGAATGCGTCTTTAAAGATGGTCCCAGAGATACTCAATTGGATTGAGATCAGGACTGCAATCTGGCCAAACATTCGTTCAGTACCCACTTCATCCAAATAGTCGTTAACTACTCGTGCCACGTGCGGTTGCGCATTATCTTGCATTAATACGAAGCTGCCTCCGATAAAATGAGAGTAGGGTACAACAGCGTTCTGGAGAATATCTTGGATATATCGATGCGCATTTAAGGCGCCGTTTTCAACAAACTTTACGGTCGTTCCTCGAAATTCCCGTCCACATCATCACAGAGCCCCTTTGAAACTTACGCGTTCTGAAATTTTACATTCCGCAAATCTTGCATTTACGTCTCCAAACTAGCTCTCGATCATCAGGCGATCGTAGCAGGCAAAACCGCGACTCATCCGTATAAAGAACTTTAGTCCACTGCTCAATCCTCCAATTTATATGTAGGCGCGCAAATGGAAGACGTGTTCAACGCTGTCTTGGAAGAACCTGGGGTCGTCAATTACACTTCTCTTCCGTTACCTTCCAGGATCCACTCGCCTGTTGAATTTTCCCGTTCCCAAATACCGATTCCAGGCATCCTGGACTGTTGTTCGAGGTTTACCAAGGGTTTCGGACACATAAAATAAAATATCCTATTGTTCCAATATGATTTACGATAAAGCTGGATGTATTCCGAGCCGTTTTTTTTTTTTTTTTGTTAGAGCATATGAATATCTCGTTTATTTTACGAGCTACGCATTTCTAAATGAAACACTGCATTTTCCATACCATAACAAGACGCATGCCGATTTTAATTCCGGCACACCACCTGTTGTACCACCTCAATTGCTTCCTCTCTACCGCAATGACAGCCTGAAGTCATCTTGGCGTCTAATCAATGAAATTGATTTATTTTTAATTTAGGAATAGCTGCCATATGTAGGTTTGATGTGACGATGACGAACCCATGTTTTTAATTCATCTCAATTGGGTTCAGATCTGGGCTGTAGGATGCCATATCAACCTCCGACCTCCAACTTTTGTATTAATATGAATAAAAAATAAAAAGTTACGGCCACAGCAAAACTGTTTTATTCAAATCAAAATATTCTAATATCTCCTTCTGGTCCAATTATTTTGAGGATTTATGCCTTTGCTTTGTTGATTACGAGAAAGCATTTGACCGAGTTGAACATCCCAAACTAATGCAGCTCCTCAGGAATCTTGACATAGATCAAAAAGACATCAGATGTATAGAAAATCTATATTGGTACCAGACTGCACAGATTAGGCTCAATAATGAGCTGTCTGATGATATAGAGATCCAGAGAGGCGTGCGACAGGGATGTGTCTTGTCCCCGCTTTTGTTCAACCTGTACTCGGAGGGGGTCTTCCGGGAAGCATTGGAAAATGCGGAGATCGGTATTAAAGTCAACGGAGTGTGGATTAATAACATACGTTATGCTGATGACACAGTGCTCAACAGTCGGTCAACATAGCAGATTGATGGGTCTAAACATAAACACTAAAAAGACGAAGTTTATGATAATATCAAGGAACCTAAATGCGTTTGAAGACTCACAGTTAACATTCAACGCAATGCGCATAGACAGAGTGAACAAATTTAAATACTTGGGCGTGTGGTTATCTGAAGACTGGACCTCTGATATCGAGGTCAAGAGTCGCATCGAACAAGCCCGACAAGCATTCCTAAGACTGAGGAGAGTATTTAGTTGCTCGGACTTCGATCTTGGTCTGAGGTTGAGATTCTTAAGGTGCTATGTGTGGTCAGTACTTCTCTACGGGATGGAAGGTTGGACTCTTAAAGTCAACAACATTAACAAATTGGAAGCGTTCGAAATGTGGCTTTACCGCAGAATGCTCAAGATACCGTGGACTGCAAGAATAACAAACGTAGAAGTTCTGTCCAACATCAACAAAGAGCGTGAACTGTTAACCACCATAAAAAAGAGAAAGACTTCATATCTGGGAGTATTTACAGTTGTTGATCGAGGGTAAGATAGAGGGCCGTAGAGGGATAGGAAGGAAGAAATTGTCATGGTTGCGGAACATAAGACAGTGGACAGGAATAAATGACATACAGACCCTAATTCACACCGCAAGAGATAGAGAGGAGATGGAAAATGTGATCGCAAACATCCATTAGTGGATAGCATCCGAAGAAGAAGAAGATACAAGCGGAAACAACGGTCAGGGTGTAACTTTACTTTCATAATTGTACCGAAGCTGTGAATGTCGAAATATGTTGTTGTGGGTTACGACAATTAAACTGGGGCGCATTAAAGTGAATATAGCACGGTTACTAAGGCACATCACAGGAGTTTCTCTTACAGATTTCAGAACTAAAAGGTGGCAGCATCGTTAAGGTCATATTTTTGCTTTTCTTTTTGATATTTAAAACCGAACCAGTTCTTTGAAACTTTTTTATTACTTTGCAGATTGCCCTCTGACCTATTTGTATTCCTACATATTGTTCTCTAAATTTCTCCAAGATGGACGTAGCGATAAGATACATGAGTATACCCCATAACATTTTATTACAAAACCCTTTTGCCTAGTAGATGATAGCATTTTGGTGAGAACTATACACTACAAATAATATTTGTGTAAAATTACATTCAAAATCATGGGTAATATTATGCCCTGGTTTACCACGCAAAAATTACATTGTTATATATGCAAAATAAAAGCATGTATTGATAGGTAAATTTACACATTCAGTTGTGTAATAATTAGTACAAAGTTGTAGGTTTAATTATTTGGGAATGAAATTTAATGTAAGATTCCCATTATGGACACGTTTTACATACAAATAAAGGCATGTCATGATAGGTAAATTTACATGTTTAGATTTTGATGTATTCATACATCTAAGTATCTGTAACTTATAAATTACTAGGATCTTATGGTAAATATTACATACTACACAGTCCATATTTATTTGTTATGTAAAATCACCAGGACTTTCTAGTGATATGTTGAGAAATCAATAGGTGGTCTGATTATGGATGTGCTAGGGAATAGTACTTGTCTTTTTATGCTTCCTGTACAAAAAATTAAATTGTTGATAGCTTGAATCTTATTCATAATTTTCAATCAAAAACTTTTATCAAGATTGACTTTTTTAATCTTGTGGCAACATTCCAATTAATAAAATTAAATTTCTGTTATCATTTTCCAGTATTGAATTTACTTATTGTTACATATTTGAAATTGTATTTATATATTACATATACCTACATAGTATTTTATATGTTTCTTTATAGTATAAGATTTACCTAGATCTAGATGAGTAATAATACTTACTATACTTAGATATTTATATTTATAAAATCTTATTGTAAAATAAGGAATTTTTACTCTTACGCAAAATAACATTTTTGTAATTTTGACCAATCCTGTACAACTAAGTTGAACTCAAGATTATGTTTGAAGATCGTTGGTCAGTGGAATTGGCATGCTAAGTCCCCCGACTTGACCCCCATGGACTTTTTTCTGTGGTGTAGAATATAAAAAACTGGTTGCGTTGTACCAAAACTAATAAAATAAAAGAAATAATATAATCAAAAATATATGACCTGCGTAACGAAACAGATTTTTAATAATTATTATTATAATTGTATTATTTTCATTATTTCCAATAAACTAACTTTATTCAAAAATTAGAAACAAAAATATTCAAATAAAAGAAAACAAACTAAAACTTCCAAAGTCAACTCCACAAAATCTTTAATTCAATTATAAAAAAAGGGGAAACTAGTTTCGGCTCAACAAGCCATCATCAGTCCATTCTTACAAAAACATCCGTGTACAAAAAACAAAAAAACATCAAACATGAATATGAATATGACTATGACATTACATTACACGAAAACAAACACCTGCTACTAGTTTCCCCTTTTTTTATAATTGAATTAAAGATTTTGTGGAGTTGACTTTGGAAGTTTTAGTTTGTTTTCTTTTATTTGAAACTGACACTCCACTTTGATGATGGATAATTTATTTCGTTTAACAAAAATATTGCCAGAGCTGGTATTCGAACCCAGCACCTTCGGCATGCAAAGCGCACGCTCGCTCAATGACGCCAAAAACCATTCGTCATATATTTTTGATTATATTATATGTGACGTAATCGTGCCTCCGTAGCTCAAGCCGGTGGTGGTCTTTAGGTTTCACAACAACCCTCAGGCCTGGGCGCCAGCTAAAATTAAAATTTTAACAAAGGATAGGGGAAAGGAGCTGTACAAGATGTGCCACCTACGTTTAATAAAAATATTATTTATTTAATATTATGTAGCAAAAAAAATAAATTAAATAACAAGATTAATACAATGATAAACTATTTAACTAAAACGAAATATAGGTACTTATAATATTTGTCTTTGATTTTATTAGGTTTAATCGCTAATAAGTAGCTGACTATTGTGCTACTGTTAAATTTAGTAAACTATAAAAATAATAAAAATAAAAAAAACTTTAGTACTAACTACCAAGATTGGTTAACAAAGTCTCGTACCGGTCCTCACGTAATGTGATTGGGACTCCTTTTGGTCGATAACACGAAATACAAGCTTGTACTCGACCGAGTATGAACAAATTTAGCCTGTATTATTTGCTGGGTGATGCGTTATTGCTCAATATGTCAAGACATCACAGGTAGTCAAAGTTCCAATATTTTAATTATAGCCAAGAAGCCTAAAATTTGCGAAGCCACCGTTATGAAATGAATTTATTAAAAAGTACTACCAATTCTTACCTAATCGGTAATTAGGCTTCGCTAATTTAATCAGTAATATTTTGTTATTTTTTAAAAGTAAATTCTGTATAGGTACGTTTGCTGTTTCGCTTCTCGCTTCTAAATGCCTCTTTTTAAACCGCAAATTTACACACTTTCTACCTATTTTAGTATCGGGCATAGGTACTCCCTTTGAAAAACTATAAGTGGTGCGAAATGACAAAAAAGGAAAAGGAACCAATGTATGTGGACATATTGAAAACTTTACATACTTTAAACAGGTTGAAATATTTACAAAAAAAATACTTAAATTGAAATGCAAAATACGAGGGTTGTTAGTAACGTAATCATTAATTTTAAATCAAAAAATCTGTCCGTTACATATCTCTTGTCGGGAAAGTTTTGGTGCGAAACAAGCGATTTTTTCTTTAGCGCGTTCACCATACTTTCCCTGCGCGGGAAAGTAAAATGTGTATCTATAAAACACCAATTAACAGACGGACGAAGTTACTAGAAAGGGTCAGGTGCGAATTTGAGAATTTGAACAACGACGAAATTCGGCGAGCTAGAACAAACGAAGTTAATAAAAGAGTACTAACATGTTTAGAAGCGGAAGTCATTTTGAACATTTTTTTTGGTAATATTTCAAATGTTATACAACTTCTCTACAGTCTTTGATTTCATCGACGGTAATTTAGGGTACATAGTATTATATGTGTTACATGTCCTAGTAATAACTTGATTGTATGTCCACAGATTTGAAATAAATTAAAAAGTTCGAAATGTGTGTCTTTTATTAGCATTTTGTCTGATCTATAGTCGATAAGTAGCTCTACGATGTAACTTATTTAGAATTTCTGTCAATTTTTGACGTTTCTGTATACGTAACGTTGTAGGTGACCTTTATATTTTATAGGGAATCTGGAAAGAAATAAAAATGTGACCATCCCATTTAAAATACTAATAGTACATCAATTTAGAATCTTCCCGATAATACCGCACCCCTAAGTTTCAGAAACATACCTTTTGTAGTTCCCGAGAACTTTGAATAGGCCACTCAGGATAATCATCCTGTATGTCCGTACAAAATTAGCTAACAACAATGAGGATTAAAAATAAAACACAAACTATAATTTTACAAAATTATTTTTTTAACCAGTAACAAAGGATTTTTAACATAATATTATATAAATAATGTGTATAAAGTAACGAGGTGCAAAGATAACATTTTATTAGGAGAAAATGCTACAAACAATATAATATCTAATTAAATAGAATAAATAAATAAAAACTATCTAAAGAAGTCTGTATTGTTCGTTGGTCCGTTGTGTTTGTACTGATTTTTTGTCAGAGGCTTGTTAATTGTCAGCTTGGTAAAAGTCCGTTCTATATAAACTTTTACAAGATCTTAAAGATCTTAAAATATTGAAATCTTAACTGGAACATTTGTCTGTTCCAAATAATATGTGATTTACGTCTATAAGTAGTGAAGTTTATTGCCGAAGTAGGTTTGTCATATTAAATGGGTGAAATGAAAGTGAATATTTCAGAATTCCAGTTCCCATTTTATCTAAGCTTCCCATTTGCTCACAGCAACCACAGTTCCAAGGCACCACTCACTTTGGACAGATCCCTGTCATGGAGGCTGGACATGGACAAGAGCATCGCGAATTCATCATGTGGATGCTCTACCCGATGATCGGTAGAAGGAGCAAGATGCCCGTACAGGTCAAGCTCGAAATGATTCAAGCAGTTTTGTGACCTGCCTTGATCTATGCCAGTTCAACATGAGGATACGCGGCACCATCGTACCTGAAGCGATTGGAGGTCGCGGAAAACAAGGCAAGAAGGAGTTTATTGACGAAGTAGGTTTGTCATCTTAAATGCGTGAAACAAGGTAATATTTCCACCCTATAGCTCCGAAGGGAGCTCAAACTCGACTCCCTGAAGGACGTCATTAATTTGAGGGTCCAGAAGGTCTTTGCAATGGCAGAGACACATGCAAACCCACTGATTCACGAAACAGTCAACTACAATGTAGAAGACGGTACCAGGTGGTACCAGACACCAAGGAGTCCACTGCGACAAAGAAATCCTCAACATGAAGACAGCAACTGATATTGTGTTACTCTTAATTTGAGGACATCTAATGTAAATTTATGTTACTGAGTGTTTCGTAGGCACTTCCACAGGATGACAACAGCAACAGAGGACAGACGAAATGAGGACATGGAAAAGGGATGTTTCCCGAGCCAAATAAAAAAAGTGGGAAAGTTTTAGTGGAGTTGAAGTGTACTACACTACCCAGAGAATTGGTAAGCAACCCCGTGAGTGTTTATTGAGATTTCTCTTCTCATTGTGGTTTTTTTATTATCGTGATCGAGATGTTTGTTTAAAAATTTAGGTATTGATATTAAATGGAATGTCAAATAATAAAACATCCATCTGGATTTTTTTTTATATTAATCCTGTTAATTATTACGACGAAATCACTTCAAACGAGTGAATTACAATAACACATAAACAATCAATTCACTACACTCATCATCTTGTTAATAAAGACACATGTAACGAATGTAACTAACAAGATTCAGTCCTTAATAAGCCATGTTAGGAATTAAGTACAATCTTGGTAACAGGAATGTGGTAAATTTCCATAAGGCACTTGTAAAGCTCACTACATGCCTCTGCTTACACATTGTCTTTTGGTTAAATTTTTAATCAGAGGGTATAAGATCAAATTACAAAAAAGGTAGAAAAGAGCAACATAACTTAGTAACTAATATTCTAACTAGACTAGAAGATAATTAAATATAAAACAAAAATCTATTTACAGCAATTCAACCCAGCTTACATTATCGTATGCGACCCACTAGTATCTGTTTTTACTTGTGGACTAGGTATGAAGTTCTTTTCGTCCATATCCGTATTTTGTCCATCCTTACTATGATAATTTGATCCAAAACTCCTGCTCGGAGTTAAAGGAGTTTTCGCATTATTATTTGCTGCGTCATTCAATGGATGCAAGGGAGCTCCAAAATGTGCGCTCAATTGTGCTTTAATCTTCTCCTGTTGCTCAGGAGAAAAATTCTCGAAACCAGTAATAATAGCAGGAGTTGTACGAATACCACTCTGTACTTGTTGAGCTCCTGGTCCAGAGCTACTAGCAAATCTTTGAGCAGCTTGTTGCGCTAATTGAGCGTAATTAATTTGTTGAGATTGGTCAACTGGTTGCAAATGGGTTTGAGGCATTGATTGGGGGAAACCTTGGTGATTTTGGTATAATGGAAACTGTGGTACTGTCGTTTCGGCAGTCGCAAGGTTCTGATATGCTGGTATCTGCTGTTGATAGGGTTCTTGTGCTAATGCTGTTGGGTTGTAATAGGGCTGAGGTTGGTATTTTGGTTGGGCCATTGGATGGACTAGTTGTTGTTGTTGGTTGCCGTAAAACATTTGGTATCTGCAATATAAAAACAACCTCACGATAATTTTATCGAACTAAAATGCTTCAGGAAACCAGTACACATTTTTTTATTGTCGTTGTTGTACGAAAAAATCAATTATTTAATTATTGCTTGGAGAACTGTGAACTGTATTTGTGCAGTACTGAATTTTGAGTATATAACAACAACAATAAACAAAGTCCCCATTATGAACATCATCATATTTGTTTGTTGTAATTAAACTTTCGCTTCATACAATATTTGGTATAGAAATTTAATAAAACATTTTGTTTTGATTTTAACAGGAATGACGTATATTTTCATGGAAATAGTGACCTCAAAATCAAAAAGAAAAGGTTTTATCAAAATGAATATGTATTTCAATAAGATGTTGTTTGAAGTCGTCGTCGTAACAAAATATCTCACAATATCGTTTCAATTTAAATATCGCAGACATACATGCTTCCAGAGGCTAGCTCTGATCATAGTGGATTTATATTTAATAAACCTCGCAAGTTAATTGTTATACAGGTTGTTGCTATATTCGACCGACAACGCCGTGCTCTAGAAAGCTCTCGCTAATTCATGTATTTTAATATAAGGACATATACCCTTAAAGGACTTAGTTGTCTGTCGAAAATTAGCTATAATTCAAAGAGCCTTTAAATATTTTTTTTTTCAAATTTAGTGTCCGGTATGTTCTGTAAAAAAGTTATATTTTGACATAAACAATCATTTTTAAAAAATTAACCAGTGGCATGTTATCACTTTTTGTCCCCCTATTTTTTACGCCACTGGAATGAATAAAAAATATTATTGTATTTTTGCTTAAAAAAATAATAAATTTTTATGGGTAGTGAACGATTTTGCAGAAAACAAGAGCAAGTAAAGGGTGCGTCACAATAAGGTACACATAGTGTTCATTGTTCATTGTTTTTTCTTTCCTTACAAAACCAACTTACGTCCAAAAGTTTTTCTGTTTTTTGACAGTAATTAAGCAAAAATGGTTTTTATCTAACGAGCAGAAAATTATTAAGTCAATGTCAATATAAACAAAAGAAAAAATATTTAAAAAATCATTACTTTTAAAATAATCATTTCTTTGCCTTACTGAAATTTTCTCTATTATAGTTTGATGTTGTTTTTATAAAACATGTCTCAATTTCCAACGAAGACTTTTCCAAACACCTTACTGCTGAGGTTTCACGTTTGTCATATTATTTAATAATAATGTGCACAAAATATTCTATTCTGAGGGTGCTAAAAGATTAATTCACTGATTTTAATTAAAAATAAAAGGTTGTAGGCACATTTTAAATGAAAATTATTTAGACAAAATTAATACCATATTTCTGGACATCGCTCTGTAAAATTTCAATTAAGTAATAATAGAAAAACCACAGAATCTAATAAGCTTGTTGCAAATCGAATTATTTCCAGATTGATTTGATTGTTATATCCGTTTGAAACAGATCTAATATTTAAAACTAATTACCGAGAGAGAGTAATAATATGTAATAGAATATTTTTTACAAATATAACTAGCTGCTTACCACTTTCTTTATGTTTCCTCTTACGAAAATGATATTTTTTTGGTACAATGACCAACACTTATTTCCTTTTACTTTCATATTTGCGTACAAAGAAATTATGTTGAAGGTATATAGAACCGAAATGACATTCTAATATTGTTTTGAAGTGCATCAACATCAGCATTCACTCGCTAACGAGTATGAATTATTCCAACTCAGGGATTTTCTCTACGAGTCGCAAACCTTGTCCCAAAATTTACACAACCAATCACCACCATTTCCCGGCTGTTGTAGATGCGCTGCCCCATCGATGCGTTCTCGAACCTTTCAAGCTGTCTCTTTGCATGTCGTCGACGCTGCTCTTCAAAAACTCGATGACCCTCATCTCCATCTGGTCGATCGTTCGCGATCTGCTCGCAGTTGCTCTTTACATCTCAGCCACACTTCTTCATGTTGGTCTTAACAACATCCTTGTACCTCTTTTACTGTCCCTCTGCGATAATTTTAGGGAGTAAACAAACGTAGTTTTTATATATATTATTCAATAATAAATTGTTACTTATAGTTATTATTTATTGTTATTTATACGATTATTTGGTTTATTATTGTTGTTTTCAATCATATTAGGTATTTAGTTTTACTTCATGGTTAAGTATTTCAAAAGTAGCTTAGGCTAAAACTTCGCCATTTTGATGAAACTTTTTTATGTATGTTTGTACGGATTGTTTCTGAAAATAAAGTCATATATAGTTTTTCTACATCAAGAGTTTTAAAAAGTTATCTGCGTTCTACATTAGCACAAGACCGACTTAATCATCTTGACCTCTTATATATTCACAAAAATATTGATTTAGATGTAGAGCGCATTATTGATAGATTTGCTATGCAAAAACGAAAACTTGATTTTGTTTTGTAAATGTAGCAATATGTTAAGGTGAAAATGCTTACTTTGTTAATTTGTAAACTAGCTGGATAGTTTTATAAACTAGCTGGATAGTATATAAACTAACTTACAACCACTTTCTAAACTCGCAGGATAGTTTACATAAGAGCAGGGTAACAACTTTAGCCGTAACATATAGAAGTTTAATCATTAGGTTAAGTTTATTATTTTTTATTTTATCGTTATTATTTAATATATTATTATCAGTCTGTTAATGTATTATTTACAGTTACAGATTCCTACATCACTTTCAACTATATGGCAAATACTTTTATATTTCGCGCCCCCCCTCAAGAAAACCCTGGGACCGCGCCTGGTCATATGAAGCATTTTTCAAAAGTATAATATTCGTCAAGTCAGCCATGAGAATTTGACAAACCATATATTTAATCAATAATATAATAAATAAATACATTTTTAACTTAAATTAAATAACAAGATATACATAAATACTGATAAATTTTATAATGAATGTTTAAATGATTGGACTCTAGGCACATTTGAATCCGTTTCTTAAATCCTTCAGAAACTTTAACCTGGTGTAATGCTTCGTTTATTTGCTCCTTCATCTCCCCTATTAAAAAAGTTTTCATTTTCGATGATTTTTTTTCTGCCCATGTACAAAATTCAATACGATTTAAAATC
Source organism: Apoderus coryli (assembly GCA_911728435.2). NCBI lineage: Eukaryota > Metazoa > Arthropoda > Insecta > Coleoptera > Attelabidae > Apoderus > Apoderus coryli. The sequence continues at coordinate 11,627,429 of OU452209.1, read as the reverse complement.
AATATTGAAAAGTTCTTGATGCAGTTGCACTATGTTTGGGTGGTATCTTTCGTTAAACTGCGTTAACAGTATCTCGAAGACCCCGTTTTTGGGATGTTTTTGCGCCAGGAACCTTTGAGCGTAAAGTCGCTATGCCAGTAAAGCGTTTTTGGGCCATTCTCCCAGAATAAAAATCATGTCAATTCTTTCGCCTTTGGAATAGGTTCGAAGTTTTGATTAATTGAATTAAATCAAATGTCACAGATAAAAAACTGTTTTATGAAAAATTCCCAACTCTTAGGTAAGAATTTTCAACACTATTTGACAGGAAATATCAAATTAAAATAAAAATGTATTGTCTTCTCAAATTCTCATGGCTGACTTGATAAATATTATAATTTTGAAATTTCTTCCTATTATTACCAATATGTGTGTCTCTTCCATGCAAACTTAAAGATATACATATCTATAGCAAAACTTTACGTAAACTTTAATTTTTGCATCATGAAATACAGAGTGGTCTACATCAAATAAAGAGCTTCAGTTAAAAATTCGCCTAATATTATGAATATGTGCATTTTACACGAAAACATCAAGACTTATCCATAGGAAAGTATTATAATATTTGCAGATAATTACTTTGTGCATCTAATTGTGACCTCATATACCGGGTGGTCCATTTGACGTGCGTCATCCCTTAGAAGACGAGAACCATCCATGGTTTGCAATGGGTTAAGACAAATTTTGCACATTCTGCTTTTTAACTTCTTTTACATGACTAGTTTTGGGTTGTGCGGCAAGATTTAAATTATTGGCAACAGATTTACTCTGTTTTGATATAGTTGCGCTCATGGGGGTTGCAGAGTAAGCTTGTGATACACCTACGGTCTCTTTTCACCACAGTAAAACTGCATTTAGTAGATTTTGGAAAAAAATTAAAATGATTAGGTTGACATGGAAAGCAAAGAGTGAGTTTTGAGCAAATAGGTAAAGGAAATAGGGAGTTTTGAATAATATTCCAAACAAAATGGCGAGGGAAATAGTTATTTTTGGAAGAAAGCCTAAGTTTCAACAAGGTCAAAAAATAAGATGAAATAGTTGTACTTTGTAAAAATCAATGTTTCCGAAATTGCTAAATGAAACTCCAATTTGACTCCACTTTTAACTCATTTTACGATTTTTTGGAGATGGTTCTTTTTGGAAAGAAACCTCACAATTGGTAAACTATTTAAAATACTAAACAATACTCATCCAAATACTGCTGCCCTAGATTACTAATAAAAGCCATTGCGTAAATGAGAAAAAATCTAAATTAGCCTTTAAGTTGAATAAAGTTATATAAAACGTAAATTAAAAAACTTCCCTTAATTTTCTCAATGTCGAATTCTAAAATTTCGGTGTTATTATTGCCTCGAACATCCTATGACCTGTTTGATACGTGTGTTAAACTATATTAATTTTTAAATTAAATATTAACTTACGTATAGTATTTTCTGTCTTGAAAACGGTGCTAACTTATTCTTTTGATCTGTTTTTTTTTTTCATGTTAGGGTTACTATTTCTGTTAAGTGGTTTTTTCATAAATCAGGGTTAAAATAATTATTATTTTTTTTTCCTTTTTTTTTCTTTGACCTCTTTTTTATAATTTTTTTTTTAATTATTTTCTTGATTTTAGGTCAATTTGCAAATAATTCTTCGATTTTACGAAAGACACATTGTATTTTATAAGAAAAGTCGAATAAATCTTGACGTTTCGATCATTTTTTTTGATCTTTCTCAAAATAGTCTAAAAGTAAACAATGATGGAATAAGTTAAAAATTTCGTTACAATTAAAAATATTTAAGTGAATATACCTGTATGGCATGAATATTGCTTAAGCACACATCAACAACACACTATTACACAAAAATCCAACATATATTTTCCAAAAATCATAATGATATTCGGTTGTTGTTAAACTTAGGTACCTATATATTTTATTTATTTTAAGATAAACATTGTTTTGTCCAGGTGTACAGCAGGAGAATGCACGTATATTCACAAAATACCAGTATAAATTTTGCTCAAATTATTTAGATCTTTTTTGTCGTTAATTGCTGATTGGTTTTTATGGATATATACCATTTCATAGAAATTCTCTCCTTTTTTTGTTATTTTCAGTTTTCAGAATTTTGGTGTTATTGAAATCAAATTTATGGTTAGTTGTAATTTCATGATTCGTTAATGCAGTTTTATTTTTTTTTTGTCGTATTTGTGACCTTTTATTCTATTTTCCAAATATTGGGATGTTTGGCCGATATATACTCCCTCACAATCAACACATGGTATTTCGTAAATAATATTGCTTTTTTTCCATTTAGATGTTTTCGTTTTTAATGAGCTGAAGTATTTGGAACATAGATTATAACTTTTATGACATACATTAATCTTATATTTCTTCAAGAAATTTGAGAGTTGTTGGGACAAACCATCTATGTACGGTACAGAGAGATATTTGTTCGAAACTGTATTTTGTTGATTGTTCCTGGATGCAAATGATCGAAACGTCAAGATTTATTCGACTTTTCTTATAAAATACAATGTGTCTTTCGTAAAATCGAAGTATTATTTGCAAATTGACCTAAAATCAAGAAAATAATTAAAAAAAAAATTATTATTATTTTTAATTAAAATAAACACAATTTGTCACTTGCACAATAGTTATTTATGTAATAAGTGTGCGAAGGATAATTTCGCGCATTGCGACAGAAATTTATTTTGACGATGCGCAGCTGAGTCAAAGTATCTGTTGAATGCGCGAAATTTTTTCGTACACATATTACATACAACATTTTTTCTACAACTGCAGATATTTCGTTTCATCAATAATTACTATTCTAAACAATACTCCTATTATTTATAATAATTATAAATATACCTTGTATGTTTCGTTACAATGAAAAGTAGAATATACCCACATATGCTTTTTTAATTTTGTCAAAAAGGTGACAACTAGTTTTTAATGTAATTTGTAATAATTGAATATTAAGTATGTAAAATATGGAAAATGGAGCTATAAGCAGTGACCAAGAGGCAGTATGAAAGGACATACAGTCAATTCAAAGAGTGCTGTAAAACTAAAAAATTTGAAAAAGTGAGTGAAAATGTTCTGTTAGGATATTTGTACCAGTAACGTGAATATTGTGAAGAATATTTAATACCTACTTAATTAAGAATGTTTGAATTAATTTATGTTTTTCATATATTATTAGTACCTACAATAAAGTTAGTGCACGCAGTATTTCGCAAACGCCGCGCCGGCGCGCGAAGAAAATACTTCGCACATCGGTGTTTGCGAAATATCATTTGTCATATTAAAAGTGGTGGAAAAATGTCACTTTTTTTTGACAGTTGTAGAAAAATGTTTAGGATATTTATGCTCTGTGAAACAAGTTTTGAGTGATCAGTCAGAAATATACAAGGTGTTTCTAAAATAGGTGGTCAAAATTTGTGAGCGAATTTGGGACGTTTAATCAGGAAAAAAACCTAAATTATTGTAATTTTTCAAAAAGTCCTTATTTACAAAGATCAGGGTGTTAAATATCATTGCCTGAGGACGATTGTTGAAATGTAGCATATTTATTCACCTAGTTAAATGCCATAAACTGACATGAAATTGAATAAAAAAGGATGACCATAGGCGGGTAAACGGGGGGGACCCTTGCCTTAATTATGACCTATTTTTTTTTTTGTGACTTTTATTCCATTTGCGCCAAAAATGTTAAAATAAGTTTTCTACATAAAAAAGGCATATTTGTTTTTTCTCGAAAAACTTAAAGGTTTTCGAGAAATTCGAGTTTGAAAATTTTAGGAAAAAAACTGGTCCTTAGGCCACAGTATTAATAAAATTTTGAAAAACTTTTCGTTAGCAAACTGTATTTCAATAATTTTATTAATGCTGTTTACTAAGGACCAGTTTTGTCCTAAAATTTTCAAAAGAAAAAAAAGTTAGGTTATAATTAAGGAAAAATTACAATTTAGAATTTTTTCGTGATTAGACGTCCCCAATTCGCTCACAAATTTTGCCCACCTATTTTAGAAACACATTGTGTAATCAGAAATTAAAAACCACTCTTGATATATTTAAAATAATAATAAAAATAGGCGAACTTCTATGATTTAGTACATATCAAAACGTTCTGGCGTGGTGTAAAATATAACAAATATGTTCCTAAGAAACATCTATTTCTTCAACTTATTTTTAGTTATTAATACATCTATAGGAAAGTAACCTTATTTACAATATTAATTAAATTATATTAAATTATTCGAAAAGGCGCTTAAACTTTCCCTTTCATTGCCGTCTTTAATAATTACTACTAATAATACGTTTAGAATCCTCTCCTGGAGGGCTGTTTGCTTATTTGTATGGAAACATCGCTATACTAATTGATGGAAGTCGATCGCTTCAGTAGCAACAAGGACGGATATTTCAATAATTTACCAATACACAAATTAATTTAATTAAATTACAAGATGAAACTCTTGACTATAAATGGAATTTGTTATGTTATACATATTGATCGAATATATTATTCATACCTCATCGCTTATATATTATGAAAGAAGACAACTCGATCAATGACGTTCACTGCTAATTTAATCAGTTGATTTAACTCTAGTCTAATCATATTCAATCTAATAGCATCGTGTTTTGACAGCAACAAAATGCTAAATATATTTTGGAAAAGGTTGAAAATACGAACGCTTTTCTCAGCCTTATTAAACAGAGAAAACTGGATATCTTGAATTTTTCTATATTCTTGTCCAACTGCGTGCAGTTATTTTTGTATCTGCCAAGGAATTTATCAATATGCGCCTAGATGGTACTACATTTGTTACTGTTATAGTCAAAATAATATACAAGGTTTTTCTAAAATAGGTGATCAAAATTTGTAAGCGAATTGAGGACGTCTAATCATGAAAAAAACCTAAATTGTAATTTTTCGAAAAGTCCTTTTTTACAGGGTGTTAAAGATGACTGCCTGAGGACGATTTTTTAGCTCTCCATATCATATATGTAATATATGTATATATGGAGACTATTAGTTTCATGAAAAAAAAATTTTTTTTAATTTCACCGGAAATACTTCTTTTTGGTCATTTTATACATAAATAAGTAGTTTTAAAAAAATGTCTGTCTGTCTGTCTGTCTGTATCCACGAAAACGCAAAAACCGCTTAACAGATTTTAACCAAATTTGGTACAAAAATACTATTGGACATGGCAAGGAGCTGATTAGATTTTGGGAAACATTGAGCGTAGGCAAAGGGTTTAAAAGAGGGTTCAAAAATTAAAAAAATTCATAGTTCTTAAACTTATCCGAAATACTGCATAATTTTTTACGCATTTAATTGAATATAACCTAAAATATTGAACATAAAATATTAGACCACATTGGCGTTCGAAAATAGTGTAAAATGGGGTAAAAAAGATTTAAAAAAAACGTATTTCTTAAAAATAGCAGAAATATTAACTAGTTATTGATAGTTTTGATAGAATATAACCTATAAAATGTGTCATGAATAACTTACTTTCATAGGCGTTCGTAAATAGTGGAAAAGGGGTCAAAACATAAAAAATATATATTTCCTAAACTTATTCGAAATATGGAATAATTTTTCATAGTTGTGATACAATATAAGCTAAAAAATATTCCATAAAAGAATTGGTTCACACAAGCGTTCGAAAATAGTTTAAAAAAAGGGTCAAAAACGAAAAAAAAAAACGTTTCCCAAATATACCAGAAAAATTGGCTAATTATATATAGCTTTGATATAAGATAACCTAAAAAATGCAGCATAAAATTTTTATTCACATAGGCGTTCGTAAATAGTAGAAAAAGGGGTAAAATAAAAAAAAATTAAAATGTAAAAAATTTTATATTTAACTAGATGAATTGGTGTTAAAAATACACGACAAAAATTAATGTACCATAGGCGTCCGTAAAAATTCTATAAAAGGGTCAGAAAAAAATTGTATCCGTGATAACTCAAAAACCACTTAACGGATTTTAACCACATTTGGTACGAAAATACTACAGGATAATTATAGGTGGTGATTAACATTGAGCGTAGGCAACGGGTTTAAAAGAGGTTTCAACAATTTAAAAAATCATAGTTCTTAAACTTATCCGAAATATTGAATAATTTTTTATAGTTGTGATAGAATATAACCTAAAAAATGTTACATAAAAGAATTAGTTCACACAGGCGTTCGAAAATAGTGTTAAAAAAGGGTCAAAAACGAAAAAAAAATGTTTCCCAAATATACCAGAAAAATTGGCTAATTATATATAGCTTTGATATAAGATTACCTAAAAAATGCAGCATAAAATTTTTATTTACATAGGCGTTCGTAAATAGTAGAAAAAGGGGTAAAATAAAAAAAATTAAAATGTAAAAATTTTTATATTTAACTAGTTGAGTTGGTGTTAAAAATACACGACAAAAATTAATGTTCCATAGGCGTCCGTGAAAATTCTATAAAAGGGTCAGAAAAAATTTGTATCCGTGATAACTCAAAAACCACTTAACGGATTTTAACCACATTTGGTACGAAAATACTACAGGCTATTTATAAGTGGTGATTAACATTGAGCGTAGGCAAGGGGTTTAAAAGAGGGTTCAAAAATTTAAAAAAAATATAGTTCTTAAACTTATCCGAAATATTGAATAATTTTTTATAGGTGTGATAGAATATAACCTAAAAAATGTTACATAAAAGAATTAGTTCACACAGGCGTTCGAAAATAGTCTTAAAAAAAGAGTCAAAAACGAAAAAAAAATGTTTCCCAAATATACCAGAAAAATTGGCTAATTATATATAGCTTTCATATAAGATAACCTAAAAAATGCAGCATAAAATTTTTATTTACATAGGCGTTCGTAAATAGTAAAAAAAGGGGTAAAATGAAAAAAAAATTAAAATGTAAAAAATTTTATATTTAACTAGTTGAATTGGTGTTAAAAATACACGACAAAAATTAATGTTCCATAGGCGTCCGTGAAAATTCTATAAAAGGGTCAGGAAAAAATTGTATCCGTGATAACTCAAAAACCACTTAACGGATAACCTACAACATGCAGCATAACAATTTTGTTTACATAGGCGTTCGTAAATAGTAGAAAAGGGGGCAAAATAAATTTTATAATAAAACTAAAAAAAAATCAATTATTTTGCGTACAAGAATTTGGCCTAGATCTGAAATATAAAATATCTGCGTATAAATAGTTCCTCCAAAGAGAAGAAAAAGGCACAAAACCCGATACAAAAAAAAAAAATAGCTGATGTCTAAAACAAAACAAAAATTTAGATAAATTACAAAAAGGTCATAAAATTATTACTTTTACACTTAAATATGGAGAGCTATTCGTGCCTCGAGGGCAACAGCTAGTTTTTAATATTTTTGAAACGAGTAATAATAATAAATTAATCAAATGTAGCATAGCGAGTTAAATGTCGTAAATTGACGTGAAATTGAATAAAAAAAGATGACCATAGGCGGGTAAACGGGGGGACCCTTGCCTTAATTTTAACCTAACTTTTTTTTCTTGTGACTTTTATTCCATTTGTGTCAAAAATGTGATAAAATAAAGTTTTCTACATAAAAAATGCATACTTCTTTTTTCTCAAAGAACTTAAAGGTTTTCGATAAATTCGAGTTTAAGTATAATATTGTATCTCTTTAAAATAAGACTGTAGTTATATTTTTTGTGTACTGAAATTATGCCAATAAATTCAAAAAATTAAATTAAATTAAATTTGCTTGTACCTACATGAAAATTTTGAAATTATTTTACTGATAAGTATCTCGAACTGCTTAAACTAGCCGAAAAGCTTGAGTTTTCAAAATACTATTCACTTCAGATAGAATACGACCGCATCTCTCCACCATCAAATGGTTTAATATGTCCAACAGAAGTAACTTACATTCATTGGTTGGTTCTTTTTCACAAAATTATTTTGTCTAAAACTCCTTCATATTTATATCAAAGGATTACCTACCCCACTGATGTTCATAATGTGAACGTCAGACGCAAGGACATAATTACTGTTTCCATGTTTCGGAGGTCCTTTAGTTATAATTTGGTCAAGCTATATAGGTACTTAATGAAATTGATACTGATTTTAAAGCCTTCCCTAATTTAAAATTTAAGAGACTTCTGTTCAAAAAATTCTTTGCTGACCAGGTTACTCTCATTAATTTTAATGCTTAGTGATCGCTATTATTAGTGTTTAGGAGGCAGTTTAATTTTATAATTATAGTCTAATTTTTATAATTGTTGTGGTTTTTGATTATGTTTGTTAGTACAGCTAACTCATTGTTTTTAAATATTTTTTAGTAATTTTCTATTTGCATATCACTGGGTCCTTGTTGAAAATCAGCTTTGTTGAGCTTGAACCTTTTAGCATTTTTTTTTTAAATAGGAATCTATCTTTTTTAAGTATAATATTGTATCTCTTTAAAATAAGACTGTAGCTATATATTTTGTGTACTCAAGTTATGCCAATAAATTCAAAAAATTAAATTAAATTTGGTTGTACCTACATGAAAATTTTGAAATTATTTTACTGATGAGTATCTCGAACTGCTTAAACTAACCGAAAAGCTTGAGTTTTCAAAATACTATTCACTTCAGATTTAAGTTATTTTTATGTCTTTGATTATTAAAATATATTAAATTAATAAAAAAAAAACAATTTTTATGGTATTTAATGAAATGAATAATGTCGCACCCTATAATTTTTTTATTTTAAGTGTCCCAAAAAATGTAAAATTGTGTTTATGTATGTACTGAAAAATACTGTTTTTTCTACATATAATATACACGGTGTCCAAGATACGAATGGGATAGCATTACATCCAGGGCCGTGTTTAAAAAAAGAAGTTGATGATGGTTTTTCAAAAACGAAATGTCGTAGTGAAAATTCGTAAACGCTATCTTATTCTCTTAAAAAAAAAATAATATGAGAAAGTGTTTTTAATTTTTTATATCTCAAAAAATAATATCAGTAATAAAAAAACTAAAATCGCAAAAAATTGTTTTTTCAGAAAATTCTCGAAAACGGCTAAAGTTAGTTTAATTTCGAAAACACCATGTAAAAGGCACTTAAATTGTATAGCTTTTACCAAATTTGACCGACATTGAAATTCCTACCGTTTCCAAGATTTCAATCCCATTCTTCGCAATATTTCGGATAAATTTAGGTAGTATGAATTCTTTAAATTTTTAAACCTTCGTTAAACCCCTTACCTGAAAATAAAATATTTTTCACGAAACTAGTAGCCGATATCGGTACATATATTACATAAGTATAACTACCTACCTAACTACTTTGGTCAAAAATTATAAATAGTAAAAATTGCAAGAGCAGGGATTGAACTGAGGACCTTCAGCACCCAAGGCCACGCCGATTTCCACTGAGCTAGGGTCGACGGTAGGGGAAATAAAGTTAAATTGCATTAAAGTAAATATGTAATACGGCTATACTACATATTTGTGAATTTTAAGCGCAATTTTCTCCATTATGGAGGAAAATATCAAAAGTAACCTATCGTTGTAAAGGAGATAAAAAATACTTTAAAATGATGTATCGGTCGACCCCTTCGGCTATTCTAAAATTTAGAATTTGTGTTCACCGCTACCACACAGCAAAAGCGATTTCAGCCAAAGGCTAATGGGTTCATCCTAGGACTCCCCCAAACTCACATACCAAATTTGAGCTCAATTGGTTGAAGCGTTTAGGCGCTATCGTGGAAGAATACATACAGACCCACTGCGACAGACTTCCATCTGGAATTGGTCTTAATCGTCTCAAGGAACTTCAAATATCCGTATTTACCTCAATTTCTGTTAGCTCGTTCACAAAACTTTCTCTATGGGTCGGTAAATTAAAAGTCTAATAAAATATTGTCTTATGACAGCGGCGACACAGCAGAAACATTCAGCAGCCAGCAAATGGAAACTAAAGAAGCTTATGACAGCGTATATATTCAAAACTGTCTCAATTTTGGGCAAGTAAAGTAGGCGCCAATTTCCGAACACTTGGTAGAAAATCTGCTTTTATGATATTTATGATATCTTTTGCAACCCCCTCAACACGATAGATTTATTATTCACCATAACTATGTTTGGATTTCGCAAACGTTCCTAAAATGACTTAGTTCTTTCATTTACGCAGAAGATAGGTATACTAATGGAAGTAACAAATATTTTATGGAATGGACTAAGTACTCCTAAAATGTTTTATATCGTTCACTTCTTAATATAACTCGATACTTCTAAAAGTTTTGCTATCTGAAGTTCTTCAATTAGAAAGTCGTTTCTCATAGCCTTCGGGCTTCTAAATCATTCATTAGATGATGCAACTTAATACACTAAGTGCATATCGGCGCATTCAGTAAATATAACTTCGATTACGGTAAATAAAATAAATGAGGAATATGGAGAAAAAAAAAAAAGAACAAATTCCTTACTCTAACTGGGTGGATCGTAAAAATTGTTTTTGTTTGTTGTTTTTATCAAATTGTTTGTGTAACCACTTCAAACATTTAATTTAAATTAATTTTCTATGGTCATTAAGTATCTCAATTTATTAATAATTAGTGACCTTAACTAGTGTTTAAATTTATATCTTTTAGATACTGAATTATTGTATTTAGTATAGATGATTTTTGATATTGAAATTGTAAGTTTTACCTTGAATGTGGATTGCCGTGCAGGTACTGTAATAGCTGCTGAGCAACATTGTTTGCTTGGGATGGACTCATTTGGCCATTCGGCTGCAACATATTTCCTGGTATATAGGCTGGTTGAGCTATAATTACCATAGCAAGCGGAGGTTGGTTTGCCTGAGGTACTGGAGCAACGTAAGGTGGTCTTTTGAAATACTGAAAAGGAAGCAATTATTACAAGTTATCAGCCGCATAATATGTAATCAGCATTTAATACATTAGATATAGAAACTGAAACAACTGTACTCTCAGCTTCAGCAATGTCCATTTCTGGATGAACGTAAGTGACTGAGGAAGCAGCAATGTAGCTGAAGGCTAATGTAATAAGTAATGCATTCTGTAAATTCAGTACTAGCGACATCTAACTTAAACTGCCGTAACAATTTGTTAGTTCCATATTACGATACAAATAAAATGTTTTCTTTTTCTCAATGGTTTTAGTCATTAGAAAAGTATATTGTCCATCTGATAGAAAACTTCAATATTAAGTCTATTCAAAATTTCACTTGGTTTCACGCCGACGCGACGTTTACGATACTCTCTGAGCTCTTAACTACGAAAACTAAAAGATAAATAAATATGAATGAAACTACAGGGTCACCTAAAATAAACCTTACTTCGATTTTAGATCAGCACACTTATTGCAACGTCTAGGATTTACCACAGTGGATATAATACCGCGTGCGCAGTCATCTTTGTGCACAAACGTAGACGCCTCCATTTCAAGGAAAAATGATTTTTCTGGGAAGGTTGTGGTCACCATGTATTAAGTATTAATTTTAAATTACAAAATATTCGCCTCCGTTTCTCCTTCTAGTTGAGGGGTACCGCAGAGCTCCAATCTCAGTCATTATTTGTTTAGTATTTTCATTCATCATCTAATTGAGTATTTTACGTGTGGCAAGCTTGCTGATTTTCCCTTGAATGAATTCAGTAAAGCATTCCAATCACCTACAGAGTAATTTGACACACTGTGTAGCTGGTGCTCAGTTAACCATTTACAGCTTATTAGGTCTAAATGTAAAATCGTTAATTGTTCAAGACTGGAGAATACATTAGTTTTGATTATCGACTAAACAATGAGTCATTAGAAAGGCTCATATATTCAAGATTGTCTCGCATAGTGAATTATTTGCATTTATCTAGCAGACCGCAAATAAAATGTTGAGTTCTTGAGTTGGGTTATTTTTAATTAAGTCAAATATTTATATCCTTACCGATTTCTTTGAAATTGGGCAGCGTTGTTGCTAAAAATAAGGAGCTTATATGGCCCTAACTAGATAAAAATTATTAGGTCCTGTGGCGTACTTAATAGACATTATTGACAACGAAAAATTTACGGCACTGACTGCGATTTAATTTGGATAATGTTTTGAGTCAAAGCTAAACTCAACTACAGCTTTTTTGTCTCTGGTCTTTTTTTCATAATATGTTGATTCGTTAACGAGATAATCTTTTATAACATTTTTCAACATACCAAGAATATTTGCGAACAATTCAGCTAAAAATAATATTAACATTTCGAAACAAGATAAAAATAAATAAATAAATAAAATTAACATTAATACGTAAAACAAAATTTACAAAAATAGTTACAGAATTAGTTGAAAAAAAAAATCAGAAAGAATGAATAAAATTACACAAATCACTCGTCTGAAAAGAAAAAGTTTCTTGTATCTTATATCTATACAGGGTGTTTCAGAAAGACATGGCCAAAATTGCTAGAGGTGATAGAACTGCTTAAAATAAATGTAGCTTGTGATATAAATTTTTCCCGAAGGAGCCTTCTTTTTCGAGATACAGAGAGTTGAAAAAAATATTATTTTTACTATTTTTTCTAACTGACTATGAATTTTCTTAGAAACGGTCTCCACTTTTTCATATGAATGTTTTTGGGGTCGCTGAATCGATTATAAATATTCGCGTTCCTTTAAAACATACAGGGCGCCAGTCACACAATATCTATGCTAAATTTTCATTAATGACTTTTTTGGTGTTTACTTTAGAGACTTGGTGATTGCAAAAAATGATTGCCCAATTATAAGCCAAAAAAAAATTCTACTTCGAAAAAAACGGTTGGATGTACCGTTTCCAAGATATTTTAAGTTTATTAAGACATAAAAGTACAAACCAAAAATAAAAAATTCATATTACACTAATACTAAAATAACTAAGAATTTAAAGATTTATAAAATTAGTAGTTAAACTGTATTCATTAGGTGCTCAAACTGTCCCCCATTTTCGCAAATGCATAATCGAATCCACTTTCCTAGAGAACACATTATTTGCAGGCAACTCAATCCTCGTTTATAGTTCTTCCACATAATCAACTTCAGAGGTATACCTTTTCGTTAAGGTAATTCGAAACAGTAAAATCTAGTGGGTTGAGATCAGGCAATCGAGGTGGCCAATGAATTGGATCATCAGCACTCCTATATATCCATTTAGTGGGGAAATGTTCACGTAACCACCTTCTAGGCGCTCTACTAAAATGTGGTGGAGCACTATCATGCATAAAAAACATAGCTGCTCGCTCGTCTAGTGATAAATCATCCAAAATTTCGAATAAATCATTCTGCAGTAAACTGAGGTATAAATCACTGTTTAGAGTTGGAGGCAAAATGTGATATCCAAGAAACCGATTTTCTAAGTTGGCAGACCATACATTAATTTTAAATGAAAAATAATTTCGTGACATAGCGGACAATTAAAGTAATTTTATAATTAATTTTAAATGTGTGTTGGTAATGAGTCACTCGCTTTCCCATAATATATTCTTCGGACCAATAGTACCTACGCATTGTGGGAATTGAACATGCCATTCCGTGTATAGATAACTTCGACAGCAAACAGAATATTATTTAAGAAACGCAGAGCATGAGCTGCTGCTGACTCTGAGGAAAATCATCTGGCAATAATTCCAGAACTTCTCTTTAATGATACGGGTGCAGCTCATACCTACTTTACAGACATATGTTTAGCCGCATATGACTTTCTTCTAATAATTTAACGTTAATAGCATAGGTATTATTAAACTTAAAATATCGTGGAAACAGTACATTCAACCGTTTTTTCCGCAGAGTACCAATTTTTTGGGTAATAACCGAGCTATCATTTTTTGTAATGACCAAGTCTCTAAAGTGAACATCAAAAAAGTTATGAATGAAAATTTAGCTTAGACATTGTGTGCCTAGTGCCCGCTATGTTTTAAAGGAACGCGAGTATTTTTAACAGATTCTGCGACACCAAAAACATTCATATGAAAAAATTGAGACCGTTATTTCTATTAATTCATAGGCAGAAAAAATAGTAAATATAATATTTTTTTTAACTGTATGCAAAAATTCATATATCAAGCTACACTTATTTTAAGCAATTCTATCACCTCTTGCAATTGCAAAATTGTTATGCTGCATGTTGTAGGTCATCTTATATCAAAGCTATATATAATTAGCCAATTTTTCGTTTTTGACCCTTTTTTACACTATTTTCGAACGCCCGTGTGAACCACTTCATTTATGTAACATTTTTAGGTTATATTCTATCACAACTATGAAAAATTATTCCGTATTTCGAATAAGTTTAGGAAGTATATATTTTTTATTTTGACCCCTTTTACACTATTTACGAACACCTATGAAAACATGTTATTTATAACACATTTTATAGCTTATATTCTATCAGAGCTATAAATAACTAGTCGATATTTCTGCTATATTTAAGAAATACGTTTTTTTCTAACCTTTTTAACCCATTTTACACTTTTTTCGAATGTCAATGTGGTCTAATTGTTTAGGTTAAATATTTTAGGTTATATTTAATTAAACGCACAAAAAATTATTGAATATTTCGGAAAGTTTAAGAAATATGATTTTTTTAATTTTTGAACCCTCTTTTAAACCCCTTGCCTACGCTCAATGTTTCCCAAAATCTAATCAGCTCCTTGCCATGTCTTATAGTATTTTTGTACCAAATTTGGTTAAAATCTGTTAAGTAGTTTTTGCGTTTTCGTGCATACAGACAGGCAGACTGTCAGACGGACATTTTTTAAAACTACTTATTTATGTATAAAATTACCAAAAACCGGTGAAATTAAAAAAAAAAATTCATGAAACTAATGTTACGTCGTGTTTTGCATTATTAAGCTTAACATTTTAATATTCCTGACATACTGGGTTGATTAAAGAAATTCTTAATGTAGATGGGCACAATGCGTTTTCGTTTAGAAGCTAGAAGCATTTAAAGAATTATATTTTTATTACTCAATCAAAAGTAAATTGATATATTAAAGTGCCGGTTGACATAACAATAATTATTGTTAGTGTAATTTTAATATTTTTTTATATGTAGATATTGCGTTTGTATATGAGTATACCAATGGCAACGTCAGAGAAACAGCTCGAGAATATTGACGCAGGTACCTCTCCAAATAGAACCCAACCTGCCCACACAGGATTTAGTGCATCATTTCGTAGCCCAACCCAACCCCGCTCCAATGAAGGCCATTCGTCCTACTGAAATATGATGATGAACAAGATGAAGTAAATGTATTATATGCTGTTCCCTTCAATTGGTGTTCGCCGTATATATAGTAACCCTCATATTGTCACAATAGAAAATAGAAAATATAAGAATATGAATTTAATAGAAATGGTGCCTTCACCATGTTGCAATAAGAATTAGATAGTATTACTTTGTTAAAATAAATATTCAATGAACCAATGAAATTGTCTATTCTTAGCGTCGGTCGTACCGTTTTTCTAGAAAAATATTAATCAGCAAGTTTCCTTCTTGTCTATTCCAATATTAGAGTCATGAACTTGTATAAACTTTGATGAACTTTTCTAAATTATTAAATCAGCGTAAATTACTTAGTTCGACCGGATGCAATATTTTTATTACAATATACGGGGTGTGACAATATATCACTGAATTTTAGAAGGCATTTATTTAGCAGGAAATCCCTAATCGCTAAAATGTACAGGTTTTGCATGCTGGAGATGTCCCACAAGAACCAATAGAATGTTGTCGCTGGTTCGGACTTTTGAGAATCACCCAGTATGCTTGTAACTTTTAAACAAAAAACAAATCGGACTTCTGTTCATTATATGTTTTTTTTTTAAATTAACCAAGTTATCATCTGTCAAACTTTGCGAAAGAGCTGATAGCTTAACCTGTATATTATAGTTGTTGTTTTTTTTCTTTTTCAATTTGATATGGGTAAGTTAGTTTGTTTGATCGGCTCATTATTATAAGTTTGTTTAATTTGACACAAAACTTCAAGTATCGCCCTTGCGAGTTGACTCTTCTTCTGAGAACTCTATCTTCGTAATTTATATTAGGATTGTATTTTGAAAAGCATACTTACATCTTGGGCTAGCTGTTGTGTCAAGTATTGTTTTGTTGGTGAATAAATATTCGGCTGATAACGTGTGAATTGCGGAAATTGTTGATAGCCGTTTGCTTGATTATTCAACAATTCAGGTTTCTCTGCAGGTGCGATTGAGTTTGTTGATGTTGCACTAAGTTTGTTCGCAGAATCATTGTTTCTTGATAGTTCTGCATTTACCAAATAAATGCACGAAAAATATATGGCCTAAAATTAAAAAGAAAAGAGATTAAAATTATTTTAAAATTATTTCGACTTCCAAAAAAGTTTGGGTTTGAGAAGCAAAAAGAAATGAAACTTCGTCAAGGTGAAAGAGAAGAATTAGGATAAAAATTTGACGCATCTAAAGAAGAAGCTGAGAAAGAACAAAAAAATAAATGACGAGAAGAGACAGGACCCAGACAAGGGAGAATTATTACAAAAACTGTACATAACCACGCCGAAAATGCAAGGAAAGAAAGAAGCTGTAAGACGACTTGAATAAATACAACTTAAAATGAAACACGAGAAAAAATTAAAGACTAGTAAGCCGATACGATAAGCAAGAATTAGATAAACTTAACAGAAAATAAAAGCGAAGATGAAAGAAGATATTATTAAGATAGGAAAAATTAAGATTAAAATAAGTAAATATTGTGAACACAAGCACAAAACGTTTAGACAATGAACATCTGGGACTAGAATCAAGACATCAACTTTTCATAATAAATCTTCATGCAGGTTCACATTTTAAATGGAACATCTTATATATTATCATATTTTTGGATTTCCCATTCAATTGGAGGTGCTTTTTGTTAACACTTCCCTATGCCTATCTTCAACTGTTTTTGAAATAATAATTTTTTTCGTTAATTTTTTGCCAAAAACAGGTCTTTGAAAAGTTGAAGTCATATTGCATTTTAAATAAATAAAATCCTGAAATTTTTAATTTCTCTTAGGAATACCTTGCTACAAAAGGTTCATTATTATTTTTCTTTGTTCTTATAGAAATATAAGCTTACACATTGTCTGTTGTTTATTAAGGCATCAAAATTGTTATTGAATCTACTTAGAATTTTGGTATTTTAAAGATTAACAACATATTCGTGCAGAAGTTAACACTATATCAAAATTACAGAGTGTCTAAAAATCCTCGTAACAATAAATTTTTCAATACCGCTCTCTATTTTTGATATTTCTAAAACTATTAAGTGTCGTATATCATTTAAAAGGAACAAAAATATGCAATTTTATTGGCTAAAAAAATCAGGGTAGTTCGATTTAAAAAAACATCTCTTAGAACGCCTCCGTATATGTGCGAGTTGAACCCAATAGAGTTACGCAACTTACGCAAAACTTAAATTAAATATATAAGAACCCGCATACAACCCAAAATTGCAACCTAACTACATTAAAAGAAGTTCTTAATATCCAGTAATGATTGGAATAGTTTTTGCCGACATGGTAAGGAGTTGGAAGAAGAAGACTGATGATAATGATGATGCTCAAGTTGAGGAAATCTAACAGATTGCCACTTTCTATAAAGTAATATTAATTATGATGGTTATATTTAATCGAAATATTTAAAACAGTTAATTATAGTTTCTAAACGTGACTTAAAGCAACAAAAAGATCCAAGATATTTTAAATATTTTCGATAAGTGTTAAGTTGTTTTAGATTTTTTGGTTTAAATTAAGCAAGATTACCAAAGTATTCAATATATTTTGTTAAGTTGTTTTAGAATGTTTTTGTTTTTCGTGAGAACGTTTTATTTTCATTTTTGATATGCAAACTTTAGTACATATTTAAAGTAAAATAAATAATGTTTTTGGTGGGGAGGCAAATATTTCTAGACTTCCAGCACCCGTAATTAAAATTCGTAGTGAATTGCTTCCCATAAAGCAGAGCACAGAGACATTGGGATTATATATTGATTCAAAATTGCGATTTGATGAACACATTTCGCAGTGCATCAAGAGGGCAATCTGCAATTTAAAAATGCTGTATGGATTTAGACACATTATTAATACCAAATTAAAAGTTCTGTTGTGCGATTCTTTGGTGTTGTCGGTGTTCAATCATTGCGATGTTGTTTATGGTCCATGCATTACCGCGGCTACCTCCCAGAGAATCCAGAAAATTCAGAAGTGTTGTGTGCGATTTATATACGGTATAAGAAGGGGGTGTTCCGTCAGCTATAAGTTGAAGGAAATTCCTTGGCTGGACATGAAAAATAGGCGATATCTTCATATGTGCTGCTTGTATCACAACGTTTTAATTGCCTGGCGACCCGCTTATTTGTGCCGTAGAATTACATTTCGTACTGATGTACATAATCTCAACCTACGACTTAGGGGATATTTAACAACACCTACGCATAGGACGGGCATCTTTGAAAGGTCATTTACGTATAATATAGCTAAAACATATAATAACTTAAATATACGTTTCAAATCTCTGTCTAGGTCAACTTCAAATGCAATTTTCTAGAGTTTTATAGAATTATTTTTGTTAGTTAATATAGAGTTATTTTCTTTGTATATGGGTTTTTACGATGTGAAGATTGTTATATATTATATTTGAATATTGTCACTACTGATAACTTTGGCAGCAAGTGTTTTTTTTTTATTGTTAGATTTCAGTTGTATTAAGTATTACAATAGGGTATGCATGATGATGGATGAATGTAGTATGAGGATAGGTGTAAAATCAGCTAACTATGTTAGCTGCACTCTTGCCTTTTTGGGGGGCAATCTTATATTGTATGTATTTTTGCTTACCCAAATAAAGTTTATTATTATTATTATTATAAATATAGTTATTTATGTAATAAGTGTGCGAAGGATAATTTCGCGCATTGAGACAGAAATTTATTTTGACGATGCGCAGCTGAGTCAAAATATCTGTTGAATGCGCGAAAATGCTTCGCACACATATTACATACAACATTTTTTCTACAACTGCAGATATTTCGTTTCATCAATAATTACTATTCTAAAGAATACTCATATTATTTACTTTTTATAATAATTATAAATATACCTCACCTTGTATATTTCGTTACTATGGAAAGTAGAATATACCCAGATACGCTTTTTTAATTTTGACAAAAAGGTGACAACTAGTTTTTATTGTAATTTCTAATAATTAAATATTAAGTATGTAAAATATGGAAAATAGAGCTATAAGCAGTGACCAAGAGGCAGTATGAAAGGACAGACAGTCAATTCAAAGACTGCTGTAATACTAAAAAATTTGAAAAAGTGAGTGAAAATGTTCTGTTAGGATATTTGTACCATTAAAGTGAATATTGTGGAGAATATTTAATACCTACTTACCTAAGAATGTTTGAATCAATTTATGTTTTTCATATATTATTAGTACCTACAATAAAGTTGAATTCTACGTACTTAGATCGTGTTAAAGTTAGTGAAAGCAGTATTTCGCAAACGCCGGTGCGCGAAGAAAATACTTCGCACACCGGCGTTTGCGAAATATCATTTGTCACATTAAAAGTGGTGAAAAAATGTCACTTTTTTTGACAGTTGTAGAAAAAAATACTTCTTGGGTGTTATAGCTTAATATCAGTAGATGCTTTTACGGAACACGTGAAAAACTTTCCATTAATTTTAATTTTTTAGTAACACATAAATGTTTATTAATTATTACTAAACTTTTACAACGTACGCCGCTGGAAATTTTATGAATGAAATCAGCCATGTTTTATTACAACTGCATTCCTCTTACCGACACCGCGCTGTTAGTGATCAATTTGCCAAACAATACACTAAACTTTCCTAGAAATCCCATTACCTAACTGCATGCGGAATTTGATCAGAAACAAATTTGGGTTGAATGTGTGCCAGAATATTTTTACGAAATTGGAATCGACGTTGGTAATTGTCGGGTTTAAAATTCTGAACTTTTGTTAATTTAAAAGGATGCGTATTATGATGATCATTCAAAATCTTTTGCACACCATAATATGATAACCCTAAATGGTATGCAGCACTACAAAGTGAAGACTGAGGATTTGCCAAAAAATAAGAAAAACATTCAGAATATTGTCTTCATCGCTGTTTACTGGTTTTGGTAACTTCAGTTTAGATCAATAAGTAACAAAGTTATTTTGAATAAAATTGGAAAAAAAATAACTTTTTTTAGTGATTTGGAAATATCTCATAATATACAGGGTGTTGCATTTAAGAAAATTCATTTATACCTATTTTCAATATTAGATCGTACTATAGTGATTTGTGACACCTTTCGGTGACCTGGTTTTGGCAAAATATTAACGAAAAAATTAATTATTTCAAAAACACTTAAAGATAGGTATAGGAAAGTGTAAACAAAAAGTATTTCAAATCGAATGACAAATTCAAAAATATAATAACATATAGGATGTTTCATTTAAAATAAGAACAGAGCAAAAACTAATCTAGTTTCTAGTTTATTGTTTCGGTTCAGGACTTCAGGGCTCTACAATAAGAGATGAAGGTACATAAATAACATTATTAACTATAGGTACTAAAAATAAAAGACTATTTAATGATTTTGTTGATAATTTTCTCTACTCACCAGTAACTTCATGTTTCCACTAATCACATAAAACGAAAGAGCACAACAGAAAACTTCACCAACGCAGTCTACGTCTTCAGACCAAATGCACTCGAGCCAAACCCCTCTTCTATAATATATAGCCTCTCATATCTAAACATAATTTTTAACAATTTTAATAAAATCAGATCAAAGTACCTAAAGAGATAGATGAATGTTGTTGTTGACTAAAATTTCACTTTCTGTTGTACCTTCTCCTGTTACAGAAGTTTATTAGAAAAAATTATATGTAGGTAGTAATTACTTTCACTGTGAAGGTCTTTACCACATTGACCAGCGATGCGAGATATATTTTTTGTTGTCCTTGGTTAATTTTTTGTCTATCTTTTCTCGCTAGTTATCAAATGTGTAATTTATTTCGAAATTAACAATTACAACTTTGCGCAGATGTGTTCAGAATTGATCAGCGTTTGGTTTGCAAAATATTAAATTATTGTTGTTGGGTTGTCATCGAGGGTAATACGTGATTTAATCGTACTTCCATTACACATACCTATTATTTCTTATAATTGAACTCGTCACAATGTGAGGTACAATAAACAGGGTGTAAAACTAAATAACACCGTTCAATTTAACTACGTAGTTTTAAATCGGTACAAATTAAATGGTCAGTATTTCAATTTTATGAAGAGTACACTTTTCCATTAGTAAATGATCAGTAAAAATAATAAACGGTCAATAATAACCAACAGCCGATAAAATTAATAAAGCAAGTGTAAAATAGTATTTATTTCAAATAAGTACCAAAATATTTAAAACAAAACACGATTTAATAAAAAAAAAACGCTCTATCGTTATGTCATGATGAAGTTATGAAAATCTGAAAATAATTATAATTATTATTAATACGCAATAATTATATATATCGCTGAAATATCTACCCTATTGGACAAGAAGTGTCGGCTTTGCTTTAGATCAGGGGTTCCCAAACTTATTTTGTCTACTGCCCACTTTGAAAATAAATTATTTTTTAACGCCCCCCTTTTTTCACCTACTTAAAAACCACTATAACTTCAAACTAAATTAATTATTGTGAGCTATATTAGCAGATATTAAACATTCATTCTAAACGAGACTTTTACTATAACCCACAAGAGTTAATTTGAGACCTGAGCGCAGTAGGTAGTACATAACGGCGTTCAGGTCTCAAGTTAACTCTTGATGCTGTTTAATATGACTGTTGATATCAGGTTCCAATTTACCTACTCAAGTACAGCCGCATGTCGCCACGTTCGGTAACATGCAAACGATTTCTCGTTTTAGTAACAGCGTTGCGACAGCACTAAATCCACGTTCACACAAATACGACGATGGGAATGCTATCAGGAATCGTTGAACGATTGACCACAATCCAGGGTACAATTGCAGGATCGGTTTTTGTAGCCAAAATTCTTGATAGCAATTTTTGAACTTGATTTTTATTTCCTCGTTTGGTGTCAATTCTATAAGTTCTTCTTCCAGCTGAGGTGACATTGCTGTGTTGACATTTGAAAACGGATCCAACACCCAGTCTGGTATTTCCAAGTTCAAAATGTCCTGGTATCGTTCGGTGATAGTTCGGTGAAGTCTATGTCGAGGTTTTGCAAATGTTGGCAGTAGGCAAACAAGTCGTCGTTATTGCAGGATACTGATAAATTCTGAAAATTGTAAAACTCACGTCTGTCCATAGTCTTTTTGTGCAGAAGCAGTTTGGCTGCGAAACCAGCAACGACATTTTTTGTTTTAATTAAATTTAGTTCATCGCCTTGCAGTTGGAGATTCATGTCTTTGAACAATTTATACAGTACTGTCATGTAAGCTATATCATTCTTTGAGGTAATGAGCTTGTTGCGCAATCCTGTATCTTTAGTTTCCAAGAATTCTATCACAGAGTCAAACAGGTTGCAAAGTCGAGTCAGACAATTGCCTCTTGATGTCCAACGAACTTCAGTATGAAGCAACAAACGGTTGAAATCTTCGTCATTAGTAACACAAAGCTGATGAAATAATATATTATTCAAAGAGCTGTTACGGATTTTATTGACTGCTTTGATGACATATTGCAGTGATTGAAATAGTCGTTCACTTAAGTTTCTAGCAACCAAATGTTGTGTATGAATAACGCAATGTACAGCAAGGACATCTGGAATTTTATTTTTTAAGTACACTATGAAGCCTTTATGGCACCCTGTCATAGCCGGAGCGCCATCCGTAGCAACTGATATAATATTTTTCAAGGGAATCTCTTTCTCATCACAAAACTTTTCCAATGTATTGAATATGGTTTCGCCTTTTGTATCGGTCTCTAAATTTCTAGCAAACAATAGTTCTTCACATATTTTCTCATCTTTAATAAACCTCACGTAAGACAGCAACAATGCTTCATTAGTTGGTAAAGTGGACTCATCGAGCTGAATTGAGAATTGATTAGTCCTCAGATTATTGCACAATGATCCTTCAATGTTTTCAGCCAGCTTTCATTTCGAAACGGAGTGACCGATTGACATGATTTTTCAATTATTTATTGAATAAAACAGGACAGATATATGAACTACGCGGAGAGAAATATCAAACCGAGTTTGAGCAATATCTTACTTAATATTAGTTAATGTTCACAAGTTGTAGTCGAGAGCGGAGAGCTCAGTCGGTGTCTAAGAGTCCTTCTAGCTAGATAAAATTACAAATCGCCCCCCCAAGCCTCTACACAACGCACCCATTTTTTTCTGGGTCTCTTACCGCCCCCCTTTAGGCCTGCAGCGCCCACAACGGGGCGTTATCGTCCACTTTGGGAACCGCTGCTTTAGATGGTCGGCCATGTCGCCTTTTTGCTTCAATGGGAACCGATTTGGCAGGCGGGGTTACGTATTGAAAAAAAAATACAATTTCTCCGTTGATCTAAAGGTAGTTCATCTAACAATGGTTCAACTTGTAATCTTAAAATCTGAATGTATCTATCTGAATTTAGGATGCCATCAAAAACATAGGGACCAATGAATCTGCCGTCAAAGATGCCCACCTATACATTGAATGCAAATCTTCCTTGATTCCTGGTCGTCACTGTTAAATGCGGATTGGCTTGGACCCATTATAACAGTGGTACCTGTTAAATATTCCCGCGCTACTGTCCAAATACACCTCATACGAAAGTTGGCATTCTGCGAACACTTCTGTACATACCATTCACAAAATTGAAGTCTTCTGGATAAATTTGCTGCAAGTAAATAATACATAAATAAATAATAAATAAATAATTATTTATTTAGTATAAAAAATACTATTACATGACAATACATGAAAATCCCATTAACAAGATGTAAGGTGTATTTTTAATTTATTTTTAAACTCATTTAAACTAGCAATGCTTCGAATATTCAAAGGCAGTGAGTTGAAAAGTCTAAGACCCTCATTAAAAACAGAATGGCACAAAAAATCTTTATCAGTAAATGAAATATTAAATGCATCATTTGATCTAAGGTATCGTTGATGAAGTTCACCTCGTTTCTTCAAAAACTCTTTCAAATATTTTGGAGTATTCATCCTAATTATTTTATATATAAAAACTAAAGTTGCCTTTTCAACACACTGCCGAACAGGCAACCAACCCAAAGCACTTAACATATATTGTATTGGAGTTACAATGTTACGATGTTACAATTTAATATTATTCTCATACATTTATTTTGCAGAATTTGCAACCTATTAATATCTTCTTTGGTACATGAAAGAAGCAGCGTTGAACAAAATTCGAAATGTGGCAATATTATTGTATTATAAATCAAAATTTTGGAAAAATATGACAATGCACTTGAAATACGACGTAGAAACCCTATTTTCTTCCCTATTTTACGGCATATAAAGTCAATATGGTTATGAAACCACAACTGAGAGTCAAGATACACACCCAGATATCTCATATCAGAAACTTTTTCTACAATGCACTTGTCTATAATGATATTATGATTTTCATTGGAAAATTTAACACATTGTAATTTAGAACCAAAAACCATATACTTGGTCTTATCCTTATTCAATTTCAGTTTATTGTAACATAACCATTTATAAAAAATGCTTAATTCGTCATTTAAAACATTTACTACTTCAGAATGATTTGTACCAGAGACCGAAATCAGCGTATCATCAGCATACAAATTTACAAAAGACTTCTTCAAGAACAAATGCACATCGTTAACATACATTAAAAATAGGAGAGGGCCCAGAACACTCCCCTGAGGCACACCATGATCGCTATTTACCGAATTTGATATATTGTGATTCACTTTTGTTTTATGAAAACGACCACTTAAAAAATGACTTAACAATTTCAATGCATCACCCTGAACACCATATTGACCTAGTTTAACAAATAAAAGTGTTCTGTAGTTTCGAATGCTCTTCTTAAATCTACAAATACACTTAGAACTATGCGTCCCTTAGCAATGTCACCCCTCCAGCTCCCACAAACATACTGTAACGCTGTCTCACATGAGTGATTGCTTCTAAAACCGGATTGACCTATGAATAACAAATCATTTTTCTCAAAATACGCTTGAAGTTTATCACGTATTATAACTTCCAGAATTTTATCTACAACAGGCAATAAGTTAATTGGTCGGCATTGTTCTGGGAGACTTGGTGAGGGGACCTTAGCCACAGGAACGATCAAACTAGACTTTAAAGCAACAGGTACAATACATTTACAAAGAATAACATTCAAAACATTTAACAATGGATAACCGACAACACAAAAAATTTCTTTTAGTAATTTAACATTTAGGCACTGATCACCAGATGATTTAGGTTTTAATTTATATATCACACTTCGAAGTTGATTTAGGGATAATTTTGGAAATTCATTGAGTGTACAGGACACGATAACACCATCCATAGCACCTTCCCAGTCCACGCAATCAGGTATACTTGTAGCAATATCTTCTATACTTGTTTTGTAAAATAAATTAAAATTTTCCTCAGGTTGCAAGGATGGATTCTGGAATTTTATATTCTCTACCTGAAGCTGTGTATTATTTTTTTTTGTCCAATCAATTGTTTTATTGTTTGCCACATACGTTTTGAGTCACCTCTACACTCATCAATGTTTGTTTTGAAGTATTTTTTCCGCTCTTTTCTAATTGTTTCCGTAACGTCATTTCTATTTCTGGTATATATTGTCCAGTCCAGAGGTGATCTCGTGTAGCAGAATCTTTTATATGCCAAATCTCTAGCAGCTTGCTTTTCTTTCATCATACGATTTATCCAAGGTTTGTCAGATATTTTGACTGATCGAATTGGACAAAAATCATTTATAACACTGTCTATATTGCTAATAAAAGTATTATACTACATATCGGAATCTGTCGAATTGGACCTCCAGTCCTTATCAATTAAATTTTGAACTATATTGTCAATATTTTCCCGTGAAAAATTACGACGACCGAGCACTTCATTGTGCACTCGAGAGAGACCTGGAAGTTTCAAGAGAATCATACGATGATCACTTATCATTGACATATCTTCATCCAGCTCACGCATGGTAAATTATTTGCGACAATCCAATCGATCAATGTTGACGAATGATCAGTCGTTCTCGTATCTCGACGAATAATTTGCCTAACTCCCGCATCCGATATTGCTCTTTTCAGAGTTTTTACAGGAAGTGTGTCTATATTAAAATTCAAATTAAAGTCTCCCATAATTATGGTATCATATTTTGAAGCTACGTCGTAGTCAAGTAATGTTCCAATAAAGTCAACGAAATCTGCACTTCTTCCGTTTGGTGACCGATATACCGACCCACAATTTACGTATTTATCATTAATTTTTAATTGAACAAACAATGCCCAATAATTTTTTTCTTCCGAAACATTACACAAAACTGAACCAATAACAGCATTTTTGAAGTATAAACAGCAACCGCCAGTATGCCGACTATCAGAATAATTTATAATACACGTATAACCAGATATACACACCTCATTCATTTGTATATCTTCAGTGACATGCGTTTCATTAACGCTAACAATTAAAGGTTGTCTATTATAAACGAAATCTCGCAGCTCATGAATGTGCGAAGTCAGACCATGGACATTTAAACAAACCACGATTTCCTCATCATTTCTGGCCTGATCAATCGATTTATCTTTTAGGTGCTATATTTTTTCAATATTTTTTTCAATATTTTGTTTATTTCTCTCGATAGCCCTTTGAAAACTTTTACAAGTTTTGTCGAAAACTGTGTGGTTCCACTGAATATTTTCTATCTTTAAAACCTCTGCAGCATACTTACAGTTTACACAGACTCTACTTAGCGACATACAATCTGTTCCTTTGTGATTTCTAGCACATTTAGGACAGGAAACATTTTCCGCCCTGCAATGTTCCGCCTTGTGATTGAAACGCCAGCATTTAAAACATCTCAGGACACCAATATGCTCGTAAACCGGAAAGCTCTCCCATCCTATGTAAATTCGTTTCTGGTTTAGCAATTTGTTATTGAACTCACAAGAAACCTCGGCAATAACATTAACATGATTTTTATTTTTAGGGACATAGTGTTTAATTATTTTAAAGTCTTCTGATGTATCATTTTCTTTACCGATGTTTTGTTTATATACACAATCTATTAAAGTTGGGATATCCTCCAAATGCGTTTTATTTAAACCAACTATTAATATATTGGGTTTTTGCAATGATTTGTTATCACTACACTCTATAAAAACACTACCTTTACTGATAGGTTTAACTTTCTTTACTGCTGCTGATAATTCCGATAAATTTATCTTTTGCGATATTTCTTTTTTAGTTTGAATAGTATTTTGACTATTTTTTAATTGACGAATGTCTCGCATTCGGTATGGCCTAAATTTATGATTTTTTAAAATCCTCTGCGCTGATGCTCTTGGGACACCTGTTTAGCCCTCTAACATTCGGGTGGACGAGCATGGGTTATTTGCACTGCACCCAAACTGTAATTTCCATATGTTCTTGACGATTATCGTATTATTGACAGTAGTCCGTGGTTTTCGAAACGCACCAAAATTAATAAGATTACTTTTTAATCTTTGAAACATCGAATCTGATGGCTGCACTCTCTCTGGATAACGGTTTTCCTAAAGATTCTTCGCAGCTTCTATACTTTTATTACCCTCGATAAAGCATTTTAAAATATTATATTTGTCAGAATTTTGATACATTTTTATATTATTACAACCTATTTTAATTTAGATGAATACCGAACTCGCAAAATATTTGAAACCACTTTTTTACCAAAATAAATTTGACGTATCAAATTTCTCAACAGATTTGACAGCTGCATACTTCGATTAAGTTCAAATTTATTGCTGATAATAGATTTTCGCAAATTTTGGAACTAAGAATTGCTACTATTATTGCCGTGTTTTGACGTAAATGCAATCTTTAGCTTATTTTTAGATGAGTGCCTTCAGAACTGGCGCTAGATCTATTTTTTATTTATTTATCAGATAAACACAATACAATACAGCAATGACAACATTAGAAAAAAAATACAAATAAGTAGGTATGGTTCATATAGTAAATAGGGTAAACCCAGTTATTGGACATGTGGGAGTTATTAGACAAAGTGTGTTTATTAAATTGAAATAAGATTTTTAAGAGTATTACGTCATTTGAAACCCCATGCATGGCGACTCTATTGGTTAGAGTTAAAGTTCTAAGGTATGTTCAGTTGTTTGTATATTTTAAAATAATTATAAAAATCAAATACTACCCAGTAAACACATATACGTAAATTAAACGTTGATTTAACGTGTCAATCGTTGATAATTGGTCTTACGTTAGAAAAGTGACGGTTTATTTTAAGTTTAATTTTACACCGTTCAATTTAAACGTTATAGACACGTGTTGTTATTAACTAAATACAACTACGTACATTTATTATGTTTAAGTAACGTTGTATATGTATTATAAATAAACCATAAAATAAAAACGTTTGTTTTAGGTGTTTTTTAAACGCTTGTCAAACAGTGTCAAAATTAAAAACGTTTATAAAACGTTCTTTATGTAATTTATAATAAACCGATATTTATAGCTAAAATAACGTTAGAAAATGTTCATTAGAAGCGCATAATTTTTAGAGGCGACAATAAAAACGTTAAAATGACGTTTTTTAATTATTTTATAATAATTCTAAAATTACAGTTAAGGTAACGTGTAAAATATCCCATAAAAATTCTTATTGCTTAATATGGGAAAATTCAAAACGTTTATATAATTTTTATAAAGTATGTTATCACAATTCCAAATGTACCTACAATTAGAAGAACGTGTGAAATTATTTTTAAAATGAGCAATATTTAAAGTGGGAAATTTTAAAACGTTGATTATTACGATTCCAGATACTTTTAAAAAATGTGTCAATGAATCGTTTGATGTAAAACTAGAATTATTGAAATAACAACGAATATTACGTCCTAAATGTATTTTCAAAAATCTAGAATATATAAAGGTTTAACCTTAATTTACCTACCAGTTGAAACAGTAAAACAAACACTTTATAATATGTAAGTAAATCCCTAATATACCTATTTAGTTAGTTACTTTTGAAAACACCATTTAAAAGGTGTTTAAATTGTATAACTTTACACTAATTTAAACGACCTTGTAAGTCCTAACGTTTCCTAGTTTCCAATGCTATCCCATTCTTATCTCGGACATAGTGTACATAACAAATTGAAAAAAAAGTGTTTATCAAAAACTTCCTACTACAACTAGCTGTACCTATCGGTATTCTAAGTTTACAAGAGTAATGCGAAATATTTGTTAACAAGTTAATTAAATCTTATAATGATTTGTTGGGGTTTTCTTTTTTTTTATGCAAAAATATAAGTTTCAGAATAGTTTTACAACATATTTTTTCCAATCTTGAATAAGAAGTTAAAAATAAGTGGTATTATACCTACTTAAATACCTAGTAACCGTCCCAAGCAATCACAAAAAAATATTTTTGTTTTTGCTATATGAACACCTGTTTGTGTAGTTTCACACATTTCAAACGTTTCTTGAACGTTCAAGGCATGCCGTTGTTACACCATTAAATTATAAAGCATATGATTGGCCGAAAACGTATGTGAAGATCGTAATGTTTGTTAGTGAATAAAATCATACACTTGTTTTTTAACAGTGATGCCAAAGTGAGAATTTCTTCTCATACTATAGGAGATATAAAGATATATATAATCTAATTATTATTTTTTATAATAGGTACGTATACTTTCGGGGTTTCTAGAAATTTATAAATTTTAACACACACTTTTTTGAATTTGATTAAAGTCAAACAACATAAGTGTATTTTCAACAATTCTTCATTATTGAAATGATTTACAAAAAGAAACATTCCACATTAAATGGTGTATTACAGAAATTTGCTATTTACATAATAAGTAGTAGGTATAACCAAATTTAAGTTTTCGAAAAATTCTACATAAACCTCATGTTTTTTGCTATTAAATAAAAGTTTTTCCACAAAGTGTATGTTTGAATCCATATTATACCTTAAGACACTAGGTAAGAATTCTTTGTAAGATTTATTAATGCCACTGAAGAAGGAACAATAAAGTTCCGAAACATGTTTGGCTGATTCGAACATGTATATAAAAATATTTTCTGTAGTAGACGCCTTTGATTTATAAAATTTAAAGCTTTGCTTAGGTATAATAAGACAGACTTAAAATTTCATGGCTACCCGACTTGGCAACAATGGTTTTAGGTAAATCGCGGGTAGATATTAGAATTAGAATTTAGAATATATTTTATATTTATTACGTTACATCAAAGCACTGGAAGGGTACAAGCAAAATAATTAATGTGGTAGCAAAGAATAATAATTAGGTATCATTGTTGATAGTCCGGTTATAATAAAAATAAAGTGCTACAATTAGTTAAAAAATATTTAAGTAGTTAACAGTTATTAATAATTAAGTGATGTTCGGTATTGAGTTTCTAGAAGAATTATGAAATTTTTAATGGCCAACGAATTAGGAATACATTTCAACTGTAAAGGTCGCTTCAACAAAATGGTTTTGAAAACACAACACTTTTGAGCACTATTTTAGGTAAGTAATTGGTATCAATAAGATAGAACACAACAAGATTTTATTATCATACTAAAACGGCTTAAACATATTTGATATTTACACAGGGTATAAAATTAGTGCGTTAAGATCCATAATTAAGTGATTATTATTTACCACCATATTTGCAGAAAAATGTTATAAATAAAAATTATGCGTCCTGTTAAAGTACATATTTTTTAAAATAAGTATACAGGGTATACCATAAAAACAACGCGTACCAAACTTATTTAAATTTTTTAAATAGCACATTTGATTTACTTACTAGTTGGATTCTGATCGTTGTTGGTTCAAGCAATATGGCATAATATGTTTGTTGTACAGAATATTTTAAGGAAACATAGCAAATTTCGAATAAAAATTGAATTCAGTTAATTCTCTCAGGCGTTTCAAAAAGGCAATTAGAACGGATACTATACTTAGGTTGTCCAGTTTATATAAAAATACTAAGTAGTTGTTTAATTACATGTGTATGAAATAGTTGATTTCAAAAGTGTAATAATTTATGTACGAATAGCACACCATGTATATAATATAAAAAACCCGAGGTCTACGAATTTCTTTTATGTTTTGTTGAGCATTTCCTATTCTCAAGTTTGGTAGTTTTACTTCTACGAACTGTTCTCTTAAAAAATATGTTTTATTTTAATTTTAATAATTTTTGTTACAAGGAAAATATTGCGAAGTAGCTTATATTATAGTTAACTAAATTTAAATTCTTTCAGTGTAAAAACAGAAATTTAGTGCAGCCTTAATTTATGATACATCCTGTATATTTAAAACTATTTTAAAATGTGGACCTTAATAGTTTAGTGTAATTACACTAAACTATTAAGTAATAATTACATGAACAACGAGTCCTTAAATACGAAAGCAAAGGCGTAAATGGTCTTTAGCGCACTAATTATAGGGGAAGTTCGGTTACACCCGGACATTTAAGCAAAAAAGTATTTTAAAAAAATTGAAACCCTTATTGAATGTCAATATGGAATAAATATGTATTAAAAATTAATAAAACAACATTTATAGTCCTTTAAAAAAACGTGTATCCTTATTACAGTAAAAACATGGAGGGTAACCCCGGACGAGTATAAAAAACGACATAAAACTTAAATAAGTTATTATGAAGCTCTACAAAAGTCACAAACATAATTCTGACAAGACAGCAGAATATCTGCACATTCCTCATGGGCCCAATTTTTGCACTTGAAACATTGTATCCAGTCTTCATCAAAAGTTTCATAGCACACCAAGCAAGCCACTGATTCTTTGGCAGATTTATTTTTTGCAGAACTTATTGCTTGAAGCGGATTTTTGTTTTTTTGGATTCTGGTTTTGTTTTCTTCAAATTTAAATTTTTTAGTTGCTCGTTTTAATTCTAAGCCAGCTGCTTTTTCTTTTTGTGAATTTTGCTTCTGGTCTAAAGCGTCTTTAAAAGGTGATGATGTCAGGATTTCACTCTTCTCTGTTCTCCTCTTTCTACCTTCAATTCTCTTTTGAGCACAGTCAGGAACCGGAGAAATTTTCTCCAATACACTGATAATTTTTCGGGCATCTGGAGAAATTGGCGAAGCAAATATATTCTCACTGCTTTGTTGTTTTGTCGTTGTCTTAGGAACTATAAATGGATGGTCATGTGTTTCTTCAACTGGTTTATTTTTTGCTTCAATATTTATAGTTTTAGAAATATTTGAAGAATCATGACTACAGGAGGGCATTGGATCAGTTTCGCCGGATACAGGTATTTGCTCCACAGACACATATTCTGTAGGTAGCTTATTTTTTGCTACATTGTTCAAAGTGGTGGTAGAATTGCTGCTGCAAGAAGATGTTGGAACTTCAGATGGGAAAATTTGTTGGTTCTGATTAATACTTTTGGCACTTTCTTCGGAAATTTCGGTCATTTGTGAAGGCAGAAAGTCAAGTTCTGAAAAGACGTGTCTATTGAAAGGATGTATTCCAGTACACTGAAATCCTTTTTGTGCAATTTCCAGGCGAGCGCATCGTGTGAATGCGTGTGAAACAACGCCTGCGATATCAAATTGCCCAATCCTTGAACCAGGATGTTGTCTCATCCATAACGCACATGCTTCATTATAAGAATTTTTGAATGGCTTCATAAAAGTCCGATCTAATGGTTGTAGTTTGTGCGTTGTATGTGGCTGAGTGCTAAGAAGATGATTATTATTTTCACGCGCAAATAGAATCACTTGCAAATCCTTATGGTTACTATGACCATCCAGAATTAGTAAAACTGGATTAGCTTGGCTTGGCCTGGCATATTTCACAAAATGTTTTAACCACGTTAAAAAAACATTGCTATCCATCCAACCATTGGGCTGTGCTACCCCAACAGCTTCTTGAGGAGCTCCAAACATCAATCTGTCATTCATCATCATTCGTTTGAATATCAGTAGAGGAGGAATAAATAGTCCAGTTACATTCATACACACCATTACAGTCACGTTCTGGCCTCTCTCAGCTGAAGTCAGTTTGCCAACTTGCTTTCTCCCTGTTTGGGCCAGTACTTTTTGGTGTTTTTGAACGCATGATACACCAGTTTCATCGGCATTATATATGCAAGAAGGTGAAAAGTTGTAAGATTTCATCAGCAAATCTAGTTTGTCGTAAAATACGTCGACTTGGACTTTATTGATCCCAACAGCTCGGGCCAAGCTAGTCGCCTCTGGTAACCGTAACGATAAATCAGGGTGACGCTTTAAAAATTGGTAATAAAAATCTTTTCCAGCGGATTTCTTATCTGTATTAAATCTATGGTCAACTTTTAAATTAACAGCAAGATCAAAGGCAAGCGGAAGAAATTCTTTTTTGGGGAATGGCATTAACCTACTTTCCATATCTTTAATATGCTGAACTAGAATATTCTCGTACTCCGACGTAAAGGTCGAAGTAAATCTTCCAAGTTTGGGTTTGGTTGTAATTTCTAAACCTTTGCGAAGCTTTGTAACTCGATCACCAAGACTACTTTTTGGAACCCCATACCTCTCTGCTCCCTCTCGAATACTGTGGTGTTCGTCCACTACGTATTTAATAGCTTGAAGCATATTTGCTCTGACCAGGAGCCTCGATTCGTTGTGCGGTTGGCCATTTTATTATTTTGAAACATTTTTTTTAGTTAGTAGTGTCCGCGGCTATCCGAAATATATGTGTCCGTAGATACCCGAAAAGCAAATATTTTCATACAGTTTAAAGGTTATGTAAAAACAAGTAAATAAACCAGTTTTATTATCAGGTATTATTATTTAAACATAAACCTCGTCAACAAAACTTGCATATTGATATATACTTACCTCAGAGTTTTTCAGAAGCCTTTGAATGTAACACAAACCACTATTTAATGTTAAAATTTCACAAAAAATTATCATAACTTTTAAGCCATATGCATAGCGTTTCACTGAAATGGCTCGTATTGGCCTTGGATATAGAGGGGATGATCGAGCATACATACGTGTATTCTCAGTTCTAAAATCATTGTATATGCGACGTGTCCTCGGCTACCCGCTGTCCGGGGCTAACCGAACTTCCCCTACGACCTGTATGTATTCATTTCGAAAATCGGCAAAAAATATTTGTGTAGAAAATAAGAAATGAATTTAGAATTTTTCTATGTGAGACCAATATGTCCCCGCTATCGAAAATGTTATGTATAAATTTAGAGAACAAGGCAAAACAGCTACTCCACTGGCTAGTACCACGACTGGCATTGAATTACAAGCACAACTTTTCTAAATAAATACTAAAATGAATATTTTATTTAGCTTTTTCCGGCTTTTTCGCATCAAATTAACTGAGCATACCTATAAGTACAACAAAAAACCAAATAAATCATTGAAATGTGAAATGCAATCAAAAATATATAATTTATGTCATCAGATGTTAAAAAATTTAATTTACTAAAGTTATTAACACAGTATTTAAGAGAAAAAGATAAAATACACTTTGCTTACTATTGAAGTTTGTTGTTTCAAAATATCAAGTAGAGACTACTCGTTTGTACTCATCAGCCAGCCACACCACTCGATATTTTGCTTTTAGAATACTAATGAAAATTAGATTATAAAATTTGAAAAAATTCACAGGAAAAAAAATTAAAATTTACAAATTACAATGCAATGAATTTACTGGGTGTTTGGTTTATTGCACTCAGAAAATATAATTTTAGATTAAAAGTAAATATCTTTTACTTTTGCCTAAAAATGTATAAATTATCTATACGCTTCTAGCAAAAATAACATTACATTCTAAATATTTATAATTATATTATGCTAATACCTATGTATGTATTCTTCATTTCAGAAGCAGCCAAATTGAACTTTCCCGTGCACCAGAAAAATGATTTGCAAGCATTATTTATGTATTAGATTTATGATTTATTGATTTTTTAAATTAATTAAAATTCCTTATCGAAAGCAGTTAAGAAGCATAATTCTGTATATAATTCTTCTTAATATATAAAATAATTATTTGTTCCTTAATTTAACTTTCTATTTGTTCTTAAAAAAAATGTTTGTTATCTCACATTTTACACTAGTGATGATTCTAGAACATTTTGTTATAATTATATACAACAAAAAATGTAAAGTGTTTTTATCCTAATAAAATAATGGACAAGGTTCGATGCTAAAAGTATGTCTCCAATATTCTAAATCGTTAAATCAAAAAGTTGGATTGTTGGTTGTATATATATTAAAAACAAATCAACAATCCGTTTGTTTTTTTTTCTGTTATTCAATATTTTGATATAAAATATTGTCAAAAAGAAATTACAAAATTATTCGATACAAAGTAAGTTTCGACCAAAATCGTTCGCCGAAACGTGCATTATTGTATATAATAAGTTATATTTGACCGCAATATTTAATATTAAAAAACACCAAAAACACCCAAATGTTTATATTTTTTGGTTTAACTATTTAACAAAAAGGGCATTATGTTTTCATCAAACTTTTGTACCAACCCAACAATGGAAATCTGGTAGTTTTATTGATTTATTCCATACATTTTATCAACGTATATTTCACGTTACAAAAATATATAAAAGCCACATTAAATAACGTGAAATCAAACATTATTTAAACGTTTCTAAAATGCGTAATTAATACTGTCACAGTATCAAGATTTATTAAATATTTTATAAATTAATTTACTTATTAATAAAGATATACATTCATTTTTCCATTAGAGAAGATACTTCCTGTTACATCACCTTACGTTTTTTTATTTCCAACGAGAGTAATTTTAGACAAAACTTCCTTTTGGAATACATAATTTACATTTTACAAAATTTACTGACAGTCGCTATTTTCACTCGAGGTGCTTGGACTTTGTTTTTGCGGTCTAAACAAAATAGGAGAAGCATCGGTCATTAGGTAGGAAAAAAGTAAATAGCGTAGACCAATAAAAAAGTAGAAAAATATAAAACAAATGAATGAAAGGGGGAAAAGGATTAAATGAAAAATTGACACAAACAAAAAAGAGGAGAGTTCGGACGGGACAGTCGAAGGAAACGGACGTCCTGATACGCGCGAAGTTCGGGATGTTTTTCTTAAGTAAGAGTTAGACGTTAGGAAAACGGATTCTCGATGGTTCATCGAAGAGTAAAGAAATAAGAGTTTTTGATCGCGCGCATAACATAACTTATACTCCTTTGAAGACGATCCATTTGAGTGTGTGCAAAATGTTAAAATTTTTAATGTAAGTACCAACAAGATTTTATTGCGTATAGTGTATGTAAATTCCTCTTTCGTATCTTTTGTATCTTTTGTTATTTTTTAAAAAAGTCATTGATTGATTTACATTTTTAATTAATTAAAGTTTGTACATTTTTATAATAAACAGTAATTAAGTTTTATTTGATTCACTTCGTTTCATTTCTACTTAGCTTTTAAACTGTTGTGTTTCTTAAATAAACCCAGCCACTTGTTAGTAGGATTGTAGCATTTTGAATGGCTTCCGTCTGAAAACATGATACTAGGAGGGACCCAGGGACGTATCGAGAACTAGCCAAGCGAGTCCTGTTAGATTAAAGATCGTAGAAAACATTTTTTAATAAATTACAGTACATCTAGCCCCTTTAAAAGCACCAAAGATGTGACATGGTGGAGGCGCCAAACTCCAGTATTTCTATGGTTAGTGGTTTATTGAAACACAGCACTGATTGCTAATTAGAATAGAAAGAGGAACGTACATAACATAGTTAAGCTTGTTTTAATTATTTCAGTTTTATTTTTGTAGTTTTTTTTGCATGTGTTTTGGTTTTTATTTTACTAACTTACTCCTCACTAATTAATTGATAATTAGTAGAGACAATATTTGTGTGTTGTTTTAAATATGTAAAGGTATGTCAAAAAATATAAATAAATTAACACTAAGTATTACTCCGTTAAAAGATAGCGGCATAGGTGTAGAACAAGCGTCCGCGTCAAATATTTTTACAAACACTAGGAAAGTTTTGAGAAGCCCACCTTGTACTTCAACTCCCTTGACAGGAACCCCTAAAAGTTCTAAAGTTTTTGATTTTTCCCGTGTACAGACCAGGAGTCAGGCTAAAAAAGATCCAGCACAGAGTTTTTCCCCGTTAGGTAACCAAGACGCGTCATTTTCTTCTGAGCTTCATAATACGATAATAGATAACACAATAACAACAACATTAACTAGTCAAAAACCGGAGGATAAGTTAAATACCAACGAAGATAAAACAGCAGAAGAAGCTCAAAAAGTTAAAATGGATGCAACAATCTTAGAAGCAGAGGCAGCACAAAAAACACCAGCTGTGCCAACGTTTATAAGTCCACCAACATTCCATCCATGCAAAGGTTCAGCAAGTACGTTTATAGCTACATATGAGCGGACAGCTATTGCAAATGGGTGGGATAATACGTTAAAGATCACATATTTTGGGTCATTTCTGGAAGGAGCAGCAAACATATGGTTTAAGGTATATTGTGAAAGAGCACAGAATAAGAAAAAACAATGGTCGAACATTGTAGAAGATTTTTTAAATGAATACGAAGATGCAGATGTAAATAGGTTAATGCGCAGGCGATTGGAAGAAAGAAAACAAGGAAAGGATGAGCTGTTAATAGAGTTTTATTATAATCTTCAGACGCTAGCTTACGAATATGATAGGAATATGGATGATGTAACGTTTATAGAATTTTTTGAAAAAGGTATTAACGAAAATGCAGCTTATCATTTCTACTGGCTAACAAACGCTCCCAACAAAAAACCGACAACGATGAAAGAATTAAAGGATATTATAAGAACCGTCGATAAAGCCCCAAAGCAGAAAATTGATCCGGCTCCAGTGCAAGAAGCTTCAAGTGGTAATAGGTACAGACAGCATAACTCACCACAAATGCGAGGATACCCTAATAAATATGAGAGATACCACAACGAAAATAGATATGATAACCGACAGAAAGGATATAATGAGAATGCGCAACGATATGTAAAAAATTATACAGGTAGAGATGAAAATCAGGGTAAACAAAATTTACCACCAAGATATAGAAATGGATATCAAAGAACCAACACTCATGGGGTTACACAAACAAGGACTTACGATAATCGCCCGAAGTGTTATAATTGTGGAAAACCGGGGCATTTTGCATCTGTATGTAAAAAACCTGGGGTGGCGACAAAATTAAGAGCCCCGGTCGCCACATGTTTTACGGGGAGCAAATAGAGACATCATGTAAATAAAGACCTATCAACACTCATATTAAATGTAGAAATAAATAACAGGAAAAGTTCGGCATTAGTAGATACTGGAAGTACTAAAAGTATAATTAGAGCAGATCTGGTCCACCACTTTCAACCAACAATGTCGACAACAAGCAACTTGATAACAGCAGGAAATTTTAAAATACCAATCCTAGGCAGCGTTAATGTAAATATTAAAATAGATAATTTTCAGACCCGCAGAAATATGCAAATAATTGAAAATTCACCACATCCGGTCATATTAGGAATGGATTTTTTAGTAGATTATGAGGCGGTAATTAATATTAAGAAAGGAAAAATTACGTTGAAAGACAAAGGAAAATATTACTCATTATTTACAATTTGCTGTGACAGCAAAAATAAGTTAAATAACGTAACACATAATACAATGATATTCAATCGTAAGGTCAATGCATCCGAAAAGGCTACGAAATATAAGTCAAGGTACCACAATAAAAGTTCAAGACAAATAAAAAATAAGTCACGTAATATAGGTCAAACAATTGAATATAAACAACCATATAACGAAGAAACAGCTGTTATACATAAGAATAGGTTTAAAATAGAAGAAAATAACAAGACACCGCTAGAAAAACAATATAGAGAAGGAAATGCGACACCACCTACTAACGTACCTAATATATTTGATATGGAAACAAATGAAGAAAATACACCTTATCTAAAAATTAAAATAGCGAGAAATACAGTAATTCATCCAAATGAGACAGCATTAGTGGAAATATTGGAAAGCAGCGAATTAAGAAAACAAATAAAAACAAACAAATTGGACTTTTACTTCAACGAAAATCTGCTAATAAAAAGGAAATTGGTTCCAATAGAATTTCCATATCTTAAGGGCTCGTCAATAGTAATTCAGGTTAATTCAAAATCTAGGATTCCAGTAACTCTATACAAATATAGCACGATAGGATTTTTAGGCACAGAGACAGAACTTAATAGTAACAGTCATCATTTATTTATATTACAAGAGGCACAAAGTGAAGACGCAGTAACTTTGAACGACCACAACTTAGAAAGTATATCAGATCCAAAAATAAAAGAAAAAATGTCAATTTTATTAGAACAGTATAAAGACATATTCGCCAAATCACCAAAATTCATGGGTAGAACTAGCCTGGTACAACATAAAATAGAACTTTTAAATGACAGTCCAATTAAATGTCCACCATACAGGGTCAGTCAGAAAGAGCGAGACATTATAGCCGAACAAGTAAATGAGATGCTTAAATATAACATAATAAAACCCTCACATAGTCCTTATTCGTCGCCGGTAGTGTTGGTACGAAAAAAAGACGAGTCAATTAGATTTTGTGTAGATTACAGGAAACTAAACGCCATTACAAAAAAGTCCACATACCCACTGCCGAATATAGAGGATATTATGACATATCTAGGTGATTGTTCTTATTACTCGACTTTAGATTTATACAGCGGATATTGGCAAGTACCAATGGAAGAAAATTCAAAAGAATATACAGCGTTTATCACACAAGATGGTACTTACTCTTTTGAGGTATTACCCTTCGGGTTAACAACCGCACCCACGACTTTTCAAGCTTTGGCGGATAAAGTTTTTGAAGGAATGAAATGGAAAGATATTTTGATATATTTGGACGACATCATAATTTTTTCAAAAACACCTGAAGAACATTTAGAAAAATTACAGAAAGTGTTTCAAAGACTTCGAAATGCAGGATTAACCTTAAAGCCTAGCAAATGTGAGTATATGAAAAAAGAATTAAGAATTTTAGGATTTAAAGTAAATGAAACTGGTCTTTTACCAGATGACACAAAATTGGACGCAGTTAAAAAATTTCCCACCCCAAAGAAATTAAAAGATCTGCAGTCATTCTTAGGTCTTTGCAACTACTATAGAAAATTTATTTACCAATATTCGGTAATCGCACGTCCTCTACACGAATTAACAAAGAAAAACGTAAAATTTAAATGGGGTGTGACAATACGATTACACAAACGTTAATTATTAGCTTTTAAACACGATAAATGCATGTATATTTAATACATGCATTTGTCGTTTTTTAAAAGCTAAGAATTAACGTTTGTGTAATCTTATTATTAACGTATTTTAGAACCGTTTAAATAACGTTTGGTTTCACCGTTGCATATATATACATAAATACGTTCAATACACGTTTTTATATAGCATTTAACTAACGTTTCGTTATTAGTGTTCTGTAACGTGAAAAAGCGCGACATATAAAAGTAAAATGTACGTATTTAATGTACCTTTTTTTGGAAAGGTGTTTTGTAATGATAAACGTTAAATAAACGTATGTCTGTTTACTGGGTAGTACTGCCTAACCATCTATATTATTAACAAGTTACTTAATGCGATAAATAATGAAGACTTTAGAAATATAAATCATTAAGGGTGGGTTTTTAGGGGTGTCCAATAACTAGGTAAATAAAAAAGCCAAAAATCAGTGATTGGACATCTGTCCAATTACTAATCTAGACAATATTTTTGTTCTTTTTTTTTTCACATTTGCGGCATATTTCACTCTCTTTCTCTGAATATGAATTCCATTATTCTATCTTTGTCATAACTAGTTATTAGACAGTTGTCCAATAACTAATTCAAAATAATAAATTTCATTTTATGCACTAGTTTTGAAAGGACCTTTTCAATAAAATCATGCCTAAAAGAAGCGTAAATGACAG
Organism: Apoderus coryli; assembly: GCA_911728435.2. Taxonomy (NCBI): domain Eukaryota; kingdom Metazoa; phylum Arthropoda; class Insecta; order Coleoptera; family Attelabidae; genus Apoderus; species Apoderus coryli. The sequence continues at coordinate 11,586,152 of OU452209.1, read as the reverse complement.
GAGTGTTATAGACGATGCAGCAATAATCTTTATTTGCGCCAGCGGCAAAAACATGGCGTTCCAAAATCAACGCTGGAGTTCAAATTAAAAAATCCTGGACATAAGGTCCTTCGCCCATTTATACTGCATTAGAGCTGGAATTGGTGAAGTAAGTTTTATGACAAAAATCGATATAAAATTATAACTCATTGTATGCGTATTTCGCCACAAATTCATATGAATTAGTGGCGAAATACCCATAATAATTCTCTGGAGAATAAACGTACCAAAATTTGCGAAGAAATAGACGGTCATTTATCAATGGATTCAAGCGCTTATCTAAAACATGTTGTACAGCGCGAAGAAAATAGTTTTTCCTTAGAATACGAACCAACTAATGAAAAAGAGACACACCCTCCAAGACATTTGAAACACATGAGTCAAACTAATGTTGATTTTACCCAAAAGGAAGTCATCAATCCACCGGACTCACCTGATATCCAAGATATAAGAAACAGGCACATTACTGAGAATGTAATTAGAAAGCAGCAGTATAGGTAGTACAGAAGTAAAAAATATTTCGGCATACTTATCAAATCCACCAACACTTGAGCGAAAAAACAAACGTCACATAGAACGTATCTCATTGTTGATAACTTAAAAAAATTATCCGAAACATTTCGAAAAAAAATGTGCCCTATAATTAGAGGATGAACATAAAAAGCTAGACGGAAAAAGAAAAAGTGATTGGGATAGAAACAGAAAACGCAGAAAAGCGAAGAAAGGAAAAAATACCATGTTTTATATATCAAAGTGCCGTGATTGCAATTACTAAACAGTTAACTTGCATTACATGCCACAACAATTTCCATACTCGTTGCACTCGAAAAAAACAAAAAACACATTCCTGATGCGGCTGATGAAGATTTATTTTTGAGTCACATTTGTTACAATTATTGTCAATCGGAATGTGAAGGAACTGTCAGTCAAGAAATATACTTCAGTAATGTGTAGGCACAGCATTAATAAGTACAGCATTCCGACTCCACGTTGGCACTTTGAAATAAACTGTGACGTATGATGCCACCATTTTGGGTTACAAGTCAGGTCCGGACTAAGAATAATTATAGTTTTCGGTTTCTCACCACAGTACTGTATTTTCATTTTTGTAAAAATATTTAAGTACATAATAATATCGCTGTCAATTTCAGAAATATTTGTGGTGTGTCATAGTGATTGAAAACAGCCTTGAGTGGTGGTATCAGTTAAATGTTGGCATGACTGGGTGATTTTTAATAATAACAACAATAAACACAACAATAATACAGACTTTATTAGTAGAAAAGACATTTTTATAAAAGTTGAAGCAGTGCTTCCTAACTTAACCTAAACGTAACTTATATTTTAGCTTAAACCTATCTGAAAATAGTTTTACATCGCTGGCCAAATTAAGTAGGTAGCTTATGCTTAGCAAATTAATTTGTTCTATTACGTGTCAGACAGCGCTCTTAAACGAAAACCCCTATAAACTTTTTATATTCTCCGGTAGAGCCTTGTAATATTTCGAAACCGTATAGGAAAATGACCGTTCAAAGATTGATGTTTAGTCTAGCGGTGGCGTAATGACAGTTTTATGATGAATATTCACATCATACACCGATCCCCGGAACTTCAATCTTTCATATAAGTATTCCGCCTATTTAAATCTGATGATTTTTATTAATCAAAATTAGTGAATGAAAATCCTTAACCAGCCGATTTCCTTAATCTTATTGCTAGCCTCTTTCACCCCTACGAATTCCACATACAAGCCGTGTGCCTGAATTCTGCATCAACTGAATCCTGTTCTCAGCAATTTTAATCAAACAAGGGCCATATATATATTATTGTTATATATTCTCGCCACGAGACAACTTGTGTTTATGTTTTAATTTCATTTAGTTTAAACACATATTAGATACTGTCATTTCGTAATATAAATTTTACCGTTAGAGAAATAGTTGTTATAAACGTAAAATTATCTAGTATTCATCTTTATTTTTCCTTATTACTCACCTAACAGGATCTGTGGGGAAGCGAAAAAAATGTTTAGAGCAAGTGTACCGCTTATTGGGACAACATTTTGCAGCACACACATGTCCTCCCTGATTGTTCATTGTATTAATCATAAGATACGTTAATAAAAATAAAATCATTTTAATTCTCACGAACACTATACCAAAAACACAGAAATAGAGTACAAACACAATATTTATTTATCTCGTACACGCCGACAATAAACTATATATTGAACACAGGAGTGAACGGTATCTATCTACGTCAATGCGATTATTGTGACGTTTTAACCCATAATGGCGGCATGCGCGAGGATATGCGCAGGACGGCTCGCAAGCGGAAAGTCAGAATACTGTATTATTTATTATACTGTGGCGTAGGTATAACAGTAAGAATAATAACGTCAAAATTCAAATTTTATAAGAAACACTGGTTCTTTATTGTTCGAACTGCCAGAATAAAATAATATTTAACTGATTTTCATATTATTAGTTCTTAAAAGCACTTCTATTTGATGTCCCATAATTAAATTTTGTGCTGTCCAATATTTAAGAAAAATGTCCAATTACTAAGATTTTCCAAACAAAACGATATATTCATGTTTTATCGAAAATTCGTCAAAATAACAAGAAAATTAAATGTTGATATACATGTCATATAAACATAAGTTTCATTTGATACCGCCATACGATGCGTTATTACTGCCTATTATTAGTTAGGTAAAAAGTCCCATGGAAAACATTTCTAAATTAAATTTTATACAATACGCTGATCTTCGTAAAAACTAATATGACACCGTTGTTAAATTTATTAATGCACTGGAAATTTTCGAATATACAGGGGTTGGTTTTGGGGTCGACTCAAAAAAATAATAAATTTTCCATACAGTCGTGGATTTTTTTATTCTACTTTTCATCAGTTGCTTAGACGTATTTAGTGAAAAATACATGCTAAATATCAAAGCAATGTACAACAAAATTCTGAAGCTGCGACGTATAAAAGAAAATGAGCCCTGTACCTGCTTAATGAAGATTGGTAAACCCACTAAGAATGGTATATTTTGAACCAGCTTGGTACCCTCTATCCCTGGTTACGTATGGCGGTTTCACTACGAAATAATAATGAATTTAGTCCGTAAATAAATTAATTAAATTTGGGCAGCTAATTACTCTAATATTTTTCCGGTATGTATTAAATTTCTCTAAATATATAATAACATTCCGTTATTACCCAAATTAATTCTAAAAATGTAGAAGTAAAACAAATTATTGTAACACAATATGTAATTCTTAATGATTGTATCTGATAAGTAAAAGTAGCAACTTAAAATCATATGAAATCATAAAAAGATTTCATTTTTCCTTCCAGAAATAACATAAATTTGTAAATAAATTATTTTAAAAATAATTAATTGTTAGATTAGAGATACTCAAAGAAAGTTGAAATGAGATGTAACTATAAGAACGTAAGTGCTTATTATAATTATTGGTATGAAATAGTTTTTTTATATTACGGTCAATTAATGACCAGATACTTGTAGTAATTTTTTGTGTTTATATGAGAAAAAGTCTACGAATATACGATTTATAAACTGTTTATACACAGTAGAAAGTGGCGTGTTAAAAGTTATACTGAAAGAGGTTAGTATTTATCCACACTAAGCCGTGAAGTATTCATCGCGTTTTCGAGTGATAAAAAGTGTGGTACTTTAAAGAATGTTATTTGGTTACCCCACCGTATTTTACAATCAAATGGACACGACTTTTAGGTAAAGATCACATCAATTTCTAAAACCATATTTTTCGTGATAAGATAATATCCTTGAAAACAGCTTCTATATTAGGTATGTATAATACGCATATAAAACTACGTCTATTCCACAAAAATTACTCATATATATGTTCCAATTTAAACTGTGGTGCCAGCCATGTTTCGGAAACCTTAAATTTTACCTTCATCAGGCTTTCCAACTAGAAAACAAAATTCTTTCGAAAAGAATAATTATTTTGTACAAATAAAATGCATATGGAACAGTTATATTATTATTTTTTCTTATTAATAAATTTTAAGTAGGTAGGTAGATGGTGTATGGAGATGGTACATGTTTACATGTATCCACTGTTGTATATCTCGCTGTGCTTAAATTCAGGCCGATATTCTAGATGCGCAACGACTATGGTGAGCTGACGAGCTCATAATAAGAGCTGTAGACCCATGCCTCGGTCTGTTCCTACTGAATTAGTCTGAGGCCCTGCTAAATTAAACAAAGTCCCTTGTGTAGGTAATACCAGTAATTTTGTCCGCTATGTCGCGAAATTATTTTTCATTTTATTATATTTACGGACAGATATTCATTGTAAACTCAATAATAATGTTCTTATTGAGCAGATCTTGTATATATCTACTATATTTTATTACTTATACATATGCCAACCGAAAAGAAATGGATGCACAAGATGAAAAAGTTACTTTTGATACCATCAAACGCTTTTTGTTTTCTGTGCATTCCAAAGAAGATATGGTGTCCTTTTATTTTACGTAATTTAATTGTTTTGTTTGTTTTTTTTTTGTGAGAATTGTGACCTAACAGGGAAAATAAGTGTAAGTAATTTCGGATCATGAAACAATGTTTGTTATTATTGTATTCTTCCAATTGATGAATTGTATTTAGCGAAAAACAAAACAAAAAATTGTGGTTTTCTAAATACCTACGTACCTAAAATTTATTAACAATAAAACCAAAAATTATAATAATATAATTGTTTCATATAGGTACATTTTTATTTGTATAAAATAATGATTTTCGAAAAAATGTTGTTTTCTAGAAAAGCCTGCGTAATTAGAATCTGTGTTTTTGAGAACCTAAAACCCCAAGAAGCAAAAATTCTTAAATAAACCACGTTGCATTTCTTATTGCCAATGGAACGTTTTCCAGAAATCCAGGAAGCGTGTGTTCCAGAAAGTCGCGATATACCGACTTCTCCGATAAATCTTCCTGGTGGAAATACGGGTCCAATTAAGCAGTCACCCACAATTCCAATCCAAACGTTCACTGAGAATTGATGTTGAATATGCTCTTCAACTATCGCATGCGGATTTTCGTCACGCCATAAATGATTATTATGAATATTCCTCATTGCATTTCTTGAAAAACTCGGTTCATCAGTAACCAAAATCAACACCAGTAGTTGCAACAACGCTGCCAAATTTCAAAGAAATCGATAGGGAGATATTTGACTTAGTTTAAAAAAACAGTTATTTACAAAAAACCTTAACACCTTGTATCATGGAAACAATGAATTTTAGGACGTATGTTTATGGGAACTTGTCTCATAAAATTACCTGAGAAATCAACCCCTTCAATATAGCCGCGTCTTTTTGAAACACCTTCTTCTTTTCTTGATTTTTTTTATGATAATTTAAAATTTCAATTAAGCATAATATCTTCTTCTTTTCATGCCGTCTTCTCACAGAAGGTTGGCGACCACTTTTCTAAATTCTTCTCTGTCTTTTGCAACATGGAACAGTTCTCCAACGCTGAGATTTGTCCACTCTCTAATGTTTCGGAGCCAGGATTTTCTCTTTCTGCCGATACCCTTCTTCCCCTCAATTCTGCCCTGCATAATATTTTGTAACAGTAGATATTTGTCATTGCGTAATATGTGTCCTATGTACGATGTTTTTCTTATCTTAATGATTGTGAGCAGTTTTCGTTTTCGGCCGATGCGTCTCAACACTTCGTCGTTGGTTATCCTATCAATCCAAGGTATCTTCAGAATGCGCCTATCGAGCCACATCTCAAAGCATAATATAATCTATTTATATTTTATACACCGGTCCATAACTTTACAACGTTTCGTTGTCCATTTTCAACTTCAGCAGGTATCTAAAATAAGGTTTTTTTATTGATAACAAATAAATTTACATTTCCAGGTGTTATTCAGTACATTTCTAGTTTTTCTTATAAATAAACATATAGAAACGAAATTACACATTAACATTACAAAAATTGCTGTATAACTTTCAAAACATTAATCCCTAGAAATAGTTGGCGTGGAAGTTTATGACAGTACCTATCATTCTTAAAAAAATAGCAAAAGTTAATATTTTCGTATGGAAAATATTTCGAGCCTGGAAGGCCCCAGTTTATCTTATTCTACTGATACGTGTAACGTATGTTTAATAACAATATAGTATTTGATCTGCTTTCACGTAAATTGTTTTTGCGGTTTTGTTTATTTTTAATCAAAACTGGTATTTGCATATATAAATACAATTTATATTATAGGTTTGTACGTTCCTGCTGTATACAGGACGTGCAGTGTTCCGTACGTGTATACTCGTTTTAGAGTTTTCTTTAATGTACAGAGTGGGCAAATTTACATGGATTTATAAGCTAACTACAGTTTATAATAGAAGCAAAATTAATGCTCTATTTTTTTGTAGTTGAAAAGCAGTTTTTTTATGTACTCTTATTTACCATAAATACACATTATAGATATCTTTAAATATTTATACAAAATGCACAATTTTATTAATCAACACAACGAGAAATAAAGCTCGTTATTTAGATATTTCGCCACTAGTTAAATTAATTTATTAATATTTTTTAACGTGTATCATATTCGACGAAAATGTATAAACGTAAATTAAATACTTATCTTTGGATGAAATCCAACTTGAGAAAGGTGTAATAGTAGTACTAATTAACCGGAGTTATATATAGATAGGATAATGAATGCAGAGAGTATTATCCCGTCTAAACCCTAATAAGATAATTAATATTACTATATACTAGGTTCGACTTTAATACATACTATTTAACGAGCGGTAATCTAGATGTTGCGTAATTCTCAAAGACTCAACCAAATTATGATAGTCAAAAGAATAATAACAGAATCAAATTATTAAATGAAAGAAACAAACAACTAATAGCTAATCAAACCTTTTTTTTAGATGTCACAGCAACTTTGGCGTCGTTCACAACACTTCAACTTTGTTTAACATTACTGTTTCAAGACTTATTCATTCTGTGTCCCCACGTAATAAAACTCAATCTCTTTGTAGGGGATAACTTTATGTTTATTTAAAATTAAGAATAAAAGAAAGGAATAATTATTAAAAGAAAATTTAAATCTAAATTACAACTAGACAAAATCAAGAAAAAGAAACAAACTAAAACATAGAATAATCAACAATTGATTAATTGAACAAAACTCTTATTTAACTAATATTTAATCTTAATAAAGACTTAGCATAATGGAAATCGATGTAATTACGAATAATTTACAATGATTTCCACTTAAATGTCTTCAGTTATTTTGTATTAGCAAAAGAAAAAGATAATACGAAACTAAAATAAAAACGTTACTCTGATTACCTCCCCTATTATGCCTCAAAAGAGGGATGACAGCCAATAGGAATTCGAAGACGCCAGTTTCAGAGCGCAACCCTTGCGCAGCGTTAGAATAAAGCATTAATTATTGATTTTCTACTCTTTAGTCGTACTTTTATTTTCTGTTATTCGATGTGGTTCAAGCGTATCTCCAGAGATGGCGATATGAGGTTTAATTCTGTGAAATTATGAATAATATTTTCACGATTCAATTCAATTGGTATAATTGAAAAAAAACTGCCCAAGACTCACCCATCACTATTGATATTATTTTTTTTTTTTTTTTTTTTTTTTTTTTTTTTTTTTTTTTTTTTTTTTTTTTTTTTTTTTTTTCACCATAAGGGTATATTTTGCTTTAGAATCGGAAAACAAGGTTTCAAGATTCATGAGCATTGCCAACAGCCAAGAAAGATCTCACAATGTTGAGAGATTGCAGTATCGCAGCTATCTGCATCTCCTCAATTACGGTAATAGGGATTTGAATCATTTTTAGGTTCTTTTCCAAATTTTTCGGTATTACTCCTATCGACGATAGTATTATAGGTATTATGTACACTTCCCTCATATTCCAGATGCGCTTTATTTCATGTTGAAGCGCTTGATATTTGTTTAATTTTTCCGTATGTTTTTGTTGCAGATTGTGTGTTCCTGGTATAGAAACATCAATTAGATATGTTGTGTGTTTTTTCTTGTCTATTAATGTAATATCAGGACGGTTGTGTTCTATTGTATGATCGGTGTAAATTGTTTTGTCCCAATATATTTTAAATTGATCGTTTTCCTCAACTTCGTTTGGCACATATTTGTAGTAGGGGACAATTTCGGTTTTCATTTTTCTGTCTATCAGTATTTTCTGATGGATTATATGTGCTACTTGATTGTGTCGAGTCAAGTACTTCGTATTTGCTAGTGTGTTACAGGATCCCAAAATATGATCTATAGTTTCGGAAACAGCTCCGCACTTGCGGCATTTATCAGAACTCAGGTCTTCTCCCAGTATGTATTTGGCGTAATTTCGTGTTTGATTGATTGATATTATTATTATTATTGTTATTATTATTCTTATCGTTATTATTATTCTTATCCCCTTGGGTAGAGTCAGACATTGGGAAGCCAAAAAAAAAACCAAGTAATTAATATCAACATTCCATCGATCATAACGTATTCCTTAATTTAAACAATTTATAAACGTATTGATCATGTTTAGTGAAAGCAATTCTTGAGCAAATCGGCAACACTGTTACCGAATAAATATCTGTAGAGTACGTAATAAACATTCTTATCTTAACGACAAAATATTTTAAAACATCGATAAGTGTTAGACCCCCCATAGTTTTTAGGGTACGTTCGTGTTTATGTTTACAAAAAAAAAGAACATCCTGTCCAACAATCTATGGGAATATTTCGTCTTATTATGAATATATAAAATGAAGAAAAAGGGCATGTTTGACATTGAAAATTCTAGGAAAGAAAACAATCTGCCACCCATGCATTCTAGAATTGTGAAATCTGTAAGCTTGCCAGTGGCGGGTTCTATTTTGTTACAAAGGTAGCATATTGGTTCATGAGGCGATTATTAATTATTTATATTTTATTTATATCAAGGTTCATCCATCTTTCTACACCTTAAAAACCGTTGACAAATTTAGATTTCTAAAAAATATTAGGTATTAGGTACCTACTTAAAATAAAATAAAAATTAGGGGTGTATACTTAATAAGATTTATAGGTACTATTAACTCGCTTTGCTTGCTGAAATACTTAAACCACACACACCAGGTCAAGCTGCGGTGCTTAAAAAAGTTAATAACTAAATAATAGCTGCAATAAAATCTGAGTTCGTAGAAACATTGCCTAAATTGTGGCTTTTATAGAGGACGCCAGCTGAAGAAAAATATTTTGTTATGAATTTTAATAAAACAACATAAACACAACCAGGAACTTAGACATAATATACAACACAAACTTTTTCTTCTTGGGGTCTTATATATAGGTACCTATCAGAAAATTCCTAATTACCTTAAATGTCACAAAAGAGAACAAACTCTTAAAAAGTACGTAAAGAAGTATGTTTTTAGTTTGCCGACAAAAACCATTCATAAACTCATTGATTTTAATTGATACCACTGTGATAGAGATGAATAGATGTGTTTTCTTTTATATTAAAATAATGTTTTTGGAAGATTTTGTATTAAGAGCTTTATGCTTAGTTTACAAAAAAAAAAGGTAAATTGACATATTATACCTATTATTAATCTATTTTCTTTCTTTTTCCTTTTGTTTCCGATTATCTAGGTATTCATCCTTTTTTTTTTTTGCTTTTGGCAGTGTTTGGATTTATATTAGGGCTGTAAAAAAATTAAAAATAATAGTAAGGCTTGACTTTTGCTTATTTGTTTTCTTTTTTAGCTCTCCATATCATATATTTAATATATGTATATATGGAGACTATTAGTTTCATGAAAAATTTTTTTTTTTTAATTTCACCGGAAATACTTGTTTTTGGTCATTTTATACATAAATAAGTAGTTTTAAAAAAATTTCTGTCTGTCTGTATCCACGAAAACGCAAAAACCGCTTAACAGATTTTAACCAAATTTGATACAAAAATACTATTGGACATGGCAAGGAGCTGATTAGATTTTGGGAAACATTGAGCGTTGGCAAAGGGTTTAAAAGAGGGTTCAAAAATTAAAAAAATTCATAGTTCTTAAACTTATCCGAAATACTGCATAATTTTATACGCATTTAATTGAATATAACCTAAAATATTGAACATAAAATATTAGACCACATTGGCGTTCGAAAATAGTGTAAAATGGGGTAAAAAATGTTAAAAAAAAACGTATTTCTTAAAAATAGCAGAAATATTAACTAGTTATTTATAGTTTTGATAGAATATAACCTATAAAATGTGTCATGAATAACTTACTTTCATAGGCGTTCGTAAATAGTGGAAAAGGGGTCAAAACATAAAAAATATATATTTCCTAAACTTATTCGAAATATGGAATAATTTTTCATAGTTGTGATACAATATAAGCTAAAAAATATTCCATAAAAAAATTGGTTCACACAGGCGTTCGAAAATAGTTTAAAAAAGGGTCAAAAACGAAAAAAAAATGTTTCTCAAATATACCAGAAAAATTGGCCAATTATATATAGCTTTGATATAAGATAACCTAAAAAATGCAGCATAAAATTTTTATTTACATAGGCGTTCGTAAATAGTAGAAAAAGGGGTAAAATAAAAAAAAAATAAAATGTAAAAATTTTTATATTTAACTAGATGAATCGGTGTTAAAAATACACGACAAAAATTAATGTACCATAGACGTCCGTGAAAATTCTATAAAAGGGTCAGAAACAATTTGTATCCGTGATAACTCAAAAACCACTTAACGGATTTTAACCACATTTGGTACGAAAATACTACAGGATATTTATAGGTGGTGATTAACATTGAGCGTAGGCAAGGGGTTTAAAAGAGGGTTCAAAAATTTAAAAAATCATAGTTCCTAAACTTATCCGAAATATTGAATAATTTTTTATAGTTGTGATAGAATAGAACGTAAAAAATGTTACATAAAAGAATTAGTTTACACAGGCGTTCGAAAATAGTCTTAAAAAAGGGTCAGAAACGAAAAAAAAATGTTTCCCAAATATACCAGAAAAATTGGCTAATTATATATAGCTTTCATATAACCTAAAAAATGCAGCATAAAATTTTTATTTACATAGGCGTTCGTAAATAGTAAAAAAGGGGTAAAATAAAAAAAAATTAAAATATAAAACATTTTATATTTAACTAGTTGAATTGGTGTTAAAAATACACGACAAAAATTAATGTTTCATAGGCGTCCGTGAAAATTCTATAAAAGGGTCAGAAAAAATTTGTATCCGTGATAATTCAAAAACCACTTAACGGATAACCTACAATATGTAGCATAACAATTTTGTTTACATAGGCGTTCGTAAATAGTAGAGAAGGGGGCAAAATAAATTTTATAATAAAACTAAAAAAAATCAATTAATTTGCGTTCAAGAACTTGGCCTTGATCTGAAATATAAAATATTTGCGTATAAATAGTGCCTCCAAAGAGAAGAAAAAGGCACAAAACCCGATACTTAAAAAAAAATAGCTGATGTCTAAAACAAAACAAAAATTTATTAAATTTAGATAAATGACAAAAAGGTCATAAAATTATTACTTTTACACTTAAATATGGAGAGCCTCGAGGGCAACAGTTTATTTTTTGTATTTTCGTTAAATATAGGGAAATTTGTAATTATTTATAAGGGTCTTATAGGGGAAAAAACAAGGAAACCCACGCACTAGGCATGTGACTTTAGTGGGTGCTCCCTCTTTATTATTTATTCCAGAGAAAATCTATGTAATATTGAATATTATGTTAACCATGTAAATTTGAGAATAAATAAATTATTATTATTAGGTATTAAGGCAGGATCTCACGGTCTCATAAATTGTGCCTCACAATTTTCACTACGCAGAGCCTCTAATGCAAAAATTTCTAGCATTAAGTCAATATCTACCAGAAATTCCTCAACCTCAAAAGAATCAAAGAAACACACTATAAATTATTGTAGTAGAGACCGACATATACATATTATAAGATTCTGTTAGTAATAAAAATTATAATTCGATTTTAGTAATAATAATAATATTACGTATCTAAGTCAACTTATTGAATAGAATGTAATTCCAATAAAATATATATAATTTAGCAATGTTTATGGTAGGTATGACATACATAGTGAAGCTCACAAAAACTTACAAATAAGTTGTACTTTCGTTAATTTACAAAAGACCTACTAGTGAACGCTTAGTTTAGTTTAGATTTTTTAGTTTTATGTAAGGATAATGAAACATGAGACTTACTATCGAGCATCTTGCAATTCATATAATATTATTATTTAATCATTAGATCTACAGGGTGAACTATCACTCAGTACAAAAATTTTAACCACATGCTCAGGAAAGCATCAAAAACCATAAAAAATTTGTTTCGGAATTTTTATTCGATGTTTACAAAATGGGGCAAATCCACGTTCTTCCCTGGTAAATCGGCGCCTATCACAATTATTTTTCACGATGGCTTCCAACCTACAAACCGCAGTACGCGGCGTTGCCAATTGTAGAGAGGTGAAAATGAACGTTTTTGAAATAATTATTATAATACCTGATAAATAAATCCATCTTTACTACTGCAGAATTTTACACTACTTCTTCGTTTTTGCAAACAACAAACTCCTAAAACGATATTTTCGTGAATACACTAAAAACACAACAGATTTCCGAGAAGTAGATACACTAAATGCACACTTTTTTAATATTCGCTGATGCCGATTTATTTTAAATTTAACGAAATATTAAACTGTGATAGCCAGTTGCAGCGGCGCTGTCTTATAATATTTGATCAATAACAATCAATCTGGAATAATCCAAATTGTAGATAATTTCTTCATTTTTGCAAACTTCTAAACGATATTTTTGCATTTTGAACACACAAACACTAACTAAACATTGCCGGTAGCACACTAAACCAGATAAGTAAAACTAGTACTTACTTATCTGGGACTAAAATGTAAAATGCCTGTTTAATTTTAATTTATTTAAATCCTTATTTCCAAACGGGACGAAAATGTAAACACAAAAATAATAAAATATCGGTTAATAGGTTAATAACCGCCCGGGACACCTGCATGATCTACTGTGCAGAGTGCAGACAACTTTGACGTCATCTGTCAACCAACAGCCTAACGTGTTGCCAAGTTTATAACACACATATTAAGCTTTTTATTTTGAGTAAAAAAATAACTTATTCAAACTCAATGTGTATTATGTATCGAGCCATATTATGCTACTTTTAATCCTTGACCTCCGCATGTGCGTTGCATGTGTATACCACGTTCGCAAGAAATTCCTCACAAATTTCTCAGATCAGATTGGCTGATGTGGCATCTCACCTACCACTCGCCCTCACTTGATTTTTTTTTTTTAAAAGGAACGTGACTGTCAAAATTATCATTAGCTATGCAACAATTTAATCTTAATTTCTCACGTAACTATGTTTGTTTTAACATTAAATTAAAAATCGTGGAAAAATAGACGTTAGAAATTGCGCATTACATTCTTTACATCTTAGGCAGAATAAAGTACACCATATGGAGAACGGGTTGCCTACGAACACTAAACAAAAATTTTGTCGGAAATATTATAAATATGACTATATTATGAAATAATGTAGATGTTAATGATGTGATGAATGGTGAATCACCAGATTTGGAAGCCAAGCTCTAACTAAGAATATTTAGCGTCTATTGACTATGGCTTTTTTTTTGCCAAATCTGGCAAGCTTGCATTCACAAATAAGTATTATGCAAGTTTTGTCACTATCGATCGAGTTTGATATTGAAATTTGAACAATCGATATCGTACATTTTCATCCGATAAAATAGTAATATTTTTAATATAAATACAACAATAACTAGAAACTACACTAATGTTAATAAATACCGATGTGTGATCCGATACCGATACCGAATTAGCGTAACTTTAAGAAACAATTTGAAGCTTTCCTTATCGTTTGCACAACAATTTATGATATAGGTTGTAGGCCTACATATTATTATTGTGATGAGTGATGCCCGAGAAGTTCCTGTTGTAAAACATGTAAAATAATAATAATTTTACATCTACATGAAACGGAGATTGATAATGAACAGCAGTTACGACTACAAATTGAGGGGCAGCTGATCAATAAATCCGCAATAATCCTGGTGTTTTTGCACGTATCCGAAGTTCAGTGATTAAGCGTGTAAATAAAGTGAAGTTAACAGTGGCCTCTTTGCACATTTGCTGTTGTAGTGCTTTGAAGTGCTAGTGTTATTTGCATTTATGTGTTTTTGTTACCCTTTGGGGTTTTCCTGACGGAGGGGATCAACCTTGTCTTGGTCGTCGCGCTGAGTACCTGACATTAAACAAGAAGACTGAACGAGGAAAACCAAGCGGTCCCCAGGAAGTTCAAAAATCATTCTATGGCATGTTAGACATATCCGAATGGTAGGTGCTAACATAATTATTTAATATTTCGTATGATTGTAGTCAATTGGGCAGGCGGCCATAGGCGTTGTAAAAAGGGAGTTTAATATGATTTACAAAAAAATTATTTTCTCCTTTAATAAAAATGTTGGAATTTTTTTGAAAGTCGATTCTGTTAAATCTTATTTTTCTCTACCTCCAGTTAAAATTTTTGTACTGAGTGATAGTTCACCCTGTATATTTTATTTGAAACTTACTGTTGTCTTTAATTTTAACCAAATACTTGACAAATGGCGAAGGCGCTGAGTTAAATGTGTATTAAAATATATCAATTTGGGAATGTAATAAAGGCAAATATACAATCAAATACCTATACCCGAAATAAATATTCAACTATACTAAATTATTTACGGATTTTTGGGAAAATATTTAGAAACACAATCAAAGTACGTAATTCAATTTATGTACGAGGACGAAGAAAAAAAGTTATTCATTATGAAGCCATTATTAAAATCGAACAAAAAAAATCGAAGTTCTTTAAATTTTAGAATAAGACAAATTGATAAAATTGATAGCCCGAATGTTTGGAAAATCTTTATGTGTAATCTAAAAAATATAAATGTAGCGCAAAGAAATTGAATTTTAAAGTCAATTAATTCAGGGGGTGAAGAAAACACACATCTGTGTCTGGTTCCTTATGGAAGATAGGTAATTCAACCTTTTTTTTTTCTTATAGGCGCCGAATTTGATTATGCTTTTAGTTAAAGTTAAAAATTTCCTTTCTATCCATGTAATATATTATTATCTATCTCGTACAGTTTAGTAAATAGCAATAATCTTCTTATGAATTAGTAGGCCCCTATTGGGTAAGGTACCATCTAAAAAAGATGAGGCTAGAAATGAGGATGATAGTCGTCGTTTTTGTGGAGAAGAAACAGGGTCTACAGAACACATACTTTGAGGTTGTATAGCAGAATGACTTTAGCACAAAGCAGTTGGCCCTAGAGAAAATATCCTTTGTAACTAAGGCACGGCAAGTTAGTTGTATATCAATAATAGTAGTTGGTAGTTCTTGAATTTGAGCTGTGGAGTCAAGCAAATCATGAGAATAATAAGGAAACTACAATTTAAATAATATATCAGCTTTATTTTTACGTTATTTCATATAATTGTCTACTACTTCACATAATTATAAAACTAAAATTAATAAAACAACAAAACTTAATTAGTATCTACTCTAAAACCATAATAATTTACTTTTATCACAGTTTTCATGTGATATGGGCAAATCGCAATATTTCAAAATCAGAATTTTATCCTGTTTTGGTACTGCATTAACAACAACAAAACAGTAGACGTACATTTCTTAATTGGGACGAAATACGCAAATTAATATCAATAACTTCACGGTCGAATCCACCAATAAATATCAAACTTTGCAGGAGGAGCAATACTTATTCATTTTTGAATAGGATTTACTATTACGTGATGATGATATTTATATAGATTGACATTTACTAGTGAATATAAGAGTTTATTTCTTCTCATGAATAAGAATCCTAATGTTACATTTTTATTTATATATAGAGCTTCAAACAGTTTTAGATATTATCAAGTCAATTAAAATAAATACAAAATACTTTAAATAAGTTAATTTAAAAAAATTTCTATACAAAAACATTATCTCTAGTATCACTATATTTTTAGTTTCTTTTCATCACAATTTAAAGTTAGATTTACCTATGTTGAGAAAATATTTAGGCTGTGTTCGCAAATTAAATGTCAGTCCATTGACTATATACAACGTGTCCAAGATAGGAATGGGATAGCATTGGAATCTGGGAAACGGTAGGAGTTACAATGCTTTACAACTTTAGCCGTTTTCGAGAATTTTTGAAAATACGATTTTTTGCTATTTTATTTATTTCTGACATTATGTTTACGGATATGAATAAATGAAAAGCGTTTTCTTATTGTTAATTTTTGTGGAGAATAAGATAATGTTTACAAAATTTCACTACGGCGTTTCGTGGTTAAAAAATCATCATCAACTTGGTTTTTCTAAATACGGCCTTGGGTTTTTTATTGTTCAATTGTAAATATAGATAGTATATCAGACGGTAATGGTTGAAACAAGTTTTCAGTATTTTTAACTGATATTTAAAATTATTCAATAAGAATCGTCATAGTTTGGCAGTTATTTTGCGTAAAACATTCAAAAAACAAAAAAAATGGAACCAAATTTAAAAAACCACGTACAGAATAAAATGTTGTACTGAAACAGAACTAAATTGACAAATAATAATAAATAATTGTGGATAACGACGAAAAAATGTTTTCGCAAAACCTAAAACTCTGCCTTGCATTCAGTCAGTTAGGTGCCAACTATGACGGTTTTTCTTCAATAATTTTAAATAACAGCTAAAAACACTGAAAACTTGTGATATACAACCCATTTTTGAATTGAAAACGGTTTAAGAATAAAAAATCCAGGCCCATATTTAGAAAAATCAAGTTGATGATGGTTTTTCAAAAACGAAACGTCGTAATGAAAATTTGTAAACTTTTATTGAGTTGAATACTTTTTTGGCCGCATGAGAGTGATTTTTCAAGCTCGCGTCACGACACGATTTTATATTTTCATCCCGCAAAAGAGATGAAGCATATAACAAATATGAGGGAGAGAGAGAGACAGAGATATTTGTGGTGTATGCTACACACTATATCCTCTACCATACACTATTATGTATATAGCGGCGAGGGAAAACGAGTGCATGCATAGGCACAGCTACACTTAGGGTGGTATTTTACAAGGCAAATATTGTGCATTATACGAGATAATGTTGTAGTCTGAAATTCTCGAGAAAGAAGTATTCATTTCTATCACGTGTACTGTGCTGCACGCAACGAAACGTCGTAATGAAAATTTGTACACGCTATCTTCCTCTCCTCAAAAAGTAACAATGAGAAAGTGCTTTTTGTTTTTTATATCTGCAAAAATACCTTCAGAAATAAATAAAAACTAAAACAGCAATAAATGGTTTTTTTAAAACCTTTCGAAAACGGTTGGAGTTAGTGTAATTTTGAAAACACTATTTAAAAGGTGTTTAAATTGTACTCTAATTTAACCGTCATTGAAACTTCTACCGTTTCCAAGATTCCAATGATATCCCATTCTTATCTTGGACACAGTGTTTATGTGCAGAAAAATTGGAGAAATAAATACATTTATATAGAACTGTTTTTTATCCTTATGGAAATTTGGACTCCTAACCGAGGCCCCTGGAATTCGTTTTTCTGGGGTAACTTTGAAACTACTTCGTACAATATAATATGACGGACACTAATAAAGACCTCTGAAAATTAGAATTCCCCGATTTTTTTAGCTAATGATCCTTAATGCTTAAATTTTCGACACACTAAGTAGCCTGAACTTTAATTTATTGTCGACTAAACGTCAAGAAAAAAAAAAGTAAACCATATGGTAACAAATAAAAACTGATTTCCTGATGAAGTAATTCGAAATATGGCCCACATGTTAATTGAGTACGCATGTACGTATCTTATGAATTGTCCTGCATTTTGTAATGCTCTAGAAGCCAGAAGGTTATACCACGAAAGATATCCAAATCTTATTATTCCAATTCAAAAGACATTCCATCGAGTTGATGAATGCCTTAGGGTGAATTGTAGGCGATACCGTTAACAGCTTATAATATTTGCGAAAAGTGTATAAAAACTGATTCCTGAAAAATTTCCCAATAGATTGCAGTATGCAAACTCGCTATTGGATCAGCAATGAGAGTGTAAACTATTAGCAATATTTCTTTTCGCAGAGTCCACCAAAAATGGTTCCACAAATTTACGCATCACACTGTTCGGGCTGATGAAAATCCTCATGCCAATATTGTTTCACATCATTAATTTTAGTTCCAATTAATTAATGTCTGGACATGATTCATCAGCAATAGAGCATCTAAAACTTAAAACTTTTCTAAATATGTACCTAATGCATTATCAACGTTCCTGTGCGAGGGCACCTGAATAACGTCTATCCAAACGGTTAGAAAAGGGTTTGTTTCCTAACATTTTCTAGAGAGAATCACGTTTCATTGCGATGTGCACGGTTTTACTTTAGTCTAATGGTATTAAGCTAGTTGCAGAATTTAACCTTTTTGTGTTAAGCAATATACTTTTGTCAATATTTTTGGAAATGTTTTGCGTCAAATAAGCCTTCACCTCCAACAAGCTGAAAAGTGGACTTTCACTAAACTCTAGTAAACAACTGCATTCTATTAATGCGATTATTTATACAATATAAAGGAAATAATCAAGGATAGGACTTGCGTATATATAAGTTAACACTAAATACTTTCTCAAACTTGATAAACCTATTCATTAATCATTCCTAAGACAGCATAATAACTACCTGAAACTAATCCAAATAATGCTAACACCATAATAAAAATATTCTTAATTAATTTCCATTGAAATACACCCCAACCCTCATCCCAAGTTACTACAATATCAATAAATGCAGGTATGAGTAGCCCTAATGTGGAGAAGAACACTGCACCGACTAAATCGATAAGCCCATCTAAATGGTGACCGGCTGCTGCAGCAATTCCAGTGATAAAAATGACGATTCCTGTTCTAAGCAGGATTTGACTGATGTTGTGTCTGTTTTGAGGAATTCTGTCCTTTACTCGTCTCCACGTAATGTCGATTGGTACATAGAATTGGAGCATGAACGTGAAGAAAACTGCTACTGAGATGCAGGCTTGGACCACTTGGGCAGGTCTGCAAAATTCATATAAATATTTTAAACGCAAAATATCTGTTTACTTACTACTAATAACGGATAATAAACTTCGTCAATAATAAGACATTTCAATGATAGGATTAGGCTAAATAATATACTATTTCCAAAGTGAATTTAAGTTTAACGATTGACATTAGCACGAGGTAAGAGAAAAGTTTTATTGTAAATCTACTAAGACTTCATTTCTGATCACCGAAATTCGAAATTATACTCGTAAAGTAGTAGTAGAGAAGTCATTGAATTTTAGACACAAGATTTATAGATACAATAATTGAATCGGTGAGTGAAAGAACAGTATATCTCCAAAATGACCATTTTGAGAAAATCATATAAAACTGTTTTAAAAAAGAACTATGGGTTTTTCGGCCTAATAATCTATTGTAAACTTAGAGAACTTAAATTAACTGACAATAATACGTCCATGAATCGTAAAGGAAAATAATGCTAAAGAAATTATTTGAAAAAAAATGACCTGCAGTTATATTGTTCTTTCACTCAATTAAAAACAAAATGCTCTAAACATTTTTTATAGCTTTATTGATAAATATTCAACTAACATATTTGTAATTTTCATTAAAAATCTTCATTTTTGACTTTCCAAGAAATAATATAGTAGTAAAACTCCAGGGTATCATCACTAAAATAGTGTAAAAGTTTCTTTAAGTCGATTATCTTCTTTGCGTTAATAGGAATAGCTTCGGAGTATGCCTTTTCTAAAGGCAACTGCGGATTGACATTAGGTTTCATCGTTTCATCAGTTTAAAGGTTTTGGTTACAAAACCGCCTATGAACGCACTTGTAGTAACATATCCTGGAGTTTCACTACTATACGTAAACTGGTTATACTGTGAAATCATGAAATTAACTTTTTGTTCATCACACGACTTGGACGTTTTTTTATAAAACTGCGGCCACCAGTTTTTGAAATCAGTGATGTCTTTGTAGCTTATTGTAGTAAGTGTAAATGGCAACACCTTTCGGGAGCTTAGTATCATTTTTTCGTATTCCTGTGGAACATATATACGATCAGCTCTTCGTATGACCCTTTTAATAGTACCGAAATCCCTATCGCAGGGCAAGAATGAATGGCCCCGCACAGGAAAGTAATGTACGATTTTCTTGAAACGCTTCGTTGTTGTAAGTGTCATTAAAAATCGGACCATTGTGTGGTTGCGATTTTGTCCAGGACATCCGTCGCAAAATAAGTGAAGTTCCGTAATTTCCGGTGGAATGTTATTTTCTATATAATGCAATAGAAAACTACACACCTCATCAGGACCTTTAAGAGCCTGGCCTTCATGGTAGGTATAAAAATGTCCTTTGTTTGTTTTTAAGTTATGGACTTCGAAGGCATATACCCACAACTGACGGAAATAAAAAATTTCTTGAACGGGTATATTGGGTAATGGGATATTTTGGATATAATCAAATGATATTCCACACACATCTTCTCTTTCCTTGCATAATTTTGTTATGGTGTCAAGTTGCGAATAAAACTTTTTGGCTCTGCGCTTATGGACTACAAGTTCAGCAGCGTGCACCCGTTTCGCATTATCATTAAGATTCGGGTCTCTCAATGATGTTCCTAAACGTTCGCACTCGCTACATACATCTACTTGAGGTCTACCAAATCTCAGCGAATAATTTTCGTTGAAATATTTGAGGTAGTACTCGTATTTTACATTAAGTTCTGGCCATTTCTTCATAAATAGCTCGTACATAGTCTTGACATTTAATCTACCATCGAGATACTTCACTGTCTTCTTACTACTGTAATGTGAAATTTTTGAAGGAAAAGACTCAATGTGATCTTTTACTTTAGCAATAACGTCAGAAGGAAGAACGTGTCGACGGGTGTTATGTTTCCCTCGTAAATCTACTGGCGTATTTCCTTCCCTTAAGAGCTTGTTTAGTCTTTGGAGGCGAGAATTTGAAATAGCATGCCATCTAAGGAATGCTATTTTACATAAACGTTTCCTGATACCTCGTTGAGTTATCCAGTATGAAAATGTTGCATTTTTTACAGCATTTGTGCTAGTTTTTCGTCTCCTTGCTATAGGCTTTAATTCTATAAGTCCCATGAGGTAAGTATCCTGCTGATCTTTACTTTCCATTTCAAGTAATTTGGATAAAATAGCTTGTTTATCTCCCTCTGTTAAATATTCCGTGCACTTATCACTGCAACTAAAAAGAACATATTTAAGTTGCAAAAAAACATATGCCAAAACTGTAAATATCTTAATTAATTTCTCCTACCGTTTTCTCGTTTATGGTTTTTCCTACCGTATTAACATACTCCTCACCTCTAAGACGAGCCAATTTTCTTTTGTTTTGCTTCCATTTATTAGGTTGTTTTTTGCGTCTTTTTAAAGACATCTCTGGAGAACTATTATTTTCACTACTAGTATCAGACATTTTTAAATATTTAATTACAAACCTATCGAGTAACTAAAATAATGAATCAATATTTTCATCAGAAAAATATCAAACAAGATGCCGACTAGCGACTGAGTGAAACAACAGTACATGTGCCTCACGTGTACTCTTCTTTCACTCAGCCGTAAAAAAAACTAAACACTGTTGCACGTACGATGTTGGTATATGTACTGTTCTTTTACTAAGTCATAGCTCTAGGTATTCTAAACAATTTGGCTATCTCAGATAAAATTCACGTTTTTGGCACTTGTATTGTTCTTTCACTCACCGATTCAATTTTACTGATCCCTATTTTTAGCAAAAAAAACGCTGCCAAGTTTAAAAACAAAAACGGTAAGGAGATATTTGACTTAATTAAAAAAAACCGTTATTTACAAAATACCTTGAATCCCTGATATAGTTAAATCATGGCGAAATTCGTGAACGTCGTCTATAATCAGTTGCCGTGCCCGAAAACATTGATGGGGTGCAAAGACTGAACACGACCTTAGTGTTTTTTTTTTCATCCCTCTGGTCCTCCACTCGCACACCTCGGTACGCTCTAATTATATTATATTATCTTTTCACGACCATACTGCACTCACTATCATTCTACTATCACGCAACATTAATTCTTCAGATAAACGACCGTCAGGTACCATCTTTAATGAACCCCCTAAACGGTCAACCACCACGCAACATTCATTCTACAACCTAGATGGGTCAGGTACGTTTTAAAAACCCCCAAACGGTCACCCATCCCCAACTTGTAGCTACGCTCCACAGAGCTGCACTTCGGCGGTCGTCACTGTATGATCCCGTGTAGGCTACCTGGCCCGGACGGTGAACATTCACCCTTATCCCCAATATACGAAATTCGACAGAGCGAGGGTATGGGGAGATTGATTACTTCGTGACGCATCAACGGTCAATGTGGCGAATATCTGAAACAGATCCAAAAAACGGAGGATCACTCATATCTGTACTGTGGATTACAAGATACGGTATCGCACAACATGTTTCAGTGCCCGAAATGGGCTTTCCAGAGATACGAGGGCGGGAGACGGTGGGTGGTCGTCTGGATACTCACAACCTGTGCAACAACATGCTCGAGAGCGATGAAAAATGGAAGGCTATCACCAAGTTTGTTGCACAAGTGATGAAAACCAAGGAGCAAGAACAGAGGCATGCTTACGATCGTTAGCGACCATCCCTTCACGTCCTATGATTTGCTTCGTCTGTCCTAAGGCCGGTAATAGCGAATACTGGTGGCGGTAGATTTTAGTATACAGGGTGAGTCACGACGAACTGTACATACTTCTAGAATAAGAAGAGGCACGTCAGGAAATTATCAAATGACCATTAAAAAATGTCTCCTTGTATTGATTATTAATATACCGGGTGAATAATTATGGATCAATACACACTGTGCTCCAATATGGTAAATATCATAATTTGAATTGATTTACGGGGCCGGATTTAAAAATCTGGCATATCTGATTCATCCCAATAATTCACCCTGTATGTAACTTTTTCCACCCGTAATAGACAGAAAACAGATAAAAAATGTTTGTAATAAAGCGTCTATTTCGAATGGCGAAGTCTGAAGTGCAACGCAGAACTCGATATCTGAAGAATCAGTGGTGAACGGTTAAATTGATTAAAGTCTTTTGAGGGTATACACTCATACAGAAGCCATCTTAGAGTTCACAACAGAAATCCCTGAGTTAGCGTTAACGAGTGAATGCTGATGATGATCTAACTAAAATAATTTTATTAGACTTACATTTCATTTGATGGAAGATTTGTTGTTATTGTTGCTGCTGTATTTTCACCATATCGTACATAACCAAAAAATCCTATACTAGAATACAAAATAACTACCACAACCATAGCAGTATTTAACACACCAGGACAGCCTATAAATCTTGGCGTTGTCATGGAATTCTCCACTGGCATGATAGCACCAATACCTTCCATTGCAAATATTACTGTACTGAAGAAGGATGGAATACCTAGAATATCAAAATATTTTATTATATGACATAAAATGGTTTTGTCACGAAAGAAACACACATTAGTTTCCTTTAGTAGTTAAGTTTTAAAAAATTAATTTCTTAAAGAGGGACATACTTTAGTAAAATTAGAACAAGTAGATGCTGCCAAGAAGAGCAAAGGTTTGTAAGTGCGTAATTAATTAACTTTTCGGTAATTCTAATGAAACTGCGACATATGACATATTTTTAAGAAACTGGTTTTGAAAATTAATCTGTGTGTTTCTTTGTAATTATTATAATACAATCCAAGCCTTATTCATGGATTACTTCTTTCTTACTTGCAAAATATTTTGAAAAATAAACTAAATGATCCGAAATTGCCCTTCTTAACCAAGCTCTAAATGACACATAACGTAAAAGAGGTACTCGGAGTTGTCTTTGAGTTAAGCAGAGCTTTCAAGGATCGGTTATTGCAAAAGTGAAATAATAAAGGGTGTTCCAAAAATTAACGCAACATTTGAATTAAATAGAAAACAGTTTTTAGTCTTTTGATTGTAAGTTTTTTATTTAATCATAACGAACATAGGATAGGGGTAGTTATGGAATATCACATCGGGCAAATGGCCTCCACGGCTTTGCATACACATACGCACTCGTTTGTCGGAATTTGGCTGAATGTGGCTGAATGTGGCTGAATTTCGTTGATGCAGCGTTGAATCTCCGCCTTTAATGCACGCGTGGTTGTGGTGGTTGTTGAAACCACATATTGGCCACATCAATATCATCCAATTTCGGCAAAAAGAATTGTGTTATCACGTCGCGATATCGAGCATAGTCACCAGCCTCATTTTCAAAAAAGTATAGTCCAATTATGCCTCCAGCCCAAGATCCACACCAAACAGTGACACGTTGTGGATGCATTTGTTTTTCCCAAAAAGCGACAGTTTTGGCGATTAACAAACCCATCAAGATGAAAATGTGCTTGGTCGCTTAGGATGATTTTGCTCAAAAAATCAACATCCATTTGTTGATGCTGAATAATCCATTCGGCAAACTCTCTTCGCTCTGCATGGTCATTAGGCTTCAGTTGTTGTGTTAATTGAATTTAGTTATCATGAAGACACAGATCATTAGTGAGTATACGCTGTAGAGAGCTTCTTTCAATTTGCAATTCTTGTCCACGACGCCGAATTGAGGTTCCTGGATTGTCACCGACACTATCATGCACTGATATTGGCTTGTTTTTGGACGACCAGTGTGTTTGGTGTCTCCCCAACGGATCCTGTCTCCAGGAATTTTTCAATTAATCTCTTCACAGTTGACGAAGTTAAAACATTAAAACACTATTCCGACCATATTTTGTATGAAATTTTCCAACTTCGGGCGCCAAGCTTTCGTTATTTTTGAAATATTGTTCAATAATGAACACACGTTGTTCTATCGTGTAACGCTCCATTTTTACTAACCCTAAACTGTCAGCTGTCGATTTGTTTTGTTTTTAGGGTTGCCAACGCTTTACTGCATAAATGGCGGCAAATTAAAATCTTGCGTTAATTTTGGAACACCCTTTATTAAGAGGACTTCTATGTATCCAGTCTGTTTTCCCATAATACCCATTCGTTAGAAATTTTCGAGGTTAAAAAGACTTAGTATTTTGTAATTTTGAAACTCCAAAGTTATTCAAAATTATTGTTTACTCCAAATATCTTCGAAATAAAATGATTTTGTCACGAAAGAAACACATATTAGTTTAGTTTTCAAAAAGAAGAACACATATTTCGGAGTTTGATTTCATCATCAGCTTAAAACAGCACAGAAATCGAATGCAAAGTAAAATTGGAAAAAATCGATGCTGCCAAGGAGAAATATATTATTTATTTATCGGTACAAACTAAATGGGCAGTATTTCAATTTTATGAACAGTACACTTTTCCATTATTTTATTTGAATTGGTCAGTATGATAATAAATGGTCCGTGGAAGTAATAAATGGTCAGTATGATAATAAATTGTCGCTGAAAATACTAAACGGTCAGTATTATAAATAACAATCATTTAAGTTAATAAATGGTCAGTAAAAATAATAAACGGTCAGTAATATAACAAACAGGCTGGTAAATTAATTCATGGGCGGTGATAATAATCAACAGCCGATAAAAGTAATAAAGCAAGTGTAAAATAATAATTGGTTGGTCATATTCATTTCAAATAAGTACAAAACAAAACATAATTTAATAAACAAAACGCTCTGCCGTTATGTTATGATGAAGTGGTGATAATCTGTAAATAATTATAATTATTATTAATACTCAGTAATTACATATAGGTATCGCTAAAATATCTACCCTATTGAACAAGAAGTGCCTGCTTTGCTTTAGCTGGTCGCCCACGTCGCCTTTTTGCTCCAATGGGAACCGATTTGGTTTCAACGGGTGCGGGGTTACGTATTTCAGCCTTATTGCAATACCCACTATATGCTTACAAATTAATTTTTTGAAAAAATCCTGGGACATTGCAAGTGCCTTGAATCCATTTGTTTGAATCATTGGGAACAATGGTAGTACAAATCTTGAATGCGAGAGTTTTCAATTCTTCCGAAGTAGAAACACACGCATTTAGGGTTTCTTCTAAATCTGTGACTTCATTCATTTCGTCAGCAGGAATGATATAAACATATCCTTCGGATTTGACATGTGAAACAATCTGTTTTTTTTTTCAGTAGCCCATGATAAGCTTTGGTCCATAAACCTAAGTTTAGCGTAGGAACTGCATGCATTGTCTTTGCATTTGCAGTGTACTGAAGATACCAGGTATTTATGTATTCTTTGCGAATAACTGCGAATCGAGATAAAGGCAATCTCTCCCGTAAAGTGTTCTCATATTTAATCACTCTGTTGAAAGATTCCAAGACATTATTTGAAGACGGAACCAGCTTTGAAACACCTTCAAACCAGTTTGGATTAATTTTTAACCATTCATGTTGAAAATATTCCATGACTTTTTTCATATTCTGGTACATCTCCCATATCGTACCGTTGCCGTTGTTGCAGACAAAATTAGAGCTTAGAGCACGCATAATCTTACTTCTCAGAAACTAATAACGACGCGCCGAGCACCTATACAAAAACAAACCACAGCAAAGTTTACGTTTATTTTATTATATTAGCCGAAAGCAGCCTGTTACCGACCAAAAAAATTTACGACTATTTAGTAATTCTTACTGTAGATTTGCAAATCTATTACCATTTCACTAATTTTTACTGACCATTACCATCACAATAGTGAACATAGAAATACAGGCTAAATACTGCTCCAAATTTCTGTTCTTACTGATCAAATGTTATAGAAGTACTGACTCTTCTATACTATTTTACTTTACTTATTTTGTAATAGTATACTGTACCTAATAAATTAACTACTGTTCAGTTTATTACCACCCTTTATTTATTACGAATTAAGCATGTTATGTACCTTACCTTCTAAACTAGTTGCTAAATTACGTTCTTTTAAACTTTCAGCTGTCAATCCTGTGAACATATAATACAACGTAATGGCAAAAGCTAGTACCATAGTTGTATTTGCCACAAACGAAAACGGTACTAAGTGTTTTAGTTCTCTAATTTGGCAGCACAGGATCAGAAACGGTAGCAGCATTAGCTTGAAATATTGGTCCCAGTCATTGGCTTCCGGATAGTAGTATCCAACTAACTGAAAATATACAATAATAACAAAACTTTAAAACTCGACAGTCCTACCCTGTAATTAAATAAAATAAATGAATAAAATCTTTCAAATATTGTTCGATTTATTTGGAAAAACGTAAAAAATATTCACTTTTAATGCCCTATAGCGCCCAAATCATACAATTTTGTATATAGATAACTGCAGCTAAATTGTACACGCCATTTCCGGTATAATGAATGTTTGCACCCATGCCAAAGTAGGTTTTATGTAACAAATTGCCTCTGGTTTGTAGGGTTTGTTTTGTATGAATGAATTTGAAATAGTCACCCTCAAAATGTTCGCAGCTTGTGTTCAACACAGACACAAACTGAATTCACCCGTGCTCTGTTCCCATCGAACGACACTGACACCGATCTCCTCGCCGACAATTCAGTGGAGCTCAGGTGACTTGCAGTAGTGGTACCCAGCGTCACTATCCGGTCTAATAGACTAGAACCACTCCCTCAAAGGTTCGCCAAACACCACCTCCCGTCAACCACCCTTCCAATGAACCTCGCTATTCAAAGCGGCCTGGAAGACCCGGCGGCACCTGCCGTCCGAAAGCCGAAATTCGGGAGAACGAACAAGAACCAGGTGGAAATGGAAATGACATGGTAAATAATCAAGTGTAAATAATTATGTAAGGACGTATTTGTAATTAATTTAGCGAGGCAATCATCATTAATCATTTAGGTTCTCAAAATTATAATGGAAACCAGTCAGTCAATTATCAAAATATACTCAGTCATGTCGAAGTACTGCTCAATTGTTTTACTGTGAAAATAAAGCGCAACATATGGTAGAAATGATAAAACCGATAGCACTTCACCCTTATCCTTTTCTTTCCATTTAACTACGATATTTACAAGCCAGTTAGCATGGTAGATGCTCTTCTCCGAACTACCGCTACTAACATGGCCAATTCCATCATTGGCGTGTCATTCGGCGGACTTTAGT
This sequence comes from Apoderus coryli, assembly GCA_911728435.2. Taxonomy (NCBI): domain Eukaryota; kingdom Metazoa; phylum Arthropoda; class Insecta; order Coleoptera; family Attelabidae; genus Apoderus; species Apoderus coryli. The sequence goes on along the minus strand of OU452209.1, from coordinate 11,557,747 downwards.
GGATGTAACCCCTGGTTCTTCATGACCATATCAAAAATAAATAAAATATTTCAAATATTTTTCGATTTATTTGAAAAAACGTAACAAAATATTCACTTACAATGCCCTCTAGCGCCTAAACCAAGGAATTTGTGCAATTTCGTTGTACACGTCATGTCCGGACGCCCTGTATATGCAAGCTTATTGTCGGCACTTTGCATCAATTAAAGGAGAGGATAGCAGAGATTTCTAGCTAAAAAAATTCAGGGGGAAGCCCCAGAAGACCAAGCAAGCTTTGGAAGGAAGTCTGAGAACAGGTAGCTCCTTTCACCATGAAATTCATAGGGGGTATTATCCTAGTGGGTATTAGTTAGGACATCTTCCATGTTAATCACCACCTATAAATATCGTGTAGTTTTTGTAGCAATTATGGTTAAAATCTGTTGAGTGGTTTTTGAGTTATCACGGATACAAATTTTTTCTGGCCCTTCAATAGAATTTTCACGGACGCCTATGGTACATTAATATTTGTCGTGTATTTTTAACACCAATTCAACTAGTTAAATATAAAAAAATTTACATTTAAATTTTTTTTTTTATTTTACCCCCTTCCATAAGCTGTGACTTTCAATAAAACCTCAAAATAATAAGATCAAAATAGTCTCCTTGCCAGTAGAATTTCGTCAACGTGTTAAGATTTTAGTGGGTATCGAGGATCTGCCACCTTCAAACAAGACAAAACTGGGCACGAGGAAGGTGCTGTAGATCCAGAAACCAAACTACCAGGAGATATAGATAGGAGTGTCTAAATTAGACCTGCGGTGATCATCTAAAAGATATTTGTGAACACTGTTTTAGAAATGTATAGCTTTTTTTACCTGCAGTCTTTGGATCATTCAATTTCTACTAATTTTAGTTGATATATGTTTAAATTTATTGTGTTGTTATATTAATTTTATCTAAATAATTGATTATTATAGCTAAAACGCGCGCCAAATGAAGGAAGTTGAAGAATCTTCTGCCCGATAGGACATTTCTATTTTTATGATTTATTATTTATAGTTATTATATTTGTGTATTGTAATTGAAATCTAGTTTTTCATTTAATTTAGTTTTTTAGTTAAGGTACTCGTAGATTTTAGGCTTCAAATGCTTTTGATATGTCCTCTCAAGGAGCTAAATAGTTATGCGTTTTAGTATACAGACTAATACAATATGCTTTTTTTTTGTATATTGTTAGATACTAATAAATGTATTTATTATTATCTCGGTAAAAGCAAATTGTTGGGCCAACAGAAAACATAAAACACAATAATAGTGAAATTGTTTAAATTGTTCTTATAAAACAATCAAATCACTGTCGTGAGTATATATTCATTACAGCTATGTTATCTTGTTTAGTTTACGCATTCTTTACCAATTTTTTATTTTTGTAGACTAGCAAATAAACAATCACTTACCTTTGTGATAGATTCCGTAATAAACACAATGTAGACGGCATTGCCACAGTAGTAGGTCAGCACTAGCGCAATTTCAACAAAATTTCTGAAACAAATTGTATTTTAATTAGTAAACTTTTTCCACTATTAACTGTTCTTCCAATTAGTTTTTTTTGTCCAAGTCATATTATTAGAATACCAATTGTTTACTGTAATAAAACAATTTTATAAAGTTTTTATTTAGAACTCTATAAACTGAAGAAAACCACCATACTTAAAGTGGGTTTGTATTGTTTGTGATATTAACACAGAGAAAAAACGTCAATAGTGAGTCCTGAAGGTGACATAATATACGAAGAAACGTTGGAACAACAAGAAATGTGTTTTCTTTCAACATTTAACCCATATCCAACCAATAACAATCACATATATAATAATTATAGTTATTACTATCTGAGTTCAGTGTCAAGTCCTCTTATTCGAAACCAGTAAGCTTGTTATCTTTGTAAAAGCGATAGTTTCAGATTTTTGGTTGAAAAACTGGTTTACTAAGGCTAAAATAACCTTTACCAGAAAACCAAATGAAAAATCATGTTGCCATGGAGAACGAATGTCGCACAATAAAAAAATTCATCCATTTCACAAAACATTTACGGTTAAATTTCACAGGCTTAGAACGACAGGGAGCATTTTACCTAGAGTTACGAACGACCCACTAACATGTCCTAGGGTTTTTGCAATATTTAAAAATCAAATTTCTTGTAAAAACCGCAGAAATAAAAATTACTCAAAAACGGTGGGAATCGCACCTTTGTTATATTAGCTTTTTTTATTACAAATGACCTCCTCTGTCACCTTCTTTAGTATAGCCCGCGACTTAGGACATACCCTGTATAATCTGACATTTAATCATATGTTATAATATTATGTGATGTTGTTTGCATAAACTAGCATAAGAAATAGCTCGTATAATATATAAGTATACGTTTTATAAGTGACCTACAAATTTTATTGAAATTTACTAGGTGAAGGGCAACTAAAACGTCAAATAAATATTAATGAGTATAGTTGCTTGTTTTTGTCTAAATCAAGATGGTCAAAGAATGTGTTTACTACTTTACTCTTTTTTTTTTTATTATTATTAAACAGTGCAAGTGTTTTAGTTTGGTCATTGTCCATGAAGAATAATTAACAGTCAATACTCTCTTGATGTTGTGAAAATTCATGCTGATAGAATATGGTTGTTATACTAAATTAACACATGCGCTTTAGTTTACGTCAAGTACTACTGCTTCCCTGATTTTTATTAGTTATGCCAATATATAATTACTAGGTACTCATGATCCTTGCATACACAACAGTTTCACTTAAAAAATCCTGAAAGTTCAGGATTCGACTTAATTATACTTCAGTTCCACATTAATAATAATAATAATCTTTATTAGCCATCACAGATATAAACAATGTACATTGGCAAGTCAATTCAATTGAATTACAAAACATAAGTGAATACAAAAACAAAGATAAAAACAACACATGTCATACATCTAAAATCAGTTAATAAAATAGCTGAAAAAACAGACGAATCACAGAAATATCATCATAACTACGTCCAACAACAATAAGCAACAGCAAAATACAAATAAACTAATATAAAATATAAAACGAAGTTGCGAACAATATATGACATATGATACAATACAACAAATAAATAAAATATATAAAAAACTGGAAACTGATGAGGGGCATAAAAAACCAAAACATGGTCGACAAGACCTTATAGAGTCCTCTCGGAGAGCAGCATTTGGAAATTCAATAAAAAAAGTAAATGTTAGATTTTTCGTTTGTTTTTGGATTAGTTTGTGGAGAAAGTTTTGGAAAATTAATTGGCAAACTATATTTTTAATAATAATAATAAAGCATTTATTGCCCAACGGTTTCCCAATTACAGGACAATACATACAAAATCAATAACTATTAAATTAATTAAATACAAATAAATTTACAATACACACGTTTACACTATAAATGTTTAAGTACACTATAAATGTTTCTGCAGCTAACATTTTAAGGTTATATTCTGACGTTGTAAAAATGTCACATCTACCAGAAATTGAATCAAAATTATTGCACATAATATGTACAGGCGATCTCAATAACACATTAGTTCTAGCTCTGTCTAGATAAAATGTCGCATTTGATCTAGTATTCAATCTAGGAACTAAAAAATTTATACTTGATAACAAAGAAGAACAGTCTATCTTATCTCGCAATAATTTATATAACATTACTAATGAACACTGAATTCTTCTATATTCCAAGCTCTGCATATTAAAACGAGACAGCAACAAACAATGATCGATTCCTCTAACAGGATAAACCCCATCTGTTTTAAAAACTAGATACTTTAGAAACCGGCGTTGTATTTTTTCGATCTCCAACTTGTGAGCATTATACTGAGGATACCAGACAATAGACGCATTTATCAAAATGTTGACCCTCGCGCTGTAAGAATGTGTCACAATTTTATTTTATTTTTCTTAAGCAGAAGCAGTGAAACTGTTTTGGTTTGGTCCACATTTAAAAACGGAAATTGATGATGGGTGAAAAAACCAAAACGTGGTAGACAATAAATGATAGTGTCCGCATTTTTAATAGTATTACGTAATAAGTGTTGTAAAAAGCATTTTACGCACGAATGGAAAAGTTATAATTCTATGAGTGCGTAATTGCATTACAACACGTATTACGTACTATACTTTACCTACGACCTACTTATTCACACAACATCATTTAGTTCTAGTTTTCCTTCTAAACTGGTAACAATATCAATAATTTAATCATTTAAGAACGTGATAACATCAACGAGAAAATATTTATTGTAATACTTCTACAGTATGATTATTTAAATTTACAAATGTTATTTTTTATTATATTATTTATTCTTATTATAATCATTATTTATAGTTACAGAACAATTATTGAAGACAAAAGGTATATCGTTTGTTTTGCTTGTTGAAGCATAAGTAAAATTTACATTATTAGTTGCCTCAATGAGATTTTCATTAATACTATTAGTACTATTATTAGTAATTGCTATTTTAGATGATATTTTAGACGAATTGTTAGTTTGATTATTTAAGGAATTTTCCACATACCCTTCAGCTACGGCTGATGACTGCCATCCGCCGGGTCTTTTTAAATCTAATAAGTCACCATCCGCGTCAACAAGAATAGTCGCGGACGAGCGCCGAAAACAGTGTCCTGTATAAGTCTCTGCTTCTGGTAGTCCCAGATATATGGCTATTTGTTTTGGAATCTTTCCTAACTTGTTAATACCAACAGACTGTTTGGTACATTTTCCGTTTATATAGTTTAGAAAAAAAGGTAAATTTGGAGCTGTATTTACTGCAGAGCGAAAGTTTATATATTTTTTAACCTTGGGGTAAAAATATTCTGACACGACAAAAGAACGTTGCCGTCGTTTAGTTTTTGAATCGGGAATATTAATAATTAGATTATTTTATGAAATAATCCATTCAAAGAGGAGCGATGATTAATGTATAAATCAAACGGCGCCTGCTCCACAAAAACAAATATATTTATATTTTAAAAATCAAGGCACCTTGCCTATGTCAGTCAGACATGTTTCGAGAAATCAAATATTCTCATCATCAGTGACTTTCTGGTACAAGATTAAAAAACTTTGGTGTTATCAATATAACATATTCATTTTGTGAATATTTCTTGTAAATCAAAACATTGTTTTATATAAAAATTTAAAAAATGAAAATTAAAATATATCCAAAATCAAAATTACTTTATGGCATTATGCCTATTTCTATGTTTTCTTTTTATTTATCATCACAGATGTTTTAAATATTTCAAGGAAATTTTCCTTCCTGACATAGGCAATGTGCCTTGACTTTTTAAATATATTTGTTTTTGTGGAGCAGACGCCGCCGTTTGATTTATACATTAATAATTAAATTCTTCCCTGTGTCTTGAATATCTGACGGTTTTATATTACGCAACTCTTGTTTCCTGCATGCACCGCTTATACCAATAATAAGAGCAACCTTAAAGACGATTTGTAATAAATTTACACATCTAACATTATATTGAGGTCAATATATTACCTTCATAAACAAATATTTATCATCTGGTGCGTTTTCTAGAAAATCGTTTAAATTCTTGCTTGTCAAAATCTTGGATTTTTTGGATTTAAAGCCGTCCGATTTTCTCTTCAGGAGAGCTTGTAATTTGGAGTAGTTTGCAATATCGACTTTGCGATTTATATTAATTGTAGCCTTTAACATTGAGTAAAATGACCAAAGGGAGGAAGGCTTCATCGTTTTTGATAGTTCTTGGAAATATGCCATCATTACATTCTCGGAAAATGATTTAACGTCGTTTTTTAATTTCCATTCCATGAATCTGTGGTAAGTAAATTTGTATCGATATTCAGATTTTGCCGGTAACAAGTTGTTTTTAGCAGCTTCTGCAATTTCGCTAATATTGGGTGGAGTTAAATTTTCTATTTCACTGTCACTCGACATTTTTTATGTAATCAAACTAATTTCACTTTATAATAAGTTTGTTTGTATTGACCGTTGCTAAGCGGTTGCTAGGAAAACTACGATTTTTTTACCAAGCTGTGAGATTTTTTTACCTTACGTAATAGGAGTCTTACATTGATCGGAGACGGTGTGTTTTTAAGTATTTACAGTAGTGGTCGTAGGTAAATTCAATAAAAGAAAGTAAAACTAAGATTTTTCTTTTATTTTTGTATTAGTTTGTAGAGAGATTTTGGGAAAATTAAGTGCACAGTGCTATTATAACTTGCAAATACAAAACGAAACAAAGACATTCAACTACTGAGTGTTAATTATCTTTGTATCTTCTATTATTGGACCACCTATTAATAATTGTGGTTACCTACCACAAAATAAAAATCAATCATTATTTGACGAAAAATAAATTAATCATAGGAATGTGGTAATTTACAAAATACTGGACTACAAAAAAACACCATACCATTATAATATGTTATTATCTTATTTAGTGGTTAATTTCTTTATTTTAAAACTTGGTTAAAATATTTTACTAAATACAAGTTACCCATTTTTATATCTAATTAAAAAAAATAAATATTTGGCTTTCTCATTAGAAAACCCGTAAAAAATAACAGATAAATATTTTTCACGCATAGTAAATACCCTTCACCTATTTATTTTTCCTCTAAGTCGTCATTATACTATGACCTCGTCAAATTTGTTATTTCCATTCCGTTTCGTGTAAAAATTACAGAACAATTTGCGATGAACACGGTGTGAAGAATGTAAAGTATTTTGTTAAATAATATTGTTAGTTTTGTATAATATATTTTTTTTTTATGTCACGAAATTACACATACTTATAAAGTAAGTATAATCGCAAATCATAATTATAATAAATGTTCTGATTTCGATTATCAGGTACTTACAATCTAAGCATGAATCGTGTTTAGTTGGAAAATAAAAATAAAAAAAGAGTATTTTGAATAAAATTAACTATCCACAGAAACATTGTTTAAAATAAAATGAAAAATAATTCGTGGTAATTTACGGACACAAATTCATTGTATAATTTTTTACAATAGTCTTCAATAATTTTGTTATTGATATTTTAATTGCTAAAATTGATTTTCTAAATAACTTGTGACCAAATGGTGATTAGTTTCCAGATACCTGTTTTGGACCAATACCGTCGACCAGCAATCACCCTGTATGTGTTTTATTTCAAATTTCAATAATGGGGAATCCGATTTATTTAATGATTCGATAGGAAATATACTAAATGACATTGAAACCCAAACACCCCGTGTCGCAGGTCTCTTTTCAATTTGATCCATCTAGAGTGGCAGAGGCTAGTAATGTGTTAAATGAAGATTTGTCGCGAATAAGTCATTACGCACACAATCATAATTTGCGCTTAAATCTTGATAAGACCCATGTGTTATGTTTTTGTCCGAAAAATTTTCAAAGCTTGATTGATTCAAAATTGAGACCAAACTTGAATGGTATGTCTTTGAATATGGTAAGTAAAGCGAGAAACTTGGGCATTATTTATGATGTGAAGCTGAGGTTTCATGAACATGTGTCAATGATTCTTAAGAAGTGCTATATGGTATTAAGACTACTGTACTCTAATATTAGTTTGATAAACTTTAAATTAAGAAAAAAATTGTGTGAATCTCTAGTACTATCAATAATAAACTACGCCAACATTTGCTACTTCCCTTGCCTAGACAAGTTCACGCAAAATCGACTTCAAAAAATTCAAAATACGTGTGTAGGTATGTTTTTGGTCTCAGAGAGTTTGATCGTGTTTCCTGCAAGATTAACGAACTGAAATGGTTGCGTATCGAAACAAGTGTTAAATACCATTACTCAGTTTTTATTTTTCGTCTTCTTGGTTCTTCTAATCCTCCATATCTTCGAAATAAACTGCAATTCAGGCACAATTTGCATAATGTTAATATCAGAGATAGCACAAAATTATGTCTTCCGAGATTCCGTACCGCCATGTTTAAGAGATCTTTTAGTTATAATGCTTCAACTGTATATAACTCTGTGCCTAACGATTTCAAACATCTAAGTTTGTATGTTTTCCGTAGAAAATGTCGTGATTTTTTTCTTGCTTCGCAATAATACTAATTACTCTGGATTAGTTAATTTTGTCAATTTTTCAATGTAATTAAAATATAATTACGTGTTAACATTTAATTAATGCCTAAATTTCATTTGGTCAATTTTGTTATGTTATACAATAATATTTTTGGATTAATTTTTAGAATTTACTGTTTAATTTTTTCTAAGGTTGAGTTGAGTAGCATTTATGCTAGACTTCGCCTTTATAAACACAATAATATGTAATATCGATGTAATATGTGTTTAATAAAGCCACTTATTATTATTATTATTAATAATTGTATATCGGAAGTATTTTGTACAAAGATCAAAAGGCTACCATAAACAAACGATCAAAAGTTCAAGTAATTTTGGTAACGGGTTCTACACTTAATGAAAACAAACTCTTTAATAATGTCTTGAAGTTCCTCGCTGTCTTAAAGTTAACTCGTCTAGGCATAGACCGAATGGGGGTATTTCGTTCCAGGCCACCACCACTTCATGCCTAAGGGCTCCTACAGTTTGAGGAGGTTATGGTAAAGTCCGATAATGTCCCACACATGTTCAATAAGCAACAAATCCGGAGGTCTTGGGGGCCATGGGAGAAGATTAATTTCGGCTCGTTTGAAATTGTGCGAAGTTCTTCTTGCTACATGTAGCCGGGCGCTATCTTGTTGAAAAATTGGGTTTTGCATTATCCTAAGGTAGGGAATTAGATGATCTTCCAATATTTCATGGATGTAAAACGTGTATAGGTGAAGTATATAATTTTCCTATGCATTTCATTTTCAAAAACATTTTATAGATAATCTAGAAAGGTTTCCAGGTATGAATTATAAAATTTGTTGCTTTTAAGGGTTTCTCCTTGCATGACGCTTTAGCAATGATAGAAGACGACGAAACAAATGCCGACTCTATAACTCTTTTTCCACCGAATGACGCTGTAGGGAATCAAACGGATGAAGATTACAGTGACGAAGATTACTTAGACTTCAATAACTTACCAGCCTCACAAATGCAAAGTGATGTAGAAATTACCTCAAAGCATACTTTAGAAGATATAGAATGGGAGTCCGAATATTATGTCCCGTTAGCTACGTTTCAAAAAATGCAATATTTGACTGCAAAAACATTAAAACAAAAGAAAAGCTATCAGTACATAAGACAAGACCTGGAAAACAATTACACAGATTTTTGAGAAACCGATTGCTATTGACAAATCCGAATTTACTGCTACCGAATTGGTTTGTACTTATGTTCTTTGATGATACGGTTTTTAAACTTATAGCTGAAGAACCTAACCAACCGTTATGCCTCCCAAAAAAACTATATTCAACGAGTTGATGTTTGTGAATTAAAATGTTTTGTAGGCGTACTTCTTTTAAGTGGATTTGTACCACTTCCAAGAAGAAGAATGTTTTGGGAAGGGTCAAAAGACTGCCATAATGATCTAGTGTCGGAAGCAATCTCGAGGAACAAATTGGAATTCGTGTCAGCTAACATTCATTTCGCGGATAATAACGCCTTGGATTAATCGGATAAATTTGCTAAAGTACGACCAATATTTACATATCTAAATAAAAAATTTATCGAGCATGCCTACATTGAAAATGAGCATAGCATAGATGAAGCCATGGTGCCATATACTGGGCGACATGGCTGTAAGCAGTATATACATGGTAAGCCAATATGTTACGGCTTCAAACTACGGCTACGGCAATTGGTTTGAACCATACCAAGGAGCGTCCACAAATATTAGTAAAATTTATAAAGAGCTTGGAGTTGGAACACCTGTTGTTCTAGAGTATGCCGATATTCTCAGATCAAAATGGAGTGATTTGCAGTTTCATTTATTTTTTGACAATTTTTTTTACGTCAGTTCCACTACTGAGGGAATTTGAATGAAAAGAAAATGTTTGGAACAGGAACAATACGTGAAAATCGATGGGAGTACACTTCAGGATTCTAAAAGTTTGGAAAAGTCCGAACGTGCATCCTACGACTTCATAAAAATTGCTGATAGTGATATAATCTTTATAAAATGGAACGACAATAATATCGTTCTGCTCAAACGCTAGTGGTGTAAATCCTTTGCAATCCGTTAAAAGGTACTCGCAGAAAGAGAAAAAAATTATTCAAGTAGAACAACCACGCGTTAGTGATACCCCAAGAACAACAAACAAGATGTGGAGCTTGCCATCAAAAAACAACAACACGATGTCAAAAATGTGACATTGGTTTGCATATCAAGTGCTTTTAACTTATCGTTCCAAATAAATACTAATTTTTTTACATAAATTAAAAAAAAAAATCTGCCTTTTATTTATTGTAACATTGTAAAAAATGATAGCAATATTGTCACAGTGAATCAAGATTTTTTTGGCATATCTGGGTTAAATCAGAATTTTATTTCATATTATAATACTAATTGGGAACAATCACAGATCTAGAAACTTCTAGATCTGTGGGAACAATACACCATAGACCATCGTTCGCTAGCATCACATAATAAAATCCTCATGATGCATTTAAGTATTACATGTTGATTATTATTATAAATTCCAAAATAAAACTATTGTGAGAAATTCACATTACAGCATAAAATGCATATATTTTCAACCATTAGACTAAATAGTAGTAAATAATAATAATAAGAGTCTGAAATATTGCAAATTAAATGTGGTATGGTATTTACATTATTAACAATCAGAGACAGAGATAATCATTTTTAACCTCGTATACAGAAATAACTAACTTATGTTAGCTCGTGTACAAGAAGTGAAAGGAATTTAATACTTCACTTCCTTAAGATACAAAACGTATTTTGTTGCAACATCGAATACGATTCGATCAATGGGTTTCTGTAGCAGATTTTTTCTTGAATTGTTCTTTAGTACTTATAATATTCCATAATTTTATTGCGTAGTTTGTTTTGTTAATAAAAATTACTATGCCTTTCGATTTTAACACTATTAAAAAGTAAACGATATTTTATGAAGTTATCCACAATCAAAGAGGAATTGTATCAATATAATAGCAAACAATTTATCCCATTTTCGGTAGCCACTACGCGAATCGATGATTTAAATTGCGAAAGCAACTTGATAGACAACCAGTGGGAAACATACAACTTATAGTTCTGATGACTTTTTTGATTATGCGTTTAGCTTATTAACAGTTATTTAGATGTAGGATGATGTTTCTGATATTACGCACACTTTTTGATATTTTAAAGATTTTTTCTTCTTCCAACATTGTTATCTTCTTTGTCTTAATACGTGTAATTTTACCTCTTGTGTGTTTGATTATCGTAGTTTTTAAATAATTAGCGAACTATTTAGTCCTTCTATTATAGTTGAATAATGATTTTGTGGAATTGAGTTGGATTTATGGTTTTTATTTATTTTTTAGTGGTAGCTGCTTAAGAGACTCAAGGTATATGATTCTCCTTGAGGAGTCTGGACAAAATTGATAACATCAATTCGGCGAAATTTCATGGTGTTCTTCTGGATTCGAATTTGTAGTCAATACTACTTATTACACAATTGGGCTCACTCAGTTTCGTAGAGGGTTCGTTTAGCTTCTTTCTATGCAACTGTCCATTCCCTTCAACCTTCGTAGACTGCAAGCTGAGATGAAGATCGTATCCGCATCAGTCATTGAGCTTCAATATATACTAAATGCATTTAACAGCGCATACAGAAGTATCGGGCTTGAACTGAATATAAAGAAAACATAGATTCTCTGCCAGCCTACACCAAACACTGGCTTTCCCACCACATATTCGAGTTAACGGAGACATACTTCAGAACATCGAGAGCAGGATTCTCGCGGTGAACACAAATATCGATGATGCAATTCAGCATCGTATAAGATGGTCAAGCGTATCTTTTGGTCATCTGAGGACGAGAGTCTTCGAACTAAGTTGCGAGTGTACAATGGTATTGTAATTCCTACCCTTACGTATAGCTGTGAGTCTTGGGCCACTTACCGGAGGCATTTAAAAACCCTAGAGAAATACCATCAACTATGTCTTAGGATAATTCTTGGAATTAAATGGCAGGACCGACGAACAAACATTAGCGTTCTAGAGGAAGCTGAAACAACTAGTATGGAGGCGATGATTGTCAGGCTACGATGGACTGGCCACGTAACCTGCATGCCAACGGAGCGCCTTCCCAAGAGAATCTTTTTTTCACAGCTTAAGGTCGGCTCACGAAATCAGGGAGGGCAGTCAAAGAGGTACAAGGATGTTCTTAAGACCACAATGAAGAAGTGTGGCTTTGATTGGAAGAACAACTGGGAGCGAACGACAGACCGAGATGGAGACGTAACATTTACAACGGCCATCAATTTTTGAGAACAGCGTCGACGACATGGGGATGCAAAGAGTATTTCAAATTATTATATATAATAAAATATACTCCCAGTTCAGTAATAGGTTTTCGGAGCACCAACATGGATTCATCGCTGGCCGCTCTTGTGTGTCGAATTTATCTGTACTCTCCGAAAATATACGTTCATCCATAGATAGTCGTCGGCAATTAGACGTAATCTACACAGATTTCCGGAAGGCATTCGACCGTATATAACATAACATAACATATATATTTATTGCGACTTTTTGTAAAATTACAATTGCAGCTCGTCTATCTTAAAATTATTTTACTCACAAATAAATAGTAAAATAATCTAAATAATTACTGTAAATAACAATACATGGGACATAATCATACACAAACAGTTCACACTATAACGCATATAATATAAATTTAGTATAACACATTCACGGAGGCTTCCATATACTCTTGTACATTATAGAAACATTCCAGCTTAAAATAAGCTTTCACAGCTTGTTTGAATCTGTTAAAAGGTAAAATTTTAATAGAGCTTGGTAATTTATTATATAGGCTAACATCCAGAGAGTTCTTCCCTGACAAACCAATTCTAAATACAGGAACCCTGATGTCGTTAGCACGCCGAGTTAAGTTAGAATGGCAATCTGAATTACTTGAGAACTTGTTTCTATTTTTATGAATTTCAAGCACCTGTTGGTATATGTAAATATTGGGCATTGACATAATGCCCAACTGCTTAAATATTGGTCTGCAATGATCCAGGCACCCCGCACCAACAACGATACGCACCGCCTTCTTTTGATTGATTGAAGTCGAACAGTTACCCCACAGATATGCACCATAACTTATATGCGAATGGAATAACGAATTATAAATTGCCAAGGCACACCACCTATCCACAACCGGCACCAATCTCCGCAGGAGAAAGACACCACTAGAGAGCCTACCCAAAAGCTTATGGACGTGCTGTGCCCATGTCAAACGGTCGTCCAGAGTAATTCCGAGAAACTTAACTGAGTGACCTCTAGATATGTTAGTGTTTGCTGAAAAAATGATATTTTGATTTTTTTCTATATTTAATTTTAAAAAATTTTGGCGAAACCATTCATCTGCTTTATTCTCTGAGATCGTCATCATCACTTTCAGAGTCTCCACATCATTATGAGTCGCCAGAACATTTGAATCGTCAGCATAAAGTATCGATTCATAGGGCCTCAAATAATTGGGAAAATCATTAATAAAAATTATGAATAACAATGGACCCAGTGCAGAGCCCTGAGGGACACCTGCACTCACCGGCAAAAGATCAGAGACAGAATCCGCAAGGCGCACCAGTTGTTGTCTGCCACAAAGATACGATTTTAACAATTCCAAAGCAATCCCTCTCACACCATACCTCTCAAGTTTTGCCGCCAGAAATCCATGAGACACGCAATCGAAAGCTTTACTCAAATCACAAAGAGTCAAACCCACCTGAGTCTTGTTTTCAAGGCCCTCAACAATATACTCAACCAGTCTTGAGACAGCCTGTATAGTAGATCGTCCGTGTCTAAATCCAAATTGGGACATATTCAAAAGTTTATTTTTTTCAAAATAATTAGCTAAACTTCTGCTTATGATTTTCTCAAAGATCTTTCCGAAAATTGAAGATATTGAAATTGGCCTATAATTGCTAGGGTCTTTAGTATCACCTTTTTTAAATATTGGTGTTACTCGATTAATTTTAAAAGCATCGGGAAATATACCATTCAAAATACATTTATTGAAAATGAAAGTTAAAGGCTCAACAATAATATCAATATTAAATTTCACTATTTTAGAATTTATACTATACATATCAAAACAATTAGAGTTTTTTAGGTGTTGGATTTCGTATCGAACATCACTATCAAGAATAGGTGCAATGTAAAAAGATGCCATAGGCGCGCTTATTTTATTTAGTATTCGCTCCCGAGCAACATTGTCAACAGTCATAGAACGCAATAAATCGTCTGCTATTGTCACGAAATTTTCATTAAAATCTTGAGCAGTAGGAGAAAGTTCGGACTTTACGCATATATTATTAGAATTTCTTTCAAAATTAATCAGTCTCCAAGCATCCCTTGACCTATTACAGGACTGGTTAATATAATCGGAATAGGCAGTACACTTCTTATGTTTTATTGCCATATGATAATCTTTTTTTAATCTTTTATATAGTACATATCCGTCAATGTCGCTTGTGCTATCAGCCACAAGCTTAACGAAAGAAAGTTTTTCCCTCATAGATCGCAATTCTTTATCATACCAAAGAACTGGAGAGCCTCTCTTTTTTGTCTTTCGTAGAGGCAGACTTTTATCGATAGAATTCTTGAATGAGTCCAATAAAAAAGAAGCCATCCAGTTTATGTCATCCGTACGGTATATCATAGACCAATCAACATTGGTTAACAAGGCGTGCAGCCGCTGCAGCCCACTCGAAGTAAGGCATCTAATCACAGCATCGCCAGAATTTGCAATCCGAATTGAACTTCCTTCAACAAAAATAAATTGACCGTAGTGATCCGAAATACAGGGGTCAATCACACCCGTGACAACGCAGTTTGCATCGATATTGGTGATGATGTTATCGATACAACTCGAACTGGAACCAATTACCCTAGTAGGCTCAAAAATAGTCGTTCTGCAACCAAAGCCTTCCAAGATATAGGAAAGCTCTGTTTGCGCATTATTACACTCATTAAAATGTATATTAAAGTCCCCTAAACTTATACTTTTATTAAACCGGTTAGAGAGATCACTAAGAAGGGCTTCAATTCTAGTAAGAAAATATTTTTCATTACCATTACATGATCTATAAAGACAAAAAATTAAACATTTTTTGGATATGACTTCGACTGCACAAAACTCACCCTCCAGTTCTTGGCAATAGCCTGTCACATCAACAGCGCGGCAGTCAATGCCTTTGCGAGCATATACACATACACCCCCGTGAATATGGACACTTCTACAAAATGAATCAATAAAATTAAAGTCAATCAAATTAATATCAGTCAAAATAATTTTGGACTTCATCCAGTGTTCGCTTATGCATACAATATCATACTTTTGAGCATCACAAAATATGGAAAGTTCATCAATTTTGTTAGAAAGTCCTTGAATATTAATATGAAAAATTTTTAAACTGGTACTACCAGCCTCGTTCATAAATTCGGTTTTTAATTTACCGGATTGTGATACGGCTTTCTCAGGTGAAAAAACTTATTACCTCTAATTCCCTTACTCCAGCTTAGTGGGTTCAACATACTGGGACTATTAGAATCGTAGACACCCACTTTGAAGGAGGCATACTCGTCCGGATATTTAGACAGCAGCTTCGCACATGTAACTTCAGGAAATGTTGCTTTCAAATAGGATTGCAGTTCTTGCTCAGTTGTTTTAGGGTCCAGTCTAAAGACATGAAAATAGGACATCACTGGAGCCGCCTTCAATCTGCACGAACCAGTCAAATCAGTACCAGTACCCGTCACCGTTATATTTGTTCTTTTTTTCTTCTTACGCGATTCAACATGTCGCCAACCTTCCGGAGACGACACTGGTTGCCGTTCACCAGCACCTATATCAATAATCTCGTTTAGTTTCACATGCGTTAGAGCTTTATCTACCGCACTTGCCACTTGTGTCGTGCTGACATTAGTAGTACTCCAAACGTTCGGCCTACCACTCGCAGGAACTGTGGAACTGGTGTTGGTTTTATGGGTCATATTTTGCACATTTATTGTCTCCTTTGCAGGATTAATACGCGCACTAAAATTTACTGTATTTTTTAAATTATTTGCAGATTTCTTACTAACTTTTGTGGATACAGTTTCCTTGTTAGATTTTTCATTGGAGTGTACCGAACTACCGTTAATGTCACATCGGTTAGCGAGTTTAGTTTGTTTATAAGTAAGATTTGATCATTTAATGCACTTACAGTGTTATGCAAACTGCTGATCATTAAGTCCTTTTCACATAAGAGCTTTTTTAAATAGCAATTTCGATTTTCATCGCGTCAAACGAAAACTCATTTGCAGCACTAAACGATATATTTAGTTCGTCCTCGAGACCAACCTTAAAATTTGTTGACTCAGATTCACAACAAATTACACATTCATCACTAATAATCTTTATTGATTTTATATACTTTACACAACCAGGATGAAATATGGCACCACATTTACCACATTTTGGCCCCGACAAAGGAGCCTGTTTGCACTTTTTACAGAATTTGTTGGGGTCTAATTTCACAACAGAGTCACCTTCCGCCATGTTGGAATTGGAATTAGATCATTATGTATTAATCTGTAAGCTGCGAAATGTTGGATTTTCTGATCGCTTATTCAATTTCTTTCAGTGTGACCTATTCCAGCGACTACAGTTCGTGCAATACGAGGGTTTTAATTCTTAAATCTTTTTATCTACTGCCGGATTGCCACACACATTGTTTAACAGATTCATCAATGATTTACTTGAGTCCTTTACATGTTGTGACAGACTTGCCTATGCCGACGATCTGGAGATATTCCAGCGCATTGACTCAATACAGAGTTGAACCTTGCTTCAGAATGATTTAGAAACTTCGTGTAATTGGTGCACCGTGAATCGTATGCAGCTTAATATTTCGAAATGTAAAGCCGTTAGTTTCTCTAGAGTCAAAAATAAATTTAACTTTGATTATGTCATGAATGCGATTTCTTTGGAGAGACTGAACAAGACTTGGAAGTCATTTTTGAACTTATATTCATCTCACAGTCCATAAACGTAGTTTCGAAGGCTAATCAAATGCTGGGTTTCGTCATTAGAAACTGTCAACAGTTTCACGATATCTCCACGTTAAAGCTGCTATTCAATACTTTTATGAGATCTCGGCTGGAGTTTGCTTCAGTTATCTGGAAAGTTCTCTTGAAAGCAGAGGAAATCTTTACGCAGCAATGTTATTATATAATATACTGCATAGTCGACTACCCGAATCTATTGGGGTGTATAAGGTTCCATGTCCCTTGTTTTGTTGCCAAGCATCCCATGCCGTTCATTGTCGGACCAGCTCGAACCAATGTTTTATTACAGAGTCCTATTTATTTCATGTGTTATGTTTTTAATCGTGTTTGTCGGGAAATCGATGTTCATGTCCTTAATATACATATAATGTGCCTCTATCTTCATGCCCTTGTAATTATTACTATTATTATTATTTGTTTATCATTATTAGTGATTTTTTTATACTTTATATCCTTTTTAGTTTCATAATTATAGTAGGTATATTTGTTTTTTTTGTATTCAATTATTTTAGTTAGTTAATTGATTCATTATTATTTACACAAACATTTATAAAGGTTTTTCTGTAAATGGGTATTGCCCGTTGGTTACAAATGCTTATTATTATTATTAGTCGTTAAAAATATCTATCTAATAATGTAATTATTGTTATCGTTTCATGGAATCCACGCGAGAATTCACAGTAGCGTCGATTTTAACCGAAAGGGAAGCTTCTGACCAAACCACAAGAGATAGTTGCAATAAAATGGAAGGTAAGGTAGATCTAGAATCATACTATAATGACTAGTAACCTGTCGCTTATAATAACACCAGCAAGTATTTTTTTCTGACTTAACATTTAATTCGGCCAGGCATTCACTAATCCCATTCATATAAGAAAAAATATATAATGCAAACATAATATTATCCGCAAAATATTACCAAACAGTAAAACGTAATTAAAATATTTGATTAATTGGTTGAGTAAAATTCAGTGCCGCTGTTTACTGAAAGGTCAATCCAATACCAGCTGGTTTACATTATTTAAACAACGCAATGTGTTTTATCTTTTTTTTTATGATATTGTTTTTCTATTTATTTACGCTAATCATTATGCAAATTATTTTTTTTTTTGCATAATGGTTTGTTTGAAGAGATAATAAATATAAATGAAAAATAAGTAAATGACTGTTTTGACTATAATTCCTGATTCAATATACAATCTTAGTCGTTTTTGTACCAGCACTTTAGTAGCTTGCGTAGGACGCCCAAAAGCTTATCTGCCTCTAGATTTTGGGAGATACTTATTAGTTCAAATATTAAATTTTTCAACTGCAAAACGCTTGCCTAATTAATTCTTAACGTTACTTTCAGGTCAATTTGTCGTGCAGGAAGTAACGTTTTGCCGATCAAGAGCGGAAAATGGACGTTAGACAACACCAAAAGCTTTTCTGGTCCCGGATCTTTAATTTTTCCAAACGCTATTTGATAATCAAGTCTGCCCTGATTTCGTTACAATGGCAAGAACCTTTTGATTTATTTGTCAAGTGACAGTGACTCGAAAACAACTTTTTTTTAAATTTTCAGCGAAATTTACGTTTCGCTTGTCTAATTTTACGACGTTTCGACGATGGTTTACGTCTTCTGTAGGTTATTCTTATTCTATAAACTATCGTCGAAACGTCGTAAAATTTCGTAATAAAATTAGAGATTAGTGAAATGTAAATTGCGCTTAAAATTAAAAAAAAAATGTTGTTTTCGAGAACCTTAAACCTCAAGGACAAAAATACAAAATTTATAAGAAAAATGGTGCAAGAACGAAAAAATAAATTAAAGCTCATTATTTGGGTATTTCGCCATTATTTAAATCTTTAAGTATTAAGCAATGAAAGTAATCCGATTCTATTTTGCGTCCGTGGTGAGCCACAACAAATGCGTTCCGAACCTCGCCTATGCCTTAAAACAAGTTCTGTGATGTAAAGATTCGGTTTGGAATCAGTAAGGAATCGTTTTCCCAAAGGAAGCCAATAATTCTTAATTGTATTTTAGGTGCTTTTAATTATGAGTTCCGCAGGTGCATATCGTTAATGACCCATAATAGTATCAAGCTAAAGGAAATAATATTTATTGGTACCTATTTAAAATCCTAAACGAATGCCTTCGGAACGTTTATTGGAAATTCCTAAAGAGATTTCCAACTTTATAGGAAATATTTGCGATTGAGGCCAATAAATACCAACCATAAACCTCCAATCTTAAATTTGAAAATTCCGACGAATTCACATGTCACAGTTTTCGTCAAAGCTCAGCAACTCTGGTAGTAGTGATATTATAAATTGAAATCGGTACGGAGAAATGGACATCCTCCAAGGTACCGGAAGGCTAACTTAAAAATTCCATAAATACATTATCTAGTTTTTGGGCAATACATTACTTTAAGAAAGGATAAAGTTTACATCCAAGTGTCGATATTAAAAAAAAATTGAACGGCACACGACTGACAGTTAGTGTTTTGCAGGTCGAGACAAGCAAATTCCAGGCCAAGCTGTAGGCGATTCCGGTGCTTTAACGTAAATTACTACTATCTATTCACTGAAAAAATTATCTTCAATTATTTCTATATTTTTCGGAAAAGACAATTTCCAAGAACAATAGTAAGTAAATCTAGATCAAGTGATTAATCACCTAACTTGTTGCAATCCTTTATCATAGCAAAGCATTGTCTCATCGATTGCTAGTGAAAGTAAATGTAACAGTTTTCATTACCTAGTAATATTCTTAGAAGTGTAGGATGCAGATTTGAATCTATGAAATACTTTTATGCTTATTTAATAATTGTTTGAACATAATATTGCAAACTTTAGATTTATTTTAATGAACAAGCATTTGTAAAATAAAAAAAAAATCGGTTGTTCGCCCCAAAACTTTCCCGACATGGTATATTGTTATGTTTAAAATAAAAAAGAAGCTAAATTTATTTACGTATAATGAATTTCCATCAAACCAAATATCTAACAGTAAAATATTACTTTTAGTAGGTAGACCCCTGTAAATAGAAAATATCATATTATCTAGAATTTAAAAGAATTTTTCTACTTAGGGGTTAAAGAGGAAAATTTATTTTAATCCTGTTAGAATACCAAAATAGTGAAATATTTTGTAATTTTAGTATTCAATTGGCAAAACCATTTATTTATGAGATTAGTACATTTTTGGTCATTCTAATATTATTTTTGGAGTAGAAGTTTTTTTTGTGTGAGAATTTTGTGTATCTCCAGAAATCTGAATTTTCCGGATTAAATCCTGTAAACGTCAAGAATTTTTCCTGTAGAGCCGCACAACATCTATGTAAGTAATTTTTGGTAATTTCTTTTGTCAATGGCAAAGTCTCACTTTTTTTTTTCTCTTTCATCTTTCTATTAGGGCTCTTATTAGAACCTAATTTTGCATTTTTTACCACATAGCGAAGTTTGGAAGTTACACTTGTTTTTGGCTTTTACCGTTGCTGAAAAGCTGTTTTGAGAAAATTGCCTGGTCAACTGATTTTTCGACCGAGGTATGTGGTTACTGCCGTCTAGCGAAGCCATAATTTGCAATAAAGAAGAGCACCTGAATATGTAAGTGTTAGCTTCTTAATAATATATACAATACGATTTATGTACCTATATTGCATAATATGGTATGGAGAGCTAAATACGTATATATTAAATTCAATCCATAAGCATGGGTATGGGTAATTATTATAACGTACAATTATACATATTTGCAATTACTATTCTCCTCGATTTTATGTATAGGTATTTAACAGAACTATAAAGTCATATTTATTTTAAACCATATTATAAATATTATGTGAATGTTATTATAATAACAATAAATAAATAATAAAAAATAGAAATAAAATCATACAACAAAGCACAGCAATTTATTAACATGATTATGTACAATGAGATAATTAGAGATTAAAATATTCTATAGGATTTACAGGGATTTTTCAATTATTATAGAAATCTATACTGAAATTTTTATACAAACCAGTGACTTAACTTAAAATTACGACAGTAGCGACTAGCAACGAATTTAGCGAAGGAGACTAATTGCTGAAAGAGTTGGAGTGGTTTTATGGTTTTCTCAGCGGGGACAACGACGAAAAAGTTGGGTAATCGCATAATGTATTAAAAGTGGTCAATATAATTTATTTTATAATATAATAATTTCTAAGCATATGTTTTGTTTAAAATGTTAAAAGACACAATATTGTTAGAAATGTAGTGATTTGAGAATCTACGTTAGCATCGCCAGAATCAGCATCATATTCGTACGGATGTCTCGTCTCGGCCATAATTTGTCTGGAAAATTAAGACGAGACGAGATTGAAATTGACCGTGCATACTCGAGAGAAGACAAGCCTCGTTTTTATTCTTTTGAAATCTATTATTTTTAGCTCTTTACACCATATTGCATTTAAAACATAAAATGATCATCCCATCATCTCTAAATGTCTGTCATTGTCGGTCTGTATACACGAAAACTGAAAAATGGCTCAACGCATTTCAACCAAATTTAACGACATTACTATGGAATCTGACGATGAAACGATTAAATTTGTGGACTCATAGGGTGTAGGTGAAGGGTATGAAAAACCTTTCGAACCAAATTTTTTATCAGATTATTTATGTTGCTTCGTTTAAAACATTTTTCAACATTCCAAAAATATTTGTGAGGTCCACCGCGATTTCCGTATGTTTATGTTAAAAAATGCGCTCCTGCACCATCGCCCATGGCATTTGTTATTGCTAATGATACATTTTTGTAGACATCCAGGAAGCGTGTGTTCCAGGAAGTCGCGATTTACCTCTCCGGTAAGTCTTCCTGGTAGAACTACGGGTCCAATTTAGCAGTCATCCACAATTCCAATCCAAACGTTGAATGAGAACTGATGCTGAAAATTATCTTCAAATAAAGCAAGCGGATTTACTACACCATAAAGGGTTATTAGAAATGCTCATTATTGCATTTCTTGAAATACTCGCTCCATCAGTAAACAAATTCAACATCAGTAGCTGAGGAATTTCAACAATTTTGTGCAAAAGCCATTGACACAATGTCATACGTGGAGTAAAATGAGGAGGAACAAGTGCTTGAACGCGCTGGATGTGGTATGGAATAACAAATTGTCCTTAAGATTGCGCCAAACAGTACTATTACTTACATGCAAACCCTCAGCAACTGTTCGAGTAGAAATACCTGGATTTCCTTCAATAATAATAATAATAATAAATTTATTTGCAGTTCAAAAACAAAACAAGTTACAACTCTAATAATTATTACATTACCAAAAAAAACTAGAACTACAAAAAGGTCTAGATGGCAGTATAACTACTGATTTTGAAATCTAGGCCCGAGAAAAAAAAACATAATATACGCTAACCGTACGTACCTTAAAATACAAAATTCTACAAAAAAACAAAATCCTAATAAATAAAATGCAAACACCAGGTAACAAGTAGACTAAGAAATAGAAATATAATTAATATTACAACAATAATAAAAAAAAATGTAACCTAGTAAACAAAATACTAGTTAATAACAAAGAAAGACTGTTGACAATATCTTTTTTAAGAGTGAATTCAACAAAAAATCACGCAATTTTCGTTTGAATGTGAAAAGGCTTAACGACTTCAAAGTATCCTGAATCTTATTATACAACTTATATATCTGATAGGAAAATGATCTCTCGAAACTTGAAGTTCTATGAGCTGGGGGTGAAAGAAGATTACGGTATCTAATATTCACATTGTGAACGTCAGAACGGAATGTGATTTTATTATATAAGTATGGAGGCTGTCCCCGGGTCAGAATAGAGTGGAATAAAACCGCTGAATGAAGATGTCTACAAGCTTCCATGGAGAGCCACTTGACATCAACGAGTTTATGGCTTACTCGGTCATACTTCCTGATTCCGAATATGTATCGCAAGCAAGATTTCTGTACACGTTCGATGCGGTTTTTATCAACATTTAATAAACTAGGACTATCATGTTCAGCACATTTTCTTCGAGCTCTACCGTTCTTGCTATCTTTGGCTTTCCTGTTCGTCCACTTCGGGTTAGTGTGCGTGTTTCATGAAGGCGTCGATGAATGCTTTCCAAAAGGGAGCCATGCGCTTATTTTATAAATTGGGATCTGGGTTGGGTTCTGGGGGATTTAAACATGAAGAAAACATACTGCTTCCGAAAACCCACTTATCTATAGGACAGAAGTGCTATAACTATATTGGTCACAAACTGTAGGACATATAATTTCTTTCACGAAATGACATTGTGTTTTCTTGTATATGTTCAATTACATAAACCAGCTTTTCGATATATCAAACCCACCACTGATGATGAGGCCAGGTGCCTCGAACCATGTATGATGACTGACTGAAGACCCTTAGAGGTATTTATTAAACTTATTTTGTGGAGATTGACTTTTATTTCCCATATCAAATATCGCACTCCACTTGAATATGGACTACGTTAAATTTAGTTAAAAAACATTTTCATATAGTGTCCTGATAAATCACCCCCTTAAATATTGCCGCGTTTTTTTTAAACACCCTGTATATTACAATAATATTGCCACAGAAAAAAAAAATGTTCTAAACAATAAATCACTAAATGAATTATAAAAGCCATTATTTATATAAATTTATGTTTGTTAAAAAATAGAACCGGTACACGTAACACCACTCATGAATAGTAATAGCAATGAATCTCAAATTAATTTAATTGCTTAGTTAACGTTCAAGTATATCAAGAATTTAAACACAATAACGAGCAAGCAGATCCCAACATTTACACGATCAATACCTTAATACCTTATTGGTTTCGGTTAGTATTAGGCACCAATTAGATTCAATATATTCAAAAGTTTAACCAGAATTTAATGAACAACCTGTAAGTGGCGTCGAAGATAACATATTGCATTCGATTTTGTGGTGCATTTGAATTACTCCTTAGAGGTTACAAATTGGCTACAACACTTACCGAACATTTAGATATGCTAACAATTTTTAAGGAACGTCTAAATTTATTACACCGATTAATTAGAGTTTAGATTTGAAATACAAGCGGCCAATAGACTCAGTTGCAATCCTCGAGACAATAGTTCAACCTTAAAAAGAAATCGAGATCGAATGGAATATATCATTTCTTGCATCTCTAATAATGAAAGACAGAATATATCCATGCATTTCTTGTATCTCTATGACCCAGTTATTGGACTTTTTGTATTATTATTGAAATTGTAGCCCGTCTGCAGATATTGTTACTCACTGGGTCATTCAACTTTTTTATTATTACTGAAATTGTAACCCGTCTGGTGAGGACGGTAAAAAACCAATATTCGAATGCCAATTGTGTCAACATGTGTCATTTAAAAACAATTCTGCCAGTTTTAGTTCATGTGAATAGTAATAAAATAAAAATATGTATAAATTAGTAGTTTATTTAGATAAAATAATGTTTTAATATTAGTTATATTATTGTGGTAGTTGAGTAAATTAAATTGGTTGGAAAATCAAGTATCTAATAACGTTCCATGTGGAAATCTATTGTGTAATGTGTGGATTTATTGAGGAAAATGTGCTGGAATATGTTTACTGTGAAAATCTTCAAATAAAGTGTGGCATCCGCGATTTTCGCAATTTTTCTTAGTTGTTGTCAAATTTTGAATAAACTGAGTTGAATGAAATTAAATAATATGGAATTTTTTGAGGAACCAAATTATTTTAGCAAGAATAAAATAAAATAAACTTGGGAAAATAAAGTTTATGTTTAATGAAGCAACTGCGAGTGTGTCGGGTGTAAATAGATTTCGAATTAATTACGGTATTGCGTGAATAATCAGTACGAGGTGTAGGATAGCGATAATTATAATAAATTCTGGCAGTATAGCATTGTAAGTTTGTATGTTGTAGTATTTAGGTATCTACAGCAGAGGCGGCTAGTCCTATGGCACTCACTGTGCCTCTTTAACTTTTTAACCAATTAAAATAATTTTTTTTACTGTTAAAAAATGAGGCACAGATTGATAGATTGTATACATATGAATTTCATTCGGCGAGTATGGAACGTGTTCATCGTCGTTTCGCTAAGTTTCTGTGGTTTCGTAGCGATGGAGTTTATCCAGTCATTGGATTTCCACATGATATGCTCCTAAATCGTTTTAATTTGACATCTTTAAGTACCCGTAGGGAATATTCTGCTATTATCTTCCTGTACAAAATTATTAATGGAGATATTGATTGTCCAGAGCTGTTAGAATTGCTTCCATTTTATGTCCCTAATTTGCGTACACGTAATAATAATACAGTTTTTTACTTGTCAAGAGCACGCACTAATTTGTTGTTGCATTCTCCTTTGTTCGTAATGTGTAATATTTGTAACCGTGTGTCTAGTGATTTTGATATATTTGATTCAAATTTGTCATGTATAAAACAGTTATTTTTTAAGTAATTAGTTTAAGTTATTAATTAGTTATTATTGTTATTTTGATGTTATTGTATTATTTGTAATTTTTACCTGCCCTTTAATTGGATATTTATCTGTCTGGGCAGTTGTATCTTAAATAAATAAATAAATAAATAAATAATATAATGAGGCAACAATGCCCTGGCCGCGGCTTGCCCGTTGGCGAACGCAGAACGAGAATAGGCCAACGTCAATAAAAACATGCATAATAGCCGTAATAAAATCATTTTAAGCGCGAGGCACTGCCTCTCGTCCCTATGCACTATGCATTATTGTTATCTACAACCACATTGATTAATATTATTAGTATCCGATTTTTTATTAAACAGAAACTGATCAGCTAACAGTTAACTGCACACATTTTTATGAGTTTTATAAAGTTTTTTTTTAATTTAAAAATTTATTTTTACCTACTAATTTATGTGAGTTGAGTTGATTATCTATTGTATTCCTATAAATAGCATATTTATTCATGTACGTATTTTATTTTCAAAGTATTTATTATATGAGAACACATTCCATTTAGCTCTATCAACGTTAAACTTAAGCACATTAATGACGAGCCGCCACTGTCTACACGGATATATTATGAAAGGTATTAAAGCATGAAAAAATATTAAAATTATTATGTTAATTAAGCACATATTATTTTCATTTTCTGTCTGAATTAGCATTATCAATGCGATGTTAATCATCTGAAACATTTACATTTATAAATAAAGGATTGACCCGGTATGTGCATTGCATACAGTCAGGCTAATTTGTAGTATAACATTGTTAACTGCTTCATCCCATATTTCTAAACCATCTTCATCCTTCCTTTCTTTGAATACAATTTTCCTCTTCCTTATATTGTGTCCAAATTTATTCTACTGCAAAATAAGGAGGTATAAACTTAATATTTGGTGACCATTAAGATTAAGATTAACATTTAGGAGTGTCTGATACACTGCGTCTCAAGTTACAATTCCCCGGCAAGTTCTAGAGCTTTTATGTACTCCAGTACCTTGGCTGGTTTCACGGTTAACACAACTGCATCTTGCACGGTTTCATGCCCCAAGCGTTCCTTGCGTTGTCTCCTGATAGCAACGCATTCTATTACGAGGTGATCACCAGTTTCTTCTTCCTCCCTACATAATCTGCATTCGTCGCTCTCTTCTAGTCCTAATCTTTCCATATTTTGTTTCCTAAGGAGACAATGCCCTGTAACAATACGTACGTACGCTGTTCTTACTGAGACCGAGGCGGGTGTAGAGGTGGTTTAGCTTGTTACGTAAGATCTACCATTAAGTGTGAGCTGTGTCAGAGAACAACTAAGGGAGAGAATATAAAGTGTGGTGGGCGCGTCTAGTTTGCGCACCTCATTCGCGTAGAGGAATTCGATGACGTACTGAGTTTAGACAGAGGCGCCACATGCAATTTAGTCTAGTTTAGCGTTGCGAGCGAACGGATATTCAGTGGCAGCGTTAATCTGAAATTTTCGGTTGCAAGTGAGATATTGTGTGATTGCGAAATTTACATTCTTATCGTTCTTCCGTTAACATGAATAAACCTAAGTGTGGCGTAGTATGTTCAGCTAAAGGCTGTGTGAACAAGAGTTGTAACTGTAACTTATCGTTTTTCACGTTTCCAAAAGATCAAGCAAGGTTTCGATTAACTTATTGTATTGTATTTCTATAGTCATGTGGTATATTATCTTATTTTTGAAATGGAATTCCTCCTGTAATCTTATATTATGCGTAGTTGTATTTTATGGTATAATACACAGTGTTTGTATGTTCTATAGAGCTGAAATTTAGATGGTTGGTTCGGGCCGTGAAGATCTTAGAGCTACTTAGTAGCTACAGATTGTGTGCTGCTCATTTTGAAGACAGGATTAAGTAATTTTGGTGGATTAATGATGCCAGATCCTGATTTTGTTTTATATACATCCCGTTTGGAATTTATATTTCAAACTAATTTTGAAAATGTGTGTAGGGTTGGGTTGGGGTACACAAACAAATATTTTGAAAAAACTTATTTGCCTTAGTAAAGATATTGCATATGTACACCCATGTCACAGTTTATATACAGTTACTTCACCTCGTGTCGGCACCTTTGTTATCTCTGTCTTAAAAGCAATTCGCCGAATTCGCCGCCGCTTATAGTTATAGTATATATAGATATAGTATCTACAGGGTGTCCTACGGTGGCAACCCATTAGATTATTTCAGAAACTACTTCGAATTGAATTTTAAAAATTTCAGTGTCTATATTGTCAAATATGCTCTACTCAAATAATATAATAGCAACGGCATAGCACTTCCGGTTATACCGGAAGTTGATGGCAACTTTGTTATTTTAAATGGAATACCCTATATATTATTACATTTTTGGATTCTAAATAAGATTTCACACATATTTGATGTATCATGTCCTATACCTAACGTCAGTCGTTTTTGACTTATATCAAGATTTATGTCAAAATTGACAGTTTAGGGCTCCATAAGAATTCCGTTTTTTCCTTGTAAATCAGTATTTAATAATTATTTTGCAGGTATTTTCTTATCAGGTGGGATCTTCTTTTTCGAATTGACAAGACATTTTCTGATTAGTTTATACAGGGTGGTCAAAAAATTCTATTGAAAACAGTTCAAGAACAACAGTTAAAAGTCAATTTTTTCAAATGGAATGGGTATATTATTATTATTTTATCTTCCTTAGCATTAAAAAATAATGCAATTTTGTAATAGGTCATCATTTTCTAAAATGCATAGTTTTCGAAATATCGTCATTTTAAATTTTTCTGCAGCGCCTACCGTTGTCTCTCTGGAAGCTATCTAATTAATTTAGTTAACCATGAAAATAATGACATTTCTCTGAATTAGCATAAACGTCAAACTAAATATGAAATTAGTTGTTGCTATCCAACCAGTCGTTATTTATCAATATTTGTAACCATTATATTTTACAATAACTATTGCAAAATGGAAAATATTTATTAATATGCTGATATTGTAAATGTATTAGTAATCCATGGATAATGTAACAAAGTGATTAATAGAACCTGTAGAGTATTTAACGAGAGAAACCCGCATTTGCCAACAATGACTAGAGAAAAATTAAGAGGAATTTTGAGAAATCAAATACGGTGGGGGCAGTGTCATCAAAATCAGGACTACAAATACCTGTAACTACAAATGAGGATAATGTGGTAAATGTTTTGGCATATTTTAATACATATCCTGAATCATCAGTGCGTGCTGCTGAACAAGATCTAGAAATTTCAAAATCCTCTGCCCAAAAAATATTAAAAAGTAGTGGTTTACATCCATTTAAATTCAAATATTTTTGTGGTCTGGAAGCAGGTGATGCCGAACGACGCGTACGGTTCTGCGAAACCATTTTAACACGAACGCAAGAAGATCCTGGGTTTCTGCAAAAAGTGATTTGGACAGATGAGTCGAAATTTTCGAGAGATGGAATCGTTAATAGACAAAATAGTCATTTTTGGGCTTCTGACAATCCGCACGCTATTCGAGAACGAAATTTTCAAAATAAATTTAGTGTGAACGTTTGTATGGTGAAAGACACACATGTTGAATATTTTATTTACGAGCATAATTTAAATACGGAAGGTTATCTTTATATTTTGCAAAATATTGTGGCGCATTTTTTGGATGATCTACCATTAAATGAATTAAGAAGTTGTTGGTACCAGTTAGTGTGACGTTTATGCTAATTCAGAGAAATGTCATTATTTTCATGGTTAACTAAATTAATTAGATAGCTTCCAGAGAGACAACGGTAGGCGCTGCAGAAAAATTTAAAATTACGATATTTCGAAAATTATGCATTTTAGAAAATGATGACCTATTACAAAATTGTATTATTTTTTAATGCTAAGGAAGATAAAATAATAATAATATACCCATTCCATTTGAAAAAATTGACTTTCAACTGTTTTTCTTGAACCGTTTTCAATATAATTTTTTGACCACCCTGTATAAACTAATCAGAAAATGTCTTGTCAATTCGAAAAAGAAGATCCCACCTGCCAAGAAAATACCTGCAAAATAATTATTAAATACTGATTTACAAGAAAGAAACGGAATTCTTATGGAGCCCTAAACTGTCAATTTTGACATAAATCTTGATATAAGTCAAAAACGACTGAGGTTAGGTATAGGACATGATACATGAAATATGTCTGAATTCTTATTTAGAATCCAAAAATTTAATAATATATAGGGAGTTCCATTTAAAATAACAAAGTTGCCCTCAACTTCCGGTATAACCGGAAGTGCTATGCCGTTGCTATTATATTATTTGAGTAGAGCATATTTGACAATATAGACACTGAAATTTTCAAAATTCATTTCGAAGTAGTTTCGGAAATAATCTAATGGGTTGCCACCGTAGGACACCCTGTATAGTAGCGGGCCAGAATGTGGCTGGGATTGCGACGAGTCGATGCCGTTTTTAGCGTCTACTTCTTATCTATAGTTATTATTCTATGCGCATGTTCAGAATATCCTACACTTATATCGTAAGTTTGTATTTCAGAATAAGGTTATTTTATACGCTAAAAATTAGTGTACCAACAAAAATAAACTTATTATAATAAAAACGTTATAGAAAAATATAGGTTTTTTAGCTTCTGTTCACCCCTTGATGCACACCTGCATTGCACCATCTAGGTTCCTACTAATGACAAATACAAAAGAGTTCTTACAATAGCAGGTAAAATATCCCGATAATAACAGTAATTATAGTATACACGCCTAACCCCGCAATAGTCTAAAATATTTCTTTAATTCGTAGTAGATTTTTTGCTGAAGATTATCATAGTATTATTAGAAGTAGTAAAGTTCTGGCAAACCCACTAGCTAGGAGATTTGTCTATTATATTTACCGACATCACCTAAAGTATTCCATCCATTCAATCCACACTGCAAGCATCCTAAACACCTTAAGTACCGACCTGCACGATTACTTCAACAAAATTTAAATACGACCCTGTTTTCTACCCTTTCAACATGGTGGCCACAGGCTGAATGAGATCAAAAGCGACACGACAGAGATTATATTCTCTCCCTTAGTTGTTCTCTGGCTGTGTGTTACTGAAGAGCCTAGTGAGAGTGATTTAGAATATATGTGGCTGTTTTTACTTGGCAGTGGGAGTATTGTACCGACCACCTAGTGAAACATTACTACACACTAGATCATTTATTGCCTAGAGTGGTTAGCAAGTATGACGTTGTGATGGCCCTAGGAAATGTCAATGTAAATCTGTTGTCCGTGGACAACGCATTGTCTGAAGTTTCTCTTATTCTAGTATCGATTATAAATTTCAGCATCGTATAAGATGGACAAGCGCATCTTTTGCCCGTCTGTGGACGAGAGTCTTCGATAATCATAACATCGACGTTCGAACTAAGTTGCGATTATATAATTCTATTGTAGTTACTACCCTTACGTATAGCTGTGAGCCATGGACCACTTACCGGATGCATTTTAAAGCCCTAGGAAGTACGATCAACGATGTCTAAGAAGGACTTTTGGAAGCAACATAACCAGAAAAAAGTTGTAGTTTTAATTGCTTTATCTTAAGAAAATATCGCAATTAAATTACAGTTAGTGTCGTTTATTTTTTTTGTCAATAATTTTTATTAAGTGGCCCACCTAACGCTGCTGGACTTAATAATTTTGATCTAGTTAGGGCTAGTATAAGCTCCCTATTTCTAGCGACAACGCTGCCAAATTTCAATGAAATCGGTAAGGAGATGTTTGAATTAAATTAGAAAAAACCGTTTTCTACAAAAAACCTATAGCACTATGTAGCTATGAATGTTTATGGGAACCTTTGTTCATAAGATGACCTGAGAGATCATCCTCTTAAAAATTGCCGCACATTTTTTAAACACCCTGTATAATAGTTTACATTAATTTCAGCTACCTCTGTATATTTCACCGTATATCCTGCAAAATAATTTTTTGATTGACGTTCGTACCCATTAAACCTAGTGACTAATGATTTTAAATAAATACACATTACATTTCGGTTCACGGTCGGTCCTTCTACAAAAGTGGCATTTTTTATTATCTTTTTTTTTTAGCTTTAATCGTTTTGCTCGAAAATTTTACCTGACAAAAAATTAAACATCAATTCAATGCAAGGATTTCTTGTACATCAACTTCGACAATAAACACCCTAAAAGACCTTTCACTTAAATTTTCGTAAATTTATCATTAGTTGTTTCCGTTTGTTATTGTTGTATTTATACGAGGTTATTTTCTTTATCAATATACTTCGAGGTTAACCACTTGCCTTAACACTAAATAGGTATTACAGAATGAAATAAATCAATTAATTTATCCATTTAATAAAGGAAAACCTGAATCGAGCGTAGTATTTGAAATAGATGTTCGTAACAGTCGCTAAACATATTTCGTTAGGCTAATTATTTGGTAATATTGATCTATATTTCGAAAGTATCAACCGATGAAGGTATATGGAAAAAGCTGTATAAGTAGTATATAGATAGAGAAATAAAAGCTGCTAGTTTGTGGGCAGGAGTGTGGTTGGATTTGAAAAGGATTAGGCAATCAGTTGTGGTTAGTTTCCTATAAATCTCAAATCAAACCCCCCCGAAGGCAACATTTTTTAAAATTGTAATATCTAAGAATGGAATTTTACCTCCATTTTGAAATTCTATATTGAGGCTAATATTAGAGAGTAAAGAGTTGACGAAATTCAAACAATCAAAGATACAGTCAGTATCAACATTTATTAAAATAAGGCAATCACCATCATATCTTGGAGGAGGAGCAGTAACGTTTTGGGGAGGCATAATGCATGATCGTCGTACGCAGCTTATTATTCCCAATCCAGACACTATGACAGGAGATAGATATGTTCGAAACATTATTGAACCAATTGGTTATCCTCCCCACATTAAATTGGAGCCAATTTCATTTTCATGGATGAAAACGCTAAGCCCCATCGCACGAAAAGAGTACTAAATGCAATAGGATTCAGAATATTCAAAGATTACTGTTCGCCAGACATGAATCCCATTGAGCACATGTAGGATTTCATTGGACGAGCAATCTCAAACAGAACTAATTCTTCTATCACCCTCCAAGACCTCACACTCGCGGCTCAAGAAGAATGGAACCATATCCCAATGGATATCATTAACACCCTATTACAGAACAGAGGAGAACACATCGAATATTAAAACCATTTTTATTTCGCTGTAAAGTAGTTTTCTTCTAGATTTCAAATTCTGGTAATCATTTTATTCTGCACTATTTTTCGTTTGTATTTTTTTCTTGTTAAAATTTAATTCAGCCAATTTGCATTGGATACATAACCAAATTAAATTTACTTTGTAATAAACTTGTTGACTTAAAATAATAGTGTCTCATTTTGATAAACATAAGGGGGGTCCCAGAATTTTGTCGATGTGTGTATTTAGTCCCAACAATCTTGAATTACGTTTTTCAAGCGGTACGTTGCTTTATCCACAGTTAATCTATATATTTGGGCAAAATCGAAGTAGTTTTCCCGTATTATAACTCATGTATATAAAAAGTTTTATAATAGGTATACTTACTTTGCAAATGTTGACCAACTTCTTAATGGTTTTGGACCATTTTTGAATACTGCTTCAGCTGTTTCTGCAAAACCTAAGCTAGGAACCTTGGTCTTCTGACAAACACTTTGTGATGCTTTTACCTGAAAATAAAAAAATTACATGACCCTAAAATATTTCAAAATTACATCTAGAATTCCAAGTAGAATTCAAAAGTGTATAACAATATACAGGATGATCTTAAACACTACGTAGTCGTCTTGCTCCCGTGCTTTGTAGCTTAGCTTATACATAGTTGCACTTTGTTCAATACTTATCGTGGCCTTTACCGGACGGACACCGATGTATACAGTATATACAAAATATAACCCTTTCTTACATTGTTGTATTTCTGGAGATGTTATCTACTTATGGTGATTTGATGGCGGCGGACACTTTAACTTCCGTAGACTGTAAGCTGGGACGAAGATCATATTTCTGCAAGCATTTCTAATGTGTTCCATCATATTTTCCGGTGTAGTTGGGGCGTTCTGATAGACTACTTCTTAATACTTCTCCAAAAAAAGAAATCGAGAGGAGTTAAATTAGGTGACCTAGCAGGCCACACAAAGGGGCCACCTCTTCCAATCCATCGATCAGGGTATTCATGATCTAACCCTTCACTGGAAAATCTGGCACAATGTGCAGGACAGCCATCATGTTGAAACCACATATTTGCCCGTTCTTGGAGTGGTATATCTTCTAATAGAAGGGGTAAATGCTGCTCTAGAAACTGCTGATAGTTTTGTCCATCCAATGTTCCTTCAATAAAATATGGCCCAATCCACCTATCTCCAAGAATTCCACAGCATACATTCACCGTCCAAGGGCGCTGTTGTTCCGCTTCTCTTAACCACCACGGATTTTCGACACTGCAATATTGCAGGTTGTGGCGATTCACCTGTCCATGGTTTGTAAAACCAGATTCGCCAGAAAAAAACACACGAAAGAAAAAGCTTCTGTTTAATCGAATTTGTTCTCGTACCCACTGACAAACTCTGACTCGATTCTCAAAATCATCATTTTATTACTATGTTGCGAAGAAGTTTACGAGAACGTATTTTAGACAGACTTCCATCTGGAAATGGTCTTAATCTTCTCAGCAAACTTCAAAATGGTTATATCCGCCTTTATCACAAATTTTCGCGTTCACAATACTTGCCCTGTGCGGGAAAGTAAAATTACAGTGTGTTCTGACTTTTTTTTTATGGTTTGGCGAAATTCTTTGATCCCCAACAAGTACAATATTATATTTTATGAATGACTTCCTATATTGAAACTTCCTTGAATGAATGGGTGTGTGTAACCTTATCAAGACATTTTTATTGTTTATTTTTTATTGGTGTTATAATAAATGCAGTCAATAAAATCTCTACTTAGTTGACAATATTGTTTATTCATGTTTTGTTTGAGAGTTAATAAAATTTACATAATTACTTTTAGTTTTCAGAATAGTGATTTGATTACTAATAGGATTTGAGGTTTTTAAAATTCTAAAAATGTTATGTTGTAAGTTTAATCACAAGAACTATAAAATATTTTACATAATTGTCTAAGTACAGAAAAGTAACATACAGCGTCCTTCAAATGATAGGGAGCTACTGAAATAATTAAACGGATTTATAAATGCGAACTTATATTTATAAAATATTTATCGCAGTCTCTTGTTTACGAAAGAAACTAGTTGCAACTTTAGGAAGTTGAATTTAGCCCTATAACTACAACAGCAGAATTGTGTGGTGGCTGGAAAGCATACATCAATCAGATATTATAGGGTACTATTTACACCAAAACTCTGTCTTCAAGTTCCAACAAAACTTTAAATAATTCAGTCCACCAGGTTTCTAACTGTGAGTCGACAGTCACTTCGGGTATAGCAGAGTCAGTTCTAAAAGCACCAAATTAATAAATGGTACATTGAATTCTAATTGCGGTTTGTATCGTGAAAACAGGAAGCTTATAGTTACTTTAAGTACTCCTAACTAGGACATCAAACTACTGGCCGCCGCATATACATCTACTAACAAATGATTTATTAAGAGAGCATATATATACATTTATTTACGGCCATACGTGCTTAAATACTTAGCAACACTATAAAAACCACAATCGAGCGCATCGAATTCAGACCGCTATGATCCGAAATGCGACAGTAGATTAATCTGATTGGGTTGTCTAGACATTCTAGGAGCTAAGTTTGTGGCAGTCGAAAATCTTGATAAACCTACCGAAATAAAGTCATGCAGCTGTTCAGCTTCGTTCAGATATATTATTATGCACTGGCCATCGATGAATTGTAATATGGGACAGTTTACTCTTTCCTTGTTCTTGCAATTTTTTATAAATAGTCAAAGATATTAGTGTATAAATCTTTGCATACGTTAATAATTATTCGTTTAAAAAACTTACCAAAATGTGAACTGTATGCGTACAAAGAAATCCAATAAATAATGTACCAAAAAGTCCTACAACCAACCCTGCACTTTTGAACGCCCGAGGCACAGCTAAAATTCCGGTACCTAAACAGCTCTTCAGAAGGTGAATTAGGGCACCAGAGAATCTGAAAAAAATATCAGGTACGTCTTGTTTGGTTATTTTTTAAAAAATCCAATTATTTGTGTAAACGAGACGGTTTTTTTGTGGAAATTTATGCTTAATTTTTCTTCTTTTTTTCTTTTGGTAATCATAGATATATTAATTTTGATGACTTTGATTAGTGACTTATAAATAAGTAAATGTTCACGGTGTTAAATCCCCGAAAATTAACGGGGAAAATGAATATTCCTTTTTAAATGGAGTTCTTATGAAATTATTTATATTACACTGACAATGTGATGGAATTATAGCCAGAACTTGCAGAAAATTCAACTAATTGTATCCTGAATTCCCAACGACCGAGAAGAAGTTTGTAAGATTATTATAAACATCAACATACTCTTACTACACCTGCTCATTCTACGGAATTCTTCAAGATATGGTTTTCCTACTTTATTACGAAATCTATGAATGAACTGCCACCAGAAGTTAGAAACCTAAATAAGGTTCAATTTAAAAAACGCGTTTATAACATCTTATTGGCGAGGTAAACAGCGGACACTTAAAATACATTCAATAAGCGGGATA
Organism: Apoderus coryli; assembly: GCA_911728435.2. Lineage (NCBI taxonomy): Eukaryota > Metazoa > Arthropoda > Insecta > Coleoptera > Attelabidae > Apoderus > Apoderus coryli. Next base: position 11,521,266 of record OU452209.1, on the reverse strand, counting down.
ATTTAAATGACCCATGCAGGTTCCTAGGCAAATGATTTTTGTTATATGATTAGGTATTCTCCTTCATTTTTTTTTTGTCTGTGTTTTTTCTTTAGTTCTTCTTTTTTTATTATCGTTTGTTTGTTACTGAAAATATTTATTTGTGAAATTGGTTTAGTTTTTGAAAAAGGTGTAACACTGTAATTGGTTATATATATAATATTGGTATTATACTGTATTTACTATACTCTTTATGTATATTTATTGTATTGTATTTGTTATGGAAATTGAGTTAGCTGAACAGACAATTTTGGTCAGTAGACTGAACTGAAACTCGCCCAATTAAAAAAAATAAATGCCTTTATTATTATTATTATAAAATAATTTATTCTGGCTCCAATTTAAAACCATCTCCAATTCACCGAAACCAGTGACTTCAAATGTAGACAATATTACTACAGAACTCGCGCTCAGAAAATTACGGCAGAACCCGGGCGTGAGCATTTCTCTCACTATTTATTATTGTGACGAGACAACATTACACTCAAATAATTACGCATAATTCTTAATGAAGTGCTGCATATTTTTTTGGATTTTCGGTTTTTTCTTCTTGGGCAAAATCCAGCTTGATCTTCTGCCGTTACACGTTCAGATTCAGGAATGCCTACCAGTTCTCTACTTCCTTTTCTCCTGTTGAATGGCATACATATTACTGAAGCTCGGTATACGAACTGTGGTTTCATCAACTGCTTTCATCCTCAGAAACATACAGGTTGTTGAAGACGACTGGCTGCGGACGATTTTTTTGAAATATTTTCGAAACGAGTAAAGATGAAATTAGCATATTTAGTCACCTAGTTAAATGTCGTAAACTGACATGAAATTTAATAAAAAAGGATGACCATAGGCGGGTAAACGGGGGGACCCTTGCCTTAATTATAACCTAACTTTTTTCCTTGTGATTTTTAATCATTTTGTTTCAAAAATGTGATAAAATAAAGTTTTTTTACATAAAAAAGGCATACTTCTTTTTTCTCGAAAAACTTATAGGTTTTCGAGAAATTCAAGTTTGAAAATTTTAGGACAAAACTAGTACAAAGCATTAATAAAATTTTGGAAAACTTTTCGTTAGCAAACTGTATTTCAATAATTTTATTAATGCTGTTTACTATGGACCAGTTTTGTCCCAAAATTTTCAAACTCGAATTTCTCGAAAACCTTTAAGTTTTTCGAGAAAAAAGAAGTATGCCTTTTTTATGTATGCCTTTTTTATGTATAAAACTTTATTTTATCACATTTTTGAAACAAAATGAATGGAAATCACAAGGAAAAAAGTTAGGTTATAATTAAGGCGAGGGTCCCCCCCCGTTTACCCGCCTATGGTCATCTTTTTTTATTCAATTTCATGCCAGTTTACGACATTTAACTAGGTGAATAAATATGCTACATTTGGTTAATTCATCTTTACTCCTTTCGAAAATATTTCAAAAAAATCGTCCTCAGGCAGTCACCTTATCTTTGTAAATAAGAACTTTTCGAAAAATTACAATTTAGGTTTTTTTCATGATTAGATGTCCCCAATTCGCTCAGAAATTTTGGCCATGTCTTTCTGAAACACCCTGTATATTTCGAAACGCCTGAACTCGCGCAATGAGAGAATCACTCACAAACCTGCACTTGATCAACAACAAACTTCATATCATATCGCAGAACAAAGTGTACTGAATTTAACTAATCGTGAACACAAAGTCAGCTAGAGAGCGAGGTAGGCTCATCCAGTGTCTATATCGTAAAATCTTGCAATTTTACGCGAGAGAGAGCGTGAGAGAAATGCTCATAGCGCGAGTGCTGCAGGGTTAACGTTAGTTCGAAAGAAAGAGAATATAGTACCTACTGCAGTGCTAACCAAGGAAGAATTGTGGCAACACCGTTTTTCGGTGAATGTGTGGGGTAAAAGGGTAAAAGGAGACATGCTAAGTAGACGACTTGGTTGATGCTTATGTTAAGCATTATAAAACGAAAAACGGTGCACCAGCTCACTATTGAAGAAATGTTAGAGAGTGGTTACTTACGAAAGATGGATTGGACGTAGAGGAGTAGAATATTTGGTGACATATATTATGCTGAAGTAGTAGAACTGAAGAAAAATCAATAGCTAGTTCACTTAGTTTATTTTCATACGGCATAGTACTCTACGGAATAGTTTTCCGGATTTCACTATTTTCTAAAATTTGACCAAAAATAGTCTGTCAATAAGACTAACGTATGGAAATTAGTTTGTTAATTTACTCACGTGTTTGGATGTTCCAATATTCGATGTTCATATGGATTGTATTCTTTTTCGGTAATCGAGTTTTTTCCCATGCTATCGATCGGCACTTTCATTTGGTCATTATTTGCTAGTGTTGCCCTGAAACAAAAACACATAACTTAATTCATTCAGATTAATTTAACTGCTAATTAGTTAACATGGAACATATGTTAACTGTCTGTAATTAGTCTAGTTTATCAATAACCCAGGTCTGCAAAATATATATTTTTCAAAAAAAGTTTAAGCTTATTAAACGAAACGTCGGCAGAAATCTAGTGATGGTTTAATTTATGTCCTTAACTGACAATTTCAAATCAACTAGAAATAGCTATTGATTCCATAAAAAACAACCAAACAACTTTAAAAGAACCTTCGAAATTGTATAATATACCAAAGAGTACTCTTAGTAATAAAATCCGTGGTAAGGTTCCACTAGAAAGGAAGATGGGTCCTTCAAGCGTTTTGACCAAAGACGAAGAAAAGAGGGTTGCTCAGTGGATACTTTGCAAAGCTAAAATTGGATTTCCAATGCACCAAAGCGATGGCCTAGACTCAATTCATCAAGTAATGAAAAAGACTGAACGAAAAGTCCTATTTACAGATAACCGACCGCCGACCCGGAAAGAAATGCCTAAAATTGTTTCTTCAGCGAAATCCCAAACGTAATACAGAAGTTATTTCTATTCTAGTGTAATAGAAGACTCTATTCTCAACTGGTTTCAAGATTTCAAAACCTTTCTTAAAGACGAATCATGTGAAGATGTCATGGAAGATCCAACAAGGTTAATGCCGATGGAGGGCATACCATTTGACGAAAGAGGAAGAAAAGCGGACCAAGGTAAAGGAACAGGAAAAATGACGCATGTAGAAGCAAAAAATAGAAGAATTGGAAAAAATAAATTTAAAACGGAAGAGAGAAGCTATAAAAAACAAAGGAAAAGTAAAAACCCAAAGAGAACTAAAACAAATGTAATAAACACTACAATGAAAAAGTTAGTAACGAGATTCGGATAGTGATAGGTTACCGTTAGCTAATTTGAAACAACAAATTTCTAATCAAAATGAATTTAAAATACATGATTACGTAATTGTTGTGGATAATAAAAATATCTATACCGGTGTTATAACAGGTTTTGACAATAGAGGGAATTCAAAATTAGTGTGATGGAAAAATGTGAAAAAGGGAAATCGAAATGGCCGAAAGAAAAAGATCAAATTTGGTACAAGAAAAATGACATACTGCGAAAAATGAATCATCCTGTAGCATTAAACTCCCGAGTATACTTTGATATTTCTGAAATTTCGCTGTATCTAATATCGTTTGTTCATTTACTGAAGATTTGATGTTTATTTATTATAATTAGATGTTCCTTTACTGGATGGTGTGTTATTTAAAAAATAAAAATATATAACTATTCTTTTGTTATTCTGTGTTGTGTTTGTTAATTAAAGCGAAATTAGAAATCCTAGACAAGACCGCTGAAAAATAAGTTCACATTTCAAAGAATTTTATATATTTTCTCTATGATATTTTAATATCGAAGGTGTCTAAACTGATCGTTCACTGGGGCAATCACCCTACTAGCACGAGAGACGAGCGGAGAGTGCTGAAATACAAATTTTCTTCAAACATGCAGAAGATGTAGAGGAAAACTGACCTTAATTGCCAGAATTCACTACAGCATAGTTTTCAGGTTTTTCAAAATTTTCTGAAATTTAATTGTAATGCGTTGTCATTTATTGCATCGACTTCAGCATATGTTTTGGAGCCAACTTACACGTTAGAACAGTACTTTCTTCCACACCGCATTAAATTATTGTATGCACAGCCAAGTTTTTCAAAACTCAGGGTTAGAACGTAGGCTTACACTTAAGTAAGATTATCTTTAAATTACAAATAATGCAAAATTAAAGCTTTCGTACAATAATATTCAATCATTAAATACTAATTAATCTTTTTCGTCGTGATAATCCGGGTGAAATTATAACATATCTAATGCCTAAAGATTAACGTGTTTTTCCTGTGAAAGCCGAAAAAAAGGATTTTTATCACAGTTAATTTGTGAGATAATCTTGATAAGAACAGATTCAATAATCGTTAGTTAATCGAGAGATCGCAGGGGACAATTCCCAAATATATCATTAAATCATATTACTATGGTTGCTTGGAATTAAATTCTTAATTAAGAAAATGTGTTCATTTAAGTACAGGAACTTTGTATGTAAACTTAAAGCACTGTTCTTCTTGTTTGAAACTATGAAGTAATACACATATTCTCTATAATAATATGGAGTCGATTTCCTGGCGTAAATTAAATGTAGATTGTAGATTATTTTATCGGAGTCGTTTAGGCGGTTTGGCCTCCCCTCACTTCGACCTGCAGAAGATCTTTTGTGAATGACTCTAATCTATGAATTGCGCAGCTGTCCCACACTTTTCATAAAGTTGATGATTTCTCTGGGGGCTAAATTCCTTGCCTCGTCGGGTGTTAGGGTCACCCCTCCAAAGAATGCATGGCACTTTTCTCCAAAGCCTTTTGCAGAAAAGTGCCATGCATTCACAGAGAACGTGTTCTGTTGTCTCTGTTGCATCTTCGCAAAACCGACAAGTGTCGTCCTCGGTTAGGCCCATTTTTGAGATGGTATTTCACTGGGTGGTGTCCCGTAAAAAGGCCTGTAATTCGCCTTAGGTCGCTTCTCTCCACTTGGATAAGCTTCCCTGCGTTGGCATCTGAAGGTTTGATAAACCTTTTTGATTGTCTTAGACCTGGAGTGTTTCTGGAGTAGGGCTTCAGTTGTTCCTTTTCTCATCTCCGAATTTCTTCCTTCATATGGCTTTTTGGAATGCCAAAGATGGGTTCCGGGCCGCAGAACGGAGCGTTTGCTCCCTCTTTTGCAAGTTGGTCCGCCGCTTCCCCTCTATGTCCTGGCACCCATGTGAGAGTAATATTTTTCCCCTGAGCTGCCAGTTGCTTTAGGGTCTAGCTTTGACGTGAAGGTGTAAGACCTCAGTGCTTTTAACGTAGCTTGACTGTCTGACATAATATTGATCTGCCGTTCCGGCATGCCTCTCTGCAAGCATTCTTGAGCACAACGATTAATAGCGTTGATCTCTGCTTGGAATATAGTGGGACTTTTCCCGAGAGATTCAGAGAGCCTGCAATTAGGCCCGTATACTCCCATGCCTGTGTTCCCTTCTATTCCTTTTGAACCGTCCGTATACCAGACGGATGTGTTTTCTGGGAATCGTGGTTCCCCATTTAGCCAATTTTGAGGGTCTGCAATGACCACTTCAAATATGATTTCAAAATCATGTTTGCGTGGCAAAGTGTCCGACGGTTTTCTTCCTGAATCCAAAGGTATTAGATTCAGGATTCCCATGTGTCCCTCTAGATCGCCAGATTTGTGTTCCATTACCTGTGCCAGTTTCAGAGCGCTAATTGCTGCCTCTTTTTTGACTAGCACAGGCAAAGGTATTAGATGCAGCAACGTTTCCATCGCTGCTGTGGGGCAAGTTCGCATTGCCCCTGTTATTCCTAAACATGCAAGCCGTTGCAACTTTTGAAGACGGCATTGTGTATGCTTAATATTAACTTTTGGCCACCATACTAATGACGCGTATGTAACCCTGGGTTTGATGACTGTTTGGCACACCCAGTATGTGAGCTTTGACTTTAGCCCCCAAACCCTACCGAGTAGCCTGTGACACGTCCATATGGCCGCTGTGGCTTTCGATATGGTTTTCTCTATATGCTGATTCCAGATTAGTCGTTTATCCAGGATTACTCCCAGGTATTTGACTTTATCCGAAAGGCAAATTTGCTCACCGCTGAGAGTGGAGTTAATAATGTCCATCTTTTCCTTTCTCGTGAATGGTACCAACACTGTTTTTTTTCGGATTTATATTCAATCCCTCAGCGGCGCACCAGTTTTTAATTTTGTTTAATGCAATTTGCATGCGGTTGGATATAACCGATGTGCGTTTTCCCTTAACTGTGAGAACAATGTCGTCGGCATAGCTTTGCAGAGTAAAGCCTGCCCTATCCATTTTTGAAATGAGATGATCCAGCACTAGTGACTATAGAAGAGGGGACAATACACCGCCTTGTGGGCATCCCCTAGCCGCTGTCACTGTTACAGACACTTCTCCTATTTCAGCCGTAATGACACGGTCTTTCAAAATTGCCTGAATCCATTTCACCAGTAAGCAGTCGACACTCCTCTCTTCTAGTGCTCTACTGATGGATTCAGGTATTGTCAAAAGCACCCTCTATATCGATAAAGGCACATAAGGATATTTCTTTTGCCTTAAAGGACTTCTCGATGTCTTTTACTAAGCAGTGCAGGGCATTAATCGTAGATTTTCCCGCTTGGTAGGCGAATTGCCTTTTGTGAAGCGGTTTCCTATTTAAAGTTTCGTCTCTTAGGTATTCGTCTATTATCTTTTCCATAGTTTGCGTAAATTAAATACACCGGGTGTGTTAAAACTACGACCAAATATCAACTTTTCATGAATTGTCAACACTAATTATTTACTTAAGTTGCCCAGCAACTAGTGCGAAATATTCAAAAACGCACGGTAAAATTTCCTGGTAATGACAAAAGTAGGGTCGGTCATAAAAAATCACTCGTATGATCATACTCGTAGGAAATATATTTATTTGCAACATACAGGTCTGACGATCCAATTACATGTTGAAATTTATCTATAATCTAATAATACACTAATAAAGCTAACATTAATAACATAAAGTAAACTAAAAAAAAACAGGAAACCGAAAATAGAAAAAAAAATCAATTACTAAGTATAAAAAAGAAATCAAATTATTGATCACACTTCAAATAGTTTACGATCAATGTTTTAAACTTAATTAGATTGTCATTGAAAATATCACAATGATGTTGACATACGAATGCGTTTTAAAGTAAAGATACAGTGGTTTTATTTCGAAAATCTCTTGAGTTTCTGATCACAAATCCGAGATTTCCATAAGAAGCATTTGCGATTTTAATTATATGGTTGGATAACGTTAATTTATTATCAAAAAGGCTGCCCAGATCTTTAATCAAATTTGCTCTACTTAATTTTATATTGTTAATATTGTATGGATGATCGGTGTTTTTATATAATTGTATATGTCATACTTTTACATTTTGAAATATTAAAAAATAAACAATGATCAATAGCGATGATCAATAGCGATCAAATCCAATGATCAATAGCGATCAAATCTAGTTGAAGATCTTCACAGTCTTTTATGTTATTAACCTCTTTGAAAATATTCATGTCATCTGCAAACATTAAGCAGCTACTAAACTTGAGTACTGACGAAATATCATCAATAAATAAAGGAACAATACTGGACCAAGTGTACTCCCTTGTGGAACCCCTGAGGAAGGCACAAATTTGTTGCGATTAGCAACCCTGGATAACCCTAAATGAGTTCGATTTTCTAAATATGACTTTATGAAATTACACGTGCTATTTGAGAACGACTTCTGCTTTAATTTGATTAAGAGAATCGTGTGGTTACCTTTGTCAAAGGTTTGGTAAAGTCTTTATATAGTTTTATGCTTTGAAGTCTCTATATATTACGTCCACTTGTATTCCCTCAGCCAAAGCATCAGCAGTCACGGACACAAAATTGTCCAGATTTCCGACCACGGATCTACCCTCTCTAAAACCAAATTGGACATCCGACAGACGGTTTTTTTGATGATTATTTATTTTAGCTGATAGTATAATAGTCAAAAACAGTAGCTATATTAGAGATAATTGCAATAGGTCGATAATTTTCAATATTAGATTGCTCGCCATTTTTGAATATCGGTGTAATTTTTGCTATTTTGAGGGAGTCAGGAAACATCTGCTTTTTTACGGATAAGTTAAAGATTATTGCAAGGGTTCGCTTAGAAATTCACTACAACCCTTTAGAACGAATCTGGGAATTAAATCGTGCCCTACACATTTCTTTGGCTTAAGTTTTTTTAAGGCGTTTTGGACATCATTTACTGAGATGTTTTCTATTGAAAAGCAAGATTCTGTACTTAAATCCACATCCCTAATCACGTTTGTCGTTTCCGCCCTATGTCATTTTATGTTCGTTACACATTACACTATTTTATATTGAAAGCCAATAGAAGATAATATAAGTATAGGGCAATATTAGCAAAAAAGTAGTGTAATGTATAATAAAATATTCTATAAATACGTCGCAATGCTGAAAATATTTTAGATGGATAGAACCGCTAAAAAATTGTTCAGATCATATTTAATCGGTACGCATAAGATTGAGAAAGCTTGTGTTTGTCCCGACAATATGTCTGGTGATATAGGCGATGTTTCGGAACTTACTGAAATGAATGATTTTACTGGTCATCTACTGAAAGTAGGGTTGCCAGGTTTGATGTTTATAAAAGCGGGACAAAGTGGTTTGTAGGGGGAAAAGAATGTGCCGCAAACGAAAATTGTTTTTAGGTTTCAAGTTCAATGCCCTTATCTGAAAAGTTAAATATAAATCTTAAAATACGGCTTTTTTAGCTAAATTTTTAATTTTCTCATCATAAATGCGTTGGGACTGAAAATAAGAAACAAACTTTTATAGTATAATTTCAACATTTCTTTTTCCTCATGTCTACCAACGCCCAACGTACGTGAAATACGAGGCATTTTAAATATCATGTGTTATTAAAAAACATTTAAAAGGGTTTGTTTTATTATAATTAAGGCGGCAAACGGGATTTTCATAAAAAGCGAGACAATATATCGGTGACATTTCATACTGATCGCCTAAATTTTGGACGCCTGACATCCCTAACTGAAGTACTGAGAAATGTGTTCTAAATTCTAAAATGAAATATGTACTGAAGTTAATAAAGCAAACGGAACGCTTTTGAGAGTAACATTTGAAACTAATCTGCAAATTTTTCTGTTTTCGTTTAGACAAGTAATCTTTATAACATAAGAAGTAATACAAATTATACCCCCACTAAAACGCTGATAAATTATCACTTCTCACGGTTTGGTATTTTCTGTAAATGTCAATAAAGTAATGTTATTATGTTTGCAGAATGATAATGACATTTCATCAGTAGGTACTGAAAAGCAAGGTTTTTGCATTGCTTTTTGTACCATGAATTATGAAACACGGTTTTAGCACTTTCAGTGTTTTGAGCAGGTTTCGCATAGTGTAACAAGACTTTCAAATTGCAGTTGCTCAAACATAGTTCGAATCAAATTAAATCAAAATACTTACGTAGAACTAAAATTGTCTATGGTAAACGTCGATGGATATTTTTCCTTTTTCTCCGCCATACTTGGGACTGAAACAAAAATAAAACAATAATAATACAACTAGTTATAAATATTAAGATTTTTCCTTTCTTTCGTAACTCCCTCAAACAACAGTTACATAGGTATGACTTTAAAAAAACCTTGCTGATACCCAAATATTTTTGTGATACTAGCAGAAGGTTTCCTGCTATCTTTTTGTGTTTACACTATTTTTATTTCTATTTTTTCGGCTGGTCTCACTTATACAATGGATTTTCTCGGCCTTTGTATGGTGGGATATGCATTAGTGTATGTAGATGGTACGGTTTACATAAATCTGCTGGTGTTTATCTCGCTGTGGTACTATGGTACTCTGACGAGCTCATAATAACAGCGAAACGAATTCGTCAGTATCGGTTTGGTTCTACTCAATTAGACTGAGGCCCTGCTATATTAAACAAAATTCCTTGTGTAGGTAAAACAAGAAATTTTGTCCGCTCTATACGAAATAAAGTTTTGATTTATTGTATTTACGGACACGAAATCCTTTTAACCTTCATAAGGTTTTGGTATTAATAAATTGAAAAAAAATTGCGCAGTATTTGAGAATATCATTGTCGTCAAGATGATGTGTTTAAAGGCGGAGACAGACTATTATCACGTCACGTGTGAGCAGATGCTATTAGGCAATGTCACGGCACGTCCGAAAAATCTGCAATACAAATTATGCGGGCTTATAAATGGGTCATCTCACGCAGCTCACGGCAAGTTATACGCGACTACACAATTTTGTTCTTGCAAATTTACAGTGTCGCTCTTTTACACATAATTTTGTCAAAGATGCGCTAGTAAAATAAAATAGATTTACTAATAACATCGTGTTTAACATAAGGGAAATGATAAATGTCCTTAAATTGAGTTTTTTTTAAGTATGTAATTGAATTATACCATTTGGTGCCATCTTCATAACAACTTTAGAAACCAACTTTTTTATTTTTCCTATTATAAACATTTTACAACGATTCCTAAGATAGTATTGATGTTTCTATCAAAAATAAAATACTAAGTTTGTTTAGAACTAAAACTGATAGGGCATAAGTGCGAAAATACGTTTCCTACAAAGGTTAGAAGCGAAAACCAAAATTTTGTCCTAAGTGCCTCACAACTTAAGGGTAAAAGTATATTATTTGTTTTTTTCTTGCTCCGAACTCGAATAAAGTTTCTTTAATATGAAGAACTGTTGGATTTTTATAATAAATCTTTATTGTTTCTGCCTTACTGATTGATATTTAAGGATTTAGTGTTGAGAAATGTGTCTGCAGCTTCTTTTATATCCCAAAATCCTTTTGCAGACATGTGAATACCTTCGAATGGTGTGTCATATTTCGCGGAAGATACATGCTTTAAATCATTTTGCACCGTTGGACTATTGTACTTAGGTGGAGCTATTTACATTGACCATATTATATCAGTGTAGATTTAGATTTCTCTTGGAATATATGCGATTCGATGACTATACCATTGGGAACCAGAGATGTAAGAAAACAAACGGACAAAATGGCCGCATAAGGGAGGTGTTTGAGAATGTAAATATTAATATTTAACAGCCTACACGCCATTCGAATATGTAACGATTAACGAGAAGTTAACAGCGTTTCGAAGATGTAATATTCGGCAATACATCCATACTAAACCCAACATATTTCCTGTGACAGATTCTAGGACATTTTATACTTGTATTATGGAGGTTTACGTAGATAATGAACCATTTGAATGTAGCATTTCACGAATTTAGTAGTACAAAGACTATGTCAACCAATAAAAGGTATGAACCGCATTTAACTGACGACAACTGGTTTACCCATTATAAGCTTACTGAACTCTACAAAGATTTTAAACTGAATTTCCCCAAGGGTTTTCTAGTCCAGCTGGTCGTCCAATTTTGTCAATTATGTTTGCCTTTTAGAGAAATTGTACACCGAAAAAGAACCAAAACGGTTTTCTTCTCTCAAGCATGCATTATGATGACAAAATAGATGACAACACAAATGAACCAGATATGATACTGGCACAAAACATACCCCCTTAGAAAATTAACTTAAATGGCAGAGACTGGAACACTGTTTTTAACTATGCGGCCAGTCACGAGAGGCGCTGCAAACGAAAAGTGAAGAAAACTGTCTATTCTACTACGCTTAGTTTGACTTCCTATCGCTAGGTGCCGCCAAAAAAATTTTTTTTTTAAACATCCCCCTATTTTATACCCACAAAACATATGTTATAGTCGTATTTTCCACAAAAGGGTGTGGCATAATTTCAAGTCTTAATATGATTTTTTGCGTTAAGAGTTTGAAAAAAGAGTGCGAGTCTTGTTTAAAAGTTTGTTTAGTTGTAAATTGTGCATAAAAATTGCGTTCAGTGTGTGCTATTTTAATTATTATGGCTCTTTTTGTTCGAGAAGTTCGGTCGGCAAAAAAAATGTTGTGTTCCCAGCTGTGAGACTAAGAATGGTAGTTTTATCCGATTTCCGAACCCTAATAAAGAACCAGAAATGCTAATAAAGTGGTTGGCAAATCTAAACAACCCCCGTTTATTTAACATTCCCTTTGATAAACTACTTAAAAGTTATCTAGTGTGTGCGAAACATTTTGTTCCGGATGATTTACAGTTTGGGTGTCGAAGAGACCTTAAATGGAATGCAACACCAATATTACATCTTAATACAGGTAAGAAAACCACGCACCTCTATTAAAAGTGGTACATGTTTTTATGAAATAATTGAATTTATAGAGGAGGCACCTGGTCCATAACGAAGAAAATTGGAACCCTCTACTTGTGACATAGACATAAGTACTGGACCTACCACATCAAAGGAATCCGTAGGTGACCCTAGTATAAGTTACCCCATGGTCATCGATGATATGCCTAGCCCTAGCACATCGAAAGAATATTCCAAGAACGTAACTAGTCCAAGCTGCCTGTTATTTTATTTATGTTTTTAAATTATAAACTTTATTGGGTACCTACTATCTACTTTTTGACTAAATTAAAATGTAAACTAATATTGCTAATTGTGCGTTTCTATTTTAATAATAAATGTTTTATAATAATAATTGTTTTTTTTCGATCCCATTAATGTTTTGTCGTGTAACATATAATGGTGCAACATTTTTTGTAGTTTTTCAAAAATATTTTGAACAATATCTCGTTTGAATAATTTTTTGAAAAACTACAATTAATAGTAATAATATGTTACTATTAAAATTTATTTGAAATTTTCCTCACTAATATTATTTTAAATTTCCCGCCAAAACTAATTTATGAGTATGCGACACATCAATAGATGGCGCTTCTTTTACTTCCAATTGTTAACATTGCAGTTCGTATTCTAAAAGGGTATGTTTTGTGGATACTGGATTGTAATATGTGGCGTCAACAGCGTTGACAAATTATGTGCGGCAACACGAGAAGGCGCATGGTGATTTTTTACTCGTTACTAAATGTGGCTGGGAAGTCATTCGTAATTTCATTCGATGAATCAATGGAGAAATGGGTTAACGTTGAAAAGTTATGTATTTTATCAATAAATATATTAACTGTATCGAGGATATACTCACTTATCATTTTTTTTTTATATCGATTGTGCCTAAAAGCTCCAACAAAAGTTGGTTTGCGTTTGCGGAGTGCGAGCGATTTACCTCAAAAATTAGCCCAGGAAGGTTAGTTATTTACTCTGAAATAATTTAGCTACTACTACTATTCGTACATTAAAATAATACAGCTTATACCTACATCTCAAAATTCCTGCATTATACAAATCGTGTCAGTTTGTCAAACTGATTTTTTTGTAATTATACAACAAGTTATCTATATATAAACGATTATTTTAAAAGACTGACAGTTTACTACTTATTATTTCCAATAAACTAACCTAACAAATTAACTTAAATATAAATAAAATTAAAAACTAGAAATAAAAAAAAAAAATCCAAGATCAGGGATTTAAACCTAGGACTTGCTCCATGCTTGCATGCAAAGCGAGAATTCTACCACTGAGCTACGCGCGTATTATACCCATGCGAATATACTCCTACAAATAATTACCTACTATACCTACCCAACTGGTGATATTCTAAACTATGGAGGCAAATTTGAAAAGTACGCTATTGCTGTAAAGATCAGAAAAAGTGCTTTCAAATGACACACTCGACCCTTACGGCTATTTAAACCAGGGTTGTGTGCACCATTATCACAGGGTTAAAGCGATGTTAACCAAAAGCTAGCGGGTTCATCCTCCAATCCTTTAAACTGTTGTACCAAAATTTAGCTCAATTCGATGAAACCTTTAGGCGCTATAATGGAAGAATACATACAGACAGACAGACTTCCATCTGGAAATAGTCTTCAGCGTCTCAGATGACTTCAAAATGGTTATATCCGTTTTTTAGCGCGTCTAAAATACTTTCCCTGTTCGGGAAATCAAAAAGAAATTTAACTTGTTTCAATAGATCGTGGCCTAAAAACTAAGCTTTTATTTTTAACAGGTGGAACTTATTTACGCGAAATTACATTATTAACTTGTAGAAATTTTCACAATAAAAAATAACGTAAAATAAAAAATAACGATACCGTAATAAAGCAATATAAAATAAATTAAAATTACAGCTCAAATATAGAGACGATAGGGGACTTCATTCAATTACACTTAATGTAAGAGCGTTTGAAAAAAGTGACAAATAAAAAAAAATATTGGCAAAACTTCTAAAAACATTGCGATAGGGTCATTATTAACATATACATATGTATGGACATCTGTGCGTGCCTTGAGGACATCAGTTTATTTTAATAAATTTATTATTTATTTTACTCACCTTAATTAAGTTTTGAAATGTTTTGCTTCAAAATAAAATAAATTCACAACGACTGACACTAACAAAAAGTAAATGCTGTAAAAGCGCAGAAATCTACTAGATCTTCTAATATAAGTATTTTATTTATCTTTGAAATATTTACATATTTCACAGATATACAACATTATAATATATACTTAATCCGTTTTAATCTAACATAGGTTTAGATAACGTTTAGCTACTGTGGATTAAAATCAATCCGTGATGATTTTTATGACCAATCACTCATTTCATGATAAATTATTCTATAAAGCAATTTAAAAAATATTATTCAAAACTACAAAGAGAAGACGGCCCGAGTATTTACGCACCTAGAAAAACAACGGAGGTACTGATATTGTACTAGTAAAACCTAGCGAACAACGTATACATTTCACGGTTAAACGTTAGCAGCATATCTTATTTCTAAAAACTTGGAAAAAAGTTTACATTAACTTCAATTAAAAATTGTTTCTTATCAAGATACACAGTGTCAAAATAGTACCACGCTGTTGGTATTTTATTTTTTAAAGCTTTGTCCAGCAATACTAACACTATTCGAAATACTCAACTGATAATGGTCTGCATTTGAATGAACAAAAGTGTTCTTTAATGTTTATTGGAAATAATTGTTAGTGGCCACATGACAAAGTTCGTGAAGGATAAATATCAGTGATATTTCCTATAGTAATGAATGTAGAAATCTTGGACTAATTTTTGATTCTAAACTAAAATTTCGGTCACATCAACAACCTGACTGGTCCCATCTTCAGTGGCTGATGATTAATAATGAGGAAACTTTCACGTGATAGGTATACTTAACTACAATAACGAAAATTCCTCTAGAGGCACTTCGCGGAAAAGCATTAACTACCTATTCAAAAAAATTTCTCAATTTTAAATAAATTTTTTCCTCTGATTTTTTTCAAATTGTATATTCTAATTTTTAATAGTGTTCTAAATGCAATATATCGATTAGTGTGGCTGCCTGATGAGTATAAACGAGTACAAAATATGCGCATATTATATTACTATATATAAAGTGATCCATTGCACGGCGTAGCAAACCTTCGTCTATTCCTTCAACTTCCTCACGAATTTTGACTTTCAGTTCCTCGATTGTACCTGGACGACTCGCAAACACTTTGGCTTTTAAATATTCCCACAGGAAAAAATTGGGTGCCGTTAAGGCCAAGGCAAATCTCCGAATCGAGAAATGAGTCGGACATTAAACATTTCTCCCAGGACCGTCATTGAGTTTCTGGCGGTATAAGCTATGGCCCCAACTTGTTGGAATAGTAAGGCATTGTTTAGTAATCCTCGTCTATTTATTACTGGAATGAGAAACGTCTCTAGCATATCAACGTAGCGCTCGGATGTTACTGTTACAGCGCGGTTATTTTCATTCTCAAAAAAATATGGGCCAATAATACCAAAAGATCCTACTCCACACCACACAACAACTTATGGATTATGGAGGTTCTGTGTAAAGATTTCACGAGGATTTTCATTTGACCAGTATCTAAAATTCTGTTTATTGACCATGCCATTCAAATAAAAATTTGCTGCATCGGTCATTAGGTGACTGTGAATTGCTCCTTGATGTAAATCCAAAAATTCTTGAGAAAATGCTAGCCTTGCTTCTTAAATCTTGATTGATAAGGTGCTGTGCTATTTGGTATTTATAGGGATGAAATTTTAAATTTCTTTGAAGAATTCTATCTAAGCTACCCTTCGATATTCCTAGGATAAGAATTTGTCGATTAGCAGACCTTTTAGGACTTCTCGTAAGCGCAATTCTAACTCGTTCAGTATTTTCTGGTGTACGAAATGTTCCTGGACGTCCACGCTTCTTCAAATTTTGTACAGAACCATTTTCACGCCAATGACGAACCCATAACAATTTTCAGAATAAAGAATAATAACAATTTTTTATTATATGGAAGCTTTAATAATTTAATTTGTTAGAATATCCTAGCAGAATACATCTACTTTAGGCGCCTACGTATATTTTTTTACTAAATATTAATACAAGTTATTTGAAAAAAGGTTAAAAAACAAATTGAAAAAAGGTGTCAAAATTCAAAATTTTCAAATGGCAACCCCCAATTTTATATTTTTTTGCATTATATTGTCAAAATATGAAGAATTTTACATTTTTCTATTACAATAATAGTAATATGACTTTGAAATTTAATTGATTTTAGTTGGCCACAATCGATGGCTTTAGAAAGCAAATAAATATGACACTTGTCAAAAATTAATCAACTAGTGTGACACATTGTAGATAGATATTAATTAGTAGAAATAATTATGGCGGGGCGTATAAATTATACTACTAATTATTTATTAGTATCTAAAATTGTTGAGTATTTTTGACAATTACAGATTAAACTGTACCAGTAATGAGTTGGTACCTTATTATGATAACCGTGTACAAAACTGTTAATTATGTAAATTACACCTACTTTATGATAAAGGTTACGGGACTATCAAATCATAACCTACATTAACAACAAAACGTGTATGCAAATTTTATAGTGTAATAGAAAAAAAGGCGAGCACCATAATATGATTGTATGTATTGCAAAAATGTGCTTTTCACTTTCACTTGCAATGAAATTTTTAATGATCTAATAAACAGAAGCGATAATGGTTAGAACGATAGCGAGACAAAAGCGAAAACACTGCGTATCCGTAAACAATTACTAAACGTAATAAAGTTATAATAACTAAATAAAATAATAACGAGAGCAAAACGAATTCGTTCGTATCAGTTTTTTTATTCCTGATATCTTAAAGTTGTTGAAACTGTCAATCTCAGCAAGACATGTTTCGAGGAAATTAAACCTTTCATGTTAAAATCGACAATTGGAGTTTAAACATTTATATGGCAGTTTAATCCCCCGATTCTGGGGGATTAACTTTAACTGTTATTTAAACCTCTCTTAAAAGTCCTAAATAACAGTTAAAGTTAATCCCACAGAAGGGGGGATGAAACTCCCAGTTAACCTAAAATATTTTGAATCTGATTTTATTCGTTGTTGCTGCAATGCTTCTACAACACTTCAGGTCATGGGGAAAGAGCTTGAATTAATTATGTATGAAACATTCTTTTAGGCATTAATAAATAATTTAAACAACAATGGACTCAAGTGCATCAGTGCGCAATCAGTAGATTCGTACAATTTAACCTGGTCAGGATCTATCGGAAATGCGACATTGCGATCTACTAACGTATTTGGGAAATCTAATAATTTGGGAATATAATTTTAAATAGAGTGTTACCAAATGTTTCTAAAAGTTGTTGTAAATAATATTCAAAAGGGGCTCTTTTTCTCAGATAATAAAATCCAGTAACTTTTAGAAACAGATGGGCTGTGTTCTCTTGTTCGAAGTATGACATATTTTAGTTACATGGTGGTCATCGCTTGATAACATCGAAATACCTGCCGATTAAATGTCAGATTATTATTATTATATACAGGAGCTAAGGGCGTACACGGTTTCCAGTATCAGAGAATATATATAGAGGGCTAATAAAATATTAACTATGGGTTTTAGTCCAATTCGCTGATTGAGGAGTCATTATAAAATCGTATTGTTTCTTGCTTTACAAATGGTAGTGACTGGTTAATCTTTTGAACGAACTCCAACATAAGATATCTAAGTAACAACAACCATCACAGTTGACTTAAAAATGTATTTTATTTCTAAAACGAAAACTACTCACCCTGTAGTTGCATTTTATAGGCCTTCTTTCTTATTGGCTATCTCAAAGGAATAGTACCTACTTCTCATTTTTATGAAGCAATTTGGCAATGCAATCGGACTTTCCAAGTTAGATTCGTTTTGGCTTTGGAACTGTTCAGACGTGCTTTGTAGTTTTATAAAGTTAATTAAATATTTGAATTATCAATTTGTTTTTGGACTTGTCAGATTTTCTACAGTATAAGAAAATTTCTAGTTTTTGTTTTAAAGTAAATCAGTATAAAGATCAAGTCCATTTCATTCTGAATTTTTCTAAAGTTTTTTAATAGTTAATCGACGTAAAGCGTCCGTAGGTTCTTTGTTTATTCTTTTTAATTGAAGGCCTTTTTGTTTTCTAAATGAGTTTTTGTAATTAAAAGTTTCGTATGGGAATTAATATAATTATTCGTAATTATATTAATTTACCTATTTTAAGTTGTACAAGTAATGACTAAGATTTTCATTCTCTTTTAATTGTTTTATTCTTTTTATTTATACATATTTATTTCTTTGGTTTTTATTCACTTTATTATTAATTATTATTAAAATTTAGTTGTTTTAAATCCCAAATCTTTTTTTTATTTCAATAACGCTCTATTGTATATATTTATATTTTGGTGAACAGAAGGGTGGTTTTCTTTAAATAAATTGTGTGTGAGAAGCAGAGATCCAGAATTGTAAAAGGTTAGTTAATTTTATATTATTTTAATACAGATTAATAAAGTTGATATTCTTTTTTTTGCGTTCTTTCTTTAATAAAAACTTGAAGTACAAGCCGCTCGTAAAGCTTGAATCGAACCAGTAGCAATTTGAATAGCATATCGGGATTCATTTGGATTGAGCTATAAAATTAGTATTCTTTCTGAATGTAAAGAATACCCGCTAATTCATGATTGTTACAAAACTATTGTTTGGGCATTTACTGCTATTGTCTTATTTTTATAGAAACTTTTTTAAACGAAACTAAAACGAATGGAAAAATTTTAATCTAAAAACTGGTCGCAAACTACATCACTATAATATTATCTGTAATAAAATAATGTGTCTTCATTCATGTTTAACAATTCACATTTCAAAGCTTCCTATTGACGGAGGCATATTATTAAATCAACAGTCATTAAGAATGTATTGTAATTAGAAAAAAAAATCATCAGTGTGTTTAAATAATAAGATAAGACGGCTATTACATGGAGAGACAGGAATGCTTCAACTTAGTGTAAAGTATAACGAACTTGAAAGATTTATGAAAAAAGGTTTATTTTCATAATATTTTTTATAAATAATATAAATGTAATAATAATGTTAAACATTGTTTTGAATTAATATTAATTTATTTAGCCATTGTTCAAGCTCTGGTCAAAAAGATTCGTTCGTTTCTGTACATCTTTAAAAATACAAAAATAAAATTAACAGCAAAAGAAAATCTCTCTCTGTATTATAGTTTAGTACAGTTGCTATCATCCTATGGAGTTGTGGGTTGGGGTGGAGCATATAGAGCCTATCTAGAACCTTAGGTAGTCGTACAAAAAAGAATATTAAAAATAATCTTTGATTTGGATATTCGATTCCCGACAGAAAATTAGTTTAAACTAGTTGATGTGTTAACCGTTTTATAAGAGTGCTCTCCTCCAACTTAATAACTCGAAGAAATTTTTAGGGACAGCAGACCACGGTTATTTAACTCGCGATAAGAAAAAAGAGATTATATGGGAACCTGCATGTAAAACAAACAATCGGGCAGAGATCATTTACCTTTATTGGTCATAGGGCCTTTAATCAAATGCCATTGGAATTGAAAAATAAATTGAATTTAAAAAATTTTAAATCAAAACTTTCAAGTTGGATGAGGGGTCAAAACATTGAGTTTATGGGTTAAAGCTACTTCTGTGTCTGTATCCCTGTATCGTCATTATACAGTTTGGTTATTTTGTTTTAATATTTTTTGTTTATTTTTGTATAGGAATTTTTATTACAATTATATTTTGAGATGTTGTTTCTAATTTTGAAAATATTACCAATCTTATAAGTTTAAGTAATTAAAAAGTGCGTGGAGCGTCATTGAGATTTTAGAGTTCAGTAGAAGGTGGACAAACTTCGCAAAGTTTTTACATACTGTAGGCACCATTCTGACTCCCTATTATTTATTTATAATACGTTAGAATAAGTAAGTAAATCATTTTGTTATATTATGTAATTTATGGAATAAATAAAATAAATAAAAATACAAAAAAATAAAATTGTAAGTACAAACATTTCGTAGATTGGCAAGTCATAAAATTAACAATCTATATAAATTATTTAAATTATTAAAACTGCCGCATTTAACATTTAAACTAACGCAAAAATAACATAACTTACAGCTTAAAAACCATAACTAATTAGTAATGGCACAATGTTCAGCAAACTCCTGTAGCATATACCTAAAATGCTCCAGATAGAAGAAAATCTTTTATTTTATTTTTAAAATTTCTTTTGGTCACAGCCTCCGAAATGTAGCATGTTAAAGTAGTAGATCCCCGAGAAATATGCCGACTTCGTCTACGATTCACGATACGGCCTAGGAAGAATTAGTTGATCGCACCCTCTTGTTGCGTAGCTATGATGTCAAGATCCATTTCTAATGAATTTTTGTTTGAGTAGATAAATTTTGAAGATGTTTCGATTGATAGTGTCGTTGAATGTTATATTGTTTAAGAACAGCTATGGTTTCATTACAAATGAAACATATAAAGAAAGTTTCATTTATCTTTCAAGGTTCTGCATTCATTGTCTATTTTGCGCTTCTTTTCCGTACTAATAAATCACACATAAGAACAAAGTCAAATCACAATACTGTTATGCACAGGTGATACTTTTCGCTAGTTAGACAGTTTCGCTTCCTTCGCCTTTCCTACGCAAACTGACTCGCGGTTGCGCCGCTAGCCATTTTATATATGCAATTACTGCCATCTCGAAGTGATCGAAATACACTAACCACAACCAAAAGTTTTGCACTACTCGCCACTAGATGTCATAATACACAATAGTAATCGAAATTCAAAAAAGCGTCTGTTTGTTTGGGTCGCGCACTTTGCGACTAGTCTAGAATTTTAAAAATATACTTAAGGGCAGAAAAATTAAAACAGTTTTGGCCCTTGGAACAGACTCAAAAAATCATTATAGCCCTAAGACTTCAAAGTTTGGAGACCCGTGTACTAGAGCATAGTAAATCCTTAGAAGTGATATGATATTCATGTAAGATTTTAAAGTATACATCACATAATCTAGCCGGGAAACTTTACTCCAGAGACTATCCACGTGACTAACCCATTGCAAATTCGAATCTACTGTCACACCCAACACAACAGCATACGAGCACCATTATTTGATATGTTGTAGCTTAAGAGAGGAATGAATTAATTAATTAGCAATCAAATCCCATAATGGATCAAAAGCATACTCCTATTTAGTTTGGTTGGGGTTTCAAAAAATTGGTGAATTAATTTGCCCTATTGCCATTCTTTTCAATTTCAAATACCTTAGTTCCAAAGTAACAAAGAGCTAGTAATATTTTTTATAATAGCTTTATTCTGTCAAATTTCACAAAGAAGTCCCTATAGAAAATTAAACTAGCGAATGTTTCGCTAATCATCCTGTCCGCATCTTCAGGGTAACTTTACGCGGCTAATATGAAACTTTCTGTTTCAGAAGTTTTGTTCCTATAAAATTAAGTGTTATTAAAATTTCGAAACTTGCAGACTTTTTACCTTAATTATTGCCTTGAAGAAGATAATAACTGGAATAGCAAAAAAATTTTATTCAATAAATTCCATTGATAACCCAATAACTGAACCTTGTTTTTGATAATCTCCATTTAATAAAACAAGTAAAAACATAGAGATGGTAGAAAAAACTGATCATTATTGCGAGCTAAAAGTATTGAAATTGCTGCCTAGCAGGTGGTCTAATGGCTAAGTGCGCTAGACTTGAGCAGACTGTCCAGGTATATAGTTGGTCGAACCTCGGCCCTGCTATATGCAGCTGCGCTCTCGAACAAATAAAAATATGAATGGCTAAATTGCCTGACTTGAGAGGCCAATATAAAATAATAAAAAATAGATCCCTACCTAAATGAACTACTTGAAAATATGAAAACTGGAATGATTTTTCCTATTGTAACGTAGACTCAGGCTAGAGGAGGATTTCTTTAAAGGAATATAACGTTTCGGTTTTATCTGCAACCATCATAAGGTCTGTAGTACACCTTCAAAAATAAAATAATTCACACTTACCAATCTTTAGTTTTCAGTCTCAGTAAAATGCAATATAAATACACAGTAGCGGAACAGCACAGGCATGCCATAGATACTTAAATTATTACAAATTCAGTTAGGTCTAACACGCATAAACTTTGAATAAGAGCAAAGAACATGAAATGATTTTAAACATTTATGTTAATAAACTCAAGTTGCAATTTTGATTTATCTACAACCATAAAAAGATATACCACTAAGCTTTTGTCAAATGTTAACAATTGAATCAAGTAGAATACAGGAATTGACATAAATAAAGATACAAAGCTACTCATTTGAAGCTACAGCATCCATAATCCATATACTTACATTAAATTGAATAAAAAAGTTACATAATTTTCTTTGTGTGGATATACCTTGGCTATAAAAAATGAGGGTTATGTACAATTAACTTGAAAAAGGGAAAATTTATAGTAACAAAGATATTCGATATAATATTTACTGGCACCCCCACAGCGGTTAAAATGGTCAAAATATTTCGCAGCAAGAAATAAACTTACAAAAGGCGTCCAAAAAGGTTTTGCAAGACACAAAATGTTTGTACCAATCTGTATAGACTCTGAAGCTAATGAACAATTTAGGTATAGGTTACTTTAAGGTACTTTTTAAAACACCTTTAAATTGGTCAGATAAAATATACGCAGGACTTTAGGATGTGAAAGCTCGTCCAAAAATATGAAAAAAAGTTTCTATTAACTTAAAAAAATTAAATTTACTTCAAACAATTGACCATGTTTTTCAACAAGTTGATTTTCCTCAAAAACGGTCAACTTTATAGAGCTTATGATCAAGAGTACCTTTTTTTGTGTAGAAAATATCGGCGATTGAAACTTACTTTTCCAGTGGGGAGAAAAATGCCCACTACCCTTTCAATATCTTCACCAATTATGAATTTAAAAAAAATATTGATGATGAATGAGAGCGGTAAGAAGAGCCAAGACTGCCCAAAAAAAGTTTTGCTCACTGGTTTCTTGATACAATAACGTAGTGCATCGTAATTTATTGCCAGAAGGTCGTACGGTCAATAAGGACTATTACCTTGAGGTTATGGGGCGTTTGCGTGATTTAAAACGATAAAAAAACCGCCTGGATTTCTGGCTTTTGAATCACGATAATGCACTTCCTCACATATCGTTGCTTCTTCATGATTTTTGGCTAAAAACAACACATCCAACGTCGTCACCGGACTAGACTCCCTGTGATCTTTTCCTACCCAAAACTGAAAAGACTCATTAAGGGACGGCGTTTTGCCTCTATTGAAGAGATCATAATACAATCATATTGGAACCAGAGGTACTTAGAAAATAGCAATATCGGCCACAAAATAATTGATCGATTGACTTGCAGGGCAATCTGGTAAACAAATATTTTTAATGAAAACATTAAAAATTTCTAAAGTATTCGTTTTTTGTTAATTTTCTCGGAACAAGTGTACCTTTTTTAAGTAGTATGAGATTGGCTTCCGATAAATTTTTGGCAGCGAAAAATGTCCAAACCTCTCCTACACCTCTGATGGTACCAAAATGTGCGAATGTCAGGCCTATAAGTAGAAATTGACAATCTAAACTACTGTACCAAATATTGTTACGAACGAAAAGGGAAGTTTCACTTTTGCGTACCCATATTTCTTCTCAAAATATTTTTTTTTTCTAACAAAAACTGTTAAAGCCCTGCTACAAAAAACTGAGTCACCCAGTATGGAATTGCGCTGCTATCATTTTACTGCACAACCACAAATAATATTTTTTTATAACTTACCTACAAAATTACAGAAACAATCTTACTAATAAACAAAAATAGTTACTTACATAATTTTTTTAATGGTAATGAGAAAAGCATTAAATTTTAATTGGATAATCCAACAATTATAAAAAAAGATCTTAAAATTTTCTATTCATCGATGGAAACCGGAACTCTCACAACTTCGAATTCCTCCGAGATTTAGGCAAAACAGGCGCCCCAGGAAAGGTTGTTTTCGCAGCGGGGCACCAAAATTCAGGTTTTTGTCCATCGAAGAAGTAGTAATGTCGACATTTTCAAAAATCTAAATAAAAAAATCGATTAAGATTTTTGTAAGCCATCTTTCCTAAAAACGGCACAATTTTATGTACCTTGCCTTTACATAGATTTAAAAAACCTTTTTGTAAATATATTTTAGCAACGGTATGTGAAAATAATTACCTTTTTAGTCAAAATTTTAATCGATTTCCTTATCTGATATTTGAAAATGTACCCATTACACGTAACACAATTTTGTTGCAGATTTTTTGCACAATTGCGAAAACAGTCTCAAGAATGAAATTATACAAATATCCAAATTAGTGTTCATAATGAACGTTAGCGAATACACCTTACTATTTTAGTTGGTCTACATTAGAAGGATCTGTGCACCAATATACATACTCCCGCTGTTTTCCTCACATATTTCGCCATTCGTTTAATACAATTTTATAATGTACCTATGTTTCAGCTGCATTTTCGACATACCTTTTTCATCATTTAGTTATTTCATTTTCATTTCTGAGTTTTCTATTGGGAAATAATTATGTTTACGTGATGTGGTATGTAACGTCACTCAAGATAGAATAATTTTATTCCGAAACACATCGGGCTAAATTTTATATTGTCACGAGTACAGATTCCAAAATTATTAATAAAAAAATATAAATTATAAATAAATAACAAACCCCAGACAGGTAGGATTTAGGCGCAAGACTGTTTATGAGAGGGATAACCCTTTTATTATAAATTCTCCTCTCCAGAGAAATAAGTTTAGTTGTGTCCAATTTTAAACTAATAGTAAGAAAACCTAAAGGCAGTAAAAATGTGAACCATAGTGCAACTTGACCCTATGTGGTCTCTTATATTTTAATGTAAGTAATATTATTTGTATTCTATTATTATAACTCTATAGTCTCTAATTTAAGTTTCATCATATTGTATAAACTCTTCTCAACTTTTACTGTTAATAAACTTAGTCTATTTAAACTTGGTATTCGGTGTTTCAATCTTGTAGATAAGGTCCTTATTTTCAATTCCGTTGTAGTTCCCGTTAAACCTAAACGTGACAATATTATAACCAATTGTGATAGAACTAAGGTAAAGCAGTAACTTTGTTTGTGGAAATTATGTATACCGCGGTCAAAGATTAATCTACACAATAGATAGTCGCCCAATGCATTAAAATCAGAACATCTCTAAGTATGCCTGCCACTACGTGGCGTATACTAGCGTGTACAGCATAGAGCAGTATTGTCACAGCCAGAAACCGTTTTGTAGTTTATTAATATCAGAAACAAAACGCAACGTATAACAATTATTTACATCATTTGCAACAGATATACACCGGCAATGCTGTATTGTCAGAGAGAGAAATTGATGAAATTCTGTATTAATCTGGAGGGGATACGCAGGGGGGGTAGAAAAAAAAACAAGCGAATGTGGTGTGTGTCGTGCTGTTGCCGATTCGTCGGTAAAAGAAACACACAGGGTGATTTATTACAAGTACAGTATTGAAATAAAAGCCTAATATCTATGAATTAAATTTAATATAATAATATTTAATCCATGTCATACATGTTTCAAGACTAGACCAGTCCCATGATCAGTGGCGAACAATCGTTAAATGAAAAGCTTTTAGATAGAAACATACTTTTGACTCCATTGTAATAATTTGTTGATGAATATAAAAAAATCTAAATATATAAAAGCTAAAAGCTTTTGATTTAATTATTGCTCGCCACTGATTATGGGACTGGTCTAGTCTTGAAACATGTTGTATGTCATGGATTAATGATTATTATATTAAATTTATTTCGTGGATATTAGACTTTTATACCAATACCGATCAAATAGGTATTAATGTACAATATTCTTTGTCAAAATTATAACTCCACTTAAGAATGGACTAGGTACTTTTTCAATTTATTACATATATTTTAAATATTTCACGTAGACAATGTGGCAAAGATGTAACAAGATTGTTGTAGATCTTATAATACCTATAATAAAAAAAATTATCATTGCTACCTATATTATATTAGGTATACCTATTATAATAGTCTGTCTCTGTTATTGCGATTTTCAATGTTTTCATACCTACTGATTTTGTTTTGAAGAGAATTAATATATTAAATTTAATTTAATCTTTGATACTACCAAAGATTAATAAGTTAATCTTTGGCTGCTTAGTTATTTTTTTGTGAATATTTTTAGCTCTCCATATCAGATATGTAATATATGGAGACTATTAGTTTCATGAAAAAATTTTTTTTTTAATTTCACCGGAAATACTTGTTTTTGGTCATTTTATACATAAATAAGTAGTTTTAAAAAAATGTCTGTCTGTCTGTCTGTATCCACGAAAACGCAAAAACCGCTTAACAGATTTTAATCAAATTTGGTACAAAAATACTATTGGACATGGCAAGGAGCTGATTAGATTTTGGGAAACATTGAGCGTAGGCAAAGGGTTTAAAAGAGGGTTCAAAAATTAAAAAAAAATCATAGTTCTTAAACTTATTCGAAATATTGAATAATTTTTTATCGTTGTGATAGAATATAACCTAAAAAATGTTACATAAAAGAATTAGTTCACACAGGCGTTCGAAAATAGTCTTAAAAAAGGGTCAAAAACGAAAAAAAAATGTTTCCCAAATATACCAGAAACATTGGCTAATTATATATAGCTTCCATATAAGATAACCTAAAAAATGCAGAATAAAATTTTTATTTACATAGGCATTCGTAAATAGTAAAAAAAGGGGTAAAATAAAAAAAAATTAAAATGTAAAAAATTTTATATTTAACTAGTTAAATTGGTGTTAAAAATACACGACAAAAATTAATGTTCCATAGGCGTCCGTGAAAATTCTATAAAAGGGTCAGAAAAAATTTGTATCCGTGATAACTCAAAAACCACTTAACGGATAACCTGCAACATGCAGCATAACAATTTTGTATACATAGGCGTTCGTAAATAGTAGATAATTGTGTTATTTTACTAGTATAGATATTTTTGAGTAAATTAATTCGGTTATAATCGATGAGTAGAATCTTTGGAGTAAAATACATTTCACAAAAACCCTGAACCATATTTCTCAATAGATTTAAATTTTCATTAAAAACAGATTAAAAATTCTGATTTTTTACATCCTGCATTTCGAAACCGTATTTTTTTAAATAATTATTGTCATGCTGCAAATTTCAAACCTTATTTACTTCAGCAACTTGTAAAAAGCACAGCCTTTTTAATATTAATATTTCTTAAAATCGATATTACGCGATAACGATGACTTTCTATCAATATCACAGAAGGATACATTTATTACGTATATAATTTGTTAGATTTTACATCTCCGAATTGAAACACACGCAAAAAATGTGCATAAAAAAGTTAGGGTAGCATTTCACGCCTGTATGCTCCTTTAATTTACCCGCCTCTGAGATTTATTTTTTCATAATGTTAACGACAAGTTGAATCTGCTGTTTGAGTTTGATCCTTAAAACTGAATCAGGTAATAACCGGAAGTCCTATCTACAACGCCAAATTTCGTTAATTTAAATATAACTTTTTGATGCATCCTTATATCCGAAATTTTAAATGACTAAAATAATATTATTTTAGTCATTTAATTTTAAATGACTAAAATAATATTATTTTAGTCATTTAAAATTATTGTCTAAAACATTTAATGAACCAGCCCTGTATATTTATACTATTATAGTATTTTTTTTTATTTTCGTACATACAGATTAATCTTTGCGTAGATAGGTATACCATATCATCGAAAATATACTACGGTGACCATATAATTTTATATTACCCCAAACTCCCACCTCGTAGGGGAAAGTATACTCGTCCTTGTCTAACATTGCCCATATGATTATTTTATTTCAACACAATACATATAACGCCATCTACAATTTCCATGGTTGCATGTTTTTCTAATAGATGTAGCTCGTGTCGAGACAGTTTCAATTTTTGTTTTATTTCCCATATACGCTGACTATCTATTGTGTACATTAATCTTTGCCGCGGTTATTATAAGTTGATTTTAAATTTGGAACGGTTTGTTTTATGCAATTGTAATCTCATTTCCATGTCGATGTGCAATCCCAAATTTTGGCCGAACTGGATGCTCTAAGTATCCTAATACAATTCTAAATCAATGAAGGAACAATAACCGAATCAACAGAATTATGGAATATTTCATACATTTAAGCTAATGACCTAATTTATAATTTGACCTTGGCTAAGGCTTAATTAAACATGCAATAAAGACTCAATAATGAAACAATACAATAAAACCTGCAAAAACTAAATACGCACAAGGCCGTTCTCAATGCATAATCATCATATTATGTGCTCAAGGCAGAATTCCTATTCGAAAACCGCCCCTAAAACCCCAAGAAACTCGCTGAAAGAGGAAATTTCTCCCCTGATTTGGATTTGTTTCTTAGTTCATTCGTTAAAGAGGGTGTTCAAGCGACAAAGCCATTTCGTGCATAATTGGTACTGTACAAATATACAGAAAAAATTGCATTAAAAGAAAAGGGACATTTATTGCCAGATTTTTAATAGAAAAACGTGCGCATTGTGGAAAACTATATACTACTAAATGTTTCTTATTCGAAAAATAACTAGATATAATATATTCGTGGTTGTGATAAAAAGAATGCTCTGTTTGCTTGACTTCTCTATTGTTTGGAGGTAAAAAAGCATGCGCGCAGGTGGGGATCACCGGTTTGAACCACTTAAGCGACAACAACTGCAGAGGCCAATAAAAAATAACGAAAACGATGTACAAATAAATAGTTAGCAGAAAAAATCTATAAAAATTATTATAACAGATTCCAGTATCTGCGCATCTAAAATTCGCTTAAGATTTATTTGAAACAATCGCAAGCACTCATTGCGATTAAGTTGGGGATTTAATATAAAATTGGTAATACCCTATTAAAGATACCAGCCCAAACATGTATGCTGAAAGGTTGCTGGATACTTCTAACTTTGTAATTATGGGGATTATCCAATGACCACTTATGCTGATTGCTTATGCTGATTGTGATTAGTGTTGATACCGTTTCATCTAACTAAAGGTAGCTCGACCGGAGTATAAATCTGACAAAGCGATGTGTTATCAACTTGTACTTGGTTATGTTGCAAAATTGCATTTGTCTTTCGCAATCTCCCTCAGCTCCTGAACGTACTGATAACGATATGGGTACGACATTTCTCAATATTGTTCCAACACTGTTCTACATATCATGATAAAACAAGTATACCTTTTGGTCAACAATTTAAATCCAACAAATTCAAAATCATTCCTATAGAAAAACAATTTTTGAATCAATAATTTAATAATTTTTATGAACAGGCTGCATAAGATCGGAAGCTTTCTTTATTTGACTATAAAAATGTGAGGAGCAAGTTATGACAAATACAACCGTTATGAACAAACTGTTAATTAAGTACGGGTCCGCATGCGATTTTTTTTTTCTAAAATTTCAAATATTCCTATAATTTGCCGTGGAATCCGTAATTGCAATAAAATACGCGGTGCTCTATTTCAAATAATAAAGTTGTCATCCACTTTCGTTATATACGGAAGAGCCGTCCTTCTAAAAATATTTTAGATGAATAGAAACTCATTTGACCCTGGTCAGCTGGCAAATTTTCAATAACATTCTATGTTTGCTTTATGAGACTAAACACTAGCATTTAAAATTTGCAGCTACAGAAAGTTTTATTATTTTACACAAAAAATTGAAATGCAAAAGTGTTATTTGATCAACATTTGGCAATCAGCAAATTCTTAAACGTATTGCCTTACTAAATTATCCATAATTTAATAAATTTCATCTGCGTGGCATGCTTAATGGTTGCGAGTGTTAAATTGTTCGATAGGATTCTATTCGGCAGAAAGGCTTTCAAAAAATGTTGTGTCCTTTGAAACTCTATATATAGTGTCTTAACATTCTGGTACCGTACGCATACGTGCTCAATGTTGCACTAATACAATAAATAGTGGTAATTGTCCTTTTCTTCATATAAACAAGTGCCTTAATTGTATTGTATCTTCACTCATGTCAGTCTCTGTATTTAATTTTGTTCAATATTTACAATGAGCTTATAGTAGGTCTTTATAATAGTAGATATCTAGAAATGTTGGTTTTTGACTGTAGTATTATTGTACCGGGAGAAAATGTAATTTTTTACAATGAAAATCTTATACAATCATATATCCGTAAGAGCTTTATTTCTGAGATACAGGGTGTCAAAGTTTCACAATTTTTTCGGATTTTGTAAGTTTTCTAATGGATTACAATTTAGTACACATGTTACACGTCAAAAACTCAAGGTCTGGGGTTATTGATAATTTTTCAAAACCTACAGGATGGTACGTTTTTCGAGTACTGTAGGTACAATTTCGTTTGTCTACTCCATGGTCAATCCTGTATAATTAATTCATATTTTTTAGATAAAATTTCAATCAGTCAAGATTTTGGAGCATCTATTCATTTTCCATATTCCTACAAACGTCAGGTTTTAACAAATCAAATTTTGATCGGAGATGACGACCAAACAACAATTGACTGGGTGATCGATACGTGGAACGCCTTCTCATGTTTCGATAGTCATCGTATCAGAAAAACAACCAACCAAAATCTATAAACATAGTTCGTCCATACAAAATCCCGACCCAGACATAATGTAGACATTCAAATAACTCACAATGGTCGTCAAACAATGTAAAACCATAAAACAATAAAAACGAAACAGAGTTGTTTTATCTAAAGTATAAATAATCAGCTACTACGTAGACCCGAATATACCGGGTGTCCCACCGGGAAGGGATTCGATCGATTATGGGGAAACTACACTGTGGAACAATCTAAAAATCTGATGTGGTCCGTAGGTCAATGGGACCAATTCGGCTACAATGTTTTGAAGAATCTAGTACTTCCGGTTATACCGGAAATGGGTGTCTACTTCAAATACGAAACTATATAAATTATATTTTTTTTGGATTCTTCTTGTAATTCTAAACATATTTCATGCATAATATGTTACACCTATCGCTAGCCGTTTTCGAAATATTTGAAATTTTATGTCAAAAATGACGTAAGTTTCTCCATAATCGATCGAATCCCTGCCCGGTGGGACAACCGGTATAACATCAGTGACTAATTTACAAGATTGTTGTATTTATTTGTAGGCCCTGACATGGGCGTAGCCAGGGTGTTCCCCAGGGTGGGGCAAGAAAACGAGGAAACTCATCTTAACGCAAAAAATATATTATAAAAATATGTTGGGCTCATAACTCTTAAGTATTTTATTTTAGCATTAACTTTCCAGAGTTATGGCTAAACTTGGAAAAAATGTATTTTTCAAACTCATCCTTCGCGTTTAAAACTGTTTTTCGATGGACCCTCATCATGCAAAGTACAACAAGCCGTTGTTCCAACATTGTTGAGCGTAACCAAGTTTTTTACCCGACGCAAGGTTCTGAATGATCTTTCAATCGTGCAAGGTTGCGCGAATGAAATTTGGAGCGCTTTTTTAATGTCTGGGTACAAAGATTACGCCTCTTTAACTATTAGTTCAATTTCTTTTAACTCCGAGTCTGACATTTCTTTTTCTTTCCACAGATTATACCATAGTTGCACTTTTTGAAATTTTTTCGGCTTCTTTTATTATGGTTAGGCCAGTCATTAACATTTTCCCGACGTGTTTTTAAATGGTTTGTAATTATTTTTATATAATTCATACAAATTGTAATAAGTCTAAACTTTTTGACTGCAAATCATTTACAATTGGTTGCAAGAATGCAGAATATTTTGCTATTAAGCCGACACTAACAATAAACTCAGAATTTGAAGCTATCACCATGTATTTGAAAAGCATCTTTTCTCGTAGCTGCATTGCCATTTGTTGAGAGCGTTTTTACATAATGCTCCCTAAAAATGGTGATGCTTCTGTATTTTTGTCTTACTATTTCTTTTATTGTGGCCACTACAATCTGGTTTAAATCGTTTATCACTAAATTAAGTTTGTGACTAGAACGCGTGTACTTTTCCCGAATAATTTAAATCAGCATGCGATTATATTCGCCATACCCAGTTAAGAGGTTAAGGAAGTAAGTAGGGTAAGATCAGGCCCCACCCTGAAGAAGTCTTAGCTGATTAAACGAAACGTTGGCTGAAATCTAGTGGATTATTTCTTTCTCTGCTATACCGACATAGAAAGAGAATAAAATATTACTACATTACCAAAAAGAAAAGCTTGCAGTAAGTAATCCTTTAATCGAAATCTAGTATCATAGATAAAAAACTTAATATAAAGCAATATATTAATACCTACAAAATATTAAAGCAATCAGTTTAAGCAACACTTACGTTGACACTTTAATAAATAATTTAGCAAGCAATTATAATATTATTGATTAATTAGATAGAACTAGAATAATTGTGGCAATTTTCGCTTTTAGAAATCGTGCGACGCGCGTGGTTTCGTTACATAATTTTTTCCCGCATCTCAACCTGAAAACAACAGAAAATAATAATAGTGAAGAGAGCAAAAAGTAAATAATATTCTTCACCGCTACGAACACGTTAACCTAGATATCCACAGCCGTATACAGTGACATGCAACTTGTGCGAGCTGAGTGAAACGATCAGCTGGCAAAGTTATGAATGAAATCTGACAAGAATTCATCCATGTTTTGAAAGTATAAACGTTCATCATCACACCAATCACACCACAAAAATGCATCGACACAAAGGGTGGTCTATTAGGATAGAAGTCACGAGGAGAAGCCAGTTGAGGTCTGACAATAATCTAACGGGTGGGCAAATTTGAGGTTAGGAAATAAATTGGCTAAAAACACTTTTTTTTTTTGACAAATACAGTTTTATTGACACCAATATAAAGTAGAAATATGGGAATTTCTAATGGAATATCATGTCGGGCAAATGTCCTCGCCTCTAGCACGTCGGCAGACTTTTCACAAAATTGTGGCGTTAAAACACAAGAACGAGGCGGCCAATTGACATCGCCAAATCGAGAAATTACGCGACTGGAAAATTTCTCATGCAATAACTGAATATTTTGGCCAGCTGTGTGGCTTATGGCTCCGTCTTGCTGAAACCAAGGGTCACTGATGTCAACATTAGCCAATTGTGGCCACAAACAATCGGTTATCATGGATTGGTAACGCAGAGAATTCACGGTGACAGCGTTTCCTTGCTCATTTTCGAAAAAATACCGCCTAACCACAAACACTTACTTTCTTTTGCCATATGCCACAATTTTGTTTGTTTACATAACTGCCTAATTGATAATGGGCCTCATCATCACTAAAGGTGATTTTGTTGGAAAATTCGTTGTTTTCGTTTAGTTTTCCAGACAGCCTTTAATTCCTGAACGAGTTGAACTTTATAAACGTGAAGATGCAGATTCTTATGCAAATGTGTCAAATATGCCTTTTGTCATAATAATATCAGTTATTAATATGGCATAAACTCATCACTTGTTACGCCAAATATAAAAGAAACCCAATACTAAATACAGGGTGTCCAATAATATAAGTTATAAAAACGTATAGTTTAATTCGAAATAACTTGTTTATTTCAAATGGAACACCCGGTATATGAGGTAAAAATTATATGCCAAAAGTAATTATCTGTCAAATACTGTAACACTTTCCTATGAATTTTTAATTGAACCTGGTAATTTCATGTAGAATTAATTATTTATTAATCACTGGTTGATTGAGATCGGTGGAGAGGCAATAAGGGAAACAAATGGCCGCGGACTCACAATGACTAGTCGTAGTAAATATAAGTATATGTTCGATGGTCTTCCTGAACCGAAACCATAGAGATTGATAATCATCAAATATACAGGAACGAACAGTGTGTGTCAGTGGGTGAGTTGTGTATGTGTTTATGAAATTCTTTTAATTATTTTTCATTAAAATGCATAATCATCTTTATTGTTTTCAAAATTATTATGATTAAACACATGTTTTATTACAACCGAAAATTTGACATAATTCAAAAACGCCTTTAAATATTTTTTTTAAATTTCTTGACTACTATGTTCTTCAAAAAAGTCATATTTTGACATAAAAATTTTTTGAAAAAATTAACCAGTATGGCATGCTATAGAGGTTAGTCACACTTTATTTAGTTGTGGTGGTCAGATTGCTGATATAGTCCATTTTTCAATTGGCCGTCCGTAGTTTGGAAGGGTGAAATGTAAAAACAGCTACTTTTGTATTTTCTTATAATTTATGACTAGCCCTGAAAGCGGAGCGTAAGAGGCAAAGATCCAGATTCTCGAACCATAATGACTCATCTAGATAAACTAGAATAAACACGAAATTGATATTTTTATTCTTCCATCGAACATCTGGG
This sequence comes from Apoderus coryli, assembly GCA_911728435.2. NCBI lineage: Eukaryota > Metazoa > Arthropoda > Insecta > Coleoptera > Attelabidae > Apoderus > Apoderus coryli. The sequence continues at coordinate 11,486,349 of OU452209.1, read as the reverse complement.
ATTTGTAATTTATTTATGATTTATATTTATTTATTAATTATTTTCGAATCTGTACTCGTGACAATATAATTTGTAATCCATGTTCAAATCGTTTCTTCTTGCCCGCGAAATTAATGCATTATGAGGAAATAGTGCGATATAGGGCGAAATAGTCACAACATTCGATTAATAGATCGCTATTTATAATTTGTAATGTTCAGTTTAATAGTGAATATATCTGAGATCGTTTGTTTCCAAATATATAAAATATAAAATGGGAATCTAGTACCGGTATGTATATTCTTTCACGTAATAAAAGTAAACAAGATTTCATGAAGATAATAGTATGGGTAATCCTCAGAATTTGTGCCGACCTACCAAAAAGTTGTCACCGGATCTAAGTTCAAAAATGTTACCAGGATTGAGCAAAAAACGAACTAACTGACAAATCCAGTAATTAATAACCCTTTTGAAAAAGTGGTGGAACATTTTATGATCAGAACTAAATGACATCTGAATTTAAAGATTTTTTTTAAACAAAGAAGAAAAATAAAATTAATACTTAGGTATGTATTTTTTTTAACAGGCAGACTTAGTTAAATTATTCAACATGGTATATTACCTATATATAATATAAAAGGAGCACCAAATTGTCGCAACATTACTAATTGATGATATCCTGAAAAAGCAACACATCATATCTGCTAATTACTGAACAATAAAAATTGTTGATTAAATTATACATACAAGGAATGGCCAAGGATTTAGCCTAACCGAACCAGTCTTCAACGAATAAAATAAATTCAGCCACTTAACCTGTAATATATCGCGTTTAAAAAATCGAAAGGTATATTTAATTGATTAGCATGAAGGACTACAGGAAGTGCAACAATCACAAAATTCAGAGCGAAAGAAAATAAATTATGAAAGAATGATTGTAAACTTTGTCAACATTTGGAAAACTATAAATTTTTGAAATAGAGATCCTTTCATAAACTTGCCCTTATTTTGGATGCAAAAAAAAAATTAAAAAATAAAAAAATTTGAGTTGCCATTAAAAAATTTTGAATTTTGACACTTTAGTTAAATTTGGTTTCATACCCTCTTTTCAAATACCCTGTATGAATATTCATTAAATAATACATAACAGTGGCGGCTTGTCCTATGAAGCAAGCGAAGCAACGCTTCACCTAAATAATCAGTAAAATTAATAATATTTAAGTATTTAATTCTATTTTATTGTTTAATTATTTTTCTCCATGTAAAATTTAAACTATACATTAATCTATACTTAATTTTTAACCTGCTTTACTATAAAACTGTAATTTTGAATTTCGTCTTCATCTGAAGCAGGCTTTGTCCAATACACCTATTTAACATACTTAATGTACATACCTGTAGGTGTTTCCCTCTTTTTTTATTCGTCTAATAATAGTAAAACATTATTTATTTCGGTCTCTCTCTTCCCTGTATGCGGCAGTTGACACCGTTGCCAGTGCTTGTGTCCTGTGAGACACCAATAGCCTATTTATTTATCATACACGTTCTTATGCAGATGAAGCGTGCCTCAAAGCATTTTCATCTATTATTCAGCAACAATGGGCAACACTGCCATCTGGCATATACCCACTGTACAACCACCTATCTCTCTTCGTATAAACATAGTTGCCAGCGTTTAAGTGTTCTAAGCATAGCATTCGAATCTTGCAAGTGGAAGTAGTACACATCAGCAGCGTAAATTATATTTACGCTGACATCAGGTAAGCGCAGTTATCATGAAAAATGATAGTTTATTTTTTAATTTTAACTAAAGTTAAGTTTTTTTAATCAACACTCCTTTTAAGAACAGTAAAATATTGTTAAAAATATACAGACACACCTGTTCCAGATTTAAATAAATGTTTGAAAAATATAAATAAAGACAAATGCATAAAAGCAGAGCTTTTAATAATACCTGGTATGAGACGTATTATGATTTGCTAACAGGTAGCATAAAAGTAATTTGATTGACAGTTTCATAAAATGTGTTTTATTTAGTATTATTATGAAGTAGGTAAATATAAATATTCTAGATATTAATTACACTTTAATTAAGGTTTTTAAGAAAACAATACTTAGGTGAGATACCTACTTATAAACATAACCTATATTTTACGCAGTTGACGAAGTAGGGATATCACCGCATTAAACTGCGACAAGCCGCCACTGATACATAAGCGCTTAAAGTAGATCTATAACTACTAGGATATCCCAAAAAAAATCAATTTTTAAAGCTTCCATATTATAATAAAAAATTATAATTAAAGGCCTAAGTGGATGAAGGGTATATGCAACAAAAATATGATTTTGAGAAAACCCCGTTTAAAGTTTTGTATTTAGAACTTTTTTATTTGAAGTCCTAAATTAATGTAAATGGTAGGGTATACAGAAATTGTCTAAAATTTTCTTTACAGATGGTTATATTTTTAAAACATTCAACGCATTAGCAAAAAATTAAACTTAAATGTACTTGGATCCTTTATCAGCTGAAAAAACTAACCAAATATTTCTGTTATAAGAATTGATAAAAGATTCATCTAGTAATAACAATATTATTCAAAAATACACATGGTTGGTCCTTAGATTTAGGTTTTAACGGGTCTTCCTTCTTTTCTTTTTAGATTCATTGTTTCCATGCTCTTGCTCTATGATTTTTTCATATTATTATACTCATCATCTACAATCTACATAAATAGAACTTGTTTTAAATTTGCCAATTTGTCTGCTCTAAGTTTATTTTTTTGTTGTGGGCCTAATGTTTTTACATTTTGATAAACCAAATTAATTTTAGTCGCGATAAAACGTAAAATTTAAAAAATGTTACATAGACCTTTCATGTACTTGTGTCTTCAATTATTCTTTAATCTGCATTTCATTTTTGGCATAAAATTTCAAATATTTCTACAACATTACAAGTAGAATACAAAAAATATATAATTTATATAGGATTGTATTTAAAATAAGGTATAACCGGAGTACTAGATTCTTGAAAATATTTTAGCCGAATTGGCCCCATCGACCTAAGATCTACGCCAGATTTTCAGAATGTTCCACAGTGTAGTTTCTCCATAATGGATCGAACCCTTTCCGATGGGACACCCGGTATTGTAATATGTTTTTGAAAAATTATATAAATTTCTATAAGAACTTTTCGCGCCGGTGGAGTAACATTTTGTTGATGTTTTATATTGAAACGCTTAAATAGTCAATTGATGCATGGTTCAATGTGTTGTTATACAAAGTAAATTGCTTTCATTTTTGTTTACTTTCAGATTTTTTACCTAATAATAGAAGTAGATATGTGAATTGAAAACAATTATTTATATTAATAAATAAAGGTACCTTTCAAGGAAACATCACCAGTCGGGTCTCCGAAAAATTCGTGAACTCAAATATGAAATCCGATAGAGATTTCTTTCAATATCTCAACACACTTTTAAGGTATTAGAGTAAAAAAGAAGGAAGATGCAAGTTGGTTTCTTGATATTTTTCTTGTAGATCCTTTGTTTTTTACACTATTTTCGAACGCCTGTGTGAACCAGTTCCTTTATGTAACATTTTTTAGGTTATATTCCATTACAACTATGAAAAATAAACAAATAAGCTTAGGAAGTAAACATTTTTTTATTTTGACCCCTTTTACACTATTTACGAATATTTTATGTTCAATATTTTAGGTTATATTCAATTAAATGCGTAAAAAATTATGCAGTATTTCGGATAAGTTTAACTATGATTTTTTTTTAATTTTTGAGCCCTCTTTTAAACCCCTTGCCTACGCTCAGTGATTCCCGAAATCTAATTAGCTCCTTGCCATGTCATATAATATTTTTGTACCAAATTTGGTTAAAATCTGTTAAGTGGTTTTTGCGTTTTCGTGCATACAGACAGGCAGACATTTTTTTAAAACCTTAAAAACCTTAAAAACTTATTTATGTATAAAATGAAATTAAAAAAAAATGTTTTCATGAAACTAATAGTCTCCATATATACATATATTACATATATGATGTGGAGAGCTAAAATTAAAAGAAATAAAAAAAGACAATATCGAAAGTAAGTTACAATCAGTGGCGTACATTTTTTGATCACAAATTTGTATTAAGTTGCACCCCTAACGCCGCTGGACTTAATAATTTTGATCTAGTTAGGGCCATATATATCTAGCAACAACGCTGCCAAATTTCAAAGAAATCGGTTGGAGATATTTGACTTAGTTTAAAAAAAAAACTTTATTTACAAAACAAAAAATTGTACACCTTGTATTTTGGAAACAGTGCATTTCCAGATGTATATTTATGGAATTTTTTTTTTTTTTCATAGAATGACCTGACAAATCACGTCCTTTTTCTGTGTGTATTTGGCTTCAGAAACTAGTCTATTAGCCAAAGATTTTTTGAAAAGCTTAGATTTTGTTTTTAGATGCCCTTATATGTTCAATTTGCATGTCTTAAGGAAGTTGATTATTAAATCGTAGACGGTTTTCTTACGGCTGGCAATCAGGAGTGGCGGCTTGTCCTATGAAGCAAGTGAAGCAACGCTTCACCTAAATAATCAGTAAAATTAATAATATTTAAGTATTTAATTTTACTTTATTGTGTAATTATTTTACTCGATATAAAATTTAAACTATAAATTAATGTATACTTAATTTTCAACCTGCCTTATCATACAACTGTAATTTTGAATTTCGTCTTCATCTGAAGCAGGCGTTATCGTATACACCTATTTAACATACTTAATTTACATACCTATAGGTATTTCCCTCTTTTTTTATTCGTGTAATAATAGTAAAACCTTATTTATTTCGTTCTCTTCCCTGTGTGCGACAGTTGACACCCTTGCCAGTGCTTGTGTCCTATGACAATAGCCTATTTATTTATAATACACGTTCTTATGCAGATGAAGCGTGCCTCAAAGCATTTTCATTTATAATTTAGCAACAATGGGCAACACTGCCATCTGGCATATACCCACTAGACAACCACCTATCGCTCTTCGTCTAGTACTACACATCAGCTTAGGTGAGATACCTACTTATAAAGGGATATCCCTATTAATTTTAGCTACCTATTAAGTATATGACTTTATTTTATGTTATGCTTCACCACATTAAACTGGCACAAGCCGCCACTGGCAATCAGTTCAACTAAGTTTATGCGTAATTGAAATCTTTCATCGATAATATGTTATATTATTATTATACAGGGTGAGTCACGAGGAACTGTACATACTTATACCATAAGTAGAGGCACGTCAGGGGATTATCAAATGACCATTAAAAAATGTCTCCTTGTTTTGATTATTAATATACAGGGTGAATTATGGATTTTCACCAAAACAATGTTTCGTCATATCTTTTCAATGATTAAGTCGATTTATCTCAATTTTTTATAAAAGTGTGTATTGGTGTCTGGCAACTAACTGACATACTCTGAATTGAAAAAATCCAGGTCCGTCATCGAGAAAATTTGTGGGCCTGCTTCATATTCAACACTTCACCCTGTATATGATTTTTCGAAAATCTGACATAATTTTTTCAGAGAGCATAAATAGACAGTTAGACCTGGGTATCTGAATTTTTTGTTACACTCACGTCACATTTGCAATTAAAGATTCATTTTAGAGCCAAATTGAAAATTGGCAATAATGAAGTATCTTACTGTACAATAATGTTTAGTTATTAAAAAGAAATCTTCAAAATTGACACAAACGACACACATTGTGCTCCAGTATGATAAATACCATCATTTGAATTGATTTACAGGGCCGGATTTAAAAATCTGGCATATCTGGTTCATCCCAATAATTCACCCTGTATGTAACTTTTTCCACCCGTAATAGACAGAAAACAGATAAAAAATGATTGTAATAACCTAGTTTTCTTATTTGTTTGAGGAAAACCCATGTGTCTAATTATTTTAATCGGAATGAAATTAACAAGCCAGGGAAATGTTTATTCATAAATTAAGAAATAAAATAAAAAACAATAACCAAACAATAAAACAGTTTTAACAATGTGGAACAAAGTAAAAACAATTTAATAAACATTACGATTATAAAACACAACACCTCATTACCAGAATTATTCACTATTGCAATATTACCAGAAATGACACACTGACAATCAGAAAGTTCATTACACATTTAAACATTCGTCAAGAAAAGTGTATTAAGGCAGATGGATTTCATTTTGAACATCTTTTATAATTGTAATGTTTATTAAATTGTTTTTTACTTTGTTCCACATTGTTGAAACTGTTTTATTGTTTGCTTATTGTTTTTTATTTTATTTCTTAATTTATGAATAAACATTTCCCTGGCTTGTTCATTTCATTCCGATTAAAATAATTAGACACATGAGTTTTCCTCAAACAAATAACAAAACTAGGTTATTACAATCATTTTTTATCTGTTTTCTGTCTATTACGGGTGGAAAAAGTTACATACAGGGTGAATTATTGGGATGAACCAGATATGCCAGATTTTTAAATCCGGCCCTGTAAATCAATTCAAATGATGGTATTTATCATACTGGGGCACAGTGTGTGTCGTTTGTGTCAATTTTGAAGATTTCTTTTTAATAACTAAACATTATTGTACAGTAAGATACTTCATTATTGCCAATTTTCAATTTGGTTCTAAAATGAATCTTTAATTGCAAATGTGACGTGAGTGTAACAAAAAATTCAGATACCCAGGTCTAACTGTCTATTTATGCTCTCTGAAAAAATTATGTCAGATTTTCGAAAAATCATATACAGGGTGAAGTGTTGAATATGAAGCAGGCCCACAAATTTTCTCGATGACGGACCTGGATTTTTTCAATTCAGAGTATGTCAGTTAGTTGCCAGACACCAATACACACTTTTATAAAAAATTGAGATAAATCGACTTAATCATTGAAAAGATATGACGAAACATTGTTTTGGTGAAAATCCATAATTCACCCTGTATATTAATAATCAAAACAAGGAGACATTTTTAATGGTCATTTGATAATCCCCTAACGTGCCTCTACTTATGGTAGAAATATGTACAGTTCCTCGTGACTCACCCTGTATATTATTAATATTAATAACGTTTTTGTTTTTAAGAGGATTTCATGTCCGTAAATATAATAAATGAAAATAATTTCGTGGCAAAGCGGACTAAAATGTTGGCTTTACCTACACAAGGAATTTTGTTTAATTTAGCAGGGCCCCAGTCTAATTCGATAGAAACCAGACCGAGGCATGGGTCGACAGGTACTGACGAATTCGTTTCGCTCTTGTTATGAGCTCGTCAGAGCACCATAGTCGCTGCCCATCACAAATATCGGCCTGCATTTAAGCACAATAGGATACACAACAGTAGACACATGTAAACATATATCATCTACATGTACATAGTAATGCATATCCCATACCATGCAGAGGCCGAACAAACTCAATGTATAGGTAAAACCAGTCGTATAAATAGAAATAAATATAAATAAAAATAGTATGAACACAAAACGCTAGCAGGAGACCATTTTATCCTTCTGCCAGCATCTCCCAAATATTTGGGTTTCAGCAATGCTCGGACGGTGGTCTCCAAGCGTTCTGCCGTCGATGTTTAATGCCAAATAATGAAAAATTAAGAGGATTTCATGTCCGTAAATATAATAAATGAAAATAATTTCGTGGCAAAGCGGACTAAAATGTTGGCTTTACCTACACAAGGAATTTTGTTTAATTTAGCAGGGCCCCAGTCTAATTCGATAGAAACCAGACCGAGGCATGGGTCGACAGGTACTGACGAATTCGTTTCGCTCTTGTTATGAGCTCGTCAGAGCACCATAGTCGCTGCCCATCACAAATATCGGCCTGCATTTAAGCACAATAGGATACACAACAGTAGACACATGTAAACATATATCATCTACATGTACATAGTAATGCATATCCCATACCATGCAGAGGCCGAACAAACTCAATGTATAGGTAAAACCAGTCGTATAAATAGAAATAAATATAAATAAAAATAGTATGAACACAAAACGCTAGCAGGAGACCATTTTATCCTTCTGCCAGCATCTCCCAAATATTTGGGTTTCAGCAATGCTCGGACGGTGGTCTCCAAGCGTTCTGCCGTCGATGTTTAATGCCAAATAATGAAAAATTAAGAGGATTTCATGTCCGTAAATATAATAAATGAAAATAATTTCGTGGCAAAGCGGACTAAAATGTTGGCTTTACCTACACAAGGAATTTTGTTTAATTTAGCAGGGCCCCAGTCTAATTCGATAGAAACCAGACCGAGGCATGGGTCGACAGGTACTGACGAATTCGTTTCGCTCTTGTTATGAGCTCGTCAGAGCACCATAGTCGCTGCCAACATTTTAGTCCGCTTTGCCACGAAATTATTTTCATTTATTATATTTACGGACATGAAATCCTCTTAATTTTTCATTATTTGGCATTAAACATCGACGGCAGAACGCTTGGAGACCACCGTCCGAGCATTGCTGAAACCCAAATATTTGGGAGATGCTGGCAGAAGGATAAAATGGTCTCCTGCTAGCGTTTTGTGTTCATACTATTTTTATTTATATTTATTTCTATTTATACGACTGGTTTTACCTATACATTGAGTTTGTTCGGCCTCTGCATGGTATGGGATATGCATTACTATGTACATGTAGATGATATATGTTTACATGTGTCTACTGTTGTGTATCCTATTGTGCTTAAATGCAGGCCGATATTTGTGATGGGCAGCGACTATGGTGCTCTGACGAGCTCATAACAAGAGCGAAACGAATTCGTCAGTACCTGTCGACCCATGCCTCGGTCTGGTTTCTATCGAATTAGACTGGGGCCCTGCTAAATTAAACAAAATTCCTTGTGTAGGTAAAGCCAACATTTTAGTCCGCTTTGCCACGAAATTATTTTCATTTATTATATTTACGGACATGAAATCCTCTTAATTTTTCATTATTTGGCATTAAACATCGACGGCAGAACGCTTGGAGACCACCGTCCGAGCATTGCTGAAACCCAAATATTTGGGAGATGCTGGCAGAAGGATAAAATGGTCTCCTGCTAGCGTTTTGTGTTCATACTATTTTTATTTATATTTATTTCTATTTATACGACTGGTTTTACCTATACATTGAGTTTGTTCGGCCTCTGCATGGTATGGGATATGCATTACTATGTACATGTAGATGATATATGTTTACATGTGTCTACTGTTGTGTATCCTATTGTGCTTAAATGCAGGCCGATATTTGTGATGGGCAGCGACTATGGTGCTCTGACGAGCTCATAACAAGAGCGAAACGAATTCGTCAGTACCTGTCGACCCATGCCTCGGTCTGGTTTCTATCGAATTAGACTGGGGCCCTGCTAAATTAAACAAAATTCCTTGTGTAGGTAAAGCCAACATTTTAGTCCGCTTTGCCACGAAATTATTTTCATTTATTATATTTACGGACATGAAATCCTCTTAATTTTTCATTATTTGGCATTAAACATCGACGGCAGAACGCTTGGAGACCACCGTCCGAGCATTGCTGAAACCCAAATATTTGGGAGATGCTGGCAGAAGGATAAAATGGTCTCCTGCTAGCGTTTTGTGTTCATACTATTTTTATTTATATTTATTTCTATTTATACGACTGGTTTTACCTATACATTGAGTTTGTTCGGCCTCTGCATGGTATGGGATATGCATTACTATGTACATGTAGATGATATATGTTTACATGTGTCTACTGTTGTGTATCCTATTGTGCTTAAATGCAGGCCGATATTTGTGATGGGCAGCGACTATGGTGCTCTGACGAGCTCATAACAAGAGCGAAACGAATTCGTCAGTACCTGTCGACCCATGCCTCGGTCTGGTTTCTATCGAATTAGACTGGGGCCCTGCTAAATTAAACAAAATTCCTTGTGTAGGTAAAGCCAACATTTTAGTCCGCTTTGCCACGAAATTATTTTCGTTTTTGTTTTTGTCGGAAGAGAAAATAATACGATTAAGATCACCCTCTACATTATTACAATCGCAATAAGGATCGGGTTTAATTTATTTTATGTAAATGTGCTGAAAAACAGCCATGATTTAACTTGAATTGCTAATTGTTGACGAGTAATTTCTACTGACATTAAGTAGTATTTCTTTATTGGTCGGTAAACTGGTGTGTATTTTACAATAGTGGTTATTGGAAGACGCAACGTAGTCGCTTCAACTTTTTTTCCAACATTCAAAAATAATTCTCTTCAAAAACTGCATTAGATCGTTGTACACGTCCTTGAATATTGCCGCGTCTTTTAAAACACCCTGTATTATTATAATTATTAAAAATACTTTTTTTTCGATATCTCTAACGCGAAGCAAAATTTTCAAATTTAGACCTTTTTTATAAATTCGTAGTCGCATTAGTTTAGCGATTAGATTTAGCTCTATGATACTGACAAAACTCAAATCTCTATTCCTGCAAATAGAGAAAAGATATAGGGGTGTCTTCAGCTTAAATACGACAGATTGTAAAAATTAACAAAGCGAATTTAGATTTTTACGATGTGAGATCAAAAATTTTGTGTATAAATTTAGAACTACTCCACTGGCTAATTCTACTACTGGTATTGAATTACAAGCCCAGGTTTTCTAAATAAGTTCTAAAATAAAAATTTGCTTTAGCTTTTTCGCATCAAATTAACTGAGTATACACTGTGGCCAAGATAAGAATGGGATAGCATTGGAATCTTGGAAACGGTAGGAGTTACAGTTTCGGTTAGATTAGAGAAAAGTTGTACAATTTAAACACCTTTTGAACGGTGTTTTCAAAAGTACTTTAGCTTTTTTCGAAAAAACGATTTTTGCGATTTTAGTTTTTAATTATTTACATTATTTTTATAGATATAAAAAAATGAAAACCACAATCTCATTATTACTTTTTGAAGAGAAAAATATAGCTTTTACAAATTTCACTACGACGTTTCGTTTTGGAAATTTAGAGCCATTTTCAGTGTTTTTAGCTGTTATTTAAAATTACTTAAGAAAAATCGCCATAGTTTGGCACTTATTTTCCATAAAAAATTCACCTGAGGAAAGCGTTTTTTTAAAAAGCACAACAATTTCAACTAAATTTAAAAAGCCACGTACAGAATAAAATGTTGTCCTGAGAGAGAAATAAATTGGCAAATAATAATAAATAATTGTGAGTAACGACGAAATAATGATCTTGCAAAACCTACTACTCTGCATTCAGTTAGTTAAGTGCCAATTTATGGCGATTTTTCTTGAATATGTTTAAAAACAGCTAAAAATACTGAAATAATAACCATTAAGTGTGATATACTCTCAAAAAGTATCAATAAGGAAGTGCTTTTCATTTTTTTTATATCACTGTAAAAATAATGTCAGAAATAATTAACAAATAAAATCGCAAAAATCGTTTTTTCGAAAATTCGCGAAAACGGCTAAAGTTAGTTTACTTTTGAAAACACCGTTTAGAAGGTGTTTAAATTGTACAACTTTTCTCTAATTTAACGGACATTGTTACTCGTACCGTTTCCAGGATTCCATACTTATCATGGACAGAGTGTATGTACAACACAAAACCTAATTCAAATTTGTATTCCTGCAAATAGCGAAAACATTATAGGGGTGTGTCCATCTTAAATGTGACACAGTGTAGGTATAGGATATTTATTTACTAACACTGGCGCCCTTTTTTGTAGTAAAATCTCCTACAATTGAACCAATTTTAGACTATAATCACATTGTCAATTAAGTCCTGTGAAATACACTGTAGAAAATAGAGAAACGCATCATCTAACACAGACATTTATCAATACCCACCTATGGCAGTTGAACAGTATAAACAAAGTATCATCCAATATGTAGCATAAATGCAAAAACCCACTGACACCTTAGTACAGATACATACGTTAACGGAAACTGAAAACTCCTGCTAAACCAGACAACGACGTACACGAGATATCGACGGGCGTCTAGCGCACAACAAAACAAAAAGAAGTACGGCGGACGGTACTAGTGTAATAGTAAGTACTACTTGAGCGTAACGAGCACCGCAACGCGCACAGCGTGGGCAGGTACTACACTTCTTTTTGAATTTGTAGATACCTTTCAGATTGTGATATGTATTTAAGCAATAATTATTTCAATATTGCAGAGCGCGCGACATATGTAGTACTAAAAGCTTTTTCGTTGGGATAGTATGTTTTATAGGTAGACGAAAATTTGCGAGCCCTCCGACTCGGTCTCATGGACGCGTCCTCCAACGCTCAAGTCAACACGTTCTTGATTACATGAGATAAATATATAATAATAAATAAAATAATAATTATAATTATGCGACGACGTAGAAGAAAAATTATGTGGTTTTGCGTTTTCTACGTACAGTGGTTGTTTTTGTGTAAATCAGCTCAGGAGTGGTACTTCGGGTGCAGCGATCGTGTATTTATTTATTTAAAATACACTGCGCGTACAGAGGAATACTCCACTTACTCAGCAGGAATATAACAATCAATTGTATGAACAATAATATAAAAATATTTAAATTTACAATCGTACTTAACAATTTAACATATCTTTACTAATTAAAATATGGGAACTCATGTTCCTGTCGAAGATAGAAAAAAGCTCACTCGTGCAGACTAAATTTGGCTATCTGTAACGGTTAAGCCGCTAAGTGGCGTTTCTCAACATTTTTTTATTCATTTCTTTTCTTGGGATTTAAGGTTCTATTTTATAAGCGATTTTTTTACTTCTGAAATATTTTTATTTTATGTCAATAGTACAACGTTGTGGCTTATTAGCCTTCCTCAGGTACATCTCTTTTCTAAAAAATTTTTTGTAAACATTAGAATTAAAATAAACAAGTAAGAGGTACATTTACACTACATCACAACAACATTCAGTGTAAATAGGTAATATATATAACACATACACAATTACATATAATGTTCTTAATTATTTTCTATTTTGGATTTTTTTTGTATTTATTTTTACCTTAGCAACATCACAGTTTATATACAGTTACTTCACCTCATGTCGGCACCTTTGTTACCTCTGTCTTAAAATCAATTCGCCGAATTCGCCGCCGCTTATAGTTATAGTATAGTATCTTATAGTATATATAGATATAGTATATAGTACCGGGCCAGAAATGTGGCTGAGATTGCGACGAGTCGATGCCGTTTTTAGCGTCTACTGACCCTTCTTATCTATAGCTATTATTCTATGCCAACATCGCATGATTCTGTAGATTTTTTTTTGCTGTATACCACTTTTAGTGGGTATTTTGTTTGAATGAAAATTTTTCTTCATTGATGTGTATACACACATACGTATCAGTTGGAGGTTTTTTTCTTTTATATATTTATTTTACTACTTTATCAGCCAACTACCACATCGCTTACGAGGGATGTATTACAAGTTTTTCTATCGATAGTGATTTTTTTTAATTATTAACTTAGAGGAGATACATTTACATTTTTTATTAGTTATTGATTGCCGGTGTGCCATGTTATATGATATTATTATAAATTTGGCTAAGAAATTGTATGTCTGTTCTATCATTAATGCTGTTCGTATTTTTTTATATGAATCATCTCCAATATTTCTCTTTTACGTCTGTCATGTTCTTTTGTTAGTATTGTGCTACTGTCAAAGTCAAATTGATGGTTGTGTGATTGGGAATGTTTCTTCAGTGCTGCTTATCCTGAGTTAGGGTTTTTGTGATTAGTCAACCTTTTTTCTAAGTATTGTTTTGTTTGTCCGATGTATGTAGCATTACAGTCTTTGCATGGTATGTTTTATACTACATGGGTATTCTTCAATTTTGGTGTTTTAGATTTCAGCTTTGTGTATACTGAAGTCTTCAATGTATTTTTTTTTGTGACAGACGGTTATGTTATGATAGACCATATATATACGGTAGTGAAGCATACTTTTTGGCTGTGTTAGTTTTATTTGGTTGGTGATATTGTCATTATAGAATTTGTGAATGCGTTTTTTTTGACTATTTTGTGTACTAATTGTTTTGGGTAGTTGTTCTTATATAATGCAGACTTGGCTTTGTTTAGTGTTTCTGTTCTATACTCGGGATCGGTAAGTTTAATAGCCCTGTCATCCAACCCTATTACAACAATTTCTTTTTATTAAAAAGGAATAGAGTTCAAAGTATTTTAGCGTTAGGTCCAAATTTTGCTATAACACCAGAATCATTAGATTAGAAAAAGCAATAACAAATTTCAAACACCTCAGAGAAAAATAATATTAGACTTGAAATTAAGAACACAATTACAAACCATAAAAGACGAAACCAAATACAGACAAACAAAACTAATACCTACACAACTACAAAACAATTAAAACAAACGAGATCCTTTCTAAAAGACCATCGTGATATTGTGATCCTATTACCAGACAAGTCAAATAAAACTGTCATTATGACTCAGAATGAATATACACAAAAAATGGAAAACTTATTAAACGACAACTCGACATACGAACATATTAGCAATGACCGAACAAACAGGCACCAAAACAAACACAACAGTATTATAAAAACATGGGAAGACAAGGGTTATATATCACCAACAACAGCGTCCATACTAAAAATATATAATGCACTACCACCAAAAATATATGGACTCTCAAATCTACATAAAACATTTTCAGGTAAACCATTTATTTCAACTAACACAAATCAAAATTTAATTCAAAACACAATTGATAAAAAGAAAATCGAATCCGATTACCCAATAATATTAAAAGCTGCTAATCCAACAAATGGTGACAATGTTGTCCGTTGTTATTTGCGCACAATTGGAGCCTCCTTCCAAATGAATTTCTTACTTTTACTAGCATGACAGGTAATATTCTTCTAGATTCTCCAATAGCATTAGCTCTCATTTTTTCCAAATTTATTGGTCTGTTTTTGTAGATGCTATTCTTCAAGTCACCCCAAAAGAATCACAGGGTGTCATTCGATAGCTCCTCAACGACCAATCCATCTTTCTGCAAAAACTGCATCCAAATTTTCCGTCCGTTCTGCTGTAACCAAACTTCATTAATTGGGCGCACTGCCAACACAGCGGGTACAATTTCTTCTCTTGGCAAATTTTTAACATTTTTTAGCTGTAAGATTGTCATCAATGAAGAATGGCCTAATAACATTACGATCGAACATACCCAACCATACATTAATTTTTTGTGGTCGCTGAGTTGGTCCCTCCTTGATCCAGCGTGAATTTTCCAAATCGAAAGTTTCGTTTATTGACGAATCCGTGCAAAGTAAAAGTAGGTTCATCAGTGAAAATAATCTTTCTTGTAAAGTAAATATTCTTGAAATAAAAGTCGACCTCCACACAATAACTTTTAATAAATATTTCCAACAAATTACATTTGTCGATAGTTACCATACATGTTTCGCAGCACCGGGCTGCATCATCAGTGGTTATCAAAGGTTCTCACGAAAAGCAATATTTTTTCTTGTAAAGTTTGAATTCAAGTTAATTTGGTCTAACATTAGACTGTAAAATTCAAGACGCCTCTGAAAATCTCCATCTTCAAGCTCATGAACCAGCTGTCTTTTGTATAGATGGAAATGTTCTTTTTTTAATAATTTCACACAGATCTTTGATAAATATCGTGTTGTTGACTGATTTCCCTTGTCTATAAATGCGGGTTTTCTTGCAACGATAAAATGTCATCTAATGCCCTGTTACCGCCTGCCGCTGTTTTTGGCCTTCCCGTTTTTAGTTTGTTTCTTACACTACCAGTTTCGTAAAATTTCTGACATAATTTAGATACATACCTTTTCTGAATTTGTGGCCGGTTAGGATACAACTCATGAAAAAGTCTGCATACTTCTTCATAACGGCGTTTTCTGTCACCGTAGCCCACCATCATCAAAATTTATCCAAAGCCTATATGATACAGTGAACCATCAGATTATTCTCAAGAAACTAGAGTTGTACGGAATTCGAGAGATACCTTTACAATTGATTAAATTCGTATTTGACAAATAGACGGCATGAAGTAGTAATGGAAAACCATCAGGATAGGGCTTTCTCGAAAAATATAAAAGTGTTGAATATAAAGTTACAAATACAGGAGTTCAGTGTTGTTCTCCTAGCTATGACATAAATATTAATGATTTTACTAATGATTTATCTCATCTTTTATATATGGATTCACCAAGAACTACCAATCAAACCTTTTATTTTTTAATTGGAGATATAAACATAGACATAAAATCTAATAAAGAATATAGTCAAAACTATTTAAATAGCTTAACCCAATTGGGATATAAATCATTAATTAATTACTTCACAAGAATTAATAGAGGGTCCAAATCGTGTATAGACCACATATTTGTTAAAGGCCCTCCACATGTCGAGTATAAATCATTCGTTTTAAAAGTCAGCATTACAGATCACTTTCCAATTGTCGCGTTTATAGATAAAGAGTTAGGAAAAAAATTTCATGACGACGAAAATAGAAATAATATAAAAGAAATCAAGCGAATTAATGAGCAGAAACTTAAACAAATCTTGGAAAATGAATGCTGGACCGAGTTGTATTATGCTGTTAATGTAAATGAAGCTACTAATATTTTAATAAATAAAATAACAGAAGGTCTTACTGGAGCAACCCAAATAATAAAATTAAAAAATAAACACAAAAAACGAAATCCTTGGGTTACTACAGCACTAATGACATCAATTAACATTAAACAAACATTATATAAAAATACTCTACAGTTCCCAAATAATATCGAAATAAAAACACAATATATAAACTATAAAAAAATATTAACAAAATTAATTAACGAAGCTAAATATAATCACTATAAAACGAAAATTGATAGGTAATGTCGGAAGAGATACGAAGCAATTATGGAATACTATAAATGAATTTTGTAATAAAAGTAAAAGTGAAACCGTAATTAAACAAATAAACCTAAATAATAATATAATTACAGATAGAAAAGTCATTGCGGATGAGTTTAATAAAAATTATGCAAATTTGGGACGCGATATGGCTAATAAAATCAAGAAACCTATCATGCCAATAATACGAAGAAATATAGTGAACCATAACATTTATTTCTACCCTGCTCACACGGAGGAAATAGAAACATATATATCTGAGCTGAAGCCAAATAAATCGTCAGGGCATGACCAAATAAGTTCTAACTCACTCAAAATAATACTACCATACATAAAAACGCCTTTATGCTATATAATTAATAAGATTTTCCAATGTGGGAATTTTCCTACCATTCTAAAAGTAGGCGTCGTGAAACCTTTATTTAAAAAAGGTGATAGGGAAGTAATTCCAAATTATAGACCTATTACATTTATCTCGAATATAGCCAAAATTGTTGAAAAGGCAATAAAAAAAAGAATAATTGCTTACATAGAAAAATATCGTATAATATCATCAAAACAGTTTGGATTTAAAAAGCCTGTGTCAACTGAGGATGCCATAACGTATCTCATAAATAATATTTATAGTGCACTAGACAATAACGAGTTGACATTATGTGTGTTTCTGGATCTAGACCGAGCCTTTGATACTGTAAACCATAATAACTTGTTAAATATATTAGAGGATATCGGATTTAGAGGACTGGCCCCGCACTATTAAAATCTTATATTTCAAATAGGGTCCAGCGCGTCGGAATTGGAGATCATTTGAGTTCCCCGCGGTACTTAAATTATGGCATTCCACAGGGAACTGTACTTGGACCAATTTTGTTTTCCTTGTATATTAACGGGTTATACGATTTGAGGACTGAGGGAACAATATCATCCTTTGCTGACGATACTGTCATTCAATATTTGTAAATAAATATTATTATTATTATGATTAATATAATGGGATGAAGTAAAGCAAAGAGCTGAAAGAGATCTACCGCAAATAAAATCAAGGTTTAAGAGGGGCGTTTGAATAAAATCGTTTGCAGACCTATTTTTGCGCATGGTAGACTCCACTAATACGTATCTGATAGCAAAAATTTTGATAGGGAGTTAAAGAGTAAAGATGGGATTAGGTATTGAAGTATTTTGAAGTTGAAATATTGGATAGTTAGTTCAAAAACAGAGTTAGAAAATCATCATATTTCGCTTTGCAGGCATAATTTTGCGCATGGTAGACGCCACTAAGACGTATCTGCTAGCAAAAATTTTCATAGGGTTTTAAAGACCAAAGATGGGATTAGGTAATGAAGTATTTTCAAGCGGAAAGATTAAATAGTTAACTCATAAATTGAGTTCAAACATGGGTAATTTTTTCAAATTTACAGATATATTTTTGTGGATGGAAATCTCCACTAATACGTATCTGGTAGCAAAAATTTTAATAGGGTCTTAAAGACTAAGGTTTGGATTAGGTAATAAGGTATTTTGAGGCTACAACAATAAATAATTACTTAATAAATTGAGTTCAAAGTCAGCAACTTTTTCCTCATTTTGTGCTATGATTCTAATATTTAATAATGATAATATTACTTTATTACCTAATTTATATATTTAACAATCACTTGTAATTAAAATTGTTCGTGAAAACTTTCTGTATTAGACAATATCCATATATAAAAAAAACCCTCATATTTCTCTTCAAATATCCGCCATTTTCTTATATTTTTTTTATAACTGTAGCCAACAAACAAGTAATTAGTAGTTGGGACAGCATTGAAGAGATGGCGCTGTTTATACACAGTGACACAAAAATCTAATGGTTTTGTCGTACTTATATTATTAATATTTAGTTGTATGTGGTATAGTATATTATGTATATGCGTATGTACTAGGAGTAGGGATTATTAACGTTAGCCAGGTACAGTAATATCAGAGAATACATAAACATCTATGGTAATATTATGTAGGTATACCTACTGTTAGAGGATAAATACAAGAAGGGATAAAGTAGTAGTAGTTTGTTACGTTAGTTTATTGGAAATAATACAATTATAATAATTATTAAAATTCTGTTTCGTTACGCAGGTCATATATTTTTGATTATATTATAACTAGTCGGGAAAGTTTTAGGGTGACACAACCGATTTTTTATGATCTATAGAGAGAATACAAGAACTCCCGACTGGTAGTTATTATAAAATTATAAGATACCCTTGGTAGGGGTTTAAATAGTGTTTAAAATTTCACCAGTTAGGTAGTTGGAACGTATATACAGGGTTATTCACGCCATACGACACGGAATACTGTGGTTAAACTATTTAATTTCCTTGAAGTTTTATTCATGGGTTCGATAAAAATGATTTATGGCTACATTTTAAAAATATTGTGAGTCTATACAGGGTGTCCCAAATATGAGAAATTAACCATAGTTGTGTTTTTTTAAATGGAATGCCCTGTATATGAATCAATTTCCCGTTCAAAATAAACCTAAATTTCATTAAAGCCCATCTCACCTAAACCTGACAGTTTTTTAAATATTTATGTTTTAATAAAAATATAGACATAATTTGAATGAAAAAATTCACACCTATTTGTTTGTTCTTTTTAAGCCAGTCTAGGCTGATGAATATCTCATCACTTGTTACGCCAAATATAAAAAATCCCCAATACTAAATACAGGGTGTCCAATAATATAACTTATATGAACGTAAAGTTTAATTCTAAATAACTTGTTTATTTCAAATGGAACACCCTGTCTATGAGGTAAAAATTAGATGCACAAAGTAATTCTCTGTCAAATATTATAATACTTTCCTATGGATAACTCTTGACGTTTTCGTGGAAAATGCACATATTCATAATATTATGCGAATTTTTAATTGAACCTGTTAATTTCATGTAGACCACCCTGTATTTGATGGTGATGAAATTAATTATCTATTAATCACTATGAGGTTTTCTTATAGATATGTATATTTTTTTAATGTATGGAAAAAGCACATATTGGTATAGGAAGACTTTTTCAAAATTATATTCGTCAAGTCAGCCATGAGAATTTGACAAACCATAATTTAAACAATAACATAATAAATAAATACATTTTTAACTTAAATTAAATAACAAGATATACCTACATAAAAACTGATAAATTTTATAATAAATGTTCAAAATGATTGGACTCTAGGCACATTTCAATCCTTTTCTTAATCCTTCAACAACTTTAATCTGGTGTAACGCTTCTAAACGCTTCATTTATTTGCTCCTTCAAAATTAAAAAAGTTTTCATTTGCGATGATTTTGTTCCTGGCCCATTTACAAAATTCAACACGATTTAAAATCAATATTGAAAAGTTCTTGATGCAGTTGCACTGTATTTGGGTGGTATCTTTCGTTAAACTGCCTTAACAGCCTCTCGAAGACCGCTTTTTTGGGGTGATTTTGCGCCAGGAACCTTTGAGCGTAAACTCGCGATTCCAGTAAAGCGTTTTTGGACCATTCTCCCAGAATAAAAATCATGTGTATGCTTTCTCCTTTGGAATAGGTTCGCATTTTTGAATTGAAGTGAATTAAATCAAATGTCACAGATAAAAAACTGTTTTATGAAAAATTCTCAACTCTTAGGTAAGAATTTTCAACCGACTATTTGACAGTAAATATTAAATTACAAAAATGTATTCTCTTCTTCTCAAATTCTCATGGCTGACTTGATAAATATAATAATTTTGAAAATTCTTCCTCTTATTGCCAATATGTGTGCCTCTTCCATGCAAAATTAAAGATAAGTATACATATCTATAAGAAAACTTTAATTTTTGCATCATTAAATACAGGGTGGTCTACATGAAACTAAGAGATTCAATTTCAAAATCGCCTAATATCATGAATATGTGCATTTTCCACAAAAACGTCAAAAGTTATTCATAGGAAAGTATTATAATATTTGACAGATAATTACTTTATGCATCTAATTTTGACCTCTTATACTGGGTGTTCCATTTGAAATAAACAAGTTATTTAGAATTTAACTTTACGTTCATATAAGTTATATTATTGGACACCCTGTATTTAGTATTGGGGGCTTTTTATATTTAGCGTAACAAGTGATGAGTGGGTATATTTATCAGCCCAGACTGGCTTAAAAAGAACAAACAATTAGGTGTGAATTTTTTCATTCATATTATGTCTATATTTTTATAAAAATTTAAATATTTAAAAAACTGTCAGGTTTAGGTGAGATGTACTTTAATGAAAGTTAGGTTTATTTTGAACGGGGAATCTAAAAATATATTCATATACAGGGCATTCCATTTAAAAAAACACAACTATGATTCATTTCTTATATTTGTGACACCCTGTAAATACTCACAATACCTAATACCCTACTTAATTTTTTAAATTTTTACTGTTAAAATAAGTAATGTACCAATCGTAAATCAAATAGATAGGTACTATGTTAAACCGCATATTAAACTAAAACTTAATTTTTCTCGAAAATGCAGCATTCTATCATCTTGAGATAAGAATATCTCATATTTCCTAAGAATGATCTCAGAATTCTCGAAAAGTTAGTGACAAAGAAGTTTTTATTAGCAATGTCCGTTGATACCCGTTTGGACGCCTATGTTCGCATATTTAATTCAGCAGTGTATGGCTAACGAATGCTTCTATTTAGGGAAATATCTTTGTCACCTTTCACTCCAATGGCTAAAGGCGCTTTCGCTTTCTTTTAAAAACTATAACTGCTTTCGGAAGAAATTTCGCATTAGAAGTTTGCCATGAAATCTGCTCTACAATTTGTGGCTTTCGCTTGGTCCATTAGTTTCTGGACACATTGTATACTATTAGGAAAGACACTCTTTGATGCATGAAATAAACGCCTCATGGTTTTGAAACTGACAAACTAAAACAACAGGGCTAACCTAATACATTTTGAAAAACACTGCAAGCATACAGGGCGGTCCAAAGAATAGATAAGTATGTATTATCATAGTTAGGAAAGACACTCTTTGATGCATGAAAAAAACATCTCATGGTTTTGAAACTAACAAACTAAAACAACAGGGCTAACCTAATACATTTTGAAAAACACTGCAAGCATACAGGTCGGTCCAAAGAAGAGATAAGCATGTATTATCATAGTTCTGGTTTTTTAAATAGAACACCCTGTATTGGAGTATTTAATAGTTCCCTCAAAAATAACTGGGATTCAGTTTAAGGTGTCATATACCTATGTTTTACGGTTTTCACACAAATCATCAATTTGTGAAAATTTAGAGGCTTGGCAAAAAAATAATATGTTGAAAATATTTAAAAATCTTGACTATTTATCGTAAATAAAACCAGTTTTTTTACATTCATCCTTTTTATGTATAATAGTATATAACTATAACTGGTCTAAGCGAAGATAAGCATCGAACGTATAAGAATGCTAGCACAAAAAAGAATGTGAAAATAATTTACGCAAAATAGAAATATGATATTTTGTGCCACTATGTATTAATTTTTGGCGACACCTATTGAGGAGAAGAATGTATTAAAATATTCTAGAAAACTACTCTAAGTTAAGAAATGAATAATTTGATATTCAATGAGATTCACTAGCGCCACCATCGGACATTTTTGTAAGTAACCATTTCAGATTCCCCTCTTAATGAAATGTATTTGACAATAAACTTTGATAAAACTAAATATATCCCTTTTTCTTGTAATAAAGCAAATATTCCAAAATTTCATGAACTCATAATAAGTCTCGACTCTAACGATCTGACTATAATTGATGAAACAGATAACATTCGATATTTAGGAATTGAAATTAACAGATTTCCAAAATGGGACAAACAAATAACCATACTAGTCAAGAAAGTAAGATTCTTACTTTTAAATTTCGCCAACTAAAACTCATTTTACGTAGATCTCATTTAATTAAAGTATGTTACGCATTAGTGTAATCTCTGATACAATATGGTATTGCAGGTTGGGGAGGAGCATATAAATCTCAATTAAAACCACTTGAGATGGTTCACAAACTTATTATTAAGATTATTTTTAATAAAAAGAAAACATATACTAGTGATCTACTATACTCAGAGAGTCAGTTTATGGATGTTAGGCAACTGTATTGCTATCGAAAAATACTGAAACAACATAAAGGGAAATGCTCACTAGTAACAATAGAACATTGTCATCACACTAGGTACAAAAAAAAACATGAAATTTCACAAATTAAAAAAAAAAATAGGACAACGTTCATTTCTCTTTCTAGCGCCAAGAATTTATTCAAAAATTCCGGAAGAATTAAGAAGGCTGAAATCTGGATTTATCTTCAAACGGCAGATTAAAAAATGGATATTAACTGCCAGAATACTGATCCATCGAACTATTGATTTTTAATATAAGAAGCTGTATGACTTTGGTGTACTGATTTCATAATTTAATCGTTTTTTTTCTCTCATTAGTTAAGGTAAAGTCATTCTCCTTCTTTTGTTTTTTTTTTTTGTAAATGGGGTATTATCGATAGATTGATTAATTAGTTATTAAGATATGTATTAAGTATTGGGTATTGTAACTGTGTTTCTTTGTGCAGTTGTTGGAAGTACGATCTCAGCGGCCACGCACAAATCACATATTATGCTGGTTTCAGTGGTCGAGATTATCTATTTTCAATAAATTGTATATTGTTTAGTTTACGTAATAATATTGTTGTTGATATAACATTGAAAATAAATTATTATTATTATTGCAATAAACGTCGGTATTCCCCAAAGGAGTGTGATTAAACCAATTTTATTTATGATTTATCTGAATGATCTAACTAATAACCATATGAATATTGTAACCTATGCTGATGATACGAATTTACTTATTACGGATAAGACATTACGTAGTATAATAGAGAGAGCTAACTTTTTATTGAGAATAAGACAGAGCTGGTTCACAAAAAAAAATAGATCGGTTTTAAATAATGGCAAAAGAAAAATAATTTTATTCAAAACTAAAAATAAAATTATTAGATAAAAAACAGCCAGAATCTGTTGTGATTGGAGACTCTGGATTTCGCTTGACAAACAGTGCAAAATTTTTGGGGATTATTCTTGATAGTAATTTGACATAATATGCTAGTCACGTTGAAAGTAAATTGAGCGCTGTCTGCTACAGTTTCGAGCAATTTCCAAATACATAGATTTACAAACTAAAATTATGATTTACCATACCAATTTTGAGGCCGGGTAAGATATGGAGTTGTGCTATAAGCCAGTGGTAAAAACATATCAAATATATAAATATGTGAGAAAAGAATCATTCTTAATTTAAATACGAGGGAATCTTGTAGGGACAAGTTTAGGTGTAACAATTTATTAACGGTAACGGCTAAATATATACATTTTATTTCACAGACTGCAAATCCGAGATAGTTAAGATATATTAAAAGCAGCTGATTATTTCGCTTATCAAATACTTTGCAGTAGTCCAATAAGACAAGCACAGTAAGCTCACCGCGATCTGCAGCTTCCAAGATGTCGTCAGTCACTTTTAAGAGAGCAGTGGTGGTGGTAATATATTAACTGTATGGATGCTAACAGGGTAGTAGGGTTCGATGTATCCGCGTATTTGGGCATCCAAGACTGTTTCAATGATCTTTGACATAGTTCGCAGGTCTATAGTTCACTTGGATTAGAGACTCTTAGAATTGGCAGCTCTTGCTGTAATATTATTTTGCTTAACAAGTTAAAGAAAAACTGACTGACGAAACATTTCTAGTAGAAACTATATGTAGACACTTTTTAAATATTTTAATTTAACCGAATTAAAAAAAAATATATTGATTGTATTTTTCCTTTTTTTATGTTCTTGAACCACTTTTTTTTTTTTTGGGTTTCAGGTTCTTGAAAACAACTTTTTTCTACAACTGTCAAAAAAGAGTGAAATTTTTTCACTACTTTTAATTTGACAAATAATATTTCGCAAACGCCGGTGTGCGAAGTATTTTCTTCGCACCCCGGCGTCTGTAAAATACTGCGTTTACTAACTTTAACACGATAAGAAGTACGTACTCAATAATTAATTGTTCAGAACAGAGAATTCAACTTTATTGGATAATAATGTATGAAAAACACATAAATAGAATCAAACATTTTTTAGAAGTATTAACTATTCTTCCCAATATTCACGTTAATACTACAGTCATAATACGCCGTGATATTGATTCCAGCAGAAGTTAATGCACTGCGAACTCCTAATTCGCTTGTCGACTGTGGCAAATTGGGAGATTCACAATTTAAAATTTGGTATGATATTTTAATTTTGTTTTCCACTGAGTCTACTATATAACCCTCTGCAACTGTTGAAGATTTCCATCCTCCATGTCGTTTGAGACAACTTCAATCGGCTCCAGCATCTGCAAGCAGGGTGGCCGATGTTAGCCTAAAACAATGTCCAGTGTAACTTTCGGGCTTGGGCAATTTAAGGAACTGGGCTATTAACTTCGGTACTTTCCCAATTGTATTAATTCCAATTGCCTGGTTTATACATCTCCCATGTTGATACTTCAGGAAAAAACGTGTCACATACTTTTTATATAGCTCAATATATTCGTAATTTGTCACAGAGAATATGCGTTCCCTATCGGTTTTGGTAAATGGTATTGTCACAATTAAGACTGATTCTCTCTCAAGTATGTCATCAGTAGCCATTCTTGTTATTTCTTCTCGTCGACAAGCTCCCGCAATACCCATAATCAAAACAACCTAAAGCAAAACAAAAACAAATTAAACTATGATTTTTATTAAATAATAAAATTATTACCTTGATCATTAAATATGTTTCATTCTCCGCCTCATCCATAAATTTGCTTATATCGCTTCTGCTTAATACTCGCGATTTCTTGGCACGATATCCGATTGATTTCTTTTTTAAATAAGGAATTATCTTACAAAATCGTCGTACATCTATATTTTCTTTAATATTTAATGTTGATTCTAACATTGAATATGTTGCCCAAAGTGTAGACGGCTTTATGTCCCCCGATTTCGTTTCCAAATATGCTAATAGAACATTTTCACTCACTTTTTCAAGTTTTTTTCGTTTTACACCACTCTTTGAATTGACTGTATGTCCTTTCATACTGCCTCTTTGACTTTTCCGGTATAAGGGTACAAATCGCAGTACTAGCAGCTTCAGCAACATCAGGAGGTGTAGCGCTTAATTCTTCGTCACTGTTTAGCTCCATTTTCCAAAATTAATACTTAATTATTAGAAATTACAATAAAAACTAGTTGTCACCTTTTGTCAAAATTAATTGAAAATAGCGTATGTAGCTAGTTTCTACTTTCCATAGTAACGAAATATACAAGGAAAGGTATATTTATAATTATTATTAAAAAGTAATTAATATTTATTAGTATTCTTTAAAATAGTAATGATTGATGAAACGAAATATCTGCAGCTGTAGAAAAAATGTTGTATGTAATATGTGTGCGAAGAAATTTCGCGCAGTCAACAGATATTTTGACGAGGCGCAGCCGAGTCAAAATAAATTCCTGTCTCACTGCGCGAAATTATACTTCGCACACTTATTACATAATAGTTATTTTTCTACAACTGTCAAAAAAGAGTGACATTTTTTCACCACTTTTAATGTGACAAATGATATTTCGCAAACGCCGGTGTGCGAAGAAAATACTTCGCACATCGGCGTTTGCGAATCACTGCGTGCACTAACTTTAACACGATCTACCTACATAGAATTCAATTTTATTGTAGGTACTAATAATATATGAAATACATAAATTCATTCAAACATTCTTAATTAAGTAGGTATTAAATATTCTTCACAATATTCACGTTAATGGTACAAATATCCTAACAGAACATTTTCACTCACTTTTTCAAATTTTTAGTTTTACAGCACTCTTTGAATTGACTGTATGTCCTTTCATACTGCCTCTTGGTCACTGCTTATATCTCCATTTTCTATATTTTACATACTTAATATTTAATTAGAAATTACAATAAAAACTAGTTGTCACCTTTTTGTCAAAATTAAAAAAGCGTATGTGGGTATATTCTACTTTCCATAGTAACGAAATATACAAGGTATAAGGTATATTTATAATAATTATTATAAATAATATGAGTATTCTTTAGAATAGTAATTATTGATGAAACGAAATATCTGCAGTTGTAGAAAAAATGTTGTATGTAATATGTGTGCGAAGAAATTTCGCGCATTCAACAGATATTTTGACTCAGCTGCGCATCGTCACAATAAATTTATGTCTCAATGCGCGAAATTATCCTTCGCACACTTATTACATAAATAACTATTTTCTTCTAATTTTTAGCGAAGGTTATATTTCGCTTGTCTAACTTTATTATAATATTCTAAGACTAGGTTTCGACGATGGTTTTCTCGCCTTCTTCAGGTCATCCTATCTCGCTCTCGCACATTCTTATGTGCTTTTCGATCAATCAGGAAAAATACGGGTTTCAATACAATTCAATTTTTAAACACAATCTATTTTTATGTATTTTTCCTTTGGGTTTCAGGTTCTTGAAACAATTTTTTATTTTAATTTTTAGCGAAAGTTACATTTCGCTTGTTTAACTTTATTATAATATTCTAAAACTATGTTTCGACGATGGTTTTATCGCCTTCTTCAGGTCATTCTATCTCGCTTTTTTACAGTTTGTTATTAAGATGTAGAATATCAACATTCTAAAAATTACATTAAATTAAATTTTAATAACAAACTGTAAAAAAGAAAAACAAAAAAGAGATAGGATGACCTGAAGAAAGCGATAAAATCATCGTTGAAACGTAGTCTTAGAATATTATAATAAAGTTAGACAAGTGAAATGTAACTTTCGCTAAAAATTAAAAGAAAAAAATTGTTTTCAAGAACATAAAAAAAGAGAAATACAATCAATATTTTTTTTTAATTCTGTTAAATTAAAATATTTAAAAAGTGTCTACATATAGTTTCTACTAGAAATGTTTTGTCAGTCAGTTTTTCTTTAACTTGTTAAACAAAATAATATTACCAAACACTAATATAGTTTGTCATTTTAATCCACTTTCGATAATAAATGTAATTTCTCTTAAACAAATAGCATTGTTGAAATAAAGCAATCAACATTGTTATTTACAAGTATAATAGTAATCATTTAAACAAATGATCTAAATTGCCAACGCAATCGATACTTTGTAAGAGTAGTTAGTAAAATTCAATAGAAATAACTATATTGTATATTTCTTATTACCTATATTGGATACGAATCGATCTTTTATAGATCATCAGACAGTTGAATTTCTACAGTTTGCTTGCAACATTTTGAATTTCTATACAAGGTGTCCAGTAGAAAATGATGTTCATGAGCAAATAATAAATAAAATGAAGCAAAAAAAGTAGCTGCAGCACACTACTAAAAATAATAAATTTTAAAATATTTTTGGTTAGCAAATAAATCCCTCAAGTTGTTTCTATAACAGCAACTGATCCCTTTCCAGTTCCGTTTCGCAATAATCCTTAGTTTGAGGAATGGGTCGAAAGTATACTTGATACATTAGACGGTGCAGAAAGTGATTTTAGTGATATGGAAACTGCGATATCAAGAGACCATGATTCTTGCTCAATGTTTTCTGGCTGTGACACTATTGACGTTAATGAAGTTTCTGCAAAAGCTTTAGATGACGAAACTCTTTTCCCACACAAGCACAATCCTTCACTAAACCAAAACCTACTCAAGCTGTTTTACGACTTGTAGCTCCCACACAAGGAACCAACCGAAACATCACGGCAGATAACTGGATTTCTTCCGTGCCTTTGATGGAAGAGCTACTCAGAAGGGAAGTTCACCATTGTTCCTAAAAGCCAGAGGAAGAGAAGTGGGAACTGCTTCATACGCTTTAACTAGTGACCTTACCTTGGTATCGTTTGTACCTAAACAGAACAAGATTGTGCTCTTGTTGTCTCCTATGCACCAAGGACGCAACACAGATGCTGATACCGGGAATCCAGAAATTGTAGGACTCTACACTCTACAACGCGACTAAAGAAATCCCCAAAAAGAGCAGACAAGAAGACTCGAGTGCAATGCCAGCATCCCTGTATACAAAGAGTGTAGTAGAAGAGTATGTAAATATTGCTTATCTTGACAGTATATTTTTATAGGCTCAGTTGCCTTTTATAATAGTTACTGAATTTTTAAATTCAAAAATTAGGTTCCTTTATTTTTTTCAACCCCTGATGACTTGCCAGCAGAGATGATCAAGCTTATTGATGAAGACAATATTCCTCTTCTGGAAGGATTTTTTAACAAAATTTATAATGAGGGTCGTTATCCGGCAGACTGGCTTAAGTCTACGTTTATTCCACTTCCAAAGAAAAACAAAGCAAAGAAATGCGGAGACCACCGTTTAATTAGTCTAATGAGTCATGCCCTTAAGGTATTCCTTAAAGTTCTGCAAAACCTATTTTATCGCAAGTGTCAGGCCAATATTGCAAGTACTCAATTTGGATTTAGGAGTGGGGTGGGAACCAGGGAAGCAATTTTCAGTGTGCGTGTGCTCATACAGAACTGTAGAGATGTTCAGAAGGATGTCTTCATATGTTTTGTGGACTTTGAAAAGGCCTTTGACAAAGTAAGGCATGATAAACTAATTGACATATTGAAAAAAGCAGACTTAGACGACAAAGACATCTGTTGTATACAGAATCTGTAGTGGCATCAGTCCGCTCATGTGAGGACAAATGACGTTAAAACTGGAAATATTGGCAGAGACAAGGTTGCATAATATCACCTCTTCTATTTAATATTTATTCGAAAACCATCTTTAAGGAAATCATTGAAGATGAAAATGTTGGAGTTAAGGTGAATGGGGTATATATAAACAACAGTAGATATGCAGATGACTTTATCTTAATTGCAGATAATATTGAAGATCTGCAGCGAATGATCGATGAGCTGAGTCGTGTTGGTGCAGATTATGGTCTTAAAATAAATAGCAATAAAACAAAGATCATGATAGTAAGCAGACGTGGGCTCCCGTACAACGAAGGACCAATAGTTCATTATATATGAAAAAACTCTAATTTTTAAAAAAATTTTGAGATATAAGTTAAAAAAAAATTGGGGTAATGCTAACCCCACGTCGCCACTTGTGCTACATAAAAAAAAGAGCTCGCTGGTTACATGTTAATTAAGATATATGCCATAGCTAAGTCTCTAATATTAAGTGTTGAGCGAAGGTTTTTTAAAAAAGGAAATTATGTAATTAAAAAAAAAAAACGATTATTATTATATATTTATTCTTTATTTCAGACATTAGGTAGGTAATTCTAATTTCAATATAAAAATCGTAAGTTTATAAAAATACATCAATCTGTTCTTATCACATAAAAATAGGTTTAAACTAGTTAACTAAAAATCTTAAATATTTACATAACTTTTAAAGCAATACTTAAATATTTTAATTAATTTTACATTAACCTGAACACGTATTTTGTCAACAAGTAAATTTTTTTTAGATATTAGCTTCGTTCGCGGAGGCCATTCTGAACTTGTTCCAGTTTTCTACGCTTGCCCAGTTTGCTTCCCTGCGGTGGCGGTAAAAAAATTATCGACCTACTAGTAAGAGATGCAAACAGTTTGCCGTTCGCGGAGCATACGGAATCAGTTCGTTAGTTCCGAACCGATTTCGCAGTTCTACTGACTGAGGGACAACTGTTGGTTCTGACATGCGCAGTCATCGCGAACAATTTTTCACTGGTTATATTTATTTCTTGTTTATATGTGACTATCAAAAAGAAGACATCCAAGAAAGAGTAAAATGGGGGATGAAGGATTTAATTTTTTCAGGTAGGTAGAATCTGACTAATTTAACTTGTTAACCATCACAAAAATCAAAAATATAACTCAAATTTCTTCAGATGTCTAACTTTTATTAACAACTGCTGCACGCTATATGCGATGTTTGTTTTGCGTTCGTGATGAGTCAAGATTACGAACGCGAATCGGTCAGGAATCGTTTCCGCGAACAAAGCTATTGTCATTAGCACAGAAGTATTGTGGCTCAACTCTTGACTTCGACTGAGCAAAAATTTAAAAAATGTTTCCCTTGAAAGGATCCTCAAGAAAAGTAAATGTTGCACAGCGCTGATTATTTCAATGTTTGTAAAAGCACATATTTTACACTTGTTTTGATTTTGGGAAACTCTACCCGCACTTGAACCCTGTTTTCGTAGAGGATTAAAGGGAATTAGAGCTATAACGTTTTATTATTTATTAATTCTTAATAACTATTTACCTTATCTTATAACTTTTATACATTTTTACAATATTCAACGTAACATAATTTCAATTTTAATTTAAATTAGCAACTTACATAAACAAACATTAATTTCATTAAGTACATATGGTAGAAGCGTTATAATAACCTACAGTGTGGATCAGAAGTCCTTCTAACTTCTGAACCGTTTGGTATATTGTGATGTAATTGGAACAATACTATAAGAACAAGTTCTGCATTGTTTGACACGTCAATGACAGCTCTAACTGTCATAATGACAGCTGGGGTTTTTTTAAATCTAAAAAAAATAAAACACAATAAATAACAACAACAAATAGCCACCATTGTCCTCCTCGCAAATAAATAATCTAATGAGTAATTGCTATTGTCATTTGTGTCAAACAGAATAGAGAGAGTCTCCTTCTACTACGTGATAAATCTAAGGACATTATTATTTTTATGTTGAAGCTAACCGAAATGACCACGCTGCTGTTCGTAAGTTCAATGAACGCTATCCGGAACGACAGATACGAGTATGCAGCAAATATTTGAAGAAACTGGCTTCGAAATGTTTTCTCCTATTTTTTGTTATTTTTACTGCTATGGGGTATAATAATTATTTTCTTTTTTTTATTGTTATAATTTAAAATTAATAATAATATATCTGTCGGCAAATTCCGACGAGAAGAAGCTGGCTGGCACGTTGGCCATTCTGCTATCGCGGCGTGCGCTGTTAAAATGGTCAAGAAACCGTTAATCATATCAATTTAATTAATTATCGCATTCGTTGGAGTTATTAATGGTTGTTGTTTTGTGAGTAGTTTTGGATGAGGTGTTATTCTTGTGCACTGTTGGCCGATAGTTGGAAAGACCGCAGCAACCATTTATAGCCGGTCCACCAGGCGATTAAGGCAAGTCGGTGTTTTGCCACAGACCTTTCAAAGAAAAATTTAAAATACAGACCAAATCACATACACCAGGTCTTACCAGAGGAATTAATCCGTGTTATTTGTTATTAACTTTGATATTATTATTTTATTTGAGCGTCATTTAGTGCATTTAATGTTTAACTTTTATTGCCCTGTTGTTTTAATTTGTTGTTGTTATTTATTTTATTTTGTAAAATAAATTATTTCCAATTATTGAATAAGCACTTAACTGATTGTTATGTAAGAAAGACTGAATTAAATGTTTTCAAAATTGGAGAATGCTTTAAGCATAGAAAGACCCTTAAAATGAGGTATCACTTGACCCACCTTTCCATTTAGACAAAGTCTACAGCGGTCCCAGCTCTCATTATGACAGTTAAAACTGTCATTGATATGTCAAAAAATGAATTTGTTCTTATAGTATTATTCCAAATCACATCACAATATATAAAATGGTTCAGAAGCTAGAATAGAGGGGGGGGGGGGGGGGGGGGGCTTTTGACCTCATTGTATAATTGTAGAATCAGACATAATTGGGAACCAAATGCGTCCTATAATAATAATATACAACAGATCTGCACAATCAACAGCTAAAATCATTTGATGGTGTAAATACCGCCTTTAAATCTACTGAACTTTATGCGAGCAGAGAATTTTTTTCTATCGCCACTGCAGAACTATAACTTTCCCGAATACCTAGCGAATATAGCTCACTGTCACTGTTCATTTGTGAAGACAAGCGGCTCAATTGAGCAAAAATATATCACATCTAACAATATATTAGGTAAACTACTGACCAGGACCATTGTATTATGCACGCAGTCGGTTGTGGTGAGCGCAATTTTTGAAGATTTGTGTTCTTTTTCTCCTACTGTGTGAAGGATTGGACGGCCCTGACAAATACTTTACCACTGCACCGCTAGATGTCCCCGCACGCGATATATTCCTACTCACATATGTTTTCGTGGTAACATAACCACCTAGATTTCTTGGCGTTTCTGTTTTTTGTTGCCAACTGAACCAATCATTACTGGTGGATGGCAGATCGACAAAGCGACCATCTGGTGGATGTCTCGTGTGTCTAGATTTGTCTGTATATTGGCTTTGTATTTATAAAATCCAAGAAATAATATTTAGTAGACAATAATAGGAAAAATTGCGTAATTCTTCAGGAACTTCGAAAACAATACAAAATGGATTTCTACTTTAAAAGATAACTAAAATAAAATTTTGCTAAATATTTCGCCTAAAATTTAGTATTTATGTTTGGACTAAAACACCAATATATTCAGATAATATTTCTGCGTCCCCTGAATCCAAACTCACAACCCGCCACTGGTTAAAATATTAAAATATGCTTTTGGATTTCGGAAAAGCAGTTAATCGTAGAGACCTAAAATTTCCTGAATGAAACCCAGTTCTAAGCTAGCTAAACAACGATGCAGACCTGTGTAATAAAGTGAAGACATTTCATCTACGAGATCATGCTTTTAATCGCATAAAAGCTACCCGAAGTCATCCCAAATATTGCTAATGCCATAATAAGTAAGTTTTTAAACAATTTCCAATGCCATGTACCCCATCCTTCTTCCCATGTTAATACAATTTCCATAAAAGCTGGAATAAATAGTCCTAAAGTTGATAGGAAAATTGATCCAACTAGATCAATCATAGCGTCTAAATGGTGGCCAGCTGCAGCTGCTATTCCAACAACGAAGATGACTAAAGCGGTTCTGACCATAATTTGGGCGATATTTTGACGATTTTGTGGAATATGCGGTTTCAGTCGGCGCCAAACTATGTCAGTAGGTACGTAGAATTGTAGCATGAATGTGAAGAACACTGCTATGGAGATGCTTGCTTGAACTATTTGTGATAATCTAGAAAACAGAAAAAGTTAATTTGAAACGGGTTTGTTTAACAAAACAAGACTTAATTTTAGTTAGTTTGTCTGCCAACGACTATACTTTCACTAGATATAGTGAATTGCTCTTCACTCTAACAAGTTTTATACAAGGCAGTGTTAAACATTTAATGTTCATTCTATCTTATATTTAGTTGAATTGTTTATTAATGTTAATTTCTAGCTGTTTAATATATTAAGTTATCCAATGTCATTATAAAAAAAAAGGTAAGTTTTCATGGACCGATTTCTCCACAACTATGACAGAGAGTTGCAGCTATGCCGAAGACAGTCGCCTAACCCTTATCAGCAGGCAGCATTGGTCTGTGGCAAAAATCACTTCAATTAACTGAAATCTTGTTCTGGTTTCGAAATCAGAATATGTATGAAAATATCTGCTCCAAAATACACTAGATTTAACATTAAGATTTATTTTAATCAGCACTTTGACGTGTTGCTTGAATATGGATGTATTTTGCATTATGTTTTTGAAATCAGAGATTCTTTAAGAGCACGCTATACATAAAACCTCGAGTAAAACAAACTATTTCTTACGTACATTTCATTTGAAGGCAAATTTTGTGTTATAGTTGCTTCTGTTTTTTCCCCAAATCGGATATATCCAAACAATCCAATTGTTGTGTACAATGCGACTACTATACCCATGGCTATGTTAAGTACGCCTGAGCATCCTGAGAAATTTTCTGTCACCATTGAATTTTCCACAGGCATTATGGTGCCAATTCCTTCCATGGCAAACATTACTGTACTGAAAAATGATGGCAAACCTGCAAATAAATACCAACAATAATCAAGTGATTGGTCAAAGCAAAAAAGCACACACGACCACTAAAAAGGCGAAGTCTAGCATAAAGCTACTCTACTTAACCTTAGAAGCAGCCAAAACAACTTAACAGAAAGAAACATAAAAAAGCAAAAAAAAGAAGAGAAGAGCATACGAATTTAATTAATACAATATACTAGGCAAAACCCACGCAACTCCATCTCCCACGGACAGTAGCAAAAGACAAAGGGAAAAAACAAATTAAAACAATCAAATTCGAAATACACTGGACGTTTTACGGTTTATTTAATAGGTATAACTTAAAACGACTCTAAAATGTATTAGGTCTCAACCCCCTGAACTCACTGGGAATCGTATTATATAATCTGATGGCATTATAAGTAAAACTTCTCTGAAACAGTGAAGTTCTATGAACACGGCGAACATTAATGTCATGTACATCTCTCCTGGACACAAGCTTACTTTTAATATCAAAAGGAGCATTAGAATCATAAAGTAATTTAAAAATAAACGTAGCCAGGTGTTGGAGACGACGGTCTTCCATTCTGAATCAATTTTAATCATGAATCGCTTGAGAAACACGATAAAACTTCCTAAGACCCGCAACAAACCTAGCACAGCAATTCTGTACTCCCTGAATACGTCCTCTATCAAAAACGTCTAACATGGGACCGTAAACAAAATCACAGTAATTAAAATTGGATAAAATTAGTGATTCACAGAGAGTACGTTTGAGGTTAACGTTCAAAACATGTCTATGGGAATACAAAAGTTTCAAACTGGAAAATGACTTTCGCAACATGTTCTTTACATGCTCACGACATCTTAAATCAGTGTCAGTGATAACACCTCCTTGCAGAAGAAACACACTGGACAATACTGTTATTAATCAGAACTTTAAAATTTTCTTTAAGATAGTCAGAATCATTTCTATTACTATACAGCAACATATGCGATTTTAATGGATTCAATTTTAAATTATGATCGGTGAAAGTGAATATAGAAGATCAAAGTTAGCATTAACTCTCTGGCAGGCTTCAACATAATCATCCGTCTTAAAAGAGTAATAAATCTGTGTATCATCCGCAAAAGCCTGTATGCTACAATGATCTAATGAACTCAAAATTTCTGAGGTTTAAATTAAAAATAACAGAGGCCCCAGAATTGAACCCTGTGGCACACCAGATGTAATATCCGATACCGTCGAAAACTGGCCATTATGATGAACCTTCTGTTTTCTTAAAGATAAATATGAATTAAATAAGGACAAAGACGCATCATCGAAACCGTAAAACAGCAGTTTAGCTATCAACAATCTCTGATAGATAGTGTCAAAAGCCTTAGAAAAATCCAACAGTACAACAGATGTATTCATACCTCTATCACAAGCTCTGATAACGTCATCGGTAACCTTAGCCAATGGAATACCCGTAATGGGATAATAAATAGGGTAATATTATGTTGTTATATTTTTTATATATTCTTTTTAATTGAAAGCACGCTGGATGATAGTATGTAATGGGAAAGAACTTGGGATTCTCGATTGTAGTAGATTACTTCCGCCAGATGATTGATTACTGAAAGCTCTTTGTTAAAGTTACATTGCGACATTCGTATGTTGAAGAGTCGATGAAAATATGTTTGAAACGCATCGAATTTATGTGAATATGGGTGATGAGACGAACATGGAATTGTTGAGTCTGTACTAGTATGTTTATGGTATATGGAAAATGATAACTTATTATCAATAAATGGTAACATCCAAAAAAGGAAAAGTCCCATCAACTTCAACTTTCATTCAAACACTAACTCCACTTAAGAATGGACTATTTTTTTAAATTATCAAGTACTGAATTAGTTGTAAACCTGTTCAACGCACTACCGCGTTAAATAGGTTAGGTTCAAAGAGAAATTTGATAATTTCTAAAAACCTACCGAACACTCCTGTAGCTAAATGTCTCTCCTTAATATCATCAAATGAAAAGCCAGTGAACATATAGTATAGTGTTATTGCGAATGCTAAAATCATTGTTGTGTTGGCTATAAAAGACATCGGAACTAAATGTTTTAGTTCTCGTATTTGACAGAATAATACCAGTGGTAGTAGTAACATTAATTTGAAATACTGATTCCATGACTCCGCTTCTGGATAGTAGGATGACGCCAACTGTAAAAAAGAAAGGTTATTTTAGGTGAATTAATAAATTAGGAATTATTCATGCACTGCCAACTGTATTCAGTCTGCGCCTCAAGTTTATTTCAAGATACAGCTACCCATCTAGTTCCAGAGCCCTGATAAATTCAATTATATTAGTTGGTTTGTGAATAATTTGACTAAAAATCGGTCACGTTGTTGTCATTAGACTGCGCCCCTCATTTTGTCAAATTTGTTGAAATCCCTTAACACGAATCACTACACAAATGCCGAGATGACCGACATGCACTTCATTTATGGGCTCGCAATGCTTTAGAAGCTAGGCGGTTGTACACTAAAAGATATCCTCAGCGTATGATAGAAATATTGTCGAAAGCATTCGACGACGCCTTCATGAAACAGGCACACTTAAACGAAATGGAGGAACTGGAAGGCCAAATACCGCAAGAATGATAGAGCTGGAAGAGGATGTGCTGAACATGGTTGAAGAAACTCCAGGTAGTTCTACTCGAAAAGTTCCTGAGGTTTGGAATGTAAGTAATAGTACTGTTTGGCGCATTCTTAAGGACAATTTGTTATATCCATACCACATCCAACACCTTCAAACACTTATTCCTGCTGATTTTCCTCAACGTGTGGCATTCTGATATTTCCACAATGTGATTCTTATAATTAAGAATAACCAATAGTCCAATTTCGCTTTCGGACATAATGTTGTGTTACCACTGATGATGAAGGTTTGAACCTTTGAAACATGTATGGTTTTAACAATTTGATGGTCTAGTATGATTATACTGAATTGACTCCTCGTCACAATGGATTATTTCTCACAAAAAAAAAAAAAATTATATTTCGATATAATAAGTATATACCTAATCTTGGACGAACACTGGGGAGAAAATAGTAAAATAAATATTTTTTCCAAATAAAACTTAAACGAAAAGACGTTATTGATTCTTCTTATTACAAGCATGAATTAATAAAAAGGCCCTGATAATGTTTACAGTAATAAATAAACAAATAACTTTATCATCGTGTTTTAAACATGTAACATCATCCAGTCAGTCCCATATACCTACAATCATCATCGCAATCTTGAATCTTGCCTGGATATCCTAAACTGTCTACGTTATCGGTTAGATCCGTATCCGAACTTAGGCTTTATTACCCTCAATAAATAAAATAATTTTGAGGTTATGCTGAATTAAATAAATAAATAAAACATGTAGTGAGGTATATATTTAAATAAAATATTAAAACATGCATTTATTTAAATTTACGGCCAGGCAGTATGTTATTTTAATTTGGTCGTGAAATCATGAAAATTTTATAATTTCGGCAGCACAATAAACGTTACAATAAACTAGATAAATACAGTTGGCTGAAAACTCGTGAACTTCATCCTTATTACCGACCTGCCATTTTAAAGTACATAAGGCATTACAAGAAATATAAATCGGTTATTTTATAAAATAAATACATGAGGCTTATTACATGAACCTTAACACCCAAAGTGATCTTAGTTAGATATCCAAGCATACCTAGTCCTTGAGGTTTTAATTCTCAAATTTAACAAATTTTTGAGAGTAAAATGTCGAAATAACAATGATTACGAATAAATTGTTGCGCAATTGTCTATTTATAGTAACTAGTAGTGATGATTCAACTTACTTTTGCAATTGACTCTGTTACAAAAACAACATAGACAGCCACGCCAAAATAATACGTCAGTATCAATGCGATTTCTACGAAGTTTCTGAAAAAAATAAATAAATATTACAACAAACGTATCGGTAATTTAAAAAATCGGTTGTGTCACCCCAATACTTTCCCGGTAAGATATAATATAATATGAAATGGTCATAGTCGTCTTAGGGGACTTCAAAATGGTTATATTCGTCTTGATCTCAAATTTTTTTAGCGCATTGGCAATACTTTCCCTGAGTCGGAAAAGTATTTAACACAACTGGAACGGCAAAGGAGCAACAAAATTGTGTAACCTTATTGGTTGTACGCAGCAAGCGTCTAGGCACTGACCTATCCATCGACGAGCGAATGGAATTATTTGAATAAAACGACGTCTACTACACAAAATGATCTATATATTATATATATATATATATATATATATATATATACTCGTATATCAAACTAAGATTAAACTGGGTTAACCAATTTATTACGGGTTATCGGTCTGTTAAAAATTACTGCTGATTAATAGACACTCATTTAATATTTCGTCGGAATTTCCAACATCTTCAGGAGGATACACTGAAAAAGAGACAATTTACTTTTAACAAAGTCTCTTAAGGAGAAAGGCGAGATCGATGATGCAACCTACAAAAAGTTAACTGTTTACAATCCGGTACCATCAAGAATGTATAACGATGTCTAAAGTTCTAATTTTTAATTGAGTTACTCTCAATGTAAGGTTTAAACTATTAAAGTATTTTTGTTATGACCATTCAAGACATGATGAAAAATGCTTTAAAGCGAACCCTACTGCAAGTTGAAAATTTGGCGGATATCGCCACCCTTATCACAGAGCTAAAGCGATTTCAACCAAAAACTAATGGTTTCATTCTAAGAGTCTCCCAAACTCATACAGCAAAATTTAGCTTAATTGGTTAAAGCGTTTAGGTGCTATCGTGAAAGAACACACACTGGAAATGGTCTTAATCGTCTCAGGAAACTTCAAAGTGGTTATATCCGTCTGTATGTATATCAATTGTTTTTAGCGCTTTCACAGTACTTTCCCTGTGCGGGAAAGTAAAAGATATTATTGCAAAGGTGAAAATGTGCGTCAGTTTTTTACCAACGGTTACAGCTAATGAAATTGCGAGTCCTTAGGAAACCCAAAATATCATAAAGTAATTGCTCAAAGTCACAATTGCAAGAACTAAAATCATTAAAAGCAAATCCTAATGTTAGTATACTTAAAGCGGAGTGGTTATGTATAAACAAGATTTTTTAAATAAAGCTAAGAATATTTTAACAGACGGCTCCTACCGAAAAATCTACAAAGATCCAACGCCATCAATAGATATATCAGTTATCAAATTGGTAAAAGAGTCGCCAATTCCAGAAGAGCTTTAGCGACTCTAAAAGTATTCATATTCGTTTTAATGGCCTTCCTAGAATTCATAAACCGAATTTTCCACTTCTCCCAATAATACAATTGAATCTCAAACATAATGAAAACTTCTAAGTGTCATTTGAAAAAATTATATTGGTCCCACTCCATGTTTCGTATTCAATTCACAACATGGGATCTCCACTTTCTCCAATGATAGCAAAATTTGAATAATCAAACAAACAATTAAGGGAAAGAGCTGTTCATAGTCTTCGAAAGGGCTGAAATTCGTGTCAATCCGCTGGTTAGAACTACGACGCAACAAGCTCGAATATTTAAGAGACCAATAAATGTCAACTTGAACAAGGTGATAGATAATACAAATAAATTAGAGGAAAATTTAACACATCCTGCAGACAATATAACATGACGACCAAATTATGTTGTTAAGACAAAAAGACAAGCATACAGTCCTCAACCTTTTGAAAGGAGAGGCCCCGGAAGAATCTAATGTCTTCCCTCTGAGTATATGCGAATAGATAGCTGCTTTTACTGGAGAGGTTTAGGTGGGTAGTAACAGCCATCGAGAGTTTCTCTTACTTCGGCAGTATTGTTGCGGGGAACGTAAATATCGATGATGAGAGTCAACATCGTATAAGATGGGCAAGTGCATCTTTTGGCTGTATGAAGACGAGTCTCCGATAATCATAACATGGACTTCGAACCAAGTTGCGAGTATATAATGCTATTGTAGTTCCTACCCTTAGGTATACCTGTGAGTCTTGGACCACTTATCGCAGGCATTTAAAATGCCTCGAAAAGTAGCATCAACGATGTCTTAGAAGAATTCTTGGAATTAAATGGCTTGACCCACGAAAAAACAACAGCATTCTGGAAGAACCTGAAACTTCTATTCCCAAAGTTTTAGTTTTAACACATGCTGAATAAAAAAATGTCACTGGAGAATCTGCTGATCACATAATAGAACCTCACAAATTTAAGAAAGAAAAGAGTCGTATTTAACGAATTCAAATTATTTACAAGGAATAATGTTAATAAGCGTAGGTACGAGTATATTACACCATAAGTTCTTAATACATGGAATTGATTCACAGTCATTAACATATAACATGCGTTATTATTATACCTCATGCACATAGTAATTATTTTTAATATTTAAAAAGAAATTAAAAATGTTATGTTGGTTATTCCAAGGCAAACTACCATTAGAATAACTATGATTAGTTTGTTTAGGAAAGATTGAGATCTTACTATGAAATTCAATGAATTCCTTATGTATTAGCTAACATCACCATGGTTGCGGTTGTAGAGATGTAAATTTTAACCACACATCAGTTTTGGTCGTAGTGGAAAATAATATGACAATAACAACGAATAATCATGACTTTTAAATGTGTGCAAAATTACCATTCTTCAAAGTACCATATAAATATAATTTTGCGGCATACCGGACAAAATTACTGACTTTACCACTGTGTTTATAGGATCAATCACAGTGAAATATATAAGGTCATTCAATAAGTTCGTAGGATAAGTACGAAAAAAACAAAATTTTGACAAAACTCGATTTTATTATCCAACATAGTTGCATTCGAGGGCAATACAACTAGTATAGCGATTTTCCAACTTTTCTATGGATTCTGGTGTGTAATAGTAAAGCCATGTTTGATCCATTGTCACATATCGACGATAGAATTTCATTTTATTGCGGTTTAACAGCGCCAAACACTCATCTGAAGCCTGAATTCGTTGTTGTTTTTGCTCGACTGTGAGCTCACGCGGCACCCACTTTGCACAAAGCTTTCGCATACCCAAATGTTCGTGTAAAATGGTAAAAACACTACCATCTCATATCTTTATAATGTCCGCTAGCTGATCCACCTTCAATTTGCGATCATTGATAACCAATTTGTGAATTTTTTTGACGTTTTCTTGAATAACAACCTCATTTGGGTGTCCACTGCGCTCTGCTTCAATTGTGCTGGTACGACCACGTTTAAATTCAGCAATCCACTTCTCTACCATTTGTCTCGATGGAGCAGAGTTTGAATAATATTTATCAAGCCATTGTTTGGTTTCCACTGTATTTTTTTTCATCAAAAAGCAATGCTTCATCAAAGCTCGAAATTATTCACTTTTTTTTATTTATTTTTTTTCAATAACGATAGTGCTCCACACAAAATGCTCTAACTCACGAATCAATAATCAGATTGCTGTCAAAATTATACACGTATCGTCTGAAGGTTAGTACTAAATAAAAATCAATTGGAAAAAATTTTAGTAACGTCGTCTACGAGGGTTGCCTTTTATATTTCGGGATTAGAGAACAAAAACAAATATTAATCATCGAAAATCACTTTATTGTTTATCTTAAGTGAATCACCTTGTAAATAGGTTCTAAATCAAGCGCTTTTTTTGCGTGAGCATTATTTCGTACGGTCAAGCCCCCCAGTCGCATCAACTCACTCAGTCGCATCAAACACTTGGTTTACTTATAAGATGACAAAATTAGAGTAAGTTTAAGAATATCATAAACGTATTGCACTTGACGTTGGATCATCTCTGGGGGAATATTATTGGCTTCTTCCCTGATGCGTGCTTTTAATGTCCCGAATGGTCTATTTTGGTATAGGTACTCTATCTTTTAAACATCTCCTTAAAAAAAAGTCCATCGGAGTTAAATTCAGAGATCGTGGTGGCCATTCAACATGCTCTCTTCGACCAAGCCACCTCTTAGGGAAAACAGTATTTAAATAGTCTCTAACTCGAACTGCATAATGTGCATCGTCCAGTGAATCCCAGATTATGACGACAAAGTCATTTACCTCTCTTCTTTTCCAGTAGCATGAATACCAGGAAAATGGACTTCATGTACCAAATATAGTAGGTAAGTTTTTGCCCACCGTCTTTCAAAACCCGCGCGGTGCCACATCACGTTATCATGTTGCTCTAAATATACTGTCACTTGGAATATAAATGAAGCAACAAGCAACATAATAGATAAAGATCAACCTGTACCAAATGATCAATTAGTTAATTAAAAAAACTACTAAGAACCTAGTAAATTGCGAAATCTTATATTACAAATTTTTAAGTACAATTGCAATAAATAATAATAATAATAATAAAGACTTTATTGCAAAAAAGTATACAATAGGCGAAGTTGAGACTTAAGCCTCCTCACTTAACCTCAAACACAGATAACGACATACACAAATTAGCAATATAATACAAAAATGAAATGAAACCACATGACGTTAAGAAAAATCAAAATTCCCTGGAAATTCCAGATAGCTTCAATAAGTGATTTTGAATACAACAAAAAAAAACAACAAATATTACTAAATAATAAAGTCCTTACGCTACTTATACTAAATTTTTCAAAACATGTCTGACAGACCGCTTAAATCTATAGCCCGTCAACAATTTCACATCACCCGGTAATCTGTTGTAATATTTAGCAATAGTATAAGAAAAAGACCGTTCAAACATCGCAGTAGAATGGAATGGTGGCGCAATTGACGATTTATATCTAATATTGACAGAATGAGCATGACCCCTAAACATTATTCTTTCATACAAATATTCGGGTTCCTTACTGTTTATGATTTTATTAAATAGTACGAGAGAGTGCAAAATTCGCCTTTCCCTCATCATAGGCCACCCCATCTCATCCAGCTTAGCACTTATTCCCCTTTGGCCCCTGCGAATACCGCTAATCAATCGTACACACGAATTCTGCATCATTTGAATTCTGTTTTCATCTGATCTCGTTAAGCATGGTCCATACACAACATCAGCATAGTTAAATTGGGATAGAACTAAGCTATCACACAGTAACTTTTTTGTTTGGAAATTAAGTATACTGCGGTTATTATAAATTGACTTCAAATTTGCAAAGGCCCGTTTTATACAGTTGCTCACATGTTTTGTGAATCTCATATCCGTGTCGATGTACAATCCCAAGCTTTTGGCTGAGCACGAGGACCTAAGCATGACATTACTTACAGTGAGGTTCAAATCTTTGTATCGATTCCTGAGAGAGCTATTACCAAACAACAGCAATTCCGACTTACTCGGATTCAACTCTAACCCATGGGAGTTCGAATCATTGACAACAGTGGCCAAATCCCGATTTAAATTATCAACTTCCGCATTTAAATTCTCAGGTGAGAATGACAGATATATTTGAGTATCGTCTGCATACATATGAGTTTTGGAATATTGAATATTTTCTGTGATCTGAGCTGTAAATAGGGTAAATAGTATGGGACTCAGAATTGAACCCTGTGGCACTCCATTATTAATGTTTTTTTCTTGAGATAAATTCCCCCCAATTTGTACCATTTGTGTGCGATTGCTTAAGTAATTTTTCAATAATAATATAGAATCATTAGTGAATCCCAAAAATCCCAGAATCGATAATAAAAGTTCATGATTCAGTCTATCAAATGCCTTACTGTAGTCCAGAAGTACCAGAGCAGTCAACTCTCCTCGGTCAATGGCTGTAAAGATATCGTCTGTAATGTTTAATAACGCGGTAGTGCAACTATAATTATGCCTAAACCCCGACTGGTGTTTTGGCAATAAATTGTGAAGCTTTACATAGTTCTTGATCTGATCATCGAGTATGCGTTCAACAATTTTACTCAGAGACGGTAGGATGCTAATTGGACGAAGATCTTTGTATTCAGATGGACAGGAAGTCTTGGGAAT
The DNA here is from genome assembly GCA_911728435.2 of Apoderus coryli. NCBI lineage: Eukaryota > Metazoa > Arthropoda > Insecta > Coleoptera > Attelabidae > Apoderus > Apoderus coryli. The sequence goes on along the minus strand of OU452209.1, from coordinate 11,441,517 downwards.
TGGGATTACTTTACTCGTTTTCCATTCTTTTGGGAAGGAATTTTTTTCAATACAGTAGTTGACCAAATGAAGTATCACAGGTAGGATAAAAGGACAGCTACGGCGCAACATATCCATGCTCACTCCGTCACATCCCACTGCATCACTCTTTATCGAATGTAATGCTTTATCTATATCATCGATAGAAACCAGCTTAAAATGAAAAGTACCAGCTTTCGGACTATGATTGCTTCTATAATAATTGATCTTCTCAGGATCAGGATGTCTGATTGGGATATTTACAAAAAAATCGTTTATTTTGTCTGGATCGTTAAGTGAATCGGGGATTTTAAAAGTTTCTTTACCATAAACATTCAAATTTTTTAGGAGTCTCCAGTTTTCTCTAGAATTATTATATTTCATTTGATTTTCCAGATATTTTTTTTTCAATCGATTAGTTTCTGTTGTTAACAAGTTTCTAATAAATCTATAATTTTCCCAATTTTCGGGAGTTCTAGACTTTTTGTATTTACTTAGAAATTTGTTTCTTTCTTTTTGCAAGTTTTCAAAATCGTTTGTGATCCACGGGGCTTTTCGTTTAGTTACCCTAACGGTGCGAATTGGTGCATGACGGTCAAAAGTATTCAATAAACGGTTGTTAAAAAGTCCTATTTTCTTATCTATATCATTTTCATAAAAAATATCGTAAAAGTCCTGATTTGATAGATCTTCATAAAATAGATCTTGATTAAAATTCTTAAAGTCGCGGTAAGTATGATAAAAAGGTCTTGGTTTTGTATGGGGTAACAAGTGGAATTGACAAAGTGTAGGTGCATGATCTGAAAAATCAGTTGAGTTATCCACCCGGGGATTACCAAAATGCTTATTATTCGAACAAATAATTAGGTCGAGCAACGATGAGCCTCTAACACCATACCTAGTTGGTTCATCAATCAATTGTTTTAAATTATAATCATCTAAAATTCTTAAAAATCTATGTGTATTATCAGAATTCAGATCCAAAATATTTATATTGAAATCCCCAATACACAAGAAGTTTTCACAGTCCATCAAAGCTCTACAAATATTTGACTCAAATTCATAAATAAAATCTGATATGCTATTACCTGGTGGCCTGTATAAAATTCCCATAATATTATTTATTTTATTCATTTTGAAAATTATCCATAGTTGTTCAGAGGAAAGTGTATCGAAATCTGTCAAAACCTTGAAATCAATTGATAGCCTGATGTAGGCCAGCACTCCACCACCACGATGATGATTACGATCTCGTCGAAGTAGCCTATAACCATTTATATGTAATGAGTCATCAGATATACTATCTGTCAGCCATGTCTCACTAACACCCACAATGTCAAAGTTGTTGCGCAATACATATTCTCTAAAATCTATAAATTTAGGAACAATTGATCTTATATTAATATGCATAATACTCAAATTAGCCATCTCTAAATAATGTAAATTAATAGACTATGCTTATAAAACTTATATATTATGTACATACATTATTAAGTACCTGATCCCATTAATACATCTATTTGACTGCGAAACTTAATTTTAATAACATTTTCTCCATCATTCTTTCTAACATACACAGCGCCATTCTTGCACCACACATACTTATATCCATTTTCTCTGAGTCTTCGAGCTTCCTTAAATAAATCTCTGGTAGCCTTTGGGATATCCTCATTAATAAATACTTTGCGCAAATTGCCAATCTGTATGTTGCATGAATCCAAGTCCAGGCGCTTTCCCTTTTTTTGAATCATAACCCTGTTTCGTTTTTCTTCTTCAGAAAATGACACCAAAACTGGTTTTCTATTCGTGTTGCTTGTGAGAACTTTCACAGTATAGTCATTTTCATCCACATCCACATTCAAATGCGCAAACACTCTGCCGACATCCGCCTTCACATTCTTATCACCGGAAAGTCCAACTAATACAACGTTTTTCTTGCGCTGTTCAACCTCGACATCAATTCACTGACCTCCTTTTCTAGTTCGTCGACACGACCAGTTAATGCAACATGATCCCTTTTTAGTTTTTTGTTCTCTTTGATGATATCACTTATTGATGCTTTAAGGTCCTCCACCATAGCTCCTGTGAAGGTGACTGATTGCTTCAACTCCTCAAACATGCCCTTCATGGCCCTTAGTAGCTCGCGATTGGAGGGACTTTTGACAGCAAATACGTTTTCAAATCTTTGTGAGATTCTAAATGATCAAACATTTTACTCTGTATATAAAAGGTTGGTTGAGTCGATGAATTTAAAGCAATAATTAAGTAATGTATGTTTTCATCCATAGAAAAATCTCCCAAATAGACTTTTAGGGATGACAAAAAATATTTAGTCTTATGGACATTATTTTAAGGTTTTCTGAAAGCCGATTTCTAGTAGCGCCTTTTAAGTAAGGAGGGCCCGCAAGAAAAAGGTATATTGGAACATCATTTTATTTTTTCATGTTCTGATTGTATCAGGGATTTCCCACATTTTGTGGGACACCCTGTATATTTAGCAGTGTGGATCCTTATTGGAGAACATGACAACAATATATCGTTTAATACATATTATGTACCTTTTAATTGGTTCAATTTGGTAAATGTTTTAGATTATCATGGATCTAAATAAATTTTTTGAATAATAGTAAAAACCAGCAAAAAATATGGTAATGTGGATTATTAGTAATTAAATTTTAAATTGCTATTTAAAAAGAAAAATCTCCCAAATAAATATTTTGGCTGTAGCAAAAAATATGGTGACGAATAATTTGAGCGCGTGTGTTCTTTTGGAGAACATGACAGTTAAAAAGCATCTATACATGGTTGGATGAATGGTCCTGCAATTTTCAACAAGCTTGTTTTTCGAGAAATTGGAATTCGTAATAGCATTCAGATTACCAAATTTCAGACAAAACATGAAAGGCCTAACTGAGTATTTTATATCTTCATTCTAACATGGTCAAGGTATACGCTATGAGTTTTCAGTAGTCAAACTTGCCTGTTTCATATAGGATATATTACTTACTTAGCTGCTGTAGACCATGATCTTAACGGTTTTGGTCCTATTTTGAATATTTCCTCCGCAGTTTCTGGAAATCCTAGACTTGGAAGCTTGTTCCGTCGGCAAATTTGCTGAGAGGCATTCACCTGAAAAAAAGACACCGAATTTTGTAGTTATGTGCTGATAATTATTTTATGTAAAATTCATATTGTAAATTGATAGAACAAGTGGAATCCTGTTATCCGCAAAAGCATAGATTTGGTATTTGTATTTCCACAAAACTTTGAAATTATAAAATGAGATAATGCTTCACGTATATATGGTAGTAGTAGTTGTAAAAGGTGTTTCAATTTGGGTTTCTACATTACAGCATCAAATAATTTTGAAACGCCTCCGAATTTGTCAACGGCAATGTGAGATTACTAACCTAGAAACATGAACAAAATTAGTCATGGAGCAATACACCACGGAACAACGCGTTAAAATAATTCTCGAAGCGTATTATGAAAATGGGCGATCGAAGAAAAATACCTACGTTTCGTGCCCTACGTGAATCTTTTGGTGCGCAAAATCAACCTTCTGAGAGGACAATTTGGAATGTGGTCCAAAAATTTCAGCAAGCTGGATCCGTAGGTAACATTAAAACCCCTCAGCATACACGTAGAGGTCGTTCGAAAGAAAATATTGCCGTTCTTCTAGGCAAAACGTTGTTTCCGTTGCCAATAAGAGTAACTGAAAATTTAGCAAAATTGTCCTCAATGAATCTGATGTTCTTGTCACAAATAGGCTTATCTGTATTTACTTGTAGATATAATTTTTACTTTGGCTTATCTACTTTATTAACATAATTTAGAACCAAATGGCCAATTTTTATAGATACGTCATTTGGCAGCGGTAACGACGAGATGCTTCCTCAGAAACCATGTGAGCGTGATTGGGTAGGCCGCTCTTCCTGAGATCCAAATCCGCTTCTGCGCTTTGGTGATTAAAGTTTCCAAGGATTCTCTTGGTGTGTCTCAAGTCAGGGAGGTTGCGCCAGTGGCATGGCATGTCATTTTTTATAGATGGTCTTTGCTGTTGGTTTTTTTTTTTTTGAAATTAGAATTAAAAATGAATAATAAGTATTTATAAATGTTTGATTTTTTGTAATATAAATATGCAGCAAAAAAATGCTTTAAAAGATCAAGGGCGTTGATTGCCGGGTATTGTCATAGAAACAAAGTGTTTATAAACGTGGGAAATCCTATACAAGACATTTTAATAATTGTTTATTATTCAATAAATAATAAGATATGTGATTGTGACAATAGAAATACTCGCTTGCTTACTGTGTACTGTGGACTGAGTTCTTAAACTTGATTAATAATAATAATAATAATCGTTATTCGTCAGGTACAATCACAAAAAGGAAACAATTTTTACAGACCACTTGCAAAGCTCCCAAGAATATTACAGCCTTTCTCTGGACTAGAATAGCAACGTGAAAAAAATATTACACAATGAGACTGAGAATATTTAGTTTTTGGACTTCCCTCGTGTCAAGTTCATACGGAGAATCCAGCGGCGTCGTGGAACCTGCATTCCTTTTTTTCCAAATTATTAACTAAAATTTTCAATTTTTAATGACACACACTGTATGAATTTTTATCAAAATTAGAAATTAAGTATTTTGGATGACAAAGACTCGAGTAAATTCATCAGATTTGAAATTAAGTATGTCCTAAAGGTAGGTTACTCTTGAGCGAAACAAAATTAAACCCAATTAGCGTACCTTTATATGACACAACTTTTGTATTCGCAGTGTTCAAGCAGAAAAGGTTAAGAGTCACACCATGAATGATGGTGATCAAGTCTTTGAAGTGAAACTGCTGTCGTCAGCAAACAGACACACTTTACCGCTGATATCAGGCAAGTAATGTCGTTGATAAACAGCAAAAACAAAATAGGACCCAGTACCGAACCCTGTGTAGCTCCACAATCTATCGGCCTGCAAGAACATATAGTGTGTAGTGCCGCTGAGAGACGACTTGAACCAATCCAGTGGAGTCTCCCGCATTCCCTAGTGCTGCATCTTGTTAATTAGGCTGTTATGACTCACAAGGCGAATGATTTGGAGAAATCACAGGAAATTGATGCTGTGGAGTGGAGATTGTTCAAGTTGGAGTATACATTGTTGAAGACGGAGAATACAGCATCATTTGTGCATTTGTTGGCTAAAAATCCAAATTGGTGGGTAGTTAGTATTTCATATTTGTGCAGAAATGATAGAAGTTTTTAACCAATCTCTCAATGATCTTGGATAGAGTACAGCGAAGCCTCTTCAAGATAGGTAGGTAATAAACAAAATTCATTGTCATTTTGATGATTCATGATGATACTGTGAAATCAGAAACCTGAGGGTTTTTCGTGGCTTAATAAATTTTACATTAGAGTTGGCTAAACTTCTTGCCGAACACCCAGGAAAGTCTACTATTGTTAAAGAAACGTTAGATATTCAGACGGATCAAGGCCAGGAAATGTTTAAATTGTATTACAAAATACGGATGAAGCAAGTAGTGGTTCAGCAAAATCTCAATTAAAATCTCTAGTTTATAGCAGCACGAGCTAATGACACCGCCCCAAGTTTTCTGTCCAACAGGGGTGCCGGCAGCAATATTTCCTTAAGAGGCAGAATATTATAATTGAAATTAATGAGCTTTAAATAATAATTGGTCTTCAAAATAAACAGAAATCTGAATGAACCATTATTTGTAATTTTTATTGTGTACTTTCGTCTTTCTCATTGTAGGAACTTACAAACTCTACAAATATCACATGTATATCTGCAATTATATCTAAACCCTTATTAGTCAAATAATTGCGGTGTGGCCATTGTAAATGCAACGGGGAAATTTCAACGTCTGGTCCGGGTTTTGCCGAAAAACAAGTTTATGCACTAAACTTTTTTTATACAAGGGTCTCGACAAATTTGTCTCACATCCGTCATTAAATATGCTTCCATTCTGCACAACTGATATATCATGAGCGTCGGTAGAAATATTTTCCGGGAGATGCAAAATATTAATATTATGTATTAATTGAAAATCAATATTAAATAAAAAACCCTTAAGACTAAGACCTACTAAAAATATTGTGTGTCCCATTGAAGTTTGTTTCAAACTGCAGCTCCTCAATTCATTAAGTTTCGTTTACGAAAGCCTTCCCACACCTCCTAGGGCTGAATATCTAGCAAATCAACGATGGAAGGAGGTTAAATTGTACGCAACTCCCGGATTGCGTGACTTTCCGAGTCTTCCATGTGTAGTTCCCATTGTTTATGGCAACTCGTTGCAGGCTTGGATATTCCTGCCCCAGTTGCTTCATTAGCCCTGGAACTGTCTTTGAACCATTTGATAATATTTTCTTTTTGGTGTTTTGCCACTAAAGTTAGTATTGGCATGCTTTCAATCAGGTCCACTGATTTTTTATTCTCACTACTCCACCTCCCTTCATTCGGTGCTCTTTCTATTACTAAGTGCAGGAGGTTAATGACCACCAAGGCTTTAGTGGTCAAGTGTGATTCTTTTTCCTATCAAAATGATTCTCCAATCATATTGTATAACCCTCGCAGTATTTTGTTAGTTTGTTATCTGATGTGTGAACATGCTTATTCCACATAGTGAAGCCCGAACTGTTTGATATATGGTGATGTAATTTGGAACATTACTATAAGAACAAGTTCTGCATTTTTTGACAAATCAATGGCAGCTTTAAATATCATAATTACAGCTGGGGGCGCTTTTGAATATTTATTTTTTTTTCAAATGAAGTGATACCACATTTTAAAGGTCTTTTTATGTTTTTATGCTCAAAGCAAACTTCAATTTTCGTCTGAATAAGTTCATTGTAATTTCTATATATTATTATTATTAAATAATAAATTTTAAATTAAATAATTCCATTTCCAAAGTAGAGTGTTGGTTTAAATAAAACAAGCAAAACTTCCAAGTCAACGCCACAAAATTTAATCGGGAAAGATCACACTAAAAGAACTAGTTTCGGTTCAAACCATCAGCAGCCAAAGTAAATTATAAATTCAATTGCAAACGCATTCTTGACATAATGTAGTCGTAATTGTTTAATTTATCCACAAATACCAGGCACATTAATCATTTATGTTTAATGTTGAGTTCAATTTTTCAAACATTATGAAGTCATTATATTATGTAGATCACCTTGATCACATTAAAATAAATTTAAATTCAAACCCAAATAAAAGTTCACAATAATTAATCCAACAAACAAAACTGTGTAAATCTGTAAATCGAACATTTTTACATTTATTCATTTACTTAAATTGTATAAATGTAGGAAATAAAAGTCGTACCTCTACGAAATAACTTTAATATACAGGGTGTCCCGAAATTAATCTAAAATAATTTAAGGGGACATTCTACAAGCGAAAATAAGATTTTTTTTTCATATTGGCGAACATATATCGAAAAGTGCTTCGTTTTTCTTATTTGTAAATTTCTGACGATGGGTTTTTAGTAATATTTCTGAAACCCGTCTCGATATCAAGATGAAATTTGGCACACTTACGTATCTTTGTTGGATTATTAAAAAATACGAGATATCCAATGGTTAGGAAAATTTAAGGGGTGGGTTAGGCTGGTGGGGTCGGAGCAAATTTTGTCCCAACATTTATTTTGTACGCTTTTTTAACTTTTTCTAAAAAGAATAATAAATTTGAGACTTTGATACATAAAAAATGTTCACTTGTTTCATAACGATAGAAGAAGGTAAATGACGGCTACGATAATACAAGAAACAGAGTGGAAATGCGTATTAACCGTTGACAGAATAACTTCTCCCTTTCCTACAAAGATACGTAAGTATGCCAAATGCCATTTTGATATCGAGACGCGTTTCGGGAATATTACTAAAAATTTACAAATAACACCCTGTATCTGAAAAACGAACCATTTTTCGATATATGTTCATATGAAAAAACATCTTATTGTCGCTTGTAGAATGTCCCTTTAACTTATTTTAAGTTAATTTTGGGACACCCTCTATATCTCTCAACGATCTTCGATCAGCACCATACATGTTTTGGAGCACCAGGCAGGAAAAAAATATGACATCATTGGGACTCCCAACGCCTCCCGCTTGCGAGGCAAGTGTTTTACCAAATAAAGTGGTACATAATGTAATATCTTTAATTTTTAAATAAATCAGAACACTCTGTTATAAACTGGTGCCCTTGAGGCACAAATAGCTCTAAATACACAAATACAATCGGTGTTTATTTCTGTTAATAATTGTGTAAACGTTAATTGTATCAAGACAATAGCGGCCACTTCGCGAAAAATTATATTTTAAGAATCATAAAAACATATTTCGAAAATTATAAATTTTATTTTATTTTTTATTTTTTAAACGCCTTTATATTTTCACTAATTTTGGATCTAAGAATTACTACTATTACTAGCATGTTTTCAAAAGTACAATTAGTAGCATTCCCCGAGAGCAGTAACTTCATCCATATCAGGTCCAACAGGTGAAAAATCTTCTGCTTATGGACCCTGAAAGTCGTTTCATCGAGACAATGGGAATACCTATTCCTAATGCAAACTTTAATAAGAAAATTTTATTTACGGACGAGGCTGCGTTCACGAAATCGGGAATTAGAAATTTACATAACGAACATGTGTATAGCGATGGAAATTCTCATGCCTTCGGCGAGAAACATTTCCAGCATGAATTTAGAATTCATGTTTGGGTAGATTTTCATTATTGGACCAGTTGTAATGCCAAATCGGTTAAATTGAGATAACTATCTACTCTTCTGCCAAAATATTTTACCCAATTTAGTGGTGGATTTTTCCTTACAACTTGATGCCGAAATGTGGTTTATGCACGACGGAGCGCCACGCCCCTTTAGTATCAACGATCGCAGATTTCTAAATGTAACATATCCTAATAGAAGGATCGGCAGAGGCAGCAGTAAAATTACCCGACTCGCTCGAAAATGAAGAGACACCAATAATCAATAATTTATTTTTAGTTAAGGAATTTGCGGTAAAGCGTTGTACAGTCATTTCATGGATACCCTGTATAGTTTATCTAAAGTAATCCGTCACAACGACGAGAAGCGGGTTGTTTTCATAAATCAAACGCGTCTGCTCTACAAAATATCTTGATACATATTATTCTCCGGGTAACGCTACAACTCAGGGTGGGTCTTGGCTGACTGTACTACCTTCTTCCAATAGACTCGATCTTCCATCAGGTCTGTATCGAAAGGAACGTTCATTCTCAGCAGGTCGTTTTGGATGTTGTCCCTCCATCGCATGCGGGAGCGGCCTAAAAGTCTTTTACCTGCTGGAGTCTCTTCCCGTACCAGTTCCGGCAACCTTTGTTCATGAGGTCTCTGTACGTGGCCGGCCCATCTCAGACGTTGAGATTTTATTTCCTGGACGATGTAACTGTCATTATATAGACTTTTGATTTCAGCATTAGTTTTGATTCAATATTGTGTTGTATTGGGGTCGTAATGAGCTCCAAAGATTTTTCTCAGTATCTTCGAAACGTCTCAGTTTGTCTGCGTTCGCTTTAATTATTGTCCATGTTTTCAATCCATATATATATTTACTTTGGATATCCGTGTCAGGCTTTTTGACTTGAGGAGATTGTTTAGAGAGCTTGGATCCTTCCTTATATTTTTCGGTGATATCATTATCTACTGTGATTGTTGCGCCTAAATATTTGAACCGTTCCACTTTTTCAAGGGATGTTTCGGAATTATAATTCCATCCTCAGTGGCATTAACAAAATCTTAAGCAGTAATTATGGTATTTTTGTTTTAAGTTTAAACATGGAATTTAAACATTTGTATACCTACACAATTAAAAAACTTCAATCGCAACTAAATCTCGTCTAAAACTGCAAAACAGCATAACATTGCTAACATTTAAAACTTTACTACGAAGATGATGTGAATGAACTGCGTGAGTCTGAGGAAAACAACGGTTCCTTGTTGTCCAGACATGAAATAAAGGATTTTTATTTCAATTTTTAAATTTCAATTAACCTACACACCCAAGAAACTTCATAATACAATTATTGCTAACATTGAGATTATTTTTCATTTTGTAAATCCTTTCAATTATTGGAAATAAAGTTTTTTTTTCAAATGGTTCGATACAACAGTTAATTAGAAATGCTCTTCTCTTAAGATTGTTTTAATGCCCCTGAGGATGGAATTATAATTGCAAAACAGGTCTGGCTTTTTATGTATGAAGATAATATTTTGTGGATTTATGAATTTATTTATTATTTTTGGCCGTTCGGCAGCTCTGAAACCCGGATGCATCCGTCGCGAATTTTTTTTTTCTTTTGGAATATTTATTATTCCATGTCAAAAGTACAACGTTTCGGCTTATTAGCCTTCCTCAGGTACATCTCTTTTCTAAAAAAATTTTTTAAGCATTAGAATCAAAATAAACACGTAAGTGGTATATTTTACACTACATCACAACAACATTCAGTGTAAATAGGTAGAGATGTACCTGAGGAACGTTGTTTTTTGACATGGAATAAACATATTTCAAAAGAAAAAAAAAATCGCTTATAAAATAGAACCATAAATCCCAAGTAAGGAAAAGAATAAAAAAATTATAACAAGGTTCAAGAAAAATACAATACTAAAATTAACAGAAATAAACACCCGTTATATTTGTGAATTTAGTGCCTCAAGGGCACCAGTTTATAAAAGAGCGTATTGATTTATTTAAAATTAAAGATATTCTCTTATGTACCACTTTATTTGGTTAAAACAAAACACTTGCCTCGCAAGCGGGACGCTTTGGGAGTCCCAATGATGTCATATCATATCATATCATCATTTTTTTCAATTTAACTACTAGTTTTTTTTTTTAATTAAGCCAAATCCTTATTATGAAATATTTTACATTTTATCGATTTTTGTATACTTTAAAAACTATAATACTATCAAATAAAATAGTTTATAATAATCAATAATTTTGATAATACGCACGTTTTGTACCTAGTCGAAATTATTTCAGATCATATCAAATTAATCTAAGTGGTTATAAATTTACTAACCGCATTACTCTAGTTTAAAATGTTGCTCAATCTAATTTATGTAAATTACAGTAATTTTGCAATATTCATTACACTAAATAGAGTTTTGAATTAAACAAGGTGAGTCTCGACAGATGCCACGGAGTTTTATGAGAAAACTAAATAAAATTGTTGTTGCTGCAGGAACATTGTGTAGATCTATTGTATTCTAAAATAATTTCAGTTAATATGTTTTTTTTTCATGGAATGCGCTATATTTTATAACATTTCTGAATTTAGTATGAAAAATAAGATAAACTTTCGGAAGGATTCCCTATACCTAAATACAGCGTTTTGATTTTTCTTAAATATCACGGTTTTGGGAAAAAATTAATTGTTACCAAACGAAAATATTTTTGTCAGAACTACTCCTGTATCGCAGATCTCTAGACTCTTTTATTAATTTATTTGCCAATCTGGTTGCAAAAAATACTATCCTAGGATTTTCCGGTTCAATTGTTAATACATTCAAACTATAGCATCTTCATTATCTCAAATGGGATATTTACTTAGATTAATTAATAAGCCTTACAAATTATTCAATCACATTATTAAATTAATTAAATAAATTCGAAAAAACAGCAAAAATTAAAATAAATGTTATGCTACAGACTTATAAGATGTAATGAAATTATATAACAATAATAACAAAACCCTCAATTCAAAACAATGTACATTCAGATGTCCAAGGCTCGTAGGTTCGAATTACGGTCTCCCTAAATGATCCCAAAGGTTCAGAAAAATAGTTGACATTATTATGTATACTAAGACTGACATGCTAGAGATATCGGTGGCTTTGTTCCATAGTATGTACGCACTTGGGGTACATACCCTAAACAAATTATGATTATACGAACAAAAAAATGAGGCACATTAGTAGACACCTGCTCCATTAAATGTGGAGAATCAGTTATATTGATAATCACTTTAAAAATGAAAACTTGGCTTGTAAAAACTCTACGGAATCTATATAATATGAAGCCTACTTATAAGGACGTCCTGTGCAACCCTTCTAGATGTAAAAACACCATCTATCTTAAAACAGATATAGTTGCAACTTATGCTGAACGGAGTCAATTCGCGCGATATGGTTATATTGGGGACCATAATTAGCGGTCCATATTCCAATCTTAAACTCACAACACGTAATGTAATCAAACATAGGGCATTCCATTTAAAAATTGCAATTATTTTTTGAAGCACCGTATATTTAAAACTATATTATATATTAAAAATGTAGTCTTAAAGAACAAAAATCAAAAAATATATATTATAGTCTTCTCATAAAACTCCGAGGCGTCCATCGTCACTCACCATGTATACAGCAGAGCTAAAAAAAGATTAAGATTAAGAAGTAGGTACTTATATACTTAATATAATCTTCTTTGTCCGTTTAACTTATTATTTTGCTTAGGTATTGTCACTCTAAGTCGATAGCATTCGAAATAGAGGACATTTGTTTGAATGAATCATATCTTCAACCAAGTATCACTAGATTGCTAACAATGACCTACAGAATATTCCAAACCTATCTGAAAATATTGATGAGTCATTAGCAACAGATATATGCATATACCGGGTGATTCACGTTGATTGTCCCATTAAAGGATCCCGAAATTCAAATATTGAAGTTTTTTTTAAATTTAATTGAGTATACGGCTATACTCTACATTTTAAAACTATTTTCCCAATTGGAACTTTGTCAGATTTACCGGAAACCAATTATTAAATTTATAGCAGTTGTGTACGACCAATTTTTGAGAAACCTTTAGGGTGTACGTGCACATGACACACAGTTCAGTTTTTACTACCGAACACTTACTTTTTCTTAAAGACCAAGTCAATGCGTCTGTTTTTTTTTTCGATTCAAACCTTCTAAAATTTAATAGCTTCTACAAGTTTATAAAGTGCAAATCTATTTTAGTTACCTTCTCGTTATGAATTGCAATAATAATGTTAGACGCATTTGATTGAAGATGCTGTTTGGGAATTTCAAAACAAAACCACAAATTAGTGATGTTTTCAGACGACAGTTTAATAATAAAAGTACACCCAAATATGATCCTTGGGAGACACCTAGGAAAATATAAATCTCCCCACAATATGAATAATTTGCGAATTTGTTATATCCAGCCATCGTTTGTGAACTATGTTTCACCGGGCATATTGAATGATGTTAACTAGAATTTAAAAAAAAATGTTTATTTAACATTTAGAATATACGTATTTCAAAGATTGTTCGGTGGTGGTATGGCCCTGAACGAAATAAAATGTTCTACTTTGTCGCAATTTATTTAAGTATTCCTAGAATTCAGAATAATTGTTATCTTAACAGCGATATTTTAATTATGCATAATATTAATAGGTTCATTTTAACAATACGCAATTAAACAAATCAATAGGCAGGAGCTGATTTTTGATAAGTTATCTTACCTATAGATTAGTTTAAAATAAAGTGCCAATGAATGTCAAACAATATTTGTTTATAATTGTTTCTTCTTTTGTTTTTCTTTTTTTAATTTATACACTAAATAAAGGGTGTCCCACTGGTAAACAAATTGATCTGTATATTATAGAAAACTATACACATAGAAGAATTGTGACAAATTGGCAGTGTAACTATGTCCACGGGGGCAGATGAGATAAAATAGTAATAAATTATTGACAATTCCGGTTATACCGGACGTATGTCTATTTCAAATCGAACACCATATATAATATTACAGTTTACTTCAACTAGACGTTTCTGACTTATTTAACGTTTTATGTCAAAGTGACGTTTATGAACTCTAAAATCATTATCAAATTTCCACTAAGGAAACCTTCATTAATTGAGTTAGATAGATACTATTTCTATCTAAAATTTAATCATTTTATGCGAACTTTAACTGTTTTGGTAAATATTAATACAGTGTGTGAAAATATTACATAGAGAACAGAAGCGCGGCTGTGTTTCAACCGCAGGTATATGCCATTATACTCGTACAATAGACAAGAGATAGTAAATGCACCCAATATGTTTGTGATGTGTCCCCACAATATTTCTATTTATTTTTCTCTTTTAGTTTAGTTTTAAGATCTTATATTAAAAATTATTTAATTAATGTAATTACTTTTTCGCTCACCCCTGTATATTTCACTTCTCTCTTTTTTTTATTTTTTTTATCAATATCATGGCGTATCCATCTAAAAAGAAAGATCTTAAAACGTTTTCAAGTGGGCACTTACGCGTCTTGAAAAATTAAATGTATAAAGAAATATAACTAAGCTACGGGCGTCCGCTGATCTATTTTTTAATACGAGGATGGTTTGGCAGAAAAGAAAATAAACCAAATCCAAAATGGGAGTCATTGAGTGTGTACAGGGTGTCATATTTAATAATAATAATCATCGCATACATTTTATGTTGTCGTATCCAGAAATAAATGGCCTACACAAAAATGTAAAGAAAAATATACCATGTCATTTAAAAGCCCTGTAATTTTGGTATAGTGTTGAATTTTGTCGCGATTATCCAATATGTTATTAGTCTTTTTTGACGTCAACCTGCAATTGTTTTTGAAGAAGTATCAAAAAATCACGTCTAATAGAAAAACGTATTTTGAGCAAAAATGCAGCATTTTCTTACTGATGGCCCTTTACAAAATTCCTGCAGAATTAAAATCTGCATCTTGACAAAGTATAAAAGTGTGCTATTTGAGAAAATCAAGTTACACTTATTTAAATGATGAAAAATGTCTACTACTATACTTGTGAACTACTACTACTACCTACTACTAATACACCCTGTATAACTTTAAGATGATAGTTTGCATCCATTAGTTAACATGAAAGCTAGTTACCTTCAGCTCAAAACAGTTTCTCTTGATAGAGCAAAATATTAATTTTTTACCAAGCCTGTAAATTTTCATAAATTGATGAATTTTGTAAAAACTTTGAGATATGAGATATTCTTAGAAATCAAGTACCTATAAAAAGTATACAAGTGACTATCAAAATACCCCTTAAAAACAGGGTGTTCTATTTAAAAAACATAACTTTGATATGTATCTCTTTTTGAGGCCACCCTGTATACTGTATATTTGTAGAGCTGGAGCACCTGATAATAAAATATTTAAATTTTTTGGGAAGTAGTTATCTAAGGTGGACTTCTCTCCGGGCGACTGTTGCGATGATCGCTCAGCGATCGTCGCTGGCGACGATCGCTATGATACTGATACCGTTGTTGTTTTATGGAAGCACTGTCCTCCAAGTGATAGTCGCTCGGCCTAGCGATCGTCGCAAGGCACCTACTCTCAGAGCAAACATATAGTCGTTGCGGCCAGCGACTATTCGTTAGTTTTGTTTGGTTTTTAATGTAGCGCGCTATGTGTTCACAATATAAAATCTTGTTCAACGCCGCAGAAGATGAGAAATTGATCGAGGCAGTAGCTAAACATCCTTCCCTCTTTAATTTGCAATGTCCTCTATATAAGGATCAAGTGTATGTGGCTATGTTCCCAAAAATTTGTTAAAACTACTACACAGCCACAGAACGAACGAACCACTGAAGTAAAATTACCGATACACACGGGAAATTTAATCGTCGAAAACATACCCATAGCGACGATCGCTGTGCGATAGTCGCTCGGATAGAAGTCCACCATAATAATTAATTTTTTTTGAAATTTTGTTATATTATTTCGCTATAATTTTTAGCCATGTTGCTTGTCATCTCCTAGTCGTGGTTATATTATTATATTAGTCCTCCCTCCCCAGTGATATACGCTGCGTAAACTTGGCGTTGCTGTACTGGTGTTCTACGTCACAATATAGAGGGTCGACCATGCGAGTCCACAAATGGCAATTGAGAATTATTTTATTCTAATACAGTTTTTAGAGTGATGACGTATACACACAGAGCTGCAGAATACAGAATAGACAGATCGTAGCATTTGATTGCCGGTATAGCTTTTGTTTTTCATTTTGAGGTTACTGTTTTGGTTTTGTAATTTGGAAATGGATTTAATTTCAAAGTAAAAGGACTTTTCAAGATTAAGCATTGACGAAAAAATTGTAATTAAACAAATGAATGGCTTAAATATTGAAGTGTCTTCCAGAAGTGTCTTCCAGAAGCCGGGCAAACAGGTATTTACGAAAATTTTAAAAAATACGGATAGAAATAAAAAATAGTTTGTTTTGTGTGGGTTCTTTTTGGTGGTGAAACGCATTGGACAAGCAGTAGTGTTGATGATTTAGTGCACCTCGCTGAAAAGGCCAAACTGCATCTTACAAATCAAATGCATCGAGTATTATATGAAAGAAATATACAAAACAGCAGGATACTGCATATTGGAACAACATTGCATAAAGGTATGTGAAAATAGAGTTGTACTTTTTTTTATTTGCTTTATTACTAATGTCTACGCTCTGCAGCCTCTTTAACAGGCCACGAGTTGCCACTGGTATGTATCATGGTACGCGAATAGACCAACTTCTTAAAACACCGTAATATGTTCACACTGTATAAACCAATAAAGTGTCTTACTAATTTTCTTTTTATGACAAACTTAATTATATTGAGTAAAAGAAAAATTGTAATTTAGTTTTTGCGGACATTAATTAAACATACCTACCTACATGTTGTTTTACACGGACATGTTTTCACATTAATTTTATAACTTTTATTTATTCGATTTTTGCTCGCATAAAATGTGATGACTTAAAATTATATTAAAAATATTTATTTATTTTTTTTAAGAACAGTAGATGAGAATCCGACAGTAAATCCATAAATCACAATATCCTATTGAAAAACTTGAATACTACGGAGTCAGAAGTCTAGCTATGTAGTCGCTTAGGTCTTACCTAAGACGAAAGTCAACAAAAAGTCGTTTTGAGGGATGCGACTGATGCTCATGAATCGCACTTGCGAGCTATCCTCACAGGCATACCTCAGGGTAGTGTTCTGGGCCCTTTGTTGTATATAATATACTTTAAAGACTTCTATGAAGGCATAACTGCTCCGAATTCGATGGTACCTTTCTGTGACGACGCTACTCTTGCTGGGGTTCCGGTTGGCACGGGTGAGGACTTAAGAGCAAAGTGTGCAGAGGTTCTTGAGAGTACTGACCGATGATTAGCACAAAATCAGCTTTTCTTAAACAGTAGGAAAACACACAAAACATAATCCAGATGGGTAACTTCTCAGTAGATTCTGGTAGCACAATTAACGTTTGTCAAAATGCAAAATTACTAGGTCTGACAATTGACAGCAATCTTAATTACCAGGAACACAATAAGAACCTTTGTGTGAAACTGAGTAGGGCATGCGATGCAATAATGATCGTCTCAAAAAGTCTAATCTGTAAGGAAAATATATCGGCTTTTTTGTTCTCATTTGGGAGCAGTGCATGTCCAAAGTGTTTATGTGCAGCAGTAGGGGTGGTAAGAATAATGTTCTCTTTGAAAAGTAGGGGGAAATTTGTAGGAGCAAGTTTAGATCAGCTAGAATTTTGACGGCTCCAGACGTTTATATCTTTGAGTGTGTTAAATATCTTAAAAAAATGAAAACATGTTTTTACATTTTAAACCCCAACTGCTACGCTCTAAAAAATTCACAAAATTATAATTGCCCCAAGTATACAGACTGTCGTCTACTGAAAAGGGTTTAGAGTACATGCCTGTCAGACTGTCAACGGTCTGCCAGTCGAAATTAAGGAAACTGAACGGTTTTTTAAAAAATACTCCATGATTTGACTGAATTCTATAAATGTGAGTCCAGGAACATGTATGTCAGGTTTCTTCGTGTTTATTTTTAGTTATTTGATTTATTTTATGTACTCGTATTTTGTGATATCGTCACATACGTTTTATCTGTGTCCATTTTATTTATTTGAGTGATAACTGTCGGTCAATATTAAGACTCGTGAGAGCAGCAGTATATCTTCCGTGTAAGGCTTTCTATTTCCAGTCGTTCTCCACCTTTAAGGCATCATTTTCTGTTTCGGGTTCTCCTGCAGCTGCCAAGTTTAGTGGGGAGAGTTGGTTATCTGCGTTTATTATGAGTGTTGAAACGAGAGTGGGAATTTTTAAAAGATTTATAAAAGTTTGAACTGCTCGTGTTATGTGCGTTTTCAATGTTTTGCAGTCCTCTCCCGCCTTTACAGCTCGGTATGGAAAGCCGATTGAAGAATAATTGGGGGTGATGTTTCCGGAGGTTAGTAAGTAATTTTCTCACTTTCCGATCTAGTGCCTGAAGATGCGTTGTTGTCCAGTGTAGTATTCCAAAAGTATATGACACAACAGGGATAGCCCAAGAGTTTATAGCGGTAATTAGTGATTTGGCGTACAGCTCTGTTTTTAAAACTTTGGTAACTCTGGATAGGCATTTTTCTGTCACAGTAGCTTTCATGAGTTTTTGATCATTAGTAAGTATTTGTTATACACCCAGGTATTTGTAGTGTTCTTCTAGTTGAAGGGGTTGTACTTATATGTTTGCCTGAGTGGACTGTTTTCCATTTCAGCTATTTTTCCATTTACATAGCTTAACGCACACTTTTCGAAACCGAACTGCATCTCATTGTCTTTCCTGAATGAATTTTAGTTGTTTCTTATTGGTAGCATAAAGGTTAATGTCGTCCACGTAGAGAAGGTAATTGATTTTTGTTTTTGGTTGTTTTTGGAGGACATATCCACAGTCGCTCGAATCCAACATATGGCTGAGCGGCTTTAGGGCCATGCAGAACATTATTATTTTATTTATTATTATTCTTAATCCTTCATTAATCACTTACTGCAAACCGTTGTATACTTTGAACACTTACAATTATTCAAAATGACTTTTGCTCTTATCACGATGCTTTTCGGTTTCACAAAACAAAATAAGCACACGCTGTTAACACATCTTCTTCTATGTACGTACATAATTAACGATATTAAATGTCAATTAAGCCAATTGCCAATTTGCTAACGAGTGAATAAATCAAGAATGGCTTCCAGCTTTGGGCGAAGCAAAATAGCAGAAGCAGATGCAGATTTAGTGAATAGCAGATTTTTAACAATAATCTGCAAATGTAAAATATTTAGAAGAAGAAAATACAAAAAACCTAGTAGTTGATTAATTAAGAAATTAACTAAAAAATGTTTTAAATAAATTATTATTAAGACCACTTTTTTGTTTGCTAGAAGGTATCAGGGTTTAAAAATTATTTTATTTATTAATAAGACTCCATCGACAATCACATAACCAAAAATAAAACCGTTGAATATCCGTAATTATTTTTTATAGCTTTACAAATAAACTCATTATTCGATATATCGGAAAAATACATAAACTTATTTTTAAGTTTTTAACCGTCAACCATTGGATAACCACATATATGCTTATTTTGATCCCAAATGACCTGCCCCTTCCCCCTTAGAGTTTGGCCGTGAACTTTTCGGACACCCTGTATATAATCTTATATGTTTTTGTTTTCTTGATTTAATTTTTAGTTTTAATTCATTGTCGTTTCGTCCCGATTGTGGTCTTTTTCACAATGTAATTCTAAATTCAGTTTGCAGTTAACTACATAAGAAACTACCACAATCAGGTCGAAACGTTAATAAGTTAAAGTACAAAATTGAATTTTTTATAAATGACCTAAAATCAAGAAAACAAAACCAAATTAGATTAAATAATAACAAGATCAAAGAAACCAACAATACACATAAATATAATATATACATATACAAACCGAGCGTTTGTGACAGTGACAGAAACGTCTTGTTTACGTGATAAATATAATAATTGAATTATTGACAGGCGTAAAATACAGAGTGTGACTTCTGATTTTTTTAATTAATGTAAACCCGAAATATATAAGTGTATTTAAATTTCATAATTCCATTACTAAAATTGTGATGTTTTAACATTTATATTTATAACAGTACGCCTATGTCATTTAAACAATAAATTTAAGTTATTCGCCTTGTAGCCCAAAAACATTTTATTTTATATCATTTTAATTACGCATAACTCCAAACATTGTGCCTGTAACGATAAGATATTTTAATACGTAACTGACCTCAATAGGTATACTTAGACATTGTTGTCTTTTGCTTAATATTTTCTTCGTAAAATTAG
Organism: Apoderus coryli; assembly: GCA_911728435.2. Lineage (NCBI taxonomy): Eukaryota > Metazoa > Arthropoda > Insecta > Coleoptera > Attelabidae > Apoderus > Apoderus coryli. The sequence goes on along the minus strand of OU452209.1, from coordinate 11,421,283 downwards.
CTAATCTCATTAAATAACTTTTGTTTTAGTACTCTTATATAAAGCCTGATGATAGCTAGTAGCTTTTTCTTTTTTCCAATCATGTTATGTAATATGTATACAGGGTCTATCAAAACATACGCAAATAACTCTAGCGCATAAAAATTCTATTTTAAAAACAGAACAATTATATACATAAATATAATTGGTTATTTAGCAAATTACTCTGAATTTGTTCTAATTAATTTTCAACATGAAACAATTTCCACTAACATGGCATACACGCTTTTATAAATTTGAGTGTCATTGTCAATGATAATTTTGACAGATTTCCGTTTCAGTTGCGATCGGAGCTATATAAGGAACACATCTAATGTTATAATAAGCGTTATCTTTCTACAAACTCAGGGCAGATGGGCTGCTGTGACTTACTCATCTACTGTTACCCCACTGGCATTTATTATACAAGGAACGACATACTATCAATGGCTATGAAACATTTTGAAGTACTAATAATACATATATTTGATAAACAAAAAAATCAGATACCTATTGTTATTAGTAATATCATTAAATTGTAAAACATGGCGCAGTCGACTTTTGTTAGCCTCGTTTATAAACCCCTTGCCTACGCTCAATGTTTTCCAAAAGATAAATATATCATTGTTACAGTCTAAATGTTTTTACTTCTTATATTTACCCCTTTACCACTACTTACGTACGCCTATGTTTTTATGATACATTTTGTAGATTATGTTATATCAAAGCTATAAATGACTAATCGATATTTCTGCTATGTTTAGGAATTTAAATTACAGCAACTGAAACTAGAAGAAAAATCTAAGAAAAGTCACGTCCCTCGAGTTAAAAATTTTGAAAATATCACGTCGTTGTAGAACCTAACTTAGAACACCCTGTAAAGGAAGGTAATAATTGCTTAGGTGTTACTTAACTTCCGGATATTAATAATTACATTACATTTTGAATACTCATGACAAATTAATGTCGACTAATATAACATAGGTAAATCAGGTGATTATAATAAATCACTAACTTGCAAAATACACCAATTATTGTAATACTTTTTGATTGGGAATTCATTCAATAAAATGTGGTTAAAGTGTTAACAACACGAGTTTTAATTAACATCCCTATCCAATACTACATGGCGATCCTGCCAAAAACGATAGATAAAATTTTAAGAATGCGTATAAATATAAATACATAATTACACTAATATTACCAGGTATTTAAACAATATTATGCGCCATGGGGAAAAGTCAATCTAAAAACCAAGATTTAATTGAAAACGGTTCAGTTAATTCCAATTTTATAGTGAACGAAGATAGTGTAAATGTTATGGAAGTAAAAATACTTTTATACATTATTGTGGCGATCATGTTACTAAACTTAATTATTAAACTTTTCAAAGTCCATAGACGTAATATGAAAAAGCAGTGGCGACGTAATTTTACGGACTCATTAGCTAGTGTTCGGGATAGTGCAGTTTGAAAAAAAAAACAAAAACTAACATTTCTTGAAGTTTTGAAGGTATTCCGGCGGAGCTTAAACTATCCCTTAGTGTCGGTGAAGTGAGTAGTGCGATTCGGTCGAATATGCCGACGGGACGGCAGAACGCGGACGTAAGTAGTTTTTAAGAATAAATATTATGATGTAAATATTGTCGTTTACTCAAATTTGGTAATTATGTATAGGTTAATAGTTAGAGTAATGATGAAAGTATCCCTTTGTTATCTTTTCTGATGCAAACTTCGAACGAAATTGTGAATTTAAGCTTGCTACAAATTAAATCAGATTTATTTAGTCAAACGAAAAGAGCGTTGAAAAAGAACGTACCTAAGTCAGAGACTGTTAGAGAAGAAATTCGTGATAATATAGTTCGATTATTTAATCAGTTTACTCAAACTTTAGCTTCAGTTTGGAATTCGTTAGATAATTATGATAAAACAATTTGCAAGCAACAATTTACTATTTGTAGAGACAAGACAATTAGAGCTTTCGAAACTTTAGAAGTTAACTATAGGGTACCTGTTTCATGTTTAGGTAAAATAGATCCCGAAATTTTAGAAGACGATTTACGCGAAAATTACGAACCCATAGAAGTAATGGCTAATCCAACAATAGAATTTTTTAATTTAGCTAGTAAGTTAGTGCAAAACCAGTTTGACGGTAATCATGAAAATCTCAGATCATTTTTAGACTCCCTAGAATTGTTGAGGAACCACGCTGCTAATAATGAAGCAAATGCTGTTGCTTATATTAAAACTAAATTAACAGGAAAAGCACGTGACTTAATTACGGTCGAAAATACTATAGAGGCTATAATAAACAAGTTAAAAACCAGCATAAAAGGAGAAAGTTCACGACTTCTAACAGCAAAATTAACAAACTGTCGACAACATACTAAAGATCCTACTACATTTGCGGCTGAAGTGGAAGATCTAGCGGTTAAGTTACAAAGATCATACATATCTGAAGGGGTGCCTTACGACGTAGCCGAAACGTACTCCGTTGAAACTACAGTTAAGGCGCTCTGTCAAAATTCGAACAACGATAGGGCTCGTGTTATAATAGAAGCGGGCAATTTTTCAACAATTCAGGAAGTTCTGACCAAATATGTAACTACAAGTTCATCGTCAACTGAGTCTAATAGTATTTTATATGTTAATAATAGGGGTAGAAATTGTAATAATTTAGGTAGGCAGCATTATAATAGAGGTAGAAGTAGGTTTCATTCTAATAATAATAGTTATAACAATAATAATTATGGTAGGGAATATCGCGCACACGTTAGAGGCAATTACAGGCGCGGATTTTCTGGTACTCCTCGTGCAGGGTATCCTCGCTCAGTGAGATATTATGAGTCTGAAAATTATCTCGGAAATCAGTCGGGAAACGCACAGGGCCCCCATCGGTCACGATTGGGGGAACCAGATCAAACAATGTAAATATTTACAGGATGAGTTTAACACTTTCGAACTTTGTAGTTATGGAGTCTGAATTGTCTGGCATAGAAAACACCTTACTAGTCGACACCGGAGCTGATATATCTATATTAAAAAGGAAATCATTAAGATTAGATCAAATTATTGACACTGCGCAAAACAGCAAAATTAAAGGCATCTCAAACCATCTAGTAAAAACAATAGGCATTACACAAACACGGCTATGTGTCGAACATTTTTCTTTCAAACATACCTTTCACATTGTTGAAGATGATTTTCCGATACCGACTGATGGAATCCTTGGGAGGGATTTCTTGGTAAAATACAATGCAAATTTAGATTACGCTAAGTGGACGTTGACTCTCAAGGTCGACTACAGTAGCGTAAGGGTCCCAATGTTTAGCGGTCCAGACGACGACACAATATATCTTCCTCCCAGATGTGAAGTTTTTAGGGAAATAAAATCTCTAAGAAAGATTGATCATGATTCGGTTGTAAATAGTCAAGAAATATCGCCAGGTATTTTTGTTGCCAGGACAGTAATATCCAAAGAAAATCCAGTAGTTAAAATAATAAATACAACTTTCGAAAGTGCTTGTGTCAGCATCCCGAAATTAGAAACCTATAGACTCGATTTGTTTAATATTTTTACAATAGAAAACGAAAATAAAAATAGAAACGCACAATTACTAAGTCAATTTAATCATAAAGACATACCTGAATATTTAAAAAAAGACGTTATAGACTTATGTACAGAATTCTCTGACATATTTGCCCTAAAAACAGACAAACTAACAGTAAATAATTTTTATACACAAAAACTAAAATTAGGGGACAGAAAACCAGTTTATATAAAAAATTACAGAACACCTCATATGCAAAAGCAGGAAATAAATCTGCAAGTTGAAAATCTTTTAAATAATGGTATTATTGAACCCTCTAGGTCCGAATATAATAGTCCAGTATTATTAGTCCCTAAAAAATCTATTAATGGGGAGAAAAATTGGAGATTGGTAGTTGATTTTAGAAAACTGAATAAAAATTTATTAGCAGATAAATTTCCCTTGCCACGAATCGATGATATTTTAGATCAGTTAGGAAGAGCTAAGTGGTTTTCTGTAATTGATTTATTCTCTGGTTTTCACCAAATAGCTTTGGATGAAGGGTCTCGAGACTACACATCGTTTAGCGTCGACGGAGGTTCCTTTAGATTTACAAGGTTACCATTTGGACTATCCGTGAGTCCTAACAGCTTCCAACGGATGATGTCCATGGCTTTCGCGGGCCTCACTCCAGAAAAAGCTTTCCTATATATGGACGATCTTATTGTTATTGGATGCTCGGAAAAGCATCATCTTGGAAATTTACGTAAAGTTTTTAATACATGCAGAAAATATTGTTTAAAACTGAATCCACAAAAATGCAATTTCTTTAGAAAAGACGTCACATATCTAGGTCACAAAATCACCGATAAAGGAATTCTACCGGACGATAGTAAATATGACACTATAAACAATTACCCGACACCACAGACAGCTGACGAGGTTAAACGATTCGTAGCATTTTGTAACTATTATCGCAGGTTTATACCGCATTTTGCAGCGGTCACTCAACCATTAAATAGACTAGTCAGGAAAAAGGTTAAATTTGAGTGGTCTAGTGAATGCCAACATTCCTTTGAAATATTAAAAAATGCCCTAAAATCTCCAACTATTTTAAAATACCCAGATTTTACAAAACAGTTTGTACTTTCGACAGATGCATCTAACGACGCATGTGGTGCAGTTCTGTCACAAGAATTTGACGGACAGGAACTGCCTATAGCTTATGCATCGAGAACCTTTACTAAAGGTGAGTCGCATAAGCCTATAATTTTAAAAGAGCTTTCGGCTATTCATTGGGCCATAAAATATTTTAGATGTTATCTCTACGGTCAGAAATTCTTAGTGAAAACTGATCACAGACCTCTAGTTTACCTTTTTTCCATGAAAGATCCTTCATCAAAACTAACGAGAATGCGACTTGACTTAGAAGAGTATGACTTTGACATTGAATTTATAAAAGGTAAGGATAATGTAGGACCGGATGCCTTATCTAGGATAAATATAAAAAACTTGAAACAAATCGAAAATAATTGTGACCAAATTTTAGCAATTACCAGATCACAATATAAAAAAGTAACTAAAGCTCCTACATTAATAAGTAATGATTCTCCTGTAGTTAAACCTAAAGTATTTGAAAGCATGAATAATTACGAAGTATTAAAAATCCCACTATTAAGATTTGAACTTAGGCCTAATGTTATTGTGGTATATATTTATAATAAAAGGAAAATATGCGCGCAGAGTAGATTCTCTATCACTAACAATAATATTTCATTAGTGAAATTATTATCAGAGCTTGAAAAGATAGCCGGGGATAAGAAAATCTACTCCATGCGATTAAATGTAGAAGATATAATATTTACGAGGTGCACCGTAAATGAATTTAAACATGTGGGTCAAAAACTTTTTAGAAAGTTAAATATAATACTTTGCCAGTCTCCCAAACTAATAGTAGATCGTAAAGAAAAGCTTGCATTAATTGAAAAATATCATAACGATCCATTACTAGGCGGCCATAGTGGTCAAAAGCGTACTTTTAAAAAAATAAAATCAAATTTTAGGTGGAAAAATATGTCCAAGGACGTAGCTAACTATATCAAAAAATGTGAAAAATGTCAAGTTAATAAAGCTCAAATAAGCCATACTGAGCCTTTAAAAATAACGCCAACTCCTCAAAGGGCATTTGATATAGTCAGTATCGATACCATTGGACCTTTTACAAAATCTGACCACGGTAATGTGTACGCTGCAACTTTACAGTGTGAGCTAACCAAATATGTTATCATTATACCTATACCAAACAAAGAAGCATCTACATTGGCTAAAGCTATTGTGGAAAATTTCATTCTTGTATACGGACCCGTGAGAGAAATTAGGACCGATATGGGCACCGAATACAGAAATGAAACGTTTTCCAATATTACAAAAATTCTGAAAATGGAACACAAAATGTCTACTCCTTATCACAGTCAGTCTATCGGTGGTTGTGAACGCAGTCACAGAACACTTAATGAGTATCTTCGAACATATATCAATGCTTCACATACAGATTGGGATATTTGGAGCAGATATTTTGCATTCTGTTACAATACTACACCTAGTACATATCACAGCTATACTCCTTTCGAGTTAGTCTTCGCCAAGAAAGCCTGTTTACCAGAATTATTTGATGGAACACGCGTAGATCCATTATACAATATAGACGCTTACTATGAGGAAACACGGTATAGGTTGCAGCTTGCACAAAAGCGAGCTAAAGAATACTTAGACGATGCCAAGAGAAAACGTAAAATTCTACTTGATGCAAATGCAAAAGAGTTGTCGTTAAAACCAGGCGATCTAGTTTTGTTGTCTAACGAAGATCGGCATAAACTAGACTCTTGGTTCGACGGACCATTTGAGGTTGTGTCAGTAGAAAACCCGAATTGTACTATTAAAGACAACAAGGGGAAACAGTATACAATTCATAAAAACCGTTGTAAAAAATTTTTTAGGTAAGGTGGTGAAAGTGGACACAGTGTATATTTTATGAAATAAACAATGTTTTTATTTAATTTAGTGAGAATTTAGAATTTGTAATATTGCTACTATATCGTTAATTATGTTTAGGTAAAATTATAATATAGAGACGTCTCCTATTACAAAAAATATGCATGCATGCAAAGTGAAGAATTTATTGTTAGTCTAGTTATAGGTAGTTACTTATGGTATTAATTAATCGGTATATTATATTTCGAGTTTAAGTCTAGTTATAAGGGGTCAAATAAAATATAAAATCATAACACTTTACTAAACATGTGCCTACATTTCAAATATAATAGTACTACTTGATCAGCAATTTATGGTTTCCAAATTATTTGTATTTTGTAGTAGTATCAGTTGGCAATTATTATTCTTTTGATTCTGTTGAAATGCCCTTCACAAGTGGCCATAGTGAAGGACATTTTCTCGGAAAGGGAAGGTGTAGAACCTAACTTAGAACACCCTGTAAAGGAAGGTAATAATTGCTTAGGTGTTACTTAACTTCCGGATATTAATAATTACATTACATTTTGAATACTCATGACAAATTAATGTCGACTAATATAACATAGGTAAATCAGGTGATTATAATAAATCACTAACTTGCAAAATACACCAATTATTGTAATACTTTTTGATTGGGAATTCATTCAATAAAATGTGGTTAAAGTGTTAACAACACGAGTTTTAATTAACATCCCTATCCAATACTACATCGTGTTTACAGTCAATGGTAGGTTAGGCTAGGCGCGCACTAGCAACTTTTAGTTTTGGGAACTAAATAGTTTACTTGCATGAAAAATTAACGGTATAATTCTTTATCACTAGTGTAAGAATTTCCTTTCTGGTATGGGTATTTAGGTTTTCATTATATTAGGGAAAATATGTTATTTTTTTTTCTGTTTTTATTATGTTCATTACTATGTTCTGTTTTTGATCGAAAGCTGAACTCCATGGTTATAAGATTGTGAATCTTTAAAAACAATAAATTTTTTGAATTTTTGATTTTTTTTGTGTGCTGTTTCTTGAAAGAAGAAGAAAACGAGAACTAATTTGGGTTCATCCAATACTAAGCAAAGAATTTTTAATGGACAATTTTATAAATTGTTTGATACATCACCCGCTCAAATTTTTCAATTATTTGAGTTTTGACACCTTACTAAGGCATGTTTTTTGATACTTTATTTTACGAAACGGTTGGCTGTAGTTGCCGACAAAAATATACCGCCCATGTTTTAACTTGCCGCCGCACACTGGCCACTTATTTGTTAATAACAAAAATACTGGCAATAAAGTATCAAAAACATGCCTCTAAATACCGAAGTATTTATTTGTCAGATCGAATTCGGTAAACTTGATGATTTAGGTCGTCTTAAATAATAACTGTTCTTCGCCTTTCAACCTATAGAGTAATATACAGGGTCTTCTATTTAAGAAAAATGACTTATGCCTATTTCTACTATAGTTAACCATGCTACTTTAATTTGCGACCACACTGTAACTTTTTGAGCTGTTTTTGCCTAAAAAAATAAATTATTTATTCAAAAGCAGTTAAATTATATTAAATATACAGTTAAAACAAAGATGCCTCGTTTTCCATAAAGATCTAACGTACCATCGAACGTGAAACACCGTGTATTTAACTTAGTGAATACATTTCTTTCTTTTTTTATATGAAATAACTTTTTTTTTATCAGGCTCTTAACATTAATGTTAAACTTACCAATATATGAATTGCATGCGTACATAAAAGTCCAACTAATATTGTACCAATGAAACCCACTACTATGCCAGCACTTTTGAAAGCTCTCGGTATGGCCAGAATTCCAGTTCCAAGGGAGCTTTTGAGTAAGTGTATTAGTGCACCTGAATATCTAGAAAAATAAAATAAATATTATTTCGAAAAAATAATAATTTACATCTGTCAAATTAACTTATTTTCATTACTTGTCTACTATAGGGCAACACTTGCGATGAATATTTCCCTCATGTGTTAAAACTTCCATAAGGTGTGTGCAAGTCTCGATAAATTACAGCGGTAATTGCATTGTAGAAAACTCCAAGTCTCCATTATTATAATTTGGATGTGCTATTTTCAATAAGGTGAAAGTAGATCAAGACTCAATGATGTCTGGTTTTGGAGCTAAATCATAAGGCAGAACCGAGGAAAAAATTATGGAAGCCCCCCGAAAGAACACGGTATCGAATCATAAAACCAAAAATAAAATAGTACCTTATATGAAGTAGAGAAGTACGTCATTATTGACCGATCGAGGAGTGCGAGGTCAATAATGGTCTTCTTATAATCGAGGTATATATGCAATTTTTTTTTTACTACAAACATAAATTACAAATTTATCATAAATAATATAATAGATTTGATTAGATATTGAAGTTTCTCATTTTGAAATATTCCAAAATACACGCATATACACACACACTGAAAAAGCCGCGTGTTAATTTTTTTACTAATATTCATGTAACATGTACATTTCTACGAAATTCACAAACTAGTGTCACATTATGGGGATAATTTTTTATGTAATTGGTGTCAAGAAAAACCTGTATTGTTATCCTGGCTAGAATTTGCGCCATTTTCACATGAACAACTCGCATGAGTCAGTGATATTTAAAAAAAAAAAGGCGCCTTTTTAGATTATGCTAATTGGTTTTAGTCTTGAACGCAAAAAGAGAGCTTTGCGACTGTCGATCTTATGCTGAGTAATGCTGCAGAAATTGCCCTCTTATTTTTTCGCACGGTTGCTACGGATATAAGCGGATAGTTTTATTAGAAGATTTATTAATACGGGATAACTAGTGAACCAGTTATCGAAGGTGACATTCTATGTAAAAAATGATATATTTAGTGTAAAATTAGATTCTAAAAATGATATAATTAGCCTTTTAAGTAGTTGAATTGGTGTTAAAAATGAATCGCACTTATATCCTGCGGCGCTACGCGCCACAAGATGTAAACGTGCTCGGTCAATAGTGGATGACTTCTCTACCTAAGTATATAATGTACTATTTTCCTATTTCAGAGTAAATCCGTGGACACACTGTACATGGCGGCAGTTCATCGGTTTTTACTTTTTAAATTTAGTGTTTTCTGTTAAATAGAATATTTATTTTCGTATTATCATTATTGCCTACTTTCTTGGTTCTTGTTTCTCTGAATCGGGAAATATCCAAATAAATTTCATACGCGCTTCAAAATGAATCAGATCAGAACGTGCGGAGTCTGACTTTTTTTGTGAAAATATGAAAACAAATTCTTGTAATTATTGTAAAAAACACGTTTCAGGCAAAAATTATGGGTAATTTTAACGCACTTGTGCAATAATTTTCTAAGGTCATCTTATACCAACGCTGTGAAATTATAGCTTACAAATTTGTGCCTTAATTGTTTACACAATAGTAATTGTGACTAAGACTCTGAAATAACAAACATGTATTGATAGCATACAAATCTGGGACCCAAAATAAGCGCTCCTAAAGAGATCTCACAATATGAAAAGAGATAAATTTTAAAATAGCAAAATGGGCCTTGAGTACATTTAAAGCCTAAAAATAGCAGAAAATTGGACTCTCCAAAAAGTCTTGTTTATCCCAGAGGCGACAGTTTGTGCAGATTGAGGGTGTTCAGTCACGGATCTTCACACCGACTTGACCCCACAGGGTTCAAATTTGGGACCTTTGCTATTCTTAATATTTATTAACGATATAGTTGACTCCATTCATTCTCGTAGGCTTCTTTTTGCTGATGACCTGAAGATCTATTGGACCATTTAGGATGAGCGTGAGTGCGTATATTTTCAGTCCTGTTTGAATTTACTTTGTGAGTGGTGCCATAAAAATAAATTGACACTAAACATAAGCAAATGTAATGTTATGGGAAGGAGAGTCCAGTCATATTTGAGTATACATTAAACAATATAGCATTTAACCGCGTGAACATTATTCAGGATTTGGGCATTACTTTCGATTCGTGTCTAACATTTACTCCACATGTAGATAGGTTGTCATTAGCATGTTCTAAACTGATGGGCTTCATTATAAGGAATTGTAAATACTTAATAATTAATATAAGCACATTCCTATCTCAGATCTAAATTGGAATATGGTGCAATTATATGGCAGCCTATCTATTATTCCCATCAACGTACACTAGATTCTGTGCATCGCAGGTTCTTAAAATATTTAGCGTTTCGAGAGGAGAATATTTACCCTTCCAGAGGAACTGTTTACAATGATTTATTTATTATTAGTGTTATAATTGTTATTATTATTATTATTTTTGAACATATAATAAAGGCATTTAAAGACACAATCAATACATTTCATGTGCAGTATGGTGAGAGACTATGGTGAGTTTGATATTTTATGTTTGATGGAGACGTGGCACGTAGGCTCTTTAGTATGCCCCCCACAGATGGCTGACAAATTCAGTATTTATAGTGTTAGTGCAACTAAAGATGCCACAAGGGGGCGCGCAAGTGGAGGTTTAGCTGTGGTTATCAGAAACAGTTATGAATTCAACGTAATCGAGAGCTCTGATTGGTGGTTATTTCTTAAAATTAATTGTAAATCATACTGTTTTGTATTAGGTGTTGTATACTTTAAGCCTAGTTTAGATATGCATGTTTTGTTCGATTTGTTTAGTATGTCCATGAATAATGTAATAGAAATAAATTCTGATTGTGCTATTTATATATGCGGAGATTTTAATGCCAGGATTTCTGATATTGACGTTCTAAATGAGGAGGCATTGGAGGGCTCAAAGTTGATGCACCCACGGAGGTCACTGGACTGTCAGTTGAACTCGCGGGGTCGTGCATTCGTCGATTTAATTTCGACTTATGATTTGATTATTCTTAACGGTAGAACTCTAAGCGATTGTCCAGCTCGGTACACCTTTTGCGGTCCACAGGGTAGTAGTGTGATCGACTTTTTCCTTTCAAATAATTATGGGATTTTTTGTATTGACGATCTGCGTATACTAAATGATATCTTTCTATCTTCACATTTTCCAGTTGCTTTAACTATAACCGTTCCAGATAACATGAACATTGGTGTATACAGGGAGCCGTCCATGCAGTCGACATGTTCCCTAAAGTGGAAGGAGGAAAATAGTATAACATATTTTCAAAGAATGCACTTTTCGAGACACTCTGTATTTTTACTCGATGTTAACCAGTGCTATGAAAATTTTTGTCAAGCGGTGTTTGATGCAGCCAGCTCGTGCAGTATGGTTTCTTCACCTCTGAGGAGACAAAACGCGACTTTCCACGTCAACAAACCTTGGTTTGACATCACTTGTCGGGAGCTAAAGATGGCTGTAAAAAAATCATTAAAAAAACTGAAGTCATCTGGCTTTTCAAATGAGGATAGGTTGGGGTACCTTGAAATTAGGAAAGAGTATAAAGGTTTTATTAGAACTAAAAAACAAAATTATTGCAGGTCGATCTCGGAATCGCTTACAAACATTAGAGACCAGAAAACATTTTGGGCTACGGTCAATAGATTGAAGGGCATCACACCCACCCACAATTTAACTGTGTCCAGTTGGGAACATTTTTTTAATAATGTATACAACGGACTTGAGCACCAACATTTATGTTATTTTGGTAACTCAGACCCAATTCTGGACGCAGATGTGGACCTGGCTGAATTAGTGTATGTCCTCAGAAATTGCAAAAACAAAAAGGCAGCAGGCACAGACGGAATTTCATATGAGTTTTTTAAGAATCTTCCGCAGAATTGGTTGTTGTATTTATGTGCGCTCTTCACGAACGTAATTAAAACGAACCAACTTCCGGTTAAATGGCATGAAACAATATTTACTATGATTTTTAAAAAGGGCCGCACTGACAATCCCAGTAATTATAGACCCATTGCGCTTGTTAATTGTTGTCTTAAGATATTGTCACAAATTTTACTTAACAGGCTCATACCTTGGTTGGACCATAATAAGGTTATACCTGAATGCCAGTCTGGGTTTAGGAGAAATAGAGGCATTACGGACAATGTGTTTGTGCTGCACTTGACCATCCAGAATCATCTGAGGCTTAAAGGTGGGACAGTGTACGCGGCTTTCATAGATTTTCAACGTGCCTTTGATTCTATTGCGCATTGCAAATTGTGGTCCAAATTGTACAAGTTGGGTCTAAGTTCAAACTTCATAGCTTTACTACAGCGATTGTACAGCAGTGCTAGTACTCAGATCCGAGGTTTAGACGGATTAACAAGATCATATAGAGTAAGCGCTGGTGTTCTGCAGGGGGAACCACTTAGTCCATCACTTTTTAGCCTGTATATTTCAGACATAGAACAGAGATTTTTAGATCAAGGGCTTAAGGGAATTAGTGTTGACAGTATAACAGATGTGTCTTTGTTGTTGTACGCGGACGACTTGGTTTTGTTGGCTGCTTCTGAGATTGATCTGCGAAGAAAGCTAATAACATTGAACGCATATGCAAAAGACAATTTTCTCAGAGTAAATGTTGAAAAGTCCAAGATAATCTACTTTAATCGTCCTGGCAGGTTACCTTCGAACGCGCCTATGTTTACAATCAATGACATGCCCCTTGAGGTAGTGAAAAACTACAGTTATTTGGGTGTTACTTTTGCGTCATCGGCATGCTTTAGAAATATGGCTGAAGTGTCTGTTTTACGGGCAAATCGAGCGACTGGCACTGCTTTGAGTATGACAGCAAGGGCTAAAGTTTCTGCAATAACATGTCACAAAAAGCTGTTTGACAGTACTATATTAAGCATTTTCGCGGGTGGTCTTCCTGTCTGGGCCCCAGGGTATTTGGATATTATAGAAAAAATACAGACAACATTTTTTAAATATCTTTTACATCTTCCCAGAAATACAGCATCCGCACTTATAAGAGCCGAAACTGGTTCTATTCATTTGGGATATTTCATATTTAAATTAACTTTGAACTTCCTTATTAAGCTTCTGTTGATGGAGGACTCGAGGTTACCCAAAATATGTCTTAAAAGACAAATTGCTCTATTTGGTCCGGGTACGCAGAGGAAATATAATTGGGCCTTCCATATATTTAATTGGTTTCAGGAAGTAGGTGCCGATCACTTATGGTCAACAGACCCAATAGCTTTAAGGAAGAATAAAAATAGAATATTATCTATAGTGAAAGAACACTATTTAACTCGAGATTCTGAATTCATCATCAAGGCAAAGTATACTCTTTTTTACAGTACCTTTCGAGTGGCCCCAGATGGTCCTAGTTATTTGAATTTAAGTATGCCTTTTTGGATGATTCGCCTACTTGCACAACTTAGAACAAGTTCTAAATTCGTAATAAAATTTTCATGTGGTGGAGTTTCCTATACTATCGACCAGGACCAGTATTGCACGGTTTGTAACTTGAGTCAAAAAGAAACGTTTTACCATTTGTTTTTTCTCTGTCCTCTGTACAGGCACCTATTGCCACCGAGCTGGACTAATCCCAGTAACTTTGTGACTGATCTTAACAGTGAACAATCACCTGCTTTAGTTAAGAAAATATGTACATTTATTAGGAATGTATTAAGATTACGCGCATTTCTTGTGAATCAGTAATGTAAGACATTAAATGCGTGACTCCTTTTAGTGAAGTACTGAGTTGCTAAAATATTTGGTTTTCCTTTTGTTTGATTTTTTTTTTTTCTTTGTATATTTTGTACCGAAATTGATAAATTAACTTAAGTTTAAATTTAGATACTTAAGAACTCAATTGTTATAAAAACAATGTATTTTTATAAACAATAAAATATTGATTGATTGATTGAATACATTTCATGTGCAGTAATTTTAACAGGGTATCTCATATTTGTGACATTCACTACTCTTCTTGGCAGTCTATTAATTAAATTAATACATATTTAAGTTTGGAGTGAATTTTTATTTTATTTTGTTTGCTTGTTTTTCTTTTTTTTTCAGTATTATGCCTAGGTATTAATTAGTCTGTAGTTGCTATTTAATTTGTTAATTATTTAGTACACTTTGATTTTTGCTGTAATTGGGTATTGCCTGTAGCAAATAAAGTGCTTTTTATTATCATTATTAATAAAATTGACAGGGAAACCAGGCTCTACTTGCCATATTTCTGGATATACAGAGCGCCCTTGAAAATGTGATAACGAGCTCCGCCCTGGGAGCGATGCGACCTGTTGCAGATAGGCTACTGCTTTCTTGAGGGAGAATTTTAGGTGCCGAATTACACCTGTACAAGTGTGTCCGCGGGGGGACGACTCGCTAAATTTTGTGTGAAGGTTTTCGAATTCTAGCCTTCGCAGATGATTTAGTCCTAGATATACCTTAAAAATGTAACAATATAGTAAGGGAACGTATGTAACGCGCCCTTAATACAGCAGCAAACTAGACTTCCTAATAGGGACTAAAATTGAGTCCGTCATAGGCGCAGCAATAATCGCATCTACAAGGGGGACGAAAACGATGAAGAATTGAATAAAAACAGCCAGATTTTGCCCTGCAAAAATAGTGCTTTATGCTGTGACAGTATTATGTGAATACAATTTTTAAAAATTCATAAACAACTCACACCCTCGTGTGTCCCTTTGTAACATTCACACGTTTTATTTAGTGTTTGGCTACTAGTACCGTTTATACCAGATTATATTCGTGTTTAATACGAAATTACAATTTACTCAATTATCAAAAAAGTGCTTACGTATTGGGATGCTCCAAATTTCTGTGCTCATATGGATTGTACTGTTTTTCTGCTAAACTGTCGACGCTACCTACAGGTACTTTGTATTGATCATTTTTTGCCAAGGTAGCCCTGAAATATACAACATACATCAATATGACGAACTAGGAATAATGTTTTTATTACTATAATACCAATTGTGGAATTACTTAGTATAATTAATAGTTTGTGGTTAAGAGCAAGGCATACATAATACATAACGAACATGAAGGTCTTGTTTTTAACGTTTCCTTTGTAATTTATTGGCCAATTTATGTTTAGTTATTGACGAGAGATCATATTGACGTCAGTATAGCTAGGTACATTATCTGAGGTATATTTTAGAACAATTAGTAGCATAATGTCTATTTTATTTCACATTAAAGTTCAGAGAAACCCAAAGTACTGACTTGGTCTGAGGTTCTGCTAATTTGAACAAAATCCCGTTTATACGGGTATTTCAAAAAGAAGCGACGGTATTTAAGGGTGTCATTTTATGAAAAAAAGCTCCCAAAAACATACGTCCGGAAACGCATTGTTTCCAAAATACAAGGTGTTAGACTTTTTTTGTAAATAACGGTTTTTTTTTTTTCAAATATCACCTTACCGATTTCTTTGAAATTTGGCAGCGTTATTGCAAGAAATAGGCACCTTCTTCTCTTCTCTTTTCGAGGCTCACATAAAGAGCATTTATCCTTTTTTTGGAAGGTGAAAGCCAATATTGAAGTCTTTGTTAAAGATTTGTCGAAAAACCTTTAGGGATACTTTAGTTTTGATTTTGTAAAACTTTTGTTGATCTCTGGCAAAAATCTGATACAAAAAATACACATTTCTCAGTTCGCTAATTAGATATTTTTTGGTTGAACTAGCCCTGCAGTAGTCAACCAATTTAATTTTTAAGGTCAGTTGCGGAATATCAAACAACGCAGTAGTTTGACTTGTCTGGTAATTTAAATTTGGAGCGTGAATTGGCACACAGTTTTCTAAATTGAATTCTGAAACGTCCGGAATGTCATATACAAGCATTATCGGTATATTTGCTATATCAGTAAATAAAGATCCACTAGTCTGATCTGGTACAAATACCATACCATTAGGATTTAAGTTTTCATTCTGAATAGTAATTGAGTTTACATTTTGTACTGGTTACAAAACGGCATTTTCATTTTGCATATTATTTAACTTATCATTATTTACACATTTCGGTGACTAGCATCATCATTACCACCTAATGCCATTAGGGTTATGCGGTAACCTCTTGTATTAGCCATCTAATTAAAATTTGTCAATTCCAGAAGCAAATCTGGGCGATTGCCTGGTAGTATGACTTACAATGGTAATAATATTGATGATTCGCAGGAGCTTGTCAATAAATTTGCGGAATTTTTCAACACATCATACGTTGCATCTTAGGCATTTGATATTGATCAGGGATTATTTGATGTTGTGAATGTGTCTCATTTACCGGATCGTGTGATTACTGAGACGGAGGTCTATGGAGCTTTGAGAAGGTTAAAAGCTAAATTTACATCGGGTCCTGATGGTATACCATCTTTTGTAATTAGGGATTGCGCTACTGTGTTTGCTAAACCATTGTGTACAATATTCAATGTTTCTTTGCGATCGTGTAGTTTCCCCGCTGATTGGAAATCTTCTAGAGTAACGCCGGTTCATAAGAAGGGAGATAAACAGGATATTTCAAATTATAGACCAATTTCCATACAGTCGTGTTTTTCTAAAGTTTTTGAATTTGTGCTCCATGATATTATTATGAGCCATGTTAGGCGTCAGATTTCATCGGTACAACATGGCATTTTTCCCGGTCGTTCTACGTCAACTAATTTATTGGTTTTAACTCAGTTTTTAACTGAGCGACTTGATAACGGGGGTCAGGTAGATGTAATCTACACTGATTTTTCTAAAGCCTTTGATAGACTTGATCATGGTATTCTACTGCGTAAACTGTGTCGTTATGGACTATCTTATAATTTACTGCTGCTTTTGAAGTCGTATCTGAAGAATAGATTTCAGTATGTGGAAAGTCGAGGATTTCGTTCCTCAAATTTTAAAGTCTCATCTGGTGGTCCCCAGGGCTCTGTCCTTGGACCATTGTTGTTCCTGTGTTTTATCGATGATATTTCTAGTGGCTTGACAAATAGTTCGTTATAATATGCTGACGACTTCAAATTATATTCTGTCATTAATAGTACTGAAGATTGTTCTCATATTCAGGACGATTTAAATGTTGTATATGAGTGGTGTGTCCGTAATAATCTTTATCTGAATATTGATAAATGTTTTAGTGTTTCCTATACACGGAAAATAAACCCTGTCAAATTTTCATATTGTATAAATCATAGTCCATTAACAACTTGTGATGAGTTTAAAGATTTAGGTGTTTGGTTTGATGGTAAACTGAGCTTTACTAATCATTACAATAATATAGTTTCAGCATCCTATCGATCTCTGGGTTTTATTGTGCGCAATTCGAAAGAGTTTGTGACACCTCAAACTCTCATTGTTCTTTTCAACGCATTTGTCAGATCTAAACTGGAATATGCATCTGTAGTATGGAATCCTATGTATGCCATACATATAAATAATATTGAATGCATCCAGCGTCGTATTGCCAAGTTGCTGTGGTTTCGGGTTGATGGGGTTTATCCATGCATTGGGTTTCCTCATGATATTCTGTTAAACCGTTTTAATCTAGTACCATTAAATACTCGGAGAGAATATTCCGCTCTAGTATTGCTCTTTAAGATTATTAATGGACTTCCTGACTGTCCAGAGTTGTTAAGCCAGATTCCTTTTTGTGTCCCAAATCTACGTACACGTAATAACGGAATTGTATTTTACTTTCCGACCCCGCGTACTAATTTGTTGTTGCGTTCCCCTTTATATTTTATGTGCCATATTTGTAACTCTGTGTCCGAGCAAATTGATATTTTTAATTCAACTTTGTCTTGCATAAAAAATATATTTCTTAGAATATAAATTTAGTGTTAGATATTAAGAATTTACTGTAATTTTTCCTGCCTTTTAATTGGATTATTTATCTGTCTGGGCAGTGTACCTTAAATAAATAAATAAAATAAAACAAATAACTAAACATAAACAAATCAAATGCACAACACTTGCTTACTTAAAAGGATAAAATGTAATGTTGAATTTATACTGCTAACTAGTAATGAAGTTATATCAAGTATAATATTTAACTTACGTTGAGCTGAAGTTATCCAATGTAAACGTCGATCGGTACTTGCCCTGAGACATGTTTATCCCTAGAAAGAAAATTTAATAAATATTAGTAAATGAAAATTTTATATTAAATATTGTTCATTACTAATTTTTCACTCAAAATTTGCATTAAGAATAGAATAGTACAACAATATTTTGCCAAAGAAATGTTTTGAAAAGGGACATGAACTAGAATATGTAACTTAGTATCCTTCGTATGTATGCTCTTAGAGACAAATATTTTGCACGACCAGTCAATTATTGTTATTTGAAAAATTTCTTTCAGTGAGTAGTATATTGAAGTTACCATTTTTTACTGGAATTTTAAACTTCCTGGAGCTTTAATTAATTTGAAATTCTGAGATACGTGATTACAAATTCTTGATTTACAGTGCAGTGATATATGATTAAGAACAAATACGCTAACCCAACAGCAACACCCTGTATATTATCAAATATTCTCAAATGAGAATCGAATTCAAAATAAGTTTGTCAATTATGGATCTAAACTGAAGATAGAGCGAAAGTTACCAAAACCAGTAACCAGCAATGAAGACAATATTCTGATTGCTTTGACTTATTTTTGACAAATCAGCAGTCTTAACTTTATAGTGCTGCATCATATTATGGTGTGCAAAAGACTTTGAATGATCATCATCATAGGCATCCTTTTAAATTAACAAAAGTTCAGGATTTGGAACCCGAGGATTACCAACGTCGAAACCAATTTTCTGAAAATATTCTCGTACATATTCAAGAAAAAAAATTATATGGGCAGATGAAGTCCAGTTTTCTCGAGACGGTATTTTTAATAGATGAAATGAAGATATTTGATCAAAATCCGCATGCACTTAGGTAATGTGATTTCAAGAAAAGTTAGGTTAACGCTAGCACATCAACAGTTTAGAACCGGCATGACTTTGAAATCCAAATTTCAAAATCATTTTCGCTCTAACAATTTGATGGCTAGAAATTAAAAATTTGAGGGTTCTTTTCATTTAAAAGGCAATATGACTAACTTTTCAAAGACCTGTTGGCAAAAAATTAACGAAAAAAAATTATTATTTCAAAAACAGTTGAAAATAGGTATAGGGAAGTGTTAACAAAAAGTACATCAAATCGAATGGGAAGTCCAAAAATATAATAGTATATAGGATGTTCCATTTAAAATAAGAAATTTGATATTGTTATGTTTCAGATTTCATACATTTCTCTTTGTATACTTAGTCTCTTATATACAGGGTGGTCCAACGAAAAGTTTGCACCTAGCTTTTCTCTTTTTTTTGTAGTCGAATGCGAAAATGCTCGGACACGTCGATTTTGCTTTTGAGGGGGACACATTTTAAACATATTTTTCGATCTGCGCCTTTAACCCCCTAGCGGGGGTGAGTAACAACCCTAAAATTTTAAATGGAAAGAGGGGTCTAATGACATATCATTTGAAAGGACACAAAATTGTCTTTCTAATGATACCCTATTTGTCGAATTTTACTAAAACAGTTAATACGAAAACGACTTTAAAGACATTAAGCCGATAATTTTGGTATTAATGAGAAATACAAATAAGTTTTAATTATTGCGAGTGAAAACACCTGCAATCGTTAGTACATTCCAATGTTTGTTAGTTTTAACATTGCTTTGTAAAAAAAGTAAACAAGCTGTTAAATTGATTTATTAAAACGTTACATTAACAAATGTTGAAAATGTGACCCATTTGATTCCATACAATAATACAGATTTTGTTCAAATCTATTTCTAACATTTTGTAGCATATCAGGTGTTATGTTTCTGCACTCTTCTGTAATGCGTTGGCGAAGATCTTCTATGGACTCGGGCTTCGTGGCAAAACATTTATTTTTTAAGTGCCCCCAAAGAAAAAAGTCTAAAGGCGATAAATCCGGTGACCTGGCAGGCCATTCAATTGGGCCCCTCCTTCCAATCCACCGTCCAGGGAACCGGTCATCTAAGAACTGTCTTACAGGAGCCACATAGTGCGGAGGTGCTCCATCTTGCTGGAAATAAAGCCGATCAGCAGTATGATTTTGGTCATCTTCTATTATTTGTGTTATTAAAGGATCAATTGTGTCTTCAAGCATGTTTAGGTACACTTCACCAGTTAAATTTCCAGGAATAAAAAGTGGTCCTATAATATGATTTCCTAATATGCCACACCAGACGTTTATTTTTTGAGGATACTGGGTATGAACCTCACGGAATAAATGTGGGTTACTGTCATCCCAGTAACGGCAATTGTGCCTATTTACAGCTCCATTCAAATAAAATGTGCATTCGTCGGAAAAACAAATGTTAAATAATAATTGCGGATCTTCAATTAAACGCTGGCTCATTGCTTCACAAAATTGCAGCCTTCTATCAGGATCATCCTCATTTAGTTCCTGTACTAATTTGATTTTGTACGGATGAAATTTGTACGCTTTTAAAATTCGTATTATGGACGAACGGGAGACACCTGAGGCTTCAGCTAGTTGACGGGTACTTTGACTATGATCCATTTCAACATGCCCTAAAACAGCGACTTCCACAGCTTCATTTCTGATCGGTTTCTGCGGCTGGTGTTTTACATTACAGACAGATCCGGTATCTACAAACTTTTTAACTAACTTGCCAACGTACACATCATTCACATTTTTATCGGGATGTCTCTCATTAAATAAGCGAGCCGTAAGTCTAGCACTACTATTATTTTGAAAATAAAGTTTAACAATTTCAACTCGTTCTAGAATGGAATAAATCATTTTGTACGGTAAAAGTAAAATAACTTGAGAAGCAACCAAACTGAATCAATGAAAAGACTAAAATAAACGGTGTAAATTCTTTTCCTACACGTATCTGCAGTTTTTATTTCAACAGAAAACGCAAACGATTAGTGAGGAATTTAGTTCTCATAAATAAGATCGTGTTTTTGAAATCCCGTTTTTCTTCAAAGTAAATAATTTAGAAATGATTGTAGTTGTTTTCAGTCGTAATAATTAAAACTTATTTGTATTTCTCATTAATACCAAAATTATCGGCTTAATGTCTTTAAAGTCGTTTTCGTATTAACTGTTTTAGTAAAATTCGACAAATAGGGTATCATTAGAAAGACAATTTTGTGTCCTTTCAAATGATATGTCATTAGACCCCTCTTTCCATTTAAAATTTTAGGGTTGTTACTCACCCCCGCTAGGGGGTTAAAGGCGCAGATCGAAAAATATGTTTAAAATGTGTCCCCCTCAAAAGCAAAATCGACGTGTCCGAGCATTTTCGCATTCGACTACAAAAAAAAGAGAAAAGCTAGGTGCAAACTTTTCGTTGGACCACCCTGTATATTTTTAATATTAACACAAATGAATATGCTTTGCTACAATAACTTTAACCCCTGATGATGAAGCTCGTTTCGTCATTTAGTTTTTTAGTACTCATTGAGTAATTTATCAAACTTCTTTCGTGGAGTTTCGATTTCTCACTTATATAACACACTCCTCTTCAATATGAACAATTTCTTTAAAAAAAAAACTGACTTGCCACCCAATGGTTCGAACTCAACCAAAAGTGTGTTAGTTATAAGAAGAATTTCTGAAAAATAATAAAGTAAATTAATTAAATAAATAGTGGCCCTCATAATGTCCTTTATTTGGCCATAATCGAAAGCTACCTAGGGCATGGGATTTCATTCAGCACAACTCAAAAGTTTTCGAATCAGAACGGAATTGTTTTTAAAAAATTAAGTAGTTTAAGAAAATCAGTTGTGTATATGAAATTAGAATTAACATCAGGGAAAATATTGCACACCTTGTTAACCTTGAATGTTAGTCATTTTTTTTCTTTTGTTCACCTACAAGTGATAACTTATTAGGCATTTTATCTTTTAATTAATTAATATAGTACCTATCGCAGTTACCTTTTTTATATCTGAATAGGTTATTAACACTTGGTAATGATAATTTTTTTTTAAATTGTCTAAGCGGATCTTTTATTATTAATTTATTAATATTATCCACAATTAAGCAATAATAGCAACAAATGAGTCTGTATTTTTTATTATTTAACTATTAGTTATAAAAATGTATGTACTTAATGAACATATACCGTGCTTTCATTTTAAAATTTGACACCCAGAAGAACTCGTCATGTGAAGTAGACACGATTTTCCGCAAAAACACGTCGATTTCGTTTTTGAGGGGGAACTTTCTAATTTCAAATGTCATCCACTGTCTGTCGTCTGTCAGTAATCTACATTTACGGAAGCGAAAAGCGTGGTGCAGTAGAAAAGTTAACTTGCATGTCTGCGATGGTTCTGTACGTAAGGAACCCAAACAAAGCAAGTTCTTTCCGTACAAGCTACAAATTCATCACCTGATTGGGCATCTCTATTTAGACTTTTTAGAAAATGTAATAAATCCTTCACTCACTCAACAGGACGAGCTACTCCTCATTATGCTCTTCGTGATAGGCAACGGCTGGTGGCCTTGGCGCTTGTATTCAGGGCTGCACGAAACATAATACTTCTAATAGTATAAATATATAAATATATATTTGTCAAAAAATTAAAAATAATTTGGAGACAGGTAAACAAAACATATAAAACATAAGAATAATAATTAATACATACAGGTACATCGTCAAATAAATCAATTAAGATACTTAAAGTAAATTAATTAAGTAAATATTCTACAGTTCAATATATAGATAAATGTGTTTCTTGGGTTGATATATATACATATATATATATATATATATATATATACAAAACACAATACAAACTACTATCCAGTGTGTGAATCGCTCAGAAATTAATGCCCATTAAAAAAGTCACCTACTGTATAAAAAGCTTTTTCTAACAAATACGTCTTTAGAGCTTTACGGAATCGATGGTTGTGCATTTTTTTTTTGCATTGGATATAATCGAGCTTTTGATTAATTCAGAGGATGGGGCTGGCAGATAAAGATCATGTTCGGAGTTTCTAAGGAGATAGTTATGGAATGGTCTTTCAGAGACATCTGACAGGTGTTTGCGGATTAAGCAGACCGATTCCAATATGAATAAGGAAGGTAGTGTTAGTATTTCAAATTTTCTGAAGAAATCCTGGCAATGGGCTCTATAGTGCAATGAATGGGAGCGCGTATCGAAGATGAGGTTCGAAGAGTGAAAAGTAGACTGTTATGGAAGTTGACCAGTTAAGTTCTTTGGAAACTAATCTTAACGCAAAACAGGCAGAGCTTAATTTTTTTGATAACGCGTCAATATGCAACTTCCACTTCAGGTAATGTCGTTGATAAATAGCAAAAACAAAATAGGACCCAACACCGAACCCTGTGGAACTCCACATTCCATCGGCCTGCAAGAAGACACAGCCGCATTGACCCTCACACACTGACTTATGTAGCTAAGGTACGACTTAAACCATCCCAGTGGAACCCCCCGAATCCCGTAGTGCTATATCTTGTTAATTAGGATGTTATGACTTACACAGTCGAATGCTTTGGAGAAATCACAGAAAATTGATGCTGTAAAGTCGAGATTGTTGAGGTTGGAGTAAACATTGTTGAATACGGAGAATATAGCATCATTAATGTTAATTCTATTACTATAGTGGACTGTATTTTATCTAATTAAGAGATTATGGAAATGGAATTTCATTTAAAATTAACCAAATCATGCACCACAGTAAGTAATTTTTTGGATCAAAATTTGGAAGATATAAAAGTTCAAGAAAATCACACGGTTGAGCTGGATGAAATTCATTCAATGGACAAAGTTAATAAATGGTTACGTGAAAATAATCAAAATGATCAAGCAGTAAGTTCATTTAACAATAATAATAGTAACAATCAAGAGAAGCTCGAACAAATTTTAATGAGGCAAACTATTGATAAAGAATTGCCATATTTCTCTGGAAACGTCAGAGAATGGCCTAGTTTTTTCAGTCAATACAACTATACTACAAATATTTTACAATTGACTAACGAAGAAAATATATGCCGATTGAGGAAATGTTTAAAAGGCGATGCTAGACGTGCTGTAGAAGGTCTGTTATTGTCCGTATCAGTTCCTGCTTCGCATATAATGAATGTTTTAGAAAACAAATATGTTAAACCCGATATTATTGTGAAAACACTAGTGAATGAAGCAAAGAACATTCCAATTGTACGAAGTAACGACTTTTTTGCACTCAGCCACTTTTCAGAAACAGTATCCAACCTAGTATTAACTTTGGAATCTCTAAATTTTCAAAATTACTTTTCATGTCCTCAATTACTCGAAGATTTACTTCAAAAATTGCCGTATGGAATGCAAATTTCATGGGGAGAAAGAATATCCAAAAACAATGGTAAATATTCACTAAATGATTTTAAAAATTGGATAGCTGATAAGGCAAAAGCTATTAGTTACATTCAAAATACGTCAATACAAAAAAATATGAATTTTAAAAGATCAATGGTAATGGCGAATAGTAACAATCAAATCGAACGAAAAATTAAACAATGTTTTCTTTGTAACGAACAACACAATTTCGAAAATTGCAAGAAATTCAAAGAGAAAAGTGTAAATGAAAGACGGCAAATAATTAAAGAAAGTAAAACGTGTTTTTGCTGTCTTAAATCATATCACAGAATATCCGATTGCAGAAATAAACGTGTATGCGGAATTGAATCATGCGAAAAGTATCATCATAGACTTCTTCACTTTGAAAAGAAGAGAGATCAGACGTTGCAACAACAGAAGAAGCTAGTTCCAGCCATATGATAGCCCATACTGCACAAAATTATCAACAGGAAATTTTACTTAAAATCGCTCCAGTGATTTTGAAGGCTAATGACATAGAAATTGAGATTCACGCTTTATTTGACGAGGGTTACACTGTCAGTCTAATTGACGAAGCATTAGCAAATGAATTAAAATTAATTGGCGAAGAAACTAATTTAAATTTAAGATGGACGGACAAAAGTATTTACAAACGATTAACTTCAAGAAAAGTCAACTTTAAAATATCAGGAATACTAGAAAAAGGATTTTACGAAATGAAAAATGTTTATACCACTAAGGATTTGGACTTACCAATACAAAATATTAACGCTGTAAAATTCAAAAGGAAATGGAAACAACTAGAAAATATTAACTTTCCAAGTATTGAAAATATTCAACCTAAATTACTTATTGGTCAAGACAATTGGGAACTCATCGCTACGAGAAAATTAATTGAGGGTCCAAAAAATTCACCGGTACTTTCGCACACTAAACTAGGATGGATTGTACACGGAAATGTTACTCAATTTAAAGGCCGAACACACTTTATAAATTTACATATTCGACATGATACGTTCGACGAGGAACTTGACGAAATGGTAAAAAAAATTTTCACTATCGAGTCATTAGGAATCAAATATCCAGATACAAAAAATCAGATAGATGAAGATATGATGGCACAACGACTCATACAGACGATTTCAACAAAGAAAAATAATAGATGGGAAACTGGTCTTTTGTGGCGAAATCAAGAAGTAACCTTTCTGGATAACTTCAATGTGGCGGTAGAAAGATTTAAATATATAGAAAGAAAAATGAATACAGACAAAAATTTTGAAAAAGCATATAAAGAAAAAATTTGCGAATATAAAGAAAAGGGGTATTTACGACGACTGACGTCCGAAGAGTTGGAATATAGTCACAAGAAGATTTGGTACCTACCTCATTTTGGTGTTATAAATCCCAATAAGCCTGGAAAATTACGTTTCGTGATGGACGCAGCTTCGAAAACTGACGGCAGAAGTTTAAATGACTTTCTGTTAAAAGGCCCAGACCTATATAACGCGCTTATTGGTATTTTGTTTAAATTTCTAGAAAAACCGATAGCATTTTGTGCAGACATTCGTGAGATGTTCCATATGGTGCTTATTAACAAAGAAGATCAACATGCTCAAAGAATTTTATGGCGAAATTCACCTGCTGAAGAGTTTGAAATTTATGTTATGCAGGTAATGACATTTGGTGCAATATCTTCGCCATTTAGTGCCCAATATATCAAAAATGTGAACGCTTTGGATTTTGAAAGTATATCCAGAAGCTACTGAAGCAATTATTTACCGACATTATATGGATGATTATTTAGATAGCGTCGAAGATAAAGAACAAGCATTTAACTTAATAAACGAAGTTATAGAAATTCATAAAAGTGGAGGTTTTGATCTAAGAGGTTGGGTTAGCAATTGTAAAGAAGTATTTGAAAACATTCCAGAACAACAAAGGAGCGTTGAGAAATTTGAAGACTGTGAAACGTATCGAATCTTAGGACTCAATTGGAATTACAAAGAAGATACATTAAATTTTCCAATTAAGATGCATAAAGTCAACGAAAATATTTTGTGCCTAGAAGAACGACCGACTAAACGTCAACTGCTACAAACAGTGCTGTCATTTTGTGACCCTTTGGGAAATTTGGAGACACGGTTTGGCATGGGATGAAAAAATCAACGATAAACATTTTAAGAAATGGAAGATTTGGCTTCAGGGTTTAGAAAAGATAAGAACCTTAAATATTTCAAGATGTTACAACAAAGACTTTGTGAAAATTAAAAACATACAATTACATGTATTTTGTGACGCCAGTGCACAAGCTTTTTCAGCGGTTGCTTACTTTCGTTTCGACATGGGAGATGTTATCAAATTAAACCTAGTAATATCCAAAAACCATGTGAGTCCAATGAAAAAATTAACAATACCAAGGCTGGTGTTACAAGGAGCAGTTATGACAAGCCGGTTAGCAGTGACTATAGTTAAAGTACACAGATTATCAATCGAGAAAATTATATTTTGAACAGACTCCTCGACCGTATTACAATGGCTTCGTACCGAAAATAAAAAACTACCAGTTTATGTAGCAAACCGAGTTTTTTTGGAAAATTAATACGTAAATCAATGGAAATGGGTACCGTCTAAATTAAACCCAGCGGACGATGCCACAAGGCACGACAAAGAGACTGACTTAACTACGACAAATAGATGGGTAAATGGTCCAGAATTCTTATACTTACCTACATATTTTTGGCCTCAAGAAACTGAAACATTTTTTATTAAAAAGCAAGAAGAAAAGCAAGTGGTTTTGGTTAACACTATAGAAAAATCTTCAGACCTACCAGATTCATCAAGATTTTCATCCTGGTTAAAATTAATTAAAACTACTGCCTATGTTTTGAAATTCATAAAACTTGCACAAAAGAAAGAAAATCATAGGGAGCTTAGATGTGAAGATTTGGAAGCTGCGGAAAAGATGTATTGTCTGAAAGTTCAAAAAGAATCTTTTGTGGAAGAATATAAACTTTTAGCAAAAGGAAAGCTTGTTTCCAAAGAGAGCCGACTTTTTAAATTGTCTCCTTTTTTACACCAAGGTTTAATATGTATTAATGGAAGAATAGACTATGCAACAGATTTAGACCTTACAACAAAGAAACCTATTATATTAGATAACAAGAATCGTTATACCAAATTATTGATTAAATATTATCATGAAAAATACAAACATGGTGGATTGCAGGTGGTTTTGAATGAAATAAGACAACGCTACTGGATAATTCAAGGCAGGAAAGTAGTGACCAATGTAATAAATGACTGTAATTTTTGTAAAATTCGAGGATCTAAACCAAGAATACCTGAGATGGGATTTTTACCAGTTGAACGCGTTCCAAAACCTCCTAGAGCATTTTATTATACTGGGGTGGATTATTTTGGACCCATGGAAGTAGCAGTAGGACGAAGACGTGAGAAGAAATATGGGGTACTCTTTACTTGTCTTTCTATACGAGCAGTCCATATAGAAATTGCTGATTCACTCAACACTGCCTCCGCAATATTAGCGATTTGAAGATTCATTGGTCGAAGAGGTCAGCCTTTAGTTTTGTGGAGTCATAACGGTACAAATTTGACGTCGGCGAACAAAGAATTGAAAGAGGCATTAAAAAACATTGATTCGGAATATATTGAGAATAAGTTAGTAGCTGAAAAAATACAATGGAAATTTGTACCACCAGCTAGTCCCCATATGGCAGGTGCCTGGGAGAGGATGATAAGAACAGTAAAACAAACGTTAAAAATCATTCTGAAAGAACAGACACCTAGACTAGAAGTTTTACATACACTTATGGTGGAAATTGAACACACAGTTAATAGTCGACCATTAACTTACGTTTCTTCGCATGAACATGATTTTACTCCCAACAGTTTTTTAATTGGAACCACAAGTATAGCTAAACCTATTGGAATATTTCCAGTCAAAATTGATATTAGAAAGCAGTGGAGATACTCGCAACAATTAGCTGAACTTTTTTGGAACAGATGGATGAGAAAATACTTGCCAACGTTAATCCCACGGTCAAAATGGTTATCAGAAGAAAGAAATATAAAAGTCGATGATGTTGTTGTAGTAGTCGATAACCAGTTGCCACGTAACAATTGGCCGATGGGGAAAATTGTAGCAACATATCCAGCCAAGAATAACAAAGTTCGAATAGTTGACGTTAAAACAAAAACGGGAATTTATATCCGATCTGTCGCTAAGATTTGTCCAATTAAATTTTTAGAAGAATACACATTCTAGGGGGGAGAAATGTTTGAATTTGAATTGTTATTTTATATATTAATTTGTAATACCCTTTATTTTGTTAATGACCAGCATTATGATTATTAGTTTTTGACGAGTTGTCATTGAATAAAAAAATAGTTTGAAAGCTAACAGTAGTTGAATAGTTTTTAATAGAAAATTAGATAAAATACAGTCCACTATAGTAATAGAATTAACATTTGGCCTTTAAATTGAGTAACATTTCCGTGTACAATCCATCCTAGTTTAGTGTGCGAAAGTGCCGGTGAATTTTTTGGACCCTCAATTAATTTTCTCGTAGCGATGAGTTCCCAATTGTCTTGACCAATAAGTAATTTAGGTTGAATATTTTCAATACTGGGAAAGTTAATATTTTCTAGATGTTTCCATTTCCTTTTGAATTTTACAGCGTTAATATTTTGTATTGGTAAGTCCAAATCCTTAGTGGTATAAACATTTTTCATTTCGTAAAATCCTTTTTCTAGTATTCCTGATATTTTAAAGTTGACTTTTCTTGAAGTTAATCGTTTGTAGATACTTTTGTCCGTCCATCTTAAATTTAAATTAGTTTCTTCGCCAATTAATTTTAATTAATTTGCTAATGCTTCGTCAATTAGACTGACAGTCGAACCCTAGTCAAATAAAGCGTGAATCTCAATTTCCATGTCATTAGCCTTCAAAATCACTTGAGCGATTTTAAGTAAAATTTCCTGTTGATAATTTTGTGCAGTATGGGCTATCATATGGCTGGAACTAGCTTCTTCTGTTGTTGCAACGTCTGATGATTGATGAATTGTATTTCTATTGTCTTGTGGTATGTCTCTTTTCTTTTCAAAGTGAAGAAGTCTATGATGATACTTTTCGCATGATTCAATTCCGCATACACGTTTATTTCTGCAATCGGATATTCTGTGATATGATTTAAGACAGCAAAAACACGTTTTACTTTCTTTAATTATTTACCATCTTTCATTTACACTTTTCTCTTTGAATTTCTTGCAATTTTCGAAATTGTGTTGTTCGTTGCAAAGAAAACATTGTTTAATTTTTCGTTCGATTTGATTGTTACTATTCGCCATTACCATTGATCTTTTAAAATTCGTATTTTTTTGTATTGACGTATTTTGAATGTAACTAATAGCTTTTGCCTTATCAGCTATCCAATTTTTAAAATCATTTAGTGAATATTTACCATTGTTTTTGGATATTCTTTCTCCCCATGAAATTTGCATTCCATACGGCAATTTTTGAAGTAAATCTTCGAGCAATTGAGGACATAACAAGTAATTTTGAAAATTTAGAGATTCCAAAGTTAATACTAGGTTGGTTACTGTTTCTGAAAAGTGGCTGAGTGCAAAAAAGTGGTTACTTCGTACAATTGGAATGTTCTTTGCTTCATTCACTAGTTTTTACAATAATATCGGGTCTACCATATTTAGTTTCTAAAACATTCATTATATGCGAAGCAGGAACTGATACGGACAATAACAGACCTTCTACAGCACGTCTAGCATCGCCTTTTAAACATTCCTCAATCGGCATATATTTTCTGCGTTAGTCAATTGTAAAATATTTGTAGTATAGTTGTATTGACTGAAAAAACTAGGCCATTCTCTGACGTTTCCAGAAAAATATGGCAATCCTTTATCAATAGTTTGCCTCATAAAAATTTTTTCGAGCTTCTCTTGATTGTTACTATTATTATTGTTAAATGAACTTACTGCTTGATCATTTTGATTATTTTCACGTAACCATTTATTAACTTTGTCCATTGAATGAATTTCATCCAGCTCAACCGTGTGATTTTCTTGAACTTTTATATCTTCAAAATTTTGAGCCAAAAAATTGCTTACTGTGGTGCATGATTTGGTTAATTTTAATTGAAATTCCATTTCTATAATCTCTTTTTGACGACTATATAATGCTTCTTGTAATTTTAATTCTTTCTTCTTCTTCTCTATTTGTAATTTTAGTATCTGACTTGGAGACAATGATGATTGCTTACTACTATATACCTTGCTTATCATGTTCTGATTTATTTAAACTTTTAGATGGGCCTGGCAATCCCAACAAATCTTCTATTGCTGCTATGCTTTTAGTTTTTTCATTGAATTTACAAGTATCAATTTTTTGGGTAATGACACTTGTGACATTTTCTGTTTCTTGTTCCATATTTTGCATAAAACTATGTAATTTTTCTATTTATCGCTGATACAAAACGAGAAGGACCACAAATGTTAATTCTATTACTATAGTGGACTGTATTTTATCTAATTTTCTATTAAAAACTATTCAACTACTGTTAGCTTTCAAACTATTTTTTGATTCAATGACAACTCATCAAAAACTGATAATCATAATGCTGGTCATTAACAAAATAAAGGGTATTACAAATTAATATATAAAATAACAATTCAAATTCTAACAATTAGTTTGTTTGTTAGCTAAAAATCCAAATTCTTTCAATGATCTTGGATAGAGTAGATAGAAGTGCAATTGGACGATAGTTTGAAGCTTGATCCTTATCGCCGCTCTTGTGCAGAGGAATTATTATAGATATCTTATGGCATTGTGGAAAAATTCCATTTTCGAATGACTTGTTAATTAAATCTGTGAAAACGCTTAATGTACATTCAGGTAGATTAGACAACATTTTCAAAGTGATTCCATCAGTTCCAGATGACACCTTGTTTTTGATGTCTTTAATTGTACTGCAAACTCTGGAGTTGCAACGGGTGTTAGGAACAAACTATGTATATTCTCATTGGTATTTGGAAGATATGAGAGCGGATCGTGAAAGGGGACTATATTATTCATTAAATTTTTTGCCACATTAACAAAATAATCGTTCAAGATCTCAGGTGAAGTGGAGATTATACTGGACGGAGAAGCCCTATTTCTCAGATCGTTGACAAGAGGGTAGCATAATAGAAACGAAAAACTGTTAACGTGATCAAACAATCAAGTGGTCAAAAAGAATACCAAAATGTAATGAACACGTGCAATTCATTTTACCTTTGAATGTTTTCATATTGATATTAGGTACCTATAGAAATCGACATCAAAATTATATAATAATATAGCACATGTGATTGCCATATATGAGAACTTCCGTCCGCAATAAATACCTACTTAATAACCTACATTACATACAGGAGTGTTCAGATTCACCGTTTACAATCTGATGAAGTAATTGTAATGTTGAATACTGGTTATCCAGTGTAAATATCTACGTGATGCATTTTTTTTCTTGGCACCGGTACGAGGGGAATTATTAGATATTTTGAGCTTTGGCAACAATATTGTTGTTAGGTGGCGGCTATTGTTTCTAACAATAATATTCGTACTGAAAAAACTGCGCTTAAACTTTTAAATTTGCTTTATTTTCTTGCACCTTGTATATCAATTTTTAATTAAGACACACTCTCCATTTTCTTGAGGATTATATGGAGTAGTGCGACTTGAAGCGATTCCGTAAGATTCTAAAAACGTTTTTAGCTCGTGGGACATAAAGCATGATCCTCGGTCAGAGTGTATATGTATATGAAGGAATACCAAAAATAGTGAATAGTTGACGAAGACATTGTATAACAGTAGAGGAATTTATATTTGAACAAGCAAAAGCGAATGGAATTCTAGAATATTCGAATGTTCTCAAGAGAATATGGAAGATTTTTGCATCGCACCCAGTGGTAAAGACGCGTAATACCAGGATGACACAATGAATTATGCATATTGATCAACTTTTGATCATTACAGATAGATGCCGTTATGCGAGAAAATGCATCAGCTACGGTATTTTGATCACCAGGGCGATATACTATATCGTATGAATAGCTCGAAAGTTCAAGCCGCCAACGTAATATCTTTTCGTTTTTGATTTTTGGAGAAATCTTATTATCAAACATGAAAGATACTGAACGTTGGTCAGTAACCAACTTAAAAACTCTTCCAATAAGAAAATGCCTCCATTTTCTTAAAGCTTCGACGATAGCGTATGCTTCTTTTTCAACTGAAGAATGACTTTGTTCGGATTTAGACAAAGTTCTTGAAAAAAACGCTACTGGTTTTCCAAGCCGAGAGAGTTGAGCACCAATAGCGTGTTTTGATGCATCTGTCTCTACTGTAAATGGAACTTCATCATCAATAGATGTAACAACTGATTCAGGAATATCTTGACATCACATATGAAATTTCTTGCACTGGACAAGTGGATGAACTTTCTCAGAAAACTTGTTTACCCATTTTGAATAATGAGCGAACATGCCCACAATTCATCTTAGCGACGCAATATTTGTCGGTACAGGTAATTCCAACAATGGTCGAAGCTGATGTGGATCTGGTTTAATAAATTTTCCTGTTATAAACTTTTTATATTCTCCGGTAGGGCGGTATAATATTTTGAAACCATATAGGAAAATGACCGCTCAAACATTGATGTTGAGTGTAGCGGTGGCGTAATGACGAATATTGACATCATGCACAGATCCCCGGAACTTCAATCTTTCATACAAGTATTCCGGCTTTTTTCTTCTAATGATTTTGTTAAACAAAAATAGTGAATGAAGAAAGATCCGTCGTTGTTTCATTCTTAACCAGCCGATTTCTTTAATCTTAGCGCTAATACCTCTTTGACCCCTACTTATTCCACATACAAGCCGTGTGCATGAATTCCGCATCAACTGAATCCTGTTCTCTTCAATTTTAGTTAAATAAGGACTATATGTAACATCGCCATAAGTTTTTTTGTTTGCCAGTGGCCATCTTCGACTACCGTATATTGCTTTAAATTACTAAATCCCTCCTTATGCAAAGGCTCACATGCTTCGTAAACCTCAATTCGGTATCCAGTACGATCCCCAGGTTTTTTGCCGACTCAGTGCTCTTTAAAGCGACATTATCATCATCACAGTTAAGTCCTTATAGCGCTCTTTCTATAGGTTTTATTACCAAACAGCAAATAAAAAATGGATCGAATAATTACCGTCCCGTAATTTAATACGGTTTGCAGATTTTAAAAATACTAAATGCTCGAGATAAAAAATAAATATTCTCTTTAAGATAATAATGATTGTCTGATATTTTTTATAAGATCTCATTTTAAGATAAATATACCTACAATTTGCTCGTTAAGTTTGCTC
Source organism: Apoderus coryli (assembly GCA_911728435.2). Taxonomy (NCBI): domain Eukaryota; kingdom Metazoa; phylum Arthropoda; class Insecta; order Coleoptera; family Attelabidae; genus Apoderus; species Apoderus coryli. The sequence goes on along the minus strand of OU452209.1, from coordinate 11,387,016 downwards.
TAACAAAAGATTTCAATGCTCAATGTTCACTATTGATTAAAATTTTGCATAATAATATTAGTTCTCGATAAGTCATGTTTACTATTAAATCAAATTCATCTTAATGATATGAAGTAGCTACTTTAAATAGCATCGGCAAAGATTAATGCCAATAATCTTTGGCATCGGAAATAAACAGGGTCAGTTGCCTGTTTCTGTTTACCGATGACCAGTACATAACCTCAAAATCAGTATTGCCAATAGTTCAGACTGAAATTATTGGCAGACTTATACCGAAATTCTTAGCAATTACTAGAATAGCTATTTGTATAACAAGAGCGCAAACTACATCGAGCAAATGATCGCGGTTAATTTGATCAAAATCCAAAGAAGGGAATGATACTTTGCTCTATATGATTTTTTCTACGACCTTTTACTACGTTTTAGATCAATTTCATTTTTGTATGTGAAAATGTTAAACGATAACATTGATATTTATCCACCTTGTAGATGCCAAACAATTCAAATATCAAATACATACGAGGGTTGCCTTTTATATTTCGGGATCACTTTATTGTTTTTCAAAATATTCCCCATGAAGACCTATACACTTTTGCATGCGTTTGAACCAATTGTCGAAGCACTTTTGCCACTCTGATTGAGGTATCTCCAAAACATGCTTTCTGAATGCAGCAACCGCTTCTTCAAGTGTCGAAAAACCTCTCAGTTTGTTTTTGACGTACGGGAATAAAAAGACGTCATTCGGTGCCAAGTCAGGACTATACGGCGGATGACTCATCAAATTGATGTTTTGGGTGCTCAAAAATGCAGTTGTTTGAGCCGATGTGTGCGAGCTTGCATTGTCGTGGTGAAGAGTGAGCCGTCTTCGGCGGTTGGTTTTCTTGATTTCTTGGAAGACAACTGGCAAACAAATGGTTGTGTACCACTCAGAATTGACTGTTCTGCGTTGTTCTAGTGGTACGGTTGCGACCTGTCCAGTTTTTCCGAAAAAACAGGCGACCATTTGCTTGGAAGTGCTTCGTGCGCGAAAAACTTTTGTTGCATTTGGCTCATCTTGAAACATCCATACAGTCGACTGGTGTTTACTTTCGGGCTCATACGCATAAATCCACGATCCATCACCTGTCACGATGTCATACACGTGTTTTGAAGCACCGCCATCGTATTTTTTGAGCATTTCTTTCCACCAATCGACACGAGCCTTATTTTGAGCGATTGACAAATTGTGTGGGATCTGTTATCAATCTCAGACCAAGCCTCATTGTAGATTTCTTACTTTGAAGTATATTATTCTCTATTTCAATTTTTAACCATTGCTCTGCAATCTTTAATTCATTCAATGACCGTTACAGACAATCCTGAATAGCCCAGCACCCATAAAAGGATTTCGTGATTAACTTTGTCAAACCCTTTAGAATAGTCAAAAAAAATCAATGCTACCGTCCCGCCACGATCAATATCTCTCAAGAGTGCCGTAATACAACTGAAACCCTTACGAAATCCGGACTGCCTATCTGGTATGATGTTATAATTTTTGATAAATTCTAAAATTTGATGACACATAATCTTTTCCATAATTTTTGCAAGTGGAGACAATATTGAAATGGGGCGAACATCACCTAGACTCTTGACAATTGGTTTTTTGGTAGAGGGATAACCTTAAAAAATTTCCAGCAATCTGGGAATGTATTTGTCAATAAACAAGTATTAATAATGTTTGCAACAAATGGAAGAAAGAAAGGACAGCACAAATATATCATATTGATATCCAATCCGTCCGGGCCAACGACTCTATTGAGCGAATTTCCGTGATATGCTCAAATTTTGAATAAATAATTTATTTTGAATTTTTTGGTTCAAAACAGGTCTCTGGAAACTATTTGCCATTTTGTCGGTTGAATAGACACAATCTTGAAATTTGGAAGGTAGTTCAATAACATTTCAAGAATATCAACTCTTTTGAGAGACTGACGCACTTGGTTACAGGGTGGTCGCAAATTACTGTAGTATGCTCTACTAATAAAAAATAGGTATAAGTCAATTTTCTCAAAATATTATCAAATATTCTGGAATACAATCAAATTTGCTTTCACATGATATATATATATTTCTGAAATAAAAACAAGTTTGTATAAAAATTAGATTATTTTGCTAGATTTTAATTAGATAGCCATAATTTTGTCATTATAATTGTAATTAAAATATTTTGATACTAGAAAAGTAATAGAACGTTTGTTTCTTAATGCAAAAAATTTTAAAAATAAGTAAAATGGATATTCGAATGAAGTTTTAACGAACCTGTTTATTTTTCATGAACAATGTAGGGAAATTATAGAAAGAACATGCAGAAAGTTTAATGAAATATATCCTGTTATACAACCAATGAACAAGAGAAAGTTTGCACGCTTACAAAAAAATTTCATCAAATATGGATCAAAACTGAGAACAAAAAGCCATATTTAACGAAGCCTATGAATGCAGATGACGACAACATAATGTTTTAGCTATTTTAACGCTAGTTGTTAATTAGAATACGTTTCATTAAAGTTTCTATATATTTAAAATTTAATTTGAGTAATAATTTTATTATATTTTACTTAGTTTCCCGACATTTAATAAACAACACTAAATGTCAAAATACTACAATTTTTCATGACGCGACAATTCATGGATACCTAATATAAATATAGCAAATTTTTATACAAACTTGTTTTATTGCAGAAACCTTACAGTTTAGGTATAGGAACCCAAGTATCAAGGGTACGTTTTTGTGACGTCGTTTTATTGGGATAGGTCGAGGACGTTTACTACCCCCCAGAGAAGCGTTTTAGGAACATCTTCATAAATACGTATTAAAGACATATATACGAAACGTAATATTGACGTTTTTCTAAGGTCATTTGTTAAGTCTGTATTTTTTAAATTCTGTAATGATTAATGATAATTATACAAATTTATAGTAAATGAAAAAGGGTCATCAGTAAAATGTTACCATTGCCAAAAATAATACAAAAATTACAGCAGGTGAGTTATTTTGTTTTAAGACTTATTTCACATTAATTGCTTTCAAAGACTGATCTTTACATTTTTGAAAAGAAAAGTTCCAATTAAAATACTGCTGCAATTTTGACTAGGTTTCTGAAAGTTTAATTATTGATATTTTAGAAAAAGGTAAAGACGTTTATTGGGATATAAAGAATCTTAATTATGCAGAAATTCTAATATTTATTTATTGTTTTAGAAGCCGTTAAACAATCTTGTAAAGAAGCCACTGATGTGTCAATCGAAAGTGGAATGAAGGTTTGGCTAAAAAATACACCTAAAAGAATGTCTCTAGAATAGGGTTTTTAGTTTTTTTTAAACATAATCGATTTGTTTACTTTTGAACACTATTTGTTATAGTAAAATAATAATTACCTAACAATTTTTGTAATTGTTTGAATACAACTGTATTCACCAATAAAACTTTATTCGATTATACCTAGTTGTTATTTGAGTTGAGTATTGGTGTAAAGAATTCTACATAATTCTTATATGAAAATTAGATAATAGATATTTAACTTCCAAGAAATCCATCCTCCTGTATTGAAAAGTCAATGTAAATTTGTAGTACTTTTTGTAATAAGAAAAAGTGTCAGTATAAAGCTTTACATTGATTATAGTTTATATTAGAGGAAGTAATAATTTGATTATATTTCCAAAGTCGTAACCTAATATAACGTGTTAATAACATATAAGTGACGCATTTTCAACGTATCATTAATCATATCTTTTACATAATTTAAACATTATTTTTCGAACTGACAATCGTTTTACCACTTCACCAAAACACTTCTTTTTAAATCTCGACGCGCGAGAGAATTAAAACTGAGTTTTAATTCTCTCCTGAGGATGCTAACATTGTTAGCGAAACGCGCGTCGAGATTTAAAAAGAAGTGTTTTGGTGAAGTGGTAAAACGATTGTCAGTTTAGTGTTCTACGCCAAAGGTTCTACTCATCGATTATATTATTTTTCGACGTTTATTCGACTGTAACATTCTGACGTATAAAATACGTATATTATCTCATGGAAAAGACGCAATGTCAACGCATCTCATGACGTAAAAATTACGTAAAATAGACGTACCTTTGCTACTTGGGAACATATCATTTGAAAGCAAATTTGATTGTATTTCAGAATATTTGATAATAGACAAAGTGTACCATTTGAGAAAATAGACTGATGCCTATTTTTAGTAGTAGAACATACCACAGTAATTTGCGACCACCCTGTAACCAAGTGCGTCAATCTCTCAAGATAGTTGATATTCTTAAGATGATATTGAACTACCTTCAAAAATTCTGTCTATTCAACCGACAAAATGGAGAATATTTTCCAGAGACCTGTTTTGAACCAAAAAAAAAAACAAAATAAATTATTTATTCAAAAACAGTTGAAGATAGGCATAGGGAAGTGTTAAACTAGAATACTCCAAAATTGATGGGGAATCCAAAAATATAATAAAATACAGGGTGTTCTATTATTTGAAATTTCAAAGTTGGTATCAGTGGCAACACCGCATCTGTCAATTTATCACTAAAATAGATTTCACATTGTTATACTATCGCAAACACAATTTCAGACCGTTATCTTTTTCCGTTCTCGAGAAACTTCTAATAGGCCATCGAGTTTGGCGTACCCTGCATGTTTATGTTTATATAAGATTTTCATCATTTTATAAGTTTTCAAAGTCCTGTACGTGATACAAAAACCTGACTCACCCTGTATATAAGTAGCTCCTTTTGTGGATAGACGTGTTTTATTCACTACAAATTTTTGTTTTAGTTAAATTAAATCATTTTTAATAAAAAAACAACGATGTACTCGTAACATTACTTTTATAAGAACGTTGGAGTTTTGTTGCGCCCTAGGGTAAAAGTACAATTTTTTCTTCCCATAACTGAGGGAGCGCGTTTAATTTATTGGTTAATCCCTAAACGCAACAACGACAATAACTCCAAAAACGTGCCAAAATATAGCACTTAATGCATAATAGTGTTTGTTGCTAATTTTTGTTGGCATATTTAGTGCATTTTTAATTAAAATAAACAACAAAAATCTGAAGCTATAGTGCAGGAAGGAAAAGAAAAACGTCCCACCCAATGGAAAATCGCGACTTTCTGCCCACATTTCGGGGTCAATAGTTTGTTTTCCAAGGGGGTAGAAAATAAGTTTTTTTTTGCTCTTTCCAATAATTATTATAACCAAAAAACTACCTAAAAAGACACCCTCTACCACGGCAACGAACAGATTTGGCGTAATTACTTATTGAAGTTGTCGACGTAACAATAAAATAAATAATTGATAAAAATTCATTGTATGTAGGTACTATGTTAATGTTAAAAATTTTAATAACAGGTACTTAAGTACTTACTTGTTTAAGTATCGTTAAAAATTATAATCACATTTACCGCAAATGTTTTTATGCTAATAACTTGTTTAAATATATTTATATACACATCAAAAATTATTTAATATTTTTATATTTTATTTAAAATAAAAATTATCCGAATAGCATTCAGCATCGCGCGCGTCTTTTCTTTTAATTAGAAGAAATCTAGTAAACAGATAAATCGCGCACAAATATATATTATGGAACCAATTATTATTGCAAAACAACGCAACGGATTGATAGGTACCTACTAAATCGAAGTTACCGGTGAGATTGTGCATTTGTTTTACTACAACACAGGTATATTGATGTAATGTGTGCATTAATGTGGGTATTAGCGAAGCGCACAGTTGGCTGTGTATAGTAGGACTTTCCCCAAAATTAGACTCCGCGAGTTGGATGCCTGTGGATTCCTACACAAAGCATTGGGGTTGAACAGTGAACGGTTAATGCTTTTACTGTGTGGCAAGCGAATCTGTAACAGCGGACAAAAAAATGTGATATTGCCAGATAACTACAAAAAAGCACTAGTTCTAGGCAAGAAGTAAAAGGTTTTCCAATAAGAGGTGTTTATTTTGAAATGCCATTTTTTGAGATAAATGATCGGATTTTTATTTCATTATAAAGAGGAAGGTATGTCGGTAATAATGGAAAATAACATCAGCCAAATGACCACCACGACTACAGGACCATATCCTTTTCATGAAATTTTCCATAACCAAATCGCAAAGTGGCTACCCTATGTCCTCGATAGCTTGACGAATTCCATCTTTGAGGTATTAAATCGATGCTGCGCTGTTGGCGTAGACCTTCTCTTTCACGTGGCCCCAAAGGAAAAAGTCGCAAGGTGTTAAATCGCAAGATCCCGGTGGCCAATTGTGATCACCTCTTCGAGAGATAACACGGTCCGGATACTTTTCCCGTAAAAGATCAATGGTTTCGTTGCTTGTGTGGCACGTAGCGGCGTCTTGTTGAAAGTAAACGTTGTCCAGATCAATACCATCCAATTCCGGCCATAAAAAATCATTAATCATCTCTCGATAGCGCAATCATTCACCTGAGTTTTCTTCAACGCTTTCGGCTCTTCATGAGCGACGTGCACCAATTTGTGTATTGCGGTCCGACAAATTGCTTCACGACGACCCAAAAATGTTCGAATTTAAAGAAACATCGCTGCCAAATTTTCACCATTTTTATAGTGAATTTTAATCACTTCAATTCGTTGTTGAAGCGTGTATCGTTCCATGTTTATTAATGGCGTAGTTTCTACTTGTCAAATGTCAAAAAATGACAGATCCAAAAGTTACATATACCGAAATAGCGGGCTATTCAAAATAACACCTCTTATTGGAAAACCCTATAGTATTAATTTGAAATTCGATTTTTTACAATTACAAATAATAATAATGAAAAAAGGTCAGCATTTTTACGTGGTTGTTAGTTTTATTGTTATTTAATAACTAAAATTTTTACCACTGAATATTAAAATAGGGAAAAGAAATTATGATCTTCTTTAAATCGGTAATACCACGCAAAATGGGTGTTTAGACGCCGTCTGAACGATTCTGATTAGTGCGTAGACCGCCGTACGTTTTGTCGCCATGCGGGTGTCTAAGTCGCAATTCGTGGAAACAGAGTACTTCCCCACAATTTTTGCCGCCCCTTTTCGAATATCGAGTAATATTGAATCATCCAGTGGCCGACTGATGTTATTTAGACTTTTGTTGTCGTCTAGGAGTTGCAATATTATCAAATTATTATTATATATTTAATGTTCTCATACTTTAGTGTCTTGTGATTTTGAAAATTTTGCTGTTGTGCTACTTTATTTCATTGTTTGTTAGTTCTTACTAGTTTTATTATTTATTTTTTACAATGAACACATTTACTCGCAGAAAAAAATGTTTATAGGTAGGTAATAATAATATACAATAATTGCATTCATATAAAAGCAAAAATAATCAAAAAAACACAAAAAAAATGAGCATATAATGTCAAAATCGCCTCGTTTGACGGCATTCTTTTACATACCTACCCGTTTTATATGAAAAATTCAACAAAATTGTTTTTAAGAATTGCTTGTTACATAAAGCATCAAGACTTTTAAGTTATGTTGGAAATTTGTTCCACACTACCATGCTTTCACCAGACGGCCGTTTCGTCGATCCACGACTCATCAGTGGTGATCGGCAGGCAGTGTGACCCAAATTTCCAACATTCACAAAGAGCTTATACTAGCACGAGAATTGATTGAGAGAGAGATAGATGTTTTTGGCGACATCTAGCGTGAACAGATAATATGCCGGGTGAAACACAGTTCACAAACGATGGCCGGACAAGAAGTAACAACTCCATTATATCCTATTGCCAACACTAGATGCGCCCGAATCCCCTAGCAGGAAGGCTTTATTTAAGAATTGCTTGTTACATAAAGCAACAAGACTTTTAAGTTATGTTGGAAATTTGTTCCAAACTACCATGCTTTCACCAGACGGCCGTTTCGTCGATCCACGACTGATCAGTGGTGATCGGCAGGCAGTGTGACCCAAATTTCCTACGCTTACGCTTTAAGATGAGACGCCACTGGCAATAGTGGAACATGGCGGCCTACGTACTATATTCGCAGTTTGCGGAATTTGCCAAGTTCATTCTCCCTCGTTTATATCTCCGTTTTAACGGTTTTTATATCGTATGTAGTAGTGGTTACCTACTACGATAGTTTATAAGTACAAACGATATTTTTCGATAGTAGAGGTGTATCTGCATAACTTAAAGAAGCTTGACGACGATTTTCTCATGGTGCAATCTTTATTATATTAATTTTGTTTTTTAATATTCGGGAAATAGATGCAGCTATTCGTGGCATAACCCCGAATAGACGCGAACAAATCGTCTTAAGCATGTTTTGAACAGTTGAATATTAAATCTTAAAGTTGGTGTTAATATTCACAGAAGATTTTATAACGAAATTAATTTTACTTTATTTGAAAATAATCGCTAGATTTAGCGATATGACGATTTCTTACATCTTAAATCACAAGTTCCTTTTACAAAATCAATAGACAGTTGAGTGAGAAATACAATATCTATTTCGTTCTAAAAATATATTTATTTAAAAAATGCCTCCGAAATTATTTTCAGTAGATCGATTGAAAAAGTTGAAATGCAACCGTATAGGCTATCTTGAACTTATTCTTAAACAAAAAAATTCTGAAAAATCTTGTCGTAGTCTTGTAATGTCACTACACAGCGGGAAGGTGGCGTGGGGATAATAACTTCACTATAGTTTTTAACCTGTTAGGATTAAACACATCGGTTCAGTTAATGTAAAGTTGCATTGAATAATCTGTGGAACGTTAGCTAGTTTACATTTGATGCAAAAATAGTATAGTAATATACTACTATTATAGACACAGATATAGAAAAGGGGGAGATAAAACTGTTTACATTTCCAAGCGATCAAACATCATTATTTGCAGATATCGATAATGCCAAACTTCCGCTGTGATTCCCGCATTATTTTAAAATACACTATTTTGATACGGCATTTTTTACCGTTTTAAAGCAAAATATGACTTAGGTGATGGTACTAATTTTTGTGTATCATAAAACGATATACCCAAGATATTTTTTAGTTACTTTTTATGAATTTTAACATATTTAAGACATATTTCACCAAATCATAATTTATTTATGAAGTACACGTGGCAACTCTGTAAAGCAGGGTAACTGAATAGTACGCGAAGAATTTACGATTTCATTCATTCTTGTAATCAGCCGGTAGTTTGAGCTCTGCTGCCAAATATCCTTTGTGTTCGTGTTTATTTGCTTTTAGTTGGTGATTGCATTTTTGTTGTAAAAGAAAAGCTCTATATATACCGGAAATAGAAGCTCGAACTGATACATATCGACAGATACGCGAACTGCTAATATACCTAGTTGGCCGCCTTGTTCCACCATTGAAAATTTAGTAGAAGAGAAAGTTTATATAATTTTTTTTACGGATCGTGACTACGAGTTCTCAATATGCATTTTGTTTAAAACAAATATTGATTATTTTAATAATATGTTATTTTATTAAACTCATTTTGTGGACTTTCATATCAATCATTAACAATCAATTTTACGTTATTTTGATGAAAATGTTTACAGTTTTGTTGAATATTTCAAGGTGCTTGTGGCTTAAACTTTTTACTCTCTATAACCTGCAACTGTGGATAGGTTTATTCGTTCTTTGTACAATCCTACGTTTTGCAGCTGCCAACATAAAACAGCGGGCTCTTATTGGCCTGTATTTAAAATTCCCGCATTAATAGACGAATCGTACTTTAACACCAATTTGTTTTCCCACAGTTGACACAACAATAGAAGAACATGGCGGCGCCGGTCTCATCCTGTCTCGCTCCTCAATATATCTACGCTTGACTTACTAGACAGTTGAAGTGCTTCCATTTACTTAAACAAAAACGTGAAAGTTGACAGCTACGCGTGCGCACGTCGATTATCTTTGCGTTTGGGTTTACGCATTGAGATTTAAGGAGACGCTATAAGCATTATTTTACATTGTACAGAAACGGGTGCATTGGGTGGGGCGTAAGCGCATACCAATATGGCGGATTCTCCAGAGCCGGACTAACTATTTTTGTTGACGTTTTTGTTTTTAATTTGCAGCTTGGGTTTATACTTTATTTTGAAATATTATGCAGTGTACAAAATACTTAGATATAGGTAATTATTGATATTTGATACCTAAATCCAGGAATAAAAGACGTTAGTACTTTATAAATTATATATTAATACCCCTTAAACAAAACAATTTTATTTAAATGTTGCGCTATGCTTATCCACTTTATTTTTACTTAAATAATACATCCTGGTATTAACATATTTAGTCGCAATAGATTTGATCAGTAAATGTATATGGTTATCAAACACTGATTTGATCAAAACCGTGCACAACTAAATTAGGAAAAATATTACTATTTACAAATTCCTTTAAAACAAGGTTTATTATGAATCCTGCGGACAACTTTTCATTAGTAGCTACTACAAGATTTTTTTTGATCTTTTCGGATTGGAAGCAAACGTCTAAAACATCTTTTGAAGGAATTTGTAAATCCTTTTTTTGCCTTCATTTTAATAAAAGAATAACACTTTTTAATGCATCTCGACATTCTCTGCAAATAATTTGCTTCTTTAAACTAAAAACAACAAATCCAGCAATATAAACAATAATGAATTTCGAAAATTCAGAAAATGGTCCAGGAAGATAATCATGATCTGGATAAATTATATTTGTGTACATTTCTCGTTGGTATCCAATTAATTCGAGACACATATTCTATCCAGATATGTCTACGAGCAGGATCTTTAGGCAATCTAAAAACCAGAATATGTTTTTAACACACATTTAGGGGTCTTTTTTGCTAGAAAGTCATGAAAAAGTAGAGAGTTTGAGAGTAGAAATCAAGTAAAGGAATTTGTAAAAAAAAAAAAACTACAATGCACGTATCAATTGTTCAGTGCAGAAAGAGAATGCTACCAGACTCCTATAATAATGTGTTTTAATAAGTTCGCCTAAGAAAAACCCTAAATACGTCCATGTACAATGTTTACAATATTTGGTACATACCTATGAAACGTTATTTCTGATATTTTCTGGTCGATTTCACTTCTACTACTGCAACTACGCATAGCACAGGACACCATTATAGTATATTGTCAAATAACCGTCCAAAAAAAACACGAAAAACTTAAATAAACTTGTAAAATACTCGTAAATAACACTATAAACTTGAAAGCACGACAAATGATATATATCGTATACCAATATGGCGTACCTGCACCCGCTTTTGGCCACGTTAGAGCGTCTCCCCCCACCTCAATGGGTTTACGGCGCTACGTGATCACTCGTGCCTCCACGTAGTGTCCGTTATCGCTTATACGCTACCCGAAACACCCCGAATTGGAATTCGGTCCATACCGATCGTGTTCTGTCATGTCACTTGTGTGTCTTCTTCTTCTTCAAGTGCCGTGTCCTCCCAGAACATTGGCGATCAGTCGCATGATCTTCACTTTGTCCACAGCAGACCTAAACAGTGTCGTAGTGCTTACTCCATACCACTGGCGAAGATTCCTGAGCCACGATGTTCTTCGGCGACCAGGACCACGCTTTCCCTCTATTTTTCCTTGAATGGCTATATGAAGCAATTCATATTTCGGATTTCTCATTACGTGGGCAAAGTACTCCAGCTTTTTTCTTTTTATGGTATTAAGCACCTCTCTTTCTTTATTCATACGCTGTAGAAGCGCTTCATTCGTCACTCTGTCCATCCATGATATCTTCAGCATTCTTCGGTAAGCCCACATTTCGAAAGCCTCAATCCTCCTACACATTGCCTCAGTGAGGGTTCATGCTTCCATCCCATAGAACAATATGCTGAAGACATAGCAACGCAATATGCGTATTCTTAGGGGAATTCTTAGAGCTCTGTTGGTTAACACTTTCTGCATGTTCTTAAATAATGATGTTCTCGCTTGCTCTATTCTGCTTTTGATTTCTTGAGCTAGATCCCATTCTTCATTCACCCAGCAGCCCAGGTATTTGCATTTTTGTACTCTTTCCACTATTTCTCCATTTATGCTAATATCTGTTAAGTTGTCAGCTATATTTTTGTTTTTGCTGACAACCATCCATTTGGTCTTCTTTATATTTAATCGTAGACCCATTTGTTGGCTGCGGTCTGTTACCGCTGATAACAGTGTATGTAGATCATCTTTATCTGTTGCTAGTAGGACTGTGTCGTCCGCATATCTTAGATTGTTGATGACCACTCCATTAGCAATTATACCCTCTGTTCTGTCTTCGACGGCTTCTCTGAAAATTTTTTCTGCATATAAGTTAAACAGAAGGGGGGAGAGCACACAGCCTTGTCTAACTCCTCTCATAATGGGCACTTCTTCAGATGTCTGGCCGTTAATTCTAATGTCAGCTGTCTGATTCCAGTACAAGTTGGCTATTATCCGAACGTCCCGTCCGTCCAGACCTATATCGTTCAGTATAGCTATTAATTTATCGTGTTGAACAGTGTCGAATGCCTTCTCGTAGTTTAGAAACAGGCATATACATCTACGTTTACGTCCCGGCATCGTTGTAAGAGAACCTGGACGCTAAAAAGCGCCTCCCTTGTACCGAAACCGCTTTTAAAACCAAACTGAGACCTGCCAATGTTTTCCTCACAATTGCTGTATATTCTGGAATGAACGATTTTCAGGAACAACTTTAATACATGGCTCATTAAACTGATTGTTCTGTAATCTTTACAGTATTTACAATTAGCCTTCTTTGGTATAGCAACAAAGGTTGACTTGAGCCAGTCTTTAGGGATTACTCCGGTCTTGTATATGCAGTTGAGCAAGCTTAATAGAAGTGTAAGAGTCCTATCTTCCTTCAACGTTTTTAAAACCTCTATTTGTATTCCATCTGGTCCTGGTGCTTTCCCATTTTTTGCACCCGATATAGCGTGTATGAGTTCCGCCTTGATGATATCCATTCCGTCATCCAGGGTAATATTATGCGAAAAACTCCTACCATCCACAAAGAGATTTTCAATATATTTTTTCCATTCCTGTAGTTGTTCTTCTGTGCTACTAAGAATTTGCTGTCGCTCATTTATGAGAGTGCTGTTGTTGTTCTTTTTGTATTTTCCAGTTATCTGTTTGATTCTTTTGTGCACATTAAAAGAGTCATGTTTAGCTTCTAGCTGCTCTATTTCATTGCACTGTCCGGTTAACCACTCTTCTTTCGCTTGTCTAATCTTAGCCCTAACTTCTTTTTGCACTTCTTTGTATCTGGCAAGATCTTTATTTTTATATGATCTACGGTGGTCCATTAATTTCAGGATGTCATCGGTGATCCAAGCTTTATTTTTGGTTCTGTTGCTTTTCAGCTGAGCTTGACTAACTTCTACTACGGATGTTTTAATCTGTCTCCACGTGGTTTCAATATTATCTTCATTTATTGTTAGGTTAATACTAACCAATCTTGAGTTCAATTCCGCTTGGACTTCTGTTCTCACTGCTGGCTCTAAAAGCTTTCTCGTGTCTATATACTGTAGGGCCTGATGTTTTTTGTGCTTCTTCAGTTTCATTTTTAATGTAGCGGCCAACAGTGAGTGGTCTGTGAAAACATCTGCACCAGGGTAGGTCTTAGTATTTTGAATGGTGTTCCTGAATCTTTTGTTAATAATGATGAAGTCTATCTGATTGCGTACGTTTCTGTCTGCATTGGAAATCCACGTATACAGACGCCTCGGGGGTTGTTTGAAATGCGTATTGGCTATGATTAAGTCGTTTTCCTGGCAGAATTGTATCAATCGATCTCCCCTCTCATTTGGTGTACCCATTGAGATATAAGGAGACGCTATAAGCATTATTTTACACTGTACAGAAACGGGTGCATTGGGTGGGGCGTAAGCGCATACCAATATGGCGAATTCTCCAGAGCCGGACTAACTATTTTTGTTGACGTTTTTGTTTTTAATTTGCAGCTTGGGTTTATACTTTATTTTGAAATATTATGCAGTGTACAAAATACTTAGATATAGGTAATTATTGATATTTGATACCTAAATCCAGGAATAAAAGACGTTAGTACTTTATAAATTATATATTAATACCCCTTAAACAAAACAATTTTATTTGAATGTTGCGCTATGCTTATCCACTTTATTTTTACTTAAATAATACATCCTGGTATTAACATATTTAGTCGCAATAGATTTGATCAGTAAATGTATATGGTTATCAAACACTGATTTGATCAAAACCGTGCACAACTAAATTAGGAAAAATATTACTATTCACAAATTCCTTTAAAACAAGGTTTATTATGAATCCTGCGGACAACTTTTCATTAGTAGCTACTACAAGATTTTTTATGATCTTTTCGGATTGGAAGCAAACGTCTAAAACATCTTTTGAAGGAATTTGTAAATCCTTTTTTTGCCTTCATTTTAATAAAAGAATAACACTTTTTAATGCATCTCGACATTCTCTGCAAATAATTTGCTTCTTTAAACTAAAAAAAACAAATCCAGCAATATAAACAATAATGAATTTCGAAAATTCAGAAAATGGTCCAGAAAGATAATCATGATCTGGATAAATTATATTTGTGTACATTTCTCGTTGGTATCCAATTAATTCGAGACACATATTCTGTCCAGATATGTCTACGAGCAGGATCTTTAGGAAATCTAAAAACCAGAATATGTTTTTAACACATTTAGGGGTCTTTTTTGCTAGAAAGTGATGAAAAAGTAGAGAGTTTGAGAGTAGAAATCAAGTAAAGGAATTTGCAAAAAAAAAAATAAACTACAATGCACGTATCAATTGTTCAGTGCAGAAAGAGAATGCTACCAGACTCCTATAATAATGTGTTTTAATAAGTTCGCCTAAAAAAACCCTAAATACGTCCATGTACAATTTACAATATTTGGTACATACCTATGAAACGTTATTTCTGATATTTTCTGGTCGATTTCACTTCTACTACTGCAACTACGCACAGCACAGGACACCATTGTAAAATACTCGTAAATAACACTATAAACTTGAAAGCACGACAAATGATATATATCGTATACCAATATGGCGTACCTGCACCCGCTTTTGGCCACGTTAGAGCGTCTCCCCCCACCTCAATGGGTGTACCCAAGCCATATTCTCCCACGGTATCCTCTCTACGACCTTTACCTACTTTTGCATTTAGATTGCCCATGATAATATTAACTTCCGAGGATTTAGTCAATTTCAATGCTCTTTTGACATCGTCGACTTGTGTGTATGATATATTTATTATTTTGTACTTTCCTACACAGTTCAATTATATCTTTGTACTCAAAAATTGTTATTAGTTAGAATTATCCTTAGATTAGGAAAGAGAGGGGATACCGCACGTTCGTATATCTGAATGTATGGCAAGTGTTACGCTTTTAATGCGGCGGCCATTTTATAGGTGCTGAAAAACAGAAAACTACGTTTGCATTTTTGATGATTTTATTTGTGAAAATTGGGAATAGAAATTTATTTTGTATATTAATAAAATGGTACATTGTGTGGCTTTTGGATGCCCAAGTCGCAGTGAACAAAAGGAGTCCAGAATTTCGTTTAATAGGTAAAACTTAGAATGATGTATCAAGTCGCTTCTAGTTTTTATTAGTTTTTAATAATTATAAGTAATCTTTAGGCTATTATCTTTTAGTATGTAGTATAACAGGTTTCAGTTTACCTAATTAAAACTGTTTGATACAACAATTCATTTAAAATCAACATGATAAAGCATTATTTATTGATAGAAACCTCTATAGATGTTTACTTTACCAGGGGCGTAGACATTATATTTTTCGAAAAAATTTGTTTTTTACACATTTTTGCGTTAAAAGTGAATAAAATAATGTCACTTTAGCTTTTTAATTCAATCTTTAGAACAACATGCACTAGATAGCCCAGCAAATCACATAATATACTTTTTAATAAAATCTATTTGTGTTAAATGTCTTAATGTTCGTGTATATTTCATAACAAAACTACAGTCTCAAAAATTAAATCCCATTCTCGAAATCAATTAACAAAACTCATTCTATTTAAAGGACAATAAAAACGGTATGTATTGGTGTTGTGTCTACTGCAGTACCTCTCACTCACAGATTATCTCTAACCGAAAAATCAGCATTATATAATATGATAATTAGATTTGTGAACAAACTACCAATCAGTATCAAAGAAATAAATAGATTGAAGATATTTAAGAATGAAGTTAGGAAATTACTAGTGGAACTAGAACCATATCAATTGGCGGATTATTTTGATATGTAGTTAGGAGTATCAATTTTTTTTTGTTTTTCTCTTTTTTGACGTCGTTTCATTTATTTGTATGCTCGTGTGATTGTGGATATGTAGGTAGATTTATTTGAAATAAAGAATTGTTATTATTACTATTAATACATCAACATGCACATATCTTTTTTTATTAAAACTATTAATCAACAAAATTAAATAAAATTTCAAAAATATATCACATAAGTTATGTATGTTACGCCTCTGAATCTAAGGCATAAGTGCTAGGTGGTAACACAACGACCGGCACAGTTACGGGTCCACTCTCTTTCCTTGTCTAAGGAATTATCAATAACTCCTCAAAATAAACATTTAAGGTTAAGTATCTCGTTAACGCGCCACAAATTTTTACACTTCAACTAGCTTTTTGAAGCATTCCGTAAACGTCTAGTTTGTACGTTAACGTAGATGTTAGCATTTACGTTTGATTTCAACTTCAAGTGTCTACTACTGTTTGACCCTTAAATTAAGTAGTTATTTTTTTTTAGTAGTTTTTAAGTTTAGGTTAAACTTTACACAAAACAGTGTAAGTGGGTGTACGCCTGTATCTGTTTTACAAATTCCTTTAAAATATGTTCTTTCACTAGATAGCTCAGCAAATCACATATACTTTTTATAAAATCTATTTGTATCACATCAAAAATATATACATATGTTTGTGTACATTTTATAACAAAAATATAGTGTCAAAAATTAGATATCATTCGAAATCAATTTACAAAACCCATTCTATTTAAAGGACAATAAAAACGTTATATATTTTTGTTGTGTCTACTGCAGTACCTATATTGTTAATTTTATGTTTGTAGTGTTCAATAAATACAATGTATTAACATATATTGTTTCATTTATCAATTAAATTATCCATATCCACATGTACATATCTTTTTTTATTAAAAATATTAATCACCAAAATTAAATAAAATTTTAAAAATATATCATGTAGTTAAGAATAATATCATTATTGTTTTATACTAATATAATTCATATAGGTTATGTGTTTAGTTTTTATATTGTTTAAGTGGTTAATGTTGAGTAGCGGCCTTTTTCTTTTTTTACTCAAAAGAAAAGAACCAGCTAGACTTCGCCATTTAAGATGTATATTTTTCTGTATATAATCTTAATAAAGCCTATTATTATTATTATTATTATCACATAAGTTATGTATGTTACGCCTCTGAATCTAAGAGATATGTGCTAGGTGGTAACACAACGACCGGCACAATTACGTGTCCTCTATCTTTGCTTGTCTAAGGTTTGACCATTGACGTTGTTGTCCTGTCGTTGCATTGACATTGATATTTGACGTTGCTGACATTTCTTTCCACATGTCGTGATCTTGACATTGCGCTTCAATTTGTTGATTTCGCGATTTTGAATTTGGACACAGATTTACACGATTATTTTCGTCCTTGAAAATGCTTTCAATACGCACAGCGGATTTTAACAAATTTACGATTTTTCGTTGCAGCACCAAGACTTCCAGGATGCCAATCCCATTCAGGTTCATCAGGCGAATGCCTAATTTCATAAAATTGACCTCGTTCACGCCAGGCACTTATTTGTTCACTATATTGCGATTTTAATACATCGCACAGGTTTTTTATTTAGGTAATGTTGGGTATATGTTAGGTCTCTAAAAAAGGGCCGTATATGCACCGATATCATTTAATCCAGATAAGAGGTAAATACCCGCTCCGCTAGATTTTAATGGCTTAAACGCGTTTAAACCTAATCCAGATTCCTCGTTTAAGCGACGTTTTCTAACCACAAATGTGCAGAACTTTCAAAGAAACGCAAAACCATGGTGAGAAGAGCAGCTTCTTGGAGAAGTAATGGATATCGTTGATTTAGGGTTTCCTCCAAGAATTTTCGAAAGCAATGATATATGATTTAACATTTTGGAAAAGATTCACACTGAGAAAAGAAAGAGCGCTATTTATTGTTCTAGAGCAAATTGAAGTAGGTCTAAGAGTAAAGGGGCAACGATTTGATCAGGTTTACGTAATCCAGATGGGAGACGTTTGTCTGTGCATAAGCCCTAGCAGTTTATACGTCGCAGAAGAAAAGGAACTTTTTATGTTCCGTTACACTATTAGCTTCGAAATGTTGTTCAAATACCTCCGCGTATATTATAATATTACCTATGCACAGACAAACGTCTCCCATCTGGATTACAGAGTATGATGATTGGGTATACCCAATCATCATACTCATACGGATTAAAGTCCAGGTATTTTGAAGCAGAAGTTGCCATGTTATTGTTTTGTTACTTTAATGACTTTATTTTACGGTTTTACTGTGATACTTTATCACGAACTTCGAAAAATAACTTGATCTTCGTCGACACGTGCATCAATTTTATTTGTTTTATTTTTTTTTTTTCTATGCTACCGAAGCCTCGCTTTATTTTATTATTACGTAATTTTATCCCGTCGCCATTAATTTATTTTTGTTTTATTAATTGAAGAGGTGTTTGATTAAAACAATGAATGCATTTCATATACCTCACAGTTTATTATTATTACGACATATCACTAGAGACTATACCTACTATATACAATTACTTAATACTGTGCCGTACGCATGTGCGTCAGGACACACAAGAAATTCCATTTTAATTAATATTAAACTTTAAAAACATAATAATTATACATTATATACTTAAGCAACCTTAGATTTTCACAGAGGAAAACACTTTGTCGTCAATCATCTTCGTCATCCAATTAGCCATGTCGCATCCAGAATGTCAGGTAATCCACGGGATAACAGTATATACACCTACCTCGGCAATGGGAATTGAAACACCAGTGGATTGACTTGAAGTAATACACGACTTCTTCAGGAAAATCGCTGGGATTTGCGGGTATGCGATGCTGTTGAATTGCCCGAGCTGCTAACTCGACGAGTGACGGTGGGTTGTGGCTCATGGCGGACACGAAAGGACTACTAATGAATTCTCTCGAAGTCTCAACTACAAAAATAATAATAAATAAATTAAAAATTATTTGAAAAATAAATAAAAAAAAATTATTTAAAATATATATATATATATATAAATAAATGAAACAGTATTTAATAAAATATATTATACATTAGCATACCTCAGTTTAAAATATGTCTACAACTGAAACACGAAATGGTTCAAATTTCCATGATATGAGCAAGTTCTTGTCGAAGTGTGAAATGGTTGAATCACAGCATAATAAAGAAGATCATTCGGAGCCCACGTTGGCACTTTGAACTTTTGAAATCAATAATGTCAAACAGTGACGTAGGACGCCGCCATTTTAGGATAAAAGTCAGGTCCTGATTAAAAATAATTATATTTTTCAGTTTCTCACCACAATACTGTATTTTTTTTGTAAAAATATTTAAATACATAATAATGTCACTGTCAATTCCAAAAATATTTGTGGAGTGTCATAGTGATTGAAAACATCCTTGAGTGGTTTTATCAGTTAAATGTTGACATGGTTGGGTGATTCATAGTAAATGGAAGTAGTGCAACTTTAAAAGCAAATTTTGGCAAATTCTGGAAACTTTATGTTGATATTGTCAATAAAATAACACCTAGCTGATTGCGTTATCATGCTATGCTCCAATCATGCGACACTTATATTTATGTTTCACTTGCATTTAGTTTAAAAAGACATATATATACTGTCATTTCGTAATATAAATTTTACAGTTATACAAATACTGGTTATACAAGTGTAAAAGTATCTAGTATTCATCTTTATTTTTATTATTACTCACCTAACAGGATCTTTGGGGAAGCAAAAAAAATGTTATGAGCAGTGTACCGCTTATTGGGACAATGTTTTGCAGCACACAAATATCCACCCTGTTTTTTTCATTGTATTAATCACAAGACTCGTTAATAAAAATAAAATCCTTTTAATTCTCACGTACACTATACTGAAAACACGCAGAATCAAAGTACAAACAGAATATTTATTTATCTCGTACACGCGGACAATGAACTCTATACTGACCACACGAGTGAACGGTATCTTCCTACGTCTATGCTATATCCTATAATGGCGGCATGGACTTTTTAATTTTACTTCATGTCTAACAAAAACCAAACTTCCTCTCTCTCTACTTGACAAGACGCAATGTCACTCTAGTTGACATTTGAACTCAACTTATTATGGCGCGAAATTTAAATTTAAGTATAACATAACAAATATTTATATATATATATATATAATCAAACAACGTCAGCTCCACAAAATAAACATACAAATAATATGTATTTGTCTTTGACCACATTAAGGTACATTGCCCATGTCAGACATGTTTCGAGAAACAATTTTTCTCATCATTAGTGACTTATACAAGGTTAACAAACGTTTCAGCGTTACCAATATAATACATTCTAAAAATTAGAGATAAATAATTAAAATGTGTACAACAATTTGAACAGTAAAGGCATTCTTCTTAAAAATATTTCATCGGAGTTGACTTTTTATTTTCCTCAATTATTTTCATTTCCTAATATATTCCATAAAATGCCTTGTTCTATAGAAACGTCAGTCATTTCTCCAAGAATCAGAAATAATTGTCAAATAGTGCTTGTTATTATTTTAGTTAAGGTTTGTCACAATTACTGACAGGTACTGAACATGTCGTTCCAATATCTCCCTAACTGTTTTATTTATTATATTCAGAGAAATGGAGAGAGAATGAGCTTCGACGAATGCGCATCCACTTTTCCGACATTATGCGTGCCGCCATTTTCTAGCCACGAACGTCAAAAATCAAAACACGGGTGGTTATGTTCGAATTTAATATATCTCTACGCAACCATACGATACATGATTTATTGTATGAAAGAAATAGAAAAAAAAAACAATCGGGCCATACACACAATTTTTGTTTCATATGAAGACAGTTGCTAACTTTCTTATTACTTATTATAAATCAATTTTAAGAATATTACAAATTTTCTGTTTTCTTTTATTAAGCTCCTCTAATTTCCCTAACTTTGCCTATGTCGTGTGTATACACAATACTGTATATTCTAGGTAAGTAGTATTGAAAAGGGTGACAATGTTAGACCACACACAACGTAGATGGAAGTGGAAAACAAGATACCTACTTATTATATGTAGTTTGTTGAACGAACCTGGGTAAGTATAGTACGACACAGTTAAGAATGATACACTTTTATAGGGATAGCCCATTTAAAAGCGTATATTCTTAACTGTGTCGTACTATATGTTATACTACAATAGATGCATCAAATACCTATTTTATTACGTTCATTCAATAAATAATTAATGTAGTAAAGAATGACGAATATCGTATATTTCCAATATTAAATGTTACCTGAAACAATACTAGTTTTCTTTAATTGCAACAATTATTGCTATCAGTTGTTTTTCCAATTATTAACCTACAATTTATGAATGGTCCTCGTATCGTAAAAAGAAATATGACCATAATAGCCTAAGCTAGAAGATGGCAGGCCCCGTGATAAAAATATTTTCGGAATGTTGGCGCTCATTCTCTCCACACTCTTTTGCGTCTGTCATATACGTTACGTTAGATTTAGATTGACATTTGACACTTAGGTTAAAAACACAACTTAATTTTTGGTTTTGTAAATTTGGACTCGTATTCCACAATAATAAAAGAATAGTTTTTCTGTATTTAATAGCAAGTTTAACAGTATACGTTATTATTTATAATATGGTGTGATACATCAGCTGCATCCTACATCTGATATCATCTTTCAGACCATGACAAAATTGTTACTGCGTTGACGGTGTTGTTAAAGTGTTCGGGATCAACTCAAAAAACATTTCTCAAAATGTTGCCTCGCAGTTTTACATTTACTAAACTATTATGTTCACAAGTATCCGCAATTAAATATGAGGAGAACTGCGTAAAATCATTAGGTATGTTAGTGTATACAGTTTGTGGCTAGGTATATCATTAAACCTTAATTGTCTTATCAGGTTTCTGGTTGTCTAAGGGTGTTAAAAGGTCCAATAGGGCTTTTCCGCTGGACTAAAGTCCTAATTTTTTGCTTGGAGAAGCGGTCTGTCTATTCGACAGGAAGTCAGGAAGGAGTGATGCTAGGGCGAGAAAATTAGTTGCTAAGTCCATAGGGATCTTCCCACAGCTGTCACTATCACGCTTCTAGCACACATCAATAACAAAAATACCTATCTATTACACTTTGTACTTTTAAAAGTAAATGAATGATCTCGATATATGTCGTGTCTGTAAATCATTTCTACTTTCAGGTATTGTTTTAAGATATTTTAGTTCCAAGAATACACCGCCAAAAGATTTTACAACACTCTTCAACAAATTAAACAACAAATCAGCCGATATTCTTCAACGATATTTCTCTAAAGAAATTGATAAAGCAATTCTATTTAACAACAAAAACAAAACGAACTCTAAACAAGCTGCGCCAGTAATTGATGTACCTAATGTATCCAATAGTGAGGAAGTTGCAGCCCAGGGCGATCAGATCATTGTTAAGAATTTGACGCAACAAATTGTGCAGAGTAGTGGAAATGATCCTCAATCGAAAGATAAATCTAAGCTTGTATCCGAACCGATGAAGAAGTTGAAAGAGAAAATAACAGGAAGCACTGCGGAAAAAACAGCAGAAGCTAAGGATCAAAGTGGTAGGTTGTGTTATTTAGCTCACCTTCACTATCTTACAGCGTTTATTCACAATCTGAATTTAAATATTTTTTAGCTAAAGCTCAGCAAGCAAAAAAGCAACGCAAACGACTCGATGTAAGTGCTCAATCACTTGAACGCAACTTTATTACGCCAGTACGTGCCATGTCAGATTTTCTATTAAAACCATCAGACTTGGAGGCTTTACCAAAAACGAAAAGACGATCCCCATATGAAGCTGAACCACCTATAACAGTGTACTGGCGTAAGGATGTGGAAGCAGCAGCATTGAAAATATGGGGTTCACAGGAAAATTTGAAAAAAGAGTTGCGGAAACGGGATATTGAAAGGAAGCGGTATCAACAGAGTAAGTTTTGATTTAATTAAATTGGCATTTGTAAGACTATCCATCCAATTTATGCAAGTAGGAGGGTCTAATTATACTTTTTTTTTATAAGGTAGTCTGGCCCAATGGTCATTCTTATTTAACCAAAATATAACAAGAAAGAAAAATGGTAAATTCAAAAATTTATTTGTACATACTAATTTTTTTTGAATTTTTAAATTGAACCAAAAAGAATTTACAAACTCCACATAGGTTCGTCCTTTACATTTTCATATCAATTTTTATTTTTATTTTTTTACTTATAACTAACCCTTAATTATGATAAACTAACTACACCATAATTATAATTATTAAGATAATGAGACCGAAAAAAACAAAACACTAGTCATGAAATACAAAATTAAATGAAAACGACAAAAAGAAAAGGAAACAGTCATATGCGATTAAGCAGAACTCTTTAAACTCCGTTTTAAAACCCTTTTAAAAACGTTTGGTTGTAGTTCCTTTATTTTAGATTCTAGATTATTATATAATTTGACACCTTTTACCAGGATCGATCTATTTAATATATTTGAATGTGCAAGAGGTATATGAACATCAAATCTATTTTTTGTCTGATAATCATGAAAAGTATGTCTATATTCTAAAGAAAGATTGGAGAGGCGGTCACGCATCAATACGCGATGAATATGACTACAGACCTGATATGTATAGATATCATTCAGACTCAGTATACCGCAATCTTTATATAAATCATTCGTATTATAAGTATGGGGCAGGGAGTACAAATTTTTTATAGCTCTATTCTGAAGAACTCTAAGTGGACTAAGGAGTCTTTCAAATGTAAAGTACCATGCGACTACCAAGTATTGCAAACGACTATGAATCAACGAAAAATATATTGCTATTCGAAGATATGTCGGTACACAGTAGCTCAAACGCCGCAGAATACCGATAGATGGTGAAATCTTTTTAATTATTTGATTGATATGAATTTCCCAAGAGAGAATCTCATCACAGTACAAACCAAAAAACTTAATAACATTTGAGTAGCCCAGTATGCCCCCATCAAACTGCAACGGCCCCAACTGTCGTGGTTTGCTCTTTGCAATAAACATAAAAGTAGATTTTTCTACATTTAATGTTAATTTATGCGATATTAACCATTATCCATTAAAATAAATAAATCATTTTTTATATCGTTCAGCAGTTCAACCTCAGAATTGCCAGAGTATGTAAGTGAGGCATCGTCGGCATAAAGCCGTAAGTTTCCCTTAATGTTTAGTTTTGCTAAAGAATTAATATATACAAGAAACAAAGTGGGTCCAACAATAGAGCCCTGGGGTACCCCACAAGAGACCGACAAAATGGAACTGGACACATCAGACACTGCACTCTCTCAGACAAGTAACTTTCAAACCACTGATATACTACACCCCTGACACCCAAATTCTCCAGTTTATTTAATAATATTGCATGGTCGACAGTATCAAAGGCCTTTCGTAAATCCAAAGACACCAAGGCACAACGAAATCCTGCATCAACTCTTAATTGCAGGTCAGATATCAGATCCACAGCAGCAGACTCCGTGTCGCTAGATGGTCTAAAACCGTACTGGCCTTTATAATGCCTAATGGGAGTTTTTTCACCTATCAAGATTCCACAAAAAAAAAAACCGTTACTCTTTTTTTATTTGTCCATAGATCTAGTAGCTCAAAATCCAGCATTTGCCAAATCTTCCAATATTCCAGTTTGATGATGGGAGATAAAGGAGTTTTTCACCTATCACTGTTCCACCCCAAACAATACAGTTCGTCATTATTTGTCAATGCAGCTGGTAGCTTAAAGTCCAACTTGTCTCTCACGACCTTTTAAACCACAAATGTGCCATTCATCTGTAAATAAAGCATTTACCAAATCTTTAATATCCCAGTTTGATGCAGGGTGTTAAAGGAGTTTTGAACCTATCACGGTTCCACGCCAAAATAATACAGTTGCTCATTATTTATCAATAGACCTGGTAGCCCAGCTTGTATCCCACGACCTTTTAAACCCCAAATGCGCCAATCATCTGACAATAAAAAAAAAACATTGCAAAATCTTCAATAGGTATCTGGTGGCTCAAAGTCCACCTTGTCTCCCACGACCTTTTAAACCACAAATTCTGAAAATAAAACATTTGCCAAATCTTCAATATCCCAGCTTGTTGCTGGGAGTTAAAGAGCAGTTTTTCATCTGTCACGGTTTCACCCCAAAACAATACAGTTCGCCATTATTTGTTAATAGACCTGGCTGGTAACTCAAAGTCCAGCCAATCATCTGAAAATAAAGCATTTGCCACTTGGCGAAGACTTCTTCAATATCCCAGTTTGATGTTGGGAGTTAAAGGAGTTTTGCACCTATCAGGATCCACCCCAAAACAATAGAGTGCGTCATTATTTGTTAATAGACCTGGTACCTCAAAGTCCAGCTTGTCTTTCACGGTCTTTTAAATCACAAATGCGCCAATCATCTGAAAATAAAGCATTTGCCAAATCTTCAATATCCCAGTTTGATGCTGGGAGTTAAAGGAGTTTTTCACCTATCAGATTCCACCCCAAAACAATACAGTTCGTCATTATTTGTCAATGGACCTGGTAGCTTAAAGTCCAGCTTGACTCCCACGACCTATTAAACCATGAATTCGCCAATTGTCTGAAAATAAAACATTTCGCGGATTGGAATTGTTAACTGTATTTGGATGAATATTTCTCGGGCGCAAATCTTTTTTGATAGTGTCGATGAAAACACCTAAGCGGCCGCCTTGCCCTTCCGTACATACTTTTTTGCTTCTCCTTGGTCTATTCTTTATAGTTCTCAACTCTAGGAACTGTGAATAGGTTTTTGAAACAACGCCTTCTGTATACATCTCCCTTGGTTCTAGCAATTTATCTTTGGAACATGCTAAGTACTAATTCTATTCCTATGAACTTCTGATAACCCCACAAGGCATTTTATTAAAATTTCCGAAAAGAAACAATTTAAAAATTCACTGAGACTATACCAATACGTAAAAATTGACAGTGCCAGTCCTCAATCAAATCCTGCATGTTCTGAAGTTCCAAGCCCAATCATTTGTGGTCAATAGATTTACGAAAAGCTGGACCACTGACGATGGGGATGGAGCTCCGAAACATGTACGGTTTGATTGAACACATGTAGAACAGTAGGGGGTAGACTTTCATTTGATGCGAATCAAATAAAAATTGTTGGTGCGTCCCATATTATATGAAAAATACATTTAGTAATCATTTTTGTTTTAATGAATATTTTAGATATTTTTACGGTGAAGCGGCGACTAAGAGATTATCGACGAGAAATTGGTAAATCCGTGGATTCAGTTGGAGACGAGCCTGGATTAATGGGCAGATCTGGAAAAGTTGTTATTACAGCTGTTATTATGTAAGTAACTTCTATACCTAAATTGTAGTGTAAGCACTAAAAATCGGCACTAAAAAAATATTGGAACATAATTATAGTTTGATATTATTATAAGTGAAGAGAGACTGCGTGTTTTTCATACCCACTGTTATTTTTCTTCACTGCGAGGGTGGACTATTACGTGAAGAATGTAATAAAATTTTTAACGGGAATTTAAGCATTTTATAGCTGCTTGCTGAATTTAATTTCCGGTACAAGACACTTGAAGAAGCCAGGAAACGTTTTGTATATGACAATGAAAATAAAGCGCTTGCTTGCTTCTGTCGTCGTAAGTAGTAGCGAATGACGTTTTTTTAGAGATGGTGCGAGAGCAAAAAAATGCTGGCTGGCATCTTACTAGAGATGGAGAGTTACAGATTTCTATTATGAACTAAGAATTTTAGAATTATTTTGATGAACCTACAAACCTAAGAAAGATAATAAATATAATATAATTAGAAAATTATAAGGTTCAATAAAAAAATAAAATATGGTTTATAAAAAATATTGCAAGTTGTAAAATAAATAATTTTGTGGCTTTACTATTCCACGGGATTTGCTTTAAGTTGTTTAACCAGACTGAGACCTGGGTCGTCAGAATACCATAGTCCATTTTCAACATCGCCCCGCCTTTAAGCATAGCTAAATATATGCCGGCAGACATAATATCTACACCATACAATCTCCACGACAGTACATACCCCACCACACAGGCAGGTCGACAAATCCAATATACACTTTGTCCAAGATAAGAATGGGATAGCATTGGAATCTTGGAAACGGTAGGAGTTACAATGTCTGTTAAATTAGAGAAGTTGCACAATTTAAACTTTTAAATGGTGTTTTCAAAAGTAAACTAATTTTAGCCGTTTTCGAGAATTTTTGAGAAAACGATTCTTTGAGATTTTAGTTTTTATGTATTTCTCACATTATTTTTACGGATATAAGAAAATTAAAAGCACTTTCTCATTGTTACTTTTTGAGGAGAATAAGATATCGTTTACAAATTTTCACTACGACGGGACGTTTCGTTTTTAAAAAACCGTCATCAACTTGGGATTTTTTAAATACGGCCCTGGATTTTCTATTATTAAATTTAAAGCCATTTTCAATTCAAAAATAGGTGGCATATCACACGTAATGGTTTAAACAAGTTTTCAGTTTTTTTTAGCTGTTATTTAAAATAAATCAAGAAAAATTGCCATAGTTTGGCACTTATTTTGTGTAAAACATTAATCTGAGAAAGGCGTTTTTTTAATCATTTCAAAGAATAATTGTTGAGGTTTTTAAATAGACCTTAAGAACTTTTATAAATGAAAAGTCTGACACGTAGATTGACGAATATTTTTTTTAATTCAAACTGACATCTATCAAACTATATAAACATAGAATAAATGCATATAAGGTGTCCAAAATATAACGATGTCTTCTAGTTTCAACATCCTCCCTCATTGGCATATTTTGGTCAACCCCATTGAACTTCTTAAAAACTCTAATCTTGGTTTGAACAACGGTTTTGTCATCAAATCCGCAAGTTGATTTTCCGATGAAACTTTTTCAACCTTAATTAGACCATCTAATGCCAGTTCACGGACAAAGAAGTGTCTAATGTGGATGTGCTTTGTTCGTCGGTGGAATTCGGGATTCTGGGTCAATTTTATAGCAGCTTCGTTGTCAACTTTCAGCACTGGAACTGACTTTAAATTTAGGATTTCATCAAACAAACGTTTTATCCCTATTATTTCCTTAGCAGCTTCGCTAGCGGCCACAATCTCAGCTTCAGTAGTTGATATGGCAACTGATGTTTGCCGTTGGCTTAGCCAGGAAATTGCCCCATTAGCAAACATGCTCAAAACTCCCGAAGTTGAGCGTCCTGTCATGTCATCACCACCATGGTCTGCATCACTGAAGGCTTGGATTTCCTCTGAGACTCCTGGTTTGTAAATCAAGCCAATCTCAATTGTACCCTTTAGGTATCGGAAAATTCTTTTTACCCTTCCAATATCAATATTTGATGGATTTTCAAGTTTTCGTGAAACAACACTTACTGCGTAGGCAATATCTGGTCGAGTACTTGTCATCAAATACATTAAGGCACCAACAGCCTCTCTATATGGAAAAGTAGTGTTCAATTCTTCTTCATTATTCCTCCCTAATTGTACACTTTCTTTCACCATTGGCGTTGATACGGGTTTACAGTTTTGCATTTCAAAACGTTCAAGAATTTTTCTTGTGTAAGCAGCCTGACTTACATATACTGCACCAGTTTCTGTTCTTCCGATTTCTAAACCCAAAAAATAAGAAGCCGGCTTAACAGTGATTTTAAATTCTTCTTGTAAACTTTCTAGAAATGAATCTCTTAACTTATCGTTTGTTGAAGCAAGGAGTCCATCATCAACATATAATGCTAATAGAAGCACGTCGTCTTCAACTTTCTTTATGAAGAAACAAGGGTCAGCATCTGATTTTTTAAAACCAATGCCTTCTATGTAATCATTAAATCTCTGATTCCAACATCTAGGTGCCTGTTTCAATCCATACAGACTGCGTTGAAGTTTATAGACCATATTACTTCCATCTTCGTATCCCTCTGGTTGCTTCATATAAACTTCTTCAATAAGTTTACCATATAGAAATGCAGTACATATGTCAAACTGAGTGAGTGTCATGTTTTTGCTAGCAGCAATACTGAGCAACGACCTTATTGTTCCTCCTTTAGCTACGGGGCTGTAAGTCTGGTCGTAGTCTTCACCTTTTCTTTGTGAATACCCTTTTATCACTAGTCGAGCTTTGTACTTATCAATGGTCCCATCTGGATTCGTCTTCAATTTGTACACCCACTTACAAGGTATCGCCTTCTTTCCTGGTGGTAACATCTTAACCTCCCATGTACAATTTTCCTGTAGTGACTGTATTTCCTTGTTCATTGCCGAAATCCAGTGTTCTTTCTCCTTACAAGTAACAGCGTCTTTGTAGCTTAGTGGCTCCTTGGGTTCACTTATTTCTGCAGCAACTATCATAGCATATTCGTCAAAACGAACCGGTTTTCTTATTTTTGTTCTGTCCCTCAGTTGTCTTCTTGTTTTAATTTGGTCTTCTAAGTCTTGTGGTACTATACTATTCTCATGTTCTGTTTCTATTGGATCTGGCACATCTGTTGGGTCTATTGCCTCGAAATCTTGATCAATTTGGTCTTCTTCAGACAACTGTTGTTCTTGTTCCATCTGATCCTCAACATCTTCATTATTTGATGAATTTTGTGGCACTTCTTGTTCAAATTCTATTGGTAACAAAGGAAGACAAATATTGTCTGCTTGTTTTGGAATTTCTAAAGGTTTAAATTCATCAAAAATGACGTCTCTTGATCTAACAAGTTTTTTCTGTTTTATTGACCAAATCCTGTAACCATCATCATTTTCGTAACCCATGAGAATACCTTTGACAGCTTTCTTATCCATTTTCTTACGTCTACTTTTAGGTACATGTGCGTAGCAAGTACTACCTATTACTCTTAGGTGTTTCAGGTTAGGCTTTTTCTCGTGCCAAACTTCATAAGGAGATTTTTCATCTACCCCTGATTGACTCGTTCTGTTTAGGATATACACAGATGTATTGATCATTTCTGCCCAAAATTTTTGATCAAATAATCCATCTCTAGCATGCATTAAGGCTCTAGCAGTCTCCACAACTGTTCTATTTTCCCTTTCTGAACAGCCATTCTGTTGTGGTGTATATGGCATGATTAATCTCTGTCTTATGCCACGATGGCCAAGAATCTTTCTTACTATTTTGTTGTCAAATTCACCACCATTGTCCGACAAAAGCTCCTTTGTGTCATATTTTGCTGCTTCAATTTCAGCCAAAACTAGTGTTAACTTATCTGCCACTTCTGATTTGTTCTTAATAAAATAAATAAAACGGTACCTGCTGAAGTCATCTTTGAACAATACATAATAGCGATAGCCAGAAAATGACTCTTCAAAAGGACCACACACATCAGTGTGTATAAGCTCACCTGGTACTGTAGCTCTTTCTCGGGTGCCAAATTTCAAAACATGAGCTTTCCCATACAAACAGCCTTCACAAAGTTCACTGTCTAGGTTAACCTCTATGTCTAGTTCACGCTTCAAAATATTTCTTACATGTCTCTTATTTTGATGCCCAAATCGCTCGTGATATAGTTGTAACACATTGTTGTTGCTGACTAAATTGACTTCTTTTGGTAAAGAGGGCCTTATGCTTATCATATCCAATTTATATAAGCCTCCTGATACATTTCTAGATCCCACTAAAACGATTTCCCCATTTAACTTGAAACGGCAATGCTTTGTCGTAGAAACAAACTCACTTTCAGGATTTCTATCTTGTGTGAATAGAGTTGAAAACAAATTCTTCCTTATACTAGGTACTAACCATACATTTCGAAGTAAAAACTCATGCTTCTTTTTGTTGACACGTGTTTCCACTCTTATTGTACCATGGCCGAGGGCTGCTACTGAATTTCCATTTGCTGTGATAACTTGGTGTTGATCATCAAATGGTACATAGCTTTCAAACCACTCACTTTGGTTGGTGATATGATTCGTCGCTCCGTTATCGACATACCAACTATTTTCATCACTTTCACAGAAAAGAATGTCAGTTGTAACAGCAAGTAAGGAATTTGTTTTATTTATATTATCCTTTTGTTTCTTATGCTTAGGCGGCTTACCATCTGCTTTCCATTTGGGACAATCGCGTACTTTATGCCCTCTTAATTTGCAATAATTACAGGTAAAATGGGTTCTTTTACTTGAAATATGTAACACATCCTGCTTGGTTTCAGTTTTACCACGTAACGCTTTCTCATATGCACACAGTTGATTTGTTAAGTTGTCTATAGTTCTATCTTTACTTGACATTAACATCCAGCTTGACTTGAATGAGAAATACTCAGCAGGCAAGGTCTCTAAAATTTTACAAATTAGCAGAACATCAGGTAAATCGCACTTGCATGGATTTATTGCAGTTATTTTGTCTTTAGAGATTTCTTTTTGTAGATCATTCCACAGATTCTTCAACTTCGAGGTATGAGTTGCAATATCATCTTCAGCTTGTCTTATATAACTAAAAAATTGCATACAAACGTCATACGTCTTGTCCTCGACATTGCCATCATATAATCTGTGCAATTCCAACCAAACATCTCTAGCATTTGAAAATCGCATAACTTTTTCTAAAGTTTCTTGTGTCATATTAACAGTCAAAATTAAAAGGACGCTACTGTCAGCTTGATTGAAGTCTAACAAATCTTTTTCATACTTGGATTTTACTTCTGCTATTGCATTTTCTTCTACAGGCTTAGGTGCAACCAGTTTACCTTCAATTACATCCAGACCACCTTTAATTCCTCTCAATAAAATGCATAGTTTGTATTTCCATGTAGTCCAATTTGTTTTACCTTCAAGTAAACCTATTAGAGCTTTACTCACATCCATTTTTTCTTCAAAGGAATGCTTTTGTAACTTTGACAGACTTGACCAGCTTTTTTGAACACTGTTTTTACTTTTCTTTATTTATAGTTCTACAGCATTAAATTCTAAACCAGCAACCACGCTCTGCTACCATGTTGAGGTTTTTAAATAGACCTTAAGAACTTTTATAAATGAAAAGTCTGACACGTAGATTGACGAATATTTTTTTTAATTCAAACTGACATCTATCAAACTATATAAACATAGAATAAATGCATATAAGGTGTCCAAAATATAACGATGTCTTCTAGTTTCAACAATAATAATAATAAGAAGCATTTATTCTCAACAGGTCAGACGCACATACATGAAAATCAATACATTTTCGAATTAATTAAAAAAAAAAACATATAAATCAAGTAGAAAAGAAAAAACAACCAAATAAATACGTTACAAAACAAAACAATAAAAAAAGTGATAAAATATTCCATAATGTCAAAATCCCAGTTACCCAGCGCGAACATACCTACACAATAATGAAAAATTAACACACTTT
The DNA here is from genome assembly GCA_911728435.2 of Apoderus coryli. Lineage (NCBI taxonomy): Eukaryota > Metazoa > Arthropoda > Insecta > Coleoptera > Attelabidae > Apoderus > Apoderus coryli. The sequence goes on along the minus strand of OU452209.1, from coordinate 11,354,220 downwards.
GTCCAAGAATACTTTCAGTTCTTTTCGTAAATAAACATCTAACTATATTAATACAATTATAAATAAATAAATAAATAAATCATTTATTGCACAAACATAAAATACAAAAATAACATACATTGCGATATTACAATCTGTAATCTAACTATCCAACTTTGTGCAAAAGGTAAGAGATTTGGCTCAAGGCCATTCTTCTACTCTACCTATATTTCCAACATAACTAATTAATTCACAATAAAAACAATAAAGTAACAAATGAAAACAAAAACAGTTCAATTACATTACATTAAAAAAACAAAACAGAGCTGTCTCAATTAAACAACATTTCCTTTAAATTATCTTGAAATTGCCTAGTTGGCAATTGCAGTAAGTCACAGTACCTGTTCAATAAATATGGGGCAGCGTATGAAAAGCAACCCTCAAATCTACTACCAGCATGCTGCGGTATGGTAAAATTGTCAAAACGTATATTCACATTATGCACACTTGCCGCCTTAATAATTCAATATTAAGTACTACAATAATAAATGCAATCAACAATAGTTCAATATTAAAAAATAATAATTATCCATCAAGTAAACTATTAGTAATTGCAGATAAAGTTGAACCATGAATGTCAAAACCACGATAACACCGATTAAAAATATCACACATAAAGTAGACAGGACTTTGTAACAAAATATTAGTCCTTGCTGGGCCCACAGTGAACGGCACGAGATGTCGTGCACCCAATCGCGGGACGTGAAATCTAATACATCCCAATAGATATGGGCAATCAACGGCGCTACGCAATAATTTGTATAAAAACTTGACTGCGTAAATGTTTCTTCTGGTCAAGACAGAAGGTTCATTAAAACGGAAGAGCAAAGACGCATGATTTACTCCCCGTGGAGGATAAACATTGTCGGCTTTATAGGCTAGATAGTTCAGGAAACGTCGCTGAACAGACTCCAAAGATCTGATATGAGTATTATATATCGGGTTCGATATAATTGCAGCAAATTCCAGTTTAGACCTAATAAAAGCATAAAACAAAAGCTTTAGCGTGAAAACATCGTTGAATTGCTGACAATTTCTAATAATGAAACCCAACATTTTATTTGCGCTCAATACTACACTGAGGGTCTGCTGGATAAATGTAAATTCACTGTCGAAGACGATACCCAAATCTTTAATTTCGCTGAGCCTTCCCACGAACTCATTGTTCAATTCATAATAAAAATTCAATGCATTCTTTAGTCTGGAATAACTAACGATCTTGCATTTAGATACATTAAGCTTTAAACCGTTATCAGTGCACCAGGTACAAAGAGTGTTCAAATTACTCTGCAGATGAACGCAGTCATTCAAGGAATTAATGGGCTGGAAGATCTTCAGATCGTCAGCATAAGCAAGCCTACCACACGTAAAGGACTTAATGAGGTCATAATGAAGATATTGAACAAACAGGACCGAGATTATTCGAATAGATATGATCGGAAGAAGTTCACAAACGATAAGATGAACCAAAATTGTCTAATTTAAACAACAATATGTGGTGATCTATACGGTCAAATGCTTTGCAAAAATCGGTATAAATTACGTCCACCTGCTGGCGATCATCGATAGCTGAACATATATGTTCTCAGAAAACACAGCCAAATTAGAAACATGAACGACCACCCATGTTGATGCTCAGAGAATCTATTCTGAAGCTGAGATATTTTACAATCTCAACAACTTAAGAGAAGTTACAAAGAAGGGAAATTGGCCTGTAGTTGCTAATCACATCAGACAGCAATAATTGTAAGTAACGATGAAAGAATGTTTTTGCAAAACCTACGACTCTGCATTCAGTCAGTTAACTATGGAGATTTTTCTTCAATGATTTTAAATAGCAGCTAAAAATACTGAAAACTTATTTACACATGTGATATACCATATATTTTTGAATTGAAAATGGCTTTACATTTAACAATAAAAAACACCAGGGCCGTATTGAAAAAAACCAAGTTGATGATGGTTTTTCAAAAACGAAACTTCGCGTCGTAGTGAAAATTTGTAAATGCTATCTTATTCTCCTCAAAAAGTAACAATGAGAAACTGCTTTTCATTTTTTATATCTGTAAAAATAATGTCAGAAATAATTAAAAATCCCAAAGAATCGATTTCTCAAAAATTATCGAAAAGGGTTAAAGTTAGTTTACTTTTGAAAACACGATTTAAACGGTGTGTCAGTTGTACAACTTTTGTCTAATTTAACCGACATTGTAACTCCTACCATTCCAAGATTCCAATGATATCCCATTCTTATCTTGGACACAGTGTAACTCCAGCAGTCATCGATAGAAATAAAAAATAATATAAAAATAATTAAAACACAAAACTCCGGCAGGAGTACTCTGAAGAGCTTATAATAAGAGCGAAACGATATCGTCAGTATTTGTCGACCTATGTCTCAGTCTGGATCAACAAAAATAGACTGAGGCTCGTGTTAATTTAAACAAAATCCCGTGTCAGTAAATTGGTCCGCTGTGACATAAACTTATTTATTTTATTATATATACAATTTTTTTTAAATAAATGTATTTGTTGCTTATTAATATTATTTTTAATGGTATTTTTTTTTAGTAATGGTGCTAATTGTTTATTCAAACTAATTGCCTGGTTGTATACTGGATCTCATAGTATGTTTTCTGAATTTATACATTCCTTAGCAGATACTATAAATCAATTGATATTAGCTTATGGAATACACAAATCTGTACAGGTGAGTGTTTGAAATTCAACAATAGCATTTTTTCTAGCGAAAGCTGTAATAGATAAATTTGTTTAATATCCCAAAAACAAACTATAAATTGTTTGGCAATTAATTAATAAAAACAAAGTAATTCATAGGATACAGTACGTCGTCTCTCCACCAATTTATTATTCATAGGATACAGTACGTCGTCTCTCCACTAATTTATTAAAAAGACTTGTTTCTTTTATTATAAATACAGATCAAAAGAGTTTGGTCATAATTTAGACAGTAGGTAACTCAAACACACTAACATAACCTAAAATATGCTCGAGCTGTTCACAAGAGCCATGCAAGGACCGTAAAGACACCCGGACCACAACAGAATAGCCATCGGCCAATTACACCGAACCGCCACCATGAAGCCCACACCCCAAGCGTCGAAAAAACTCACCAATATTTGCAAAGAAATCGGTGATGACAATTAGAATTGACCAGTCTGGTCACTATAGGGATGAAATTATGTCGTCCGTAATTCGTACAGTAGAATCCCCCGTGGAGAAGTGGAGAGGCTCTATTATTCCTAGACGGTACATGGGAATTAATACTTGCCAACAGATAGGAAGACGATACCAAATTGTTCAATAGCTTATATGAAAATGTCAAGTCTCTTTCACTGTGAACAAAACACCGTCTGATATCATTTATAAACAAGTTCAATAACACCGGAAACGAACTACTTCAGTTCCACCGCTCATAGCTCTACAGCAAACACGCCATTCCGTTCCAATGTATGAATGAGGAGCCGGGATTCACGCAGTCGAAAGCCCCGGGAAAAATAGGTATAGATACCTGGTAACCGCCCTCTAAGGTGGTAACAAGTAATTTATTTGTATATTAAAGAAGGTTAAGCACGCTAGCAACATGTCCCCATAATTATAAAAGAAACAAGTTTGTTAATAAATTGGTGGAGAAGACGTATGTTTATTTTAAGATATAATAATCTTTATTTTAGCATATATGCTATTTTTTTAACATTGATGTATAAAAAAAAACATCATTACATTTGTAAACAATAAAAAAATTAAAAAACACAATTACAAAACAGAACATAAAATAATTACAAACACAAATGACAAACTAACAGTCTACTGATCCCCCTTTAGAGACAAAGTCAGTTTTCTTTTATAATTTATTGTAATTAAGTTTGGATAAATGCATATCCACGTTCCGAGGTATTGAAATCACAAGGTTGGTGGGGGTGGGATTATTTTTAACGTCAACAAAACTTTTGTCACTGTAGATCGGACATCGGGCATGTAAACATTCGTGTTTCACAGTTCAATCAAAACTGAAATTAAACTGACCAGGGTATGTGCCTTTTTAGGATTCTTATACATTCCTATAATCGAATACAACAACTTTAACAAACCGCATATATGACTTCCAATTTTTGGGACTGCCTTTATACGAGAAATTCGTTAGAAAACTAAATTTCCTAAAAACTGTGTTATTATTATCCGAAAAGCTGTCATCAATCGTACACAAGTCATCGGAATATATAACTCGAGTCTCCCGTCATAAGTTCATTACCAGGGGGGCTTTATTTGAAATCGGTGCAACTTTGCGTGTACGCAAATGACGTCATTTGCGATTACAAAATGGTGCACGGCTTATTTGAAATGCACTGCGAACGATATGAATTTACACCACACGCAACTTTTGCGCATGGGGGTATACCGATCGCAAGTCAACTTTCGTACACGCAATGCATGAGAAGACGTCAGTTTATTTTATTTTTGACATTTCACATCAAATAAATTTTAATTTTGATTATCGCGTGGTGGATCTTTTAATAATTTTGTTAGTTTAAAAGTTCTTTTTTGAGTTATTTCAGGTGGTTTATGTTTTAAATATGAATTTTAAAAATTTAATTGATAATAATGTATTGCCAGGTCTTGAAGTGGCGGGATGTTAATTGGAATGAGTTTTTCAGTAAAATAATGAAAATATTAATCTGTATAAGGTATTCGATAAGAGAGTCTGTTGAAGTTTCCTTTGTAGTAGGATTTCTTGATACAACTGAAAAACTTTCATTTCGTATGTCGAGAAAATGTTACTTAAATTTATTGTGTATATAATTTGAAGATAATCTAATGCTAGGAAGTCAGGAAGTAAAAAAAGTCACATTCTCAACAGTTTATTTTTAGCTATATATATGTATATTAAATTATACACAATGATAATAATAAATATGTACATAATTACACGTTGCCTGAAATTCGTGAGGGGCACATTCCACTACTACGAATCATGGTACATGTACCATGAATATGAATAAGTACCTACCTCCAGTCTGCATGTGCGTTTTGTATTTGTACTTACAAAACCTAAAAGCAAGATTTCCACAAACACCCGTATTATTAAGTAAATCAATAAATAAATGCCCAACCTCTAGAGTAACTTCTGTTGCAGTTATATAATATGATTTCTTCTCCATTATGACATTTATTCTTACTACAGGAAGCATAGTCCACTTATCTGTTTTCCTGTGTTCTCCAAGCTGTAAAATCTTCAAAAGTTCTAAAATGTAAAACAGATTGTAATCTTTGCTATAACCATAACCAAAGATTAATGTACATTAATCTTTGCCATAACCAACGCTGGAACCAAAGTTTATCCAATATATAAATATAGACTTTGCTAAAATTAAACACAAAATATTAAATAACAAATGTCTGTATATCTATACAACAATGGTATTTCTGTTTAGAACAAACTCGACACAGTTCGAATATTAGCAATGAAAACTGCTCTTTTAAGCAAAACAAACAATAATATGATTATGATGAAAATCGTGTACAAATTTGCAAAATTGTTTAGTATATTGGTATAGCGCCAAACAACAAACAAAAATAATAAATCAATGCTTTACAATAAATTCACAGATTAGGGAGTATTAAATAAATTACTAATAAAAACAATCCCGAAAAACTAATATTAATTTAAAAAATTCTAACCTTAAAACATCAAACCAATAACAAATATATGTCATCGAAAACATAGAATACGAAAGCTACGTAGTTTTCTTATTCTATGTCGAAATTTCATAAAATCCAAACACTTGATTGGTTGATCTCTACAAAGATAACTGGCAACGTAGCGAGTGAGTGCATCCTTTGCGTGCACGCAAGTAGGGATGCACACGTTTAATCGCAATTTCAAATAAAGCTATTCGCCCAAAACAAGTTGCGCATACGAACAAATTAACGCAACTTTGCATGCACGTAAATATTTGCGATCGATTCAAATAAAGCCCCCCAGACCAGGAAAACTTCATCATATAGCATCGGGTCAGGGGCGGCCACTACAGAAAATGTTGAGAAACTTGAAAAATTAATATTGAATGATGAAACAACTAGCAGAAAAACTACATCACGTTGTGTCGAAAAGTCCTATTAATACAGTTGCAAATAAAGTCTAGCAGTATTAAGGTTAACCTTATTTTGACATCTGAGCATGCGCATATGAATCTAAAATAAGGTAAATTTTTATTACGGACATTGCTTGACTAATAAAGAGATATTGCACTTACAAATAAATTCTTGCAGTATTAAAGGCAACCGTATTTTGACATCTGAGCATACGCAGATGTAAATAAAATAAGGCAAAAATAAAACCATTCCTTATAGCTGTTTTAATAAAGTCAAGCGCTATCCTTATTAAAATTTACCTTAATTTATTTTCATCTGCGCATGCCCAGATGTCAAAATAAGGTTGACTTTAATACTGCAACACCTTATTTGCAAGTGCAATATCTCTCTATTAGTCAAGTCAAAATTGACCTTATTTTGAAATCAAATGCGCATGCTCAGATGTCAAAATAAGGTTAACTTTAATACTGCTAGACCTTATTTGCTAATGTTGTAATTGTCACTACAATTTTCAACAAATTTCACTTTTAATATTCATTGCAATCGAATGTTGTATGTCTGGCAAATTACATTAACTGTGTTTATTTTGTGAAGCTTTGATTATTATGGCGTAATACTTATAATTGATAACAATTATTATTCTTTATTCCAAAAATACATTTTATATTTTATTCCACTGTACTACTGTTTGATTTATTTTTTGAATTATATTTTTAGATTGCCGATTTTAATCACCCATACGGTTATTCAAACATGAAATACGTAGCATCACTTATCTCAGGAGTTGGTATTTTTTGTGTAGGCACTGGATTGTCTTTTTATCATGGTATTCATGGATTAACTAATCCTCAACCCTTTCATGACTTTTTTTGGGTAAATATAATTTTTTTATAATATGTAAAACAATAGTTAAAAGAATATGTACAAAATTACTACAAATAATTTTTTTCTCTTACTACAAAAAAAAATGTCTTGCCCAGTTTTCTTCCGTTGAAAGATATTCCAATAGGTTCTCTTCCACAAAGTGAGAGATATCTTTATGCTTTGTGAATCATACGTATCATCTATTTGTTAATATTAACAATATCACAGTATGAGGTAAACCGATGAAACAGTCACTAGATCAAACTAATTTAACTTATTATACACAGAATTTAGAGAGTTTAGCTGTCAACTACTGACCGATCCTCACTGATGAGTCGTGGATCGACGAAACGGCCCTCTGGTGAAAATATAGTGCTGACAGACAAACTAGGAATTAAGTCTTGGGGCGGGAGATGCCCACATGTGCAAGCGCGTATCGACGTGTTTATGATATCGCAATATCTAGTCGCGTGGATGGTGGTTGGATGGGTGGACGGTGCTCCCGGTCGAGTCGGTAGACTTGCCTATGCCAAGTAGTTATTGACTATATCGTCGTGGGTGCTGGCATCTGGCGGTCGATGACCGTGGTTCGGATTCCACGCTAAACTGTAGGTCCAAGAATTACAAAGATGGCTGTATTACTTAAGTGTAGAGGCCAAAGGGAAGGAAGGAAGGAAGTCTTGTTTTGTTAAACAAGCCCATTTCTAATTGAACTTAATTTTTGAATGCGCATAGTAAAATAATTGGCCTCTAACGATATTTTGAGCACTGTCTAGACTATTATTAAAGCTATTCAATGAGCCAGCTCTAACCACATCCTCAGGCAACGAGTTCCAGACGTAAATGAGTATCTTGTCATCATCATCAGCATTCCCTCACTAACGAGTATGAATTATTCCAACTTCGGTTGTGAACTCCAAGATGGCTAAACTGACCGATCCTAGAGCCACAAAACTGACAAACCCCATCACCACCATTTACTAGCTGTTGTAGGTGCGCTGCCCCATCGATGTGCTTTCTCTCCTTTCGATGCTGTCTCTTCGCATCTTCATGTCGTCGACGTTGCTCTTCAAAAACTTTACGGCCCTCGTAAATCCATCTTGGTCGGTCGTTAGCGATCTGCTCCCAGTTGTTCTTTACATCTAAGCTACATTTCTTCATGTTGGTCTTTAGAACATCTTTGTCTCTCTTTTGCTCTCCTCCCTGATTTCGTGAGCCGGACTTAGTAAAGGATTCTCTTGTGTTTGGTCTTCTTTCTGAAGTCTTGTCTCCCCGATGGCCTAAATATTCTTGACATAATATGGACACCCTATTGTCTGAGCAAACTCGAGTACGGGATTTGTGTCAGTTTTGTAAATCCTTACAATCAAATCGTTTGTCGGGCCTTGAAACGCTCGCTGTAAAAACAATATCTTGATAGGACGTTTCACTATGTGTGTTATGGGGTTACAATTTAAAATCTGATGTTATTATGACTCTCAACTCCTGCTGCTGTCCAAATCGTAGAATCTCACCATTCAGGTAATACAATTGTTTAGAATTGGTATGGCCAATATGCAGGATTGTGCACTTCGCTGTATTGAGACTCCTAATCCAAGTCATCGCTCAGTTATCGATCATCTGCAGTTCCTCTAGAAATCGACCACCGTTAGCCAACGGGTCACAGAAAAGCTTTGCGATATGAGCAAATAAGTTACATTTAGTCTGACTCATATTCGTTATATCAGCGTCATATACCACAAAAAATACAGGCACTATCCACACTATGGATGGAATATGCAAAAACCAGGTCGCCTTCCACAGCACACAATAACGTTCTGGACCTTTCCAGTCTTCTTCCATTCTATTCGATCCCGGTTGACGATAAAAGCAGCGCGAGTATGACTAGATGCCTAGCGGTGTTGCCGGATGTATTTATTTATCTCTAAGCGTAAGGGACATTAATATTCGTCACACTATTCTATTATTAAAAAATTGTTCCAAAACATTCTTGTGTATGTATGATTGTGAACCTCAGTCCAAGACAAGCAAAATAACAGAAATTAGATTATAATGTCCACCATCCAATGAACTCCAATATAAATATATAGTATTGAGGCGATATCGATATTTCAACTTTCGGGAGAATGCGGTAACACATTTTTAAAAGTTGTTGTTTTTTTTTTTTTTAACAGACAAATCAGAAAATTATAGGAACAAGTTGTAATTACTTAAACCCTGGGCTTATTCGAATAGCTTTCAACTATGCATTCAGTTCTATACGAGTTGTTGATGTGAATGTTACTTAAAATTTTGTATACCTTGAGTTAACATGTTTTAGATGATATTTCAAATTGTTTTAGAGGCCTTATTATTAATGTTTTTAAGGCCTATTTCATATTAGGAGCATCCCTTGTATCAGAGGGCGCCACATGGTTGGTAGCATTCGATTCAATACGGAAAGGAGCGAAAGATGCGAATATGGCGGTAAAAGATTACAGTGAGTTTTCTTTGTAAGCTTAAGATAAAAAGTTCACAGGCTTGTAGAAAAAATATGTATTTATTTTTAGTTATGCGAGGTCAAGATCCCAGCGTAAATGTGGTGTTACTGGAAGATTTTGCTGCCGTTATTGGTGTTGTAGTAGCTGGTGGTTGTATGGCCATATCTTCAGTAACGAATAATCCAATAGCAGATGCTGTGGGTTCACTTCTGGTTGGTTGTATACTGGGCTCTGTGGCGTCTTTTATTATTTATACGAATGTCGCAGCTTTAGTTGGCAGGTACAAAAATAAATCACAGTATACGTAATCTCCAAGATAGTTATCTTGAAGTTCTGGTGCGTGAGACTAATATAGTCAAGAATTTCCCGTAGGAACCTACCTACCTTCTCTAAGATCTAGCAGAGTTCTATATTGAATGTCCTAGAATATGGTGAATATACTAACATAAGCCATATGGGTCAGAGTTTTCCTTTAATAGATTTGAGTCATAAAGAAATGAAATGAAAAATTAATTCGTCATATAACCTCCCCCCATAACCCGAAGAAACTCTCTGAAAGAAGAAAATAAGTCCAAACGGGATGCTCTTGCGATAAAGCCATTTCGCGCATAATTGGTGCGGTGGAAAGCCGCATGAAATAGATGAGACCCCCTCACAAGCCTAGCAGTAACATAGAACCCCACTGAGAGCAGGCAAGATAATGGCATAATTTTATTCAGAATCTTGTAAAATAGGGTGAGGTCCCTGAAGCGGCTGTGTCCGCTCAAGTTTTTCATCCGAATCTCACTCAGGAGCACCTCATAATCATACACGTGGTCGAGAGGTGGATCCCGGCATGTAAAGGGTTTTCCAAGAAGAGGTTATTTTGATATTCAAAGGAAAATGCAATTTTTTGAGATAAATGATCGGATGTTTATTTTATTATAAAGAGGAAGGTATGTCGCTAATAATGGAAAGTAACATCAGCCAAATGACCACCACGACTACGCATACAGGACCATATCCTTTTCATGAAATTTTCCATAACCAAATTGCAAAGTGGCTGCCCTATGTCTTCGGTAGCCTCACGAATTCCATCTTTGAGGTCTTGAATCGACGCTGGGCTGTTGCTGTAGACCATCTCTTTCACGTGGCCCCAAAGGAAGAAGTCGCAAGGTGTTAAATCGCAAGATCTCGCTGGCCAATTTTGATCACCTCTTCGAGAGATAACACTGTCCGGAAACTTTTCACGTAAAATATCAATGGTTTCGTTACTTGTGTGGCACGTAGCGCCGTCTTGTTGAAAGTAAACGTCCAGATCAATACCATCCAATTCCGGCCATAATGACGTTTTTGGAATGGCTAATTCCCAAGAACGACGAGGAATAAACAAACCTGGGTTTTCTTGAACACTTTCCGCTACAGCAGCAATATTCTCTGCTGTTCTTGAGCGATGTGCACGGGTTTTATTCCTCACATCACTAACTTGTCCCAACAGCTCGAATTTTTCCACCAATTTCTCTATTGCGGTCCGACAAGGTGCTTCACGACGACCCAAAAATGTTCGAGTTTTACGAACCGTCTATGCCAAATTTTCACCATTTTTATACTGAATTTTAATAATTTCAATGCGTTGTTGAATCGTGTATCGTTCCATTTTTATTAATGGCGTAGTTTCTAATTGTATCAAATGTCAAAAAATGACAGCTCCAAAAGTGACATATACCGAAATAGCGGGCTATTCAAAATAACACCTCTTATTGGAAAACCCTTTATAAATCTGATCAACCGGTGCTGAATTCTCTCAGTAGTGGCAATATGACAAGCATATGCCGGAGCCCATACGGCAGTGGCATACGCAAGGTGAGGTCTCACGAGGGTTGTGTCCATATATTAGTAAAATCCGCAGAGCAGCGCTTGACAAACCCCTAAACCGACAATGCCCGCGACCTGGAACGCTATATCTGAGCTGTATATGACAGAGAAGCATTAAGATAAACTCCCAAATCCATAGCCAAAGTTCTGTTCTCCAGAACCGATTGACGTATGACGAATGACCTCCACCAAGACAGATTTATATCAGCAGACTTAAAATCAAATAGAATCTTTGGGCCTGAGTGGGAGGACCGTCACCTCGAACTTTAGTCACAATTACAAGGGAGAGATGTGGGTGGTATGCATCCTGGTGGAGTATAACTTCAGGAGCTGCAACATTAGCGTTGGAGTCCTGGGTTAACATTAAATCTAGCATACGGCCACTACGACCTGGCAATTTGTTAAGTTGATACAGAATTTGAAAGTTACACATTTCAAAAATCTCGATATCACGTGAAAAGTCGTCTCATCCGGGAGTATAGAAGATCCATGTCGATTGTCGACCCAAACTCCCCCCCCGGGTAAATTAAAATCACGCAAGAGATACATCACTGCAGTAGGATATATATAGGATAGAGAATCAACAGTCTCAGTGAAAAGAAGATAATGGTGAGATCTAGGTGGCAAATAAACCCCACCAAAAATAAAAACAATCCCGCACAGGATTAGCTAGTTGTCCCATAGAGCACCCCATTGTCCCAAATTACCCCACCATGGTCTCAAACTACCCCATGGTGGGGCACATTGGTAAAATAACTAACTTTGTCTCAGGATAGTTTCCCATTAAAACTGCTTCTATATTTTTACTTTTACTTATAGAAATGAATTGCCGATATATGTACGTAGCTATTCTTCCATATGACTGTTCATTAAATGTTTTTGGTTCCTAAGTACAGGCTATCGAAAAAAGCGTACTAAACTGCCCCACCCTACCCTACGTTAAAATTTCTTGATTTTAGCTGCCAGACATGTTTCGGACTACACGTCCATCATCAGTGGCTTAAAGAACTTGTACAATGTTGTTAAATGTGGGGGTCATACTTCATACAGAATTAACAGATATATTTTTACATGGATTTTTGATTTAAACGTCTATATATATCACCTTGTTGGAAAAATTTGGTTGTTAAATTGATAAAATAAAAATTAAAATATAATCAAATTGTTGAACATTTGTTAATTTTTGTGGCTAGTAATCTTAGTTTTCCTTTTTTCTTTTTTCTCATCTTCAATGAAAAATAATTTAGATTGAAATAAATTGGTAAGGAAAAAAAAATTTTCTGAAGTAATCCATCAATCGAGGAGTGAATGTTGTTGTTTGAATAAAAGACGTCTACTCCACAAAAAATCTTTATATATACGTTGAAACTGTTTATAATTCGCCAGACATGTTTCGGACTACAACGTCCATCATCAGTGGCTAAGTTACCTTATATAATTCGGTTAGATGAGGGGGTTAAACTTCATATGAACTTAGAATAGGGTACTTTTACATTGATCTTCAATTTAAACGTCTATATAATGTCACTTTATGGAAATTTGTTTTTTAAAAATTGAGCATAATAAAAAAATAAAATATATTGGTTTTTAAAATTTAAATTTGTGTTTCATTTCAACATGTGTTTGTTTGTGTTTTTTTGTTTTTTTTTTGTGTTTTTCTTTTCTCTTCATATTTAATTTTACGTTTTTGAAAAGCTGGTAAGATTCCACCAGTGTTGAGAGAAAAGAAAAACACAAACAAACACATGTTGAAATGAAACACAAATTTAAATTTTAAAAACCAATATATTTTATTTTTTTATTATGCTCAATTTTTAAAAAACAAATTTCCATAAAGTGACATTATATAGACGTTTAAATTGAAGATCAATGTAAAAGTACCCTATTCTAAGTTCATATGAAGTTTAACCCCCTCATCTAACCGAATTATATAAGGTTCCTTAGCCACTGATGATGGACGTTGTAGTCCGAAACATGTCTGGCGAATTATAAACAGTTTCAACGTATATATAAAGATTTTTTGTGGAGTAGACGTCTTTTATTCAAACAAAAAAAAAAAATTGTAATTCTTAAACGGCCGTACTGTTGTGGGCTCTTACCTATTTATTTCAATCTAAATTATTTTTCATTGAAGATGAGAAAAAAGGAAAACTAAGATTACTAGCCACAAAAATTAACAAATGTTCAACAATTTGATTATATTTTAATTTTTATTTTATCAATTTAACAACCAAATTTTTCCAACAAGGTGATATGTATAGACGTTTAAATCAAATATCTGTTAATTCTGTATGAAGTATGACCCTCACATTTAACAACGTTGTACAAGTTCTTTAAGCCACTGATGATGGACGTGTAGTCCGAAACATGTCTGGCAGCTAAAATCAAGAAATTTTAACGTCTATATATAAGTCATTTTGTGGAGTAGACGCCTTTTTATTCAAATAATAACATTCACTCCTCGATAGATGGATTACTTCAGAATATTTAGTAATTATTTATTTTCAAGGTCTATTCCAGAAGAAAAACTAGATAAAATCAATAATGATTTGGAACAAGATGTTATGGTGCGCGCAATACATGATGTAAAAGGTATCGATATGGGCAACTATTTGGTGCGATATAAGGCTGAATTAGATTTTGATGGTAGAGAACTGACGAGAGCATATCTGGATAAACAGGATTTGGGGGAATTATTAGAGGTAACAACAATTAAATATTGTCATTCCTTATAAGATTTTTTTTCTTTTATTACCATGAACAATACTAAACACAATACAATAATTAACAGAAGCGATCCTAGATTATATAGTCAAATAGATGCAGCCACATATACTGAGGACGAAAAGACGCAAAATAATGGAAAGCGCGCATTAATATGTCAAAAATGCAGAACTTATAATAATAATAATAGTCTTTATTGTCTAACAGGCGAAATACCCAATTACAAGACAATGTATTTGCATACAAATTCTGAACATAATAATGTGCTTATTAATAATAATAACAATGATAAGCTATAAATACAATATAACAAAATATACAAAAATTACATACTTATATACAAATAATACAAATAACTGACAAATTATTTAAAATTCAAGAGTGCGGAGGTAGTGCCAAAGGCTTTTTCGGAATCGGTTTAAAGATTTATCAAAATAATCAATATTATGATGCTAATGGGAACTGTTGCACACGTCGCATGCCCTGAATAATGGAGCTCTTTGTTCATAATTAGTATGAGTTTGGGGTAATCTAAATAGGTTCGGCTTACGCGAATTAAACTGAGGTACATTAAAATGTATTTGTTTTAATAAATTCGGTTAGTCAATAATGCTGTTAATTAATTTATAAAGAAAAACTTGGTGGGTAAATATTCGACGAACTGCCAGCGAGTCAAAATTAAATTTGTTTAACAGCACTGGATGGTCACAACCTCTTGTAGGAAAACTCCCATCACTTTTAAAAGATAGATATCTCAAAAATTTACGTTGTACGTACTCTAACTTGTTCTTATGGACCGCGTAGTAGGGCGACCATACAAATGATGTGTACTCCAATTTATATCTCACAATGGTGTTTTATAGAGTAATGAGACAATCAACGCTATCAAAGTCCCTTCCAGTACGAAATATAAAGCCCAATACACGAAGAGCCCCTTGCGCAATATATTTAATATGGCTGTTAAACGACAAATCCGAATCCACAACAATACCAAGATCCCTCATCTGGGCACAAGACTCAAGAACTGAAATAGCACGGGTTCCCTACTTTTCGAAAACACCATTAGTTTGCACTTCGGTATGCTAAGCTTCAACGCATTTTACTCACACCACTCCTCAAAACACTGCAAGTCCTCCTGAAGTCCAACGCAATCCTGATAATTATGTATGATGCGATATAACTTAAAATCATTCGCAAACATGAGACATGAACTAGATAAATGAGTTTTGATATCATTTATATAAATAGCAAATATTAATGGGGCCAGGTTACTTGCCTGAGGAGCTCCACTAGAAACAATCATATCCGCGGATTTAAATCCATTATACTCTACATACTGTCTGCGGTTGTACAGGTAAGTATCAAAAAAATTTAGCAGGCTCTCATCAAAACCGATATTACCCATCTTCTGTCGAACTATCGAATGGTCTAACCTATCTAAGGCTTTTGGGAAGTCCGTGTAAATAACGTCCGCCTGTAGTCCCCTTCCAAGAGCACAGTAAATATCTTGCAGAAAGCACGAAAGGTTATTTACAGTCGAACGCCCGCGAAAAAAGCCATACTGTTCCAGGACTATGCGGTTCTTTGTTTGATCAAATATCTTGTCATGCAGCACCGTCTCGAAGATCTTCGCAAAATTGGGCAGAATTGAGATAGGTCTGTGGTTAGATATTTGAGAATCATCGCCCGACTTATAAACAGGTACAACTCTGGCAAGCTTCCACTGGTCTGGGAATATCTCCGATTTCATACATTTGTTGAAAATTATTTCAAGTGGCTTCGCAAACACATAAGCACAATCCCGTACAACAAATGCAGGTACATTGTCATGACCCGCAGTCAGCTTGGGTTTGAGCTTTTTTGCTGCCCGAACAATATCATCCTGAGTAAGTAAACCCACTGATTGATAGATCAAGATTTAGAGGATCACTATAAGGTACCTGTGCAGATTCTGTATATACACTATTGAAAAATTGCACATTCTAATAGCATTGTTCCAAATTACATAATACCAAACGGTCATTATGACATTTAAAGCTGCGGTTCAGTAGTTAGAAGGAGTGGAGGGGGGGGGGGGGACATTTGATCCTCACTGTAGAGACAAAGACATATCCTATCGCATATATGCGGATGCACGGTGTACCAAAACTATAGAAGGCTGTCCTTTTGTAGAATTCTATAGTGCATGGAGGCCCACTGCTGATATGAAACTGCTAAAAATTGAATTCGAGGTTGCACATTCTTGCATTTTCTTTTCTCTCTGTTTAGTTCTTAACCAGAAAGATAATTTTGAAAAAAAAATGTTTTATTCTGTTTTAGGAGTTAAATAAAATTGATAACATCGACACTTTGGAGAACTTTATGCTTAAACATGGTGAGAATATTGTGGATACGATGGGTGGCGAGATAGATAGGATTGAATTGAAATTAAGGGTAAGTTTAAAAATTACCAGTCCTTCACCCTCAACTGGTGTGTAAAAATGTTTGTCAAGGTCTAGGTTCTAGGAAAAATTACACAACCAAATCAGTAAACACGGTGGCTAAAGCCCAAAAAGAGGATCACACCGAAAAAGAAAAATGTTTAAAAACGTCCAATTCAGTTTCCTATAATCTTAAACTAGGTATATCGTAATTAAGGAAAGTTTTTGCTTTTATAATCACTTTCAACGCGAAGCACAAATTAATGATCAGCTTCCATGCACTGTCGCTTTAATGTATCCAACACTGACCCTTCTCATAGCAATTGCCTACAAGAAAACAATATTATTTGGTGTGATTATTACATTTGATAAAGGAATAGTTCCATAATCACTTTTATACTTGTCTATTATAATTTAGACATTTAAAGTGACACTTTTCAAAAGTCGTTCACGTTATCAAACGGCTTACTTTTCATCACCAATTGCCGAAAGTATAAGTTTTCGTAACTGGTGGTTTAATTGTTATTTAGCTAACAAGTGCGGAAAAGACATTTTCCGCATGTGGTAGGTACAAATTCCCTAGAAGCACTTCAAGTTTCGCAGTAACATACATCATTCTCGTGTATTGTTTATTACCCTGAACTGTCAAACTGACAATTGGTAGCGACAATTGACAAATGTGTCAAATATACCTTTTGTCATAATATCAGGTATTAATGTGTCAAAGAGAAAAATGATAACATTTTCGAATGTTAGTCCGTTTAACAGGTTACTATTGATTGCTGGATAAACATAAGTACACCATGAGTACTTCTTCGTTTAATGTGGATAAACAGTTATTAATATTTATGATTTATACCATACCCAGCACTACTGACTTTATATTAGTTATAGCAATATTAAAAACAATGCGGAAAAGTATCTTTATAGCACTGAGTGCGGAAAAGTGCACTTTATCGCACGCTCGTAGGAAATAGTTATTTACCTAACAAGTGCGGCAAGTAGTACTTTTCCGCACGCGACAATAGTTGACCAAACTACGCGCAGTTGAGGCTTCTTTGAAGGGAAACATTTTTAAAATAGTTCTCAAATCGTCAATTCTTTCATAAAAGTGATGTCATTAGAGAATGAAAAAATATGTGTGTGCTTTTCTTATGGAAATCTACTCGCTTAAACAACATACTAACTTGCGTGGTCCAACAATATGCTCTGCTGCCAGACTTTTTGAAAATTTCACCACAAACTTATTCCGGTACATTTTCCTCAACAAATCCACACATTACACAATATATTTTCACATGGAACATGATTAGGTACTTGATATTCCAACGAAATTAATATATTCAACTTCCACAATAATATAACAAATACTAAAAGATTATATCCTCAAAAAAACTCCTAATTTTTACTTAGTTTTATTTCAATACTATGCACATGAATTAAACTGGCAGAATTGTTTTTAAAAGACACAAGTTGGCATATTTTTTGTGAACTTGTTGAAACTATTGAATCTTTTGACAGTCTGTTGGATGTTAGTGTAATATTTTTAGGCGCCCTTAATGTATCGAATTATGTGCTTGCTAATAACACCCACAAACTCTATCGTTGTTTAAATAACTGTTTCTTTCGGTCTTAGTCAATGTAATAATATCTTGAATGGTCAAGGTCGATTACTTGACTTAGTTTTTTTCGAATTTATTGTGCCAAGTAGAGCATAATAATCATCCAATGGTTATTGAAGACAATTACCATCCTGCATTAATAATCAGCATCGATAACTTATAACAAGGACCAAACTCAGTTTACACATAACGCGTTACACAGAACCTATAACTTTGAAAAGGCAGATTTTGTAATGTTGTATGACGCTGTGTGTTTAATTGATTGGTCATATTTGGATGCTATTAATGATGTGAACACTGCATTAGATCATTTTTACAATAAATTATATTCCATTTTAGATACATATGTTCCGTCGTATAAAAATTATAAAAGAAAATTTCCATGTTGGTACACCAGCAGCCTAATTAAAAATATTAAACTCAAAGCAAAATTCTTTAAAAAATACAAAATCACTAGAGACAATAAAGTTCTAATTCAATTTAAAAATTCGAGACGTTTGTGTAAGGAAGAGCAGAAGGTTGCGTTTAGTGAGTATATCTCTAGAGTGCAGAGTTCTCTCAATGACGATCCTCAAAATTTTTAGTCTTTTTTCCATAACAAAACTGGAACCTCGCGTATCCCAGCCACTATGTGGAAGGACGATCAATCTTATTCTGATCCTCAAGCCATTGTCGACTCGTTTGCTACCTTCTTTCATAGTGTTTTTCTTAAATCGTCTAGTTATCTTGCGCCGAATGTTCCTGGAAGCTCTAATACTGTCAATATCGGGCAGATTGAGCTGTCAGACTTATTTGCAGCTTCTAAACGCCTTAAAAATAAATTTACCTCTGGATATGATAATATTCCCTCTTTTTTTGTCCGAGATTGCATTACAGCCAATTTTCAATCTAATTTTGAAGTCGGGAATGTATCCGGATCTATGGAAGGTATCTAAAGTTGGTCCAGTCTTTAAATCCGGCGAAAAGTCTCATGTTAATAATTATCGACCAATTTCTCTATTGTGCAATTTTTCTAAATTATTTGAATCAATTTTATATGATCGGATCTATACCGCTGTGAGACGTCAGATTTCACCTAACCAGCATGGTTTTATGTGTGGCCGGTCCACTGTCACCAATCTGTCAGTTATTACCCACTGTATCTCTGAAACTCTTGATCACGGCGGTTAACTGGATGTAATCTATACTGATTTCACCAAAGCCTTCGATAGGCTAGACCATGGCATATTGCTGAGTAAACTGCATACGTATGATGGATTTCCTGCCGGCTTGATATCTTTATGCAACTCATACTTGCATCATCGGAAACAATATGTTTTTTACAACGGCTTTAAATCTTGTTTTTACTCGGCAACGTCAGGAGTACCCCAGGGTTCTAACTTAGGTCCAATGGAATGTTCCTTCTTTTCATCAATGACCTGGACCCGTGTTTGCTTCAGCGTACTCTATTTTTCGCAGATGACTTGAAAATCTTCGCCTCCATAGATTCAGTAGCAGATTGCATAAACCTGCAGCATGATTTGTGTGCTCTAGAAAGGTAGTGCGACAGTAACAAATTGTCTCTTAACATTTGTAAATGTACATATCTGAGTTTACACGTAAAACAACGTTTATTGACTATCCGTATGCAATCTCCACAAATGCACTTGAACGATGTCGGGTATTCACGGATCTTGGTGTTACCTTCGATCAGAGGTTCCAGTTTTTGGAGCATATAGAAAAAATGGTTGGTGGGGCATCTCGCATGTATGGCTTTATAATGTAACTGCAAAGCTTCAATAATACCTCTGCCCTTATCACCTTGTTCAATGCCTATGTGAGGTCGAAATTGGAGTATTCTTCCATCATCTGGTATCCTCAGTATAATATTCATAAACTAGAGGTCGAGCAAATTCAACGTAGATTTTTGAAATATTTAGTTTTTAGAACCGATGGTGCTTATCCAGTAAGAGGTTTCGATCATGAATTGTTACTGTCACGTTTTGACGTTCAGAGTCTGGAGTACCGAAGAATTCAGAGCTCATTAAACATCTTATATAAATTGCTTAGAGAAAAAATCGACTGCTCTTTTCTGTTATCTTGCTTGAATTTGTTAGTTCCTAGGTTAAATACCAGATCGAATGTAACATTTCACTTACACAGAGCTAGAACCAATGTACTGTTAAGATCGCCTGTTCATGTCATGTGTTCTAACTTTAATAGAGTTTCTGATAGGTGTGACATTTTTACAACTACAGTCAATCACTGGAAAATGGTAGCTGCAGAGACATTTGTGGTTTAGGTGTGTGCGGAATTAATTAAGATTTATAAATTAATATTCATAAGTTTAATTAAGCATTTAATTTTTTAGTTTGTAATATTGTCCTTTAAATGGGAAACTGTTGGGCAATAAACGCTTTATTTATTTATTTATTTATTTATTTATTTTTATTTGGCATTCGAATATGTCTATTTTACCGTTGTCATCATCTAGAAAAAAATAAATGATGTAAAATTGATTCTACCGAAGTTGGAATTCCAACTTCTGTAGAATCAATTGATACACCTATTGTGTAATGTTTTTACTGTGTTGTGTGTGGTATGTTTCTTGTGTATTCTTCAACTAACTGTAAGTGCCTGAAAAATCGGCATAAAGGCTGCGAAACGTCGCATATAGCGTAATAGTTGAAGTTTCTGTTTGTGAAGTCCTCTACCCTACGAAATTTTCCATCAATTTTATATTTGGGAAGGACACGAATAATAAGAATGAACAAAAATAATATTCCAAGCCATGCCCCAAATTTTTAAGCTTCAACTATTGTCTCGTGGACTGCATCGAGTCTATTGGCCGCTTGTATCTTCTATAAAATATATTTATGCCTAAGAAAAATATTATAAAGAGCATTGCAAGAGGGTTGGGCATGTTACAAGTTAATATTATGAGTGAGTTATTTAGAGAATAAAAGGTTGCTTTGAAGACAATTTTCAGTATATTCTTTAATACAAATCTCTTAATTATACAACAATAATTTGTGATTTGTGAGTCCTTCCTTGACCAACATTGATGTATTACTTATATTTTAATTTTTGTTACAGAAAAAGTTTCCTGAAATACGTCACTGTGATTTAGAGATTCTCTAAGATTAGACTTGGTTTTAAACCATATAATAAGTACTTACACCTCAAAATGCTGCAGTATAATATACAGACCTACTACATACTGTTTAAATTATTATACTGTTTATTCATTTGTAAGCTTAAAAAGCAACTAAAATTATTATTGTTACCGAATAATGTTATTTGTTTATCATATAATTAACAACAGTTTGAAACACTGTCTAAATATTTGACGATTCAATTTATTGACATTAAAAATTGAAATAAAAAAATATATTTTCTAATGTTTTATTCCTTGATTACGTGAACCTGAAATTTTATTTATTTATTTACGGAAACAGTCCAAAAGAAACAATTACACTCTACAATACATCAGTCGATGGATGCAATCCACCTATGATTTCTAAGTGTGATATTCCCTGCTTGCCTCAAGACCTATTTCCCTACCTTTTCAAAAATATATTTTAAATCAAACCACGTCTACTCCTCAAAGTATTATACTACGTCGTTTGATTTAAAATATACATCAGCTCCTCTCCGTAATGGATTACTTCATAAAAAAAAATAATTGAAAAACTAGTCAAGAATAGACTTTGGTTTCCAGAGCTCGACAAGCACAATTAGACGCTCTATTTCTGTTTTTGGGAAACGTTTACACTAAACTTAATGAGAGTAGAGCGGTTGCCGTAGTATTTTGTGACTGTTCTAAGGCATTCGATTGTGTGGATCACCGGATTCTCCTTCTTAAGCTTCATTTTTATGGCATTGGAGGTGTGGCTTTGAAATAGTTTCAATCCTATTTAACCAACCGCCACCAGCTCGTTAGAATTCAACAAATTTCATCATATATACCTTCCCGAGTACCACGGGGGTCTGTTTTGAGACCCATTCTCTTTTTGCTGCAAAACAACTATTGGCTTGCGGGGAAAGTTTACCCTCTTTGCGGACGACACAAAATTCCTATGGGACAATAAGAACGTTGACGTTATCAAGCGGGATATTCAAAGTGATTTGATAGAACTAAAGGAGAGGTGTGATTGTAACTATCTTTCATTCAATATAGCAAAGACGCATATCTTGTCTTTTAATTTTGGGTTTGGTGACTTGATCTTGGAGAGCAATACCATCGAGGATATTAAGTGTGTTAAATTTCTTGGACTTAAATTTGAGGAACAGTTGAGTGGAAGAGTTTCGTCGCGTTGTTATGCTTTAAGGGTTGTGTCGTGGGCATTGGGATCGGAGGCTGCGCGTAGTGCTTATTTTTCCCTAGTTGAATCACATCTTCGATACGGTATAAATTTCTGGGGTTCATGCAGTCGAGCTTTATTCAAAAGTGTCTTTATTTTACAGAAACGGGCAATTCGCTATCTGTGTAGGGTTAGTGTAGGGGCAAGTTGTAGAGAACTGTTTAAGAAACATCAAATATTGACACTCACTTCATTATATACAGTGTGGCCAAGATAAGAATAGGATAGCATTGGTGTGTTGGAAAGGATAGGAGTTACAATGTCAGTTAAATTAAAGAAAAGTTGTACAATTTAAACACCTTGCAAATGGTCTTTTCAAAAGTAAACTAACTTTAGTCGAGAATTTTTGGAAAAAACGATTTTTTGCGATTTTAGTTTTTTATTTATTTCTGACATTATTTTTACAGATATAAAAAAATGAAAAGCACTTCCTCTTTGTTACTTTTTGTGGAGAAAAAGATAGCGTTTATAAATTTTCACTACAACGTTTCGTTTTTGAAATATCATAATCAATTTCGTTTTTTGAAATACGGCCCTGGATTTTTTATTTTTACATTTAAAGCCATTTTCAATTACAAAATAGGTGGTATGTCACACATAATCGTTTCAACAATATTTCAGTATTTTGAGCTGTTATTTAAAGTTATTTAACCCAGATATGCCCATGGGTTCATGGGTAATGTTTTATAAAAAATTTCGGTAAATTTGTATTTTTTTACATGTAAACAAACACTTTATGCGAAAAAAAATATTTATTTTCATACAAATTACAAAATACGAGCCGTTCTATATATGTATAGTACGGTGGGCACATATGCAACGTGATTACATTACACTTTGTTGTTTGTATGGTATAAGCATTGAGATATAAGGAGACGCTATAAGCATTATTTTACATTGTACAGAAACGGGTGCATTGGGTGGGGCGTAAGCGCATACCAATATGGCGGATTCTCCAGAGCCGGACTAACTATTTTTGTTGACGTTTTTGTTCTTTAATTTGCAGCTTGGGTTTATACTTTATTTTGAAATGTTAAGCAGTGTACAAAATACTTAAATATAGGTAGTTATTGATATTTGATACCTAAATACACGAATAAAAGACGTTCGTACTAAATAAATTATATATTAATACCCCTTAAACAAAACAATTTTATTTAAATGTTGCGCTATGCTTATCCACTTTATTTTTACTTAAATAATACATCCTGGTATTAACATATTTAGTCGCAATAGATTTGATCAGTAAATGTATATGGTTATCAAACACTGATTTGATCAAAACCGTGCACAACTAAATTAGGAAAAATATTACTATTTACAAATTCCTTTAAAACAAGGTTTATTATGAATCCTGCGGACAACTTTTCATTAGTAGCTACTACATGATTTTTTATGATCTTTTCGGATTGGAAGCAAACGTCTAAAACATCTTTTGAAGGAATTTGTAAATCCTTTTTTTGCCTTCATTTTAATAAAAGAATAACACTTATTAATGCATCTCGACATTTTCTACAAATAATTTGCTTCTTTAAACTAAAAACAACAAATCCAGCAATATAAACAGTACTGAATTTCGAATATTCAGAAAATGGTCCAGGAAGATAATCATGATCTGGATAAATTATATTTGTGTACATTTCTCGTTGGTATCCAATTAATTCGAGACACATATTCTGTCCAGATATGTCTACGAGCAGGATCTTTAGGAAATCTAAAAACCAGAATATGTTTTTAACACACATTTAGGGGTCTTTTTTGCTAGAAAGTGATGAAAAAGTAGAGAGTTTGAGAGTAGAAATCAAGTAAAAGAATTTGTAAAAAAAAAATAAACTACAATGCGCGTATCAATTGTTCAGTGCAGAAAGAGAATGCTACCAGACTCCTATAATAATGTGTTTAATACGTCCATGTACAATGTTTACAATATTTGGTACATACCTATGAAACGTTATTCCTGATATTTTCTGGTCGATTTCACTTCTACTACTGCAACTACGCACAGCACAGGACACCATTATAGTATATTGTCAAATAACCGTCCAAAAAAACACGAAAAACTTAAGTAAACTTGTAAAATACTCGTAAATAACACTATAAACTTGAAAGCACGACAAATGATAGATATCGTATACCAATATGGCGTACCTGCACCCGCTTTTGGTCACGTTAGAGCGTCTCCCCCCACCTCAATGGGTATAAGACAAAGCATTTTACATGTAGCCCTTTATTGCATTTATGCGGCAACTTGTTCTTGTTTTCTCATGGCAAAATGGTTTATTTTGCGGAATGACCAGATGATCCATGCGATCGAGGTGAATATCAATCCCTTCGTCCCTTGACATGTGTCCTTTTGAGGATAAGGTCTTTTTATTCTGAACTAGCAAAGTATCCGCCAATCTTCTTCTATATTTCAATTGATTTAATTCTCCACCGATTTGTTACCATAACGATGAGATGTAATATATCTTCATCAAAAAAGAGCGTAAACAACTCTAATGGATTTTTTTTCATAGTATGCTCCCAAATTCTTCACTACAAGACATTTTTTGTTGGTATCAAATCCGCATTGATCCATTTGTAGCTTCTCATTTTTTTCGAGGTATTTTTCTTACTAATTCGTTCTTTGAGGGTGGAGAGGGAAAGTTCGTCTTCAGAAGAAAACTCTACGCACCTACAACAGCCGGTAAAGGGTGGTGATTGGGTGTGTCAATTTGGTGACTAGGTTTGCGGCTCGAGGATCGGTCTGTTTAGCCATCTTAGAGTTCACAACAGAAACTCGTTAGCGAGTGAATGCTGATGATGACCAGATAAATTATCAAGATTCACAAAATCGTCATCTCCTGAGTCTTCATCAGTTTGATTGCCTTGGGTTTGGGGGGGAAATAGTTAGCGATTCAATATTAGGAACTAAACACACAACATGGCCAAGGCGTCATCAAGGAAAATCTCCTAAAAAATTAACTTATAATATTTATCTGCAGAATGAATAAGTATCTAAAACATATAATTAGTAATATTTGTAGCACTAAAGTTACTAAACCAGAGGTAGCATAACATAAAAAAAGAAAGTGATGCAGGTATGGCAAGTTCCCACTGTACTAAATATAGTACACCTCAACTTGAACGTCGAAAACTGTATTCAAAACAAAATTATAGATTTTTTTAATAATAACTATAAAAACTATTACATTTTTCAAATCCGATAAGATAAATAAGTAGTTATTTATATGATTTTTCAATAAATTATTTACTTACCTTTCAAGACGTATGCTGAAATCTACCATAATCAAAATTTTACAATATTTAAAATTCACTTGTAAAGTTATTACGAATCAAAATATATTTTTCTGCACATATTCACATCAAGGGTTAACAGAAGAATAAAAACGCAATATGCAATATAGTTCTGACCACCTGCAAAGGCAGGGCCGGACTTTACACAACTGTACTACACATAGTACGGTGGGCATATCTGGGTTAAGAAAAATCGCCATAATATGGCAGTTAACGGACTGAATGCAGAGTAGTAGGTTTTGCAAAAACATTATTTCGTCGTTACTAACAATTATTTATTATTATTTGCCAATTTATTTCTCTCTCAGTATTTTATTATGTACGCGGTTTTTGAAATTTTTTGGTGCTTTTTGAAGGTATTATTTTTGAAGTTATTAAAGTGCGTTTCTCAGATGAATGTTTTACGCAAAATAAGTGCCAAACTATGGCGATTTTTCTTGAATAATTTTAAACATCAGCTAAAAACACTGAAAACTTGTTGAAACCATTACCTGTGAGATACTACCTATTTGTGAATAAAAAATGGCATTAAATTTAATAATAAAAAAATTCAGGGCTGTATTTAAAAAGACAAAGTTGATGATGGTTTTCAAAAAGGAAACGTCGTAGTGAAAAGTGCTTTTCATTTTTTTAAATCTGTAAAAATATAGTCAGAAATATTATATAAAAACTAAATTCGCAAAAAGGAGAGCTATTCGAACCTTGAAGGCAACAGTTTATTACATTTTCATTTCTAATTTTTGAATTGAATGATTTTTTTTTATTGTGAACACAAGTGGGAACGCGGACGAGACAGATGGACGGGCCGAAATTACAGTATACATTTGTTGTCGAATAATACAATAGACTCGTAATTTATTCTTATTTATTCTAGATACGAGTATATTCAAAAAAAAAAAAAGAAGAAACACCCTAACAATTACTTTCAAAATAGTAACTTAAATATTTAATAAAAACATGGAGGTCCCGAACATCGCCTTCTCTTCACCAGTTTCAAGGGGCAAGGCTTACCACCATTTGCCGCTTGTCTCTTAATCATTCTAAACCTTTCTTGTGTACCGACGCCACAAGTTGCACTGCATGGCCCCCATGGACCCCATTCCGTCACCATACAGTCGATAGGTGTCGCTGTAATGCCACTATTACCATTACCTACGCTGTTCCCAATACGACCAGTTCCGTCATTGCCAAATTGATCAGAATTTCTGTTATAATTATTATTATAAAATGGACTAGATAATCTTCCATTGTTGGTTAATGTTGATACACCGCGATCCTCATAGTTGTCGAACTCTCTTGGACCGAAATTTTGTGCATGGCTTTGAGGACTGAGGTTACTTGGAAGTGTATCTATAGCGTTTGGTGTTCTTGAAGCCTGTCTGGATGTTAAACTTCCAGAAAGGGCATCTGTAATAGAAATTGGTATATCGTTATTTTGTGCATTATAAAATTCTTAATGTATGTTTTAAGCATTTGTCTTGTAATCGGGTGATTCACCTGATAGACGACAAGGATTTATTTATGTTTTCTATAAATGTATGAATTCGGTAGAGAAACAGTTTCGGATGTATTGATTGCCAGCCCATTATGGGCCCACCACTGACGCATTGTTACAGGCAGGACACAGTTTGTTTGTATCAACTTAAAATACCGAAACAAAGACACTTTTATTATTACACAGCCCAACAGACTTTTTGGTGCCTGCTGTTTTTCAACTGTTTTTGGATGTAGAATTCAAAACTACTATCACAAAAATTAGTATTTCATACAATTGCTCGTTAAAAGCAAATAATACAAAGTAAAGTATCTAAATAAATGTAGATTCAAAGCGTCTCAGTTAAAAATTTTCGTTTGTAAGAGTTTCTAACATAATGTTTATTACTACATTCTCACTGCAGACTCCAACAGTAGTCGGCCATCATATGGGTATCCCATCTTTGCTGATACCGTTCTTCCATCGTCTTAATGTCCTGATGAAACCTTTCTCCCTGTTCTTCACTATAATCACCAAAGTTGTGTGGGAATCGATCTAAGTGGTTGTGGAGATAATGAACTTTTATGCTCATGTTGCAACACCCTAATACAACGTAATTCTCTGCTTTATGGTTCCCAAAAAATTTTGAGCGACTTTAACAAATGAGCACCAGGCATTAGATTCAATGTCGTTCATTGATTCGATAAATTGGGGGTCGTTTATAAGTTTTCTTATCTGAGGACCATCAAAAAATAGACCAGGAAATTTACGTGTTAAGAACTGAAAGCAAGGTCCATCCCGATTTAGTGCCTTCACATATTGTTTCATAAGTCCCAACTTAATATGCAAACGTGGAAATATGATTTTATCTCTGGCAACCAGAGGTTCATTAATTACGTTTTGTTTTCCTTGAACCATGACGTTTCTTAGGGGTCAATTTTTGTTAACCCAATGCTGTTCTTTATTTCTACTGTCCCAAAGACATAAAAAACAGGGATATTTCGTGTATCCAGTCTGATGTCCAAGGAACAAGTTTACCATTTTTAAATTGACACAAATCACCCACTGATGTTCTTCATACTTAAGTTTTTTCAGGACTAGTGCTATTGTCTCGTATTGCTCTTTTAAAGTGGTAGAGTGACCAATGGGTTGGGTATTTATTACTATTGTGCAAAAGAACACATTTCAAACTTCGTTTAGAGCTATCAATAACAGACGCCATTCGTCTGGTGTGTATTTTGATAAACCCATTTTTCCTAAGAGTCTTCTTATATCATTGCAGAATACCAGGTTATTTTCCTGAGAGTAAAAAAGCAGCAGATCCTTTTCTCTAATACGATAGTATGTTATATTAGTACCTTGAGTAAGCAGGTGCACATATACAAATACAACTGTGAACTGAACGTACTGAACTAGGTCTGGCTAAAAGACTAAGGTTAGTTCGGTTGGAAAGGCCCAATATTTACCGTCACGGAGAAAATACAAAAAACTAGGTTTACCTAATTAATGTTAGGTATATATAATTTTCAATTTAGGCCTCTAAAGCTGCAATTATTAGGTACGGTTTTATATGTGCCTCTTACCACAACGAAAATCAGTTATCTAAAAAACTAGAGCTGTTATGGAAAAAAAGCCAAGTATTTTTGGAATCTGCGACTTAAATAGGTACATTCAAAATCAGGTTCTCAGTTTTACGGCACCAAAACAAAAATTGTATTTTGTTGGGCTGTGTTATCGTCGTAAGATTATTAAAGTTGTAGTTAGAATTCAAGAGATCACTATAGTCTAAGTTATTATATATGATGATCCCCGGATCACCCCTCTCCCACTTAAGTCAGTAAAAAATAAGAGTGCATGTACAAAAGACGCTGGATTATCATCAAGGAGCGTCAATGTACTTTTCAAATATTTTTAACATATACATAGGTAATTATTGTAGGAGTTTTAACATTGTCTAGGGATTTTAAATTAATTAATAATTAAAAATTACTGAACAGATTAATTAGTTGGTTCAAATAAGTATTAAAATAACTATTAATACTATGCACGGAAATGAGGTTAATTACACATTACAATGATTTATTACTTCTTTAGATAGTAAGCGTCATTTAAGGGAAACCGGTTGCCGTCGTACTACCTACCTTGGCGTCAGACTATTAACTTCCGCCAAATATTAAGACAGAAGAGAGAAGAGCGCATGCGCGCTCTTTCGGCTTATTGTGAGTCGGCATATAGCAAAGGAGCAAAGTAACACATCATGCGAAACGGTAGGAATAGAATTTGGGATAGGGATGAACTAGGGTATAAAGTCGGGCATTCCTACATTATTATTATTACCTCTAACTACACTGCATGCATCCATGCACTCCTCTTGAGTTAAAAAGTTATTTCTATTGCCTCTGCAACCACCATATGTAAACGGGATACACATAAGTTTTGTTGTTTCAAAATACCATCTTGAAAAGAAGCCCTCACAAGGTCCTTGTTCTTGGGGTTGCATGCACACAACTGAAATAAAATTACATTATAAAATTTACTTGGATGTTACATCGATATAAAAATACTAATCAAATTATGTGAATAAATAAATAAAAGAATCACAACTAAACAAATAAGTAACAACAACTAATTTTTTATAATAGGACTTAGAAATTTGGCTAGATCACATGATGGAGAATCAACTATTAGGAGAAGTGGAACATTCGGTTCATTCATACATTTGTACACCTTTTTATTAATCGTAAATCAGATTTGTCCTTATGATTGAGTATATAGAAAGCCAACACACACTGACAGATGTCTCAACGCTCACTAACATAACCATCCAGCTCAAAAGTCATTAGTAATAAATTAATTAGTTTATTATGGATATTCTCTGTCATAACCTGAATCTCTTGAATCGGAGCTATCACATCTTACGTCTCTTGCACTCTCCAATACTATATTATAATTACAAGATATCCAAAGATCTATAAGAAAATGTAAATCACCTAGCAACTTAACTTTATTGTCATAAAGAATTTACATTTTCTTGTAGACAAAGTCAAAATCATCACACAAAATGTGGACTTATCAATTAAAATAAAAACATGTTAAATACAATACATGAAGAAAAAAAAACAATTTAAAATTAAAATATATACAATATAAAAACATAGTACATAATACAAACAGAAAACAAGTCCTATACACACGCAGTTAAATATAATTGTGGTCACATCCAAAATAACAAAACACAAAAATACATACATATAAAAATATTTAATTATATAAAATAAATATATAATTTATGCTAAGTCAAACGTGGACGAGCAGAAGCAATGCCATATTACAAGGTGTCAAGGAAATAATCCTCAAGAGAATAATACGCCCTCTCTAGGAGTAGCTTTTTAACAGAATCCCTGAAATGTTTCTAGCTCGTAGCCGCTAGAGTTGATGGTAAGTGATTATATATCTTGCGACTCTCATAAATTATAGATCTCTTTATTAGCAATCTTGTAGGATATCGGTGAGCAGATGGAGCGGACGAAGTTATAGATTGCATATTTTTATGCAGGAGACATACTGTTTCTAGAATAAATATCGATGTTAGGGTTAAAATTTTATGTTTTATAAATAGATCTCTGTAGCTAGTTCTTGAATGCGCCCTGAACAGATAGCGAATGGCTCGTTCCTGTAAGACAAAAACACTCCTGAATAGAGTTTGGTTGCATGCACCCCAAAAAGCTATACCGTATCGAAGATGTGACTCTACCAACGAGAAATAAGCAGTACGGGCAGCTGACGATCCCATAGCCCAAGCTATCACCCTCAAAGCATAACACCCTGCAGAAACTTTCTTACTTAAATGATTTACATACTTCTCAAACTTGAGTTTTATATCTATATGTAGTCCAAGAAATTTTACGCAATTAATACAATGAATGGGATCCTTTTCCAAAACTAAGTCACCAAATTCAAAATTGAAAGATAGTATGTGGGTCTGTGATATATTAAAAGATAGAAAATTGCAATCACACCAATCCTTCAGCTTTATCAGATCGCTTCGAATATCTTGCTTGATATCATCCACGTTTTCGTCATCCCGCAAGAGTGTCGTGTCATCCGCAAAAAGTGTAAATTTTCCACGTAAACCAATGGTAGTTATGTCATTAATATACACAAGAAAGATAATAGGGCCCAAAACAGAACCCTGCGGCACTCCACAAGTAATGTCCAAATTATCAGACGAACTCTCTTGGAATCTAACCAGCTGTCTGCGGTTTGACAAATAAGAACGGAACCACACCAAAGCTGTTCCCCTAATACCATAAAACACCCCAGCAACAGCTCTACTCTCATTAAGCTGTTTATAAATGTTCTCCAAAAAAAGAAATATAGCATCTGACGTGCTTGTAGAGGTCTGAAAACCAAACTGCGCGTTATTATATTGTTAGTACATAGTACATAGCACCTCAGAATTTGAAAAACTAAATATATATTCGCAACGTATGCAAAATCATCTGATTATTTAAGACCAATAAAGAGTCATATCCTCGTTAAAACATCTGGTGTATATAATATACCATGCTCATGTGTAGTGTATAGGAGAAATAGTTAGAAAAGTCTCAACCCGCTTAAAAGAACATGAAAAACAGTCTTCCAAATATAACCTAATCACCACCGCCGTACATTATCTAGGAACGGGACACAAGATATTACTCGAAAATCCCAATTTGATTGCTAATACACACTCCTTTATCAACGTGAATTCAGAGAGTCATTAGAAACTTTCAAACAATCAATAAACTTAAGGCGATATCCATTTCACAGCGAGTAATTAACGAAGCCCTGCTCCCTCCATCGCCGACCAACCATCGACTAGATTGTAGATTGTTTTATCGGAGTCGTTTAGGCGGTTTGGCCTCCCCTCACTTCGACCTGCAGAAGCTCTTTTGCCTCTGAAGGTTTGATAAACCTTTTTGATTGTGTTAGGGCTGGAGTGTGTATCCAGTAGGACTTAAGTTGTTCCTTTTCCATCTCCGAAGTTCTTACATTATATGGCTTTTTGGAAGGCCAAAAATGGGTTTCGGGCCGCAGAACGGAGCGTTTGCGCCTTCTTTTGCAAGTTGGTCCGCTGCTTCGTTCCCCTCGATGCCTTCATGTCCTGGCACCCATGTCAGAGTAATCTTTTTCCCGTGAGCTGCCAGTTACTTTCGGGTCTGTTTGCATTCCCATGCTAGCTTTGACGTGAAGGTGTAAGACCTCAGTGCTTTTAACGCAGCTTGACTGTCTGACATAATATTTCTCATCTGCCGTTCCGGGATGCCTCTCTGCAGGCATTCTTGAGCACAACGCGTTGATCTCTGCGTGACTTTTCCCGAGAGATTCAGAGCCTGCAATTAGGCCCGTATACTCCCATGCCGGTGTTCCCTTCTATTCCTTTTGAACCGTCCGTATACCAGACGGATGTGTTTTCTGGGAATCGTGGTTCCCCATTTAGCCATTTTTGACGGTCTCCAATGACCACTTCAAATGGGATTTCAAAATCATGTTTGCGTGGCAAAGCGTCCGACGGTTTTCTTCCTGAATCCAAAGGTATTAGATTCAGGATTCCCATGTGTCCCTCTAGATCGCCAGATTTGTATTCCATTACCTGCGCCAGTTTCAGAGCGCTAATTGCTGCCTCTTTTTTGACTAGGACAGGCAAAGGTGTCATATGCAGCAACGTTTCCATCGCTGCTGTGGGGCAAGTTCGCATTGCCCCTGTTATTCCTAAATACGCAAGCCGTTGCAACTTTTGAAGATGGCATTGTGTATGCTTAATATTTGATGACTGTTTGGTACACCCAGTATGTGAAACCATCGACTAACTATAAGTTTAGTTCCCTGTGGAAGTTTTCTGTCTAAAATGTCAGTACTCTAACTCTATTTCATTATTATTAACTCGTGGAATAGTCTCAATACAGAGAAATATGATTGAAAGAAAATTACATAACTTTTTAAAATATTTAGTATAAACTAACCTTTTGCTGTAGCCATATCAAATGAACAATCCGGTGTATCAATGCAAGTTGATTGTTGCATTAATTCCACTCTAGAGCTGCATTTCTGTTGCAAACCTGGTTCTACCAATAATAATCTGGTCCTGAACTTAACGCCTTTACCACATGAAGCACTACAAGGACTCCAGTCGCTCCATTCTGTTGTTGGGCACATAGGATCGGCTGTTTGAACTTGCTGTGAACCACAGTTTGATACCATGCATACATCTTTTTCAACTAGAAGTTTATTGTACAGTATAAATACAAGTTTATGTTGAATTAAGTTGGTCAACAATAATAAATAGTAGGTATCAATATCATCGTTGTCTATCCACTTTCTTATTTCTAAATTGAGGAGTCCGATGAAAGAAGGGCACTTCTGTGACATTTTGAGTTATTAGCATTTAAAGTATTTGAGTTATGAAGGATACATTACAGTAAGGAGAGCTCTAAATTATATTATCATTATTTAATTAACACGTTTCTACACTATGTATAAAAAAAAACTGAACACATATTTTTAGTTCAAATCCTTTTAAATCATTATACATATTTTAAACCCTTATCCCAGTCTTTAATTAGCAATTCACATACAATAACATTGGCGCATCATTTGCAAATAAACGTCTGGAGTTGTACTGTTCCAATCATTATTTACTTCATAACTTGACTCGCTGTCGAAGTTCATTTTTTACACTTTTCCGTTAAATAACGAATTAAAAAAGTATTTTATATAACAAAGTGATTTACGAAAAATGGCCACATGTACAGAAGTGCCAATACATATATCTTGAAGTACAACTCCTCAATTTCACTAGCGAAGTTTTTATCAAAATAATATAATATATTTTTCTTAACTCCAAGAAGATACAAGCATCTTACAATAGGAATCAAATATTATTTCTTACATTGGTACTCACAATTATAAAGGAAAAAGAATAAACAGAATCATTAATACATCAGAGTAACGATTAAGAAAAAAAAACAAACTAGCAGCATAACATGGAAAAAGAGAAAAAAAACGTACACAGTGTCCCAAACTTCTTATAGGAACTCCCCTTATTTATTATTATTATTATAGTCATACCTTCCACTCGGAAAAGGAAGGTGGATGGCTTAATGCCTCTTTCTTTTGACGCAAAGAATATACCCTTTGAGACAGAGGTCAAATATCTAGGGTTAGTACTGGATAAAACGCTTAACTGGAACGCTCATCTAGAAAGGGCTCTACAAAATACTGTCCATATGGACATGTCGAGTTTTTGGACAGTCCTGGGGAAGGAAACCCGAAGATATTATTATTATTATATATTTGAAAGAGCGTTAGAGGATTGCACTGAGGGAATTTCCCTTAATGGCGTAAACATTAACAATCTTCGCTACGCCGATGATACTGTTATAATCGCGGATTCTTTGGAAGGCCTCCAGATTTTACTTAATAAAGTTGCTATTGGGAGTGCAGAATTTGGATTAAGGTCAGTGTAGTGCTGCCGAAGTCTATCGCTCTTCCTTCGCACTCGAGTGCTACGTTGCTATGTATTCAGCATTCTTTACTATGGAATTGAGGCGTGGACTCTGACAGACGTCATGTGCAAAAAGCTAGAGGCTTTCGAAATGTGGACGTATCGACAGATATTACGAATTTTCTGGACGGACAGAGTGCGCAATGAAGACGTGCTTAGGAGAATGTCAGAAGATCTCGAGGTCATGTTTACACAGCGAAACTTAGAATACTTCGGACACATACTTAGGGATGACAAGTACGAACTTCTCAAGCTGATCATAGAGGGTAAAATTGAAGGCAAAAGAGGCCCTGGACGCCGAAGAATATCATGGCTAAGGAATTTGAGACAATGGTATAGTGAGACCACGGCGAGTCTCTTTAGAAAAGCATTAGATAAAGTGCAGATAATGTTGATCATTGCCAACGTTCGAAAAGGACAAGACACTTGAAGAAGAAGAAGTCTGGCTATCTAGTGCATTATCCACCACACTGTCAGCGGCTATGGAAGTACTGCTGGATTTAACTCCTTTTCATATAGTTTTGGAAAAGGAAGCCAGGTAGACTACATACAGATTATAACGTAATACTAGATTTATGTCAGATGCACATATGGAGGACAACAGACTGCTGGCTGACATTAAAAGACATTTTAAATCTGGGGAGTCTATTTTGTTGCAATCAAATTTTTAACGGAAAATCAGAGTATTGCAATCTCCACAGTCATCAAGAGCTGCAATCTTAAGTTTATTCGATATATTGCGGATAGCTCCCATCAGACTTAAATCAACCCCACTGTATCCTTTCCGAGTGTTCATGACTAGACTGATGATGGTTATTTCGTTGTAGCTTTTTTGTTGGATCTTTCGAATGCGTTTGATGTTTATGTAAGAAAATGGAAGCTCTAATTTTACGTGACCCCATTAACAAATGAATAAAATCATATTTGACTGACAGAAGGATAGCCATAAACATTGATGTCAGACCTCCAAGAAATTGATCTGGGAATACCTCAGGGGAGTATACTGGGACCTCTTCTATTTTGGGTCATTTATACATGTATGCCGACGATACATATCGATGCTGATTTATGATAAGGACCCAGATAAATTCATTATCAATACCAATGAAACATTGGGGGAATTTCAATCTTGGTGTCTTCTAATCAACTGTCAAAAGACTATCGCTCTGCAGTTTACAAATATAAATCATTACATTTCGATCTAAATTTTAATAACATCCCCCTGTTGTGGTCAGATTTAGCAATACTGTTAGGAGTTTTTGTTGACGATAAGTTAAACTGGATAACGCATATTGAGAATCTTTGCGGACGATTGAGCAAAAGTCTGTATGTCTTGAGGAGTCACATGAACTGAGAATCGTTAGTCGTTGTCTATTTTGCCCTTATACAGGGTGATTCATTATGGTTGCAACAAACGAAAACTGGAGATTCCTGAAAACAATTCAAGCATTTTTTGCCATTGAACCCATGTCCGCAAATGCTTTGTTATCGAGATCGACAAATGTAGTGGTCAAATTAACTTTTTTGTTGATTTCTCAAAAACTGGCGAACCGATTTTGACAAAATTTTACATGCATTTGAGGACAGATAACCTAAAATATTCTGAATTATTTTGGCTTTCATTAACTGTTCATTGGCGTAGATATAGGGGGCATATTTGGATAAATTTTACACATAAATTAGTTAAACACAGCTTTGACAAGCTTCATTATTTTAAATTATTACTTTTTTAAAAAGAGCAACTTATAAGCTACAAAAAAGTTAATTACGTCGATGTTGTGGTTTCTACCATTTTTATGGAAACCGATAAATTGCAAGTTAATGGTAGATTTAAATCAAAATAACTTTTACCAGAAATCAAAACGTTCTTGAACATTTCGAGGCCTAATAGCACGAGGGTTGTTTAAAGACTATACATGTTCATTATGGTTTGTATTTATGCCATCTCTAGTAAACGTTGCTTCATCTGACCAGAGTACTTTCTCTAAAAATCTTTCATCTTCTTGATGCTTACCAAGAACCCAATTACAAAATAGTAGGTGCCTTTGACGGTCTCCAGGATGTAGGGCCTGGACATCTTGATGATGATAGAGATAGAGCATTTCTCGATTTAATAGTCTCCAAACAGTTGTTCGAGGTAATGCCAATTGAGTTGGAATTCTTCTAATGCTTATTTTCGGATCGTCTAAAACTAAATCCACTATGTTTTCTTCAGTTTGAATATTTAGACGATGCGGTCGTTTGTTAACTGTAGGTAAAATGCTCCCTATCGTTCTAAGCCCGTGAAATGTAGCCGTCCATGTTTGGTGAAATGGATGACGTCTATTAGGATAACTATTTTGGTATTCTCTGGCCGCTGCTCTTGAATTTGCATTACACAAACATATTCTTCAATTGAAAAACTCATTTTAATTTAGAAAAAACATTCGCAATATTAAAAACAACTACGAAATAATAAAACAATTTTAACTAATTTAAATTTGTTGCTGTCAAAGTTTTTTTTTATTGTTGCGGCATTCGTTTTCCATGGCAACTTTGATTTTTCATTTGGTTTTCTGGTAAACGTTATTTTGATTTAAATCTACCATTAACTTGCAATTTATCGGTTTCCATAAAAATGTAATAATTTAAAATAATGAAGCTTGTCAAAGCTGTCTTTAATTAATTTATGTGTAAAATTTACCCAAATGCCCCCTATATCTACGCCAATGAACAGTTAATGAAAGCCAAAGTCATGCAGATTATTTTAGGTTATCGGTCCCCAAATGCATGTAAAATTTTGTCGAAATCGGTTAGCTAGTTTTTGAGAAATGAACAAGAAAGTTAATTTGACTATTAAATTTGGACACCCTGTATCTCGATAACGAAGCATTTCCGGACATGGGTTCAATGGCAAAAAATGCTTAAATCACTTTCAGCAATCTCCAGTTTTCGTTTGTTGCAACCATAAAGAATCACCCTGTATATTCTGCCAATTCCTACAACATTGTGGTTTGGGGTGGGTGCGCGAGTTTGGAGAGAGTCTTTATTTTGCAAAAAAAAAGTGCGACCAAATGTATTTTTGGTATACCATTTATAGAGGGACCTGTAGAGAAGCATTTAAAAAGAACGCGATTCTCACTGTCCCGTACAGAAGTTACTCAGAGTGACTTATAAAATTTTAATATGCTCCCCTCTGACATTAGGAACTGCCAATCTGAGACTGTGTTTAAGAGCAAGTTGAGTAAAATTTTGATAACTGGCGCATTCTACAGCCTTCAGGAATTGCCCGTTTCGATGGAATAATTTTTTGTAGTATTACATCAGTGTTTTTCGTATATATTTTTTTTTACTTGTATGTTTATGTTAGTACAGCTAATTTAATTATTTAATTAACTGATTAAGTTGTTCTGTATTTGTATAAGTATTGACTTATCTGTCTTGGGTATATAAAAAGTGGACCTGTCTATGTACAGATTCTATTGTACTGTTAAAAGACCAATAAAGATTATTATTATCCATATTTAGAAAACCAGACTATAGACCTAAATTCTAATCTAGATTCAACAATATAATAGCTAGTCACTAAATTATTGGGAATTTCTCATGCTAATCCTTTATGAGGTTGATAAATAATTTCATTAAAGTAAAGTTTAACTTATATAATTTAATTAACTATGTAGGTACCTATGCTAATATGCGGGCATTTCTTTCGCCCCATTCTATCCAAGAATTTTCTTGAACGCATTTTAAAACCTTTGCCACAACTTTCAGAACATTCACCCCAAGGTCCCCATGGAGTTGTTGAACATATTCCACTGCTTGCATCTAAACTATCAGCTGCTGTTATGGTACCATCAAGTTCTTCATTACTTTCAATATTTTGATCTCTGCAAAGATGTTGATTTTATTAGGTAAGAGGTACGAGGTCTGTTAAATTAGAGAAAAGTTTTGGTTTTTGGTGTCTATTCAAGATCTTGATTACTGTGTTGCCAAAATCCTATTAGTTTCCTAAAATATTTCGAAAACTCTACAAAAATTAACCCACAGAACGCATGTATGCATCTATGTCACAAAAACTAGTCAGAAGTCGTAATAAACATGAAGTAGTTTTAATATTACTTACCCTTCACATTCAGGAACCTCAGCTACGCACATTTCCTTGGAAATCAGTTGTCGGTTGCATTGGAACATTTGAGCCTTTTGAGGTATTCTGTAATGCCGTTCTCGCATACGTAGGCCTTTGCCGCATGTCACGGAACATTGACTCCAGTTGCTGTACTCGGTAGTTGCGCACTCAGCTGAAAATCAAGAATGGATTTAATCTACAATATGAATTTGTGACCGTTAATATAATAAAAAGAGAATTATTTTGTCCGCTATGCCACAAAATTATTTTCTTTTAATGGATTTAATATTTTGAAATCGTTAGACACCGAGTTATAAACAATTGAAGTATTATAACTCTTGAACATATGGCGGTGCGATTTTCGGAAGACTTTATTTTGTGTTATCTCTGATAGCTCTCGGCAACAGTCGACAGTTATTTATTTCTTTTATTGGATACTACAAATATTTTTGAAGTATTGTTTTCACTGTAAAGGATTGCTACTATCGAATGTCCTTTATTCTCTATGTGATGAACCATTTCCTTGCAAAGGTCATCACACCTGCAAGTACGGGCCAATCCAAAAATTGTGTCAACTGATGATGAGAAGGTAAATTTGATCATGTGCTTCTTCCATAAATGAGGACAATTAGATTGTGTCTTTTGCTGCTGCTGATGCTAGTTTAACCTAAATTCAAGTAAATATTGATTTTGAAGACACTTATTACCATTTGGCTAAAATGATTTTCGTAAATCTCCAAAATAGGCTAGAAACACCGTCTCCTTGATACTGTTTGTCCCTTTGCTCTTTGTATGATATTTTTGCTTAAATTAAAATAACGGGAAATAAATCTAGTATGGAGTCTGGCAGCTCCTCGTCAGAGTTGCTCATTTTAACAACCTTTTTACAATTTGATGAAAAGAAAAGGTGTTTGTAGATTCTTGCTGACAGAAATTGAGAAAAAATCTGACACCCTGTCTCAAAATTGACAGTTGCTTGATAATATTATACAAGGTACTTAATTTAAAAATAAATGTTTCAAGCCGAAATACAAATATCGGGTATTGCCACTGAACATTTAACATATGGAAGGTTCAGTATTTATATTAAATACTCTTTTCTATGTTACCGACGATAATTTATGTTTTTACTTGAAAATCTAGGAAGGAAACCAAATTTTTGTTATCTTATTGCTTTTGAAAATATGCCGTTTATGGTTTATACACTTTTGCATACGTTTGAACCAGTTCTCTTTTGTCCTTTCCTAAGATTGTATCTCAGAAACATGGTTTAGCCTAGATTGTCTGTCAGACTTGAGTATCTTTACGTAATATTATTGTATAAAGTGTATCACTCGGATACACCTATCTATTTAAAAGAACTATTACAACGGAGAGCTGTTGTTCATAGTGTGAATATACGGCATAATACTGTGTGTATGTTAGCTGCGATAATACTTTCACGATTCCACAGCATGTAACTTCGAAGTTTGAGGGCTGCTTCTCTTATGTGGCCCCTCAACTTCTGAACAAAGTAAATGATTTGTTGGACTTGCCTTTGCCACGATTGAAAACACAATTATGGTTAGGTTTGGCACAGTAAGTTTTTGTTTTGAGTTTTTGTTTTATTTTCTTACAATTTACTTTCTGATGTATATTAATTTAGGAATGGGTAGAGTGGAAGAATGGCTTAAAGCCAAATCTCTTTCCTTTTGTGTGATGATTGTCGTACCAGATGTATATTTAATATTTGATGTATAATATGTACGATTATTATAATGTATTATTATTTTGTAAATGTTATTTGTAAAATATTATCACACAATAAATCGTTTATTTATTTATTATTTATTTATTTAGTTTAGCCTTCGATCGCATCTAGGTGATGAAAATCGATATCCGAGCTTTTTTGGTAGGTACCTACCTAACTTATCTAATACTTACGTCTTGAAGTGTCCTCTGTATTTTCACTAACATCTAATTGCGCATTCAAAAAAGTTTCATCGCAGTTTCTCGCGATTAGTTTCTCGCGTTTCAAATACAGTCTTGCGAGTGGTGGAACTTCCTTTTTGATCGGAT
This sequence comes from Apoderus coryli, assembly GCA_911728435.2. NCBI lineage: Eukaryota > Metazoa > Arthropoda > Insecta > Coleoptera > Attelabidae > Apoderus > Apoderus coryli. The sequence goes on along the minus strand of OU452209.1, from coordinate 11,313,277 downwards.
CATAAAACGGTGCTCTTGGATCTTCTGGATACATTGGTGTTATCCTGTACATTCGTTCTCTTGGGCTCGTTTCTGCATTCGGAGACTATAATAAAATATTTTATGTACTGAATTTTGTTTATTATTTTGATTATTCTTACCATATAAGTAATTCCACTGTCAGTACCAGCATCATAAGGAAGTAAATCTACTATCTTGCTTTCGATCCACGTGCAATTCTTCAAACATAAATTTAGGCCATTGACTCCAACAACCCAATCAGGAGTGGGCCCTATAAATATCATAGTCAAATTGATTCATTGAAAATTGTTGATTGATGATGATTTCCTTAAATTGCCAGTAAACATCATGATAAACGTGTGTTGGATCATTTTTGACGTATAATTTGGTGTGAGGAATTGACGTGGCTTTAGGTTAAATAGGGTGTTAGAACCAAAATAAAAAAACACATTTGTTCTGGAATAAATGAATATCTACAATAAATCATTGCCCTCTTGGTAACAAACAAAACTATACCTAACCTGTAAGCAATATAAATTTATTGTATTTAAAGCATCATTCTCTAAGTACTCGGTATTACGAAGACGACACGCTATTTTTGCTCATGCGCTGATATTGACACCCAACACATAACTGAACTCCACAAGTTAGTGGAGGGTACAGGGCTGCTGGATTGTGTGGCATAAAATACGGGGATTTTTCACAATAAGCCCAGGAGGCTGCAGTGAAACCGGAAACTTGTGTCGAACGGACCCTTTAAAAAAAGTACGCTGTAAATATATCTTTTAGTTGGATATGAGCTAGATGTTGAAATAAAACCCTTTTATTTTGTTGCCAACGTTTCGATGTATTTTACATCCTCCAAACAATTAAACAACGAGGACCAACAGCAGTCAACAGACGGGCCATATAAGTTTTATATTTTTTATAAATTCATTGACATTACACTAATATCTATCGCAGGGTTCGAATTTGAAATAGATTCAAGGAGTTGGTGAATATGTTTGCCATCATGCTCAAAACAACACAAAATTTTATCTTCTAACTATTTTTGAACGGTATTCAAAATAGCTGGTAGCGCGTTTGATTTGCATATTTTCTGGGTGTGTATCGTATACGATATTACTTTCCCGACCCATACGGAAACATCAAAATCTGAGATAAAGACGCATATAACCCTTATAAAGTTCCCTGAGACGATTAAGACAATTTCCAGATGGAAGTCTGTCTGTCGGTATGTATTCTTCCACGATAGCGGCCAATTGAGCTAGATTTTGTTATTGTTTGGGGGAGTCCTAGGATGAATCCATTACTTTTTTGGTTGAACTCGCTTTAGCCCTGTGACAGGGGTGGACACAAATAGCAGTAGGTGTCGAGTTATACATCAGCAGTTTTTGTCTGCTTTACAGCAATAGATTAACTTTGATGTTTGCCTCCATCATTCTCGAGGAAATTGAGTTTAAAAGTTACAAATACCTATGACCACTGACTTTAATTTCAATTCAGTTTTATTCTTTTTACCGTCGCGTCGGCCGTATCCGTAATTTTTGACCAAAGTAGTTAAGTAGGTAGTTTAGTTAGTTTATCGTGTTGTAATCATTACCGGAAGTACGTGCTTGATTTACTTTTGGCCATATGCAAGGGGTTTAAAATTAAAAAAAAAAAAGTCATACTTCTTAAACTTATCCGAAATATTGAAAAGTTTTTGATTGGTTTGTGGAGTATATCCTAACAATTAACCATAAAAAATTGGATCACTTGGTCGGTCGAAAAGAGTGTCAAAAGGTGTTAAATCTTTTAAAAAAACATACTTTCATAGAAGAAATTTTGACTAGTTATTTATAGTTTTGATAGAATATAACCTATGAACAATATACTGAGGAAAGTAAACTTAAAATATTGAAACGGAAGGAGATTGCTAATTATTAACAAGAACAATTAATGGGATATTACCGAACATTGAAGCCAGTGAAATAAGATTATGACGGCGGTCAACTTTGAAGGTGGTACTCGTATTTGTGTTCACGTTTGGATACCAAAGACCAGCCGCCTTGATGAGTGTCTTTAAATACTTCGATTTCGCACGTAATTCCGTCTCCATGAGTCTTACCGATCCCCATTCTGCCAAACTTCTAAAACCTGTAAATGATATTAGTTAAAAAAGAAATATATATAATTACTAGTTAAATTATTTAATTTTGAGAGATTTAAGTATCTAATTTACCTTCGGAAGCAATTTGTCCTTCACCCCAGAATGTAAAATTTCTTTCGTGGGATGCTCCAATAATGTCAGAGAAATGTGTGAGCCATAATGAGAATGGAAAATCTTTTGGATGAGTCCTGTTAGACCAAATTCCTTCAAATGTAAGCTAAAATTTAAATTACAATTTTCATAGAAATATTTTATAACCTTAATTTATTTTATTTTGAGAGAGAGATGTTTGTGGCGACACCTAGCGTGAACAGGCAATATGCCGGGTGAAACACAGTTCACTACGATGGCCGGACAAGAAGTTACAACTCCATTATATCCTATTGCCAACACTAGATGCGCCCGAATCCCCTAGCAGGGAGGCTTTATTTAAGAATTGCTTGTTACATAAAGCAACAAGACTTTAAGTTATGTTGGAAATTTATTTCACACCACCATGCTTCCACCAGACGGCCGTTTCGTCGATCCACGACTCATCAGTGGTGATCGGCAGGCAGTGTGACCCAAATTTCCAACATTTACAAAGAGCTTATACTAGCACGAGAATTGATTGAGAGAGAGAGATGTTTGTGGCGACACCTAGCGTGAACAGGCAATATGCCGGGTGAAACACAGTTCACTACGATGGCCGGACAAGAAGTAACAACTCCATTATATCCTATTGCCAACACTAGATGCGCCCGAATCCCCTAGCAGGGAGGCTTTATTTAAGAATTGCTTGTTACATAAAGCAACAAGACTTTAAGTTATGTTGGAAATTTATTTCACACCACCATGCTTCCACCAGACGGCCGTCTCGTCGATCCACGACTCATCATGGTGAACATCTCTCTCTCAATCAATTCTCGTGCTAGTATAAGCTCTCTGTAAATGTTGGAAATTTAGGTCACACTGCCTGCCGATCACCACTGATGAGTCGTGGATCGACGAAACGGCCGTCTGGTGGAAGCATGGTGGTGTGAAATAAATTTCCAACATAACTTAAAGTCTTGTTGCTTGTAACAAGCAATTCTTAAATAAAGCCTCCCTGCTAGGGGATTCGGGCGCATCTAGTGTTGGCAATAGGATATAATGGAGTTGTTACTTCTTGTCCGGCCATCGTAGTGAACTGTGTTTCACCCGGCATATTGCCTGTTCACGCTAGGTGTCGCCACAAACATCTCTCTCTCAATCAATTCTCGTGCTAGTATAAGCTCTTTGTAAATGTTGGAAATTTGGGTCACACTGCCTGCCGATCACCACTGATGAGTCGTGGATCGACGAAACGGCCGTCTGGTGGAAGCATGGTGGTGTGAAATAAATTTCCAACATAACTTAAAGTCTTGTTGCTTTATGTAACAAGCAATTCTTATTTTATTTTCTTGAACTTCGTATAGCATTTTTATTTTAAAGAAGTAGTCCATTTTTAAGTGGAGTGAATGTATTGTACATAAGAAATAAAACGTCAGGCTCCACGAAATAAATTTAATACATCACACTTACTGTGCTGTGTCAATCAGTTTACCATACATTGTTTCGAAGCTTCGAGCTTCATCTTCAGTGGTCTTATATTGAGATTAACAAGAATTTGCATTTTGTAAAATTATTTAATATAAGCGAATCAAGAGTAATGCGTAGAAGTAACTTCGAGGAAAATATTTGTTAAATTATAAATTGTGAAACTAAATATATTTGTTCATAATTATGTTGTGCTGGTTTTCTTTTTATATAGGTATCATTTTAACTAAGTTAGATCGAGATCACGTATTAATAACTATGTACGACTTTCATTTAAACAAAAAATGATTTTATTTATTTACAAAAAATCTTTAACTCCTTGTATCATGGAAACAATGCATTTCCGGACGTATGTTTATGGGAATTTTATTCATAGAATAACCTGAGAAATCACCCCCTTAAATATTGGCGCGTCTTTTTGAAACTACCTGTATGTACGGATCATAATATAATATATTGCTTTTGAGGGTCCCTGAACTCAAAAAATTTTAGCTCTCACTAATTTCAAGACTTACACCATATTTGGCCTCATCACATGCACAGCAATCATTTTCATCATATTTGATATCTTGCTCGGTTTGTTCGCAAAATATTTTGCTAAGTTTACCATCATCAGCATACCAATGCTCTGCATCTTCCAAGACCATTGCTCTAAAAGTTTTACAAAATATATCAGATAATTTATACTTAAATTACCTGTACGAGTGCCACTGCCACTGTTTATATTTTGAGCTTAATAATCAAAAGAAAGACAGCAATTCTTTATTTTTTGATTAAAGGTTATTATTTCAAAAGATTTTTACAGTTTTGCATGCATTTGAACCGTTTGTGATCTTGAAACACCCATACACTCCATTGCTGTTTACTTTCCAGATCATAGATGAACGGGAAAGTATACACTGTTATGTTAATAATCCACGGCAAATGTTGTACCTACTAAATCATTGCATGAAAATGTTCTCGAGTTAATTTTATTTTTACGCTGATAGTCAATTTCCAAATAATAATTGTAAAGGACGCAAAAATAAAGTCAACAACAGCTAACAACTATCAGCCATCAGTTTTGCCAAGCCTCAAGATATACCGATATAGTTGCCTTGTAAGAATTTTAGTTGATACACTATAAGAGACGCTAACAAAATTTCCAAAGAATATTCTTAGCCTAAACTTGGACGATGCCTTTTGTTAGGGGATCGTTACGTACCTGAAATGAACACACCCAGATCCAGGCGCTGGAGCTGACCACATAAAAAACACCTCAGTCTTGGGTAACGTATTTACTTCATGAATTGTATTAACACATTCCTCGTTAAATTTTGATAAATTATCATTGTACAATTGAAAGTTACCAACTGCTTGCGGTGATGTATTGCCCGAATTATTAGCTGATTCTACATTAAGTGTGAATCGTGTGAAGTGTTGAATTTTTTCAAATGTTCTTGATCCCATCAGATACACTGTAATAAATTAATTATAAGTAATTTAATTAAAACTAAACTTTTTAACTACAAAATGTTTAGAATACCATTTACCTACATTTTTGCAGAGTGGAGTTGTCAAATAATAGTTACTTGTATATCTAGGCTGCGAACTAACTTTTTGGAGTACCGAAAAAAAATTATCACCGGCCGAGGCAGGATTATCTTGAGGTCTTTATAAAAATTCGCTGGACTATTTATCGTGCAATTCAAAGTAGTAACAGTAAGTAGATAACTGCTCAGGAAATAAAAGTTGCATAGTACCGATGTGTGGTTTCACCCTGGGGGTGCAATGAATGCACCCATTTTAATCGCAAAAATTAAAACAGGGATGAATTCTCAGCAAAAATATTATTATTTTCCGAGTTATTTGCGATGAGAAAGTGTATGTTTTTCAAACATTTTTGATAATAATTCGAAAAGCTTTGGAAACAACGAACATTTTACCATAAAATAATGGCGACAGAATTAATTTTTCGATGAAAATGAATATAGTCAACTGTACATGCTTAGTTTCTAATTTTATGGTTCAGCCATTGATTTTATTGTTGAATTTTTCTCAAAAAGTTCGCAGCTCAAAAACTCGCGGAGTTATGAAGAAAATAAAATTGTCATCTCTTTTTTTTTGTTGAAAAATTCAACAATAAAATATATGGCTGAACCATAAAAATAGAAACTAAGCGTAATCCATGCACAGTTGCCTTTATTTAGGTACGAATGATAGGCTCTGCAATTTTATCCGGTTTAGAATGCCTAACATTAGACAAAAGTTTGAAATAATGAAAATATTTTTGTTTTACTACTAGCCTGACAAATTTACATTATAAACCTCATTCCCCTATTGATAATTGAGATTTCTCTCCCCAGGTATATAATAAAAACGTTGATTTTGACAATAATCATGATTATCAGCATATCAGCATTCACTCTGTTAATATTAGAACATTCAATATTGTTGAGGTCTTGAATCTCTTTGATGGTTTTAATTTGTCACAATGTATTCATGACTTTACTCGTATACAGGGTGAATCAGGGACTATTATCGACAACATTTTCTCTAATTTCTGTGGTGACCTCACAGGGGCGCTTGTACAGAGTACGAACTTGTCTGACCATTCTTATCAGATTGTGACTTACAGTATTTTAAAGCCTGTAAATGATAATAATGTTAGATTTATTGATAAGAGGTATTTTAATGATCTGTCTAATATTGACCTATTTAAATATTATATATCTCACGAAACATGGGCTGATGTGCTAGGTGTTGTTGGTGTTGATGAGAAATTTACGCAGTTTATTGATAGGTTTCATAATATAGTAGATCTTTGTTTTCCTTTGAAATCTGTTAAGATAACACGTCATTCTTGGGTGACAGATGACATAATAGCTGAGGGAGAGTTTCTCAGGGAATTGAACTATGAATACAAGATTCACAAAAATCAAAATATTAAAGAGCTGTATACAGTGCTATATAGGAAACATAAGAAACGAATAGTTGACGCCAAGAAAAATTTTAATAATTCACGTTACTATGCGTCGCATAATAGGTCCAAGGAATGTTGGAAGATAATTAGGGAAGAAATCAACTTGGGTGATGATCATCGATACCCTTCTACATTTGTCGACAGAGATGGAAAGAAATATCCGTGTGGTCATCAAGCAGCGGAGAAATTTAACCAATATTTTCTTGACTCTATTGAAGATTTGGTCGCATCGAGTGATACAGCATTGAACCGTGAACTGCCGCCTTTTAACAACCAGTCTCTCTTCTTACACCCTGTTCGTGAGTGGGAAGTACGCAAGATTTTACGCAGGATAACTCGAAAAAGTTCATGTGGCCCAGACGGTATCCCCTGCTCTCTCTTGAGGCATGTGATCGAGAGTATTGCACATATTTTAACACATTTGATCAATCAATCTTTTCTTGATGGGAAATTTCCGCAAGACTTAAAATTGGCCAAGGTTGTACCCATTTTTAAAAAAAAAGGATCCCCATAATATAGAGAATTATAGAGGCATTTCAGTTTTATCTGTTTTCTCAAAAAATTTTGAAAATGCATTCTATGACCAACTCAATGGGTTTATAAATAAATATAATATACTTGGTCATAATCAATTTGGTTTTAGACAAGGTATGTCTACTCGGGATGCGGTTATCCAATTCGTAAATAATGTGCTGAAAGGGTTGGAGGAAAAACAAAAGTGTTTGGGTTTATTTTTCGATTATTCTCGTGCGTTTGAGACCGTGAATCATGAGAGAATTTTATCCAAGCTTTACAATTATGGCATTCAGGGAACATCTTTAGATTGGATAACTTCCTATCTATCCGGAAGAATGCAGAGAGTGAGTCTCAATTGTGATTGTGCCACATTTGAGTCGTCAACTCTTGAGGTCAACGTTGGCGTTCCTCAGGGTAGTACACTGGGACCATTGCTGTTCATATTATTTATTACTGACATGTCTGCACAAATGACATCCGTTCGCAATATCACACTTTTTGCAGACGATACATCAGCAATGGTTTGTGCTGATAACATTAGCTGGTTGAGTGTTAAAGGAAACGAATGTCTGGAGGATATGCGAAGATATTGTGCTGACAATGGTTTGGTGATGAACCTTGGGAAGACAAGTCATATCTACTTTTCTGCTAAGGAAGTCGACTATAGTGTGAGAATCCGGAGTGGTAATTGCAGCCTTGTCCAGAACAACACTGTAAAATTCTTGGGTGTTGAAGTCGATTCACTTTTAAGTTGGTACATGCATATTGAAACCGTTTCCAAGAAGCTCTGTAGACTATCATTTTTAATCTGGAAACTCAGAAGCTTCGTACCTCTTGATGTGTTGTTGTCATTTTATTTTGCGCATGTGCATTCTGTGCTGTCCTATTCGGTTGTAGTGTGGGGTAACTCGCGGCGCATAGACGAAATTCTTATATTACAAAAAAGAATCATTAGGACAATATCATTTAAATCAATGAGATTCTCATGCTGTCAACTATTTAAAGACTTAAAAATTTTAACAATAACATCAATTTATATTTTGGAGTGTGTTTTTTATGTGTATTCAAACAAGGATAGATTTATAAGCACAGGACAATCGTCTGATTATGATCTGAGATATAATTTAAATCTCAAACTACCTGTCCATAGACTCTCACTTACGGCGAATAATTCATTAGAAATGCCGTTAAAAATTTTTAATCATCTACCTCAGCATTTCAAATTGGTTCGTAGCCCGAAGCAGTTTAAAATGAATGTTAAAAACTGGTTATTGAGATATAGTTTTTATACACTGAATGAATATTTTACAATTTCTTGATTATATATTTTGTATTGTAAATTTACAATATTTGTCGTTTGTGAACTTTTATGTTATGTATTCTGTGAATTATAATTTATTGACGCATTCTTTGTACTGATGCTGTACCTGATGAATAAAGACTATGATTATGATTATTATGATTATGATATTTTATTATTATTAATTACATGATTGTTGTTGAGTTTCCGTCAGATTGATAGCTGTTAAAAAATAAATAAAGATTTTCAAGAAATAATTTTTAAAATAAATTAATCCATAATTAAACCGCTTAAGGTCCTTCGAGTAAAACAGAACTAAAATTTCTTGAAAATCTTTATTTATTTTCTATCAATCTTTTCTTTTCTCTCTCAAGACGTTGGTTTTCTATTTCAGCTTGTTTTTCTTCTATTTTAGCGAATTTCTTAATTTTCTCTAATTGTAATTCCATTAACTGTCTGTTCGATCTATTCGTTGAAATTGATGATACTGATCTCGTTTTTCTTCCTTCAACTGGAGGATTATTATTCAATTTCTCATTTTCATCTCCATTTACCTTTGAAGGGGTTTTCTCTTTTATTTGATCAGCAAATCCAATACAATCTGATAATTCGTTTATAGATGACATTTTTTGTCAAATTTTTTTTATTTTTCAAAATTATTTATTTACCAATTTTCCAACATTATAGAACTATTATCCAAATTTTAGTTCTGTTGTACTCGAAGGACCATGAAAATGAGAAATTGAATAATAATCCTCCAGTTGAAGGAAGAAAAACGAGATCAGTATCATCAATTTCAACGAATATATCGAACAGACAGTTAATGGAATTACAATTAGAGAAAATTAAAAAATTCGCTATAGTAGAAGAAAAACAAGCTGAAATAGAAAACCAACGTCTTGAGAGAGAAAAGAAAAGATTGATAGTTGTTAAAAAATAAATAAATATTTTCAAGAAATAGTTTTCAAAATAAATTAATCTATAATTAAACCACTTAAGAGTATATTTACAAAAATATTGGAGTTAGAAATGCCGTGCAAATTTAGTGATCTTGGAAGCAAGTATATGGTAGTGAAATTGATGGTAAAGAAATACAAGTTGACGAACCAAAAATATCAAATATTATTGAAGAAAGACCACAAGAAAAGGTAAAACATTGGATTTGCAGGAATAAAAACGATTTTGAGGCTTTTTCTAGAAACAAAAATATAGAAGAACATGAACCGATACTCGAACCACAAATCTTGTCACAAAACTGACACACCCAATCGCCAACATTTACCGGCTGTTGTAGGTGCGCTGCCTCATTGATGCGTTCTCTCTCCTTTTGATGCTGTCTCTTCGCATCCTCATGTCGTCGACGCTGCTCCTCAAAAACTTCATGGCCCTCGTAAATGGTACGCTTCCATCTCGGTCGGCCGTTCGCGATCTGCTCCCAGTTGTTCTTTACATTTAAATCACACTTCTTCATGTTGGTCTTAAGAACATTCTTGTACCTCTTTTGCTGCCCTCCTTGATTTCGTGAGCCGACCTTAAGCGTGAATAAAGGATAAAGGGCGTTCAATCATCGCCTCAATGCTAGTTGTTTCAGATTCCTCTAGAATGCAGATTTTGTTTGTTCGTCGACGCTGTAATTTAATTTCAAGAATTCTTCTAAGAAATGCCTCCGATAAGTGGTCCAAGACTCACAGCTATACGTAGGTGTAGGACTACAATAGCATTATTAGCTCAAAACTTGGTTCGAACGTCGATTTTATGATTATCGAGGACTCTCCTTCTCATACGGCCAAAAGATGCGCTTGTTCGTCTTATATAATGCTGAATCTCATTATCGATATTTGCGTTCGCCGCGAGAGTGCTACCGAGGTAAGAGAAACTCTCGATGTTCTGAATTCCCTCTCCGTTAACTCGAATATGTATTGGGACAGCCACAGTGTTTGGTGTAGGCTGGAAGAGAATCTGATGTGTTTCCTTTATATTCAGTTCAAGCCCGATACTCCTGTATGCGTTGTTAAGTGCATTTATTGAAGATCCCCGCCGTCATCAAATCTGTAGACGATCTCTATCACCTCCGGCAGTTCATTCTTAACAAGTTGAACGACCTTTCCCACTAACATCGAAAACAAGGCAATGATACAACCCTGCTTTACGCCAGTTGTTATTGGAAAGGGCCCTCCCGGTCCGCTGCTGTTGAGAACTGCTGCTTTCATATTATCGTGAAGGAGAAGTATCCGCATGAATTTCTGGGACATCCGTTGAACGGAGTGGAACACCTTGACACGGTTTGTAAACACTATGTATAGAGGACGCCTTTGTGCCCGTGACTACCATACATTCGTGTATTATTTATGGAGAATGTGACAGAATGATAACAATGAACGTGTGCTATATTTGCTTATAGGTACCCAGAAAAACAGAAACCATCACCTAATGCTGTTAAACTAATAGTACATAATTTCGAAAGATTTGAGTCTGTGAAGAAGTTGATGCACTAATAACGCGAATGTATTCGTATATCATACAAACTTATCCAAAAAAATTACTTTGGCAAATAATGTTTAAAATGCATTTCTAAACACTTTCCACGTCTAAAAATTAATTGTTCATATGTTGCCTGCCGAATAGATTATTGATTGTTGGCTCAAATTGTTGATTATTTTTGAGCAAGTGTCATGTTTATTTGCTTTCTAAAGCCAAAATGGCCAATATAATACAAACAATATATATTTATAAAAGAAATCCTATATAAACATATTATATTGTTTGTTGCCATAGACTGATAATGGAGGAAGTCCCAGTTTTAAGTTTGATTAACGATAGTAGAGATGACGTTCTTGATATTTTATTGCAATTATATTACACTCCTCTGTTGTAATGGGTTACTTTTTGAATTAATGTGTTAAATGATTGTACAAATTCAAAAATCTTGTCGAAAGAGCACTCCATAAATAAATTTTAATCGTGTACCTACTTGTGTAGACTTTCCCTGGAATGTACTTCTCTGGATTTTCATTAATCTTAATCTGATATCCATTGTCACCTGGGATTTTACCCACTCTTGAATGATAAATACTAGGCACTCGGTCACATCCTGTTGCACAATGTGCAACAACACAAAGTAAAAATAATAATTTGTACATTATTAAATTATGTTTACAGTTCAACTAGGACATCGTACAACCTATCTAGGAGGAATATACTTTATAAAATAAATTATAAATTGAAATTGATATTTTAAGATTGTAACCTTTATCACAGATTGTCTTGACCTCTGGTTATCATCTTAGATACAACGAATAGTTTTAATCAAAATAAAATATTATTATGAATTAATAAAGAAATTTAATTGAATTTAGGTCAGTATTTTGCTAAAATAACTTAATAAAATATCGTATATATATCTAGTAAACTATATAATCTTTGTCTCTAGAAATTCTGACTTTATTATTTATCAAAACGACTTGTCCAGGCGGAAGGTTACGTTTTAATATGAGTTCTCATGTTAAATGCTATCCGCAAACCTATTGTCTGCATATTTTATTATAGATATATAATAATAATATATATTTAGTTTGTTTAGTGTCTAGTAGATAGGGTTGACAGTTATATTATGGCCAGCACAGATCTTCTGTAGATTTGGGATCAGCGATGTCGTATAGCTCCCAATGACCAGTAGCGTACCATATGTAGCTCGGTCCTTCCCACCCTCAGGGCAGGCTGGCCAGAGTGTCATGAGTACATTATACGAAGGTCATAGGATTCTCGTTCTCATTGACATTTTTTGGAAAACGATTTCAGGCTTTTATGGTGTCCGAATCCTGAGCGTAGGTAATTGGCAGTTTCAATAAATGGTACAGACCTCATTTCATATAATAATAATAAATAATAATAAATGCATTACTGCTCAAAAGAACATTTCCATTTACAGAACAATTGCACAAAAGTAACAATACAAAGAATATATAACACAACCAATCAACTTGATATCCTTACATAACAGAACTAAATTAATAGAAATATAAATAAATAAATAAACATAAAAAATATAATGAAATTTAATAATCACGACCAAGCACAATTTCTGCGATCGCCAAAATATGTCTCAATGTGTTATGAAACAAATCACAATTCCGGCTCACCACATTGAACGTGCGAGACATGGTACCAATGGGACAATAACATTGATTCTAGCTCTATCAGAATGAAATAATTGATGACTTTTCGAGTTTATTCGCGGAACAGTCAGACGGAATCCTCCAAGCAGCTCAGGACAATCAATAACGCCGTTAAACACTTTATAAACATTGCTTATGCATGAAAGATCCCGCCTCAATTGCAATGTTTGCACCACAAATCGGCAAATGACACACCACGCTCAGGATAACTACCATGCGATTTAAAACAGAGATACTTTAAAAATTTGCGTTCTACTCCCTCAATATTTTGTTTGAATAGCAGGGATACCAGATCAGAGAGTACGTGAGGTACAATTTTGTTAGCGTACTGACATTGCGAAAATACGACGAATCCAGAAATGTTGCCTAAGGCATATAATATTAGAAAGTATGATCCGGTGTCACATAAACTTAGGGATAGCAAATGGCTGGATATGGAATCTAGACGAAGACTGCATGCATTCTGTCTGTTTCATTCCGTAATTACCGAAAAGCATCCTCCGTACTTATATAATAAGATGAGCTTTCGCTCCGATGTTTATACATTAAATTTAAGATTTATAGGTTTGCTGTCTCCCCCACCTCATCGTAGTGCAATTTTTTTGAGATCGTTTTCATTCATGATCTATGCGACTTATAATGGGATACCTCTACATTTGTAGTTGAAGCACAAAACATACCCCCTTGTTTTGTGAGTTGAAGTTGCCCGCTTGTAGGAGTGCCTACCGAAAAATATTACTCAATTAGCAGAGAAGTTGATATTCTATACATGTTTTTGTAGTGTGTCAATAGATATATTATATAAATCTCTTAATAATAATATGATTTTAATGAGTGATTTATATTGTATAGGTATTATTTAGATTTTTGTTAATTTGTATTATTGTCAGATTTTGCATCACATCTGTTTGGTTCTTTTTTTTTTCAAATTTTTGTTCACAAACAGTACGTAATCGTAGGAATATTAAGTAAGATTTTTGTTTGTTTTTGGGTTAAAATTGTACGTAGAAAAGTACTAACTGCCTTTTAACCCCTTTTGTAATTTATTTTTTTTGGACTGCAAATAAACTGATATTATTATTATTACCTAACATTTCTTATGATGTAACCATATGCCTTGGATGCATTAGCTATCATCGTCATTATGTGTTCGCTGAAAGTAAAGCGCGAATCGAACATAACACCAAGATGCCTGGTATTTTCCACACTCGACAATGCAGTGTCATGAATTCTGTATTCAAAATCAATAGGAAACGTTCTCCTAGTATATGACACAAATTTGCACTTGCCGGGTTCAGCATAAGATTATTGGCATCGCACCCATCCCCGAACAAATTCAGACTATTTTGCAAAACGTGAGAGTCGTCAATGGCGTAAACCTTCAGATCATCAGGAAAAATCAATCTTTCAGATTTAAAATTTTGTCCCAGGGCGTTAAAAAAAAGACTGAATAGTAGTGGATAGTACAAGGATAGGAGTAGTGGACCTATATTCGAACCTTGAGGTACTCTTGATGTTGCGTGGTTGATTTATAACCGTTATAAGAAAAGCAGCACAGTAGCTTAAACCGAACGCAAGAAGCTTCCTAACCAAAACCGAATGATCGAGCCTATCGCACGCTTTACTGAAGTCGGTACATATGACGTCAACCTGGCCTCGAGAATCCAACATTGTGAACATTATGTCAACGTTGAGGGGTTGAAGTTAAGTGAGCACTTTGGTGCTGATATCTCTAGGGTATGTACCACGGTCACATTAATGGAAGAACTATGTTTTTCGACCCCGTCTCTGAATGGGAGGTGCGAGATGTGATTGTGGATTTGCATAACAAAAAATCAACAGGCCCTGATGAGTTTCCTGTCTCTCTGCTGAAGGTTTGTGAGCGTGTTCTCGCTCCTATCATATGTGATTTAATGAATGCCTCAGTTCTGTCTGGAATATTTCCATCAAAACTTAAAGAAGCCATTATTCTTCCTATCTTCAAAAGGGTAGCAGGGATGATCTTGAGAACTACAGACCAATAGCATTGTTAAATGTTTTGTCTAAAGTTTTTGAAAAGATCATGTGTAATAAAATATCAAATTTTCTAGGGAAATGCCGAATAATGAGCGAATAATATAATCGCGTGGGGCAGATGCTGTGAGCTGTCAAGAGTGTTTATTATTCAAAAACGGGTACTACGTACTATGTTTAACTTGCCATATAATTGCTCGTACAGAGATACCTTTAAACAAAATAAAATACTGACTGTGGTTGGCATATATTTGCTTAAACTATTCTTATTCATTTACAAAAAAAGAGGTCAGATTATTAGAAACGGTTCTCTGCACGATTATCCAACGAGGGGGCGCAACCGGATGCTTCCTCCGAGGCCGAACCATGAGTCATACAAGAAATCGCCCCACTACTCCGGAATATACTATTTTAATATGCTACCAGATTTTCCCAGTGAGTTCAGCGGGTTGAGTCCTAATACATTTAAGAGTCGTTATAAGCTACATCTATTAAATAAACCGTGAAACGTTAGATACGTCCATTGTATTTCGAATTTGATTGTTTTAATTTGTTTTTTTTCCCTTTCTCTTTTGCTACTGTCCATGGGAGATGGAGTTGCGTGGGCTTTGCCTAATATGTTATATTAATTAAATTCATATGTTTTTGTATTTCTTCTTTTTTGCATTTTTATGTTTCTTTCTGTTAAGTTGTTTTGGCTGCTTCTAAGGTTAAGTAGAGTAGCTTTAAGCTAGACTTCGCCTTTTTAGTGGTCGTGTGTGTTTTTTGCTTGGGTGCTTCCCAACATGAATGTATTTAGTTTGCAAATAAACACAATTTATTAATATTATTATTATTATTATTATGATATAAAAGATTGTTCTCCACAGCGAAAATTCAAAAAAGAACTGAAAGCGTTTCTGGTGACGGGTGTCTTCTATACGCTGCAGGAGTTTGCGGAATATTGCGTCAGCCATTACATCTTTGTTGTGTATGTATATGTTAGTGCGTGCTCTAATTACTTAGTTTGTAATTTTTGATTACCTAATTTATATTTCAATGCCTATTTTTATCGTTTCTTTAGAATGTCTAATTGTTGCCGTCGCGCTGTTTGTCTCTTATATGTAACTTGTATATTATATTATTCGTGATGTATTTTATTTATTTATGGATTGTAGTGTAGTATAATGTAGACGTGTCTATGTACTTTGTACGATTAAGACTAAATAAATATATTATTATTATTATATAATGCTTCGGATACATACTGCGTGAACACGGCCAGATTTGTAAAAGTCGATCTTCCTGTTACAAATCCGTGCTGGTAAGAGACCATCTGTACTCCAACACCTGTATAAATTTGATTATACAAAACCACCTACAGTAACTTTGACAAATTGGAAACAATAGAGATCTGTAGTTCTCTATCTGTTATCTATTGCCCCACTTGAACACCGGGCAAGCCTTAGCAGTCTTCCAAACTGAGAGGAAGTGATTAGTTTTAGCTATTAAATTAAAAATTATAGACAAAGAACTAATAAGGACTCAAATTGTGAACGAAGGAATGTTATCAGGTCCAGAAGTGAACTTGTTCTTTAATTTAGGCCAGAATTTTATTATCTCGGTATCAGTAATGTTATCAAAGCAGACATCACTACCACAAAACCCCGCAAGAGAGCTAATAGAATTATCTTCGCGGGATGTTATAAATACATTTTCAAAATACTCGGCAAATGCATCAATGATATGTTGTGGACTTAAAAATTCGCTGTTATTAAATAATTCCATGACACCGGGTATTCTAGGTTTACGATTGATAAGTGACCAAAAAGATCTAGGATCAATGCCAATTCGATCCTCGATATTACGCGCATAGTTATTGCCTATGATATGACTAAATTCATTGTAATATGCCACTGATTTTGTCTTTTATTATGAATTAAATGCAGTTTTTATTTTTTGTAATTTTGTTTTATAAACACGTTTATACTTGAAGCGCTTGACACTATTTAGGTTCAACAAGCTTGATCCAGAACTTGTTCTTAAATAAAACA
Source organism: Apoderus coryli (assembly GCA_911728435.2). NCBI lineage: Eukaryota > Metazoa > Arthropoda > Insecta > Coleoptera > Attelabidae > Apoderus > Apoderus coryli. The sequence goes on along the minus strand of OU452209.1, from coordinate 11,296,569 downwards.
TACATTTGTTTTATCACAAAGTTACTTTTTAATAAGATTGGTATTGAAAATACACAGTTACTTAATACACCTATTTTCATCCTATTTATCGGTTTGTAAAATAAGGTTTATATATTAATTTAATGGTATGTATTTATAAAAAAAGAACATTTTGCAGGTCTAATTTAAATTAAAACGTTAGGATAGGTCCCTCTCGATGATCCAGCAAATCTGAAACATAAAACAGGCCAAATTATTCCATCTTTATTAAAGTAGCGTGTTACTATAAGCATAATTAAAATAAAAGACAATTTATTGTTTTGTCCTGTCTAAGTTTGATCAAAAAAGCAGCCGGCACTCCCCGAAGGATTTCAGGACATACGTTGGCAACTTCAATAATCTGTTAATATCAGTTCACCATGGAATAGGTTTTTTTCGGCAAATGGAATTATTAAATAGATTCAACAGTGAGAAATATCCGTAACTGATAAAAAAATAAAAGTTTTTATTAAAACTGACAATCGTATTTCTCAAAAAATTAATTATTGACAACTTAAAAAAATCACAAAAACAACGACTAGGGACTTCTCAACAACATTATCAAAAATATATTACTTAAGGTGATTCCACAACATACTAAGTCTTGACGATACGCCCATATCTTGTTCTCAGTGACCGTTTCCACTAACCAACTTTTCGCCTTGGTCTGATTCTTCCATTGTCTAGTCTTTTCATCTCTTCAATTGACAGCTGAATTTATCTGGATCATTATCTTCGTGAATGTTACTAAAATGGGTCCCAGAATCCTATCCAATTTTTTACATCGTTGTTAAATTTTCGAAATTGTATTTTTGGAAGTGTATAATTTCTTTTATTTGTTCCACTGACTACTATTGGCTGCTCAGAGAAGTCAGTTTCAGAAAATAAATCATCGACTCTAGTTTTATATACAATTCATGATTCTCTAAATACCTCGGCTGCTTCTAATTCATCTAGTAATTCAGTTTCAGTGCAACTTTCAATCATTTATTCTTTAATCGTACTGTCTAATGTATATATACATATATATATAACCTCTCGGCGTTATCTTCTAAACACTTTACACGCTTGGACACATCAACTTTGCGGATTATTTGATCCACTGGATACTATTGACTGCTATGGAAAACATCGCTTAAAGGTTCATACATAAAACAATATTTTTAACCATTTGGTTTACTTATAGGCATTGAGGTGGGGGGAGACGCTCTAACGTGGCCAAAAGCGGGTGCAGGTACGCCATATTGGTATACGACCTCTATCATTTGTCGTGGTTTCAAGTTTATAGTGTTATTTACGAGTATTTTACAAGTTTACTTAAGTTTTTCGTGTTTTTTGGACGGTTATTTGACAATATACTATAATGGTGTCCTGTGCTGTGCGTAGTTGCAGTAGTAGAAGTGAAATCGACCAGAAAATATCAGGAATAACGTTTCGTAGGTATGTACCAAATATTGTAAACATTGTACATGGGCGTATTTAGGGTGTTTTTAGGCGAACTTATTAATACACATTATTATAGGAGTCTGGTAGCATTCTTCTTTCTGCACTGAACAATTGACACGTGCATTGTAGTTTATTTTTTTTTACAAATTCTTTTACTTGATTTCTACTCTCAAACTCTCTACTTTTTCATCACTTTCTAGCAAAAAAGACCCCTAAATGTGTGTTAAAAACATATTCTGGTTTTTAGATTTCCTAAAGATCCTGCTCGTAGACATATCTGGACAGAATATGTCTCGAATTAATTGGATACCAACGAGAAATGTACACAAATATAATTTATCCAGATCATGATTATCTTCCTGGATCATTTTCTGAATTTTCGAAATTCATTATTGTTTATATTGCTGGATTTGTTGTTTTCAGTTTAAAGAAGCAAATTATTTGCAGAGAATGTCGAGTGTTATTCTTTTATTAAAATGAAGGCAAAAAAGGATTTACAAATTCCTTCAAAAGATGTTTTAGACGTTTGCTTCCAATCCGAAAAGATCATAAAAAATCGTGTAGTAGCTACTAATGAAAAATTGTCCGCAGGATTCATAATAAACCTTGTTTTCAAGGAATTTGTAAATAGTAATATTTTTCCTAATTTAGTTGTGCACGGTTTTGATCAATCAGTGTTTGATAACCATATACATTTACTCCTCAAATCTATTGCGACTAAATATGTTAATACGAAGATGTATTATTTAAGTAAAAATAAAGTGGATAAGCATAGCGCAACATTTAAATAAAATTGTTTTGTTTAAGGGGTATTAATATATAATTTATAAAGTACTAACGTCTTTTATTCCTGTATTTAGGTATCAAATATCAATAATTACCTATATTTTAGTATTTTGTACACTGCATAATATTTCAAAATAAAGTATAAACCCAAACTGCAAGTTAAAAGCAAAAACGTCAACAAAAATAGTTAATGCGGCTCTGGAGAATGCGCCATATTGGTATACGATTACGCCCCACCCAATGCACCCGTTTGTGTACAATGTAAAATAATGCTTATAGCGACTCCTTATATCTCAATGCTTATAGGTAATATGAAAAAGTCAGAGTAAGTTTTGCATTCTTTAAATAGAGTTTAAATGACCACTGTTTGCTAAATTGCAATAGCCAAGCCTATCATAAACCTGTTGCAATTAACGTTGGATCATCTATGGAGGAATACTCTGAGGCATAAACATCTTCATAATGCCCTTAATACATAAATAACTATAACAGTTTAGTTAAGCGTTACAGTTTAAATTGTAATGTAATGGGTTTGATTTTGATAATTTCAAAGGGGTACATTTTATTGCTGATTGCTTTTGTTAAAATAATCTGCGTATTTAACAAAATAAAGAGTTAGAAAGAATTTTAATCTTATTCTGTAAAGTTCTGGATCTCGTTTAGCCTGCATAACTGATTGAGGCTGCGGCATGCCGCCTTGGTAAGCTTGCAATTAAGGTGCTATTTACATCCATAGGAGCTGACTCCCAGAGCTCGAAATGTAGCTTCTCGAGATCGTCCAGAGTTTCTGGCTCATGTTGCGAACTAGAGCAAAATCCTAGCTATATTTTTGGGCATGCGCTAGAACTTCGGGAATTCAGGTAAACTTAACAAATTAATCGGAATAAAGAGCTCCTAATTCATGTGTTCGTTGACCCTCTTCTATTTGTTCAGTGAATGTTCGTTAAAAGTCAAGTCAACGAGTATGAATTATTCCAACTCAGGGATGTCTGTTGTGAACTCTAAGCAGACCGATCCTCGAGCCGCAAATCTTGTCACAAAATTGACACACCCAATCATCACCATTTACCGGCTGTTATAGGTGCGCTGCCCCATGGATGCCACCATCAAATCTGTAGACGATCTCTACCCCCCCCCCCCGTAGTTCATCCTTAACAAGTTGAATGACCGCGCCCACAAATATCGAAAACAAAATCGGTGCACTGACACAACCCTGCTTTACGCCAGTTGTTATTGGAAAGGGCTCTCCCGGTCCGCTGTTAAACGTCAGCATTCGCGCGGCGGTGACCTCTTAGTCCCTGGCCATTACAAGGATTTATTGTTCTTTTCCAAGATCCAATGTATTGATAAGCAGCACTAGGGTTGTTTCTTCCTGTTTGTAACACGCTTCCTAAAGATGATTTCTGATGTTCTAATTATAATCTTCGTGCATTCTGTAGTATAGTAAATATCGTTTCTATTTCACAAAAAGATACACAAGAAGATACTTACAAGAGACTTCATGATAACAATATTTCAATTATTGAAGCCCCTTTTAATGTTTTTTTTTAAATCAAGGTGGACGAGGAAATAATCAATGGCTATGTTCAGGCAAAATATATATCAGCGTGGGACTGGACTCTCCTAGGATAAAGAGACTTTTGAAATACCTGTAAAGCCACAATGCTTGTTTGCACTATTTCCTTAGCTTGACTTGTGATATATGGCGCAGGGTGAACCGATTTAACAGATCTTTTAATGGTTGATTTGATTACTTATGCCGGCTAAGGTTTCATGAATTTGAGGAACTTATCCATTACTAGAAGAATAAATTTTCTCTTCTTGACAAGACGTAACTGATAGTTTTTTGTGTTGTTAATTTTCCATTCTTACCTTTTGCTATACTCCACCAAGGCAACGTTACGTAGGTAAGAAAAGCGTTTAGGGGTACAGATTGTGCACGTTTGTTCTCTTTCCAAAAATGGAATGTCTGCGTAAATCCACGCATTGTCCAAAGAGGATTGTAAGCACCATCTCCAAGTTCTATAACAAAAAGTGTTAAACTAAAAATTGTTATTATTAATCGCAAATAATTTATCAAATAATGTAATTTGAATGAGCTTGTTATCTATAACTAGCTGTTGCCCTCGAGGCACGAATAGCTCTCCATATTTAAGTGTAAAAGTAATAATTTTATGACCTTTTTGTCATTTATCTAAATTTAATTAATTTTTGTTTTGTTTTAGACATCAGCTATTTTTTTTTAAGTATCGGGTTTTGTGCCTTTCTCTTTTCTTTGGAGGCACTATTTATACGCAGATATTTTATATTTCAGATCTAGGCCAAGTTCTTGAACGCAAATTAATTGATTTTTTTTAGTTTTATTATAAAATTTATTTTGCCCCCTTTTCTACTATTTAACAAAATTGTTATGCTGCATGTTGTAGGTTATCCGTTAAGTGGTTTTTGAGTTATCACGGATACAAATTTTTTCTGACCCTTTTATAGAATTTTCACGGACGCCTATGGAACATTAATTGTTGTCGTGTATTTTTAACACCAATTCAACTAGTTAAATATAAATTTTTTTACATTTTAATTTTTTTTTATTTTACCCCTTTTTTTTCTATTTACGAACGCCTATGTAAATAAAAATTTTATGCTGCATTTTTTAGGTTATCTTATATGAAAGCTATATATAATTAGCCAATTTTTCTGGTATATTTGGAAAACATTTTTTTTTTCGTTTTTGACCCTTTTTTAAGACTATTTTCGAACGCCTGTGTGAACTAATTCTTTTATGTAACATTTTTTAGGTTATATTCTATCACAACTATAAAAAAATTATTCAATATTTCGGATAAGTTTAAGAACTATGATTTTTTAAATTTTTGAACCCTCTTTTAAACCCCTTGCCTACGCTCAATGTTAATCACCACCTATATATATATATCCTGTAGTACTTTCGTACCAAATGTGGTTAAAATCCGTTACAGGGATAGCCTAAAAATGAATGACGATCAGCAAATGTATTTTTTTAATTTAGACCCATTTTTTTATTTAATTTTTGAAACTGATTGATTGAATTAAACTATGTTTCATGTAGGTAAATACTATGCAATATACCGAAATATAACAGTCATCCAGAAATTTACTATTGAATATAACAAAATCATGATTTTCATAAATTTATGTAAAAACACAATTACAAATCAAATTAAATGATGACCATTAACTTCCTGACAATGAGCACGGCAATATTTAAATTCTCGTAAGATTTCTATTAGCGTTTGTGGCTGGATTTATTGTATTGCGGCTCTAATTCCATTCTTTAAGTCTTCAACATTTTCCAGTTTATTGAAATATACTTTGGATATCATGATATAAATTTATGAAGATCATGATTTCGTTATATTCAATAGTAAATTTTTGGATAACTGTTATATTTCGGTATATTGCATAGTATTTACCTACATGAAACATAGTTTAATTCAATCAATCAGTTTCAAAAATTAAATAAAAAAATGGGTCTAAATTAAAAAAATACATTTGGTGATCGACATTCATTTTTAGGATATCCCTGTATTCATGAATTTACCACAAGAAAACCCGCGGACAAAACCTAAAATCCACATATCGAGAGTTTTTCCAAAAAATAATCCCCTAATTTTAAATGAATTTATTCCAACCCACCCAGGCGTTCTCATTGCTTAGACCAAACGTGGTTTCGCTTTGATACCCATGAAAAAAAATTACATTTTTGTAACGTGTGATGTTTTCGGTTTAATTTTATTAAAAAAACTGGTTGTGTCACCCCAAAACTTTCCCGACAAGTTATAATTACCTAATATAACCCCACAGATACCCATCTAATGGGGTTAGGTCTGAGTTGTGAGATGTGGCTAGTCTATAATGTTGTGTCTGTCTTGTCAAATGTCAATGTGATGTCATATATTGAAGATATAAGCAGTTGCCCTCAAGGCGTCGTATTATTGATACCTACTTCAAAAGCCTTCCTGCAACCTTAAAAGAAACCTCTCCGTCCTATTTGCGAATATTGTGGATTGTTGGAAGCATATCGAATTTGCGAGTATATAGGTATTTGGGTTTTTATAATTCGGGTAAAGAGCAGATAAACTAGGTATACTTTTTTAATATTACCTGAAAATGAGGCTTCTAACAGATACTGATCAAAACCAGGGCATTTCATATGTTAATAGCATGTTATTATTCAGCGTTCACTTGATTAGCGTACCTGCATATTTGTAAACCACCGAGAGAAGACCGATCCAAAACGTCAGTGATATGGTTAATCAACTAGTTGCTTAATCACAATGATTATTTATGCCACATTATGCACTCTGAGAGTATTACCATTTTTATTATCCCGGCTTAATATTTCATTACTATTGTCTCCTGGATTGTGGTAGTTGTCGAGAGATATATTTATTTCCAGTGTCGCAGTTTAAGAAGTATTTTTAGTAAGAAATATATGCTAACTATTTTCTATTGTGTTGAATTTAAAAATAAAGATTTACCTGTGCAGTGCAGTGCAGTGAGTGCCTTAAAAACGAACATGAAGAAGAATGTGATTTAAATATCTGTTAAAAAAATAACAAGCTGACTAAATTGTCACTGTCAACAATTTATCTAGTGATTAGAAAGAGAAACGTAATTGGCCTAGCGTAAAAAGAAAACGTACCTATTCGACAAAAATTTAAACAAATTGATGACGAAGGTAGGGACTTGCCTTAAATTGTTTGATCCGGATTTACCAATTACTTTATCGGTAGATGCTTCACAACACGGTATGGTAGCGGTTTCGTGACAGGATGGTTTACGTTGCGCGCACGCATCATGAGCATTTAGAGAATGTCAAATGAACTATGCCCAAATTGAGAAAAAACTGTTAGCTATTTTATTTGGATACACAAGGTATCATCAGTACCCTTATGAAACAAAATTTATAATAGAAACTGGTCATAGGCCTTTTATGGATATAATTAAACAACAACAACATGCATTCAATATGATTTTGAGCTAATTTTTAAACCAGGTAAACAATTATTGTAGTCGTTCGCGTGACTAAAGTGCCTGTTTATCCCTCGACGAATAGGACCACCTTTTCGCCCCGGGATATAAAGAGTCCCTTTAGTTCCTAGGTGCACGTATAATTACTATACCTACTATTATTGCTTAGTGCTTACCATAATGTATCTTTTTATTTATATCACACCAATAATAAATATGAGTCCCATCTGGTGTAACCCGCTTCGGAGGCACAACTTGTCTATACAGCGCTTTACTATGGTGATTCGTAACTCTGCTGAGACCTTTTGGTAACGTACAGTAGCTATACACGTTTTTAATATTAAGCTTATTGTAATTACCGTCAAAATTCTTATTGTTCACACGTTTTTTACCACCACCCACATGTAAACTATTGTCATGCCCAACATTATTGCACTTACAGTGTGTTAATGATTCTTTTTCTGATATTGCACTTGATATGCGAATTTTGTTAATCTCTTGCACACAAGGTAATTCTTCTTTACAATTAACTGAGATATAGGTATTTTCACATTTGAATTTATCTACAGAAATATTGCTTTTCATAGAGGCTCTACTAGATGACCTTTCATCTTCCAGTGTTTCATCATTGAGACTTATGGCATCATCAGCAATTTCAAAATCATCATGATTGCTTTGGTTACAATTATTCACTAACTGACATTTGAGACGTTTATCTTTCTTTTTTGTTTCCTTTTCTTTACCGATTTCAATATCGGATTGATTAAGTATATTATCGATATTTGAAGTATTGCACGTACATTTCATGTGTTCGGACGGAGGACCTAAAGGGGCGCGAAGCGAGCATTTGTAAGGATCGAGACAATGACGACGCGCGTAGATTTCTAGAAGTGTTATTGATGTTCGTTTTCTTCTTTGGAAGCAGCCACAGCAACTTGATTTGGAGGTTGAAGCAGGACCTTTCTTGCCTATAACAAGCAGAAAGTTGTGTTAGTAATATTTATTGTTTTGAGATATTTAGAAGAAGAACTACTTATTGTAATTTAGTAAATTAATATTTATCATTTTGAAAATATGCAGTCCTGCTTCTACTTCAAATCAAATTGATGTTGCGATATATTTTACGATTAAATTAAAATCTAAAAATATATTCGGTTAAAAAGTGTTTCATTGCACAAATCAATAATAAAGAAATAAAATTAATTGCACAAAAAGTTCGCCAAGGCTGTTCGGACGGTGTGGAGCCCTTTGCTTGCTGTTTGTCTGCCTATCCTACGGCGGCGGATTAAACGGCTTTCTGGTGGGTCCTACAGATCCCTGAACCGCTGATTCGAGGCCTGCAACACCGCAGACTGGTGGTACTCTCCGAGCTAACTCATTTTTAAGTTTCAAGGAAACCGTAACCTCGCCACGTGGGAAAACACACTCGATAATATCCTAACACTTGGTCACGCATATTACGCTATCCAGACGACGTTTCACATTACCGACTTATATTCTCTTCTTTATAGAGTTCTCTCATTTTAAGTTTAACAGTGATTTGTATATATTTATTGTAAATAAATTATTAAATTTTGTAATCTGTGTTTGTTAGATATCAGGACTAAGCCCTTTAGGCCCTCTTTTAGTCGGATTAAAGACCCGATCCGTGGAATTACTATCTCCACTTTAGTTACCCGGTGTCCGTGGAGCATAACACGTAAAAAAACTGGCGCCCAAGGAACAAACCACCGCGCCGGTGGAATCAGTTAAATGCCAGTTAGTAACGACCCTATCCTGAACAAACGTTACATGAGGAAAAACTTTAACAAACCTGTTTATAAATTTTTTCGTAAAATCACCTAAGGTATCAGCTCCTTAAATATTGACAAATCTTTTTTAAAAACCCGGTATATTTTTTAATGGAACTGAATTGATGAGAAAAATGACCAATTAATAATGAATAGTTTTATTTCTTATTTACCATCTCTTAAGTCTCCAGCCTCAATTTCACTAACACCATTATCTAACGAATCAAGACCTTCACTTTCAGATCTTGCTTTAACATCTAACTTTGACTTCCAACCGCCGCGTATGAAATTGTTGAGATTTGCACTTGGATCGCTTAACCTTCTTTGACTTCTATAGACGTAAAAGTCTTCTGGATCGTCCTAAAATTAAAAAATATCGATATGGTATTTTAAGTAGGACCAAAGCTTTTTGAATTTTGTTAATGCTCCACTTACTTCCCAATCAGAATCCCACATATCGGTTGCACAAAATCCCGGTTCTGAAGTTGGCGTTTCCACTCCAGATCCCTTGGGCTTAGTCACAGCCATTTCAGCATGACCTTTACCCTGTGGACCTTTCATTCGTACAAATTCACATCGTTGTGCTGTCGAGTTAGAAAACAATCCAAACGTCATCCTTTGTGCCATTTTTGTGCTTAAACTAGATTGCTAAAACATAATAACTTTAATTCACCTGATTTAGAAATTTAAGTAAATTTCGTGAAATTCAAAGTTTGAATAGTTTGAATATGTTTTGTGCAAGAATTGTTTTTAATTTATCATTGGTGAAGCTAGCTTTTGAAGGGGTAGTGGGTGTTTTTCTCCCAAATTTCTACGCCACTGGGAAAAGTAAGGTTTTAAGATACGCATTTGAACCGTCAATATTTTCTACATACAAAAGGTACTCTTGGTCATAAGTTCTAAAGTTGACTGTTTTCGCGGAAAATCAACTATTTAAGTAAGAGCATATATTAATACTTTTTCTTATCTTTTTTGCATGATCTACTGTATCAAACGCCCATTACGACATGAGCCGCAAGCTAACCAGCAACCATCACTAAATCACTGAGGAAAGCGGAGATGGGAGTTACGAAATAAGAACAAAGACCATGATGATTAATACGAAAAAGTTCGCTGAAGCAACGATGGGACGATTCCACATCTCCAGAACACTCAAATAGCAATCAGACAACAACCACAGGGAACGAAAATCTCGTATAATGATGTTCCTCCATCAGTCGAGCTGAATAGATGGAAGTGAAAAACGATCGATTAGGTGTACACACTACACATCTAAACGATTCGATACAAAGTAACCAACCAATGCGATGCAATAATGAGGACGCCTATGGTCAAGCATAACGAGTAAGCAGAACCATCCAATTTGGCGCCTTACAACAATTGGAGATGTCAGCAACTTCCAACCAAACGATGGCAAACTTCCTCCCCGCAAGTACCAGTGATATGATGGCAGAATTTCCAGCTACAACGAACAAATGCATAACAAGGTTCAACCCCAGCAAACTGGGCAAACATTGTATTTTATATTTAACGATTTTTGTAAAAACATGCAAAAAACAGTAATAATTTCTTTTAAGTACTCTAATTTTTTTTCTCTTTGCAACTTTTTCCACTTTTGAAAGTTATTTTAATTCATGTATATATAAGGTATTGTATGCGGCACAGTTGATTTTTACAAATACATTTTTTATTTTTTAAACTTCGACACCATTAGCGTCCCAGCAAAGGCCGGGGATGTCACTCCCGGTATATTATAATAAAAATATTGCATCCGGTCGAACTAAGTATTTTACGCTGATTTAATAATTTATAAAAGTTCATCAAAGTTTATACAAGTTATATAATATAGGAATAGACAAGAAAATTGCTAATATTTTTCTAGAAAAACGGTACGACCGACGCTAAGAATAGACAATTTGATTGGTCGATATTTGAAAGAGGGGAAAAAAGTAAAGTTATAAATATTGTTGTAACAGGAAGTTACAGGGGATTTTGATTTGCACCTCTGTGTAATAAAGTTTGAACACAATATAGAACATGAGAAATGGTGCCTTCACCATGTTGCAATAAGAGTTAGAAAGTAAACGAGTGACGGTCGGTATTTGAGCGGCGAGAATATAACATATCAGGCAAATGCGAAATATCGAGGGTTAGGACTGGATAGAACGCTCATCTCGAAAAGGCTCTACTGTGAAAAGTCCTGGGAATGAAACCCAAACAAGTCTATTGTATCCTCAAAAATCCTTTTAAAATTTTTACATTTCGTGTCCTCAACCAAGTTGGTCCTTTCTTTCCTATTCTTTCTTTTTGATTATTAGCATTAGGAAAATTATAAGACAGCACGTAATATAATTGTTCGAAGAATGATATGTTTTAAATACAGAGTGGTCTCACTTTTGAACATCGAAACGCCTTCATGTAAATTAAATGTCGGACTTTTATTATTATATACAGAAGCTAGTAGTTGGGGAGTTAACAAGGTTTCCCATAACAAAGAATACATATAAAGGGCGCAGAAAATATGAACATGGGTTTTCATCCAGTTAGCTTTTCCGGAGATTAAGGAGTCATTATATAATCGTATTGTTCCTAACTTTACAAACAGTAGTGTCTTGTTGATCTTCTGAAAAATCTCCAACATAAACACCCGTTATTAAAAATGGCCTTTTTTCTGATTGGCTATTTTCAATCTAGGTACCTACTTCTCATGTACGTTAAGTGTTTTGGAAAGACAATCGGATTTTCGAGTTTAGATTCGTTTTAGCCTTGGTAGAGTCTAGATGTGATTTCCAATTTTATAAAGTTAAATTAAATATTTTAATTTATGTTTTTTTGGACTTAGTAGATTTCTCACAGTTAAGAATTATTTTCTAGTTTTTGTTTTAAAGTATACGAGTATAAAGACTAAGTCCATTTCATTTTATTCTGAAGTAGTGAATTTGTATAAAGTTTCTTAATAATAATCGCAGTTCAAGTTCAGTAAGTTCTTTGTTAATTCTTTTAATTGAAGGCCTTTTTGTTTCCAATCAATTTTTATAAAGATTAAATTGTTTCTTTTAGTAATTGAAATAAATTCAGTTTTCAATTGTAATTAAAGTTTCGTATAGGAATTAATATAATTATTCGTAAATATATTAATTTCCCGATTTTAAGTTGTACATTAATGAATAAGATTTTCTTCTAAATGTTCAATCTCGTTTAATTGTTTTATTCTTTTTTTATTTATACATATTAATTTCTTTGTTGTTATTCATTTACTTTATTAGTTTTAATTACTAAATTAGTTGTTTTGAGCGCAAACTTTTGCGTTTTATTTCTAAAAAAGTTTTCGTTATGTTGGTGAACAGATAGGTCATTTAATTAATAATTTTCTTTTAAATAAAGTGGGTGACCGGCAGAGATCCAGAATTATGAAAGGTTAGTAAATTTTACACTACTTTAATACAGATTAATAAAGTTGATATTCTTTGTTTGTTCTTCTTTAATTGAAACCGCTCGTAAAGCTTAAATCGAACCCGTAACAATTTGAATAGCATATAACTCTCGTCAAAAGAATCAAATAAATCTTACTCTGGCATCATAAACCTTCTTCAAAGCATCATATCGTATGGATCCCAAGAATATGACACCTTGAACACTGCCAGCTTTGTCTGCTGCAACCAATTCCACACAGACCATTTCACCGTCTCGTACCAATATATCTTGAAATACTTCATCAAAGTTATCCACCATAAAACAGATATGAGGGTATGTGATTTCTTCTACTTCACCTTTGGTGTCCATTCTTCTGCGACTAGGAGAAGCGTAGACTTTCTGAAAGTTATTAACTTAGTGAATGGCAAATACTCAGTTAAATTTCACCATTCTGGATGACAGGATGGTCTCATTTTAATTTTTTGATAAGTTTTTAACATTTTATAGGAAACGCGATTTGTTAATCTTACTTGTGAATGTCGTTTTAAAACTTGCAATTCCTTTGGACTGGTTCGTGTGCATATGGCCAGTGTTAACGTATACTCAAATTGGTGAATGATTAAATTTAAATAAACAGTTTCCTCCCAGTCAATGTCGGGATCACCAATTGGAAGTTTTCGACTATCCTTTCGAAATACATCCACTTCAGTCTGAAAAAACGAACATTCAAAAATTCTCTGTTGACCCTTATATACAGGGTGATTCATGGTCGTTGATAGATAAGATGTTTACATCAACAACTTAAGATAATTATAATTTTATTTATTTATTTGCAACAACTTACACAGTTATGACAGTTTAAAAAAATTTAGGAAATTAATTATTTCAGGATAATTAGATTATTAAAAAGTTTATTTTTTGTTCTTGTTTAGTTTTTTCAAATATCTTTAGTTTTAAGTTTGGTTGTTTGTTTTTTTTTTGGGAATGTTACATGTTGTTGTTAATATTATTCTTGTAAACACACTTTATAACTGGGTAATATCAGTTATAAAGTGTGTTTACAAGAATAATATTAACCGTTATGTTTGTTTATTTTTCTGAGCTATTTAGTTCTAAATATTTACATTTAACTTGCAAACAATATATTATAGTCGGCAAAAACATAAAAACGCATAATTACTTGCCTCAAATTTTGGTAAATATCTTGGTGATCCTTTGACATGTTTTTTCCGAACAAAAAATAATAAATCGTCGCAATCAATCGTTGAATCGTTTTGGAACAGAAAATGTCGAACAAATAGATCTGTCCAGTAGGTTGTCCCTTGTAGCACCACAAATCCAGAATCTGAATTAAAAAGACACAATAATAAAACAAGCAAAATCTCTTTAACTTTTTTATCCATATTAGTTACATGAAATCATAGGGCATTTACTTTGAACGAAGTTGAATTTCAAAACGTGTCTATTTAGGTGGTGTTGGATTGAAAATAATTTTTTTTTCGACGCATGTGCTAGACTATAAATATTCTGATCTTAGTAACTGTTAACAGAATCTTGCAGGGTACCTTTTGACATTGTTAGCTGAGCTGAGCGTTGTTTTTTTATGGAACCTAAAATTCTAATTAGAATCGGGCTTGCCCTTTTACTTCTTGAGATACTGACCGTTTTTGCAAGTACTGTCTTTTGAGACCTTACTTTTATTTATATTATGCTAACTACTATCAAAAAAGTAATCAAAGTCTCATTATAATTTTTTTTTACTTAGAATTTAGTGGCGTACTCAGCTTTTTTCTGTATAATTTCAATTTTGAGCTATTAACCGAATTTCGTATTCTTTAATACATTTGACAAATTGCTCAAATTTGCTCATTAATAAATTTTTATTTAGAATTCGATTTGATTAATTTTTTTTGCATATTTTAGGTATATTTATATGAAATCTAGCACGTGTTTTAAATTCGAAGAAAATTGGACGTAAGTCATTTTATACAGGGTGACACAAGTGTATTTTCTCAGTCTAACTTTAAAACCACATCACAGGAGTAAATAGGTCTGCTCTAAGCCCAGATGAACATGTTTGGAATGCTCTTGGGAGGAAAATACGATCTCGACTACCAACTCCAGCAAATTTACAGCAGCTTAGTGACGTTTTCATTGAAGAACGGAATCAAATCGACCAAAACTTAATTGAGAGTATGTGAAGACGAATTGCAGCAGTTATCCATGCACGTGGTGGAAACACTTCGTGTTAAGTCTTTTATCTTTTTCACTTAGTTTTCATTATGTTATGTACGTTAACTTAAATTCATAACCTTATTGTTATTAATTATTATCATAGTAAATGTACCGTTTTTCTTAAACCTCTGTATCTTTTACAAAAATTAAGCTATTGTGTCTTGATAACAGAATAAGAAGTTACAAGGTGGAACAACTTTATATTCCACATGGTCTTATAGGTAGAGTAAGAAAACACACTTTGTGTCATCCTGTATAAAATGACGTACGGCCAATTATCTTTAAATTTAAAATATGTGCTACATTTCAAATAAATTTACCTAGATATTGAAAAAAAAAATCCAATCGAGTATAAATTAACAAATTTATTAATAAGCAAATTCATTAGTGGATTTCGATTTGCATAATTTTTAGCCTTTCTCAAATATAAAAGTGGCTATAGTTAGTTTTAGTTTAAATCAGTGGCAGCTCATGACCTGTGAATGAGGCAGTGCTGCAAAGCGTAAATATCAGTAATGAAAAATTTTCAAAACTGCTCTTTTATATGTGATACCTAATACAATATATTTAAAATGTATTCGACGTAATGATTTGTAATATGCTGTTTGGAATTTCCATGCAGTTTG
This sequence comes from Apoderus coryli, assembly GCA_911728435.2. NCBI lineage: Eukaryota > Metazoa > Arthropoda > Insecta > Coleoptera > Attelabidae > Apoderus > Apoderus coryli. The sequence goes on along the minus strand of OU452209.1, from coordinate 11,281,244 downwards.
GGCTTTTCAGCGAGATGCACTAAATCATCAACACCACTAATTGCCTAATGTGTTTCCACTAAAAAGTACACACAAAAAAACATCCAATTTTTATCTTACAGCTACAGATCCATCCGTATTTTCCATAAATGCTTTTATTAAATTTTCTTACATACCTACCTAACTTTTTCCCCGGCTCGGCTGTGGAAGACACCTCAATATTATTTAAGTCAGGCGTAGGATGTCCAGATTGTTTAATTTCAAGTTTTCCGTCAATGATTTTGGAATTAAATCAATTTTCCAATTAACAAAACCAAAACAATAAACTCAAATATAAAACAAAAGCTATAGCAAATAAATGCTACAATCTGTCCATCCTGCAGCTCTGTACCGGGTGTCCCACCGGGAAGGGATTCGATCGATTATGGAGAAACTACACTGTGGAACAATCTGAAAATCGGGTGTAGTACTTAGGTTGATGGGGCTAATTCGGCTAAAATGTTTTCAAGAATCTAGCACTTCCGGTTATACCGGAAATGGGTGTCAACTTTCGTATTTCAAATACGATCCTATATAAATTATATTTTTTTGGATTCTCCTTGTAATTCTAAACATATTTCATGCCTAATATGTTATACCTATCGCCAGCCGTTTTCGAAATATTTGAAATTTTATGTCAAAAATGACGTTTTCAGAATTAAGAATAATAACAATTTTTTATTATGTGGAAGCTTTAATAATTTAATTTGTTAGAATATCCTAGGAGATATAGATATACTTTAGGCGCCTACGTATATTTTTTTAGTAAATATTAACACAGGGTATTTGAAAAAAAGGGTAAAAAATCAAATTGAAGAAAGTGTCAAAATTCAAAATTTTTAAATGGCAACACCCCATTTTATATATTTTTGTATTTTTTTTGCATCAAAAATAAGGGCAAGTTTAAGAAAGGATATCTATCCCAAAAACTGATAGTTTACAAAATATTGGCAATTTTACATTTTTCTATTACAATATATATGCATTTGAAATTTAATTGATTTTAGTTGGCCATGATGGCTTTAGATAGCAAATAAATATGACACTTGCCAAAAATAATCAACAATTATGACAAATTGTAGACATTAATTAGTAGTAATAATCATGGCGGGCGTATAAATTATACTCTCGCATACTATCTAAATATGTTTATTATTTATGGATAATGTGACAGAGTGATGTCACAAGCGTGTAGTACATTTGCTGCCAGGTACCCAGAAAAACACAAGCCATCACCAAAAGTTGTTAAACGGATAATAGATAATTTCAATAATTTCGGGTCCGTAAAGACAAAAATAAAACGGGGGTACTTCACGGCATATCCTATATGACATCTCTGCGAAAATTTGCAGTGGAGTCTGGATTTTCTAAAAGCGATCGATTATTATATCTGGGGAACGATCAAAAATGAAATGTACAGCAGGCATTTGACCACCAAAGAGGACTGTATGCAAAGAGTTCGGAATGCATTTGCCAATTTGAGTCAACCATCTATTCGGCGGGCAACACATGAACAATTAATTTTGAGATGTGAAAAGTGTTTATTTGCTATCTAAAGCCATCATGGCCAACTAAAATCAATTAAATTTCACATTCATATCACTATATTGTAATAGAAAAATGTAAAATTGCCAATATTTTGAAAACTATCAGTTTTTGGGATAGACATCCTTTCATAAACTTGCCCTTATTTTTGATGCGAAAAAATTAAAAAAATATAAAATGGGAGGTTGCCATTTAAAAATTTTGAATTATGGGACTTTTTTCAATTTGATATTTTTGTCAAATACCCTGTATTAATATTTACTAAAAAAATATACGTCGGCGCCTAAAGCACAGTATAATAAATAATACAGTATTCTGTCTTTCACCATTTCACGTTTGCAAGCCGTCCTGCGCATATCGTCGCGCATGCCGCCATTATGGGTTACAACGTCAAAATAATCGCATTGACGTAGATAGATACAGTTCACTACTGTGTTCAATATATAGTTCATTGTCGGCGTGTACGACATAAATAAATATTGTGTTTAAATCTAAATCTGTGTTTTGTGTTTTTGGTATAGTGTTTGTGAGAATTAAAAGGATTTTATTTTTATTAACGTGTCTTGGGATTCATACAATGAATAATCACGGAGGACATGTGTGTGTTGCAAAATGTTGTCCCAATAAGCGGTACACTTGCTCTAAACATTTTTTTCGCTTCCCCAAAGATCCTGTTAGGTGAGTAATAAGTAAAAATTAAGATAAATACTAGATAATTTTACGTTTATAACAACTATTTGTATAACCGTAAAATTTATATTACGAAATGACAGTATCTAATATGTTTTTAAACTAAATACAAGTGAAACATAAACACAAGTTGTCGCGTGGCTAGTTGTTATTTTATTGACAATATCATTATAAAGTTCCAAGAAGTCTTTGCCAAAATTTGCCTTTAAAGTTGCTGTTGTTGTAATTTGTGAATTAAACTACTCGTTTAACTCACTACAACGATATTTAAGCGAGTAGATTCCATAAGAGTAACACACAAATCTATTTTCTTTTCTACTGACTTTACTTTAATGAAAAATGTGACGATTTGGGAACTATTTTAAAAATGTTTCCCTTCAAAGCAGCCTCACCAAAAGTAGCCCACCGCCTATGCTCAATATTTAACTGTATGTTAAAACACATATTTTACAATTGCTTATCATCGGAGGAGATACGTACGAACTTTTACTCATTTTCGTTGAAGATTACAGTGAATAAGGGCTATCACGTTTTATATTAGTTAAAAATAGCCACTCTAATTGACTTAAAAAATATTAAATAAAGCGTTTACTATAACTTAACAAAATAAAAAAAAATTGTTATATTAAAAAAAACAATAACCCATGGAGACTTCAGCTTTTCGAATTATCGACCATTACAGAAAAAAAATTAGATATATCAATTCAACAAACAAAATAAAAGTTAAATTAAGGTTAAGTTAGGACGCACTGCTTCAACTTTTGTAAAAATGTCTTTTTTTCACTAATAAAATCTTTATTATTGTTGTGTTTATTATTATTATTATTAAAAATCACCCAATCATGTCAACATTTAACTGATAACACCACTCAAGGTTGTTTTCAATCACTATGACACACCACAAATATTTCTGAAATTGACAGCGATATTATTATGTACTTAAATATTTTTACAAAAATAAAAATACAGTACTGTGGTTGGAAACCAAACACTATAATTATTCTTAGTCAGGACCTGTTTTGTAACCCAAAATGGCGGCATCTTACGTCACACTTTTTTTCAAAGTGCGAACGTGGAGACGGAATGCTGTACTTATTAATGCTGTGCCTAAAGTAGGTCTATATCTCCTAGGATATTCTAATAAATTAAATTATTAAAGCTTCCATATAATAAAAAATTGTTATTATTCTTTATTCTGAAAACGTCATTTCTGACATAAAATTTCAAATATTTCGAAAACGGCTGGCGATAGGTATAACATATTATGCATGAAATATGTTTAGAATTACAAGGAGAAGCCAAAAAAATATAATTTATATGGGTCGTATTTGAAATAAGGAAGTTGACATCAATTTCCGGTATAATCGGAAGTGGTAGATTCTTGAAAATATTTTAGCCGAATTGGTCCCGTCGACCTAAGTACTACACCAGATTTTCAGATTGTTCCACCATGTAGTTTCTCATAATCGATCGAATCCCTTCCCGGTGGGACACCCGGTATGTATGCGTCTTCACGGTCTATTAATTACATTAAACAGGTATGTCAGCTTGAAAATAATTCTCAAAAGGGTTTTTCATTAAGAACTGGACAACTTTCGAGTGCATTGACCCCCGACTATTTCTGGAAGTGAGTGCCTCCTAGTGCAGGGAGTTAAATTTTGGTTTCAAAAGTGTCCCCCTTGATCATAATATGAACGTGTTTCGGGGTTGTCCGGAAAAAAAATCAAAATATATAAGGTGGAAATTTTATTTGAACAAATTTTCTTGGTATAGATGTTTACTAATTTTGTATCCTTACATGAAAGTGCAGACTTACCGTCCTTTAGAAGTTGTCGCATTTCCTTTGTTCTTTGGAAATTAATTTCTTCCAACAGCTGTTCCAAAGCTGTTGGTGTCGTTAGAATAGCATTGTTGGAAAACGCCATTGCTTCACTATTTTTTTCTAATTTTATACAACATTTTTCACAAAAGAACCACTCTTAAATATAAAACTTAACTTATAGGAAAAAGCAAATACTACATGACTCTTGCAATTATTAGTTTTATACAAACATGTTTCATAATATTCGACTTTTTAGTAGCAAATTACACCTTAATACCGACAACATAACCAAGAGCTTTAAGTAGTATGAGTAATGCTTTCGTAAAATACGTGCAAAATATAAAAAAAAACGAAGGGTTTCTTTTCTACGCTCTAACCGTGACAGGATCAATAGTAAACAACTCCTGATATAAGGGCGCACGCTTGAGTGTCCTTACAACTTGCGCTTACAGCGACATTATGTGATATACAAGGAATAAAATAGTAGACATCGTTTAATCACGAACATACGGGGGTTAAGTATAGTATTTATTCAAATTTAGAAATTTTATATATAGGTATGTACATTTTATAAATTTGTTTTAAAATTAATCCAAACCAAATTACACCTAGGTATTTAGAATGGCATAGAGGCTCTATTATAAAATGTTCTATCAGCGCTATTAATCTTGTTGAAATAGAACAACCGCCCTATATTTTTGCGTAAGCAGCAAACAATCTTACTCTAACAGTTATACAGGGTATTTCAAAAAGGCGCGGCAATATTTAAGGGGGTAATTTCTCAGGTCATTTTATGAAAATAAGGTTCCTATTAACATACGTCCGAAAAAGCATTGTTTCCAATATATACGATTTTCTAATTAAAGTTAATTAAAGTTAAATATCTCCTTGTCGATTTCTTTGACACTTGGTAGCATTGTTGCTAGAAATAGGGAGCTTATATGGCCCTAACTGGATCAAAATTATTAAGCCCAGTGGCGTTAGGAGGGCAAGTTAATAAAAATTATTGACACAAAAGAAGAAGCAATGCATAAATGAAGCCTCCTACCAGGAATATTCGGGACCAATTCGGCTAAAATGTTTTCAAGAATCTAGCACTTCCGGTTATACCAGAAATTGGTGTCAACTTCCTATCACCAGCGGTTTTCGAAATATTTGAAATTTTATGTCAAAAATTACGTTTTCAGAATAAAGAATAATAACAATTTTTTATTATATGGAAGCTTTAATAATTTAATTTGTTAGAATATCCTAGGAGATATAGACCTACTTTAGCCGCCGACGTATATTTTTTTAGTAAATATTAATACAGGGTAGGTATTTGAAAAAAAGGGTAAAAAATCAAATTGAAAAAAGTGTCATAATTCAAAATTTTTAAATGGCAACCCCCCATTTTATATTATCACCAAAAGTTGTTAAACGGATAATAGATAATTTCAAAAATTTCGGGTCCGTAAAAAGAAAAATAAAACGAAGAAAACCTATTTGTGACGATGAAGCTGTACTGGGGTACTTCACGGCATATCCTACGACATCTCTGAGAAAATTTACAGTGGAGTCTGGATTTTCTAAAAGCACCATTCTCCATAAATAATAAACAAATTTAGATAGTATTCGTAGTACAATTTATACGCTCGCCATGATTATTACTACTAATTAATGTCTACAATTTGTCATAGTTGTTGATTATTTTTGTCAAGTGTCATATTTATTTGCTATCTAAAGCCATCATGGCCAATTAAAATCAATTAAATTTCAAATTCATATCACTATTGTAATAGAAAAATGTTAAATTGCCAATATTTTGAAAATCAGTTTTTGGGATAGACGCCTTGGACTTTGGCGGACCCTGTATATAGATATGTATAAAAAAACTAAAAAATAAATGACACGTTTTGTCTATAGTGATTGGGTGGAGGCGGAGTACTAGCATCCCCCTTACTGGCCGTCACTGGTAAACCGTTGAACAGAAGTTCTAAAAGACCAACACCTGAGAACTCTAGAAACTACAAAAACTTAGTGTTTTTAAATAAATTATCATGTGGAAGGTAAAAATAAGAAGTGAAAGTGAGCTTGAGGTACCTAGAGTGAAGTTGTTTTGTGAAATTGAAACTACCGTTGTCTCAACCAACTGTTTTTACAGTATGCTTCAGAACTAACGAACAGGGGTTGCTGGTATTCCCCAAAATAAGCTAGCGTAAAAACAATAACTTGAATTTTAGTTTCGCATCATTAATAATTTAAGTACAAATTCAAGTAACTAAAATACCTTTACCGCTAGACTAAACTAAGTAGGTATTAATAAAAGGATGTTGCTTGTGGTTTGGTTTCTCGATAATAACTATTACAGATATAAAAAATACGTATTGCGTTTATTTTTACACCTAATTGGATTTAAAATAGTTTCCAATCTCAGAAAGAATAACATCAGTAGGTGTATTCAAAAGGTGTATTAATATAACAAGTAAAATAAACATTAGGAGAAGTTAGTTACTCGTAAATATGCCTAAAATATTATTTACCGAAACGTCATCAAAAATGTCGATATCTTAGTAGTATTCATTTGGTTTTTATTACATTTAACATTCTGGGGTCAACCATAACATAGTTTAGTTAGTTACCAGGATCACCTGCCAAAGATAGCTCCTTAAAGGTTCTAGTTTGATCGCTTTGCGCAACATAGCCGTGCTACCTACTGAGGCTTTTTTCAGCCGTGGCTTGGATGGCAACTTCCACGGTGAAGATTTCGGAATTCCAAGTTCAGTAACAATCAAACGACGATGTTCTTCAATCGCTAGCCACACACGCTCGATGTTGGGCTATTTTACTCTATTGTAATCTCTTGCGAACGCTTGTCACTGGTGACAGCTAGTTTTTAACGTTTGTATCATTATTTTATTGTTACCGATACCGATAGATTCTTTTGCAAATGCTTCCGGATCATTTCGATAATTTCCGCAAACTTTTTTAAGTTTATAAACAAATTCAATGCTCATATCTCCTCGTCATTTTTAAAGGTAACAACATGTTGTGAACGCAATAAATTGTAAACAACTACACACGAGACATGAGCTGGTAACTAGGGGCAGCCGGGGAGTTTGCGATGAGTCATTGGTTACGCTCGTACTCCATAAAGTACAGTCGAATGAACGCAGGCCAAATAGATTCGGAACAGACTGCATTTTTGATGATACCAGATATACTTCGAGATCAGCTATCACCACTCAGTAGACAGTCGAAATTTATTCAGGATTTCTTTTCCTCGTAAGTTTTATTTAGAACTCGTACCTTAAAAGATGTTTGCAAGACCGACAGTTTGCTTTATTTCATTAGTTTTTTCAAATATACTAAAAATTTAGTAAATGATGACAACAATAAAATTGTCTTTGCCTAACAGGAAGGAATACGTCGATTTACAATTATTTAAACGAATTAAAATACGCTACGACATGCTAAATGTATTAGGTCATTCAATAACTCCCAGGAAAAACACTGGTCAAAAAGTGGCATGGGTCTACCATGCTTTTTTAAGCTTTTAATCATTCGAAAATGACGAGCAGCCGAAGCAGCGTATTGAAGTAATCATTCCGGCGCTTGTCGAAAATTATGCTGGAAGCTGCTCATCTGAAGGAGAAACAAGTCGCAGAAATGGTTGCAGTATACGATACAACGACAAAGGTCAGTGTTGTCCTAGCTGATACATAAGAGGATCTTCAATATATACTAAATGCATTTCACAGCGCATACAGGAGTATTGTGCTTGAACTGAATATAAAGAAAACACACATTCTCTACCAGCATGCACCAAACATTGTGGCTGTCTCACCACATATTCGAGTTAACGGGGACAGACTTCAGAACATCGAGAGTTTCTCTTACCTCGGCAACTTTCTTGCGACGAACGCAAATATCGATGATGAGATTCAGCATGGTATAAGATGCCCAACCGCATCTGTTGGCCGTCTGCGCACCTGTGGTAAATCTCTCATTGCAGATATTTAATACCTCTCTCTCAGTATAGATATTTAATACCGGTGTCAAACATATTTTAATAAGTTACAAATTTTACAAAATAAAATCCTGAAGATTCTGTTCGACTACGACAGACGCACACATACGCTTGATTTATATAAGGAACTGGATGTTTGTCGGTTGGCGGAAATATTGGAACTGGAACAATGTAAGCTAATTTTTAAAATAATTAATAATATGCAAAAAAGCAACAACGATTTGATATTTGTTAGTGGCATACACGGTTATGATACCCGGGCACAAACAAACATTTAGGTGAATACACCTAGAACTAATGTAGCATTGAATAGTCCATTGTGTAAGTCTTGTACAATATTTAACAACTTACCAGATAATGTTAAAAAATGTCAGAGTCTGAATGTATTTATAAAAAAAATGAAAATATCATTGCAAATCTAATAATAATAATTCTGCGCGAATTGTATATTACTAATGTTTTTCCGATACCAGTGCATTCTCGCACTGTTTAGAATTTAAAATATAAGATGTTATTGTAAAGAAAAAAAATTTGAATAAATACTGTTTTCAAAAAAAAAAAAATGGTAGTGATTGGGTGTGTCAGTTTTGTGACGAAATTTGTGACTCGAGGATCGGTCTGTTTAGCCATTTTAGGGTTCACAACGTAAATCAAATTCAGCTTAAAAAGAAAAAGTTGAGATGCTACGACTCTACGATTTTCCAGTGATACGAAATGAATTTTATTCAACAGGAAGAGAGTGATGTGTACCTTGTTCTGGAAAGCAACCAATCGATACCAAAGGCCAAATGTTTTGAAAATTTGCATTACACATACTCAAGATTGTTGATACAGACTTGATAATAAAAAAATAACTAAGACGTATTCTAACTTCGATGTGACCTACGTATAGTAGATACAATATCAGTGATAATTTATGTGTTGGCATCCTTTAGCTTTTTACAAAATTCTAAATGATTTTAGGGTAATAATGAAAGTCGATTTTTATAAAAACTCCAACGTCTCGCTCCATTATTTGTGGATCCTCAGGGCTGTAGCCAGTAGGAACTTCCACACCCACAAATAATAATTATTGATCTCGTTACATGTATGTGAAGCATAACGATAATTATGCTTCCATCATCACAAAGGTCGTGTTAATAAATTAGCCCTAAGGATGCTCAAGTAAAGGAGCACATTAGTAATAGAGGTCATTTATACATTATCAAAAAGAAGATTGTTTGCAGACTGCTAATGCGGGGAAAAAACATCGTAACCACTTCCACGGATGTAGCACCCAAGTACAGCGTTCCTATTTCCTCCACCTTCCCAGAATGTAAATTTACCTGCCAATGGTAAAGGAGTTATTTCGTTTCCAGATACCAGTTTTCAAAATGCATAAGATTGTTCATTTCAGTTTTACAAATAACTTTATTAGTCGAATAATTATTAGATTACGTGTTAGCTTTTGATATTGTTACTACTAAAATAATTATGTACGTTTTAAATTAATGTGATTTGTTTTTTGTCGAACATAAACATTCTAAGGAATTTTGGAATAGTCAGTAAAGCTTGCTAGGACGACTTGTAGGGACTAGGCCGAAAAAGAAACATTTTACGGAATTAAATGAGTCCGTAAACTACCAATTTTTGGGAGCGTAGGACAAAAAAGAAATGAGCAGCAATGCCTTTCAGAGTTTTCTATAGGTTTTGACAGTTCAACATTGTATAGTTAAAACACTCTACATTACACAATTTATCACAAACGTCAATATGCGACTACTATCAACACTAATAATTGAAGACTTTAACTTCAAAAGGATCTTTAATAAGAGTTATTAACAAAAAAGGAATATTTAAAGAAATACTTAGATAAAATAGTGTTGATTTATTTTTATTTTTAATAACGCAATACAAGAACGCTTATAGACTATTTAAAAAAATTAACAAAATTTTCTAGCCATAAATAAAATAAGTCATTTGTAAATGGGTCTAAGTCAATAGGCATCAAACGAACAAAAAGTTATAAGTATTCATTTAGCTGTAGGGCCTAAGTGCTATTAGTAGAAGTTTGGGATTTTTGTTGCTGGGTGTCTATTAATTTGTTATAGAATTCTTGATGCTGGCTTAGTATAAACGGAACCATGTCTTCCAGGTTTTTGAGTTTCTCTTTGGTAATCCGTGATCTTAAAATTTAATCGGTTAGTCTTAACTTCGATCTTCGATAGACTTTCCTCTTCGTCGTATTTTTCAATAATTTCTCTAGCACACTGACGACTGAAAATTTTATTACTTATTTTGTTTTTTCGATTAATGCAAAATCTCTGTCGCATGGCATATATGTGTGTCCACCCACCACGTGTACGAAAAACACGTGTAGGTACCGTTGGCACTTTTTACCTCTAACAGTTATGGTACATACAGATGGGTGATATTAACCCCACTCTGCTGAACTAAATACATCACGATGACACTTAGACCTATTCAAATATGGTTGGCCTTGGTACATCGATCATTTTTATGCAAAAATCTCATATTGTGAATTTATAGACCCTTTTGCACTTAATGTCTTCAATTATTGGAAATTACAAAGTAAATTAGTTTAGTATAGTCGGACGACGGGAACAGATTGGTTCCAGAAACGTTAGGACTGCATAAAGATAAGTTTTTTAATTTAGATTTTTGTTTGTAATAAGTTTTAACCCGTAAGTGCCGTTGACAAAAGTATATTTTTTCATTCACGTTGTGGCTTTTATTATTAATCCGAAAGGATTATTTTGATTGGTTAATATTTATTACATTTTGAATTAGTGGCGAAATACCCAAATGAGTTTACTTCTCTTGATATTATCACGCAACTAGATTTTCCAGAATTTAGAGATGATGTTCTGGGCATGCACCAGAAGTCCTATATCAATAAATCCGACTTTATAATAAAGTATTGTTTCTGTAAAATATCAAGGCAAAAGGCATACACCACATATTGCAATCCACCAATCTATTTTGAAACATTAAGCCGAAATACCTAATTTTCTTCTATCGCAAAAATTCAAACTTGCAGCACGTAAAAACTTAACAAAACAAAATGCGTTTTTTGAAACATATTTATATTTCATTCCTGTTAGTTTTCTCTCTGATAACTAAAGTCGTTCCAAATATAAGTTCTAACAATGGAAAGTGTCATTGGGAATGGAGTTGTCCACTTGAACACAGAAAGAAGCATGAAGAAAATAGTGTCAGTGCGAGCCTAAAATATTTAAATCCTATCATCAGTGTGCCTAGAATTATTGTTGAAGATAATGAAATCACTCCGTACAAGGAAATATTACCAGGTATTTTTCGCTTTTTCAATTACATGCATGTTGGATTCCACTATAATACCGAGTACCCCATAAATGACTACCCATTTTATATTATTATAAATTCCCTACGAGATAACTAAATAGGTTGTTCTCTGTGGGATTATCAGGAGTAATACCCCTAGGGTCTTGATAATACCGATATAATTTTGTCATAGAGAATGCCGAAAGCGTGGTGCTTGATAATTATTTTTTATTATTATCCTTGAGCAACTCGCTTGAAGGATTCTCTATGACAAAATTTTGAGTATTTATCAAAGCCCGAGGAGTATTCGATAAGATAATTTTTTACTTTGTAGATATCAAAATTTGATTGTCAATCTGACGTTTAATAATTTTCAATACAAAATGTATTAGTTTTGATCAAACAAATATTATTCATTTTTATTTAAAACTACAGTTGTGAAAAGTACAATTGGTAAATGTTAAATTGGAAGAAGAGTTTGCTGAAGTTGACGGATTGTTAATTTCCACTGTTGAAGAAATTCATCGCATGGCTTTGATTATTTCACCATGGCGTTCTTGGTTAATATTCAAGTACGGTTCAATTGAATTAGAGCTGCTATGTCCTGTTATTTTTATTAATTGCTGTTCAGGAATTCCTTTATTTGACAAATGGCTAACTGCAGTTGATCTGCTCGAATGATTGGATATCTTTTTACACTTAGTGTCCAAACCAATAGCTTGCGCAGATGATTTGGTCCACATATTAATTGTGTTCTTGCCTACCGGTATATTGTCAAACCATGTGTCACTTTCGAATTTCCAGAAACGATTGGGTCTCAAGAATAGGCGACTGGACGTAATATTTTCCCCTTTTGGGCAATAATTTATGGAATAACCGAACAGGGCATGCACTTTCGTTTGCAATATTTGGAACAAACCACTTATTATTTGTACAACATTGCGATCCTCCTTGGCATGTTTTACTGAATATTGGATTGTATTCAATTCTGTTGGTTGGCGTTCTATCATTATTTTTCTCAATCGTGAAATAATCTGTAAGGCAATCAGCGGGTTCACCACCTCGCCAAGCTAACTCAACAGCCACAATATGGTAAAAAAATTTTGTAAACCTTCTGGTGTACATTCATCCCATAATCCAATGATTCTAGCCAAATCACTTGAACACAAATTTGATGAACTGCATTTTCGTTTGTTTGGATCCTGCTGTAATCTTTTACGTTTTGCATCTCTAGCAGCTCGCGCATTTTTGAATATCACACTGGTAAACGGGTCGAATACAATTTCGAGAAGTATTAGGACCGTGGCTTTGTTGTTATCACTTGCTCCGGACATATCTTCGGTAATTTTCGAAAGTGATGAGGTATTGGTCTCATATATTCAATGATCCACCAATGGAAGTTACATGTTTAAACAAGAGGATGTCTCTTTTGAATGTAAAGGGTCATTCTTTCAGATTTCTGAATTCGGAAACGCTGTATTTGTGATTTAGTAATTTAAGTCGCTACATTGTAAATTTAAATTTATTGGTGTAACTCCACGCACAGGTTTATTATCTAGGAGATAAAGTAAAGTATTATAATGGAACGTTTTTCTGAGATCTTTGTGTGAAATAATAACGTGCTTTAACTAAAACTAATTTATTTACACATAGAATAAACAGTTCTTAAAAAAACAAATAACTTAAACGAACTAATAGACTATATTTATTTTTATTATTTTACTATAATTTATATGTCACAACACTGTTCGCTATTTATTCACTTCATAACTGATTGTCTGTCCCTCTTATACGTTGGCTATTTATATGGTTTTTCTCCATTCTCGAACGCTTCCAGTAAATAGTCGTTTGTTCTACAACATTCTTTCGCGCGTACGTCCATTCCAGATCTATATTATAAGCGAGGCACATTCTACTAAATTAGCACAGCGCTGTCCCGGACGAGGTATAGCCTTTTAAATCTGTACAGAGTTGCCTCTGGTTAGTTTGAGTCGCGAGCTTTCGAGAACGATTACATCTGATTACAATAGTATAGCCAACGCGGTGTTGCCGGTTGTATTTATTTATCTCTAAGCGTAGGGGACATTTTAATATTGCTACAACAACTCCTCTGCTTTATTTCTGTTATTAATATTTTCTTTCCAGAAGTTAGTCTGCGGTTACCTGAAGTTGAAGTTGCACCCGTTGAAGGTAGCATTTTACACTATATTTTACTAAAATATTATAAATTGAATAATAATATTTTCAGTTACATGTAAATCAACTCAATTTGCAAAGAATGTGAGAGATTTAAGAAAGAAAATAAGGTGTGCCCCTCGAAACGTTTTAGTGGACGTCGTATCAAGCCATGGAAAGGTAAATTACACTGTAATTGAATTTTATACATTTTTTACCAAATCACAACAGTTTTACCAAGTTGAGTCGTTCTTTGTGTCTGTTATTCTCAGGTGATTCCAAACAAAGTGGCTACTAAACTCTGTAGTGGTATGTGTACTGGTGAAAAATCTTGCTTGGCTACGAAATCGACAAACATATCACTATCGGTACGTACGGAACTGGATAATGGTCAAATCAAATGCAGCACAATTTTGGTGCCGCAAGATCTTAAATGCAAATGCGGATGTGAGGAAAGTACGAAAAATTGTCTACCCAACCAAATATATATGAGCAAACGATGCGAATGCCAATGCCAAAATGAAGTAAGTTCTAATTGTACTCCTATAGATACTTAATTTCCTTGAACCTGTAGTTATTGATTTTCATTATACATATTGTCCCAAATAACTGGGACACAAGTAGAGAACAGTTATGTAAATGGGAACGCTTTTTAAGATATTCTAACAAGTGTTTATACAGGTTTACTCAGGTAAACTGGATATGAATTGACAAATCAATGTTATATTGTATGCGTTGTACTTTATCGCATACTGATGTAATTTAGATGCATATACAGCAATTTGCTACATGTCTAGTATGGCACAGATTTGTTTTCATACAGGGGTTATGGGGGACTTTGCACAGATGCCCCTTGTCAAAAATGAGCCTTTTTGCTCGAGAATTATTTTTGCTTAAAAGATCAATTGAATAAGTGATTGGAGAAAGGATAACTTTCCTGCGAGGCTTGTTTTTCGAACATCAAACAAGACAGTTTTGCGGTGAGACCGTTAGTGTTACAATAATAATTTCTATTGGCCAATTGTATAGTTTGATAAGTTTATTTAATGATTTTATTAAACAAAATTAGTGAATGAAAGATCCGACGTTGTTTCATTCTTAACCAGCAGATTTCATTAATCTTAGCGCTAATTCCTCTTTTACCCTCACGAATTTCACATTCAAGCCGTGTGCATGAATTCTGCACCTACAGAACCCTGTTCTCATCAATTTCAGTTAAACAAGGACCATATATAACATCGCCATAAATAAAATGTTACAGTACTAAACTGTCGCATAAAAGTTTTTTTGTTTGCCAGTTCAGCCATCTTGTACTACCCTATATCACTTTTAAATTAGTAAAAGCCATCCTTATGCAAAGGCTCAATGTCTCGTAAACCTCCATTGGATATCCAGTACGATCTCCAGGTTTTTTGCAGAGTCAGTGCTCTTCCTTATAATGCTCTTTATGGCTATTATTACCAAACAGCAAAAGTTCCGACTTCGTTGGATTGGGTTTCTAGCCCATTAGATTGAGGTGCTTTCACAATTTATGAAATGTCATGATTGATCTTGTCAACACTTTGCTCGACCGCATTTGGTGCAAACGATGGATATATCACCCGCGTACATGTGAGGCTTGTTTAACAAAAAAATACTTAATATCGAGAGTTTGTCTGACCGATCACCACTGATGAGTCATGGTTCGGCGAAACGGACGTCTGATGAACGTATAGCGGTTTTTGTTGTTGTTTTGTTAAACAAGCCCGTAACTCCCGCTAAGGGAGTATCGGCGCATATTACCACATCATTTTATATTTCAGTATTTTATACTGTATGGGGTATATATCACAACAAATAGAGAGTTTAACTGTCAACTACTGACTGATCGCCACTGATGAGTTGTGGATCGACCCCGAACTTCAGCTGCGTAGATATTATGGTCTTAAAGAGCTGTATTTTATTTATGACTGATAAAATACTATTTCTATTGATTAGTGGGTGTATTTTTACTCATCGCTTCATATATTTTATGTAGGACTACAAAATATAACGGTCGGCCCAATTTAAGCCAGAAATAACTAACAGTTATTTGTAATTGTAACTCTAAAGTTTTAGCCGTTTTAGAAATATTTGAAATTCTATGTCAAAAATTACATTTGCACATAAGAATAATTATTAGGTAGGTATGTATAATTATTTTTATTATATGGGAGTTTTAATAATTTAATTTGTTCTTAGTTGTTATAGACAATGTAAATTTTTTTAATAAATATTAATACAGGATATTTGAAAAATACGGTAAAAATTAAATTGAAAAAAGTATCAAAATTCAACATTTTTTAATGGCAATTTTTATATTTTTTTACATAAAAAATAAGGGCAAGTTTATGAAAGGATTTAGGTATCTATAAGAATTTATAATTTTCAATTTCATTTTTATATTACTTTCAAAAGTGATAGGACTGTCAATTTGATTTATTTTAGTTGGCTTTAGAAAGCAAATAAATATGACACTTCTCAAACATAAAAATGAAATAGTCTTCCATCTAAATTTGTTTACTATTTATGGAGAATGTGGCTGAGTGATAACAAGAACGCTTGATACATTTGCTGCCAGATACGCAGAAAAGCACAAACCATCACCTAAAGTTGTTAAACTAACAATACATAATTTCGAAAGTTTTAAGTCTGTGAAGAATTTGATAAACTAATAACGAGAACGTATGATACAAAATTATGTAAGGCTAACTCATAAAAAAATTACTCTTCATAAACATTTTCCACATCTTAAAAAGAATTGTTCATGTGTTGCTCGCCGAACAGATTGTTGACTCAAATTGATAAATGCATGCAAATTACTATTGTAATGTATTGCTTTTATTTTTGATGCAAAAATTGCCATTTAAATGTGTTGAATTTTGACACTTTTTTCAATTGATTTTATACTCTTTGTTTCAAATACCCTGTATTAATATTTATAAAAAAATTTATACATAGGCGCCTAACTACTAGGATATCACAACAAATTGAATTATTAAAGCGTCAATATAATAAAAAAAATATCTAATTTTTGCAAAATAATCCATTTCGTACGAGGAGTGTAGATGATATGAATGAAACACGTCTAGTCCACAAAATTACGCATATAATTCAATTTAGCAGCCAGCACCATACATGTTAAACATATTCAATAAAAATGTATTGAATATGTTGTATTTCTATAGTGCCCGTTCTAGGCAAAATTTTTGAAAAGATACTCTTTAAACAATTAGCCAACTATTTTGAAAGAAATAATTTATTTTGTCCGAAACAATTTGGATTTAGACCGAAACTTAACACCGTTTCAGCTATAGAAAACTTTATAAATAGCGTTATAACCGCTTTTGAGAGTAGAAGGCTTGTGGGGGCTTCTTTTCTTGATTTAACAAAGGCGTTTAATTGCGTTTCACACGATCTTGTTGGGTAAACTGGAGCGATACGGTATGAGTGCGAATTCGATTCGTTTGCTGAGTTCCTACCTCACTGGTAGGAATGTCGTAACGATGTTTGAGTCAAAGTCTTCTCAGCCCTTGTTGAGATCTTGTGGAGTCCCACAAGGCTCGGTGCTCGGACCTCTATTGTTTTTGATTTTCATTAATGATTTACCGCTACATCTGCCATGCTCTGACCTGACATTGTTTGCAGACGATTCAACTATTGTCGATGTTGAACTGTCGAGTGATGTTCTGGCCTCAAGTATGATTAATTCACAGTCGAGGGCTGCGGACTGGTTTGCAGCTAACAAACTCTGTATGAATGCCAATAAAACAGCTACTAAAATATTTACATTACGTGAGTTTCATTTTGGAGCAAAAGCTAACCTGGGCGGGTCATGTCGAGGTTACCATTGCCAAGTTGTCTAAGGTTGTGTTCATGTTGCGAAGCTTGAAGGGTGAGTCTCTTTTAATGTTTTGAAATCAGCATATTATGGCCTTTTTCACAGTGTGGCTTCATATGCTTTGTCAATTTGGGGACACTCTTGTCATGCTAGTCGGGTATTCGCAATCCAAAGACGAGTGGTGCGAATAATGACAGATTTAAAGTTAAGAGATGATGTCAGACTTAAATTTAAAGAATGTAAAATAATTACACTCTCGTGTCTCTATATCTACAATTCAATTATGTATGTGAAAAATAATTACAATCTGTACATAAGGCATGATGAAGTTCACAACCACAATATCAGAAACAAAAATGACATTCTTCCTTCCATTCTACCCAACCTCATATATATGAGGTTGGGTAGAAGCAGAAATTCTGTGAATTATTGTGGTCCCACATGCTATAATCATTTGCCAGATAGTTTGAAAACACTGAGCCTTGCAATGTTCAAAAATAGATTGAAAAACTACTTAATTGACCAGGCTTTTTACTCCATTGATGAATTCCTCAGCACTGACTTTCTGTTTTGATTAAGTTATATACATTTCTATGTTATTATGTTGTGTACTGTAATATTTTAATATTTAATATGACTTGTGTAGACCTTT
Source organism: Apoderus coryli (assembly GCA_911728435.2). Classification (NCBI taxonomy): domain Eukaryota; kingdom Metazoa; phylum Arthropoda; class Insecta; order Coleoptera; family Attelabidae; genus Apoderus; species Apoderus coryli. The sequence goes on along the minus strand of OU452209.1, from coordinate 11,263,171 downwards.
TTTGGTAGTGACATGTAATGACAATAAATAAAAAAAAAAAAATTTAATTATTATATACTCGTATTTATTAAAAAATCTTTCCACAATGTGGTAAGTAGCAGGTGTAATTAAACTTAATATAGTATTTATCAAAACAATTTCAAATTCTTTTCAGACGTATTAATTTATATAACTAATCAGACAAATAATGTCCAATACAGATAATTTTTAAACTATGAAAAACCACCGATGATGAGGTTTATGACCTCGAAACATGTATGGTACTGGCTGTTAAATTGAATTATATATATATTTTGTGGAGTAGACGTGTTTCATTCATAAATTATCTAATTGCTAATTATTCTTTAATCTGCAAACGTCATTTTTGACATAACATTTGAAATATTTCAAAAACGGCAGAACATATTATTATACATGAACTAACTCTAGATTACAAGTAGAATAAAAAAAATACTTTTTATTAGGTTGTATTTAAAATGAACGTGAATCTTGAAAACATTTTAACCAACTTTGCTCCGTTGGGCGACTTAAGAACTAGACCAGATTTTCAGCTTGTTCCACAGTGTAGTTTCTTTTTAATTGACCGAAACCCTTCCCGGTGGGACACCCTCTATAATCTGAGTGTTGAACTGATACTTCCTTACCTACGATCCTCGCTTTCTAAATTTTGTTTCTCACTACGACATCTTTTGTAAAAAGGTGAAAGCTTGTGAAGTTAATCGATATTAATTTGATTCCTAGTCTGAGGCTTCGGTAATTCCCGTCGTAATATGTGTACGATATGAAAAAGCAACTAAAAGTTGTCAATAGATGTCACTAGAGTGAAAATGTGAAGCGATTATTTAGGTGTATATTATGTAATGCATTTAATTTAAATTGGATTATGTTTTGGAATGTTGGCACATATTTTTTAAATAGCAATAATACAAGAAAATAATTAGAAACAATTTTTATTTTAGCAAGATTTTGTGCAATGTCTCAGGAAATCACAAAATACAAATCGGCACATGTGGGATCCAAAGAAATGTATTTGCATTTGTAAAAAAGTCAAGTATTGTACGACAGGTTCATACTGGGATGATCAAGAATGTCGGTAAGAATCTTACAATTTGATTAAAGCTCATTATATACCTACCTAGTGATGTAGATTTCAGTTAACATAAATATTAATCAACTATTGCATTGGAGTTGGTAGCACAAATCGAGAGTTAGGGCAATAAAATAACCGCAAGCCATGGGCGTGTCAATAGTACCGATCTGAATTTAACAAAACCATAAAAAATAGCCTGCAGCGGAGGGTCGTTTTATTAGGTCTCTTTATTACTTCAAAATTCCAAGACTATTTTACAATGTGTGTGTTTTCCTGCTTCGAAAGTTTGAATATTACCTGCGGTAAGAATATCAGGGAAGAAACCGTTGGAAATTGATGACGTCGTTAAAAAATGGTAGTAGAAGAAAAATGCATGGGTTTTATTTCGCGAAGGAAAGACCAACGCCGCATTAAATTTTGCAACACACAGAGGTTGATTGGTGATATTTTTCTCATTTATAGACCAGACATTATTTGACTGACTAACGGAACTAAGACCGCCGCGCCGTCTGGAAAGGGACACAGACTTATTATCACTCATATTAGGAAGTCAAAAAAGATTTTTGGAACAAGGCTTAGAGAATTTCTATCATAATCAATTACCACGTGGAAATGACGGCTGACATCTCGTACATTCAGGAATTCAGTAATAGTGATGGACAACGTCATGTATCATTTCAGGATAGTAGAGAAGCTTCCCACTACTCTATGGAAAAAGGCCGAAATCATTGTCTGGTTGCAGAAGAGGAAACTGAGTGGCGATAGCAACATAGCTAACAGAGAACTTTTGGTAATAGTTAGGCAGCGTCAGTCACAGTTTAAGAAATATGTCATTGATAAGTTGGCGAAAGAAAGGGCCATTATTGCACAGTGCTTAACTCCTGATCATTGTGAGCTGAACCCAATAGAGTTGATATGAGCACAAGTAAAAGGTTATGTTGCTAGAGACAACAAAACGTCTAAAATCCTAGTTGCGACGACTCGACTGCTAGATTCATTCGTAAATCTATCTGCACAGAACTGGAAAAACGGGGGATCACAGAATGTAGGATTTTGACGACATTATCGATGAAACTATGGATAAATTGCTAAATCATGACTCTTTAGATTTTTCTAACTCCAACGCATCTCATAATTATATCCGAATTCTTTGTTACATAATGTAACAAGTTATGTTGGAAATTGGACACCATAAATAAAGAAATATAAAATATTGATATGGCAAAGAAATATACATCCTTATAGTCTTATAGAAAATAACAATTAACAAAGAAAAGACAATTATTATTTTATACTAATAATAAAATTAATACTGTAATTTTAACCACGTGCTCGGGGAAGCTTGAAAACCTATAAAAAATTTGTTTCGGATTTTTTATCTGATGTTTAAAAATACTCACGTTTTCCCCGTTAAATCGGCGACTATGACAACCATTTTTCAAGATGGCTTCCAACAGCTGTCGGAATGATTTTCACGGTGTTGCCAATTAGAGAGGATAGAGAATAGAGATTAATAGTAGATTTTTGTTAATAATAATAATCCATCTGGATAACTGCAGACTGTACATTACTTCTTCATGTTATAAAACTGCAAACTCCTAACTACTTGCGTACCTTTAGGAAATAGATCGATAAAACTTGAGAACACTAAGCTTCTGGGCATATATTTGAATCAGAATTTGGATTGGTCAACGCACATAGCAGAGACTGTTAGAAAACTAAATTCGGTGAGCTATGCACTTCGAGTTTTTGATGAATGAAAGAACCCTTAAGATCATGGAATTTGTAAATTTTGAGGTATGGGTTAATTTTTTGGAGACGTTCGAACCATCATTGTAGCACAGAAACGTATACTGAGAATTATTAAAAAGTTCGATTATGTATTGTAACATAATACTGAAATAAATCTTATTATTATTTTATTAACTAGCGAAGCAATTTTTGAACTGAGTTTGTATACTTTTTTGTCGGATAACTACCCTTGTAAATTTCATTTGTCCTTTGTTACAGGTGCAAGGTAAATTAGCAACAATTCAAAGAAGACAATGCATGGCAAAACAAATTTATAAATTTCTGCTGAACTTTTAATTTTTAATTTCTTAAAATATTAAACATTTTTCCTTACATTTTAGCACATTACAACAGTACATGGAACATACAACTCTACCAACAGTTTTAACACTACAAATTAACTTAAATACCTAAATAAGTCACTAATACAGTGTTTGTATATAAATTTCAAATTTAGTAATTTTACATTTTGTACTATTATACATCTACGAGTAAGTACATAATATATAAAGTGCAGTTAATTTTATTAATCCCTTAATTTTAGTATGTTCATAAAACAGTGCTTCATTTTAAAAGTTACCACTCAGAAGAACTATCGTCACATGAAGTTGACATGATTTTCGGCAAAAACAAGTCGAATTTATTTTTGAAAGAGAGCAAAAACATTGTTTCTTGAATTTTATGGACCATCCCTTTACCCCAAACCATCCCAATTTTATAATGTCGAAAAGTGTATTCCTCTATGGATATACCACATCCCAGTATATTTAAATATAGACAGTAAAAGCACTATGAAATCTACCCGTAATATCGCTCAGCATCGTCGTCACTCTTTTCTGGAGGCAGTTGGGAGACGCGATTGGTTCTGATTTATAGCGGTTGACCTGCAGCATGCACAAGAGTAGTATTATACCAGTTGTACTTTCTTGTATGAGATTAAATAGTTTTTACTGAAACAAATAATAATAAGAAGGATTAATTTATAATTAAAAATAAATGAATAATAATTTGATATTATTAGAAAAAATTTGTTTTCCGCTAGTACAATAATTTATAAACATTATTATCTTTAAATGAAAATAATTTCGTGGCAAAGCGGACTAAAAAGTTGGCTTTACCTACACAAGGAATTTTGTTTAATTTAGCAAGATGCTGGCAGAAGGATAAAATGGTCTCCTGCTAGCGTTTTGTGTTCATACTATTTTTATTTATATTTATTTCTATTTATACGACTGGTTTTACCTATACATTGAGTTTGTTCGGCCTCTGCATGGTATGGGATATGCATTACTATGTACATGTAGATGATATATGTTTACATGTGTCTACTGTTGTGTATCCTATTGTGCTTAAATGCAGGCCGATATTTGTGATGGGCAGCGACTATGGTGCTCTGACGAGCTCATAACAAGAGCGAAACGAATTCGTCAGTACCTGTCGACCCATGCCTCGGTCTGGTTTCTATCGAATTAGACTGGGGCCCTGCTAAATTAAACAAAATTCCTTGTGTAGGTAAAGCCAACTTTTTAGTCCGCTTTGCCACGAAATTATTTTCATTTATTATATTTACGGACATGAAATCCTCTTAATTTTTCATTATTTGGCATTAAACATCGACGGCAGAACGCTTGGAGACCACCGTCCGAGCATTGCTGAAACCCAAATATTTGGGAGATGCTGGCAGAAGGATAAAATGGTCTCCTGCTAGCGTTTTGTGTTCATACTATTTTTATTTATATTTATTTCTATTTATACGACTGGTTTTACCTATACATTGAGTTTGTTCGGCCTCTGCATGGTATGGGATATGCATTACTATGTACATGTAGATGATATATGTTTACATGTGTCTACTGTTGTGTATCCTATTGTGCTTAAATGCAGGCCGATATTTGTGATGGGCAGCGACTATGGTGCTCTGACGAGCTCATAACAAGAGCGAAACGAATTCGTCAGTACCTGTCGACCCATGCCTCGGTCTGGTTTCTATCGAATTAGACTGGGGCCCTGCTAAATTAAACAAAATTCCTTGTGTAGGTAAAGCCAACTTTTTAGTCCGCTTTGCCACGAAATTATTTTCATTTATTATATTTACGGACATGAAATCCTCTTAATTATTATCTTTGTTTAAACTTATACAAGAAAATATTATAAAATAAAATATTTACAAAATAACTTAAGTTAAAACCCAATAGGTTTCACACAACAAAGTTCTCCACATTAAGAATAGACGATTTGATTATTTTTGGCACATGTGCCTACACAAAGAGTTTTTAAATAAGAGGTGTTATTTTCATATTCAAAGGAAAATGCCATTTTTTGAGATAAATGATCGGATGTTTATTTCATTATAAAGAGGAAGGTATGCCGTTAATAATAAAAAATAACATCAGCCAAATGATCACCACGACCACGCCTACAGGGCCATATCCTTTTCATGAAATTTTCCATAACCAAATCGCAAAGTGGTTGCCCTATGTCCTCGATAGCCTCACGAATTCCATATTTGAGGCCTTGAATCCACGCTGGGCTGTTGGGGTAGACCTTCTCTTTTACGTGGCCCCAAAGGAAGAACTCGCAAGGTGTTAAATCGAAAGATCTCGGTGGCCAATTGTGACCAGCTCACTTTTTCCGTAAAAGATCAATGGTTTCGTTGCTTTTGTGGCACGTAGCGCCGTGTTGTTGAAAATAAACGTTGTCCAGATCAATCTTTATGCAAAATACGGTGTAATGACGTTTTTGGAATGCCTAATTCCAAAGAACGACGAGGAATGGACAAACCTGGGTTTTCTTCAACACTTTCGGCTACAGCAGCAATATTCTCGGCTGTTCTTGAGCGACGTGTATGGGTTTTATTCTTAACATCACTAACTTGTCCAAACAGGTCGAATTTTTCCACCACTTTCCGTATTACGGTCCGACAAGGTTTTCTCGACGGCCCAAAAATGTGCGAGTTTTACGAACCGTCTCGGCTTCTCTGCCAAATTTTCACCATTTTTATAGTGAATTTTAATAATTTCAATGCATTGTTGAAGCGTGTATCGTTCCATTTTTATTAATGGCGTAGTTTCTACTTGTGAAATGTCAAAAAATGACAGCTCCAAAAGTGACATATTTATACCGAAATAGCGGGCTATTCAAAATAACACCTCTTATTGGAAAACCCTTTATTATAAAAACAGCACGATTAGCGTATAACGCTACAGAGTGTCGCATTAAGAAAAAGCAAGTTTGGTGTGCAGAGCGTTTGTGAACTACCCTGTATAGTTGCATACATTTTTGAGACGTACATTTATTCAGTGCCTAAAAGTTTTGTACATGATTTTGTTGTGTATCGCTTATAGATCTTGAGATATTTTCCGCCCACACACTAACGGGCCACCCTGTATAAGCAATAAGCATGGTAAGTAAATATCCGTGACAAAATGTCTCAGTCTTAATTTTAGTTTTATTTTATTTTATTTTGAATTTTTATTTATTATTAATCATTCAAACAGATTACAGAGTTTAAAAAAGAGTACGATACAAAATAATTAACACCAAAGCCAAGTATACCTATTAACAAAAAACCAAGAGAGACAAAACAATTCATCAAATTTAAGAAAAAAAAGAGCATATCATACAAATAAAAATGAATTAAACTTGAATATTTTTTTAAAATCTCAATATCCTCCAAAATTGACGAGATATCAAAAATTGCTAATAGGTACTAATTATAGGTAAGGAATACAAAAAAAAAATATTTTGAACGAGATTTGGAGAGTCTTAAATTACGAAAAAAATAACAGTAGGTAGTTTGGTTTACACCCTGTAAATTTCAGTGGCTTTTATATAGTTAAAAAATCGGCTCCCATCGTAATCAATTAGTAATTAGAGCGAAAATTATTTGTAGGTAATTAGCTGCAAATAATTTGTATTAAAGGTCCGAAAACTGCATTCGTATCCGTATCTCTTCTGGTTACTGAAACACTTGAGTTTGAAATGGTGGCACAGGTTGGTCCGATCCGCAGTCTATCACTTCCTTAATTATTTTCGTTATTAGTTATTTTTCCAACGTAGCACAACAATCTAAAAATGTTCTTTGAAAGTTGTTCAAATAGATGATAATAATTTCATAATTACTTATATTGTTATTCAGAACCAGAATGTGTTTAAATAAGTGTAATATAAACATCAATATCTTCACTATCTCACATATACGTTAAATAATGTTGAAAAAGATACGTTGTTGTGTAGAAGACAATATAAAATTTATAATTGCGTAAATTGTTAATCCGAAAATCAACAGTTGTATTTTTGTGTTTGGCATTTGTAGAAAGAACAAGCTTATCGTTTTAATGGGATTATGTTAAATTTAATTATACTTTGGAGATTTTTTATCTTGTTTTATTTGCATAATCAAATATAATTAGGCAGAAAATTGTATGCTTTGCACAATATTAAACATTTATTTCCAAAACAATAAATATTGTGTGGATTTTATGGGGATCATTTTACCTACTTTCCAAATTTAGAATTATTTTCAATATTTTCGTATACCCTCCAAAGTAATACTCTTAGTGGGTTGTAGGGTGATATTAAGTCACAACAATCAATTAAGATCCAGTAACGTTTCGTGGATATATTTTTACTTTGTCAAGCTAGGAAATTGTCAGAACATGACTAATTATAAAATCGTTACTAAGTAATAAACTAGAACATAAGAATACATAACAATGCAGTGGATAACGTGCAATTTAAATGTGCAAAGTTCGCGAGAAATTTGGGTTTGATTTATATTGACCGTGCTATTTATTTGTTATGCCATAGAGTTGTTATTTTAAATGGGGATTTTATAATAATATACCAACTTTTTCTCATTTGATTTAAGATTGCTGATTGTAATATTTGTTTGATTTTTTCTTTCAATTTCGGTATTTTCAAGAAATCAAATCATGATTAAGGGTGCTCTGTAGTTTCTGTATACACCCCTCGTATTTCTTTTTATTTTAATACAATTTTGGATAGGAGGGAAAAAAAAGTAATCGCTATGTTAATTTTACCTGGCACAGATATCATTATCATTGACCATAATTTTAGCAAATATTTTCTGTATTAAATTTATATTCGTTTGGAATATTAATGCATGAACATTCTTCTACACTGCTGTTTGTTAGCGAAAATGATGATGAAATCCTATTGTACTAAAATACAACATTCAAAAAAATAAAGGTACTTATAGGATTTTTTCTTTTATTTATTTGTTTGGTTTTGAGTTATGTGAAGTTCCTACTATAGTTGAATGTATTGTGTTTTAATGACTTTGTGATTTGTGTTTTATTGATGAACTTACAGTTTGTTATGTTCTAATTTATTACTATACAGACATAATAACGATTTTATATTTATGTTCTGATACAATTTTCATATTTTAGCTCGAAAAAGTGAAAACATATTCACGAAACGTTGCTGGATTTTAATTGATTATTTTGTGACTATTAGAATTATTATTAGAAAACATAAGCCAAAGAGGCGAACGATCGACTATTGATTGATTGTACTGGCAATGCGATAAGATTAGTAGTCATTTACGAGCGGGGTTCTTCTGAGGAAACAATACCGATGCACACTACCAGGGGGCGTTTTAATTTCCACGGAAAGGTAAATATGGAAGTTAGTAGTGGGGATATTTTTAGTCGTGAACTTCCAAGTTTTATATTATTCGGGTCATTAATCTTTGAGCTAGTGTCTATTAAGCAACTCAATCTGGAAGAAAAGTTGCTAAAGACATGTTGAAAATCGAACAACCGCGCCGTCATAAAGTTCCTGACTAAGCAAGCAAGGTCGGTAAGATTAGCCCTAGAAGAGAGCGACGAATGCAAATTCTGTACGGATGAGGAAGACGCTCCTGATCACCTAGTAACAGAATGCGCCGCTATCAGAAGCCAACGCAAGGAACACTTGGGACATGAAATCGTGCAAGATGGAGACGTATTGTCCCTGAAACAAGCCAAGCTACTGGAGGTCATAAGAGCTCTAGAAACGATGGAGATGTAACTTGAGACATAGTTAAAGTAACGTAAGACTGAAGGACACAATAGACCATCAGGTCGCAGGGTATCTGACACCCCTAATTTTATTTTTAATCTTAAGCAAAGTCGGTTACTCTTGACCAGAAAAAACAATGTTATACAAGTGGCATGAGCTTTTTAAGCATGTTTACTTATAATATACTAGTTCAACAAACAACATCTATCCCAATATTAAAGTAAAAACAGATCCGTGTTTAAAAAAAATAAAGTTGATGGCTCCTCAAATATGAAACCCCTGATGCCAAAAGTCTTAATATGATTGGATAAAGGACAAAGTGCCAATGTGAATGCGCAATTTAGTTTAAAATTCGTTCGTAAATGGAGCGAGGAAAAATAATACTTACGATTCACTAAAATTTCGTTTATTCCCGAATATGTCCAGAACTACCCGGAATCTTGCAACTTTCGAAACAGCAAATTGTTGGGCTCTTCAATAAATTTAACCTACCTTTTATCTCTTTAGGTTTTCGAGATCCCAATGATCGAATTGAAGCCATCCTGTACAATTGGAATTGTTGACGTTCCAGCATAAAAATAAAAAAGCCCTCATTTGTGTGTCATTATGGCCATCATAATAACACTCAATGCTCATGAACACATATTAATAAAAAACGGACAAAAAGACAGTTAGTTACCTACTACTTTTTCTACCTACGTATTATTGCTTCATAATGTATCACAAAAACATATCCATAAAACCGTGGGTATGATTTGCGGGCGATATATAGATTTCGTATAACGCCCGCTCATAACGCCCGGCTAAAATGTCAACTCATTTAATGAAAATAAAAAGAGAAGTTTATTCAATATTTTATATGAAATTTACATATTTAAGAAGATACAAAATACACAATAAACCAAATTATTCAGAATCAATGACAGAATAGTCCAAATTTCTGCAACATAAGCTGCGATAAAAGAATTCTCATTTACCTCTTCAACTGAAGATAGGAATGTTATTACAGAACTGGCAATCAGACGAGCTTCTTTATTTTTTGAAGAAATACTTTCCTCTATGTTTCCCTCCGCTACCGTCAAACTTCAAAGAGCACCTGCTCCAACAAGAAGGGTACCTAGATGAAGTACGCCGCAGACAGTGGCCAGTGTGAGCTTTTGGATCATCTAATTTAAGATACGACGCTATAATTGAAGGCACACTGCCTATAGTGTTTTCACCAATCGCCTGTACTGTACAGCGACCGTTTCTATATCTAAGAAAAAATCTTCGTACCTTTATTCCTATCGGTCTTAATGCTATGTACTGTTTTACTATAGGTAATGCACATATGTTTCCCTCGTCAACAATGGTGAAACTTTTAAGACTGGCCCCTTACTTTCTGGTATTTTCACAAGTAAAACGCCCATCACCAGTACTACTTTATGCAGAACATACATTGCATTACGAGCTTCTATTATGAAACTTGTTCTCCATCCTAAACTTTAGATTTTTTAGGAATGTAGCCTTTATTTTTGGAAAAGATACTAGGCGTAGGAATTTGGAGATATCCATATTCTCGTTAACTATCAACGTAGATCTGAGAATCGAATACTTCATCCACAAAGAGTTAGGGATATATTTTTCCAACTAAAATAGGTATAATATCATTGATTAAATCGAAGCATAAATTCAAAGAATGAAGTGATTACTCACCAATCCCTGGAAGTATGCCAGTAACACTGTTTCGTAGATACTACTAATTAAATTTTTATCCTTCCAGACCAGAAATATGCCATCTTCTCGATCGTACGTTACTCTTGAAGGCAATAAGTTAGCTCTTGTTGCAATTTCTATTATTTTTTTATTATAATTCTTGTGCAATGCATTCGACATCCGAAGCGACCCTCAATACTTTTTCTATTAAGTCGAATGTAACATTGCTGTTACTATAGCACCCGCACTAATATGTGCACCTAATAATTTTGAATTTTTATTTTCGAAACGGTTTCTGATATTTTCAATAAATCGAATATATGCAAAAAAATCTATTTGGACTGTTGAATAATTTTGAATGATTCACGTTCCATATGATCTCTCGTCAAGGAAACTTGTGTAAATAAACAATAAACCACTCGGCTTACGCCTCGTGGTTTAACTTTACACGCATTTCATTATGCTGTTCATATCGAACTACATGAATAACTATTACAATGAAAGTCAATTTCTGTTTATTAAATTATAATTTTTTTCATATTATATAAGTAATATTATTTTTTCGTTAAATAAAGACTTTGAAAAGTATGTTCTAAATGATAATATTATCTAAAAATACCCTCATTTGGGTGTAGGTATCATTAATCAGAACAGATTTTTTCAACCAATCATACAGTTACTGTCAAATCCTTTTAAAAGAATTCAAATAATACTATTGACGTCTTTCATGTTAATTCAAACAAAGTTTATCCATAAATATATTATAAAAGTAACATATGTATTAAGTTTTATGATATCATTGTGAGTCAAAGTATATTTTCTGAATCCATGATCAAACTCACGATATTTTATATGTTTATTTAATTTTATTTTGGACATACATTCAAATTATTCATAATATGAACTTAATACTTACTATACAATGTGTTCGAAACTCGAGATTCACTATGGGGATCTCGCTTAATATTATAGTTGGAAAAAACTTTAAAAAGGGAAACATCTGAGGAATCTCAATGCCTCTCTAATGCTGTTTTCGAAACGTCCGCAGCCCTTTTCGTTTTAAAAATATTAGCGAAAATGTAGTATTTAGCATTTTTAGAAAAGTGGTATATGTACTTGCCTTAATTGGCATTGCGGCTACGTTTTAATGGATAACTTTAAATTGGGTTAGGATTCAAAACCAGTTTAGTAGCTAGTAGCAAATATGTGGATTATTATTTAATGAAGTAGGTAATCCATTTCGAGCAAAGATTATTAAGTTAGTAAAACGATATTTTTTTCTTCTATTTAAAGTGAAATTGTCCAAAAATGTGTTAAAACCATTTTATTTTTTAATAGCGTATATTTGCAAACTATTAAAACAAAACGTAATTTAACTTTTTGGTTTTTAAATAGAAAAAAAAATTAAAAAAATGACAAAAAATTGCAACTTCTATTTTTTTTTTATATAAAAACGGTTAGCCTTAAGCTCATGAAATATGAAATCAATCAAAAGTATGGGAAAGGAACTTCTCGAATTTAGGCAGATATACAGGGTGTCCCATTTAAGATTTTCCCATAAAAACACAATTTAGGTAATGCAACCACCCTGAAAAATTACAAATTAGAGGTCAATGAAATCCAGTAAAACGCAGAAAAGAAGGGAATTCAAATGGATCGGACATGAAAAATTGGTAAGTATTTTGTTTCTGTAGTAACCACAACACCTTAAATTTATGTCAAAATTAACAATTATTCACAAATATTTCAAAATCTACTGGACCTAGGCTTATCAAGCCTTATGTCATTGTTCTTATCTTTTAGAGCGCCATTCATTTTTGTTAAAATATACAGGATGTCGCATTAAGAAAAAGCAAGTTTGGTCTGCTGCGCGTTTGTGAACTACCCTGTATATTTGAAAACATTTTAGGGTTATACATCTCTTCAGTGCCTAAACGTTTTGTAAACGATTTTTTTGTCTATCGCTTATAGATCTTGAGATATCTTCCGCCCACACACTAATGGGCCACCCTATATATATTAAATTTATTTAACAGCGCATATAGGAGTATTGGGCTTTAGCTGAATAGGTATAAAGAAAATAGAGATTATCTACCAGCCTGCACCAAAAGATAGCGTTTACAAATTTTCACTAAGATGTTTCGTTTTTAAAAAACCATAATCAAGTTGTTTTTTTTTTAAATACGGCTCTAGATTTTTATTGTTAAATTTTAAGCTTTTTTCAATTCAAAAATATGTGATATATCACACGTAATAGTTTAGACAAGTTTTCAGTGTTTTTGAGCAGTTATTTAAATTTATTCAATAATTTGGACGAGAAGCGAACAAGATTTCGCTAAAATCTACAATTTATACGTAAATATTTGATTAATATTACGAGTTCTATATTAAAAGCAAATCTAATATAGTACAAACAGTACAAATTAATATATTTAGATAGAAAACTCAAACATATTCCGTTAACTATGCCGTTAGCGATCCAGAGATTTCTCGGATGTATGTCAAGCTCAAAGGCCACAAGTTCTAATCTTTGTTAAACAGAAATATTATTTTACCGAATCATAGAGTGTATAATTTCTTTTATTTTTCGCTTTAAACAATAAGTTGAATAATTTTAAAATAACTGCTCAAAAACACTGAAAATTTGTTTAAATCATTACGTGTAATATACCACCTATTTTTGAAAATGGCTTTAAATTTAACAATAAAAATCTAGGGCCGTATTTAAAAAAAAAAACAAGTTGATTATGGTTTTTCCAAAACGAAACGTCGTAGTGAAAATTTGTAAACGCTATCTTACTTTCCTTAAAAAGTAACAATGAGAAAGTGCTTTTATTTTTTTATAAAAATAATGTCAGAAACAAATAAAATCGCAAAAATCGGTTTTTCAAAAAGTCTCAAATACGGCTAAAGCAAGTATAATTTTGATAATTTTTTTAATTAATTAAACGTCAAACTGACAGCTGGTTTAAAAATGTCGCGAAGATTTGGTAACGATGCAATTAATGATATTATATCTAATAATATACCAAAAAATACAATCAAATCAAGAAAATATGTATGGAAAATATTTCTCGAGTTTTGTGCGACCAGAGAATACGAACTGAATGCTGAAACGAGTTTGCATAATTTGGATCATATATTTAAAGATTATGCGGTAAACATGAGAAAAGCTGACGGAACTGAATATAAAGAAGCAACTGTAAAAACAATTTGGAATACTACGAGTAGGCTACTCCAGGAAAAATACTTCAATGACTTCAAAATTGTATTCGACCCGTTTACCAGTGTGATATTCAAAAATGCGCGAGTTGCAAGAAATGCAAACGTAAAAAATTACAGCAGGATCCAAACAAACGAAAATGCAATTCATCAAATTTGAGTTCAAGTGATTTGGTTAGAATCATAGGATTATGGGATGAATGTACACCAGAAGGTTTACAAAAAATTTTTTACCATATTGTAGCTGTTGAGTTAGCTTGGCGAGGTGGTGAACCAGCTGATTGCCTTATAGATTATTTCACGATTGAGAAAATAATGATGGAACGCCAACCAACAGAATTGAATACAATCCAATATTCAGTAAAACATGCCAAGGAGGATCGAAAAGTTGTAGAAATAGTAAGTGGCTTGTTCCAAATATTTCAAACGAAAGTGCATGCCCTGTTCGGTTATTCCATAAATTATTGTCCAAAAGGGGGAAAAATATTACTTCGAGTCGCCTATTTTTGAGACCAAATCGTTTCTGAAAATCCGAAAGTGACACATGGTTTGACAATATACCGGTAGGCAAGAACACAATTAATATGTGAACCAAATCATCCGCGCAAGCTATTGGTTTGGACATCAAGTGTAAAAAGATATCCAATCATTCGAACAGATCAACTGCAGTTAGCCATTTGGCAAATAAAGGAATTCCTGAACAACAATTAATAAAAATAACAGGACATAGCAGCTCTAATTCAGTTAAACCGTACTTGAATATTAACCAAGAACGCCATGGTGAAATAATCAACACCATCTGAGGAATTTCTTCAACAGTGGAAATTAACAATCCGTCAACTTCAGCAAACTCTTCTTCCAATTTAACATTTACCAATTGTACTTTTCACAACTGTAGTTTTAAATAAAAATGAATAATATTTGTTTGATTAAAACTAATACATTTTGTATTGAAAATTATTAAACGTCAGATTGACAATCAAATGTTTATATCTACAAAGTAAAAAATTATCTTATCGAATACTCCTCGGGCCTTGATAAATACTCAAAATTTTGTCATAGAGAATCCTTCAAGCGAGCTGCTCAAGGATAATAGCCCTCGGCCTGCGGCCTTGGGCTATTATCAAGCAACACGCTTTCGGCATTCTCTATGACAAAATTATCTCGGTATTATCAAGACCCTAGGGGTATTACTACTGAAAACACCATTTAAAGGCTTTTTATACGTTCTTCAGTTTTGCAGTTGCGGCGGTCTCCAAAATAATATTCTATCTCAATCAAATTGTCTGTCATACTGGTTGTAAAATTATGCATAACAATAAATGGTTCATATGAATCTGGGCTTGGTATATTTGTGTCGCCAGAAACTTAATAAAAACACGTCAATATGCGGCTTCATATTTTATTAGAGCGTGTGCTAAGTGGTTTGAAATTTTTCTTTTGAACTAAATCTGAAAGAAGTATGACCAGTTTATAGTGTTTGGGACTATCATAAAGAATTACCTATCTCTGTATATTATGTTATTGTTATCTTTTAAACAGTTATTACGGGAGTAAAATCCATCACGTATAGTCAGAGCTGTAGACAAAAATTTTTAACAGCAAAAAAATAATAAAAATTAGCTTGTTTAAACAAATAGGTAATCCATAACTTGAGAGGAGTATAATTTCAAGTATTCAGGAAATACTGATAATCAATAAACAATTAATAATATAATTGTACTATCATCAAGTTATATTATATTTTAATCCAAAAATATCGCAAACTTAGTCAAACTTTGAACAACAGTTCAGAAATCTAACACATTAAATTCGTTTTCAACAAGGCATTGGGCAAAGTAAACTTGAAATTTTGATACATAAAAAAAAATACTAGTTTCGAAAACTTTGAATAATTTTGTAACTTGTTTTGTTTTTTTTGTTCTAAGACTTTTTAGGCTTCAACATATTCCAGGACCGTCAATTACATGGGCTGTTAAAAAAAGGGGTAATTTACAAATAAACACATTTACACATGGCATGATAATTCCGATGTGGGCCAAATTTTAGAAGCTATTTCTATCGCGCAATCTGATGTCGACAATTTGAAGCCTGAATTGCCTGTATTTTCTTAATTAGGAGAATATTGTATAGTCTTAAAGAAACTTCAATGCAACGAATGCACAATTCTTTTGATATGCGGTAATTTATTTAGAGAGTTTCTTCATCGCTGGCATAATTAAGGAAATCTAAGTAAATATAAAGTAATATAAAATAAAAAAAATATCATCAACCGCTACACCTGTAATTATTTTTGAGAAATATGTCAATATGACACTTTGGTTATATTTGGCAACTGTCAGAATATTCTATTATTTGTTTATTAATAGTGGGTGTCAGTGGTAGACTAAGCAAAAATAAAAAAATATATAAATCGAAAATCTACGTTTCGAACCGGCTGCCGTCGGTATTTTTTATAAGTTGAAGTAATTAAAAAGTGCGTGGAGAGTCATTGAGTTTTTAGAGTGTCTGTAAGAGGTGAACATAAACTTTTTTACATCCTGTAGGCACCATTCTCACTCCCTATTATTTATTTATTTATAATACCTACATTAGAGTAAGGTAATCATTTTGTTATATTATGTAATTTATGGAAATAAATAAATAAAATAAAAAAAAAATAAAATAAAAGAATCTGAATTAAGCAGAGGTGCTCTACAATACCCTCAAGAAAATGTAGTTGAAATAGTCGTCATTTTCAATGTTTTATTTCAGAAAGTACTTGATAATCACGATAAAAAATTATTAGACATTTTTTCTCGATAGTTATCGGTAATTTTCATTGCATTTGTTATATTACTACTGATAAAACCAAATTTGTTAATAATTATTTTGATTGGTTTCATCCTATTTTGCCTGTTTGGAGAAATAGTTCTAAATCTCAGCCGATGCGCCACTGGGTATCTATTCACAATGAAGACGTACTGCTTAAAATATAAAATATGAGCCATCGTCGCATATTGGGTTAAACGTTGCTGGTCAAAACTTTTATTATACCCGAAAAATGCATAAAAAGATTCAATTTGAGTTGGTGCCGGCCGCTATAAACAATTTTAATATGCCCTTTCCTGGAATTTTTGGTTATATGGACTCACCTGTGTACTAAGTGCGTACAGGAAAAAAAGACATTGTGAACAAGTTTTATTTTCAATATACCCGTGTAATTGCAGGGTATTTTTACTTTGTGAGAAATTATTGAAATTCACTGCAGGGCACTCGTTTTTGTGTAATTGGTATAATAATTACTACCTATCTGACTTCCTTTAGCCACATTTTTAAAGAAGAATACAAAATGGATTATTGCAATCATCTTTAAATCGAGAAAAGCAGTAAAGTACTAAATTAGTTCCTTGTGAAAAGTTGTGACGATAATTAAAGTTCAAATTTTAGTTCCTTAAAAGATTTTATCAAACCGAGCGAGAGAGGAAACTGTTGTCTTGGTGGTTGCAGGTGCATTACATTATCATCTCATATCAACTTAGATGTACGAGTATTAATTTCTCAAAATTTACACTTGGATAATGATCATTTCATCATTGATTTTGAGCTCCATGTGCTTACGACAATAAGTTTTTAAAAAACTGATGAATTCAACAAGAAAACATTTTACAAAAACTAATTAATAATAATGCTTAAATGAAAGTCGAATCTCCACAAAATAAATTTAATAGAAACTATCGGCCATAATCTTAATCTTATATCGCAATTAAGCAGAGGTGCTCTACAATATCCTCAAGAAAATGTAGTTGAAATAGGCGTCATAATCAAAGGTTTTATTTCAGAAAATACTTGAGAATCACGATAAAAAATTATTGGACATTTTTTCTCGATAGTTATCAGTAATTTTCATTGCATTTGTGTTGTTTGCAGGCCGCTCAATCAAAACGAGAGTAGCGGAGCACTATAAAGTTATTACTAGATCGCAATCTAATATTATGATATCTAATACCAGATCGGCACTAGCAGAGCACATTTTAGATTCGGGTCACCCCTTTCACCCGGATAACAATGCAAAGCTCTTACATATCTGTGAAAAAAGTGTACTCCTTAATACCCTTGAAATAATGGAGATCACCTCTATTAATAATAATACATCAGTTATGTGTCTTAATGAGCAGACAGAGTTCGCATGTTCTAAGTTTTTCAACTCCTTGGCCTTTTTGAAGTAGGAATATGCTTACTTTGGTTAGCTTTAAGTGCGAATGGTTATAGGTTTGTGTCATATGCCTATATACAACATAAACAAAAAATACCTTTACCAAAGTGATTAGACGAGGATTTATGCGGGCCCATAAAAATATATAACAACTTAAGGAATTTGTTAACATGTTTATATTGTCATAACCTTAAAACAATGTCATAGAATAAGGTTTATATACTAATAAGTTCTTCTTCTACGTGTTCAGATCCCAAGTCAACTACATACTGTTCCTTTTAGTAAAATTTATGAGCCTCGAAGACAATCTAACTCCACACATGTATTAATATAATTGAAAAATCTTACACTGTTCCTTTTAACCGGTGTGAAAATAGCAGCTAAAGATAGCAGCCAAAATATCCGAACAAGCACGAACGCCAGTAGCCTCGCACTATATGCGCGCGCACATCGTATCGAGCCAGCGCTCATGACGGGCACGAACAACTTGCCACGTGGTAATAAACATATAATTTACAGACAAATAACTTATTTAAAAAATAATTCATAAAATTAATAATGAAGTTAATATTTTGCAAAATATTGGACCAAAAGACAGTTTGAAGGTGGATGGTGAAAAAATATATTTTAATTTAAGCAAAACAGTATTGGGTAACAAATTACGTACCCATTTGCATTAGTACAATAATTTAACTAAAAATTAGTGGAAGTGACGTAATAGGGCGTTAAAAGATAGCAGCCAAAACCGTCCTAGTGGGGAAAACTTAATAACTCCGAAACTATTGACCCTGCCATATCGGGCAATCAGAGTGTGTTAGATAACAACATGGGCAATATAACGTATATACTCATTATCACTTACAGGCCGTCGCAGGGGCGTACTAAAGCTTTAAAAGATTGCAGCCAAAACCCTCCTGATGGTGAAAAATTAATTACTCCGAAACTATTGAGCCTGCCATATCGGGCATTCAGAGTGGGTTAGATAACAACATGGGCAATATAACGTATATACTCACTATCACTTACAGGCCGTCCCAGGGGCGTACTAAAGCTTTAAAAGATAGCAGCCAAAACCCTCCTGATGGTGAAAAATTAATAACTCCGAAACTATTGAGCCTGCCATATCGGGCTTTCAGAGTGGGTTAGATAACAACATGGGAAATATAACGTATATACTCACTATCACTTACAGGCCGTCGCAGGGGCGTACTAAAGCTTTAAAAGATAGCAGCCAAAACCCTCCTGATGGTGAAAAATTAATAACTCCGAAACTATTGAGCCTGCCATATCGGGCTTTCAGAGTATGTTAGATAACAACATGGGCAATATAACGTATATACTCACTATGACTTACAGGCCGTCGCAGGGGCGTACTAAAGCTTTAAAAGATAGCAGCCAAAACCCTCCTGACGGTAAAAAATTAATAACTCCGAAACTATTGAGCCTGCCATATCGGGCTTTCAGAGTGGGTTAGATAACAACATGGGCAATAAAACGTACATACTCACTATCACTTACAGGCCGTCGCAGGGGCGTACTAAAGCTTTAAAAGATAGCAGCCAAAACCCTCCTGATGGTGAAAAATTAATAACTCCGAAACTATTGACCCTGCCATATCGGGCATTCAGAGTGTGTTAGATAACAACATGGGCAATATAACGTATATACTCACTATCACTTACAGGCCGTCGCAGGGGCGTACTAAAGCTTTAAAAGATAGCAGCCAAAACCCTCCTGATGGTGAAAAATTAATAACTCCGAAACTATTGAGCCTGCCATATCGGGCTTTCAGAGTGGGTTAGATAACAACATGGGCAATATCACGTATATACTCACTATCACTTACAGGCCGTCGCAGGGGCGTACTAAAGCTTTAAAAGATAGCAGCCAAAACCCTCCTGACGGTGAAAAATTAATAACTCCCAAACTATTGAGCCTGCCATATCGGGCTTTCAGAGTATGTTAGATAACAATATGGGCAATATAACGTATATACTCACTATCACTTACAGGCCGTCGCAGGGGCGTACTAAAGCTTTAAAAGATAGCAGCCAAAACCCTCCTGATGGTGAAAAATTAATAACTCCGAAACTATTGAGCCTGCCATATCGGGCTTTCAGAGTGGGTTAGACAACAACATGGGCAATATAACGTATATACTCACTATCACTTACAGGCCGTCGCAGGGGCGTACTAAAGCTTTAAAAGATAGCAGCCAAAACCCTCCTGATGGTGAAAATTAATAACTCCGAAACTGTAGAGCCTGCCATATCGGACTTTCAGAGTATGTTAGATAACAACATGGGCAATATAACGTATATACTCACTATCACTTACAGGCCGTCGCAGGGGCGTACTAAAGCTTTAAAAGATAGCAGCCAAAACCCTCCTGATGGTGAAAAATTAATAACTCCGAAACTGTAGAGCCTGCCATATCGGGCTTTCAGAGTATGTTAGGTAACAACATGGGCAATATAACGTATATACCCACTATCACTTACAGGCCGTCGCAGGGGCGTACAAAAGCTTTAAAAGATAGCAGCCAAAACCCTCCTGATGGTGAAAAATTAATAACTCCGAAACTGTAGAGCCTGCCATATCGGACTTTCAGAGTATGTTAGATAACAACATGGGCAATATAACGTATATACCCACTATCACTTACAGGCCGTCGCAGGGGCGTACTAAAGCTTTAAAAGATAGCAGCCAAAACCCTCCTGATGGTGAAAAATTAATAACTCCGAAACTGTAGAGCCTGCCATATCGGACTTTCAGAGTATGTTAGATAACAACATGGGCAATATAACGTATATACCCACTATCACTTACAGGCCGTCGCAGGGGCGTACAAAAGCTTTAAAAGATAGCAGCCAAAACCCTCCTGATGGTGAAAAATTAATAACTCCGAAACTGTAGAGCCTGCCATATCGGGCTTTCAGAGTATGTTAGGTAACAACATGGGCAATATAACGTATATACCCACTATCACTTACAGGCCGTCGCAGGGGCGTACTAAAGCTTTAAAAGATAGCAGCCAAAACCCTCCTGATAGTGAAAAATTAATAACTCCGAAACTGTAGAGCCTGCCATATCGGACTTTCAGAGTATGTTAGATAACAACATGGGCAATATAACGTATATACCCACTATCACTTACAGGCCGTCGCAGGGGCGTACAAAAGCTTTAAAAGATAGCAGCCAAAACCCTCCTGATGGTGAAAAATTAATAACTCCGAAACTGTAGAGCCTGCCATATCGGGCTTTCAGAGTATGTTAGGAAACAACATGGGCAATATAACGTATATACCCACTATCACTTAGAGGCCGTCGCAGGGGCGTACTAAAGCTTTAAAAGATAGCAGCCAAAACCCTCCTGATGGTGAAAAATTAATAACTCCGAAACTGTAGAGCCTGCCATATCGGGCTTTCAGAGTATGTTAGGTAACAACATGGGCAATATAACGTATATACTCACTATCACTTACAGGCCGTCGCAGGGGCGTACTAAAGCTTTAAAAGATAGCAGCCAAAACCCTCCTGACGGTGAAAAATTAATAACTCCGAAACTATTGAGCCTGCCATATCGGGCTTTCAGAGTATGTTAGATAACAACATGGGCAATATAACGTATATACCCACTATCACTTACAGGCCGTCGCAGGGGCGTACTAAAGCTTTAAAAGATAGCAGCCAAAACCCTCCTGATGGTGAAAAATTAATAACTCCGAAACTGTAGAGCCTGCCATATCGGACTTTCAGAGTATGTTAGGTAACAACATGGGCAATATAACGTATATACCCACTATCACTTACAGGCCGTCGCAGGGGCGTACTAAAGCTTTAAAAGATAGCAGCCAAAACCCTCCTGATGGTGAAAAATTAATAACTCCGAAACTGTAGAGCCTGCCATATCGGACTTTCAGAGTATGTTAGATAACAACATGGGCAATATAACGTATATACTCATTATCACTTACAGGCCGTCGCAGGGGCGTACTAAAGCTTTAAAAGATAGCAGCCAAAACCCTCCTGATGGTGAAAAATTAATAACTCCGAAACTGTAGAGCCTGCCATATCGGACTTTCAGAGTATGTTAGGCAACAACATGGGCAATATAACGTATATACCCACTATCACTTACAGGCCGTCGCAGGGGCGTACTAAAGCTTTAAAAGATAGCAGCCAAAACCCTCCTGATAGTGAAAAATTAATAACTCCGAAACTGTAGAGCCTGCCATATCGGACTTTCAGAGTATGTTAGATAACAACATGGGCAATATAACGTATATACCCACTATCACTTACAGGCCGTCGCAGGGGCGTACAAAAGCTTTAAAAGATAGCAGCCAAAACCCTCCTGATGGTGAAAAATTAATAACTCCGAAACTGTAGAGCCTGCCATATCGGGCTTTCAGAGTATGTTAGGTAACAACATGGGCAATATAACGTATATACCCACTATCACTTACAGGCCGTCGCAGGGGCGTACTAAAGCTTTAAAAGATAGCAGCCAAAACCCTCCTGATGGTGAAAAATTAATAACTCCGAAACTGTAGAGCCTGCCATATCGGGCTTTCAGAGTATGTTAGGTAACAACATGGGCAATATAACGTATATACCCACTATCACTTACAGGCCGTCGCAGGGGCGTACAAAAGCTTTAAAAGATAGCAGCCAAAACCCTCCTGATGGTGAAAAATTAATAACTCCGAAACTGTAGAGCCTGCCATATCGGACTTTCAGAGTATGTTAGATAACAACATGGGCAATATAACGTATATACCCACTATCACTTACAGGCCGTCGCAGGGGCGTACTAAAGCTTTAAAAGATAGCAGCCAAAACCCTCCTGATGGTGAAAAATTAATAACTCCGAAACTGTAGAGCCTGCCATATCGGGCTTTCAGAGTATGTTAGGTAACAACATGGGCAATATAACGTATATACCCACTATCACTTACAGGCCGTCGCAGGGGCGTACAAAAGCTTTAAAAGATAGCAGCCAAAACCCTCCTGATGGTGAAAAATTAATAACTCCGAAACTGTAGAGCCTGCCATATCGGGCTTTCAGAGTATGTTAGGTAACAACATGGGCAATATAACGTATATACCCACTATCACTTACAGGCCGTCGCAGGGGCGTACTAAAGCTTTAAAAGATAGCAGCCAAAACCCTCCTGATGGTGAAAAATTAATAACTCCGAAACTGTAGAGCCTGCCATATCGGGCTTTCAGAGTATGTTAGGTAACAACATGGGCAATATAACGTATATACCCACTATCACTTACAGGCCGTCGCAGGGGCGTACAAAAGCTTTAAAAGATAGCAGCCAAAACCCTCCTGATGGTGAAAAATTAATAACTCCGAAACTGTAGAGCCTGCCATATCGGACTTTCAGAGTATGTTAGATAACAACATGGGCAATATAACGTATATACCCACTATCACTTACAGGCCGTCGCAGGGGCGTACAAAAGCTTTAAAAGATAGCAGCCAAAACCCTCCTGATGGTGAAAAATTAATAACTCCGAAACTGTAGAGCCTGCCATATCGGGCTTTCAGAGTATGTTAGGTAACAACATGGGCAATATAACGTATATACTCACTATCACTTACAGGCCGTCGCAGGGGCGTACTAAAGCTTTAAAAGATAGCAGCCAAAACCCTCCTGACGGTGAAAAATTAATAACTCCGAAACTATTGAGCCTGCCATATCGGGCTTTCAGAGTATGTTAGATAACAACATGGGCAATATAACGTATATACTCACTATCACTTACAGGCCGTCGCAGGGGCGTACTAAAGCTTTAAAAGATAGCAGCCAAAACCCTGCTGATGGTGAAAAATTAATAACTCCGAAACTGTAGAGCCTGCCATATCGGACTTTCAGAGTATGTTAGATAACAACATGGGCAATATAACGTATATACTCATTATCACTTACAGGCCGTCGCAGGGGCGTACTAAAGCTTTAAAAGATAGCAGCCAAAACCCTCCTGATGGTGAAAAATTAATAACTCCGAAACTGTAGAGCCTGCCATATCGGGCTTTCAGAGTATGTTAGGTAACAACATGGGCAATATAACGTATATACCCACTATCACTTACAGGCCGTCGCAGGGGCGTACAAAAGCTTTAAAAGATAGCAGCCAAAACCCTCCTGATGGTGAAAAATTAATAACTCCGAAACTGTAGAGCCTGCCATATCGGACTTTCAGAGTATGTTAGATAACAACATGGGCAATATAACGTATATACCCACTATCACTTACAGGCCGTCGCAGGGGCGTACTAAAGCTTTAAAAGATAGCAGCCAAAACCCTCCTGATAGTGAAAAATTAATAACTCCGAAACTGTAGAGCCTGCCATATCGGACTTTCAGAGTATGTTAGATAACAACATGGGCAATATAACGTATATACCCACTATCACTTACAGGCCGTCGCAGGGGCGTACAAAAGCTTTAAAAGATAGCAGCCAAAACCCTCCTGACGGTGAAAAATTAATAACTCCGAAACTATTGAGCCTGCCATATCGGGCTTTCAGAGTATGTTAGATAACAACATGGGCAATATAACGTATATACCCACTATCACTTACAGGCCGTCGCAGGGGCGTACTAAAGCTTTAAAAGATAGCAGCCAAAACCCTCCTGATGGTGAAAAATTAATAACTCCGAAACTGTAGAGCCTGCCATATCGGGCTTTCAGAGTATGTTAGGTAACAACATGGGCAATATAACGTATATACTCACTATCACTTACAGGCCGTCGCAGGGGCGTACTAAAGCTTTAAAAGATAGCAGCCAAAACCCTCCTGACGGTGAAAAATTAATAACTCCGAAACTATTGAGCCTGCCATATCGGGCTTTCAGAGTATGTTAGATAACAACATGGGCAATATAACGTATATACCCACTATCACTTACAGGCCGTCGCAGGGGCGTACTAAAGCTTTAAAAGATAGCAGCCAAAACCCTCCTGATGGTGAAAAATTAATAACTCCGAAACTGTAGAGCCTGCCATATCGGACTTTCAGAGTATGTTAGGTAACAACATGGGCAATATAACGTATATACCCACTATCACTTACAGGCCGTCGCAGGGGCGTACTAAAGCTTTAAAAGATAGCAGCCAAAACCCTCCTGATGGTGAAAAATTAATAACTCCGAAACTGTAGAGCCTGCCATATCGGACTTTCAGAGTATGTTAGATAACAACATGGGCAATATAACGTATATACTCATTATCACTTACAGGCCGTCGCAGGGGCGTACTAAAGCTTTAAAAGATAGCAGCCAAAACCCTCCTGATGGTGAAAAATTAATAACTCCGAAACTGTAGAGCCTGCCATATCGGGCTTTCAGAGTATGTTAGGTAACAACATGGGCAATATAACGTATATACTCACTATCACTTACAGGCCGTCGCAGGGGCGTACTAAAGCTTTAAAAGATAGCAGCCAAAACCCTCCTGACGGTGAAAAATTAATAACTCCGAAACTATTGAGCCTGCCATATCGGGCTTTCAGAGTATGTTAGATAACAACATGGGCAATATAACGTATATACCCACTATCACTTACAGGCCGTCGCAGGGGCGTACTAAAGCTTTAAAAGATAGCAGCCAAAACCCTCCTGATGGTGAAAAATTAATAACTCCGAAACTGTAGAGCCTGCCATATCGGACTTTCAGAGTATGTTAGGTAACAACATGGGCAATATAACGTATATACCCACTATCACTTACAGGCCGTCGCAGGGGCGTACTAAAGCTTTAAAAGATAGCAGCCAAAACCCTCCTGATGGTGAAAAATTAATAACTCCGAAACTGTAGAGCCTGCCATATCGGACTTTCAGAGTATGTTAGATAACAACATGGGCAATATAACGTATATACTCATTATCACTTACAGGCCGTCGCAGGGGCGTACTAAAGCTTTAAAAGATAGCAGCCAAAACCCTCCTGATGGTGAAAAATTAATAACTCCGAAACTGTAGAGCCTGCCATATCGGACTTTCAGAGTATGTTAGGCAACAACATGGGCAATATAACGTATATACCCACTATCACTTACAGGCCGTCGCAGGGGCGTACTAAAGCTTTAAAAGATAGCAGCCAAAACCCTCCTGATAGTGAAAAATTAATAACTCCGAAACTGTAGAGCCTGCCATATCGGACTTTCAGAGTATGTTAGATAACAACATGGGCAATATAACGTATATACCCACTATCACTTACAGGCCGTCGCAGGGGCGTACAAAAGCTTTAAAAGATAGCAGCCAAAACCCTCCTGATGGTGAAAAATTAATAACTCCGAAACTGTAGAGCCTGCCATATCGGGCTTTCAGAGTATGTTAGGTAACAACATGGGCAATATAACGTATATACCCACTATCACTTACAGGCCGTCGCAGGGGCGTACTAAAGCTTTAAAAGATAGCAGCCAAAACCCTCCTGATGGTGAAAAATTAATAACTCCGAAACTGTAGAGCCTGCCATATCGGGCTTTCAGAGTATGTTAGGTAACAACATGGGCAATATAACGTATATACCCACTATCACTTACAGGCCGTCGCAGGGGCGTACAAAAGCTTTAAAAGATAGCAGCCAAAACCCTCCTGATGGTGAAAAATTAATAACTCCGAAACTGTAGAGCCTGCCATATCGGACTTTCAGAGTATGTTAGATAACAACATGGGCAATATAACGTATATACCCACTATCACTTACAGGCCGTCGCAGGGGCGTACTAAAGCTTTAAAAGATAGCAGCCAAAACCCTCCTGATAGTGAAAAATTAATAACTCCGAAACTGTAGAGCCTGCCATATCGGACTTTCAGAGTATGTTAGATAACAACATGGGCAATATAACGTATATACCCACTATCACTTACAGGCCGTCGCAGGGGCGTACAAAAGCTTTAAAAGATAGCAGCCAAAACCCTCCTGACGGTGAAAAATTAATAACTCCGAAACTATTGAGCCTGCCATATCGGGCTTTCAGAGTATGTTAGATAACAACATGGGCAATATAACGTATATACCCACTATCACTTACAGGCCGTCGCAGGGGCGTACAAAAGCTTTAAAAGATAGCAGCCAAAACCCTCCTGATGGTGAAAAATTAATAACTCCGAAACTGTAGAGCCTGCCATATCGGACTTTCAGAGTATGTTAGATAACAACATGGGCAATATAACGTATATACCCACTATCACTTACAGGCCGTCGCAGGGGCGTACTAAAGCTTTAAAAGATAGCAGCCAAAACCCTCCTGATAGTGAAAAATTAATAACTCCGAAACTGTAGAGCCTGCCATATCGGACTTTCAGAGTATGTTAGATAACAACATGGGCAATATAACGTATATACCCACTATCACTTACAGGCCGTCGCAGGGGCGTACAAAAGCTTTAAAAGATAGCAGCCAAAACCCTCCTGACGGTGAAAAATTAATAACTCCGAAACTATTGAGCCTGCCATATCGGGCTTTCAGAGTATGTTAGATAACAACATGGGCAATATAACGTATATACCCACTATCACTTACAGGCCGTCGCAGGGGCGTACTAAAGCTTTAAAAGATAGCAGCCAAAACCCTCCTGATGGTGAAAAATTAATAACTCCGAAACTGTAGAGCCTGCCATATCGGGCTTTCAGAGTGGGTTAGACAACAACATGGGCAATATAACGTATATACTCACTATCACTTACAGGCCGTCGCAGGGGCGTACTAAAGCTTTAAAAGATAGCAGCCAAAACCCTCCTGATGGTGAAAAATTAATAACTCCGAAACTATTGACCCTGCCATATCGGGCTTTCAGAGTGGGGTTAGATAATATAATGCAATCTATTGTAGATCGCAATTTAAATGAACGGAAATTTTAGAAAAATTCATATTCTTCTTAACTTGGCTATATTTAATAAATCAATTTCAGGTACAAGGTACAACTAATATGTTATCTAATGGCCTAAATATACAGGGTGAATCACGACCTACAGTTTATTATACGAACTACTTCGGTTTCACCTTATAATTTGACAGTACATTAAAAAAATATATAGAATTTGTAGGTATTATTATTTCCTATACCTACCTGTGACGTTTTACGCTTATTGGAAATCGTTAAAAATTACACTTAGCATATTTTCCAATCAAAATATACAGGGTACTGCGTGTCAGAAAATGAAGTCGCGAGTATCTATTTTATTAAAATTTATATATTCAATTCAGGACACCCTGTAGAATGTGAACTACCATTATTACCTTCATCTTTTTGTTTCGTAATTTTCCGTTAGTCATGATTCACACTGTATAAGTTAAAATAGGATGCACATCTTCAGCGCCTTTTGTAATTATATTGCAATAAAGGCATTATTATATTGTTTGAATAAAACTATAATATACCTAAAATTACTATCAAAGTTCATCGAAGATATTTTACATGTTTGTATGGTAACCTGTATAAACACCGTGCAAAGAGAATAACTTTTGTCGGTGGTATAGGTACGTACCTAAAATGGACAGAATCTCAGTTGACGCGGCGCAGCGGCATTTTCGACATAAAGGAATCGCGCTTTGGTAGCTTTTGGCGGCTTTTGGCGGCTTTGCGTTATAGGCGGATAGGTTGGTAGGAAAATTAGGATTAGGATGATATTCCGACAATGCATTTATTGAGCCTACATAAAATGTGTTCTTATAGGTATAAATTTGAGTTGGGACTAGTCACATACATTTTTATTTTAAAATAATTTGCCTTCATTTTCCGATTAGAAGCTTTTGAGACAAGAACTATATTTTTCCAAATACAATAATTTTCATATACATGTAAGAATCTCTTAACGTGTCAATACCTCATTTGGCTGTTAAAGACAAATTATTACCAGAGGTGTCTCATAAATATTTTAGTTTATAGGCTGAGATTGTATTGAACCTACTACTATTTTACATGTAAGTACCTTTTAATATAATACCTATAATTATTAGACTAAGTTTTAATTTCATTTGCCTTTATTTGCGGTGCTAACTTTTTATTTTAAAACATTATTATTTTTTGACATTGTTTCATTTGACTTTACTCTAGTTTACCTGATTACATTACCAACTGATACATTCCAAGCAGCCCAGTGTACTTATTCAGAAAAGCAGTATTTCGAAGAAATTCAAATACCTATTGGTAATACCTATTATGGATCAAAATAATTGCAACAAATCAATGAAAATGTTTAATACCATTTTAAATGCAATGTATAAAATATATCCTAATATGAATTCAAATGATTTCAATAATTTTAAAACCGACAAAAATGTAGCGAAACAGTTAATTGAAGAAGTAAAAGATCGTAAATTTAAGTATGCTAGTACAATATTACAATTCTTAAAAAGAAATGAATCGTCGTTTATAAATAATATAGAAAATCAGTTTATTTCTAAAAGGCAGAATAATTTAAAATATTCTATTTTTGAGTTTTTACAGTCAAACCATATAACTTATAAAGAAGTTATGTATAATAATAATAATAAAAATAATGGGTTATATCTCAAGATGTGTAGAAGTTTAAATAAAAAAAATACATTAAAGAATCGAAAATATATGCGATATTGTTGCAGATTATATTTTAAAACTAATAATTTTAAAAACATTGTGTGTTCTACTCCTTTTCACAGCAATTCCTCCCTCGACAGTTTAAATAGTAACCTATCACCCATTCTTTCAAATTGCAGTTTATCTCCAAACAATGTGTATTCGAAAAGTAGTGTATGCAAAAGTCCAAATCAAATAAATATATCTATTGATTTGAAAGATGATAAAAAAAATAATATGTCAAATGATTCATTGAAAATAAAATACCCAACTCCTGAAAAAATCGATGTTTGTCCTGAATTTCAAAATTTGCCGGTTAACAATTATTTTGGGGTTCTTCCACAAGGTACTAAAAATATTGATACTCTTCCAAAAGTAAACTTTAAAAACTGTTTTATACTCGAAGGCTCCTTTATAGTAGTAGAAAACATTTGTAGATATTTATTTACAAAAGATGGAAAGTTAAATAAATATTACTTTCCTTATTATTTTAGGCATTATATGTCGCAATATGTAAATAATACCTGCAGTTTAGTATTCAAATATACAAAATATTTAAAAAATCAAACAATTAAAATTTACGCCATTTGTAAACATAAAAATTGCAAAAAATTTATATTTTCACTAGATCAGAATACAAGAACCGTTCATGTTTACAGTAGTTCATTAAATTTTAGTCATAATCAGAAAATTACTACTTATGTTAAGGGCGTCGAAAGAGATATATTTAAACAAAGCTTTCAAGAAAAACTACCCTCAGAAATAAAAAGATTGAAGATTCTAGAAGCAAACAGTCAATTAATATCATTGGGCAATTTGCAGAATATCAAATCAGATTCCACTTTTAGAAAAATGCGGTCTGAGGGACTGTCGCATCTAGACAGAAATGCAGATGATATTTTTGATCTCATCCAAATGCAAAGAAGCCATTCGGAATATTTGCAAGAGGTTTGTTTACCTTTCTGTGTGAAAGTATTTAGCAAAGAACAGCTAACTGTGCTAGATATGCAGAAAAAGGATAAAAAAGTATTGCCGACAATTTATTTTGATGCTACGGGAAATGTGGTTAGAAAACCTGACAAGCTGGATAAAAGGGTTTACTTGTACTCAGCTGTAACTCCTTTAAATAACAGTAGAATATTTCCAGTGTTTGAAATGATTTCCAGTAGTCACAAAACCAAAAACATTTTTCAAATTTTTTACGATTTCAAATCTTTTTGTGAAGAATATGCTAAATGGCCGTTATTTGGATCAGTTGTGAGTGACTTTTCCTTTGCAAATCTTCATGGAATTTGTAGAGCTTGCAATAATATTTCATTAAAAGAGTATTTAATTTTTAGTTATAATATCACTGTTGGTACGGAAACAATACCGAAAGATTTTATTACACTACATCTATGTTGTGCGCATTTTATGAAAATGGTGTCCAAAGACATTAGTAAATATTTTGCTACTGAATTTGAGCAAAATTTTCTGAAATCAGCTTTTGCCTCTTGTATTCAGGCGGACCATATTGCTGCAATTTCAACATGGTTTGAAGCTATATATATTTTGTTAAATACAGATAACACTTGTAAGGCTGTTTCAAAAGCACGTGCTACATTATTTACTCTAACTGCACCCAGTTTAACATACCCTGATATCTGTGATATCAACAATATTGATTTTGACTTTGAAAATAAATCTTTATATCAATGCAGCCCATTTTATCATTACTTCAAATCATTAATTACGCGACATAATCTCCATGTAGAGATTACTGAATCCTATCAACAAAATATAAACAATAAAACATTAAATTCGTTTTATTGTTTTTTAACTTGGTAATGGATAAGTATTTGCCATACTGTTCTTTGTGGACAGCTCTTTTAATTCGAGCAGAGTATGGCCAGAATAGATTCAGTAATTGTTACGTGGAAAATTATTTCGGAAATGTTAAACTTAACATTTTAAAAAGTGAAAAAAATTTGAAAGCGTCCAGATTCTTAAGGAAAAGTCGCGCAAATGTTTTAAGCATTTAGAAAGAATATTTATTGCGTATTCCCAAAAAAAACTTAACAAAAATCATAAAGGATCCTCATGTTGAACAAACGTGTGAGGAAACTTGGCAAAGAAAAGTAAAAAAAATATCAAACACTTTTAACGGCCAAGCTCTTCGTAATGTACGTTTTAAAAAATTGGAAGAATCTGTAGCTAAAGAAGTTTCCTTAGACGTTGATATATGTCTTTATTGTGGGTCTGGTCGTTTAAATACCACTGCCAATTGGGTACAGTGTGATTTGTGTAGTATTTGGATTCATCAAGTATGTGATGACCCAGAAAACAACAAATCATATACTGGAAGATTTTTATGCAAATTTTGCAACAATTCCCCACAGAATGAAGTTGAAATTGGGAATGGTGTTGGTCAGAATAATTTAAAAGAAAAGTGTGAAAAATTCTTAAATCAAATTATACAATCAAAAAATATTGAACAAATTAATTCCATTGAAAGATCCACACGGGAACAAAGAAATTCCACAATTTGGAAAGAAGAACGGAAAAAAAGATTGACCAGTTCAAACTTTGGCAAAATTGTTAAATCAAAAAATTATGATGCTAAAGTAAAACTTAGTCAACAGTTACTGAATCAGAGAGATATCTCAAATATTTCTGCCGTTAACTACGGTATAGCTAATGAAAATAAGGCTATTGAAGCC
Source organism: Apoderus coryli (assembly GCA_911728435.2). Taxonomy (NCBI): domain Eukaryota; kingdom Metazoa; phylum Arthropoda; class Insecta; order Coleoptera; family Attelabidae; genus Apoderus; species Apoderus coryli. Next base: position 11,230,864 of record OU452209.1, on the reverse strand, counting down.
TACATTTTAAAATCACAAAATCCAGTGAAAAACTGTGGATTATATGTTCACACAAAATACAGTTTCTTGGCAGGATCGCCTGATGGCCTTATAAATAATGATGGAATTATTGAAGTCAAGTGCCCATATTCACTGAAAAATAATAAAATTCATTATCAAAAATTAAACTACCTTGATAAAGATGGAAATCTTAAACCCTCGCATTCGTATTATTTCCAAATTCAAGGTCTGCTGGAATTAGTTAACAGACCATGGTGCGACTTCGTCATATACACTAATAATGACATCAAAATTCAAAGAATACTAAGAGATTTTAAGTTTTGGGCAAATATGATACAAAGTTTACAGGAGTTTTATTACTTTTTTTATTTACCACTCTTAGTATCACCAAGTGAAAATCATCTTCCTCGGGACCGAAAGTGGACAATACTTAAGAAAATTAATTGCTTTGAGAACGGTTTGGTTGACGATATTAACTATTATAGAGATATTGGGAGGGATTATATTGTAGCTTCATTTGATAATACACAGTTTATTATTAAAGAAATATTATTAACTGACTTTGATACCCTTTCACACAAAAATTGGCTGACTGGTGTTCTAGTAAGTCTAGTTATGAATATCATAAACTGGAAAGAAAAATATCATATCATAGAAGAAACGCTTGCTACACAAGTATTTGAAAACGAAAACTACTCTGAATATTTCTTAAAACAAATTAATATCAAGTTAGATTTATTAGCTATGCCCATAGTTGTCAATAGAAACCATTTTTGTTTAGTTATTATTGATTTTCTTAAAAAAACATTTAGTTTTATTGATCCAATGGGGTCTACGGAAGAAAAAAATCAAATGTACTTAAAAAAATTTGAAAACTTTCTGTTATACTACAAAGACATCAATTCTGATTTTATTTGTAATGAACCTTTAACTCCAAAATTGTTTGTGCATATTTTGCAAAATGATAGCTATAATTGTGGCCCATATATCATATATATTTTCAAACTGCTGTGTGAAAATACACCTCTAGATACCTACTGCAATATGGATGAGTTTCGAATTTATTTAAAACACCTGATTCTTAAAAAATCTAAAGATATGAAATCCAAATGTTTGGTTTGTAATAGAGATGCTTTTGATGCATTTTTGAAATGTAATTTCTGTTCCCGGATGGTCCACATCAAATGTTCATATTCTGGTCAAACTGACTTCGTGCATAATAATATGTGTTTAATTTGCTACAATTATTAATCAGGAGTAGTGAGTGTGTCCAAGACTGTTTATATAGGGATAAATGTAGCAAGTTGGTAAATTTCAGAAAAAATTGTGCAACTTAATTTAAATAAAACTCAAGTAGGTATTACTCGTATATTTGCAGTCTGTACATTGCAAAATTCCGGACATGTTCCAGGACCAACGGCCTCCTCACTAACGTCACAAATAATTCTATTACTTTTATCTTAACTTAGCAATGGAATTTGGTACAAAAAATAGTCACTTTGTGAAAATATTTTGAAATTAAACATTAATTTCCTGTTTTAAACGAAATATATTTAAAAATTTACATACTTTATACTGTAATAATTTTTTCTTTAAATGCCTTTATTATATATGTTCAATTGTGTAGTACATTGTAGTGCTGTTTTTCATTTCTCACTAGTTGCTCACATATAATGACCAATGTTTTTTTTTTAATATTTTACTTTTATAACAAGTAGATAATATATAATTTCATTAACTTTATATTAATAAGCGATAATTATGTGTGCCAAAAATCAATTTTTCTAAGTAAGATTGTCTGGCAATTGTGCAATGTAAAGATTAAGCAAATAAAAACCTGATTTGTGGGGCAGGCATACTTTAATTGATCTATATCAAAGATAAAAATACACTAGTGAAATTTAGCTTTGGATATGGTAACTCCTCGTGGACATTAATTATTTTGATATGAATTATTATCCATCAGTAATACACTTGTCGTATCATCAGTTATGCTAAATTACAGACCAGAACATAGTTAACTAATCTAATATGTTAGTTTTATTACTTATTTTTTCCCTATTTAAAGATTACTTTTAAATACTTTTTTCTTATATATATCAAGAAAACGAAGGTTTCAGGAATAGAATACTAAATATGTTTGATTATTTATAAGTTTCTGTTAGTTTATCCTATACAGGGTGCTTCAGAAAGACATGGCCAAATTGCTGTAGGTGATAGAACTGCTTAAAATAAGTGTAGTTCTTTATACAAATTTTTGCAAATGAGCCTTCTTTTTCGAGATACAAGGATATAAAAAATATATTATTTTTTCTAACTGACTATGAATTATTAGAAATAACGGTCTCAATTTTTTCGTATGAATGTTGATATTTTTTTTAACTCCCTGTGTCTCGAAAAGGAAGGACCCTTCGGCAAAAATTTATATAACAAACTACACACACAACTAGAAGATATATTTAGTTAAGGGTGTCCAGAATTGGTTGTTTTCTTAAAATATCTCGGTTGTTCGAAATATACAAGATTTTACCGTTTCTGATTTACTGTTGTTTATTGATCATAAGATGTTTTAATTTTAAGTGTTTGATATTAGGATTAAATGGGCGACTAAGAAAAACAACAATTTTCTTTAAACATAAAAAGACATATATCAACTTCTAGGAAATATTTTCAAAATACTATTGACTTTGCAAGATTATTATTTCAAATACTAACCTAATTTTTTTTATTATAAGCAATCCTAACTTTACTTAATCTAACCTAACCTAACATAACCTAATCTAACCTAGCCTAAGGTTACCTAACCTAGCCTAAAATAACCTAACATAACTAAACACAATCTTTTTCTGCTCGCTAATCTTGTAAATACCTATTTTTATGAATTATACCCATTATTTTTATTATTATAGACACATATGAAAGCTTTAAATTGTAAATATCATATATTTTCCGCTATGCCACAAAATAATTTCTCTTCTAATTATATTTTATACATATAGATATACATTACCTATATAGATGTACATTTAGGTATTTAATATTTAATGTATTTTACTTTCCCGCACATGGAAAGTATTGTCAACACGCTAACAAAAAATTGAGATAAAGACGGATATAACCATTTTGAAGTTCCCTGAGACGATTAAGACCATTTCCAGATGGAAGTCTGTCTGTCTTTGTGTATGTGTGTATTTTATAAGCAATAAAACAAATTTCGCACCTATGAAATCGTTGCATCAAGTCGTACGGACACCTAGTCCAATTTGGTGTGTTATAATTATTTATCTGGGGTAAAGCCATCTACTTCGTAATGAGAGGAAATGCATTTACGACGTGATCCTCACCCATATTTCTTGATAACAAAACGTTATACAATATCTAAAAATACAAAACACTATAAAATTGTTTAAATAGTAATATTTTTCTTTACCTGCATAATGCCAAAAAACAAACAAACATTCTTTTTAATAAATACAATTTTCGATCGTTCGTTCTATAGCATTCAATTTTTGGTAATAATAGTAAACCAGCATTGAATATATCAAATCTACGTACCTACCTACTTTCAATTTATCTAAATAGATAAAAACATACAAAATCAGTGGGCAGTGGGGCAGGGCATATTTAAAGAAATAATAATTTAAGAGATACGAGGTGTTATTAAAAGTATTATATTATTTTTTTAAGGGAAATGGCTTTAGATGATTTATCCTTTAGCCACAGATTATCTAATAAAAAGTATTATTTTACTTACTTACTTTAATAGAAATAATTATATAAATTATATCTTAGTTACAAAAGTAAAAGGAGAAGGAGATATTAAGTATTTCTATGTTAAAAAATGTAATATACCTACTGTGTAGGATGCTAAAACGACCTAAATGTTTTAGTATTTATATATATTTTGTGTAAATAAATTAAACTTTATATCTACGATAGATAAGTTTTTCATTTTACATGTTTCATAATTTCTGTACCCTACGTGTTCCAGGTTAGGTTAACTTTCATACTACATCTAAATGGATTGTTAGGATTCTCCAACTGATTATTACACATTTTCTTGTATTTTATTTTGGTAAAATACAATTGTTTTTAATTATTTGCTTTTTTAGAATATATTGTGTAAAATTATTTTAAATATTAGGTATTTTGGATATTTTGAATCACTAGGGCAGCTGTTTTATATTTTTACATTGTGCAATTGATTAGAAATAATAGTAATATAATATAATTTTAAATATTTAGTTCATGTTCAGGTATATAATAATAATTATTATTATGTAGAAATCAAGCTATTGATAATTATCTTCTGCGTTTAAATAAATAAATTCCTTTTAAAGCCGCAGAACCATTGGTTCGGGGTTATTTATTTTTATAAGTAGTTGCGTGATTTGGCTGCATTTTCATAGGCATTATGATTCTAACTTATTCGAAAAAATTAATGTGGCAGGTTCCATAGTTTCGGAGTTATTAAGTTGCTGCTATCTTTTAAAGCTATAGTAGGCCACTGGGACGGCCTGTAAGTGATGGTGAGTATATACGTTATATTGCCCATGTTGTTATCTAACCCACTCTGAAAGCCCGATATGGCAGGCTCAATAGTTTCGGAGTTATTAATTTTTCACCATCAGGAGGGTTTTGGCTGCTATCTTTTAAAGCTTTAGTACGCCCCTGCGACGGCCTGTAAGTGATAGTGAGTATGTACGTTTTATTGCCCATATTGTTATCTAACCCACTCTGAAAGCCCGATATGGCAGGCTCAATAGTTTCGGAGTTATTAATTTTTCACCATCAGGAGGGTTTTGGCTGCTATCTTTTAAAGCTTTAGTACGCCCCTGCGACGGCCTGGAAGTGATAGTGAGTATGTACGTTTTATTGCCCATGTTGTTATCTAACCCACTCTGAAAGCCCGATATGGCAGGGTCAATAGTTTCGGAGTTATTAATTTTTCACCATCAGGAGGGTTTTGGCTGCTATCTTTTAAAGCTTTAGTACGCCCCTGCGACGGCCTGTAAGTGATAGTGAGTATGTACGTTTTATTGCCCATGTTGTTATCTAACCCACTCTGAAAGCCCGATATGGCAGGGTCAATAGTTTCGGAGTTATTAATTTTTCACCATCAGGAGGGTTTTGGCTGCTATCTTTTAAAGCTTTAGTACGCCCCTGCGACGGCCTGTAAGTGATAGTGAGTATATACGTTATATTGCCCATGTTGTTATCTAACCCACTCTGAAAGCCCGATATGGCAGGCTCAATAGTTTCGGAGTTATTAATTTTTCACCATCAGGAGGGTTTTGGCTGCTATCTTTTAAAGCTTTAGTACGCCCCTGCGACGGCCTGTAAGTGATAGTGAGTATATACGTTATATTGCCCATGTTGTTATCTAACCCACTCTGAAAGCCCGATATGGCAGGCTCAATAGTTTCGGAGTTATTAATTTTTCACCATCAGGAGGGTTTTGGCTGCTATCTTTTAAAGCTTTAGTACGCCCCTGCGACGGCCTGTAAGTGATAGTGAGTATATACGTTATATTGCCCATGTTGTTATCTAACCCACTCTGAAAGCCCGATATGGCAGGGTCAATAGTTTCGGAGTTATTAATTTTTCACCATCAGGAGGGTTTTGGCTGCTATCTTTTAAAGCTTTAGTACGCCCCTGCGACGGCCTGTAAGTGATAGTGAGTATGTACGTTTTATTGCCCATATTGTTATCTAACCCACTCTGAAAGCCCGATATGGCAGGCTCAATAGTTTCGGAGTTATTAATTTTTCACCGTCAGGAGGGTTTTGGCTGCTATCTTTTAAAGCTTTAGTACGCCCCTGCGACGGCCTGTAAGTGATAATGAGTATATACGTTATATTGCCCATTTTGTTATCTAACATACTCTGAAAGTCCGATATGGCAGGCTCTACAGTTTCGGAGTTATTAATTTTTCACCATCAGGAGGGTTTTGGCTGCTATCTTTTAAAGCTTTAGTACGCCCCTGCGACGGCCTGTAAGTGATAATGAGTATATACGTTATATTGCCCATTTTGTTATCTAACATACTCTGAAAGTCCGATATGGCAGGCTCTACAGTTTCGGAGTTATTAATTTTTCACCATCAGGAGGGTTTTGGCTGCTATCTTTTAAAGCTTTAGTACGCCCCTGCGACGGCCTGTAAGTGATAGTGGGTATATACGTTATATTGCCCATGTTGTTACCTAACATACTCTGAAAGCCCGATATGGCAGGCTCTACAGTTTCGGAGTTATTAATTTTTCACCATCAGGAGGGTTTTGGCTGCTATCTTTTAAAGCTTTAGTACGCCCCTGCGACGGCCTGTAAGTGATAGTGGGTATATACGTTATATTGCCCATGTTGTTACCTAACATACTCTGAAAGCCCGATATGGCAGGCTCTACAGTTTCGGAGTTATTAATTTTTCACCATCAGGAGGGTTTTGGCTGCTATCTTTTAAAGCTTTAGTACGCCCCTGCGACGGCCTGGAAGTGATAGTGATTATGTACGTTATATTGCCCATGTTGTTATCTAACCCACTCTGAAAGCCCGATATGGCAGGGTCAATAGTTTCGGAGTTATTAATTTTTCACCATCAGGAGGGTTTTGGCTGCTATCTTTTAAAGCTTTAGTACGCCCCTGCGACGGCCTGTAAGTGATAGTGAGTATATACGTTATATTGCCCATGTTGTTATCTAACCCACTTTGAAAGCCCGATATGGCAGGCTCAATAGTTTCGGAGTTATTAATTTTTCACCATCAGGAGGGTTTTGGCTGCTATCTTTTAAAGCTTTAGTACGCCCCTGCGACGGCCTGTAAGTGATAGTGAGTATATACGTTATATTGCCCATGTTGTTATCTAACCCACTCTGAAAGCCCGATATGGCAGGGTCAATAGTTTCGGAGTTATTAATTTTTCACCGTCAGGAGGGTTTTGGCTGCTATCTTTTAAAGCTTTAGTACGCCCCTGCGACGGCCTGTAAGTGATAGTGAGTATATACGTTATATTGCCCATGTTGTTGTCTAACCCACTCTGAATGCCCGATATGGCAGGCTCAATAGTTTCGGAGTTATTAATTTTTCACCATCAGGAGGGTTTTGGCTGCTATCTTTTAAAGCTTTAGTACGCCCCTGCGACGGCCTGTAAGTGATAGTGAGTATATACGTTATATTGCCCATGTTGTTATCTAACCCACTCTGGAAGCCCGATATGGCAGGGTCAATAGTTTCGGAGTTATTAATTTTTCACCGTCAGGAGGGTTTTGGCTGCTATCTTTTAAAGCTTTAGTACGCCCCTGCGACGGCCTGTAAGTGATAGTGAGTATATACGTTATATTGCCCATGTTGTTGTCTAACCCACTCTGAAAGCCCGATATGGCAGGCTCAATAGTTTCGGAGTTATTAATTTTTCACCATCAGGAGGGTTTTGGCTGCTATCTTTTAAAGCTTTAGTACGCCCCTGCGACGGCCTGTAAGTGATAATGAGTATATACGTTATATTGCCCATGTTGTTATCTAACATACTCTGAAAGTCCGATATGACAGGCTCTACAGTTTCGGAGTTATTAATTTTTCACCATCAGGAGGGTTTTGGCTGCTATCTTTTAAAGCTTTAGTACGCCCCTGCGACGGCCTGTAAGTGATAGTGAGTATGTACGTTTTATTGCCCATATTGTTATCTAACCCACTCTGAAAGCCCGATATGGCAGGCTCAATAGTTTCGGAGTTATTAATTTTTCACCGTCAGGAGGGTTTTGGCTGCTATCTTTTAAAGCTTTAGTACGCCCCTGCGACGGCCTGTAAGTGATGGTGAGTATATACGTTATATTGCCCATGTTGTTGTCTAACCCACTCTGAATGCCCGATATGGCAGGCTCAATAGTTTCGGAGTTATTAATTTTTCACCATCAGGAGAGTTTTGGCTGCTATCTTTTAAAGCTTTAGTACGCCCCTGCGACGGCCTGTAAGTGATAGTGAGTATATACGTTATATTGCCCATGTTGTTATCTAACATACTCTGAAAGTCCGATATGGCAGGCTCTACAGTTTCGGAGTTATTAATTTTTCACCATCAGGAGGGTTTTGGCTGCTATCTTTTAAAGCTTTAGTACGCCCCTGCGACGGCCTGTAAGTGATAGTGGGTATAAACGTTATATTGCCCATGTTGTTATCTAACATACTCTGAAAGCCGGATATGGCAGGCTCAATAGTTTCGGAGTTATTAATTTTTCACCATCAGGAGGGTTTTGGCTGCTATCTTTTAAAGCTTTAGTACGCCCCTGCGACGGCCTGTAAGTGATAGTGAGTATGTACGTTTTATTGCCCATATTGTTATCTAACCCACTCTGAAAGCCCGATATGGCAGGCTCAATAGTTTCGGAGTTATTAATTTTTCACCATCAGGAGGGTTTTGGCTGCTATCTTTTAAAGCTTTAGTACGCCCCTGCGACGGCCTGTAAGTGATAATGAGTATATACGTTATATTGCCCATGTTGTTATCTAACATACTCTGAAAGTCCGATATGGCAGGCTCTACAGTTTCGGAGTTATTAATTTTTCACCATCAGGAGGGTTTTGGCTGCTATCTTTTAAAGCTTTAGTACGCCCCTGCGACGGCCTGTAAGTGATAGTGAGTATGTACGTTTTATTGCCCATATTGTTATCTAACCCACTCTGAAAGCCCGATATGGCAGGCTCAATAGTTTCGGAGTTATTAATTTTTCACCGTCAGGAGGGTTTTGGCTGCTATCTTTTAAAGCTTTAGTACGCCCCTGCGACGGCCTGTAAGTGATAGTGAGTATATACGTTATATTGCCCATGTTGTTGTCTAACCCACTCTGAATGCCCGATATGGCAGGCTCAATAGTTTCGGAGTTATTAATTTTTCACCATCAGGAGAGTTTTGGCTGCTATCTTTTAAAGCTTTAGTACGCCCCTGCGACGGCCTGTAAGTGATAGTGAGTATATACGTTATATTGCCCATGTTGTTATCTAACATACTCTGAAAGTCCGATATGGCAGGCTCTACAGTTTCGGAGTTATTAATTTTTCACCATCAGGAGGGTTTTGGCTGCTATCTTTTAAAGCTTTAGTACGCCCCTGCGACGGCCTGTAAGTGATAGTGGGTATAAACGTTATATTGCCCATGTTGTTATCTAACATACTCTGAAAGCCCGATATGGCAGGCTCAATAGTTTCGGAGTTATTAATTTTTCACCATCAGGAGGGTTTTGGCTGCTATCTTTTAAAGCTTTAGTACGCCCCTGCGACGGCCTGTAAGTGATAGTGAGTATGTACGTTTTATTGCCCATATTGTTATCTAACCCACTCTGAAAGCCCGATATGGCAGGCTCAATAGTTTCGGAGTTATTAATTTTTCACCGTCAGGAGGGTTTTGGCTGCTATCTTTTAAAGCTTTAGTACGCCCCTGCGACGGCCTGTAAGTGATAGTGAGTATATACGTTATATTGCCCATGTTGTTGTCTAACCCACTCTGAAAGCCCGATATGGCAGGCTCAATAGTTTCGGAGTTATTAATTTTTCACCATCAGGAGGGTTTTGGCTGCTATCTTTTAAAGCTTTAGTACGCCCCTGCGACGGCCTGTAAGTGATAATGAGTATATACGTTATATTGCCCATGTTGTTATCTAACATACTCTGAAAGTCCGATATGGCAGGCTCTACAGTTTCGGAGTTATTAATTTTTCACCATCAGGAGGGTTTTGGCTGCTATCTTTTAAAGCTTTAGTACGCCCCTGCGACGGCCTGTAAGTGATAGTGAGTATATACGTTATATTGCCCATGTTGTTATCTAACCCACTCTGAAAGCCCGATATGGCAGGCTCAATAGTTTCGGAGTTATTAATTTTTCACCATCAGGAGGGTTTTGGCTGCTATCTTTTAAAGCTTTAGTACGCCCCTGCGACGGCCTGGAAGTGATAGTGAGTATGTACGTTTTATTGCCCATGTTGTTATCTAACCCACTCTGAAAGCCCGATATGGCAGGGTCAATAGTTTCGGAGTTATTAATTTTTCACCATCAGGAGGGTTTTGGCTGCTATCTTTTAAAGCTTTAGTACGCCCCTGCGACGGCCTGTAAGTGATAATGAGTATATACGTTATATTGCCCATGTTGTTATCTAACCCACTCTGAAAGCCCGATATGGCAGGCTCAATAGTTTCGGAGTTATTAATTTTTCACCATCAGGAGGGTTTTGGCTGCTATCTTTTAAAGCTTTAGTACGCCCCTGCGACGGCCTGGAAGTGATAGTGAGTATGTACGTTTTATTGCCCATGTTGTTATCTAACCCACTCTGAAAGCCCGATATGGCAGGGTCAATAGTTTCGGAGTTATTAATTTTTCACCATCAGGAGGGTTTTGGCTGCTATCTTTTAAAGCTTTAGTACGCCCCTGCGACGGCCTGTAAGTGATAATGAGTATATACGTTATATTGCCCATGTTGTTATCTAACCCACTCTGAAAGCCCGATATGGCAGGCTCAATAGTTTCGGAGTTATTAATTTTTCACCGTCAGGAGGGTTTTGGCTGCTATCTTTTAAAGCTTTAGTACGCCCCTGCGACGGCCTGTAAGTGATAGTGAGTATATACGTTATATTGCCCATGTTGTTGTCTAACCCACTCTGAATGCCCGATATGGCAGGCTCAATAGTTTCGGAGTAATTAATTTTTCACCATCAGGAGGGTTTTGGCTGCAATCTTTTAAAGCTTTAGTACGCCCCTGCGACGGCCTGTAAGTGATAATGAGTATATACGTTATATTGCCCATGTTGTTATCTAACACACTCTGAATGCCCGATATGGCAGGGTCAATAGTTTCGGAGTTATTAAGTTTTCCCCACTAGGACGGTTTTGGCTGCTATCTTTTAACGCCCTATTACGTCACTTCCACTAATTTTTAGTTAAATTATTGTACTAATGCAAATGGGTACGTAATTTGTTACCCAATACTGTTTTGCTTAAATTAAAATATATTTTTTCACCATCCACCTTCAAACTGTCTTTTGGTCCAATATTTTGCAAAATATTAACTTCATTATTAATTTTATGAATTATTTTTTAAATAAGTTATTTGTCTGTAAATTATATGTTTATTACCACGTGGCAAGTTGTTCGTGCCCGTCATGAGTGCTGGCTCGATACGATGTGCGCGCGCATATAGTGCGAGGCTACTGGCGTTCGTGCTTGTTCGGATATTTTGGCTGCTATCTTTAGCTGCTATTTTCACACCGGTTTCCTTTTATAATACAGTGAACTGATAATACTCCTTAGTAACTGAGTTAGATCTATCAGTATGTAAATTTCTGGATTAGTTAATTATTCTAAAGCTTTATTTGTCTGTTATTTAAGAGCATGTTGTAAATTGGAGCCTGGAGACTATCGCCTATAACACAACTCACATTCATACCAACAAAAAGAAAAAAATTTTTATTACGTTTGTCGATGACGTTCTTGCCATTCCAGCTTTAACAAAAAACAGATAGTTACATAGTTTTAACTTTATTAAAAAACAAAGAAAAAGTATGATATATAAAAGAAAATTAAAAAAAAAAAAAAAAAAAAAAAAATAGTTTCTATTAAATTTATTTTGTGGAGATTCGACTTTCATTTAAGCATTAAAATTACAACTCCACTTAAGAATGGACTATTTTTTCAAATTAATTAATAATATATCATTATGATTCTTGTTTTTCATATTTTTTTAACTTAATTAAATAAATAAATAAATTTTAATGAAGTAGTAAATAAATAAATGCTTTATTGCCCACAGATAAACAATTCCTTTAAAGGACAAATACATTGAAAATATGTATATATATTCAACACAAAAAAAAAAGACGAAACCTCAGATCAAATTAAATTATACTATTCTCTTAAATAATAATAAAGCAATATACCAAGACAACTGTGATAGATATCTTAAAATTATTGCTCAAAAAATTCACCAAAAACTAATTTTATTCTGAAAAAATTATCAAAAAATATATCGCAACAGTAACATATCTTATTAAAGTTAATAAAGTGTTGGTCCTAGCACGCACACATTTAAATAAATAATTATGCCTACCAGATTAAAATTTATGTATTTTTGTATCCACATCGATACATTATATCCGAAAAACTTAAAATTTAATTAACTAATATACTGGTTAAAGTGATTTGAATTTTGCTGATGTTGTTTATGGCCCTTGTCTTGACAAAATTGATTCCAATCGTATCGAAAGGGTACAAAAATCATGCTTAAAGTTCATTTATAACATCAGTAAATACGAAAGAATTTCATATAAGCTTGCTGAGGCTACCTGGCTGAACATGGAATATTAGAAGAAGATTTCATTTTGTTCCCTTTTGCCACAAAGTTGTTATTAACCAATGCCCTCAATATTTATATAATAAAATACGTTTTCTTACAGATGTGCATGCTTTGAATTTGAGACACAAGGGCTTAATTTCTCCGCTAGCTCATCACACTACACTTTTTCGTGGAGGCTTGACATAATATAAGGTTTACTGGCATTTAAATAAACTTCCTGACTACCTCAAATCATTTCTTCCAATCAAATTCAGAAAATAATACAAAAACCTGATCAATAATTGTTCTGTGTTGATAAATTCATGTGGTAGAGAGAAAGGGAATTTCATTCGCACATACTTAATTCAATATTACTTAATTTTTATGTTGTACTATTTGTTTATTATTAGGATTTATAATGTATTATATATACATGGCTATACAAGTCTATTTCTGCCAGGCTTAGGACTTGATCTTTTTTAAATTGTTTTCCTAGGTCTGTTTGTAGTTATTGTTATTATTATTATTTCTGATTTATAATGGCATTTTATTTCGAGCTACAATAAATAAATATACCTAGTATTGACGAGCCATAACAAAGCCAAGTTGAAAAATTACTATTAAATAATGATTGTGCAGCTTATTAAAGCTCAGGGTGAAGGTGTACACAAGGTATATTAAGAAAGACAAAATAGCCAGCAGGACACCGCCCAATTCAAAAAAAGGCAAACAAGCATGATGTCTTTAGTGCTCTCATTCTCCAATTTGGGTGTAATGTTTGCAGTCTGCAGGTTATTAAGAAAAATTAAGATGACAAGTTCCAATACTTTTTCTTTCTGCGGACACTTCTTACGAAGCTATATAAGGCTCTAAATGGCGCAAGAAGAAATAGGTTTTCGTAAAGTGATGGACACTAGTCAGGAAGTCTTAAAATAATGTCCTTAAATCTAAATTAGCTTTTTTAATTTACGAGGGACAGACTAACTTCTACACCTTAACGCTTAAATTTTCGACACCCTGTATAGGATAAAGGTTTTGAAATACTAAATTTGTATACCTTGAATGTTAATCTAAAAAAGGTATTCTAATTGAGTGTTGATAAAATGAAGCATTATCGAAGAAAAAAAATAATAAACCGAATCGGTACACGGAAAAAAACGTTTTTTGCAAACGTTTATATGCATGGTAAATAAAAAATTTCAGGAACACAAACAATGAATGCTGAAACACCTCAGTAATCCGCAATTGCATTTGTTGAACCAAATACAATCACAACCAGTCTTGCAGATGGTCAGTTTCTCCTGCTACCTATAATTATTTTGGTAAATGAAAAGAACCTTGTTTTGAAGACATCTTATTTACTTCTTTTCCAGATTTCAAGGGAATATCTGCAGAAAAATATTGCGACACGATGCATCTTAAGACAATATGCAGCACTGAGAAGGCGATGATTAACTTTTATGAAAACTTACCGCGCCATGTCACCCCATTCAAAAAAAATGCCATAACCAAGGCGAAACAAAATACTAAGAAAACCTAAACTCCAAATTTTCATACTTACTGTGTCTGAGAATACATTTTATTCGCACCCTGTATAATGCAGGTTCTATTTTATGAAAAATTATTTTGTGGCGTAGCGGACACAATATTTATTTATTATACAAGGGAAAGAAGTACTAGATTTTAGCTCGAGGGCTAAAATCTAACTTTTTTCCCTTGTATGATACACTATTTTTTTCTGAGACGGGAAAAACTTATCCAAATGAAATTTGAAGTTTTAAAAAAGTAATCAAATATCTGTCAATTTCATTCTGTTATTTAATTTAAAAATTGCGAACACTCCACCGGAGTCAGTAGAAGCAGCAAAAGTAGCGTCACAAATTATTGCCAGTTTTGATATATAAAGAAAATGTAACTTTTGTATAATAAAATTTCCTAAAATTAAATATCTACAGTTACTTATGTGTCCGGGAAAAAAGTGCTCACTTTTTTCCCGGGGATAAAAAGTGACATTTTATTACCTGTCAAGAGAGTAAATATGTCAAACTTTTTTCCCGTCACAGAAAATAGTTATTTATTATACAAGGGAAAAAAGTACTAGATTTTAAAAAAAAATCTAACTTTTTTCCCGTGTATGATACACTATTTTTTTCTGAGACGGGAAAAACTTCGATTTAATATTGAAAAAAGTCAGAAAATTATCCAAGTGAAATTTGAAGTTTTAAAAAAGTTATCAAATATCTGTCAATTTCATTCTGTAATTTAATTTAAAAATTGCGAACACTCCACCGGAGTCAGTAGAAGCCGCAAAAGTAGCGTCACAAATTATTGCCAGTTTTGATATATAAAGAAAATGTAACTTTTGTATAATAAAAATAATAAAATTTCCTAAAATTAAATATCTACCATTACTTATGTGTCCGGGAAAAAAGTGCTCACTTTTTTCCCGGGGAAAAAAGTACTCACTTTTTTCCCGGCGATAAAAAGTGACAAGAGAGTAAATATGTCAAACTTTTTTCCCGTCACAGAAAAAAATTCATTTTATAAGTTCTATTTTATTTTTTACGAAAATGATACCCGGTTATGTGTGTTTCAAAAAACGCGGCAATATTTTTTTTATGAAAAAAAGTTCCCATAAACATAGGTCCGGAATTGCATTGTGTGTTAAAGGTTTATTTTTTGTAAATAACGGCTTTTTTTTAAATTTGATTATTAAGTCAAATATCTCAATACCGATTTCTTTGTAAGTTGGCAGCGTTTTGCTAGTAAAAGATGAAAATGATTAATTCCAGTGGCGTTATAATAATAATATCAATCTTTATTTCGAAATTATGTTCCACATAAAATGAAATCACGTAAATTAGACATCACACAAAAAAAAAACACCGAAAGAAAATATAAATCATACATTGGGCAGTCTAGTTTTTAAATGTTTTAAATAAGACTTGATTTCTTTTTTAAATAATTTGGTTGTTCTAATATTTTTAATTATATTCGGTAATTTATTATACAAGTTTATACAAATATATACGATTTTAGCTATAATATTGAATCGAAGTATCGGATATCTTACATTAACAGTTATTGAGTTGTATTCATTATATTGAAGAATACCAAACATTCGTAAGTATACAACGCAGTAACAGTCATTAAGTAACTTTTCTGATCTAAATACTTCTCTACAAGATTGTAAATAAGACATCTTATTAAGTAATCTGATACATCGCTTTTGCACAACAAATACATTTTGCACATTACTGTCTCCCGTTATGGGGACAACTTAATTTAATAATTATTATTGAGTTAAGACATAATAATGAACGAGCCGACTCCGCATGAAGTTGATTCCAAGGTTTAGTGCTTACTAAACCAGCTTTTGCAAAAAGGCATTCTGAAGGAACGCTTGTTGCGGTAATACTTATTAAGTCTCTTGCCATCTTCGCAATGTGGGGATAACGTCATTCATTGTTGCTCTCTCTGAATAAAAGTTGCGTTTAGCTCTTGTTCCCAAAATTCTTCATTTTGGGATTGAGGGGTAGCCTTTTTGAATATAAATTCAATGTCCATGTCTTCATCTGAGCCAGATGTTTCTTTAGTTTCTTGTACGGGTGGAATTGGCATAATTGGTGCATATTTTTCACAATAAATTGTTTTAAATTTTTGGTGTGATTGATTTTTCATTTCATCACCCCAGAAAGTAAGTCATTCTGAGTGAGGCCCAATTTGCTGTGCACTAATGCTTATGTATATTATCTCTACCTGCTTAAAAACTTTGATGAATATTTCATCACTTAGAGGGTTTGTTCTGTCTTTTTGTCACGTTCTATCACAAGCTTTTCTATGCAGTCAATTAACATGTTGAAGCCGATTATGACCAGTGGTAGTGTTAGGTAGGAATTTCACGATAATATATTACTGATATACTTAAAGCATCGCAATTTACTAAAGTTATTAACATATTTACAGTATTTAAAAGAAACATCAAACACTGTTTTCTTACTCTTGACTTGAAGTGTGTTATTTCAAAGTATCAAGTAGAGACTACTGACTTCGCATACTTCGTACTCGTTCATACTCATCAGGCAGCCACACCGCTAGAAATTTTGCTTTTAGAACACTTTTAAATTAGAATAATCATTTTGCAAAAAATCCACAGGAAAAAACTTATTGAAGGTTGGCAAATTATTTGTATTGATACTAAACAAATATTACAATGTAATAAATTTACTGGCTGTTGTTTATTGAACTTATATTTTTTTTTCTTTGATGTTTAGATATTTTACTGTTAGATTGGAGACAGATTGGTCTCACATCGAAAAAATCTAATTAACTTTCCTAATGTCTATATATTTTTTTACTAATACTCGAAACAAACGAGACGAGACGAACTTTAGTCTTGTCTCGTCTCGACCCTTGTCTCATCTCGCCTCGTCTCGTGGCAACTCTAATTTTTGGTATGTTGAAAAATGTTTTAAATTTTTATATCGTAAACCAAGCAGCATATGAAAAAAATACAAGAGATAAAAAAGTCATCTCAAGACAATATCTCAAATAAATTACAGGCAGTGGTGAACATTTTTTTTGAGAATAATTTTTATTAAGTTGCCCCCTAACTCCACTGGACTTAATAATTTTGATCTAGTTAGGGCGATATAAGCTCCCTATTTCTAGCATCAACGCTACCAAATTTCAAAGAAATCAGTAGGGAGTTATTTGACTTAAGTAAAAAAAAAAATCCGTTATTTACAAAAAAATTTAACACCTTGTATCTTGGAAACAATGCATTTCCGGACGTATGTTTATTGCAACTTTTTTTCATAAAATGACTAGATAAATCACCTCCATAAATATTGCCCAGCCTTTTTGAAACACCCTGTATAAATTATTTAAATGCACATGCAACAAATATGTCATTATTATTAAAAAATTACCCTAGCCTTTTCTTCCCTGTACTCTTCATTTCTTCTTGAGGATACTAACAGCGTTAGCGAAACGCGCGTAAATATATAAAAAATTGTATTGGTGAAGTGGTAAAACGTGTCTTTCAGTATTACTCCATGCAAAAGATTCTACTCATCGATTATATTATTAAATAATTTTCTAATAGAATTAAGTACTAATAGTTGCACTGGATATTCTTATTTTTTTTTTTACCTATTCAAATGATTTATATTTTATAGCAGGTAAAGCTTGTCCGTTGAAGTTTTATTGAGATATTTGATGGACAGGGTACGGCTATAACAATAAACATTTTACGGTAGAAATAATGTTAGATTTACAATCATTACCGTATAGAATCAAGAGTCACACGTTTAGTTTACCAAGCAAATAAAAATAAGAAAATAGAGAAAAAGACGTTAAAACGTTAATATTAAGTTGTTTTATTTTTTGCTTTACGACTTAAGTTAATGGCTTTATTGCATCTTGTTTTATTTAATATTTGGTCATTAAAGAAAATACTTCATTGCTTGATTCAAACATTATTTAATTGAAAAAGGTGAAATATATTATTATCGAGACTTTGTAACATTTTACAATATAAAATAAGATCGAATAATATACCAGAAAAAAAAATTTCTGACTACTTCGGTAGTTTCTTTGTTTTTGCCTAATATAGATTTGCTGCTGGTGCGATGCGTAATCTAGGTTTTGGTGTGCTTTCGACCTCGGGATTCCGGGGCACTGGTTAGGTCCAAATTAAGAGCGTCTCCTGTATTTTAAAATTCACGGGAGTTATCCAGGATCATCGGTGTCATATTTGGGTTTCACTCTTTGAATTCCAGAAGAAATTTTGCATTTCAGATATTTCTGTTCAAGATCTTGAATGCGGGTAATGATGGTTCTCGATTGTTGATGGGTGTGCACCTAAATGTGCCTTAATTCAATGCCCGAGCTGTTAATCTGTTTCGCATCCAGCAGACCCACACGAATTTTGAGGGGCGAGCTCCAATTCTGAGAGGTTGCCAGTTATGTAATTTTTATCATATTGATAAAGAAGTCAACGTCTTTAACGAAGAGTTTGAATTATTTAGGCGCACTCTGCATGACTATCTGCTGCAAATACACTTTTCAATATACAGGGTGTCCGGAAATGACGTGGACAAGGGAATAGCACTAATTGCAAATGGCAAGTCTTATGAAAATTTCTTCTAACGAACTGTAAACAAAGGACACGTTTGTTTTATAAAACAATTATTTCGCAATTATTTTCAGTAGTAATACCCCTAGGGTCTTGATAATACCGAGATAATTTTGTCAGAGAACGCCGAAAGCGTGTTGCTTGATAATAGCCCAACGCCGCAGGCCGAGGGCTATTATCCTTGAGCAACTCGCTTGAAGAATTCTCTATGACAACATTTTGAGTATTTATCAAGGCCCGAGGAGTATTCGATAAGATAATTTTTTACTTTGTAGATATCAAAAATGTGATTGTCAATCTGACGTTTAATAATTTTCAAAACAAAATGTATTAGTTTTAATCAAACACATATTATTAATTTTTATTTAAAACTACAGTTGTGAAAAGCAGTTTGTTGAAGTTGCCGGATTGTTAATTTCCACTGTTGAAGAAATTCCTTGCATGGTGTTGATTACTTCACCATGGCGTTCTTGGTTAATATTCAAGTACGGTTTAATTGAATTAGAGCTGCTATGTCCTGTTATTTTTATTAATTGCTGTTCAGGAATTCCTTTATTTGCCAAATGGCTAACTGCAGTTGATCTGTTCGAATGATTGGATATCTTTTTACACTTAGTGTCCAAACCAATAGCTTTCGTGGATGATTTGGTCCACATATTAATTGTGTTCTTACCTACCGGTATATTGTCAAACCATGTGTCACTTTTGGATTTCCAGAAACGATTTGGTCTCAAGAATAGGCGACTGGAAGTAATATTTTTCCCCCTTTTGGACAATAATTTATGGAATAACCGAACAGGGCATGCACTTTCGTTTGCAATATTTGGAGCAAGCCACTTACTATTTGTACAACTTTTCGATCCTCCTTGGCATGTTTTACTGACTATTGGAATGTATTCAATTCTGTTGGTTGGCGCTCCATCATTATTTTTCTCAATCGTGAAATAATCTATAAGGCAATCAGCTGGTTCACCACCTCGCCAAGCCAACTCAACAGCTACAATATGGCAAAAAAAATTTTGTTAACCTTCTGGTGTACATTTTTTTTTTTTTTTGAGAATAAACTTTATTCAGACAATAATACACATTATTAACAATTACTTGATCTTCTAATCAGTGTATGTAACACTGGTCTTGAAGATATTAACCTAATAAATATTTGACAACAAACAACTTCAACAAGAATAAACTTAACATAATCCAATGATTCTAGCCAAATCACTTGAACTCAAATTTGATGAACTGCATTTTCGTTTGTTTGGATCCTGCTGTAATCTTTTACGTTTTGCATTTCTTGCATCTCGCGCATCTTTGAATATCACACTGGTAAACGGGTCGAATACAATTTTGAAGTCATTGAAGTATGTTTCCTGTAGTAGCCTACTCGTAGTATTCCAAATTGTTTAACAGTTGCTTCTTTATATTCAGTTCCGTCAGCTTTTCTCATATTTACCGCATAAACTTTCAATATATTAGCAAACTCGTTTCAGCATTCAGTTCGTATTCTCTGGTCGCACAAAGCTCGAGAAATATTTTCCATACATATTTTTTTGATTTGATTGTATTTTTTGGTATATTATTATCGTTAGATGCAATACCAAATCTTCGCGACATTTTTAAACCAGTTGTCAGTTTGACGTTTAATTAATTTTTAATAAAAAAAAACACCAAACTGAAAACACCACATGTAGGGTATTATCGCTGTAATCCAGAGGTGATTGGATGAAATTTGACACATGACTTAAAATTAAGTAATTTGATTGGTGACTATATTTAGTGAAAAATTATCTAAGGTAACCCTAAACAAATTTTATGTTGTATCAAGAAATAAATGGTCTACCTAAAAATGAAAAGAAAGTTATACCATGTCATTTAAAAAAAACAAAGTTTGTTGGCATAGTAACAAAGGTGTTAACGCTATAAAAAATTGAACATCAGCAGTTTGTGCCAAAAATTATACCAAATAACTTTTCTTGAATAATTTTTTCAAAATAAGGATTATTTTCGGAAATATACAGGGGTTTCTACACTTTATATACACACACTGTATATGAAAAAAATTCTGATTTTGCCTCGGAAAAGGTCTGCAAAAGTCACCACTTGAACATATCGTACAGTTGATTAAAAAAAAATAGAAGGAATACCTTCAGATAAAAGATCATACTCATAATACCATAAATTCCCGTTTATGAATTTATGGTTCCTAAGGCTTTCCAACAGAACGATATCCTTTATTATTTTTCACAAGCAATTAGGTCTGAAAACAAAACTTAAGTCATTTTAATCGTATAGATTTAGGAAAATTCACGCAAACAAGATTTATAAATGCCATATAAACTCCATATATAGCTATGGATGGGGGATAATCTAATCTCTCATCATATTATGACCATATAAAAAACAATAAATGAAATAATATAAAACTTAATAACGCAATTAAAATAATTTTAATTTTGTTTAAATTTGAGAATTCCATTAATGGAAGGTTAAATTTAAATCAAAAAACAACAAAATATGTTATTGGTAGGATTTAAACTCTTCTTTCGACAACACTATGTATACACTTTTCCCAACTTGAATTAAGATTATCTCTTACTCAATAAGTAATGTTTTATGTACCAGGCTATCTCGAAAACTAATCATGTTACGGTTTTGGGTTCGTTTTTTTTTTGAATAAAAGCTGACAAGGGACCTTGTTTGAAAATAGTTTTAGTTTCCTTTAGAGGGCGTAAGTCCACCACTAAATTGAAAAACAATGTTTACTTAAAAATATGCTTATATTCCGTAAGTGTTAGACTGAATGAAAATGATCTAACTACAATTTGAAAACTTTTTCATATAAAACTCTTTTCCCATCTTCTTAAATAAATAGTGGAGGAGCCCAAGAATATAGGTTTGTAAAAAGTTACCTAACTTTCTTATGGTTGGTTCGATTTTAATAAAATTAGACTCAGTATATATAAGTAATGTTTGGGAGTATCAAAGAATGTATTGGTGCTTTTATTTATTTTTTATATACAGGGTGTCCCCTCTCAATTGGAAAAAACTTCTGGGGCATATTGAGGAACCATAGACAAGCAGTTTAAGATAAGAGACTGATGTCCGGAAGTGCATGGTTTTCAAAATACAGGGTGTCAAAGGTTTTTTCAAAAAACCTTTTTTTATCAATATCTCAAAGACACATTAACCGATTTTCTTGAAATTCGCTGGTGATGTAAGCTTAATAAGACGCTCAGTTAGCACTAATTAAATGTTAATTATGACTTCCAGTGGCGCCAAGCCAAGAAATATTAAATTTTAATTATTTTGAAGTTACTCAAAGGTTTTTGTGTTTTTTTTTATAATATTGATCAAATGATTCTTTTCTAAAACATTTTTTATAGGTACATTACAAACATTTTTTATTTGCCGTTTATTTCGTCCATTATGGACAGAAAAATGATGTATTAAATAAATATTCTCTAAGTTACTGTAGGACCTGTACTGTTTTTATACAAATTCGGAAAATGTTATGACATATTATTATTGCTTTTCGTGTAGGTAGGTATCCTATAATAAAATCATAAACAAATTTCTGACGTATTTTATGGATTTCGTCTGACTTTATCTGTGTTACTCTTTATTTGTTATTTTATTATTGCTAAAATAATATTACCTTAATTGTATATCTGAAATTGATGAATCTTATTCGATTTATTGTTATAAATAAATAAATGTATACCTACATCTATCTACATAAACTATTAGGAAACAAATAATAGAATATTTTGTACGACCGACCTTTTTTGATTGTTTACCGTGTCTGTCTTTATGACAGCAAGTGACCTTTACTGGCTGACAACCCAAACACGACGGTAACTAACACATTTACGAATTGATGCTTCAGAGGAGTGTTTGGCGCGATAAAATGGAATTTTGTCGTCGATATGTGACAATGGATAAAGCATGGCTTCACTATGACACACCAGAATCCTAAAGACATTCAGCTGAGTGGACAGCAATCGACGAACCGAATCCAAAGCGAGCAAAGACCCAACAGGCGGCCGGTAAGGTGATGGCGGCTGTATTTTGGAATGGGAACAGAATAACATTCCTCGACTACCTCCAAAAAGGAACCGCCATCGACAGCGACTATTACTGTGCACTTTTGCAACGATTGAAGGCTGAAATCGCAAAGAAACGGTCACATTTGCAAAAGAAAAAAGTGTTGTTACACCAACACAATGCACCGTCTCACATGATGAAAACTATGGCAAAATTGATTGAATTGGGCTTTGAATTCGAAGCAATTGCTTACCCACCCACCGTATTCTCCAGATTTAGCTATCAGCGACATTCTCCTGCTTTCAGATTTCAAGAGAATGCTTGCTGGAAAGAAATTTAAGCCCAATGATGGAGTAATCGCTGAAACTGAGGCCTATTTTGACGAGAAAGAGAAATTGTACTATAAAAGTGGTATCGAGAAGTTTGAAAATCGCTATATCTACTCGCTGTATTGCCTTCGAAGGCGACTATGTTTCGATATATTTATATACATATATATATGTTTTTTTTATTAATCTGGCGACAAAATCTTCCACTGCTCACTATTAATCCCTTTTGGATACAATTAAAAATATGTAGGTGTAGTTAAGCTAGCTAGCTACTGTGGCTCTTTAGCAAATTATTTATAATTTGTATATAGGTGTTGAGGGTTTCAATATAATTCCAATATATCTATCACCTTTCTAATTGAAATCCATTACATTTCAAATAAAGATTAACTATTTCTAAAGAAATTGGTGACATTTATTAACCAAATGATCATAATTGAAGGTCGAGACAAGACAACGGCGACGTCGAAGATATATAGTCTCACGTTTTCAAGACGGGACGAAATATTAGGTATTTTCATATCGGCTTTCCTTGCGGTAAACCTTTTCATTATTTTTTTTCTACGACTGACTTTAAATGCCTTTATTATATGTTGAATCATGATTTGAAAATGTAGTATATTGTAATGCTGTTTTTCGTTTACCCGTGCACAATAAATATTAAAAAATTATTTGCCTAGCAACTAGTAGGAAATATTTACTACGCACTGGTAAATTTCCTGGTAATGACAAAAGTAGCGTCGTCTATGAAAAATCACCATAGCAACGCCGATAATACAAACACACCAAATTGACAGTTTAGGTATTTGTAATTAAAATAATTATAATTAAGTATTTCGCTAATGTCAAAACACAAAACACTGATAGTAAATATAGTTTAACACCACCTAGTCAATTTAATACTTCTAACTTATCGTAATTAGGCTTATACGCAGACAGGGGTAAGTTTCGAAAAACAAATATTCTCCTAAAAATTATGATAAATTTATTCAAAAGCATTAAAACAGTCGCAGAACATCGATCATACTCGTAGGAAATATATGTCATTTCATGTTCGTTGCACAATATACTATTTTATTTTAATATTATTTTATTTTTAGGTTTCTTTTAGGTTTGATAATTGAATAATGTTTGTAGGCGTGCGTGGCAAAGTTATGAATATGAAATCTACGTTATGCGTTTTCAGGCGCATACAAACTCAAAAAAAAGAAGATAATAAAAGGCAGCGTAATTCACTTACCTTTATATTCTTGCAGCATCTGTTGCACAGGGCCCTGCTGAATTCCAGTAAATCTCTCCAATCAATTACAATACAAAGCGGGTTTAAGCAAATCGGAAATTCACAAATATTAATAATCGTAATTATAATAATTTAGTACTTTTATATATATATGGCGAACAGCGGTTTTTCTCACGCCGCCGACGGTCAATCAACGTCTCTGCTTCTGCGCACTTATTTGGTGCAGCGAATTACGCGCAAGCGTTTTAGGATAAAGTAAAGTAAATTTAAATATTGATCAATGCAACACGCACCACATTCTATGGTTCCCCAAGAAGCTAATTGCCTAACCAACTGATATAAATCATTATGAAATCAATAACGGAACAAAATGAGGCGCAAACATTCCCACCCACCTTTAAATCATATTAAAAAACAATAACTAAAGAGCAGATAGAATGGTGAGTGAAAACCATTCCAAAATATCTAACTATTATAAACCTTATAAACTAATTAACGAAAGAAAATAAATAAATTTAATTTTGTGGTAGCGGACAAACCTTTACCACCGGTCGTTTAAGTATCCCGTTGGAGGTTTTAATAGTGACAACCCTGGTAACGCCATCTTTACCAGGATGACCCTCGATAATGCGTCCAGTAAACCAATGTAGCGGTGACAAATTATTATCATTTTTGATCAGCACCAGTGTACCCGGTTGGGTCGAAGTCGGTGAATCAGTCCACTTAGAACGCTGGTGCAATGTGTGTAGATATTCGCAATGCCAGCGTTTCCAAAAATCGGCATGAAGCCTGGTTAGCAATTGCCAGCGAGTCAACCGATTCATCTTTAAGTGGGAGAGGTCAAGATCAGGTAAGACAGAAAGTGGTTCTAATGTTAAAAAGTGACCCGGCGTTAACACCGAAAAATCGTTCGGATCTGAACTGACAGGACAAAGCGGACGCGAGTTAAGAAGCGCTTCGACCTGCGTAAGGACAGTATATAGTTCCTCGTACGTGAGAATCTGATCACCGATCGTTCGGAACAAATGCGTTTTTACCGACTTAATACCGGCTTCCCACAATCCACCGAAATGTGGAGCGGAAGGTGGGTTGAATTACCAAATAACTTTTTCCAGCTCGGTTGCGGTTTTGAAAATTTCCAATATAAATTCGACATATTGCGTTCGCAAATCTGGATTTGATTTCAAGCGCGTTTCTAGGCTTAAAAAACGTCTTAAAGCATAAGTACGAGAATCAGCAAATCTAGGCCTAATCATCTTATGAAAAATAAGCGGAACAACATACCTACCAGAAGGTAATCTATAGTGCGACCTTTTAAAAATATTCTCGCAACCTTCCTACGCTGGATCAAGAATTTCACGTTGCGGGGGTTCTTCAATT
Source organism: Apoderus coryli (assembly GCA_911728435.2). NCBI lineage: Eukaryota > Metazoa > Arthropoda > Insecta > Coleoptera > Attelabidae > Apoderus > Apoderus coryli. The sequence continues at coordinate 11,205,421 of OU452209.1, read as the reverse complement.
TCCCAAAATTTTTGATTGTTGTGTCCAAATCAACATCAACTGAAACAAACAATGAATTCGCAGAAATGTGCGGAGTCAAAGACTTAGCTTTGTCCATGATTATCCAACCAAATTCTGTGTTAATTGCGGAGGGTTCACCATCGTATAATGCCATCTTTTAATATTTGATGAAATACATCAGCGCCCAACAGCATATCAATCGGGGAGGATTGATAAAATTGCGGATCAGCAAGATTTAATGTTTTTAAATGTGATAAATTATATCCAATATTGGTGTTTGGTAAATCTGAACAAATCCTTTCCAGTACAACGGCTTCCAAATTCAAAGCGGGTTCCTTCTTAGCAATGGGTTTAATAACACACATAACTCCCCCTGAATGTCCCATAGAATTATTCATACCTAATCCACGGACAGACATTGACAGATTATAGCGCAATAGACCCAACCTATTACCCATCCTTTTAGTAAGGCAACTAACCTGCGATCCACAGTCCAAAATAGCGCGAACACGTTGATAATTACCTCGAATATCACGTATATCTAAGAGAACCGTCGATAATAGAACTTGCGAATTTTCTTTACCACTAGTGTTCGAATATTGCACATTTAAACTCAGCGCACCAGTGGCGTCACATAAGGCGGGGTTACTTTGATTTGAACCCAATGCACTACCTTGTGGAAACACTGTAGATTGTTGCATACCGGCAGTGGTCGAAGGCGTTGTAGACAATTGTTGTTTAGAGTTTACATTAGTTAGTGTTTTGAGCCGCATGAGCGACACGTAGATTGCGATTTGCAAAATTTCAATATGTGTACTCTACTGAGACAGTTAATGCACCATTTATTTTGCTTAACTAAGGTATAGCGTTCTTGAGGAGTTTTAGCAATAAAGTTATTACATTTGTATAAACTATGCTCACCGTTACAAAAAGAACAGCGTAGATTAGCATTGTCGTTAGTAGCATTTCCAGCTGCTAATAATGACGAAGTACGAAAGCGTGAATTTTGATTACCGTAAGCGGGTTTATGGGCCGATAAATTGGGAGATTTTATTTTTTTATTAATTGGCGATATCATAGCTCTAGTAGCATAGGCGTTTTTCTGTTTATGTAAAAAATCCATTAATGTTCGATATGAAGGGAGTTCACTGCGTCCACACTGCAACTCAAAGCGAGAAATTGTGTCAGAGTCCAGACGTTTTAATATCATATTGACTATAATAAAATCCCATTGCTGGACAGGATATTTCAAATTGGAAAGTGCCGCTAAGTTATTCTCATAAGTTTCGATCAACTGTGCAAGTTGTTGAGGATTTTCCGAATTTAATCGCGGAAAATTATCAACTTCATTCCAGTACGCACAAGCGAGGGCGCGCGAATTCGAGTATTCTCTAACTAAGACATCATAAGCGGTTAAATAATTTTCCTCTGAGAGTTCGTATCTTTGTAGAAGTAATTTAGGTGCACCATCTAAGACGGACAGTAAAATACTAAATTTTTCCACATTCGAGTAAGCATCATTGTTATGAACAATAGCATTAAATATTTGAATGAACGAGTTAAAAAATTTAATATCACCCGAAAATCCAGATATTTTAACTTCCGGTGTTCTTATGCGTTGCGTGTTTACGAGGGATGTATCTAGAGTTTGAGTCATTCGAAGATTCACTTTAAATAAATCATTATATATCGACTTGATACCAAAGTAATCATATTCGAATGACGTATGAGCCTCATCTTCAGTAGCCATAGCCGCATCATCTGTACCGGCTAGGCTAGACACGATAACATTTTGATTCTTTTCGAAATCATCCCGTATCTGATCTATATTAATGTAGCGTTGTTCAGCTTTATGCTTTTTGAGTTTATCGGCAACAGTGGCCATTTTAAACCCGAAATTTGTAAATAAATTTAGCACAAATATCTACCACACTAGAACAGCGTATATTAAATATTATTATTATTATTATAGGTATAAAGGACCTATATTTTGGACACTATAAAATAATATTTAAATATTTAATGTATTTATTTTTTTGCGGAATACCTATCGTATACCTAAATGTACATACTATTAGAATATTCTAACTACGGTAGACAATAATGCGTTGAAGAAGGAAAGAAAATATATGCGAGCAAAACGACCTTATAAATATTGTTTATAATAATAAAGGATCAAAATGGCGTCTTAAACAAGAAGATTTATAATTATTCGCGACATTAATCTGATCTAATTAATCCGGCTGACGGAGGACCAATAAATGTAGGCGTGCGTTGCAAAGTTAATAAAAGGCAGCGTAATTCACTTACCTTTATAGTCTTGCAGCATCTGTTGCGCAGGGCCCTGCTGAATTCCAGTAAATCTCTCCAATCAATTACAATACAAAGCGGGTTTAAGCAAATCGGAAATTCACAAATATTAATAATCGTAATTATAAGCGGACTAAATAATTTTAGTCCGCTTTGCCATTAAATTATTTTTCATTTATTATATTTACGGACATGAAATCCTTTTAATTTGTAATTATAATAATTTAGTACTTTTATATACAGGGTGAACTATCACTCAGTACAAAAATTTTAACTAGAGGTAGAGAAAAATAAGATTTAACAGAATCGCCTTTCAAAAAATTTCCAACATTTTTATTAAGGCTGAAAATAATTTTTTTGTAAATTATGTTAAACTCCCTTTTTACGACGCCTATGAACGCCTGCCCAACTGAAGTTTAAATTAGACATTAGCAAATATTATGATACAGCGCCATGTTGCCAAGTGTATCGATTTACCGAGCATTTAATGTAAAACATTTATTTAGAAAATGTAGATGATTATGTGACTTCAATCATGCGAAATATTAAATATTACGTAAGCTCCTACCTTTCGGATAGGTCTAACATGCCATGCCGCCATGATTTTTGAACTTCCTGGGGACCGCTTGATTTACCTCGTCCACTCTTCTTGTTTAATGTCAGGTACTCAGCCCGACGATCACAAGGTGAATCCCATCCGTTAGGAAAACCCCAAAGGGCAACAAAAAACACTGAAATGCAAATAACACTAGCACTTCAAAGCACTACAACAGCAAATGTTCAAAGAGACCATCGTTAACTTCACCACACTTGTTGATGCGCTTAACCACTGAACTACTTCTAGTGCCTGTACCTTTTGTATGTGATACGGTTGAAACCAGTTCTCCTTCAGAATCCTCCTTGTTCTGAGATATTCCCAATCTTTTTGTAATCTCCGTAGTACTTATGGACGGTTCCTCCTCTATTAAATTTAGTACAGCCACTACATGTTCTAAATTATTCTGTCCTCCTTGTCCACCCGTTTGAGCTTGCAATGTACCAGTATCTCACAAACGTTGTACTTACAACATTTATAAATGTGCGAGGACTAGATTAGGCATGTCTTTCCTATTTGGAAAACGTCTCCGGTATTCCACTGCCGCCCGATTTGCTCTTTCTTTGTATTTCCCATAGGTAGGTATATTATCAAAATATCGATATATCGGAATAAAAAATATCCATAGTCACATCGACAATTTACGCTTCATTATAACGATATAAAATTTAGCAGATATATCAATACATTTTATTGGATATACCGCTGGGCTTTGCCAACGATAGTGCCGATGTATCGGATCAAACATCGGTATTTATTAACATTAGTGTAGTTTCTAGTTATTGTTGTATTTATACTAAAAATATTCCCATTTTATCGGTTGAAAATGTACGATATCGATTGTTCAAATTTCATAACAAACTCGATCGATAGTAACAAAATCTGCATAATAATTATTCGTGAATGCAGGCTTGCCAGATTTGGCCAAAAAAGCGATGGTCAATAGGCGCTAAATATTCTTAGTTAGCTCTTGGCATTGTGTATTATAATATAGTGTGTCAGCGCTTGGTTAGTACCATCATTTAACAACAGACGGCGTTATCAACTTCAGTCGTTCATTAATAAATTTCTGGTATATGATAACGCCATCTGTTGTTAGTTGACAGGTACTATCCAAGCGCTGACACACTATATTTTAATAAACACAATGCTCTTGGAATTAGGTACGCGCAAGCGTTTTAGGATAAAGTAAAGTAAATTTAAATATTGATCAATGCAACATGCACCACATTCTAGGGTTCCCCAAGAAGCTAATTGCCTAACCAACTGATATAAATCATTATGAAATCAATAACGGAACAAAATGAGGCGCAAACAATGTTGTTTTCAAAAGTAATGTATTTCAAGCATGGGCAGTTTATTAAAATAAATATATAGTACTGATACGGCGTTTCGGCACATTAACGCTGCCTTCCTCAGGTACATTTATTTACATCATTAGGTTGTTTAAAAATCTTTCTTCTTAAAATAATACATACAAACAAAAACCAAACAGTCACAAATTTTCATTCTTGACAATCATAGTTGTTTATTAACATTGTACATGTTTAAATGTAAAATGATGGAACAACATTTTTCAATTATCGAACCTAAAAAAAACCCAAAAAAAAATATTAAAATAGAGGTAAAAAGGTTCAAGAAAACTGATAAAACTTATTTTTTTATTGAATTGAATTTATATAATTTATTTTATTTATTTATTTATTTTATTTTTTCTTTATTTATTCTTTGTTAACGGACAATGATGTCCAATTTCAGTTTAATAATAATAACACTAACGTTGTAAAATATCAACTTCGGTAGTGTACAGGGTGTCGAAAATTCGTTGTAATTGCGGGGTAGCTCCGTTATTTGGAAAGTTAGCGGGATTCGGTTTTCGCTACTTTTTTGTGAAACTCACGATGCCTTAACCATAGTTTGGGTAACACATGCAGTTTTCGATATACAGGGCCGGTTTGAAAAATATCACTTTTCGGATCTCTTTCGTATCTCGGAAACTATATTATGATCGATAAGAAGAAAAACTATATTTATTATTGATATGTAAGTGTCAAGCCATCGGTAAAAAAAATTGCTGTAATATTTTCTTTCCGCTAAGTTATGTAATTCTACCCAACTGATGATGACCCTGGCTAGGGTGTTTATTATATTATGTTCAATCACAATTTGAAAATATAGTACATTGTAATGCTGTTTTTCATTTATATATTTAAAAATGCACGTATAATATAATGATACCTGCAAAAGAATACCGACAGTACTAAAAATACCTACAGTGACTGGAAAAAGTATTGGCTTAATGATTAATCGAAAAGAAAAAGGATTGGAGTTTGCAAATAAATATATGAATATAACAAATAATTTTTAGCAACGTATTATTTTCTTAGATTAATGTAAATATGATCGGATGGACATCATATGGTATACGAAGACCTAATGTGGAATTTAAACAAGAAAATTTGTGTCCGAAAGTAAATCACGGTGGCGAAATATTTTAACCATAATCTGTTCATAGCTATTGTTTATAATAATGATAAACAGTGATAGTGAACATAGTTTAACACCACCAGACCTAGTAAATTTAATACTTTTAATTCATCGTATTTAGGCTTACGCCAGCAGGGCGAATATAGGTATGTTTCGAGAAACAAGTATTTTTCTAACAATTATGTTTAATTTATTCAAAAGCATTAAAACAGTCGTAGAAAAAGTATTGTGGAAACTCACATGAAATTACCATTTCCTACTCGTATGATTTGCAAACGTAGGAAATATATGTCATTTCATGTTGGTTAATAATAATAATAATATTTATTCACCACCAATAATCTTTTACAAAATAATAATAAAGTATAAATACATTGGGTAATAAATATGTAAATAGCTGATACATCATGTTCTAGTACAAAATAATACCTTGTTTTTGCTTAAGCAAAGCTTGTCTACATAAAACAAGGCTTAAAATACAAATTGAAAATTTTACCCTACAAAAAAAGAATAGATACACAATAATATAAAATTACATGTCTAATTCATTGGCTAATGAATTTACACCTATAACTAATAATTATAATAATATAACATAATAATCTTCTTAATAATTATACATTTACATTTGCACAATATACTATTCTAGTTTCTAGTATCAATTTAATTTGAGTCTAACTAATATTGTTAAATATTAAACATACACATTATTGTCACCTTGGACAGATATGGCAGTTTAAGAAAATTAATTAAATTATAAATTTGACTTGATGCAACTCTTTTTGACGTTTTTCTGTTTCATGTTCATTCTGTTTGTACACACATTTTATATGAACATTCACCATATCGGTACCTACATAGGTACTTATAACAACAAATAAATAAGTAAATATACATTTCAAACATGTTAACAACATATTATACACACTCAACACAGTCTTTATAATGTATTGGAATATATTGGAAACATCAAACAGACGATAAAAGGATTAGCCACTAATCCTTTGTTACTTTGTCGGTGAGATATTATAAGAATTGATAAATTTATTTTTGATACATATCCGACGATATGAATAATGTAAAGAAGGTATGCGTTAATGCTTAAAATTTTTTTTACCATTGAATGATCGTGTTTTTTAACCTAGTTTAGTTTGACAGCAGAGCTAGGTTCAGATATACCTACTTACACAAAATGTATAACGGTTAGGGATATTTCAGTTATATTCGATACAAAATTTACAGTCTTTTATGGACCAAAGTATTCGAATCATCATCAGCATTCACTTGCTAATGATTATGAATTTTTCCAAATCAGGGATTTCTGTTGTGAACCTTAAGATGGCTAAACAGATCGATCTTCGAGTCACAAAACTGACACACCCAATCACCACCATTTACCGTTTTCTCTCATTTCTAAGTTGAATTTTCGCATCCTCCATATCGTCAACGTCAACATTTTCTCAATTTATTTGTGAGATATTGGACGAACGTCAGAGGGTAAATGCTCTATATGAAGATTTCGCAAAGTCTTAATAAGGACGAGCGATTGTTACAGTTGTATGGGTTTTAGAAATCGGTGTTTGGAAATGGGTTTGTTGATTGAATGAACAGGTTTATTAGGCCATAATCTAAAAGACATAAGCCTCTACAGAGCAAAAAAACTGAGTTATTTGAAAAACAGAACAGCGATGCATTTTAGAACGCTGTTTCTTGTGGAAAGTTTCATCTTTTATCCTTACCGAGACTTGGCTTGATAATATTATTGTGACGAATATTAAAATGTCCCCTAGGCTTAGAGATAAATAAATATATCCGGCAACACAGCGTATGGCTATACTATTGTAATCAGATGTAATCGTTCTCGAAAGCTTGCGATTCAAACTAACCAGAGGCGACTCTGTACAGATTTAATAGGCTGTACCTCGTCCGGGCAGCGCTGTGTTAATTTGGTAGAATGTGCCTCGCTTACAGTATAGATCTGGAATGGACGTACGCGCGCCAGAATGTTGTAGAACAAACGACTATTTACTAGAAGCGTTCGAGAAAGGAGAAAAACCATATAAATAGCCAACGTATAAGAGGGACAGAGGATCAGTTATGAAGTGAATAGCCCATAGTAGCGAACAGTGTTGTGACATAGAAACATAATATAGTATAAATAAATCGGGAAAATAAAAAATATAGTGCGATATTAGTTCGTTTAAGTGTTAGTTATTAAGTGTAAATACAGTGCTTTGAGAGTATCGATATTTCTGAATCCTCTGCAATTCCTAACTATAAAACCAAAGGTTCTACTTGCCTGAAGCACAGAATTGTTGATATGTTCAGTGAATGTAAATTTAGAATAAAAATTACTCCCAGATCAGTGGCAGATTCAAAAAGAGATATATGAATGTTATCAATGGAGTAATTGAAATCAGTGATCGTTTTCCTCCTGGTAAAACTAACGTATTTACATTTGATTGGATTCAAAGAGAGTTTATTCAAGTTGCACCACTCTTCGATCAGTAATAGATTGTTTTGCAATTTAACACAATCAGTCATGTTCCGAACTAAAGAGTACAACTTAAGATCATCCGCAAACATCAACTGATCGCAGTCCAGCTTATTTACCAAGTCATTAACAAACAACAGAAAAAACAGTGGCCCCAAGTTAGAGCCTTGAGGAACCCTAGAGGATGCAACAAATCTGTGAGATTGGCATCCATTGTAAAACACATACTGAGCTCGATTTCTCAGATACGAATTAAAAAACAACTTTAAGTTTGCCACAAAGCAGAATTGATCCAATTTCTGCATCAGAATACCATGATCCATCCTATCCAACGCCTTAGAAGAAGTATACCTATATGACATCAATTTGACCTCCAAATGAGGATAGTAAAAGAGCTGATGTTGGTATTATAAGGTTTTATTGAAACCGATTCCTTCAATATCATTAATAACGTTGCGATTGGTACATGGGTTTTAGAAATCGGTGTTTGGAAATAGGTTTTTAGTTGAATGAACAGGTTTATTAGGCCATAATCTTTATTTTCTAAAAGAAATAAGCCACTACAGTTCGAAAAAAATATTTGAAAAACAGGAAAGCGAGACATTTTAGAACGCTATTTCTTGTGGAAAGTTTCATCTAATCATCCTTACCGAGACTTGGCTTGATGATATTATTGTGACGAATATTAAAATGTCCCCTACGCTTAGAGATAAATAAATACATCCGGGAACACAGCGTTGGCTATACTATTGTAATCAGATGTAATCGTTCTCGTAGGCGCGTCAGAATGTTGTAGAACAAACGACTATTTACTGGAAGCATTCGAGAAAGGAGAAAAACCATATAAATAACCAACGTATACGAGGGACAGAGGATCAGTTATGAAGTGAATAGTCCATAGTAGCGAACAGTGTTGTGACATAGGAATATATAGCTTAAATAAATCGGGAAAATAAATATAGTGATATTAGTTCGTTTAAGTGTTAGTTACTAAGTGTAAATACAGTGCTTTGAGAGTATCGATATCTTTAAATCCTCTGCAATTCCTACTTTAAAACCAGAGGTTCTACTTGCCTGAAGCACAGAATTGTTGATATGTTCAGTGAATGTAAATTTAGAATAAAAATTACTCCCAGATCAGTGGCAGATTCAAAAAGAGATATATGAATGTTATCAATGGAGTAATTGAAATCAGTGATCGTTTTCCTCCTGGTAAAACTAACGTATTTACATTTGATTGGATTCAAAGAGAGTTTATTCAAGTTGCACCACTCTTCGACCAGTAATAGATTGTTTTGCAATTTAACACAATCAGTCATGTTCCGAACTAAAGAGTACAACTTAAGATCATCCGCAAACATCAACTGATCGCAGTCCAGCTTATATACCAAGTCATTAACAAACAACAGAAAAAACAGTGGCCCCAAGTTAGAGCCTTGAGGAACCCCAGAGGATGCAACAAATCTGTGAGATTAGTATCCAATGTAAAAAACATACTGAGCTCGATTTCTCAGATACGAATTAAAAAACAACTTTAAGTTTGGCACAAAGCCGAATTGATCCAATTTCTGCATCAGAATACCATGATCCATCCTATCCAACGCCTTAGAAGAAGTATAGCTATATGACATCAATTTGACCTCCAAATGAGGATAGTAAAAGAGCTGATGTTGGTATTATAAGGTTTTATTGAAACCGATTCCTTCAATATCATTAACAACGTTGCGATTGGCGACAAGGGTTTCATAGAAACGAAGACAGGCAGTAGTAGATGCCATATTGATTTGAAGTCCTTTAGTTTTACTTGAAATATGTATTTCCCGTTAGGCCACAAAGGGCAAACCTTATTCGTCGACGCCCTCTTGCTTTTCTTAAAATGTCCATTTCTGTAAAATTTCCTTGGTTAAAATCCTACTTTAAATACAACGAAAATAATTTTTCTTCACTAGAGGTCTAGTTCTCTGGTTTTTAACCAACTAACTTCCTATCCATTACAACCTTTTTTTCTGTTTATTATTTGTTTTTCTACATTCACTGTCCCTAAAAATTCCTCTGTTTTCATTGGAGTAACCACTAGCGCATTCTTTTTTCTACAAGCTTTCATAACCTTAAAGTAATCTTCGGGTTTACCCTTTTTGTTGACGTTTTAAGGCTGATTCCACTTTCCCAAAAACATTATCATTTGGGACGTAACTATGGCCGGATACTTAATAACGCATAGTTATTTTTGCAGACAGAGTTGAATCGTATAAAAAATAATGGTAAGGTTTTTTCTAGATCATACATTCTACATCCTTATTTTCTGCTGCAAAAACCATATCATCTTTCATTTTTTTCTGTGCTTTCTTCCACAAAGTCTAATGCTATTCCTGTTCCATTTTTACCTTATCTTGTTCATCATCTGTTGCATTTTGTACTTTAATATTGAAAGTGTCGCATTTATTATATGTATCTTTCTTTAAAGGTTATGTTAAAGCAAAGAAAGTCTCAAAAAGAAGGGATAAACATACAAAAGAGTTTCGCAGAAAGGAACCAACAGACATAATATTTATTTATTTTTAAAAGCAAAAGGGAAGCTTGGATTCATTTTGCAAAACTAAAATAGTGGATTCAATTTCAATTCTCATGTATTGAGTGAGAATGACCTTAGGCTAAACTTCGCCCCTTTAAAAATAAAGGCTATTATTATTATTATTATGGATTCAGGTCTAACGAGATTGTTGTTACCAGTGGTGCTCCACAAGGCAGTAATCTTGCGCGCTTGATATTTGCCATATATATTAACGATATAATCAATGATATATCGAGTTCCTGTTTGATCTTTGCGGACGACCTGAAGATCTTCTCCATAGTTAACACCTACAATGATTGTGTGCAGTTACAGTCAGATTTATTGATATTGGAAAACTGGTGCTTGCACAATAAATTGCCTCTGAATTCCAGTAAATGTAAGCGTATAATAATAACAAGGAGACGAGAACCGATAGTATATGAATATGCTATAAATAGCATAATTCTTGACAGATGCACTGTTTCTAGAAACCTTGGTGTGACTATTGACTGTGAGTTGTCGTTTAATCAGCATATTAACAATATAACTCAAAGCTCTCTTCGTGCACTTGGCTTTATATTTCGATCCACTAGCGGTTTTCAAAAATTCAGATTGTCTCATTGCATTGTACCATGTATTGGTTCGATCTAAACTAGAGTACGCATCGGTTATTTGGTCTCCGATATATCAAACCCATATCAACAAATTGGAAGCCGTGCAACGCAAATTTCTTAAATATTTAGCCTTTAAAATCGATGGTCGCTTTCCACCGCGTGGTACTGATCATTTACTTCTATTAAATAGATTTCACTTTACATCACTGGAATCTCGCAGAATTGTAATATATCAGCTTCTTCTTTTGAAATTGATTAACGGCTTGATTGATTGTCCCTACTTGTTGGAACAGATTAATTTACATGTCCCACAGTATAATGCAAGGTATTCATATTTATTTAGAAATCCTCAAGTACAATCTAACTACGAGGGCAGAGCACCTATATTGAAAGCCTCGAGCATGTGTAATCACTATCATTTTCACAGGAACATAAATTATTTTGGTGAGAATTTGAATACATTTAAGAACATGTTGTCTTGTTTGAGTTGAATATTCAATCTTAATATATCTTAGTTGTAAGTTTATGTAATGTGTAATTTGTTTTGTAAGTGGGTTAGTCCGTCTTAGGCAAGTGGGGCGTTATTATTATTATTGTTATATAGGGTAACGTGGGTTGTCACCATGGCGTACTTTTGTTTTTGTGTTGATGATTGGTTGGTGTTTGATATTGTTGTATATTTATAACCTACATAGAATTATTTTTGAGTTAAACATTGTAATTGTCTTGTAATTGGGTGCAAACAATAAAGATTTATTATTATTATTAATAGTTTCAAATGGTTCTTTGTGTGTATAGAGCTGTAAGTATTATTTATTTTGGATGGATCTTTTTTGCAATATGTGTAGGGTGTATTTATGTATGTGTCTAGTTAAACTCCAGCTGGTTGTGTCGTAGACCGCCATCAACAGAATGGAAGAGACTGGAAAGGTGCAGAACATTATCGTGTGATGTGGAAGGTGACATGTGTATATAAAGACAGAGACGCACAGAGGAACAATCAGTCAACGGTCGATTTGAACAGTGTTGTGACATATAAATAATAGTGAAATAAATATAGTCATATTAGTTCGTTAATGTTAAGTTTGTTTAAGTGTTTATTCTAAGTGTAAATAAATTAGTTTTAATTCAAGCTCGGTATTATTTCACACTACGAACCACGAAAAACGTTACAATATCATTTGAATCCATAAACTCATTTTCGTCAAATTGTGGATTGGTTCCTTTTTTGTCTAACTGCGTCCAATTGTTCATCTGTTATTTTTATAAAATTGTTACGTGATATGCCTCTTATATATGTTGTATACAGTTTTATTTTTATTCTAGTAGGTATTTCAAACGTGAAGCAGGCAACAGTGTTGCGTTGCTCTGATATTAAATGACAATTGGTTATTTAATCCGTGTTTTTAATATTATAAGCCTTATTCCAAGAAAAACTGAAACGAAATTATTATTACAAATAATATTGCTATTAAAAGTCGATAAATTAAGAATTGAAATAACGTTTATTTGATAAATAGGATGTTCTTAAAACAAACATAAAGAAATGTGGCTTAGATGTGAACTGGTAGCCGATTGCGAACGACAGACCGATATGGAGGCGTACCATTTACGAGGCCCATCAAGTTTTTGAAGAGCAGCGTCGACGACATGAGGATGCAAAGAGACAGCAGCGAAAGGAGAGAGAACGTATCGATGGGGCAGCGCACCTACAACAGCCGGTAAATGATGGTGATTGGGTGTGATCTTTTTAGCCATCTTAGAGTTCACAACAGAAATCCCTGAGTTGGAGTCATTCATACTCGTTAGCATGTGAATGTTGATAATGATAATTTTTTACTAAATATAGTAACCAATCAAATTACTTAATTTTAAGTCATGTGTCAAATTTCATCCAATCACCTCTGGATTACAGCGATAATACCCTACATGTGGTGTTTTCAGTTTGGTGTTTTTTTTTATTAAAAATTAATTAAACGTCAAACTGACAACTGGTTTAAAAATGTCGCGAAGATTTGGTATTGCATCTAACGATGCAATTAATGATATTATATCTAATAATATACCAAAAAATACAATCAAATCAAAAAAATATGTATGGAAAATATTTCTCGAGTTTTGGGCGACCAGAGAATACGAACTGAATGCTGAAACGAGTTTGCATAATTTAGCTAATATATCGAAAGATTATGCGGTAAATATGAGAAAAGCTGACGGAACTGAATATAAAGAAGCAACTGTAAAAACAATTTGGAATACTACGAGTAGGCTACTCCAGGAAACATACTTCAATGACTTCAAAATTGTATTTGACCCGTTTACCAGTGTGATATTCAAAAATGCGTAAGATGCAAGAAATGCAAAACGTAAAAGATTACAGCAGGATCCAAACAAACGAAAATGCAGTTCATCAAATTTGAGTTCAAGTGATTTGGCTAGAATCATTGGATTATGGGATGAATGTACACCAGAAGGTTTACAAAAAAAATTTGCCATATTGTAACTGTTGAGTTAGTTTGGCGAGGTGATGAACCAGCTGATTGCCTTATAAATTATTTCACGACTGAGAAAAATAATGATGGAACGCGAACCAACAGAATTGAATACAATCCAATATTCAGTAAAACATGCCAAGGAGGATCGAAAAGTTGTACAAATAGTAAGTGGCTTGTTCCAAATATTGCAAAGGAAAGTGCATGCCCTGTTCGGTTATTCCATAAATTATTGTCCAAGAGGGGGAAAAATATTACTTCCAGTCGCCTATTTTTGAGACCAAATCGTTTCTGTAAATCCGAAAGTGACACATGGTTTGACAATATACCGGTAGGCAAGAACACAATTAAAATATGGACCAAATCATCCGCGCAAGCTATTGGTTTGGACACTAAGTGTAAAAAGTAATCCAAACATTCGAACAGATCAACTACAGTTAGCCATTTGGCAAATAACGGTATTCCTGAACAGCAATTAATAAAAATAACAGGACATAGCAGCTCTAATTCAATTAAACCGTAGGTACTTGAATATCAACCAAGAACGCCATGGTGAAATAATCAACACCATGCGAGGAATTTCTTCAACAGTGGAAATTAACAATCCGTCAACTTTAGCAAACTCTTCTTCCAATTTAACATTTACCAATTGTACTTTTCACAACTGTAGTTTTAAATAAAAATGAATAATATTTGTTTGATTAAAACTAATACATTTTGTATTGAAAATTATTAAACGTCAGATTGACAATCAAATTTTTGATATCTACAAAGTAAAAAATTATCTTATCGAATACTCCTCGGGCTTTGATAAATACTCAAAAGTTTGTCATAGAGAATCCTTCAAGCGAGTTGCTCAAGGATATTAGCCCTGGGCCTGCGGCCTTGGGCTATTATCAAGCCACACGCTTTTGGCATTCTCAATGACAAAATTATCTCAGTATTATCGAGACCCTAGGGGTATTACTACTGATAATGCACCAACATTTTTCAGAGTGTGTTAGTAAACTGCCAGTTAAAATTACTATTCTTCTGTTGGTAACTTCGTTGTTACTATTGTATTGTTATTATTATCTCCAACGTTTATTTCAAAAGAAGCAGTTGCATAAAACCTTAAAGTAAGTAAAATTTGATACCTTTCTGAAACAAGATGATTTCTATTATGAAATGGTTTTTTTATCTCCACCAATACATTTTCTTAATGCAAAAATTTATACGAGATCTTTTTTTTTAAATCCTAATCATCATATTTCACAAATAAATTATTTCGAGCCTTCGTTAACTTTTTGCTTCTGGGTGGCACATCTTCAGAAAATAATTGATCTGAAGAACTATCTACAAACCTACCTGAATTCATTTAACTTCAAAGTGTATTCACAACAATAACTGAATATTCCTTAATGAGCAATATAATAATTTGACAACAAAAGTCAAGGACATAACCTACAGAACTACATAAATTTTGGATTTAACTCGCTGTTTAACTAGTTGTTAAGTCTTAAAGGGGTTTGGTGAATAGGAATCATGAATTTTAAGCGACCGTTAAGTAGTTAACAGAGGTTGCTGAAAACGGCCGTTAGTCTTTCAAAGTCACTAACATTTAAAAGTAAAATAAAACACAAAAACATTCCGAAACGCTTTTTTTATTGAAAACCATGATTTGATCTTAGAACAAGAATTCAACTAAGTAAGAACATCTACTTAATACAATACAAATAATTAAATCTCATAATTCATAAAATAGATTTGACTAAAAAACAATAATAATTAATCTACAATATTAATAATTTAATAAATTTAAAATAAATGTTTAATCTTTGTTATAAACATAAAATTGATTAAAAATTCATTTTAGGTAATCACATGTATTTGATCACTTTTTCCCTTAAGCATAAGTAATTGTTTTTATATTACTGGACATGCATCTGGGACATAATACTATTCCTCTTGGAATTTTTACACAAACTAATTCTAAAATTGCACTGAAATTTATAAGATTTTAACAAAAGCTGAATTGCATTCGTAAGATTTTACACCACCTAGATAAACGAAAGTATTAATTAGATATTGATGATCTTTATTTTTGATAGAACAATAAACTCTAAGTTTTAAAGGATGTTATTCTTCAACCATTTTTTTTTTTTATATTTCTTTTATGTTTATATACATATATACACATACTTAAAAAAACTACTAGCCTACATAAAAATATTACACGGGGCCCTATGCAAATATGTACATCGTCTGGAAAAATTATTTTATTTTAAATACCTACCGTGATAAACGCTATTGATCAGCAAATATACTCATCAAAATTAAATTAATACTGGTTATGATAACTAAAATCGTATAAGTCACATACTTTGTTACAGCCCTACTTATATATGTAATTAATCATCGGTGTCATTTATAGAAACAATCAGTAAACCAGACGTTCAAAAATTTAAATATTACCATACCAAATAGCATTTCTCCTTAAATATAAATAGTTGTTGTTAATGATATATTAATTATATTTACAGTTATAAATAAATGTGATGTTTTATTTGAATTTGTAAAAATAATGGCGCTTCTATTTTAACAATACCTTCAACAAATTTTTAATGTAGTATTAGAAATTTATTTTAATAAAGTCGGTATTAAGTTCTACAGTGACAGATATTGTTGCATCTGTAAATGTAAACTTAGAATTTTAATCAAATCTATTTTAGTTAGATACTTATATCATGGTCAGAGGCGTCAAGGTACTTTAGAGACATTCTTATTGAACAATTAATATTTTCCAGAAAACAAATAGGTATCTAGGTACTTAAAAAACGTAGTATGACGCTTGTCAAACCACTGTTTATAACAACGCTTAGGTCATTCACATTGTCGCTTATTCATTGTATTTTCTC
Organism: Apoderus coryli; assembly: GCA_911728435.2. Lineage (NCBI taxonomy): Eukaryota > Metazoa > Arthropoda > Insecta > Coleoptera > Attelabidae > Apoderus > Apoderus coryli. The sequence continues at coordinate 11,188,981 of OU452209.1, read as the reverse complement.
TACTTATCTTCATTGTTGTCAATTTTTAAGTTAGGTGATTTAAATCCTAATCTTGTGAAAGGTTTAACTTTAATTTAATCCATATTTATTATAAATAAAAAACGAAAAACATTTTCCCCTCATAATTTAGAAGTAAATTCAAAAAATATAAACCATTTGGTGCATATTTATGGCAACAATTATTGATATGGACTCTATGCGCTCTTTCACACGGTCGATGTATTTATCCGTCTGAGTTTTCGCCCGTCAGCCGGACACGTAGCAATACAGAGTGAGGCATGGGGCCTTTCACACAAAATCCCGGACTGCGCGCCAGCAGACCACAATATGCTGTAAACGCGTTTACATGATCCGGGTGTTTCATCGTTCGACTGCTCTAGATATTGTGTTGTTTTTATAATTTAGTAGTGTAGCTGTGCGAATTTGAGCATGGCGAAAGAAGCAGAAGAAATAGATTCTGAAATTCTGATCGGTTTAATTCAAAATAGACCACAAATCTAGGGCTCCTTGCCGGTGTCTGTTTCTAGTAAATTAAGTCGTGAATCCAAATTAGCCTATTACGATTTACTTGTCGCCGACGTTCTAACAAAGGTAAAGGAAGTTTCCTAGGTCTACTGTCCATTGTAAAAAGGGGGTAGTCAGCGGCAAACTGAACTAGTAGCACAGCACCAAGAGGACCGGATCTTGGCAAGGCCCTCGGTGAACAGCAACCGTGCGGTTAATTCTAGGACGGACAAATACACTGACCGTGTAAAATCGCGCTAAGGGGCTGGAAAAGTAAATGCGTAAAAAGTAAAGATAAATTAAGACTGTAATTTTGTTAGTCGTTAAGGTAAGGATGTGATGTACGCTGTCTATATAATGTAAAACTGTATTGAACTTTTAATTTTTTTTAAATATAAAGTATTCCAATAAAACAAAACTGTAAAATTTAACGTATAGGGATATACGTAATCTGTGAAAATTCAAAATACCTGGATACCTATAGTAGATGTTTCCTTCTGTGTTAAAGAAAGTTGATACAATTACAATATATTGAGTGTCCAAAAATTCGTGTAAAATTTGAATTTAGTGCCTTTTATATGGTGGTAAGTGTTGCCAACACAACAAAACAGACAAATACTGAATATGGTTTGATATTTTCCTGCAAAGTAGAATTTGAATAGTGCTATAACTTTAGCAACTGTGATATTGATTGAAGCATTCAGAAAGGAAGGAGGATGAATTATCGTTGGCAAATACTCTGGCCGTCCTTTATCAAGTCGTTTAGCACAAAACACTGAATCAGTTCAAGAGAGTGTTGCTGAGAATCGAAAAACATTAATTTGGCATCGTATTCTCACGAAAGATTTGCTTACAACGAAGGGAGTTTGTTTAATGGATTACGTAACAACAAGGACTGAATACTGATTTTTTAAATAAATTCATCTAAAAATAGTCCAACAGTCTTAAATTTCATGATCGGGCAGGCCGATTATTGTTGAAACCACCTACCTTCCACATCCATATCTTGTAACTTAGGCCCCAAAAATTGGGGTCTGACCAACCCTAATATAGAAGAATGGTCCTTCAGCCAAATAAGCGCATGCGCGAAAAATTTTGGGCCTAAGTGACAAGATATGGATGTGGAAGGTAGGTGGTTTCAACAAGAATTGGCATGCTAGTTCTTGAAATTTAAGACTGTTGGACTATTTTCATTGAAATTTTGAAGCCCACGACCAACTACGCCTTGAAAGAAGAAATTAAGTGCCTGATTAATGAAATTCAGCAGCAGTTCTGCAACTCTGTGTTGGAGAATCGCGATAAAAAGTTGCGTATGTGTCAGCAAAGCCGTGAAAGCCATCTATCTGATTTTTGCTTCTTGTATGAATTATAGGACACCTTATATAAGTAATTGGTAGGTAAAAAATAAATGTTTAGTAAATTTAGAATTATTTTTTAGTTTAGAAGCTGAAATTTTAATTATAGTAGTAAGTACCTAAACCTTTTTCGAACCTCTTAATTTAGATAATTTAAATTCTTTTATTACTATTTTATTTTAAAGATTACTTTCTTTGTCTATCCAGGTGGCATACTATACGATTATAACACACACAAACAAAAAACAATCACAAACGGAAAAAGGACAGAACAAAATATAATAATATATTATTTGCACCAGATGCAAAATGTCTATATACATAAAAATAATAATTATTAAATTTTAAATACCCATATTTACACACGCAATCAAGGTCAACTTCATTCTAACGGATCATTTTCATTTGTCTCCAATTTCATCGCCTGATGATGCCCGTGATCCATAAAACGCTGCATTACGGCATTGACAGGTGATGGGACGACTGGCGATAGGAGAGACTGTTGATGTTGGTGGTCAATTTGCTGAAACAAAGTATGTTGTTGTAATAATTGTAGATACTGGTTTCTTTCTTTGGCCTCTGCCTCTTAGGTAATTTAGCCATCATCTAGTCCTTTAATATTCTGTGGTAAGTAATTGTAGATAGTGGTTTTTTTTTCTTTTAATTTAGATAGTGTTTGTTTTAGCTAGTTTTTTTTTTTAGATTTTTTTAATATATATTTTTTTGATAGTTTTTTGCTTTTTAGATATTTTTCTGTTAAAGTTAGATAGTGTTTTCTTTGATATTTTTTTTTTGACTCGGGTGAGCAGCTACATGCAGCGGGTCCGGGGTTCGGACCAACTACATGCGGCTTAGCCACCTTAGACCACCCGCCCCGGCCAATTTGTAGATAGTGGAGTTTTTCGTTTACTTAAAATTTAGTTTTTTGCAATTACATTTGCACTTGACTGTTTAAATGTATTATTTATTCAAAAGATTAGGTCCAAGTTATAAAGGCTACTTACTTGATGATTGTGTGGCATCATATTGGTTGTACTGCTGATAGCTGGCATATTTACACTACTGTACAAATCCAATTGAGTTTTCTCTTCCACACGTTTCTTGTTTTGTTTCCGCTCTTTCGCTCGTCGATTTTGGAACCAGATTTTGACTTGTCGTTCCGAAAGTCCAAGATTTGATGCCAACTCCGACTTACGTCTAATCGTTATGTACTTATTGTTAAACATAAACTCTTTTTCTAGTTCCATGCGTTGGTGATCAGTGTATACAACGCGGTATTTATCTTTGGTTCGTGTCTTGCCTGAAACAATAAAAATTCTGTTAGAATTACAAGAAACTACTACCTACGCACATCGCAGATGATGATTTGTTTTAAATTATAAATAAATAAATAAATAAATAAATAAGCATTTATTTTCAACAGGATAAACCCATTTACAGAAAAATCACTTACAGAAAAATCACTTACATTGAGATGTAAATTAAAAATAAAATAAGCAATAAAATTACAATCAAACAATAGCTAATATGTTACCACTAACAGTACACATAGCAACAACAATACAATAAATAAATCTAAACATCACCTAAGTTAGCCGAGACAGCACTAATCAGTGCAGAAAGCGGGGTAACATTGATATCCAATTCTCCACAGAACCTATTAAAAATACTACACATATAGAATACAGGACTCTGCAGAGATATATTAGTTCTCGCTGTACCAAGAGCGAAGGGAACACCTCGCCTAGCCCCGAGACGCGGTACACGGAGTCTGACTCTACTCAGTAAATGAGGACAGTCGATAATATTGTGTAACAGTTTATATAAGAAACTCACAGCTAACACGTTTCTTCTAAGCGCAAGAGACGGCTCCCCAAATCGCGACAATAAAATTCCGTGATCAACACCCCTAGGAGGATAAACACCGTCACCCCTGTACGCCAAATACTTGAGGAAGCGCCTCTGAACAGACTCCACAGAACATACATGAACATTGTACAAAGGATTCCAGATAAATGAGACAAACTCCAACCTTGACCTGACAAAGGCGTAGTATAGCAATTTCATGGTATAAATATCATTGAACTGTTGACAGTTTCTAATGATAAACCCCAACACCCTACTAGCACTCGCGACAATTGTGTCAACATGACGAACAAAGGTGAGTCTGGAATCAAATAATACACCCAAATCCCTGATCTCACCCACCCTCTCCAGATATGTCTCATTCAGGCGATAGTCAAACAAAAACACATTTCTCAGTCTTGCATATGACACAACTTTACATTTAGAAACATTAAGTTGCAATCTATTAACGCTACACCAATCAGACAAGCTGATCAAGTCACGCTGAAGAGATGTGCAATCATCCTCATCAATAATCGTTTTGAAGATCTTTAAATCATCTGCATAGGCAAGCCCACTACAGGTGAACAATTGTAGAAGGTCATTAATGAAAATGTTGAACAATAGTGGGCCAAGGTTAGAGCCCTGCGGAACTCCAGAAGTTGCCAAAAATGTCGAGGACTTGAAGCCCTCATGTTCAACAAACTGAGCACGATGAAAAAGGTACGATCGAAAAAGTTTAACCAGCCCTTCCGAGAAACCAAAATTGTCAAGTTTTCTGAGTAAGATACAATGATCAATGCGATCAAACGCCTTTTGAAAATCAGTGTAGATCACGTCCAGCTGGCGGCAACCATCAATAGCGGAACAGATCTGTTCAGAGAGCACAGCCAGATTGGTTGCACATGAGCGACCACTCATGAAACCATGCTGGTCAGCCGACAAGAAACCTCTCACAGTAGGATATATTTTATCGTAGAGAACAATCTCAAAGACCTTGGAGAAATTACAAAGGATTGATATAGGTCTATAATTAGATATGATATTGGATGGTCCTGATTTAAGAATAGGAGTAATCCTTGCGTGCTTCCAACAGGTGGGATAAATCGATGATTTAATAATCAGATTGAAAATATGCACCAATGGGGCCGACAAAATCATTATACAATCCTTAACAACGAAACTTGGCACACCATCCGTGCCCGAAGTTAGCCGACTTTTAAGTCTCTTGCTAGCCTTTATAATATCATCAGCAGAAATCTCCAAAACATCTATAATGTGCGAACCATGGCCCATAAAATTATATGTGTTCAAGTTCAAGTCATCGTCGACAGGGTGCGATTCAACATATACACCCTGGAAAAACTTGGCGAACGCATCAACCACTTCCTGCGATGAAACGTGCGTGGCGTCCTCTCCAATCATAGAACCAGGAATTCTAGTGTTACTCCTTCTACCCTGCAAGAACGACCAAAACCTACGAGGATCAGTCTTAATTGATTGCTCACAATCTGTAGCATACCTGGAGTACGCCTCCCTCACTTGTCTTTTGACCAATCCGCGCAAATAATTAAACCTCTGCCGATGATACTCCGATCCAGATCTTCGAAAGTCCCTGCAGGCTTTCTCCTTTTTATATATGTTATCAATAAGAGGCTTAGTATAATAAACTGGAAACCGTCTCTTACGCCTGTCTCTCAGAGGTACACACAATTTAAAAATACCATTTAGAATTCGGTACAGTTCATCACAAGAATCATTCACGTTCATATTCGCCAATACGGTAGACCAATCTGCATTTATAATCATCTCATACATAAGTGGAAAATTTGCTTTTCTAAAATTAAATTGGTTCTGAGAATTTTCATTAGCACAAAAATTATTTCTAGGAGGTAGGGAAGTCTTAAAATTAACAAATAAGGAAGGATGATGAATGTCAGCAGCAACGAGAGGTACATTGTTCATGGCGACAAAACACTCAAAGTTAGATAAAACGAGGTCGAGCAATCGACCATTCGCGTTAGGTACTCTATTAAATTGTTTAAGATTGACTGCTAACATAAAGTTCTCAATTAAATTATGAAAATAACTGTCATGTATATCGTGCTCTCTATCCAATGAGGCGACAATGCTTTGCCCGTCGGCGAACGCAGAACGAGAGTAGGCCAACGTCAATAAAAACATCCATACTGGCCGTAATTAAATAATTTTAAGTCAGAGGCAGTGCCTCTAGTCCCTGTGCATGGCGAGTTGCCATTTTTAATTATTGTTATCTACTACCACATTGATTAATATTAGTCTCCGATTTTCTTATTTAACAGAAACTGATCAGCTAACAGTTAACTGCTCACATTTTTATGTGTTGTATACAATTTATGTGAGTTGAGTTGATAATCTATTGAATTGCTATAAATTGCATATTCATTCATCGCAGGCATGTACTCATGTATGTATTTTATTTTCAGAGTATCTATTATAAGAGTACACATTCCATTTAGCTCTATCAACGTTAAACTTGAAACACATTAATATGAATTGGAGTTGCACAATTCTGTCTAGCATAGTAGGTATTACTGCAGCAATACATTAATGTGTGAAAGAAAGATGGAAAGTCAAGCAGTGCCTCTTCATGCGTTTTTAGATATACAGCAAATTGAGTGACTGACATCCACGTCTGTCTTATACCCCTTAATTTACTACTTAGTGTTCTCTCGCTTTGACCTATTATATACATTATCTTTGATCTTTGTTCAATTCATCTTTCGGTTTTCTTTTGCCTTCTTATATTTTGATTATAATATTATTATAGGTAATACCAACCTATTTTGTAAATTATTATTTCTTTCTGGTTTTCCTTTATAATAATCGTAATAAATTAAGGGACACTAGGGACAGGCAATAAATACAATAAATAAATAGGTATTTAGTATTTTTTCGTGTAAAGATTCTTAAAGTGAAGCATTTTTTTGTGCTGGTTTAGTGATAGTGAATAGTTAATAGTATGGAAAATATGGATGTTCTAGGACCAGGCTGTGTTGCACCAACGCCGACAGTAGTACAAGTAAACGTAGATTTAGAAATGCGAAGTTCTGGGGATATAATCAATTATTTAATATATCGGTGGTCATTTTTAAAGCGATGCGACGATAAACATACGTCGTTCAAGAATTAGCGAGGCCTATTCCAGATTTAAGTAAATATTCAATAAATATTGGCACCGCGGGAAAAACTAGGGGTTTTAATAATGATTGGCACAAAAAGTTTTATTGGTTATCTGGGAGCGCGGAGTTACAAAAATTATTTTGTTGACCTTGTGTCATGTTTTCAGTATCTAATAATACTTAGTCTAAAAATGGGTATTCTGATACAAAAAATTTAGCTCGTAGTCTGGCTATTCACAACAAAAGTGCTGCACATATTGGATGTAAAGTAAATTACTTATTATGAAAAAACAAAAACAAAATATAGCTTCCGTTATTGATAGTTCCCAAATAATCAGCAAATAATATTATAATATTGGTAATCAACAGTTTTTTTATAAAAATCTTTGTACTGCCTCACAACCCTCAGGACTCACGGGCCGCCACTGATGAACGTAGGTATGAGCATTCGCATGCTAGTTCTCAAAACTTTAGCGAATTAACTTTCATTTGCATTCGTTACTCATAATATAGAAATAAGCTACTATAGTTGTTTGAGTGAATGTGAATAAATATTATTATTATTTATTAGTGACCAGATTTTAACCACAAAAAATTACATCGTAATCTCCAGACCTCGTCAGTCCCACTTAAATAGTAAAACAAAATGGTAGCATTGGAAATTTCATTATATAATGGTAACTAGCAACCGCACAAGACATTTTTGGTTGAGGTCACAGCATCACCCCATCCCGCATTTAAACCTGAGCAGTGTAGGGTAAATTACACTCTAAACATTTAGTCAGTAGTTTCTGAGAAAATATATAGGCCGCTAATAAAATTCCACCTTGTACAATTTGGATAACAAAAAAACAAACAAATAATATGAAAACAAAACCTAATAGTACGAATTTTATTGTGGCATGATAACCTACTATCTATAGCCGTAATTCCACTACAAACAGAAGAAAGCACATCGATTCCTTCAGACTCTGTGTCTTATATATAGAAAATATATCGATAAAAAATATACACAATCTATGAAACTATTATAGATCCGTTCAGAGAGACAGAGACGCACATATGTGCACAATGCATAATGTTGTCAGGTGCTTCACCACATTATTATATTCCTATATCGGTTTTCCTTATCTCTGGGGTATAAAAATATGCCGACTTCTAACATCTCGCCGCCCGCTAATCCCTGGTACTAATCGTGCGGTCGGAGCTTATCATTTTTAGGGCTAAAATGCGACTGGTAATATTGATATAGAGCTGTTGTATACACGAGATACCTAGCAACGTTGTTTATTTAAAAGTAGACTGAACAAAACAAATATAATGGCTGGTATTCAGTTTTGCAGGGTCTACATTTCTGTAGATACTTCCATTTCGTGTGATTTAGAACCAACAGGAAATCCTTTTTAGGTTCAAACACTGGGGAAATGTTAAAATGCTTTGTGTTATTAATTATTGGGTTTAGGTAATTTTTTATTGTTTCGTTTTTATTAATTATTTCAATTTTGTATTTTTTTCATTTTTGTCTCAATTGACATTGGTTTTGTATAACGATTTTATTAATTATTATGAATTAATATTTTTTAACCAATTTCGTTCATTATAGTTGAGTTGGTTTGGATCGGCTATTCTATAAAGAGGCTTTCACATTCGAACCTCGTTGGTATTAATATACTTTGGTTATTTTATTTATTTTTTTTTGAATTCTAAGATTTCTTACTAAAAGGACAAGGAACTGAAGCCGGCCGGGACCAACCCGGGGTTTATTTAACTCTTCGGAAGTGATAAATCATCATTAGGTATGCAAAAAGGTGACCTACAATAATTTCAGCCACATCCATATTTTGGCATTGGTTTCAATGCAAACTTCTTACTTTTCATAAAGTTCAAGTAGTACCACCCCGCTTAGGGTCAATTGCCTATTGTTATCCCGAGTGTTATACATTGAAAATGGTCCGCCTTTTCACACGACACCTTCATGGGATATAGTATTCAATAAGATAAGCCTGAGATAAATGTCGTTTTTACGAAGGAGGAATCGAGACCGACATGTGTTCTGCGATTCATGGCACTGTTCAGCATAAGGCTGGAAGGGTAACTTTAACACCCCATGCGACGTAAGGGAATTGGTCCCCAAAGGGATCGTCAACTTCATGAAAATTTTAGCGTAACTGGACCAACTCTAGATTAGAAGGAAAATAAATAGTTGTACTCCAAATATTACGTAATAGTATATCCGATTAAGTAAAATCAAGTAATGTTGCTGCCATACGTCAAAGTTAGGAAGTTTGTATAAAGGGTCTAGTCAAAATTGTCGAAAATGTAGTAAAAAAAATTAATTGTTGAGAGATAAAATTTGTAATTTTTATAGAAATTGTAAAACTGAACAGCTTTTTTTAATTTAAGTTTACCAAATTTTATTAAATTTGGAAATTTATAGTAAAAAATGTCAAATTTGACGAGTAAACTCGCACAACTTATCGTGTTATCCATGATTTTTAACTTTTCGACAAGCAATAACTAACTCCGCCATTAAACTTTAATTGTCTCTAATAATGAAAGAAAATTACATTTGATGCAGACTTTTTGCGGACATAGTAAAATAAATAAAACTTTTCCACGATATTACTAGATCTTATTAACACTAAATCTGAGAGACGTAAATGAATTTTCCTACGAGCGTGCGTTAAAGTGCTGACAGTCAACAAGAACACCTGCAGAAGTAAGAAAACTCTTTATGAAAATCATTATATCATCAAAAAAAATCATTAAAATGATCTACTCAAGAAGAGGGTTAAGGGATAATGACGAATTCCATTATTGCGCTTTCAGCCTTCAATGGAGCTTTCGCATATCCAAATGTTTGTGTAAAATGGTAAAAACACTACCATATGATATCTTTACAATGTCAGCTAGCTCGTGCACCTCCAATTTGCGCTCGTTGATAACCAATTTGTTAATTTTTTTGACATTTTCTGGAATAACAGCCTCATTTGGGCGTCCACTGCGCTCTGCATCATTTATGCTGGTATGACCACGATTAAATGCAGCAATCCACTTCTCTACCATTTGTCTCCATGGAGCAGAGTTCTGATAATGTTTACCAAGCCATTGTTTGGTTTCCACTGTAATTTTTTTCATCAAATAGCAAGGCTTTATCAAAACTCGAAAGTCACTTTTTTCAATTTTTTTTTCAATAACAAAAGGTGCTTCACACAAAAGGCTATAAATCACGAATCAATAGTCAGATTGCTATCAAATGTATACACGTATCGTCTGAAGGTTAGGTACTAAATAAAAATCATATGGAAAAAATCTAGTAACCCCCTATACGGACTTATTCAATGACCTAATAAGTTAAGTTCTAAGAGTGTCCTTATTTTAGCAAAAACATTTTTCCTTTCGATAAAATATTTTTGTACTACATGTACAATTTATAAAATGTCAGAATGTTTAAAATTAAACAGATACTTTGATAAGAAATACAAAACATAGTTTTACTAAACACCACTAGAGCGACGAAATATGCTTTTTGTTCTTCATAACAGACTAAAGTTTCATAATATGATTATCTATATTATATTGCCTATTCCACTCTAGTGGGCGAAATAAATATACCTGTGAGCTATAATAGAGCCTAGAAGAAGCAAGCGGTTCTTTGTTTGTGTTGACAACTATATTTCCATAATTCACATAAATCTAACAAAAACATCAAATAGTTATATTACGAGAAGTAAAAACTCTTCTCTAAAAGTACAAACACCTCAGTATGACTATCCACACCTTTTTTCCAATAATCCTGTTAGTTACGCTTTGAATATAACTTTTAAGTCTCATAATTTATTTACTACTGTCGCCAATGTACGTATGTATTGAATTCTCTGTAAAAACGACCTCCTACAAAGCACTGATAATGAAGTGCAGAGTATTTCCCAAACATGTGCGTAAATCCTATTAATTTTCAGATGCTACTGATATTTAGACATGGGTGTCAACACATGAAATTGTCAAACGTAAATTAGTATGTTCGGCATGCTTTTAAAAACTGATACCTACTAAGTTTTTTCTTTATGCTTTGAATGATTTTCGTTCGAGCGTGAAAGAGCTGTAGACCATTTATCACAAAGTAGAGTAGGGAATTTGTGTCAGATAGACCAGATAATAATATCCAAGCGAAAGGAATTGTTCTGATTTATGTTTATTTGTTTGTTTTCTGTAACCAACATAGAAAACAAATCGTCTCAATAACTTAGTGAGGGTGGAAGGATTTTTGTCGGTAATTTTAAAAGTGTTGTAAGAATAGAATAGCCGATAGAGGGAGAAACAGGTGCCACAATTTTGACAATAATTTCACAGGAGAGTAACATGCTAATCTTGCCCATTAGCTTTGAAACGCACTAAAATCTGATTCGTTTTTGCATTTTCCGATTACAATCTAGCAAACTTTGTCCTATTTTTATATGCCATATAAATTTTTGTTTGATTTTCAGAAACAAATAATAATCGCCCAGATCTTCCCAGAAGATGGTCGCTATGAGCTTTCGGATTGACTTCTTAGGTAGTTGTGTCTTTTTACGTCATTGCATAGAGTTCTGCTTAGACTCGAGCACATAATGATCATGAATCAAAGTGTCATCTTCGGTAACAATCTAGGCCAGCATTATCGGCACTCATTTTGCAATGACCTTGTATCGGACACTGCAATTATTTCCGCGACTTGTTTCTTTCTCATCCGAGCATCTTCAGTATCATTTTTCAAAAGTGGTTCGAGCAGTTCCCCCATCCTCCGGCAGTGCATATTGTAATATGTTAACTAAGAAGTACTAATGAATTTTATCTTTCATTATATCATTTTTTCAAGAAAATGAAGGTCATTTAAAATTTTTCTGAAGGAATAAACAGTTATCGACAGATTTACTTTGGTAGAATAATTTTAAGTCGTCTACAAATAAGAGCTTTTGACAGCATATTATGTTATTAATAATTTTGATAAAAATTACAAAGAATAGGGTTCGAAGGCTGGAAGCTTGGGGTACTCAGGAGTAAAGATATTACTTACTAATGTAAGTTCAACTACTGTGTTTTCGGTGTTTTTAGCTGTTGTTAAGAAAGTGATGAAGAAATTATATATACAGCGTGTTATTTTCTAAATGGTACAATATTTTTAAAATAAAAGCCGAGCCACCATCTAAGTGATGTTTGTTTGAAATTGCAACCCCTTTCAGTTGCTGCTGTCCTCCTCAGTACAATGGTTGTTTGCCTCCTTATCCACTTTTGGATGTTTCCCTTTGTGATTAATTAGATATACCGAAAATATCTAATTAATTTTAGTTTTTGTGAGGACTATCTAGAGCAATAACTTATAGTGCATATTACCAACACAACGGAGAAAATATTGAACGTGTCGCCAAATTTACCTGTCTGGGCGCGTCACGAAATGAAATGTGATGAAAAAGTGAAGGGAAGAATTGGCCGAGCGAAAACAACCACTCGAATACGTGTGGTTCAATATTATGTATGGCCTATTTTATTGTACGGTGTTAAAACCTGGTCACTTAAAGCCAGAACGCTAAATCGGATCGAAGGTTTTGAGTTGTAGACACTCCGCCGATTGCTGCGTATTCTCTGGACAGCACACACAACTAACAATGAAGTTCTACGAACAGCTGGCGTAGAAAGACATCTTATGGAAACACGTAAAATGTCATATCTGGGACATGCACTGAGAGGACCCCGCTACTCCATACCAAAGCTACTACTGCAAGGAAAAATCGAAGGTAGAAGGCGGCCAGGTCGAAAACAACACTCTTGCACAGTTAAAATAATATACAGTTGGTTCTCATCGTGTCGGTACGTCTGATGTTCATGTCTACAAAGCAATTCCCTGCAGTTATAGTTATAGTATAGTAGCTTATAGTATATATAGTAGCGGGCCAGAAATGTAGCTGGGAATGCGACGAGTCGATGCGATTTTCAGTGTCTACTGGACCACCGAATAATAACTATAGACAAGAAGGCTCAGTGGACGCTAAAAACGGCATCGACTCGTCGCAATCCCAGCCACATTCTGGCCTGCTACTATATATACTATATCTATATATACTATAAGATACTACCCAGTAAACACACATACGTTTTTTAAACGTAAAATTAACGTGTCATTGGTTGATTAAACGTGTACGTTTAAAAAATAACCGTTTAATTTTGGTACAAAATAATACCGTTTTAATTCAACGTTTTTAATACGAACATTTCTGGCCAAAATCTAACTTAAGAAAACTTGTAGGTTAATATGACGATATTTTGAAAATTAAATTTATTATATTACAATACGGTTTTTTAACGTTTTAATAGTATATTAATAGGTTGAATAAAATTAACGTTCTTTATACGTTAAAACCAACGCATGATAAATTAATCTTAAGTAATAGAAATAAAAAACGTTTTATTGTCGTATTTTCCTGACGAAAATATAACAGTCATTATCTTTATGTTAAAATAACGTACTAAGCAGATCGCATGTTTGACGTTTATCAATACGGGCTTTTAACGTTTCTCGAAACCAATAAAACGTGTAGGAACAAACCTTCTACTAGTGTACTCAAGTTTCCAAATTCGACAGCGTAAGTGACTGTCCCTGTCAGAACCAATACGATGGTTTCCCACCTTTTAAAAAACGCCGATTTGTTTACAGTGAGAAAATCGTGTTAGAAAAAGCCTACCTGCATTGGTCATTTTTAATAGTGTAAAAACGTATTTTTAAAACGTTATTTTTACTACTGTATCTAGCTTAATAGCTCTCTAGCTCTAACTTCTAAAGAACATTGAATAAACGTGTACTAGTATTTTTAAAACAATACATTTATTAACGTAATATTAACGTATCTTGTAAGGATATTTTAAAGTTTGTTTAGTGCAGCATGTAAAAGTTTGAATAAATCGTTTAAAAAATCAGGTTGGTAATTATTTTTAAATATTACTTAATAGTAATATTATTTTTTGGGTGTCTCCTGTATACATGCACCTGATTTTTTAAACGATTTAGTCAAACTTTTACATGCTAAACAAACTTTAAAAAATCCTTACAATATACGTCAATAAATTTATTGTTTTAAAAATACAAGTACACGTTTATTCAATGTTGTTTAGAAACGTTATTTAAAAATAAATATATAACAATAAAATTCGTGTATGTATCCTTTATTTTCTACGTGTATTCGACGTATTCTGGAAACGTTTTAAAAATTTGTTATCAACGTTGTTTTGACGTGTTTTGAACACCACACAAAGTTGTTATTTATTCACCACGTTTTTCTTTACACCCTGTATGTAACGTTAAATGCCGCGACATTTTTGAGTAGATTCTACTTAATAAAAACACGAGTTTAATAAAACGTTATTAGTAAATTTAAACGTTTTTTTACGTACGTCTGTTTATTGGGTATACTATAACTATACGCGGCGGCGAATTGCTTTAAAGACAGAGATAACAACCGTGCCGACACGAGGTGAAGTAACTGTATATTAAACTGTGACTGGACCTTCTTGTCTATAGTTAATATTCGATGACTCTTGGTTCCGCAATATAAGAGCCTGGTGAGGTATACTGGACGTCGCAACCATTTTTAGCCAGGCTGAGGAGTGCCTCTATTCTGTGACCATGAAATGGACAAATGATCGCCGACGTGCGGCTTAGCACATGGCACCCGAAGAAGAAGAAGAACGTGATTGGTATATGAGATGAGAGAGGCAAATAAAATATCATCTTCTTCTATGTATGTGTGTTTTTTTTTTCGCTTTATGCGCTAAAATGTTAGTAGGAGGTCCATCACTAAAAGAGTAAAGTTTATTGCGATTCTTTTACAATTTCAAGAAATAATCCGTTTCAACTGTGGAGTGCTAATTGTATTTAATAAAACTACACCAAAAAAAAAAGTTGCACCTACAAGGGAAGGTATTAGATTTATTGGATACAATTCAATTATGCGACGATGCAATATTGTAAATACGTGCGAGAATGTAGAAAGTACTTAATTAAGCACAATCATAATAAGAATTTTTTTCTAACATATCTGTTGATTTCATCATCCCTTTATTTTTTAATACAATAATAATGAAATATTCTATTCTATTTGAAACAGTTATAGCATAGCCCAGGAACAACAATCACTTCTGTCAACATTCAGGCACACTCGCATGACGTGCTCAACATGATATTATGTAGGTACAGTAGGTATCTATCTTTTAGCTAAATATAAATAAGAACCACGCGATAATGCCCGATATATATTTTATTGTAAAATATACCATAAATAACTAATATTTTTGTTTTCAGCGGGTATTAGTATGTCAATCATCTCATTCAACGATTCTCATTAAGTCCTGTACAAAGAATTTTTAATTCATAAATAAATATTCCTATGCAAAAATAGAAATATAAATTAGTCAGTAGTAATATACAGAGTGGGAAAATTAATCAAGAAATTCCTATGAACATGTTGGTAACATTAATGTAAAAACTTCAGAAAAGACTAGGTATGTGATGTAGGAAATCTTATTCCGCTATTTCTTTGCAATTTTTGAGGGCGATATTAATAAAGTTCAAGGTTCTTTCTGTGGTCAGCTTTCGAAAAATTATTTTTCAAGAACTGTTTAATGAGCAATGCCTCTCATTGCTGCATACTTAGAATTTACGATTTATTTAGTTTATTATTTTCTTTATATTGTACAATTGTATTTTTTGTAAAGTAATCCACTGTAAGAAATCAAAAAATGTTTGAAGAAGAATTATTATTATTATTTTTAAGTGTGGGTATTGTGTGTAATTGGGTTATGTATTTTTTTTTTATTTTCGTTTATATATTTTTGATTTTGTTTTAGGTTCTATACGAAAAACAGCTTTGCTGATATAGCAGCTTTTAGCAATTGAAGTTTTGTATTTGTATTTAAATCATGTTCAAGTTTTTTTTTGTTCTAATAAAGACATTTATTACACAGGCCAACAAAATGAAAAAAAAAATTTGGTGCCAGAAATCTAACATCTGATTTTAGATGTTTTTAATGTGCTGATTCCAAAAATGCCACCAGATTTTTTCTATCAGCTCTAGTTTTTGAGATACACGTTACAGGTTAAATGATATATTTTTTTCTGATAAAGGACAACAAATAAAGAGATAAATATGTACTTAATCGTCAAAATAGGAATTTCCCAGAATCTAATTAGCCAAATGGATACCTGGAATTGTCCCTGACCCAATGTTCCTATACTAGGAACTACTCAATACAATGCTCTTACTTACTTTTATACCTGTAATTGCCTATGACCCGATCCTTTTATACCTGCTTGGCTGTACTTGATTTAGTATATTACTGAGTTTTCCCAAGTAAAGTTGTGCTATCATTTTGTGTAAATTTTGGTCGTTTTGTAGTATCAAGACACTAAACTGAAACAATGGCATCCACAAGCAGACGTACCTGTGTAAATCATCCCGATGTTTTTTGTTATGTGTGTGGTGAATACACTTTGAAAGAGAGCAGAAAAAGGATTTCTGACTTTGTGAAAAGAGCTTATCTTGCCTATTTTGGCGTTCATTTAGGAGATCAAGATAAATCTTGGGCCCCACATTTCATATGTAAAACATGTGTTGAACATTTGCGACAGTGGACAACTGGAAAGAGGAAGTGCCTAAAGTTTGGTGTACCAATGGTTTGGAGAGAACCGCGGAACCATCATGACGACTGCTATTTTTGTCTCGTTAATATTAAAGGCATAAATAGAAACAATAGACACAAATGGACATATCCTGATCTAGATTCTGCAAGAAGGCCTGTAGTGCATTCGGAAGAAATACCCGTTCCATCATTCAGCAGTCTACCCAAACTGACAGAAGATGATACAGAAACATCAACGTCTGACGAAGTTAAAAGAATTCAATCAGAAAACGACAGCGATTTTGAAGCAGATTTAGCAACTCCGCAGTGTTTCAATCAAGAAGAACTAAACGATCTTATAAGAGACCTGAATCTCTCAAAGGAATCCGCTGAATTACTTGCATCCAGATTAAAAGAAAAAAATCTACTTTGTCGAGGTACTAATATTACATTTTATCGTAAAAGAGATAAGGATCTGCTGCCTTTTTTCACTCAGGAAAATGACTTGGTATTCTGTAACAATATAAAAGGGCTCTTAGAAAAAATGGGTTTGTCTGAATACACTCCAGATGATTGGCGCCTTTTTATTGACAGTTCAAAACGTAGTTTAAAATGTGTTCTTTTACATAACGGTAACAAATATGGCTCAATTCCTATTGGTCATTCTACTACCATGAAGGAAGAATATGAAACAATAGCATTAGTTTTGAGAAAAATTAAATACGAAGAACATCAGTGGTCAATTTGTGTTGATTTAAAAATGATTAACTTCCTCCTTGGACAGCAGAGTGGTTATACAAAATATCCTTGTTTTTTGTGCCTTTGGGACAGCAGAGCTAAAAATGAGCACTGGGTTAACAAAAATTGGCCTTCAAGAGATGTCATGATTCAAGGAATACAAAACGTGATCAACGAACCTTTGGTTTCAAGAGAAAAAATCTTACTTCCGCCCTTGCATATCAAGCTAGGCCTAATGAAGCAATTTGTGAAGGCCTTAAATCGAGATGGAAATTGTTTTGGGTATTTGTCACGTAAATTTCCTGGCATTAGCACGGAAAAACTAAAAGCTGGTATATTTGATGGTCCTCAAATAAGGCAACTTGTTAAAGATCCACAATTCACCACATCAATGAACGAGACTGAATCTAACGCTTGGAGTTCATTTGTTCAAGTAGTACAAAATTTTCTTGGCAATCATAAAGCAGACAATTACGTAGAATTAGTGGAAACTATGCTTTCAAATTTTAATATTCTCGGCTGTAACATGAGTATAAAAGTTCACTACCTCCACAGCCACCTAGATCGTTTTCCAGAAAACTTAGGTGATTGTAGTGAAGAACAGGGGGAAAGATTCCACCAGGATATTAAAACTATGGAAGATCGTTATCAAGGACGATGGGATAGCCACATGATGGCGGACTACTGCTGGAGCCTTCAGCGAGACTGCCCTAGTAAACTCCATTCTAGAAAATCGTATAAAAGAAAATTTTTATGTGATTAGTGACTAATGTAATTATGTAAATTAAGTTTTTGCAATAAATACTTAAATCCATGTGTCTTTGTTTTTTTTAACTGTCAATAGTAATATTATATATTATAACAGTTATAACGTAAATTATATACACAATTTTTTAAAAAATCTCAAAAACTAGATCTGATAGACAAAATCTGAGAACCTTTTTACATTCTGCATCCAAAAATTACTCAGGAACAGTTAAAAAATCGCAGGCACCAAAATGTGTGTTGGCCTGTGTAATCATACAGCAATATACAACTCGTTCCAAAATCAATATAAAATCAATATAAACTATCCGCAGAACGATCCAACTAGTCACACATTATAGTTCCCCGCAATTCTCAAGGGCAATTCAACAGATGACAACACATGACTTAAAGAATCATTATAAATATCACAGTGCTGGTCGATCAAGTTAAAAGTTAAACACATAGTATGAATGGGAGATTTCAACAAAACATTAGTATTGGCTCTATCACAATGAAAAGTATGCATACGCCTTGCAGTCGCTCTTGGCACCATAAAATTTAACCTTTTAAGCAGATCCGGGCAATCGATGCGATTGTGAAGCATTTTATGCAAAAAGCTTACAGATGCTAAGCTCCTTCTAACTAACAAACTCTGTACATCAAACCTGTCAATATAATAATCATAAGGGAGTCCTCGCGTGGGATATATGCCATCCGTTTTAAAACAAAGATACTTCAAAAATTTACGTTGAACTTTCTCGATCAATACACTATGACTATCATAGTATGGATTCCATACCAAGGAACAATATTCCAGCCTTGGCCGAACGTAGGAAAAATAAAGCATTTTCAATGTATTAATATTTTTAAAGTGTTTCCCATTTCTGACAATAAAACCATATGCCCTAGACGCCTCTGATATCTTTTTCAAAATATGACTCTTAAAACTTAAGGCAGAATCAAAGAGCACTCCCAAATCATTGATGGAGTCAGAACGTTGTAATTGTATTTTATCAATATTATAGTTGTAAGTAATGGGACACTGTTTCTTCGTATATGTAACAACACTACATTTGGCCGGATTAAGAGCGATCCTATTGAGTGTACACCACTCCCCTATGGAATCAAGGCACATCTGCAACGCATCACAATCACTGATACCATCCACAGAATTAAATATCTTAAGGTCATCGGCAAAAATCAATTTAGAACAAATCAAGGACTCGCCAAGGTCGTTAATAAAGAGAAGAAAAAGTAGAGGTCCCAAGTTTGATCCTTGTGGAACCCCAGATGTGGCCAAATAATCGATGGAATTAAAACCATTATAAGATATGAACTGATGTCTATCATGCAGATAAGACTGAATCAGAAGGACAGCACCGAAATCAAAGCCAAATTTTGGAAGTTTTCTAATTAAAGTTTGATGATCTATAGTGTCAAATGCTTTGCAGAAATCAGTGTAAATAACGTCAACTTGTCCATGCTCATCCAATATCTCAGATGTAATCTGCGTAAATATTGCTAAATTAGTAAGACAAGATCTCTGTGTAATAAAACCATGTTGATAATAATCGGCCAACTGTGACTTGACAATTTTGTATATACGGTTATATAGGACTATTTCAAGTATCTTTGAGAAATTCGATAAAATCGATATTGGCCGATAGTTGCTCACATCTGCGCGATCTCCCTTCTTAAATACTGGACATACCTTAGCGAATTTCCATACTTTTGGAAATGTATGGTTCTTAACAATTAAATTAAATATAAGACACAATGGCGAGGACAGAATTACAATAGTATCTCTTACAAAAAAAGATGGTATCCCGTCTGGCCCAGAGGTAAGTTTATTTTTGAGTTTCTTAGCAGCCTCGATAACCTCACTCTCATCTATAGAATCAAAAGTTATATCGTTACCACAAACGCCATCCCAAGACACATCGCCAAAATCACTGTCATCATTACATTTAACAAACACACTTTCAAAATATACTCCAAACATGCTAATTATAGACTGTGGGTCATCAAAAGTGTTTCCTTCAAAGTTCATTATGCCTGGGATACGAGTTTGCTGCCGTTTGCTATTGACGAAAGACCAGAATGCCTTAGGATTACGCTCAATATTATTCTCTGTATTTAGTATGTAGTCCCTGTACGCAGACGCAATCTGGAATTTTATAGTTTTCCTAATATCGCTAAACTTATTGTAATCTGATAACAATTTGGTTTTTTTGTATTTATTATGCAATTTGGCTTTAAGTTTAATATTTCGAATAATAATGGAAGTGTACCACGGTGGATACTGATGACTAAAATTCCTAAACAGCGGCACGAAATTATCAAATTTACCATAAATATCGTTGTAGAAAGAATCAAGTGCTACATCGACGTTATTAGACTCTTCCAAGTATGACCAATCATGAGTCAGTAACGCCTCATACAGAGCAGGATAATTTGCCTTTTTGAAGTTGTAATTTCCTTGACTAATATTTGTTTTGAATTGTGCCTCCCTACAATAAAATTCTTTTATATATACATTAAGAGCAGGATGATATTGCGCATCCTCCGCCACAAATGAAACTCTATCTCTAATCACCTCACAATCACATGGAGCGAAAACCAGATCTAGTAATTTACCTTGACTATTTAATATATTTCAATCAGACAACAACCAAATAGTTTCATTTTTAATGATTATTTCTAAATTTAAAAGAATATTTGATGAAACCAATGAATAAAGGTAAAAAAATAATAGTTGCCACTGATGAAACCAAGGAACTTAAGTATGTGCCTTATTTGTTTTGCATTTATGGCATGAAATCCTACAATTTTTCTCTGGTTATTAATAAAAAAGTTTGAATCGTCCGGTATCTGTTTGAGGTATTTTATTTTCAGGGCTTAGTGGAAGTATAGATTACTAAATTGTATGAATGCCGAAATATATGAATGGAATTTTGTGCGATTATCTGCCTAACATTTTCTTGATTAAGTCGATCCCTGCGATGGAATATTTAATCATACGTAGCTGTAGGTAGTACCTATAATTTGAATAACGCAGTGGTGCGGGAACTGAACATTTTTGATCAGAAAATTCATGGTAGGTGCAACTGATAGCAATGTGTATTACATTAGTAGATAATTAGAAAAATAATGTCTGTCTGTCTATTTTTATTACGTTTATTTATAAATATTAGTAATTTTTCCAACAATTTTAGGAAGTCAGTAATAAATTAATCTGAAAATTAATATTAACAAAGATAGTGCTTAACAAACTGTTCATTATTTCGAAAAATAAGTCTATCATAGACGTCGCGTTGTTTTATATTTTGATTTCAAATTTAAAAAATTTAGACTCTACAAATCAAAGTAACCAAATTTAATATCATACCTATTACAATTATTTAATTCTCAATTCCGAGATATTGACCTTCAAATAGTTCCACTACACTTAGTAGAGAAGTGTCGTTAATTATATTCTAGAAGACATGAAATTCCCTCACAAAGCATGATACACTCAACAATTAAAATTAATGATAGTCATTTTTAGACGGGTGGAAACTTAATCTTGTAAACTTTTGAATGTTTCTTTGCTGCGACAAATTGTATTGTACAGAACCACGCCCAAAACTTACTGGTGTTTCGTTTGTTATAAAAATTGATACCTTGATTGAAGAGCAATTTCATGGTCCTCAGACACTTCTCTTCTAAGTTTAAATTCTCAACAAAAAAAACTATAAACTCCAATCAATACAATTGATACGAGAACTGAATAAAATGTAGATGATTTGTTTTCTGAGTTTTCGGGCGAAAGTTTGTTTGTCATGTAAATAAATAACATAAAATAAATCCACATAAAACACCTTTAAAAATTATTTAAAAATACGAACATATATAGGTGTTGAATTTAAATGTTTAAATTTTCGCACAACAAACAGGTGATTTTTCAAGAACTTTCCGATTTGATTTAAAAAAAACACATAAAATTTAGAGGCAGTTTTGTCCATGGTAGCAAAAAATACATTTTCAACACAAGAAAATTCGACTGTACGAGTAGTTCAGGGAACATGTCGTTCATGCAATGCACATTTAATAATTATACTTATGGTAGAAAGGAAACGTAACTTTTTTACAATAATATTTCTAAAATTAAATAGCTACCTTTATTTTTGTGTATATATAAAATATATATTCGGGAAAAAAGTATGTTGATAAAAAGATATATTTTGTTACCTGTCAACAGAGAAAGAGAGACGTTTTTGCCGTCACAGAAAAAATATGTTTATAAATTTGTAATAGTTGAAATAATAATGTTAACCAAAACCCAAATAATACAAATTATTCTTATCTCATTTCCATTCCCAAAGATGTATAAGTTCATTTAATTTACCCCTTGAAGGTATTATGTATCTAATTCAATAATGGCTTTAATATATTTTTCTGAGAATAAAATAAATAAAGCATAATTACCTAATGATCTCACTACACTAAATGCAATATCGCTTTGCCAACATTTGAATGTCAAGTATTTCTTGTGGTGCATTAATAAAATATTAATATTTTTGAGGCACCAAGTTGCTGTTAATTTTTCTACGATTTCTAAATGTGTTTCAGTATCACATTTGCCTTTATTATTAAGTCCACTTTCAATCTATTTCCCACAATATGTAATGATATTGCGTTCTTTCATATATTATGATCGTATTTTTAATATTTTAATTGTGCATCATAAATAAATCCATAATATATTATGACGTATAAATCAATGAATTATTAAAGCCCAATAGCAAATCATCTTCAAATACCAGAATCTTGTTCAAAAATACATTTTTAAATTTATTTTTGATTGCTTCAATCGCAGCAACATGTTTTTGTGTCATTTGCACTTGCAAATAGAGGATTTCCATTTAAAAAACGATACTTTTAATATTTTATTCTATTTAATTAATATTCTGGTGACCCTGAAATAATTAGGGAATTAAAGCAATTTTTTATAATATTAATAATTTAAAAATCAACTCTAATTGAATAATAAAGATTACCTATAAGCCTATGTAGTGAAACGTGATTTTTCACATATATACAAATCGAAATATCGTGAAAATGATTTGATTGATTTGATTTGATACGGATATATACAGTGAGGACCAGAAGTAATAATTCAATAAAAACAAATGTGGTTGGTGACATCTAGTGCCTGTTGGTAATATGCTGAGTGAATAACAATTCACTATATCGACTGCGCAAGAGACCACTGACCGATACTCCCTTCAGCGTGACGCCTATGTGAGAAACGGGCTTGTTTAACAAAACAAGACTCAATTCCGAGAGTTTGTTAACCACTATACTGTCACCAGAAGGACATTTCGTCGATCCACAACTGATCAATTCAATAAAATTTGAAGGAAAAATGTTTGGAAAAACGCTTGCACATAATATGACACTTTTGATTTTAAGTTACCTGTTATTTAGGTACGAGAAAAGTATACAGGATCGATCGTGTACTAAATAAACGTATAATTGTAGGTATATGTTCTTCTTATGAAACCCCCTGTATATTATTATTTTTTTGATTCTCCATAAGATTTTAATAATATTTGATATGGAATAAGAAGGAGCAGATTGCTTTGATAGAAATTTGTCACATTTCAATTGTATATTCCTGATCGCTTTAAATCAAAATATTATATAATTTACACGAGACCGCCCTGTACAATTGTGGCGCCAATTCCATATTTCTACAGTCGTGCTTCTCCAAAACATATAATTGTTGGGGTTGCCACCCGGCCACCATCAGGCCCACATTCACACCCTCTTAACTATAACAAACACCACAACCACGGTGTTGCGGTTGAGTTTGAGGTTATGTGTCCCTGGGGCTCCATTGGGGCTATTACACTTTGTCGCGCTTTGTTTTCCCCTCTTTCTAAAAACCTACACACTATAATATGTGTATATACATTTAAGTACAACAGATACAAATCTGTTCTGTGTTGAGGATTTTAATTTTACACATGTGATTTCTCTATATATGCTGGGTGGATGTGGAAATAATTGGATTACGAAATTAGTGAAGATATCGCAAACAATGCGCTTGAATGAGAGCTGAATGTCATAGCGTTAAACTCCTAATGATTAACAGTATTTAGTAAAAATTACAGAAACTTATATTGCTCTAAAAAAGTTCTATTTTTCGGCTGTATGTTCAGATATATACTTGAGTCATAGCCAGTTCTTGAGCCTATTTTCCGCCCTTGCTGCAATATTTTTGTGTTGTGTGTTTATTGATTTATAACTCCAAAACATTTATTTTTTTATACTTCTGTTAACTAAAAATAAGTTACAGTAGAGCTTTTTGCAATGTTTTGTGTAAGATCAACAACCTCAAGACGAAATAATAGCCCTGATAGAAACGTGCTCTATAGACTGATTTGTTTACAGACGCGGGAGGTACCGCATTAAAACAGCGTCAGCGCATACGAAAGTATTTTATATGCAGAAAATCCAATGTCGTTATTTTGCAACAATCGAAATAATAAACTTTGGAATTATATTGCTAAAATTCACATAATATAGGTGAAAAAGACTCCTTTCAATGTACTAAAATTTCTTGGGTGGTGATTTGCGATTCTTATGTCGTTGCATGAAGTTTAGCTTGAACTCAGATTCATAATGATGAACTCAAGTTTCCTCTGCAATAACAATCTAGGCCAGCACAACATCCTTATCTTCACAACAGATACAAATAAGAAATTTTGTAAAATCTTCATAACATCATACATCTACAACTTAAATGTCGGAACACGGCATAACAAGATCTGGATGAGTCCCGGCTTTACTCTAGTAGTAATAAAACCATGAATAAATAATACAAATTTATTCTAAAGTTATATTAGTACTAGGGATTTTCCTAAAACTATAGCCAATCAATTGTCCTAGTGGCTTCAAGTCTTCTTTGGTGCTTAGGAGCAATTAAAAAAAACAATTATCATCCTTCAAGAAAAAAGAAATCAGAATATGCCTATGACCACTTACTACTGCCAATTGGAAACTCAGTTTTTTAAATTTTATTGCGGTCAAAAATAGCTTATATATTTATGTAACGTTTTATATCGTTTTTTTTTTTTGGAGTATTCTTCATATTATGCAAAAATGCTTATCCAACCAGGACATAAAACTTGTATTATAAGTATCTCAAAATGTGCAGAGTCTCTGGCCTTTTATTTGTAATCTTTTGAACATAGGCGACATCTCGAGGATTTATCTCTTTTCTACGGATCGATGAGATTTGTATTCATCAATATATATTGTGTCCCTTTCAAAGCAATCGTCCTGAGATATAGCACTATTTTCTATCTTCAAAGCACTTCTGATATGTGCTTTTTGGTATGGCCTTGAGCTGTTTCAGCAATGCGGTTGGATCTCTTCAATTGTGCCAAAACCCGTCTTTTCACTTTGGAGAATATGAAATAGTAGCAGTGGGCCAAGTGAAATCCAGGTATGTTCTCTGTATTAGTCCACGCAAACAGCGCATATCTTCAAGGTTATATTCTGTATTAACCATACAATCTTCAGACAAGAACTCACGATTCAAAACGCCATAGTAATCAAGAAAAATAATGAGCAAAACCTTCAAATTTGACAAAAGTTGGCGTGTTTTTTTTAGTCTCACCTCTTCTGATCCCTCTCATTCGGATGGTTAGGCGTTGGTGTCGAAGTTATTATTTTAATTGGTTTTTTTTACTAGTTTATCCTACTTCTTTGCTATCGACTTCAAAATTGGCTGGTTTATGTTTTTTGGTATGAGAAAAATGAATATGTTAATTTGTTTTACGTTGCTCATAAGAGGCACTACTGACAACCTATTTCTGTGATAAATTATGTCATAACTTTTCAACAGCCTTTTTAGGTTTATGCACGACGGGGCACCAGCACATTGTGCTCGGATGGAGTGTGAAAATTTAGCCAACATCTTTCCCCAACGTTGGATTGGCCGAGGAAGTAAATTTGCTGGCCACCTAGAAGATTTAAATCCTCTGAATTTTTCGATTTGGTCATGGACGAAAGACCTAGTCTAAAAAGAATCTCTTGATTCGTCCGAGGAATTGTTGTCTACTATTTCGCCACCAACCATCAACCTTTGGATAAGGCAAGTTTGGGTTAATCTTCATTATTTGACCCGTAGTATCTCCAGTTAACGGTTGTCTCATTGTTAATGAAAAACCCTGTATAATACTTCAGTCAGTGTCAGTGATGAGAAAACTTTTACCGCAATTTCTGGACCATCTACTTCAACTTTAATTACTAAACCACCTACAATAGACTTTGAAATAAATATCAACAATAAAAACATACCCAATGTTCGCCAGAGTTTGTGCGCCCAATACCAAAAGCAGAACCTAAGATACCATCTATGATATAGGCAGGAAAAAAAGAAAGTCAGCTGTTTTAAAGGACACCACGGAGAAAAATGCTCTAGAAGAGCAAAATAAGAGGAGGTCCAAAAAATATCATGGAATAAAAAAAAGTTCAAAATGTCAATAAAAAAGTTATGATCGATGATTCATCTTCAGAGGAAGAAGATAGCTTTTGTCTAGTGCGTACGGAATCGTTGAGGAGTAGTAAACCTAACGAAACATGGATAATGTGTTCCATCTGCAAACTTTGGTCGCACGAGGAATGTACAGAAGGCACTTTTCCATATACCTACCTGCCATAACGGCGATTCAGATTATGACGAATAGATGAGAAGAATCCCTTTTTGGTTTTCAAATTATGTTTATTTTATGACTTTTGATATAAGTCTTCTTCACCCTTTTTATTCTGATAAAAAATTAAAAAGTGTAGTATATTGGTTTATATTAATTTAATGTCTGTATATTTATTTTGTGTTGCGATTATGTTCAGTTGTTTACGTTCGTTTATTTTTGTTCTATGTGAGTTATGCTAATTTATTATTAATAAACTGATTTTTTGTCGTAAAAGCTTTCGTTCCAATTTACCCCGTACACTGTTATAACTTGCCCCATGGCCGGTGCATTATTATATTTTTTGTTTTTGAAAAAATGGTACAATAGATTTTTAATTTCGTTATTCAACATATAGAGCTATTCAGTCATCTTGGTTTCTCTTAAATTACTAAAAAAATGTATGCATTAATAGACAAAATACGAATTTTGTTACAACCTGCCCCGGTCTCCCTACCTACATTTTTTTGCTATTATTATGCAGTAAATTTTACAATTTTTTTTAGAACAGCAAAAGAAATGTTTATTTTAGTTTTTTTCATATTATTATGTTTATCAAAATGGTCGTTTTATTACAAGCATATCAATTTACTATTTATATATGACAAAACAAGTGTGTGATACGGTGTTATTATAGCAACAGCAGAATTGCTGGCGGGGTCTAAAATGGTGAAGACCGTCATAAAGGAGCCTCCTAAACCGCTTTATGGCATCCATTCTAAGCCTTCTAAATGTCTGTTTAGTATTTACAACAGCATAGAGGTTATATTATTGTGTTGGTGTTTATTGAATATAGCGTTTACCTTTTTTCTTTCTCATTAAAATGGAAAAACGAGTTTTTGAATAGATTCAGTGATTAAAAAATTCAATTAAATTATTAATTGGAAGTTTGGATCTAATTAAATAAATTAATAGTTTTTCTGATTTTCGGAAGACGAATTAGAGAACGAAGTCTTTGTATTTCTTTTCCCCATAGTATTTTGAGAACTACTCTGGATTATTTCATGTTACAAGTGGGTATCTTTACCCAATATTTAACTATAAGAAATATGCGAACAAAAATTTGATAATGATGATTCTGGACAAATCCGGCGTCAACTTGCTAACGTTTTTAACGTTGAGCATTCTGCCAGCTTCTTCAGAGCACATTTGCGTGAGCGCTGTTAAACTGAAGATGCAGACAGACTTCGTCGCCGAAGATTAGCTTGTTGCAAAAATCATTATCAAGGCCTTGTTTTCAAATACCCATTTAGCAAAATCCCGTCGGTGTCTATGATCAGCTGGGTTTAATTCTTGGGTAAGATGAATCTTGCGTACGGATGAAGAGCTAAGTCTTTTTGTAAAATTCTCCAAGTGGTGGTCTGGCTAATAGTCGATTTCTTCGAACGCCGTCTAACCGATGTACGGGGATTTGCAGCCATACTTTGACGTACAGCCCCAATATTATCAACTCAAATCGCCATTCGTGATGTTAGAAACCCAAAAGATTGATTTTCGAAATAAGTTTTGACAATGTAAGCACATAGCTCTACTGTATATCGCTCCAAGGGTAAAATAGTACCGGTGGCCTTTTTCATAATAAAATTATCGGAACTCTGCTCCAGTTTACCAACTGTATACAGTATAATATGAACATACAAAATCAGGGACACAGGAAGGCACCTAAACCTTGAACAGTTTTGTTTATTATTACATCATTGTATAATACGTACATAACTAAGGCCTTAAGCTAACGAAAGTAATTAAGTTTTGTGTTTGTTGTTCCCGCCTAGATATCTAAAAAATTGTCTCATACGTACGCATACCAAATATCGTAAATTAGCCACTATTTGTGTTAGACAAATGTTTACAGTGCTCTGTGATTTTAATTTTAGTAAGTTTAAAAGAACAAATTTATTGAATGTTTGCTTTTGTTTTCGCTTATAGTCATTCTTACTTTTTGGCAAAATAAAATTTAGTAATTATATGCTCATTCTTATGGAAATTTCATAAAGCCTAATATTTCCAAATATCTTGCCAATTATTCACACTGGGATTGCGTTATCAATCTAAAGGTAATATCTATCATTTAGAGTCCAGCCAGATAATAATGTACAGAGTATACCACTTAAAATTACCCATCTGGTGTCGCAACCCAAATACAAAAAATATATACATATACAGGGAGTTTCATTAAGATTTGTCCATATACATATAGTAATTGGAGATATACCTTAGCACATAATATATGAACCCTTCAATAAAATATCCTCCATCAATGCGATACAGGGTGTTTTATTATACATATTCCCAAATGATTTTAGCACATTGTTTTGACACATTTCAATATTTTTTTTTCATACTGGGCGAACAGTGTACAGGGCGATACGTATATTTTACTCAATAGCTATCTCCGTTAATTTTATTCACACAATAGGGTAAAGGATACAGTCGTTGACCATGTCATGTTAACATAAAATCGACATTATTAAGAATCTCATCTGTTTATAAAATAAAATGAATTTTGGAAACATTGCTTAATTGTCCGGCCAATAACTGTATTAAATTTGTAAAAAAAGAATTTAGAGGTTAGGATGTTTTCCACAATTACCTTAGGTTATATTATTATTAATTTTGTTTTTGTAATTTCAAAGAGTAAACAGTCGTTGGCCGGGGGCCAATTACTATATTTGAGCGTGTCCAAACACTATCACAATGCGTTTTTTTTTTTGGAGTCTATCAAAAATGGAATGAGTCAAAGAGAAGCTTCCAAGCTCTACCGCATTCCTCGGGCCACCCTTCAATTCCGGACAAGTGAAAAATTTAATGGTAAAGTTTCTCTTGGACCTAACCTAAGAAAGATGGATTTTGACCTCACACAAGAAAGGGTTTCCACGTAGAATAGAAGACACAAATTCAAATAAAAATGGATCAAGAAATTTATATGCTTAATAAATTAATATCCAATTAGAAGTATTAAGAAGAACCTTGTGTAAATGGGGACCATTTTGAACAGTTTCTTTAGTTGCTATTTATTTTAGTTTAGTTTTATTTTTAGTTAGTTATTTAGTTGCCATTTTCTTTCTTTATTTTTGAAAAATACATATTTCTCGAAAACTGCTAAACATAACCTCCATAAAGCATATATACTTGAATTCAGAATAAAAAGCTTTATCCATTAAGAAAACAAAATACAGGATAAAATAACTTATCATATGTCAAAATTATGACAATGGATTGACATGCGTCATTTCTGGCACCATAATCTGAAAAATGCTACAAATTTGCTCATTTAAATTACTTATACTGTGTGATCAAAATTAACAGAGAAGGCTATTGTGTAAAATATACGTGATCACCCTGTACATAAATCAGGATAAATGAAATAGTAGTAAATAATAGTTTGCCGCTATTACCAGAGACGTGCGGTTTCTACCACCAGGGCAATACCTGATCAATGGCTTGCAGAATATGGAAGACCTATTGGAATGCGCACTTCATCTAACTCCCTACTTTAGAACACTGCAAAACCCAGTTTTTCAACAAGATAACGCTCGGCCACATGTAGCTAGAAGAACTTTGCATTATTTCGAACGAGCCAAAATTAATCTTCTACCATGGCCCCCAAGATCTCCGAATTTGTCGCCTAATGAACATGTGTGGGATATTATCGGAAGAAGACTTAGAACTTTAACCCAACTTCCTTAAATTGTAAAAGCCCTTAGGCATGAAGGAGCGGTGGCCTGGAACGAAATACCCCAAGATCACCTGATTCCGTCTATGCCTAGACGAATTAATGAATGGTTAACACATCGAGGCACTTCAACACATTATTGAAGATTTTGTTTTATTAAGTGTAGAACCCGTTACCAAAATGACTTGAACTTTTGAGCGTTTGTTTATTGTAGCCTTTTGAATTTTTGCACGCAATATTTCCGAGATAAAATTGTTAATATACTGGGTCTCCGGGTTTCAATGTCATTTAGTATATTTGGTATCGCTGGGGCATGTCAACGTGACGAACTGTAGAAACTGAGTTTAAATGATTTATAGAAGATTTGGGATCCAAGGTTTTAATTAGTATTCGAGACAATAAAACTAAAAAGCCGAGATCGTCTGTAATAAATGAGACATACTCGTACATGGAACTTTATAGGAAATATTCTACATTCAGGCCAAAAGATTTCGGCTGCATCAGTTTGGCAAATTGTTGCCAAACATTTAAATTTACCAAATCCTGGAGAATATACAGGCCATTGTTTTCGCCAATCCTCTTCGACAATTTGAATTGACTCTGGCGCAGATTTGACTAGATTAAAGAGGTACGGGGGATGTAAGTCGGTAACTTTTGCTGAAGAATACATTCAAGAATTGAAGTAGCTAATATGATTTTGAAAACGCGAAAAGTGAAAAATCTGTTATTAATACAAGTAGTAACGTTGCCCATTTCCCACGGAAATAAGTACAGCCGGTGATTTTTAATATATGAATATAACAATACATATATTATATAACAAATAAATAAATAATTATTTAAGGAAGTAATTCATATCGAAGAGGAGCGATGTTTATAAAGTCAGTAAAAACAAACTCTGCTCCACGCAATAAACAACAATATTGTTCAATTATCAATATAGTCATACATGTTTCGAGAATACATTCTCATCATCAGTGACTAAACTCATCATCCGTTATAAGACATTACAACAAATATACTTGTTTACTTCCTGATTTCAGAAAAATATATCTTGTTGACTACTGTATACTTTAAAAAGGTTGATATTGGAAAAAAAAATTTAAAGTAAACAACTTGT
This sequence comes from Apoderus coryli, assembly GCA_911728435.2. Taxonomy (NCBI): domain Eukaryota; kingdom Metazoa; phylum Arthropoda; class Insecta; order Coleoptera; family Attelabidae; genus Apoderus; species Apoderus coryli. The sequence goes on along the minus strand of OU452209.1, from coordinate 11,157,446 downwards.
GTATCTGTACCATTCCAGTTTCATTTACAAACGTTGGACGTGAGACTCATCCAACATAACAACTAAAGATACATTTTACCTCTCTAGGTAAACGTATTTATTGTACCTATACCTATTTATTATGGCATCGTCTGTGCCGATACCCAAAACTCAGAAAAATCTATTCAAATTGTCGGCACATTTTTATTGGTGATGCTCTAGTCATTTATTAGGGGTATATAGATATTTATATATCTTTCTTTCCAAATATTTTTATACAACCCCCATGAACAGAACCACCCTTAAAATGTAATACGGTTAGTCCATAATAGTAAACTGAGTGCAATAAAGTTATATAGTCCCTTTTTTTGTTGGGATATTTTGACAATTTTATGAATAAGTCGATTTTAAGGGTATTTGGTGTAATACTGAACTGAGACGTTTCGCCGCCTTCTGACCTAACTGAATGAGTTTGTGTAAACACGAAAAACTAATTGTATAAGCTTCTGTTCTATTTACAGATTATGTTTTTCCAGATTTCTTAAAAGGGTGCTGACAACATGTTTGGTAAACAAATAATTGAAAGGGTTAAATAATATATACAAGCCGTAACCTATTCTTTGCATACTAATTATAACATTTTAAACTGAGTGGGTTATATAACTTCGAGAAATTGGAAAACAAATAATAAATCATTAGTAATTAATGTAGTACATAAAAAATGGATTTATCACGTGTGGAGCTTAAAACTTCATTTCATGTTGCCCATTGCTTATTTTTAAAATTAATGTCCTAATTTCTTTTTCAAAATTGTTTATCTACAATTATTTAATTGAAAAGCTTAATCCGAGAATATCACTGCTTAAAAAAATTATCCTCGAAAACAAATTTTCTTTTTCTCATTAATTTACAGTAGCGCATAGAACATTTGCTTATTACTATATTGAAATGCTCTTCTGTACTTCGTTTTCTACTTAATTTTTGGCCAGCATATTTATGTATGAATCAAAAAGTGTCTAATTGAATTCTAAACATTTTCTATGTCGGTTTTAGGAAATTAATCTATGTGTGAAAAAATAAGTGTTGAATTTGCGATATTTATAGTCAATTTTATTCTCCATAAGAGACAACGTTCTGAATTATAATTTATTTATAGCGCACATTTGAAACCAAATATTGGAAACTCAAAATCAATACAAATAATATCTTTGATATGAAAAATTTACAGCAATATAAAGTTGCTATAACAATTTATATTATGTCGAAGTGACTTTTTCAAAATGAATTGCCGTATTATTTTTATTTTTTTAATAAGCCTAAAATCCCACTGGCGTTTTACAATATAATATACCTTAAAACTGTAATCTGATTGTAGAAGTAAAATGGTTTACTAATATACCAACTAATTCTGAAAAATTCAGGTTTTTGATATAAGGCGTAGTTTTAAAATTTGCCTAAACAAACCACATGACATTCAAGAATTTGATGGCACATTCTTGATTCAGATGATATTTTTTTTCTTCATTTACCATCGATAAATAACAAAATAGTTCTGATGCAATTGTTTACTCTATTACACCTTTATTAAATTTATTAAAAATAAATATGTCAATAATTAAAAATAAATATGCCACTAATTGTATTTAATAATTAAAAAAGTTAATAGATTTATAATCTGTCACAAATGTTCAAGATTATTGAACAATTTTAGTTATTTAAAAAAAAGATTTAATAATTTTCAAAGTCTATTTCTTTTAATTTTCCATTAGAATGGGGTTTCATAAAAAAAAATCAAATTAATATTCCAATGAAACATTTGACTTCAACGTCAAGTGCTTATTTTTTTATTATTACAACGTTTCGGTAACCACTGTTACCTTCTTCATGTATCAAATTGTTTTTTAAAATTCAGTGAATAGTAGAGAGAGTATTGTCTACAACATTTTTATTGGTTTTGTTATTAAACTCATATTTTACCTACAATCAACATCATTGGAGATTTTGAAAATTTTAAATGGACATTTTGTTCAATCGTCGATGAGTGTAATAACAATAAAAATATTATAGACAATATACAGGGTGTTTAGTAGTCAAATCGACATACGATAACACAAGAAAAACATTTCGAAATTAAATTTTATATAATAAATAAATCTGCGTGAAAACAAAAATGACACTATTAACTTAAGATTTTTATGTAGTTTTTGAATCAATAAACGCACTGGAAATTTTCGGATATACAAGGTGTTGTATTGGGGTCGACACAAAAAACTAGTAATTTTACATTCCGGTTCTAGATTTGTTATTCTACTTGTCATCAGTTTCTTAGACATATTTAGTGCAAAATACATGCCAAATATCAAAGCAATCTACAAGATCGTTTCTCAGCTATGACGTATAAAAGAAAATGGCAAAAATGAGAAGAAGTATCTTCTTAATGGGGGTCGGTACACCCATTAATAATGGTATATTTTGAACCAGCTGAGCATTCTCTATCCACTGTTATCGTATATCTGTTTCACTACGAAACACCCTGTATACAGTTGACAGAATTTTAAAAAACAATTTGATATCAAAGGAAAGTAACATTGCTTCAATAACAATCAATCAAAACGTTATAGGTACCCTATAATAAAAAATATTCAGTTCACGTTGAAATAAATTGTTTAAATATCAAAATAATTTGGACATTTTATGGAACCCCATACCTATAAAAAAGAATTGGATGAATTAGATCCAAGAAAACGAAAGAAAAAATAAGTAAATAAGTAGTGATAACAAAGATTAATCTTTGGTTGTAATAACCAACATAAGTTTATAAATTATTATACTTATAAAATAAATGTAATTCAACATAAATAAAATATAGCGCATAATATAATTAATAAACATTTTAATTACCCAGAAATAGTTGCATTACAGTTCATAAAAGAAAATTTATAAACTCAACTAGACAATAAAAATACTTCATAAAAACAATATTAAGCACATGGAGCATAAAAATAAATAGAACTTAATGTACGAGTACCTAAATATAGTGTAAGGTGTGTAAATTATAATTAATTTCGACGATGATCCTGCAAATTGTAAACAATTAAATAGAAATAAATACTAAGGTATATAAGGTACGGCGTAACAATAATAATTATTGTAACATGTACTGTTCAACTTGTGTCCACTATAAATCTGTTATAAATATTAATACTACTTAGCCTTAGAGCTCATAAGTCCAAAAAGATTACATAGAATATGAAACAGCATATAGTTTAGCTCAAAATAATATAAATGAATGTCACTCAAATCCGAGTCTATAGCCCCTTAATTGATTTTAAACTAATTCATAGAGAACAATCAGCACTAGTAGTTATAAATCACTTCTTCTATACCCTTATTTAAATTGATTAAATTGTTACGATCGGGTAGTGTGTCAAGGTGTCCATTTTCAGCCATACCTGTATAGATTATATTAAGTCAGTTAGAAATTATACTATGACTTACGTTTCATTTTACTTAAAGCCAATAAAGCAACTGTTTATTTGAAGAACTGGTCTTATCTTGAGCTGTGCTAAAGGCTTTTCATTTTTGACATAACTTTTCAGATAATCTTGTATAGGTATATATACACTGTGTCCAAGATAAGAATGGCATAGCATTGGAATCTTGGAGACGGTAGGAGTTAAAAGGTCGGATAAATTAGAGAAAAGTTGTACAATTTAAACATCTTTTAAATAATATTTTCAAAAGTTAACTAACTTTAGCAGTTTTCGAGAATTTTTGAAAAAACAATTTTTTTGCGATTTTAGTTTTTATTTATTTCTGGCATTATTTTTACAGATATAAAAAAATTAAGAACACTTTATCATTGTTACTTTTTGAGGAGAAAAATATAGCGTCTACAAATTTTCACTAAGACGTTTCGTTTTTGAAAACCCATCATCAACTTGATTTTTTTAAATACGGCCCTTTATTTTTTATTGTTAAATTTAAAGCCATTTTTAATTCAAAAATAGGAGATCACATGTAAGAGATTATACAAGTTTTCAGTGATTTTAGCTGTTATTTAAAATTATTTTATTTATTAAAGTATTATTGGACAATTTATTTCTGTCTCAGTACAACATTTTGTTCTGTACGCGATTTTTTAAATTTCGTTGAAATTTTTGAAGTTATAAAAAAAACCTTTCTCAGATAAATATTTTACGCAAAATAAGTGCCAAACTATGGCGATTTTTCTTGAATACTTCTAAATAACAGCTAAAAACATTGAAACCTTGTTTAAACCATTACATGTAATATATCACCTATTTTTTCATTGAAAATGGCTTTAAATTTGACAATAAAAATCCAGGGCCGTATTCAAAAAAACCAAGTTGATGATAGTTTTTCAAAGACGAAACGTCTTATTGAAAAATTTGTAAACGTTATCTTATTCTCCTTAAAAAGTAACAATTAAAAAGTACTTTTCATTTTTTTTATATCTGTAGAAACAATGTCAGAAATAAGGAAAAAGTAAAATCGCAAAAAAAGCGTATTTTAAAAAATTCTCGAGAACGGCTAAAGTTAGTTTACTTTTAAAAATAGCATTTAAAAGGTGTTTAAATTGTACAACTTTTCTCTAAATTAACCAACATTGTAACTGATACCGATTCTAAGATTCCAATGCTATCCCATCCTTATCTTGGACACAGTGTATATATATTTGGAATTTAAAAACTTTAATTTTTTGCAAAAATAGACTTTGAATTTTTTGTTTTATGTTTAGTTTCATATACAGGCTGATTGTTGATCAATGGTACATTAGACATTTTGACAAAACTAACCACACGATTGTTTTGAAATTTAAATAATTACTCAGGTTAATACAATCTATGACTATAAAATTGCGATATATGTGCCATTTCCGGTAATAACAACTTCATTTTACTTGCACATAAATAGACATATACCTCTAAAATTTTGATGGTTGAGGAATTTCAATTCATTTTGACCTGCACACAGAGATTGACTTATAGTTTCACCTAACAACGGTGAAATATTGTCATTTTATTTTTCAAGCAAAGTTGATAGTACCGATTAAACAGAACTCTACGATTGGACGATCTGAAGGCCCAGATATATAAACAGTTACAGGCTAACTGTTTTTTGAAATAGCAACATTGCATAGAAAAGCACTTAACACCCTATATATTTATAATATTTTGACAATTAAAGTTGCTTGCAATAAAATACAAGTTTCTTTCTTGCGGAAGTATCAAAGCAAATAAAGAAACTGTAGCACACAATGAAATTCCATGTGAAGAATACATAATTCAGGTATTAAACAAGGAAAACCATGTTACATAAATATAAAATACATCGTCCTAATTTATTCCTTATCAGTTTATTTTCTGTTTGTTTGAAAGGACGGAAAAATGTGTGTTATTTTTTTTTCTCTCTTCTCAAACACATGGATACTAATTAAACATTAAAATGTGTTTGCTGTCAACATATATACATGTTAAAATGTGAAAATGACTTCTTTAAACATTACTAAAATAGAGAGATATCTTACAAAATACTGGTATCTAATGTATACCTACCTATACCTATGTTGATAGTATTTTGTCTAAAGGTGTTCAAATATTTTACAACTATACCTATAAATAATTTATATATACCAAGAAAGGCAGCTCCTGAATTATTAAAACTTTTAATTTTCAAAAGTGAAAAGTACATAATATGAACTAAGACCAAAAATCAAACAACTTGGGTGATGTTAAAGTTGAATTAAGAGTGATGATTATTATTATGTTTTCGCCGAAATTACATTATAATTTTCTCAAAAAGTACCTAATATAAAAGTATAAAAGGACATTTGCTTCTTTTTATAATATCCTACCGTTGACATTTACTGTCATAAATCTGAGGGCACCCTAACATCTTCAAACCGCAATAAATGGGCGCTTAATTAGCTTAAAAAAATTATGCCAACTAACGATTTACTTTTGTTTTGAATTAAAAGCACATATTAAACTGAAAATTAATTAAAAGTATGAAAAATATACATTTTAAATTATATAAACACTAATTTATTCGTTTTAATAGAAATTAGATGCTTAGGTGGTCCACAAATTTTTATGGTTAAAAGTTGGACAACATAGTTGAAGATTAAAATTAATTCTACAATAATCAATTTTGGAAACTGAACAGTGTTACCGAATCGCGCGTCGACAATTTAAAAAAATCGGTTGGGTCACCCCAAAACTTTCCCAACAAGTTATAATATAATCTAAAATATATGACCTGCGTAACGAAACAGAATTTTAATAATAATTATTATTATTTATTGTATTATTTTCAATAAACTAACGTAACAAACTAACTACTTTATTCAAAAATTATAAAAAAAAGTATTGCCAGAGCTAGGACTCGAACCCGTAACCTTCCGCATGAGAAGCGAACGCCCTACCAATGACCCAACAGAAACCTGGTAATAAATATTGTATTTTATTTGTTATATATACAGGGTGTTAGTAAATAAGTGCCACCAACTTCAAGAGGTAATTCTGTGTGGAAAAATAATGACAGTTTGCTATATAAACACATGTCCGCAAATGCTAAGGTAGAGTGGTACGGAACATTGGCCTCCTCGATCGCCGGATTGAAATTCTTTACGATTTTTGCATTTGGGGTTTTCTAAAATCATTAGTTTATACCACTCCCGTCGAAAATATTGAAGACCTGAGGAACAATAAGAAATACATCAGGAATATTTGCGCGAATACGACAATCAATGAGGCGAAGAATTGAATCTTCTGTCGCGTCTGAGGGAGGTCATTTTCTCTGTTTTGGTTTAACGTTTATTGTATTAGATAGTTCTTGATAATGTATTAAAGAAATGAAAAATACGGGGTAAGATGTTTTATTTTTTTGCACAAAAACGATGCCCCCTACGACAAAAAAGCAAGAGAGATTTTTTATCACAAATTGAACGAGGAATTCTAGAATGATTTTTAGTTAATTTGAAAAAATTCCAGTAGCGTAACATTGTTTTCTCTTAAAAAATGAGATCATTACCGTATGCACGCCACTGATGAACATAAAAGTCTTAATTACATGTCAAAAAATGCGCAATAACTACCTCTTAAAACCCCCTAAATTTCATTTGCATATCTCCACCGGTTTCAGAGCAATCAATAAATCTTCAGTTTTTAAGAAAATTTTTAACAAAACAAACAAAACGAAGCATTTGCGGACATATTATGTTTATATAGCAAACTGTCATTATGTTTTCATGCAGAATTATCTCCTGAAGTTTGTCGCACTTATTTACTAACCCTATATACGTTCCAAATAATTCACTGGTGACATTTTAAACGCTATTTTCAAGAGAATTATGGGGGCAAATATCAAAAATGACTTATCACTCTAAAGCAGATGATAAATGCTTTAAAATGATGTATCACTCGACCCCTACTGATATAGGAAAATTTAGTGGTTGTGTCCCTATCAGAAAGCTTAAGCGATTTCAACCAAAATCTAATGGCTTCATCCTAGGACTGTCCCAAACTCATATAGGTACCAAAATTTAGCTCAATTAGTTCAAGCGTTTAGGCGCTATCGTGGAAGAATACATATACAGACACACAAATATACCCACAGACAGACAGACTTCCATCGCCTCAGGGAACTTCAAAATAGGTGAAGCGTAAAAACAATATAACTCAATTCGACTTCACGGTGACAAATTGAGTTCTGTGTCGCAATCTTTATATCGTTCCTTATACCTTTTATAGCAGTGTCGTGAGCATGAAATCATATTTTGTCAAGGTAAAAATTGGTCGATCTTCTGCTGATACATATAGATATTGTATATAAGCGAATTGAAATAATTAACAATATTAATTTACGGTATGAAATGCTACAAGAAATGTTTGTTCCGTCCTATCTTATCAGCGTTTACCAAAGATAAAGGAGTACTCGTTAAAGCAGACGTCCGTTCTAAAGTATATATTGAACGAAAATCTCTTTTCAGTAAAGATTTGTAAATATTTTAATATTTATTTATCATTGGAATAAAAAAGCCCAGCAGACGCACAGCATGTACACGTCTAAAAACAAATTATTATAGAAACAAAATGCACAGATATGAATTTGTTATTTATATTATAGGTATTAGGTAGGTATCTAAGTAGGTATATACGTATTGAGGATGCAGGATTAAAATTATACTCTGGTTTTTCACGAACAGGTAGTAAATTTGAGACATTTTATAGCCTAAGGGCAAACTTTCATAAGAAAAATGTATTTACCGAGGAGTTACGTTAACGAGTTCGGTAATTAGAAATTTACATAACGATCATGCGATGATCTTCATGCCTTCGGGGAGAAACATTTCCAGCATGGATTATTATAATAATAATTTCATCATTGGACCAGTTGTAATTCCAAATCGTTTAAATGGGGAGAACTATGTACTCTTCATATATAAAACACTTTACCCAATCCTAATAAATGGATTGGAAGAGGCAACGATGCACCCGTAAATTCTCCAGCAAGATCACCCGATTTAACGCCTCTGGCCTTTTTCCTGTGGGGCGCTCTTATATCAAAAGCTGCTCTCATCTCTACCGAAGCTGAGTTATTGCAAAGACTTATCAATGCTACAGAATATTTTAAAAATAAGCCCGACACGATGCCCAAAGTGCAGTTTAATTTTTTTTAAAAATCAATTTATGTAGGTATGGTATATTCCTAGAAATTCGTACAACTTAGAAATTTAGAAGCACCATTATGCTTGCAGCACAACAGAGTATGGCGTTTTGCGTCAATATAACTTGGACATCCTCCGGATATATTCATATGTGATTCTTGATTATTCAACATTTTCAACAAACATCGACATTAACTTTAGAAAAACACCACGCTATGAATCTATTTTTTTAAGACATACCAAGGCACGACTTGCTGAATGCATTCTGTTTGGGAAAGCTTCGCTTTCAAAAGTATGTTGACGTCGCATTGAACGTAGCCTACATAAAATATACTTTTTATTTACCGCGGCCCTAGTATTTGTTTATTGTAAAAATTAGGTTTAAAATGTTGGACAACAGGCAGGAGCGCCCGCGTGCGAAATAAAACTGGCAATTAGGTATTCCATAAAAAACAAAACACAAACAAAAATAAGGTCAAACCTTTGGTATCTCAGTCTTAAAAGATAATAATCCAAAATTAAACAAAAAAAAAATACAGTGTTTCTCTAATTCTAAGGAAAAGAAAAACCTCGGTATACATACGTCACCATATTCAGTCTTAAATAAATTAAACTTTCCGGCATTTTGCAGATGCAAATTTTCTCAAGGATGTCTTGTTCAATAGCTATACTTAATTTCTCGATCGGATAATCTTTCTTGTAAGTAATTTTGTATTATTTTTAATTTTATAAATGATCTCTGCAGAGAATTTTTAAGCCCACCGAGACATTTGGGAATGTTGCTATTAAATGATTTTGTAGGATGAACCGTAAAATTGAAAAGGGATCTTTTACCTGTAAATCATATAATTTTAAAGATTTAATTTCAGTAAATAGATCAGAGCCATCTTGTAATTATTGTCTGTAGAAATTGTTACAATTTGTTAGCAAACTAACATCATGGAGTTCAAAAATACTGCTGAAAACTCTAGTAAGCATCATTGAAAGTCCTCAGTATTTCAAATCTAGTGGGTATTAAGAGACACTAGTGTCTGATCTACAATTCTATAAAAAAAACTCTCATCTCATGTTTTTGCAAGCGCAAAATTAACTTTAAATATTTGGCGCCGAACAGAAATATAATTCTAAATCATCCTAGCGATATAATAATATCTAACTATTTTTTTGAATACAACATGCTAGGTACTTTTTTTTTTCGGTCGGTACAGAGAGGTTCATAGTTGTTCCCCGTTAGCTTCGTTATTTTAAATGATAATCAAAATAAAAAGAGTAAAAATTTTTTGTTAATTACGTCGAAAAATAGCAATACTTAAATTAATGTTTGTGAAATCGGAGTCTGCTCTCAGGGCCCCCGTAAGCGGGCGTATAGTTTTTTCGACGTAATAACAAAAAAATGTTTGTATTTCATACTCTTTTTATATAGAAAAATTGGAGCAAGACGATCGAATAATAATTATCTTGTTTTTAATATTTGTTGTATATCAGTAATTACAATAATTCAGTACGTTTTAGACTTGATTGCCCTTTATTTTGAGGAGATTTATTACTTTATTATGGAATGATATGATATACGGAGATCCGAAATTTAAAACCTGCAAAAGCCACCGTTTTTACCAGGACATTAATTAAGAAAAGTTTTCTCGGCTATCGATTTAATATAATTTTACTTGATCGGCATTAAAATCTTGATTTTCAATGTTCCCAATAATTTAAATGTTATTGTCATAGAATACCAAATGCCAAAACTGTTGAAGGTTATTTCCATTTATTCTAAATGGCTGAAATATTCCACTATAGAGTCTTATTAATATCGGAAGAAAATAGCGTTTAGAAAAAATTAATAAAATTTTTGATAAATATTCGTGCCTATACAGTTTTTCAGTCTTTATCTGAATTAACCGAGTTAAACTTTCATGGACGGCCAAAGTTGACGGGCTGATGTAAATTATATATGTTCCTCAGTCTAATATTATTGTATTAAAAATAGTCAACACAACGGTTTAAGTACCTACATGATATACTTAGAAAAACGTGTTTACGAGTATAATGGGGCCTACAAACATGACAGAATTCTAGAATAGTAGGAGAAGGTTTCTTATATATCAAAAACTTACCAGGATTTGGTTGTGTTAAATGTGAGCTCTTCTTCATCCACTCATATGGACTCCTAGCCGGTTGTGGCTTTGCCAACTGCATATGCGGTTGTAGCGGAGACCCCTGTCCACTTGGAGCACCCGGGCTCGACATTTCACTACCCGATGCCGTAGTAGGCGGCGAGGGCAACTGCCCTTCACTACCCCCATCCCCCTGCGACGACTGCTGTAACGCCGGTATATTTGCATGCATGTAATCCTCATAAGGATATGGAAAGATCCCAGCATGTGGATTTGCATGATGCCAGATCTGGGGCTCCTCTTGCGGTAGAAATGCCGCCGGCGGCGTAGGCATAGGCCCATTCTGATGATGGGCACTGTACCATGTTGGGTGCAATTGATTGTTGGCTTGGTGTGCAAAATGTGTATTTGTGGTTCCTCCTGATGGAACACCTTGATGCTGACGGTACATCTGATTATAATATACCATACTCATGTTGGAGCTGTATTTAAAAACTTATTAATTGTTAAAAACACAAAACACTAATCACAAAAACAGTTCTTAAAAGTCACTAAATGTTTATGCGTATAGCACTAAATCACGAACACAAACTACTCCAAAAAAAGTAAGAATTGTTTTAACCGTCGCGCAGTAAAATTAAAAGTGATAGGTTTATGTACCTGTATCACAAATAATCCTTTGCAACAAAATACAAACCGAAAACAGATCTACGCTTGTTGTTTGTACCTTCTGCTATCTGAGTACATACTGATAACAAGTTTTTCTTACTGATAGTCGAATGCTATTAAAGGATAAAAACAGGCAGTTGCCAAAATCCTCTCTACCGGTAGGAGGCGGAGCCATAACATTTCCAGTTGTCATGGGAATCGGCCAATGGACGAGCGCTACAGCGATCATGGCAACCGTCAAGAGGTCGCAACCAATGGGAACCCAGGTATTTTGTGTCCATGGATATGATAATGCAGCGGGAACTTCAGGTGTTTTGTGTAGGTGTGTTATTAGGCAATGTATTTAATTAATAAATTTGGATCAGGTGTCATTAGGGAGAAAGGTGATGATGTGGGTCGTGTTAATGTATAGTCATATGTTTGGGTTTACACAGCAATTTGATAAAAAAATGTCAATAATTTTTTGAAGTCTTTTAATACCGTCAAATAGGGATTTCAAATTATAGACCTGTTTGTACTCAATTTCATATTTGGTCGTTATATACTATTCAATTATTTTAAAAACCATTTAATGACTTAATACGAAAAAAATTAGCTACCGTCATTTGGGATGAAATTGTTCTTCCGGGTGAGATTAAATCAAGTATTTTAAATTTGAATTTGGCGCCAATAACTGTAGTAGAATAATGGACGAATCTCGTGTGCGCGGTGAAACCTATATAACGTCTGTGTATTTTTCAAGACAATCAGAATATAATTAATATTATATAATAGGGATTATCATGTTTTCTAAGTAAAAATGAATATCAGCACTTTGTCTGGTACGAGTACATATATAGGTAAGTCAAAATCAAATCAGTTTTTTTTTAATATTTTATGAAAATACTGACTGATGAATCTCGATGCGTTGTTATTATTATACTTCACGCTGCCAAGCTTTGATATACAGTGCTCTTCATATTTTAACGTTTTATACGATGGAATGAGATTGATATGGTGTGAAATTAATCGCTTAAATTAATTAAAGACTGTGTTGTGAATCTGAAATAAACTGAAATTAACCAATGACAACTGGATGACGACCACTTGTATCTAGAGAAAACTGCACTTGTAACAAGAATGTTGTTATTGGTAAAAATTTGTAGTGGGCCCAGAAACAAAAAACCAACTAATAGACCGATTTCTTTAGATAAATTAATAAAAATATATTAAATAAACGAAAACGAATTTACGGCAGATTTGACTGATACATAGTGCGGTGGATCTATTACCCATCCTTTTTAAACTCTTCGTTTATTCGAAATTAAATACTTAAAATTAGTTGTTATTATATCTACGACACTTATGGACTACAAAAAAAAAACTAAATTCTTAAAATCAACTTGACGACAACATATATTATTATTATTTAAAATGTACAACATTAAGTTTTACTTAACAACGTAATAACGTTATCCTTAATAATGTTGTACATTTTAAATTATTATAATTTTAAATAATAATAGATATTATGTGTTTGACCGTCAAGTTGATTTTAAGAATTTAGTTTATTTTATTTCATATGTTCTATTTTAATAAGTTGCAAATTCTACAAAATAAAATTATTCAAAAATCATGATTGAAAACCATACGCCTGATTTATATAGGGACATAGTGGCGATATGTTTATCCGATATTTATTTTGCAGAGATTTGACTTTTCAAACCCTAAAAAATTGTAAGTAAATGTAGTAATTCTACCCGAATTGTATATTGCTGATGTTCTTCCAGGACCAGTGAATTCTGGCACTGCTTAGGAATTCAAAAGTGTATATTGTTTTGTAAAAATGTTGAAGAAATTTAGAAAGAAGGAGTTTAAAAAAAATGTATGTCAGGTACGTCAGTTTGTATGTCATGCCACTGATGATGGAATAGTCTTTTCGAAACATGCCTGGCAACAACCCCATCCTGAATTTAACATATATATATATATATATATAAGACGTTTTATTTATCAAAAATTGATTTTATTTTGTTTAGATCTCAAACATTTTAGGCTATGGTGTTTTTTTAAATAAATGAGTTGTTTTTACGATGTTTTGTTTTTTTTTTTCTGAAAAAGAACCAGTTACGGTCAATTAAACAATGTTTAATGACTGACGAATCTCTTTGTGAACATTTTCACCCAAAAATATATAAAACGCTACAACTTTTAAAGTAGTTAACGTAGAACAAGGGACACATTGATCACTCATATTATTACCTACTTGAATTTTATGCATTTAAATAGGTCTGAACAAACTCGCCCCATAACAGTTTAACAATATTTCGGAGTTTTGTGACTTCTAAACACTCAATTTAGATATTATTTAGTATCATTATTATTTTTTATTTTAAGATCCCCCCATATAACCTACCTATTAATTAATATTTTTTTATATTATATTTTGGAAAATATAACAATACATATATTTGAGAAATTTCACTCCAAATGACGATACACATTTCTACAATAATTTTCACTCTTAATTATTAGTATTAGATGGTTCGTACATACACACAAAAGCATATCTTCAATAATTCTTATTTTTTATTACTTTTATTGAAATATAATTCAGTTTCAATAAAAAGAGCATTTGCAGGTATTACTGTACTGCTTAAAGTAAGATTGAATAATTATTTCTAAAGCGTTTACAAAATGGGGAATGTGCATTTATATAGCAAGTTCCCTCCACAAATTTGTTTAATTAACGTTGTGATACTCAACTGTTTTTGATTCATTTTGTAAATTATTAATTAGTTGAAAAATTAGTCCATTCTTATAAGTGGAGAATAATTTTAGTGTTCGAATAAATCTCCACAAAATAAGTTTAATAGAATGAAATTTATCAGCCAGACATGTTTCGGAACTAGACAAGTCCCGTCGTCAGTGGCAAAATCAACAATCGGAAAAACTCACTAAGACAAATAATATATCAGTCGCAAATTCTATTGAAGTCTGGAAAACATACACTAATTTTCGTCAACTTATTGATATTTAAGTTTAACGTCCAACTTACTATTTTATGAAAAAAAAAAATGTTTTTTAAAGTTATGTTAAATTGTATCATATTAGATAAGTTTATTTTTTCTTTTTATATATCTTTCTGATTTAATTAAAGAAAATCTAGAAAATATTTAACGTTCTATTCTTTACCAAGTTCGTGCAGTTAAAATAAGAATGACGTTATTGCAATAATTGTTGGATAATAAAAATAGAAGTGCATAGGAAGTTTTTGGTTCAATCACTGATGAACAATTCTTGATAATCTTGTACATATAGAAGAAGATGTTCTATCACATTCTAAAATTCCCCATAGAAGGTAACATCACGACCAGCATTGAATGGATTAGTAAAAAAAATCAATTCAGCCTGGTGTCCAGACAGTGATTTTCTGGGAATATTAGTCTTTTGAATTTGTATAACCCATAGTGAGGATTATGTCTGGCTCAGTATTATAGCTACTCATTAAGCATACTTATAAAATGCATTTGTGTCTGGTTCTATTACTGAATTAGATTGAGGCCCTGCTAAACTAAACAAAATCCCTTGAGTAGGTAAAACCAGTCATTTTGTCCGCTATGCCACGAGATTATTTTCCATTAAACATAATCTTCTTCTAAAATGTCTTTCATTTAAAAAATATACTAATCCAATATTAATATTATAATCCTTCTTTCAATGGGTGTAAAATGTTCGGTTAATAGAGGGGTAATTTTGCAACACACGAAATATCCTATGATTTGCTAATATTCATTTCATGGATTATCTTGATTTGGTGTCAATTTCTTGTTGTCCACAGGATTCATTTTTATCCGACCAGGTTTTGAAGGGTTTTAATAATATCAGTTTCACTAAAAAGAGCATTTGCAGCTACTGCTTAAAATAAGATTGAGTATAGTGGTTTCTAAATCGTTTACAAAACGTTTATAAATGAAACATGGGTGTTTTAAACAATAGAACTCAATAGACTCTAAGTTCAGCTATACAATTAAATGTACCTAGCTGAACAGAGTGTATTGAGTTTTATTGTTTAAACATGGACAGCTACTTATTGATAAATTGACCAATATTTCAGTTGAAATTTGTTTTATTGAAGTTGTTATAACTGTTTAATAATTGTTGTAACTAAGTATAACTACCAAACAATAACCAGAAAAATTTTAAGATTAGATTATTATAAAAGAATTTTTAATAAAAATAAAAAATATTGATTCCTGATATTTACCGATTTTACTATTTTTTGTTTTGTTTATTATCAATAAAAAAATAACTATCTCAACTAAAAACAACAAATGCGCAACTGATATAACACAGGTACTTAAAAATTTATTCCAGTCAGATAGAAAATATAGAATAAATGATGAATTCAATAATATACTGATAAATTTTGAGATTGAATAAGGTTTCTGCAGCTGCACATGTTTTTTGCATTATTTGTTACCAGTAATGATCAAAAATAGGCAAAGCATTCTATTAATATTTCTTATGTTTAATCTAGCATGAATTTGCAGCTACAATAAATATGTTTTATTAAGTCAACTTTATTAATATAGATTTATATGTTCTTGAAATAACGTCGACGAAACAAATTTAATAGATTTCTCTAAAAACCTTTTACATCAACCAAAAATGTTTCGGAGCACCAGGCTCCATCATCAGTGGTTAGTATCAATTACAAAAAGCTATTTCGTCATATTTATATTGTTATATTTGTGTTGTCTTAGGAGGAATGCATTAATTCCTTACGTGAAAAAAATGTAAACGATATATTCTTAATATTATGTTAAAATTTTTTGTTAATACATTAAAATTGTTGTCAGACACTATATGATTCCGCATTATTTGAGGCTTATTGCCCTTTTGCTTTTTGTAAATCATTAAGTAAAAACCGAAAAACTTTTTATAATATTACAAGTGAATTCAATTATCGACTATTAATAGAATGCTTGGCCTATTTTTGATGACTACTAAAATATTTTGGCATTATTTTTAAGGAGGAAGTCCATACCAACTTGCTTATTTTAAATGGAACACCATACATATTATTATATTTTTAGATTTGGAGTACTTTTTTGCACACTTCAACTGTTTTTGAATAAATAATTTATTTTAGATTTTTTTGTTAGAAAAAAAATTCCTCGTTTGAAAAGGGAAAATCATGAAGTTTTGGTGATTTAACAAGGGCTTACGGAGTTCAACTACGTTGACAGATTGGCTCGCCAAGTTACAGGGTGGCACAACTGTCAAAATATTTTAAAAGTGTAGATTAGATTGACCTATTTAAGTTCTACCAAATATTCAAAATAATCGTAAGTTTCGTTTTCCATGAAGGTCTAACCGATTATCGACCATGAAACACCATGTATATCAGCTAGGTACTTTATAAAGTACTATTAATCATTAAAAAAAGTACTTTAGTCTCATCCTTTCTTAGGATTTTGTCCTTTGATTCATCAAATTTTCGAAGGGATACTATCTATGTATGAATTTATTACTTGAAATTCATCGAAAACATTAAAACTACAGTTTGAATTTCACACCTTTATTCTCTAATTCGTTTATACTGCCAAAGCCACGAAACGACTATTCCTGACATACCTAAGTATTCTTTTATTGATGTGTAAATGAAGATAAATTAGGAGCGGCATTTCGACAAGATATGAAATATTTTTATAGCTTTACCATTTATCATATCAATAGGTCAATGAAATAATTTTCTGCTTTTGATTTTTAATTTAATTGTACGTACATAAAAATACAGATGAACATCTATACATATCACTTTGATGGAAGGTTAAAATAAAATTGAAATCAAATTAGAACAGTGATTTATGTATAGATGTTCAAATCATAAAAATTATAACTACTCATTTAATGTAAATTATATATAAGGTTCCTAAAGCCAATGATGGAGGATATTTCTTAACTGCAAATTGTTAGACATAGAAATATGCAACTTTGCCAAATTCACCTAACTTAGCTCTTGCCATTTCGGAGATCCCATGGTTTCCGAATTATGAGCAATATTTCCTTAAGTTGTTTGCAGAAACTAATTTATTTCCCAAACAAATCATATATATTATGCCTCTATAGGTGCCAAATTGTTGAATCTTGAAAAAATGTACAGAAGGTACTATAAAATTTTATTAAAGAGGAAGGTACACAAGTTGTAAACTAATCCGGCAAATTATACCTATTCTAAGGATAAAAAAGTAAAAGGTGCGTTAAAATACAACATTACAAGGTATCTATTTGTAAAGAATCTCGGAAGGAAACACTATATAGATATAATGTACATAGCAAATACAAAAATTTTATTAGGGGCAAGAAACCTAAACGTTTTAGTTGGAATGGAAAGGTCCTCGAAAAGATACAATTAACTAATAGGATTAAGCAAAAGTTTAGCTGTGGTGTAGTCTGAATATTAAACTTTATACTACCTCTGTCTGGTACCAATTTGTAAGGATATTATATTAGAAATATTGCAGTACCTGTATATCCTGTTTGCAAAATGATTTGTTGCAGTTTCTTAGAAAGGGTATATGCATAAACAGGTATTAAAATATCTACTTTTTTTATTTTTTTTTTTTTGAAAATAAAAAATATTCTGATAATAATAATACATAATTACTAACAAGAGCCTCGTTTAAGTTCCAAATACAAGTCGCTGCAATATTAAAGGGAGTGATTTCTCTGGTCATTTTAAGTTCCCATGAACATACGTCCGAAAATGCATTGTTTCCAAGATACAAGTTGTTAAAGTTTTTTTGTAAATAACGGTTTTTTTAACCCATTAAAGCCCGTTGGCACTTGGCACATAAATGTGGCAGCGTCATTTTATTTTATTTTTTCAAGATTCCCCAAACTGAGCTTTTCTAAATACATACGGAACTGTTCCTTATGTAGTTATTTACAAATCATAATTTTTTTATAGATTTCACAGTGCTTTATTTTTGAGAAATTAATGAAAACCAAACCCACTTTGTAGCATTTTACTACACCTGTCTGCACTGATGTAAATATACATTTTTCATTTTGTTAATGATAAATATTCATTGTAACGATACTCTACAAAACCATATTATCATTGTTTAAATTTGCAGGATTCGATGTATCATCAGTGCTACTCTAAGTGACTATCTGAGTGGTAAATCGCAAAGAGTCACTTATTCTGGACAATTGTCTTCCGCGACATCTATAAACAAGGGCGTTCCACAAGGCTCAATCCTGGGCCCACTTTTTTTTACCCTTTACACTAGTCATTTCTCCTCCGTCTTGAAAGAATGTAAAATGCACATGTACGCGGATGACACGCAGTTGTATTGTTTTTTCCCAAAAGATAAACACATGGAGTATTTACATTTAATCAACTCTGAACTCAATCGGTTGGTGGATCTTTCGAATTCACATAATCTGTTGATAAATCATGAGAAGTCTAGTGTGATTTACTTTGGTGATTTAACAAATATACATTTCCCAATAAAATTACAAAATAACTGTTTAACTGTATCCACTAAATCAAAAAATCTTGGTGTCTTGGTCGATAAAGGGCTCAAATTTGTTGAGCACGTCTCTAGCTTGCTTCAGAAAAGTTATTCTAAATTAAAATTAATATATTCAAATCGCCATATACTAAGTTATACACTGAAAACTTCAAAATGGCTTAATAAATAATCGAAGACGATTACATGAATTATGTACATTTTATAAAGTAATTACTAAAAGGATTCCCCCATACCTATTTAATAAGATTAAATTCAGAACCGATGTCCATAATTTAAATGTTAGACAAAAAGATATGATTGATATACCACCCCACAGAACCACATTATTTAAGACATCATTTTCATATCGTATAGCAACAGAATATAATAAACTGCCTCACAATTTTAGATCTTTCTCGATATCCAAGTTTCGGTCAAAAATATGCGACAAGTTGTTCAACGAGCAATGTTCTCTTCTCAATAATTAATCTAAATTTTCTTTCTTTTCTCTCTAACTTTTATTCTTCCTACCACATAGTCATTGCGAATTTGTAAATAATTAAGTTAGTTGGTTTGTAAATAATCAAATTAGTTAAGATCAAATTTTCAATAGTTTTTTTTTTGTTGTGTTCATTAATGTTCTTACCTAACATATTTTTTTTCTCTTAGGTTCATGTAGAATATCAGCTATGCTGAACATGCGCCTTTTAGCAATTTTTTTTTCTTAAGTATGTATTACCCAATGAATTTTTTTACTTTTATTAATTGCTAATAAAGATTATTATTATTATTATTATTATTATAAGAGCTTTTATAATAATATATTTTATTATGATTGAAAAAAACCATTGGCACATAAACGTGCCAGTGGGCAGACATGATGTCTATTCAAAGATATGCATGCGCACGTGGCCTTGTTCTATTTTTAGTATTTGAACTGTCAAATACGCACCTGTAGGTACTTATTACGTCTTGTACGCAATTTATAAATTATTATTCAGTGTGTAGTAACTGGTACTTTGCGGTTCCAAAACAATACAAATGTGTCTGAGTATAATTTGTTTGCTAAAACTGGCATGCAGTTAGTACTTGTGCGGTGGAATGATAATTACGTTGTAACTGTATTATCAAACTGCTGTAATCATATGCATCCTTTGAAAAATGTAGAGAGATATTCTAGAACTAAAAAAGTAAAATTCATATTCAAATGCCGCTTATAGCAAAAATATGGGAGGCGTCGATTTTGAATGATCAGTTCTGTCTAGCTATAAAATAATAAATAAGGACTAAAAAGTGGTGGTGGCCTTTCTTCAGCTGTTCAATTAATCAACCTGTTCTACAAACTTGGCTGTTATGGATAAGGTGTGAAAACAATAATATGATGCTACTAAAATTCAGGCGGAACTTATTACTCTCTATTTATTGGCCACCTATGGGCACCCTTCATTGAAACCAGGGCCATCATCAAGCCCATTATCACCAATTGTGAATTAGTTACGTTTGAATGAACAAAATCACTTGATAGTCGAAGATAGTGAAACAGACTAAATGTAACCGCACCAATAGCCCTGTACCCAAAAACATACTTTAAAAATTTCCATAAAATATAGCTTTTTATTATATTTATCAATAACTGATGCAATTATTCAAAAAATATGTACTTTTAAATATTTATGTAATGTTTCTCTTATGTTACTGTATGTGCCACTATTTTTTTGGTACTTTTTGTTATAAATAAATTTAAAATTTTGCGTATACAATGTTATTTGACATATATATTTATAAACAGCAACTAACGTGTTTTTGTTATAATTAAAACAGACAAGAATTACGGGCATTAATGGGTTTTAAGTCAAATATTTCCTTACCGATTTCTTTGAAAATTGCCATCGTTTTTGCTAGAAATAGGGAGTTATATGGCGCTAACTAGATCAGAATTATTAAGTACAGTTACGTTAGGGGGGCAATTTAATAAAAACAATTGACAAAAAAAATGTACACCACTGACTGTAATTGAATTTCTATACAAAGAATATTTGAATAATTCAACTAAGAATAACATAAACATTTCAAAGCAAGATAAAAGTAAATAAATAAATACAATTAACATTCAGTATGTCCACAGGAAAAGTGTCCAAGAGGAAAAACTTTCTTATTTTTCAGTTTATCGAACAAAGTTGCTCTTGATAAAAATTTTTGCTTGATCTTAAAGATTGTGATAGAAAATTTCTACTATTCTTATACGGGGTGTTCAGAAAATTGAAGATACGGAAATAAGTTACTAGGAAAAGTTGTTCAAAAGTAAAAGGCAGTCTCTAAGACCCATTTTCTAAAAAATTGGCCTACTTTTATTTACCGTCAAGAAAATTGCTTAACATTGCTAAGTAACTATTCGCGTTACCAGAAGTGTCAAAGAAGTATGACCCTATTATTCCGTAATAAGAAATGGTGCACCATTCATTTACGTTAGCAAAAGTACTGACGCCTCCGTGGTATTCGAAAATGTGGATTAGTCACTCCAATATCGTGCATGTTGCGAAGCCACAACATCATTGGTCGAAAAAAATTATTCATCAGAAAACATTATGTTCTTTTGAAATCCTCTTTCCATACAGGCAACCCACAAACCAAACATGATTAACAACTAGCTTGTATGAATGTATCTTGCGTTTTAATATCTTCTGAAATTACGAGTTTTTAATAAATTGGAGATTTTCAGCTATTCTTCTTAATGATAATTTGGGGTGTTCCTCTACTGAATGTATTACCAACAAAGTGCTTGCATCATTTTCATCATATTTCTTTTTTTCTCTAGGTATTGTCAAGTCAGTGCCTAAAATCTCTAAAATTATTTTATGGCAAGTAGCCTTAGGAACGTTCACGTTGGGTAATTGTTCATTAAATTCCTGAATAACTTAGTAACATTTTCCGCCTGTCCCATAACATTGCACCAAGTAATTTTGTTGTTGTAAGGTAAGTATTTTAAGATGACAATACTACGCAGCGAAATGTCAAATAAGCTTGTCACTATCAACGCCTACAGAATAAATATTAATTGTTAATTTGGAATTTTAAAATAAATTTAATGATTACAAATAGATAAAAGTTGGCGGACATTTATGAAAATTGGTATTTGACACTGCCTTTTACTTTTGAAGAACTTTTCCTAATAACTTATTTCCATATCTTCTCAAATAAGTGCACTTTACTCTTGTACACTGCCCAGACAGATAAATAATCCAATTAAAGGGCAGGAAAAATTACAATAAATTCTTAATATCTAACACTAAATTTATATTCTAAGAAATATATTTTTTGTACAAGACAAAGTTGAATTAAAAATATCAATTTGCTCGGACACAGAGTTACAAGTATGGCACATAAAATATAAAGGGGAAGGCAACAACAAATTAGTACGCGGGGCCGGAAAGTAAAATACGATTCCGTTATTACGTGTACGTAGATTTGGGACACACAAAGGAATCTGGCTTAAAAACTCTGGACAGTCAAGAAGTCCATTAATAATCTTAAAGAGCAATACTAGAGCGGAATATTCTCTCCGAGTATTTAATGATACTAGATTAAAACGGTTTAACAGAATATCATGAGGAAACCCAATGGATGGATAAACCCCATCAACCCGAAACCACAGCAACTTGGCAAAACGACGCTGGATGCGTTCAATATTATTCATATGTATGGCATACATAGGATTCCATACTACAGATGCATATTCCAGTTTAGATCTGACAAATGCGTTAAAAAGAACAATGAGAGTTTGAGGTGTCACAAACTCTTTCGAATTGCGCACAATAAAACCCAGAGATCTATAGGATGCTGAAACTATATTATTGTAATGATTAGTAAAGCTCAGTTTACCATCAAACCAAACACCTAAATCTTTAAACTCATCACAAGTTGTTAATGGACTATTATTTATACAATATGAAAATTTGACAGGGTTTATTTTCCGTGTATAGGAAACACTAAAACATTTATCAATATTCAGATAAAGATTATTACGGACACACCACTCATATACAACATTTAAATCGTCCTGAAGATGAGAACAATCTTCAATACTATTGATGACAGAATATACTTTGAAGTCGTCAGCATATAATAACGAACTATTTGTCAAGCCACTAGAAATATCATCGATAAAACACAGGAACAACAATGGTCCAAGGACAGAGCCCTGGGGAACACCAGATGACACTTTAAAATTTGCGGAACGAAATCCTCAACTTTCCACATACTGAAATCTATCCTTCAGATACGACTTCAAAAGCAGCAGTAAATTATAAGATAGTCCATAACGACACAGTTTACGCAGTAGAACACCATGATCAAGTCTATCAAAGGCTTTAGAAAAATCAGTGTAGACCACATCTACCTGACCCCCGTTATCAAGTCGCACAGTTAAAATCTGTGTTAAAACCAATAAATTAGTTGACGTAGAACGACCGGGAAAAAAGCCATGTTGTACCGATGAAATCTGACGCCTAACATGACTCATAATAATATCATGGAGCACAAATCCAAAAACTTTAGAAAAACACGACTGTATGGAAATTGGTCTATAATTTGAAATATCCTGTTTATCTCCCTTCTTATGAACCGGCGTTACTCTAGAAGATTTCCAATCAGAGGGGAAACTACACGATCGCAAAGAAACATTGAATATTGTACACAATGGTTTAGCAAACACAGTGGCACAATCCCTAATTACAAAAGATGGTATACCATCAGGACCCGATGTAAATTAACCTTCTCAAAGCTCCATAGACCTCCGTCTCAGTAATCACACGATCCGGTAAATGAGACACATTCACAACATCAAACAATCCCTGATCAATATCAAATGCCTGAGATGCAACGTATGATGTATTGACAAATTCCGCAAATTTATTGACAAGCTCCTGCGGATCATCAATATTATTACCATTGTAAGTCATACTACCAGGCAATCGCCCAGATTTGCTTCTGGAATTGACAAAAGACCAAAACTTGTTAGGATCACTAATCAATCTACGCTCAGCATCACGCAAGTACACCCTGTAAGAGGAACTCACCTCAGTTTTTATATTGTGACGCAGAACTCTAAAATCATTGAAAAATTGAGGATCCCCGGATGTTTTATATTTTTTCCATAGTTTAGACTTCAATTTGATTCTGCGAACAATATCACCCGAAAACCATGGAGGGTACTTAGAAATTTTTGCATATGAAATCGGCACCGATGCATTAAAAACAGTATTCAACTTTTCATAAAACAAATCACAGGCGAGGTCAGGATCACTACAGTTGGCAAGACTAGAAAAGTCCAACTCAAGCATATGTCTATACATTGCAGGGAAATCAGCTTTCTTAAAATTAAAAAATGGTTTACAACTATTTGTTCTCATAGTGTTCCCTGCCTCATTGATAATATAGTCAATATCCAGAGGAGGATGATGTCGATCAACTGGTAGCAAGTAATTAATAGACCCAGACACTGTCGCCGGAAATCGACTTAATATTAGATCAAGCAATCTACCACTTTCATTTCTAGTAAAATTGACGTTACTTATATCCAAAAATTGGCAAAAATTATTAAGCTGCACAATGTAGTTATTGATGTATGCTCTATTACTTAAGAAATCCGCATATGCAGGAATGTTAAAATCACCCAATAATAAAAGATCATTATTGTTAAGAACAAATTCAGAACTAGAAAGTTCATCAAAAAATAGTTCATACGCTGTAATAGGCAAACTGGGTGGAATATAAACCACAAAGATGTATATTGTTTTGCCACAGTGCAAGTACTTGACTCCCAATACATCAATCTCCGGCACCGAAGTATAAAAATCAAGTGGAGTAACATTAGAAATAGCAGGCAATGCTATAAGAACACCACCCCCTCTTGTCAACCCCGTTAATGCAAAATTTCTGTCAGATCTAAAAACCTGGAAATTATTATTAAATAATTCAGAGTCGCGCACAGATGAGTCAAGCCAAGTTTCCGTAAAACATTTAAAGTTTTTTCAATTTTCTGAACACCCCCTATAAGAAATGTTAAATTTTTCTGTCCTAATCTTACTTTAAGAACCAGCAAAACTTTTTATAAAGAGTAACTTTTTTTGATAAAATGAAAATTAAGAAAGTTCCTCTTGGACATTTTCCTATGGACATACTGTATATACCTAATACAAAAAATTACAAAAACTATTGAGTGACCGCCTCTATCTCAGACGTGAATCCAATATTCTCCCATTGACTGCCGAACTCTCTCAAAAATGCGAGGGTCTAATCGAATTACACCTAGCAATAATGCAATTTCTAAGGTCCTCCACATTTTCCACATGAGTAGCGTAAACTAAGGACTTTAGGTGGCCTTACATCAAAAAATCCAGTGGGTTTAAATCCGGGGATCGTGCAGGCCATAAGTGAGGTCCACCGCGGCCAATCCAGCGATTTACGTATGTTTCTGTTAAAAACTCACTAGCAACCCGACTAAAATGCGCTGATGCTTAACCACATTGCATTTCTTTTGCCAATGGTTCGTTTTCCAGAAATCCAGGAAGCGTGTGTTCCAGAAAGTCGCGATATACCTCTCCGGTAAGTCTTCCTGATAGAAATACGGGCCCAAACGTTCAATGAGAACTGATGTTGAACATGATCTTCAATTATCGCATGCGGATTTTCATCACACCATAAATGGTTATTATGAAAATTCCTTAATGCTTTTCCTGAAAAACTCGCTTTTCAGTAAACAAAATCAACATCAGTAGTTGAGAAATTTCAACATTTTTGTGCAAAAAGTCAATGACAGAATGCCATGCGTGTAGGAAAATCAGCAGGAATAAGTGCTTGAATGCGTTGAACGTAGTATGGAAAAAACAAATTACTTACATCAGCAACTTTTCGAGCAGAAGCATCTGGATTTTCTTCAACCAAGTAGTTTTGTAAAATATGGATAGCAGTAAGCAGTAGCACAGACTTTTGTTATATCAAAAGTATAGTTTTCAAATATTTTTGTATTTTATTTATAAATTAAATTTTTAATAGCCCCAATCGCCGGGCTCCATGAATGCCATGGAGGGGCATCATAAATCAACTTAGCCCCGGACCCCATAAAAGCTGCCACTGATGAGTTGTGAATCAACGTCTGGTGAAAGCATGGTAGTGTGAAACAAATTTCCAACATAACTAAAAGTTGTTACTTTATGTAACAAGCAATTCATAAAAAATATATATTTAATTTCAACGTATTGTTAATATTGGCTGACAACACAAGGTACCGGTGACCATATTTTGTGACTATATAGCAACAAAGATAAACAACATTCTCATTACCGCACTACTGCGGTAATGTTTACAAAAACTCACTAGTGCGGAATATACAACGTCGTTATGGTATGGAAAATAGCATAAAATCGTAGCTATTACATGACAGTTGTAGATAAAATGCTTTATTGTGTATAATAATTTACAATATCATAAATCATTACAACAAATGGCATGAGATTTTGCTTGAAAGCCGCACTCTTACACTCAGCCCATAAGAAAAAGAAATAAACAAACATGACTCACCAAAGATAAAACTTATACAAAAATAAAAATAACTACTTGTAATCACAATCAGCGACAAAAAAAAAGGCAGTCCAATACCTGTTATGAAAACATCTATGACTCAGTTCTCGTCTAAATGAGTATGGTAAAAAGTGGAGAATATCCAAGTAGGTACTATTCATAATCTTTGCGCTCATACACTGAAAAAAAATATTGTACTTAAAACCAATGAATGGTTGTCATCAATATTTTGAACATTAATATTATGAATTGGTCACTGTTACAATGAATTTTGATCATAAATTAATAATTTCATACATAGAAACAATGTACGATGAAACATTAATCAATAAATGCAAGACATCGAAAATTTATGTTTTTTTTCATCAATATAATGTCACTATTTATTGCTTCAATGTTTTAAATTTATTAATTTATGCTCTTCGCCTTTAACACAATAATTTGTAAATCATACACCTATGAACAGCGAACATAAAAACTAATAAACGATCATCGTTGATTCAATGGATGCTAAGCATTAATTTTACGAACCTAACCGTTAAATTCTGAATAACGCGCGCAAATCAATGCACCCGGACCATAGACTGAATACTCAAAACATTGACATTATGACATTCTCATAGACTTTTTGTTTACGCGTCCTTTTTGTTTTGTTTAGTTAAATGTATACAGTTGAAAAGTGAAGTGTGTTCCTTAATCTATTTTTAAAATTTGTTCCCAACAAATGTAGAAATATAAGGTAAGTAGTAATCCTTTTACATAAGTACCATTTAGTAAAGTACAAAACAAAAGTCAGTTTAAAACGAAAAAAACACAGTGCGGTATTCCTTTGTAATGTTGAAAACCCGCCGATACGAGGGGAGAAATTTTATGGGCTCTTCATGGATATTTAGTGCTATCCGCTAAGCTATGTTCCAAAGGTGCCAGTGGAAAGATAAGCCATTTAAAGTACACAATAAAAGACTCTCAAGAATCTTTTTTATTTTGTGCTAAAACAGTTCAAGAAATAGAAGAACATATAATAAACATTAAAGGAAGAAAATCTGCAATTCAACCACAAATATGATTTAATTTATTTACAAAGCAGCTGCATCAAATCAATGGACGTACAGCAAGATAATTTTGAGTCTTATTTTGGCTTTTAAATTCTCTAACCATTGGTACTAGTATATTTGAACCATACTGCACTTTGCAGTACACATAATACATATGTACCTATATGCTCGCGATTATTGATTGAATACAGAACAATAATCTCAATCTTTCGTAATAATAATTTCCGGCGAACACAATTACGTAAAACAATTATTATAACCCAATGTAATAATCAGCTAACATTGGTTTAACGTACAAAAGTCATAGATTCATGTTTATCGTTCGTAACATTAATAACCTTCAGACATCGGTTTAATGTACAAAAGTCATAGATTAATGTTCATCGTGCGTAGCATTAATAACCAGCTAACATCGGTTTTACGTATTGGAGACATAAACTAATCTTCATCGGTCGTAACATTAACAACCTGGTAACATCGTTTTAACGTACAGGAGTTATAAATTAATGTCCATCATTCGTAAGATCAATAACCGGCGAGCATAAATTTATGTTCTTTATTTATTAATTCAACGTACAGAATTCGCTACCGAATTTATGTACGAACGTTCATTGTATTAATGTCACCCATCATCGGCTCAAATTTAATGTTGACGTTCATTGATTTGAAGCACTTTTTCATTAATATCACGTACCTTTTCGGTTCAGTGTATAGGAAAAAGAACCCTCGAAATGTGAAGCTATATGCAAAGGAACAGAAAACATATTAAAACGCAGACTTAATAATAATAATAAATGGCCTTTATTGGCAGAAAACAAAAAAATATACAAATGAAATTGAATTTTCAAAACCCAAGTATCAATAAACTATATATATAAAATTATATATAAAATTTTGCCTGCAGCTACAATCTGGCGAAGTCTAGCTCGCTTGGCTATTCTACTTAACCAGACCATAGACAGAAGATAAAAAAGAATATATTAACAATCACGCAAATCGCGCTCAGCATTCTTAGTTACAATCATCATTAAGTATAGGGAGAGATGTGTAGATCAGACAGGTAATTATACTATTGCTGACTTCAAATACATCATCGCTGATTTCTAATAAGAAAATCTTGAAAAAGTCTCCTGAAACCCTCAAAACTACTAAGCTGCGTTAAAACACCAGACAATGAGTTGTATAAACTGATGGCGTTATACGTAGAAGTTCTACGATATAAGGCAGTATGATGACGAGGTAGAGTTAAGTTATTAGGATTTCTAATATTCAGTTGCTGAATTGAAGTTCTAAAATGAAGTCTACTTTTTATAGATGCAGGAGCGTTGCCGCACTTAAGAATATTAAAAAGAAAATTACCCAAATGAAAATGCAACGGTTATCCATTTTCAACCACATTAAACTCACATAAGTATGGGATATATGATTGTACTTGAACTATAGATCAACGTTGGCTGACAGCATCAACATATTATTGTTAATATCTGTGCATTTAATTACGTAAAAACTTGTATTTTTGTGAATATAAATTATAAAGAATTGTAAGAAGTGAAAATATAATATCTCTACTACTTCCTAACATAAAGAAAGACTGGATTACTATCGAGAAATTTGATAAACAGTGATTTTGTGTGATTAAAAAATTGTAAACAAGGTGGGAATATTGTTAATTTTATGCGCGTGGTGTTGTCAGATTGTACCATTTAGTGAAACACAAATATGCCGGAAAACGATTCATGTGATGTATGTAACAAAGTTGTTGATCATGATGATGATGGGTTACTGTGTGATATGTGTCTCATCTGGAGACACCGTGAATGTTTGGGATTATCAAAGAGGGCCTATGAAAGAATTGGAAAGCTGAAGGAAAGCTGGTATTGTGAGCAATGTAAAAATCAAAATCGCGTCAATCTTGGCAACAATACACAGCGGTAAAGATTATACTATTGCTGATGTTAAGGCTAAGTTGCACGAAATGGATGAAAAGTATAATAACTTATTTATGAAATATAATGAGCAATTGAAAATAAATGAGGACCTTGGAAAAGAACTCAAACAAATAAAGGGTCAATTACATAGAAATGAACAAAAAGAATTGGAAAATAATATAGTGATTCACGGGGTGCCCTATCGAAGAAATGAAAATATCCAAGATATGGTAAAGAAAATTGGAAATCAACTACAGGTAAACATAACCAATCAGGAGTTCATTGCTGTTCGAATTAGAAAAGATGAAGCAAAGAGAAGTCCAATTAAGGTGATATTTCAAAGCAGGGAAGTAAAAAAAAATGTGATGAGGTCTCCGAGAAAAGTACATCTAGATACGGAGAGCTTGGGATTCAACGAAAAAAATAAAATATTTATAAATCACGATCTGACAAAAGCCAACTTAAACCTATTTAAGACCACACAAAAATTCCGAAAAGAAAATAACTATAAATATTTATGGATTAGTGATGGTAACATATCACTAAGAAAAGAGGCTGGTAGCAGGATCGTGCGCATTGAAAGTGAGGATGATTTAAAAAACTAAAATCAGATCAGAGGCAATTAAATGTAGTATATCTAAATATTCAGAGTATACGAAACAAGTTCGACGAAATTCAATGTCTTGCAATAAAATACAATTGTGATATTCTAGTTTTAGTGGAAACCTGGCTGTGCGAATATGAATGTGCTTCTTATCAACTGAACGGTTACTCGTCGTTACATTCATGTCGTGATAAAAGGGGACGCGGTGCCTCAATATATATAAAGAAGGGCCTTGATTATCATGAACTCAAAAAATCACCATCGACCGAAAATTACAGCTGGATATGTGCAAACATTGGTGAGAATAACTTAAAAATAAGTGCGATATACAAACCTTCATCCTACGATCATCGTGCATTCATGGATCATATAGAAAATATAATCATAGAATATCCTAAAGATCATATTATTTTGGGTGACTTAATATTGATTTGCTGGAAAGTGAAAGTGCTATTGTAAGAAGTTACAGGAATGCGTTGTTTCTAAACAATTTTCGAATTCTCAATAAAATAATTATAGTGAGTGCCACTCGTGTGACTGACAGTTCTAGCAGTCTGATAGACCATGTTATTTCTGATCAGAGAACTAAAAGAAAATGTGTGATTGATGTCAAGGAGAATTGTCTTTCAGATCATAGAATGATTGCTCTCTAGGTTGCCAATAAATTACGAATACATAAGCAAAAGGTAATATATAATCAAACATGTATAAATTATCGCAAAATGAAAGAAATATTCCATCAGCGGATTCACAGACTTGATATTGGTTCATTCCAGCAGCTTATAGAGACTGTGCAGAGTTGTAAACAAGAGAGTGAGTATGTAAGAGTTGTCAAATGTCGGGAAAACAACACCTGGATAACACCAGAACTCATTGACCTTATGCGTGAGCGTGATAGACTATATAAAAAAAATCAGAGGAACAGAGAAGCGACTTGCGAATTTGTTTACCTAAAAAACAAGGTTAACAACAAAATAAAGACACTAAAAAATGCGTATTTTAGAAATAAGTGGGAAAAAACGGGAAACGACTCTAAAAAAGAGTGGCGATTCATAAATGAACTTATAAATAACAAAAACTGTCGGACTGAAATTAAAAAAGTTATTGTTGATAATGTAGAGTATGATGATCAATTGGATGTGGCGGATCGATTAAACGAACATTTTGCTTCAGTGGGTAAAAATATAGTTGTAGATATAAATAAGGAAATAGAAGGTCTTCAATATCAGTTACTCTTCAATGAAATTTGTTGTGATAGAAGCATGCATGTTCAGTTAACTAACGAGGTAGAAATTAGGGAAATTATTTTAGGATTAAAAAAAAATTCAGCACCAGGGCATGATCAAGTAACGGTACAAGATATCAACAACTTAATAGATATGATAGATCGAATTTTATGTAAACTAATTAATAATGTTCTTGTAACGGGCTGCTTCCCAGATGAACTTAAAATTACTAGAATTAGTCCTATTTATAAGAGTGGAAATAAGTGTTGTATGAGTAATTATAGACCGATTAGTGTAATTAGCGTGTTGTCAAAAATCTTGGAAAAAATATTGAAAAAAAGAATGTTAAGTTTTATCGAAAAGTTCATTAGTAGGGATGAATTTCAGTATGGATTTATTGAAAATAGTAGTACCCTTAGTGCGAATATCGATGTTTTGAATCAAATTTCGAATAATTTGGATAAGGGAAGAGTGGTTGCTGCTGTTTTTGTTGACTTGAGCAAAGCATTTGATGTGGTTAGTATAGATATTCTTTTGAATAAGTTGAATAGAATGGGTTTTCGTGGGAACATATATAATATTCTAAAATCATATCTCCAGAATAGAAAACAGTATGTAAAACTGGACAAAGTTACCAGTGGAATCCTAACAAACATGTGCGGAGTTCCACAGGGTTCGGTTCTCGGTCCTTTGTTGTACTCATTATATGTACTAAGTTTAAAATCTGCAGGACTTAGGGGTCGATATTACACATTTGCTGATGATACTGTTTTACTTTATGATCCGGAAAATGTTAATGATTTAGAAATAATGGTAAATAATGATTTGAGTCGGTATGCTGATTGGCTGTTGTGTAATAAACTTAAAATTAACATTCATAAGACAAAATTTATATTGTTTAAGCAGAAAAATAAAATTGTACCATGTTCAAATATAAAAATAAATAACATCTTTATTGAGGAAGTGTCTCATGTGAAGTATCTAGGACTAATGATAGATAATAAACTAAATTGGAATGAACATATTAGCTATTTAACAAACAAAATTTTGCCGATTGTCAGTGCGGTATACAGGGTTAGACATTACATAGGCAAAAAAACCAAAATGAACATATATAATGCATGTTTTCTGTCTCATCTGCGATACCTAATACCTGTTTGGGGAACATGTGGAGTGGTTAATTTCAATAATTTGCAGATATTGCAAAATAAAATTTTAAAAGTATTGTTTGAATATAATATTCTTACTCACGCAGAAGACCTTTATAGGGAGTTGGGTGTCTGCAGGTTGCGCACAATAATGGAATTTGAGCAGTGCAAATTAGTACATAGGATCATAAGCGGAAAACAAAAATCAAACTTAAAGTTAGTATTCTTGAATAGCATTCACTTGTATGATACTAGAACATCACATAATGTTTATCAGCATAATGTACGAACAAATAAAGGATTGTTTAATCCAATTTGTCAGGGAATAAGTGCATACAATGGGATCCCACAGGAAATTAGAAGTATGAAAAATGAGAGAAAATTTATAAAACATTTAAAGATTTTTTTCAATATGCGCATGTAGGATTAATTGTAATTTTGTTTTGTTACTTAATTTAAGAACACTGTTGGTGAATAACCTAGATTATGTAGGGTAAGGATTTGTTGTTGTTAAGTTTATTCTTGTTGAAGTTGTTTGTTGTCAAATATTTATTAGGTTAATATCTTCAAGACCAGTGTTACATACACTGATTAGAAGATCAAGTTATTGTTAATAATGTGTATTATTGTCTGAATAAAGTTTATTTTCAAAAAAAAAAAACTTCCTAAGATTATTTATAAGTCTAGAACATGTATTTTGAACTAATTGAATGCGATTTTTATAAAAATAATCTTGACACGGTCCATAAATAATATCGCAATAATTGAAATGAGAAAGGACGAGTGAATCACACAATCTCTTACGCAAACTTTCGTTTAAAATGTGTCTATTTGAATATAGAAGTTTAAGCGATAGATACGATTTTTGTAAAAGCTTCTTGACATGAAATAAACATTTAAGATCAGAGTACAAAAGAACTCCAAGATTCTTCGCCGTATCGACAATGGGAGGCTCAGATTCATTAATCTTTATTTTAAAGTTCTGTTTTAAATTCAAAATGTGATTCTTCTTACCAAAAAACATATGTTATGTTAGCATTCAATTTTAAGTTATGACTTTCAGAAATTTTGTAGAAATTATCTAGCTCTGCATTTAGAACTTGATTAGCATTAGGAAATTCATGAAATTTAAATGAGAAAATAAATTTGAGTATCGTCGGCATAGCCTGCACCCTACAAGCAACAAAAGACCTCAGTATGTCAGAGGTGTACATTAAAACTAATAAGGGTCCCAATATAGAACCTTGTGGGACGCCAGAGAGAATATTACAATGATTCCCTGATGTATTTCAGATTCGCGTATTAAAAAACAAAAAAGGTAGTTTGGAGTTTGACTATTTAAAGTTTTATATAATAACATAGTGAATAGAGACTTTATTCTGAATTCAATTTTTGGTTCTTTTAAGTGAACTAAGAATGGTGTTATATGAGCAGCATATGGAACTCTGCACACAAATCTTACACATACATTCTGAATACGCTGGATCCTAACCTTGCTATAGCTTGGCGAAAAATACTAGTACACTTGACAACAATATGTGATATGTAGATAAATTATTTCAAATTTCT
This sequence comes from Apoderus coryli, assembly GCA_911728435.2. Lineage (NCBI taxonomy): Eukaryota > Metazoa > Arthropoda > Insecta > Coleoptera > Attelabidae > Apoderus > Apoderus coryli. The sequence goes on along the minus strand of OU452209.1, from coordinate 11,123,379 downwards.
GCTTTCACTAAGGAATCTCCTCAAATGGTACATTGATCTAAGTTGTACACAAAAGTACACTGTTCAATCCATTACGCTGACACCACATTGAAAAGTCTTTAAGATCCACGTTGATAAACTCCAACATGTTATCGAAGTTATCCAATGTACAGTGCGTACACTTGAACATCATCAGCATACATGTGAATAAATTAATGGCTTAGACTTAAAGGAAAATCAAACGAAAATAAAGAAAATAATAAAGGTCCAAGAATACTCCCTGGGGAACTCCGCTCTGTAAGCTGTAAACTCAGAATAACTTGAAGCGATTTTAACGCACTGCCTTCTGTCTAGATAGCTGAAAAACCATATTAGCGCATTTTCTTCAAAACCCAATTAGCGAAGTTTGTTAACTAGGTAATAAATCAACAATTAATTAAGTAATTAACATTTTAGAATTTATAGAATCGACTCCAGAACATTAAGGCATTAACAGGCAAAAACTTTTATAAATGTCATCAACAGAAACGTCATGGAAATGGAATTTATTATTATTGTAAAAAATAGCATTAACAATTTTTCAGTCAGATCATTAAATGGAACACTTTTTGTGGGAACTTCCGAACTTATCAATCTCCGCCATAATTGCCTCGAATTGTGATAGGTATTTATAGTGTAGCGCAGGTTCTTTTCGAGTCTGGCCTTCTTTTTAATGGCAATAATTTTTCTTATATTATAAGTTACATAAGGTAAATTGCGACGCTGTTTATGTAAAACTCTAACAGGTGCAGAGATGTCATACACCGACAGAATTAAGTTAAATTCTCTTCAGAGTGGCATTCGTTTGTGCTTAATTACGATCCTGAAAAGCTCTAATTTTTAATTATCTCTAATTTGGAAATGGTCTCATTATTTTGAAATATTTGAATTGGCATTTAATTTAAAACATTAATACGTTGTTTCAACAGGGTTTGTTTATTTCACTTAGAGTTGCCGCGACACACGAGACGTCTCGTCTCGAAGCCGTTTTGTCTCGTCTTGAGAGAGAGAGAGCAGAAGTCTAATCTAAAAAATTAGACTTTTTCGATGTGAGACCAATCTGTCTCCAATCTAATAGTAAAATATCTAGACATCAAAGAACAACAACATCTCATTCAAAATAATATAATACGAGTCTATAGAGCTGCCTTATAGAGTTTTAAACAAAGTAAACGATTTTTAATTTTAAACTAAAATTATATTTTCTGAGACTATAAGTGCAATAAATTCATTGCATTGGAATATTTGTTTATTATGAATACAGAAGTGTTAAAATAATTTGCCAACCTGTGAATTTTTTGCAAAATGATTATTCTAATTTAAAAGTGTTCTAAATGCAAAATATCGACCGGTGTGGCTGCCTGATGAGTATGAACGAGTACGAAGTATGCGCAGTAGTCTCTACTTGATACTTTGAAATAAGAAACTTCAAGACAAGAGCACAGTTTAAAATAATGTAAGTTATTATTCTATGGACAAGAGTATCTAAGGAAAGAGTATTTTATTATTTCAAAATTTCGAGACGAGACGAGACAAAGCCTTATCTCGTCTCGTCTCGTAGCAACTCTAACCGATATACAAAATTAATTTATAAAATACCACACTTCATACATTTTAAATAAAAAGTACGGTTTATTTATCTATATCGAACAAGAATACCATTTTTATAGCAAAATGTTTAATCTATTTAAAAACTATTTAAAATCACAGTAGCACGACGCATTAAAAAGGGGGTTAACAATCCCTACACCAGTACGCCCCTACGGCCTTAATGAAATGCCATTGTTTTAAATAGGTTTGCTCGATGAGTCTCTATCTAATATAAATTATACTAAAATTGCATTAATTTATACGAGGCGGTTCAAAATTTATCATTAAAAAAGGGAATTTCCGGTCCAATTTTTAAGAGCTCATAACTTTGCAGCGAAGGCCGAATCGTCAAAACTTTATAGGGACTTATATAACCTTTTTTCAAAACCTACCCCTATCCGAGAGATTGCCCACATATTCTGAGACACCCTGTATAGAAATTTTGTTGAGCTTTCTGCAGAATACCCCAAGCAGTTTATCAAAATCCGATAGAGCCAGACGTATCTGATCAAAATTTATATCGAGGCTCTGCGTTCTATATTTAGCAAAACATAAAGCAACTGTCGTATCATAGTTGGTGATCAGCCTGTTATTTCGACACCACATTTGAAACTCATTGAGTGTGACATTTATCTTGTGATTTAGAAACTCAGAGTCTCAATCAAACAATAAAAGAGTCGTGCCATCAGCATATGTGTGATATTTGCCGCGGCAAATGCATGTTTTCTCTTAGTTTTGCTTTTTTTTCTAGCTCACTTGTTGTGCTTGAAGCATGATTTTGATCACCAATTCTCTATTTCGGCTGCCCGCTCACCATCTAGTAATAATTCCTCCTGAGAATTTATCAGTCTCCAAAATATTTGGTGTCTTATAAATTGTCATTAATTTGATTAGATTCCATTACAGTTTCCTACTCATTATTATAGTCACTAATGTTTTCCCGTTGATAATTTATAATATTGTAATTAATTTTCTATTAAATGCACAACGGATTTTCGTTTGGAAAACATTTTAAACCTGTGTATGATATAACAATAAATATCAGTTGAAAATAAATAAGACTATGGTATGTATTAGTTCTAGGTAATGTTTATGACAGCATTTTAATTTTATAAAATATGCATTGGCAACATATTTATTTTTTATTGTTTTTAATAAAATAACTAAAAAACAATTTTGTAATTATTAATTTGCGCACAAATTTGCTGCAGAAAACAAATCGTTCTTAATAACGACAATAAAGAAACTATTTTATTATTACGAAATGTACTTTAACAGAAAAATTTTATAATTGTTTTTAAAGGAACAAGTTAATCCAGACTAGTACTTTTACAAAATCCTTTTAAAACCAATTATCATTCGGAACAAATTCGTCCTACAAAAAGTATTTTATAAACGTTTATAAAATTGTTACAAGAAAAGTTTGACACAGCAGTTTAATCACGACACGCAACTTTAAAGAACAAAAAAGTTTTAACTAAGCGGCAATAAAATAATTATAAAATATATTAGTTCTTTAAGAATGTCGAATTGCTAGTTGGGCGGTAAATCGTTGACATAATACTGATCCGAGTAAATCGTTGACATACTAGTGGTCTGAGTATGCTTCCCTGAGGAGTACACAGGTCAGTGTTCAAAAAGCCATATATGAGTGTATCAGTGTATCCATTCGCTTAGCTTATCTATTAATGTACCATGAGTTAAGACATAATAATGAACGAGCCGACTTCGCATTAAGTCGATCCCGAAGGTTAGTGACTACTAAACCAGCTTTTGAAAACAGGCGTTCTGAAGGAACGCTTGTTGCGGTAATAGTTGATAAGTCTTTTGCCATCTTCGCAATGTAGAGATAACGTAATTCATTTCTTTTCCCCCATTACAACAATGATTTAGCACTTGTTTCCAAAATTCTTCATTTTCGGTTTGAGGAGTAGCCTTTTTGAATAAAAATTCAATGTCTATATCTTCATCTGAGCCAGATTTTCCTTCAGTTTCTTGTACGGGTGGAATTGGCCTATTTGGTGCATACTTTTCACAATAAATTGGTTCAAATTGTTGGTATGATTGATTGATTTTTCATTTCTTCCCCCAGAAATTAATTGCAAATGTTTCTAATTTGTGACGTGGATCTATTATGAGTGAGGCACAATAAACCCTTTGTATAATGCTTAAGCATTTTATCTCTACCTGCTTTAAAAGCTTTGATGAAAATTTCATCACTTGGTGAATGTGCTGTCTTTCCGTCCAGTTCTATCACCAGCTTTTCTATTCTGTCAATTAACATGTTGAAGCCGATTATGACCAGTGGTAATGTTGGGTAAGAATCTCCCGATAATATATTACTGAGAAACTTAAAGCATCGCAGATATTTTTGAACAAGGTCAGCATTCCCCATTCTGTTTGATTTTATTTAAAATATTAAAATGTTTGGTTATTCGTGCACTAAGCATCAATAGCTGTTTTTATTTTTGTTGCTAACAAAATCATAAGTCGAATTTCAACGGGTTGAAATATCTAATGTCACCATTTTGAATGTGATGTTGTTTTTCTTTGATGTCTAGGTATTTTACTGTTAGGTTGGAGACAGATTGATCTCACATCGAAAAGGTCTAATTAACTTTCCTAATTTCTATATATTTTTTTACTAATACTCGAGACAAAACGGGACGAGACGAGACGAACGTTAGTTAGTTAGTCTCGATGAAGCTTGAAGCTCCGAAACATGTTTGGTAATATATATTTGTTTTATTTCAGAATATTAGAGAATATATACAGGGTATTCTATTCGAGAAAATCTATTTATTCCTATTTTTAGTAGTAGATCATGCGACCACCCTCTAATCTGATGGGTCAATCTGGCAATATACTTGATTTTTCTAAATTTCCAAATTTCAAGGTTCTGTTTATTCAAACAAGAAAATGACGAATATTTTCCGGACTGTTTTGGATGAAAAAAATTCAAAATAAGTTATTTACTTAAAAACATTTGAAGATAGGAAAGGTAAGTATTAAAACAAAATACTCCAACAGACGGAGTAATCAGTTAAACTTTCAAAACAATTATATGGTTACTTTTTCTAAAACTTCTGTACCATCGACCACCAATTACCGTGTATAATTATGCACTTTTGGAATGTAAATAACCAAATGCCGATAGGTCAACTGCACGTTAGAAAACTATTAATGTATGGTCAAACTCAAACCGGTTTATTCGTGTTTATGTTTCCATGTCGAATAATGTAAATAGCCCTACGTAGTAAAACTAAAATGATACCTAAAAGTTAGCCTTGCCACTTGCCAAAAATCTAAATAAATATAAACCATATGGCGTCAAAAGAAGCTTAGAGGTGTTGGACACTTTCCTCAGTGTAATATTTGGTTTACAATAGCCCTAAATAATTTGACTGGCAAAGATACGAATTATACCTGTCTACTGTCTATTTAACAACTGCGAAAAAGGGATCAGAAACAAATTATATGGTAGTTCCATAGTAAACATAAATAAACATGGATTTTGACTTATATTTTGGGTTTATTGCTTAAGTAGATATACTACGAGGTTAGTTAAAAAAGTAACATTTTCTTCTCGAAACATATTTATTTATGCATCAATATCTATTTAGTCCCTTTAAAGTAATCCTCAGCATTCACTCGCTAACGAGGATGAACTATTCCAACTCAGGGATTTCTGTTGTGGACTCTAAGATGGCCAAACAGACCGATCCTCGCGCCGCAAACCTTGTAACAACCCTCGTAAATGGTATGCTTCCATCTCGGTTGGTCGTTCGCGATCTGCTCCCAGTTGTTCATCACATCTAAGCGACACTTCTTCATGTTGTTCTTAAGAACATCCTTGTGCTGCCTTTTGCTGCCCTCCCTACTTTCGTGAGCCGACCTTAAGCTGAGAATGAAGGATTCTCTTTGGAAGGCGTTCCGTTGGCATGCGGATTACGTGGCCAATCCATCGCAGCTGGTGCCTCACAATCATCGCCTCAATGCTAGTTTATTCAGCCAGAACCAGAACGCTGATGTTTGTTCGTCGGTCCTGCCAATGGATTCCAAGAATTCTTCTAAAACATCGTTGATGGTACTTCTCTAGGGCTTTTAAATGCCTCCCATAAGTGGTCCACAGCTATACGTAAGGGTAGGAAATACAATAGTATTATACACTTGCAACTTAGTTCGAACGTCGAACGGCTAAAATATGCGCTTGTCCATCTTAGAGGATGCTGAATTTCATGATCGATATTTGCGTTCGTCGCGAGAATGTTGCCGAGGTAAGAGAAACTCTCGATGTTCTGAAGTCTGTATCCGTTAACTCGAATATGTGGTGGATCAGCCACAGAGTTTGGTGCAGGCTGGTAGAGAATCTGTGTTTTCTTTATATTTGGTTCAATCCCGATACTCCTCTATGCGCTGTTAAATGCATTTGAAGCCACTCTTCTGTATCAGCTAGGACAACGTTGTCATCTGGGTATTGAAGCTCAATGTTAAGTATTGTAAAAGCTTTAAGAGGTATTTCTGAATGGGATGACAGTTTGTCTTCAAGTAAAGCAAACATTCTGTTAAAAGTAGTTTGTGATTGTGATTTTATTTTTACAGTGTTTAGTGTCTGTGATATTTTTAGCGTAACTTTACCATTAGCTAAATACTTACAAGGTATCGATATCGAAATACATTCTGCCAGATTAAAACCAAATGATCTCCTACAAGCCCTTAATCATAAAAGAACCGACGTGGATTCATATTTTTTATCTATAATATTTCCACAAGTTCAACGAATGCTTTTAGATCTTGATGTAGATTTAACAATTCCTCGTCTTTGCCGACAACGGACCCAAAGACAAACCTTTTGTGACTTTGCTACTCTTTCACCTGCCGATTATTAGAAAAAATCTATCTATATTCCGATTTTAGATATAATTATTACAGATTTAAATGATAGATTTGACGACAACAATTTATCACCGTTAAATCTTAACACACTAATTCGCTTTAACCTTAATAATATAAATGATCACGATTCCCTTAAAAAGGTCTTGTCGGATATAATTTTGGAATTTGGTGAACTACTAGGAAATCCTTCTCTTATGCAATTGCTTGGGGAAATACAATTGTATAAACACAGAATGGTGGATACTAAAAACGCATTTGAAGCTTTGCAGATATGTGATAAAAACTATTTCCCACTAGTTCACCAAATTTTTAAAATTTTATGTACGTTGACCATTTCTGTAGCAACGGCAGAAAGAAGCTTTTCTAGTTTAAGATTAATTAAAAGTTATTTAAGATCCGCCATCGCAGAAGATCGTCTAAATGGGTTAGCCTTATTGTATGTTCATAGAAATATTGAAGTAAATATTGAAAGTGTAATTAACCGTTTCGCCAATAAAAAAAGAAGATTAGATTTTACAATTTAACTTTTGGATGTTATAATTTTGTTCGTATGAATCCTCATCTCTATGTTTTCATTTTATTTTTGTTTTATGTATTTTGTTTTTGTGTGATCTACGAGTTGTTTCAGTTTTGTTTATTTTTTTTTTTGTTTCAAATTTAGAATTGTTTAGTTTCTTGTAATATACCTATAAAAAGTTAACAAACGCCTTTAAATTTTATCTCCATGTTCCTCGTCATGCCCGATCAGTAACATATTTTATAAAGTGTTATCCGCATACGTGAAAATTTACAATTTTTTACAAGCATATTCAATTAGCTTAAGACTTGACCTTTGGGGATGCGCCCCCCCCAAGTTCAAATCCTAAAGCCGCCACTGTAAAAGATACGGAACGTTGCGCATTTTGATGCTTTTCAAAATCCGAGTATTTTCGAAGTTATTCGAAAAAAACGAAATTCTGAAAATGTTTTTTTTTTCGTTATGTTATTTCTAAGCAAATTTGAAAACAATTGAATGTTACATTGGCACTTTTTCTCCGCTATCTGATGGTTATTTCAGACTTACCGTCCGACGCGACGTTTTATCTTTTGTGCACTTTACTTTTTCTCGAGCTTTTTCTGTAGGTGCCCTATTACCAAATTTGTAAAAATCTGGCTACTAATAAGTTATTTAATATTAGTACGCTAACTGCAATGTTGTTGACTTGAAATATTTGCAAAAACAGTATTTTTTTAATGGCCAATTTCTCTGCAACCACTGACTGGTTTGACTCATATCGTAAAATGTTCAAAAAAAGCTATAATTTTAATTTCTCAATCAAATATCTCAATTTTAGAACATTTTACTCAAAAAGAATTGACCCGAAATAAGGAATATGTTTAAAGACGTCGGCCGTCTTGGATTTTGATTTGGCCGCCATTTAAAAATACGGATTTTAAAGTATATGCTATTGTTTATCTAACGAGATTAAGCTAATGGAAATCGGTTGACTAGGAAAAAAGTTACAGGCATTAAAAAAAATCCGTTGGTGTATTTGACATTTATTTTATTGACAATAAGACGTTTTTTGCGACATCTAGTGTGAGCAGGCAATATACCCGGGAAAACACAGTTCACAAACGATGGCCAGACAAAAAATAACAACTCCAGTAAATCCTATTGCCAACACTAGATGCGCCCGAATTCCTTAGCGGGAGGTTTTATTTATGAATTGCTTGTTACATAAAGTAACAAGACTTTTAGTTATGTTGGAAATTTGTTTCACACTACCATGCTTTCACCAGACGGGCCGTTTCGTTGATCCACAACTAATCAGTGTTGGCAGGCAGTGTGACCCAAATTTCCAACATTTACGAAGAGCTTGACTGACAACAAGATGATTTTGGCAACATCTAGTGTGAGCAGGCAATTCATAATTATTTTATGTGTGTAATTCGAACTACTATAGCTTAGACATTAATCTTACGAGCCGATGGACGTGTGAATTCTATGAATTCAAGGCAAAGTTTGATGAATTTAATAAATTTTTGTTTTGTTTTCGACATCAGCTATTTTTTTTAAGTATCGGGTTTTGTTAATTTTTCTTCTCTTTGGAGGCACTACTTATACGTTCATATTTTATATTTCAGATATTCTAGGCTAAGTTCTTGTACGCAAAATAATTGATCTTTTTTTTCAGTTTTATTATAAAATTTAATTTGCCCCCTTTTCTACTCTTTAGGAACCCCTATGTAAACAAAATTGTTATGCTGCATGTTGTAGGTTATCTTATATCAAAGCTATATATAAGTAGCCAATTTTTCTGTTATATTTGGAAAAACATTTTTTTTTTCGTTTTTGACCCTTTTTCAAACGCCTGTGTGAACCAGTTCATTTATGTAACAGTTTTTAGGTTATATTCTCTCACAACTATTCCGTATTTTGAATAAGTTTAGGAAGTATATATGTTTTTATTTTGACCCCTTTTACACTATTTACGAACGCCTATGAAAACAAGTTATTTATAACACATTTTGTAGGTTATATTCAATCAAAGCTATAAATAACTTGTCAATATTTCTGCTATGTTTAAGAAATTCGTTTTTTCTAACCTTTTTACCCCTTTTTACACTTTTTTCGAATATCAATGTGGTCTAATTGTTTAGGTTAAATATTATAGGTAATGTTTAATTAAACGCACAAACAATTATTCAATATTTCGGATAAGATTAAGAAGTATGATTTTTTAAATTTTTGAACCCTCTTTTAAACCCCTTGCCTACGCTCAATGATAATCACCACCTATAAATATCCTGTAGTATTTTCGTACCAAATGTGGTTAAAATCCGTTAAGTGGTTTTTGAGTTATCACGGATACAAATTTTTTCTGACCCTTTTATATAATTTTCACGGACGCCTATGGTACATTAATTTTTGTCGTGTATTTTTAACACCAATTCAATTAGTTAAATATAAAAATTTTTATATTTAAAATTTTTTTTTTATTTTACCGTTTTTTCTACTATTTACGAACGCCTATGTAAATAAAAATTTTATGCTACATTTTTTAGGTTATCTTATATCAAAGGTATAATTAGCCAATTTTTCTCGTATATTTGGGAAACATTTTTTTTTTTTCGTTTTTGACCCTTTTTTTAGACTATTTTTGGATAAGTTTAAGAGTGAATTGATTGAGTAGTAAAGTAAATTAAACGTACTTTTGAGTAGCTCGTGCATTTTTGTGATTTTCTCCGTTGTTATAGCTCTGTTTGAACTCTGGTTTTCGCAAACTTATAAACTTTTTTGTGCTGTATTATAATGTAAGTGATTGGAGCTTTAAGATATTGAGTAACATATTGATTTCCTTGCAATAGTTCGGGTTTTACAGCTGTGATTTATCTTATCAAGGAAATAGTACCTATTTATCGGTACATTCTAGGTACGTGCTACTGTTTACATTTTTTGTGGTATTTCGCATTTTTGTGGATTTATATATGGGACTTTGTTAGTTCCTACACAATAAACTTACTAATATTTTAATATAAATAAGTGTGAGCTTAGTACTGTTATTGGTAATGTCGTGCAAACAGTGTAATCAAAAACTTGGCAAAACTAACTTTCGTATACAGTGTGCTGGTGTTTGTCAGCAGTGGGATCACTTGACTTGTGCGGGGTATAAAAGGGATGATGTGACTGGATCCAAGAGGCGTGAGGTTATTTGGACCTGCAGGAAATGTCAGGGGGGATCGTCTACTAACAGTCAGATATCGGATGATGATGAGGATGTTAATGTCAGCAATAACATCAAAATGCGTGGTGCTTCTCCTAACAATAGAAGAAGGAGGTATGCTCTCTTGTTTCCTAGGGAGAGGACCCCTGTCATATCTGATGAAGGTGCGCTCTGTGGAGTATCTCAGGCTGCTCAACTTGCCTCGACTAGCAATTTGGAGGCGGTGATTGACAAACTTGCTAAGAAAATTGACAGCTTTGAGGAATCGTTAAATTTTCATAATCACGGAATAGAGGAAATACGTGGTATTCTGAAGCAAGTTGTTGCGGAAAACAAATCTTTGAAAAAGGAAAACGAACAGCTGAGAGGAACCGTAAATAGTTTGCAAACGGAAGTAAATGCGATCCGCAGGACAATAACTGTTCAAAAAGAAGCTGTGAAGAGAAGTACTAATGTTATTGTGAGGGGGTTGCATCAGGACGGCTGTTCTGAGGCGGAAGAGGTGACTAAACTCTTCCGATGTATGGGTGTGCCCTCGGCTGAGATGTGTGGGATAAGTGTGAAAAAGCTCCCAAGTCGTACGGGTATCGGGCCATTGCTGGTAACTTTTGCGGACATCAAATCTAAGAACAGAGTTTTGGAGGAGCGCAAGCGTGTGGGTGAACTGAACTCTGTTAATTTGGAATTACCTGGACGCAGAATCTATATAAATGAGGATATGTCGAAGGAATTGCGGACCTGTTTTATAAAGCACGTCAGCTAAGAGGTTGTGGGTATAAGTATGTGTGGTATAAAGATCGCCAAATTTTCTGTCGTAAGAGTGATGTGTCAAGAATAGCCAAGATCGATAACATTGAACAGTGAATAACATATTAATAATAAGTTTTTCTTTTAGATTTCTATCCACTGTATAACAATGGATGTGTTTAATATTGGACATTTAAATGTAAGATCATTATTGCCTAAGCTTGCACAGTTTAAATCATATGTATTGGATAAAGGTTTTGACGTTATTGGCCTGTCCGAAACCTGGCTGGATGAACGTACTCCTGATGACTTATTAATTATTGATGGCTATAGTATCACACGCCATGACCGCAGTCGTGGTCGGGGTGGAGGAGTGTTGTTATATGTTAGGAACACTATTAATTTTTCAGAATTTTTGAATTTGGATGTTCTTCATGCTGAGCAGATCTGGATTAGATTTAGGGTGGGCACACTTACCCATATAATTTCCTTGTTATACAGACCGCCAGGGTTAACTGGTGCGTCTGAATTTTTATCTGAGTTTGAGGAAAATGTGAGTAGATGTCTTGTTGATGCTAATCAGCTTATCTGTATTGGTGATTTTAATATTAACACTCTGGACATGCATTGTAACTTTGCTCAGCGTTTTCTCTCGATACTTAGTGATTATGGTCTGACTCAGTTGATTGATGGCCTACGAGGCATGGCCCCTCCACGGCATCCCTTCTTGATCTAATTATATGTTCGGATGTTTCCTGTGTGCGTACTGTGGTGGTCGACCATAGTATTGAATTGTCTGATCATTTACCTGTTATGTGTACTCTTCAAACGCAAATTGTAAAACCTAAACCTTTCTTTTATACCTTCAGAGATTTTCGCCGTTTTGACCAGGATCTCTTTTACAATGACCTTATGAATATGCCTTTTTATAATATATTTTACGTTAATAACATCGATGATAAAGTTGCGCTATTCAATCAATATCTTTTGGAAGTGTTTGATCGTTATGCCCCCATAAAAAACGGTAAGAATTTCTAAGAAAAGAGCACCATGGCTTTCTCCTGCTCTAAAGAATCTGCAAAGGCTAAGACAAAAAGCCTTGGCGAAATATAAGCGGAGTAGATCTGTTGGTGATTGGGACGAATACAAAAGAATTAGGAATTTAGTAACATCGGAAACAAGAAACGCAAAGAAGAGGTATTTGGAGCATAGCATTCGCGAGGGATCTCCAAGGCAGAACTGGAAACTTTTGCGTGAACTGAATGTGTGTTCAGGGGATAGGGTATCTCTGCCACCTACTCTGGGTAATGCAGGTGCCATTAATGATTTTTTTGTCGATATTCATAACAATCCCCCTGATAAAGATACAGTGAGATTTTATTTATCCAACTACCTTAAACCCAATGTAAAATTTGAGTTCAGAATGGCGAATTATGACGAGATATCTGATGCACTACTTAAGATTAAATCGAATGCAGTGGGGCATGATGGGATTAGTGCTGATATGCTGGTGAGATCTTGTCCATATATAGTTCCCATTATACAGGGTGAGTCACGAGGAACTGTACATACTTCTACCATAAGTGGAGGCACATTAGGGGATCATCAAATGACCATTAAAAACTGTCTCCTTGTTTTCATTATTAATATACAGGGTGAATTATGGATATTCACCCAAACAATGTTTCGTCATATCTTTTCAATGATTAAGTAGATTTATCTAATTTTTTTATAGAAGTGTGTATTGGTGCCTGGCAACTAACTGACATATTCAGAATTGAGAAAATCCAGGTCCGTGTTCGAGAAAATTTGTGGGACTGCTTCATATTCAACACTTCACCCTGTATATGATTTTTCAAAAATCTGATATAATTTTTTCAGAGGGTATAAATAGACAGTTATACCTGGGTATTTGAATTTTTTGTTACACTCACCTCACATTTCCAATTAAAGATTCATTTTAGAGCCAAATTGAAAATTGGCAATAATAAAGTATCTTACTGTACAATAATGCTTAGTTATTAAAAAGAAATCTTCAAAATAGACAGAAACGACACACACTGTGCTGCAGTATGGTAAATACGATAATTTGAATTGATTTACAGGGCCGGATTTAAAAATCTGGCATATCTGGTTCATCCCAAAAATTCACCCTGTACGTAACTTTTTCCCCCGTAACAGACAGAAAACAGATAACAAATGTTTGTAATAACCTAGTTTTCTTATTTGTTTGAGGAAAACTCATGTGTCTAATTATTTTAATCGGAATGAAATGAACAAGCCAGAGAAATGTTTATTAATAAATTAAAAAATAAAATAAAAAACAATAACCAAACAATAAAACAGTTTTAACAATGTGGAACAAAGTAAAAAACAATTTATCAAACATTACGATTATAAAACACAACAGCTCATTAACGCAGAATTATTCACTGTTAATATTATCACAAATGACCCATTGACAATCAGAAAATCCATTACACACTTAAACATTCGTCAAGAAAAGTGTATTAAGGCAGATGGATTTCATTTTGAACATCTTTTATAATCGTAATGTTTATTAAATTGTTTTTTACTTTGTTCCACATTGTTAAAATTGTTTTATTGTTTGGTTATTGTTTTTTATTTTATTTCTTAATTTATGAATAAACATTTCCCTGGCTTGTTCATTTCATTCCGATTAAAATAATTAGACACATGAGTTTTCCTCAAACAAATAAGAAAACTAGGTTATTACAAACATATTTTATCTGTTTTCTGTCTATTACGGGTGGAAAAAGTTACATACAGGGTGAATTATTGGGATGAACCAGATATGCCAGATTTTTAAATCCGCCCTGTAATTCAATTCAAATTATGGTATTTACCATACTGGAGCACAGTGTGTGTCGTTTCTGTCTATTTTGAAGATTTCTTTTTAATAACTAAGCATTATTGTACAGTAAGATACTTTATTATTGCAAATTTTCAATTTGGCTCTAAAATGAATCTTTAATTGGAAATGTAAGGTGAGTGTAACAAAAAATTCAAATACCCAGGTATAACTGTCTATTTATGCCCTCTGAAAAAATTATATCAGATTTTTGAAAAATCATATACAGGGTGAAGTGTTGAATATGAAGCAGTCCCACAAATTTTCTCGAAGACGGACCTGGATTTTCTCAATTCTGAATATGTCAGTTAGTGGCCAGGCACCAATACACACTTTTATAAAAAAATGATAAATCGACTTAATTATTGAAAAGATATGACGAAACATTGTTTTGGTGAATATCCATAATTCACCCTGTATATTAATAATGAAAAGAAAGAGACAGTTTTTAATGGTCATTTGATGATCCCCTAATGTGCCTCTACTTATGGTAGAAGTATGTACAGTTCCTCGTGACTCACCCTGTATTACACCTGGTAAATTTCTCTATTGAAACATGGAGCTTTCCTTTAAGTTGGAGGCAGGCAAACATTATTCCGATCCCTAAGAATAAATCTCCATCAGTTTTGAAAGACCTGAGGCCCATTAGCATACTGCCTGCAATCTCTAAAATCTTTGAAAGAATTTTACATAACCAAATACGAGAATACCTTGATGAGTACGGCTTGCTTCCGGAAGTTCAATCTGATTTTGGCAGGGGTCACAGCTGTCCGACGGCACTGTCGAGTGTATTGGATGATGCATTGCTGGAGGCGGATCGTGGTCGATTAACGGCTTTGGTGCTGTTGGACTATTCCAAGGCATTTGACCGGGTTGATCATGACTTATTGCTGGCGATCTTGAATTATCTTCGCTTTGGAGACCGTGCGCTAGATTTACTTGGAATGTATTTGAGTGACAGGAGCCAGGCTGTGCTGCTGGGTGGGGAGATGTCGCGGCGTAGGGTGTTGGGCTGTGGTGTACCACAGGGCTCAATTCTTGGCCCGATGTTGTTTTCTTTGTATACATCACAGTTCATTGGGGTCTTGAGACACTGCTCGGCACACTTATATGCTGATGACACTCAATTGTACATGTCCTTCAGGCCGGATAATATGGTTGACGTCGCGAGGCTTATCAATGATGATCTGGGACGTCTCGTGGAAATCTCTAATAAGCACTGCTTAAAAATGAATCCCACTAAAACGCAATTGTTGCTGTTGGGTGCGCGTCGTGCTCGGTTGGACTGCTCCGCTGGATTGAGACTTGATTTGGCGGGTTTTGAACTATAATGTGTCAATGTTGTAAAAAGCCTGGGCCTGCACATCGATGCAGATTTGAGGTTTAGCGAGCATGTAAGTGCGTGTATTAAGAAGGCATTTTGTAATCTAAAATTGATCTATGGCCAGCGGGGACTACTGAGTCGGTCCATGAAGAAAATGCTTTGTGATAGCTTGGTCCTGTCACATTTTAATTTTGGCGATGTCGTCTATGGGCCTTGTCTGCTTGGTGTTGATGAGCGCAGGATACAGCTTATGCAGAATTCTTGCATTCGTCTGATAGCTGGTATTCGAGGAAGAGAACGTGGTGTAAGTGCCAAGATTTCTGAGCTGGGATGACTGAGAATGGATCAGAGGCGTCTGCTACATTTACTTGTTTTTTATAATAAAATAATACATAATAAAATTCCTACATATTTGTTTAATAAAATTGAATTCAGATCAAGTGCTCATCCTATAAATACCAGAAATGCTCATATTATTACTCCACCCCTACACTACACAGCATTATTTGAACGGTCATTTAGCTATAGTGTTTCGAGATTGTACAACGTACTACCCGGCGATATGTCCGGGTTGTCTGGCCACCGCTTCAAATCTATGGTTAGGAAATTAATAGTTAGCAACTCTCTTACTTGTTAAAAGTTTTTGTTTATTTTTTTTTTTTGTCTTAAACCGGGTTACTCATATGTGTAAGCTTTCATTGAGGTCACATTTATTGTTTTTGTTTTTTTTATTGTCTTGTATATTTCTCTTGTGTATGTCTAGAATAAGTAATAGATAAGGTTAAGCTAGGAGGCATGTGCCTCAACTTCGCCTTTTGTGTACCTACTATATCACAATAAAGTCATTATTATTATTATTATTATTATTATTATTATTTCAGGTTTTCTCTGCTTTTGCAGGTAAGTATTCTCCACACGGCAGTGCATGCAAGTGTGAAGAATTTTGTTCTGGATTTATATGTTTGTTTTTCTTTTCAGGTTCCAGTGTTCAATACTTTACGTGCGATGTGGCAGGTTCCTAGGATTGCGATCTTCTGGAGGGTTATAAATAGGGTTGACGGTAAGTTTAAATCCGAGAGGTATTTGTGGAGTTTTTTTGGAATTTCACCTGTCGCGCCGATGATGATAGGTATAACGATAACTTTTTCTTGTTTCCACAGAGTTTTGATTTCTGATGCTAAAGGTAAGTATTTGCGGATTTTTTCATTTTGTTTTTCAACGGTATTATGAGCAGCTGGTATGGCCACATCTATTAGGTAAGTATGTTTTGTTGTCTTATCCTGGTATACAATATCTGGCCTGTTGCTCTCGATAGTATGGTCTGTGCGAATGGTCCGGTTCCAGTATATTTTGTGGGTGTCACTTTCCTCTACAGCCTCAGGCTTGTATTGGTAATACGGTAGAGTGTCTGTCAGCATCTTTGCGTTTTTTCGGAGTTCTTGATGGATTACCTTGGCAACATTGTCATGTCTTTTTAGATATTCCGTTGGTGCTAAAGTTGAGCAGCCTGATATTATGTGTTCTATTGTTTCCGATTTGGTGAAGCATATGCGGCATTTATCGTTTGGTATGTTGGGGTCTTTTATAATATATTTTCGGTAGTTTAATGTTGGTATGACTTGGTCTTGAATTGCCATAACAAAGCCTTCAGTTTCTGCAAATATGTTGCCTTTCTTAAGCCACATGTTTGATGCTTTATTGTCAATCTCTTCATTGTTAATGAGTGCTGGGTATCTACCATGCAGTTCTTTCGACTTCCAATTTAAAATTCTTTCTTCGATGGAGTTAACTTTTTCACTGGGTCGATAATTTTTATTGGCTAGTTTAAGGGGGGTAAAATCTTTGTCACTTTTTATAATTTTTTTATGGTAGATTGATGTTTCTGCCTTCTCATAGAAGAACTTCCTTAGACCGTCTATTTGCTTTTGCTGTGCTTCTTTCAGATCCACAACTCCACGTCCTCCCCATCTCTGGGTATATAGAATCTCTCTACAGAACTCTTTGGATGTCTGGCCCTGCATTTAGTGAAGCTGACCCTTATTTTTCTGTTTAAATCTTCCAGATCAGTGTTGGTCCATTTTAGTATCCCAAAACTATAGGTAACTGTTGGTATGGCGTAGCTGTTTATTGCCTTTATTTTATTGATAGCCGATAGTTGGGTTTTTAATATGTCTTTAGTTCTCGTTATAAGTTTTTTGGTTAAGTTGTTCTTCATTACGTTGTGGCGAATGCCTCTTGCTTGCTCTAACCCCAGATATTTGTAAGTTTCGGTTTGATCAAGGTTGTCAATTTTCTGGTTTTGGTCGAGGTGGAAACCTGGGTGAACCTGCCACACTCCTTTTTTCATTGCGCTGATTTTACATTTATCCAACCCAAAATCCATACATGTGTCTTCGCTGTACTTCTTGGTTGCTCTCAGTATTTTATCTAGACCTGATTTTGTTCCTGATATCAGTTTTATATCATCCATATATTCTAAGTGGTCAATGGAAAACCCGTTTTCTAATTCAAAGCCTGATTTGGTATTGTGTATCATTCTGGAGAGTGGTGCCAATGTTAGGCAATACCATAGAGCGCTGAGAGCATCTCCTTGAAATATCCCTCTCTTTATGTGCACTTTTCCGATGTTCTGTTGTCCTATTTGTAGGTTACTTCTCCAGAAAGGCATAATATATTTCAGTAACTCAGTTATCAGAGGATTTATCTTGTAGATTTCGAGCATCTCTATGAGCAGTGAATGCGGAACACTATCGAAGGCTTTCTTATAGTCTATGTATGCTACGAATAGATCTCGGTTTCGTCTTTTTGCCTCTTCTGTTATGATTGTGTCGATTGTTAACTGCTCTTTACATCCTCTGCTGCCTCTCCTGCATCCTTTTTGTTCTTCCGGTATTAGTTTATATTGTTCCAGATGGTCATATATGCGGTCACACAGAATCGAGGTTAGTAGTTTGTATAGCGTTGGGAGACACGTTATCGGCCTGTATTTGGATGGGTCACAGGCAGATGGGTTGGTCTTTGGTAAAAGGTAAGTAACACCTGTTGTTAGAAAATGTGGGGCCTTTGCTGGTTCTTTGAGTATCTCATTAAGTTTCGCTGCCAGGGGAGCATGTAATGAATTAAATTTCTTAAGCCAGAAGTTATGAATGGAGTCTGGTCCAGGTGATTTCCAATTATGTGTTTTGTTAACGGCTTTCTTGACATCACTTTCGGTAATTTTATTGTGTTTCATTATTGGGATTTTTTCGGAATATTTTGATTCATCTTTTATCCATTCAGCATCCCTATTGTGTTGCCTATTATTATTATTATTATTATTTTTTTTTTTTTTTTTTTTTTTTTTTTTTTTATTAACTCGATTATCTCGGTATGTTTTAGCTGGAATACTTGTGTATTCAAGACTTATTAATTATTAAAAACTTTACGGACAATTCGAACCGTACCAAGTATGGCAGCATTGCAACTCAAATCGGCTAAGTGCGAACTTAATTGCAGTTCCTTTAGGTTTTCTGTGAAAGAGTTTGGTATTAACCCGTTAGACGATACCACGAATGGTTTAACAGTTATCTTTCTGAAGTTGTGTATTCTTTTCAGCTCGTGGGCCAGATCCTGATACTTAAGGATCTTTTCCGTGACTGTTTTTTGTATGTTATGGTCTGCTGGTACCGCAATGTCGACTATGAAACACTCGTTGCTCACTTTGTTGATGAATAGTATATCTGGTTTGTTATGAGAAACTGCTCTGTCAGTAATAAGCTGTGTGTCCCAATATATTTTAACTTTATCGTTTTCAATTACTGGTTGTGGAGTATGGTTGTAGTATTTTTTATTGTGGTCAATAAGTTGGGCTTGTTGGCAAATACTAAGATGTATGATCTTTGCAACATTGTTGTGTCTCTCCAGATACATTGTTGGGGCCAATGAGTTGCATCCCGTAGTCAAGTGCTGTATAGTTTCTGGATGAATGTTACACAGTCGACAAACATCGCTCAAATCTTTTCCTATGATATGTTTTAGGTAGGATCTTGTTGGCACGATCTGATCCTGTATCGCGCATATGAATCCCTCTGTCTCCCCTGTGAGATGAGCTGTGGATAGGTAACTATTCGATTTTTGTTTATTTATATGATCTGCAGCAAGATCCGCTGCGTATTTACCAAACAATTTTTTCTCTTTGATATTATTCAACCGTTCATTTTGCGTAGGCATAGTTAGTTGGTGTTCAACATTAGCTCTAAGATTTAAAGGTGAGTATCGATCATCTGTACGCATTAGGCATTTGTGGATGGCGTTATTATTAGTTTTAAAATATTTCCGTAAATTAAAGATTTCTTTTTTACAAGAACTCTCTATATGGGTAAGCCCTCTGCCCCCTCGTCCGCGTGACAGGTACACTCGGTCAGTAGAGGATGATGGATGGTGCATGCGGAACTTTGTACACAATCTCCTAGTACTTCGGTCAAGTTCCTCTAGTTCCGTTTGGGACCATTTCACTACACCGAATGAATAGGACAAGGCTGGAATGGCCCATGTGTTTATGGCTCGAATTTTTTGTTTTCCTGGTAAATACGATCTTAAAATTTTTGTGACTCTTTCGTTATATTCTTTAGTAAGGTTGCGTTTCATCTCCTTTGTTTGTATTTGCCCAGTCTGTAATATTCCAAGGTACTTATATGGACATCCCTCTAGCGTGTCTATCTCTGTCTCGTCCATGAGTGTTGTAGATGGTACTCCAGTAATAATTCCTTTTTTATAGTGAATTGTAGCGCATTTGCTTAATCCAAACTCCATTGAGATTGATTTACTGAATTCTGCCACAAGCTCCAGCATACTTTGTAGTTGATCACCCGAATTAGCATATAGTTTCAAGTCATCCATATACATAAGATGTGAAACCTTTGTATTACTGTCCAAGTTATACCCCATTCTACTCCGCTTCAGGATTGTGCTCAGGGGGTTCAATGCCAAGCAGAACCAAAGTGGGCTCAAACTGTCTCCCTGAAAGATTCCCCTGCGTATCACGATGTCAGGTGACTCATAATTTTTATCTGCTAAGTGAATACGGAGCCTCGTCGACCATGATCCCATCAAGTGTTCAAGCAGATTCACAATTTGTTTATTTATTCCATACCATCGGAGAACCTGGATCAACCACGAGTGGGGCACCGAATCAAATGCCTTTTTGTAATCAATCCAGGCCATGGATAGATGTCTTTGTTTCTTTTGCGCCTGCTTACTTATGACGCTATCAATGATAAGGAGTTCTTTGGTTCCTCGTGCACCTCTTCGGCAGCCATTTTGCTCGATTGCCAAGATATTTTGATTATCTACATGATCATTTATTTTATTGGTTAATACCTTTGTTAGTAGTTTGTAGATGTTAGAAAGGCATGTTATGGGTCGATATTCTTTAGGATCTTTTGTATTTTCACTTTTGGGTATTAGGTAAGTATATCCTGAACAGATCATTTTTGGGGTAGTCTGTGGGTTAGACAGGATGGCTTGATATTGCGCTGCTAGTGTAGCGTGGATACTTTTAAACTTTTTTATCCAAAAGTTGTGAAGGGAGTCTGGGCCAGGTGATTTCCAGTTTGGGGCAGACAGAATTGCCATTTTTACGTCGTTTTTTGTAATTTCCACATTTGGCATTAGTTCTATTTTTTGGCATTGCTTCTTAACATCGGTTTCCCAGAGCCTCTCTTTATAACTTGCAGGTTTTCCCCAAATTTCCGACCAGAATTTTAGCAGATCTCTCTCGTGAGGTAGTTCTGAGTTTTCGCCTAAAGTTTTATTGTCTTTTAGCGAATTGTAGAAAGCTTTTTGATTTTGCTCAAATAGCTTTAGCTGTGACCTGCGTTTGGCAGTTTGATTGTATCTTTTTAATCTCGCACCTAATGCTTTCACCTTCTGTTTAAGAAGGTCCAGGTAAGTATTTATTTCCCTTTTTTGTGTATGGTCCGCTACTTTTATATTTTGTTTTCTACAGATGTTTGTGGCCATGTTTTTGACTTTGTTCGATGGTGTTGGAGAGCTTTGGAGATAATTTGTCAAAATCCCGATGTCTCTACGCACATAATTTATTTTCCTTTCTATTCTTATTTGCCATGGTTGTTTTTTATATTCTGTTTTGTTTATAGCTAATTTTGTTTTCTGTTCCAGGTTCACCCCAGCGGTCACGCAAGCCGTAGTCGCTGCACAGTAGATTAAATGGGCTGTCGATTCCAGGTCAACACACCGCTGAGCCCTCTGGGGTAACACCTGGTCCACTTTAGAGACAATTGTCACAAGTTTCAGGTTGTTTTTCACTTTTGGGAGATTTGGTCGGTTTCTCAGAGGAATTCTGTCGTATTCAAGTAATGTTTTGTCCAGCATTTTCAAGAGCGTCTCTGCTTCACCTTCGTTTTCTAGATCTCTAATGTTGTTATGGTCCTCTTGTGGCTCAGGGTCGCCTACAGGAACTTCCATGTTGGGGATTACTACAATTTCTTGCATTTGCTCATTAAGATTTAATTCTTGCTCAGCTCTTGCTTTAATTGTTCTCAGTTCAGCTTCACTAAGGGCATTTCTCCTAAGTATTGAGTTAACTTGGCTTGCAAGGTTTTGCTCTGATCTGTTAGTATGTGGTTCAATATTTTTCCATAGCTCGTATAGTCTTTTTCTATAGAGTGTCATGTCCGTTTCAAGCTTTGTTACTAAATAATATACGTGCATTAATTTTATATTACTTTCCTTTGTCCAACGTATACGCCCCCTTCTGCCTTCTGGGATTTGAGCGGGATCCCGAATTTGGTTATCCAAGCCTATATTCTCAGTTTCCGGCAGCTCTTCTGGGCCTTGCGGTAACCTCTCGCGTGGTGGCGCCGCTTGCTCCGCCTCCTCACACGACGGGCTTAGACTTACAGAAGCACTAGCAGCCCGCTCCAATGCTCCCTTTGATTCGCTACTTCTTTCTGAAGTTTCTGTATTTTGCTCCATCAATCTGAAACTACCCGCGCAGGCAGTCCTCTCCCGGACATCCGATCGGAGGACTATTTTACGTCCGGAATCTTTTGTCTTCGCGGTTCCTTTCATTTTGACTGGGTTGTGGGTTCATCCACAGAACAGGAAAGGGTAAGGAAATTGGGTTGGACAACGGACAGTCGCTCCACTGAGTCGCCTTCTACGACAGGCAGGAGATTCCTTGGGGCTATTCTTTATACACCCGGACCCCACACGGGTTGCACCCGGACCCCACACGGGTTACACCCGGACCCCACACGGGTTAACACCCGGACCCCACACGGGTTACACCCGGACCCCACACGGGTTACACCCGGACCCCACACATTATTATTATTTTTTTTTTTTTTTTTTTTTTTACATCCTTCTACTTTCTTCCAGATAGGAGAAATTCTGCAGTGGGGTTTGATAACCAATCACTACAGATTTGTTTTAACACGGTAAGTACTTCTAGGATTTCATTAAGTATGCTTCAGATATTATTAATAAGTATATACTTTTTCTTTAAATAGGGGAGGGAATCAAGGTACGTATTTAAAACTTATATTTATTTATCATTCATTTACTTTTTTCTTTTTTTTTTTTTTCAGATGTCCAACTTTTTATCCGCTGCCTTTATACTCTATTCAGGCAGGTTTAGGGTTTTTCTCATGATTCTACATGACTCAAGGATCACCGATCTTTGCATCAATGTTATGTTTCGCTGATCAATGTCTATTTGTTTCAGAAAGCGTGGCAGGTTTTTCCCAATCAGTCCCGTCACTGATATTATAATAGGAACAGTAAGTACCTTGTCCAGTTTATAAATATTCTTAAATTCCGTACAAAGGTCTTGATACTTATTTATTTTTTCTTTCTCTTTATTTAGGAGGTTGTGGTCAGCCGGGTGAGAAATATCGACGAAGTAAGCAGTCTTATTTTTCCGGTCTACCAGGGTTATGTCAGGACGATTACTTGCGATAGGTCTATCTGTGATTATTGGGAAATCCCAATAAAGTTTATAATTATCGTTTTGTAAAAACGGGAATGGGTTGTATAGAAAATATTTTTCTTTTTTCTCTATAAGTTTGCATTGTACGGCTATTTCCTGATGAATTATTCCTGCTGTTAAATTATGCCTTTTTGTATATTCTGTGGGCGCTAAGCTGCTGCACGCTGAGAGGATATGTTCCGTTGTTTCTGATTTGGCGAAACACATTCTACACTTATCATTTTCAATTGGAATTTTCTGTATGTATTTTTGGTAGTTTCTGGTGGGCGTTACTCCGTCCTGTATTGATACCAGAAAACCCTCGGTTTCCGCGAACAATAGTCCATGTTTAAGCCACATGGTTGACAACTCTGCATCTGCCTGAGACAGGGCATACGGATATTTTCCATGCAACGATTTTTCTAGCCATTGTTCTCTTATGTGGTCATTAGTAAGTGTTTCGCGCATGGTGTTATTGCTGAGCTGTAGAGGTGAATAATAATCCAGTCGCTTGACTTGACGGTGTAATGGCGATAGGAGAGATTTTCTGTTAAAGTAGGTTTTTAGTAGATTAATTTGTCTATCGCATAGTCGGTGTAGGTCTAGTAGTCCTCTTCCGCCCACATTTCTTGGTAAGTATAAACGTTCAGTACATGCATGGGGATGGTGGCACCTATATTCTGTTAGCAAAACTCTAATTTTTCTATTCATTGCTTCAATGCTTGTCTTAGACCACCTGATTATTCCAAAGGAATAAGATAACACTGGCAATGCATACGTATTTATGGCTTTGATTTTGTTTTTACCAGTTAGTTCTGATCTTAGGATTTTTCTTATTCTATCAACCATTTTTTGTTCCGTGTTTTCTATTATATTTTTTTGATCTAAAACCAATTTTTGGTTATAGCCGAGGTATTTGTAGTAATCATTGTTTAGGTATCTGAATGTTTCGCTATTTTCTAAATTTTCGTAAGTTTGTAACTTTCCCTTTTGAGCTACTAATTTTGCACATTTATCAAAACCCAACTTCATTTTGATGTCAAGAGTAAACTTTTGTGTCGTCTCAATAAGTCTGTCTAATTGTTTCTCTGTTGATGCATAGAGTTTGAGGTCATCTACATAAAATAAATGATTTATTGTATAATCACTATCCTCATACCTCAGTGTATATCCTATTCTAGTGTCTTTTAACATATTTGAGAGTGGGTTCAGGCACAACACAAACCAAAAAGGGCTTAGGGAATCTCCCTGAAATATGCCACTCTGGATCGGTATTTCATCCGTTACTATATTTGTTTTTTCCGTTTTAACTACGAGTTTCGTTCTCCAGGTTTTCATTGCTGTGGCTAAAAAATTTATTATATTTGGGCTGATTTTGTAAAGTTTTAGTACATCTATTAACCAAGAATGTGGAACACTATCAAAGGCTTTCTGATAATCGATCCATGCCACTGCCATATTTTTGTTTCTCTTTTTAGCATCTTGTGTAACTATAGAGTCGATCACCAATTGTTCCTTGCTTCCTAATGTACCATGCCGACAACCCTTTTGCTCTTCAGTTAAGATTCCAGAGTCTTCAATGTGCTTGATTATTTTTTGACTTAGAATTGAGGTGATTATTTTATACAAAGTGGGTAGACACGTTATGGGTCGATAGTTTTTTGGGTTAGTTGTATCTCCTTTTTTAGGTATCATTGAGGTAATTCCTTTCGTTAAAAATTTAGGATGATATGTGTTGTTTGTTAGTAGTTCATTAATTTGTTTTGTAAGCAACTTTGTGATATTTATATTTTTCCACCAATAGTTATGAACATGATCCACCCCCGGTGCTTTCCAGTTGTGTGATCTATTTAAAGCGTTCTTAACTTCAGTCTCAGTTATTGGACTAATCTCCATGTCTATTAATGTGTCGTATTTCTTTTTTTCCGTTTTAAGCCATGATGCCTTTTGATTGTATTGTTGTTTGGATGCCCATACGTTTTTCCAAAATGTTTGTAGTTGTTCCTTGTCTGGTCCCTGTTCAATTGGTGGTTCATTATTAAGTTTTTTGTAGAACTCTTTCTCGTTATTCTTAAACAGTTTGTTGTCATTTTTTCGTTTGTAACTTTTATTGTATCGTCTCAGCCGGTTTCCCAGTGCTGCTATTTGTTGTTTTATTTTTTCTTTAAATGTTTCCTTCTCTTGGTAATTTGAGTGCTGAATATTGTTTTTCCTAAAATAGTAATGTATATCGTTAGATAATTTGGTGCTCATGTTACCTCTCTCCCAATCTCGTATCTTTGTTAGCCAACTTCTTAACGTTTTTATTTTTTGTTCTATACGTTCTCTCCATTTGGGTTCCTTCTTGGCCTTTTGCTTTTTTCCCAATTTAACTCCCATAGATTCAATAACTGTTTTTGCAGCGGTGTAGACAAGTGTCTGTGTTTCCTCCAGATTGCTAGTTGGCATATATTTAAGGATTTCCTGGTTTACTATTGATATTAGCTGTTTTGTTTTTTTTGTTGGTTTTATTTTTGGTAAGCTAAGCCGTTTTTCTGGATCAGAGTTCTTAAAAACCGCGATGTTCTCCTGGAATCTCACTACAACATCATTTACATTCTCACCCGCATCCAGATCCACATTCAGTGCAAGGTTATTTTGTATGTTTATTGTTTGCGTATTGCTCTCATTTGTTTGTTCATAAATTATTGTGTTATCAGTTTCTATACCTTGATCCGTCTCAGACATATTCTGTTTCAATTCCTCTATATCAACAGCAGTAAGCAAATTATGAGTTTTTATTGCATATAGTTGATTTGCTAGTTGGTTTTCGTTTAAAATTAAATCCGGTCTTATTTTTCTCCATTCTAATAGCATATTTTTTCTAAATCCTCGTTTTTGTGTTTCAAATTGGGTCCCCAGAAAGTACGCTCTGAAAACGTCCAGATTATCATTTCTGGACCATGTTCTTCTAGCGCCGCGATCAGCCTCGTGAGGGACTTCAACATTTTGTCGGGTCATTCTCTTATTGTTTTGAGACAGATTCCATTCCTGGGATTCCAATTGTTCTTTGGAGATTATGGTTTCTTGCGTTTGGTTTGTATTTCTAGTATTTATTGTTTCCTCCCGGGGATTCTTCGCACCCTGTGACCATTGAAGGTCTGCCGGGGACTCAGGGCCATTTTTATTTGAGCTCATCATTATTTGTTTTCTCCTTAAATGCAGGCTTCTACTGCAGGTTAAAGGGAACCCTAAACCTATTCTTATCCG
Source organism: Apoderus coryli (assembly GCA_911728435.2). Lineage (NCBI taxonomy): Eukaryota > Metazoa > Arthropoda > Insecta > Coleoptera > Attelabidae > Apoderus > Apoderus coryli. The sequence goes on along the minus strand of OU452209.1, from coordinate 11,097,007 downwards.
GGTTTAGACGGATATAAAATTGGTAGGACGGCAGGAAGTATGTACAGGGATGTTCCATATACTGAAGGTAAGTTTGAATATAGAAGGGAGGTGAGGTAAGTATGGTGGTAGTGGGGTAAGGTAAGTAGGTAATGGAATGTGGGTAGTAAAGGGTATCGGACAACCACATGGGGCTATTCTTATTTGGTCCGGACCCCACACGGACTAAGCTGACTTTTACGTACCCCTGTCACTGGTAAGTATTGTCAACCTCAGGTTTATTTTTATTTACTGTGGATCCCAACCCGGATGGGACAGAAAAACCGAAAAATTCGGTTGGAGCTGTTGCGCCGAGCTCCTGCGACAACTGAGGTGCGCGGGATCGTCACACCCGTAGATATTGCTGCTGTCACCCAACATATCTCCTCTGCGCATAATAATAATAATGTGTGGACCCCACACATTATTATTATTATTTTTTTTTTTTTTTTTTTTTTTTTTTTTTTTTTTTTTTTTTTTCACCATAAGGGTATATTTTGCTTTAGAATCGGAAAACAAGGTTTCAAGATTCATGAGCATTGCCAACAGCCAAGAAAGATCTCACAATGTTGAGAGATTGCAGTATCGCAGCTTTCTGCATCTCCTCAATTACGGTAATAGGGATTTGAATCATTTTTAGGTTCTTTTCCAAATTTTTCGGTATTACTCCTATCGACGATAGTATTATAGGTATTATGTACACTTCCCTCATATTCCAGATGCGCTTTATTTCATGTTGAAGCGCTTGATATTTGTTTAATTTTTCCGTATGTTTTTGTTGCAGATTGTGTGTTCCTGGTATAGAAACATCAATTAGATATGTTGTGTGTTTTTTCTTGTCTATTAATGTAATATCAGGACGGTTGTGTTCTATTGTATGATCGGTGTAAATTGTTTTGTCCCAATATATTTTAAATTGATCGTTTTCCTCAACTTCGTTTGGCACATATTTGTAGTAGGGGACAATTTCGGTTTTCATTTTTCTGTCTATCAGTATTTTCTGATGGATTATATGTGCTACTTGATTGTGTCGAGTCAAGTACTTCGTATTTGCTAGTGTGTTACAGGATCCCAAAATATGATCTATAGTTTCGGAAACAGCTCCGCACTTGCGGCATTTATCAGAACTCAGGTCTTCTCCCAGTATGTATTTGGCGTAATTTCGTGTTTTTATAACTTGGTCCTGCGTGGCCATTAAGAATCCTTCAGTTTCAGGATGGAGGTAACCTTTTGTAGCCCACATAAAAGAGAGGGATTTGTCAACGTAACTGTTTTGAACGGAGTTGTAAAATCTTCCATGGAGTTGCTTTCCTGACCACATCCTAATTTTATCCTCGTTGGTAGTAATGTGTGTTTTTGGGTTATATTCTCGGGATTTTAAATTAAGTGTGGTCAAATTTTTATCTGCCTCGATCACTGCACGGTACATCGGTTTATCCGAGTTTTTGTAAAAATATTTTCTAATATTATCCAGCTGTTCATAGTACATTGCTTTAACATCTTTTAAACCTCTACCTCCCAGGCATCTAGGCAATGTGACTCTCTCAGTGCATGCATTTGGGTGATGCATTCTTTTGTGCGTTAGAAGTGTTCTGATTCGTCTATTTAGTGCATCAAGATCTGTATCAGACCATCTGATTATGCCAAAGGAATGGGTTAAGGCAGATATTGCATATGTGTTTATAGCCTTAACGATATTTTTTGAGTTTAGTTTTGTTTTGATAATTAGCTTAACTCGCTTTTCAAATTCAGTAGACAGTTTCGATTTCATCGTTGTATGTTCTATTTTATGGGTCTGATCTATACCCAGGTATTTATAGGGTTCTTCAATACCTTGTATGACGACCTCGTTATTAATTTCTATAGGTTGTGACTCTTTAAGTACCCCTTTGACCATTTTGATCGTGCGGCACTTCTCCAGTCCAAAAGTCATACCTATGTCCGAACTCATATCATGCACCAGCTTTAGCATGGCTCTCAGCTGTCTGTCATTTGCTGCATATACTTTTAGGTCATCAACATAGAAAAGGTGACTTACTAAGAGATCCTGTACATTATTTTTTAATTTTACTCCATACTCTGTTTTCTTAAGAGTGTTTGAAATTGGGTTTAGAGACAGACAAAACCATAGGGCACTGAGCGAATCCCCCTGAAAGATACCTCTGCGCAGAGGTATGCTCCCGCTAAATACTAGTTCGTTATTTATTTTTTGAGACAGTGTGGTTCGCCAGGCCCTCATAGTTGTCTCAAGAAAAAGTATAAGCGTAGGATGTACTTTATACAGTGTCAATACAAATTTGAGCCAAGAGTGAGGGACAGAGTCAAATGCTTTTTTATAGTCGATGTATGCAATGTGTGCATTTCTCTGCCCCACCCTCAACTGCTGCATAACTACGGAATCGACAACCAGCTGCTCCTTGCATCCCATAACGTTGCGTCTAGCACCTTTCTGCTCATCTGTCATCACTTGAGCCAGTTCCAGGTGGTCTTCAAGTTTAGCACATAATATCGACGTAAGGATCTTATAAAGGGTCGGCAAGCATGTAATGGGACGAAACAACGAAGGGTGATCCGGGTTATCAGTCTTTGGAATTAAATAAGGAAGTCCTTCAGTTAAAAATGTTGGAAAGTTGTTAGGAAATCTAATGACATCGTTGAAATTGTTAACTAAGAGTTCATGACAAGCTGTGAATCGTTTATACCAAAAGCTATGCAAGCCATCGCGTCCGGGCGCTTTCCAATTTGCAATTTTCTTTAAAGCAGCTGTTAGATCTGCTTGGGTTATTACAATTTCATTCATTGGTTGTAGAGAGTTCTGTGCTTTCATTTCTTGGTTTATCCAAGTATTTTTTGTATGGTTATTGCTCTGTGACCATATACTCGTCCAGTAGTTGGTCTGACTTTCAAGATCTGGGGGGTTAAGGTTATCATATTTTTTTGATAGTGATGAGTAAAACGCCTTTTCATTGTTCGAAAATAGGCTGTTGTCTCTGCGTCTTGAGTAACTTTCTCTGTATCTCTTTAATCGAGCTGAGTATGCTGCTAACTTTTGTTTAAGTGTATCAAGGTATGTACGCACTTTATTTTCCGTTTCGGCATTGATTGTTTGTATAATGTCTTTTAAGTCTGTCGGCAGTGTTCTAAGCAATCTGTTGTTTCTATTTCCGTCGTGGTACTGTTGAGTTTTACCGATACTCCTTCGTAGGCCATTAATTTTATTGGTGAGGCGGCGTTGCCATGATGGTAAATACCCATCTGTATTTTTTTTGTTAGGTGATGTATATTTTTGATTAAGGCTCACTACGGTAATTGCCGCGCAATATATCGTGGAATGTACCTCTTCAAGATTCATACCATCGTTTAGCGTTTGTTCTAGGATGGAATTGGCTCTATTTATAAGTGTTCCTGTGTTCTTGTTAAATCTAAGTTTTTGTATGGGAGGTCTAACGTTAGGGTCCATTCCAAGGTATTTCAGTAAGTTAGCATGGTAAGTATTAAGTATTTCGTCCTCTTGGTGGGGCTCTTGAGGAATCTCTATATCTATGTTATTGAATGGTGAACCACGTGGCGAATCTGAGGGTGTATGGGTACCATAAACATTGTCATCCTCAAAAGACTGATTGGGCGTATGAGGTATATTTAGTTCCTCCCTCACTCTGTCTAAAATATACTGAATTTCAATTTGGGTTAATAGATTGTTTCTCTGTATTGCTCTACGCTGATCGGATAGGCGTTGTGCTGTAATATCATTGTGTTCTGGATGTTCAGCAGCAAACATATTCTTTAGTCTATCCCTATAATCAGTAAAATCCGTTTCGAGGCTTGTGGCTATGAAGTAGTAGCGCATGACATCCTTATTCAAGTTAGTACTCCATCTCATGCGTCTACTGCGTCCAGGAGCTATGGGGGGAGGATTATCCTCCCTAACATTGGCTGCTGGTTGTGGGTCAGCTGGTGGTATTTCCACATTATTGCTGTTGGCTGTAGTTTCTTGAGCGATAGGTGCCCGCCTATTCAGCAACCTACCACCAACGGATCGCATACTGCCACGTCCAGCGTTGGCTCCAGACGTGCCCTGGGGCATTCCAGGCTGCCGCATTCTTTCATTTCTCCTTTGACTCATCTTTCATAGAAAATGGTGTGCGTTTTATGGCTACCGCCAGCCAATTGGGGTTAGGGAAAGGTGTTTGGTAGTGCAAAGGACACTAGGAGTAGGATACTAGGTGGGTATTGGGACAGCTGGACAGCTGGACAGCTGGACGTACTGACTGTACCGTTTACGCATTACGGTAGCGGTGGGTATGCCCCAACCGGTCAGACATTGCGTCCCTGGCTGTACAGTCTACGTCGTTACTGTAGCGGTAAGTATACTGTTGGCTGCAGTACCTTTTCCGGCCAGACATTATTATTATTATTATTATTATTATTATTATTATTATTAATTATGATTTTTTAAATTTTTGAACCCTCTTTTAAACTCCTTGCCTACGCTTAATGTTAATCACCACCTATAAATATCCTGTAGTATTTTCGTACCAAAAGCGGTTAAAATGCGTTAAGTGGTTTTTGAGGTATCACAGATACAAATGTTTTCTGACCCTTTAATAGAATTTTGACGGACGCCTATGGTACATTAATTTTTGTCGTGTATTTTTAACAACAATTCAACTAGTTAAACATAAAATTTTCTACATTTTAATTTTTTTTTTAATATTTTTTACCCCATTTTACACTGTTTCCGAACGCCAATGTGATCTAATCTATATTCAATTAAATGCGTAAAAAATTATGCAGTATGTCGAATAAGTTTAAGAGCTATGAATTTTTTTAATTTTTGAACCCTCTTTTAAACCCCTTGCCTACGCTCAATGTTTCCCAAAATCTAATCAGTTCCTTGCCATATCCTATAGTATTTTTGTACGAATTTGGTTAAAATCTGTTGAGTGGTTTTTGCGTTTCCGTGCATACAGACAGACGTTTTTTAAAACTACTTATTTATGTATAAAATGACCAAAAACAAGTATTTCCGGTGAAATAAAAAAAAAAATTTTTCATGAAACTAATAGTCTCCATATATACATATAATACATATATGATATCGAGAGCTAATAATGGTTGAAGACACATAGAGAGCATAAAAGTAATAATTATCCTAGAGTTGTTCAGCTCGGTTCAGAAGAACACCCTGTATTAATCATGTTAGGTACTTATTCTTTATAGTCTATCATTTTTTTAAGTAGGTAATCTATCAATTTTCTTAAGATAGTCGCAATAATAATAAAAATATACCTACAAGAAATTCGTTTTGTATAATTTTCGGAATTCTGATAATAAGATTATAGCAATAAATTAGTTTTATTTATTTAACATTTGAACCAAAGAAACATAACGATAACTTATTGACGCCAACAAAAACCTGATATAATTAAAGAGTGCAAAATACTCTATGAGACTTGATTTCTCGCAACGTTCGCAACCAGAAGTGAAGAAAGTTATTAAAAAAATTAAGAAAAATGCAGAAAATTCTCGTATTTACAATCTGTTTATTTGTAGTTGGAGTTTTGGTAAGTATTTATTTATGCAATTGCTTAAAATATTTGATTTAAACTTTCACAAAAGTGTAAATTTAGTTGTCGATAAAACAAACGTTTCTATATATTCTGCTAAATTTATTAAAACGTTTAAAACTATATAAAAAGCATATATTAAATACAACAAATTAAAGCCAACTAAATCTCCTACAAATTGGTGGATAATGTCGTACCAGTGAATTAATAATATACAAAATCATCATCATTTTAGATGTAACATTTTTTACTCCAAAGAATACTGGAAACTTATAGTTAAAAAGTCAAGAGTTATTCTGAAAGATCTGGTTGCAACTCGCACTTCAATAAAGGGTAGTCCAGTTTCGAAAGCGGAAACTTTAGAGGCAGAGAGAGAGAGAGCTACAAAATAATATCAGTTTGTATTATAAACTATATTCGAAAAATGCTTCGTTACAAAGATTTTTATTTTATTTTTATAAAAATTTCCAAATTTATTAATATTTTTAGAACTACTTAAATTTACTTTAAATATTTAAAGGAAATTTCGCACTTTTGGATATATCTTTTTACGTAAAACATATTATGTTACTTACACCAGTGGAGTCCGAATGGACACATCTTCGGGCTATTTTAATGAAAAAAAAATGAGACGCCACTGTTTTTTAAGTTACAACAGAAAAGACTCTTCACTTTTTTGCGTTCAACACATCGTTTGCCAGTAAAAAATTAAAATTCTTTAAGCAACTGGAATTCAAACGAATTTCAATCTGTCGTAGTATATAGACTACTACTGTCAGTGTTTTTCATTTCATTATGATAGTTTAATGAATTGTGTCAGGTAATTTAATTTCGAGTTATTGTTAATATTGTTAGTCTATGTATCACTCCGGAAAAGGCATTTTTTTGCTACGGATTTTGTGATGGAAATGCTGACGCGGCAGTTCGTGAATATCGTAGACGCTATCCAAATAGAACAGTTTCAGAAGCTCGCGTTTTCATCAGAATTTTCGTAACTTTGGCCTGCGTGATAATACCGAATGGAACAGAAACCGTCGATATAATATTCAGAATAATCGTATACTTCATACTTTTGATAACAATCCGAGGCTGAGCTCTCGGAAAGCAGCTCAAAATCTTTACATACCTAAGTCTAAAATATTACGAGCACTACCCGACACCACCACAGACATTTCGAGCAATTTTTGTGATTTAACCTTTAGTTTTCTTTCATTTTGTTATTGTAGTTAAAAGACACTGATTACATTTTTTTTTCGTTTTTGTTTAATTTTTTTTCGGAAATCAGTAGGTATTTTAATTTTTTATTTGCAAACGGTGTGTCAGACGAAAAATAGTAAAGAGTATTTTTTAGTTGTAAAATGAACAGGGATTGTAGAAATCATTTTTTCTTCTAAAAAAATCATAGGCGTACCATATTTTTCATTAAAATTGTGCGAAGATGTGTATGTACGCACGCCACTGGTTGAAGTAAAATAATAATTTTTGCACAAAAAGATGTATCTAATTTATCTATCCAAATAAACCACATTTCATTTAAATATCTAATGTAGTATTAGGAATTTTCTTAAATTTAAAATTAAAAAAAAAATACTTTTGCAACGAAGCAGTTTTTGAGTATAATTTAAAATACAAACTGATATTCTTTTGCGGTTCTCTTTCTGCCTCTAAAGTTTGCACTTTCGACACTATACCACCCTGTTTAGTTCACGTTATTAAATAGATATTTTCACATGGAAGGTTATATGGTCTACCGTCAAGGATTATTGGTGGAGCATTAGATGTCATATAACAGCTTAGTCGTAAGAAATAGTCTACTTCATAGAGGCATTTTGTTGAAATTAACTTGTGGAGTTTTGACTTTAAATTCATGAAGATAATATAACATTTTAATTCACTATTGCACTCCAATGGACTCCTTTAAATAGTTGTAATTTACAAAATTTAACTACAATATTTTATTAGCTCTCCATATAATAATAATAAATCAGTTTATTTGCAGTTCTATATTAAACACAAAAAGGTAATACCTACATCTTATAACTTAAGAACCAAAAAATGTAGAACAACAAAAAGGGATAAAAAGGCAGTAAAACAATAACATTTTTTGTTTTTATTAGGGGTTGTTCGTACGCAAATAAAACGTAATTTTTCGACAATATGTTTGGGTTTATGTTTACGTATTTACAAATACTGAAAAGAAAAGTTTATAATTAACATTTTACATTTTTTGATAGTTAGAGTAAAATTACCTGACAACTTTGAAATTAATTTATTGCGAATTTATTTACTAAAGCCAACAGTTGCCAATATTCGTGTGGAAGTAGGAACGTTAAAAAATAATTTATATTTGCTATCGCACAAACTACACAAAAAAAAAAACGTTTTATTCCAAATTTAGATATTTAATATTTGAAACACACTTAATATAGGTGGTGCGACCTAGTGAGCAGATACAATATCATTTATTATTGAATTACTATTATTCGAGGTAAATAGAATCTGGAAGCATTTATCTGAAATGTAAATGTATATTCTGTTACAGCAGTATATACCTACTGTTAATAAATCTTCACCCTGTGAAAAACGAAAACAACAAAAGACATAATCATATCTTATCCTTGAAAAAAAAAACGCAATCAGAAAAGGCACGTACGCAAGCGCTGAAGACTCGGAGCATTTTTTTTTTCTATGTCAAACGTTTGAGAAAGAAGTCAAACGTTTGCGAAATAAAGTCAGACGTTTGAGAAAAAAGTCAGACATTTGAGAAAAAAAGTGAAACGTTTGAGAAAAAAGTCAAACGTTTGAGAAAAAAAGTGAAATAATAATAATAATAAATAATTTATTTGCATAATAACATATCAGTTGTCACAAATATTTAGTACATGTTTAAGGTGTGGTATAGACAAATAAATAAATACAGCGAGGAATAACTACCTGCAAGTTACTTAAGGAAAACTTGTCTGTAGCCTTGCAGATAGGCTCCGGATTCAATCATTTGCGCAACATAGTGGGATACATTAGTTATGTTAAATCATATTAATTAATCTTATTGACTTACTTATCCTAAATTTTAAAACTAGAATAGTTTGATCATAAACCATATAATTCATAACAATACAGATGGCACTTAGAGATCAATACTCGACTGCCAGCCGTTGAACAGCACTATACCCAAATATACACAAAGCAAGAACAAAGATAGAGACACAGTCAGTTTTGTTTATAACAATCGCGCAATTTAATTCAGAGGATGCTGGGATTCTGCTTCATTAACCAATGTGTGATAATTTTTTTAAAATAAGAGCATTTCATTTTATTTCTCAGATCAAGGCTCATTTCATTGAATAACTTGGGCACAATAAAAACAAAACATCTTTGCCCAATCGATTTATTCATTTTAGGCACCACAGCATCTAGGTTAGTACGTGTATTATGCCCGTGACCACAGAAGTTCAGACAACATTTACCCTGTGATGTATGTCAAACATGACTTTTAGAAAAGGTTCCTAGTATTTAAAATATTACAGGACTGAAATAATAAATTAGTTGGAAATTTTACGTCTAAATCATATATGATCTTTAGGATCCGTTTTTGAACCATTTGAAGAGGTACGAGAGTAGACGAGTAAACTCCACCCCATCCAATTATGCCGTATGATAGCAACGACTGAACAAGTGCAAAATACGTGGTTCTTAGTTGAGGCTTAGATAATATAGTTTTTAGCCTAACAAACATATAAATTAATGATCTCAATTTTTGGGTAAGGTTTCTAATTTGCGGTTCCCATCGAAGGCAGGAGTCAATGATAATCCCCAAGTATTTAATGGTATCTGTACTTTGTAATGTCCACGTTGCACCCCTGTGATGTAGTTCTACCCTAAGAGAATTGTTAGCCGGTAAACCCGTTCTGTAGCAAGAGAATGGAACATATATAGTTTTTTCCAGGTTTATCGTAAGAAGATTCGCATCCAGCCAGTTAACCATCCTTCCCAGATCCCTTCCTAGGTTGCCTTCCACCTCCTCCCACGAAGTTCCCTGTGCTAATAAAACGGTATCATCCGCGTATGATATGACTGTACCTACCAAGCCCAGGTTCAGCAAATCATTGATATATAGATCAAATAGAATTGGGCTTAGAACTGTACCCTGTGGAACCCCGAAACTTACCCCAGCCGGAGAGCTACTGCATCCATCAATATTAACAACTTGTGTTCTATGTGTCAAATAACTCCTTATCAGATCTTGCGCTTTACCCCTTACACCATAATTTTCAAGCTTATCTAATAGTTTTTCATGGGAGACTGTATCAAAAGCTTTTGCTAGATCGCAGAAGACGCCTCCGCAGAGTAAAGACTTATCCAAGCTCTGATAAACATACTTAGTTAATGTAGCAATAGCATCGTCAGTGGATAGGTTCTCACGGAAACCGAATTGATAATTAGAGAGGATATTACGCTTTTTCATAAAATCTGTTAGGCGAAATTTGAGTGCTTTCTCAAAGATTTTTGTAATGTGAGACACCAGGCTAATAGGTCTATAGTTAATGATTTTTTCTTTATCGCCGCTTTTAAAAATGGGTTTGATTATAGCCTCTTTAAATGCTATGGGACATTCGCCTCTCGTAAATGTTAAGTTTATAATATATGAAAGAAGTTCACTAATATAATTTGAGGTTATTTGTAGTATTTTCGCGTTGATCCCGTCAGGACCTGGTGCCGATGTTGTTTTCAGTGACAGTATATATCTTCAAATGTTTGAGAAAAAAGTCAAACGTTTATGAAAAAAATTCAAACGTTTGAAATAAAATGTCAATCATCAGCGGTCAATTGTAAGTAGTTTAGTGGTAATTCCAGGCACATTATTTGTTATTATTTGAGAAACAGTTTTACTTTCATCAAGGCGAGACTGTTAATTAACTCATTCAGACTTTCCTGAGTGGTTTTGCTTAGCAAAGATCCGGCGTCCCCAATCTGATTCAGACTATCTTGAGTGGATTTCTTGGGCACTATTTCAGGTGGTCGTATTCCATACTCCATGTACCATGTGGTTTTAGGTAGGTAATTGATTTTCTGAATTATATGTATACACACGAACTTTTTTCTTTTAGAAAATGATATTGACGATGATCTTTTGGATGACCGTGATTTGCCCAAAAAAAAACACTCAAGATAGTCCGAATCACTTTGGCTAATTTCCTTTTCTTCTTCCACATCATCTAATGTAGGCGTAGTATTTGTATTACCATAAAATATTAAAGAAAATAATGATGGTGAAAAGAAATGTGGACCACCATGCACTAAGACAAGGCCATGAGCCTCCCAGCTTCAAAATAGTGTTTTGCCCAACAAACATTTCACTATCTTTCAAGTATTCCAATGCTAACGATACATTTCTCGCCTCCCTCATCCACTGCCCCCCCTAAATTTGACAGATATCCTGTTGAAAGCATCAAATGTTTAATTAACATTTTATGTCACACGTTTGACTCTTTTCTCAAACGTTTGACTTTTTTTCGCAAATGTTTGACGATTTTCTCAAACGTTTGACATAGAAAAAAAAACGCTTTGAGCCTTCAGCGCTTCCATATACACACGCATTATTAGTTAATAAATTAACATGTCCTGTGTAGCGGAGCAGAAATCGTATATGTAATCTATGGATGCTATTAGTTTCATTAAAAAATGCCTTGTTTAACCGGAAATACGTATAATCGATGAGTATAATCTTTGGCGTAGAACACTAAACTAAAACACGTTAACAATGTTAGCGAAACGCATGTCTTGAATAAAAAGTGTGCTGGTGAAGTGGTAAAACGTGTTTTAGTTTTCGGTCATTTTATACGTAAATTAGTAGATAGTTTTAAAAAAATCGCTGTGTGTCTGTCTGAATTCACGATAACTCACAAACCACTTAACATATTTTAACAAATTTTGGTACAAAAATACTACAAGATCTAAAGACAGAAGTGCTAATTAACTTTTAGGAAACATTGATATATAGCTTTGATAGAATGTAAATGTATCATAAAAGCTTCACTGAAATGGGGTCAAATTAAAAAAAAATATTTCCTCTACACTATATATATATATATATATATATATATATTACTTTAAAAAAAAAGCAACTTATAAGCTACAAAAAAGTTAATTACGTCGATGTTGTGGTTTCTACCATTTTTATGGAAACCGATAAATTGTAAGTTAATGGTAGATTTAAATCTAAATAACGTTTACCAGAAAACAAAATGAAAAATCAAAGTTGCCTTGGAAAACGATTTAATAATAACAAATTACTTAACAACAAATTTTAAGGCCTTTCAGTACAATTAGAAATTTAACAATAAAAATCTAAATTCGAAATTAAAATAATTCATAACAAATTGCCCTCCATTGACAGCAATGCACATTCTACATCTTTCTAACTAATGAATTTGTATCTCTAATGAAGATATCATGAAAGTTTATTTTAATTCAGAAAAAAAAACATTCGCGATATTAAAAACAACTACGAAATAATAAAACAATTTTAACTAATTTAAATTTGTTGCTGTCAAAGTTTTTTTTATTGTTGCGACATTCGTTTTCCATGGCAACTTCGAGTTTTTCATTTGGTTTTCTGGTAAAAGTTATTTTTATTTAAATCTACCATTAACTTGCAGTTTATCATCAACTTTTTTGTAGCTTATAAGTTGCTCTTTTTAAAAAAGATTTAAAATAATAAAACTTGTCAAAGCTCTATTTAATTAATATTGTAAAAATATATCATCTATTTTTTGTCTATAATTTGATATTTTATCAGATTTATATCAACTGACAAGTTACATCAAATTATTATTTTTTATTCTCTATTCAACTACTACTACAGGATGATAATATCAACAAATACAAACAATGATTATAAAATTATAATTCATAATAAAAATTCGACATTCTCCCCATCGTGCAAACTGTTTCAGTTTTCACCATCATCATTTTCACCATCAACAACTGTTACACCATATGCTGAAATTACTTTCAGGAATATCCAGCTCTCATTTGTTGCAACCATAATGAATCACAAATAGTAAAAAAATAAATAAAAAAAAAACGTTTTCTGCCGACACTATGAGAAAATTGAATTTTACTGCTTCCATAGAGACGAGAAAGTATGCATTTCTAAGGCTAGCGCTACAAAACACTCAAAAATGGCTAGGCAAGAAAATTATTTTTAACTATTTGTAATAGATGGCGGCACAATAATAAAAGCTATTAACAATGATGACAGACCAATGTGACAGTGGTTGTCAAAAATCGAGTGCGTGGTAAAATATTCAATTTGAATTTGATTCATCATTTATAAAATAATCATGGAACATCTGATTGATCGTAGTGACGAGGAAACGAAGTTTCGATGAATTTGCTGCCGGAAAAAACAAGAACCAAATATGAACTTCAGTATAAACTGTTTGGTGGATTGGTGTAGTCCTAAAAACGTTAAAAAGTATAGTGAAAACGTGATTTTGACGTATTTATCGGATCTTTCACAAAAATACCAATCTTCAACACTGTGGTCAATTCATTCCATGTTAAAATCTACGCTATTAGTTAAAAATAACGTAAACATTAGAAATTTCAACAAAGTGACTGCCTTTTTAAAGAAGAAATCTGTTGGCCACATTGCAAAAAAGTCAAAAATTTTCGGCTAACGGGATATTGAAAAATTTCTTGAACCTGCACCGGATGCATTGTCATAAGCAATAACCTTATGAATCAAAAACTATAATTTTACTCTTCAAAAATATAATTTTAGGTAGTGTTGATTATAGGAGTGACCGGTGCTTGTAGAAGTATTGAATGATGATAGATCATGTGGTTAATAAAGACGATTTCTTAATAATTCACGTTCCAGACACAAAAACACATAAGCGGCGAACTTTTACTGTATGCAACACAGAACAAAAAGAAAATACTACTGACGTATCAATATGCAAAAAGTATTTTAGTCTACGTCCCAAAAATATGAATTCTCGACGATTATTTGTGAAATACAGTGCTGGAAAATGTTCAGCCCAAAATGTAGGACATCATGCAATTGGTGCCATTAAATTCTATTATTATTATTTAGTACGTTTAATGTTTTTTTTTGTATTACCTACAATTGTACGGTGCCGGCAGAAAAATAATATGTAAAGCTCGCCCGTACATTTCTTCTTTCAGCCTGAAAAAATGACACTTAACCGCCTAGGAATACAATATACTATTTTCTACGTCTGACCCTTCTATATGTATGTTCGGTGGTGCTAGGGCATCACAAAAAAATGAACAAAGTTCCTATAAGTACAATGTGTCCAAAACCCCTATGTTTCCGAGATACACGGTGTTCTAATTTTTTTTTTTGTTTTTTAAAATTTTCTCCAAGAATTTGTAAATCAGTAAATTAAACAGTTAGTTTTTGACATTTTAAACAACTGTAAAAATCAAATTTTGTTTTCTTAGCCTACTTGTGAAAAAAGAAAATACTTGGGATTGTAAAAGCAGCCATCGGGGTAAGTGCTAGAGAAAAACTATTTTTGTCAAAAACGAGAATTTTTCGACAAAAAGAGCAAGAGACAAAAAAGTTTCTAAATTCAATGAGAATTACAAATTGCTTATTATTAAAGATCAGAGTCGTTACACGAAAAAGTTTGGGGAAATAAAAAGTATTCAACCCCCATAAAATGTGTCACCCTGTGTTAATTAACATTACAGGTATTGCTCTTGATATTGACTTTGTGACGTATAATAAGTGTACCTACCAAACATATGTTTATAGGCACGTTTTTCTTTTTTGTTGAGATGCCCTATCACCTGCACCAATGCAACTTGAAAACTTCCATTATAGAGTTTTCTTTAAATAGCCGTGGTGGTGTAATCACTAAATAATATATTCTATTGTTTTTCAGGCTAAAAAGCATTCATTCACTGCCCCCATAAGTCCAGAACTTCAAGACGCACACAACACATGTCAAGCAAATGACGGTACAAAACTAGAGAATGACCATTTTAATAAATTGACACAACAAGGCAATGGAAAAAATGATAACTACAACTCATTCAAAGCTCACATTTTATGTGTAACCAAACAACTTCAAGTGCAAAATGAAGATGGCACGGTTAATAAAGACAATCTGAAGCAAAAGATCCAAACGGCTGTTGGACAAGTTGAAACTGTAACCGAAGAAGCATTGGAGAAAATCTTGGAAGATTGTGCTGAAGAAAAGAGTACCAAAGAAAAGACCGCGTTACATTTGTACAAATGCTTACGTTTTAAGCTTCCCAATGTTGGAAAATCTGAATCTCGTTCAAAGGATCATGAACGTAAACACGGCAAACATCGCCACCATAACAGTGATGAAAATTAGTATTAATTATTAGAGGGCATTATTGAATGGTTATAATGTGTTAATTGTTTATTATTTTATTTTTTTTATAATAAATTAAATTTTTGTTGGTAGTTATTTGTGTATTATTGTTTTTCTGATATCATCACAAAATATTGACATTTTAGCAGCGTTTTCACGCCAAGAAACTTGTTATTCCAGTATATTAAGTTGTTACCGGGTAACGACAAAAATAACAGTACGGGAAACACTTTCCCGGCCGGAAAAATTATACCCGTACGGGTCTATACGATAATATAGACAAAATAATGCACCTAACTTATTTATTTATTTTTTATAAATATTTATTGCATATTATATAATATTATATTGCAACTATTACAGATTTTTTATTTTTCGTTTTAAAAATAATAATCCCAATGGTCTTTATGGATTGAAGAAGTATATAATACAATACAGAAAATAAATAACTTAAGTAAATAATTCTTAATACTTAGCCAATCAAAGGGCGAAGTCTAGCAATTAGACTTATTTTAATACGAGTACTTAACCCAAAGGAAAAACAGTATTCCATGAAGAAAAACAAAAAAATTGTCCATAACTAAAAGTAAAATACTTACAGAAATATACTATAATGCAAATATTTAAACATTTTTCATGACACAAACATTATAAAGATTAAAAGTGCAGGGAAATTTACAACTGTATCTGACTTGTAAGCAAATTATTCCTATATACAGGGAGATTCATTATGGTTGCAACAAACGAAAACTGGAGATTGATTAACTTAATTTAAGCATTTTTCGCCATTGAACCCATGTCCGCAAATGCTTCGTTATCGAGATACAGACAGACCGATAACCTAAAATCTGCATAATTTTGGCTTTCATTAACTGTTCATTGGCGTAGATAGAGGGGGCATTTAGATAAATTTTACACATTAATTAAAGACAGTTTTGACAAGCCTCATTATTTTAAATTATTACTTTTTTAAAAAAGAGCAACTTGTAAGCTACACAAAAGTTAATTACGTCGATGTTGTGATTTCTACAATTTTTATGGGAACCGATAAATTGCAATTTAATGGTAGATTTAAATGAAAATAATTTTTACCAGAAAACCAAATGAAAAATCAAAGTTGCCTTTTAAAGATACCAGTAGATAGATCCCTTTGACCTGAGTCCAATGGTGTTGTAAACTTGTTTTGACACTAAGTAAGTAAGTAAAATACTAAACATAACCTCAATAAAGCATATATATATATATACTTAAATTCTGAATAAAAAGCTCTACCGATTAAAAAAACAAAATACAGGATGTTCCATTTAAAATAAGTAATTATATGTCAAAATTTTGACAATGGATTGACATAGGTAAGTCATTTCTTGCACCATAATCTGATGATTCAGAAAAAATACTACAACTTTGCTAATTTAAACTATACTATGTGATCAAAATTAACGGAGATAGCTATTGAGTAAAATATATGTGAACGTATGCCATTTTAAAATAATATAAATATTTTAATTATTTGATAATATAAATATAAGTTATAGCTTATTAACGATTTCAGAAAAAATAGTATATGCACTTCGTAGGTACGTAGGAAAAGCACATTCCCGGACTACTATGGTTGCTGGTCTCGGCTGATGCCTCGCCCATGAAATTCCATGTCGTCCGGGAAAGTATTCCTTTTCATACTAAGTACACAATATCCTATTACATAAACCAGAAGATAGTATAGAAACGATTATCCCTGGCAGGAATACAGGCAACTGTGAAACGTCACTACATAAAGTTCTTCGTAAAAACAACTTTCAACCTTATAAGGTCAAATTAGTACAGTGGCTGTCGGAGGACGACTTCCATCGGTACAATGAATTTTGCGAAATAATGCAATAATTTTGTAATAATCCGCAGATGAATTTTCTTGATAATTTAGTTTTCTCTACCAAAGCCTCATTTGTGTTGAATGGATTACCGGATTACGATACCCTGTAGATAAGAAAAAAAATAGCAAATCATGAATTTTGCTTAAATGTAAAATAGCTTTGTTTTTTAATTTTGAGTGAATCTTTGTGAATTTCGAATATTATCATATAGGTATCATCCGTTATGATTATTATTATAGTTTGGACAAAATTATCGACTGAGCGAAGATGATTATGATGCAATTTTCGCCGATAAGCAGTTGGAATAATTGTAACACAATATAGAAGTACTTTTTTAATCTAGGAAATAATCGCTTCTCTGCTTTTTCCGCAATTTTCAAACACAACTTACCTTTTTTGATATTTTACGATCACAGAAATGAGTGATTGTCAAGAACATATATAAGATGAACATACAGGCTGTTCCTTCATGAGTGATACAATGTCATCTGTGTTTATGGTGTAACCAAAGGCTTCAGAAATAGATTCACAACATGTTAGATTGGATCAAATATTCTCACAAAAAAGAAATAAATTAAATTTATTAATTTAATAAAAGAAAACTCAAAGCTTAAAGGCAACTATGGAGAATCGTGCTCTTGTTGCTTCTTAAAACCTGATATGTTCTTCACCGAAGTTGGAAAGAAGATAGTTTCATGGCAACAGAAATTGGTGCTCTTATTTAAGGGACCAGTTTCTTAAAACTTTACTAGGTACACCAAAGGGCGCATCAAAGAGCGAAGTAACTGCTCGTTACAACAACTTTGCTTTTTCTACTTTTCCAAATATCAGCCTATCAATTCTATCTTTCTTAAGGCTGTTTGATCCGTCCCCTAAGTATATCAGATCCTAATGCTTTATCCTCTGTGGTTGGTGAGTATTATTCCACCAACGTACATAAAAAGATACAATCACAGTTTGGGGTGGTGTCAGACGACTGCACGGTTTGTCCCAATACGGATAAGAGTATGTATTTTTTTCCGGTGACTTGTAGTGAGATTGAAACAGTTATTGCAAATTTACCAAACAAAAAGTCGGTGGGTATAGACGAATTGTCTGTGAGAATTGTGAAGGCTTTCCCTGATGAATTTGCGCAAAATTTAACTCTTATTGTAAATAAATCTCTTAGCACTGGCGTCTTTCCCGCAAGACTTAAAACTTCATTGATTATACCCATATATAAGAAAAATGATATACATGATATAAAAAACTACAGACCTATATCATTGTTGAGTGTGCTTTCTAAAATTATCGAGAAAGTCGTATCTGACCGTATTACAAGTTTCCTAAATAAGAATGGTTTAGGGCACGTCACTCCACAGAAACAGCGGTGGCTGACTTCATACAGTATGTGTATAACTGCTTGGATGCAAATCGGTATGTGTTGGGAATACTATTTGACATCACAAGTGCATTCGATACCATAGATATTTCTTTTGTGGGTCGAAAATTGTCAAATCTCGGTATAAGGGGTAACATAAACGACTGGATTATTTCTTACCTAAGTGACAGACAATTAATTGTTAGAATTGGTAACTCTTTTTCTAGAAAATATAACATTGACATAGGTACCCCTCAGGGAAGTGTCCTCGGACCCCTGATATTTTTGCTATATGTGAATGAACTACCGAAGATAAATACTGGAAAGGTTTGCATGTTTGCGGATGATACGTCAATAGCAATATTGGCTTTAAGCATGCAGGAATTAGAAAGCAAAACTAATAATATATTAAAAACCTTTAGTCAATGGTGCTTCAAAAACAAATTAATTATAAATGCGGAAAAAACATCTTGCATTATGTTTAGAACGAAAATCAGAGACATTACGTTCGACTTAAATTTACACCTAAACTCACATCCTATAGAAATCACTGAAAAATCAAAATTCCTGGGTATAATGTTGGATGAAAACCTGAGTTGGTCTCAACATATAGGTCAACTGTGTTCGGAGCTTAGCCGGGCGTGCTTTGCTGTGTCGGTCCTTAGGAATTCTTTAAATACAGGGGCTCTTTTATGTGTTTATTATGCACTTGCATACTCTAGATTGTCGTATGGTGTTATCGCGTTGGATATACAGCGTGTGTTTGTTCTGGAGAAGAGAATTCTGCGGGTCGTTTTTGGTTTGGGGCGTTAGGAATCTTGTAGAGAAACGTTTAGAAAACATAAAATATTAACTCTATCATCTGTGTATATATATAAAATAGGGCTTCATGGGTATCGAATGAAAACTGAGTTAAAAAGACCTACTCACAACTACTCAACAAAAAATAGAGATAACATCTACATCGATAAATATAACCTTACAATGTTCAGGAAGTCGCCTATATGTGCAAGTTCTTACGTTTTCAATAAAATACCTGATGAAATAAAAAGCTCGAAAACTGAAAATATTTTTAAAAGGAAACTTTTATTACAGTTTGTCAGAGTTTTTTGATTCTTAAGCTGACAGTACTTTCATTTAAATGTTCTTCTGTGTTCTTTGTATGTATTTCGGGTTTTGTTTATCCTTTATTTGTTAAATTGTAATTGTAATAATGTATTGTGTGTAATGACGACCCTATCCAATCATAAGGTTGGCTTGAGGTGTAGATAAATAAATAAAGAAATTACAAAATAAAAAAAATTATACGTTCTCTAGATAAAGATATCAAAATTCTACTTTTGAAAAATTACTTATATAATGAACCTTAACCTTTTCATTAAATCAATGTTGTTATTGACAAAATATATAAGACAGTAACAACCAACCAACCAACTAAAAATATATTTGTTATTAATCGTGCAAATTTTGCGACTAGTCTATATTGTTTCAATGTACTTTTCACGTATTATTCAACATTCGCCTCTCATTTGCATTATTTGAGCACTGATCTAACAGCGACCTATCATCGTATCATTTTTTGTGAAAAATGTCAAATTTTGTATATTTAGTAGGTACAATAACAATGCTAGAGTGTTGAACTCAAAATAAATCGGGAGAACAAAAAAAACGGGATACCCCACTGAATTTCATTTTGTATTATTCATTAAGTAAAGTAATTTTTAAAATGAAGTTTGTAGGTCTTCATGAACTTCTCTCAAATACTAAATCATTTAGAAAAATCGTGAGGAAGTATTTGTCTTCCAAGATATCAAATTTAGAAAGTCTTGATAATTGGTTCTACGCTATCTACTGGTTTATGTAATACGATATTGTGTACTTAGTATGAAAAGGAATACTTTCCCGGACGACATGGAATTTCATGGGCAAGGCATCAGCCGAGACCAGCAACCATAGTAGTCCGGGAATGTGCTTTTCCTACGTACCTACGAAGTGCATATACTATTTCTTCTGAAATCGTTAATAAGCTATAAGTTATTAAAAAGGTTTACATATCACTGTAAACAAATATATTTTCATATGCAAGTACCTATGTGTAAAATTATATAAAAAAACTTTTTCTTTCCACAATGTGGTAAGTTAAATGATTGTTAAATAATACTACCTTTATATTGTATCCTAATTTTTTAATTCATATTGCAGACCTGTATAATTGAATCTATTGAACTTGAGCTCACTATTCCAATTTCTCTAAATATGATGATGAGATTTTTTAAGCTTGAAACATGTATGGTTGTATGATAATTTAATTACAAGAAGTTTGTATTGTGGAGTACTTAGATGCCTTTTATTCGTATAGATGTAATTTAGAATGAAGAAAGTAGTTGTAAATAAAAAAACGGGAAAAGGAGGTAAAAACACAGCAGAGGTCAATAAGAGCAACTAACACAATAAATAGCCTAAAGAGCAAAACACAATCATCGGGAACAATACCCATGTGGCTGAACCATAACAAGGTATAGTCCGATTCAAGGTCGAATAGACCAGCCGCGCATTGGTTTAGATAATAAAAGGAGTTATATGGACTAACGTAGGTCAAAATACTAAAATCGAAAACCTGCCATTTCCCAAAAATGTTCTTATCTTACCTCCCACATGTGCCACATAATTGCATTCTGGATGACAACAGCAACTTACAAGTGCCCTAAGAAATAGGGGTGGCAATTTGAAATAAACATGGCTTAGAGGTGGCCATGCTGCAGACTTCGAATTAAATCGGTACCTACGTAGGCTATAAACTGGCGTGTATCGTGTTTCTTTTAAAAATGTAGCTACTATTTTGAAAAGAATCGCCCGTTCCGTTACTTGACAGATAGCCTGTATAAATGTTGGGATCATCTAATTCATTGTGAAATCTTTCACGAGACGTACTGTATAAGACAATCAAACTAATTAAATTATTCGACAAGGTCCCCTTCTTGAATAAAAACATTAAAATATATTTTTCTCTCAAGAAATGACGCTCGTTAGAATAATAAATGACATCCCATTAGAACCCTACCAAAGACAACCACGTTAACAGTTTAAATCGTTGTCTCTCCCTTTCAATGTACATTGTAATATTCGTCGGCAAACTAACATTATTTCATCATATTATCAAAACGATGAAGTAGCGGAATGGTGAAGTACGAATTGAGTAAAAATTCGGGGCACGGCCACATCGACATGATGCGAATTCCCCAGAGGTGTTTTTTGCAGCATTCCATGTATAAATCAAATGGCGTCTCGACGTTAAGCGTCCCACTGAGACGCATTTCGGCATCTGCTTTGATTTATACACTTGCCAAATGTTTATAGAGTTAGTTGTCTTCTATATTTGTTGTGTTTTGGGATGGATGAAGGCTGTTATGGTTTAATGTGAATTGGGTCAAGTTGGGGATGTTTAGACAATTAGCTTAGAAAAGGTGACTAACTACTTAGTTTATGACGTATTTTTAAACCATATTGACCAAGAAATATAAATAACTAGTCAAGTAAAAATAATTTAGAAATTTAAAGCACGTCGTATTTGCTTCCAAACTGCATTTCTAAGCGCGGAGCAATCACACCCTTCAAATTTTTATTGGAAAGTGGGGTCAAGTGATAATTCTAATAGTGCACAATTATCTTTCTAATTATTATATCAAGTTAGTTGTATTATTTTTTTTTAAATGGAATAAAGTTACGATTTTAAATATTTATTACGGTAATATAACTAGTTGTGAAATTGTGAGCCATTTGCTTCCATAGAATAATAATAGTTTTATTGCCCAATAGATTTTTTAAAATCCCCTACAGCACAATTATTACGTAATACAATAACGAAAGTTAAATAAACACATATAAATACAATGGTATTATAAACAGGACACGGGATGACATGAAGGCTAGATCATGTCATCCCGGACAAACAGACAATTTGCCGCCAGTTTTTTTTAAATAAAATAAAATTAATGTTAAAATAATTTATTTATTTAAAAATATATATAATACATATTAAACATTTAAAAAGGGCAAAACTTGTATACTCTTTCCAATCTTAGTATATAATGCTATAAAAAACCAAAACCCTATATTCCTTTGTAAAGTCAATGCCGACCTCCGCCGTCCATAGGCGCACCATTTCAACTTAGCATAACAATTCCTACATGCCCTACGATATTTTAAAAATCCTTTATGCTGAATGATAACAGGGTCTATGACCGGAAAAATGTGATCCACCGATTTTTTTCCATATATCAGTTTTGTCTAGATCAGATATAACAGTTCTTATATTCTCTAGGATTACAGCGCTTGAAGTCGGATTCTGATTGCATTGTCTCCACTGTTCTTTTACTGCCCCAAACCAATTCTATCTGATTAAATATGCAGTAATATGGAGATAAACGTAAATATACTATGAAAATAATTTCGTGGCAAAGCGGACTAAAATGTTGGCTTTACCTACACAAGGAATTTTGTTTAATTTAGCAGGGCCCCAGTCTAATTCGATAGAAACCAGACCGAGGCATGGGTCGACAGGTACTGACGAATTCGTTTCGCTCTTGTTATGAGCTCGTCAGAGCACCATAGTCGCTGTCCATCACAAATATCGGCCTGCATTTAAGCACAATAGGATACACAACAGTAGACACATGCAAACATATATCATCTACATGTACATAGTAATGCATATCCCATACCATGCAGAGGCCGAACAAACTCAATGTATAGGTAAAACCAGTCGTATAAATAGAAATAAATATAAATAAAAATAGTATGAACACAAAACGCTAGCAGGAGACCATTTTATCCTTCTGCCAGCATCTCCCAAATATTTGGGTTTCAGCAATGCTCGGACGGTGGTCTCCAAGCGTTCTGCCGTCGATGTTTAATGCCAAATAATGAAAAATTAAGAGGATTTCATGTCCGTAAATATAACAAATGAAAATAATTTCGTGGCAAAGCGGACTAAAATTACTATGTACATGTAGATGATATATGTTTGCATGTGTCTACTGTTGTGTATCCTATTGTGCTTAAATGCAGGCCGATATTTGTGATGGACAGCGACTATGGTGCTCTGACGAGCTCATAACAAGAGCGAAACGAATTCGTCAGTACCTGTCGACCCATGCCTCGGTCTGGTTTCTATCGAATTAGACTGGGGCCCTGCTAAATTAAACAAAATTCCTTGTGTAGGTAAAGCCAACATTTTAGTCCGCTTTGCCACGAAATTATTTTCATTTGTTATATTTACGGACATGAAATCCTCTTAATTTTTCATTATTTGGCATTAAACATCGACGGCAGAACGCTTGGAGACCACCGTCCGAGCATTGCTGAAACCCAAATATTTGGGAGATGCTGGCAGAAGGATAAAATGGTCTCCTGCTAGCGTTTTGTGTTCATACTATTTTTATTTATATTTATTTCTATTTATACGACTGGTTTTACCTATACATTGAGTTTGTTCGGCCTCTGCATGGTATGGGATATGCATTACTATGTACATGTAGATGATATATGTTTGCATGTGTCTACTGTTGTGTATCCTATTGTGCTTAAATGCAGGCCGATATTTGTGATGGACAGCGACTATGGTGCTCTGACGAGCTCATAACAAGAGCGAAACGAATTCGTCAGTACCTGTCGACCCATGCCTCGGTCTGGTTTCTATCGAATTAGACTGGGGCCCTGCTAAATTAAACAAAATTCCTTGTGTAGGTAAAGCCAACATTTTAGTCCGCTTTGCCACGAAATTATTTTCATTTGTTATATTTACGGACATGAAATCCTCTTAATTTTTCATTATTTGGCATTAAACATCGACGGCAGAACGCTTGGAGACCACCGTCCGAGCATTGCTGAAACCCAAATATTTGGGAGATGCTGGCAGAAGGATAAAATGGTCTCCTGCTAGCGTTTTGTGTTCATACTATTTTTATTTATATTTATTTCTATTTATACGACTGGTTTTACCTATACATTGAGTTTGTTCGGCCTCTGCATGGTATGGGATATGCATTACTATGTACATGTAGATGATATATGTTTGCATGTGTCTACTGTTGTGTATCCTATTGTGCTTAAATGCAGGCCGATATTTGTGATGGACAGCGACTATGGTGCTCTGACGAGCTCATAACAAGAGCGAAACGAATTCGTCAGTACCTGTCGACCCATGCCTCGGTCTGGTTTCTATCGAATTAGACTGGGGCCCTGCTAAATTAAACAAAATTCCTTGTGTAGGTAAAGCCAACATTTTAGTCCGCTTTGCCACGAAATTATTTTCATTTGTTATATTTACGGACATGAAATCCTCTTAATTTTTCATTATTTGGCATTAAACATCGACGGCAGAACGCTTGGAGACCACCGTCCGAGCATTGCTGAAACCCAAATATTTGGGAGATGCTGGCAGAAGGATAAAATGGTCTCCTGCTAGCGTTTTGTGTTCATACTATTTTTATTTATATTTATTTCTATTTATACGACTGGTTTTACCTATACATTGAGTTTGTTCGGCCTCTGCATGGTATGGGATATGCATTACTATGTACATGTAGATGATATATGTTTGCATGTGTCTACTGTTGTGTATCCTATTGTGCTTAAATGCAGGCCGATATTTGTGATGGACAGCGACTATGGTGCTCTGACGAGCTCATAACAAGAGCGAAACGAATTCGTCAGTACCTGTCGACCCATGCCTCGGTCTGGTTTCTATCGAATTAGACTGGGGCCCTGCTAAATTAAACAAAATTCCTTGTGTAGGTAAAGCCAACATTTTAGTCCGCTTTGCCACGAAATTATTTTCATTTGTTATATTTACGGACATGAAATCCTCTTAATTTTTCATTATTTGGCATTAAACATCGACGGCAGAACGCTTGGAGACCACCGTCCGAGCATTGCTGAAACCCAAATATTTGGGAGATGCTGGCAGAAGGATAAAATGGTCTCCTGCTAGCGTTTTGTGTTCATACTATTTTTATTTATATTTATTTCTATTTATACGACTGGTTTTACCTATACATTGAGTTTGTTCGGCCTCTGCATGGTATGGGATATGCATTACTATGTACATGTAGATGATATATGTTTGCATGTGTCTACTGTTGTGTATCCTATTGTGCTTAAATGCAGGCCGATATTTGTGATGGACAGCGACTATGGTGCTCTGACGAGCTCATAACAAGAGCGAAACGAATTCGTCAGTACCTGTCGACCCATGCCTCGGTCTGGTTTCTATCGAATTAGACTGGGGCCCTGCTAAATTAAACAAAATTCCTTGTGTAGGTAAAGCCAACATTTTAGTCCGCTTTGCCACGAAATTATTTTCATTTGTTATATTTACGGACATGAAATCCTCTTAATTTTTCATTATTTGGCATTAAACATCGACGGCAGAACGCTTGGAGACCACCGTCCGAGCATTGCTGAAACCCAAATATTTGGGAGATGCTGGCAGAAGGATAAAATGGTCTCCTGCTAGCGTTTTGTGTTCATACTATTTTTATTTATATTTATTTCTATTTATACGACTGGTTTTACCTATACATTGAGTTTGTTCGGCCTCTGCATGGTATGGGATATGCATTACTATGTACATGTAGATGATATATGTTTGCATGTGTCTACTGTTGTGTATCCTATTGTGCTTAAATGCAGGCCGATATTTGTGATGGACAGCGACTATGGTGCTCTGACGAGCTCATAACAAGAGCGAAACGAATTCGTCAGTACCTGTCGACCCATGCCTCGGTCTGGTTTCTATCGAATTAGACTGGGGCCCTGCTAAATTAAACAAAATTCCTTGTGTAGGTAAAGCCAACATTTTAGTCCGCTTTGCCACGAAATTATTTTCATTTGTTATATTTACGGACATGAAATCCTCTTAATTTTTCATTATTTGGCATTAAACATCGACGGCAGAACGCTTGGAGACCACCGTCCGAGCATTGCTGAAACCCAAATATTTGGGAGATGCTGGCAGAAGGATAAAATGGTCTCCTGCTAGCGTTTTGTGTTCATACTATTTTTATTTATATTTATTTCTATTTATACGACTGGTTTTACCTATACATTGAGTTTGTTCGGCCTCTGCATGGTATGGGATATGCATTACTATGTACATGTAGATGATATATGTTTGCATGTGTCTACTGTTGTGTATCCTATTGTGCTTAAATGCAGGCCGATATTTGTGATGGACAGCGACTATGGTGCTCTGACGAGCTCATAACAAGAGCGAAACGAATTCGTCAGTACCTGTCGACCCATGCCTCGGTCTGGTTTCTATCGAATTAGACTGGGGCCCTGCTAAATTAAACAAAATTCCTTGTGTAGGTAAAGCCAACATTTTAGTCCGCTTTGCCACGAAATTATTTTCATTTGTTATATTTACGGACATGAAATCCTCTTAATTTTTCATTATTTGGCATTAAACATCGACGGCAGAACGCTTGGAGACCACCGTCCGAGCATTGCTGAAACCCAAATATTTGGGAGATGCTGGCAGAAGGATAAAATGGTCTCCTGCTAGCGTTTTGTGTTCATACTATTTTTATTTATATTTATTTCTATTTATACGACTGGTTTTACCTATACATTGAGTTTGTTCGGCCTCTGCATGGTATGGGATATGCATTACTATGTACATGTAGATGATATATGTTTGCATGTGTCTACTGTTGTGTATCCTATTGTGCTTAAATGCAGGCCGATATTTGTGATGGACAGCGACTATGGTGCTCTGACGAGCTCATAACAAGAGCGAAACGAATTCGTCAGTACCTGTCGACCCATGCCTCGGTCTGGTTTCTATCGAATTAGACTGGGGCCCTGCTAAATTAAACAAAATTCCTTGTGTAGGTAAAGCCAACATTTTAGTCCGCTTTGCCACGAAATTATTTTCATTTGTTATATTTACGGACATGAAATCCTCTTAATTTTTCATTATTTGGCATTAAACATCGACGGCAGAACGCTTGGAGACCACCGTCCGAGCATTGCTGAAACCCAAATATTTGGGAGATGCTGGCAGAAGGATAAAATGGTCTCCTGCTAGCGTTTTGTGTTCATACTATTTTTATTTATATTTATTTCTATTTATACGACTGGTTTTACCTATACATTGAGTTTGTTCGGCCTCTGCATGGTATGGGATATGCATTACTATGTACATGTAGATGATATATGTTTGCATGTGTCTACTGTTGTGTATCCTATTGTGCTTAAATGCAGGCCGATATTTGTGATGGACAGCGACTATGGTGCTCTGACGAGCTCATAACAAGAGCGAAACGAATTCGTCAGTACCTGTCGACCCATGCCTCGGTCTGGTTTCTATCGAATTAGACTGGGGCCCTGCTAAATTAAACAAAATTCCTTGTGTAGGTAAAGCCAACATTTTAGTCCGCTTTGCCACGAAATTATTTTCATTTGTTATATTTACGGACATGAAATCCTCTTAAGTAAATATACTATGGCCGTGTGTTTCGCAGATATGGTGTATAACGTATTCTTTTTTAAAATTGTATCATAAACTTTAATATATCCTCCTTTTCTGTATTATTATTAGGTATTTTATTTAACATTCAATGATAAGACGATTATCCATAACGATAACTGAACTTGGGGGAATATTAGGTACTAGCTGTTCAGCAAACCATTTTTCAAACAAATTTGCGGTCATGTCATCGTGGTAGTCCGCAGAAGCATGTTTTTGGCTGACAAGAGCACTGCGTTGAGTACAAACCCATTTTCACTTTCCGCATGTAGAATTATAACCCGTTTTCCCCTTGAACATGGAGCATTTAGAGTACAATTTTGAGTCATGTCTACCCAACCATACTTCACAGTATCATGCATATCAAACCACGTCTCGTCAAGATATATTATCGTTCTCTTTGACTCGCGGTACTCTTTTATTTTACGCAAATATTCCTCGCGCATGTCCACAATACGGCGTGATTCCATTATTAATAAACGGTTATTAATTTTCTTATTGAGAGAGAGATGTTTGTGGCGACACCTAGCGTGAACAGGCAATATGCCGGGTGAAACACAGTTCACTACGATGGCCGGACAAGAAGTAACAACTCCATTATATCCTATTGCCAACACTAGATGCGCCCGAATCCCCTAGCAGGGAGGCTTTATTTAAGAATTGCTTGTTACATAAAGCAACAAGACTTTAAGTTATGTTGGAAATTTATTTCACACCACCATGCTTCCACCAGACGGCCGTTTCGTCGATCCACGACTCATCAGTGGTGATCGGCAGGCAGCGTGACCTAAATTTCCAACATTTACAAAGAGCTTATACTAGCACGAGAATTGATTGAGAGAGAGATGTTTGTGGCGACACCTAGCGTGAACAGGCAATATGCCGGGTGAAACACAGTTCACTACGATGGCCGGACAAGAAGTAACAACTCCATTATATCCTATTGCCAACACTAGATGCGCCCGATCAATTCTCGTGCTAGTATAAGTTCTTTGTAAATGTTGGAAATTTAGGTCACGCTGCCTGCCGATCACCACTGATGAGTCGTGGATCGACGAAACGGCCGTCTGGTGGAAGCATGGTGGTGTGAAATAAATTTCCAACATAACTTAAAGTCTTGTTGCTTTATGTAACAAGCAATTCTTAATTTTCTTATATTAAATCCGCACTCTAATAAAATACCTCTTCAAGTTTCCAAAGATCGATAATTATAATTAGGGTATTCGCTCAGTTTCTTCCACAGAAATCTTATATTATATATATATATATATATATACTCTAGAATGATAATCCCGTAGTACAAAAATGTAACCAAAAGTGTAGAGCTGTCCATAATGCGCATGATCACCAGTAACTTATTTTTCAACAGGACCGGCTTTGATTAAATGTAATATTACTGTTATAG
This sequence comes from Apoderus coryli, assembly GCA_911728435.2. NCBI lineage: Eukaryota > Metazoa > Arthropoda > Insecta > Coleoptera > Attelabidae > Apoderus > Apoderus coryli. The sequence continues at coordinate 11,067,874 of OU452209.1, read as the reverse complement.
GTATATTTAAAATTAAATTTTACCATTTGGTAATTCAAATAAAAAAATGGAATAAAGGAATTTAAGAAATAAAAAATTACATTAAATATTTAAATACTTTATTGTCTAACAGGTACAACCCAATAATAACAAATCTAAGCAGAAACGAGAAATAAGTAAAAATTCTAATACTGGAAAATATCGTAAGGACTTGAGCATTCTAATTATTTATTTTATTATTATATAATATTTGTTTGTTTATACAACCACCTTAGGCCTCTTACCTCTCTACAGCCTTCAAAGAAGGGGTGCAAGAAACAGTGACCTCACGAATATTTTCCGTGTCCATGTAAACCACTTCCATATCATCCGTACTATTCGCAATAGTATTTTGTGACAAAACATGGTTGGTAGAACTTTTATTCTCAGCAATTTCATGGAGGATTCTATAATTAAGTATATTCCAGTTTAACAACAGAATTCAAACGAACTTTGTATACCTACACAACGTAGGAAGTATATTCTTGACATACATATCATACATTTTTGACAGACTGCTTTTAAGTAAACAGTGTCTTGATATCAAACGATTAAGAATTTAACTTCCACTCTCATTTACATAATCTCTTCTTTTCAACAAAAGTGTGGGAACTGCATCGGGTACGAGGGTGATCCTCTTGCCGTCTTCTCTACAAATGATATCTTCTGCAGCGAAATGCTTACTGCATATGACATTCCCATCACATACATTTTCTGTACTAGGATCCCAATGCCCGCATCCAAACATCATGTCTTTTTTTTTTGTCAAGCTAAAAATGAGTATCATGTCAATGGTATCATATTGACTCAAACTGAGACTGTTAGAAACCCGAAACAATAACTTACTGAAAATATTTAATACCAGGAATGAGACCTTCATTTTTACACCACAACACTATACACCTCATTGTTTGTTAAATAAACGAACTACCAAACCAAAATAACAAATATTAAAAACAATTTTAATCACAAATAGGTATATCTATCAACAATTAAAATATACCACGAATAAAACCATAACTCAATTATAAAACCTATCTGAATTGTTGTGAAGCCGGCTCTGACAGATATTCCCACTACGAGAAATGTCATTTGCGAAAACAGACGCTGTTGCGAAATCTCCTAAATTTAATAAGATTTGGAAAAAAATGTTTCGTTCATATTGCTGAAAACTAAACAGTATGTAATTTTACTGATAACATTTAATTATTTGATTTTGTCAAGCAGTTTCGTATGACGCAACATATGGATTTATTTATAAAACAGATATGTCGCATAAATTCTGTAAGGCGAACGACAAAATAGTTTTAAATATGGCAGCTCTGTACTGAAAATAAGTTACTGAGGAGCATGCGTAGTTCGTGAAAACTCTGCATACCCGTTACACTTTTTGGTATTCGGCTGGATTTAATTAGCATTCTAGAGTACATATATAATATAAGATTTCTATGGTTTCTTCGAAATCATTTCCAAAGTAGGGACTTTATTTTCTTTATAAAAATTATGAATTGTTGGTCGAATACATTCCTTTGAGGCATTGTCAATATTTTTAACAGAGTGATCTACAACAACCCCTTTTCTAATAACTAGATTAATAGTAGAAACCGGAATCTTAGTTAATTCAAACATTCTTTTTATAATAAGTGTATTCGTCACTTCATTATTTTCAGACATTAACTGATGAAAAATATTTTTGCTCATATATATATATATATTCATTCTTAAACTCCCAACGTGTTCCGCTCGTGTCGTATACCATCATAACGTATCCTATACACTGTCACTGTATAAAGTGACGGAAAAAGTTTCATCCACTTGAGGTGTGATTAAAAATTATTATGTACTTTGATAGATCTTCTTACATTTTATTAATGTAAGAAAAACTATTGAACAGATCATGGTTACAATATTCTGCCACCGTGTTTTACTGTCGGACACAAATTTTCTTCGTAAATTCCACATTAAGTCTTCCACATTATATTTAGATTAATCTGAGAAAATAACACGTTGCCAAAAATTATTTGTTTCATTCATATTATATTTATTTGCAAACTCTAATCATTAACCCAATAGTTTTGCCAGTCCCTGTAGTTACTTTTCTTATAAGGCAGCTTCCTTTGACAAGCATGATTTATTATACATCTTATATACGAGGGAGAAATGTATCAAAAAAAACGCTGCATTTGATGCCCATTTCTAATGTAAAGAGGCATGGGAACGGTTAGCCTCGGTAGAATGGTTAAATTTATATATTATACATTAACTTTGGATATACTATACATATAAGGTGCATTTTTATTCCTATACTTATATTACTTATTTTTATTCCTATACTTATACTAGAAAGTACAAAAAATTATTGCATAATCAAACACAGAAATTTCACATTCTATACAAATCTAATTATAATAAGATAAAGTAACCTAAAAGAAATTTTTCTTTCCAACTTTGATTTCCGCAAATGTTTTTACTCCATCTTTTAAGTTAACTTGGACGATTTGGCGTTGTAGTTGAACGTAATAAACTGTGAATCAATTTATATTTCGAACAAATTATTTCTCCACTTGCAACAGTTTTTTCCTCCACGTATGGCATTCTGTCAATGGCTTTGAATACAAGCCCGGGTATTCTAAATAAATTAGAATTGCCACGAGACACAAAACGTGTCATCTCGTCTCGAAGCCATTTGGCTCGTTTCGAGAACATTTTGTCTTGAATTTTGACACGAGACGAGATAATATTCGTGAAAGCAATGTCGAGACGAGACATGCCATCTCAAAAAATGTTATTAACTAAAAAGATTTCTAACGATTTATAATAAAAATAGTAATATTTTACATTTTAATTAATAAAAGAAAACAGCATCACAGGATGTGATCTGGTAGTACCAACTATAAATTGATAAACACTTAGTAACATGATCTTTAAAACGAAGATTATAGACAATAATCTTCGTTTTAAAGATCATGTTACTAAGTGTCTCCAAAAAGCATATGCTGGCTTAAAAATTTTGTATCCACATCGATAGATTATATCTGAAAAACTTAAAATTCAGTTGACTGACATATTTGTTTCATTTTAATTTCGCTGATGTTGTTTATGGTCATTGTCTTGACAAAATTGATTCCAACCGAATCGAAAGGGTACAAAAATCATGCTTAAGGTTCATTTATAACATCAGTAAATACGAAAGAATTTCTTATAAGCTTGCTGAGGCTACCTGGCTGAACATGGAGACTAGACGAAGATTTCATTTTGTTACCCTTTGCCACAAAGTTATTATTAACCAATGCCCTCCATATTTATATAATAAAATACGTTTTCATACAGATGTACATGCCTTGAAGACACAAGGGCTTAATTTCTCCGCCAGCTCATCACACTACACTTTTTCGTCGAGGATTTACATATAACGTTTACTGGCATTTAAATCAACTTCCTGACTACCTCAAATCGTTTCGTCCAATTAAATTCAGAAAAGAATACAAAAACATCTTGCTTCGGAATAACCTCTCATAAATGATTGATTCTTCTATGTTGATAGATTCATGTGAGAGAGAGAAAGGGAATTTCATTCGCACCTAATTAACTTAATTCAATACTATTTAATTTTGATGTACTATCTGATATTATTAAGATTTATAACGTATAAAGTGGATTTGTTGACAATGCTTGTTTGATATTTAAGGCGGGATTAACTACAGGCGATTACCATGGTCAAATGAATCAAGAAAATTTCACCCGTTGGCTTACTGAAAAACTCCTTCCGAATATACCGGCCAATTCAGTTATTGTACTTGACAATGCACCTTATCATTCCATCCAGGAAGATAAAACGCCAACGAAGTCTTTTTCGAAAAAAGATATAGTGGATTGGTTAACAAAGAAAGGTTTGTTTATGTCTCAGAACACATGCATATTAAACTTTAAAATAATATATTTTCTAGGTATAAATCATGACGCAACTGCCAGAAAGTTTGAGCTGTTTGATCTTGTAATACTTCATAGACCCCCTGATGACCAAAAAAATTATGTAGTAGATCGAATTATCAGATCACATGGAGATACTCCTCTTAGAACGCCTCCTTATATGTGCGAGTTAAACCCAATAGAGTTAGCTTGGGCAAAACTTAAATTTAATATAAGAAACCGCAATACCACCGGAAATTTTAACATATCTACATTAAAAGACGTTACTCAAGAAGCCATGTCCTTAATATCCAGTGATGATTGTAATAGTTTTTGCCGACATGTTAAGGATTTGGAAGAAAACTTTTGGAAAAGTGACAAAGTTTTGGAGGAAATTGAACCTATTATAATACCTGTAGGACAAGATCACGACAGCGAGACTGATGATAACAGTGACGAGGATAATGAAGTTGGTGAAATTGACGAAATTTAACAGATCGTCACGTTATCTAAAATAAATCAAATTATGTTCGGTATATTTAATCAAAATGTTTAAAACAGTTAATAACAATAGTTCCTCAACATGACTCAAATCAACAAAGAGATTCAAGATACCTACTTTATTTATTTTGAATAAGTGTTAAGTTGTTATAGAATTATTTATTTTTTGTTTAAATCCGGCAACATTACCAAAGTATTTAATTTATTTTGTTAAGTTGTTAAAGAATGTTTTTGTTTTTCGGTAGAAGTTCATTTTATTTACTGTTTTTATTTTTGGTATGCAACCTTTTGAATTTATGAAGTACATATTTAAAATAAATAAATAAAATACTTCTTGGGTGCTATTCTTTAAGAGATAGTAGTTGGTGCTTTTACCAAACACGTGAAGACCTTTTCATTAATATTAATTTTTTAGTAACACATAAATGTTTATTATTACTAAACTTTTACAACGCACGCCGCTGGAAATTTTATGAATGAAATCAGCCATGTTTTATTACAACTACATTCCCCTTACGGACGCCGCGCTGGTATAGATCAATTTGCCAGACAATAGGTATATATAAATTACATTTATAAGTATTTCTGCCAGGCTTAGGACTTGATCTTTTCCAAATTGTTTTCCTATGTCTGTTTGTAGTTCTTTTATTATTAGTGTTATTATTTGTTATTATTATTATTATTTTGTTTCGGGAATTATTTCCTACTTAGAATGTAATTTTATTTCGAACTACAATAAATAAATAAAACTAAAATTACAATACAATATAAAACCTTTTTAAAAAATCGTTTGTGTCACCAAAAAACTTTCCCGACAACCTGCTGCCGGCACCATAAATTTTTACTCGTCTAACCGTAATTCAAAAGCAAATATTTCTACTTTAAAATGGTAGAGATAGAAGATATAGCCAAAGCCTTAGACTCAATTGAAAGTAGACCAGTGGGATATGTTCATTTAATTCTGGATATTATGCTACATCGTAGCTGCCCGTTGGTTTTGCCCGTGGCATCGACATCGACAATGCTTGTATTGAAAAAAGCATGTACCCTAAAATCTGGAAAATTAGTCAAGTTGTTCCTCTGCCTAAAGTATTATATCCGTCAGATTTCAAGGATTTACGACCTGTGAGCATATTGCCTACGATGACCAGGTGAAGGGGTAATACTGTGAGAAACAAAGCTTACTGCACAAAATTCAATCTGGCCGCAGATCCGATTATACGTAGTTGTTGCACTGGCTTGTTTAATGTCAGACCTATTTACGGCTACTAATCAAGGTAAAATGACGGGTTTAGTACTGCTGGATTACAGTAAAGCATTATGGACCTGATCATAGTTTATTGTATGCTATTCTGAGGTATATTGGTTTCAGCGGTTCATGCATTAAAAACCATTTGATTGAGCGTAGTCAAATGGTTTCCCATAGAGGAAATCTATGGCAGCTAGAAAGCTTGATGAGTGGCGTCCCCAATTTTGTTTTTATATAGGTACGTCCCAGTTTACCGAATCCTTACAATTTTGTAAGTCTCACATTTACGCGGATGATACACAGATATATCTATATTGTTTGCACAAAATGCATTACTGAAATTATAAAAGCATCTCAATATCATGGGCTAGAAATAAATCCTACGAAGTTGGAATCTTTTCCTGTTTGGTAATAAAATGTTGCTTTATAGAGAACTGACCATACAAAAAACCTGGGGATGGTACTGGATACCGAATTGAGGTTTACGAAGCATGTGAGCCTTTGCATAAGGAGAGCTTTTACTAATTTCAAAGCAATATACTTACGGTAGTAGAAGATGCCTTAATTGTCGCATTTTAATTATGGCGATGTTATAAATGCTAATTGTTTAACTAAAATTGATGAGAACAGGATTCAGCAGAATTCATTCACATGCATGCATGTGGAATTCGTAGGGGTCAAAGAGGCATTAGCGGCTGGTTAAGAATAAAACAACGTCGGGTCTTTCATTTACTAATTTTGTTTAATAAAATCATTAGAAGAAAAAAGCTGGACTATACCTAGTTATAGAAAAGATTTAATTTAATTTCCGGGGATATCTGATGATGTCAATATTCGCGATATAACTGTCATTACGCCACCGCAATGTTTGAGCGGTCATTTTCCTAATATAACAAGTTTACAGGGGTTTTCGTTTAAGAGCGCTGTCAGACACATTTGTAAACAAAAGCTACTTATTTTGGCCAGCTATATTGTTCAGATTGGTTTAGTTTGGTTTAAGGTAAAATATAAGTTAAATATAGGTTAAGTTAGCAAGCACTGCCTCAACTCCGACCTTTGTAATTATCTGTCAAAAATTAAACGCTTTTACATTTCCACATAAAGTAAAAAATTACCTGCGACCGGTCTTTCTATGTTGGATTGCAAAGCTTTTTCACTATCTGATCTAAAATAACATTATCCTCGTCGTCCGTTTGAGGATTACGAAATCTGTCGCTTGTGTTCGATTTTTTCAAAACCTTAACTTGGAAAGTTCATAAATCTTTCATTTTTGAAATGATCTGTCCAATAATATTGTCACAGTATGAAGATTTATTAAATATTTTATAAATTAATTTACTTATTAATAAAGATATACATTCAGTTTTCCATTAGAGAAGATACTTCCTGTTACATCACCTTGCGTTTTTTTATTTCCAACGAGAGTAATTTTAGACAAAACTTCCTTTTGGAATACATAATTTACATTTTACAAAATTTACTGACAGTCGCTATTTTCACTCGAGGTGCTTGGACTTTGTTTTTGCGGTCGAAGCAAAATAGGAGCAGCATCGGTAATTAGGTAGGAAAAAAGTAAATAGCGTGGACCAATAAAAAAGTAGAAAAATATAAAACAAATTAATGAAAGGGGGAAAAGAATTAAATGAAAAATTGACACAAACAAAAAAGAGGAGAGTTCGGACGGGACAGTCGAAGAAAACGGACGTCCTGATACGCGCGAAGTACGGGATGTTTTTCTTAAGTAAGAGTTAGACGTTAGGAAAACAGATTCTCGACCGTGCATCGAAGAGTAAAGAAATAAGAGTTTTTGATCGCGCGCATAACATAACTTATACTCCTTTGAAGACGATCCAGTTGAGTGAGTGCAAAATGTTAAAATTTTTAATGTAAGTACCAACAAAATTTTATTGGGTATAGTGTATGTAAATTCCTCTTTTGTATCTTTCGTATCTTTTGTAGCTTTTGTTATTTTTTAAAAAGTCATTGATTTAATTTGCATTTTCCATTATTTAAAGTTTGTACATTTTTATAATAAATAGTAATTAAGTTTTATTTGATTCACTTCGTTTCATTTCTACTTAGCTTTTAAACTGTTGTGTTTCTTAAATAAACCCAGCCACTTGTTAGTAGGATTGTAGCCTTTTGAATGGCTTCCGTCTGAAAACATGATACTAGGAGGGACCCAGGGACGTATCGAGAACTAGCCAAGCGAGTCCTGTTAGATTAAAGATCGTAGAAAACATTTTTTAATAAAATTAGAATACATCTAGCCCCTTTAAAAGAACCAAAGATGTGACATGGTGGAGGCGCCAAACTCCAGTATTTCTATGGTTAGTGGTTTATTGAAACACAGCACTGATTGCTAATTAGAATAGAAAGAGGAACGTACATAACATAGTTAAGCTTGTTTTAGGTATTTCAGTTTTATTTTTGTAGTTTTTGCATGTGTTTTGGTTTTTATTTTACTAACTTACCCCTCACTAATTAATTGATAATTAGTAGAGACAATATTTGTGTGTTGTTTTAAATATGTAAAGGTATGTCAAAAAATATAAATAAATTAACACTAAGTATTACTCCGTCAAAAGATAGCGGAACTAGCCAAGCGAGTCCTGTTAGATTAAAGATCGTAGAAAACATTTTTTAATAAAATTAGAATACATCTAGCCCCTTTAAAAGAACCAAAGATGTGACAATATGACGATTTCTCGTTTTAATATATTGAACAACGACCCATTGACCCACCGGTAAAATTTGTCAGTCTATTAATTTCGGGGTTCTATTCTCCTTACAAACAAAGTCAATCAGTGGAAGATCGTCACCGCATAGTCTAATAAATAATATTGTCACAAAAAATATAATTAAATCAGATAAGAAGTATCAATTTAATGGAAAAAAAAAACAAGTACTCGCAAATCAACAATTATAATAATTCACACATAAAATAAGAAAGTATAAGAATATGAATTTAATAGGAACCGTGCCTTCACCAAGTCCCAAATTGAGAGTTAGAAAATAAGGGTAGAGCCTCCCTTATGTCTTTTAGTATTTGAAGATTCAGGTAAGCGTGCTCTACTGAGTTAAATCTTTATATAGAGTTTATGCAAGGGTTTGAGTTTTGTTAAGTTACTCGCTTGGCTTGTTGAGCTACTCGAGAATCGCCCACTTACATCACGCTCACGAAAGAGGATCTTATTGCTTCTCCCTCGTAAACGAGTGACGGTCTGTATTTGAACGGCGTCTCTTAGTTAATAGTTATTTGATTGAATTTAGAAAACTATTTAAAAATAAAAAGGAAAGTCAAATGAATTTTAATAACTATTATTTATTTAAATATTTAAAGAATGTCCAAAAAAAATCAATTTAATAAAAATTGACAAGTCTCAAATAAATCAATAATTATTATAATTAAAAATTGGTACATTACAATTATCATCATTGCCGACACAGCTGATCTTTTTTAGTTTAAAAAGAAACTTTCAGAATTATAATTATTATACTAGTACTACTACTCGCGTTGATAAACCGTAAAACTTTAACCCCTTCAGACCTGGTGCACATTACAATGTACATTGATTTCATATATCTTTTATATGTTTATATTCCATTTTCTCGCGATTAAAACCTGTTGTACATACTAATGTATTGTTATTTTACCCGCAAATCAAACATAGGGAACCATCTAGCGACAAGATCGGTAAATAACCGTCCGTAGCTTGTCAACAGTATCAAGCCGTTAGCATCTAACAAATACGACCAACGTTTATATAGTGTTTTTTACTATTATTGCTATATTGGTTATATTGTGGTAAGTTTATTTATTAGAAATATATCTTAAAAATATGCTTAGTATATAGAAACTTCAAATATTGGCTTAGTTTTTTATTTATATTGAAGTAAAATCTCTTGTACATGGGTATGTACAAACAGTCTCGATCGATGTCGACGCTTGTACATTCAAATGTACATTTAGTACCAATTCGATACAGTTACAGAACAAAAGAATACAAAGTGGATAGGAAAGAGCAAAATATGATTTGAATGGCCCACAACATATTCAAGAACTTATCGACATTGTTGAAAAGAGTTGTTTTTCTGACTAATGCTTTTATTGATGGTGAAGATGGAAATGACTTCAATGAAGAGGAGGACGAAATAATAATATCAAGGTCCACAAAAAGTTTTTGGGCCTGGTGGTGACATTGTTAGAACCGAAACCGAAGTACTAGCGAAACAAATAACGAAAGGGCAAAAAAGAAAAAAATTAAAGTAGCATGGGAAAAAAACTGTTTATACACGGCCCAGGAATATGGATTATCAGTAACCTCTTATAGAAGGAGACTCATTTGAAGCCCGATCTCAATATCCAATTCAGTATTGTGAACGCTACATCTCCAAAAACGATTTTGAGAATATGGCTTACTATACCAATATTTACGTGGCGCAGAAAAATATTAATTCTTGAAATACAACGGCATCTGAAATTCAAACACTCTTTGTACTCCATATAATTATTGGAAATTACTGGTAGTAGTAGTAGGTATTGTGTACCATATGTACACTCCAATGTACATTAAATATTTTTTGAAAAAAATTTTTTTTTTTAATTTCACACCCTTTTTGTACTATTTGAACTCATTTATCTTAGAAATAACCAAAAAATATTTTTTTAATCAACACAAAAAAAATCAGGTCTGAAGGGGTTAAGCCACTACTCGAGAACCCCAAAAAATAGAGTTTTGTGGTTAGAGAACCTGGCGGAGCATTCGGACACATATGTGCTCCAACTCGGGGAGACTTCATGGTCCGAGCCGCCAAATCTCCAACCACTCTCTTCAAACTTTATTACACAGAAGTGCAAATCAAAATCCACCGTAACTTCCTGTTACAACAATATTTATAACTTTACTTTTTTCCACTCTTTCGAATATCGACCAATGCAATTATCTATTCTTAGCGTCGGTTGTACCGTTTTTTTGAAAAAATGTCCGTCATCTAATTTTGTCTAGTAGATACAATACCGATGTTAGAGTCATGAACTTGTATAAACTTTCATGAACTTTTACAAATTATTAGATCAGCGTAAAATACTTAGTTCGACCGGATGCAATATTTTTATTACAATATACCGGGTGTGACATCCCCAGACTCACGAAAAAATTGCCCCCATTTTTGTCATTGTTGGGACGGTAATGGTGTCGAAGTTTAAAAAATGTATTTGTAAAGATCAACTGTGCCGCATACAATAGTATATCTTATACAGGGTGGTCCAACGAAAAGTTTGCACCTAGCTTTTCTCTTTTTTTTGTAGTCGAATGCGAAAATGCTCGGACACGTCGATTTTGCTTTTACACATTTTAAACATATTTTTCGATCTGCGCCTTTAACCCCCTAGCGGGGGTGAGTAACAACCCTAAAATTTTAAATGGAAAGAGGGGTCTAATGACATATCATTTGAAAGGACACAAAATTGTCTTTCTAATGATACCCTATTTGTCGAATTTTACTAAAACAGTTAATACGAAAACGACTTTAAAGACATTAAGCCGATAATTTTGTTATTAATGAGAAATACAAATAAGTTTTAATTATTGCGAGTGAAAACACCTGCAATCGTTAGTACATTCCAATGTTTGTTAGTTTTAACATTGCTTTGTAAAAAAAGTAAACAAGCTGTTAAATTGATTTATTAAAACGTTACATTAACAAATGTTGAAAATGTGACCCATTTGATTCCATACAATAATACAGATTTTGTTCAAATCTATTTCTAACATTTTGTAGCATATCAGGTGTTATGTTTCTGCACTCTTCTGTAATGCGTTGGCGAAGATCTTCTATGGACTCGGGCTTCGTGGCAAAACATTTATTTTTTAAGTGCCCCCAAAGAAAAAAGTCTAAAGGCGATAAATCCGGTGACCTGGCAGGCCATTCAATTGGGCCCCTCCTTCCAATCCACCGTCCAGGGAACCGGTCATCTAAGAACTGTCTTACAGGAGCCACATAGTGCGGAGGTGCTCCATCTTGCTGGAAATAAAGCCGATCAGCAGTATGATTTTGGTCATCTTCTATTATTTGTGTTATTAAAGGATCAATTGTGTCTTCAAGCATGTTTAGGTACACTTCACCAGTTAAATTTCCAGGAATAAAAAGTGGTCCTATAATATGATTTCCTAATATGCCACACCAGACGTTTATTTTTTGAGGATACTGGGTATGAACCTTACGGAATAAATGTGGTTTACTGTCATCCCAGTAACGGCAATTGTGCCTATTTACAGCTCCATTCAAATAAAATGTGCATTCGTCGGAAAAACAAATGTTAAATAATAATTGCGGATCTTCAATTAAACGCTGGCTCATTGCTTCACAAAATTGCAGCCTTCTATCAGGATCATCCTCATTTAGTTCCTGTACTAATTTGATTTTGTACGGATGAAATTTGTACGCTTTTAAAATTCGTATTATGGACGAACGGGAGACACCTGAGGCTTCAGCTAGTTGACGGGTACTTTGACTATGATCCATTTCAACATGCCCTAAAACAGCGACTTCCACAGCTTCATTTCTGATCGGTTTCTGCGGCTGGTGTTTTACATTACAGACAGATCCGGTATCTACAAACTTTTTAACTAACTTGCCAACGTACACATCATTCACATTTTTATCGGGATGTCTCTCATTAAATAAGCGAGCCGTAAGTCTAGCACTACTATTATTTTGAAAATAAAGTTTAACAATTTCAACTCGTTCTAGAATGGAATAAATCATTTTGTACGGTAAAAGTAAAATAACTTGAGAAGCAACCAAACTGAATCAATGAAAAGACTAAAATAAACGGTGTAAATTCTTTTCCTACACGTATCTGCAGTTTTTATTTCAACAAAAAACGCAAACGATTAGTGAGGAATTTAGTTCTGATAAATAAGATAGTGTTTTTGAAATCCCGTTTTTCTTCAAAGTAAATAATTTAGAAATGATTGTAGTTGTTTTCAGTCGTAATAATTAAAACTTATTTGTATTTCTCATTAATACCAAAATTATCGGCTTAATGTCTTTAAAGTCGTTTTCGTATTAACTGTTTTAGTAAAATTCGACAAATAGGGTATCATTAGAAAGACAATTTTGTGTCCTTTCAAATGATATGTCATTAGACCCCTCTTTCCATTTAAAATTTTAGGGTTGTTACTCACCCCCGCTAGGGGGTTAAAGGCGCAGATCGAAAAATATGTTTAAAATGTGTCCCCCTCAAAAGCAAAATCGACGTGTCCGAGCATTTTCGCATTCGACTACAAAAAAAAGAGAAAAGCTAGGTGCAAACTTTTCGTTGGACCACCCTGTATATTATATGAATTAAAATAACTTTCAAAAGTGTAAAAAGTTGTAAAGAGAAAAAAAATTATATTACTTAAAATAAATTATTACTGTTTTTTGCATGTCTTTACAAAAATCGTTAAATAAAATACAATGTTTCCCATGGTTTCCTGTTGTTGAACCTTGGCATCCATTTGTTCGTTGTAGCTGGAAATTCTGCCATCATATCACTGGTACTTGCGGGGAGGGAGTTTGCCATCGTTTGGTTGGAAGTTGCTGAGATCTCCAATTGTAGTTGTAAGGCGCCAAATTGGATGGTTCTGCTTACTCGTTATGCTTGACCATAGGCGTCCTCTTTATTGCACCGCATTGGTTGATTACTTTGTATCGAATCGTTTAGATGTGTAGTGTGTACACATAATCGTTCGTTTTTTACTTGCATCTATTCAGCTCGACTGAAGGAAGAACATCATTATACGAGATTTTCGTTCCCCGTGGTTGTTGTTTGGTTGCAATTTGAGTGTTCTGGAGATGTGGAATTTTCGTATTAATGGTCATGACTTTTGTTCTCATTTCGTAACTCCCATCTCCGCTTTCCTCAGTTTATTTAGTGATGGTTGCTGGTTTGCTTGCGGCTCATGTCGTAATGGGCGTTTGATACAGTAGATCATGCAAAAAAGAAAAGTATCATATAATATGCTCTTATTTAAATCTGATTAAAAATAAAAAATAAATAAAAACTGTTAAAATTAAATAAATTGATTTTCATATTCTTAAAAATTTATTCATTCGTTGTACTATATTTATTAGACTACGTCGTCACTGTCAAGAATATCCTTGTTAAGAGTAGACATTTTCTTCCAATGTGTAATTGGTATTGTCAGACTACTAATTTTTCACATTTCCCAAATAGTCCCAAATTTCCAATATAACTAGCTCCATTCTACGGTGCTTAAGATACGTCAGGCGCATCAGTTAGGTACTTACGCATGCTGTTGAGAAATATACACAAATAGGTATAAACTATTAAATACATGTAAGTTGTTTTAAGAAATTGTAGAAAAATATACGACACCTAGATTAGAGACGTCATAATTATGCCACGAAATGATATTTAAAAGGATAAAGTGGATAAATATTATAGTCAGATAAACATAAGCGGGCTAGATTTTGAAACAAGCCGACACAATTATAATTATCTCAGCAGATTTAGTGCGCTTGGCTAGATAAGGCAGGTTGTTGTAAATCAAACAAATAAACACCTGATAAAGGGCCTAGACCGGATAAAAAATTGTACATTATAGGTATCTACATGTTTGTTGTTATATGCACTTTCTATCTACATCTACAGAGTGCTTAACAGAATAAAACTAGACAGACTGTGTGAAAAGAAGGTTAGGTACGATTATTGCTTATAATATTATAATGTTGATCGATTTTAGTCAAGAGTTTTGAAGCTTAGGTCCATTAAGATATAAGGAGACGCTATAAGCATTATTTTACATTGTACAGAAACGGGTGCATTGGGTGGGGCGTAAGCGCATACCAATATGGCGGATTCTCCAGAGCCGGACTAACTATTTTTGTTGACGTTTTTGTTCTTTAATTTGCAGCTTGGGTTTATACTTTATTTTGAAATGTTAAGCAGTGTACAAAATACTTAAATATAGGTAATTATTGATATTTGATACCTAAATACACGAATAAAAGACGTTCGAACTTAATAAATTATATATTAATACCCCTTAAACAAAACAATTTTATTTAAATGTTGCGCTATGCTTATCCACTTTATTTTTACTTAAATAATACATCCTGGTATTAACATATTTAGTCGCAATAGATTTGATCAGTAAATGTATATGGTTATCAAACACTGATTTGATCAAAACCGTGCACAACTAAATTTGGAAAAATATTACTATTTACAAATTCCTTTAAAACAAGGTTTATTATGAATCCTGCGGACAACTTTTCATTAGTAGCTACTACATGATTTTTTATGATCTTTTCGGAATGGAAGCAAACGTCTAAAACATCTTTTGAAGGAATTTGTAAATCCTTCTTTTGCCTTCATTTTAATAAAAGAATAACACTTATTAATGCATCTCGACATTCTCTACAAATAATTTGCTTCTTTAAACTAAAAACAACAAATCCAGCAATATAAACAATACTGAATTTCGAAAATTCAGAAAATGGTCCAGGAAGATCATCATGATCTGGATAAATTATATTTGTGTACATTTCTCGTTGGTATCCAATTAATTCGAGACATATTCTGTCCAGATATGTCTACAAGCAGGATCTTTAGGAAATCTAAAAACCAGAATATATTTTTAACACACATTTAGGGGTCTTTTTTGCTAGAAAGTGATGAAAAAGTAGAGAGTTTGAGAGTAGAAATCAAGTAAAAGAATTTGTAAAAAAAAATAAACTACAACGTATCAATTGTTCAGTGCAGAAAGAGAATGCTACCAGACTCCTATGATAATGTGTTTTAATAAGTTCGCCTAAAAAAAACCCTAAATACGTCCATGTACAATGTTTACAATATTTGGTACATACCTATGAAACGGTATTCCTGATATTTTCTTGTCGATTTCACTTCTACTACTGCAACTACGCACAGCACAGGACACCATTATGGTATATTGTCAAATAACCGTCCAAAAAACACGAAAAACTTAAGTAAACTTGTAAAATACTCGTAAATAACACTATCAACTTGAAAGCACGACAAATGACAGAGGTCGAATACCAATATGGCGTACTTGCACCCGCTTTTGATCACGTTATAGCGTCTCCCCCCACCTCAATGTTGTTACCAGAGATACAGAGAAGGGAAAATGAGCTTCACAAAACATACCCTTTTAGAACACGAACTGCAATGTTAACAATCGGAACTAAAACAAGCGCCGTCTATTGATGTGTCGCATACTCATAAATTAGTTTTGGCGGGAAATTTAAAATAATATTAGTGACAAATATTTCCAATAAATTTAAATAGTTGCATATTATGATGCAACTATTAATTGTAGTTTTTCAAAAACTTATTAAAACGAGATAGTGTTCAAAATACTTTTGAAAAACTACAAATAAAGTTGCACCATTATATGTTACACGACACAAAACATTAATAGGATCGAAAAAAACAATTATTATTATAAAACATTTATTATGAAAATAGAAACGCACAATTAGCAATATTATTTTACATTTTAATTTAGTCAAAAAGTAGGTAGTAGGTACACAATAAAGTTTATAATTTAAAAACATAAATAAAATAACAGGCAGCTTGGACGATGTGCTAGAGGGTTCCAATTTTCTTCGTTTTAGACCAGGTGCCACCTCTATAAATTTAATTATTTCATAAAAACATGTACCACATTTAATAGAGGTGGGTGGTTTTCTTACCTGTATTAAGATGTAATATTGGTGTTGCATTCCATTTAAGGTCTCTTCGACACCCAAACTGTAAATCATCCGGAACAAAATGTTTCGCACACACTAGATAACTTTTAAGTAGTTTATCAAAGGGAATGTTAAATAAACGGGGGTTGTTTATATTTGCCAACCACTTTATTAGCATTTCTGGTTCTTTATTAGGGTTTGGAAATCGGATAATTGGGAACACAACATTTTTTTTTGACGGTCGAACTTCTCCAACAAAAAGAGCCATAATAATTAAAATAGCACACACTGAACGCAATTTTTATGCACAATTTACAATTAAACAAACTTTTAAACAAGACTCGCACTCTTTTTTCAAACTCTTAACGCAAAAAATCATATTAAGACTTGAAATTATGCCACACCCTTTTGTGGGAAATACGACTATAACATATGTTTTGTGGGTAATACCAAAATTTTTTAAACATAAAATGTTTTGTGATTTTAAAATGAAAAAAATTTTTTGGCGACACCTAGCGATAGGAAGTCAAACTAAGCGTAGTAGAACAGACAGTTTTCTTCACTCTTCGTTTACAGCGCCTCTCGTGACTGTTCGCATAGTTAAAAACAGTGTTCCAGTCTCTGCCATTTAAGTTAATCTTCTAAGGGGGTATGTTTTGTGATGAGCTTCAACGAGTGCCCATCATTGACCTTATATACTCTGGACCGGCCATATACAATGCATCAGCACAGCATTAATAAGTACAGCATTCCGAGTCCACGATGGCACTTTGAACTAAACTGTGACGCCGCCATTTTGGGTTAAAAGTCAGGTCCTGACTAAGAATAATTATGCCGGGCCGAGTAGCCTAGACGGGATCATATAGTGACGACCGTCGAAGTGCAGCTCTGTGGAGCGCGGCTACAAGTTGGATGGGTGACCGTCTGGGGGGTTTTATTAAAACGGACCTGGCGGTGGCTTATCTTGGTTGTAGAATGAATGTCGCGTGGTGGGTGACCGTTTAGGGGCGTTCATTATAGATGGTACCTGACGGTGGCCCATCTAAGTGAAGAATGAATGTTGTGTGATAGTAGAATGATAGTGAGTGCAGTATGGTCCTGAAAAGGCACAATAAGCCTTCAAGGCTGAAGTACGCCATTCGTACACGCCGGGGGCTTAAGTGCGTACCGAGGTGTGCGAGTGGAGGACCAGAAGGATGTTAAAAAAAAAAAAAAAAAAAAAAAAAAAAAAAAGAATAATTATAGTTTTCGGTTTCTAACCACAATACTGTATTTTTATTTTTGTAAAAATATTTAAGTACATAATAATATCGCTGTCAATTTCAGAAATATTTGTTGTGTGTCATAGTGATTGAAAACAGCCTTGAGTGGTGTTATCAGTTAAATGTTGACATGATTGGGGGATTTTTATTAATAATAATAATAAACACAACAATAATAAAGATTTTATTAGTAAAAAAAGACACTTTTACAAAAGTTGAAACAGTGCTTCCTAACTTAACCTAAATTTAACTTATATTTTAGCTTAAACCTATCTGAAAATTGTTTTACATCGCTGACCAAATTAAGTAGGTAGCTTATGTTTACAAATTAATTTGTTCTATTACGTGTCAGACAGCGCTCTTAAACGAAAACCCCTGTAAACTTTTTGTATTCTCCGGTAAAGCGTTGTAATAATGTGAAACCGTATAGGAAAATGACCGCTCAAAGATTGATGTTGAGTGTAGCGGTGGCGTAATAACAGTTTTATGAGGAATATTCACATCATACACAGATCCCCGGAACTTCAATCTTTCATATAAGTATTCCGCCCTTTTCCATCTGATGATTTTATTATTCAAAATTATTGAATGAAAATCCGACGTTGATTCATTCTTAACCAGCCGATTTCCATAATATTATCGCTAGCCTCTTTCACCCCCACGAATTCCACATACAAGCCGGCTGCCTGAATTCTGCATCAACTGAATCCTGTTCAAAGCAATTTTAGTCAAACAAGGGCCATATATATATTGTCAATAATATAACCCTCAGCTGATTGTGTTATCATGCTATCTCGCCACACAACTTGTGTTTATGTTTCACTTGGATTTAGTTTAAAAACATATTAGATACTGTCATTTCGTAATATAAATTTTACGGTTATACAAATAGTTGTTATAAACGTAAAATTATCTAGTATTCATTTTTATTTTTACTTATTACTCACTGTGTTTAGAGCAAGAGTACCGCATATTGTGACAACATTTTGCAGCACACACATGTCCTCCCTGATTGTTCATTGGATTAATCACAAGACACATTAATAAAAATAAAATTTTTTAATTCTCACGAACACTATACTTACCAAAAACACAGAATTAGATTACAAACACAATATTTATTTATCACGTACACGCCGACAATGAACTATATATTGAACACAGGAGTGAACGGTATCTATGTACGTCTATGCGATTATTGTGACGTTTTAACCCATAATGGCGGCATGCGCGACGTGATGTGCAGGACGCCTCGCAAGCGGAGAGTCAGTATACTGTATTATATATAATACTGTGGCATCAGCGATGCGGAAAACATTAGAAAGAGAAGAGAGGCTTGAAAGAAAGATGAAGCTAGAGTGGGTAGAAAACGCAACAAGTGCATATTGTACTTATATGGAGGAACATATTAATGCCGTGAAAAATGCAATAAAACTGTAAACATTTTCATAAAAATCACGTCAAATTGATTGTTCTTGTTTGGAATTAAAATCCACAAAATGAGTTTAATAAAATAATATATTATAACAAATAAATAAAACAAAATGCATGTTGAAAACTGGTAGTCAATCTTCGTAAAAAATGTTTTATAAACTTTTTTCCTTCTCCTACTTAATGTCCGTCCGGCTGTGGACTTTTCAACCGGCCAATCTACGTGCGCTTTAAAGCATGGGCAAATTAAAAATAAATGAGTTAGAAATAGAAGGCGCACATAAGGTATAATGCGGAAGTTTTTATAGGAAGTAAAAGGTGACAAGGTGATAGGTATTACAAGCTTGCAGAGTGTATCAATCATGTGTGACTAAACCCAGGTTATAAGTACAAGTTTAGATTTAGACTTGACATCGCTTGTGGGAAATGCAGATATGACAGATCACTTTTAGCAGATTGTGACTTAATATTATGAGGTCTACAGAAGATAATGAGATTCGGTAGGTATAGTAATAAGAGATATTTTAACGATTTAGGTAATATTGAGATGTTTAAATACCATATTATATCTCATCAAATATGGACTTTCGTGTCGTATGCTGTGGGTGTTGATGAAAAGTTTACTGAATGTATACAGAAATTTCATAAAATAGTTGAACTTTGTTTCCCACTGGCGGATCAAAAATAAAATATCACGTCACTGCTGGGTGCAGACGATATTATATAGCTGAGGGAGAGTTTTTCAGGGAGTTAAATTATCAATAAAAAATACACAAAAATCAGAATATTAAATAACTTATAGTCTTATCTAAAAAGCACAAAAAATGAATAGTTGATGCGAGGAGGTCTTATAACAACTCACGGTACTATTCTTCGATTAATAGATCGAGGATGTGTTGGAGGATAATCAATGGAGGGGTAAATTTGAAAGAGAATCGTTGCTACCCTTCTACATTTAGAGACGATGATGGACGAGCTGTGCTGCTGTTTCAGTATAATTGTACTGAATTCAGTACAAAATTGACAAATTCAGTACGTCAGTATTTACTACATTTTGAACAAACCCCCAATTTTAGTACGAAATCCCAAAAAGGCAATAAAGCCAAGCCCAATCTGGTGGATAAACTCAACTGGGTTTACATCTGCTAAAGCTACAAATAGTAATTTTGCAGTAGTCTTGCAATTATTTGTCATGATGTTGTAATTCCCCGAAATTTAAAATTTAACAATACTTTTTGAGGCAATAATCAACTTACCACATGGTAGGGCTGCAACTGATCTTAGAATTTTTTTTTTCGAACGTCATTAAAAGTGGACTTATACTGACAATTGATAGGCACAAAAGTTGTACATTTGCTGCCGGCGGCAGTAAAAGTATTTTTACAGCCGCCAGCGCCGGCAGTAAAAAGTTTCTTGCTGCTATGCAACATACTGGTAATATTGTAAATCAAAACACAATTTTAATTATTAGAGTAAATTTATACTGGGTTATTTCATATAGTTGTTTTATTAAATTTTAAAAACTATTACAAATATTTAAAATTGGCTACTTATTATAAATATTTACTGTGAAATTGGAACAATCCTCAAATGTGGAACTTTCTCCGTTCCCATTTTTATTAAATTTAACTGTCGCATTATCGGCAGTTTTGACTTCACTGGACACTTTGGAACTTCAGAACTTCCTACACTTTCTTAGACTTCTCTAGCAATAGATTTAATTCCACATTTTCCAACAAGCTTCAATTACGTCCATTTCAAATAATTATTAAAATATTCAATCAAAATTGACAACTAAATGTTTGAAATGTTAACGCCATTATTGATACCATTATTTCCATAGTAATTGTGCGTAAATAACAATTACAGTTTATACTGGGTTTTATACAAATAGGTACATACGATCATTTTAGTAATGTCTTTTTCTTGAATCTTGTTACAGTTTTTTATTCTTTTTCTTTCTTGGGTTTTAAGGTTCTTCTAAGCAAAATTTTTTTCCTTTTGAAATATGTTTATTTCAATGTCAAATTACGTACTACGTTTCGGCTTATTCGCCTTCCTCAGGTACATCTCGTTTCTTACCAACATCGCATGATTCTGTGGAATATACCACTTTTAGTGGGTATTTTGTTAGAATTCTAACCCAACGTAGTACGTAATTTGACATTGAAATAAACATATTTCAAAAGGAAAAAAAATTTTGCTTAGAAGAACCTTAAAATCCAAGAAAGAAAAAGAATAAAAATACGATCATTTTGTTTTTTTTTAGAATTTATATAAAACCAATTGACTTTTTTTTTGTGAAAAATGGAAAGTCATTCGAAAAAAAAGTATGTGTTTCACGCGGCAGAAAAGCAGATTTAATGCCTTGGCATTAAATCTGCCACTTTTCTGCCTAGTAAAACAAATAACTATTTCTATCATTTGCATTATTAAAAACAAAATATAAACAGACTAAGGCCCGGTTGTACAAACGATGGTTCACCATTAGTTCCCGTGAACTGCTGGTCACTATGAGTTCACTCTTGAACTCAGTTCAGTGTCTCGAGCGTTGTACCAATGCAAGTTTACTTGAACCAGCATTTAACTAGTCTATAAAATGAGGAGAAGAAAAAAATGACAATATAACCTATAAAATATATATTTTTTAGATATATTTATGTTGTTTTCAGTTTTTTTTTCAATTTGTATTTTCGTAGTCTTAGAATATTAAATATAAACAAATTTATAATATATAATTATGGAAAATAATGGAAGAACAACTAATTTCTCTGCTAGAGAGGATATTATTTTAATAAATTTAGTGATCTGGAATTGGTGGACGGTGACACAAAGTCACAGTACCTAGGGTACTCCTGTGCATCCTCCATGGGGTGAACTGAAACTCTACGTTGTCAAACAACCTAATTCTGAGAAAAAGGCGGCAACTTTCAAGACGGATGTTCATGTTCATAATTTAAACATAAGAAGAAAGCATATCATTGATATACCACCCCATAGAACAGCTTTATTTCAAGGGTCGTTTTCATATACCATAATTGCAGAGTATAACAAATTGCCTCAGTATTTTACGTCTCTCTCAATATCCAGGTTTAAATTAAAAGTATCTAAAATGTATTTGATGAGCAGTGTCGTCTGTTGAATTGTTAAGTCTATTAAATTTCCCATAGTCCTATCGTTATTACTCCTTTTTCTTTTTATTTATTTTATTTCACTTAGTCTGATAGGGTGATGTGTTTAATGTATATGTCTGTAGTAGATGATATTCTTTCAGATATCAAATCCACAATAAACATTACGACTCGTTAATTCCAAACTTTGAAATCATTTGGCCTATTTTTATATGTGGGGCTCGACGATGAGCAACATTATTTACTAATTCTAATAAGAAATCTTCATCATCTGTAATGTCTTCCCACACATCCATTTTTGTAGGAAATTAAATTTTGAAAAAACAAATAGCATAAATAAAACATCAAAACATTCAGGAGTGAGGTTAAAAAAACGTTGAACTCAGCTTGAACGACCAAATTCGGGCGTTCAAGTTCACCGAGAGTTCACCATCAAAACCAACAATGTACAACGCATTTTCTCGGCTGAACCGAAGATCAAGGTGAACTTCGGGTGAACGCTCATTGTACAACCGGGCCTAAATGTAGTTAGAGTACAGAAAAAAATATTTTCAGTACGCCAATGGCCAAACACCAAAGCCCAGATAAGTATGTCTGAAGATAAGTATATTTTCTTTATCTGGAACCAAAGTGACAAGTGTTGCCAACAATATTTTTTTCATTTCGTTAAGTTGGCTGTAGGTTTCCGTCAATAAAATCCGTCATAATTAAAAATGCGCTAAACAAATAAAACGTAAGTAAATGATACAAAATTTGCACTCAGGAAATGACTTTTTTTATCTGTTTTCATAATAATCCACTTTTAAACAACTTGTTTTGAAGCCATTCACTTTACACATGACACTTTAAACAAGATTAATTATTCCACAATACACTGAGACTAAAAAGTAGGTACTTATTCAACTAACTAAAATCAAGCCGTATATACACGCAAATACCAGAAATTTAATAAGAAACTTTTGACCAGTCCCACATATACACAATATAATAGAAGATTACTAAATACTGTCATCTGTGGTATTTCTTTTGTTGAGAGGATTAAGAGACCGGGGAAGTCCCGGTCGCTCGGTAAACTACCGCTCTGCCACAGTGGGTACGGTGCGGAACCAGTGACATATCAAAAATAGCTTGAATTGGCAAACAATCAGTTTAATACATTTACATAACTTAATTTAGATTTTTTTAAAGAAATCTTAGAGTTTCCGTTAAAAAATCCCTCACATGTTTGTTTTCTTTTCCGCCCCCTTCACCAAAATCAAGTTAGTCCCAACTCAAATTATACAATAATATTTTATAAGTATATCTAAGCATCTAGTTTTGACGATTAGTCAGACTTTCCTAAACCAAGTTTCGTGTTCTTTGATGGCAGATTTTAATTTAATTTACACTTAGGTATAGTGCCGCAAATCAATCTGTAACAGCGAAAGAAATTCGGACAAAAAAATTGCCAATTTTAACCACAAAAAATTAATAGTTCTAGACAAGAAGTAGTATTATATTTTGAAAATCGATATTTTACAATTACAAATAATAATAATGAAAAAAGCTCAGCATTTTTATGTCAGTGGTGTTATTTATTCTTTTGTTGTCGTGTATGAGTAGCAATGTATATTAATTATTACTAAACTTTTACAACGCACGCCGCTGGAAATTTTATGAATGAAATCAGCCATGTTTTATTACAACTAAATTCCCCTTACGAACGCCGCGCTGTTACAGATGCATTTGCCACACTACGGCCATTGTCATAATGCTGATTATTATAAACCCGGCCTAATGCGGAATAGAGCACTTCGCGACAGAGCGGATACATTTCTTATAGACCATTAACAACATTGCCAAATTACAGTAAATATCACAATAATTGGTATATTTAATTTTAAATGCCCATTATGCACAAAGTGTTTTATGGCTGTTGGTGTAAACAGTTTTAGACTTAGGCAGCACAGATCTAGAAACTCGATCCTAGATCTGTGTTAGGCAGCACCTAACAGACATTAGGGAAATAATAAAATACCGTTAAACAAACAAAACATATTTCCTAGACCAAAAGACGTATACGTTGATGTATAATATATAATCGATATTGTAAAGGAGATGCATTTTATCCAATCTAAAATTTTTTGAGATCCTTTTTTTTTATCGATATTTTACATTTATTTTAATTTAAGTTAATGAAACATGATATTATCTTTATTTGTATAATAATTTAACATACTTCTGAAAAATTGTTTTTGTTCGTTTGATTTGCAACTTTACTATTTGCACACATTGATATCTTAAATCTTTCCCTACTAAAACTCGTCTCAGCTGAACTGAGATATTCATCTGCTACTCACTTCACTTGCATTTCTGTTGTAAACGATTACAAATTGTCAAATTAATTGTCATATATTGCCTATAGACAGAGATAAGGCTATAACGCATAATGAGGTTAAATTTTCTACCCAACCTTTGACAAGTAAAGCCTTGTCAAAGCATCCAAAAAATTTTTTTTTTCAATTAATTGGCATCTTGTCATGAAATTGACATCTAGCCAGCGTAAGTATGGACATACAGTTTAGCGTGGAATCCGAACCACGGTCCTCGACTGCCATCCGCCAGCACCCACGACCACAGATCTAGATCGAGTTTCTAGATCTGTGCCCACGACTATGTAGTCAATAGAGATAGAGAAACCGCCATTTTGAAGTTATTCATTGCCTTCTAATTTTTAAACTATAACATGTTTAAATGACACATAAAATGGTGGTGTAAAAATATTAGAATAATCAACAACATTTTTCTATATCATTATCAAAGAGATATAAAAAAATTGTTGGTTTTACTACTGTCATTGTCTTTAAAAGACAATGCTGCTGCCAAATTATATATAATTTTGATAATCAATATATTTTTTATACCTTAAATGCGGCAACATTGACTTTTCCCACTTAAAATTTTACATTTACAATACAATACTTTATTAAAACCACTGGTAATACAATTACATTTATATACCAGATACAAGGTTACATCCATATATATCATAATTCTTATATTTATATTATTATCACAATAAGCTAAGTTGTGTTATTATATTATACGTAGAGTTTATGACGATAATATACAATACAATGACGTGATTTATAACAATTACATTATTATGATAACTTTTCCAAAGTAACCTCATTATATACTCTCAAAATGGCCGCGCCTTATATTCGACCTTTTTTTCCTCTGACTTGAAACTTCGATATTGTTCTCTATATATAATATGATAGCAACCCGTTTGCAACATTATATTTGCACCATATCTTCCAGAGAATAGCAATTTTACTTCTAAAACTCGACTAAGTTTAACTGAGGTGATCACCTGCCACTCACCTCACTTGAATTTCTGTTGTAAACGATTACAAATTGTTATTGGCTATAAAATAAGATCTGTCTATAATTAATTAACCATATTTTTAAAAATTTTAATTCCCTAAAGAAATACTTCCAGTCCGCCAATTATTGTTCCAAACACCAAATAATGAACCTTGTAAGACTTCATATAACTGGCAACACTGTTTGCCAATTGTATCCGGTTTGTTGCTAGACGCATTTAAATAATTTAATTTTGACATACGTCAAACGTCAATTCAGTCAGTCACTTGTCACTTCACTTTTCAGTTTATTTTCTGTGGCATGGCCAATAAATAGTTAGAATTTTATAAAACGTTTTACGTTTACTTTACCGGCGTGTTATTTTAGTACAAGTTTGTGTAAAGTGAAATTATTAACACGTACATCATGGCGATTAGTTTGGAAGAAATGTATGAAAAATACACTATTTTGTCTAATGCAAAAGACAAAATCGATACTGTAAGTAACGTATTTTGTGGCTATGTACCAAATTTACTTAACAAATTACTTACGTAGTACCTTACTATTTGGTTTTTCTTATAATTTTGTTTATAGCATTCCCAGGAGTATATTGATTGCATCAAAGGAACTACAAGTGGACCTAAAGAGAAGAAATTGGCTGCCCAAATCATTCAGAAGTTCTACAAACATTTCCCTGCGTTACAAGAAGATGCTTTAAATGCTATATTGGATTTATGTGAGGACCCCGATAGTCAGGTAATACAATACAATCATTAATTTAAATGTATACATAATATTCTGTCAAATCTGTAGATATACTTACCTATTCACCTCTTAGGTACTATAAGTTTTAAGGCAGTAGATAACTAGGTAACTAGTTTTTTTATTATTATTATTATAATTTTTCTACGTCTTAGTTGTTTGTGGTTTTTTTA
Source organism: Apoderus coryli (assembly GCA_911728435.2). Lineage (NCBI taxonomy): Eukaryota > Metazoa > Arthropoda > Insecta > Coleoptera > Attelabidae > Apoderus > Apoderus coryli. The sequence continues at coordinate 11,041,362 of OU452209.1, read as the reverse complement.
CTGAATAAAAAACAAAACGTTTATTTTTCTATACTTAAGGTAATCGTGCTAGTCTTCGACGTAATTAGGGCGTTTTTTTGAATAAAAATAAATAAAAACTAATACGTAAACTTCAGACTTCTTTTCTGTCTACTAAATGTTGTATTAAGGTTTATATGAATAACCAAAGACAGTTTTAGCAATAATAATTAAACTTAAACAAATATTAAAAATAGCATCCTAGAAAACAAAACTTAGAAATACAAAAACAAAATATGATATTTGAATAATACTGAAACAAACACTAGTTAGGAAGCCTCAACAGGTTTTTCAAATTTGTGTTTGACTCTGATTCCCAAAAAGCATTTTTAGTTACTGCAAAAATGTCATTTTCGTCAATTTTGAATAGAGTTCTTTATTTAATATCTTGAGAGACATTACTTCTATCTCATTATCATCAAATAATGTCTGATCATACACACATATTATCTATATGATGTCACAATACGTTTACCCCCAACAAATTTTACTAAAACATAATCTCCAATAGATAAGCTGACAACAGCATCTATGTCAGAACTCTTCGTTTTCTTCAAAATCACAGAAAGTAAGGTAGTCCCTTCACTTTCTTGCCCTTTCAATTTTCGGTTTCCTTTTTCCTCCAGTTTTCTTTTCTTCTCATTTTCATTCTTACTTGTATAATCTCCCCATATTTGTGATGTTATATCAGAAGGCATTTTTTCCTTACCCTTTCTCTTATTTGTTGACGTGGATGCCTTGGCCAGAACAGGGTCTTCTTAAAGGGTAGATATATTCCTGTTGTGTAAAAGCTTCTTTAAGTGGTGTTTTTTCATTTTTGTTTTGGACGTTGTGTAAGTTCATGAATTTTTCAGTATCGTGCTGGAGTGGTGCCTTCACTATATTGTGTATTTCCCTGTCTTTTCTGTATTTTCTGACAATTTTATCTTTTCATTTCTCCAAATATTAAATTTTGTGTTTTTCTAAAAAGCCGGCCTCAAAATTTTTAATGTGTTCACCGGAATATGAGCTTCTAGTTCGTTTACAAATCGTTCTGTGTTGATTTTTGCTTCATTGTTCAAATTTGTAGTAGTTGTGCGTGTTGGACCTATGTTCTCAAATTTAACGTTTTCTACTTCAAGTGGGCAAAGCTCTTAAGCACGAAATCCATGTGGCACTGTGGTTTTGTTAATGGTTTCTAGAGCCTTATCAAAAATTTGTCCAAAGTGTTTTTTTTAGTAATTTTAGTCCCCCATTTTCAGATCTCCAATTTTGCGCTTCATTTTTCCATGCATTTTACAATGGCCTGAAGACAGCTACGTCCATAGGCTGAAGAAGCTGAGTAGAGTTAGGAAATAGGGCTATTAATTCTATTCCATTCTGAGTGCATGAATTTGATAAGTGGAACGTGAAATGAGGCACGTGGCCGTCAACATAAAATATTATAGGCCTGTCAATTTGTTCCTTATCAAGCCATGAGACAAAAACACATCCAACTATTTTCTGAATTACCTATTGCCCAGGAAGGAGGTATGCTGGCTGATATATGACTTGGTACCCTAATGTAAGGGAACACAACCATGGGTGGTGCAATTCCACCTTCGGCATTTGCTGTCACATGGACAGTAAGATTTTCCATTTTCATCCCCGCCAACTGAGTACATGTTTTTGTCAACTTTGCGTGCAAGGACTTTGTTACCTTTAGGGTTTAAATAAAATGGACTTTCCTCAGCATTAAAAACTCTTTTGAGGCATTAGCCACTTCAAGAAGATCTTTCGGTTTTAAATATTCTTTGATTTCAAGGAACCAATTTCTAATTTATTGTTTCGTCACATTTTCCCTTGCTGGAATCAAATTGTGGGCTATCTTTGGAGAAATATCTGGGTAGGCATTTTGATGTAATTAACAGATAGGCCATTTAATTCTAATTCCAAAAACTGGCACAGCCTTCACATATATATCTTCTCAGGATTCTAGAAAAGTACAGAAAAATCTTGGGTGTTACAACAATGGGCATACTGTAGTAATGTTTGCATATTGTTTGATAAATTTGAAATATTAAGAATTTAATTTCCTCGTTACTTTGAACGGTCTATTATAATTTGTTCCAGATTTGTATCTGCGCTATGAAATTCCTACCACTAATGTGTCAAGATGTCAAAGATAATGTCCTAACTGTTGCAAGCGTTCTAACTCAGCTACTCCAACTTGATGAAGTGTTTACAACAGCATGTAGTTGTTTGACCCAAATATTCAGACAGGATGCCTGCCATACCATTCGTGGATTGTTCTCTGCAATTAATGACTCAGCTGATGAGCAGTGGCACGAGAAAGTTATTGTGTTTCTATTCAAGAAATTGATTAAGACCCACGAAAAGTTGAGCTCTGAATTGGAGGATTTATTGCTAGAGAAGAGCAAGAAAATGATTCAGGTAAGTCTGTTAGATGTATACAATTCAAACTTGTGAATATTGTTAAGTACATATTGCGTATTCGTAACTTTTTGCAACCACTGAGAAAATGATTTGGTGGAATTTTCTCAACATAATCCCTCAAAGCCTGTGTGTTCATTAATAGTGATGCACGGTGCGAATATTACCATCAGAATTTCCGGTTATATTACGTAATATTACCTCTACCATCCGGTAACGTTACCATTGTTACTGCAATATTCCCGAAAAATTTCGGTAATTTTCGGGGTAATATTCCCGGTAATATTCGCTTCAATATTACGTTAAAGTTGGTACCTAACGGTCTTACTACTTGTTTCAACATGCTGCAACACGTCTAGTGATATAGCTGTTGCTTAGTTCTTACGCTGTAAAAAATTGTGTATAAAATTCTACATTATTCTGTTTGAATATAATATTATCTATTATGCAGGTGTACCTACAATAAAACGATCGGTTTTTCCTTTATTTATCAGTGCTCTTAGTGGTAAAATAAGTATTATAGATAATAACGACATCGATAAGGGTTGTGCATTTTTCAGTGTTTCATCTTTTTTTCATAGATATATTATGCCAGTCCAGTTTGAACAACGAACGTAAACGTAATCATAACTCTTTTATGATATGTATTCTTTAGCCTATCTAAGAATTGTGTGATATTTTTCAGTTTGTGATATGTTGTGATAAAAATATAAGTTACCTTCTTTTTTTTAATTATTAATCAAGAGTTAATATTTATTTATAAATTTTGTTTTCATATAATATTTATGTTTACTACTGCACACCAAAATAATATATTATGTTGTTATTTTTAATAAACATAACATGCATACTTAACTTGTTTTTTTTATTATAAAATATGCATAAAACTATATAGTTTCAGATTTCGGTTTATTTTGTGTTTTATTGACCTTTTAGAGCCATATAATTGAGGCAATTATTGTTTAATTTGTTAAAGCTTCTTTGCATATTGTCAAACCAGCTTTTTCTAAGTTGTTCAGCAATATTACCGAAAATTACGTAATATTTCCAATGTTCTTACCAAAAAATAAATTACCGGTAATTTTGCATCACTATTCATTAAGTATTTTTCTGACTTTAAACTTTCGTTTGTGGACACTAAATTTAAAACTTGATTCGAAGATTGTATTAATGCTTCAAAATTGAACTCTTATATACTTAAGGCATATATATGTTTCTAATATTGGATGGATACCCCCCGTGAATTTTAAAATATTTTATAGGACGGACCTCTTATATTTTCTAAAACGGTAACAAGCGCAGCGCCGCTATGTGAATTTACCAGAAAAGCAACAGATTGTACGGTTCGAATTGAGGCATATTTTTGCTACTCGGTGATTGTTTATGTAAATTTTAATGTTTAAATGGAAGTCGAATCTCCACAAAATAAATTTGAGCTTTAACAAAAAACAAACAGTTACATTGTTTTAACTTTATTAAAAACAAAGAAAAAGTATGATATATAAAAGAAAATTAGACCAAATATGTAACTGTAATTTTAATTAAAAATTTTTTTATAATTCAAATATTTTTCCATAAGATGGCTTCAATAGAAATATAATGAAACATTGTACGTCTTAGTGTTGTGTTTGTTCGATTGTTGACATGCTACTGATGATGGGACTGGTCTAGTCCCGAAACATGTATGGCCGATAGTTTCTATTAAATTTATTTTCTGGAGATTCGACTTTCATTTAAACATTAAAATTACAACTCCACTTAAGAATGGACTATTTTTTCAAATTGTTTATGTAAATATTGTTTTTTTTTCAGGTATCTACAGCTAACGAATTTATGGTTGTAATGCCATTCTTGATATCATCAAAATTAGCTAAAACCAAAGCTGGACAGGAAGAGCTTGTAAATTTAGCAGCTGAACGTGCTGAAATCGATTCATATTTTGATCCATTAGAGACGGGTAACAACAACACGGATCGTATAATTATGTGTGTGGATTGTGTACTGTCTTTGTTTAGCGTAAGTACTGTTATTTCTACATTCGCATGCTTATGGTTTTGTTCTTTTGAAGAAAAAAATAATAATAATAATTAAAATAAAATAAAATAGGCGTTTCGATCACAGACAGATGATTAAATGTACCTAAATATATAATAATAATAATGGTCTTTATTGATCAGCAAAATACACAAATTTATCATACAAAGACATTTTTGGCACCTATACCTATATATCAGGTTCGATAAAGAATATTGGCTTAATGAAACAGGAGAAGAAAAAGTTTCAGGCCAACTTCTGGAAATTGAAAAATCACCTATTTTAACAACACCAAATCACTCTATTTCTTACTAGATATTGACAAATATGTCAAATTTATGAGAATTAATGCCTGTGTTGTTTTATACACAACTGTAAATATAAAGAAATTACTAATGGACAAGAAGTTGAATCAATTGGCATTTTCAGCCACCAACTGTAGGCCACATGGAATCTTTGGTAACGCTTTATTCGATTCGTTAAAAATGTTCTAGAAGCCACTCTGAAAGACAAATTTCTAAGTGATGCGCGATTTGACATGTTTTATTAAAAATGTCAAAAAGTGCCCTTATTTATTTAAACTTGGAGACATTTTATTTAAAAAAACTTGTTTTTGCATTTTCTATAAAGTATAAACTTCAACTCGCCATTTGTAAAATGTTTATTTTTACAATAAAGCCTTTAAATAAGTATTAACAATATTAAGCTTAAAATTTAGTCAATCTATGATATTTTATTTTTTGTTCATTTTTCGAACATTTTGACCAGACCTTGTATATTCGTTTCTACGTATCGAAGCAACTATTCATTTTGCTTTAAAAACTGATATTCGTAGTCAAAGTAGGTACGCACTCGTTTATGTGTAAGAGTTTTTCTATTTCTGTATTTACGGACAATGATGTCCAATTTCAATTTGATTCTAAAATATACAAGACTAACAAAAATAAATATAAATAAACCTCTTAAATTAGATAATTTTACAATTCAAAAAGAAAATAAAAAACAGTCCCATAACGCTTGCAACATATCTATTAAGTACATTTTTTCCAGTTTATTTATTAGAGTAAGTTGTAAGTCTTTCCAGCTGACCATTGGATGGCTACCGCTTTGTCTTGAATGTTTCTTAGGATCTCTATGTCATCATCGCCAATATTTTTTTGTCCCGCCCATTGCGAAACCACTTTTAGAGCTACCAGAACCTCTGTAGCAGAAACTTTTTTAGGTTTCTCAGCTTCGGTCTCAGATTCACCTTCTTCCATGTCTGTCAACCAACGATTCAGCATTTAGGATTTCCAATGATGCCGCTGTGATATTTTGTAAATCTTGGTTCCATTTTTCAATAAAAAAAAGGCCAATCGAAAAACTTACCTATAGAACAAAATTTTTAAATATCGAATCCTTTCCTGGGTCATCCAAGCATTCTTGCTGTTTTTGTCAATGCAGGGATTATAAAATCTTTGAAACATCGAGGGGATTTGGCCTTCCAAATTACAAGTGGCTTCAGCTTATGAGATCCTAATGCGTTTATACAGCCCAGAAATGTAACTCTTTCCTTGGACTGTTTAAGAGGTGGTGCAGTTTTTCAACTTGAAACATACGTTCTATCAGGCAATATTTTCCCGTACAATCCCGTATCGTCGGCGTTGTTTATTTAGTGGTGTGTTAATTTTTGGGTTTTGATCAGTTGCAAGAATCCTATACTTTATATGGACTAACACTCTCGGAGGCTGATGGTAGTTTTTCGCCAGACATTTTCAAAAACCTTATCCCATATTGATACTAATAAACGGTTTATTATTATTATTATATCGAACTTTGAACTTTTGCGACCATCCGTCGCTGGCACTAAAGGTTTCATTAGGATTTTTTATGTTGGTGACGTTGAAGGGCTTTTTGTTTTAACATTTCCCCTGTAATTCTCTTTGTCTAAGAAACTATCAGAGCCTTTTCCATCTTTGGATATTCGACATTTTTTAGAGTACGTTTTTTTTAATCCTACTGGTTTACAACTGTTATTATTTTTTTGATAATCAAGCAAACGGTTGACTTAGCAATTCCGTATCTCTTAGATAAATTTGTTATGCTCATACCTTGTAATCTTCTCGAATTTTTGACTTCTCATAGAGAGTTAAAAAATGTTGGGTTTTCACCATTTTCATAAAACTGATTAACCAGAACAAACACCGAACTGTATTACAGACCTTTGTACGCGCTCTTGATGCTACCTTAGCGGTTCCCACTTGTTTATTACATATTTCACAATAGACTAAATCCCGGAATAGGCAACACACATACGACAGCATCCAACAGCAATGCGGGGTCAAAATATATTCTTACTCTCAAAAGTTCACACTACAGAATATATAATATATTTCATAAGGCTGTTCATACTACTGGAAGGTTTACACAAGCGTGTGTTCACACTAGCGTAAGTGTACTGTATTACATTAAAATTACAGTTGAGAATTCCAAGGCAAGCGCACCACAAATCTACAGCACGTCATTGGAACCAAATATCCTGTTCAATTCGCGCATAAATTTACGCGAGTCACCGAAAAAATCAGTTTCACAAATAACGAAATGTCTTTATTGTTCTTCAAATGTGGTTCAAGCAAATATCACCCTGTAAATTTTGTGAAAATTTGACAAAAAATTAATTTTAAACCTGTACAGAAAATGCAAAAGCATGCGACTTTTTCAAATAAATTCTTCAATATTTTAATAAACAATGGCCCTCTTTGACATTTTTAATAAATCATATTAAATTTGACAGATAAAAAAGTCTTGTAACTACTATGGTATAACTCATTTTTGGCCTTTAGACCAGCAAAATCTAACTGCATTAAATATCACTCTTCCCTAATAATAAGAAAATTCTATGGTATTCAGGGTTCTTCCAGGGATATACAGCACGATTTTAAAACAATCCAAAACCAAAACTTTTAATCCTCGAGGATTGTAGATTGTTTTATCGGAGTCGTTTAGGCGGTTTGTCCTCCCCTCACTTCGACCTGCAGAAGATCTTTTGTGAATGACTCTAATCTATGAATTGCCCAGCTGTCCCACACATTTCATGAAGTTGATGATTTCTCTGGGGGCTAAATTCCTTGCCTCGTCGGGTGTTAGGGTCACCCCTCTAAGGTGTTTTAGCCTTTTGCAGAAAAGTGCCATGCATTCACTGAGCACGTGTCCTGTTGTCTCTGTTGCGTCTTCGCAAAACCGACAAGTCTCGTTCTCGGTTAGGCCCATCTTTTTGAGATGGTACTTCACTGGGTGGTGTCCCGTAAAAAGGCCTGTAATTCGCCTTAGGTCGCTTCTCTCCAGTTGGATAAGCTTCCCTGCGTTGGCCTCTGAAGGTTTGATCAACCTTTTTGATTGTCTTGGGCCTAGAGTGTTTCTCCAGTAGGACTTCAGTTGTCCCTTTTCCCATCTCCGACGTTCTTCCGTCATATGGCTTTTTGGAAGGCCAAAGATGGGTTCCGGGCCGCAGAACGGAGCGTTTGCGCCCTCTTTTGCAAGTTGGTCCGCCGCTTCGTTCTCCTCTATACCTTCATGTCCTGGCACCCATGTCAGAATAATGTTTTCCCCTGAGCTGCCAATTGCTTTAGGGTATGTTTGCATTCCCATGCTAGCTTTGACGTGAAGGTATAAGACCTCAGTGCTTTTAACGTAGCTTGACTGTCTGACATAATATTGATCTGCCGTTCCGGGATGCCTCTCTGCAGGCATTCTTGAGCACAACGATTAATAGCGTTGATCTCTGCTTGGAATATAGTGGGACTTATCCCGAGAGATTCAGAGAGCCTGCAATTAGGCCCGTATACTCCCATGCCTGTGTTCTATTCCTTTTGAACCGTCCGTATACCAGACGGATATGTTTTCTCGGAATCGTGGTTCCCCATTTAGCCATTTTGTGATGGTCTCCAATGACCACTTCAAATGGGATTTCAAAATCATGTTTGCGTGGCAAAGCGTCCGACGGTTTTCTTCCTGAATCCAAAGGTATTAGATGCAGGATTCACATGTGTCCTATATCCTCGAGGATGCTAACAGTGTTAACGAAATACGCGTTGAGATTGAAATAAGTGTTTTGGTCAAGTAGTAAAAGTAGTTTCACATGGAGAAACTTCTTTCGGTTTCTACGATGTAGTTGCGTGTGACTACAATAATGTGTTGATCGAAATAAGAGCTTGTAGCTAAATCAACTCTTTGAAATACATTTTTTTTGCTTGTATTCAAATCTTTGTATTTCTTATTTAGGCTAGCCTTGAATCAACAAAATTCGTCAAATATTACTGCGACCAGATTCTGCCTCAATGGAAAGTAATCGAAAAACTGCCAAATGGAGAAATTTTACAGTATCAGTTATTAAAACAATTGGCCGAGTTGAGTACTCATTGTGGGAAATTGGAAGATCCATCAAAAGAAGTTTTAGAGGTGTTCAATGTATTGAAGGTAAGTGAAAATTCTAAAAAAAGTTTTTTGTTACATAAAACTTTATAATATATTTGCTGGTATTTCTGCATAATGCAATGGCATAATAATTTATTTATAGAATTATATGCCTGCACCTCCGGAAGACGCTGACATAGCCGACATGCCCAATTTGGATTTCACATCAGTTGAATGTTTATTGTATTCATTCCATCGACTAGCACGACAATGTCCGGACTTTTTGACCACAAACCCTGACGTATTGAAAGATTTTCGACTACGCTTACAGTATTTCCAACGCGGGGTACAAGGAAGTAAACGTTCATTGGAGAAGACTTTGTCAAGCAAGACGCAATTAAGTAGCGATGATGAGAAGAAAGTGAAATTGGCACCAGCTGTTTTGGATAATATCATCTCGTTAATTAAGGATTTGTTCTATACTCCGCCTGTCTACAAGTGCAATGTGCAATTATCGTTTAAGGTTTTGGAAAAGCAATCAATAAAGGTATGAACTTATCTACTTAGTATTTTAGGAATTGTCGCAAAGCGACGACCGACGGCGTTATATTTTGTCGTATTATTAATGTAAAAAATTTATCATCTATTTTTGTCTATAATTTGATATTTTATCAGATTTATATCAACTGACAAGTTACATCAAATTATTATTTTTTCTTCTCTCTTCAACTGCTACTACAGGATGATAATATCAACAAATACAAACAATAATTATAAAATTATAATTCATAATAAAAATTCGACATTCTCCCCATCGTGCAAACTGTTTCAGTTTTCACCATCATCAACTGTTACATCTAATTTGCAAACTTTGGTGATAGGACGGCGATAAATACCAGAGGCTGTTCGAACTTCTATTACTCTAACAATCCCATCTTTTCCTGGATAAACAGCCGTTATTCTACCTAATGGCCATTTATGTCTTGGAAATGTCGGGTCTATAACCACAACAACGTCATTTACTTGAATGGATGAATTAGTGTCGATCCATTTACTTCTTTTTGTTAAAGTGGGTAAATATTCTTTAACCCACCTGGTCCAAAAACTGTCGACAATTTGTTGAGTCTTCTTCCACAACTTTCTAGGATTTACGTTCTCAAATTTTATTGGTAAAGAATCACGTTTATTTCCTAACAACAAATGATTAGGTGTTAAGCATTCTTCATCAGATGGATCTATTGAAACATACGTCAATGGTCTATTATTCACTACATTTTCAGCTTCTGCGAAAACAGTCTGTAGTACTTCTTCTCTAGGATTTTCTGCTGATAAAACATTCTGTAAAATTTTCTTCACTGACTCTATTAATCGCTCCCAACAACCTCCCATGTGTGGGGCTCCAGGTGGTATAAAATGCCATTCTATCATGTGTTCTGAAAGTTTTGTTCCCATATTTTTGTTATCTATATTTTTCCAAAATGATTTTAGTTCTTCTGATGCACCTCGAAAATTTGTTCCATTGTCTGAATAAAGACATTTAATTTGACCTCTTCTTGCCATCATCCTACATATAGCCATGATTGTGCTGTCAGTTGTAAGCGAATGAACAATTTCCAAATGTACTGCTCGAATCGCCATACAAGTAAATAGTGCTCCCCATCGTTTTTCTTTTCTTCGTCCAATAGTTATTGTCATGGGACCGAAAAGATCTAAACCACAGAAAGTAAATGGTGGCATATTAGGAGTAATCCTACTTAGTGGAAGTTGTCCCATTTGAGGTGGCACAGGTGTCACTTTTCTAATTTTACAAATTTGGCATGATTTAAAACCATCTTTAACTGCTGCTCTGCCTTTCAAAATCCAAAACTTCTGTCTTAAATTATTCAACACAGACTCTACGCCAACATGACAATTTTGTTCATGATGATATAAAATTAATAATTTTGTCAATCTGTTTTTTGGATCTAAAATGATTGGCATATTCACGTCGTTTTGTATCATATCACTCTGTCTTAAACGTCCGTTCATACGAATTATACCCTTCTCATCTAAAACTGGCATTAATTTGAATATTCTTGAATTTCTATCAACGTTTTTATTATTTTTTAATTGTATATATTCTTCTGGAAAACTTTCCTGCTGGCTAATTTTCAAAGAGTATAATTCAGCATCGTGATATTCATTGCACGTTATTTCTGGATAATATTCAATGTCATGGCCTCGTACCTTATGAAGTAATTTAAAATAATATTTAAAAACCCACGCTGTTGCTCTAACAAATCTTCTCCATTTTGAAAATCGATTGATATTTAGAATTATATTAAAATTTTCTGTAGTGTAACCCATAAATAAAGGATCTCGTTTCATTTCTTCTTGATCGTCATTTTTTAGTTTGCAAATATCCAATTGCTTAGGCCAAAATTCTTGTGAATATTTTAAGAACTTAGGTCCATGAAACCATTGTTCATTATTACATAAATTAATTGAATTTGCAAATCTCGTACATAAATCAGCGACATTCTGATCACCTGGAACGTATTTCCATTGGTCGAGTTTTGTTAGTTCCTGTATTTCACCAACTCGATGAGAAACAAATTGTTTATAATTTCTTCCATCCCCGTTAATCCAATGCAATACTGTTTTCGAATCTGACCATAAATAGGAATTATTGATATTAATTCCCGATTCTTTTCTGATAGTAGTTAGAAGTCTACTACCCATTACTGCAGCCTGCAATTCTAGCCTCGGTATAGATAGTGGTTTTAGAGGACATACTCTTGCTTTAGAAGAAATAAGGCAAACTTCAATTTGATCTTCTAAAACTATTCGTAGATACGCTGCGCATGCAAAAGCTTCTTCGCTTGCATCACAAAAAATATGTAAATCTATAAACCTAGTACTTCCCAATGAGTAAAAATAACATCTAGGTATTTTTAAATCCTCAATGTGTTTTAGATCCTTTAACCAAATTAACCAATTTTGAAAAATTCGATCAGATATAATTTCGTCCCATGTAATTCCAGTTCTACAAATTTGTTGTAAAATAATTCGTCCACGTATAACTAAATTAGTTAGAAAACCAAGCGGATCAAAAATTGACATCACAAGCTTAAGAACTTCTCTTTTTGTTGGTACTTTCTGACCTGCTACTATGTCGTCTTGTACTTTGTGAAATTTTAGTCGAAATACAAAACAGTCGTTTGTAACATTCCATAGAACGCCTAATATTCTATTTGCTTCACATTTATTCAAATCTTTTTCCAAAGGAACATCAGATACATTATTCGTAATTAGTTTTGAATTAGAAATCCAACTTACAACTTCGAATCCCCCCTCTCGATGAAGCCGTTTAACTTCATCTACTTTTAAATTTGCCTCTTGTTCAGTTTGACAACAATCCAAATAATCGTCAACATAAAAATTTTTCTCAACATCTTCAACTAAATGAGGGAAATTCGGCGATTCTTTAGCATTAAGGTTTTTTACAAATTGAGCAGAACACGGAGAACATGTCGCTCCAAATGTCATTACTAACATTTCATATTCTTCTATTTCTTTGCTTTTATCTCCATCTCGCCACAAAATTCTTTGCGCACATCTGTCTTCTTCAATAATTTTTACTTGATGAAACATTTCACGTATATCTCCACAAAATGCCCATTTCCATCTTCTAAATCTCATTAAGACGCCCGGCAAATTTGTCAAATAATCAGGGCCTTGAAGTAAATTGTCATTCAAACTAACGCCATGACTTTTTGCTGCTGTATCAAAAACTATTCTAAATTTATGGGGTTTATTGGGATTAAAAACTGCGAAATGAGGTAAATACCATAATTTCTTCGATTCTGTTTTAATTTCATTAGATTTAAGTTTTCTCAAATATCCTTTTTCTAAGTATTCATTTATTTTTTCACAATATTTCTCGTGATAATTTCTATCTTTTTCCATCTTCCTTTCAGGAAGTAGTACATTATCAGATTTCCATAATAATCCTGTTTCGTATCTATTTTCTCCTGCAATTTTTCTTGTTGTCTTTTGAAGCATTTCAATAGCACGTCTTTCGTCGCTGTTTATTTTATTGTTTGTCACTTGGACACCAAATTTTTCAGTAGAAAATGATTCTTTTATTAATTTATCGATACTTTCTTCATAATTACACATATGTAATAACGATGTTTGACATACATTTTCAGAGTTTGTGGTTCTGCCATGAACAGTCCACCCAAGTAAACATTTTGTGATAATAGGCTGACTGAAATTAATTTCATAAACTTCCCTTGGTACAATTAAATTTGCATTATCTTGTCCAATTAGTATATTTGGACGTACATTCTTCAATTCGTGAACAGGCAAATTAATATTATTTTCCAAGTTATCTATCGAAAATGTTTGCATAGGTAATGAGAGATTTTGAATTGTTCTTACATTTTTCATGGAATAAATTCTTGAACCATCTTCTATCGCTGAAATTTTGACAGTTATTCGTTCGGAATCATCATTATTTTTCACAATATCGCTAGCCCATTGCATACAAAAGGATTCTGTTGGTCCATGTAATCCAGCTTTTTTAGCTATCACGTTATCGATGAGTGTAATTGTTGAACCTTCGTCGAATAATGCGTACTCATGAAATGTTCCATTCGGACCAAATATCTGAACAGGAGCAATTCTTAATAAAGTTTTTGAACTTCGGTTAATATTTAAAACTGATTCTTCATTAACAACTGAGTGTTCATTCGTCAAAGTATTTTGTGTTGATGTTGAAGGGATATTTTCAACTTCTTTATGTAACAAATAATGATGTCGTTTTGTGCACCCATCAAATGTGCATTTATTCTTCGACTTGCAGTTGTTTTGCATGTGATTTAATCCCAGGCAACAAAAACATGCTTTCATTTTTACAATTTTTGTCCAACGGACATCGACAGGGTCTTTTTTCATTACAGGACAGCTTTTAATATGATGATCTTCTTTACAATAAACGCACTTTAACTGTCTAACGTTCATTACATTTTCGCTTCTTCTGTAATTTGTACATTTTTGAGTCTGATAATTAAATTTCGGCGTACTAACACAACAAGCTGCTTGAGCAATAGAATTTAACCAGTCTGAAAAATCTGTTATTGATACTTGACATTTCAGTTGCTCTTTTTGATAAACAACTTGACCCCATTGAATCTTTAAATTGCTAGGGATTTTCTCAACTATTTTCTTTAATAAAATCGGATTTTCAATATAACTTTTAGCATTTAATTGTTCTAATGTAGAATTTAAATTCTGGATTTTGCATGAATATTTAATGCATGTGTCGAAATCATTATCTTTAATATTTGGAAAATTCTCGATATCAGTTATAATCGAATCTATAATAAGAGCTGGTCGCCCAAATCGCATTTCTAATGTGCTTATAATTAAATCTACATTTTTAGGGTGTAGCATCATACCTCTAACACAATTTAATGCTTCACCTTTTAAACATTTTTGTAACTTTGCCATTTTTTCATCATCAGTATATTTACAAACTTCACTTCTTCTTCTGTATTGCGAAATAAACAACGGCCAAGCCTCAGGTTTACCATCAAAATTTGGGAGTTCTTTATCCAATACTTGTCTATTCAAAATTCTTTCTGATAATTCAGGATTTTGAGCACTTTTTATTGCTTTTTCAATCACATGACATAATTTGGATAAAGAATTATCACTATCATTAACGAAACTGTCGTGATCTACACTTGAAAGTTGGTCTTTGATTGCACAATCATTATTATTTATCCAGTCTTTAACATTATTTAATTTTTCTGAAGAATGCAAACTTATTTTACTGTCACTAAGTTTACTACCACGTTCATTATCGTCATTTTCAAATTCCTCGTCTAATTCTGCTTCAGCAATTTCTCTTTCTAATTCAATAATTTTTCGTTTTGCTTCCAATTCATGTTTCAATAGTTCTGCTTTGGCTTTTTCTGCTTCTAGAATTAATTTCTTTTTTTCAATTATTCTTTTCGATGACTTCGATGTTTTTGAATTTATACTTTTGGAACTACCTTGTTCATTTCTTGCATTTGACTCTTTAACCGACCCAGCATTATTATCATTATTAAATCCGTGCAACGGTCTTATATCTGCTAAAGAATTATTGCAAGACATTTTCTTGGCAGTTCTTGTCAAAATTTTTTGAATTTTCTATTTTCTGGATTTAAATCTTCCAGAGGTGTTCTTGGACTGTAAATAACTATTCCACGTTTAGTTCAGGTGTTTTCGGAGGACCATGTAAAAATTTATCATCTATTTTTGTCTATAATTTGATATTTTACCAGATTTATATCAACTGACAAGTTACATCAAATTATTATTTTTTAATCTCTCTTCAACTGCTACTACAGGATGATAATATCAACAAATACAAACAATAATTATAAAATTATAATTCATAATAAAAATTCGACAATTAAAATAATACCCTCCAGCATAAAAATCGTGTTGAGGACGGGGTAGTAGTATCTAATTTCTTCCTCGTTTTACGAGACGCACGGTACAGTAGGAATTACGTTCCATCATAGAAACTTCTCTGCAGGTTCCCAGGGTATGCTAAAAATATACCTGAATGCTCTTTTTTGCAATATAAAGACTCTCCATACCCGTATACCCCAAACGACTACAGACGATGAGTTATGACCTTCGGTCCATGTGATTCCTCAAAGAATTCAGGATATACAAATATCTGCTTATGTGCCCGCAAATATTTTCAATATGTGCTGTCCAGCTTAGGTAGGTAGGTTCAAAATGAGTGCACCGGACCTCCACTGCGACCAACGACGGTCTATTGTGGCTTATACCTATGTATATTTCACCCAGCAGCTCAATCTTTTCAATGAAGATGATTATTTTGCTGGGTGAGCTTTCTTTTAGTCTCGGTAGAAGGGTTACTTCGACAAATATTGCGAATCTGGTTTTAGCTACCGCTGGGCAAGAACATATTACATGTTTCGCCGTTTCACCCTCTAGGCGCAATCTGCACTCGGAATTTTCCAAGAGACCCAGCCTCGTGAGATGATTATTCACACGACAATTACCAGTGTAGAATCCAACCAGGCGACGCAGATCTACTCATACCCAACAACTCCCGGGCCCTTGATTTCGATGGGTCAATGAACTTCTTCGAATGTACTAAACCTGGATAATTTTGCCAAACGTTCTAAACTTTTGTCGTCATCCAGGTCATGTATTTGGCAGTGCAAGATATGCCAGTTGCGGGTTCTGGTCCGATAAATTCTCTTTCAGCCCCTTCTCTTGCCAGAGGTGGCTATTTCACTCCCCTAGATAAAGAGGGGCCAGGAATCCGCAATATGTGTTGTCCAGTTTAACTTATCGTCAATAAAAACCCCCAACAGCTTCGCTGATGCAGAGCAAAATAGCGGGGCATCATTAAAATTTAAACTGAAATTTATTGATTTATATTTACCAAAATGTAAATCGATGTTAATCGTTGTTAATAATATCATCAAGATTGAAATTCCCCCAATGTTTTACTGATCTTAACTTGTAATTTATCCGGGTCCTTATCATAGACCAGCATTGTTGTGTCATCCGCATGTGTGATGTTCTCAGGAATATCATGGATGTAAATCAAAAATAGAAAAGGTCCGAGTATACTATCCTGTGGCGTTTCCACATCAGTTTCTTCGAGGCCTCCCAGCGCTGCCTATATCTTTACGGCTATTCTTCTGTTAGTTCAATATGATCCTATCCATTTATTTATGGGGTCACGTAGTCCTGGAGTTTCCATCTTTCTACATAAGAAATCACGATCAACCACATCAAACGCATTTGAATGATAGAAAAAAAAACTACCACGAAATAGCCCGTTAAATCACGTACCCTCTGAATAAATTCATACGTGCAAGTCTCCCCTGTCCTGAGAGCCACTAAACATATTTGAAGAGTTTAGAAAGTTAAAAATTCTGTCAGCAACTATCTTTTCCACTACATTAGACACTACGATCAACAGTGAATGATCGTCTTTTTTAAATATAGGGATAATACAGATTCTTGAGTTGTTCTGAAAAAACTTAGTAGTACCAGTTTCCATTGTATTTTATTAAACGGGGGAAACTGCATTTTTTTATTTGATTAGGCTTCTATCAAAGTACTCGTATAAAAATATTTTATCGCGACTAGATTAGTTGAAAATGAACAAAATAAAATCCACAATTTATGTATAGGTACATTTTTTTTTAAATTTTAGACCACTCACAATACGGAAGCTGTATCACCAACACAAAAACGACACAAGCCAATAACGTTTAATTCTAATAATGATGACCCATCGCCGAAACAATCGAGATCAGGCAGAGGAGACAACATGAAGTTGTATACTGTACCCAGTGGGAAATATAGTAACAATTTTAGTAAGTAAATAATAATAGCAATTTTCATTCCTTTAAAATAATTGTAAAATCGTGTAGGTAGAAAGATTCTAATTTAACTAATTAACAATTTCATTCCTATTTGACCCAATAATAATAACCTATTAAAATTAGGGGTGTCTCATACACTTCTACCTGTTTGTCTATAGTGTCCCCCTATCTTGAGTTACTCGAACTGTATCGCAAGTTACAGCTCTCGCATCAAGTTCTAGAGCTCATATGAACTTTAGTAGCTTGGGTGGTTTCAAGGCCGCTTGTTTCTTCCATTTTAATTCTGTTCTTAATCAATGGCAAACGCCGGTTGTTGATGGCTATCTTAAGAGCCCCCGGCGTGTACTAATGGCATCCTTCAGCCCTCAAAGGCTTATTGTGCCATTTCAGGACCATACTGCACTCACTATCATTCTATTACCACGCAACATATTTTTAATAAAACCCACAAACGGTAATTTACCACGCGACATTCATTCTATAACCTAGATGGGCCACCGTCAGGTCCGTTTTTAATAAACCCCCCAAACGGTCAACCATCCAACCTGTAGCCTCCCTCCACAGAGCTGCACTTCGACGGTCGTTAGTGTATGATTCCGTCGAGACTACCCGGCCCTGCAAGAGCCATAACTACGTCCCCCTCGCTGAGAACGCACGACCCGTAACCGTAGTGCATGTTAGGCCGCACATGCAATGGAGTGCCTGGAGTGTTTGTAGCCGTCCAAGGTGTTCCGTCTCAAGTCTCGCGATATCACGCCGCAGAATTAGCGCCCGGTGCTATATACATACCCATAAGATATCCATAGAGATCAATCTGTACTGCGTGCAGTTTACGCCACCCCACACATTGCATGCGCACATCCTTACATAACGTTCCGAATTAACTGTAACTGCAAGACCCTCATCTTCGAAAAACTCCGGACCAATTATTCCTCGAGTAATCTTAGCCCATACAGTGGCTTTATGGATTTGTTGCACTCCAGTGACGACATTTCGGTGTATTAATGATTTATGCACATTTAAAGAACTTGCGCGCTTCGAATGAATAGGTTAGGTTTATCACGAGCCGACCGATTAATCATCTCCGCGATGTCGTTTGTTATTGATGACCTTCGTCGCCTGGATTTCGGTTTATCCAGTGTCTCTTCAAACTTTTTGATCAATTTTTAAAAAATAAAACACTTGGAGGATCATTTCCATAGGGCAAAGCACAATCACTGCAAAATTTCCTCTATGATATAATCGCGGAATCATCGTTTTTGTAAAATTCTCGCACGCAGAACGCGTGCTCTGCTCCCGGGAAGCGCTCTATAGCAAGTGAATTCCTAAAAGTCAAGCAAGCGATGGACATATCTGCCGTGCTCCTCCGATTGGCTGCATATGCCCAGAGAGCTGTTCATATATTATAAACTTTTGAGACCTCTTATCGTTTCAAAATCTTCTACAAAACCTATTGAAATTTAATTCACTATGTAGCCACTGATGATTGAGATGTATATCTTTAAGCATGTATCGAATTGTATGAGTTGTGTATTGAAAATTTTTATAAAATACTCATGTTGTGGACTTGACGAGATTTATTTAGGGCCGGTTTATCAGTGACGTGACGGTTAAAGCAAATTGCGTTTATCCGCTTAGTTTTGTAAGTGTACTTATAGTCGTCATATTGGATGAACTGCAACAAGTTCTCGTCTTCATCACGCTCACGCACACTTTAAAATTCTTGAACTTAGATATTTGTAGGCTTTATAACGAAATTAAATCAACTCTCAAAATTGTTGCCTTTATTTACCACAATATCTAACATTTCTCAATTGACATTGAATTAACAGGTTAGGGCTGACCTGAACACATAATAATTATAACATCTTAAACTAACCCAACTGGTAACATGGCACCGGTTTTTACATCATGGCAGAGTGTGACCCACGTGGCGCTAGACGCAAATAACACTGATAAACACTTTGACATTGATTTGACTGTCAGATACTAGTGAACGAACAGCTAAGCTCCATAACCGTGCACTGATAAACCGGCCCTTATAATACTATATACTGACAAAGTCCATTATTACAATACGAAGTATCAAAAAAAAAAACAAAAAATATATAGAACAAGAAAAGAGGCGTTCTAATACTTAGATAACTAACTAAACTAATTACAAGTACAATATTACGATATCACAAGCCCAAACCAATGCTCAATACTATTCGCAAAACAGTTGTGAAAATCTGTTAAGACAATTAATTAAGGAGGAGGCCCGCATCAAGTGGCCCAGGAACTCATTAATCGGAGAGAAAAAGTCCAGTTCCACGTCTGAAAATTTATTGGCCAAACGACATGCCCTAGGAATAAAACTACCCCTGACGTAATTTGTCCGGTAATATGCCTCCTGAAACACATGAGCTCCCTAACAGCTCTGGGCAACATGGAGCCCAATCTGTGATAGCAACGAATGCTAGTATTAATAATTTTGTAAAAAATGGTAAGATCTCTCGTGCTCCTACGGCTTCCCAACGTCGCCAATCCCATCTCCTCAATCAGTGCATCATAATGGTAGACATGGTCAACAGGTGGTGAGCGACGGAGCTTAAAATGTACAACTCTCAGAAAACGGTGTTGAATCCTCTCGATATGAGCCACATGACAGTCATAAAGGGGACCACCAAATCGCAGATGCCTACTCGAGATGGGGTCTGACAAGCGATGTATATAACAATTTAAGTGTGTTGACACTGCTAAAGTCTGCCGAGCATCGCCTGACGAAGCCCAACATTTGGAAGGAACGCGATGCAGAACGCTGGATGTGATAACTGAAGCTCAAGTTGGCCTCCAAATAAACTCCCAGGTTCCTAACCATGGTCCTGAAGTTCTCTAGAGCCGATTAACCTATGAAGTAATAATGAAAAGATGATTTCTAGAATGAGTAAAATTGATACAAAAACACTTCGAGATGTTTAAATCCATGCCATTAATCTCGCACCAATGAACCAACCGATTGACATCCTCCTACAAAAGGTAGCAGTCGGTGACACTTGAGATCATCCGCAAACAGCTTGAACTCACTATACAAAAAGCATTGCTCTATATCGTTAATAAATAGGTTAAACAACAGTGGGCCTAAGTGGGATCCCTGGGGAACACCAGAAGTGATTCTTCACCGGCCGAGAATGAAACTAATTAAGTCGAACAACCTGAGTCCTACCTGACAGGTAGCTCTTCAACCAGGAAAGCAAGGAATCTGCCACCTCGGCATCCTCAAGCTTATGAACGAGAAACCCGTGGTTGACGCGATCAAAAGCCTGGGAGAAGTCGGTATATAATGTATGAACTTGATCACCGCTCTCGCAACGCCTGGGACAAGAGGTCCCTGAACTCAAGAAGATTGAGCTCTGTGGATTTATCGGATTGAAAACCAAATTGCTCATGTATTATGGAAGGACCCAAGGCCGACGTCAGGTGCTTTGTGATAAGATTCTCGGATTGGTTCTAAGAATGCACACAGGTCTGTAGTCAGAGACATTATTTTTGCTGCCGGATTTGAAGATTGGAGTAACAACAGGGGTAAGCAACCCGAGCCGAACAAAAAGTTAAAAATAATTTGCAGGGGATCGGCCAGAGAAAAACAGCACGCTCTCAGCAACAACGGGGGAGTACCATCTGGACCGGCAGACTTTCTAGCTTTTAAGGAATCAAGCTCACCCCACAGATCCGCAGCCGAACGAAACTAAGAAATGCGGGAGGAGCCCCCATGGTTGAAGTCGTCAGAGAAATCCGATTGGACATCGTTGTAAACTGACTGAAAATAAGTGGCAAACCAACCGCTCCCTCCTGCCCCGCGTCAAAACTCAGATCTACGTCCGTTAAACGAGAAGGAATTCCAGAGGAATCCCTCCGCGAATTCACAAACATGTAAAAGGCACTGATATTCTCAGGCAACTCCTGAGTGATTATATGACACATAACATTCGCGAGACCACCGCCTACACTCATATCTAAGTCGACTGAACTCCGGGTAATCCGCTCGTGAGCCCGTAGATTTTTATCGCTTATGTGAATGTTTTCTTATGTTTATTATTATTGTGTTTTACTGCAATATAAAAATGTTTATATTTTTTTTCAAGGCAAAACACTACCACGAGGAGGTCGGGGAAGAGGTGGATCCAGAGGCTCATGGTCGCGTGGAGGCAGTAACCGAAGGTTTTGACGGTAAAGTATATTAAAGACGCGCTTATTTCTATAATACCAGGTAATTTAATGAATCATTTTGATTTGGTAAGTTAGGTGCGGACGTTTTATTTTTTGTTTACAATTAACATATTTCTATATTTGATCACGTTTTGGTTTCTGATTCTTTCTTATTTGATTAAAAATTGGGGCGATAATAAAAATTAAATTTACTGTTAACTTTCTATGCCAGGTTGGACAAACCTGATTTTCGGTTAAACTCTATGTTCAGTTGGAAAAAATCGCTATGAATATAATTGGTACAGTTTATATTTTTCGAGATATAAAAAAATGTTATTGGAAATCAAGGTGCATCGAAAGATGTAATTAATATGCTTTACAATTTTTCTTAGATACATTTTTCAACTGAACTAACATTTTAACTAGAACCCCTTGGCCAGTCCGGTATAGACATATTCGTACGTACGATTCTACGTACATATTCTCTTACTTATACATTTTTGTAATTATTATTACAAGAAAACTTTTTGTCGAAATGTTTTTATAATGGTGATTTATGGTATAAATTAGTTTATCAAAACACATTCTATTAAGTTTTTTTTTAAGTCTTGAAGGATCCTGGACGTCGAAGCTTCCAAACACAGCTCACTCACTTTTTTTTTTTTAATTTAATATTCCTAAAAAGACAATTGTGTAAAACAGAGAAAATATTTGTTATTTTTAATATCGTCCTTTTGATAAAAATCAAACGTGAATAAAATTTGAGTTCAAAATATATATTATCATTTGTAATTCTTGTTATAATAAAAAATAAATTAATACAAAAAATAGTTGTATCATTTCTTTGAAAATTTATTCACAGATCTAACAACCAATTAAACTTTTTCATCCAATCATTCAACATTTCACTGAAAACTACCCTAGGATATGACACCCCGATTGTTAAAAAAGAATCTATCCGTATCTCAAGCACGTTTGATGGTATAGTGTTTCTAAAGTTAGTTTAAAATGATATAAAAAACCACAACTCGATATCCCTTTGTAATGTCAATACCGACCGCAGCCGTCCATAGGCGCACCCTTTTAACTTTTCATAACAATACATGTCCTACGATATTAAAAAAAAAAATATGTATTACAATTGTATGTTCATTTGTATAAAATTATACTGTATTTTTCCTTGCCGCTCCAACACGGCAACATATAAACCTACGCTGAAAAAGTTTTGTTTTTAGAAGTTTAGGCATGGATAGTGATGCAAAATTACCGGTAATTTATTTTTTGGTAAGAACATTGGAAATATTACGTAATTTTCGGTAATATTAGGTAATATTGCTGAACAACTTAGAAAAAGCTGGTTTTACAATATGCAAAGAAGCTTTAACAAATTAAACAATAATTGCCTCAATTACCTATATGGCTCTAAAAGGTCAATAAAATACAAAATCAACTGAAATCTGAAACTATATAGTTCACACAATTCTTAGATAGGCCAAAGAATAGGTACATATGATAAAAATAGTTTTCAGTCGGTAAAAATAAATATTTAGTCATTATTTGCTAAACCCTCATCCGCAGACAAATCCTCGGATAAATCAGATTCATTTTCATTAAAAGTATTTGTAACTGTTGATGGGGTCATTAATGCAACATTTTTCATTTCGGCACGGTTATTGTGTAAGAATTTCCGATTAGTTCGTACGTAAACGAGCTTCACATATTATAGCGATGGCGTAAGAACTAAGCAACAGCTATCACTAGACGTGTTGCAGCATGTTGAAACAAGCAGTAAGACCGTTAGGTACCAACTTTAACGTAATATTGAAGCGAATATTACCCCGAAAATTAACGACATTTTTCGGAAATATTACAGTAACAATGTAACGTTACCTGATGGTAGAGGTAATATTACGTAATATAACTGGAAATTCTGATGGTAATATTCGGACCGTGCATCACTAGGCATGGATGCATACGTACCTAGTCCGTGTTCGAACAGCAAGGAACGTTGATACTTGTTAAGCATATAAGTAGATACATTTATAATAATATGCTTCTGATATTATAAAGTAACAAATTTTACTCACTTAGTCAGTGACATATATAGAACGTATTCGTCACTTCATTATTTTCAGACCTTAACTGATGATAAATTTTTAAAAGAAGACGCTGGCTTTGCACATGTAACTCTTGATGCTTAAACTCCCAACGTGTTCCGCTCGTGTCGTATACTGGCGGTGTCTGATACAGTGACTGCAAAAAGTTTCATCCACTTGAGGTTTTATTAAAAATTATATCTAATTTGATAGATCTTCTTTCATTTTATTATTCTAAGAAAAACTATTGAACAGATCATGGTTACAATATTCTGCCACCATGTTTTACTGTCGGGCACAAATCCCACATTAAGTCTTCGCCAATTCGCCATACCATATGATCTCCATCCGATTATATTTCAATTAATTTGAGAAAATATCACGTTGCCAAAAATTATTTGTTTCATCATATATTTATTTGCAAATTCTAATCCTTTTTTTTCGATTATTCATTAACCCAATACTTTTTCCAGTCACTGTATTTATTTTGATTACGTCGATATGCTTTGGCAAGCATGATTTATTATACGTCTTATATACGAGAAAGAAATTTATCAAAAAACGCTGCATTCGATGCCCTTTGATTATGTAAAGAGGCATGGGAACGGATAGCCCCGGTAGAATCGTTTGTTGCCCGGTGTCCATGGAGCACACCATGTAATAAAGCTGGCGCCCGAGGATTCAACCGAAGTAAAACGTGTTGGACGCAAGTTTGTAACGACCACCTATAAGCTCTCGTTACAATATTGTCAAACATATAAACAAAACAATCTAGAGTAAACGAGACTACTAAACCTAAACAACCGTCATTCAAAGTTGTCAATACACAATAATAAACAATAATGCTAATTATTTCATAAACATATTATTAACTAAAATAACATAAGACAGTTTAATAATCTAATGCACAAATAAGTGCGACTCCTCTCTTTATCCAGTGCGGTTCGGGTTTAGTACACGGTACTTCAATTGCTAAAACGTAGTTGGTTGAATGACCAGTAGTTGACAATGTTCCGGCTCTTGTCAGTGTTTTATAAACTGGACATTCGTAGACATTAGCTGGCCTTTTGTGATTTTCTTCGGGTATTAACCAGATAGATGGCATTTCTAAAACAAAAGTTGTGGTCATACATTTTTTCACTACAAATCAAAACAAGAAGTCTGATGATGTAATCTTTAACAAGGCGAACAAATTTGTATACTTTGATAAGTTATCGCTTAAGATATTAGAAACTAATCAACGCAACGGTGAGGCTGGTAAAAATATAAATATGCTAATACCATTGTTTTTATTATTATTTTTATTTTAGGTAAAAAAAGATACTAACAACTTTATATAATGAAACTTTTGCACAACTGAAAATAAAAAGAAAGTAATTTGATAAAATTACTTGCCAAGTATCCTCTAAAAAAATTTATTGAAAAAAAGATTTGTAAAATAAGAGATACTAATCAATCTAATCTAACACGACTTCATAATTCTATAAAATTGTGTCTGTACCTATATATTTCAAAAGCATATTTATGCGTAGTATAAACATAAAGATAAATACAAAAATATATCGTCGAAACTAGGCCCTTTTTTAAAACCTGGCATCAACCCTGATCGGCCGTGTTATAGGTGTTCTTACTTTTTATCCGAGTAAATTTTGCTTGTACCTAATCGGAACACATACGAGTATTTTATTTATTATTTTTGTTAAACATTTTAATATCCAAATTAACTTGAAGCTAACCTGTATATAATTCCTTGGGATTGGACTCATCCAATATTTTTTGCTGAAAATTCCATCTTGCACCTTCTAAAAACAGTCCCCAAATGCAGCAGCCATCATTGGGTCTTTTGGTAGGAAATTCAGGCAGTACCTAATCAACATTTTTTTAATATTTATTTATGAAATGTAAAAACCCTAAATTCCACAAAATAAAGTTAAATGTGTAACATTGTGTAATATAACGAAATGTTTTCATCAAGGATTTAAAATTTAAAAGATACACTATTATTTATATTATTATAATTATAAAAATAAGATGTATCACGACCCCTACTGCTATATGAAAATTTAGCGGTTGTGTCCCTATCACAGGGCTTAAGCGATTTCAACCAAAATCTAATGGCTTCATCCTAGAAGTCTCCCAAACTCATATAACAAAATTTAGCTCAATTGGTTGAAGCGTTTAGGCGTTATCGTGGAAGAATACCCAAAGACAGACAGTTCCATCTTAAAATGGTCTTAATCGTCTAGGGGCCTCAAATTGGTTATATCCGTCTTTATCTCAATTTTTAGCGGGTTCACTATACTCTCCCTATGGGTCGGGAACGTTATATTTGTATAAGAAACATTTTTTGAATAAAACAAAAACAGGTCTCTATTTCAAAGTCGAAATTATATAAGATATAATTGAGCAAACGGAATATCAACTGTACTTACATCTTTAACACAAACCATAACCCCTCATGCAAGTGACAAAAGCCAGGTGGTAGAGCCTATACCTAAACATCTTTATGAAAAAATCGTTCGAGGGCCCGAGACAAATTAATATTTAAGCCTCTACAGAAGACATACATACTTAAAATTATAGGGCTAACAATGAAACCCTTTTTATTTCTATATATTTATGTTTCAATAGTAAAACTAAAAATATTGTACCTAATAACTCAGAGAAAGAAAAGTAGCTGGTTGACCGTTTCTGGAGTATACAGGCTGTGCCAGCCTCAGTTTTTACATACGCAAAATATTAATTACCTTAAAAGCAAAATTAATTGAATCAATAGAGACAATATATCCTCGTGCAAAATTTTGTAAAGTGCCAGTTAAAAATGCCTGTGGAAAATAGAATCCTGATATCCAAAACACTGGCGGTATACCGTCATCGACCCATTTCTTCAAAAATTTAGTTCGTGCATCAAGATCCACGACCCATGAGGCTGAAAGTGAAATCGTGATTTCGTTTACATATATTTAAAATATTTTACAATTTAAATCGTACCTAGAGGTTTTAATGAGGGATAGGCTTTCGAAGCCCACAGAGCCGGTACTTGATTACTAAATAAACTGGTGGACATTTTTTCAAGAGCCTCCGACATTACAACAAGCCCTTTTAGTGCCTTCAGTAAGTCTTGTAATGTAGATTTAATAACAACCAGAAGTTTATTGTATCTGATAGCTTCTTGGATCAACACTGTGTTTAGTGATTCTTCATACTTCACGGGATACCTGGGAATATACAGACGATTAAGGTATGAATAATAAATAAAAATGAAAAACTATCAACTTTTATGTGATTTTCTTAAGAAATTGTCTTGATCCACCATTAAATATCAAAAACTAATAACTTATTTGCATTCTAGAAGAACACAGTTTTAGTATTACGAGGAATTTTATACAAAGTGTCTTAAAAGAAAGTTTATATATGAACAGCAAACAAACAATTGAAGGGGGTGCTGGGGCTATGTCCATCGCTTGCTGGAATTCAGTCGCTTCTCGGAAGCGGATCTCGTTCTGTGTGAGAATTTTACAAAAACAGTGAATCGGCAATTATAGCAGGGAGAAAATATTTCAGTGATCGTGGTTTGAATATCAATGATGCTCCAAGGGTTGCCTTTATTCGGAAATGGAACAATGAGTTTGAGAAGACCGGTTCCACACTGGAAGTCCGACGACCAAGGTCATCTAGAACGAACGAATCCGTAGAGTAAAGCGGTCTGTTCGTGGTGAGCCTAGCCTTCTTCTCCATTGGTACGTGCACAAGTTGTTTAAATATGCATAGATCATCATTGCACCCAATTCCGCAAAACCACCTCAAACTCTACAGTTACAAAACTCAGTTGGTGCAAGAATTTAATCCTCGGCATGTCAGAGGCTTCACTGCGTTAACAAAGTAACTGAGTGTTATGCAACATTTAACAACATCTTGTTTTCTGAAGGGGCTTATTTCCACCTTAATGGTCACGTCAATGAAGAGAATTGTCTTTACTGGAGTGCATAAACCCAAAATGCATGTCAATAATGCGACCTGTCTGGTGCAATTGAATCTGTAATCCGTACCAAAATGGCAGTTAATTCAGAGTCTACATGCCGAGCCGTCATACAACCTTATCTTTATTTATTCTCGGACAAAGTCCATTATTACAGCATACATAAAACAATTTAATTTAATTCAATGAAAAAGGTTTCGAAAATTATGCACGTGCTGCTCGAAATACGCATGCAAGGACCGGAAAGACACTCGGACGACAACAAAACAGCCATCGGCCAATCACGCCAAACCGCCACCGTGTCTCCCACACTTCAAGCGTCGAGTAAACTCACTGATAGGCGCAAAGAAATCGAGGTTTAAATAAAATGGTGCCGTCCGTAATTATTATTTTGTGGACGGTACGTGCAAATTAATATTGGACAACAAATAGGAAGACGATACCAAATTGTTTAACAGCTTATACAAAATTGTTAGATCTCTGACGACCCTGCGATCGGTCAACGGTGTGAGCCCCAGCTCATCCATCAAAGCACAGTAATCAAATCACAAAATCAGTAAGTCGGGGACGACCAAGCTTGAAGTGAGCGTACCTAAGGAATCGGCGCTGAACTTTCTCGACCTGGGCAATACGGCAATCGTGTGAGTGGGCCCACAACGCCTAAGCATACTCCAAATGCGGTCTAATGAGCGTCGTGAACAAAGTTCTAATAGTGTTCTTTATGAAGCCCTAAGTCGAACATCTGATGCTGTATCAAATATTATCTTTATTTGAGACACCATTTATAAAATATACTTATCTATTTCATGCTAGTAGGTATACTTACTTCTTTGAAATAGCGTTAAGATCATACAATTTGGGCAGCTGCTCCAAGATTTCTTTTGCAACACTTGTAGTAACTTCCTCTTGACTCGCAGCTGCACCACCTACTTGTTTTGGTTGAAGCAATAATAATGTGCTTAGACATTTGTTGGTTTGAGCTTGGGCAAATGTAATATCAGCATTCGGGTGCATACCAAATACTTCAGGATCATCGTTAATGGGAAATGTTTTTATGAATTCCAAATAGTCGATAAACATTGTATCAGTAGTAGGTAACTTAAAATAAATAAATTTTAAAATAGTAGGTAGGTGTACCATATGCTCTGTTTTGGCAAAGAATATGAAATAATTGTCAAGGGGTTTAACGCTGAAATCTATGTTTAATGATTTCCAAAATATGACGCTTGCAGCATAAATGGGCAATGACATACCGTTGTGAATTTACTTACCGTTCTCTGAACGGTAAGTGAATTACTTACCGTCGTGTTTGGGTTGTCAGCCAGTAAATGTCACTTACTGTCATAAAGACAGACACGGTAAACAATCAAAAAAGGTCGGTCGTACAAAAAAGATTATTATTATACTATTATGTGTTTCTTTCTTCCAAACAAGACTAGCTGGCACTTATTTGGGTTTAGTTTTAAATTATGGCGTTCAGATAAAACACGTATTGTATAAAAAGCGGTATTGAGCTAATGTTGAGTAATTTTGATATGAATTTTATTAAAATTATTTTTTAAATGAGTAGCATCAGCCTAAATAAATACACGAATCGTTGACAATTTTTCTAGAAGTTGGTTTTGAATTGGGTCTATAATCCACTAAT
Source organism: Apoderus coryli (assembly GCA_911728435.2). Taxonomy (NCBI): domain Eukaryota; kingdom Metazoa; phylum Arthropoda; class Insecta; order Coleoptera; family Attelabidae; genus Apoderus; species Apoderus coryli. Next base: position 11,012,178 of record OU452209.1, on the reverse strand, counting down.
CCTACATCAATATACAAACAAGGGGTCGTAATTCAACAATAGCAAATTACTCAGGTATTTCGCAATCGCTATAATGCCAGAAAGTTAACTGTGAGAATTTAAAAATGTGCTACGCTTGCAGTTGTATATATCATCACTATAAGATTACCTGATAGTATATACCATCCCTATCAAAAACATATCCCTCATGGACCACATCCGGTTTATAATAATCAGCCAATACGTTCATTAAACAACGTCTATCCCAATCATCAGTCACTCGCCCTCCATAGTTAATATGACCAGCTGTGTAAGTTAATACCTGAAATATTTGTTTCGATATTATTATTTCGTACTTGCAAATTAAAAATATTTAGGTACTTTAAATGGTATCTCATCATATTCCATCAAAAACATGTGCAGTTGTGAGATACAAATCTTTAAATCACCGTCAGTAAACTCATAAGGAATGTTAAAACCAAGTGGACCAAATTTTCTACGCTCCAGTAAAACACCATGAAAGAGGCACAGTGAAAACACTAATAACTTGAATGGTGGTGCTTTTACACTTTCTGATTGCACGAAATCTGTCAGGTCCGCTACTTGATTGCTAATAACAATAAAACATTTTACTAAATTTGCTGTTGCAGTCCTTCTAAAAGGATGTGTTTGAACCGTTGATTGATGCAATATTGTGAGTCGTACCTACTCCGAGTTTTCCAATAATTAACTTATCTCAAGAAGTTTTTTACAACTTTATTTCGCGTGTTGTAGTCTACCTCACCCTAATTATTGTGTAAGAAGGATGCAAAAAACAAGCGTTTGTAATTTAGCAACACATTCGCTTCAGGTCGAAGTCAAACTTACCTTCGTGCTTTTATCCCGTATAGGTTTGGGTAAACACTCGAGTGAACGTCACGTTAATAAATATAATACATTATTTAATTATATAAATATATTACATTATTTAATTAGTTAATCTTTCTCACCGATAGGCTCTAAAAATGTTAGCCTTGATTCCTGCTGGTGGTTCCATCGTCATTTTGCTACCATTTTGTAGAATCGATACAGGAAAATGTGGTGACGGTGTTGATGTTAACCATACACGGAAATCACGATGTACTACATCTGGTGGTATTGTTTCTATGATTCTTTCGAGGCTTGGCATCCAGCTGGGTGCCAAATGGCAATTCTAGATTGAAAGATAATTAAATTCATTCGATGCTGGAACTATTTGTACAACATAAAAAGCGTCAATTTTTATAACAAAAAAAAATCATCTAGTGAGAGAAATAATTAATATTAGGAAACTCGAAATTCGAAAGCCTTAATAAGTTATCCTGATGATCCGTCGTTTTGACACAGTCCCAGTTATTGTTATGAACCAAACATTCTGCAGAATGGCTTACCTGGAAAAATATCCATGCTCCCATTTCTATACCTTCCTTAATCATCTTTTCAGCTATTGGGCCTTGTCCTTGTCCTAACGATATTGACGACATACGTTTTCCCATTTTCATGCGATCTGCAAACTTGTACAAATCTGCTGCTGGATCAGTACCGGTAGACAATACGAAAATAAGTGGTATTGTAGGCCCAGATTCCTGTAACAGTTTTAGAAATGAAACAGATATATACAGGGTGGGGCACAAAAGCCTTAAGAGCATTCATTGTTACTGGAATGGATTATTTTGGGCCGATGGATGTAACGATAGTGCGAAGACATTGAAAACGTTATGACCTGCTTATCTGTCACAGCTGTACACTTGGAGCTAGCAGAAACAGATACAGATTCCGCTATTTTAGCCATAAGAAGATTTGTTTCAAGAAGAGGACAATGTGTTTGTATATGGAGTGATAACGGAACTAACCTTTGCTCAGCAGATAAAGAATTACGTAACACGTGAAAGCAAGTAGATGATAAAGAAATTAAGAATTATTGTTTATCAGAAAATATCGACTAGAAATTTATAGCCCCGGCAAAGCCGCACATGGGAGGTGCTTGGGAAACCATGGTACAGTCAGTAAAGCAAACACTAAAAACTATTAGAAGAAAGAACACCAAGATTAGAAGTCTTATAATCAATCTTAACTTTAGTGGAGCACCTAATTAACAGTGAAAGTATTACACCAAATCACTTTTTGATAGGATCATCTAGTATCGTCAAGCCACCACGAATATTTCAACAAAAAATTTGATTGAAGAAAACAATAGAGATTTGCAAAACAACAGATAGATTTTGGCATCGATGGGTGAAGGAATATTTACCTACTTTAACTGATATAACGAAATGGTTACAGGAAAATAGAAACTTAGAAGTAGATAAAGTGGTCATTCTTATAGATAAGCAAATGCCAAGAAATAAATAGGCACTAGGAAGAATATCGGCTGTGTATCCAGGAAAAGATCAAAGAATTCGAGTTGTTGATATTGAAACAGATATAGTTTATCCAAAGTTAATTTAAAATATATAAATTTAACGATTTAATGAAATGAAATAGCAACTATAATATCCCTAGGACATTAATAATAAACGAGGTCATTTTATGACAATCGAAAGCACGTTGGTTATAGTGTATCCAAAGTCAATGTAAAATTCCCATCCGTCTTTACATTATAAAAGCCCAACTAGCAATTCGACATTCTTAAAGAACTAATATATTTTATAATTATTTTATTGCCGCTTAGTAAAAACTTTTTTGTTTTTTAAAGGTTCGTTTGGTGATAAAACTGCTGTGTTAAACTTTTCTGTGAGAAAAACTGTTTTAAGAACGTTTTTACAGCAAAATAATAAAATAGTTATAAAATATGATATCGTAACAGTTTTATAAACGTTTATAAAATATTTTTTATAGGACGAATTTGTTCCGAATGATAATTGGTTTTAAAAGCATTTTGTAAAAGTACTAGTCTGGATTAACTTGTTCCTTTAAAAACAATTATAAAATTATTCTGTTAAAGTACGTTTCGTAATAATAAAATAGTTTTTTTATTGTCGTTATTAAGAGCGATTTGTTTGCTGCAGCAAATTTGTGCGCAAATTAATAATTACAAAATTGTTTTTTAGTTATTTTATTAAAAACAATAAAAAAATAAATATGTTGCCAATGCATATTTTATAAAATTAAAATGCTGTCATAAACATTACCTAGAACTAATATATAACATAGTCTTATTTATTTTCAACTGATATTTATTGTTATATCATACACAGGTTTAAAATGTCCAAACGAAAAGCAGTTGTGCATTTAATAGAAAATTAGTTACAATATTATAAATTATCAAAGGGAAAACATTAGTGACTATAATAAAGAGTAGCAAACTGTAATGGAATCTAATCAAATTAATGACAATTTATAAGACATCAAATATTTTGAAGACTGATAAATTCTCAGGAGGAATTATTACTAGATGGTGAGCGGGTAGCCGAAATAGAGAATTGGTGATCAATATCATGCTTCAAGCACAAGTGAGCTAGAAAAAAATGCAAAACTAAGAGAAAACATGCGAACATGGGCAGCATCAAATAATGTTCCGCATTTTTCCCAAAAGAAGCTTTTTGCTATACTCAATAAACACATGCCAAATTTTCTACCTCAAGATCCTCGAACTCTCTTAAAGACACTCAACAAACCGTTTTAATAACGGCAGTTATAAGTTATAACATACATAACATAAACAAAGGGCTCAATTTAGGTTATGTTTAAATTACTCCCGTAAAAGCTAATAAGAGAGTAACTATAAAAGCATTTTGTTTTATAAGAACCCATTAAAAGCTTTTATAAAACATATGTTAAAGTGTGTTTTGTAAAACTCTGTTTACTATTTTATTATTATTCCAATATTAAGACGATGCGACACACGGCGGCGACTCACACAAGCATCAAAGTATCAAGCACGAATACTTCAAGTAGACAGGACTAGACTTGATTAATTTCTATACATTTTATCTTATATATTTTTTGCAGCACCTTTTAATTAAATTTTGATTTTTTAGAGCATTTATTTCCAAGCTTGTTTTAGTGTGTTTTACTATTAATTTATTTTAAATTAACGGCAAACGATTACTAAATACATAAAACTTCAAGAAAAATACTTGTAATTAGCTTCATTATTCATTATCAAGCTTAGTGAAATATATTTTTTTTACTCCATAACTGGTTTATAAAAAATTCTTCACGTTTACATAAAACATAGGTACCTATAGTACGACACAGTTAACATACGCTTTTAAATGGGCTATCCATATAAAAGTGTATCATTCTTAACTGTGTCGTACTATACCAACTTATATTTTGGCTAGTATCCATATTATGATAGATATAAAAGAATCATATCATTCTTATGCTATCAAAGGGGTTTCAGGTAATATTAATTTTATATTACATTTTATTTGCACTTAAAATATTATGAGATTTATGTTTTTTTAACGAATACGCCCCTGTATAAAACAATTCTGCAGTTATTTTGTAATAGCTATCTAAAGAGCATACTCGTCTGGGTTGAGATAATTTTGTTTTATAAGCATCGTATAAGGAAGAAGCCATTTTTGGTTTCTTTAAATTGGTAGCCATGTTGACCAAACTTTTAAAATTAATATTTTTTATAATTTGTAAAATTATCTTAGCTAATAAGGTATACAGAATCAGTCATTACATAATGAAGGATCTCCCAAAAGATTATTTTCAACAATAAGTGACAATAAAAAAAAAATTGTATATAATTTATAAAATCTAAATTCATTAATTTACATAATTCGCGAGGCGCATTAAAATTTTAGTAATAATATACAATATATTTAACAGTAAATTTTGTTTCGCAGCCAAATCTGCTCATGGATGAATTTTATTATTCATTATTGGGTAGGTATTATTTTTACCTCCATGATTGTTCAGATTTTATTAATGTGTACCAACAACAATGCATAATAATTATAAAATAAGTTTGTGTAAAAAGGTATTTTAAAAAAACGTTTATATCCTTTAACAGTTTTATAGTAGTTCTACAAATATGTCGTTTTGTTCTAGTAACAGAGCTATAATAAAACTGTTTTATAACAGTTTTATTTGATTTTTATTAGATATTTATAAACGTTCTAAAAACTGTTGTATAATAGCAACAAGCAACATTTATAGAACCGTTAACGAGTCGATTTGTTTTATAAATCTGCGCCTTTTTCGTGTTTATAAGGCGCGTAAGAACGTTGTGAAAATGTTTATAAAACAATGGGTGTTTTATAAAATATATTTTATAAACGTTCTTACAGCAATTAAAAAAGTTAAATTGTTAGTTGGGAGGGCATCGAATGCAGCGTTTTTTCATACATTTCTCCCTCGTATATAAGACGTATAATAAATCATACCTGCCAAAGATACCGACAGTAATAAAAATAACTACAGTGACTGGAAAAAGTATTGGGTTAATGATTAATCGAAAAAAAAAAGAGTTTGCAAATAAATATATGAATGAAACAAATAATTTTTGGCAACGTGTTATTTTCTCAGATGAATGGTATGGAGAAGACTTAATGTGGAATTTAAACAAGAAAATTTGTGTCCGACAGTAAACACGGTGGCAGAATATTGTAACCATGATTTGTACAATAGTTTTTCTTAGATTAATAAAATGAAAGAAGATCTATCAAATTAGATAATAATTTTTAATAAAACCTCAAGTGGATGAAACTTTTTGCAGTCACTGTATATAGTGACAGTGTATAGGACTGGCCGTGTCTGATATATCAAACACGGCCAGTATACGACGTGGAACACGTGCAAAGCCAGCGTCTTCTTTTAAATATTTATCATCAGTTAAGGTCTGAATATAATGAAGTGACGAATACACATATTATAAAGTTTTTACGTTCTGTAGAAAATGTCACTGACTAAGTGAGTAAAATTTGTTGTTAGTTTATATTATCAGAAGTTGTGGTTTGTTATATCAACTAATATTAGAAAGACTATACTTATAGAAGATCAGTGTCGAAGATTTGCCCAATTGGATTAACCGAGGTTCAAGATGATATATTTTCTTAAGGTTAATTAAGGCAATATTTAACACAAATTACTTTGTATCTCGAAAACCGATAGAGCAATTATAACAAAAAAATGTAATAGAAGGACAATTCTAAAACTATTTGAAAAACAAAAGTTACTAGGATTCTTGATAGCAGCTGAAAATGTTTTAGATTGATAGAAGAGCTAAGAAAATGTCAAAAGTTCCGACAAATTCTTCGTTCTGTTTTCCATAAACGTCTAACCGACCATCGAGCGTGAATCACGTTGTATGTAACAATCAATTTCTTACCTTAAACATAGCAGCTAAATCTGAACTCTGTGGTTCAATAAACTGCGCTCCCAAATGATCTGATATAAAGTCCTGCATAGCATTAGTGACTTTATCTGGACGTAAAGTTTTTAAAATCATCATCTTTTGGAAGGTAGTTAAACCAGCTTGCCATTTTCCAGGTAAACGCTCCCTAAAAAGTAAATAATATTGTGATAAATGTTTTACTGAGTGATTGATCCTGAGAGATCGAAGCCCGCTGTACCTGTGAGGTTCCAAACTCTCAAAAATATGTTTATAGTGAGCAATTTGCGGCTCAAAATCTGTTACGAATGTGGCAAAAGTCGGTAAAGCTTCAAGAGATAATATTTCTTTCCAGGCTTTAATGGATAACCAGTTAGGAGCAGGATTACGAAGGTCCTAATAGGATAAAAAATGTAATTTACAGCAGGTTGTAAAATAATATAATCATAAATAAATTTACTCTTAATGGGGATCCCCCAGCAAGAAAATATCGCCATTCATCTTGATCAATTTTGTTTTCGTTCATTAAAATTCTTATTGATAACAAAAAGGCAAATTGCAATTTATTCTTCTCAAACAAGCTTCTACACACATTGCTGTATAACGAAAACGTGAAATTTGCATTAATATTTTCGATCCTTTCTTGAATATCACCTGAAAATATTCATTTAGTAATTCCAATTTAATTTTAGTCATAAATTAAAAAAAAAAACTGACAAATAATTTATTACAGCGCATCTTAAAAACAAACTTGATTGAGATTAGGGTAAAAAAAGATGAAGATCAAAACGATTTGCTCCGCAAGCAAAATAATAATGTGCACATTATTTTTTAGTTTAAAAAATATCAATAAGAGTTATTCAAAGTGTGTGCGACAAATTTAAAAAAATAGAATTTATGACTATTCACTAGGATATAAATACAGGGTGAGTCACGAGGAACTGTACATATTTCTACCATAAGTAGAGGCACGTTAGGGGATTATCAAATGACCACTAAAAAAATGTCTCCTTGTTTTGATTATTAATATACAGGGTGAATTATGGATCTTCACCAAAAAAATGTTTCGTCATATGTTTTCAATGATTTCTCATTTTTCTATAAAAGAGTGTGTATTGGTGTCTGCCAACTAACTGACATATTCAGAATATTCAGTCCGTCTTCGAGAAAATTTGTGGGACTGCTTCTATTCAACACTTCACCCTGTATATGATTTTTCAAAAATCTGATATAATTTTTTCAGAGGGCATACATAAATAGTTAGACCTGGGTATTTGAATTTTTTGTTACACTCACCTCACATTTCCAATTAAAGATTCATTTTAGAGCCAAATTAAAAATTGGCAATAATGAAGTATCTTACTGTATAATAATGTTTAGTTATTAAAAAGAAATCTTCAAAATAGACAGAAACGACACACACTGTGCTCCAGTATGGTAAATACCATAATTTGAATTCATTTACAGGGCTGGATTTAAAAATCTGGCATATATGGTTCATCCCAATAATTCACCCTGTATGTAACTTTTTCCACCCGTAATAGACAGAAAACAGATAAAAAATGTTTGTAATAACCTAGTTTTCTTATTTGTTTGAGGAAAACACATGTTTCTAATTATTTTAATGGGAATGAAATGAACAAGCCAGGGAAATGTTTATTCATAAATTAAGAAATAAAATAAAAAACAATAACCAAACAATAAAACAGTTTTAACAATATGGAAAAAGTAAAAAACAATTTAATAAACACATGTAACAAAAAATTCAAATACCCTGGTCTAACTGTCTATTTATGGCCTCTGAAAAAATTATATCAGATTTTTGAAAAATCATATACAGGGTGAAGTGTTGAATATGAAGCAGTTCCACAAATTTTCTCGAAGACGGACCTGGATCTTTTTAATTCTGAATATGTCAGTTAGTTGCCAGACACAAAATACACACTTTTATGAAAAAATGAGATAAATCGACTTAATCATTGAAAAGATATGACGAAACATTGTTTTGGTGAAGATCCATAATTCACCCTGTATATTAATAATCAAAATAAACTGTTGCCCTCGAGGCACGAATAGCTCTCTATATTTAAGTGTAAAAGTAATAATTTTATGACCTTTTTGTCATTTATGTAAATTTAATAAATTTTTGTTTTGTTTTAGACATCAGCTATTTTGTTTTGTATCGGGTTTTGTGCCTTTTTCTTCTCTTTGGAGGCACTATTTATACGCAGATATTTTATATTTCAGATCTAGGCCAAATTCTTGTACGCAAAATAATTGATTTTGTTTTAGTTTTATTATAAAATTTATTTTGCCCCCTTTTCTACTATTTACGAACGCCTATGTAAACAAAATTGTTATGCTGCATGTTGTAGGTTACCCGTTAAGTGGTTTTTGAGTTATCATGGATACAATTTTTTTCTGACCCTTTTATAGAATTTTCACAGACGCCTATGGAACATTAATTTTTGTCGTGTATTTTTAACACCAATTCGACTAGTTAAATATAAAATTTTTTACATTTTATTTTATTTTTTCATTTTACCCCTTTTTTTACTATTTACGAACGCCTATGTAAATGAAAATTTTATGCTGCACTTTTTAGGTATTTTATATCAAAGCTATATATAATTAGCCAATTTTTCTGGTATATTTGGGAAACATTTTTTTTTTCGTTTTTGACTCTTTTTTTAAGACTATTTTCGAACGCCTGTGTGAACTAATTCTTTTATGTAACATTTTTTAGGTTATATTTTATCACAACTATAAAAAATTATTCAATATTTCGGATAAGTTTAAGAACTATGATTTTTTATATTTTTGAACCCTCTTTTAAACCCCTTGCCTACGCTCAATGTTAATCACGACCTGTAAATAGCCTGTAGTATTTTCGCACCAAATGTGGTTAAAATCCGTTAAGTGGTTTTTGAGTTATCACGGATACAAATTTTTTCTGACCCTTTTATATAATTTTCACGGACGCCTATGGTACATTAATTTTTGTCGTGTATTTTAAACACCAATTCATCTAGTTAAATATAAAAATGTTTACATTTTAATTTTGTTTTTTATTTTACCCTTTTTTCTACTATTTACGAACGCCTATGTGAATAAAAATTTTATGCTGCATTTTTTAGGTTATCTTATATCAAAGCTATATATAATTAGCCAATTTTTCTGGTATATTTGGGAAACGTTTTGTTTTTCGTTTTTGACCCTTTTTTTAAACTATTTTCGAACGCCTGTGTGAACCAATTCTTTTATGGAATATTTTTTAGCTTATATTGTATCACAACTACGAAAAATTATTCCATATTTCGAATAAGTTTAGGAAATATATATTTTTTATGTTTTGACCCCTTCTCCACTATTTGCGAACGCCTATGAAAGTAAGTGATTCATGACACATGTTATAGGTTATATTCTATCAAAACTATAAATAACTAGTTAATATTTCTGCTATTTTTAAGAAATACGTTTTTTTTTTAATCTTTTTTACCCCATTTTACACTATTTTCGAACGCCAATGTAGTCTAATATTTTATGTTCAATATTTTAGGTTATATTCAATTCAATGCGTAAAAAAATTATGCAGTATTTCGGATAAGTTTAAGAACTATGAATTTTTTTAATTTTTGAACCCTCTTTTAAACCCTTTGCCTACGCTCAATGTTTCCCAAAATCTAATCAGCTCCTTGCCATGTCCAATAGTATTTTTGTACCAAATTTGGTTAAAATCTGTTAAGCGGTTTTTGCGTTTTTGTGGATACAGACAGACAGACAGACATTTTTTTAAAACTACTTATTTATGTATACAATGACCAAAAACAAGTATTTCCGGTGAAATTAAAAAAAAATTTTTTTTCATGAAACATATATGATATGGAGAGCTAACAAGGAGACATTTTTAGCTCTCTTCGTGCCTCGAGGGCAACAGTTTATTTAATCGTCATTTGATAATCTCCTGACGTGCCTCTACTTATGGTAGAAGTATGTACAGTTCCTCGTGACTCACCCTGTATAAGCAGTATTTTTTATTTTTTTGGTCGTTCACTCGCACACATCAAGGTTGTAGCTCCACGAGTGTACGATTTTCATGCAATGTAGCCTTTTTATTTTTTATTCTATTGTTTAGTTTAGTTTTGTTTCATATGAAGTGACTATATTTTCGTTGTTTTAATATAATCAAATTAGTAATTAAAGTATAGTTTATAGGTGAACAGCATAATATGTTCCTACATCAAAATCTTCAGCGATACAACACTCAATAGAACAACTACTAAAATTCTGGAAAAATCTGACAAAGTTGAACAAATAACAAAAAATATCCTTGGGAATCCCATCTTTGAAATGATCTCGAACCAAATTCAGTACAATGTAATTTTCACAAAGAGAGGGAGGGTGGAATGAATATTCCACCACAGGGTTGCTGCAAATAAGAGGAAACACGTGAATGGGTCAATTCATTTACCACAGATTCCTTAAGCAAAATGAACTGCATTTTTCGTATGCCATTTTCCATTTTACGGCTCCATATGTTCTATCGAACAGGGTGTCGAAGTTTTATTTTTTAAAAACATTTTTCTCACTAACTCGCCTAATCATTGTATTTTGATATAGGCACATATACCCTTAAAGGGCTTAGTTGTCTAGATACAGGGTGTCAAAGGGCACTGGATTAAATAGATCTTTTTAATTTTTTTTAATTCCCTGTTCAGTGGCTGCTATACGGGTTAGTGACACTTTCTATCCCCCTATTTTTTACGCCACTGGAATAAATATAATTGTTTTAAATTCCCTGTTTATTTTTGCTTAAAAAAGTAATAACTTTTTTGGGTCTAAAGTGAACACTTTTGCAGGAATTTGCCTCTAAACAAAAGTCTGCAAGTAAAGTTGAAAGTATGAACTTTTTTTAAATGAGGTATTGTAACAGGGAATTAAAAAAAAAATAAAAACATATATTAATTCCAGTGGCGTGAAAAATAGGGGAATAAAAAGTAATTAACCCCAGTGGCATGCTACTGGTTAATTTTTTAGAAATATTGTTTTTGTCAAAATATGACTTTTTAAAGGGCATAGAGGTCACTAAATTGGAAAACAATATTTAAAGGCGTTTTTGAATTATGGCAATTTTCCGATTTTAAATTTGAATATTGGACACCCTGTATCTAGACAACTAAGCCCTTTAAGGGTATATGTCGCTATATCAAAATACATGAATTAGCGAGAGCTTTCTGTGTTAGAGCAGTGTCGGTCGAATATAGAAACACGCTGTATGAAACTTGGTACATTAATATTACAATGTTAGCCACATGTTTCCAAGGTAGAAAAAATTAAAAAATCATGCTACTTCATTGTGAGTTTTGTACCCTCTGGCCCCCCAATTTTTTGTACCTACGGCAAAAGAGTATTGAATGCTGAGGATCTAGCTGTCTACTATGAATTTTGTTGTTGTTCTTGTATTTCTTTTTGTCTTATTTCCATCTCACCACAAAATTCTTTGGGCACATCTGTCTTCTTCAATAATTTTTACTGGATGAAACATTTCACGTATATCTCCACATGCCCTTTACATCTTCTAAATCTCATTAAAACGCCCGGCAAATTGTCAAATAATGAGGGCCTTGAAGTAAATTGTCATTCAGACTGACGCTATGACTTTTTGCTGCTGCGTCGAAACTATTCTTTTATGGGGTTTATTGGGATTAAAAACTGCGAAATGAGGTAAATACCATTTTTACAAATTGAGCCCGGAGAACATGTGGCTACAAATGTCATCAGTTGATATAAATCTGGTAAAATATCAAATTATAGACAAAAATAGATGATAAATTTTTACACTGGTGGTATTTTCCTGATTTGGTCTATATATATGAGTTCCTCGTGCTTAGATAGAATCCAAAAACCTCAGCGAGAGTTTTTGAGGCAGAGTTTTACACATGAGAACAATACGCTATTACAGATGTGATGTATATTTCGAACATCAAGCTGATTGAAAGTAAAATTATTTTTAGAGTGAAGTAAACAGCATAAGCTTTGAGAAGAATGATGATGATGCCTTGTGCAGATAGTGCTGATACTCATCTCTAAAATATTAAATCTAGATGACAAAGAAGTAATGTTGTTTTCCATAAGAAAGGAATCGTTGATTCGTTGTAGAACCAAACAGCAGCCAGGTGTTCTGCGTATGTGAAAGGGTCTAAATCTCTAATCCAAACAGGTCCCGTGCGCAAGTCGACAGAACCTGGACAATTTAATCTGGGGGTCGCCAAAATTAGTTAATAGGATGTATTTTGAGTTTCCACGCAAGAAAAATTGCTGGTTGAAATTATCTATTTCTCATCGCCATGGCAGATATAACAAACCTTAAATACATCTGATACTCGCCAGCAGACTTTCCAAGTGAGGTTACTTCCCCAGCCGTCCCCCTCCCTAGAGTAAAATTATCACTTGTATTATCACACGTGTGGTATTCGGTAAGAAAATTTCTCACCAAAATTTGAAATAAAATTATAAATCTAACGTGATAAAATTATAAATCCAACGTGACATTAATTTGTCAAGGTTTTGTTGTTTTTGACATACCTATGTTGATGATTTGTTATTTGTTTTTAAATGGTTCTGTCACAAGTCAACAAATTTCCACTTAAATATCATCGTGCCTCGATAATTTTTAGGATTTTTTTTGCTTGGTATGGTAATGAGTCAAAATTAAGACATCATTGGTTAAAAAATAGAAATTTTGAAATGTTCAGTATTATGATATAATTTACCTGATTTCTCAGTTTCTGCAATACTGTTAATAAAGATGCTAATAAACCATTCCAACGAATATTGATACATTGGATCCACGTTTGAAAGATCAGCAACACAGAAAAATAGTATTTGCGACCTATTCGCTACAGGAATGTACAGAGCACGTGTGTTATCAATATCAATTTGTGTTATTTCCGCTGATTCTACTTTATTCTAAAACATAATATTCAGGATGTAACAATTCTAATTGTGCGACATGAATCGCTTCAAGATCATCAATTTGTCTGTGATGATTAGGAGCATTTTGTTTGGAATATTCATTCGGATAATTCCCTTTGATACAATTAGTTCAGAGAAATTGTCGATTGTGCAATAAAAAAATCCAAACAGGATGATATTTTCAGGATTGCTTGGGGACTACCTCCTGAGTATAAAATCGCTATAGGAGTGGTTTCATAAACATTTTTTAGAGCAAAACGGCCTTCATAACAGTCATAGAGGATGGAAAGCTGAACAACTTTGCCTTATTTTTGTCAAAAAAATCGGTGGAACTTGGTAAGTATTAGAGCTGCAAAAAAAATTATAAGGCAAACTTGTTCAGCCTTTGATCCTGTAATTGTATTAAAGTCAGCAGAATTATCTTCATTTGATGCCGTAACTCGTTACCTAAGTAAGTATTAGACCTGCAAAAAAAAATCAAAAGGCTGCCATTGCTGTTATTGTATTGATTTATGATTATGGACATTTTTTATTGATTTCAAATTATTATACTTCCGTAGTAAAGTGAATATAATTATTTATCTTGTGTCTTAAAGTTTTAAAATGCAGAATCGTTGTTGCGTTGTAAATTGTAAAGCAAATCACACGAAAGATGATAGTGTTCGTGTTTTTCGATTTCAGAAATCTGATGAATTACATTACGAAGTGTATTGGAAAACCCAAATTTAAAAACTGAGCACCTTAATGAAGTTGTACCTTAATTCGAAAGAGATTACTTTCACTATAGTTAAAATTTAGACGACTTCGAACCAGTGAATTGTAAATGACTCTAATAGGAATTTTATTTAGAATGTATTATTTACGCATACCTTTATATCTTCACTTTTCACTTTAGATGCTTCCAAAGTAATAATAAAATCTAAATCATCCAATGGTGAACCTTCCGAAGCACTCAGTTTTAACAAAATTCGATCTTGAATTTCTTTCAATTCGTGTTTCATTTGAGCTACGCTAACAACAATTTGGCTTCTTTGTTCCTCCAAATCGGGCCTTTCTTGCATAACTACTAAAGCCAAAAGTTGATCTTGTAGACCCCTAAATATTAAAATAATTTATATTTTAAATATCTCTTCTTGTTATTGATAGAAAATTACTTACGTTGATACTACTGTAAAATTAACCAACAAAACTTTAATGGACACTTCAGGAGTATAGTGTGGATTTGGCAACTTTGTAGTTATAAACAATTTAAAATTATTGTCATACGGCACGACTACTTCTCCCAGTTTTAAAACTAACGTACCACTCTGCATGTAAACCTATGTGATTTTCATTCAGTAAATTTTTAGTCAAATGATAATTTGCTAATCATACCTGCCGAAGTAAAATAGGATCTAATGATGGATCTAGATCAGTACCAACATTTTCTATCAGTACTGGTTTTCCAAAACGTACAGCTGATTCCATGGTACGCATCAGGTCTTTGTCAGAGAGTTTACAAATAGAAATGCCTTTTTGCTTACCCTAAAAATAAAAAAAAAAACGCGCACAAAATGTTTACTCACTAATCAACCCTTTGCTACTCTAACGCTACCAACCTTTGGATACTTACCATGTTCTTTACCCATTTGTTTGCCTGTCCCTGGGGATCAATGAATAGTGGCCATCGTCTTGAACATGAAACTAGAACCGCATTTTCAACAGACAAATAATCACGTGGCAATCCATCTAATTGCCACAATCGTATTATGACTGGTTCGCCTAATATGGCTACTGGGGTACAATCTTCCGAACATGGAATATTTTGTTCCCGTATTAGTTTAACCCATTCTTTGAATAATACCCTTCTGTAACTGTCTGTGAAAGGTGTCATATAGGCAACGCAACCGGAACTTATAAGAATGTCACCTAAAATAAGGCAATATCATTAGTGTTCCGGTTAATCTCCGTTATTAGTAAAAATAGAGATCAGAGATTTTTCTTCAATTATTCATCGAATCTAATTAATATCAATCACTATAATACTGCCCCATGCTCGCTCTTCCGTTTGTTAAATAGTCAATAGAGATGACTTTCCGAATCCCCAAAAGCGATTGCCATGACCTTCGCCGCTGATGGGACGGTCTTTGTCTTGGTGCTGCAAAGTTCAATGCTTCGACTACTGCTTGGTCTCTGGTGTATCCATGTTTCGTCCACTGTTACGTAGGTACCGCATGAAGAAATCGCAAATTGCGATTCAACAGGGCCAACCTCTTTTCTGAAGTGGTAAGCAAACGCGGCATCCATTGGACCGGCAGTTTTCTCATACTTAAATGTTCGTGCTTTTGCGCACGTTCCATTAACAAGCGATATGTCCCAGCTATCTCCCTTAACTTAAATGTGCTGTCTTTCGGTAACATCCCATGGGCTTTGGATCTAGGTGGTCTTCCCCGTGGTGACTTCATTTTAGTGTTTTTGACGAGATTACACAAACATGGAAGTTCCACTATTTTTCAACTGGTTCTACCACCGCTTAGTAGTCACTATTGAAGGAGAGGCATCTCCATGATTTCCTCACGCGTCTTCCCTTTCAAAAATGGAAAGCGAATCACCAACCAATATTGTCTTTTTTTTTTTTCATTTCACAAAGAAACAGTTCAATTAGCTGTGCATCCAAACTAGTACACGAAATTGGATGATCAAAGACATCTCAACAAGAATACAATGCACTATTGCCAAGTGGCTTCAAGGCAACAGCACAAACTGGACCAGGTCGATGATTTTGATGGGTCAGCTTTTTGTGACAGTGCTGTTGAGATTTGCTAATGATCAACAGCTGTCTGGCTGTTGATTTTCATTTGGACACTGGCCGTGCAGATTGTCATATAAATATGCTAATAGTTGCGGTTTTCTAGTCCTTTTTAGACCGTTAACAAGAAATTCAGAGTCAGATTATGAGACAGGCCATCATTTATTCTCTATTCTCCATATTGGAATTCCTTTACTACTATGATATATCCCGTATCTATGTATGTAGGTAGTGTATCTATAGCTTGCTTTTCCGAAATTATATAAAGAAGTGCTAAATTCATAGCTGCTGACGATGTGATGCATATTGCATCAGCAAAGCTGATAGTTTTACTTGGGTCATTCATTCAATAGCTCCGTACGTTATCATTGGTCTGAGAGCATATTTTATATCCAATAGATTAGTTTGTATCTAATTCCCTATAAGCTGATCGACAATGTAACTAGATCCGATTAATAGTTTTATCTAGTAGGAAAGGGGGGCGATGGTGACTAATGAGATATTTTATAGGTGTAAAATTTTTGGTTTATATTGTGTATTGTATGTGAGTGTAGTTTTTAAATGAATTGAGAATGCGGGATGATATCACAGGGTCCACTTGGAATTTAGACTGAGACCACGATACCGGCCATGTTAAAAACTTTATCTACTCTCTATTTATTATTTTATTTTGCAACTAAATGTGGTGAAATTTGACAAAGGAAGAAGACGCATTTCCTGGTTGAACAACCTAAGTATGTGGTTCAACTGCAGTTCTGTGGATTTGTTTAGACCAGCGGCATCGAATATTCAAATTGCCAACCTTCTCAGAGGAGACGGCACATGAAGAAGAAGAAAAAGTAAACATGGTCAAAAATGCAAGTATCCACCGCTTCACATGTCCAGCGTCCGCAAGCATTGGCACAAATCAGTCCCAAATGATGTCAGAGGCCGCGCAAAGTAATGATACACAAACCGAAGCACATCATGGCAGTCTCGAGTCCGACATTCTCGAAAAAGAGGAGACTTTGAGGCATAATTCGACTTAAATCGGGGTACTCTACTCTTCTTGATACAACTGTGGTACCTATAAGTAGGTATTAAAATACAGTTGTTCTAAGAGCAGAGAACAGGCAATTAAACCGTTCTCCAGAAACTCAAAGAATTAATATTAAGAGAGGAAGTGTAACCTCAATTTTTAATGCTAAAAACTTTTAACATTATCTCTGGACACGCTCCTCCAATTTGCTAATGTGGACTTGATATAGTGGTGATTGAGTTATTTATTTACCTGTGACATTAACTACATCCTTGGCAATTTTCTCAATAGTCTCTATCCATCTAATTCTTTCCCCTGCCAAACCACTTATAAGCCTAACCGCACGGCTCATACGTTCTTCACATACCGCCATATTCTGTTCTTTCTCCTGTTTGTACTTTATCTTGGCCTCTAGTTTCTCTTGCAGAATCTTTAATCCATCCATAATTTCTTTCATGCTCGCCCTTGCATGCGCTAAGACTGCCTCAGATTCCTCTAACTCCTCTTTCGCTTTTTGCAAAGCAGCTTTCTTAGGAGCTACAGCTTTGTTCACAAAATAAAATTTGTACATAGCATGGACCCACATACAAAGAGATGTACATGCTTTAGAAACCTGTTAAACCAGATACAGAAACATAAAACTGTAACCTTAATATACATAAACCTTATTACCTTTGCTATTTTTGTAGGTGTAAAGTCAGGATCGTCCACATACTTTGCTAGTTTCTGAATCATTTCCTCTGTTATAGAATCTTTGTCAAAATTCATTAGCGACGAGAGAAATAGCCCTGGATCAGTCAGCATACCTCTGCCTGGTTCCCAATAGTCCAACAGCTTTTCACCAGGTCTAATTCCTGGAACCTATACACAAAAAGACAAGATTTTCTATATTTATGTTTATTTATCTATTCTTTCCTACCTTATTTGGCTTTATATTCTTTACAATACAAATGGATTCTATGACATACACCACACCAGCAGGTGGTCGTTTCATGGATCTCACTTCAATGATGTCGTTTTTGTTTAGGGATTTTAAACTTTCCTCAGCAGCCAGTAGCGCCGGCATAGCCTCATCTAAGGCAAGTAAATATGTTTAGATATTTAATCTTCAAATATTTTAACTACACAGACACGATTTTCAAAGGCAAACCAACAAAATTTTGTATGAAATCTGGGTGGACCTGAATTCGTTGATGAGCAAAATCATTCACTATTACAGTTTATAAAAAAATCATTAAAATTTTAAAAAAATATATCTGGGTAGAACGTTTCTATATTTAAAACAAGAATTAAAAAAAATCTTGTCTATCGGAGGTGTCATGAATTGAGCTGGTTATTCTAAGGTATCTTTAGAGCCAATTGGTTCTGCACAGTACACCGTCGCGGGGTTATAATCTCGCGTTACATTTTATAAAGTTTACTGACTAAGATAAACCTGTATGTGCCTCCCGAAGATCTTCCACAACCTGACCACGCCATCACTGAATTCTAACTGATATACTTCATGAATCTGGAATTTAAATTAGTTTGCAAGCTGTGTAACGTACCTAAATCTTTTTGCGCATCAGCAGCAATTGCTTGCGTTTCCTCTGCTTTTTGGGTAGCAATAGCCTCCTCTCTCTCCACAATTTCTTTGGTTTCTTCAGCTATTTTCTAAAAAAATAAATAAACTATAACTAAACATATTTATAATAATACATCAATAAATTTACTGTATCAGCGGCAATCTTTTCAATCATAACAGCTGCATCAGCTGCAGCTGCTGCTAATGCTGGCTTCATATTCTCCAAGTTTTCACGTAGAATTTTTACCTCGTCTGCAGTGGATTGTAATTTTTCCAAGCCTAAAATTTAAAGTAGGTACTAAGTTTAACCACTTAATAATGACGAATATTTTTATTGCCCTAGTTTTACAGGTGCTATTTTTTAAACTCTGTAGAACTTTAATACATAAAAGCTCAGAAGCCTTATGCTGAGATATATCCAGAACACACATTACTCCATCATAACATATTCTCGCGAATTTATCAATGTCTTAGAGAAATGGACAATTTTCAGGAAGGACTGTCGACAGCAGATAAATGAAAACTGAAGCGCCCTGTTCTTAATTTAATTTTAGAATTTCCTGGAAAAAGTACAAGGAAAACTACCCAAGTGGTAAATTATCTCACAGCATTTAGAATTTTAAACAATATTTGTTATCTCCCTGCAGGTGCTCTCACCTCGAGATTTCCTACCTGCTTTAATTGCACACACAAGTTCCACACTTCTTATCTTGCGTTATGTTTACCGATGAACTTTATACGAGAATCTATCAGAAATTGTCATAATAATCAATATGAACTGAAGAAAATCCGCGAGAAATTGTAATGTATGACTTGGTGTCATTGATTATTAAATTGTGTCATATTTTGTTCCAATACGCTTAAATGGCAACGCATTCTATGATCTCCTGGAAGAAGAGTTGCACCTACTTGAACTCAAATTATGCAAGAATTGCATGTATGGTTCATAAAAACATTTGTCATTATTACTACAACATACAAAAAATATTTGTAATTATAACTGAGTAGGATATTTGACAATAAATGGTCCTTCGATAACACCTGAAATAAAACGTGAAATAGTTATTTATAGTCCAACACTTTTGGAAGATTTAAATCCAGAATATAGAAAATTAATGCGAAAAAGAAGACACTTTCCACATGTGTTAGGTACACATTTTTTCCTACGAGAACTTCAAATTTCGCAAAACAAAAGAGTTAGCATAGGCAAAAGTGTAGAACTAACTTAACTCAACAATAATTTAAATTTCATTGTTATTACCACATAACCATGCGCTGATAAACCAGCCCTGAAAATATTAAATAAAAACAAACTTTTCCCATTAACTTTAAAGGGCTGTATCTTGGAAGGAGCGGGGGTTGGCCAACACTTTACATTGTGTAAAAAATTCCTTTATTTTTACTGATAATTCACCCATTGTAATATTTCACATAAGTAGATATTTTATTTTAATATTCTCGAAAGCATTTACTCGATACGAAAGTATAGATACATAACGCATATAATCTTAACTACCTGTTGTAAGCCTTCCAACACCTTCTGTCAAACTACCCTTTCGCTTATTCATCAAACCAGTGTAGCTAGACAATAGCTCTAAATATGACGTTGGAGTCACATAATTATGCCTTGATAATTCAGCTTTAAAGCGTTGACTGGCTGCAACTACACTGGCATGCATGTACTGAAATACTAGTACAATGCCTTGTAGAATCTCATTGGAAACGTTCAAATCATCAATATCTTTTAGGAATTGGTAAGCCACAGACTAAAACCATAATAATATAATAAGTTTAAAGCAGTATAAATAAAAATATCCTTTCAATATCTCTCACCTGTAATGCCGTATCTGGCCATGGGAAAAACCAATCTATGGTACAACAATTTACCAGAGCAGGGAATTGTCTTAATCTTGCTCGAAATACCTCACCAATTGGACTGAAAATGGTTTTAAGACAATTATTGATGTAATACTTTATGGATTCTAATACGGATGTGAAGTATGAGTTTTTGTTTTACGAATACCTACTTTACGACGCTATTTACATATGGTCATAAAGGCCTAGAATATTCGAAACGTAACTCTTTTATTTCTGTTACCGGTGAAACGGTAGAAAAAAAATAGAGAGCAAACTAAATAAAAATAAACTGTTGTTTAAGTGTAAAAGTAATATTTCTGTGACGTTTTTGCCATTTACATTTCTAGACTAGATGTCTCCAAACATATTGCTTTTTCCATCTCTCGTTTAGCGTATATACCACAAAATTTAGAGAGTTTGGCCGTCAACTACTGACCGATCACCACTGATGAGTCGTGGATCGTCGAAACCGCAGTCTGGTGAAAGTATAGTGGTTGACAGATAAACTCTCGGAATTAAATCTTATTCCTTTGGGTTTACACTAATATGAGAATTTACTAAATGATAATAAAAAAATTGTTAGAAAGTTATTTTAAGTTATTTGAAGTATTACTGTGTGTTTTTGATATGGCTGAAGGATACAGTTCTGCAGAAATGACGGATATGTTATAAGTTTTTGGTTATTATAAAGGAAATAGACGCGAAAGTGTTAGAGTATAAAGCGAAAGATTTCCAAATAGGGGCATACCAAATCATCAAACATTTTCTGCTATTGAGAGACGTCTTCGCGAAAACTGGGGTTTCACTCCCGTAACTGCGAATTAGGGACCCCAACGTACGATAAGGACTCCTAATGTAGAAGAACAAATATTGGAAAGAATCGCTAATGATCCAAAAGTGAGCACCAAGCGCTTATAGCTTTAGAGGTAGGTGTATCAAAGGATGTCGTTCATAGAAATTTTAAAGAAAGAAGTTTTTGGGCTGTTTGACAAAAAAATATGCTTGACAGGCCCAGCGACTAGTCGCACAAAGGAGACCGTACCTCAACGGCAATAAAAATATTTGACTATAAGAAGTAACTATCCATATATCATCCTTAATGCAATAACAAATTATTATTGTTCAAAATAAATAAAATATTCAAGTGCGACACTAGACACTAAAAACCGAAATATCTCGAAATCGTCTTACTCTAGTGAATTTGTGCAAGAGTACCTTTATTGCTCAGTAATGTATAGTGCATTATTTCGTGGACGAAAAAATTAAAAAAATTACACAGAGGAAAAAGTGACGGTCATTTTATTGGATCACAATTTCAACTTTATCACCCTGTATTTCCGAAACACAGCAATTTGGGACTAAGTTAAGTTACGTTTATGCGGCTCATCATCAAATCTGTGGTATGATTTTGTACAGACCTTTTAGAGATACCCTGTAGGTATATCTCCCCAGTTTGTTTCGACAAACTCTACGTAAAATAGCGTAACCTAGACGAGCCCATCACATAACGTACTAGACGGCTAAAAGACGATACAATGCACAAGTTTCTGGACACAGTGAATACAACAAAATAGCCGACAAGCTAGCTAGCTAAGAATTTTAATTATTCGTTATGCACAATATTCGTATTATCTCTGCAGGTGACGGCTATTTGAACATATTGCGTGATTTGGAAACCAACTATTTAGAAAATTTGACACTCGTTCGTCGTTCTTTTATCAACATCCTCAGATCTTTCTGTGCTTGATTTTTTTATTTAACTACAATTTACAATAACTGCAGGTTTGTCGCAATCAGTTCAGTTCAGCAGTTGCATTTATTTATATTGCATTAGTTTCTAAAACCTAATGATTGTCCTCAACTTTTTATTCGCTAGATCAACTAGACTATCAACTTTAATTCAATAGACAAAGTTAGTTCGAGAAATAAATTACCTCATAGTGATAACAGAATGCAAATTTGATCTAACTTGTTTCTGATAAACAGAAAACAATATAGATTTAGTAGCTGCCAATCCAAGTTCTTGTACAGCTCCTTTCATACCCTGATATATTTTATCCAACTCTTCCGCTTGATATATATTCGGTACATCACCTGAGTTTAAGATATTATTCAAATCTTCTAAAAATGATTCCATAATAATCTATAAAAGATGATACTTTTAATTGATATCTTTGATTGATTATTCATTTCACATGTGGGTCATGCCAACAATAATAATTTACCTGTGTATCTGAAAATAGAAACACAGTCTCTCGTTTCATTAATCCAGCACTCAACATCAAATGTTTAATATCTTCTTTCCAATCATTCGTGCTATACGCTTTGCTTAATTGAATTTGGAAACAGTTATATTCAGCCATGAAAGCAGAAAGTCGAGTTAGACTTTGACGACCTGTAACCGAAATATCACAGGCAATCAATGACTTTACCAATACCCAGCATATTTGTTTAAATTATGGCATTGACAATATTTTTGCCACAAAATTGACACACCCAATGATGGTGACGTTTGGACTTCTCCTTCGTTGGAATACGCCTGTGCGTGGGATTCTTTAACGTGGTAATGCTGCTGCACCGCAACAATCACACGACCCTTGATAGAAACTAAAGTCCGACCCAATCGCCTAGTGTCTACGACGATTGGAGACTCCAGCACTGATGCAATTTGTTGCTGGGGTGTTAATGGATACGTGAGTAACATGGTGGGGTCGCATCCTAGACGACGCTCAAGGGCCCTCTGGTGCGACGAATAACGAGATCAAAGTCGTCAATTTAATTGTCGCACTGTTGCGGCTACAGGCAATTTGACTCGCCACGAGTGTAAGACGTAAGACTAAACAACTAGCCCTAATGCTTCATCATCAAGATCCACATCAAGAACACTGTGGAATTGTTAAAACAAACTCTCTAATACCGGGAGAAACAATAATGTGACTCTGGTTTGGATAATTCACAATAATTTACAATTCGATATTTGTCAAAAAGTGTGTTAAATGAATAATCTATGTCGTACCTGATCCACCCATGCCCAATAACAAAGCATTACCCATAGGTTGTCTTATAATCCTTGCAATTCTACAAATATGTGACATCGCATCCAAAAACAACACCAACTTCATCGGCTTTGTACTTTGTAAATTGTATTCTTCCAAATAATAGTTTAAAGCTTCGGACAACTTGTTCATATCTTTGATTTGTTCATACGGACCAATGTCTGATTGGTAATCGAGAAAATCGCCAAATAATATTGCATTTGCACCAAGAGCAGTTTTGGGATCGATATTGTAAAATGTGGAGATTTTTTGGTAAAGCAATGAATCAAACCATGAGCGGTCTTCATCGTTGATTAAACGATCTTGGAAAATACGACAACATTCATGATACCAGAGGCGTAGTAGTTCGTTAATATCCTGTGCAATTAAAAGAAGTTAAATAGTATTTCATTATGGCTTATCCCTTACGGCTAACTTTCTTTATTTTTAATTTGATCATAATTATTTAAATAACTAATTTCTATAGTATGATTCTATCGTGGATGGTAAACTGTCATTTGATGGACTTAAGAGACAATTCGATAAATGTCAAAATGCGTCCCGTTGCAGTAAATCATAACAACGAAAACACAGTGAAAATCAGTTAATTTGTCTTCCAATTAATAATTTAACTGCTCCCATTTTCTTAATTTTTAGTAAATATTACCACTAAGAATAAACCAGTAAAAATCTTTTCCAGCTCATGGAATCAATTCACTCGCTCCTTGTTTTCGCACATGTAAAAGATTATTTCATCGTCTCATATAAAAAAGTGTACCTCACAATAAATTCAATAGGAAAAATTAAGTTCTTGTATTTGCCGAAATCTAGTACGTGCCACTGTTTCAGACGGTCGTCCGCCACCATATTGGCAGATATTGGCACTCTAATGCATCATGGTGGTTGGAAGTCGACGAGCGTAGCGGAAGGTTATGTAGAGGCCTCAGTCCAAAATTCAAATCACAAGATTAACGGAGCTGGTCAAGTCCAGGAGGCAAGCAACTCGAAAAGTATGACATCCATTTTTACGATGGGTGTGGGTTCCAGGTATAAACTTCACAAATATGACAAATTCGTCAAAAATTATCAAAATTGTCAAATAATAATTTTACATATAATATTAATCAATGTTGTGGCATAGCGGACAAAATTACTGACTCTACGTATACACGGGATTTTGTTTAAATTAGCAGGGGCTCAGGCTAATTTAGGCGTGGGTCGACAGATTCTGACGACATCGTTTCGCTCTTATTTAGAGTTCGTCAGAGTACTATAGTCATGCTCATGTACAACATTGATCCGTCTCTAAGCACAGCGCTATATATACCGGCGGATGTGTCCACACCATCACACAGATTGACAAATCCAATGTATAAACCCATTCTGTTTATACAAAATTCGACTGAGGCTCTAATTAGTGTGTGGGTAAAGCCAATAATTGTGTCCGCTATGCCACAAAATTATTTCTCCTATTACGTTAACGGACACAATTTGTAATAAAAATAAACATTATGCGTTGCAGAACTTACAAAGAAGCTTACGTCAAAGATTAATGTACACAATAGATAGTCAGCGTATATGGGAAATAAAACAAAAATTGAAACTGTCTCGACACGAGCTACATCTATTAGAAAAACATGCAACCATGGAAATTGTAGATGGCATTATATGTATTGTGTTGAAATAAAATAATCATATGGGCAATGTTAGACAAGGACGAGTATACTTTCCCCTACCAGGTGGGAGTTTGTTTTTATATTATAGGTATCATAATATTATGTACTACTGTGCAGCAGTGTTTTTTGTCGGGTAATATAAAATTATATGGTATACCTATCTACGCAAAGATTAATGTGTATGTACGAAAATAAAAAAAATATCTATAATAGTATAAATATACAGGGCTGGTTCATTAAATGTTTTAGACAATAATTTTAAATGACTAAAATAATATTATTATATAAGGATGCATCAAAAAGTTATATTTAAATTAAATAAATTTGGCGTTATAGATAGGACTTCCGGTTATTATCTGATTCAGTTTTAAGGATCAAACTCAAACAGCAGATTCAACTTGTCGTTAACATTATGAAAAAATAAATCACAGAGGCGGGTAAATTAAAGGAGCATACAGGCGTGAAATGCTACCCTAACTTTTTTATGCACATTTTTTGCGTGTGTTTCAATTCGGAGATGTAAAATCTAACAAATTATATACGTAATAAATGTATCCTTCTGTGATATTGATAGAAAGTCATCGTTATCGCGTAATATCGATTTTAAGAAATATTAATATTAAAAAGGCTGTGCTTTTTACAAGTTGCTGAAGTAAATAAGGTTTGAAATTTCCAGCATGACAATAATTATTTAAAAAAATACGGTTTCGAAATGCAAGATGTAAAAAATTAGAATTTTTAATCTGTTTTTAATGAAAATTTAAATCTATTGAGAAATATGTTTCAGAGTTTTTGTGAAATGTATTTTACTCCAAAGATTCTACTCATCGATTATAACCGAATTAAGTTCCTCAAAAATATCTATACCAGTCAAATAACACAATTATCTACTATTTACGAACGCCTATGTATACAAAATTGTTATGCTGCATGTTGCAGGTTATCCGTTAAGTGGTTTTTGAGTTATCACGGATACAAATTTTTTCTGACCCTTTTATAGAATTTTCACGGACGCCTATGGAACATTAATTTTTGTCGTGTATTTTTAACACCAATTCAACTAGTTCAATATAAAATTTTTTACATTTTAATTTTTTTTTATTTTACGCCTTTTTTTACTATTTACGAATGCCTATGTAAATAAAAATTAGTAGATTAATCTTTGCTTACGTCTATGCACACGGTAATGCAAAAGATTTAGCGATTTAGCACTTAATCATATAGTTGCGTACAAATAGGGAAAGTACCATTTTCTAAAACTTATAAATATCGCTTACCTTTAAATTAGCTGGTTCGAACATCAAAAGTCCTTGAAAAACTTTACTTAAATCTCTCAAATTGAAAGTATAATGAGTTTTAGCTGGAGTTGGAAGTAATTCCTTCAAAATTGTTTTATAAATGTTTAGCGTCGATGATAATACTGCATCTTGATATTGCTCAAGATCTTCACTTCTACTTAGCCAAGAATGCAGGATAGTTCCAAATATTTTTATCTAAAATATAAATAAAAAACGTGCTCAATTTTTTTAATGTGATTACAATAATGATGCTAGTACTGCTGCTGCAAAACGTTTTTCTTGATGGCTTAAAGAAATAGTTCATTGCAGAGTAGAGTCTTATCATTAAGGTCAAGAATTCAGATTAGAGGGTACAGAATTCGTGTCTCAGGTTCATTTTTGGAATCAGAAAATATGAGCGAGTTTTTTACAAATTGGCAGAGCTCAGGTGGTTGAATATGGCAAACCGTTTTAAATTGTATTCCCTCTGTTTATATCACAATATAGTACTATCGCAGACACCACCTTATCTGTATAATAAGATCACGTTTCGCAGTGACGTCCACCACAAAAAATACGGGTATGTTTTGTGACGTCTACCACATTAATGTCCGGTACATGGGATTAATTACACCACCGTCGCACCGTATTGCTCTGTTTGAGCGCGGTTTTTCATATTGCATTGGTAAGCTTTATAACTCTCTGCCAAATGAATTTAAAATTAGGTCAATTTCTGGTTTTAAATGGGTTATGCGAAACTATTTGTTTGAGCTTCAGTGGACTAAAAGTGCCATTCTATTTGATTTTTCTAAGAAAAGAAAGCATCTACTTTGTGGTCAAGTTATTCGATGCTCTGCTCTGTTCCTAATGCAAAAGAAGATATCGACATTTCTAAATATCAAAAATTACGAGCTTTCGTAAAGCGACAGTCCTACGGTTATAAAGCGAACAAGTCAAAAGTTCTGTAACAAGAACAGATTCAACAGTTTATTACTAAAGCACCAGCTGACATCTATTTGATCTAAGGTAAAAAAAAAAGAATAAAAACGATAAATAAAAAATAAAATAATAAAAAAAAACTATATTTAAGAATTGCTTGTTACATAAAGCAACAAGACTTTAAGTTATGTTGGAAATTTGTTTCACACTACCCTGCTTTCACCAGACGGCCGATCCACGACGGGGAATTCATAAGGAGAAGGTAACTAAAAATTGATTTGTACTTACTTTATAAACTTATGGAAGCAATTAAATTTTGTGATACCTTCGAGCTCGACTTGACTTTAACGAACGAGTAATTGAAAAGTTTCCATCGAAAAAAACAGACGCATTGACTTGGTTTTTAAGAAAAATTGTTTAGTAGTCAAAACTGTCGTAAAAACTGAATAAGTACCAACCTATGTGTCAGTATTTTGTGTTTCTTGTTGTGCACGTACACCCTAAAGATTTTTCAAAAATTGGTGAGTACATTTTAAATCTATTTGATTAGGTATATAACGCACATATAAAAGCGCAGTTTTTATTTTTTTTATTACTGATGTCTACGCTCTGCAGCACTGCCTCTTTAATAGATCACGAGCCCGCACTGTAGAGTGTAGAGAACCATAACCCTATAATATCACCTTACTATCATCCTCCATTTCAATGAATCCCAAGTAATGGAAATGTCGCAAAAGTCGTGCTGTTACAGGATTTCGACCACCTCCTGGTGGTCCCATAGCAGCAACAAAGTTCACATCAATAATTGTTCGAAAATCACCTATATTTCTTCTATCGTACCAACCTGAAAAAAACAGTACTGAGTGGTAGCTCGTAGTATTCGGACGTACCTATTCAGTGTGTCTATTCGTTGCGTTTTTTCGGTAGTGATAAGTTCGAAATAATTTTGATAAAATTTAAATATTTGTTAAATTCCTATAAGGATATATTTTTATAGTTTGTGTATATTTAAACTAAAAACTTTGTATAAATTGTACATCAGAAGAAGTACTGAAACGTCTATAATAACATACGACTTTAATAATAAATATAATCTACATGATGTAGGGCCGTATTTTGTATACCTAGAGCATAAAGAAAAGAATGTTGGTAGATTATTTCCTATTAGAGTAGGTCATTATCTTCAAGAAGTAGCAGCATTTAGAAATGACATATTGGATATTAAAGCTATAGGGAAAAACCGAGTAAAAGTAGTTTGTAAAACTTATAACACAGCAAATCTTTTGGTTAACCATGAATGTATCACAAAGCATAGTCTAGTTTCGTACATACCCAAAACTCTCACTCACAAAAAGGGGATTATAAAACAGGTAGATACTTATTTCTCAGAGGATTTCTTAAAACAAAATATAATATCACCAAATAAAGTAGTTGACGTTAGGCGCATGAAAAGAAAAAAGATTTTGGAAAACAATAAAGTGGAATATATTGATAGGCAACTAATAATAGTAACCTTTTTGGGTAATAGTCTTCCTCAAACAGTAAAAATCAATATGTGCAATTTTATTGTAGAACCATATATTTATCAAGTCGTCCAGTGTCTCAACTGCTTGAGATATGGACATACTAAAATTCAGTGTAGGGGCAAATATAGATGCCAGAATTGTGGAGAAGAACATGATGAAAATCTTACTTGCAACAAAGAAAAGTATTGTAATAACTGTAAAGCTAACGGGCACGCAACAACCTCAAGGGAATGCCCTCACTATATAAAACAGAAAAACGTCAAAATTATTATGGCAACGAATAACTTATCCTTTAAAGAAGCAGAAACTCTATCAAATAATCCCTCATATGCAAAAGTTACAACTAATAATAAATATGACTTATTGAATAATTTAACTAATTTTCCAAACCTATCTTCTAATTCAAATACATCTACTTCCCAATATATATTTAGAAAACCAAAATCCCAATTATCCCAACGACAGACTACTAATCCCAAAAAACGGAAAGCCTCTTCTCCACCAGTAACTCCAACAGAACCGGAGATACCTAAACGTCAGCCAAAAATTGTCATCCCTAATCCGTATCGGCATGAAATAAGTAATGATAAAGAACGGTTAATTACACAACTTCAATCTGCTATTAAAACCTTCCTACAAAATCCGAATATCGCTAGTGACGAGAACATCGAAAATTGTATATCTTCCATTTTAAATAACAAACCGGACGAATATATTGAAATTAGTGATGACGATGGCGACTCCACGTACTAAAGATAGTTATCTTAAAATAATGCATTGGAATAGTCGTTCACTCTTTCCTAGAAAACCTTTACTCTTGAACTTCTTACAAACCAACCCCGTAGATATCATGCTTATATGTGAAACATGGTTTAAGCCTGATAAGTATTTCAACATAACAGGTTTCAAATTAATTAATTCTCCTAGATATGATGGCTATGGAGGCTTAGCCATATATATTAAAAAAAATTTAGCGTTTAAAAGTATAGATTTAAGCAATACATTCAATCCTGGCTTCGAAGTGAGTGCCATAACGTTGGTTGACTTTGATTTGAATGTTGTCTGTTTTTATAAACCCCCAAATATTATCGGTACTGAAAAAGAGTTCGAACAAATTTTCACGAGCTTTGATAATTCCAACTCAATTTTTTGTGGAGACTTCAACTGCCACCACTCTCTGTGGGGTTGTGGAGGTAATGATTCACAGGGAAATAAGTTGATGAATGCCATTGATACTGCCAATCTGGTTATACTTAACGACGGTAGTCCCACTAGGGTTACCAGCCCATCAACAACGCCCAGTGCAGTTGATTTAACAATTGTTTCACCCAATATTGCTGGTAAGATGGACTGGTCGGTAATTTCTGACTCCTTGGGTTCGGATCATCTGCCCATTCTTATTAATTTTCAATGTCCTAACTCCAATTCGCTGATAAACCCCTCAACCAAATGAAATGACAAAAAAGCTAATTGGCAAGAATTTGCAACTTGTGTGGAGGTTGGAGTTGATGGCATTCGTGCAGCTGATCTTGATAATTCAGAGAAATTTTCAGAGTTTCTAAAAGTAGTATCTTTTGGGGCTGACTCATCTATGCCAAAAAAGCATCCATTCGTTCCAACTAGCAAACGCCCTTTCTGGTGGGACGAGGACTGTGATATTATTGTAGGTAAACGTAAAGCAGCATACAATAAATATAAACTGTTAGCAAATTTCACAAATTTTTTTGATTATAAAAATAAAGATGCACAAGCTAAATTGTTATTTAATAAGAAAAAACGTGATAGTTTGAAAAGTTTCCTCAATTCACTGAATAAAAATACTCCTATTACCGAAATTTGGAAAAAAATGAAAATCATAGATAGATCGCGAAATAAATTTGTGAATGAGAAACCTGTCATTTCTAACGAGCTTGCATATCAACTGCTTGATAGTATCGCGCCTGCCTATGTTCCGTATCAGAGAGATAGATGTAATAGCCCTCCAATAAACACCACTAACCAACTTAATATACCTTTCGACGTAACTGAACTTGAAAGTGGATTCAAAAATTCAAAAAGTACATCCCCAGGCCTTGATAGTGTTACGTACAATATAGTCCGTTCTCTACCCTCTACCGCCAAGAGTTTGCTCTTAAACATATTTAATAACTGGTGGAACAAACATAAATTTGTTCAAAAAATGAAGGAAGTTGTAACTATTCCAATACTCAAACCACAAAAAGATCCTTCAGCCTTTTCATCTTATAGATCGATATCTTTGATGTCATGTATTACAAAAACCTTTGAGCGGATGATAAAGGCACGACTTGAATGGCACTTGGAGTATAATTCATTACTTCCTAAAAGACAATTTGCCTATCGTAGAGGTTACGGTACAATGGATGCCATAGCTCAGTTAGTTACGGACATTCAGTCTGGTTTTACAACAAATCAGTTTACTGCCTGTCTGTTTCTTGATCTTAAGGGGGCTTATGATGCGGTTGATCTCGACCTATTACAAAATAAGCTTCAAAACTTTGGTATTGATACAAGCGTTGCTGATAGCATAGTAGCTTTCTTTGAACACCGTAAAATATTTTTGCGTAACCACAAAAATGAACTTATTGGTCCCAGGATAGTGCACAGTGGCCTTCCGCAAGGATCTATCTTATCACCTATACTTTTTAACATATACACTGCCGACCTACATGGCCTTTTTGATGATAATATCAAAGTTATTCAATATGCTGATGACATTTGCCTTTACGCCATCCATGGTTCATATCATGACTGTGTTAAAAGTCTAAAATATGCAGTATATTGTTTGCGAATTTGGCTCCGGGATCAGGGGTTTTCTATATCACCTGAAAAATCAGCCGTCATGTTTTTTACAAGACGCCGGATGCAAATGCACCCGGGTTTAGAAATAAATGACTTCCGTTTCCCGGTAGTTAGTAGCTACAAATATTTGGGGATGATACTGGATTCGAAGCTCCTCTGGGGTAAACATATCAGTTATTTAAAAGAAAAATGTGAGAAAGGCATTAATATGCTTAGATATGTTACCAAAATAAAATTAGGAGCGGCGCCCAGTTTATCACTTCTCTTCTATAGAGCATATACTAGATCTATAATGGACTATGGATGCGTTTTCTATGGCTCATCCTGCAACAGCAACTTAAAAATTATAGACAGAATCCAATATAAAGCAATTCGAATAGCTATTGGTGCAATGAAATCATCTCCATGCCATGCCATTCTTGCGGAGGGTCAAGAACCCCCATTACACCTTAGAAGAATGTTCCTGGCTAAAAAAATGATTATAAAAATAAATACATTCAATAATGAACTCTCAAATCAAATTTCGAAATTAAGTGTTAGTAATCTAACAGATAATTACTGGAGATCCAAGAAATCTCCTTTGCTTGTTGCAGCGTTTCTAGATATTAGCAATTTTTCTATGCTGGCAGAAAATCATCCAAAACTTCCTTTATTTAATCATTCTTTGGAGGTTATTGCAGCTAGGTTTGCCGTAACATATCCCTCTTACTCTGTACTTGGTATCCTGAATAAACTCATCTTAATCTCAATATTAAACACACATCTGAACTCATTAAATATATATACAGATGGTTCCAAATCCGGTGACCAGGTTGGTTGTGCCTTTGTTGCGCCGGAGTTGCCTTACAGTCAGAGATATCGTCTACCTAAATATTGTTCAATCTTTACGGCTGAGGCGGTCGCGATTTTGCGAGCATTGGAATGGTGCTTCAGCAATAGATTTATCACCTCCACAATTATATCCGATTCACAGTCAGTCCTTAAAGCCATAGAGGGTTCGGCATACGATTATTCAAAGAACAATACAATAATGAACATCAAATCCACTTTGCACAAAATTATCAAAAGTGGTGGCAAGGTAAAGTTCGTTTGGTCCTCTGGTATTCCTGGTAACATATTGGCGGACAAGCTGGCAAAGGAGGCCCGAAGTCTTAATGAAATAAGTAATTTATTTGATTACCATGATCTAGTAACTTCTTATAGAAAAGATATTAATTCGCTATGGGAGACAATCTGGGAAAAACAGGCACGAATGTCCAACAATCCATACTTCCAGATACATCCTGCTTTGCCCAAGAAACCTGATATACCGCACATTTATCTTTATAATATAAACAGACGACATTCCACAACACTTACCAGGCTTAAACTTAATCACGGGTGCTTCAACGCCCATCTATTCAAAATTGGCATAAAGACCTCTCCCAATTGCGAGTGCAACGAATCAGTTGGAGACCTAAATCACATATTCTTTTCCTGTCGTCATCACACATCAGAAATACAAGCGCTAGCTGTAAAGTTGCGTACTCTAAATATAGTTTTCCCTACATCTATAACATGCTTGTTATCAACAAATAATAAAGAAGTTTTTGACTGTATTATAGAATTTCTAGAAAAATGTAAGTTGAGTATATAACCCACCACATTAATCATATATTTAGAAACTTTGAAGACTTTACATCATAAAAACAATTTGTGGCTAATAGAGTAATCTGAGGCCATCCCCCCCCAAAAAAAAAAAAAAACCTAAAAAAAAAATATTCCCAAACATTTGATATGAAATATTAAAAACAAGATAACTGGATACCTACCTCCAAAGTCCATCCATTGTCTAATAAGTTCAATTGGAGGCTGGGCTCCATACACTTCCAGAGCGGGCATATTAAAGTCGTCAATGAAGAAGATTTGCCGCTTTAAAACGGGTGGACCGAAAACACCTTTACGTCTTCTGTCCAGTTTAGAATCAATTAAGTCCTATAAATGATTTAATATTTGCATATGCTGGTAACGGATAACGTAAGTAATAACAATTTTCCCATCTTGTTAACAGTCAAACAATAAATGAGTATGTGTCAAATGTACTGGGCAGATATTTTATGAGCGCCCTCTCAGAAATTACCGACTTGTTGAATGTTACCTAATACAAAAATTTCTGGGTTTAGAGAAATTGTTCTATTATTTGAGTTTTAATAACACAGGGCGTCCGAACAATGCTACACAGACACTAACATCAGAATTTCAAATCGGACACCCTAGACATTTTTAGGTTTAGGTTAGGTTACAAAAACGAGCAATTAGGTGTATCTTTAAACTACCGTTTAGAGGCACATGTCGTGAGGCCTTTAAAATAATAGACTGCTCACCGTTCCATCAATTTACTTGTACAAATTGCTCTGTCACACGTTCAAGGTCAAGGATCATAGTCGTACCTGTGGCAGTGGTCATGATTATCAGATTCGAAGGGTAGATATACTGTACTTACCGCGCACTCGATATGAAATTTTCAGAAAGTCACCGATATATTCTGGTTATTATTTTTATAATCTGCTCCCTGACGACATAAGGATCTGCCATAGTCACAGAGAATTCAAGATCAATTTGAAAAACTTTTTAATTGACAGCACATTCTACAGCCTGCAGGAATATATAGATGCTGTACGATAGGGTACTTTAAAGATGATTTCTGTTTTTATTATTGTTTTTGTGTTGGGTATTATTATTGTTATTTGTGTAGTGTACTTGTACTACGTGCAGAATCCCCGAGAAAATCGGGCAAGATCATTTCAAAATGAATTTTCTGTAAACGTCTGTTTAGGCGTTATTGATGGTAATGTTTGTGGTCCATATTTCCTCCCCCAAGGTTGAACTCGGAACTGTTTTTCGAGTTGCTTAACAATAATCTGCTGGACAACTGGATGGAGCTCCTCCACATTTTGGAATAACTGTAAGAGTATGGCTCAATAAAAATTCAAATCGTCAACGGTGGATTGGCCGGCTAGGGAGAAATGACGACATGCACAATGACATGGTTAATGGTATTGGACCACTGGCCTGGCCACCCAGGTCACCGGATCTTATCCGCTGGACTTTTAAGTTTGGGTCACTATTAAAGATAAAGTCTACGGTAATCTCGTATTAACAAGGGAAGATTTAATTTTAAGAATTCAGCAACGTGGACTACATTTTAAGCAATGTTTGTGATTTTACCTTTAATTATCTTTAATTTTGTTACTGTTGTTGAGAGCCACTAATTAAATTTCTTATTTTCCTTTTTGTTTAATTTTATTTTCCGAAATCAGTTGGTAGTTTAATTCTTTACTTCCAAACAGTGTGTCGAACGAAAAAAGTAGGACGCCTTTTTTGTTGCAAATTGAACAAGGATTCTAGAAATAATTTTTGCTTCTAAAAAAATCACTGGTGTATCGTATTGTTCATTAAAATTGTGCGAAGATGTCCGTACTAACGCCGCCGCGCCGCCGGTGGAAGTGAAATAATTTTTGCGTAAAAATATGTGCCTATCTAAATTATATATCCAAATGTGCCAAATTTCATATAAATATTAATAAATTTGGTATTTTTTATACAAATGTTGACATTCTGTATCTTTGTAACGAAGCATTTTCGAATATAGTTTATAATACAAACTGATATTAGCCTTGTTCGCGGAGGCAGTTCCGAACTAGTTCAAAACGCTTTCATAAAAGCACACCAAGATTTTGTTATGCTCTCTAAACCAAATAGCGTGTTGTGCGCTTATGAAAGCGTTCTGAACTAGTTCGAAACTGCTTTCGCGAACAAGGTTATTATTTTGTGATTCTCGTACTGCCTCTAACGTTTCTACTTTCGAAACTGGACCAGAATGTATAGTATATTTTTAAACAAATTGATGAGCTGAAAAAATATTTTAGTTAAGATGACATAATTTCATACCTTAAAAACACAACCTCGTAACGCTCTATGGCAGCTAGGTGTTGTAATTTTATACAGGGTGTCTCCCTATATTTGATACTTTTTTTGTTAAAAAGGTTAAAAAGACCTGTCGATTGATATACCTGATTATTTGACATATTATTTTAAATAGCGCCAGAGCGAGGTTTTTCGATTTAGCTAAAAAACATTAAAATCATGCATGCTTTTCTTCCACAGTATACATTTTAAAGAGTACTTACTTTGAATATAATTAAGGCAACGAATACTAAAACTGAGATGATAAAACCTGTCAAAATATTATTGGATACCATTAGATTTAATTGTTATTATCACAACCTTCTAGGATAATATTTAATGAAATATCCATTCCAAAGAGGAGCGATGAATATATATATAAATTTTAATCATTATTTTACAAAGTTGACAAAAAAGTTTATATTAATGTTCTTTAATTTACAATTTATATTATTTTTACCAATATAAAACTTGCCGCGTATACTAAGGTAAACATATTTTTATATTTTATATATATTTATACTTAGCTTACTCTTATATTTGTAGCCCCGAGGAAGATATAAAAATATATCGAAAGCTTGGCATAACGTAAAATAGTTTTATTCAAAAAGATTTGCTGATCAACCCAAGACACAAAGTTATCTATTAACTAGTCAGCAAAGACTACCACTCATATATATATATATATATATATGAATAAACATGTCAGTGTCAATCACAAAAAAATTCAATTAACTCAAAAATGTTAAATGTTAATTATTGTTTTGCAAAGTTTACAAAAATTTATATAATAATGTTCTTTAATTTACAATTTATATTATTTTTACTAATGTAAAACTTACCGCGTATACTAAGCCCCGAGGAAGATATAAAAATATATCGAAAGCTTGGCATAACGTAAAAGAGTTTTAATCAAAAATATTTGCTGATCAACCCAAGACACTAAGTTATCTATATATATATATATATATATATATATATATATATATATATATAAATATATATATAAATAAACAAACAAAGATATTCAACTAAGTTGACAGAGTATAGTATATCACCGATATACAAAGAAAAATGAAATAAACT
Source organism: Apoderus coryli (assembly GCA_911728435.2). NCBI lineage: Eukaryota > Metazoa > Arthropoda > Insecta > Coleoptera > Attelabidae > Apoderus > Apoderus coryli. The sequence continues at coordinate 10,975,383 of OU452209.1, read as the reverse complement.
AACTTGTACGAATCAAATATATTTTTTTGATTCGTACAAGTTAGTTTATTTCATTTTTCTTTGTATATATATAAATTAGCAACCCTAGAGCTAAATACCAAATGCTTAAATTACTAATAAGCATATTGTTTGTACCTACTTTGTAATAAATTTATGGTTAAATTTGGATACTTGCCTGAGTTTGATTTGCAGTAGTTCTTGCCGAAAAACTGAAAAAGTCACACACAAACTTTTTGTGCATATTTTTGCTTAATTTCGCTATCACAGTTAGCGTTTTTCCAGTTCCTGTTGGACCCACACATAACACATTGTCGTCATTCATTAGAAGGCTTCCTAATAGCTCAGCATTACGTACATTATCCATTGTTGGAACCTCAATATCTGAAAACATAAAAGGAACCTTTTTTAACATACAATAAAACTGACAACAAGAAGATACATAATTTAATTACCTGCGTACTTTTATAGATTACGGAAAAAAATAATTATTATGATAAATATGTCATAAATTAATAATATATGCATTGTTATTAGTACGGGAGCCCACGCAGCTCAATTGGTTGAAGGGTACATCTGGAAATGGTCTTAGTCGTTTAACCCCAGCAAACACACAATTTATGGATTTCCAATAGGCCAAAGTAGAATTTACCCTGATGGCCCAATCATGGACGAATGTATAAAATCATATTTATTTTTGACATCATAAAGGTTTGGCCAAAGGGGCCGGCGATAGGGATGCGGCAACATCAAAGAGAAAGAAGGGAGCAAAATAAGATAACTACTAACATTTAGAATTCTTTTTATTTTTTTAGAGCAAGATGTTTTTTATCTTTTGAATTGATCTGGTATTGCTACTAGGTATACTTAGTACACAACTTTATTTGAGCGTAAATTGTTGTGAACCCAGAAAGTTCCAGTCTATATATTCTAAATATTTTTAACATTTCTCAGTCGATACTTGAATGCCAGAGGCGTGCTTTCAGATTTTTTTGGCGTGTTCATATTACTTTACCTGAGTCGGGAAAGAGAAATATGATGAAAAGTGCTGCCATTTCAATAAGGCATATAGCACTGTATCATTTATAAAAATGGCATGGCTTCATCAGTATCGTTACGCTTAATCTATTATTTATTTTTTGCTTTAATTTTTCCATTGATGTTACTAACAAACATGAGAAAACATATCGTTATTTTCTAAAAACTTCAAACACAGTTGTCCTTTTTTTGATACTATTTTATCTGGGTAATCCTAGAACAATTTCTCTTCTCGATAGTAATTTTCCGTTTCCTACAGAACTAGCATGACCGACTGGGCTAATCGTATATGAAACGGTCGCCAGACCTGCATCTCCGTTCCCTAATAGGTTAACGCACACACGTGCGATTAAGTACTCTTCAATGAGTACTAGAAGTATACAAAAGGCTAAAGATTTTCCAATAAAAATATATTCTGAACAACTAATGAGTTCTGCCATAATAATAATAATTACGTTTCAAACAAACCTTACGACTTTATTCAAAAATTATAAATAAAAAAACAAAAACTTGCTAAAAGAGTAGGGTTTGACCCAGGACTTTTCGCATGCAAAGCAGGCACTCTACCACTGAGGTAAAACCTAGCACATCCATTATGCGAATTACCTCGACCTCATGCTTCTCATTTAGCGCCTGGGTCGGATCGCAGTGGCATGGGGTCGGTGCGCTAACCGCTTATAGAAGGAAAATGCAGGTCTCGCATCTGTTTCCTACACCATTAGCGCACTCGGTAACGCTAGCCCTATAGGAAACGGAAAAATGCTTCCCGATAAATACCTAGTTCCCCCTCTGCGTGAAAATAAACCTGTATTGTGACAATTTTAACACATGGTAACTGGTAAACTAATTAATATCAATAAAGTATCCACAGACTATAAAAACTAAGACCGCTGCTCATCACAATCACAACAAAAATCAAAATTGGTATCGTAAGAAATCTTATAATTTAAAATACCGGAATATTTCGTGTCAGGCGTAATCTTGTATTCCTCAAAATTGTCCATCCATCCTTGCCATTTTGGAGGTGCTGGTTCATTATCATCTGTTGTATCAGTAAAACCCCCATCATGGAGCCTGAGAAAATAAAATTCTATTAACTTAATCTGTTGCCAAAACTATTTTAACATAATATTACCGAAAGTCATAAATCATACCATCCGGAGGAAACTTAGGCTGATGATTTTCTTTATTCATTTTATCTCGAATCCATTTATCAAACGTAATTCTACCATCATTATCACACGTACATCCAATACTCCAGATAAATGAAAATACTACCCAAGGTACCAATAGTCCAGCTGTAAATTAAAATTATAATTCAAAGCAACCAACTGAATGTTGGTTATTTCAACATACGTATTAGTGCTAAAAACTGAGGACCAGGCGGTGGTTTATTATCTCTTCCAGCCAGAGGTCCTAATCTGAAATCCATCAACCGTAGAAAAGACTGTAATATAGCGGAATCAACAGATGTTAGCAGCTCTTTTAAATTCTGTCGTAAAAGTGTTATGCCTGGTATTACGTAGTAGTAAATTAGTTCGCGTAATTCTTCCTCATAGGGCTTAGCTAGCTACAAAAATAACATGGAAATGATAACGAAACATTTGATAATAACAATTACTTACTGCAGGCAGTTGGTTTAACCAGCAATTCACAAACGGATCGAGACCTAGAACACCTGGTTCTAGATATACCATGCCACAACGCGACACAGTAGCTGGTGATGCCACAGCCAAGTCTGCAACCTAATAATAAAATGAAAATAAATATTTAAACACTATTTATAAAATATATATTATAAAATTATATACAATATGAATTGCCTATTTAGGGTTAGCGGTCTGTTATAACTCAAATAGATTAATGTAAACTTCTCATTTAATCCAGAAACATCCTTATTTCGTTAAGATTCTTAACTTCATCAGGAGGAAAGGCTAACAAGTTACATAACACAATGTGAAACTTATACAATGAAAAACAAAGGACTCACTTACATTGAGAAAATTAATTAAATTTGTTGAAGTGATTAAAATACATGAAGAACACGAGTAGGTACAATTTTTAAAATTGACAAGTTTTATGAAAACAAACTACCACAACACTTCTGCATAAAATCAATTAACAGGGAATATACGAGAATTTACAACAAACCAAGAATATTTGCGAATAATTCAACTAAAAATAACATTTACATTTCGAAGCAAGATAAAAATAAATAAATAAAATTTATACCTAATACAAAAAATTACAAAAACTGTTGAACTCTAGCTCGGATACATGAATCAAATATTCTCCTCTTTACCTGGCGAACACTCTCAAAAATACCAGGGTCGTTTCTAATCAGATTACACCAAGCAATAATAGGATTCCTTAGGTCCTCCACATTTTCCACGGGAGTAGCGTAAACTAAGGACTTCAGGTGGCTCCACATGAAAAATCCAGTGGGTTTAAATCCGGGGCTCGTGCAGGCCATATGTGAGATCCACCTCGGCCAACCCAGCGATTTCCATATGTTTCTGTTAAAAACTCACGAGCAACACGACTGAAATGCTCTGGTGCATCATATCGTGCATAAACAACATTGCATTTTTTATTACCAATATAGTACGTTTTCCAGAAGTCCAGTAGGCGTTTTCCATAAAGTCGCGATATTCCCGGTAGAAATACGGGTCCAATTAGCAGTCACCCACAATTGCAATCCAAATGTTCAACAAGAACTGATGTTGAAAATGATATTCAATTCATCACACCATAAATGGTTATTATGAAAATTCTTTATTGCATTTCTTCAAAAACTCTCCTCAACAGTAAACGAAATCAACATCAGTAGTTGAGGAATTTCAACAATTTTGTTCAAAAGCCATTGACAGAATGCCATACGTGGAAGTTAATCAGCAAGAATAAGTGCATGGATGTGGTATGGATATAACAAATTGTCGCCAAACAGTACTATTATTTACATTCAAAACCTCAGGAACTTTTTGAGTAGAAGTACCAGGAGTTTCTTCAACCATGTTCAGCACATCCTCTTCCAGCTCTAACGTTTTTGCTATCTTTGGCCTTCCTGTTCCTCAAGAACCATACGCTGAAGAAATCTTTGAGTGTACCTACAATCGCCTAGCTTGTAATCATCTCGGAATTTGTATAGTCATTCACGTTAATGGACTTAGACATCGCTTACTATTTGGTTGAGTCAGACTTTTAGGAACGGTTTTTGATCTTTATCTCATCATCTCATCTCGTCTTCTAATCTCTTTTTTTTTCTAATATGCATGTATAAGTAGATACTGTTTGTGCTTTTTCTGTTTGTGTTTTTTTGAAGGATAACATATGTTTATGACTTTTGTTGTTGGTTTTGTTTTTCACAGGGTTAAAATTTATTGTATTATAACGGTATTATGAAATATAACAGATTGCCAAACGACATCAAAAGTTTAAGTTATCCCAAATTTAAGCAAAAGTGCATACGCCATATACCACTGTCATAGATATATATTTTTTTTCGGTGTCCTCTTTTTGTATTATATTGTTAGATTATTGTGATTGATATAGTTGCTGCTGTTGGTTAGGTTATTATCATTGTATTTGTTGATATAAGTTGGGTTGGGGTTCCATAACTATTTGTAGAGTAATTAAGGTTAATAAAGGTATTATTATTATTATATCAGTACATAATGCCTATTTAACCCTTTTTGTAGTTCTACATTATTTAGTTAGTAAGTTTAAAGGCGGGTTTAGCCAACTAATAATGGATAGTACATAATGCATAAAGAATAATGCTTAATACATAGTGCATAATCGATAATTCACAACAAAATAAGGTGTTTATACAACTCATAACTTTTATGCATAAAGCGAAAAGTGACAATTGACTAGACAGCAGGTTAACCTATTACCATTGTCTTTAAAGATAATGCTTTTACGTTGTGTTGGACTTATTTATGTTTTAATAGCTTTCAAATTAAAAATTCTGTTAATTATCACATTTTCAATTATTATTTAGTTTATTTTGTAAATTGAGGTTATGTAAGTGTTTATAATTTATTTGCGGCGCATGCGTAGTGATATTTTTTGCATAATTTAGTGCATAAAGTTGAAAGTTCCCAACCTTATGCATTATGCATTATCAACGAAAATTATGAATTATACACTATTCGTTGTATAAACAGGTACATGTAAATGCCATGTTTTCAAAATTATCCATTATGCACTAAAATTATGCATTATGCATTATTAGTTGGCTAAACCCGCCTTAAGTTGTATAATCTTTTTCTTTTATAGAACTGCAAATAAACTGATTTATTATTATTATTATTTGCGCCGTCAAAACAACGTTACTGATTTTTAGTCGAATTATTCGCAAATTTATTAAAATGCGTCCTAACGTCATGGCAGTGGACTTAATAATTTTGGTCTACTTAGGGCCCTATAAGCTCCCTATTTCTGGCAATAACACTGCCAAATTGCAAAGAAATCTGTAAGGAGATATTTGACTTAATTAAAAAAAAACCGTTATGTACAAAAAAAAACCTTTAACACCTTTTATCTTGGAAACAGCATTTCCTGACGGGACGTATGTTTATGGGAACTTTTATCATAAAATGTATACACTGTATACATCAGATCCTGGGAAAGCATTTTATTTGGCTTTACTTTCGATATCTAATATTTTTGCTCAAATAATGAATTGTTTCTAGAACATTTTGAAAAACGGGAAAACTTATATTTGTTAGTAGTAGTACCTAATTGAAAAAAAAAATAGTTTTAGAAAATGTTCTTACACGCGCAACATAAATAATTATTATAACGTGCATGGAATATACCAGGTGAAACACCTATGCACTTTGACAATGGTTTATAAGTAAATATATAATCGGTTTATATGTATGTAACAAACTTACCTCAAACATCATGGTCATGGTGTCACGAAGTTTAATAATCTCACCACTACTCAAACACAACTTTTTATTATCATCCAATACTGTGTTCATATTTTCAATCCATACAGCATCAACTGGCCCATCAAATATATACCATCGTTTATCTTTATCTTCTGCATTAATGCCAACACGAACTAGTGATGGCAATATACCGTCAGTCCTATTAGAACATACCTATTGTATAATAGTTGTATTATTGTGATGATAGTTTTCGTTGTCAAATTTGAAGACAGTTAAAAAATAAATAGTTAGTAATGTTGTTTGATAATTGTTGTCTATTAATAGTTATTAGAGTTAAAAATACAGTCCACATAGTAAGAAAAGAACATGGAGAATGTTTAGGGCTTCTATCAGTTTTCGTATAGTAATTAGGTCACAGCAATACTGAACAATCAGTAATTTTGGTTGAACTCCTTGTAGATCCATTAAATTGACTCGTTCCAAATGTTTCCACTTTTGTGGCAAATGTTTTGTATTATTACTTTTTCGTGACATGGATCTACAGGTAATCCATGTCCCGAATTGCTTGTACATTTTCTATCTTATAAAAATAATTTTGTTCTACATCACTAATTCCAAAATTTACTTTTGTTGATTAAACTTGTTTACAAGTTTCTTTGTCGATCCAACGTAAATTTAATGTAGATTCTGGTCCGCAAATTGAGGTTTATTTGCTACTTCTGCATCAATTAAACTGATCCTTGAACTTCATCAAATAGTGCATAAGTTTTCATACGTTTAGATATTGTTTTCAAAACAACCGGAGCAATTTTTAGCATTTTGATTGGTGAGTCGAAGCGAAGAATGAAAACCTATATCAATGTTGTTATTCTGAATCTGAATTAATAATAGTTTCCAAAATATTTAAAAAAGTTTCACCGAAAAAAAACTTTAAATTAACTACCTAGTAGCGGATGTATCTAATCTAGTTATCGCATTCAAACTATCGTTTTATGTGAAGTTAAGTATGACAGTATTTGTCAAAAGTTAATGTTATTGAATTGTTCCATTTTCAAGGGTTTTCTATCGAAGAATACGCCGATATTATTTATGTGCATGATTTGTGTGACGGAAACGCTCTAGCGGCTTGTCACGAATATCAGCAGAGATTTCTAAACAGGCGGCAACCTACTAGAAGAGTATTTTCTGATTCAGCTGAAAGACTCCGTGAATGTGGAATTGGTAAGCGTAGTAAAAGTGGTTGAAATGGCAACCACACAGTGGATCTAGAAGAAGCAGTAATTGAATTGAATGTTTGAAGAACCAAACAAAAGTATTCGAGGTATTGGAATTCGTTTCAACATAACCCAACATTTTGCATGGAAGATGTTAACAAGAGAAGTGCTCCACCCTTACCACTTGCAAAACGTACAAAATTTGCATCTAGGGTACACAGAATGGCGTTTAATTTTTGACGACTGTCAATGTTTTGATTTATTTTCTTTGTTATAAATGAATAAATAAATTGTACCTGTTATGACAAAATAGTTTAAATGCCATACTAGATTGGATACATCCGCTACTATGTAATTCGCTTAAAGTGTATACATATAATAGTAATTTAAAATATTTATTACAGTCTTAACCGTATAAACAAAATACAACATTAGACCTGCAGGAAAATAAAAGACACACAAAACTAAAAACAAACCAATTACATATGACATCAATTCAGGATCAATGATGACTCTCAACAACAACACAATTGACTGATTCCGACAATGACATGCTGTTAAAGTTTAGACGAAAAATAAATAGGCTTTTATATTTAATGAATCGAAGAGCAACAGTCTTCGTGTAATTGATTAAGAGTTTATATTTGTAACACCAATACTAACACTCCACGAATGTATCATTGATTTTTTTTAATAGAATATCAAGATCCCTGTCATACGGTAAGATTGTCATATCATCAGCATACATGTAGATTGGCCAGGAGATCATTCACATACAATAAAAACAGTAATGGTCCAAGTATGCTGCTACCTTGAAGCGTGCCCAAGTCAAGTTCTTGACTACATTTTTATTAAGCCTCACCGCCATACTTCTGTGGTTTAACTATGAGTTCAGCTATGAATTTATTGGTCCACATAGACAAATATTTTCAATTTTAGCACACAAAAATTCTCTGTCGCCTACATCAAAGGCACTCGAGACATGATCAAATCATGCACCCGTTGCACAAACTCAGAAGTGCATGACTTGGTCGAAAGACCCGGTCTGAAACCGTGCTGACATTTGCTCAAAACTTCAGAATCGTTCCGAAACGACACTCTGGATGAACTTCGATAATACACTTAACAGAGAAATACCTCTGTAGTTTTCTATATTGGTATGATCTCCTTTCTTGAAAACCGAAATAACGAAGGCGGATTTGAGTTGTTGAGGAAAAATTACACTCTGGACAGATATATTCGTGACTTTTGCTAGAATAGGGGAAAGTATCTTCGGCGAAACTTTCGTAAATATTTTGGAAACAAAAGAGTTTTTAATAAACCGATTATTATTTTTTGATTCAGAATAACAAAATTAATATAGGTTATCACCTAGGTCAGCTATAGTCCCTAAACACAGCAGCGCGGAGGAAAACGTTTATCTTGATTTGTTTTATAAGCAGTGGTACGCGACGATCGCAGCTCTCAGTCGCCCCGAGGACGCCGTACCTTAGAGGATGGGAAAAATTAATGCAGGAACTTTTTGTTACAATTCTTACCATTCATGGGTTTGTAAATCAAATTCGCCATATAATTGACCCATTGTAATAGACTTTGGATTCAGAACATAAGTTTGAACTGGTTGAAATGGATAACCACTCGGTTGTGGTGTACCTTTCAATGCGGTCATAGCATGTTGCAAAATTTCGTAACACTAGAAAGAAAGCGTTACAAAATTAAGACTCTTCTAGTATAAGAACTTAATGTATCTTATATTATGTTGTAGGGTTTTCGTTTTTACTTTGGTTTTTCCAGAACCGGTAGGACCAACTAACATTAAACCATGTCGCACGACTGTAGTTTCATAGAGTTGTATCACTTTCTTAACATAATCTAAAAAAAAAACATTTAATCCTAGGATGAGGCGTTTGAATTTGTTTTAAAGAATATGTATATCCTTTAGTTTGCTTTCAATTTAGATAAAATAAAAAAACAATCAAATTATGATTTCATTTAACCAACAAATAAAATGAATAGCTGATAGTGTTGAGAGTTGATACCAAATTCAATTTAAAGAACCTTGTTCCGTTACTATTTTATTTGTATTTTTCTACTTACCATCAACATCTTCTAATTTAAAGTGCAGACAAGAAGCTCGAATAGATTTCTCCAAGGCACCATAATCTACAGCTTCTTCAACCATTCTGGGAAACAGATCAGATACAATACCTAGAATATTATTTGCCATAAATATTTTGGAATAAATCGAATATATGAGTATTATCTCTACCATTGAATAAGATTAAATCATCTTTCAAAAACTTTGGTACATTAACATCTCGTAATGCTCGTAACACTATTTGCCGTTCATCCATGTTAGGTTTTTCTCGTTTTAAATTTCCTGCTACAGCAATTACAGTTTTCACGGCTCTCATGCCTAATAAAAGTAAAACATGTTATTTTTGTGTTTCAAACGTATATATCAGCAGTTCTACAAGCATTACTACCAGGGTTTTGGAGCATGTTATGTTGACGTTTTGTTTTATTTGAGTGACTAAGAAAAGTAAATTAATATCCTCATATTTGGTTTGGAAAAATTAGAGAATGCTTCTTAACTGCGCTGGTTGAATATGAGATCCAAACTTGAATTGCAACCGTTATGTTGAAATTATAATGAATGTTAACTTGAGTGTTTAAAAGATTGTTTTCACCACTATAATGCACCAGTGATTTTGTCCACCAATGTGCAAAACAATTTACGACAAAACACAACGTTACGCAACTTCGCCAACCCCGTTACGCCCTCCGCACTGACATTGTTTGAAATGTGTGCATCCACATTTACAACGTCACACAGTTGGTATTCGCGCTCTGTTCCCACTTGGTCGAAACGAATGAATCAAGATAGACGTAGATTTCAGTTTGGAATCCGACATCGATAACGAATTTTTATAATGCAAAAAAGTTGCGAGTGGTGCAAATTCATATCGCTCGCAGTGCATTTTAAAATAAACCGTGACCAATTTGTAATCGCAAATGACGTTATTTGCGTGCATGCAAAGTTGCACCGACTTCAAATAAAGTCCCCCAGCTGCAACAGACTGCAGTGCATACACTCACAGAGCCTAATTCACGCTGCATATCTAGACAGTCTGAAGACATCATATTCATCTGAAACATTTTAAGTCATCCGCAAAATGTTGTTTGGGACAAATAATGACATAAGAAATATTATTAATAAACAATAGAATTTTGTGAAAATCCGAAAGCATATAGACTGACTCGACCAAAGGCTACAATCCGTGTAAATTTCGTCCACCTGACCCTCATTGTCTGACAGTTCGGAGACAAATTGCGTAAATAATGTCAAATTGGTAACAGTGGATCTCCCCCCAGTCATACATCCATGCTGGAAGGAAGAAAGTGGACGAGGAAACATCTAAATAAATGCGATCGTATAATATTACTGTTAGATTATAAACACTCAGTTTGTTTTATATTATGAATCCGTACATATTGTATATTGTAATGTTTACCTGTTTTTTGAATTGTTAGACTTTGATAGATGATTAATAGATTTTGAGAGTTGTCAGTAATAAAATAGAATTGTCAGATTGTAGAACAAGGTCGTGTATACGTACCTACTTAAGAACAAAAGTGTGATGATGGAAAGGGGAGGGGGGGGGGGGAAATGTTTGTGTATTGGAAAAGAAAGAATTTCTTGAAAAAGACTAGCCGAGTCTAGTCGAAACGTTGGAAAAAAAATAACATGAAACGATTAAAAAATAGTTTCAAAAAAAAAATATTTTTTTTAAATTTGTGAACCTCATCTCAAGAAAAGGAAAAAAAAAAGAAAGAAATTGAAGAACAAGGTTCAAGAATAATAAATAAGAAAGTAATAAAATAGTTATTGAGTTAATAGTTTGAATAGTAATCATTGAAAGGAAATATAGCTATCGAAGATTATACAGCAACATTTCTTTGGTCCTAACAAGATTGTTCCAGCACCATGAATAGTAAAACACAGAAAAGTCTTTCAGAAGCTGATAGAAGCTTTCAGGTGGGAGATAGAAATATTCATATCAATAGTATAGAAAATATAGAGTCCCTGAAAGGGTTTCCAAAGCAAAATGAAGACATTAAAAGCAATACTAAACAGAGCAAAAGTAAGATTTCGTCAAGAAGAGCACTACAAATAGAGTTGGAGACTAAAAAGAAATTAGCAGAGTTAGAAAGAGATAAAGAAGAATCTGAAAGAAAGAGAGAAGAAGCTGAAAGAAAGAGAAAAGAAGCTGAGTATAAGAGACAGAAAGAGCTCATAGAATTAGAAAAACAATTTCAATTGAGTCAAAGTTGCACTACAATCTCTGAACATTCGGAAGAAAAGGAAAATATTGATATGGCTAATTGCTTTCCTGAAGAACCATATATGGAGAAAGTGGAATTATGGCTAGATGAAAATGAAAATCGAAATAAAAATTTAAATAAACACGCAGGTATGTCAAATACATTTAAATTTGAAGAAACATTAGAAAATATATTACTCAGACAGACTATTGATAAGAATTTACCACTTTTTTCTGGCAATGTTAAAGATTGGCCGAATTTTTATGAGTTCATCCGTACAACAGATACGCTTAAACTTTCAAACGAGGAAAATATTTCTAGACATAGAAAATGCTTAGTAGGAGATGCAAAAAGATGCGTACAAGGGTTATTATTATCGCAATCTGTTGCTGTCACTGATATCATGAATATTCTGAAAAGTAGATTTGGTAGACCTGATTTAATAGTTAAGAGTCTGATTTGTGATGCGAAGAACCTACCTATAGTAAGAAATTACGATTTTGCAGCACTGACACATTTTGCGGAAACCGTCATGAATTTAACTTTAACACTAGAATCACTGCACATGCAAAATTATTTAACTTGTCCTCAAATTTTAGAAGAATTATTGCAGAAACTACCGTATAGTATGCAGTTATCTTGGGGAGAAAAGATGGCGAAGAATGAAGGAAATTTAAGTCTCACACAATTTAAAGATTGGATATGGGAAAAAGCAGTTATAACAAGTTATACGCCTAAGTCTTGTGGTACTAAATTCATCCAAAGTGAAAAGTATCAGAAAAGAACACTATTAGTCCATAAAAACGAAAAGTTAACTGGAAAAAAATGTGTTATTTGTCAAGCTGAACATTATTTAGAACAATGTACGAAATTTATTGAATTGCCGTTAAATCAAAAATGGAATATTGTAAAAGATAAAAATTTATGTTTTTCGTGTTTGAAGTCACCACACAAAATAAAAGAATGTAGAACTAAAAAGAAATGTAATGTAGAAAACTGTGAAAAAATACACCACAAACTACTTCATTTCAAATCAAATGAAAGTTCGAGTAGACCAATTAACGCAGATAGAATAGTAAAAAGCAGAACAGTTGAACCCAGAGCAGTTGAACGAGCCGAACGAAACCAAGATTTGGAAGAAATACATCAAGTAATTGCTCACACTGCTAGAAATTTCAATTATGAAGTTTATTGAAAGGTAGCCCCAGTAGTATTAAGAACTAAGTCTCAAGAAATCAACACGTATGCATTAAAGAACCTAGAAATCAGAATTTGATTTGCGGCGATCTAAAAGCCGCTGAACGAATGTGGGCCCTCAGAGTACAAAAAGACTCATTTCCACAAGAGTATGCAACTTTAATGAAGAAAAAAGTTGTCTCGAAACAGAGTAGTATATACAAATTATCACCCTACATAAGAGATGGGCTAATATGTGTAGATGGAAGATTAGAATACGCAAAATATTTAGGAATTGAAATGAAGAAACCTATAATTTTAGATCATAAACACAGATACACAAAATTGTTAATTAAAGATTATCATGAAAAAACCAAACATGGTGGACTCCAGATAATACTCAATGAAATTAGACAAAGATATTGGATTCCCCAGGCGAGAAAAACTATAAAATCTGTTATTGATCAATGCGGTTATTGTAAAAGATTAAGAGCAAAACCTAGAATGCCAATGATGAACCCCTAATGAGGTCCCCTCGACCATTCTATTACTCCGGATTAGATTATTTTGGGCCAATGAACGTAAAAGTAGGAAGAAGAATAGAAAACAAATATGGCGTCCTATTCACTTGTTTGTCTGTTAGAGCGGTACATCTAGAAATAGCTGAAACACTAAACACCGACTCTGCTATACTAGCCATACGCCGATTCATAGCTAGACGCGGTCAACCACATACCATCTGGACCGACAATGCTACAAATTTTAAATGCGCAAATAAAGAAATCAAAGAAGCACTTACAAATATAGATAATGACATTATTCAAAGAAAATTACTTGCTGAAGAAATAAACTGGAAATATATAGCACCAGCTAGTCCATACATGGGAGGAGCATGGGAACGTATGGTGCGAAGCGTAAAAGATACTCTTAAGATAATTTTGAAAGAACAAACACCGAAATTTGAAGTTTTACAGACGCTATTAGTTGAAGTAGAAAACATAGTAAATAGTAGACCACTAACTTACGTATCTTCTGATCACAAGGATTATGAAAGCTTAACACCGAATAATTTTCTAATTGGCACTTCCAGTTCAGCAAAACCTTTTGGAATTTTTGACACTAAATTGGAACTTCGAAAACAATGGATCTATGCACAACAGTTATCAGAAATTTTTTGGAATAGATGGGTTAAAGAGTACTTACCGACCCTCAATAAAAGAACAAAATGGCTTGAAAATAACAAAAACATACAGACTGGAGAAGTCGTGGTATTAATGGATAACAAACTACCCAGGAACAATTGGCCTATAGGAAGAATCGTCAAAGTCTACCCTGGAAAAGACGAAAGAATCCGAGTAGTGGATATAAAAACAAGTATGGGAACCTATAGACGACCGATAGGAAAAATATGTCCTATAGATTTTTTAGAAAACACGAGTGACACAATTTGAGCTGGGAGAAATGTTATATTATGAATCTGTACATATTGTATATTGTAATGTTTACCTGTTTTTTGTATTGTTAGATTTTGATAGATGATTAATAGATTTGTCAGTAATAAAATAGTTATTGAGTTAATAGTTTGAATAGTAATCATTGAAAGGAAATATAGCTATCGAAGATTATACAGCAACAATTACCACACAAGCCTTTCAGAAATTATATAGTACTGAGATAGGTCTATAATTATATATTCTTGTGCGATCACCTTCCTTGAACGCTGCACAAACCCTTGATATCTTCCAAAAATCTGGAAAGTTAGCATTTAGCAGCCTTAAGTGCCGATTTAAATATTATTTGCAATGGGGTTTTGTCAAAACACCAATTCAATCATGAACAAAAAAAGACCTGGGATTTTGTCATTTTAATTTTAATTTTTTCTCCATATGAATTTCCCGTTCCGATATACATATAGTGTCCATTATCATTATAGGATATATGATAGTCACTATCCTTCGCACTTACCAAAATCGTAATGGTCTTGACTACTTAGTTGCTCAGAACTTAGTTTGAAAGTAGTTGTTATTTTGTTGGCTAATTGTTTCGCATTACCAAATCCAAATGAAAATAGCGATATTTCTGCTATTAGACTGTAATTCGGAACCATCATAGAAACTGGACGGAATAATGCTTTCAAATTATCTGGCAGTTCCGTGCGCCCCGCATAACCTTTAAAGTAAATACATAGTCTTAAACTATGAAAACGAGATAAGATTAGGTTAGGTTTCTGACTTTAACCGATTTTGACAACAAAAGCGCCGTCGTAACATAATAAGCTTCAATTTAGAGCACTTGATTAGTAAACATTAGGGAAAGAATAAACCTTGTATTTTGATAAGACTTATTCTTTACCTATTGTCAGGTGCTGCCTAAAATTGTTTGTGCAAACGGTCATGAGTATACCAACGCGCTGTAACTTTTTAACGAAATAAAATGGAACAATGTTTTTAATAAAAAATAGACTTTTCGAAATATTAAATACAGGTATGCCCGTGGAAAAATCTGCGATGAAGTCACTTTCTCAATTTACCCCCATTTTAGTATCTTATCTCGTTTCCATACTCTCGCCTCATGACAGAGTTTGATACATATTGCTAATTCCTTAAGTTGTCTTGTTATTGATTGATTGATAAATTATATCTTACCGGGATTCATCGTTATAAATACAGCACATGATTCTTTCAATACAATATCCATCCCTTCAAAGAAAAATCTGTCTAAACGTGCTTGTTGTGCTTTCTGTATGGTAGTAATCTGCTGTGCTACTACTGATAGTACTTCTATATCAATTCTAAAATAGTTTTCAAACATTTCATTATTTTACCAAGTGTTACAGATATTCCATTCCCTTTTTAAGTACTTGTTTACCTGTTAAATTCATCAAAGCATGCCCAAGCTCCAGAACTAGCAAGGCCTTTAAAAAATTTTCCCATCGCCATAAAATCTAACTGATCAGAACAGTTAAATACAACGCATTGAATAGCCATAGCTTTAGCCAAGTCTTTAGTGGTTTCTGTTTTGCCAGTACCTATAAATCATTCTCAAAGCTTATTCCATAATTGACAAGAAATAAGAAGTGTCGTACCTGCAGGTCCAGCTGGGGCACCACCAAACTTCAAGTGTAATGCTCCAGTGAGAGTTAAATAACATCTGTCGGTAAGTGGAGTAATTACTAGTCGCCCACTGTTACCCAAATATTCGTAGCCATATTGAAATTCAGCATTAACTGCCCTTACTTTCATTTGCTCTTCTACCCAGTAGTATCTTAATTTAAAATGGTTCAGTCAGATTAAGATTTGTAGGTATAGTTCATATATGTTTGTTGTCGCGGGAAATCATAACGCTTCATTATTTCGGTATTTTGCCACTAATTAAAGTTAAAATAAGATATCGAGGCTCTGATCATCAAAAATAATAATAATAATGGGAAAAATCACTGCTTCAATGAAAGAATAATATATCTAAATTTCAGTTGGTTCGTAAGTTCAAGTATTACCTATATCAAATTATTATTGTATATTTAGTGTTTTAGGTTCAAAACAATTTTTCTTTATTGTTGTCGAAATATAGTAGTTAGCTTTTTATTTCAGTTTATAAATAGAACGGTGTTACTTTAATTATAATAATTACGTATTATTACTAATTTTATTTGTTATTATTAATTACTGTGTGGGTTTATTTCGAAACGTTGCACAGCAAAAACTTGACCAATGCAAACCTCAGCGTGGAAACGCACCAGCCGTAACAATTCGTTGCGCAACAAGATTATCTCAGTACATAATCATCGTCCGTCAAGGTAAAAGTGTTTATGGAACAGACAAAATGGATAAACAGATACAATTATTTGATTGAAGCAATTTTTAGAGCTGTTGGATGAACAAACTCAAAAGGAAGATAGACTTTGGTCGACATGGACATTATTTTCTCCTCCTTCATTATCTCCATTTTATGACACTCCGTTTTTAATAATAATAACAATGTCTTTATTGCAAATCAAAAAATTTACAACAGGCGAAGTTGAGGCATTATGCCTCCTAGCTTAACCTACTTTAATTATAAAGCTTATATTACCTTACTGTAACAAAAAAAAGAAAGAAGAAAAGCAACGCAATACACGTTGCTAACAGTTCCATATCATAGACTATAGAGTGTTCTATAAAATTAAGATGAAATACAATACATAAGAGAACAATTAGTATTGAGAGTGAAGAATAAGTTCTCGAACATTTACCTTAAATTCAAGTCCTTTCAGAATTTTATAATTATTTGGTAACTTATTGTATAGTTTTGCGACATTATAGGAAAATGAGCGTTCAAACAAAGCAGTGCGGTGAGCAGGTGGAGTTATCGCCATTCTATGTCTCAAGTTTATAACAATATTGTCACCCCTGAATTGCATTTTATTGTAAAGGTAATCCGGTATCTTCTTATTTATTACTTTGTTATATAAAACCAATGCATGCAACAACCGTCTTTCATTCATATTTAGCCATTGAAGCTCCCTCAACTTAGCGCTGACCCCACGTTTCCTGCCTCTCAATCCCGCGATTAATCGAATACAAGAGTTTTGCATCAGCTGAATTCGACGCTGATCAAATCCAACAAGACAAGGACCATAGACAGCGTCACAAAAGTTAAAGTGCGACAAGACCAAGGAGTCACATAATTGTTTTCTTAAAGCCGTTGTAAGAGTTTTTCTATTACTGTACAAGAGTTTTAAATTGTAAAACGCTTTTTTTATACAGGCACTCACATGCTCCCTGAATCTCAGGTCCGTGTCCATTATCATGCCCAAGTTCCGAGCCATAGGCACATTCTCCATCCGCATATTATCGACCCTTATTGAAACTAAGTCTCTGTAACGGCTTCTTATTTGATTCGGACCAAAGACCAAGACCTTGGTCTTGTCCTTGTTAATCTCTAAACAGTGCCCATTCGAAGCCTTAACCAGATTATCAATATCACCATTAAACAGGTTAACGGCCGGCTGCAGTTGTTGAGGATCGAAACACGCATACAATTGAGTATCATCTGCATATAAATGAGCTGAAGAATGCTTAACACTGCAGATAAGTTGTGATGTATAGAGGCAGTATAAAATTGGGGCAAGTATAGAGCCTTGAGGCACCCCTGCTAAGAGACTTTTTTCTTGTGATACTCTTCCGCCCTCGAGGACCACAACCTGCCTCCTACCCGATATATAGCACTGAATCAATCCCCTAGCACATCCGCCAAAGCCCAAGTACTCCAGGATCACCATCAACAAATCATGGTTAAGGCGATCGAATGCCTTCGAATAATCCAGAAGCACCAGAGCCGCCAACTGTCTTTTATCCACCGCCCTAAAAATATCGTCCGTTATCTTAAGCAAGGCCGTACAACAGCTATAGTTAGATCGAAAACCGGACTGAGTACTAGGCAGAAGACAATGATTTTCAACATACACTTTTATCTGGTCAAATAAGATACGCTCGACGATCTTGGAGATGGCAGGCAGAATACTAATTGGTCGCAAATCCCCCACCGCTTTTGGGCAAGGTTTTTTAGGAACTGGAATTACATGAGCAAGTTTCCATCCATCAGGAAATACAGACGACTCAATACATGAATTAACCAAGTTAGTCAAAATCGGCAATAAGAAAGGACATGCTCTCTTTAACATTTCTACAGAGATACGATCGCTACCAACAGCATTGGTTCTGATTCTAGAAAGGGCAATTTCTACCTGATCCAAGGCAACCAATTCAAACTTAAAGCTGCCAGCATTGTGTCTGCGATTATTAGCATAAAAATCAAAGAGATCCTGGTCATAAGGGACATGTGAAAGGTTAACAAAATGATTATTTATGTTATCGGGGTTATTCAGGTTATGCGGGAGACTTTCTTTGTCTTTTCCATAAATGCTCATGTCACGTAACAGCCTCCAGTTGTCCCGGGAAGTTCCATTCTCAATACTATTCTTAAGAAATTCTTTCTTTCGAGTATTGGTTTCGGATGTTACAAAATTCCTGAGTAGTTTGTATGCCGACCAGTTCGCATCAGTCTTTTTTTTTTTATATTTGGTTAGCGCTTTTTGTCTAAGCTTTTGAAAGTGTTTTAATTCATCAGTAACCCAAGGTGCTTTTTTTTTAGATATGCGGACTGTTCTGATCGGAGCATGTCTGTCGTATATTTGTATTAAGCAATTATTAAACAACTGAACCTTATCCTCAATATGCGGTAAGTAATAAATGTTATGAAATGGCATTCGCACGAGTTCTGAATAAAAAGAATGTTGGTTAAAATGTCGAAAGTCTCTAAATGTATATAGGAAAGGTTTGGGCTTATTGATACTGATCCTTAGATTAACAATAACTGGTAAATGATCGGAAAAGCCTACTGCGTGATCAACCTCAACGGATGACAAAAGCTTAATATCCGAACATATGACCGGATCGAGAAGAGACATACACCCACCACATAAAAGCGTTAAATTCGAATTCTCTACACGAATGTTGCAAAGAAACTGACGACTATTCTTCGGCAGCGCAACATCGCCCTCTTGTTGCTAGACGATGCGAAACGTTGCATGGCGCCTTTGCACGCGGTGCGCGGCAATTTCATTGATTTTTGATTTTGCAACAAAAAATTTGCTGCCGGTATGTTTCCACGCTAATAGTAATATTAATAATATAATCTAATAAATCAGATGAATACATGAGCAATTATTTACAGTTACATATCATTATTAATATAAATGGTTCATGGGAACTCTACCTTAGTTGACTAATCCAGTCAAAATCATTAATATTCGTAATTTTCATATCAACCAAGTTCTGCGTGACATCTCTGGAATGCACTTCAATAACAATCAACGCTGATAAAATTTCTCGTTGCAAAAATGTCAGACTGCCTTTCACTAAAGTCCGTAACGCATCCAAATTCACGATGACAACATTAATAAGGAAATATTCCAATTGATTAACTAAAATGCTCGCTTCCACACCGGTAGTCCAGAACGTTTGACTGCATGCTATTACAACCTGTCCTGGCCATTGAAGTACCCATTCTACAAACATTCAAATAAAATTAAGTACTTATAATTATGATAACAAGTCATCTAGTGTGAGCAGGCAATATGCCCGGTGAAACAAAGTTCACAACCGATGGCCGGACAAGGAGTAATAACTCCATGAATTATTTTGTTTTTTGTATAGTTAAGTGAAGTGCAGGGTTCAGAGTACAGGTTAACACGTTCACTGCTGACAATATATGGTTACCAACACCACCAGGCTAACAGTTTTTTTTTGTTGTTAAATAATGATTAAAAAGAGCATTAGTGATACATTCAAAACATTTATTAAAAAAAAAACACAAAACTATATATGCACGTGCAATGGCGTCTAAAGACGTCATCAGCCTCTCACAACAAATTCGTACCTAGGGGCTGATGAAGTCGAAAAACGTCATGTCATGAACGGATGGTGATGGCGTCGAATGACGTTCCTTGGTTTCCATGGTATTACAAAAAGGTTAATATACGAAGGTTTAGTATTTTTCACTCTCCATTAGGCGATCCATTATGTTCGTTGCTATCGTATGCAATGCTCATAATTCAGATATTTAAAAACGTACAGCACCAGAGTATAACCTGCATTTTGAGCTTTCGTTTGACGATAATTCTGCTTATATACTTCACGAAATTCAAACTGGTGTCGGACACACTAAAAGTTAGTTTACCGTTATACAACTTGGGAAAACCATGGCAGGTGGTTCAAAGATATTTTCTATGATTGCTTAGTCGCTTCAGTTATCTCCAGAACTGCGGTTCCCTATAGTTTCTTCACTTTTGATCAAACGTTTTGAAAGATCTCACACCATTATATTGAACAATCTCGCGATCTATTATGAGAGTTCTCTTTGGTATTTCCATACAAGTTTAGTGTACCTTTAGGGTTTCTCAATATCGTCTGAGACTATAGTAAATACCTATCCAAAATAGCAATAACGGTATCACAGAATACCTACAGATATTAGTAAGTCGGGTTCGTCAATATTCAATACACCCCTATTACAGGTGGCTTTAGGCCTAGAATAAATTCCATTGGCTCTGGTCTTATAATTATACGCTGAAATAACGGTAGTTTGACGATTCTTTCTAATTTGCTGCTAAAATTTAGGAAACCAACCATTGCAATCGGCTCCATGGTTTAAATGGCTTCACCCTTGTAGCTTAACTAATTTTCTCAATAATTAGGCAACATCGGGATTATCGTTGTAGACAGTTTGTAAACAAAATCCCTTGTGTAGGTAAAACCAGTAATTCTGTCCGCTATGCCACGAAATTATTTTTCATTTTATTATATTTACGGACACAAACTCATTGTATAGTTTTGCATTATTTGGCATCGACGACCGAACGCTTGGATTTTGGGTGATGCTAGCAGAAGGATAAATGGTATTCTGCTAGCGTTTTGTGTTTACACTATTTTTATTTATATTTCTATACGGCTGGTGTTACCTATACATTGGATTGTTTCGGCCTCTGTATGATGGAATATGCATTACTATGTGTATGTAGATGATACGGTCTATATAATATATCTATTATTGTATATCTGATGGGCAACGACTATGGTAGCGAAACGAATTCGTCAGTATCTGTCGACCCATGACTCCGTCTGGTTCTACTGAATTAGACAGAGGCCCTGCTTAATTAAACAAAATCCTTTGTGTAGGTAACACCAGTGATTTTGTCCGCTATGCCACGAAATTATTTTTCATCTTGTTATCAACATATTGAAGGACGGATTAAAGAAACGTTGCATATGTACCTACACCATTTTGAAATAATATAATTTTAATTATTTAAATATAAATATAACTTATTGCTTGTTAACGATTTCAGAGAAAATAGTATGTGCACTTTGTAGGAAAAGCATTTGACTTGTTTTCTTTTTCTTCTGGGATATATGATATTTCCATTAATATTATAGGTATTTAGTTTTAGATCATTGTTAAGTACTTCAAAAGTAGCTTAGCCTAAGAGTTCGCAATTTTGGTGAAACTTTTTTTTTTGTATATTTGTACGGATTGTTTTTGAAGATAAACTCGTATATAGGGTGTCCCGACATGACGTGCACAACGGTATAGCACAAATTCCTTGACCGAATATATGATGAATTAGCTCAACTTATCTATATACCAAATTGCTTTGTTTAGACGTTAGAGGGCTTTAAAAGTGAATATTTTTGTACGTTTTTTCAAATAAATCGAAAAATATTCGATAGATTTTATTAATTTTTTAGATACGGGTTTGCACCAATAAACTACAGTTTTTTATTGAAGAAACCCCAATTTTGAAAGCTGAGTCACAATAAATTATCTACCCATATTTTTTTTAACCCTCGTATAATCAATTTATTGTGACTAGGCTTTTAAACACCCTGTAATTTTCAAAATTGGGGTTTCTTTAATAAAAAAACTGTTGTTTATTGGTGCAAACGACGTGTATCTAAAAAATGAATAAAATCTATCAAATATTTTTCAATTTATTTGAAAAAACGCAGAAAAATATTAACGCCCAAACCAAGCAATTTTGTATGTAGATAAGTTGAGCTGAATCATCATATTTTCGGCCAAGGAATTTGTGCTATTCCGTTGTATACGTTATTCCCGGACACCCTGTATAATATAAATTCCATAGTCGTCCGGAAAAGTGTTTCTTTTCCTACGAAGTACACAATATAATCTTTTACAACAGAATCCCTTGAGAGCAGAATAAGACACATGTTAACAATGTAAAATAGTGAAAGTTGATGGTGCTATGAAAATTATGATTATTATTTTTTAAGTTATTCGCTCCTCAAAAGCAAACGATTTTTTTTTTGTGTGAAAACTTGTGTATTAATCTCACATTAAATGTAGAGTGTGTGATAAATGTATAACGATTAATTAGATTGTTGCTGATGCTATCTTTCTATAATTTCAATCTCAATGGTATTTTTTAACATAATATCACTGTTCCGATATCAATCTAGGTGCGCCTTAATAAAAACTGTCTAAAACTTCAGTAAAGAAAAAATGCATGCAAAAAAAAATACATTTACCTTTTCTATCTTTTCCCATCATATCTTCCAACGATATTCCCAATGTAGTTCGAACAGTATTTTTCATGGAATTCTCTACCACTAGTAACCAATTTTCCACATTACCTTTAGGATACAAGGAAGGATTTAGATCAACACATTCTTCTTCAGCGCTAAACATTTGTGTAATCTTCAAATCCTCTTCAAAAGTTAACTACATAAAATAGAAAGCATACGTCTTAAAGAAACAGTCATTACAAATATATGAAACACCCTTAAATTAAACAGTACGTGTTTCCATAGTTTAAAATCCTATCAAGTGATATTTCGTATAACTTTAAACCTCCCTAATGTCGGAAGATAATTAACTTTTAGGGGAATTCAATCAAAGAGCTAAGTAACATGAGAGATTGGAAAGGAAATACCAACGACCCCAAGGAAAATACGATATGATGGTTTACAGATGGCTGTAAAACCAATAAAAATTGGAACCTATTCCAGCACCGCTAAGGTGGAAATTCACGCTAATTTAACTGGGCTCTTATCATCAGTTCTCAAATGATATGGGAAGGCTAGGCAAACTAAACATATTAAGTGTCTCTAATTTGGATACGCTGATATTCGGGAACCAGAAATGAGGAAGGCATCAAACTGTTAGCAAGAAAGGGTTGTAGGGCTTATACCATTTTGTCGTTTAGGAACAACCACCCAACTAACAATTTAACTTTTTTAATTGCTGTAAGAACGTTTATAAAATATATTTTATAAAACACCCATTGTTTTATAAACATTTTCACAACGTTCTTACGCGCCTTATAAACACGAAAAAGGCGCAGATTTATAAAACAAATCGACTCGTTAACGGTTCTATAAATGTTGCTTGTTACTATTATACAATAGTTTTTAGAACGTTTATAAATATCTAATAAAAATCAAATAAAACTGTTATAAAACAGTTTTATTATAGCTCTGTTACTAGAACAAAACGACATATTTGTAGAACTACTATAAAACTGTTAAAGGATATAAACGTTTTTTTAAAATACCTTTTTACACAAAATTATTTTATAATTATTATGCATTGTTGTTGGTACACATTAATAAAATCTGAACAATCATGGAGGTAAAAATAATATAAAACGCTATAATACCTACTCAATAATGAATAATAAAATAAGTCAGATAAAATTCATCCATGAGCAGATTTGGCTGCGAAACAAAATTTACTGTTAAATATATTGTATATTATTACTAAAATTTTAATGCGCCTCGCGAATTATGTAAATTAATGAATTTAGATTTTATAAATTATATAAAATTTTTTTTTTATTGTCACTTATTGTTGAAAATAATCTTTTGGGAGATCCTTCATTATGTAATGACTGATTCTGTATACCTTATTAGCTAAGATAATTTTACAAATTATAAAAAATATTAATTTTAAAAGTTTGGTCAACATGGCTAACAATTTAAAGAAACCAAAAATGGCTTCTTCCTTATACGATGCTTATAAAACAAAATTATCTCAACCCAGACGAGTATGCTCTTTAGATAGCTATTACAAAATAACTGCAGAATTGTTTTATACAGGGGCGTATTCGTTAAAAAAACATAAATCTCATAATATTTTAAGTGCAAATATAATGTAATATAAAATTAATATTACCTGAAACCCCTTTGATAGCATAAGAATGATATGATTCTTTTATATCTATCATAATATGGATACTAGCCAAAATATAAGTTGGTATAGTACGACACAGTTAAGAATGATACACTTTTATATGGATAGCCCATTTAAAAGCGTATATTAACTGTGTCGTACTATAGGTACCTATGTTTTATGTAAACGTGAAGAATTTTTTATAAACCAGTTATGGAGTAAAAAAAATATATTTCACTAAGCTTGATAATGAATAATGAAGCTAATTACAAGTATTTTTCTTGAAGTTTTATGTATTTAGTAATCGTTTGCCGTTAATTTAAAATAAATTAATAGTAAAACAAACTAAAACAAGCTTGGAGATAAATGCTCTAAAAAATCAAAATTTAATTAAAAGGTGCTGCAAAAAATATATAAGATAAAATGTATAGAAATTAATCAAGTCTAGTCCTGTCTACTTGAAGTATTCGTGCTTGATACTTTGATGCTTGTGTGAGTCGCCGCCGTGTGTCG
The DNA here is from genome assembly GCA_911728435.2 of Apoderus coryli. Classification (NCBI taxonomy): domain Eukaryota; kingdom Metazoa; phylum Arthropoda; class Insecta; order Coleoptera; family Attelabidae; genus Apoderus; species Apoderus coryli. The sequence continues at coordinate 10,950,488 of OU452209.1, read as the reverse complement.
CATCGTCTCAATATTGGAATAATAATAAAATAGTAAACAGAGTTTTACAAAACAAACTTTAACATATGTTTTATAAAAGCTTTTAATGGGTTCTTATAAAACAAAATGCTTTTATAGTTACTCTCTTATTAGCTTTTACGGGAGTAATTTAAACATAACCTAAATTGAGCCCTTTGTTTATGTTATGTATGTTATAACTTATAACTGTCGTTATTAAAACGGGTTGTTGAGTGTCTTTAAGAGAGTTCGAGGATCTTGAGGTAGAAAATTTGGCATGTGTTTATTGAGTATAGCAAAAAGCTTCTTTTGGGAAAAATGCGGAACATTATTTGATACTGCCCATGTTCGCATGTTTTCTCTTAGTTTTGTATTTTTTTCTAGCTCACTTGTGCTTGAAGCATGATATTGATCACCAATTCTCTATTTCGGCTACCCGCTCACCATCTAGTAATAATTCCTCCTGAGAATTTATCAGTCTTCATAATATTTGATGTCTTATAAATTGTCATTAATTTGATTAGATTCCATTACAGTTTGCTACTCTTTATTATAGTCACTAATGTTTTCCCTTTGATAATTTATAATATTGTAATTAATTTTCTATTTATTAAATGCACAACTGCTTTTCGTTTGGACATTTTAAACCTGTGTATGATATAACAATAAATATCAGTTGAAAATAAATAAGACTATGTTATATATTAGTTCTAGGTAATGTTTATGACAGCATTTTAATTTTATAAAATATGCATTGGCAACATATTTATTTTTTTATTGTTTTTAATAAAATAACTAAAAAACAATTTTGTAATTATTAATTTGCGCACAAATTTGCTGCAGCAAACAAATCGCTCTTAATAACGACAATAAAAAAACTATTTTATTATTACGAAACGTACTTTAACAGAATAATTTTATAATTGTTTTTAAAGGAACAAGTTAATCCAGACTAGTACTTTTACAAAATGCTTTTAAAACCAATTATCATTCGGAACAAATTCGTCCTATAAAAAATATTTTATAAACGTTTATAAAACTGTTCCGATATCATATTTTATAACTATTTTATTATTTTGCTGTAAAAACGTTCTTAAAACAGTTTTTCTCACAGAAAAGTTAAACACAGCAGTTTTATCACCAAACGAACCTTTAAAAAACAAAAAAGTTTTTACTAAGCGGCAATAAAATAATTATAAAATATATTAGTTCTTTAAGAATGTCGAATTGCTAGTTGGGCACTTACAAAGAAATGTTTTGAATGAGTTGTGACCCTCCAAGGTATTTTTGGAAAATTCAATTAAGAAACAGCGGAAAACTATTTGGATCTGAGCAAGATGTGTTCTCGCAGGATTTCTTGCAAAATATGGTCGCCTATAGCAAGATAGTGCCTAGAAGAACCTGTAACTTCTGCAAAGAAGAGTATGAAACTGGCAAACTGCTGATAGAAGAATACTTTAGGACATGAAATCGTACCAGATAAGGAGGTAGTATTTAATAATTAAATGCAGCAACTTGTGTTTTTTTTACTCATGTGAAAATTAAACTTACAGCTCATAACTTCAAATTATGATGCACAAAAGGATGTAACTACGTCTGTGTTAAATTTTCAAAATGAGAAAATCCTCTCTATTGAATAAAGATAACGTTTGAAAAATATTGGTTGACTTGAATTTGTTTTATCAAACGTATTCAAAATTAAATTTCTTAGTTAATTCTTAAATTTTATGTCTTGTTTAACTACATTTAAACCTTAGACTATGAATAAATAGTCTAAGATTTAAACTATCTATTTTATATCACGGGTAGTCTTGACTTCTACTTGATGAAAATTCGTATTAATAAACTTTTTGAAGAAATGCATCTGAGAACCCACCGTGTTGGTGAAAGAATTGTTATGTGTGTGTAATAAATTTTGTGAAAATTGTTTAAAACATTTGTTGTTTTCTTCAAAAAGTATTTTATATCAGTAATTAACTATAAAATCAACAGATCTTACTCGTGCAACGTTTTCGAAACACTTTCTCAAATGTGGCTGCACAGCCAATGGATTCTTTGCTTGGCTCAAAATTTCTAGTAGCTCATCGTCACTAAGAAAATACAATCGTGGAAATATTGATCGTTTCATTTCCAAATATTCCGAAAGGCCCTTTTGTACTACTTGCAATATGTGATTGGCATCTTTTAGACTCTCTAGAAGTTTTCTGTCGCCGCAATATTCAATAATCTAATGAAAATAAAAATAGTGTCGCCGGTTTACCTTATACACTGTGTCCAAGATAAGAATTGGAATCTTAGAAACGGTAAGAGTTACAATGTCGGTGGTATTAGACAGAAGTTGTACAATTTAAACATCTTTTAAACTATGGCGATTTTTCTTGAATAATTTTATATAACAGGTAAAAACGCTGAAAACTTGTTTAAACCATTGCGTGTGATATAACACCTATTTTTTAATTGAATATGGCTTTAGATTTAACAATAAAAAATCCAGGGCCGTATTTAAAAAACAAAATTCATTATGGTTTTTCAAAAACGAAATGTCGTAGTGACAATTCGTAAATGCTATCTATTTTTCCTCAAAACGTAACAATGAGGAAGTGCTTTTCATTTTTTTATATCTGTATAAATGATGTCAGCAATAAATAAAAATTAAAATCTCATAAACCGCTAAAGTTACTTTACTTTTAAAACACCATTTAAAAGTTGTTTAAATTGTACAACTTTTCTCTAATTTAACCGACATTGTAACTTCTACCATTTCTAAGATTCCAATGCTCTCTCATTCTTATCTTGGGCACAGTGTACCTATATGTTCAAGTCAGTTCTCAAAATGGGGCCTCATTTACAGGGTATCCAGAAAGTGAACTTACAAACAAAGACAGCAGAATTTAGGGGTGATTCCACGCCCATTCGCAATAATATATTATTCAAAAGTGCATTTCAAAGGAGCTATACGTAACCCGTTGGCGTTGGTTAATCCACATATTGATTGACCCACGTAAACACATCGAAGGCGCTCGTCAGATCGAACAACAGAGCTACTACATAGTATCAAATCATGTATCTGCTGTACAAACTGAAAGTCTTCGTCGAAAGACCAGGTCGAAATCCATGCTGACACCTATTCAAGACTCCACAAGCATTGAGGAAACCAAAACTTCTCTCGAAAATTATCTTTTCGATAATTTTTTAAAATGAGGCTTAACAGAAAAATCAGTCTGTAATTCTCAAGAGCAGTGGGATCTCATTTTTTTAAATACAGGAACAAAACAGCCTCTTTTAATTATCCAAGGAAAATACCACTTTGAACGAACATAGTTGCCAGTTTCTTCAAACGCACGAACCCAACTCGCGTTAACATTGCTGTGCGGAACAGGATAACGACGGAGTGATGAAAAAAGAACGACCGCTTTCAAAAAACGTGCTAACAGCGAAGCCGCGTTGGTCTCCTCTCCAAACTATTCCTACGACTTTAAACTGCACCCTCTGGTCAAAAAAAAAAAAACAAACTAAACTAAGATGCACTAAAAATGAAATGCCGTGACAATGAGGAATTATAACCGCCTTTTGCAATTCACAAACTTTTTACGAAATGTCTTACAAAAATCTCAATTTACAAACTACGAAATATCGTCAAAAAAATGTGAACAACCAAAATTGACACATTTTTACGAAATATCGTAAAAAGTGTAAATTTACGAAATTTCGAAAGTGTATTTTTACAAAATCTTGTAAAAAAAAGTGTGAGTAACCAAAATTTCCATTTTTTTACGATATTTCGCAAAAAAGTGTAAAATGGACAAACTTTTTACGAAATATCGTAAAAAAAGTATAAATTTATGAAATTTCGAAAGTGTATTTTTACAAACTTTTTACAAAATCTTGTAAAAAAGTGTGAATAACCAAAATTTACACTTGTTTTCGATATTTCACAAAAAAAGTGTAAATATACAAAGATTTTATGAAATTTCGTAAAAAGAAGTTTGAATAACCAATATTTAAACTTTTTTACGAAATTTTCAAAAAATATAAATTTACAAACTACGAAATATCGTAAAAAGAGTGTAAATTTACGAAATTCCGAAAGTGTATTTTTCAAACTTTTTACAAAATTTCGCAAAAGTATGTGTGAATACCCAAAATTTACACTTTTTTACAATATTTCGCAAAAAAGTGTAAATTTGCAAACTTTTTATGAAATTGCACTGCAAATTATTACCGGATATATGCTGTCTTTGCTAGTTTATCGGAGAAGAAAATTTTAAATTGTGTCGGTTTACGTGTCCCAACGGACTGACGCATTGAAAGACCATTCCAAATAATGTTTATATAGTGCAGTGTGAGAATTTGAATTTAGCGAACCCTAAATACGTTAATATATTTCCTAATATTTCATGCTTATGTCACAATACCCAGGGCCCCCGCTACCATATGTGCAAAGTATGCAATGCACACGGGCGCCATCCTTTAGGGGCGCCAAAACCTAGTGTAAAAAAAAAATTGCAAAAAAAAAATTAAAAATAAAAGTGCTACAATTAATATTAAAGTATGCCAAACCTATCCAAAAAATTTAGTTGATCACTTCAGCGATATAGATCTGACCAATAATTTCAAAAAATTGTTGTACAAGCGAAAGAAGTAGCACTCTCTCTCGAAATTGAAGAAGACTTTCCATTGATACCAACGGTCAGGAGGAAATTTAAACCAAAAGTGTTTGACTATGAATACCGAGATGAGACCCTTCATGATCCAAAAACCGCCTTTAAAATTAGGTTTTTCTTAAAAACTATAGGTCCTCTCTAAAAAACCGATTTTGCTCTTTACCTGATGATACTGACCCCTTAAGTATTTTACAATATATATTTGAAAACAATTTAATCTCCACCCTTCCAAACGTAAGCATTTCAATAAGAATTCTTCTGGCGAACGATCTTTTCCAAAGTTCAAAATCATTAAAAATTATCCAAGAAAGGTTGTCTGGGCTAGCAATATTAGCAATTGAACAAGAAATTTTCGATGGTATAAATTTTGGCGATGTAATTAATGAATTTGCAACAGCAAAGTCTCGGAAATTATCGCTACTACAATAGCTATTTTTTATTTTTCTATTGTACCGCTATCATTTTTGATTTTATAACGAAGTTACCTAGATATTTGTTATCAGAAGTGTCTGCATATTTTTTAAAATATCCAAGTATAAGTAGAAAGTAGTACTTATATGTAGACATTAGGCAATATTTCAGTTATTTGTTGTTATTTCCTAGTATTTATAAATATCGTGTCTGTACCCCATTACTTAAGCAAATGCTTTAAAGTGGGTGTGAACAAGAATTTACTTTAATTTATTTTGTTATGATTTAATTATGTTTGTTTCATTTTAATATTTTAATCTACAAATAACTGACTTCTAAAGTTCAGTTTTTTGCTTTATTTCAAGCACCTACCTACCTACCTTCAAAAAAATAAATAAAAAAACATGATCCAAAATGCCTTAAGAGGCACCAAAATCCTTTTTTGCACACAGGAGCCAGTAGCCCTTACGGGGGCCCTGACAATACCTTATTTTATGGTCATCGAGCTTGCAACATACTATATTTCCAATAAAATTATTGTAATTATCTTATGTAAATTAAGAGAATTGTAACTAAATTCAAATCACCTACATTTGGAAAATCAACTGCATTTCTCATGATACGTCGCCAAGACCTTTCCATCGTATTGTATTTCTTACTTTCAACGGGTAGTTGTGTTGTTATATCAGGACTCGAAAAAATAGGCTCCAGATACATCCATTGTCTATAAAATAATAATAGTTTAAATATGCCACTTTAAGCTACATGTCACCGTGACATCAGTACTAATTTTCCTAAAATATAACGGAAAACCAAAAAGACAAGATTATTAGATGGTCAAGCAATACGAACAATCGCAAATTAATTAGGAACACACAACGTTGCCTGTATTTTGGTCGTTGCCAATATGTCAAAGCTATGTTTACAACCCAATTTTCTATCATCTTCATTTCAGTGCTTGATGTTGAATGCCCTAGTTTCTTTTTGGTAACGACCGTACATATTTATCAAAATATTTGTTTGCAGATTGTTTACAAGAAATTGCTAAACCCAGTAAGTACTGAAGAAAATGTGAATTACTTTTGAACATCCATCCATTCCTCAATAACTTCTGCCGTTATTTTCAGTTTCTCCTCCCATTCATCAATACGTTGTTCAAATGGTCCTTTAAATGGACTAAACGAAATTTGCTGCGTTAAAACAATATGATCATCGAGCATCTGTTGTATTTCGTCGGATATCTTCATGATGTACGTTCCTAGACAATACGAATACAGAAATGCCAAATTAATGAAGTTAAAAAGATTTATAATGATATCATATTATTAATAAAGGCTTTTATTTTATTTAATTGGGCGAGTTTCAGTTCTATTATAGTCTACTGACCAAAATTGTCTGTTCAGCTAACCCAATATCAACAAGACATACAATGTAATATATCAAATACAAAACAAAAAATACAACACAATATAATAAATAATAATAATGACTATTTAAAAACCAAGAATATATATATATATATATAAAAAGAACAGGAAGAAATATCAAGGGTTTCATTAGAATTAAGATCAAAGTGATGTCTCTGTAAAATAAACACTGAGAATGACTTTAGCTGCGGTCGAAACAAGTTTGTAAAAAACTAAAAAATCATGAAAAAAGAACTACAATAAATGAAATGCCGAATAACGACCCAAATATACTATACATGATGTCCCAGTTTTTTTTTTCGACAAACTTCAGGCTTAGCTTCTACAGCTGAACAAATTATATTAAAACCATTATAAACTGCTATCAAGAAATAACTCCTAAAGGAGTGACAGGGTGTCAAACTGTTGGAAATTTTCGGGTTTTCAATATATTTTCAATCGGCGTTACACAAAAACGTTCTGGGGGTATAACAAGCATATGACCCCTGGGAATGTAACACCCTCATCGTTAATTTGCTCTAAGTATAGAGTTTTGATTTATAAAATCTTGGAAATACATTGAAAAAAAAAAGAAAATTTTCAAAACTTTTAGACTCTGTAACTCTTGTGCCTTTTTCTGTTGTAGAAGCTCAGCCTAAAGTTTTTCGGGAAATAAATGCGACACCCTGTATATAATAGTATATTTATTTGCACCGTAAAATGGACCATTGTCAAAATATCCCCAATTATTCTAAAATTTGAATTTCGGCACGAAAAAAACGGGTCCAGAAATTACCTGTCTGTTTGTACGGTGTTAGATCCATAAGATTATCCTCCCAATCAGCCATCATTTTATCAAGTGTTTGTTCAATAGAATATTCTTTGCTAGCTGACTCTGATTCTGTGACTAATATATCTGTATATTTTTCGACACCCAATGCCAAAAGATCTTCAAATGTTGTTGTTGTTCCGATCTCGATTTTTATACCTATTGCCAATACAAATCATTATAAATTATTATTCTTCAATAATTGTTATTAATATTGTTTTCTTTTATAGCATTCCAGCTGATTCATTCAAATTGTTTTAGAGATTAAAAATATGAATTGACCTGTTTTTTCGTAGAATGTGTCCCAATGCCTGTCGCGCATACCCGGATTTCTTAAGCATTGCAGCAACGGTATCATTGGTTTGAAATCGTCAATTTGATTTCGTATATTAATTGCTACACTTTGAACTGCCTCTATGTCTGCAAAAACTTTCACAAGTCGCACCTAGAAATAAATTGATTAAGTAGTAGGTAACCATAATAAATTTCTACACCGAAAACTTCCATGAGAACTGAATATTTCTGTATCAGTCCTTAGTCAATTGTTTGGGACAACATTCTTCAACACTCCAGCGAAGATGCACTGCAAGAACTAACGACTAAGACAATCGAAAAATGCTAGCTAGTGAAATTCCGAGTAGAAATTACCGCAAAACTCAACGTAATAATTTTAGTTATGCTGCAAAACAACACCAAAACCCTTAGATAATTAAAACCTGATTCCGGTTGGGACACAGTAAGACAATTTGCAGCACTATATTAAGATGTTCGCGGTTTTAAGTTTGTGTTCAAATTGTGTACGTATTTTTATATTAAAATAAAGATTAACACAAAATTTATCAACTTGATATTATTTCGAATAAATTTAAGCACAATCTGATAAAGCAAAAGCTCGTGACACTGTGGACCACTCTCTCCTCTATGCCAATAAAACCGATTATTTAATTTATAACAACTGATTTAACTCACCATCATTTTGTACATATCAGTGACCGTGATTTCGATAGCGTCAGGATCCACATTCAAAATAGGATTGTCCATATAGATTTCATGAGTTCTTAACCAATCTAAGAGAAAAATATAATACAATAATAATAAAATAAATTATTCTATACTATATCAGGATTCCAGACGAAACTAATTATTTGAGAGTTTGTTTTGATATGTTATGCTGAGCTATCAGAGAAAATTTTAAATGAGCTTAGCGTCCAGTGCTCCTGTTAAATTACATGGGCACACAAGTAAATTTATAAGTGTTTGTGTCTGAAATAAAATGCCATCAGAAACGGTGATTGGGAAATGTTTGTTTTAGGTTTACTTCCGTAAGTTCCACACCTCTATGTTCGTTTGTTTTGGATTAGTGTTTAAAAAAAAACGGTTTTTTTCAAATTGGGAAAAAACCGGAAAAAAACCACTTGGAAAAATTCATTTTTTTCTATTTTATGGTTGCTAGAGACATATATCCATATCATTGACCATTTATTTTAGCAAGATATTAACTTAGGTAAAGAATTAATAAAGCCTATTGCCAGGGGGATAGAAGTTCTAGAAGGAGGTTCCCCGAATTTTAACCCTCGTACCAAGAGTGTTAATGGACATAAAGCTTCAAACCACTGAATGTCCGGATGAAAGTGCTACTCTGTTAAATAGCAGTACTTCAAAATTACAATTCTTAAACAACTATCACAAAGATTTGACTATTGTTGTAAATCCATACACAAAGCGGCCTATTATGTAGATCCTCGATTTAGGGGTGAAGGGCTTTCAGACGAGGAGTGCCTAGATTGCATTGAGATAATAAAACAAGTCTCAAGTCACCTTAGCTTGTCCGCGGATGAAATATTTGCTAATGCAGCTTTGTACAAATCAAAAAAAGGCTTCTATGAAAGAACCATCTTGTGGGAACTTGCAAATCAAAAGGATTGTGGTCCAGTGTCATGGTGGCAAGGTCTCTGTGAAAAACAACCAATAGCATCCCGCTTACTCCAATTAATTCCAACATCGTCTGGTTCAGAAAGGAATTGGTCTACATTTCAATCCATTCATACAAAAAAATTAAATTGATTGGCAGGGAAAAGGGTTTAAAAGCTGGTCGCAGTTAAAAGTAACCTTCATCTTTTAGTCGATAAAAATTGGCAAAAAGAATAACCATTCCATCAAGGATATAATGTATTATCGACAAATAGGACCTGCTTCTTTAGAATGTTTTGTTATTTTAGTATTTTTTTATAAGAAATACCTTCCCGGTTTTTTTCGGGAAAGAACCGGTTTTTTCCGAGGTGTTAAAACACTATTTTGGAACCATCGGTAAACAACATCTTTTTAAGGGGAGAGGTAGTTATGTCTAAATGAAAACAACAGTTTCAAGATTCTGAAACATTTTTTCAACCAACAGTTTATAATATGTAAGTTACACTTTAGGTCAGAGTCGAGAACAACACCAACATGTCTTAATACAGCCATCCGGCAACACCGCCCTTTGATTCTTATTTCCTAAAAGCATAAACATGACACTTATGTCAATTTCAAATTCTTGATTTAGATTAGTCGCAGCCTCAGCTGCGTTCGCCCTATCATAACACTCAAATACATCTGTGTATCATCAGCAAAAGCATTAGCTTTACAAGATCTAGTACATTTAATTATATCTGATGCGTAGAGAATGAAAACAAGTGGACCCAAAATGGAACCTTAAGGTACGCCAGACAACATTTGTTTCAGAGATGACCGATCATCATTTAGGCAAACATTCTGAGTTCGATTAGAAAGATAAGAGTTGATAAACTCTACTGTACCAGCAAAGATTAATTGTATGTACATTAATCCTTGGTACCAGTATAAAACCCATAGAATTTGTATTTAGCAGTCAACATTGAGTGGCTTATCGTGTCGAAAGCCTTAAAGAAATCTAAGGTAACGAGTTAAATCAATAGTTGGTTATCAATGCCTCTCACCAAATCATCTGTCAGATGGATAAGATCAGTTGTAGTGCTGGACCCAGAGCGATAACCAGTTTGTGAGTCTGGAAGGATTTTGTATGTGTCAACATACTGTACAATTTGTCAATAATATACAGCCGTCCAAGATTTTAGAGAGTACCGGAAGTATACTTATAGGCCTTAAGTCTGAGTTTTGCTTCTGAGCAAAATAGTTATTAATCTGCTCAGCATCACGCATACTTAAGTCTTGTTTATTTTCCAGACAAGTTTTTCCATAGATTTTTGGAGTTTTCAAAGTTTGGATTAATCTTTACCTGAAGCTGTTATCCATAAGTTTTTGTACGGTTCAAACTCTTTGATAAGCTTTGTCAGATTGTCAAAAGGGACAACGGGAACACCAAATAGTTTTTGACGTTGATTTAACAGTTGACCAAACTCTTGAGCTTCTTTCATCTGTTTCCATACTTTTCTAATATCTTGTGCATAATCGTGCACCTTAAAATATTAAAAATGTTCAATATCAATTATCAAGATTATCTTTAATTTAATATAAAGAACCAAATCTCTATTCTTGGAGTATATACCGTTTGTATAATATGTTCTGTACTCTTATTCGAGGTCTGGTCAGAAATATCCGACATACTTTATTTCATAAAAATATTGCTAATTTTGACACAGTTTAACAAATTTATGACGAAGTTTAGCATTAAGCTATTCTTCCACTTAACCATAAGTACCAGAACGTCCAAGCGATCTCTGTGGGCTACGCGCGTAACCAGTAACTCCTCTTTGGCTACCCCAGTTACCACCGCAATTTGCATTAATTACACCAGTTTTTGCGTTCGTCACAATTTTTTTTTAAACTATGGAGATGTAACCAACGAATTTGCATTAAGGTTAAAGCCAAAGGGGAGCTTTTATGCACAGGACACAAATGAATGTTAGATGCGATAAAAAATGGCCGCATATCTGTCAGACCCTCAAGCACAATCAGACATCTTGGAAATAATCCTTGATGATTGAAGTGTGTTTGCATTCTTATGCTAGCCCGCTCTTTTTCCCCGTTGGGTGATCATTAACGACCACTTCAAGTGGAATTTCAAGCTTCTAGATCGCCTTATTTGTGTTCCCTCCTTCTTGACTAGGATCGGTAGTGGACTCAGGTGTAGTAATGCTTCCATCACTGCTGTAGAGCAAGGTTGCATTGCCCGTGTCATTCATAGACAGGGCAATATATCTCTATATACCTAAACTTAAACCCCATGCGTGTCCATCTATTTTTCCAAATTTGCCTAAATATGTTTAAAAACAATACAACGTACAAACTCAACTTAAAAATTAATTTTCAACAATGTAAACTATTAACAGACTACTATTAATGAACCACCGTTTCCTGCGCATAATTCAATACGACACGCCGAAATTCCCTGAAACTATGCTGAATTTCTTCAAATATTCACATCATTTGGCATTATTTCAGAGTATACTATTTGCTTCAAGCGCCCCCACAACTAAAAATCCACCACCGACAAAAAGGGAGACCTAGGGGACCATGGATTTGAACAATTCCTAGCAATTTACTTGTCTTTGAAATGGGTGCTTAGCCAATCATGAATAAGCCGAGTAGAGTGAGCGGAACATCCATTTTGTTGAAAGTATATTAACTTTTGATGCATTTGAGGAATTTGCCGAAAAAATGGTTTCATATGTTTAAATATTTGTATTGATGTACTTAGTTTTCCTTGAACGAACTATGGTTCCATAGTGGTAAGAAATTGACAACCTTAAATTCCCATATTTAAAATACTTGCGTTTACTACTAACAACAGAATTCGAGTATTGCTCACTTCAATACCTACAGGTCTGTGGTCATTTCTTGTAAACATCGACTCGTCAGAAAAAACAATCCAATTTTTAAATTATCGATCTTCCACCCCTTTTCTCGCGTAAATTTAAACAAAAACCAAGTCTTCGAGCTTGCTAACTTTCCTCCAAAGAGTAAAGAGAATTTGCCTTAAAAGGTCGAATCTTATTTGATTTACTTATACATTTTCTGAATAGGTGATTTTTTTTTTATTTCAATTTTAATGGATTTCTTAGGGGCATGTTACGTGTTTGATTTAGTGAACCAATAGCCAATAAGGTTGCTGCATCATATTGTTTTTAATGTTCAGAACACTGCCGGGGGGGTGTCCCGAAATTAACTTAAAATAATTTAAGGGGACATTTAAGCGAAAATAAGATTTTTTGTTTCATATGAACATTATGTCGAAAAATGTTTGTTTTTAAGATACAGGGTTTAATTTGTAAATTCCTGACGATAGGTTTTTAGTAATATTTCGAAACGCGTCTCGAGATCAGAATGACCTTTGGCATACTTACGTATCTTTGTAGGAAAGGGAGAAGTTATTCTGTCAACCCTTATTATGCATGTCCACCCTGTTTCTTGTATTATCGTAGCCGTATAATAATATTGGAGACGTTGCATAGTAATTTTCAAAGTCATTTATCTTGAAAACGGCTTCTTCTGGCGTTATGAAACAAGTGATAATTTTTTATGTACAAAAGTCTCAAATTTATTATTCTTTTTAGAAAAAGTAAAAAAAGTGCACAAAAAATAAGTTGGGACAGCCGAACCCACCCCTGACATTTTCCTATCCATGGGATATCATATGTTTTAATAACCCTACAAAAATACGTAAGTGTGCCAAACTTCATAATGATATCCAGACGCGTTTCGGAAATATTACTAAAAACCCATCGTCAGAAATTTACATATCACATACGTATCTGAAAAACGAAGCATTTTTCGAGATATGTTCATATAAACAAAAATCATATTTTCGCTTGTAGAATGTCCCCTTAAATTATTTTAAGTTAATTTCGGGACACCCTGTATATTATATGAATATTTTATTCAAAACTTGTTTGTCATTTTTACCTTGTTCAATAATAATTTTACCTCGAATTTCTCAAAATATTACGTGACGCTGTGAGTAGAAAATAGCACCATTCACAATAATGCACCAGCATATTCTTCGAACATTGTTCGACAGTTTTACCCAACTGCGCCAATATCCCTATCATCCCGACTTGGCTCCTTACTCCTTACCACTTTTGCCTGTTTCAAAGATTCAAAATTCCCCTGAAAGGACACAGGTTCGATGACATCAAGACCATCGTGGCGACAAATTCCAAAAAATAACTTCGAGCACTGCTTCAGAATGTGGAAGCACCGACGGGAGCGTACTGTTCAGTCAAAGACGATTACATCGAAGGATGCAATGAATTGGATGCGTACAATTAATACCAGAGCTGAGTTATGGTTATGAATATAGGTCAGATATTTATGGGACAGACCTAAGATATTAATTCAAAAGAATGGTTGATTACTTTTTCCATGTCTCTTAGTCCGGAAAGTTGAACCACTTGTTGAGTCAAAGTTTCAATTTTATCTTGTAATGCAAACTCGTCATTAATTTGTAATTTCAGATAGCGATCCTCTTCGTCTTTGAGGTAGTTATCCGCATATTCAACTTGTCTTTGAATCTTCAAAGGCCATCCAATTGCCTCCCATTTGTTGTCGAAATCTTCATTGGGTAGGCCATACCAGAAGTGGTCTAGCACTTCATATTCCTAAATATAAATAAACAATAGTAGCGTAATTATTATTGCTTAGTAGATCCCGCAACAACTAAAATATAGTGTACTAACCAAAACATACCGCCTGGCCAAGTCTTCCTGTTGTCTAACAAGCATTGGTATTGTTTCCATCCAATCTCGAATATCAAATATATGTTCAATACTTTCAGGTTTAACTGACAATTTTACCATAATTTCTTTATATTCTTGAATTACCTATACCATTAAATTATCTTATTATTTATAATCGAACAATAGTTTCGGACTTATAATGTAATTTAAGATTTTCTCTTAAGTATTAAAACTCTTTAGTGCAGGGCTATGACAGCATTATTTTAAAAACACATGCCAACTATGACCCTAGGCTCTATAGCATGAGGATAATGTTGATTCTAGTGGCGTGCAAATAGACACAAACCACGCGGAAGAACCGAACCAAAAAAATAATCATAAATAAATAAGTTACAGGGGTATGTTAAAATGCACAAAAGTCAAAACCACCCTGTATCTTTTAAACGGTTCAAGATACCGAGGCGCGGTTTTCGGTTTTCTTCTAACTCTTCTAGAAATCGGTGTTTCCTATCAAAAGTGTCCAATTTGGACCACCCTGTACTGACACGCCTATGGTTTACGATTATTTTACTGCTCTAACCATCAATTTGACCTATCAACTGCAATGAAATAGGCCTTAGTTGTATACTTTTTGATGGTCGACCCTGGATAGCTTTGTTGAAATAACATACCTCATCAATACACTGTTTCATTCGAGCAGCAAACATGTCTAACAATTTCATGGCAATATCCTGCCTTTTGTTGATTAAAAACGTTCTTAGGTGTTCTGAATTCACATGAAAAGGACCAATAAATATTATAACTGGTAATGTCTCTTCCAAACTCCTTTGCAATCGATATTGATTAGAAATTTCTTCTTTTACTTCAGCAGCCGTATGATTTTCGTTTGCATAATCGCTAAAAGTATACACCAAAATATAGTAACACTTCAAAGAGTAAAAACAAATCCAAAACTTACGTTACAAACTGTGCAATATCCAAATTATAGAGTTGTACATGCACCAAATATTCATTTGCGTAGGCAATTAAAGGAATGAGTGATTTTTCATATGCCAACATAAATCGACGACGGACTTCTGAAACTTCTTCAGCCAGTAGGCCGATAGATGAAAGACACAAATCACTAGGAAAACGTAGATTGGACAGCAGTAATGAATGCACTTGGCGAATCTGATGAGTCTGTCTTAGTGATTCATCAAACAGTCTTAATAGGACTTCCTAAACAAAAATTTTGAAAATTAATGTGTTTATACTGTTTCCAATTTCATTGTTAATCTCGTGTGTAAATCCAGAATTTATCATGCGCAGTGTTCCAGTAAAGTGAGTATTACAAAATATGGTTACTTATTTATGTAAAAGCATAATCTCATAACAAAATTTATAAGCGATCGAAAATTCTCAGTTTTCCTTGGTTAATATCAAAGTCGATTAAATTATTAAAATAATATCAAGCAGCAGAAACCCAAAATTAATAAGCAATTATTCTACATAAGTATAGCAAATAATTTATTGTTAAAACCAGTATACAGGGCGGTCCAAGTAAAACGAAACCGAGATATTTTTGCAATAGTGGAATTTTTGTTGTACGTACCTCAGAAAAGTAAACAAACATAGAAGCATGTACCAAGGGCAAAAGATTGGACCTTCTAGAAAATCTTGAAATTTATAAGGCCCAAAAAAGCCCTATCCTGACTTGTCTGAATAATCAAACAACGTTCAATTTCTGCAAACTCCTGGACGCCGTGTTACTGACTATAACAAATAAGTACGAGTTTTTGTTTTTATTAAAAAAAAATTTAAGTTGTAGATAAGATAAATATTATTGCTTGGTTTGTATAGATTCTTTTAACTACATAATTTTCAATTTAAATGTTTATTATTGTAAAGACATGAACATTCGGCTGTGAAATACGTTTGACTTCTCTGTGTTTGCGTTGGTGTTGAATTGTTTTTACATTTATTTATTATAGTATTGTGTAACTTAGTCTAATTTGCATGTATTTATGTTTAGTGTCTGATGATGGTCTTATGACCGAAACCAGTTACACACAATAAAATTGACAACCAAATTGATTACGTAGCTGAACTTCGAGTTGTTTGAGTTTTCTTATATAAACATAGAAGTGGTATAACAAGACAAAAATCACAAACATGTTTGTATGCTACAGAACTTTTTATATGCCTACTAATAAAATCCAACACTGTTGCCAATTGTTGTGTACTTTAAAACTAAGTTTTTATAGGTTACTGATTATTTTTTAGCTAATTTTGATCAAATCATTTGTTTTTGAGATATTTTGAAAAGTATTGGCACTTGTTGTCTACGCGGCTCACGGTATTTTCACTACTATATCAAGCATATTTAACTCAAATTACCATTACCGTGCATCAAATTACAGTTTTCACAAAGGTAATACAACTAAACACTACGAACACGAAATTGTTTATTATTTTTAACTTAATTTGAAGCATCATCGTCAAATATTAATTTTAAAACATATTATTTTAAAAACTTGAAAAAGTAACTAAATAAACATTAGAAAAACTACCAGTCTCAAGAAATTGCTTGATATGCGAGCTCTTTTTAGTAAAGAAAATCTTAGTCTTTGAAAAAATATGAGGCTTCAACCTAAAGTCTTCCCCCAGCTTGTAAGATTCTCTCTATTAAATGATTTTAACTCAAAATCGGAACCTTATAAACAAAATCCTTCATACAACACCAGACTGAATAGTCCAAGGGAGTAAGATCTGGGGATCGGGGTGGCCATTTAACAGGAGCATCTTGGCCTCGCTCAATCCAGCGTTGGGGAAAGTTTCCATATAAGTATTTCCTTACATTCCTAGCAAAATGTGCTGGTGCACCATCAAGTTGAAACCAAATGTTTTGTCTGATTAAGAGAGACAAATCGTCAAGTAAATCGGGCAGTATGTTTTGAAGAAATGCTAAAAATTAATCACCAATCAAATTTCCTGGTAACATTACAGGACCCAAAAAGAAATTATCCACGAGACCAATTGACTTTAAAATTTATACTTGATGATGGGTCTCTACTACGGCATGAGGATTTTCTTCTGCCCAGATATGTGTATTATGAATATTTGTGACCCCGTTTCTAGTAAAGGTAGCATTTCCCATATCCACCTACATAGTCTATATCTCAGCTCAAAGTCTTGAGGCAGCAGAGATTGTATTTCTTGAATGTAGTAGGGGTAAAGCTGCTGTCTTTTTAAAATCTGGTGTACTTCAGATTTTCCAATGTTTTCAATCTGTCGGACAAGAACTCTGGTACTAATATTTGGTGTTTCCTCGATGTTTGTTAAAATACTCTCCTCTTTTTCGGGTTGAATTATACGCGGTCGACCGCAGTTCCCTCTACGGTCTTCCCTAAAACTTCCACTGCGCCTTAGTCGCTTAACCAAATTTGAAAAATACCTTCGTTTTGGATGAATTCGATTAGGGAACTTTTCTGCGTACCGCCTAGCGGCTAAACTAGCGTTAGAGTTACATTTTCCTATTAAATAAACAAAAATACAATTTTACTGATTATAATAAATCAAATGTCTTTAAATCTTACCCATGATTAAAATCATATGCGTCATTTCCGGAAAACATATAAAATGGTTTCGTCTACGATCCATTTTCTTTGTGTTTACCGATAATTAAAAATATTAACTACTGTCAAATTGTGACAACTAATTTGACAACAATAAAACACTGCTTAAGTAGGTATCCATGGTAACACCAGAGTAGCTTGATATTTCAACATTATAAGATTAGCCAGAGCCGCCAAAGCATCAAACAATAGCCAATACTTTTCAAAATATCTCAAAAACAAATGATTTGATCGAAATTTTATAGGAGTTACAAAATAATCAAAAATACATAGTAACCTATAAAAATGTAGTTTAAAGTCATTGGCGTACGTAATAAAAACTTGGGGGGTCAATGAGTAGTGAACATCCCGTATTTTGGCTATTAAGAAATTGTTTTTTGTGTTGTTTTTTGGAAAGAGGTAGCTCTTTATGCTGAATTTTAATCCAATATCTCAATAAATACTAGAATGGTTTAAAAATATTGGTTTTAACTTTTCAACTTTTACTCCTGTATATCGAACACTTGTTGACGTATAAAGTTGACAATGGTGCATAAGTAAATTAGTCGACAAATTAAACAACACTATGAGTCTTGGGGACGGAGTCCCAGCATGCTCCTTCAGCAGCCGCCACTATTAAACGTTTCTTTCCCGCATTGGAATTAACTAGAATACAGTTGAAACAAAGGATTTGTTAAATGTTACCTGAAATAATTGTGGTGTGGTACTATAGAAAGGTCCATTTTCGTCCATTTTCAATTGCAAACTAAATACAGGGTTCACATGGGATATAAATGCACTATTCAACAAATCTTCACCCCAAACAAAATCATCAGACACTGAGAGACATGTAAGGCACGGCGTTTCCATCATTGTGATGAACGTTTGAATTGAATTTAGTACTAATAGGCGTAACGTATACTGAAAAATAATAACATATTATGTATCAGCTTATTGAAATTATAGAAGTTTCGGGACATGCTCGCAGACGATATTATATTTTTATTTTATTAAGTTTTCTTGGGTATTGGGACTAAATGAAACTCAGTAATTCTGAATTTTAAATTCTATTGCAACGTTTCGTGCAATATGTGCACATCATCAGGCTAAAAAACATAAAATCTCAATAAACTAAAAGTTGTATAAATAAAAATAAACATTCAACAAAAGGACGATGACCAAACAGACTAACATAACATTTTAAAAAATTACATTACAGTGACATAGAGTGTAATACCTACCATAGAAAATCTGGTCATGTCATGTCATTCCACCTTGATAGAAAACAATCTGACAATCTTAAAAGGTCTCCTAATAAATAATGGCTATCCTGTGAATTTGTTAAACAAGATCATCAATGAACACCGGTCCCAATACCCAAGAAACTTGATAAATTGAAACAAAGTGGAATGATCGTTTGACGATTGATTATATTTTTAATTTTAGTCATCATGCTACGACACCTAATCAAGTGGTACCAGTAACTTTGACGTACTATGCCACAGGAAATTTTCTGCAGCTGAGAAACCTCCACCATCCCCAGAGATAAACACGGCTACAGCAAAATTATTTTATTACCTGAGGCAAAGATTAATGTACATTAATAATAACCGCCTACTTGAAAATGGCCCTCATCACTAAAGATGATTTTGTTCGAAAATGCGTTGGTTTCGTTTAGTTTTTCAGACAGCCAATTCAGAAACGTTCAACGCGAACAATCGTCGGCCGGCTTTAATTCCTGAATGAGTTGAACTTTATAAGCGTGAAGATGAAGAGCTTTATGGAAAATGTTGCGCAAAGTGCCTCTGGTGACGCCCAATTATTGCAAACGTCGACGAGTTGATGTTCCAGGATCATTCTCAACACTTTGTTGTACAGCGGCAGTGTATTTTTTTGGTCTATTGTCAGCAACAGTACCGTGACCCTCGAATTTAGCGATTAAATTACGCACAGCGGTCTCAGAAGGTGCCCGATTACGAGGAAAAGCTGCTCGAATTTTACAAAGTAGCACAGTGAAATTTTCACCATTCACAATTAAAATTCTTTGTTCAAGAGTGTAGCGTTCCATGGTTAAAATTTCCCAACTTTTTACTAAATAAATGTCAAAGGATGACAGCTCAATTCTTTACATTTCATCATTTGACGCCAATTTACTTCCTAACCTTAAATTTGCCCACCCATTATAATAATATACCTATTATAAATAAATTTGCATTTATTTTCGCTAAAATAATGATACGCCCATGACTCCAAACTGATAAATGTATGCCGCCAAAGTTTTTTTTTGTGATTTTAACTAACATTAAAAATTCTATATCAATTCAATTGAATTAGTAAAAGAAAAAACATAAAGAAACATTAAAACAAATTACAAATATTCACCTGCATTCTATGTTTTACTAATTCCATAAACCGTTTTAGTTTCGACACTTCATATGCTTCAAAATTTTTCTCGTTTATATCAAACCAGCCTTTACCAAGATCACCAATGCACATTCGTATGTTGAAAATGACAGTTTCAAGCCATGTTGTTTTCAATTGCTTCAACACCTAAAGTGAGAAGATAAAACCTTCATTATACAGAGTGAACATTAAAGCGGCACAGCGGCAGGAGTTCGATCACTGTAGCTGAAAGGTATATCGAGGAATCTATTTCGAAAAAGAGAAAAATTGGAAATTAAATAATGACCGGGTGGGTTACCGAGTAGTGATACTTATACCTTTAAAGGTACTGCTCGGCATAATAGTGATGATGTTGATATAAGATATAAGTTCCATTCTTCTGCTGATAATTCTATAAGAAAGATTGAATAACTTTAATCTGCAAGATTGTATAGTCTGTCTAATCTTAATTTAAAATTATATAAAAAACCACAACTCGATATACCTTTGTAATGTCAATACCGACCGCAGCCGTCCATAGGCGCACCCTTTTAACTTTTCATAACAATACATGCCCTACGATATTTTCAAAATCCTTTATGTATTAACAATTGTATATTCATTTGTATCTCAACCGTCACTAACTTATCCAGAGTTCCTGCAGTATGTTTATCCCACTATGAGCAGGGGTGAACAGGCTGATGCTATCTACACAGACTTCTCTAAGGCTTTTGACATGTTGGACCATGGTATTATATTGAGTAAAATGAAGGCACTAGGATTCAGTGTTGCCCTTGTTGGATTCTTCGAGTCTTATCATACGGGACGTACCTTGTTTGTTGAGTACAATGGCTTTAAATCTAGGGATTTTATAGCTACAAGTGGTGCACCGCAGGGGAGCAACTTGGCTCCACTTATATTTTCGATATACGTCAACGATATCACTGCGAATGTATTTAGTTCCTGTCTCCTGTTTGTTGATGATCTGAAGCTCTTCAGGATAATCCGAAATCCCTTGGATTGTGAGCTGCTTCAGACGGAATTGGTGGCGCTGGAGCGTTGGTGTGCAGATAACAGGCTTCCACTTAACACAAAAAAATGCAAATGTATGTCGTTCACCAGGAGTGCTGATGTCGTCCGGTTTGAGTACAGCATTGGCGACGACATTCTTCAGAGATGCAAGAAAGTAGGGATCTGGGTGTCCTTATTGACAATGAATTATCATTCAATCCTCACATTCATAGTATTTGCCAAGAGGCGACTACAGCACTTGGGTTTATTATAAGGTCAACAAGGGAATTTCAGAATATAGACCCTCTTATAGCCCGTTACCAGTCGTTGGTGCGGTCAAAGTTGGAATACGCGTCTGTCGTGTGGTCATCGATTTACCAAGTATATATCAATAAACTTGAGCAGGTAGAGCGTAAGTTTTTAAAGTACATTTCGTACAAGATTGATGGACGATATCTAGACAGGGGGGTTGATCATAACCATAACGCACTCTGAAACCGTTTTGGTTTCAATCGTTGCAGTGTCGAAGAGTGTCTACGTCGCAAATATTTCTTTTTAAATTAATCAACTCCATGCTGGATTGCCCTCACCTCTAACAGGAAGTGAACCTCAACGTACCACTGGCATATACAAGGAACATGCACTTATTTAGAGTTCCCCAAGCTCATACGAATTATGAGACGAGGGCTCCCGTAAACAATGCATGCAATATATGTAATAAGCATAAAATATCTGTTCATACGAATTTTTTTAGTAATAATTTAGTGGCATTTAAACATAGTTTGCAGGCTCATTTAGTAAATTTAAGAATTTGATATTAAGTTTTTATTATAGTTTTAGTGTAGATTAAGTTCAATTGTTTATATTATGGAATCAAAGAATTGTCTTGTAATTGGGTGTAACCTGTTAGACAATAAATAAAAGTATACTGTATTTTTCCTTGCCGCTACAACCAATGAATTAACATTAAATCTGTTTAGTAATATATTATGGTCAATGCCCCTGACTGGGAAATATCCATCGATCTTAAAAGCTAAAATTTTTAAAAATGAATACGCTCCAATTTATTGATGTTTACCTGGTATAAAGGAGACCATATAAAAGAGGCATATTGTCACACCCGGTATATTGTAATAAAAATATTGCATCCGGTCAAACTAGCTATTTTACGCTGATTTAATAATTTATAAAAGTTCATCAAAATTTATACAAGTTCATGACTTTAGCATCGGGATTGTACCTAATAGACAAATTGCAAAGTCAGCAAAAAACGGTACGACCGAAGCTAACAATAGATAATATTCGAAAGAGTGGAGATAATCAAAGGTTATAAATTTTAACGCAACAGGAAAAACAGGGTCTTCTCTCCAAACTTCGGTGAAGTAAACTTCGGGTCCTAGAAGCGCTAATTCCCCCCGTTGGGTATAGTGTCTTAAGATTTATAGTTTAGTCAAAGATTAATCTACACATTGTGTACATTAATCTTTGGTTTAGTTTAATGCGTATTAATATTATTAGTAGCTATATTAAATATTTCTAATTTTAACCATTTTATTTACGCGAACGAAAGATCAGCTGTGTCGTCAAAGATATTTGTAATGTAAGTACCAATTTTTAATTATTAGAATTGTTGATTTTTTTGAAACTTGTCCTTTTTTTCACCGAATTGACTTTCTTATATTTTAAATAGTTGATTTAATAAATAATAGTTAGTAAAACATATTTGACTTTCCTTTTTATTTTTAATATAGTTTCTTTCAATTTAATCAAATAACTATTAACTGAGAGACGCCGCTCAAATACAGACCGTCACTCGTTTACGAGGGAGAATCAATAAGATCCTCTTTCGTGAGCATGATGTAAGTGGGCGATTCTCGAGTAGCTAAACAAGCCAAGCGAGTAACTAAATCAATTAACATAACTTATAAAACTCAAACCATTCTTTAAACTCGATATAAAGATTTAACTCAGTAGAGCAATGAATCTTCAAATAGTAAAAGACATAAGGGGGGCTCTACCCTTATTTTCTAACTCTCAAATTGGGACTAGGTGAAGGCACCGTTCCTATAAAATCCATACTCTTAATAAATCTCATTCTTATTTGTGTGACAATATTCCAATCTAGAGCGGACAAAACTTACGTACAGCTGAAGCAGACAATCAATATCCTGAAAATCAGTAGTTGAGCGGAAAATAAAACCCTTCATTCGGATCGCGCCTTGTGAAATACTAATAATAAATTTAGACATAGATGTACACGTACCTAGTCCGTGTTCGAACAGCAAGGAACATACCTTTATAATAATTAATTAATACTTGTTATGCAAGTAAGTAAGGTACATTTATAATAAATGCTTCTGATATAATAAACTAACAACAAATTTTACTCACTTAGTCAGTGACATTTTCTATAGAACGTACAAATTTTATAATATGTGTATTCGTGACTTTATTATTTTCGGACCTAAACTGATGATAAATATTTAAAAGAAAAAGCTTGAACCCCCAACGTGTTCCGCTCGTGTCATATACCGTATAGTATACCGGCCGTGTCTGATGCAAAAAGTGTCATCCACTTGAGGTTTTATTAAAAATTATTATCCAATTTGATAGATCTTCTTTCATTTTATTAATCTAAGCAAAAATATTTTTCTTGTTTAAATTCCACATTAAGTCTTCTCGATACCATAATATGATGTCCATCTGATTATGTTTAGATTAATCTGACATAATAACACGTTGCCAAAAATTATTTGTTTCATTCATATATTTATTTGCAAACTCTTTTTTTTTTTTTTCGATTAATCATTAACGCAATACTTTTTTCAGTCACTGTAGTTATTTTTATTACTTTCGGTATCATTTTATATCCCCATAGCAGGCATAATGTATTATACGTCTTATATACGGGGGAGAAATGTATCAAACAACGCTACATTCGATGCCGTTTTATAATGTAAAGAGGCATGGGAACGGATATCCCCGGTAGAATCGTTAACTTTATATATTTACCTTGACTTTGGATAGACTATAATGATTACAGGGTGCTCCAACCACAATTTTGACTTATTATTTCATTGGATCCTGTAGCAAAAAGTTTAAGAAAGAAACGGATGATATTGGGTGAAAGCTAATTAAAAACGGAAACAAAGTAGCGTAAAATGTATTAGAAATCAAACGACGTCTACTTCCACAAAATTTCTTTTATATATGTTCAACTTGTAGGTGAGGTGAAAGTACTAAACATGTTTCGGAACTTATTCCATCATCAGTGACATAACATTTGGAATTTTACATAAATATAGTGACCGGGTTCAGTTAAGCACATTTATTTATAGACATTTTGAAAGTTTTTTGTTAAAAAATAAATTTTAAATTCTTAGTATAAAAACTGGTTAAAATAGAGAAGTAAAACTCGGAATCGTAACATTATTTTAGTAGAAGATCCATTGAGATATAAGGAGTCGCTATAAGCATTATTTTACATTGTACACAAACGGGTGCATTGGGTGGGGCGTAATCGTATACCAATATGGCGAATTCTCCAGAGCCGCATTAACTATTTTTGTTGACGTTTTTGCTTTTAATTTGCAGCTTGGGTTTATACTTTATTTTGAAATATTATGCAGTGTATAAAATACTTAAATATAGGTAATTATTGATATTTGATACCTAAATACAGGAATAAAAGACGTTAGTACTTTATAAATTATATATTAATACCCCTTAAACAAAACAATTTTATTTAAATGTTGCGCTATGCTTATCCACTTTATTTTTACTTAAATAATACATCCTGGTATTAACATATTTAGTCGCAATAGATTTGATCAGTAAATGTATATGGTTATCAAACACTGATTGATCAAAACCGTGCACAACTAAATTAGGAAAAATATTACTATTTACAAATTCCTTTAAAACAAGGTTTATTATGAATCCTGCGGACAACTTTTCATTAGTAGCTACTACACGATTTTTTATGATCTTTTCGGATTGGAAGCAAACGTCTAAAACATCTTTTGAAGGAATTTGTAAATCCTTTTTTTCCTTCATTTTAATAAAAGAATAACACTTATTAATGCATCTCGACATTCTCTGCAAATAATTTGCTTCTTTAAACTAAAAACAACAAATCCAGCAATATAAACAATAATGAATTTCGAAAATTCAGAAAATGGTCCAGGAAGATAATTATGATCTGGATAAATTATATTTGTGTACATTTCTCGTTGGTATCCAATTAATTCGAGACACATATTCTGTCCAGATATGTCTACTAGCAGGATCTTTAGGAAATCTAAAAACCAGAATATGGTTTTAACACACATTTAGGGGTCTTTTTTGCTAGAAAGTGATGAAAAAGTAGAGAGTTTGAGAGTAGAAATCAAGTAAAAGAATTTGTAAAAAAAAATAAACTACAATGCACGTGTCAATTGTTCAGTGCAGAAAGAAGAATGCTACCAGACTCCTATAATAATGTGTTTTAATAAGTTCGCCTAAAAAAAACCCTAAATACGTCCATGTACAATGTTTACAATATTTGGTACATACCTATGAAACGTTATTCCTGATATTTTCTGGTCGATTTCACTTCTACTACTGCAACTACACACAGCACAGGACACCATTATAGTATATTGTCAAATAACCGTCCAAAAAAACACGAAAAACTTAAGTAAACTTGTAAAATACTCGTAAATAACACTATAAACTTGAAAGCACGACAAATGATAGAGGTCGTATATCAATATGGCGTACCTGCACCCGCTCTTGGCCACGTTAGAGCGTCTCCCCCCACCTCAATGAGAAGATCCGAACCTAAATCGACCGAGCTGATAATAGAACGAAACATATGTTATCATGAATTTAGTATATTAGAAAACATATTAAAAATGGGTTCGCTAAAAAAATCCTGGACAGACTATTTTTAATTATTTTTCAAAAAATTATTTTTAATTAAATGTTGCAACATCAGGATAATAAAAAAATTTTCTCCTGACTGAAAGTATAAAACTTATAGAATGTGCAGCCGCTGGGTTGTCTACTATTTACCTTGGCGAACTACTGGGTTGTCAAGTATATCGATGCCAGTTACTTTCACTGGTTGGATAATTCAAAAATTTTATATCATCATAAGCGCTGTTTAATTGCGAACACGTTGATATAGGGTTGTCTGCGAAAATTACGGTCCTATTAGGGGTTTGCGAATTTTAAAGATTTTAATTTCAACGCGCGTAGAAATGTGTGACAGAGAGATCCGAGGTAAGTATACTGGGTAATGATAAAGGACCCAACATCGCAGTCGCTTGTGATGGGACCCTGAATAGTAGAAAGTGCGCATGCTCGGTGTGTAAACTATGGAGGGTAGAGGTACCTCTACTACCCTTCATATAGTAAACAGTGCATGTTATTTTGGAGTAGCTAATGACTTATAATATTATATTGCATCGAAAACACCTGTTATTTTTAACTGTTGAACATCTGTGTTACTCGTACCAAGCTCAGGAAAATTGTATTAAAAAACTCGAAGAAGTTGATTATGCATGCTATCATGAAGAGGCGGATACGAGAATTGTCTTTCACGCTCATAAAATAGCACCAGGCTCCAGAATTCTAATAAAAGGTTCTGATACTGATGTTCGCGTAATTTTACTCGGAAATATGCACAAACTGTCGGAGTCTACAATTTTTCTAGCTACTTCAGCGACTAAGAAGCAATCGAACCACCTCGATTGCATTAACTGCATCGATTTAGCATTAAAGTTGGGACCCAAATTATGTAAAAGTCTACCTGCTTTTCATGCATTCACAGGTTGTGACTACACTGCGGCATTTTATAATAAAGGAAAAATCAGGCCATTTAAAATATTTTCAAAAAATGAGAAGTATCAAACTATTTTTGCGTCATTGACTGATGAAGCTGATATTTTCATCAATGAAAAAATAAATGCTGTTCAAGAGTTTACAGCAAAAATGTATGGCGTGAATCACTGCCAGTCAGTTAATGATGCGAGAATTCGTATTTTTATGAAGAAGTACGGCGCAAAAGAAGATAGCGAACAATTTTTAAAGAAGATTAAAAGTTTTGACTCCAACTTTATACCGCCATGTTGGATTTCCCTACTACAAAAAAAAATTTAAGAACAATATATGTAAATTCTATGTGGCTTAATGCAACTGATTCTACACGTGCGAAGTCAAATCCTGAAAACTATGGTTGGCATTTTGATGATTTCTTAAAACCAACAGGTTTTATCGGAGATCAAACTCCTTTGCACATCCAGGACATTGTCGAAATGGAAGCAAATGAGGAAGAATCTAATGAATCAGACGAATTCGAGAGTCAAAATAATATAATAATATGGATATTGAATAGAAAATATTTATTAGAATTTATTTGTCATTAATATCATTTTTGTATTTATACTGTTTAGTAATAAAATTTTAAATCGTAATACAAGATGTCTAGTCTATCTTTTTTGTTATTTTTTAATTTGAATTTCCCGCTATCCACTTTGTTTCTATTTCCAGTTGCTCCAAAATAACACGCACTGTTTACTATATGAAGGCGTTGATTGAAAATTAAATATTTCAATCAACGATGAAGGGTAGTAGAGGTACCTCTACCCTCCATAGTTTACACACCGAGCATGCGCACTTTCTACTATTCAGGGTTCCATCACAAGCGACTGCGAGGTTGGGTCCTTTATTATTACACAGTATACTTACCTCGTATCTCTCTGTCACACATTTCCACGCGCGTTGAAATTAAAATCTTTAAAATTCGCAAACCTCTAATAGGACCGGAATTTTCGCAGACAACCCTATATCAACGTGTTCGCAATTAAACAGCGCTTATGATGATATAAAATTTTTTTAATTATCCAACCAGTGAAAGTCACTGGCATCGATATACCTGTGTATACCTGACAACCCAGTAGTTCGCCCAGGTCAATAGTAGACAACCCAATGGCTGCACATTCTATACGTTTTATACTTTCAGTCAGAACAATTTTTTTTTATTATCCTGATGTTGCAACATTTAATTAAAAATCATTTTTTGGAAAATAATTAAAAATAGTCTGTCCAGGATTTTTTTAGCGAACCCATTTTTAATATGTTTTCTAATATACTAAATTCATGATAAAATATGTTTCGTTCTATTATCAGCTGGGTGAAGGTCGATTTAGGTTCGGATCTTAGACTATTTGCTAAGCACACGACCATCTATAATGGAACTGACGCTTTACAAGGAATATATTCTATTGTATATTTCTGATCGTGGGTATTATAACTGAGTTACTCCGTTACTTCATTCGAGGTGATAAAAAATGAAAAATATATAACTCAATTTTCTTACATTATTCACCGACTGCAACTGTAATGCATTAAATTCATCCAAAGTCAAATACTTCGCTCCATAATTCGATGTGAATAATGACATTTGTGCTAATCTTTGACATTCACCAACCACATATGACATGGCGAAATACGTTTCGGGAATGACGTAAATATTGTACCATTGAAAATATTTGCAGCTCGCTTTAAAGTCTTCTTTGGATAAACCAGTGTTAACTTTTTCTAGAAATATACAAAAACCATTTTTTTTTAATTACTGTAAAATGATCTTACTGTTTTCATGAATTTTATTTCGCGGCAAATTACTTAACTATTATTAAATATTACCCATAAAAGTTTAACTTTATTAAGAAAAAACATCCTATTTATTAAGGTGCGTCCGCATTTGTAACAAAGCGCCATAACACAACATTGTCACGTAACTATTCATTCTATTTTGCCATAGTTTTCATAGATTTGTGACACGGTGCCTTGGTGAAACAACACTTTTTTCTTTTGCAAATGTGGCCATTTCTTTGCGATTTTAGTCTTCAAGCGATCCAAAAGTCGATAATCATCGACTTTTGGATATTCTAATACTAATATTCATTATTCCGTTCGCATCCCAAAAGACAGCGCCAAACACTCCTCTGAAGCATCAATTCGTTGTTGTTTTTGATCTACACAGTAAAAAAATCGCGTAGAATTTTACACGAAAAGTGGTCTATATAAGTCCACACCATTTCGTGTATATTCTACACTAAGATTTGTGGTAACTACCGTCTACAATTGCCACAAACCAGTGTTATACATAACACACCATATTGTGTAAATTTTACACCAATTCGTGTTAAAAATACACAGAGCAGTGTAATCTACTTCATTTATCCGTGTTAAATTTACACTAAACAGTGTTATAAATAGAGTACACTGAGCGGTGTAATATATTTATCTACAGTAGGTATTAAGTATAGAAAAAAAAACAAGTATTGGATTTTTTAGACTTGTTTATTATATTCAAAAACATAAAATATTTGAGTCATATTACAAAGCAACTTATGCAAAATATCAAAAATATACAAAGTTGCAACAGAAACATTTTTAATTAAAAAACAACAAACTACTTACGTAACGTATCGTATACATTTAAAAATAGTATCTAAATAAAAACATATTTTGGAACTAGATACAACATGGCAAGTAACATTATAGGGTTCTTTGTACTTTAAACACTTATTGAATCACGTTTCTCAGTCTCTAATAAGGTTTACGTATTTTCTCACAAAATTTAATTGAATTTAGTTAATATATCACTCATTTTTATTTGTTTTATAAGACATTTTAAGTTTTGACCCTTTACGAGACTCAGTACTTAATTCTGTATATGGACGAATCATAAACAATCTGGAACTGCGTCGGTGACGCCAGACAAACGACACGCGCATGCGCCAACTTGGACTTATCATATTATACACTACAGGGTGTATTAGCGTTCATTGTGCAGTGTAAATTTAAATATTTTTAGTGTACAAGTAATGCGAGTGGTGTATAAAATAACACAGTGTCTGAGAAAGTAACACGGAACAAGCAAATAACTTGATTTTACACTGTAGTGTGTGAAATATTATTTTACCAAATTTGATTTCGTTACTAGGCCGGCACAATACGAATAATGGTGTAGAATTGTTACACACAAGGCGTTTACCACTCCGTCGTGTAATTATACACGGGTTTTTTTTTACTGTTTACTGTGAGCTCACGCGGCACCCACTTTGCACAGTGCTTTCGCATACCCAAATATTCGTGGAACATGGTAAAACACTACCATCTGATATCTTCATAATGTCAGCTAAATCGTGCACCTTCAATTTGCGATCGTTCATAACCAATTTCTGCATTTTTTGACATTTCCTGGAATAACAGCCTCGTGACCTCCTGCGTTGTTGAACGACGAGTAAAAAATCCATGCTGATAAAGGAATATTTTCACAACTCGATCATTAAAGCTTCAAGCGTTTTTTTAGAAAACTGTAATTTGGGAGATAAAAGGTTTAAATATGTGGAGTTACCTTGGAAGGTGTTGATTTCTTTTATTTAGATAAAGATTTAACATTAACTTAGGGGTACAGTTTTCGCCATAGGCACTCTTCCGAAAATGGTCTGCGCATGACATTCTAGTTATTTGTTGACTATTTGTTTTATAATCAGGTTTTTGGTATCAAAAGCGTAGCCCTCTTTGGTTTGATTATTTCAAAAATTATAGTAAGGTATTTCGTGAAGTAAGGTCGTCATTTACAATATAAAAATTGTAATTACTATAACAGAACTTACCACATTTTTGTATAATTTTCTGTTTTGGTATGGTCAAAAAACTATAATCAGATTCCTTTTCAGATATCTTCCGAAATTCGAGTTCGCCGATTGTTCGTTGATGATTTAGTTTAAATTGATCTCTTAACTAAATATAAGAACAAAATACGAGTTATAATATGTGTACCTATATGTTAATATAAAGTCTCTTACAGCTAAAGAGTACATATGATCAGTATAATTTGATAAAACTTGTGTTCATGCTACATTCCAAAAAAAATATTTTTTTTTATTTGGAACCCCTAATTACATATATTCTGAGCTAGGAAATGTTCAAGTTGAAACATGCACTGATACCTATAATATCGCGGAAACTTGAAAAGGATAATGAGTTCCACGCGACGTTCTACGTCAAACCACATTCAACTGGAAGTCTATTATGCACGACAAGTAATTATATGAAGGTTTATTCACCCTTCAACGTCAATCTACAAGTGGAACATATGCATATGTTTCTGGCTCAAAAATAATGTCCGAAAAAGTTTTAGGAAAGAAGTAACCTAACAGTAAATTTGAAATAGAACTATTTGAAGCAAATCTTGATTACGCCTTTATAAAGATACGATAATGTTACAGAAAGGACAGCAGCAACCGAACATCCAATGCACCGGGGATACACGATATTATTGTGGCATATTGCGAAGAAACAATCAAGAAAATAATCAAATTATATTTCGGAACGAAGAAGAACCAAATTAGTTTCGAAAGTTAGGCAAACAAATTGAAACGAGGGCATTAATAATTTCGGTTTGATCATTGTCTATAGTTCTCAATTTGCTAATTCCTGAAGCTTCTAGTAAATTAAAGTTTTTGCCGTTATTTTCTAAATGAAACTGTGAATTTCAGCAATTAAATGATCAGAATTAGCAAAATCTGTTTATTTATAAATTAATTTGTATGTTCTGTCAATCGTGTTTTGAAATTTCGTCTAATTTGTCGAATGCAAACCTATGGACAAGTCATCATCATCAGCATTTACTCGCTAACGGGTATGAATTATTCCAACTCAGGGATTTCTGTCCTGAACCCTGAGATGACTAACCAGACCGATCCTAGAGCCAGAAAACTGACATACCCAATCACCACAATTAACTGTTGTAGGTGCGCTGCCCCATCGATGCACTCTTTCTCCTTTTCAATGTTGTCTTTTCGAATTCTCATGTCGTCGACGCTGCACTTCAAAACCTTGATGACCCTCGTAAATGATACGCCTCCATCTCGATCGGTCGTTAGCGATCTGCTGCCAGCTGTTCTTCACATCTAAGTCACATATCTTCAGGTTCTTCCTTGTACAGGGTCATTCATTATATTTTGACACCTACTTAGAGCCCAGAATTAATACAAAAGTTGTTTGCTGTAGAATCTTTAGGACCATTGGAATCAAAAAATTTAGTTTGCAAAATTGGAAAAAAAATTAGGCCATATATTTTAAATGGATACATAGATTATAAGCTGAAATGGAAGATCTTTTTGTTCTGATTTCAAAAAAGTATAGGTTATTGGTCTTAGCTTCAGCCGTTCTTGAGATATTAGAGTTTAAAACTTCAATTTCGGTTACTGGAAATCATCAATCATGTTATTTATTGTTCGGAAAATAATCAAATGTGGCCTGATTACAATTGACATCTTATTGTGTCAGCAATGTGTTTGTTTGAAATTACATATTTTACAATCCCACACAATACATTACGAGATCTACATCCCTGTATTTAAACCGCCTACATTTGGTTTTTTGTTTCCCGACACTTATTTGTTTTAATTCGTCATTAAAATTTTCTTGTTGTGAACATTTGTACCACAAATTTTGTGCTTCTGTTACTATATCTGTGCTCAAATAATCATAGTTTTTCTTAAATCTTTTCAGCGCCAATAATTCGATGCCAGTTGACCTAATTAATCTGAACCAACTAGAAAATCTATGAATATTTGGTAGTGCCTGTGATATGTGCGCTACTCTTTTCTTAATTCCATTTCTTCATCCAAACTTGTCTTTTTAGTTTCAATTTTTTCTAATACAGGCCAATTATTTTCAACTAATTTAAGAAAACTGGGGCCTTGCAACCACCGCCCTTCAGCAGAAACTGTTGGCTCCAAGCTCCATTTTGTTCCTTCATCAGCAACATTTTCTTTTGACGGTAGCCACCTCCATTTATTAACATCCGTTATATCCTGAATTCTGTGTGCTACATAAAGCTTAAAATCTCTAGCATTTTTCTTTAACCATCGTAAAACAGTTTGTGAGTCTGTCCAGTAAACAACATCAAATAATTTAACAGATAAGTTCTTCGTCGCTAATCGACTTCCAAGTAGTGCACCTACTAATTCTGAACGAGGAATTGAAATTTGTTTTAAAGGTGCCAATCGATGGTTTTCTTATTTACTATTCTTAAATATGAAACTGCACAATACGCTTTTTCACTTGAATCGCAAAATATATGTAACTCTATCTCGGATTTATTGCTTAAATTCCTCGACATACATCTGTTTATTCGAAAATTTTCTACCAGTTTTATTATTTTGCGCCATTTCTCCCACCTTTCAACAAGCGTTTTTGGTATAATTCCATCCCAACCAATTTTAAATCGCCATCAATCCTGCATTATTATTTTTAAATAAATTAAAATGTTTGCAAAAAATCCTAACGCATCGAAAATTGACATAGTGATTGACAATATTTCTCTTTTTGTTGGATTTCTTTTACCGCCTAAAATATCTTGTTTTTTCTATCAAACTTCAGTTGAAATAAAAATTCATCAGTATTGACAGAAATCTTCTTCGTGAGGACAATTGACGATATTGGGTTCTGACTCTTGAAGCACTATTATGATTTGAATACAAAAATCTTACTATTTGTCGTTTTTCTTCAGCTGAATAACACATTTGATTTAATTTGAGCAAGTTAATTTATAAATTGTCAAATAGCAAAAGCACTGGTTGATTATTTTTCGAACAATATTGTTGATGATTTCCAGTAAATGAAATTTAAGTTTTAACTGAAATATCTCAAGAATCGCTGAAGAACCTATTATGCTTTTTTGAAATCAGAACAAAAAGATCTTCCAATTTAACTTATAATATATAGGGTGTTCCATTTAAAATTTAATCATTATTATTTTTTTTCCAATTTTGCAATATAAATGTTTTGATTTCAATAGTTCTAAAAGAGACTATAGCGGAAACCATAAAACTTTTGTATTTAATTGCTTTTTCTATTATCCATAATAATAACAGTTCTAGGTGGGTGTTAAAATATAATGAATGACCTTGTACCTCTTTTGCTGTCCTCCCTGATTTCGTCAGCCGACCGTTAGCTATGAATAATACAGGATTCTCTTTGGAAGGCGTATCTCGGCATGCGGATTGCGTGGCCAGTCCATCGTAGTTAGAAAATCACTACAAGTAAGTCGGCAACCCCTGACTTTTTGGTAAACTATCTTTGTTACTGTTACTGGTTCTGAAACCAACTGGGCAGTTTTCTTTATTTAAGAATTTGGATATTAAATTAATTGGTTTGCCTATGAGTAATAATGTTATATTTTGTGATTTTATTTTTAATAAAAGTTAATTGCTTTTTTATATTCTTTCGTTGTTAAAATATTGACTACGGTGGATTGGTTCTCAGAAAAATAAACAAACATAGAAATGTCATCTAATTTCAATGTTTGTCTTTATAACATAAAGGCCAATATTTACTTTTTTAATGACAGAAGGAGTGTTGTAAATAAAAGTCAGTGGCGTAGTATAATCTTTTGAAATCGTGGTTGCAGTTTCCAATAATAAATACATACCTACGCAGGAACTGTCGCTTTTTTTTTTTCAAATATAATTTATTAAATAATAGATGTCTGGGATTAAAAGGAAACATAACTACGTCACAGAATAAAATACAGAATATCGACTCGGAGTTTCCCTCCAAAACAATACATAACCTTAACCTGGGAATAGAATATGTCAGTTCATAGGCGTGGTTCGGTCATCACTATTTCAGCCTTCGTCTCGCACAGTAGTGGCGCAGAATATTTTTACATGTTATACTGTGGTGTTGTAATATTAGTGAATGTTTAGTAATATTGTTGGATTATTTTAATTGTTATAGACAGACTTTTAGCTCTGAGAAGGTATAGTGTTTAGTGTATAAATATAATATTGTTATGATTTAATTTAATACTTTGTATATTTGTTTGAGTTTGATTTGTTATAGTTGTAATTTTTAAATAATACTCCGTAGATAGTTTGATTTGATATAATGATTGTTAATAGTTTTGAATAGTGAGATTGTCAAAATAAAATAGCTTGACAAAAATAGTAAAATAACGGCAGTATTTAATAGAAAATATCACAGTTTCAATACAGCAATAACAAATATATATAAATAATATATAAAATGTTATTAAAACTATCTGATGTAATGGAAACGCCAACTGCAGATGAGAATATTGATAATACAAGAAATTTGGAGGAAAAAGAACGTATATTTATTTCTGAAACAGATTACCAGAATAACGACATTTTACAACGAAATTTCAGTAGATGTTTGCGAATATATAATTCGAAAATGTTTGTTAATACATAAATGTGATACTTGCTTGAAGTATGGTATGGCCCATCAAGAATTAGATGATTCTACGCTCTATTGTCATTTTCGAGCTTATCAAAACGAACATTCAGATTTTTTTGGAAATTTACTAATGCCGCATAATAACTTCATTCAATTTGTTTTAAGTTTAGATTATTTATTTCATAAATATTTTGAAGAAAGTGCACTCGGCAGTGTCATGCGCGTTTTATATGATAAATGTAAAAATGTCCTTTTCACCATCCATGCCAAAGTTTTCCGATCGAATATGTTATTAAATTGTATCTAAGAATGAAACTATTTTGCACAATAAAATGTATAAATAGAAATTTCAAAACATCAGTCAACCGAAATAAATTAATTATATGGAAAAATCAATAAAATAGTAATAAAAATGTGTACTAATATTTATTTTATTACACACCCTAAAGCCAACCCTGCCAGCTGTAGGCGAGTATGGTCCTGAGCTCTATTCCCGCAAAATGGCGTCTGTTCATACAGCATTTTCAATGGTAGCGGCTCTGTGTCGGTATTCTGGTTGTTTGTTATTCTGTGACTACGTTATGTTAATATTTATTATTAAATGCAAAGGTATATAATTATGAATTTTTGTTTTAACATTTAGTAATTATAAGAAACCACATTTGAAATGAATCGTTTCTCTTTCCTAGACCTGAGAAACTGAATCTGTTTCTACTAAGTTTAGATAAGATAAAAATAATTATGAAACTAACAAAAAAAAAACTATTTGGACGGTTCTCAAATTATTGCAATTGATTAGATTCTTTAATGATTACGTATTAAAACAATACAATTATTGATAGGGTTTCAGAGGAACTTGCTGTTAATGTGTATAGAAGATTTAAACAACTCATGTTAACTGCTATCGCTGCAAAATCCCAAAATCTACGCCATTGTACAATAATTGTAAATGTAAAATTCACTTAATTCGGGTTATAAAACTGTACGTAGCACTACTCGCACCCCACACGTCAACGTGAAGGTAAATAATAAACAAATCCCTCCGCGGGGTTGTCACACATTTATATCCGTAGAACTGTATTTTTGTGAATCATATTATATTTGATTGATTTCTTGACGTTAAATATTTTATGAACATATAATGGAAGATAAATTTTATAAATATTGTATAGTTCTGCAATGTAAGAACACTGTAACCAAATGAAATAAGAGTTCTGATTCTATGAATAAAACGAACAATTTGTAACAGTGTTAGATTTTATTAGTAAAAGAGTAAATATTATGTAGGCTACAAACATTTTTGTGATTATTTTCTTGTTATGTCACTTCTATGTTTGTTTATTTTGCTGAGGATATCACAGACCTAATGGTCGGCCAGTGCTGATGAGGTTATATTCCGAAATCGGACCGATCTTTTATGTTACTTTAAACAGGTTGATACTTTTCTACCTGTTTCTCCGATATACCCTATACCATATGAGAAGGGAACACTGTCACCAACCCTAATAAAAATTTACACTGGGATGTGAAATAAGAGTTCTAATTATATGTTTGTTTATTTTTCTGAGGATCGGTTATAGTTATTATTTACGGCTATTTATTTTATGATGTTCAATTCTTTTTTGAACTTCTTTAAAGAGTGCGGAATATTAAGGAATCTGTGTGTATCATAGTGTCATAAGCACCATCTTATGTTGATAAGAATATAAAGATGAATTGTTGAATGAATAGTAGTGTCTGTGTTTGTCTATTTTTATGAAAACAGTTTGCAAAACAAGTAGAAGCTTCAGTAAAAGATAATCAAAACATTGAGGAAGAACATCCTACCGATGACTGAGTGAGAAGTGAGAATTCTACCAATCAACAATCTTCAGATGAAAATCAGCCACTGCGTGTTTAGCTTATAGTCAAGAATATTTAAATCAAAATCAGCCACTGCGCAGATCTATCAGAACTAAAAAACGCAATATTATTCAAATTCCAGGTGAAAGTTTATGAGTCTTTGTTTACGTTTGAAACTGTCATTGTAAAAAACGGTTGTCAAGTTATGTGAATTAGGGCCGTTTGCATCAACGATTTTAGGCAGCACCTAATGTTCGGCCGATGCGTAATTGAAAGTTTCGAGGATCTTCTTTTAAATTTAAGTAAAATTTATATTTGTAATAACTGGATATTAAAAAAAATTAATTTAGAATTCTATGTTACAAAAAATACGATTGCAAAATAGTTTTCAAATATTTTCGTTGCGACCGCTTACCGGCCGAGTATGTACAGTAGACTAGTTTACTAACCGTATTGCCGTGTTGCCATTGTCTGTTCATGGCTTGTCTAACGCAGACTGTGCGTTATTCTTTCCCTAATGTTAGGTTCTGCCTAAAACTGTTGGTGCAAACGGCCATTAAAGCCTCTAATTGTGCAAAAGGTATATTACCATAGTAGCTGACTCAAAATACAATGTTTTGCGACCAACTGATGAATTTCTTACTAAGGCCATTATTCTCTCTACCATAGCCTCATCTATAGTCGGTGTACCAGTCATCAACATACAATCAAGAAAAAATTCGTACCTAAAAAAATATGTTTTTCAATGATATAGACTTTTTACTCCAAAATTAACTTCCGAAATATTTTTTAGAGTTCGAAACCTACCGATCCTAATAATAAAATTGAGTCGTTCTTGGTGTAGTAATTAAATATAGCAGTACCTTGGTATGTGATATACCTATCTGTGGGATTATTCGTCATAAGCGTCCCAAATTGAGGGGTCAAGGGGTTCAAAATATCACAAAATTTGTGTGTACGGGTTTTTCCCGATTTATTTAACATTTATTTACAACATCTTAGGGTATTCTACAAGCTCTTGTTAAGAGCACGAGACAGTGCAGCGAAGTTACCTGAGACCGTTTAAGATACTACCAAAAAGAACATCATGTTAAATTTGTTAAGGTTAATGTTTTCTTCTTTTAGTATATGAAACTCTAAATGTTTAAACTTATTTTGTGTAAAAAACCCCAATCTACCTTATGGTATTTTCAGCTTGTAATCGATTTTCCAACGCAGCCTTAATTCGGTATCCAAAATTAACTGGATCTTCCGCTTTAAACATTATATAAATTCTTGGTAGTTTAAATCGCCTCTTTGTACCATCCAAAGTCAGCACTGACCATAACTTATACTCAAAATTGTATTCATCCACCGCAACATTAACCCAATTGAATAGTTCATTTAGATTTGGCCCAGAGTCATCACTGTCCTCTTCAGTTTTAGGTACATTTATAACTGGCACAAATGCTTCTGCTGGCAATGGGTAACGAGTACCTTCTATGATCCCATGTTGAATCCAGCTTTCCGGCGATCTAGATTATATAAAATAATAACAAAGAACTTCATAGTTTGGTTTCAGATTTTCTTATTTTAACATTTTTGTTGAAGCTCCTGATAAATTTCTAATTCTAACGAAGATGATCAGGATTTTGTTGGAATGTTTAGAATATATAATGTGGTAGCTTTAAGTTTTTATTTAATTGTTTTTTTATCGCCCTGCTTGCAGTCTACGAAGGTTGAGGAGTCCGCCCCCATCAAATATGTAGAAGATCTCTATTCTCCCCGGCAGTTTATCCTTAACAAGTTGAATGACCGGTCCCACAAACGTCGTAAACAAGGTCAATGCAATGCTTTACGCCAGTTATTATTGGAAAGGGCTCTCCCACCCCGGTCCGGCTGAATTTCTGTGGACATCCGTTGAGCATTAATATCCTTCACAGTTAACGGTGTCGAACGTCTTGACAAGGTTCAAGGTTCTATAAATAGGACGTTGGCGTATAATGGATTATATTCTAAAACTAAATCTTACCGTATATCATAATCTTCATCATCAAACAATTCTAAAGGCAAAAAATGTATCCATGTGTGTAACCCATATCTTTCACTTGATAATGTTATGTGTTGCATTAGCACTTTTATTGGTAATAGTTCTTTAGGTTCTATTTCAAGCATATTCAAAACATTCAGAAGATTCTTAACCTAAATAGTAAAAATAGTTTATTAGAAGCAAATAAATAACCAAATTATATAAACAAACATACATCATTAGGTTAGAAATAGTAGAAACAAGCAAATTGATACTTATCGAATTGAGATAGTATTGATACGAGGGTTGCCTTTTATATTTCAGGATTAGAGAACAAAAACAAATATTAATCATCGAAAATCACTTGACATCGAAACTACAAACCTCAAAAGTGATGCCTCCTCACAAGGGCACTAAAAATAATAACCTAAATTAACCAAATCCAATTCATGTCCACTCAATTCGAATCAATCCGTCAATGGAACATGAATGGATACTATACACCATTGGAAATGCTACAACTCTAATCTACTTACAAGAAACTCATTTGGAATAATCAAAACACCACAAAAATAGAATGTACCTACCTGATATTGCCTAAGTTTTCGTTCAATAGCAACACTCCTTGGAAGGGTCCTGGGGTCAACTTCATGTTGATGCTGAACTTTCGGTTTGAACGTATCCACAGGAAAACTCTGAAAATATAAGCAAATGTTATTTGTAAAGAGATTACCTTGAATGAATTTAATCTTCACTTAGACTTTATGGCTATTTTCAACCACCATGATATCCAGCAACATCCTATAGATATTCGCTGACATCTGACGTGTTGTGTGGATATCAAAGATAGCTATTATACAGGGTGTTTAAAAATCACGAATGAAGAAAGCAGCAATAATGATCCAATTATATTAATATTAGATAATCACGCGAGCCACATCTCATTAGCCACAGATCTAGATCCTAGATCTGTGTCATTAGCTGCCATTAATAAATGTCGCAGCATTGGCATCATCCTTTTAAGTTTACTACCATATAGCAGTCACCGATTACAGCCTCTTGATAGAGGACTTTTTGGGCCCCTCAAAACTGCTTATGGACAAGAGTGCGAAAAGTGGCAAGTCTCTAATCCCGGCCGAGCAATTACACAATATCAAATAGGTGAATTATTTGGCAAAGCATTTTTGAGGGTAGCTTCCATTGAAAAAGCCGTGAATGCTTTTCGATCCTGTGGAATTTGGCCCTATGACCCAGAAGTATTTACACCCGAAGATTTTGCACCAGCTATTGTAACCGACAGGGCGATGTCACCATCCGAGAACATTTTAGAGTGGAGTGACGAAGATGATATACCACGCAACAAACTGTTAAGATCTTCACTACACTCTGACCATATTCATCAACCTTCAACCTCTCAACGATGCTTAACAACGGTTTCGATACCTTCAGTTTAGTCTGTTGACAATCCTCAACTTCCAACCTCTCAACAAAGCTTGACAAGCATTTTCACGTCTCCGTATCACCAGCAATAATAAAACCTCTTCCTAAAGCAGAAATTTTAACAGATTCGCCCTACAAAAACGAGTTGGCACAGCAGGTGGCAAGCAAAGCAAAAGGTGTAAAAAGAAACCTAACCGAAACAAAAAGTGGGAAAAAACGACAGCTCAGAAAATTCTCTGTCCAAGATACAACGAAATTTACGAAGATCCACCCTATGCAGACTGGATTAAATGCGACATCTGTAAAATATGGTATCACGAAGATTGCACAACATATGCAGGATCTGTGATCAGTGCGGGAGTGAATCTGAATAAATTCCTAATTAAAATCCATGCGTTAGCTTTGCGGACTCTTTGGGTGTCGCGCGGCTATGAGTACGCACATGCAGTTTTTTGTTTAATGAGTTGATTTTATTTTATTTTTTAAGAGTTTTGATTTTTTTGTTTTTCGATGTGCTACTGATATTATATGAGATGTCATTCAGTGAAATTTCCGTTTTTGTTTTTATTTGTATGAATTTAATTAATATACTTTAACTAAGTGCGTACTCTTACCCGACTTTCCCCTATATGGCCCTAACTAGATCAAAATTATTAAGTCTAGTGGCGATAGGGGGGGCAACTTAATAAAAATTATTGACAAAAAATTTACACCACTGACTGTAATTTAATTTCGATACTGTCTTGAGATAAATCAATTAAAGCTACAACTTTTTTATCTCTTGTATTTTTTTCATTTGAAAAAATCCAGTGGGTGTCAATCGGAAGCCCATTTTCAACGCCATCTCATTTTTAGAGATTTTTTGACATTTGGCCGAACCACCTACAAGTAAATAAACTTTCTTTATAAAATTTACGGTGGTTAATAACCTTTCAAATTATGTGCTATTCAACCCCGCATTCCATTTAAGATTTTAAGAGTGGATGTCAATCCTGTGTGGGGTTTGAATTTGGGGATTCAAAAATAGTCGGATCTTATGTCCCCTTCGAAAACAAGGTTGACATGTTTCGTCGTTTTGTTCTTTTTCAAACAAGAATTGCCTTGTTCATGTGAGCTGAGACACCCTTTATGTTCGTAGTACAGTTCGTTTGACTTTGGAATACTTACAACATCTCTGTCTTCCGGGTAACTCATCCATCGTTCAGCCGGCGCGAGCACTACTTTTTTTGCTGGAGTCACAAAATGCCTGCAAATAGGTGCATATTTTTCCGTTTTCACTTGCCATAGTAAATTCGTTGTTTTGGTGGCGCCAGTGTAAAGTTTCTTTGTGGGATCCTGATAGTCCAAATTAGTTAACAATTCAGCATAATACCCTCTTCGGGCATGTGACGAGTAACGTTTTTCACCACGTTCTATTCTACTAGTTTTACGTGAAGTCATATTTTTAAAATGTTTTTAATATATTTTGAAATATATATTTGTTGACATTTTATCAATGACAACTTGAATTGTTGCAATAACAGGAATGGCAGTTTGTTAGGTAAAACAATGGATGATACTGCATGTGGTGCAGAATATCTTTGATGAAGGATTTGCATTGTTAGATAGCAAATGTATTACTGATTGTATAATATACAGGGTGCATCTAAATAATCGACAATATTGAAGGCATGATGCTGGGATAAAAATTAATTCGGTACACAATTTTTGAAAAAAAAAAACCGCCCCTGAAAAATTTTCTCCAAAAATATGCAAGCTAAATATTTTTTCTGAAATCATTACAAAATATTGACATTCTAGGAACGGCGCTCCGAGCGGTTTGACGCCATAAAACCTGTTATTCCAGTATTTTAAGTTGTTATAGGGCAACGTCAAAAATACGGACAACAATTTCCCGGCCGCATTTCACCGTTTCCTATACAAGTAGCGCTTTTAATAACAATTTTCGATATTCTCAAAAATAAAGGTACTTTAGTCTTGGGCAAAATTCCTATTTTTTGACAAACCTCGTATACGCCCGGAAAAATTTAATATATGATAGTTGCATTTTAGGTTTTAGAGCAGACTTTTTTATGAAGAATAACTTTTTTTCGTAAAATTAATAAAAAAAAAGTTTTCCATATGGTTCCAACTTACGGAGACATACTGTTTATCTT
Organism: Apoderus coryli; assembly: GCA_911728435.2. Classification (NCBI taxonomy): domain Eukaryota; kingdom Metazoa; phylum Arthropoda; class Insecta; order Coleoptera; family Attelabidae; genus Apoderus; species Apoderus coryli. The sequence goes on along the minus strand of OU452209.1, from coordinate 10,907,828 downwards.
TTTTTTTTTTTCATTTTGACCTTAACCCCTTTGTACAAACCCGTTCTTGGACACACCCATACGTGCGCTATTATATTAAGTGGCGTTTTAAATGTTCGGCATTAATATTTTCAAAAACATTTATGAGATTCCACATTGAATGACACAAAAGATTCAAAATTTTATACGATTAAACAAACCCCTCACTGATGCAAGATGCCTACCTATTAGCTAACTCTCCTGGTATTTATGCTGGCTAAAATCATCCCCAATAAATGGGCAATAAAACCTGAGACGAGAATTTACTACCTGCTAATATCTATAATAGTTAAAATATGTAATTTAAATTTAATAAACACTGTCAAAATTTAATAGAATGTTTGCACTCATCTAGTAAGATTTTTAAGCTCTCTTTAAGAATGCTTAAGATGTATTGCACTTTTATGGGCAAATAGACTGAACCAAGTTATAAAAGTGGCCCTTCATTGTGCTGCGAAATTAAGCGAAGTTATTCATGTTTTTTAAAAAAATTTGTGTGATTTTTTAGGCACGTAAGCTCAATCTTTTAAACAGTTTGTTTAGAAATATTTGTTTTTCAAAATAACAATGGGTAATTTGTAATGTACCTATGTGATATTATTTGATTCTAATTTTATATGCATCTAATTCAAATACTACATAAATATCTTACCTTTTACTACGGGGAACTAAAGAATGATAAATTGCAGTTATAATATTTATTCCTGCAATTCTTCGCAGCACAAATCATGCCGCATCATCATTTTTTGCATTTCAAAATAAACAATATCACTCTCAAAAGTTTATAAAACTATAAATATAACTATATATCACACAGAATACTACGGCACTGGAAAACAAATCACTTGAAATGGCAAAGCACAAGTAAAATATTCCGACGACAATGAGTGTATAAGAAAACATGGCGACTTTGAGTGCGCAATAATATGCGCAATCTCTTCATCCACCAGCAGATCACATTCTCTGTTTATTTATTCTATGACTCAGCCCTTTAAAGGTATATGCCCCTAAATCTGGGGTTGTAGATCGAATATAGCAACACCCCACATAATATGATATAGAGACTAAAAAATAATTATCACATATTTTCTTTAAATTAGGCCCTGAAGAAATATGTGTATAATAGATGAAACGTTGGCTAAAGTTTAGGTGTTTTATAATTCGTCTTTTACCGCTAAATTCCAGAATGCATTATTAGTGGCATTTACGTACACAATTACAATACAATTAGAATATTGTAAATAATTACCTTTTTGTCTTTTGAAAAAAATACCACTCTGTATGCAACGTTTCAGGTAGAATTTAATTATGCGTTAATTCTCTGACCATCCTATCCAACAGAAACATAATATATGCGCACATATCGACACTGCTTCATGGCACAATAAAAGTTTCCAGCAACAGTTTTCGCGGAAACTTTTCAACTGTATGCAGCATTATCCAATACCAAGATGCATCTCGGAAATAATATTACGACACTACACACATTTTTAAGTATGGAAAAGTTAAATGCAAACATTGACAATACCTCATTAAATACCACAGAATTTTGGGAAACTTGCCCCATGTTTTTTACGTATTTACATTCAATTAAAGTTTATTGTGTACCGATTATAATTGCCCTAGGATTCACAGGTAAGTCGGATTTATCCTAGTGTTTTATTAGAAATTACCACTAATATTTAGATTCTTCGACAACTTTGTAAGTGCTTGAATGTTATAAAAATATCAAAGTCCTAATCCTAATATTTAAAAAACTTCTGATATGTTTTGCGAAAAGAAATATATTAGAGTTCTTTATAAATTAGTCGAGCCTGAAGATTTTTGATTTTTTGTTTAACCTTTATGTGACTAAATGGGATCGGGGTATCCATCCATTCAGCAGGTATGAATATCTTTTTCTGTTAAGGTTTGAGATTTAGTGACATTGGCAAACTAGGTTTTTTTCTACAAAATGCCACAATTTGATTTATATTTTTTGAAATAATAAATGAGACCCAAAATTTGTTTACCTCTAAATGGGTACCTATGCCGACTCGGGTACTTTTTAATACAAATAGTATAATTTTTATAAAAAATGGAAACTCATCGATTCACGCCATACGACACGGAATAATGTGGCTAAACTATTTAATTTCCAAAAAGTTTTATTCATGGGTTCGATAAAAATGATTTATGGCTAAATTTTAAAAATATTGTGAATCTATACTCTTCTTCTTCCTGGTCGGGAGCTCGACTGCGAGCATCGTGATCATGGGCTATCTTTTGTAATGACATTCCATTGTTGTCGATCTTCGGCCAATTTGAATGTTTGTGTTAAGTTTTCCTCTGTAATATTCGTTACGAGGTCTGTATATCTTGTTGGGGACCTTCCTCGGGATCTTTTGCCATTTACCCAACCCTCCAAAGTGAGTCTTTCTAATCCTTTCCTCCTCACTACATGGCCAAAAAATTTGGCAATTTTTTCTACTACTATTGTGCGTAGTCTCTTCCTTATTTTTAGTTGATCCAGAATGGATTGATTGGTCCTCTTTTCGGTCCACGACACTTTCAGCATTCTACGCCAACAGTACATTTCGAAAGCGTCTATTTTATTCTTATCCGACTGTTTCAGTGTCCAGCATTCTGACTCGTAGAGAAAAATGGAGAAGATCAGGCTTCTGACCAACCTCATTTTGGTGTTAATTGAGATGTCGTGGCTTTACCAGATGTTTGAAAGTTTTACCATTGCTTCCTTTGCCACTGCACTTATGCGTTTTATTTCATCACTAGAGCCACCATCATTAGATATTAAGGAGCCCAGGTAGACAAATTTGTGGACCGTTTCTATATGATTCATACTTTTTGTCTCAGGTTGATTGTTATTTACTCTGTCTACAATCATAATTTTGGTCTTGTTTTTATTGATACTTAGGCCAACCTCATTACTAAACCGTTCCACTCGTTTCAAAAGTTCAGTGAGCTCCTCCTTCGATGATGCAATCAGGGTAGTGTCATCGGCATATCGAAGGTTACTGATTTTGTTGCCTCCCATAGTTATACCTCCATTCCAGTCTTCTAAGGCTCTTCTCATGATCCATTCCCCGTAAATGTTGAATAGAAGGGGACTTAGATGCAACCCTGTCTGACACCTTTTTCCACACGAAAGGGGTCTGTTAGATCATTTTCGACTCTGACATATGCTATATTATTGTCGTAGAGATTTTTAATGAGTGATGTTAGGTGATGCGGTATTCCCATCTGTGAATCTATACAGGGTGTCCCAAATATAAGAAATGAACGATAGTTGTCTTTTTTTAAATGGAATGAATATATTTTTAGATTTCCCGTTCAAAATAAAACAAACTTTCATTAAAGTACATGTCACCTAAACCTGACAGGTGTTTAAATATTTTAATTTTTATAAAAATATATACATAATTTGATTGAAAAAACTCACATCTATTCGTTTGTTCTTTTTAAGCCAATCTGGGCTGATAAATATACCCACTCATCACTTGTTACGCCAACTATGAAAAACCGCCAATACTAAATACAGGGTGTCCAATAATATGCGGGTGATGATAAGTTATATGAACGTAAAGTTTAATTTTAAATAACTTGTTTATTTCAAATGGAAAACCCGGTATATGTGGTCAAAATTAGATGCACAAAGTAATTATCTGTCAAATACTATAAGACTTTCCTATGGATAACTCTTGACGTTTTCGTGGAAAATCCACATATTCATAATATTAGGCGAATTTTTACTTGAATCTCTTAGTTTCAGTTAGACTTTAATTTTTGCATCAAATACAGGGTTTTGATCAAAGACCTTAATAACACAGGAGACCACATTGTTTACGTTTTCAGGGTTAGCAAACATCGTCCCTTCCTCTATTTATCCTAATACAAGCATTGCCAGACTTACAAATGTATTTGGAATATCTTTAAATTTTTGTCACAACAAATAAAAAATGAGCGATGTAAATAATTATTTGTAACTAGGATGTTAATAAAAATTTTTATTACTATACTTAGGTTATAAATTAGTTCATTTTAAGATTAAATTGTACAAAACGGGATAATTATTTTATTTTAGGAATTATTATCATAGTAAAATAAAAGCGCACTACGGCAACATCGTTTACAACTTTACGCTTCTTGTACGACAGAACACGGCGTTATGAATGAAATTATAATTTGCGACGTTGACGTTGAGAAACACTCATGTCATTAGCGCTTTTCATCGTTTTTTGAAGTATTTTCCTGTTTTGCGGTATTCTTGTGTGTGTTTTTTTAAACTTTAAATATTTATTGAATAACTATGGTTCGTGGTTGTGTAGTTTGTGGAAAAGTGGATAGTTTATTTCCAGATTTAACTTTTCACAGGTAAGTGTGGTTATGTTTGGAAATTTGTTTGTGTTTGGTGTTAGTTTACACAGTGGCGGGGTTTGTTTGATATGATAAATTTGTTACATTTTGAATTTTTATTTCTATTAAATTATTAGTAACAAAAGCAAACAGATACTTTCTGAAAATAATGTTGGTTCATTTACGCCCAACAATGTAACCGCTTAGTAATTCAAAGCAGCATTAAAGAAGTAAGTGGTAAATCTACGTAGGATATTACCTCCCTAGCTCTGGAGTATAAGGCTGATTATAGCCTTTTTACATTAGGTACTTATATTGTATTTTTTAAATTAGGCTTCATCAGGAACCGGAAAAACGAAAACTCTGGTTTTCTTTAGTTGGCATTGCTAAAGGACCACTTTTGCCAAAAAATCCAATCTAAACATGTTTCAGAAGCGGGTGATATAAAGAGGCTGAAGCTAAATGTTGGTATATTTGGTACATTATTCAAATTTACATTTTACTGTTATGGAATTTTGATATTTGTTCATAAAAAGCTCTTTTTTTAGTATAATTTACCAGGGGCTTGATATTTTTTAGGAAAAGGCGTTATCTTGGTGATATGGATAGTAGTGACTTTCAACCCCTACTAAGAGAAGAAAAAATATAGGAATTTAAAAAAATAAAATAACGTGCCAAAGGAAAAGAATACACACCTTACAAAATCAAGTTAGACGACTTAAAATCCGCGTAAAATCATTAAAAGATCTATTGATAGTTTTAAGGAACAAATCACAGATACCGTGAAGCTGGCGAAAAAATCAGAGGTGACTTTTATCATGGGCGATTTTAATGCCAAAGTAGGAAGTACACCACGAGAGCATATTACCGCTATATACGGATTAGGTACAGCAAACGTTAGAGGAGACCGGCTAGTTCAGTTCTGTCAGGAACATGATTTCATTGTCTCAAACACCTTTTTTAAACTTCCAAATAGAAGGCTCTATACGTGGACCTCTAGCGCCCATACCCCTGAAAGAATTATTCGCAATCAAATAAACTTCATACTTATTAAAAAGCGATACAGAAACTGCATAAAGTCTGCAAAAACATAATTAATTTGTATGTTCATAGTAGATAATTATTATTTATTATCATTGTGTTTAATTTAATATATATAGCTAAAAATAAACTATTGAGAATAATGTGCCTTTTTTTATTTCCTGACTTCCTATTTGTAATGCATAAAATGATTTTAAAATTAAATTATCTTCAAATTATACATAAATATATTAATTTAAGTATCGTTTTTTCGATATACGAAATGAAGGTTTTTCAGCTATATCAAGAAATACCTACTACAAAGAAAGATTAACAGGCTTTCTTAGCGATTACCTTATACATATTAATATTTAAATTATTTTACTGAAAAACTCATTCCAATTAAATATCGACTAAATTTCAGTTTCAAAATAAGTTGAATATCGGTTAAATTCTCGGCACGTTGGCTTTTTAATGTATGCTATTAATTATATATTATGTATTGTATACATAGTTCAAAAGCAGTCAGCGATCAGTACGCCACTGGCTGCAGAACGCATACCGGAGATTACAACGTTGCCAATGAGCAACTTGAAGGCGACAAGGATAAGTCTTTCTCTCTCTTACACATTACTTGTTTACAAGTAATGTTGGCTCGTGTTTGAAAGCACGTTATCAATGAAATATTTTGTCTCCTGTGTTACTAAGGTCTTTGGTTTTGATGCAAAAATTAAAGTTAAAGTAAAGTTTTCCTATAGATATAATAATAATAATCTGGTATTAAATCCTGAAAAGTCAGTGGTAATATTGTTTGGCAAACAGAAGGAGCTTCTTGAACCTATGTTCAATGTTCAGATACTGGGTCAAACTGTAAAACTATCCAGGTCTTCTAAGAATCTTGGATTGGAAATTGATTCGTCTTTGAGATTTAAATCACACATTAATAATTGTTTAAGAAGAGCTTATGGTAATTTAAAAATGATTTATCCTAATCGGAAACTAATTAATATAAATATTAAAAAGAAATTGTGTAACTCTCTTGTACTTAGCCATTTTAATTATTGTGATGCGGTATATGGACCGTGTCTGGATAGCTTGGATATTGAAAGAATTCAAAAAGTGCAAAAATCCTGTCTTCCTTACATATATCGCATTAGGAAATACCAAAGAGTTAGTTACAAACTAAAAGAGACCGGCTGGTTGTCTATGGCAGGGCGAAGCAGGCTTCATACTGCATCATTATTTCACAAAATAATTATTAATACTTGCCCCCCATATCTTGTAGAAAAAATTCGGTATCGTACGGATGTACATAATGTCAATTTACGGTTTAAGGGTTTAATCTCTCCACCGGCTCATCAAACAGCAATTTTCCAGAGATCATATTCTTACAATATTTATAAAGTATATAATAGCATACCGAACAATATGAAATTCTTAAAACCAAAATCATTCAAATGTAAGTATGGGGCCTTTCTTATGGAAATTGAATAGTGTTGGAGGTGTGGGAGGGGTGATGTCTTTTTCGTTTCATGTTGAGCTCGTATTTGCTTTGCTTGGCTGTGCATTTTTTTTTTCTCATTTTTTTTTTCCTCAATTTATTCTTATTGAAATTAGTTTTATTGTGGTTCTGTGGGAGGAAGTTCATTCATACTTTTATAATTTATATTATATAAACCTAGGGTGTCATTGCTAGGATACGGATATTTTTTTAATTTCATTTATTATTTCTAAATCGGGGACTAACTTTGAACAATTTTAAAATTGATTTAGTCTCCTTTTTTTGCAATGTTATATGTTTCTAAATATTATACAATATTCTGTAGTTTGTATTTTTTTATTGCAAAAATAAATGAATTATTATTATTATTATTATTGTTATATGTATATCTTTAATTTTGCATAATAACAGGAAGAATTTTCAAAATTATAATATTTATCAAGTCAGCCATGAGAATTGGAGAAGACAGAATGCATTTTTTTTAATTTGATATTTACTGTCAAATAGTCTTACCAGAATTGGGAATTTGTCATGAAACAGTTTTTTATCAGTGATATTTGATTTAATTCAATTAATCAAAAATGCGAATCTATTCCAAAGGAGAAAGAATGGACATGAGAGAATGGTCCAAAAACGCTTTACTGGCATCGCCAGTTTACACGGAAAAAAAGCTATTCTTATTATAAGATTATTAATCTTAATTCAACGCTACACTGCATTTCCTATGCCGCAAGTGTAGTAATACTTAAATTTAATAAAACAATACGAGCGTATACGCTCAAAGGTTCCCCGTGCAAAATAATCCCAAAAAAGCGTTCTTCGAGAGACTGTTACGGCAGTTTAACAAAAGAACCACCCAAACACAGTGCAACTGCATCCAGAACTTTTCAATATTGATTTTAAATGGTGTTGAATTTTGTACATGGGCAGGAACAAAATCATCGAAAATGAAAAGCTTTTTAATAGAGGAGATGAAGGAGCAAATAAACGAAGCGTTTAGAAGCGTTACACCACGATAAATTTGTTGAAGGATTTAAGAAAAGGATTCAAATGTGTCTAGAGTCCAATCATTTTGAACATTTATTATAAAATTTATCAGTATTTATGTATATTTTGTTATTTAATTTAAGTTAAAAATGTATTTATTTATTATGTTATTGTTTAAATATATGGTTTGTCAAATTCTCATGGCTGACTTGACAAATATTATAATTTTGAAAAAATCTTCCTATTACTACCAATATGTGCTTTTCCATGCAAAATTAAAAATATACATATCTATAGGTAAACCTTATAGTGATTACTAGATAATTAATTTCATCATCATCAAATACATGAAATTAACAGGTTCAATTAAAAAACATGAAATGACATATATGTTAGCAATCATCCCCTGTAAAGTACATTCCGACGTGGTTCGCCTACGTCACACCAGACAAACAGGTTTTGGTTTCGATACAATAAGGACGGCCGAACCAGTATCAGTAGAAGATAAGATGTAATAGAAGACAGATGTTAATAAGAGCTGTTAGAAATACGTTGTTTTATGTGATGACAAATAATAAATGATTTTGGGTGTGGTTTTGAGAGTTTTATTAAATAATTTTAAAATAAAAAAGAATACTTTTTACATATATTTCACATAGAGTAGGAGTATGATGATGATCGTTTGCAAATCATACGAGTAGGAAATGGTCATTTCATGTGAGTTTCACATTATACTTTTTCTACGACTGTTTTAATGCTTTTGAGTAAATTAAACATAATTTTTAGAAAAATATTTGTTTTTCGAAACTTACCCCTGTTGGCTTAAGCTTAAATATGATAAGTGTTGATTTGTCAAAAATAATTACAGGTGTAGCAGGTGATGACATTTTTTAATTTTTTTTTACTTTATGTTGACCTACATTCTTAAATATACCAGCAATAAAAAAAGGTTCCAAATAAACATTGTAGAGATTTATGTGCTTTTTCGTTTGGTATGTAACATGGGTATTTTCTATTAACCATGAAAAAAATATGATTTTTTTAAACTTTGACAGGCTGCCATTTTAAAACTAACTTTCCGCTTACAACCGCCAACGAATTCAAGTGAGAAATTGACAGCGGATTTTTTAACAATTTTTTTTTTCTTTCGAATCGTCAAAAAATGCGGTTTAAAACGTGCTTCCAAATTTGTTATATCCCATAAATATGTTTTAGCAACAAAAAAAAAAGATGGACAACAATATCCACAAACACCGATGGCAGCAACTAAGTATATCTCCCATTATTGCGTAGTACGTGATGGATGATGCGCTCGATGAGTTTATCCCTAAACTTTCGTTTTCCTTACCCTTTATTAAGAAATACGTTGACGACTTGATTTGTTTTATTCACCAAGATAAACAGAATGAAATCCTGACAGTTTTTAACCAATACAACAAATGAGATGAGAATGAGAAAATAGTACACCCTCCACGAAATGACTTTTATATTTCCTCAAAATAATTTTGTCATGGACTACTTCTTACAAAAAAATAATAATTTTAGATTTGTACCTAAAACCTTCGAGTGCACGAAGGTATTTGAATTACAACTCATTTCATTCTGATAAAACAAAAATTAATATCTCTTAAATCCTGAATTGAAAAAAGTAGCCATCAATCCCTTAAGAAAAAAACCAAAAATTCCTTTTTCATGCATTTGTCAATAACTCTTACTCAAAATCACTACTTACCAAATTAATATGCAATACTAATGCTTCCCGAATTATTAAAAATGAACATAAGTCGAATTCCACAGACCAAAAGCCTCCACGTATCACCTATTACTCCCATTGTCATTATTATAAGGAGAGTCTGTCTGTTAGTTTATTTCAGTCGTCCAACTAGGGAGAGAATTTTGAGGTAGATGTTTCTCTCCAACTAAGGTTGCCGACCAGAGAATTTTGAGGAACAAAAATATCCGTACATAAAATTTGTTTGAAAAGGTATTCGGTACTTGGTTTACAAAATCTGATATAAAAAGTTGATGTGCATACCCAGTAAACACACGTTTTTAAACTAGTGTAATAAATAATATAGTAGTCCCCGCACTGTAAGTAAATCCTTTCTTATATTGCGATCTAAAGCGTACCGCCGATTTTACGACTTGTAGGGCCAGCACAAATCAACTGTACGAATACAGGTGAGAGAAAAGAGAAAAGGAGAGTATCGAACGAGTGAAAACTTGCTTTGCTGTTGTTTAAATCCCTACACTTACTTGGTCGACTAGATAACTATAAAAAATCGGTTGTGTAATATGTAGGTATAATACAAGATATATGACTTGCGTAACGAAACAGAATTTAAATAATAAATTATTATTATAATTGTATTATTTTCATTATTTCCAATAAACTAACGTAACAAACTAACTACTTTATTCAAAAATTAATGTATATTATTTATTTATTTATTTAACAATTCGGGGTACACACAGATCAAAGATCCAAAAACAGTACCCACAGTATAATCTACATGTTCAGTGGGTTAATCAATAGAACTTAAAAACAAATCATACATAAAAGTGTAAAAAATACAGTTAGTGTTAGTATTCATTAATGATGTTTCTTGCAAATATCTTAAATGTATATTTAGACATATTGAGATAATCGAAATCCAAAATCAACGAATTAAAAACAAAAAAAACATCCTATACAGATAGGAGAATTTTGTCCAGCATTAGTTCGTCTAAATGGAATAAATAATAATTCATTGTTTCTTAATGTTCTAAGTGGCTCGTTAAAAATAATGTTTTCTAAAATAGAATCTGACTGTAGTAAGCTTTTTAAAATCTTAAATATAAATAATAAATTAGAAAGTTGCCTTCTCTTTTGCAACGATATTATTAAATATCTTCTCATAATGAGATTGTAATTTACGGGGAAACTCAGTATGATGTCGGACTTATTCGCGAAGTATTTCAAAAACTTATGTTGTATACTAGATACGTTGTATACTTATAGCACGCATATTGCGAAACTCAGCTTTCCGTAAACAAGAGAATAATATAAAGACAACAATGTTCTAGGATTCTTGCAATCTTTGGAATTTCTAATAATAAACCCCAAAGTTCTGTTACAGCTAGTTAGTTATGAGTGCGTCAATATGTTGATTAAACATCATTTTATTATCCATGATTACGCCCAGATCTCTCACTTCTGCGACCTTAACCAACGAATGGTTACCATGCAATAGTATATAGTCGTAATCATGGATATTGTTATTTCTTGGAAATTATATGTGCAACGCACTTTGGCAGATCCAAGAATAAACTGCGTTGAGCACAATACTCAACCAACCTATCCATTATATTGTAATACGAGTTACAGATTCCAACTACATAACTGGTGAAATTATAGAGGCAAATATCGCTGTAAAGCATACAAAAAATGCTTTCAAAAAATGATACGAGTATATCACTGGGCCCTACTGCTATTTGAAAATTTGGTAAAATATTAACAACACTTTTATTTAAATCGACGGTTTGTCAAAAATATTTCAGTAACATTTTTTGTGCAGAGTTTTTAAAAAACATCTACATGTTTTTAGCTATCCAAAAAGATAAAATAGTTGGCTTATCTGTGTATGATCTTTTGATAAATTCGATAACAAAGCACTGAAGTAGTCAAATCCCGACTATTGTGATTGGTCGTCCACAACAACAGTATGCTAGTGATCCCCGGTGGGGATTCCCCACCCCCACTTAATTTTTAGTGTGCTTTCGTCATTTGTATGCAATACATCAAGTTCGCTGTGTTATAGACACTGTTATTTTGTTATTGTTATTTAGTAGTAATTCAATATGTTATTATTCATTTAATCAATTGTTGGCTTATCTGTGTAAGAAGCCTTAAAAATCATTCAAAATGGACTTACTTTAATAAAGATATTTTGGGGGAAGGGTGAAACAAAGACAAACATATAATATTAAATTACTAGATACTAAATAACAATAACAAAATAACAGTGTCTTTAACACAGCGAACTTGATGTATTGCATACAAATGACGAAAGCACATAACAAATAAGTGGAGAATCCCCACCGGGGATCACTAGGAGCATACTGTTGTTGTAGACGACCAATCACAACGGTTTAAATCACCACAGTGGTAAACATTGAAATAGCGTTAGTCGGGATTTGACTACCTCAGTGATTTGTTATCGAATTTACCAAAAGATCATACACAGATAAACCAACTATTTTATCTTTTTGGATAGCTAAAACCATGTAGATGTTTATTAAATAATCTGCACAAAAAATGTGACTGAGATATTTTTGACAAACCGTCGATTTAAATAAAAGTGTTGTTAATATTTTACATTTAATGTTGCTTTAAAGGGCTACCGCTTCAGTAATTACCAGATTTCTGGTACTTTAAATTTTACTTTTAATTAAGTTTTTAACAAAACACCATCAAAAAATCTTCAAAAGACTAAATTAAAAAAATATTATAAATATTCGACTTCAAGGTGACACTTTCCCAAAAAATCTTAAAAATCGAATATCTGGAAAAGGATCCACTTTGGACCTAGTACCCTGGTCAAATTGGCTTCTTATGACTCCTGCTGTCACGTCCTAAAATATTCAGGTCTACTTACTAGTAACCCTGTATATGTTCAAATGTAAATTAGCCAGCCATGTTTCGATATAATTCCATCAGCAGTGGCACTAGTAAAATATTACACATAGCAGACAGTATTGATATTTCAGGTCTTTAAAAACATGGAATTTAAACATTTATACATAGTATCTACATTTTGTGAAAAAATCTTTAGAGATGAAAACTTAAAAGGAATTCATTACTAGATTAAAATAGAAAATTAACTAGTCACAAACATTAAACAAAAATTGTAATTGTAGTAGTACTTTTTTCTTATTGTTTATCATTTCAATAGGTAGGTTCCATTTTATAAGAATTTCTATTTAGGTACGTATAGAAATCCAAATGAAGGAACCTATAACACCCATGAATTAGAAAAATTTCTTTTTAGGCGGGAAAAATGTCAACATACACTAATTAGAAGGTAAATTCAAATTCTTTATTTGCCATATAATGTAATACATTACATTGTCGGCTCGTCAAAATAATAATAAAAATAAAAATCAGACAGTATAACAGTTACATATTACAAGTATCACATCAACAAAACAAACAATTAATAACTTAAAAATTCGTCAACTGAATAAAAACATTCACGAACAAAAAAAAATATATAAGGAACATACAACATACAAAAGTATTAGGTATTATTTATACCTACCTAATACAGATAGCTAATAAATATCTCAATTTTGCTTACAATAAACAGAATGCGAAAATTATTTTTAAAATGTTGGTACTTACCTATACAGGGTGAGTCACGAGGAACTGTAGGTACACACTTCTACCATAAGTAGAGGCACGTTAGGAGATTATCAAATGACCATTCAAAAATGTCTCCTTGTTTTGATTATTAATATGCAGGGTGAATTATGGATCTTCACCAAAACAATGTTTCGTCATATCTTTTCAATGATTAGGTCGATTTACCTCATTTTTTTTTATAAAACTGACATATTCAGAATTTAAAAAATTCAGGTCCGTCTTTGAGAAAATTTGTGGGACTGCTTCATATTCAACACTTCACCCTGTATATGATTTTTCAAAAATCTGATTTAATTTTTTCAGAGGGCATAAATGACCTAGGTATTTGAATTTTTTGTTACACTCACCTCATTTCCAATTAAAGATTCAGTTTAGAGTCAAATTGAAAATTGCCAAAAATGAAATATCTTACTGTATAATAATGTTTAGTTATTAAAAAGAAATCGTCAAAATAAACATAAACGACACATACTGTGCTCCAGTATGGTATATACCATAATTTAAATTCATTTACTGGCCGGATTTAAAAATCTGGCATATCTGGTTCATCCCAATAATTCACCCTGTATATAACTTTTTCCACCCGTAATAGAGAGAAAACAGAAAAAAAATGTTTGTAATAACCTAATTTTCTTATTTGTTTGAGGAAAACTCATGTGTCTAATTATTTTAATCGGAATGAAATGAACAAGCCAGGGAAATGTTTATTCATAAATTAAGAAATAAAATAAAAAACAATAACCAAACAATAACACAGTTTTAACAATGTGAAAAAAGTAAGAAACAATTTAATAAACAGTACGATTATAAAACACAACAGCTCATTAACAATTTTCAATTTTTCAATTTCAAACATATATTTAATTAATCAAACGACAATACAAAACAGTTACAAGCATATGTGTATCTTAAAAACTAAATATATACACAATATTAACAGAATTATTCACTGTTGCAATATTATCAGAAATGACCCACTGACAATCAGAAAGTCCATTACACATTTAAACATTCGTCAAGAAAAGTGTATTGAGGCAGATGAATTTCATTTTGAACATCTTTTGTAATCGTAATGTTTATTAAATTGTTTTTTACTTTATTATACATTGTTAGAACTGTTTTATTGTTTGGTTATTGTTTTTTATTTTATTTCTTAATTAATGAATAAACATTTCCCTGGCTTGTACATTTCATTCCGATTAAAATAATTAGACACATGAGTTTTCCTCAAACAAATAAGAAAACTAGGTTCTTGCAAACATTTTTTATCTGTTTTCTGTCTATTACGGGTGGAAAAAGTTATATACAGGGTGAATTATTGGGATGAACCAGATATGCCAGATTTTTAAATTCGGCCCTGTAAATGAATTCAAATTATGGTATTTACCATACTGGAGCACAGTGTGTATCGTTTCTGTCTATTTTGAAGATTTCTTTTTAATAACTAAATATTATTGTACAATAAGATACTTCATTATTGCCAATTTTCAATTTGGCTCTAAAATGAATCTTTAATTGGAAATGTGAGGTGAGTGTAACAAAAAATTCAAATACCCAGGTCTAACTGTCTATTTATGCCCTCTGAAAAAATTATATCAGATTTTTGAAAAAATCATATACAGGGTGAAGTGTTGAATATGAAGCAGTCCCACAAATTTTGTCGAAGACGGACGTGGATTTTTTCAATTCCGAATTGGCAGTTAGTTGCGAGACACCAATACACACTTTTATAAAGAAATGAGATAAATAGACTTAATCATTGAAGAGATATGACGAAAAATTGTTTTGGTGAAGCTCCATAATTCACCCTGTATATTAATAATCAAAACAAGGAGACATTTTTTAATGGTCATTTGATTTAACGTGCCTCTACTTATGGTAGAAGTATGGACAGTTCCTCGTGACTCACCCTGTATATAGGAGTAAGTATAGGTACTCCTGCAGAAGTATAAAAATAGATAAAAAAATCAAGAAAATCCTATCGTTCATTAGAAACTTAGTAGATTAAATATATTCTGAATTATTTTTTGTGTCATGTATGTATTTTATAAAAAAGAAAAGTTTCAGAACTTAGGGGAGCGCCGGGAGCGTTTGGACAATATTTGAATAAACAATTGTGGCGTGGACGTGGATAAGGAATAATTAAAATTTTGTAGCGAGGATAGTTGATACATGTCTCTTACATATACTTTTGGTTTTTTTTTTTGAAAAAATTTGCCTATGAGTTTTGATAGATACATATATTTTTTTAATGTAATCTGTCCCAATCCTCCCCAACTTTGGGGAGGGTTTGGACAAGCAATTAATAAGAACATATATTACGCAAATCATTTATTTTTCAAAAAACAAATAAAATATTTAGTTAAAAATCGTTTATTGAATAATTACTTCAATATTAACATAAGCTGTACTCAGTAACATCAACATTAAAATATATCATGTCCAAATATCTGGCACTTCGGTCTGTCAATGGATTTGGTAGTTTCAAAACAACTTCTTCATATGAGACAAATGCTGGAGGCTCTTCACTAAATCTAAACCGGTTGGAAGCCACTTGCTTTTTTAAAAATTTCACATTAAAGCCATCTTCAACGACCTCTTCTATTTTAGCTGCATAATGTCTAGCAGATGTTTTTCCAAACACCTTGCAAATTATAAAATTATTAACTTCAAGTTTGGTGAGATTTACCAAGTCCTCATCTTCTTCCAAATCTAACTCTGAAGATGAGTCTTTGTAAATAACTTCTTCCTCATTGGAAGAAGAAGATTCGCTCAAACATTTTTTCTTTACCTTCTCGATCTTATTTTGATCAGGTTTTGGTGCGTTCTTCTTCATTTTTTTTTCTTCAATTTTATCGCGTTCTGGAGTATCGGTTGCAATTATAGATGTCCTCTTCACTGGTCCTTTTCTAATTGTCTTTCTTTCGGGAGCTTTTGGATACGGTCTTATTTTGGAAGGAGATATAAACTTTTGCTCTTGTGTAGAGGGGCCGGGTTGCTGTGATAAATCTGGATTTTTATTTAAAACCTCATTTGACAGAGTCACATTGTTGGGGTCTTTCTCTGTTTCTACCCTGTCTGTAACAAATGAGCAAATAAAGTCTTCCTCACTAAAAATATTTTTGTCGAATGGCCAAATTCCGGTACAACGAAATCCATATTTTATATTGGAGGGAGTAGCAGACCGATCCCAAGCTTTCATGCAGATAGGTGCCAGATCATAAATGGATATTGCCTGTCCTGGATGAGCGAGCATCCAGTCATCTACTCCTTGGTTGAAACATCTTTTGAATGGGCCGAAAACAGTCCTATCTAATGGCTGCAACTTATTAGATGTATGCGGTGGAAGAGTTAAAATTGTAATCCCATTTTCTTTGCAGTAATCAATTGCAGGCACAGATAAATGGGATTCATGATTGTCCATTATGAGAAGGACTTGACGTTCATTAGAACAACGAACATTAGCTGTAAAGTGTTCTAAGACCTTTAAAAAATTATCACTGGTCATCCATCCAGACGAATGAACTAAGCCAGTTGCACCATACTCTTCTGGAACACCATTCAACATTCGATGTTTATCAAATTTTTTTCTCGGAAACACCCATACTGGAGGAAGTGCTATTCCGTTCGCTCCAATAATGCCCACTTGGGTAACCAGCTCTCCTCGCTCTCTCGAAACGAC
Source organism: Apoderus coryli (assembly GCA_911728435.2). NCBI lineage: Eukaryota > Metazoa > Arthropoda > Insecta > Coleoptera > Attelabidae > Apoderus > Apoderus coryli. The sequence goes on along the minus strand of OU452209.1, from coordinate 10,890,863 downwards.
TTTACCTACTTGATGCTGGCCTTTGGTCGCAACTACCTTTTGTGTCTTTTGCACCGTGGTAACACCCGTCTCATATGTCTGATCCAGTGTACTCATGTCTTTTCAGAACTTCCTCTAACTTATCTTGAAATCTCCCGACGGTAGTTTTATTAAAACTGGAAATTCTCGCCAAGCTTGTGTTTTTCGGAGATCTTATGGACAATTTCGACTGTCTACTTAAAAAGCCGGTGAACCAGTCCTTTGCAGCTGATTTATTTGCTTTCCAAGAATCTGGAAATTTAAGACGATTTTTTTCTGCAAACTCGTATGTCAATCTGCGAGTAGCTTTTGGCGTTAAACCGTGGTACATATTTGAACATCTTTTGAGGTAGCAGGTAAGCGAGGATTCCAATTCATTAGAAAATACTTGACATGTGACGAAATGGGGAGAGAGACATATTTTCAATACCAACTTCTTTTGCTGTTTTCACATATCGCGCTAGAGTTGATTTTTTAACTTCATGTTCCTGGGCACTTTTTCTAATAGAATATTTTCCAGATAATACCTCGACGGTTGCATTCCGCATGGCTTCAGCGGAAAAAAGTCTGTTTGTCAACTTTTTGTGCTTGTGAGGCATGTTTCCTGTAACAATTTGCTAATTTAGGGAGGGTTAGGACACTTGCGGGAGCATTTGGACAGTTGTCCATACCCTCCCGCAACGTAGCTCGATTAATAAAACTCAAAATGTATTAAAGTTCATATATATATATATCTTAAAAGCAACTATACACTATGATTTTTAAGGCTTACCTTGAAACTGGTAATCAATCAGCCGCTCAAAAAACTCAAAACTTGTTTCGTAAAACAGGATTTAAAACTTTTTAATCTTAGAATGGACACGTAGATAAATAAAAAAATGGCAGTGCCGCGAAACGATACAACCTACTTGCCTCCAATCTAGATAGATACTAAGAGCATTCAATTGCGCTTCTAAATACGTTTTTGTTTTTACCCCTTCTTTAACTCTTTCCGGCACATGGGTATAAAAATTGTACCACATGAAAATACTAAGTTGCGGCACACGGGTGCATAAAGTGTACCACCTCAACAAACTTCTGTACTGTAAAGCACAGCGACACCGTTATTATACCACATCTCTCCCCACCTGCGTAGGGTGTAAGGTAACTATTTGAATAGTTTTTTTGGAACAATATCTGTTTGAACTTGTCCGGTGCAACATTATATCTGAAAAAGTGAGTTTTTGCATACTTGACATTTCTTGAACGTTTATTTTTCAAATGGTAAGTATTGTATTGTTGTTTTTTGAATATTTTAGTTCGTTGTTGTTTGTGTTCTTATTAGAAAAAATGGTTTTCGTAGTCTTAATTTTTTTTTGGTATGTTTTGAGACTAATATCCGATCCGGAAATCGTACCACTATGCAGTAATATTCAACAAAGTTAAAATTTTCAGGTGTTGCGGTTTCAAAAGAGATAATGCGTTCACCACGTTATTATGATAAATTGGTCAGTATGACAACAGAACAGCTATTTGATGAGTTGGAAACAATTGGAATACCAAGTGATGCTGAATCCATCGACTTGAATGAGTCGGATGACCACGAAATTGACGTAGATTTTCAGGCTCAAAATATAAATTTACAGTTATTACCTGATGATGACTCTATTGATGAATGAAAATAAAAAAGGTCTCGTAGTTTCATGGTCCGAAGGAAATGTGGCAAATATTGCGACAGTTTCCCATTGAAATAAGGTTCACATCAGCTAATCATCCACCAGCCCGCTCCACTAGAAGACGCTCTGCTAGGTGCAGTACAAGAGCACACCAAGTTCGTACTGAATGGTCCTGTACCGTATGCAAGGTACCCTTATGTCTCGGCAAATAAAAAAGTTGTTTTCAGGAGTATCACAAAAACTAAATATTGCTTTTTTTGTAACTTAATTTTTTTTTTGTAATAAATCTGGTCTAATAAGAAACATTATTCGTTTTATATTTTGTTCTTACCGGCACACTGGTACATACGTTGTACCACACTGTAGCTGTCAAATTGACATAATGAGGTTTGGAAAATCATCATTTTTTACTTATTCTAATACGTATCTCATATTTTGGCTAAAAAATTGTATTTATTAAATACTTTTTTTTACTGTGCTGCATAGGTACGAATAAGTAGCAAAATTCTGTGCCGAAAAGAGTTAATTTGGCGGTAAATATGAATGTGTCCAATGCCTCCCGCTGTCCAAACCATCCCGGCGCTCCCCTACCTCTCAGCTTTGTATAAATGGATTGTTACCTCGATGTAAGCTATAAAGCATTTTGAGGTTAAATTTTTCTGTTAATTTTTAGAAAACGCACGTGCGTTCAAGTGAGTGAAAATTGCTAATAGGCGTTAAAGGAAATCACTTAACAAAAGACTTGTTTTGCCAAACCTTTCAGAAATTACCTATTGATTTTGTGACACGAGCAAACCCACAACATAACACATAATTATAGATTGTATTTAATATTAACTAAACTAAATGTAAATGAGTGGTAACTGTATTTACGTACGTACATATATAACTACCGAACGCTTTAGGCTAAAAATATCCAATTACCTGTGGTTTAAACACCGTCAAAGCATGCTTTCATGACGTAGCTCTTCATTTTAGTAACTCTCATTTTCTAACCCAGAGAAATTATTAACAAAATATATCGTATTAATAATTTATTAAGATTGCGTGGGTAAAACTATTATTTCAATATACAGTAAAACCCCCCTATAACGACCTATTTCCAATTATCTGACCCTTTTTTTGAAAAATCCTATACTATTTTACATCTCTATAGCGACCACCCCTTTTAACCGGCCACGGGCATTTTTCATGGGAATTTCTTAGACAAAGCAATTATAAAAAAACCTTTAATAATGGGCAATAAAATCTAACAAACATTGACCAACAATAACAAAAATATTTACCTACAAAGACCAAGAATTTAGTCTCTGACGGTGTCGCCAAAATGTAAAGAATCAGTGATATCTGATTATTTAAAATAAATATATAGAGGGTGAGTCACGAGGAACTGTACATACTTCTACCATAAGTAGGGGCACGTTAGGGGATTATCAAATGACCATGAAAAAATGTCTCCTTATTTTGATTATTAATATACAGGGTGAATTATGGATCTTCACCAAAACATTGTTTCGTCATATCCATCCAATGATTAAGTCAATTTATCTCATTAAGGCAAGTTAGGCTCAATCATCATTATTTGACCTGTAGTATCTCTAGTTAACGGTTGTCTCATTGTTAATGGAACACCCTGTATCTATATAAATAATTAGTGATTTGAAAAACTGCTTAAGCTTTAGCAGAAATGTATGGAACTCTCGTGAATAAATAATTTTTGTTGCAGGGAATATTCTATCCATCTTGGTCTTATTAACAACACACCTGAAGCTCCGCAGTTCCAGTTATTACCTAGCAGCACTAGCAGCTACTGACTTTGTATACCTGATGGTTGTATTCGTGATCTATTGCAGCTTCAACGAGGTGTTTGAGCTTTTTCATCTAGATGGTAGGTTCCTAATGTTAAGTTTTCATCACCTTGCTTGTTGTTTAGTAGGTATTATAAAAAAAAAGTGTTTATTAAGATATATCTTAATAAACACTTTTTTTTATAATACCTGTGTGTGTGTGTGTTTGGATATCAGCGAAATATATTTCGCTAATATCCAAACACCTATCATCAGTGATTTGCGATTTATTAAAATAAATAGGTTCAAAAATATCACTTAACAAGATCCAAAATATCTCACATAAGGATCGGTTATCACTTCTAGATTTTTGGGATTGAACGGTTAAAATATGTTACTACATATACAGGGTGTTTCAAAAAGACGCTGCGATATTTAAGGGGATGATTTCTTCGGTCATTTTATGCATAAACGCATACGTCTGCAAATGCATTGTTCTTAATATACAAGGTGTTAAAGTTTTTTTGTAAATATTTGTTTTGTTTTTTTAATTCAGTCAAATATCTCCATACCGATTTCTTTGAAATTTGGCAGGGTTATTGCTAGAAATATGGAGGATATATGGCCGTAACTAAATCAAAATTATTAAGTTCAGTGGCGTTAGAGGGGCAACTTAATAAAAATTATTGACAAAAAAATGTACGCCAATGACTGTAATTTAATTTCGATATTGTCTTGAGATAAAGCAACTAAAACTATACCTCTTTTATCTCTTATATCATTTCATAGGTTGCTTCGTTTACGAGATAAAAATTTACAACATTTTGCAACATACCAAGAATATTTTCGAATAAAAATCAGTAACGTTGATGTTAGTTGACTGCGCCAATCATATGTCAAATTTGTTTAAGTCCCTTAACATGAATCACTATAAAAAGGCCGAGATGACCGACTTGCACTTCATTTATGGACTCACGGATTGCAATGCATTAGAAGTTAAGCGGTTGTACACTACAAGATTTCCTCAGCGTATGGCTCCTGATAGAAAATTTTTCGAAAGCATTCAGGAATGCCAAATACAGCAAGGACGGTAGAGCTGGAGAGATTAAAAAACCGTTATTTACAAAAAAAAAAAAACTTTAATATCTTGTATCTTGGAAACAATGCTTTTCCGGACGTATATTTATGGGATTTTTTTTTTTTCATAAAATGACCTGAATATTGCCACGTCTTTTTGAAATAATGTGGCATAATTATTCTCCAATTAATTTGCTAACATTTCATGGCATAAAATTACTCCACACAGGCGACGGCAGCTCTTGGTCTGGAGGCATTAGGCCGTGGGTTATTATTATTATTGTTTTTAAATAATAAAAAAAATAAAATATGAATAAGAAAACGAGAAAAAGTACTATTGTAAATATTGTTTACGTGAAATTCATGAATTTCTTCTACATTTTTAAACTAATATTAAACACATAAGAAATTACAGATTTTCTTTTAAGGAAAATTTGTATATCCTACTATGATGTAAATGTTATTATTTCACTTTGTTTCTCTTCTAATGGAAACAATCAATTTGAAAAATCGCAAAAAAAGATTAAATACCAAACAAAAACAATCAAACAAAACCTTCATCTGTTGTTGATACTGGTAATTATACGTAATGTTTCTTGAATCAACCTGGTACGGAAGTGTGTCGTGATAAGCTGGACGGACTGTCTTTGAAAAATTTATTGAATTCAAATAATGTAATATATTTTGAACTTTAACAACCAAATCAGCTGGACACAGAACCTGCTTTGCAGAACACCAGAACGAATAGTGACCGCTTCCAAAAAATCTGGACAGCATACGGTACCTATTAAATTGTCCTTGAGTAGGCTCATAGTTTCAAAATGATATTTATGAAAATCAAATACAAATTTGATGGGGAAACAAATAAAGAAATACATTAGAATTTTGAAAAACAATAAATAATATTTAGGTAGGTGTATCGAGTAGAAATATGTGTACCAGGTGATTCTGAAAAATATAGGTAATAATCAAACTAATTTAATAGAAATTTCAATTTTTAATTACCGTAGTATTTTTTAATAAAACATTTTTAATGAACATTCATTTAAACTTTTTGAAATAATTATCGAATTTATTAGTTGCAAAAAAATTTCTACAACACCCTGTATAAGCCATACAGATTGTTCATCAGCACCCCACTCGAAATGGGAAAGTGATTTCACAATATTGATTCTGGTTGTGCAGGCTTGTTTGAAATTGTCTGTCTTGTCGAAATCAAGACTATTATTTTGTGTTTCTATACCGTCTCTCATTGGACATTGTTTAGAGTAATGGATTGGTGTATCAAGGATGTGTTTTCTCTTGGTGTTAGCAGTGCCTGGAAAAAACTGAAATCCGTTGTGTTAAATCATCACTGCCGTTTTGTAGTAAGCGACATGTGGTCGATGTAACTTTACCGGTACAGTACTAAAAAAGATCATCGTTTATGGCCCAAACCTAGACTGTTTGTTGCTCAGCGTAGCTGTTCTGGTTATTAAGAAATTGTCTGTGAACGTGAAGAATAAGGCTCCGTGCACATTTATTTTTACTTGTATTGTGAACGCGCAAAAAAAAACTAGTTTGAAATTGTTATGGCAATTAATCTACACTCTCACTCACTCTTTGAAATCGTGCAGATTTAAAAGTTATTCTTCGGCCAGAATGAAGTTCTGAAAGAACGATAAATCTACAGATGAAATTTTCTACCAGGACTTTGGCCACTGTTTTAGCTTCTTGGTTCCATTTACTAAAATATTTAGTATTTAGTATTTACTACTAGTATAGATAACGGTTTCGACTAGTTACCTTTGGAAATGGCTTGCTACATTTGTGCCAATTCTTTCTCTTCGATTTCTTTCTACCTGGTATCTTTTAATACTTCTTTATTATTGATTGTCACTTCTTGTATCCTTGTTGTACTTTCTTACTAATTTCTTCTAATCCTTCTTTGGTCATATAATCGTCACTTTTAATTCCTGTTTTTGTTCGATTACTTTTTTCACCATTTCATATTGGTATCTGTGGTTGCATTTGATCAAATAATCTCACAGCTTTGCTTTTTTTCATTTTTGTCAGGATTGTGTCCGGAGTTGTAATAATTCTGGTTTGTATGCGTTGTGCTGTTGCTATTCGTCTTCTTGTCGTTTTCTTTCTTCTTGATTTTCATTTTCGCGTAATATTCTTTCCTCTTGTTGCCATGTTCATTCTTCCTTTTCTCAGATACACGTTGTCTTATTTTTTCTCAGCTTCGCGTCGTTATATTTCTTCTTCTTTGGATGTATCTAATTCTCGTAAAAATTCTTCGTTCTCAGCTTCACGTAGCTTTCTTTTGCCTACTAATCGTTTTTTCTCTTGTTGTTCGGATTAGCGTTGTCTTCTTTCTTTATTCTTCGCGTCGTTTTAGTTGTTCGTGTCAAACGGTGATCGAAATTCGTTCGTTTTGACAGGAAAAGCCTATTTTCTTTTGAAAATTGTCCATCATAGAACCTTAGTTATCATGAGAAAATCAAGGATTTATGTAGAAAGATATTTTGCGTTTTGGGTATAACAAGGGTGTATGTTAAAACATAGAACTTTGTAATTAATAAATATTTATTATAAAAGTATTACATGGTTCTATGTTGCAACATACAATCTTGTTATAATATTTTAAGTTTGTGTTAATTTCTTTATTCTGATAAAATAAGCAGGTAGTTTATGCACAGAGTACTGGCAGACCATTCAGAATTTACAGAAATAATTTTATTTTTAGTTGTGTCTCATAAAATAAAGATAGTCTTTTGAGTTAAGCTCTAATGTATCTAGTCCAAATGCACCAGAACTTACAAAAAATAACGATTAAATTTTCGGGTCCAGGTCACTCTTGCATTCAAGATGTCGACGTTATACATAGCGCTATAGAGAGGTCATTGAGCAAAATAGAATAACATTCACCGGTCTCACATCTCCGCTTTTTATTAGAAGTAAATCGACAGAAACCTTACACAATAATTCAGAAGAAGAAAGAGGATTTCATAGACTTCTAATATTATCCAAGTCAGTTAAACTTTGACTGTGCCATTTTTAAAAGTAGTATCTCTGCATTTCTCCAGAAGGTTTTTTGAGCTGAAATATACAATCTTTCAAACCGAGTAATGAATCTAACTCGTTCAAAGTCGTTAACTTGCATCCGAAAACTCAGAAGAGCTCACCAAATAGGTACTTCCATTCCACAGAACTATAGTAAATTTTAGAATGAAACATAAATAAGCCATATGGCTAATTTTAAGGAAAAAAAGACCCGTTGTACCAAAATATAAACTGGCTGTTTTATAGATTTAAAAATATAATTTCTAAATTCAAAATAATGACGGTCTTTACTGTTTTTGATCCTTACAGGCTTCTGTCAAATATTTGTTTACATTGGTTCAGTATGTGCTTTTCTGGATGTCTGGTTGATCGTTGCTTTTACGACTGAACGATTTATAGCGGTGCAGTATCCACTGCGTAGACAATATATGTGCACTGTCAACAGAGCGAAAAAAGTCGTTGTTGTGATTGTTTGCATTGCATTTATAACACAAATACATTTTCTGGGAATAACAGGTGAGATACCTTTTTTGTACATTAGAACCTAACAAATTATGCAAGCGTTTCCTCGTGGGACACCCGATATAAAGTGGTAACTATTTTCTAAAAATTTAGTGTCTGATTCAGAAGACTTTTAATTGTCTAGATTTGGATCATTTCTTAATTTAGAAATTTCCGAAAGCAATTTATATTCAATAGTTTTTAAAATTAGATTAAAATTTAAAGGTATTTTGGAGCAAGATGACCAGATACATTGTGGAATGTTACCTCGGTATTGGTTATTGGCAAATGTCGGAAATTTCTTGGATACTTTCATAACACTCATCATTCCTGTGATACTAATAGTTGGCATGAACATAAAGATCGCCAAAGTCGTGTACGATTCAAGAAAATTAAAAGTTGGTGGCGTTGAACATGGAAGAAAATCCCACGTCCAGGTATTATAAGTTTTAACTTATATTATTTGTGTAGTGTAATTACCAAAGATTTTATGGATGAATTAAATGTGGTATATACCACAAACGGTACAGAGATGTAAAAGGATGTGTTTGGCGACATCTAGTTTTATTGTTGGTAGTACGCCGAGCGAACAACAGTTCCTATTTCGGCTGCCTGGGAGGTCTCTGACCCCATAAAGCAACTACCAACACATAGACGTATATACCACATTATTTACGAGAGTTTGGCTGTCAACTACTGACCGATCACCACTGATGAGTCGTGGATCGACGAAACGGCCGTCTGGTGAAAGTATAGTGGTTGACAGACAAACTCTCGGATTTTAAGTCTTGTTTTGTTAAACAAGCCCATTTCAAATATATGCGATCCCGCTTAAGGGAGTATCGGCGCGTCTATGTGTTGGTAGTTGCTCTATGGGGTCAGAGACCTCCCAGGCAGCCGAAATAGGAACTGTTGTTCCCTCGGCGTACTACCAACAATAAAACTAGATGTCGCCAAACACATCCTTTTACATCTCTGTACCGTTTGTGGTATATACCACATTATTTACGAGAGTTTGGCTGTCAACTACTGACCGATCACCACTGATGAGTCGTGGATCGACGAAACGGCCGTCTGGTGAAAGTATAGTGGTTGACAGACAAACTCTCGGATTTTAAGTCTTGTTTTGTTAAACAAGCCCATTTCACAGTTGCATTTTGTTATTACAAAAAAAAAAAAAGTTAATAAAACTTAACTTATAATAATAATAATATTTTTTGGAACAACAAAAGGCATCTTTTGTGCGCTATTCCAAAACGAAATTCCAAAAATTAAAAAAAAAAAACTATTTTTTCGGCCCACCCTACTATACATTATTCCCATATGGATCTAGAGGCAGAGCTTTCTGATGGCGTTGACTTCTGATAGCGGTGCATTCTGTTACTAGGTAGACTCTTCGTCCTCCCTACAGAATCTGCATTCGTCGTTGTCTTCTAGGCCTAATCTTGCCATGTGTTTCCTAAGGCCCAAACAGATTTTGGATCTTTCATGATTGAAGTTTCCAAGGAATTTCTTGGAGCGTATCAGTCCAGGAAGAGTATTGCTCTGTCTGTTTCCTCCTTAATTCTGAACTATTCCTTGTAGGTGTGTTTCCCTAAGACGCATAACGGTTGAGGCCCTACAAAAGGGTTTGACACCCCCTTTATTGCTAACTTATTGGCTTATTCGTTTCCCCTGGTGCCAGAATGTCTGGGTATCCAAACACGGGGAACTTGCTAAGCTCGTTAAGACCTTTTAAGCATTTCCACACCTTTTTTGTGCTGATGACATATGAACTAAGTGCCAATATGGTCGCCGGATATCATAGTGGATCGCAGTAGCACTTCCGATAGTAAATTGTACGGATCTATCCATTGTGTCAATTTTCGCTTGGAAGGCTCTGGGGTATTAGGTATATTCCGATTGATCCTGAGTATTTGTTACCAGGCCCGAATACTCCTGCTGGCTAAATTACTATTAACAATTGGTAAATTTAGTTGTTATAATACCAACGAGAGCACCATGCATTTGAGTCTTGTAATGCAAAGTGGTATCTAAAAACGGTTTAACCGTTTGCGTGCTATGAGTTCAGTTCCAGTAAAATACATTTTACGCCACAAAATCATTTTGTCACTTAGAAAAGAGTGAAAATTACCTTATCTGAAATCCTAACTTTTTTCCATGATTTTTTTCTTTATGATTGACCTTTACGACTGACAGCCGCCAGCACCCATGAGTATTTAGTCTATAGCTACTGGCATAGGCAAACTACCGACTCGGCCGGAAGCACGGTCCATTCACTATCCGCGCCACCACCGTGATCGCACTGACACGACAGGTGTTTGAACATTTTGGGTATCTCCCGCCCTTTTTTCCATGATGATACTACTTTTTTGTAAATAAAACTGTTCCTTTTTCTGGACACTTCTAATTAACAAAGTTTCTCTTTAATAATCGACATTATCAGCATTCACTCACGTGTATGAATTATTCATTCTCAGGGATTTCTGTTATGAACTCTAAAATGGCTAAACAGACCGATCTTGAAGCCGCAAACCTTGTCACAAAATTGACACACCCAATCACCACCATTCACCGGTCACACACTCGCGGCCTACGTGCCAGTTTCTCACTAGGAACTACCAGATCACACAATCCTGCTCCCGTCGCGACTCGGCGATCTCCGTTGTTGGAATACGCTTCTGCGTGAGATTTTTTAACGTGGTAATGCTGCGGCACATCAGCAATCACACGACCCCTGACAGAAGCTGAAGTTCGACCCAATGGCATAGTGTCTACAACGACTGGAGACTCCAGCACTGCTGCAATCTGTTGCTGGGGTGTCAATGGATGTGTGAGTAACATGGTGGGTTCGCATCATAGAAGACGCTCAAGGGCATGGGATGGAGGCCCTCTGATGCGACGTATAACGATATCAAAGTCGTCCATTTAGTTGTCGCACTGTTGTGGCTACAGGCAGTACGACTCGCCAAGAGTGCCGAGCAGAGAGGTCATTCTCTGGCCCGACACTATAATAATCGACAACAGCCTTAAACATGTCATAATAAAAAGTACGACGATACAACACGCGCCTCGACTCACAGCACACAGTTCCTGACCACAGACCACAGACTCCTTGAGCTAAAATACTATGAGTTTTAACATGTAATTTTTCATTTTAGCCCTCCATGTTCGATATACAGGGCGTCAAAGTTGAAAATTTAAAACCATTATTTTTAAATAATTCTAGTATTTATTGAGGTATTGATTCAAATTTTGTGTGTTGCTTCAGCATAAAGAGCTACTTCTTTCCAAAAAAACAACACACAAAACAATGTCTTAATAGCCAAAATACGGGATGTTCAGTACCCATTGACCCCCCCAAGTTTTTATTACGTACGTCGATGACTTTTAAATTAAGTTTTTATAGGTTACTGTATTTGTGATTATTTTTTAACTCTTATAAAATTTGGAAAAAATAATTTGTTTTTGAGATATTTGGAAAATCAAGCAACTCTGGTGTTAATTTGGATACCTACTTGCAATGTGTGTCAAATTAGTTAGACAAAACATTTGGGTTCAACTCGATGGTGCACCAGCACATTTTGCTAGGAATGTAAGGAGATACTTACATGAAAACTTTCCCCAACACTGGATTGGGCGAGGCCAAGATGCTCCTGTTAAATGGCCACCCCGATACCATAATCATAATAATCATAATCATAGTCTTTATTCATCAGGTACAGCATCAGTACAAAGAATGCGTCAATAAATTATAATTCACAGAATACATAACATAAAAGTTCACAAACGGCAAATATTGTAAATTTACAATACAAAATATATAATCAAGAAATTGTAAAATATTCATTCAGTGTATAAAAACTATATCTCAATAACCAGTTTTTAACATTCATTTTAAACTGCTTCGGGCTACGAACCAATTTGAAATGCTGAGGTAGATGATTAAAAATTTTTAACGGCATTACCAATGAACTATTCGCCGTAAGGGAGAGTCTATGGACAGGTAGTTTGAGATTTAAGTTATATCTCAGATCATAATCAGACAATTGTCCTGTGCTTATAAATCTATCCTTGTTTGAATACACATAAAAAACACACTCCAAAATATAAATTGATGTTATTGTTAAAATTTTTAAGTCTTTAAATAGTTGACGGCATGAGAATCTCATTGATTTAAATGATATTGTCCTAATGATTCTTTTTTGTAATATCAGAATTTCGTCTATGCGCCGCGAGTTACCCCACACTACAACCGAATAGGACAGCACAGAATGCACATGCGCAAAATAAAATGACAACAACACATCAAGAGTTACCAAGCTTCTGAGTTTCCAGATTAAAAATGATAGTCTACAGAGCTTCTTGGAAACGGTTTCAATATGCATGTACCAACTTAAAAGTGAATCGACTTCAACACCCAAGAATTTTACAGTGTTGTTCTGGACAAGGCTGCAATTACCACTCCGGATTCTCACACTATAGTCGACTTCCTTAGCAGAAAAGTGGATATGACTTGTCTTCCCAAGGTTCATCACCAAACCATTGTCAGTACAATATCTTCGCATATCCTCCAGACATTCGTTTCCTTTAACACTCAACCAGCTAATGTTATCAGCACAAACCATTGCTGATGTATCGTCTGCAAAAAGTGTGATATTGCGAACGGATTTCATTTGTGCAGACATGTCAGTAATATATAATATGAACAGCAATGGTCCCAGTGTACTACCCTGAGGAACGCCAACGTTGACCTCAAGAGTTGACGACTCAAATGTGGCACAATCACAATTGAGACTCACTTTCTGCATTCTTCCGGATAGATAGGAAGTTATCCAATCTAAAGATGTTCCCCGAATGCCATAATTGTAAAGCTTGGATAAAATTCTCTCATGATTCACGGTCTCAAACGCACGAGAATAATCGAAAAATAAACCCGAACACTTTTGTTTTTCCTCCAGCCCTTTCAGCACATTATTTACGAATTGGATAACCGCATCCCGAGTAGACATACCTTGTCTAAAACCAAATTGATTATGACCAAGTATATTATATTTATTTATAAACCCATTGAGTTGGTCATAGAATGCATTTTCAAAAATTTTTGAGAAAACAGATAAAACTGAAATGCCTCTATAATTCTCTATATTATGGGGATCCTTTTTTTTAAAAATGGGTACAACCTTGGCCAATTTTAAGTCTTGCGGAAATTTCCCATCCAGAAAAGATTGATTGATCAAATGTGTTAAAATATGTGCAATACTCTCGATCACATGCCTCAAGAGAGAGCAGGGGATACCGTCTGGGCCACATGAACTTTTTCGAGTTATCCTGCGCAAAATCTTGCGTACTTCCCACTCACGAACAGGGTGTAGGAAGAGAGACTGGTTGTTAAAAGGCGGCAGTTCACGGTTCGATGCTGTATCACTCGATGCGACCAAATCTTCAATAGAGTCAAGAAAATATTGGTTAAATTTCTCCGCTGCTTGATGACCACACGGATACTTCCCTCCATCTCTGTCGACAAATGCAGAAGGGTATCGATGATCATCACCCAAGCTAACTTCTTCCCTAATTATCTTCCAACATTCCTTGGACCTATTATGCGACGCATAGTAACGTGAATTATTAAAATTTTTCTTGGCGTCAACTATTCGTTTCTTATGTTTCCTATATAGCACTGTATACAGCTCTTTAATATTTTGATTTTTGTGAATCTTGTATCTCAGATCAGATCATATCAGATCAGATCTTACTCCCTTGGACTATTCAGTCTAGGGTTGTATGAAAGATATTGTTTATAAGGTTCCGATTTTGAGTGAAAATCATTTAATAGAGAGAGTCTTACAAGCTGGGGAAGACTTTAGGTTGAAGCCTCATATTTTTCAAAGACTAAGATTTTCTTTACTAAAAAGAGCTCGCATATGCATTGAAAAAAATGGGGGTCATATCGAGCAATTTCTTTAGACTGGTAGTTTTTCTAATGTTTATTTAGTTACTTTTTCATGTTTTTAAAAATAACATGTTTAAGTAATTAATATTTGACTATGATGCTTCAAATTAAGTTAAAAATAATAAACAATTTCGTATTCGTAGTGTTTAGTTTTATTACCTTTTTGGAAAACGGTACTTAATTTGATGCACGGTAATAGTAATTTGAGTTAAATATGCTTGATTTAGTAGTGAAAATATCGTGAGCCGCGTATACAACAAGAGCCAATACTTTTCAAAATATCTCAAAAACAAATGATTTTATCCAAATGTTAAAGAGAGTTAAAAAATAATCAAAAATACATAGTAACCTATAAAAACTTAGTTTAAAAGTCATTGGCGTAGGTAATAAAAACTTGGGGGGTCAACGGGTACTGAACATCCCGTATTTCGGCTATTAAGAAATTCTTTTTTGTGTTCTTTTTTGGAAAGAAGTAGCTCTTTATGCTGAAGCATCACACTAAATTTGAATCCAATATCTCAATAAATACTAGAATTATTTAAAAATATTGGTTTTAAATTTTTAACTTTGACGTATATCGAACATGGAGGGTTAAAATGAAAAATGATATCATAAAACTCATATTATTTTTTGCTCACGGAATCTGTGGTTAACGGATTGACCTCCTTTTTTTTCCGGACACCCTGTATAAGAACTGATGGTCCAGTAAATTGGCCTTCTCACTCTCCAGATATAACTCCTATATATTTTTTTTTTCGTTTGGGGATTTCTGAAAGACTAAAAAACCTGTTTTTTTTATTTGTATTACAGAGATCAAGCCTTAGTAAAAGTACAGATGATCGTTATCACTATTCGCAGAAAAGTCGCCAGTCTGACGATACATCTAGTTTTTCAAGCAACCGCATTTCGAGTAAGTGTATTCGTTTCATTAAAGTTATTAAACTAAATATTGTTAATGTAGGAACAAATGTATATCAATGTTATATTTATTTCATACTAACGAATTGCAAAAGCAGGTCTAGATTAGAAGAAAATATAAAATTTTCCACCTCCTTGCATTTCAGAAATTTGTATACGTATCTTAGACAGACGAGAAATATGTAGGAATTTTTCATCTTACAAGTAGAATTACTTTATAGTTAGTTAATTATTAATTTCTTATATAATTAATTTGTGCCGCTCCCTACAGAGCACATGAAGTGCGATGTCATTCCAAGATTTGAATCCGACGTAAAATGACTGCCATAGATGGGGAGCACGAGACAGAAACAAAAGGTGCAAAAGCGCGAAAACTTTGAAATTAAATGCGCGTGTATAGATTTTGTATTGTCTTGGCTTATAAAAGAATTTGAATACTTTTATAATAATTATGAAAAGTTAGGTAATAAGAAATAAAAAAAAAATGAATAGAAAAAAGATAAATTGGTTGTGGACACAACACTGGCATAAGAGTTTCTTGTTGCCAGGAACCTTAAAGTACCTGCAAGCCTCTTCTTTAACTGGTTCTCTTTAGTTTGTGTCTAACTTCTCTATTTTTGGACCCACTAAATTTAAAATAAACTCAAAATCCTCAGAAGACATGCGGCAAAAATGTTTCAACTGGCTGTTTTCCGCCAGAGATAAATCAGTTAGGGGGTTCACTTCCACTATAACTAGATCTTTTTTTTTAGTATTGGCGTCGTCCACCACCTCCTTTTCCTCTTTTTTCTTTCTTCAGATTTTACAGCATTGCATATTATAAATGCCGCTGACGCCACTGCGCCATATCTGCGCTTTTATCGAACACTGAAATAACACTGACAAACAGGATTTGCTTCGGCGCGGCGCGGCTAAACCTATATGTAACATCTAAAAACGAGACTGCAACGTTCGCAAATGCACGGAGCGGCGCGGTCAGTCTGGACGCACCTTAATATATGGTTATACAAACAGCTCGAACCGGCAACACCGATAACTGCGAAACTAATGCATAACATCACTAGAGGAAGGTGGCGCGTGGCGAACGGTGTACTTGTAACCCGTGCTACAGCCTTCTTCTTACAACCATGAACAAATAATGGTAACACCGCAAAACAATTACTAATTAATAAACGAGTCTACTGTACATACGCCGCTGATGAGCGGTCGCAACGAAAATATTTGTAAACTATTTTGTAATCGTATTTTGTAACATAGAATCCTCAATTTTAATTTGTTTTAATATTCTAGTTATTAGAAACATTAATTTTACTTAAACTTAAAATAATTAAATCGGTCTTAATAAATAATTAATTTTTTTCTTTAGAACGTTCGATTTGTTCACATTTTCGTTCTTTGGCTGATTTTCTAGGGATTGGGACGGTTTTTGACAAATATTTACGCAAATTTGAAAAAATAGATAGACGCACGCAGGGGATTTTTGTTAAAGTTAATTTATTAATATGTAGGTACCTGCATTAATCTTTGGTTGGGTATACGACAAATATTATGACGCAGCACAGTATATTTAAGGGAGACAGTAAAACCCCTATAAAATCTACCAGAAATATGGTCTATGTCGCTCAGTCTCGATCGCCACTCTTTATTATGGAGGCAGTTGGAGTCTCGATTGGTTCTTATTTACACCGGTTGTCAGCAGCATGCACAAGAGTATTATTATACCAGTTGTACTTTCTTGTATGAGATTAAATAGTTTTTACTGAAATAAATAATTATAATGATTAATATTTAATTAAAAATGAATGAATAATAATTTGATATTATAACAAAAACTTTGTTTTCCTTTATATTCTAAAAATTAAATTGTACAATATCCCCTTAAATATACCGTGATAACACTTTTTCAATGCACCTACCACAACACAGGAATATCACCAAATTTCTTAATTTATACCGGGTGTTCCAAAAAGGTTGTGCCAAACAAGGAGCTTGAGGGACATTGTGGAGAACAACTTCTGTATAGAGACCCCCTCGCCACACCCTATTTATTGATAAGAGCTCGTTAAATAGCCTCTTCTATTCTGATTTTAATAATGTAATCGGAAACTACTGATACAATACATTGTCATATATCATTAAAAACAGAATAAAACAGGCTATTTAACAAGCTATCACTAATAAGCAGGGTCCTTATTCTATCAGTGTTTTCACGCAAGCTCGAATCGAAAGGAGTATTAGGAGACTCCCCCTGTAATTATTGTGGTGTTGCCAACTTGCAGCATAATAATGTATTACACCTAGACAATACTGTATGGCTAGCGCTCACTACCACCTAGGTGTATGGCTTATATTTTTTGTACTTTTTTGGGCACAGGCGCTAGGGCCGTAGCATTTGCTGCCTCCTATCCTCCTTGTAATCTGGCACAGACTTTATAACAACCACATATTTTATTTTCTAGGTGAGAAAAGCAGTCCGAGAAGTTCTAAACATGTTCAGAACAGCATTAACAAGATGCTTTTGTTGGTATCCACATCGTTTATAATTCTAAATGTACCAAGGTAAGTTAGTAGGTAGGTGATCATCTCTTATTTCAATGCAAACTTGTTTCACATATGGCATGCTGTTATTCGAAATAACCCCACACTACCTAAATGTTTTCTTAGTACCTAGGTAACTAACTTTTGATGGACGTGATTCGAGAAATACACCGTTTCTTCAGCCATGATCATTATTATGAATACAAAGACACATTATAATTTTAGGTAGATTTCCATAAAAAAAATCTACCTATCCAGGAGAGAGCGAGTTTATTTTTTCATGCAATTACTTGAAAACGTATCACCAAACAAAAAGTACTTCCCATAGCAACTTTCTACTATTCCGTAAACGTTTATTGCATTCCCTAGTAGCAAAATTAATTGATTTTGTTTTATTTACAGCTATATAATACGACTGATTCTATACTTCGGCTTCGATCTGTTGGACACGCCAGCACCAACATATTTATACTGCGCTCAACAATTCGCCATGATATTGTATTATTTGAATTTCAGCATCAATTTCGTATTGTACACCTTGAGCGGTCAAACATTCCGCGTGTGTTTTATCAAACTTTTTAGAGACATTTATTGGAAACTGATTGGTAATTAATTTTGTTCAACAAATATATGCTACAGAGAAAATTATTACTCCTGTACCTAGTATTGCAAATAGGAAAAACACGACAATTTTATATTGAAGTTTTGGAGTATGGAAACTAAAAGTTGTCGCTCATTACAGCGCACATTGTTGTATCCAACACCCTGTGCATATTA
The DNA here is from genome assembly GCA_911728435.2 of Apoderus coryli. Taxonomy (NCBI): domain Eukaryota; kingdom Metazoa; phylum Arthropoda; class Insecta; order Coleoptera; family Attelabidae; genus Apoderus; species Apoderus coryli. The sequence goes on along the minus strand of OU452209.1, from coordinate 10,872,591 downwards.
TACAAGTTGGATTATAATAAACAATATGTGTAATATAAGTGTAATAAATTTCATTCCTTAACGTGAGTAATAAAAGTTTATCTGAATAATAAACGACTTTTATTCCAATAATATCAACAAATGCATATTTTTGACAGAAAACTTCAACAGGCAACTAAACATATATACACAATACTTCTGGAAAAATCCTGCGTCACATTTACACTAGATAACGTTTCACTCATCATCCTCAGTCGGTTAATCTCAACATATTTGCTGTGTACGTGCCTTATACGAGTATACCTGGGGGGCTTTATTTGAATCGATCGCAAATATTTACGTGCATGCAAAGTTGCATTAATTTGTTCGTATGCGCAATTTGTTTTGGGCGAATAGCTTTATTTGAAATTGCGATTAAACGTATGCATCCCTACTTGCGTGCACGCAAAAGATGCACTCACTCGCTACGTTGCCAGTTATCTTTGTCGAGATCAACCAATCAAGTGTTTGGATTTTATGAAATTTCGACATAGAATAAGAAAACTACGTAGCTTTCTTATTCTATGTTTTCGATGACATATATTTGTTATTGGTTTGATGTTTTAAGGTTAGAATTTTTTAATTTGATATTAGTTTTTCGGGATTGTTTTTATTAGTAATTTATTTAATACTCAACGTAGTAATTATGTACATATTTATTATTATCATAGTGTATAATTTAATATACCTATATATAGCTAAAAATAAACTGTTGAGAATAATGTGACTTTTTACTTCCTGACTTCATTAGATTATCTTCAAATTATACACAATAAATTTAAGTAACGTTTTCTCGACATACGAAATGAAAGTTTTTCAGTTGTATCAAGAAATCCTACTACAAAGGAAACTTCAACAGACTCTTATCGAATACCTTATACAGATTAATATTTTCATTATTTTACTAAAAAAACTCATTCCAATTAACATCCCGCCACTTCAAGATCAGGCAATACGTTATTATCAATTAAATTTTTAAGATTCATATTTAAAACATAAACCAACTGAAATAACTCAAAAAAGAACTTTTAAATTAACAAAATTATTAAAAGATCCACCACGCGATAATCAAAATTAAAATTTATTTGATGTGAAATGACAAAAATAAAATAAACTGGGTCCCTATTCTCGAGTATAAGAGAATGTGATCACTCATATCACCAATATGCTCTATCACATCCCTGGTTTTTCTCCATTAATGCAAAATAGGTATTCTCAAACTCATATGATGTGAAATATAGAATGAAAGATTCCTACAATGTTGCCAATAGGTTTTGAAGCAAAAGGCCAGCATTTATCGTAATAAAAAGATGATATCACGTACCTACATAACCTTTTGTTGTATTATTTATTTTGGTGTAAATTTTGTTTTAGCTAATTTGGTATCAGCATTTTATAAGCATAAAGACAAGGGTATCAGTGAATCAGTTTAAGGTAATCTAGGAAAAATTGTATTAAAATTTTATACAGGGTGAGTCACCAGGAACTGTACATACTTCTACCATAAGTAGAGGCACGTTAGTGGATTATCAATTGACCATTAAAAATGTCTCCTTGTTTTGATTATTAATGTACAGGGTGAATTCTGGATCTTCACCAAAACAATGTTTCGTCATATCTTTTCAATGAGTAAGTCGATTTATCCCATTTTTTTATAAAAGTGTGTATTGGTGTCTGGCAACTAACTGACATATTCAGAATTGCAAAAATCCAGGTCCGTCTTCGAGAAAATTTGTGGGACTGCTTCATATTCAACACTTCACCCTGTATACAATTAAAATAGTTAGACACATGAGTTTCCTCAAACAAATAAGAAAACTAGGTTATTACAAACATTGTTTATCTGTTTTCAGTCTATTACGGGAGGAAAAAGTTACATACAGGGTGAGTTATTGGGATGAACCAGATATGCCAGATTTTTAAATCCGGACCTGCAAATCAATTCAAATTATGGCATTTACCATACTGGAGCACAGTGTGTGTCGTTTCTGTCTATTTTGAAGATTTCTTTTTAATAACTAAACATTATTATACAGTAAGATATTTCATTATTGCCAGTTTTCAATTTGGCTCTAAAATGAATCTTTAATTGGAAATGTGAGGTGAGTGTAACAAAAAATTCAAATACTCAGGTCTAACTGTCTATTTATGCCCTCTGAAAAAATTATATCAGACTTTTGAAAAATCATATACAGGGTGAAGTGTTGAATATGAAGCAGTCCCAAAAATTTTCTCGCAGACGGACCTGGATTTTTTCAGTTCTGAATATGTCAGTTAGTTGCCAGACACCAATACACACTTTTAAAAAAAAATGAGATAAATCGACTCTATCATTGAAAAGATATGACGAAACATTGTTTTGGTGAAGATCCATAATTCACCCTGTATATTAATAATCAAAACAATGAGAAATTTTTTAATGGTCATTTGATAATGCCTTAACGTGCCTCTACTTATGGTGGAAGTATGTACAGTTCCTCGTGACTCACCCTGTATAATGACTGGCTGAATCACCAAAAGGTGGAAGCCACATCATAACTATATATTAACAAAATTACATTGTTAATAGATGAGCAAATTTGAAAAAACCCGCACAGCCTTTGTAAGTAGCAAACAGAAACAAGCTTTAATTGATTTTTTACAAAATCAGGAAAATTTGCTGTCTGGGAGATTTTTTAATACTTTTACCAAGAAAAGCGCGAGACTATTGTGGGAGGAGGTGTTACCGTAATTTTAAATGCAATTCCAGGTGGTTCATGTAAAAGCTGGATGCAATGAATGAATTTTTTAATAAATTTTCAATCATCTAATTCAAAGGCTTCCAAAGCCTTATACATTTTCCTTGATGGACGAGCTTCTTGTACTTCTGCATCTGAAATAAAAGTAATCAGTTAATCATTAAAAAAGTACAAATAAATCAATTGCTATAAGTACATACGTACCTACTAAATTGTTTAAACCTCTTCGTATACCGCAACTCTTCCATCCGCTAATTCCATTATTGAAAAATTATAAAATAAAAAAATCACGTAAACACAAGCCCAACTTACTGTTAATTATAATTTTGAGATGTTATATTTTTACTATAAACACAAACTCCTCCGTCAGATCACATGAAATATAGTAGGAGAATGGTGTTCTCTCGTTATTGTGTGATATGATCTATCACTTTTGTTCAAGAATACCTATTTACGCGTTTCATGAGAACTCCGCCCACATTTTCTCATGAGAAGCAATTCCCTGGATTCGAGAATAGGCACCCTGACGTCTTGTCATGCATTGCGTGTACGAAAGTTGACTTGCGATCGGTATACCCTCATGCGCAAAAGTTGCGAGTGGTACAAATTCATATCGCTCGCAGTGCATTTCAAATAAGCCGTGCACCATTTTCTAATCGCAAATGACGTCATTTGCGTACACGCAAAGTTGCACCGATTTCAAATAAAGCCCCCCTGGCACAACGATCTGCGCATTAGTTGTCAATCTGTGGTTGGTCGTCGATGGAGGGGTGAGGCGTCATTGAATACGCGATTTAAATTGATTGGTTGTTGCGAAAATTTGTATTGACTCTGAGTTTACGTTGATATCACAGACCTAATGGTCGGCCAGTGCTGATGAGGTTATATTCCGAAATCGGACCGATCTTTAATGTTACTGTAAACAGGTTGATACTTTTCTACCTGTTTCTCCGATATACCATATACCACATGAGAAGGGAATCTTATACTATAATGGAAAAGTTGTTTAGAATTTAATTTTTAATTGCAGGAGCCTGCCAAACATATAGGTATTTTTGTGCCAAACTGATTCATGGTGTTATTGCTATTGACCGCTCCATTTTGCTCTCTGAATTAAATTGTCCCAATCAACAAAGGCAGGTAGGTACATTGTACGTCTCACGAACGTAGATAATCGACCTAAGGTACGTCGATATTACGATTATTATCTTTTTGCACATTCAACGTTAAATTTTACTGTAACGCTAAAATACGTAGAAGTACCTATGTATATCCTTAGTTCAGATATTATTTTAATGTGTCTTCTAAAAAACATTTTACTTTCCCGCTAACAGGAACCTAAAATATTTGTAATCCATTTTTGTGCTGGGAGTCTAATCTTAAAATGCCTTAGTGTATTATAAATAATAATAATCTACGTTTTTCCTTTTCTGACAGCATGAATTAAGAGAGAGGAAGAACAAAAACTATCATTAAAACTTGTAAAATAAAGCAGAAAATAAAAAAGAGAAAATCTAATCCAAGCACTTATTTAATATTAGATTGATTAATTTTTAAACTAACATTTGTCAGCTGGTTCTTCGATTGCTTTCAGCCAATCCGAAGTCCTTTTTCTTAACGGTTTTACGGTATTTTATCACGCTAATCCAGAGACAAGCTGCGCTAATCGCAAACAAATACCGTGTCCCGCTATTCAAATTGCGTTACGATAATTTCTGCGCATGCGGCCTAGATAGCAATCCGAAACTTAACGTCAGGCTGTTTTAACGAGAGTTGTGCTAAAAGTCTCTAGTATGTTTATTTTATTTAATAACGCAAACATCCAACCGCCTTATTACAAGAAACCGCAAAAAAAAATACTTAACATGCTTATAAAAACAATAATACTATTTTCAGCATTAACAAACCCTTAATAAAAATAGAATATAATGAAATTTTCTGTATCAGAACAGGTACATAAATACAGGGTGAGTCATGAGGAACTGTACATACTTCTACCATAAGTAGAGGCAAGTTAGGGGATTATCAAATGACCCTTAAAAAATGTCCCCTTGTTTTGATTATTAATATACAAGGTGAATTATGGATCTTCACCAAAACAATGTTTCATCATATCTTTTCAATGATTAAGTCGATTTATCTCATTTTTTTATAAAAGTGTGGATTGGTGTCTCGCAACTAACTGACATATTCAGAATTGAAAAAATCCAAGTCCGTCTTCGAGAAAATTTGTGGGACTGCTTCATATTCAACACTTCACCCTGTATATGATTTTTCAAAAATCTGATATAATTTTTTCAGATGGCATAAATAGACAGACCTGGGTATTTGAATTTTTTGTTACATTCACCTCACATTTCCAATTATAGATTCATTTCAGAACCAAATTGAAAATTGGGAATAATGAAAGTATCTTACTGTACAATAATGTTTAGTTATTAAAAAGAAATCTTCAAAATAGACAGAAACGACACACACTGTGCTCCAGTATGGTAAATACCATAATTTGAATTCATTTACAGGGCCGGATTTAAAAATCTGGCGTATCTGGTTCATCCCAATAATTCACCCTGCATGTAACTTTTTCCACCCGTAATAGATAGAAAATAGGTAAAAAATATTTGTATAACCTAGTTTTCTTATTTGTTTGAGGAAAACTCATGTGTCTAATTATTTTAATCGGAATGAAACGCACAAGCCAGGAAATGTTTATTCATAAATTAAGAAATAAAATAAAAAACAATAACCAAACAATTAAACAGTTTTAACAATGTGGAACAAAGTAAAAAACAATTTATCAAACATTACGATTATAAAACACAACAGCTCACTAACGCAGAATTATTCACTGTTGCAATATTTTATTTATTTATTTTATTAAATTAACGGGATACCCCAATTATATTTACAACAAATTTCTTATATACATGACAGTACCTAAGGCAAAATAAACAAATTCATAATAAATTCAGGATCTGTTATGAGTACTACTCAATACAACAATTAATTTGACGTTTAAATTCTAAAAGTGAGTTGCAAAAGATATCTATACAATCATGTTCATTCAGAGTGCGAAGAGTTCTATCAATAGGAGAAAAGTATGTATCATTATTTCTACTTGTATGGTGAAAGAAGAGATCATGGTGTCGTAAATCACGCACTAGCACATTGAAGAAAATCCTATGCAGGACAGCAAGACAATTTATGTTACCTTTCAACACATTATACGTAAATACCAAGTCGTTTAAAACTCTGCATTTTCCAAGAGTATCCAAGTTTAACGCCCCTCGTAGGTCCGATCTATGATAATTGCGCATATGTATCCCCATTCTAAACGCAGCAGAACGCAAAAACTTGTCCTGAACTCTCTCAATCATATTTATATTATCAGAAATGACCCACTGTCAATCAGAAAGTACATTACACATTTAAACATTCGTCAAGAAAAGTGTATTAAACCAGATTGATTTCATTTTGAACATCTTTTATAATCGTAATGTTTATTAAATTGCTTTTTACTTTGTTCCATATTGTTAAAACTGTTTTATTGTTTGGTTATTGTTTTGTATTTATTTCTTAATTTATGAATAAACATTTCCCTGTCTCGTTAATTTCATTCCGATTAAAATAATTAGACACATGAGTTTTCCTCAAACAAATAAGAAAACTAGGTTATTACAAACATTTTTTTTCTATTTTCTGTCTATTACGGGTGGAAAAAGTTACACACAGCGTGAATTATTGGGATGAACCAGATATGGCAGATTTTTAAATCCGACCCTGTAAATCAAATCAAATTATGGTATTTACCATACTGGAGCACAGTGTGTATCGTTTCTGTCTATTTTGAAGATTTCTTTTTAATAACTAAATATTATTGTACAGTAAGATACTTCATTATTGCCAATTTTCAATTTGGCTCTAAAATGAATCTTTAATTGGAAATGTGAGGTGAGTGTAACAAAAAATTCAAATACCCAGGTCTAACTGTATATTTATGCCCTCTGAAAAAATTATATCAGATTTTTGAAAAATCATATGCAGGGTGAAGTGTTGAATATGAAACAGTTCCACAAATTTTCTCAAAGACGGACCTGGATTTCTTCAATTCTGAATATGTCAGTTAGTTGCCAGACACCAATACACACTTTTATAAAAAAAATGAGATAAATCGACTTAATCATTGAAAAGATATGACGAAACATTGTTTTGGTGAAGATCCATAATTTACCCTGTATATTAATAATCAAAACAAGGAGACATTTTTTAATGGTCATTTGATAATCCCCTAACGTGCCTCTACTTATGGTAGACGTATGTACAGTTCCTCGTGACTCACCCTGTATATACTTAGTATAGTTATAAACTCATCACAAAATATCACATTGAAATACAATACACAATAAACACAAATAGATCAACTATTATTGTTATAGATCTTTTCTTTGATCGTGGACACAAATGTCTGAATGGAGGTGGAAAAAAAATCAACATCCTCTACATCATTCGCAATTCTACACATTTTCTGAATTTCATTGCATGCATAATTGATAAAATTAACTTTCAAGTTGAAAAGACATTGGACTCTTGCATTTCTCGGTAGTACATGAAATTCGATAACACCGCGCATTCCAGGGGCGATTACAAATTTGTTCAATAATTTGTATAAAAAAGATACATAGACTCTGTCTCAATTCTGGCAAATTCAAAAGAGTTAAAATATCATGACAACTATAATGCTCAGATGGCATTCCCAATTTATAAGATATAAATCTAGCAAACTTTATCTGAACCCTCTCAATACGATCAATGTGACATTTATAGTATGGGCTCCCTATCGAGCTAGCATATTATAAAATCGATCGAACCAAGGAACAAAAAATACTTTTAAAACAAAAATATTACTAAATGCAGACAAACTTCTTTTAATAAATCCTAACATCTTGTAAGCTTTATTGATTATATAATCATAGTGTAATTTGAAATTCAAACATGGAACCAATATAATTCCAAAATCTTTAAGAGATGTTACAGTCTCCAAAGAAGAAAAAGAGAGTCTGTAGTAAAAATTAATTACATTGCTGGTTCTGTGGAAGCGCCTTTCTTTACATTTACTAATATTTATATCCAAATGATTGTTAGTGATGGTGTACTAGAAAAAACATCCAACTCACGCTGCATTTGTGAACAGTTGACAACATTATTTACAGTTCTATAAATCTTAAGATCATCTGCGTATAGTAAAATATGACAATCAGGAAAACATTTTAATATGTCATTAATAAAACACTTAAAAAGAATCGGGGATAGGTGTCCCCCATGTGGAACACCTGACGTAACAATAATTTTATCAGACATGACATTATTTAATTTAACAACCTCAATCCTATTTTTCAAGTAACTGTTAAACCTTGAATGCATGTACTCCCATCGAGAACAACGTTCCCAACAACACATTGTGAGACACTCGATCAAACGCCCTAGAGATATCAGTGTAGATAAAAAATATTACCAGTTGTTTGAAGACCTACGACAATATTTAATTGGTTTCATTTATTTAACAAATTATCAAGCACACAAAGTCATACATGAAATGTATAATTTTCTATATCACCCATGGTTGTGCCGTCCTTGAACCACTATGCAAGCGACATGTTTATTTTACCTACACCTAATTGTATAATATTGTTAAGTGATAATAAAAGAGTTTTTCCTCAAAATCCGCGTTTATAAAACCATCGATAAAACCACACCCTTGTTTCATAAATTGTACAATACAAATACCTAATTCCCGTTTCTATCTAAACATAAAATGTCTTTCTAACTACATAATTTTACACACCTTTGTTGATATTCCTTTTCTACTTATGCCTAAAGTAAACCATAATAATTGTGGCCAGACATTAATTATTTGGGTAACAAAAATATTTTATATTCTTGCTCTGAAAGAGATCTAATCGGAAATTTGTAAATGTACATGATGAAATCCAGCGGCCCAGTCATATTTATAGCCAACTGCGTTCGAGAGGATATAGGATATTCATTTGATAAATAATATGATTTTTTTTTTTTTTTATTTAAAGAAAACTTTATTGACTCCAAGAAGAATTACAAACTTATAGTAGGAATCAAAGTATAATTACTTATTCTCTACAACGTAACAAAGTATTACAGAAGAATGGCTATCTCTAAAACAATGAACAAAACAAAAGAAATGAAAACAGCCTCCAAATAGGTATAAACTCGAGTCCAATTTCAACGACAGCAACTATATAAATTAGGTTTCCTATATTTGTAGATAATATCCCAAAAGATGACAGCAAATTATAATCCTGGAATTTACCTAACTGAAAATTAATATTATCGGGAAACTAGATGTGTAGTTCTTAAACGTGTTGATACATTTCGACAAAATTTGCCTGAACTGAATCAGATTCATGTTTTTAGAGTGGAACAGATAAGTAGCGGTCATATGGCCGTTTGTCCCAACAGTTTTAGGTAGCACCTCACAATATTAGGGAAAAGAATACACATATAAAACTTTTTCATATTGTAATAAAGAAATTAGTAGACCAGTAGTGTTTCTAATTTCTAATTGCATTAAGTATAGAATCCCTAGTTAAAAAAAAATCAGCCTAAAATCTAAATCAATCCACAATATCGACCATAAAAGGATCAAAAAATTTTGTAACACGTTGACCTTTCGCCATAAACTTTAGTTCTAAATCAGGAATGAGTGGATGACAGGGAATTTCAAAATTCAGAACATACCAGAGAAGATTCAGCCCGCAAAATTCCCAAATTTGAGCTTTTGCCAGTATTTTTTATACTAAATGGCAAATAAGTAGTTTGAATTAAATTTCAAAATTCAGAGTTTAACAGAGTAGATTCACCCCCTAAATAGACAATTTCTTAGCACAAATAATTTTGTAACGCTTTGAGCGGTTGGTCCCTGAATTAAAATTTCCTTTAAACCTTGTTTAATACTAATAATACATTTATTTGCATTCAAATCATAACAACGTACAGATTAAGTCAGAATATCATAAATACATAACGTAATAATGAATTGATATGCAAAATGGAGTTGAAAACAATTAAAAAAAGTTCTAAGCTCAACCCAAAATTCATAACTTTAGAACCAAATTTCTAATACGTCCGACCAATAACTGCACTCCTTTGTCATGCCTTTTACTACAATCAAAGTTTACTACTTTCCACAAAAAATCTGAAAAGAAAAATTAAACAAAAAATCTATTTGAAATCCAAAAGTCGATTCCTGTATTTAAACTTAAATGCTGTAACCCCTAACTTTTTGAAGTCGTCTGGTATGTTATTGTATAGCATATAAATTTGGTAAGTAAATGATCTCTTGGATAATGAAGTTTTGTGAGGCGGGGGCGAAAACGTAAGTTTAACGTATGAACATCAGTCATATATTTAATTTATTAGAGAGGTATGGAGGACGATGGTTATTTATAATATTATGAAATAAAACTAGCGAATGTAGCTTTCTTCGATCCTGCATGCTCAGCCACATAGCCTCCCTCAATTTGTGCGAAACGGCCTCAAATTTTCTAATTCCATACACGAATCTAAGGCATGATTTCTGAACTTTTTGAATTCTGTCTTTATCAGAACAATCTCATCTAGAACAAAAAATACTGGCAAAGGCTTAAATTTATTCATGTTGTAAACAATTTGGATATTTTTATACTGTGAATTTATCAAAAAAAATGTTTAACCACTTATTTGTCATCTAGAACAAAAAATCCTACTAGCAATTTTATATTTATGAGGTGATCCACTTATTTGTATTCTAGAATAAAAATATTGACAAAAGCTCAGTGTTACAAAATTATTTGTGCATTTGCGTCAAATTTTGTTTTTAGGAGATGAATTTTAGAATAAAATATTTTTAAAAATTACTTTAAACTGTTATTTGTCGTCTAGAAGTAAAAATACTGCGCTGTGCGGGAAAGTAAATCTTATGAACAAGATAATCTCGGGACTCAATGGAAGACCATCATTTTTTGTTAGGAATTGTGTTCCGGTTCTGTGTAGCCTTGACGTTTTATTTTTAGTTTAGCATTAACAGAAAGTAGAAGCCGAGGAATGTGCGGGTGTTCAAGTCTGGAGATACATCGAGGTTTAGCAACTACAGACCTAGATCAATTCTGTCGAATTTCTGTAAGGGGGACGAGATGGAATCGATTCAACATGGTCGTGTCAAAAAAATCCACAATAAGCAATTTAAGTTTATTAACTCAAAGTATCTCACAGGGCTGGCTGTGTCGATGTGATCTATACGCACTTTGCGAAAGCGTTTGACAGGGTGGATCATAGTGTGTTGCTGAATAAATTGGACCGTATTTGCCACTGACTTACAAACTTTCTTCAAGTCATATCTCTCGAATACCTAGACAGCAAATAGTATACAGCTCAAAGGCATTTTGTTCACCTTCAGGAGTTCCACAGGCTTCTATCTTGTTTATTACTGATTTGGGAAAGAACTGACCTGTGGCAGGTTAATGTTCGCCGATGATTTGAAATGTTTATTCTTTGAAATAAGGGATATTATAGTGATTGTAGTGAACTTCAAACAGTTTAGATCATGTATCTGCTTGGTGTCAAACAAATCATTTACCTTCGAATCGTACAAATTGCAAGCTCTTAGCTCAAACACTGAATGATCTTCGACTCCAAGCTGAGTTTTGCAGAGATAGGACAAGGTAAGTCAGCAGAGGCAAGTAAAACTTATGGCTTTATTATGCGCAATACTAAGGGATTTCTGCTTTAAATATTCTTTATAATACATTCATTCGCCCTACGCTCGAGTATGGATCTATTGTGTGGTATCACTCTCCTCTTCTTGCATGATTTCGTCTTCTCCCACTCTCGGAAGGGCGCTTGCCGGAAACACAATGTGGTTTTAGACCCAACAGTGGTACAGCCGACATGATGATATTTAATGCCTGGCAAATACAGGAACAAAGCGTCCTCTATACATGGGTCTTATAGACCTTGTCAAGGCGTGCGACTCCGTTAACTTTGAGGCTCTGTGGAGGATATTAAAGCTCAGCTAATGTCCCCAGAAATTCATCCGGATACTTCTCCTTTACGATAATATGAAAGCAGCATTTCTCAACACCGCAACAACTGGCGTAAAGCAGGGTTGTGTCATTGCACCGACGTTTTCGATGTCTGTGGGAACGGTCATTTAGCTTGTTAAAGATGAACTGTTAGGGAGAATAGAGATCGTCTACAGATTTGATGGCGACGGACTCTTCAACCTTCGTATACTGCAAGCTGGGACAAAGATCGTATCCACTTTAGTCAATGAGCTTCAATACGCGGATGACAATGTTGTCCTAGCTGATGCAGAAGAGGATCTTCAATATATACTAAATGCATTTAACAGCGCATACAAAAGTACCAGGCTTGAACTGAATATAAAGGAAACACTGATTCTCTACCAGCCAGCAGCAAAAACTGGCGGTCCCACCACATATTCAAGTTAACGGAGACAGACTTCAGAACATCGAGAGCTTCTCTTACCTCGGCAGCGATCTCGCGGCGAACGCAAGAATCGATGATAAGATTCAACATCGTAGCTCATCTTTTGGCCATATGAGGACGAGTCTTCGATAATGATAACACCGACGTTCAAACCAAGTTGCGAGTGTATAGTGCTATTGAGTTCTTACCCTTACGTATAGCTGTGAATCTTGAACAACTTACCGGAGGCATTTAAAAACCCTAGAAAATTACCGTCAAAGATGTCTTAGAAGAATTCTTAGAATGGCATGACCGACGAACAAACATCAGCGTTCTGGAAGACGCTGAAACAACTAGCATTGATTGTCAGGCACCAGTTGCGACGGACTAGCCACGTAATCATTATGCCAACTGAACGCCTTCAAAAGGGAATCACGAAATCAGCAGTAAAAGAGGTAAAATGATGTTCTTAAGACCAACATGAAGAAGTGTGGCTTAGATGTGAAGAACAACTGGGACCAGATCGAGAACGACCGACCGAGATTGTGGCGTACCATTTACAAGGGTCATCAAGTTTTTGAAGAGCAGCGTTGACGATATGAGGATGCAAAGAGACAGTACCGAAAGTAGAGAGAACGCATCAATGGGGCATCTTACCTACAACAGCTGGTGAATGGTGGTGATTGGGTGTGTCCGTTTTGTGATAAGATTTGTGCCTCTAGTATCGGTCTGTTTAGTCATCTTATGGTTCACAACGTAATTCCCTGAGTTGGAGTAATTTATACTCGTTAGCGAGTGAATGCTGAAGTTGTAGCTTCTAATCATTTTACAACTTTGTACCTATATTGCTAATAGCTTTAGATATATAAGTATGTAACTTTTATATCGGCCCTGTTAATGGACTTAGCAATAAATACGTTATATCCACGCCAAGTGGGAATCTGTCCAGCCAAATAGTGACAAAAACTGTATTTATTCACTTATTCATTCAGGCTGAAATTTCGATAAATCGAACTAGAAAATAAGACATTCTGTATAAATCAAACATGTCTGATTAATCTACAGCTTTAATAGTAATAAATCTAGATAGCATAAATACGACAACAATAGTAGATAGAACAAATGTAACAACGAACATATAAAAGGTGTCTTCATCGAAAATATCTGTGAAACTCGGAAGTTTCTCATACAATGTATGGATGACCTGTAGCGTGGAATTTTTTCTAACCATGATTATCGCCTCTTTTGTTTCTTGCTTTTCAATTTATTGATACCGGAACTCTCAATTGCAGTTGGATCTTCCTTTGGAACTTTCGAACTCACGTGTTTGTTGATGTGTTGTAGAATTTCTAATACAGTCAGGTTGTTGGCCAAAAAGTGAATTTTTCTGTAATAAATAATAGGGTACCTTTGAATTACGAAAAAATAAAAAAGATAATTTAAATTATTGCCTCAACATCATAGAAAGAAGCAAAATGGGCCCAAGGTGATGTAGTTTTTCCAGGAGGATCTTTGGTCTAATGGATTACGAATGGTGAAGAATCCAACCTCCGGAATACGAGCTTACATGGAGTGCCGAGATATGCACAGAAGTTTTGAATGGTCTCCCAACATCAGGTATTTTGCAGCTAGTCAGAAAGCTTTTCATATAACCACACCGCTATTCGGGCTATCGGATGCAGCTAACTAATACTGCCAAGCCTAGATTTCGTGAAACTAGAGCAATTCTTCTTATTTTATTTATTTTTTATTTTTAAACGGGACACAAATGAATTATAAAGCGTAATTAGTTCTGTTAAACGTCATGCTTGCATCGATAGAAGACCAAAATGAATTCCTACAGGACTCAAAAGATCAGGACAATTTGCATTATCGTTTATAATATCGTAGAGCAAAATTAGATCGCTGTTTAACGTCGATCGATCAGCGTATCAAGGCTAAGGTGTGCATCCAATCAGGATATAATTCCAAACGATCTACCAACACAAAAATGTATATAGACCTTGTAAGCAATATATCTCAGACATTTGTGATTTACCTGTTCAATCGTCAATATATGAAGAGCATAATTTGGCAACAAAACTGCTAAAGCGTACTCCAGACAAGGCCTAAGTAAACTTGTGCACAGCCGCTCACGTGGTAAACATTCGTGAACATTGATTAACAAAACCTAAAGCGAATCGCGTGTCTTGATCGTGTACAAGAACGCACCACCATGCATGAAACTCTGTAAAATCAGACTGCAACTTTTTTGTCATCAGCGATATTTCTCTACATAGCTTCAGATCATCAACCAATAACACAAAATCACTCGAAGTTGTCGCTGTCATTAATAAAAATATAAAAAAATAATGGTGCTAAGTGAGCTCCCTGTGGAACTCTCAATAAGACATGCACATAGCTGATTGCAGGACGTTACAACACAGTAGCAAATGAGTATAGCGATTAAACACGCTGTTACTCTGATTTGACATTAAACAGTCAAATAAAATGGGAATGGGCTTGTTTAACAAAACAAGACTTAAAATCCGAGAGTTTGTCTGTCAACCACTATACCTTCACCAGACGGCCGTTTCGTCGATCCACGACTCATCAGTGGTGATCGGTCAGTAGTTGACAGCCAAACTCTCGTAAATAATGTGGTATATACCCCACACGGTACAGAGATGTAATAGGATGTGTTTGGCGACATCTAGTTTTATCGTTGGTAGTACGCCGAGTGAACAACAGTTCCTATATCGGCTGCCTGGGAGGTCTCTGACCCCATAAAGCAACTACCAACACATAGACGCGCCGATACTCCCTTAAGCGGGAAATAAAATGGGTTTAGAATCCATGAGCGATGGAAGCATTGAGGTGGAATTCAGAAGAAATTAGAGACTGCGGCTGGCTAAATAATTCATTGGGGGGTATAGACGTAGTAACTAGTCGATATGAGGCCTGTTTTGGACTTCCTACTAGCAAACTCCAGGCCATCTGTTCAGCTCGTAATTACTTAACACGGAACTTCAACCTTCCTAAGGCAGGATCATGTGTGAAACCTTTTCCTCTCCCCATGTCACATAATCGGAATTAATTAATTCGTCTGAGGCAACGGCGCTCAGTAAGGAAAAACGTTTACGATTCAAATTGGATTGAATTAATCCAGGATTGTTAAACATTTGAATCGTAAACGTTTTGCCTTACTGAGCGCCGTGGCCTTAGAGTGCCTCATATCGACTAGTTACTACGTCTATACAGATCAATAATTCGCTCAAAAATTGACTACGGGTCACCAGTCTATTTAACAGCACAAAAATCTCTATTAAAACTAAATACACAACAGAGCTATAAGAATATCATTATGAGCTTTCTGCACAAGCCCTATAGAAAGGTTACTTTGGGAAGCTGGAGAACCCAAAGTACAACTAAGAAGAAATTACCTAATTATTTCATATTGTACCACAATAGCTAATACAAACCACCCAACAAAAAATGATATTTTATCAGATATAATTACGTATCACAATTTTTAACATAAAAAAACGCGTAGCTCCACCTATCAGTATTAAATATCGCTAATTGCTTGAATCCTTTCAAATTTCCCCAGACCTCTTCTTATGTTATTTATTTTTTATTTTTAAACGGGACACAAATGAATTATAAGCGTAATTAGTTCTGTTAAGCACAGCACACAGTCAAATTAGAAGTCGTTTCAGTCCAATATTAAAAGATCAGGGTTACCATTACTACACAGATGCTTCTAAGTCAGAAAAAGGTGTAGGAGCCGCTGTATTTTCGGAATTAATTGAAGTAAAGATAAAACTCCCAGGCGCAAGTTCGATAAGTATATACTGCAGAGATTTGCACGATTTCTCAAGCTTTCAAATCAATATTAGATATTACTTTACAGGAAAAATGTTTGATCATAACAGATTCTCTCAGTGCTCTCCACAGCCTAAAGGAAATATTCACACTACATCCTCTGCTACAGCAGATAAAAGATATAATAAGAACACTGATTCTCAACCAAGGCAAAATAACAGAATTCATGTGGGTACCTTCGCATGGCAAGAGACGCGATAAATTCTCCTTTCACTTCTCTCTGAAATAAGTTTAAAGGTAAGTCAATTGTATCAATCACTTCATTCAACACCAGTGAGGCCATAATATGATAAAGAACCCAAATTTTGATGTGTGATGCTTAGAAATTCGTTCGTATATTTATACAGGGTGAGTCACGAGGAACTGTATATACTTCTGCCATAAGTAGAGGCACGTTAGGGGATTATCAAATTGCCATTAAAAAATGTCTCCTTGTTTTGATTATTAATATACAGGGTGAATTATGGATCTTCACCAAAACAATGTTTCGTCATATCTTTTCAATGATTAAGTCGATTTATCGCATTTTTTTTTTTTATAAAAGTGTGTATTGGTGTCTGGCAACTAACTGACATACTCAGAATTGCAAAAATCCAGGTCCGTCTTCGAGAAAATTTGTGGGACTGCTTCATATTCAACACTTCCCCCTGTATATGATTTTTTAAAAATCTGATATAATTTTTTCAGAGAGCATAAATAGACAGTTAGACCTGGGTATTTGAATTTTTTGTTACACTCACCTCACATTTCCAATTAAAGATTCATTTTAAAGCCAAATTGAAAATTGGCAATAATGAAGTATCTTACTGTACAATGTTTAGTTATTAAAAAGAAATCTTCAAAATAGAAACGACCCACACTGTGCTCTAGTATGGTAAATACCATAATTTGAATTGATTTACAGGGCTGGATTTAAAAATCTGGCATATCTGGTTCATACCAATAATTCACCCTGTATGTAACTTTTTCCACCCGTAATAGACAGAAAACAGATAAAAAATGTTTGTAATGACCTAGTTTTCTTATTTGTTGGAGGAAAACTCTATGTCTAATTATTTTAATCGGAAGGAAATTAACAAACCAGGGAAATGTTTATTCATGTTCATTAATAAATGAGCTGCCGCCTCATTCCAGACGGAAACCCACTAATACTGAGAGCCATCATACCCCAATGCAATCCTTGAAAGACGGTAGGTAACCCATTTCCATTATCCTATCTATTTTTGTGCCATACGCATGTGTGTATGCATTTTTATTGAGCCCCATCTTGTATTATTTATTGAAATTTGTATTTGAATTTTTTATTGACCTATTTGGTACTTTTCATTTTAAGACCTGGCAACCCAGGTTGGTATTTACTGTACATAGTCTTCCATGTTAAAATGTTCATTTAAATTTACTTACCCCGAATCAGTTAAGTCTAATTTTATCTTTGGTTCGCTTCTATCACATACAACCACAGGTTTTATTACACAATTCAAATTTGTTTCAAGTACTTTTGGTGTCGAAATGTGAAACAAGAACTCCCTGGAACATATAAACAATTTTTTTCACAATTAAAATTCTACACCCCGACATACTTAATTTAACTACGCTTGCGCTTGGGCTAATTATAGAAATCAATATTATACTATATTAAAGTTTATAATTTGTTTAAAGTTGGGGGTTATAACATACCTTGCCGTTTTAGCATTGGAATGGAATGGATCAAATTCAACTTGTATTTTTTTTACTGGCTTCAAATTCACTAACTTTAATTGTTTTGATATAGCACTAATTATACCTCCTGATCTGGTAAATCCACCACTGAAATAAATGGACATTTCTTCCAAATTTAGAAATACTAGCAGCTAAAAGTAAAACAAAAATAAACAAGTTTATTGGTTATGTTAAAAGGAAAAATTAAATTTAACCTGGAACTAAAAATTAACCTAATTTTAAATCCTTAGATCAGTCAAGAGAGGGGATACCGCACGTTTTACAAAATTAATTGACATTAAAAGTATTCGATAATTTTGCAGATCAGACATACATATGCAATTGGACTTTCACCGGTTTCGGGAAACACGAACAAAAACCATCGATATAAATGTATCATTTTACGTGCCGACATTGTGAATCGTGGTCACTAACCATAAAATAAATGAATTACCTTATTGTGATAATGCGAAATTGCGAAATCCTTTTTCAGCAATATTCAGTCACCTCACATTTTACAAAATTAATTGACATCACTGACTTTGCTGCTCAATACATACTATGCAATTGGACCACAGCTAGCGTTAGCTAACTAGCTTTTTTATTCTATGGTATGTAGCTGTGATTGGACTTTCACCAGTGTCGAGAGTCGAGGAACACGAACAAAAACCATCGATAATCGATATAAATATATAATTTACGTGCCGACCAGAGATATCGAGAAGGGACATAATAGGGAGTTAAGGCAAAGCCAGTGACGTATACGTAAACGTATCTTTTGACATCTACGCATGCGCTCTTTAAATTTATGATACGTTTAACGATACGAAGGCCGTAAACATATGTACCTCTACGCGTATCGTATACTTAAACGTATTGAACCGATTGTTGTCGGAATTACATGAACTTGTACGAATATCTAGGATAGAACATTAAAAACTCAATCTAAATTGAAAATTAAGCTAAGCTATTTTGTAATAAATACTTTATTATTATTATTAGTAGTAGTAGTTTATTTTGTAACAATTATAAACATGTTTCTGTTATTGTTTATAGATGTACATAATAAAATATATATGTATTTGGTTAATAATTAAAAAAAACAATAATATTAACAACATAGTAAATGGAAGTAGAAAAATCTAAAATAGTCTTTTTCTCAAGTAAAGGGTTATCACTACCTTCCGCATCTACGATACGTATTGGATGGCACCTTAACTCTATTTTGAATGACTGCTTATCTAGTGTGAACATAACCAAAATCTCACGTTTACGTATGGAGATACGTATACGTCCTTGGTTTTGCCTTAACTCCCTAATACTAGAAATGCACCGGCCATATACATAATATAATCATAGAATAAGAAAGCTAGCTAACTTTGTTATTCTATGATATAATATTCAATATTCAATATTATGCATCAGCGATGCGGAAAACATTAGAAAGAGAGGTTTGAAAGAAAGATGAAGCTAAAGTGGGTAGAAAACGCACCAAGTGCATTGTACTTATTTGTAGGGACATAATATTAATTTGCTTAAATAGTTTTTATTAAAAATACTTGGGAATTGTTACTAACTTCGAAAGATATAACATTAATTCGTTAAATTATTATAAAAATAACTTAATAGTGAGAAAATTCTATAAAATTTAAGAATATTGGAAGGATATGCTCTAGAACAAAAAACAGAAAATTTATAAAAATATTTATTTATTATTCAGTTTTGGTATTTTTATTGACTTTCTGTACATCGTGGCTTCCATTGGGGTCATTTTCAGCATTACCTGACTGGGAACCTTGTCCTGAAACTAAAAGAAAATTTACAAAATACGGATTTTTTAAAACCTATTTGTAACAAAAGTATAAAACTTTGGAAAATCGCCAATGTTGTTTTACCTTTCGGATTTACAGGGAGTCCTCGCTTTAAAAGTCTTCGTTTTTTGAATGTATTGGTTAAATCAAGAGGAAAATTAAAATGAGATGGCAGAGCAGTTCTCTCCAAAACTCTGGTACTATGCACATTTTTTCCATAGTCCTCTTCGACGAAATAGATATATAAATATAGGCTTGAAGGTTATGTTACATTTTAATGAGTATTTCAACCATATAGAAATTATTTACTTATGGAATTTTATTTGGTTATCTTTTTTCCACTTCTGTGTACAATTTACCGCACTGCAGGACTTTACCATTTTTAAAATAACTTCAAAAACTATAAAAAATTATTGGAACTACTTGGAAATCCCATTTAACTACACAGTAAGCAAATGTCTTTATACCCACTCTAGGTCTATTCTTGTCGCACACATCGGGTATAGATTAATGCAACAATCCGGCTCATAAGGTCAATGAATATAGGGCGCGGCCATTTTGATGTTCTACTACACGGGAGTCTTAAAAAGTACTTAATGCGCTTACTTTGGAAAAGTTATAATTTATAATAATATAATTTGTATAAAACACATCATTGTATTGTATAATATGACCATAAACTCTACGTATAATTTAATAACACAGTGTAAATATACTCTTAAGTGGTTTATTTATGGATTAATTATTTAGAAAACTATTTCTTGAAAATCTTTTTTATTAACTATCAATCTGACGGAAACTTAACAATAATCAATAATAATAATACAATATATGGAATGTTCTAAACATAACATTTCTCCACCCCTAGTGAAGACTCTTCACGTCCATTTTACAAATTTTCGTTACTGGCCGACGATATGTACCCATTGCCGTTTTAACATCGACTACCCTAACCACACCATCCTTTCCTGGAAATGTTTTTGTAACTCTCCCTAATGGCCATGTATTTCTCGGTAAATTATTATCAACTATAAGTACGATATCGTCATCTTTTATGTTTTCTCCTTTCTCAATCCATTTCTGTTTTATATTTAAAGTTGGTAAATATTCTTTGATCCATCTTTTCCAGAAATCATTAACTATTCCCTGTACAACTTTCCATTGTTTTCGTAAATCGGTATGCTCACTTATATCTCCAGGTAAATAATTGGAATGCATCCCAATTAAAAAATCATTGGGGGTTATACACTCAGGAGCGAGAGGATCAACTGGGACATAAGTTAATGGCCTGGAATTCAGCAGAAATTCAATTTCAACTAACGCTGTATGTAGCACTTCTTCTTTCGGTGTTTTATCAGTTAAGACAACTTTTAAAATCTTTTTTATGCTCCGAATTTGTCTTTCCCAGACTCCTCCCATATGTGGAGCAGCTGGTGCATTAAAATGCCAATTTATTCTCTTTCGTAACATTTCATTCGCTATCTGTTCTTGATTTAGATTCTTTATTTCTCCGAAAAGTTCTTTATTTGCACCATGAAAATTTGTACCATTATCTGAAAATATTTCTTCAACATCTCCTCTTCTTGCTATAAATCTGCGCAATGTCATAATGAAGGAATCGGTTGTTAAAGATCCAGCTACTTCAAGATGTATCGCTCGTGTTGTCATACATGTAAATATAACGCCATATCTTTTCTCATGCCTTCGGCCAATAATTACGTTAATGGGGCCAAAATAATCTAGTCCAGTTTTTGTAAATGGTTTCTATAATACAGCTAGTCGAGCTTCTGGCAACATTCCCATTTCAGGAGTCACGGGTTTTGATCTGATATTTTTACAAATTTGACAATTAATCCATATTTTCTTTACACGTTTCTTAAACCTTGAA
This sequence comes from Apoderus coryli, assembly GCA_911728435.2. NCBI lineage: Eukaryota > Metazoa > Arthropoda > Insecta > Coleoptera > Attelabidae > Apoderus > Apoderus coryli. The sequence goes on along the minus strand of OU452209.1, from coordinate 10,851,076 downwards.
TCCAAAACTTCTGTCGAACTTCATTAATAACATATTCATAACCATGATGACAAGCTTTAATGTGATAATTTTCGATAAGTAAGTTAGTGAATCTATGCTTAGAGTCTAATATAATGGGATTTTTTCTATCAAAATATTTTTCTTCCCCCGGTGGAATTCTTCCTTTTAGACGTATTATTTTTTGGGAATCCATATATGGTGATAATTTATAAATTTTACTTGACTTTTGTGGTAATTTTGAATTTTTCAAAGCCACAACTTCTTGGCTATAACAATCTTGCTGAACTTTCTTAAACCACATAATTTCAGCGTTTTCAATTTCTTCTACTGACAACAAATCTTTATTTTTTTCCTTCAATAAACAATTTTTTGCAAATCGCAATATCCATGCTGTTGATCGAATTAATTTTTCATACTTCGAAAATCTCCCAATATCGGGTAAAAATTCTTCATATTTTTTCATATTATTGCTATTGATCGTTAATATATTTTCTTTAATTTCCAATTCTTCATATTTTGTGTCGAAATTTAAGTTAGATTTTCTACTTTCGTTTACAAACATATCTAAATTTTCTTTTAAAAATGTTGGACCTTTGAACCATCGTTCTAGAGAATCGGGAGCTTTGAAGATTCGTGTACCTTCGTCAGCAACATTTTCCTTTGTAGACAACCAGTACCATTCATCTTTCTCTGTCAGTTCTAAGATTTCTCCTACACGATGTGCTATAAATATTTTAAAAGTCCTATTTTCAGATTTAATCCAATGAAAAACTGTTTTAGAGTCTGTCCAATAAAATTTTTTCGAAATGTGTAAATCTATTTCTGAAGACACGGTTTTCATTAATCGGCTAAGAAGTACTGCAGCTTGTAACTCAAGTCTAGGAATAGTCATTGTCCGTAGTGGACTTACCCGAGTTTTCGCCATTACCAAAGATGTTTCGACGTTCGATAAAGTTTTAAATCTTAGGTAAACTACTGCTGCAAACGCTTTTTCACTGGAATCGCAGAAACCATGCAACTGAATATCTTTTGATTGACCTAATTCGTACCCGTAACATCTAGGTATTTCAAGTTTTGGTACTAAATCTTTCAGACATTTTATCCAAAAAATCCATTTTTCATATAAATTTGTAGGTATTTCATCATCCCATCCAATCTCAGAGCGCCAAATTTCTTGTAATATTATTTTCCCTGTTATTAAAATGTTACACAAAAAACCAAGTGGGTCGTAAATTGACATTACTACTCTTAAAACTTCTCTTTTCGTAGGAATCTTGTTTTCATTTATTATTTTCGGGTTAATTTTGTTCAGTTTGATTGGAAATATAAATTTATCTTCTTTTGGAAGCCACTGTATTCCAAGCACTCTTTCAACGGGTATATTTGTATGTTCTTCAAGATTTTTTACTTTTGAGGATCGAATATTTTCTGGAATTTCCCTTAATACATTTTCTGAATTACAAACAAAATTACAAATTTGAAATCCACCCTTCTTATGTACTGAAATAACATCATGTATGCATTTCATTGCGTCTTCTTCAGTTAGTTTACTATCGAGATAGTCATCAACATAATGTTTTCTCGTTATTGCTTCAAAAGCCTCAGGATATTCATTTTTACACATTTCAGCATTTTTATTCTTTACGAATTGAGCCAATGAAGGCGAACACGTTGCTCCGAAAATCATAGCACTCATTTCATAAATATCAGGCTCCCCAGTTCTTCTTAAACCTCTAAATAGAAATCTCTGTGCTGGCCTATCGTTTTCTCTAATAAGTACCTGGTGAAACATTTCTTTTATATCTCCAATGAAGGCTATCGGATATCTTCGGAACTTTAAAATTACGCTAACGAGTGGTGTTAGTAGGTCAGGACCTTGAAGTAATTCACTATTTAAACTTTTTCCGTTACTTTTAGCAGCAGCGTCGAAAACTAATCTCAGTTTATCAGGCTTAGGTATTTGGGTTTATCACTCCAAAATGTGGTAAATACCAAATTTTTGTATTTTCAGCTACTGTTTCTTCTTTATTCAATTTTCGTGCATAACCTTTTCTTAAGTAATCTTCAATTTTCTCACAATATTTTTCGGCAAAATTTGTGTCTCTATCCATTTTTCTCTCCATACAGTATAATCGACTGAGAGCATTTTTTTTGCTTTCAGGAAATTGTACATTATCATTCTTCCACAATAAACCAATTTCAAATCTGTCGTCTAGTCTTCTAATAGTTTCTGTCATGATTTTTTCACTTCTCAATATGTCTTTAGTTTTGTTACATTTGTCTGTTGCTTTCACACCAAATGATTCAATACTAAAATATTTTTTGACTGATTCATGTAACTGTTGATCTGACACAGAGTCATGAATATCACAAATATGATACAAAAATTCAGTATTTGTTTCAGATAGTATCTTTAATTTTCCATGTATTACCCATCCTAACGAGGTTTTCGAAAGAACGGGGCCATTTCTGGTTATTTCTAATACCTTTTTCGGTATTGCTAGCTGGGAATAATCTTGACCAATTAAGATCATCGGCCTTTCTTCATAAAATGAATTCAGCATATTTATTTCGAAAATATTTGGATACTCTTTCTTGAGATTTTCTACATTCACTGTTTGTTTTGGTAGTTTCATATTCCTCAGTGTCCTAATTTGATTTAAGTTAAACACTTTGGCATTTTCATAAGAAGCAGATATTTTCAGGCTGACTTTTCGAGAGTTTTTGTCCTCATGTGTAATGTCATTAGTCCACTGATAGCAAACCGGTTCATTTACACCTTTCAATTCTAATTTTTCTGAAAGTTCTTCATCAATTAATGATACAGTTGCACCTTCGTCAAAAAAGGCAAAGGTATTAATTTCAATATTTGTTGGTCCAAATAATTTAACGGGTAAAATTTTCAATAAAACTTGTGATGCATTTCTATTTAAAAAACATACATTTTCTGTAACTGTAGTTTCAGGAATAGGTTCCTTTTTATGGTGAAGTAGTTCGTGGTGGAGTTGTTGACAATTGTCTATACCGCATCGTTTCTTTTTTCGACAAACTGTCTTTGAATGATTAATTTTTAAACAGCAGAAACACAGCTTCATACTTTTGACATATTCCCAACGGTCATTAATACTTTTTTTAATAAAATCTTCGCAGTTTTCTACGGGATGGTATTCTTTTTTACAAATTATACATTTCCTTGAAAGTTGATCTTGACTTTTTATCGATAACACTGTTTCCTTTCTTTTATATGGTTGAACATTTCTATAATCATCGCTTCTTCCAACTTGAAAGTCAATTAAGCATGATATTTTAGCTTTTTCTCGAAGCCATTCAGAAAAAATCTTTATACTAACATCCTTGTTTCTTAAAATATGAGCACCCCATTCCATTTTCATAAAATAAGGCAATTTTCGGACTAATTCTTCTATCAATTGTGGATTATACAAATGTCCCTTACATTCCAATACTTCCATAGTAGCTGTCAAACTAGCTACTATATTAGAAAATGCTAACATCGAATCTGGTTTACCATCTTTTGGAGACTGAACTCTTCGCGCTTTGTCAATTAACATATTTATTATTATTTCTGGCCGTCCAAATGTTAACTCTAAAGTTTCAATTATTGTCTGAAGATTTGATGGTGCGAGTAAAAGTGGTTTTACAGTATCTCTCGCTTTTCCACGTAGGCATCTTTGAATACGTAAAATATTTTCTTCATCTGAAAACTTACATGTTTCTGAAGTTCTCTTAAATTGGGAATAAAAGAGAGGCCATTCCTCTGGATCTTCAGAAAATAATGGTAGATCATTATCACATGAACGCCTCAAAAAAACATTTTTCATATATTCATGATCTTCTATATTTTTGTTTTTAGAAAAAGCCTCAAAATCGTTTTCATTCTGGCAAATCCAATGTTTTACCTTTTCTTGTGGTCTTTCTTCAATAATATTTGATATATTTGGTTCGTCAACTTGTATTTCTTTACCATCAATTTCACTACCATACTTGCTTCCAAGATCACTAAATTTACACTGCATTTCTAACTCCAATATTTTCTTTTCTCTCTCAAGACGTTGGTTTTCTATTTCAGCTTGTCTCTCAAGACGTTGGTTTTCTATTTCAGCTTGTTTTTCTTCTATTATAGCGAGTTTCTTAATTTTCTCTAATTGTAATTCCATTAACTGTCTGTTTTTCGATCTATTCGTTGCAATTGATGATACTGATCTCGTGTTTCTTCCTTCAACTGGAGGATTATTATTCAATTTCTCATTTTCATCTCCATTTACCTTTGAAGGGGTTTTCTCTTTTACTTGATCAGCAAATCCAATACAATCTGATAATTCGTTTATAGATGACATTTTTTGTCAAATTTTTGTTTTATTTTTCAAAATTATTTATTTACCAATTTTCCAACTTTATAGATCTATTATCCAAATTTTAGTTCTGTTTTACTCGAAGGACCATGTAAATATACTCTTAAGTGGTTTATTTATGGATTAATTATTTAGAAAACTATTTCTTGAAAATCTTTTTTATTAACTATCAATCTGACGGAAACTTAACAATAATCAATAATAATAATACAATATATGGAATGTTCTACAATATATGGAATGTTCTAAACATAACACACAGCTTATTGTGATAATAAAAGAAATTATAAGGATTATAATATATGGATGTAACCTGGTATCTGGCATATAAATCCCAAATTTTTTGTGGGAAACGCTAATGGTGCCCCATTGAGATAGTAGAAGATGAAACATGGAATAATTTAAATAAAAATAAATAGCTGATGTTTATAATAAAAATAAAATAAAAATTATTGTCTTACAAAAAGGTAAATGACAAAAAGATCACAAAAATATTACTTTTACACTTAAATATGGATATAACTATTCGTGCCTCGTGGGCAACATTTTATTTAGATCAATTTTGAACCAAAATTAAAGATACAATACCTGACATGTAGGTATGTGAAGAGAATCGAATTTCCTTTAAAACAATGTGCAACTTGACACCTTGTGCAAGTTAAGGTGCTGGATGGGGTTGTCAGGCCTGTTCAAAGAAATACTCCTTTTCAAACAAAATCGACGAATTCCGAGGTTTTCCTGAAAAAAATGACTTAAAAATATTCTAGGAGTACCGTTTCAATTGGGCCACTCGGTATATAGAAACAAGTAAATACAAAGTCTACGCAAAAATTTATTTACATATCTAGTGATATTTTTTTATATGTGATAAAATTTATTTAAAAAATATGATCATCGCCATCAAAAATCCCATCTCCAAATCCATGACCATAGCCATGCCCATATCCAGGGTAATGGAAATCGCCGTACACTCCATGATGCCCATCTAAATGTTGATAGAACGGATGATGTCCACCAAATTCATGACCACCATAGCCGTATCCAGAACCGTCAAATCCATGATGGTGAGAATTGTGGTGGTCATGATATGAGTGATGGTAACTGTTATGTTTTATCGGTTGTTGATAGTGACGGATTTGCGGACGATAATGTAATAAGCTGTCTACAGCATGACTGAGAATTGGTTCGATGAAACTTTTGTAAACTTTTTTGTACTGCCGCCCAACTCCAATGGTTGAATGTGATCGTGGAATTATGTAAATACAGATGATGATACATATCTGCAAAAATATTAGATCTTTAATTTTTTTGGGATCAACTGTTAGGTACAGAGATAATTAATTATTTTTTGTACCTACAAAATTATTAGTCGATAAAGTTTACTATTTACAAAAATAATTTAAAGATTAGTGTGAGCCAATTCTTTTATGGAATATTTTTTAGCTTATATTGTAACACAACTATGAAAAATTATTCCATATTTCGAATAAGTTTAGGACATATATATTTTTATGTTTTGATCCCTTTTCCTCTATTTACGAACGCCTATGTAAGTAAGCTATTTATGACACATATTATAGGTTATATTCTATCAAAACTATAAATAACTAGTTAATATTTCTGCTATGTTCAAGAAATACGTTTTTTTTTAAATCTTTTTTACCCCATTTTACACCATTTTCGAACGCCAATGTGGTCTAATATTTTATGTTCAATATTTTAGGTTATATTCAATTAAATGCGCAAAAAATTATAATATAATAGGATAAATTTAAGAACTATGAATTGTTTTAATTTTTGAACCCTCTTTTAAACCCCTTGCCTACGCTCAATGTTTCCCAAAATCTCATCAGCTCCTTGCCATGTCCAATAGTATTTTTGCACCAAATTTGGTTAAAATCTGTTAAGCGGTTATTGCGTTTTCGTGGATAAAGACAGACAGACAGAAATTTTTTTAAAACTACTTATTTATGTATAAAATGACCAAAAACAAGTATTTCCGGTGAAATTAAAAAAAAAAAAATTGTTTGATGAAACTAATAGTCTCCATATATATATATTACGTATATGATATGGAGAGCTAATAACTGATGTCTACTATAAAAAAAATCGGGAATATAGCTTGTCACCACGAGAAAGGTAAAAAGGTCACAGAAATATTACTTTTACACTTAAGTATGGAGAGGTACTCGTGACTCGAGGGCAACAGTTTATTTAGTTTAGTTTATCCAATTAGTTAAACTATTTTTTTTTCCAGAAAACAATAAAATAGTCGTTTGATGTACGAGTATACCTAATAACATTTCATTTATTCATTATGGTCTAGTCTCGAAACATGTATGGCTATAAGAACGATTATTATATTAAATTCATTTCGTGGAGATTGGACTTTTATTTTTCATTACTGGAGATGGATGGAGATTTATAGAGAGCTAAAAATCCACGATCGACAAAATATTCTTTATTTTATTGTTCTTTAATTAAAGTTTACAAAATCTGCAGTACCTATAACGAAAAACGGCTGATGATGATCCTCAGCTGTCGCCCTAATCTTCAGCCGAGCCGTTATTTGCTCTTTATCGACCTTGTAACGTAATAACTACTAGAAGTATAATTACACTAGAGATTTCTATATTATGTTTGTTGTGGCGCGAATAGATTTAAGCTTATTATTTGTGTTTGAACTATACAATGTTGAACCAAATTCTATCAATATCTATAGAAAACTCTGAGAGGCATTGCTGTTAACCCCTTGTGATTCTAATAGTTTCTTTTAATCTTCTTTATTTTATTATTAATCCGAATGGATTATTTTTGATTGCGGAACGCGAAATACCCAAATAATGAACTTTAATTTGCACTAGAGGGTTTCTTTAAAACCTGAATAAATTTTTTACTTACAAATATTTTCATATTTAATATTAATTCACACTATTGTTTAAAACTAATAAACACAGTCAGTAGTTGTCGTACTAGAAATATAAATGAAACGGGGAATATTTTGTGTACCTATGCATAAACTTAATAATAATTACTATACTTGCTTTAGTTTTGTAATAGATGGTTATACAGGAAAATTACTATATTTAATAAATTTCACTTTAATTTTGTACTTCCTCTTCATATGCAAAACACTTATATTTGGTGATATAATGACTTTTTGTTACAGTCATTAAATTTAGCTTAATATACCTATGATACGAGGGAGGAACATATAACAGTGTTCAGCTGTTGAAATATCACATGAACATCAAAATAGTCTATAGCTAAAATGATAAATTTATTTAAAAAGTTCATCCCTTTATCACATTTCGACCAAGATAGGAACACAAAAAACACTTATACGAAGTTTCGTTTAGTACTCTTCTTAACTTAGTCTTTATTAAACCAGCTTGAGAAAACATAATTGGTGGTTGTGTATAATATCCTGAGACCGAGATCGAGACTAAAGTGGTTTTTTCGAAACCTCTAGTCTCGGCAGAGTTTAATATACAGTTACTTCACCTCGTGTCGGCACCTTTGTTATCTCTGTCATAAAAGCAATTCGGCGCCGCTTATAGTTATAGTATAGAATCTTATAGTATATATATGTTACGGGTTAAGTTAGATAAGGGAGTAAACCTAGGTTTACCCGGGTAAACTGCGAAATACCCAAGATTCTTGGGTAAAGTCCAAGATATATTTGGAATTGTACACGTTCCGGGCTTTACCCAGGTAAACCGCGTTTTATCCGCTTTCCCTTGGTTAAACTTGGATGTACCATAAATGACAAGGCCATTAATGTTTGAAAAACATATTTAATTCAAAAAACACATTTTACAAATAAAAATTAGAATTCTAAAACTGTATTCTCTTAAATGTAATCTACTCACGCGTGCTTATTTGTTCAAACAAGACAGCAAGCTGCTGTAACATTTCAAGTTGCAAAGATTTCCAATAGCTTTACATTTACATTTATTGGTCATGCATTTACTTTTACCGTTATATCGTTTATAACCTTGACCTCCTAAAAGTGATTGTTCGTTTGCAAGCTGACGTAAGCTCTTCTTTTCTGGTGATACACTTTCCAGATCTACAAGTTTCTCACTGCACATAGAAAATTGGTTCCTGGAAAACATTTCCTCTATTGTTCCTTTCTCCTTTGCTAGCTTATAAAAATCGTCATAGGTTTTCTCGATAAGAGAATGTTTCTAAAATCGCCCCTCCCTCGATGAACGTCTGGAATTTTCACTCTCACTGTATCTCCAACAGAACATAGAGGGAACTTCGATTTAGATAAAGCTTTCATCTTTTTTTGCTTAATTTTGTAAATTTATTTTGCGTCTCTTCTGTTTTACTGAATATTTGTTTGGCACAAGCAAAGTTCACACCTTATATTACCTTCTGTACTTGACTCATCACATTCTGCACATTTGGTATGATTTTCTGAAGTTTCTATATTATTGGCGTTTTCTTTATAATTATTGTCGACCCCTTCCATATTGTCACCTTCAGTAATATTTTCTTGCGGATTGTCTATTTGTGGGCCACTATACATAGACTGGTCTTCGTATTGTTCTTGTTCACGCTGTTCTTCTACACCAAATTCCCTGACGACTTTTCAAGTTCTTCTTCGGTTCGTAGATTCTCAATAGTTTCTTTTGGATAAGCTGATGTGGATAGGCCGACTTTAATATCATGCCCAAACATGGCGGCGTTTTATTCCATCGTGGTATGCCCTGTTTTTCATTAATTGGACAAATCGCAGACCTTGTGACCATCGCCTCCAGTAATTTTCATCGTCCATCCACGTCATGAGCATATTTTGTATATCTTGATTTGCTCTTTCCACGCTGCCTTGTGACTGACTATGATGTGCTTTGCCATGTACTATTTTAAGGCCATTCCACATGGAACATAATACTTCAATGACACGGTTCGCGAACTCCCGCCCGTTGTCCGATTATAGTATAGATGGCGCGCCAAAAATACAAAATATGTCTATCAGGATCTTAGGAAGTTCCTCAGCCCTTTTCGATTTCAATGCACGTATCTGAACAAATTTCGTTAAGATAAATTTGTATTCTCCATCTGGATAGGATTGCAAGTCTATAAGATCCACTTGACAACGGCTGTTCATCTCCGAAACACCACTGGCGTAAATACAAGTTCTTTTTTGACGGATTTAAGTTTTTTTTGATACTCTTTACACAAGCGCAGATATAGCTTAATAACATCTTAAGTGATATTGATGTTTACCACCATGTCCAATTCCTACACCCAACTTTAGCCAAGGGAAAACGGATAGAACCCGGTTTACCCGGGTAAAGCCCGAAACGTGTACAATTCCAAATATATTTTGGACTTTACCCAAGAGTCTTGGGTATTTCGCAGTTTACCGGGGTAAACCTAGGTTTACTCGCTTATCTAACTTTACCCGTAACATATATAAATATAGTATATATAGTAGCGGGCCAGAATGTGGCTGGAATTGCGACGAGGCGATGCCGTTTTTAGCGTCTACTGACCCTTCTTATCTATAGTTATTATTCTATGCTTCGTTTTCTGAGATACGGGGTGTTAAAATTTTTCTTAAGAACTGAAGATTTATTTATTTATTTATTGATTGCTCTGAAACTGGTGGAGATATGCAAATGAAATTTAGTGGGTTTTAAGAGGTAGTTATTGCTCATTTTTTGACATGCAATTAAGAATTATGTTCATCAGTGGCGCGCATAAGGGTACCTAATAATCTAAAAAAATTTAAAGAAAAAATTGTACGCCACTGGAATTTTTCAAATTAAAAATAATTTTGGAATTCCTCGTTCAATTTATAATAAAAAATCTCTCTTGGTTTTTCATCGTAGGGGGCATTTGTGCAAAAAAAATAAAACATCTCGCGGCGCCGCTAGTAGGTATAGGCTACTGTCAACATTCTGGGAAATGTCAAATTAGCGTTTCTTTATTATTAGTGTTATTCTCTTATTGTTTTTGTTTAATGTTTATTGTATTAGATAGTTCTTGATAATGTATTAAAGAAATGAAAAATACGGAGTAAGATGTTTTATTTTTTTGCACACAAACGATGCCCCCTACGATAAAAAAGCAAGAGAGGTTTTTCATCACAAATTGAACAAGGAATTCCAAAATGATTTTTAATTTGAAAAATTTTGATGGCGTACCATTTTTTTCTTTAAAGAAATTGACATCATAACCCACATGCGCGCCGCTGATAAACATAAAATTCTTAATTGCTTGCCAAAAAATGCGCAATAACTACCTCTTAAAACTCACTAAATTTCATTTGCATATCTCCACCGGTTTCAGAGCAATCAATAAATCTTCAGTTCTTAAGAAAAATTTTATCACCCCGTATCTCAGAAAACTAAGCATTTGCTGACATATGTTTATATAGCAAACTGTCATTATTTTTTCATGCAGAATTATCTCCTGGAGTTTGTCGCACTTATTAACTAACACCCTATATTAAAAATATTTTGTCTATGCTCTTTTGGCAGGTTCGTGTAGTAGGTACTAAATTTGAGAGGGATGTAGTATGGATTACTGAAAGATATAGCTGATAATCAGTTTGTTGTTAGCAAACTGAACAATCAGTATCAGCAAATCCATCCAGTATTTCATACATAAATAGTATACCTACTCTCTAACGACCCATAGTCAAGCAATGCTTATTTTGTTATTTACTTTTTCTCACAGTTTGTTGTAATCTAATTTAAGTAGGTAAGTGCCTGGAATGTATGGTACCTACGTACCTATTTCCGATATTATTTTCTCTTCTATGAAGATATACAACAAACAAATCTATCTCGAAAAAAATAAAACTAAGAATATCGCATTTTCACACAGAGATAATCATACGAATATTTTGTTTACATAAGTTATAGTTACAGGTTGTCTCAGGCAACGTGAACTATCCCCGCATCTCGATTTACGGAAAAAGTTTGATATAAATGTTATATAGTGTGTATGTAATAATAAAGTATACAGGGAGTGTCAATTTGGAGTTAAGAATATCAACTTCTTTATTTTCTACTCAAAATCTCTTTGAAACCACGCCTAACGAGAAAGTGCCAGCTCTGATGTTTGGTTCATGCTAGCGGTTGACTATAGTACGTGCAGAGGTATCTGTAGTGCGTGAAATAACAAGAAAGATATTAACAACTCTTCAAGTTGTTGAATAACTTATATTTCTTTTTGTGTATACATAATAATGTTATAAAAATATGTTTTTTCTTGTTGAGCAGGTGAACCTATATTTGATGATTCTAGATAACTGTAACTATATTATGAATGTCGTGCCACTGACGATGAGAACACAGTTTCTCGAAACATGTAGTATTATTTCAATTGAGTAACGATATAACTTTTCGCAATAATATGGATTACTTTAGAAACACCACGTGCTTCGACATGGACATCATTTCAATGTTGACGATGTCAAGATTCTGGACACAGAAACCAATCATTTTAAAAAGCGCAACATCAGTGAGATGATACATATTACACTTCATAAAACAGTTAATTTGAGGACCGACACGCTTAATTTGAGTAATTTATAAATTTAATTAATAAATTAATAAAATTAAATTCTAACTAAATTAAATATCAAACAAATTTTTCCAAACACGAGGGAATTGGACATTTTTGTAAGTAAAAAGGATTTAAAAAAAAATGATATCAGATGAAACACAAAATTATAATAAAAACTACTACTAAAAAATCGTTTTTACTTACTAAAATGTCAAATTCCCTCGTTTTTAGAAAAATTTGCTTGATGTTTAATTTAGTTAGAATTGACCACTAATAGTAATTGTATACAGGGTGATTCATTATGGTTGCAACAAACGAAAACTGGAGATTGCTGAGAGTGATTTAAGCATTTTTTGTCATTGAACCTATGTCCGCAAATGCTTCGTTATCGAGATACAGGGTATCCAAATTTAGTAGTCAAATTAACTTTCTTGTTCATTTATCAAAAACTAGCTAACCGATTTCAACAAAATTTTACATGCATTTGGGGACCGATAACCTAAAATAATCTGCATTATTTTGGCTTTCATTAACATAAATTAATTAAAGACAGCTTTGACAAGCTTCATTATTTTAAATTATTACTTTTTAAAAAAGAGCAACTTATAAGCTACAAAAAAGTTAATTACGTCGATGTTGTGATTTCTACCATTTTTATGGAAAGCGATAAATTGCAAGTTAATGGTAGATTTAAATCAAAATAACGTTTACCAGAAAACCAAATGAAAAATCAAAGTTGCCACGGAAAACGGATGCCGCAACAATAAAAAAAACTTTGACAGCAACAAATTTAAATTAGTTAAAATTGTTTTATTATTTCCTAGTTGTTTTTAATTTTGCGAATGTTTTTTTCTAAATTAAAATGAGTTTTTCAATTGAAGAATATGTTTGTGTAATGCAAATGCAAGAGCAGCGGCCAGAGAATACCAAATTAGTTATCCTAATAGACATCATCCATATCACAAAACATGGACGGCTACATTTTACAGGCTTAGAACGATAGGGAACATTTTACCTAGAGTTAACAAACGACCGCATCGTCTAAATATTTAAACTGAAGAAAACATAGTGGATTTAGTTTTAGACGATCCGAAAATAAGCACTAGAAGAATACCAACTCAATTGGCATTACCTCGAACAACTGTTTGGAAACTATTAAATTGAGAAATGCTCTATCTCTATCAACATCAAGATGTCCAGGTCCTACATCCTGGAGACTGTGAAAGGCGCCTACTATTTTGTAATTGGGTTCTTGGTAAGCATGAAAGATTTTTAGAGCAAGTGCTCTGGTCAGATGAAGCAACTTTTACTAGAGATGGCATAAATACAAACCATAATGAACATGTATAGTATTTAAACAACCCTCGTGCTATTAGGCCGCGAAATTTTCAAGAACGTTTTAGTATCAATGTTTGGCATGTTTAACAATAAATTATTGCCGTTGTTCGTAATTAATGAGCATTTAAACTCAAATCAATACAGTCTTTTCCTACACAACCGCCTACCCGAATTTATTGAGGATGTACCTCTGAATATTGTTCAAAACATGTGGTATCAACATGACGGAGCCCCTGCGCACACCGTGGTAGACAAGTAACTAAAGTTTTAAATTAACTGTTTGGAAACAATTTGATTGGTTTGGGAGGTTCCATTGAGTGGCCTTCTTTTTATGGGGGTACATGAAACAATTGGTTTACAGTGTACCAATTATAAATGAAAACCAACTACTGGAGATAGTTCATGAAGCTGCTAGGAAAATAAGAAACAACCATAATATCATTATTAGAGCTACAAATTCATTAGTTGAAAGATGTAAAATGTGCATTACTGTCAATGGAGGGCAGTTTGAACAGCTGTTATTAATTTTCTTATTTTAATATCGAGTTTAGTTTTTTAATTGTTAAATTTTTAATTGTACTGATAGGCCTTAAAATTTGTTGTTAAGTGATTTGTTATTATTAAATCGTTTTCCACGGCAACTTTGATTTCTCATTTTGATTTCTGGTAAACGTTATTTTGATTTAAATCTACCATTAACTTGCAATTTTTCGATTTCTATAAAAATGGTAGAAACCACAACATCGACGTAATTAACTTTTTTGTAGCTTATAAGTTGCTCTTTTTAAAAAACTAATAATTTAAAATAATGAAGATTGTCAAAGCTGTGTTTAACTAATTTATGTGTAAAATTGTGTAGATTAATCTTTGATTTAGGTTTAGACGATCCGAAAATAATCACGAGAAGAATACCAACTTAATTGGCATTAGGTACCTCGAACAACTGTTTGGAGACTATTAAATCGAGAAATGCGCTATCTCTATCATCATCAAAATGTCTAGGCCCTACATCCTGGGATAATTACTATTTTGTAATTGGGTGCTTGGTAAGCATCAAGAAGATGAAAGATTTTTAGAGAAAGTGCTCTGGTCAGATGAAGCAACTTTTACTAGAGATGGCATAAATACAAACCGTAATGTACATGTATAGTCTTTCAACAACCCTCGTGCTATTAGGCCACGAAATTTCCAAGAACGTTTTAGTATCAATGTTTGGGGTGGCATGTTTAACAATAAATTATTGCCGTTGTTCGTAATTAATGGGCATTTAAACTCAAATCAATACAATCTTTTCCTACACAACCGCCTGCTCGAAATTATTGAGGATGTACCTCTGAATATTGTGCAAAACATGTGGTATCAACATGACGGTGCCCTTACGCACCGTAGTAGACAAGTAACTAAAGTTTTAAATCAACTGTTTGGAAACAATTTGATTGGTTTGGGAGGTTCCATTGAGTGGCCTCCAAGATCACCGGAACTGAATCCGCTCGACTTCTTTTTATAGGGGTACATGAAACAATTGGTTTACAGTATACCAATTATAAATGAAAACCAACTACTGGAGATTGTTCATGAAGCTGCTAGGAAAATAAGAAACAATCATAATATCTTTATTAGAGCTACAAATTCATTAGTTGAAAGATGTAAAATGTGCATTAATGTCAATGGAGGGCAGTTTGAACAGTTGTTATTAATTTTCTTATTTTAATATCGAATTTAGTTTCTTTATTGTTAAATTTTTAATTGTACTGATAGGCCTTAAAATTTGTTGTTAAGTAATTTGTTATTATTAAATCGTTTTCCACGGCAACTTTGATTTTTCATTTTGATTTCTGGCAAACGTTATTTTGATTCAAATCTACCATTAACTTGCAATTTATCGGTTTCTATAAAAATGGTAGAAACCACAACATCGACGTAATTAACTTTTTTGTAGCTTATAAGTTGATCTTTTTAAAAAAGTATAATTTAAAATAATGAAGCTTGTCAAAGCTGTGTTTAACTAATTTATGTGTAAAATTTATCCAAATGCCCCCTATATCTACGCCAATGAAAAGTTAATGAAAGCCAAAATAATTCAGAATATTTTATGTTATCTGTCCTGAAATGCATGTAAAATTTTGTCAAAATCGGATAGTTAGTTTTTGAGAAATGAACAAAAAAGTTAATTTGACGACTAAATTTGTACACCCTGTATCTCGATAACGAAGCATTTGCGGACATGGTTTCAATGGAAAAAAATGCTTGAATTGTTTTCAGCAATCTCCAGTTTTCGTTTGTTGCAACCATAATGAATCACCCTGTATAAGTCGTACAATTTTTGTAAATTCTGTATTTGTATATGAAAATGAAATCTAATTGTTTTAATTGTACATTCTAACTGGAAGAAGGTAATTAGTAATTAATAACTGTTTGTTTATTGATGTTTTTGAGTAATTTTTTGATTGTTGAATTAATTTTAATTGTGTAATTTTGAATTGTTTGTAATTTTGTTGACCGTCTCCATGTTTCTGACAAACTTTTTATTATAAAAAATGTAAAAAATTTTAGCTTAAAAAGTGGAAATAAAGCCGCGAAACGTCGCTGAATCCTGATTGCATGTGCTTTATTACGGTCCTGTAACCCACTATCCGAAAAAAAAATCTTAAATTATTTCGCAATACGGAACAGTAACGCATCAAACAGAGTACTATAATTATTATTATTAGTTAAAGTAGTGAGCGGTTTCCCGATGAAACTACTTTTATACCAATTTATTACAGATAAGAATTTTAAAAGTAGTGTGTAATTGTCGCAGGACCATTTTCCAGTTCACAATCCAAACGATTCTTAAACGCATTGACCGATGGCGCACTCACTGTGTCCTCATTAAGACCGTTCCACATATACACCACTCTGTTCGTCAAGAAATTCTTCCTACACATTCGCGCACATCTCTCTTTAGAAAGTTTTTTAGAGTGACTTCTCAATTCTCTTCTGTCGTTAACATGAAACATATTAAGTGGTGTGTTATAGTAGTTATTTACAATTTTATAAGTCTGTATCAAGTCGCCACGAAGCCTACGAGCAGCCAGTGTTGTTAAGTTCATTCTAGTAAGGCGATCCTCATATGGTAAATTCCTCAATTCTGGTGGAATTTTCGTTATTCTTCTTTGCACACGTTCTAAGAGTTCTATGTCTTTCACATAATAAGGGCGTACTCCAGAATTGGTCGTATGTAACACTTGTACAATTTTACAATCATAGCGGTGGAGTGGTCATTAAATACACGTTGTATCAGGTAAGTCATTGAATTTGCTCTCTTGACGATCCTCGTAATTTGCTTTTCCCATTTGAGTTCCCCACAGATGACAACACCCAAGTCTTTTTGTTCTGCAACCTCGGTGAGGGTGTGACCATTTACAACAGACGCGACACGCGGGTTGTTCTTTCCGAGGTGCATAACCGAACACTTTCCAACATTCAACGTCATCAGCCAGTCACGCGTCCACGCCTCCACGGCCCGAAAATCTCCCACCGCTTGCTCATATTGCGTAACAGGATTGTAATAAATCTTGGCATCATCTGCATAAAACTGTATCTTGGACCGGACAAAAGATGCCAGATCACTGATATATAAGGCGAACAAGAGTGGTCCCAACATCGACCCCTGAGGAACTCCGCTAAGGATATCAAAGGACCGCGAATAACATCCTCCGATCCTGACCCTGGACTTTCGCTCAGTCAGAAATTTTTTCTATCCACATAAGCAGATCACCACGCAGACCACAGCAATTCAGCTTGCGCAGCAGTCTACGAAACGGAACCGTATCAAATGCCTTCTCAAAATCCAGGTAAACAACATCTATTGGTTCATTGTTCATTGTTATCGCTACTCGATGTCCAGTCGTTGACACAAGTCAACAAGTTTGTTTCTGTTGACCTTCCGGGAAGAAAACCATGCTGCACCGCCGGAATTATATTGTTCTCGAGCGCAAAGCCAGTAATATCTTTTTCCATGCACTTACATAAGTTCGAGGTTAGGCTAATTGGTCTGTAATTTCCAGAAACATGCTTGTCACCCTTTTTATAAATGGAAATCACAATGCTTTCAGCCCAGTGAATTGGAAATGACCCTCTCTGGAATATATTCGTAAAAACTCTAGCAAGAGGTTCAGAGAAAGCAGCCGCACACTTTTGCAGAATCACCACAGGAACGCCGTCCAGACCCGGACTCGAATCTATCTTTATAGTGGTTTTATGGCGTCTAGAACATTTTCCGATGTAAAGACCACATTGTCAATACCAGCACCATAAAGGGCATCTCTCATTATCTCAGGCATCGGCCCACTGCCATCCATTGTAAAAAACGAACAAAACTTTTCTGCAAAAATGTTTGCAACATCTATCTTCATCTACGATATCTTCTCTAAGCGTTTGGGTCAAATAACGAAAATATACTTCAGAAATGTTTGACGCTTTGTTTGATTATTGCACGTAGCAAGTTTCGTCTCCATTCAAAATTTCCGAATTATAATCGGATTCAATTTTAATAATGAGTGGATAAATTTATGATCTCTTTAAGAGAATATACCATATAAGTTTAAAAAAATAAATATGTTATAATATTAATTATAGAAAGGGAATTGTATTATTCGATTACCTGCAACTGTTTATTTTAACACACTTCCTATAATAGTTAATGTGTTATTAGTTATATTTCAATCATTATACCATATGACACAAGATTCCTAAACATTGTTTATGTTAACATTTTCATTTTGAATGTACAAGTTTCAATTTGGATGCCGAAAGTAGAAGTGATTTTTTAGTTAGATGATTATGTTCTTAGAGAATAGTCGAATATAGAAAAAAGCTATTGTACTGAACGGATTAAATTAAATTACCTATTTGCATTATTATCGGGTTTTATTTAAATTTACTGTTATTATCCTTACAAAGAAGCGGTGGCATATAATAAAAACCAATTAGAACTAGTATTTTGTCATACATCTCTCGTGCTAAGCTCTTCGTAAATGTTGGAAGTTTGGGTCACACTGCCTGCCGATCACCACTGATGAGTTGTGGATCAACGAAACGGCCCGTCTAGTGAAAGCATGGTAGTGTGAAACAAATTTCCAACATAACTAAAGGTATTGTTAACAAGCAATTCATTATTATTATTTTTTTGTTATCGTTAATTTTCTTTATTGTACGTCATGGGGAGATTTAAATCGAAAGAAACTACGACGGACAAAAGGGTCCAAAAACGTCACCGTAAAGAACATTCATCCTCATCCTCGGAAAGTGATAGTGCTATAGTTCGAATTCGAGCTCTAGTTCTTCTGATAACAGATCAATGCGGAAACGGACAATAAAACGTTCATAAATCAATGAGCCTGTATTTCCGTAAGTCTGTTCCATTTTCTAAGCTATTAAATGACGCCACGTGTCGAATGTAATAATTGCAGTAGGCTAGGCCACCTTAAAGATAAGTGTCCTTTTCCACGAAAGGAAATCCAACAGGTCGAATAATTAGCAAAGGAAGTCCATCTTAATATCTTTTTACAGTATGCTTGAATTTTTTTGTCAACAAAAAATAATTGTTTAATAGACTTGGACAGTTCAAATACGTTCATAAAAGAGTGCATCGTTAAAAGATTAGAATTGATTTGAGGGATATGACATTGCGTAGTTTCATGTACATTTGTAATTTTTAAATAACACTGTTACAGGAAAATGTATCTCCTTTTCGCATCACAAAAGTGTTATGTTGAAGACTTACGAGAAGGGTTCAAATGTAAGAGAACTGTTGTAGCCGCAGACCACGTCAAAAAATGGATTAGCATACTAAACGAAGAGGATTAGTGGCAAACGTTGCCCATAAGCAAACGTTGCTTGTGATTTATTTGTTGGCAAACGTTGCTTGTGATTTATTTTTTGGCATAACGTTGCCTAGGGCGAACGTCGCTTCCGATTTATTTTTTGGCAAACGTTACATATAAACAAACGATGCTTGTGTTTTTTTTGGCAAACGTTGCCTAGAAGCGAACGTTACTTGTCATTTTGGTTTTTAACAAACATTGTCTACCATAGAAGTGAACATTATTTTTTTATTTTATTTTTTGGCAAACGCTGACTATAAGTGAACGTCGCTTATAATATTTAAGATACTTTTATTTCATTATATTGTTTTAACGAATAAGATATTTATTTATTTATTAGGGCATTGTACTATTCGATGACCTGCAACTTGTTTATTTTAACACACTTCTTATTATACTTAATGTGTTATTAGTTATATTTCAATCATTGTATCATATGACGTAGAATTCCTAAACAGTAAGGGCACTGCCCTTTCTGTTTGGTTTTTGTTTATGTTGACTCTCTAAACATGTCAAAGACTGATATTTTAAAAAACGACTGAATGTACAAGTTTTAATTTGGATGCCGAAAGAGAAGTGAACTTTTAGTTAGTTAGATGATTATATTGTTAGAGAATAGTCGAATATAGAAAAAAGCTGAACGGATTAAATTCAATTATTCGCATTATTATCGGGTTTTATTTGAAATTACTGTTATTATCCTTACATAAGTTTAAAAAAATAGATACTTACATAATATTTACCATATCTGAGAATTAGCATACCGTCGTTATTAGTTGGGAGTTTAAATTTCTCATATTGAAAATAAAGGTACCATCCTGTAGGTATGTTTAAGAGAAAATGCCGACACTACAAATAATATCAAACACTTATTTCTAAATACAAAAATAAACAGAGACAGAACACTAAATCATGTTTTTAATATTTGTAAAAGAGGCTGCACCTTTATTGGGATCCTTATCAGTTATCGGTTGAATTCGATAACGCAAAAAATATTTTATATATCATATTTTTGCCATTGTTTGTTGTAACCACGAATAATATAAACCTATTTAGTAGTAGGGTGCTTATAACAACCGATATCGCATAAACCTAAAAAATAAACTAAATGTCATTGTTGTGTGTGCTTTGTTTGAATGATACTGTATTGAAAATTGTTTTTTACTTAAATTTTGTTTTATATTTTTGTCAGTTTAAGAAATGTATTATTAATATTTCGAAGTGAACTGTTGAGATCTGACATCAACTACGAACAAATAGTACCTACCTAGTTTGAGAACTGGAATCAATTACGAACAAATAAAAGTGAGTAGTATTGCTTTTTACTATTTTGAAATGTTGACAATCACTTTTTACATATGGGCATATAACACTGTCATTCACAATATCGACCTAAACATTGACAGACTGAGGATATTACATGTGAGCTTCAATAGCCTAGTTTGGATTTGTGGTAGATCCGTAGCGACAGTTTTGTCTGTTATAGTTATTGAATGAAATAACTCAATTCGGATCTGAATGATCCTTCTCCCGATGATTTTCCAAAATTATTATGCAGTGTTATTTCTTGAGTCGTTTTATGAAGATTTTCCTCAATGAACAAAACGACGTTTTATTGGCTATTCCGAGAAGCTGAACCAGCTCTTGTCTTGGGTTACTTTTCTAAATTTCTTTTCAAATCTGCTTACCGTTGACTGAGATATCCTGGATTTTATTATTAAACATTTCGCAAACCTCATTTTGAGTTCTACTTCGATCACCACATCCTATTATACTTAATTCGCTAAAATTCTTCTTTCGTCAAATTTATAACTATTACGACAGACATCACACACTTTTAAAAATGACGTGATACTGTCTTATTTGCAGCAATTGACAAGAAAGTCAAAACCAAGGAAACAATTAAAGATTTTTATGTGTGCGTTTTGTGGCAATCAACCCTATAGCACAGCATTAATAAGTACAGCATTCCGACTCCACGTTCGCACTTTGAAAAAACTGTGACGTAAGATGCCGCCATTTTGGGTTACAAGTCAGGTCCTGACTAAGAATAATTATAGTTTTTGGTTTCTAACCACAGTACTGTATTTTTATTTTTGTAAAAATATTTAAGTACATAATATTATCGCTGTCAATTTCAGAAATATTTGTGGTGTGTCATAGTGATTGAAAACAACCTTGAGTGGTGTTATTAGTTAAATGTTGATATGATTGGGTGATTTTTAATAACAATAATAATAACTATTGGAAAAAGTTGTTATTGTCAAAAAAGAATTAAGATTGTCAGATTTTTGATTAGTTTTCAATTTCTATATTATATTGGTCAGTTAAAATCGTTTCAGTTTTGTATTTAGTTTGTTATTTTTCTTTATTAATAAATCGCGTTTATTTCAATTTTCGTGGTTTATTATGAATATCGTTGTAGTGAGTTAAACGGGTAGTTTAATTCACAAATTACAACAACAGCAACTTTAAAGGCAAATTTTGGCAAAGACTTCTTGAAACTTTATAATGATATTGTCAATAAAATAACAACTAGCCACGCGACAACTTGTGTTTATGTTTCACTTGTATTTAGTTTAAAAACATATTAGATACTGTCATTTCGTAATATCAATTTTACGGTTATACAAATAGTTGTTTAAACGTAAAATTATCTAGTATTTATCTTAATTTTTACTTATTACTCACCTAACAGGATCTTTGGGGAAGCGAAAAAATGTTTAGAGCAAGTGTACCGCTTATTGGGACAACATTTTACACATGTCCTCCGTGATTATTCATTGTATGAATCCCAAGACACGTTAATAAAAATAATATCCTTTTAATTCTCACGTACACTATACCAAAAACACAGATTTAGATTTAAACACAATATTTATTTATCTCGTACACGCCGACAATGAACTATATATTGAACACAGGAGTGAACTGTATCTATCTACGTCTATGCGATTATTTTGACGTTGTAACCCATAATGGCGGCATGCGCGACGATATGCGCAGGACGGCTTGCAAACGTGAAAGTCTGAATACTGTATTATTTATTATACTGTGCCTATAGTAGGTAGAGTGACATGGGTATAAAAAGAGGTCAATCCAGGAAAAAATATAGAAGTTTTTTTATAATTTGTTTTCTATGTTGCATGCACATGTTTTGCATTTTTCTGCTTATAGCTCGAAAATATACTATTTTGAAAAAACGTGTCAATATAGGAAAATGAACTAAACTAAATTACCTACAAATGATGCCCGTAAGGTTTTGAATTTTAATAAAATGTCCATAGTTGGTCAAAAAATACTTTAAATTTTAATTTGGAATATTTAAAGTTTATTAATTAAGTTTGGTTCACTGTCGTTTACGAGCTTGAGATAGTCCAGGCTACTCATCATCAACATGGAAATAAATCTGCTCTTGTTTTTTTGAATTAGCAAGGAAAGATTCCGGCGATGCAGTGCAGTCTTGTGTCGCTGAAGATCATTTCCACTATGGATGTTTTTTGTTTGCCCTTTGCAAACGCCTTATGTTTTTTATTTTATTTTTTTTTCTTCGGTGATTTAGGTTCACAAAATTACTCGAACTTTGAAATAAATTTCGGATTTATTTCATGTCATATACACATTTAAATACAACGTTTCGACAACGCCATTTATGTTGTCTTCCTCAGATAGGTACTTTACAAAATTATTTATATATAAATTGATGGAACACACAATTTTGACATTACTGATAATATTAAAAAACATTTAAAGCCTCCAAAACCAAAAGTATTATGTTAAATAGGACATTCTTACAATAATTATAATTAATTTAATATTATTTGTCAGTTTGAATAAACAAAAACAATTTTAATTTTTTGAGTACAAATATTTTAAGGCCTTAAAATTTGTAGGTTAAAATTATATTTCTTTTCCTAGAAACATGTTTTTAATTGTTGGTAGATAAGTAGCGGTTTTTTACTTTAAATTGATAAATTAGCAACTTATTGGCAAATTGATATTCGCGACTATACATGGTGCTTTTTAAGTTGATACTTCTTTTTGAACTACAGCAGACGTTAAAATATACAACATTTTCAAATAACTTTTTTCCAAAATTTGAAAAATAAGCGAGTTACATTCATCTTTAAATTATTACAAAATACACCTAACATAAATATTATTAATAATATTAAAAGGATTTCATGTCCGTAAATATCAGCATCATCACTCAGCTATAGTAGTCCACTGCTGAACATAAGCCTTCCGTCAGTTCTTCTAGCTACGTGGCCGGCCCAGTTCCACTTTAAAGTTGTTATTTTTTCGATTACATCTATAACACCTGTTCTTTGGCGAATAATCTCGTTTGGTATTCGGTCTCTGAGGGAAATACCCAGAATAGCCCTCTCCATCGCCCGTTGGGTGACACGCAGTTTCTTTGCTGACTTTTTTGTAAGCGTCAATGTTTCGGCTCCGTATGTCATCACTGGTAATACGCACTGATTGTATACTTTTCGTTTTAGACTGATGGGAATATCCGACTTGAAAACATACTTTAATCTTCCAAAAGATGTCCACCCCAAGCCTACTCTCCGGAGAAGTTCGCACGTCTGGTTGTCCCGTCCTATTCGGATCTCATGACCCAAATATTTGTAGGCGGTGACCTGTTCAATAGATTTGCTTTCACTGGGGACTAGGTTTGTCATGACTTGCGTCTTTGCAAAGTTAATTCTTAGGCCAACTTCCCTTGAAGCATTGTATAATTTTTCCAACATCATGGACGCTTGATCTATACGGTCGGTGATAAGGACGATATCGTCTGCAAATCTTAAGTTATTTAATCTTTCACCGTCTATATTTAGGCCCATTTCCCCCCATTCGATTTTCTTACAGGCATATTCGAGCAGTGTGGTGAACAGCTTTGGAGAGAGGGTATCTCCTTGACGTACACCTTGTTCTATTCGGAATGTTCTTGTGTTTTTATGTAATCTTACACACGCCGTTGCTTTCTCATATATACCCTTAATCAGTGCAATGTACCTGTAATCAATTCTGCAGTCTGCTAATGATTTGAGTATCTCTGGTTACGGGGGAAACCATTGTCCTACCCCCAGCTCCTTATATATATTACTCATTTTTAGAGGTAGTAGGTAAACATAAATCAAAGTGTAATTTAATAAAAATTGTTATCGATAGATATCCTATGAAACATATTTTAACACCTAAATCTGATAGTGCAGAGATTTTCATAGATTTCCTAATTAGGATACCTGTTTAACGGTTTAAAATTAATCCCAGAAATTAATTAATAGAAGCACGCTTTAATTGAAACTAATAACATTAACAAAAATGGGGTGTTTAGTATCAAAATGTTAATGAAATTACGCGGATTTTCATAGTGATTTTTTTGAAACTGGTAACAATTAAGCATACTAATATAAACAATATTACGCTTTGTAACTTCTGACTGAAAAGTCTAGTATTTCGAATTGATATCTTATCATGGTGTATTTTTTACACGTTGCTCGATAGCATTTGTCCACCTACACTGTTTTATTTGAATGTGTTGTTTACGAGGGCTGTGTGCTGAAGTTTTGAGGTGACGTTCAGAATTATCTTGGAAGTTCTGATTAACTAAATTATGAATATGGAACGTTATAAATGTTGTAGAAGGGACATTGTTGGAGTGTATATGTGTGTGACGTGTGGTAACTGTTTTCATAAAGAATGCTCCACAAAATGGAAGGAAATGACTCTACTTGGAAAAAATCGAATTCACTGTTCAAAAATATGTGCAAGAGATGACAAAATTGGAATCTACGAGGAAATACTGGAAAAGCAAAAATTGCAGATAAACGAGTTACAATCTGAACTTGAGCGAAGAGATGCCTGTATTTCAAGACTCAGGCGAGAGTCACAGCTATTTATAAATGATGTAGAAGATGCTGAACAATCTTATTCTTCGCAGATTGACACCATGACAAAAACAATACAGTGCCTAGAGACCAAGCTCGATGAGGCGAAAAAAAATGCAATAAAGAAATCGGATATGGTAAGTGTAAGTACACAAGCTAATTGTAAAACATACGTTAAGTCTACGCAAACCCGAAATATTGATAGAAGTATGGCAGTTACCCAGACTGATCGCGTAAAAGTTGTTTCATGTGACATACAAACTGACGATTACCCATCATTACAACGGGAGTTTTCACGAATGGGGCAAGTTATTGTAAACCCAATTAACACTAGCGATCACAATGGATCAACAAAGAAGATAACATCACATAAGGAAAGAAAAAGGAAGGTTCTGTTACTGGGGGACAGCGTACTGACTGATGTTGCTGATGTGCTCAATGGTGTTGCAGGAGACAGATTCGAGATCTCTTCAATAATAAAACATAATGCGTGCTTATTTAATGTAGTGGCAAATCTTGAAGAGTTGAGTAGGGATTATGGTGTGAATGATTTTGTGATTATTGGTGGTGGTATTAGGGATGTTCTGTTGGGTCATACCCCGGATAATAATATTTTGAAATTGTTAGAAAATATCAGCTGCCGAACAAACTTAATAATTTTAACCGTACCTATATACTCAAACAATTATTATCTAAATAAGTTGACTGATGTTTATAATATTACTGTTTTTGAATATTTTAAGGATCATGTAGCAAAGAAAAGCATTGTTTTCTCTAACCTAAATTCGATCATTAGTTCTAAACATTTTATCAACAAGAAAAATCCGAGCCTAATGAGATCTGGTAAGGTGAAGATTGCCCATCATTTGAAGAATGTTCTGTTTAACAGAAGTAAGTTTTTTCTGTAACGACTTAATGGAAAACTCAAAAGTAAATGCTAACATCATGATATGTAACATACTACACCTTATAAATACACAGTGTGTCTCTAATAAATTAAACTTATTTGAATTGTACCTATCTGGAAATTTGGTTCATGTTTTATGTTTAACAGAACATTGGCAATCCGAGGATAGGATGCAGGGTATTTTTCTGCGAAACTATACTTTGGTGACGTACTTTTGTCGAGTCTTAAATCGTCATGGTGGTACTGCAATTTTTGTGAAAAATGATGTATACTCCATGTGTAAGCCGTTAGCTTGTGTAAGTGAGTTTTGTGTTGAGTTGGACTTTGAATGTTCAGCGGTTGTCTATGATAGGGTTGTTTGCGTTATTACAATTTATCGATCACCCTCTGGTGACATTAACATTTTTTGTTCTAGACTGGTAGCGCTTTTGACTGAGGTGTCAAGTAAGTTCGATGTGTTGCTTATATGTGGCGATCTTAACATTGATGAAATGGGTGGACGATGCCAATACAATGTCAGGGTTTTGAGGGATGTGATTGACTCGTTTGGCTTGTCCTCGCTTGTCGAATCTCCGACTCGTGTCGCGAGTGTTGCTTCTAGAACAGTCTTATCGAGAATTGACTATGTTATAACAAATTCACCAGAATCTACACAGGTAACAAATTTCAATATTGGGTTCTCAGATCATTATGCTCAATGGGCAAAAATTTCATATAATTCTTTTAAATCTTTAGTTCATAGTAGAGGTGAGGCAAGTTATAGGCAATTTAGCGATTCTGCAATCAATGAATTTCGATTTCATTTTGGGCAGTTTGACATTGACAACTTAGCGAGCATGAGTTTTGACGACGCATTCGAGAGATTCTGGAAGAGACTTGAGTGGAGTTTTAATATATCTTTTCCTCTGAGATCTATGAAGTCTTCTTCCTCCAGGTCAAAATTCAAAATATTTTTCTCAGATGAGTTGCAGCGTAGATATTTAGAACTACAAAACATTAATTGGTTAAGGCAACGCATTCAAGATGAGGAATTACATCATACGTATAGGGAACTCAGGGGGGATGTCAGTAGACGGGTGTCATATGAAAAGGGCTTAATATTCAATAATTATTTGGCGCATTCTAGCAGCAAGTCAAGGGCTGTTTGGAATGTCTTTAGAGAGCATACTGGTAAGAAACGTAAAACACATAATCCACTAACTCTGGTTCAGGGCAATAATATAATTAGGAATCCATCTGAAATAGCTGCTGCTTTTTGTACATATTTTGCAACTGTCGTGACTGATAAATTAGATGCGCACTTTAATGGTAATCTCCCTACAACCTGTACTGTAGGGTCCCTAAACTCTAGGAGTATGTTTTTTTATCCGGTATTACCTCATGAGGTGGCAGGGGTAATATCGAAGTTTCCAAATAAGAAATCTACTGGCATTGACAGCATACCCATTAAGTTAATAAAAAATTCTTCTGATGTGCTTTGTCCTGTATTGGCAGAATTAACAAATATGTCAGTGCGGTGTGGTCACTTCCCAGAACACCTTAAGAGGGCGCTAATAGTACCAATCTATAAAAAGGGAGACAGCAGTGCTGTTGAAAATTATCGTCCCATAGCACTGCTGAGTTCTGTATCAAAGATTATCGAGAAGATTGTGGCAGAGAGAATATTTGAGTTTTTGAACGCTTGTAACGTGTTGAGCGGATGTCAACACGGTTTTAGACAAGGGTTTTCAACCGAAACGTGTACCAGCGAATTTATCCAGAAAATGCACGATCTATCGGATAGTGGTTCGTACGTGGTCGCACTTTTATTTGACCTGTCCAGCGCATTTGATGTAGTGGATAAAAATTTCTTATGCCAAAAACTGGAAAATATTGGCATACGCGGACCCATAAACGAATGGATACGTTCTTATTTATCCAACAGGAAGATCGCTGTAAAAATTGAGTCTGTGATATCAGTTTTTCAGGACCTTGATTTAGGGACTCCTCAAGGGAGCATACTTGGTCCACTGCTTTTCCTTCTTTACGTTAACGATCTTCCTATGAATATCACGCACGGCTCTCTTTACATGTATGCTGATGACACTACAATATTATTGTCCGACAGAGAACCGGATATCCTCAAGCAAAAAATCGATGTCACACTTCAAGAGTTTAAAAAATGGTGTCGAAATAATCGCCTCATTATCAACTTCGACAAAACAGTCGCTTTGCAATTTAGTAGATATAGGACTCTAGACCTTCAAATTAGTTTTGATAACATTCAACTAACCTTGTCAGAGTCTGTCAAACTTTTGGGAGTGTATGTTGATCCAGAGTTGAGCTGGATATCGCAAGTAGACCACCTTTGTAAAAATTTGAACAGACACTTGTATGTGTTGTATTCACTGAAGGATGTTATGAGTTTGGATGCATTGATTTCGGTTTACTATGCCTTGGTTTACTCTGCAACTTCATACGGTATAGTCGTCTGGGGTAGGAGTGCAGAAATTGGCAGGGTTTTTGTACTCCAAAAGAGAGCAATCAGGTGTATTTTTAAACTGCCCTATAGGACTACGTGCAGGGACACTTTCAAGAGCAACGGTTTGCTTACAGTTCCCTCAATTTACCTGTACAAATTGCTCTTATATACATTTAGACATAAGAATTCTATACCTACACGCGGAAATAATCACGATTACTTTACTAGGGGACGAAATGAATTGCATCTACCTCGCCCAAGACACGAATTTTTTAAAAAATCGCCAAAGTATTCTGGTCGCTATTACTATAATCTACTCCCTGAAGATCTGAAGAACTGCCACTCTGAGACTGAATTCAAAAGAAAATTAAAATTCTTGTTGACCGATGGCGCATTCTATACCTTGCAGGAATTCACGGCTGCTGTACAGTGATTGTTATTGTTTCTGATTCCTACTTATTTTGGATTTCTTTGTTATTGTGGGTGTGATGTGTGTTATTTTATTGTATGTATGTTGGATTAGTGACTGATTTTTGTAATTTGAAGTGTATACAAATTTATTGTTTTTAATATGTGACAAAGACTGTTATAAGTATTTATATATGTTTGTATTATGGTCTAACTTATATTGACATTTAATTTATGCGTCTATGTAATAGGTGTTGTAATCTTGACGTGTCTATGTACAGAAATGTACTATTTTTTGACAGAATAAATATTATTATTATTATACCAAACCTATACGATTTGCTCTAAATATTCCTTACCCCCTATCAACCCGCCTGGCCAGCGTGATAGCAAAAGGCTAAAAACCTCGTATAAATGATGTTTTTGACTCAATCAGCCAACAACATAGCTCAAATGCTCAAGTCCGTAAATATAATAATTGAAAAATAATTTAATGGCAAAGCGGACTGAAATGCTGGTTATCTACACAAGGAATCTTGTTTAATTTAGCAGGGCCCCAGTCTCATTCAATAGAACCAGACCGAGGCATGGGTCGACAGATACTGACGAATTCGTTTCGCTCTTGTTTTGAGCTCGTCAGAGTACCATAGTCGTTGCCATCTACAAATATCAGCCTGCATTTAAGCACAATAGGATACACAACAGTAGACACATGTAAACACGTATCATCTACATGTACATAGTAATGCATATCCTATACCATGCAGAGGCCGAACAAACTCAATATATAGGTAAAACCAGTCGTATAAATAGAAATAAAAATAGTGTGAACACAAAACGCTAGCCGGAGACCATTTTATCCTTCTGCCAGCATCTCCCAAATATTTGGGTATCAGCAATGCTCGGACGGTGGTCTCCAAGCGTTCTGCCAAATAATGAAAAATTTAACTAATGGTTCACTTTTCTGTAATTTAATCGATTTAATATACAGGGTGTCCGTTTTAAGTGATACCACTATTGCTATCTCAGAAACCTTAAGAGGTACGAGGTCGGTTAAATTAGAGAACAGTTGCGTTTTTGATCCCTATTCAGGATTACCCTGTATTTCAGAAACTAAGAAGAATTTGACAACATCGATCCTGAATGGGGATCAAAGAACCGACCTCGTGTAACTCTTAAGGTTTAAGAGAGTTTCTGTATAGCCAATTTATTTTTTCTCCTGTTTCGGTTTGTCGTCTGTATACAATAATTTTTAGTAGATTTTTAAAAAAAATCTAACGATTCTGGAGATCGACACAACCGAAATTTTGAAAAATTTTTATGCAGTACTTCCTTTTATGACCCCTGGATCCTAAAAATGACCTCAGTTCAAAAGTTTATATATATATATATATATATATAATCGTACAAGTTAGTTTATTTCATTTTTCTTTGTATATCGGTGATATACTATACTTTGTCAACTTAGTTGAATATCTTTGTTTGTTTATATATATATATATATATATATATGGGATATAGAAACTTTGCGTCACGTTCTAGGCCGCATTTTTTGACCAATCGAAACAAAATTTGGTTAAAAAATCGGCTAGGTCATGGAATCGCGTGAGTTTGTTGGCGATTGAAATCGGAGAGCTAATTTCAGAATGGCGGCCTGTTTTAAAAAAGTCATATTTTTTTCGTTGTTAATAGAAAATACCGATGTTACATATCAAATGATAGAGCACTTAAATCTCTACAATATTTATTTGGAGAGTTTTTTCATCGCTGGCATATTTAAGTAAATGTAAGTCAATATAAAGTAACAAAAAATAAAAAAAAATATCATCACCCGCTATACCTGTAATTATTTTGACAAATAAACACCTGTGAAATAACAATAAGACCGTACTTATAGTATAATGGGTATTTCAGGTTGGCGAATGTCAGAATATTCCGTTATTTGTTTATTAATAGTGGGTGTCAGTGGTAGACTAAGTATAAATAAAAAATACATAAATCAAAAATCTACTTTTCCGACTGGCTGCCATCGGGATTTTTTTTCGATTTGTAAAACATCAAAAAGATCATCGAATATCATTTTTGTTACTATAAATGGCTTTTGTACGGCAGTTTGTCATGATTTCTATATAGTTTTTGGGAGTATGAAAGAGTTGATATGATGTTAGTTTACATTCGTCTGTGGGTCATAGAACCTTAAGGGCCAAAATATTCCGAACTGTACAAATTCATGTGATTACTGAAACTGTCAAATGTGTTTGAAACCAAAATCTTTTAAACTGTGCCTCTCAGTCGAAATATTTGCAGAACATTTTTGAGTACAGTTGCAAACAAAATGGCAATATGCTTTAGGTGTCAAGGAATACTGATTTGGGAAGTCCCCGTTCTACAAGAAGCTATCATTCCACTTGGATGACAGGATGCAGAACGCTAAATTCAAATTATATAATATAATCTGTTAACCAAGTGGGTTGAAAGTTTTATGCTGAACTGAGGAGTACAGATTTTGATTCAGTGATTTTTACGAATCGAAATATTCAATATCTACAGTCGACAGTAGGGTGGAAGGTTTTTGCAGAATAAAGAAGTATAAATCACGAACCAGGGCCCAATTTACCTTAAATAATATTTGTTTTTATTAATTTATTATAAACAATAAATAAATGAATTTTTTAATTACAGAACGACTAATTGCAACCATGGTGGTACCATTCTACGTGCTGCTACTGCTCACAACATGTTTCACTTACGCAATGGCTGGATGTCCATCAATGTGCACCTGCACCAACACATCTGTTCTGTGCATCGAAAAAGGACTTGAATACATTCCAAACTTTGAAACATTGGAAAACACACCAATAATAATTGATCTTTCAGGAAACGAAATCGATTACATTAGCAACAATGACTTCAGCTTCGACAAAAGCGATGAAGTGAAAGAAATTTATTTAAACAACAGTCAAATTATTGATATTGAAAGTGAAGCTTTTGAAGAAATGGAACGCTTACAAGAATTGTATTTAGGTCAAAACCTACTCAACAGTATATCGGAATTTTTGATTGAGAATCTTGAGGATATGGTTTTGCTTGAGCTTTCAAACAACTACTTTAGTGGTGATATACCGAAAATACGTTCGAAAAGTTTGGAGGTGCTGGCAATAGCGAATTCGAAAATAACGAATATCCCTAACGAAGCGTTACAACATTTGCCAAATTTAAAATTGCTCTTGTTACAGCAAAACAACATCAAGTCGATTAATGCAGTGGTTTTTCAAAATATACAAAACGATCAGTTCTTTGTTCGACTATCATATAACACTTGGGAGTGTAATTGTAAAACGATAAATCTATTCAAGCTTCTTGCAAGTAGAAACTTTATAGAATCATCGGAACCATATCAGTGTTTGAATAAAAATAGAGAGTTTGTTAACATTTATGACAGGAATGGAGAAGTAACGGAATATGTGGAGAACTGTCATGAGAAAAATATTATCAGAAAATCACTTGGATCTCAAAAAAACTCCTCTAAAACACTAACAGCGGAAAATATAATAGTTTTTGAGAAACCTGTCAATGAAACAGTGGTTAATAGTGAAGAGATTTTATCAGAAAATATATCCAGCTCAAATACCGAAGAATTATATGTAAATGAACCTGAATGTCAGGAAATAACATTGCACTCGATAATTTTAAGTGTTAGTGTTAATTTGTTCATAGCTTTAGCAATAGCATTTGTGTTAGGGTTTATATCTGGGTTCTGTGTTTACCAGTTCGTGATTACAGTTCAACACAAACGAATAGGAAATAGTGATAGTACAACAAAATTAATCACACCTTGAGAAGATAGAAGTGTTTTTATGGAAATAAAAGTTATTATGCGAAAATAGTTCTTGAGTATCTGTCAATTCCTTTTTATTGTTTGGTATTGGCATTCATAATGCAACTTGGTGAACTGTATTTTATTTTAAATTTTGTTAATGATTACAGTATTATTTTAAGACCAAAAAGACATACCGAAAAACACAGACTCTTTAACCAAAGATGTGTATATATACATAACTGGCTTCTTAACTAATAAAATAAATAAAAAATAAATTAATAAAAGATAGGTAGATAGATATGTACAAAATATTTTACAATAACTCTGCAGAAAATACTTATAATTATAATAATTTTTAATCATACGACAAAGTTTGAAAAGTAATAAATAAATCGTGTTTATTATCGTTTAAATATGTGAATGCCATATAAAAATTACACCGTTTCGATGCCAAAGTTTGCAACTTCTTCAGGTGATAACTTACAGAATCCATAGAATACGCTAACGTTATTTGGCATCAAAACGTAATTGTTATATCGTAAGAAAGAAATAAAATATAATAAATTAAAAAATGAAGTGATTAGTTTAATAATTAATTAAGGTTGGTAAAACTTTGTCGTATGATTGTGCACCAGGTATACATATACAGGCTGATCCACTAAGCGTGGCCAGCGGCTGTATCTCGGAAACTATTGGTCGTAGAACCTTGGGGAATTTTTTTTTTCAATTAAAGTGGACATGAAAAAATTCTAGAAATTATTTTGAAGTTCCGCATTTCGCCACAAGGGGGCCTTATTTCATTTAAAAATTTAAAATGCTTGATTTCTGCGAAAATTCTCAAATGTAGTCAACCATTTGGTAACATCATGAGAAAGCCTAGATAAGTTTACACCACCCTTGTCTGAGGCTTATTGATGTATGATCTTTAATAAGAGTAGGGGAAGCCATTCAAAGTATAATTATTTAAATTGCTGTAACTTCTAAACCACTTATTCGATTTTGACAGACTTGAGATTGATTGGAAGAGAAAACCAAGCATTTTTAACTGTAGTATCAGCTAATACACAATAGTTCCTAATAAACTTGCCAGAGGGCGCAATTTGTAATCATTGGAGATTTATCGATTTTTCTCCAAAAACTTAAATGGCACGGTATAACTACAATCCTATAATCGCAAACTAAATTATCTTTGCAAGAAAAATGTGAGAACCGCAGTTCGATATCTTTGTTCGTTTCAAAGTTATCGCCAAAACAATAATCTGGGCCTTATAAAAAATAAATCAAGATACCTAGGCGTCAAACAAATTTGGCAGGTTTCCATGGAGATAAATTAGATTATTTATTAGGCAGCTCTACTGACATTTCTATGTAAAATTGTATGTGATATTTTCTAAACGGGTTTTAACAATTACTCAAATAGTGTTAAATAATTAATATTTAATTTGAGGCAATAGCAGTGGTGGCTTCAAGAGACTACGCTTTGCGTTATCCTCATAGAGTTCACCATTCACGGAGTTTTTCAACGTTTAGCTCGCTGTTTGAATGGTTGTGTTCGGCCGGTACCCTCCATAAGAGCACGCAGTTATTAATGTACTGGCATATGTTAACGCAGAACCCTATAGTAGTATAGGAGAAATGGCTAGAGATTTGGACCTTAGTTACGGCACAATTCAAAGAATCCTTCATCCTTACCATGTAGTGTTATGTCAAGCCCTAAGAGATTCTGATTTTGATATGAGATTAAACTATTGTTATTGGGTAAAAAACACGATAAGAGATAATCCATAATCTCAAATATTATGGACAGATGAGGCATCATTTACCAATACTAGGAAGGTAAAATTGCACAACTTGAATTTTTGGTCAGAAAACAACCCACACTGGATGCGTGAAGTTGATAACATCAATGGACCTGTAATGTTTGGTGTGGCACAATTGACGGCATGCCTATTGGTCTGCAGATTTTCTGAATGAACATTTTCCAGACCGGTGGATTGTGAAGGGAAGTAACATGTTTGGATTTTTATTCATGGGGTAGAGTTAAAGACATTGTCTACAAAGTGCAACCGACAAGCAGAGAAGATATGATTATTAGAATTAGAAATGCAATTGGTAGTTTACATCGCGCTTAAATAGAAGCAGCCGTGAATTCTACCAGAAATCGGTTAAATCTTTGTATTTCAAATGATGGAAAACAATTTGAACACCTGTGATTTTTTTTTATAAATGTTTACTTATTTTTCGCAGTTTAGATTTTCATTGAACTATTTTTATTTTTGTTCTGTTCTATTATTTGTGCATTTGGAATAAAAAACTTATTTTGCCTCTCACATAATTTGGACCATGCCTAAAATCTTAATTAGGTCGGAAGAAGGGCACGGATTTGCAAATGAACATTACTTATTTCACGATTTTTATAACGTCAACGTCAAAAGACTTATCGCTTAGAAATAAGGTGACTAATAATTAATATTATTTGTCTCCATAGAAACCTACCGAACTTGTTATTAAGCTATCTTGATTTATTTTTTTGAAGGCCGCATTAGATATGCCCAGATTATTGTTTTGGTAATAGCTTTGAAACGAACAAAGATATCGAACTGCGGTTTTCATACTTTCCTTGTAAATGTAATCTAGTTTGCGATTATGGGATTTTAGTTATACCGTGCGATTTAAGTTTTTGGAGAAAAATCAAAAAAACTCTAATGACTACAAATTGCGCCCTCTGGTAAGTTTATTAGACACTATTGTGTATCAGCGAATACGACAGTTAAAAATTCTTGGTTTTCTCTTCCAAACACTCTTAAGTTTGTCAAAATCGAATAACGCGTTTGGAAGTTACAGTTATTCAAAGAAATACACATTGAATGGCTTCCCCCACTCTTATTACGGATCGTACATCAACAAGCCTCAGACAAAAGTGGTGTAAAAGTGTCTAGGCTTTTCACGATGTTACCACATTTTTATCAATATTTGTAAATTTTCGGAGAAATTAAGCATTTTAAATTTTTAAATGAAATAACGCCCCCTTGTGGCGAAATGCGGAACTTGAAAATAATTTCTAGGATTTTTTCATGGCCACTTTAATTGAAAAAAAATTTTCCCCAATAGTTTCCGAGATACAGCCGCTGGCCATGCTTAGTGGATCAGCCTGTATATACAAAAAAATAAATAAATAAATAAATACATATCAAGCTACAAGAAATCTAAATAATTTTTTTTAACAGAACTCATCATTTTCAGATTGCGATGAGATATTTTCGTCCTCGTCTTCACTATTATCACTGTCCTCAAAATCACTCGGGCCCAATTGTTATTTCCTGTAATACTTTTGAGGCCTGGGCTTGTCCTGTTGCTCTTAATCCTATTTGGATAGCATAACTTAGGATTGTCACAGGAGTTGAATCTCTTAACGATTTTGTTTTTAATCGCTTTGTCCGAACTGGATTCAAAAGAAATTTTGGCAGGCCACGTTTCTTCTCTGGTGTCTTAGATTCATCCATCTTTTTAAAGGAAATATAGGCATGTAGTCATTCAACCAATATTTTTAAGGAATTTTTCTTCCATTTTAAATGCTTTTATCCAACGCGCTTTATATTGAGATTTAAAATGAGAATAATTTTTATCTAAGGCCTTCAATAAAGTTCCTTAAGCTCTTCTTTTAAAAAACTAAATTGGTCATCAATTTCACTCTTTTGAGAACTTCTTATAATATTAAGAAGTCCTCTTCTTGTTATAAACATAGTATTGGAATGCGTTCCTAATATAAAACAAAAATATCTAATTCAATGCGTAATATAGGTATACCGAAATAAATTATTATTTACGTTTACCTTTAAAAAATCAAATAGAGACGAGAATTGCAAATAAGTGCACCAAAACCGTTGGCGTAGAAAAGTGCCAACAATATTGATTACAAAAATAATAAAATTAAACCTTGGACTGCCTTGGAACATAACTAAAAGGCTTTATATTTCTCAGAATTTTTAAAAATTTTAAAATATTACCTTACTTTTGCTCCGATATTTATAAACTTATATTAATATATACTTTTATACTGATTTATATAACAAAACATACCTGAACTTGAAGGTTCCATTTCCTAAGTTTAACAAAATTGAGATAATCTAAATTAAGCACACAGTAACAATTTACGTATAGTCTTTGCAACCAATGAACATCGACCAAGACGTGTGACGATGAACTGAATGAGGTTAGTGACCTCACTCATTGCGTTTATTATGTCAGAAGGTCCATTGATAAATTATATTGGATTAGGTGTATTTGATATTTAGTTTTTTGATTTATTGCCAACTTTTTGGTTTGTGGCCCCAGTATGCGACGTTCGGGAACACACGCTTCCTGGATTTCTGGAAAACATACCATTGGCAATAAGAAATGCAATGCACCAGCGCATTTTAGTCGGGTTGCTCGTGAGTTTTTAAGAGAAACATACGAAAATCGCTGGATTGGCCGAGGTGGACCTCACTTATAGCCGGCCCGATCCCCGGATTTAAACTCACTCGATTTTTTCATGTGGGGTCACAAGTTCTTAGTTTATGCTACTCCCGTGAAAAAGGTGGAGGACCTAAGGAATCGCATTATTGTTGGGTGTAATTTGACTAGAATCGACGCTGGTATTTTTGAGAGAGTTCGCCAGTCGATAAGGAGAAAATCGAATTCAAGCATCCGAGTTGGTCACTTCCAGTTTTTGTAATTTTTTGTATTAAGTATAAATGTTAATTTTATTTATTTATTTTTATCTTGCTTCGAAATGTTAATGTTATTTGTAGTTGAATTATTCGCAAATATTCTTGGTATGTTGAAAAATGTTTTAAATTTTCTCATCTCATAAACGAACATATGACAAAATACAAGAGAAAAAAAAGTTGTAGATTTAGTTGCTTTATCTCAAGACAATATTGAAATTAAATTACAGTCAGTGGCGTACATTTTTTTGTCAATAAATTGAGTCAAAACTAGCTGTTGCCCTCGAGGCACGAATAGCTCTCCATATTTAAGTGTAAAAGTAATAATTTTATGACCTTTTTGTCATTTATCTAAATTTTTGTTTTGTTTTAGACATCAGCTATTTTTTTTTTGTATCGGGTTTTGTGCCTTTTTCTTCTCTTTGGAGGCACTATTTATACGCAGATATTTTATATTTCAGATCTAGGCCAAATTCTTGTACGCAAAATAATTGATTTCTTTTTAGTTTTATTATAAAATTTATTTTGCCCCCTTTTCTACTATTTACGAACGCCTATGTAAACAAAATTGTTATGCTGCATGATGTAGGTTATCCGTTAAGTGGTTTTTGAGTTATCACGGATACAATTTTTTCCTGACCCTTTTATAGAATTATCACGGACGCCTATGGAACATTAATTTTTGTCGTGTATTTTTAACACCAATTCAATTAGTTAAATATAAATTTTTTTACATTTTAATTTTTTTTTTTCATTTTACCACTTGTTTTTACTATTTACGAACGCCTATGTAAATAAAAATTTTATGCTGCATTTTTTAGGTTATCTTATATGAAAGCTATATATAATTAGCGAAGTTTTCTGGTATATTTGGGAAACATTTTTTTTTCGTTTTTGACTCTTTTTTTAAGACTATTTTCGAACGCCTGTGTGAACTAATTCTTTTATGTAACATTTTTTAGGTTATATTCTATCACACCTATAAAAAATTATTCAATATTTCGGATAAGTTTAAGAACTATAATTTTTTTAATTTTTGAACCCTCTTTTAAACCCCTTGCCTACGCTCAATGTTAATCACACTATTTACGAACGCCTATGTAAATAAAAATTTTATGCTGCATTTTTTAGGTTATCTTATATCAAAGCTATACATATATAATTAGCCAATTTTTCTGGTATATTTGGGAAACATTTTTTTTTCGTTTTGACCCTTTTTTAACACTATTTTCGAACGCCTGTGTGAACTAATTCTTTTATGTAACATTTTTTAGGTTATATTCTATCACAACTATAAAAAATTATTCAATATTTCGGATAAGTTTAAGAACTATGATTTTTTAAATTTTTGAAACCTCTTTTAAACCCGTTGCCTACGCTCAATGTTAATCACCACCTATAATTATCCTGTAGTATTTTCGTACCAAATGTGGTTAAAATCCGTTAAGTGGTTTTTGAGTTATCACGGATACAAATTTTTTCTGACCCTTTTATAGAATTTTTACGGACGCCTATGGTACATTAATTTTTGTCGTGTATTTTTAACACCAATTCATCTAGTTAAATATAAAATTTTTTACATTTTAATTTTTTTTTATTTTACCCCTTTTTCTACTATTTACGAACGCCTATGTGAATAAAAATTTTATGCTGCATTTTTTAGGTTATCTTATATCAAAGCTATATATAATTAGCCAATTTTTCTGGTATATTTGGGAAACGTTTTTTTTTCGTTTTTGACCCTTTTTTTAAACTATTTTCGAACGCCTTTGTGAACCAATTCTTTTATGGAATATTTTTTAGCTTATATTGTATCACAACTATGAAAAATTATTCCATATTTCGAATAAGTTTAGGAAATATATATTTTTTATGTTTTGACCCCTTTTCCACTATTTACGAACGCCTATGAAAGTAAGTTATTCATGACACATTTTATAGGTTATATTCTATCAAAACTATCAATAACTAGTTAATATTTCTGCTATTTTTAAGAAATACGTTTTTTTTAAATCTTTTTTTACCCCATTTTACACTATTTTCGAACGCCAATGTGGTCTAATATTTTATGTTCAATATTTTAGGTTATATTCAATTAAATGCGTAAAAAATTATGCAGTATTTCGGATAAGTTTAAGAACTATGAATTTTTTTAATTTTTGAACCCTCTTTTAAACCCTTTGCCTACGCTCAATGTTTCCCAAAATCTAATCAGCTCCTTGCCATGTCCAATAGTATTTTTGTACCAAATTTGGTTAAAATCTGTTAAGCGGTTTTTGCGTTTTCGTGGATACAGACAGACAGACAGACATTTTTTTAAAACTACTTATTTATGTATAAAATGACCAAAAAGAAGTATTTCCGGTGAAATTAAAAAAAAAATTTTTTTCATGAAACTAATAGTCTCCATATATACATATATTACATATATGATATGGAGAGCTAAAAATCGGTAAGGAGATATTTGACTTAATTAAAAAAACCGTTATTTACAAGAAAAAAAAAACTTTACCACCTTGTATCTTGGAAACAATGCATTTTCGGAAATATCATTGGGTGAACTATTTTTCATAAAATGACCTGAAAAATCACCCCTTAAATTTGCCGCGTCTTGTATATTTACCGTTTAATAAATATTTAAACATACATGAATACCTATCAATAAAATTGATTTTTAAGAGGTTGTTGAAAAACACATTATTAAAAACAAGACAAGCCTCGTGTTTTTCTTAATGAAAATTTTAAAAATACTTGCATATAATAAAGCTAAATTAAAGTCATAATACGCAAAAAGGGGAACATGTTCAATCCGCTTTTATGACGCCGAGCCGCATCCCAGCAGATACCCATATTAGAGGTACAAATTTGTGTTATATTATCTGAAGCTTCCATATGAAATACAAACTTTTTTTATAAATTCTTCCGTATAGCAACTTGTATATTTTGCATATCCTTGCGCTTTTAGGTTAAATTAATATTGACACATTTAATTATCCCAACGTTTTGTAAACTTTTTTACTACTTTATCATCATCAAGTAAAATTGTTTGTAGGTAGGTATTAGAATATATTACAAGAATTATATTAAATATAACAAATATCATAGTTTATCTTACACAAAAAATGTATTACAGGATTGAAACTAATTTTTAAAACCTGGTTAATTATTAACTATTACGAAAATATACAAAACTGATTGTCCTAAGCGGGTAGGTATTTAATTAAACAATATTATTTACAAAAATATTTAACACATTCAATAGAACAGTGTCACGAAAACCTCTAAGTTTTTATATTTTGCTAATCTAACCCGCAAAATCATTGCGAAGAAAATGAACACTGAGACCCAAGTTTTGAGTCCAGAAAAACAAATAGAAGAATTTGAAACATCATTCTTTAGTTTTAATTTTGTCACAATTTATACATAAATTTCTTTTTTATTCTTGAACCATTATTTTATAATTTTTTTCTTATGATTTTTCTTGAGGTTTTTGGTTCATATAATACAATCCAATTTAGTTAGATGTTTGTTAAGTGTTAATTTTTTAATGATAATATTTGTGACAAACATAACTTGCATTTAAGCCAGAAGAAGTTACCAATGAGTAACGCAACGTCGTTTTGTCTATTTTTGACAAAAACAAATTTTATTTGGAAAGAAATTGTGTCGTTTTAAACTAACCAAAAGCTCCAAGAAAAATAATACAAAAAAAAATAATATCAGAATGTTTTTAATGCTGAAGATGTGCGAAAGCATGGCACGAAATTATATATTTCAAATATATAGAAATATAAATTTTACAATTTTTGGTTTTTATGTGTAAAGACAAAATGTATATTTTATTTATATAATAAAAAAATGAGAAAAATATATGTATACCGGGTGTCCCACCGGGAAGGGTTTCGATCGGTTATGGAGAAACTACACTCTGGAACAATCTGAAAATCTGGTATAGTACTTAGATCGACGGGACCAATTCGGTTAAAATATTTTTACGAATCTAGTGCTCCGGATATACCGTAAGTGGCTGTCAACTTCCTTATTTTAAATACGATCTAAATTATACTTTGAAATTGGCTTGTGTAACGAAACAAGACTTAATTCCGAGAGTTTGTCTGTCTGTATATTATATTTTATTGGATTCTACTTGTAATTCTAAGGATAGTTCATGTATATTTTAATAATTTAATTTGTTGGGATATCCTAGTAGTTCTAGACCTACTTTAGGCGCCTATGTATATTTTTTTAATAAAAATTAATACAGCGTATTTGAAAAAAATGAATAAAATCAATTAAAAAAAGTGTCAAAATGGCAACCCGCAATTTATATATATATATTTTTTTTCATCAAAAATAAGAACAAGTTTATTTAGTTTATTTCAACAATTGATAGTTTTTCAAAATATTGACAATTTTACATTTTTCTATTACAAAAGTGAGGACTTCGAAATTTAATTGTGTTTAGTTGCCCATGATGGATTTAGAAAGCAAGTGAATATGACACTTTTGTCAAAAATAATCAACAATTGTAGATACTAATACTAATCAGTGGCGACGCGTG
This sequence comes from Apoderus coryli, assembly GCA_911728435.2. Lineage (NCBI taxonomy): Eukaryota > Metazoa > Arthropoda > Insecta > Coleoptera > Attelabidae > Apoderus > Apoderus coryli. The sequence goes on along the minus strand of OU452209.1, from coordinate 10,809,211 downwards.
ACTTTTTCTAAAGTGTTACCAAAATGTGAAAAATCTTGTCTTTAAAAAAAAAAGTTTATTTTGAACCTCCCAAATATATTTTTTTGCTTATTTTAAGTATTTTATTTAAACTTTTTTTTTTAATTATTTTTCTAAGTAAAAATTGCTAAGACTAATCCAGGTGGGCAATTTCAAGTAGTAGATCGATTACGCAGCGGCACTCATCCATGTTTATTTATTTAATTGCACGAACACTGTATCCCGCAGCCTATTCTGTGTAACGAGTAACCAAAACAAAAAACGGTAACAAGCGTACTAATACGCGACGCTCGCAGCCTCCACGCTCTCGCGCTGTAGAATTCATCAATTCATTCGCGACCAGAGATGAGTCGAACCCGACTAGAGGCCGACGGACCATCACGCGTATCCATAAACGTAAGTGGTAACATTCAATCTAGTCTAAGCGAGGCAGATTTATCGTGTTGGTTATATAGTTTGTTTATTATAAATATTTATCTAAGAAATGCATAACCCAGACAGTATAGAGCGAATTATTTTCGTGGATTTGGTTAATGTCACTGAATTATTACATATTGCTGTTGGTAAAAAAATAAATAAAATTATTTTACAGTTAGAAGTCAAAAAATATTTATTTTCAAGATTTTTAACTGTTACCAATGGTAACAGTGGTTACATGGACGCTTCGCCACTGGTAAAAATTATACTATCGAAGACTATCTAAAGTTGTTTATTATTTATGGAGAATGTGACAGAGTGATAACAAGAACGTGTGATACATTTCGCTGCTAGATATCCAGGAAAACACAAATCATCAACTAAAGTTTTTTTAACTAATAATACATAATTCCGAAAATTTTGAGTCTGCGAAGAATTTGATGAAGTAATAACGAGAACGTATTATAATACAAACTTATCTAAGGTTAACTCATAAACAAATTACCGGCATGATTATTACTACTAATTACTATCTACAATTGTCATAATTGTTAATTATTTTTGACAAGAAAAATGTAAAATTGTCAATATTTTGAAAACTATAGATTTTTGGAATAGACATCCGTTCATAAACTTGTCACGGTCCAGATGACCTTACGGACAGTGGATTATTCTATTTTTTCTTGATTAGAAAGACATTTGAAATAGTACATTACACAAAAAAAATTGCGGTAAATGCATTATTTAAATTCTAATTCCCATAAAAATCGACATTTTTAACTATTATAAACATGGAAACTACATAGTTTCTGTCAAAGTTAGGAAATAACATGCAACGTTGTTGATTGTAATAATAAGTCATCGATAAATAAACTACATAAATAAAAAAATAAATATATAGAATTAAAAATAAATATATTTTATTACCCCAAAACTTTCCCGAAGGTCGAACTATCGATGCCCTACATGATAATCTAAAATATAACCACCTGGATAACGAAACGTTAAAAACAATAATAACACGCTAAACTAACCCAACTACCTAACTAGGTACTTTATTCAAAAATTAGAAATAAAAAAGTAAAAAGAATAATCACTTATAAAATGCTAAACTAACCCAACTACCTAACGAGGTACTTTATTCAAAAATTAGAAATAAAAAAGTAAAAAGAATAATCACTTATAAAATGCTAAACTAACCCAACTACCTAACGAGGTACTTTATTCAAAAATTAGAAATAAAAAAGTAAAAAGAATAATCACTTATAAAATGCTAAACTAACCCAACTACCTAACGAGGTACTTTATTCAAAAATTAGAAATAAAAAAGTAAAAAGAATAATCACTTATAAAATGCTAAACTAACCCAACTACCTAACGAGGTACTTTATTCAAAAATTAGAAATAAAAAAGTAAAAATAATAATTAAAGCATGCTAAACTAAGCCAACTACCTAACTAGGTAGTTTATACAAAAATTAGAAATAAAAAAGTGAAAATCATAATTATTATAACATGGTAAACTAACCCAACTACCTAACTAGGAACTTTATTCGAAAATTAGAAAAAAAATTGGAAGACCAGAGATCGAACCTCATTTCAGAATAAAGGCATACAAAAATACAAATACGTATTATACTGTGAACGGGAATCGTGGCAAAATTCACTCGCAGCCGCTATAAATCGAAATAGTTGTGTATCATATACTAATTTAATATTTTAGCTTTCAAATGTGTTTTATTAAACATTTGTGCTTTAATTAGGTAAATCCACCCCTACATAAGATAAAATATTGTTAAAATATCATATTTTTATTGAATCTTTATGGAAAAAGTGACAAAATTACTGTCCCTAAAGTAGGTCGATAATCACTAGCATATCCCAACAAATTAAATTATTTAATCTGCAACCGTCGTATTTGACAAATTTCGAAAACGGCTGGACATAGATATAACATATTATACATCATGATAAATTCTATCGTGCCCTGTATTTTGAAATCTATGGTAGAAATTGCCGTGTCTTTAGAAATGAACGTCAAATTGTATTGTTTTACTTCAACATTTGAGATAGAGGAAGCCTGAAGATGCGAAAATAAAATCGCGAAACATTGCTAACTCTATAATAGAGTGTTGTTTACTGTAAGCTATTGCCCTCTAACCCACGATTCCGTTATATTTAATATAATTGCAAGTAGAATGCAAAAAAATATATAATAAGTTGACACACATTTTCGGTATAACCCGAAGTACTAGATTCTTCAAAACATTTTAGCCGCATTGGCCCCGTCGACCTAACTACTACGCCAGATGTTCAGATTGTTCCACAGTGTAGTTTCTCCATAATCCATAGAAACTCTTCCCGTTGAGACACCCGGTATATTTTCTTTCAGACCTATGCTGTAATAATAATCTAATTTCGGAAATCTATGGCAGGCCTGTCAGCAAGTTCTACTAACTCAATTTAGCGCCCACGTGTTGGTGTTGGTAGGTTAGAATATTTTTAATGGTAAATAATTGTGGGGCATAGTGGAAACAATACTGGCTTTAGATACTGACGATATCGTTTCGCTCTTCTTATGAGCTCGACAATGTATCATAGTCGTGCCCATCTACCACAACGACATATAACCTTTAAGCACGTAGGCAGGTCACCAAACCCAATGCATAGGTAACGCAAGCAGTAAAGATAGGAATATAAAATAATGCCAAAATAATGTAAAACACAAAACGCCAGCAGGAGACGATTTCATCCTTCTGCCAGTATGAACAATGCTTCGAACGGTTATCTCCAAGCGTTCGGTTCTAGATCTTCAATACCAAAATCAAATGAAATTAATTACTAAAATAATTTATGTGGCATAGCGGACAAAATTACAACTATACATGGGATTTTGTTGAAGTTTACAGGACCTCAGTCTAATTTTGTTTAGCTCGTCGTGCCCATCTACATCTATAGTACTCATAATTAAAATGAAACTATATCATCACTATATGTTGGCTCCTGCCTCAGCCTGGTTAAACAAAATTATACTGAGGCCCTACTAACTCAAACAACAACAAAATCCCGTGTATACAGGGTGTTTCTAAATTTGACCAACAACGCTCTACCACAGAAAGCTCTTGCTAATTGTCTAGAGACAGGGTTCAAATTTAAAATCGAAAACGGCATTAAATATTATTTGCAAATTTTGTGACCGCTATGTTCTGTAAAAACCCCATATTTTGATATAAACAATATTTTAAAATAATGAATACCTCATTTTTTCAAAAAACTTCAACTCCGCAACTTTACTTGCAGACTTTTGTTTAGAGGCAAATTCCTGCAAAACTGTTCACTTTAGACCCATAACTTTTTTAAGCAAAAATGAACAGGGAATTTAAGAAAAAATAAAAAAATATATTTATTTCAGTGGCGTAAAAATAGGGGGATAAAATGTGTCACTAACCCCTATAGCATGTCACTGGTTAGTTTTTTACACAGATTGTTTATGTCAAAATGAATTTTTTAAAGAACATATCACTCGCGAAATTTGAGAAAAATATTTAAAGGCTTTCTTGAATTATGGCAAATTTTCGATTTTAAATTTGAACCTTTGACACCCTGTATCACGACAACTAAGCACTTTAAGAGTCTATGTCTTTCACAATAAGCCCATGAGGCTGCAGTGAAAGCGGGGACTTATGTCGAACGGACCCTTTAAAAAAACTTGGTACTTGAATTAACAAAAGAAATATTTTAAACACTAAAAGTACTTGGAGTACCAGATAATTTATTTCAAATACCCCGGAACTACTTGAAATATATATGAGTAATTCAAATATGTGTAAAATTCAATCAAGTCGTAGTGAAAATTTGGGCCAAACTGCCTGCCGATCACCACTGATGAGTTGTGCATAAACAAAACTGGCCCGTCTGGTGAAAGAAATTTCCAAGATACCTTAAAGTCCTATTGCATTATGCAACACGCAACTCATAAATAAAGCCTCCCGCCAGGGAATTCGGGCGTATCTAGTGTTGGCAATAGTATATATTGGAGTTGTTACTTTTCATCCGGCCATCGTTTATGAACTTTGTTTCACCGGGCATATTGCCTGCTCATACTAGATGTCGCCAAAAACATCTTGTTGTCAAAAAATAAATGTTTCGCATGCATCGTTATTACAGCATATGCGATGCAAATGCACATGTAGTATAAAGCCGGCTACTCACTATGCGTTATGTGGCAAGTAGTGTGTAGCCGGCTTTATACTACATGTGCATTTGCATCGCACATATTGGAATAACGATGCGTGGGGAACATTCTTAACAAAAGCCAATTAGGTATTTTGAGTAAAACTTAAGTTTGTATGTCATGCCACTGATGATGGAACATCTTTCCAAAACATGTCTAGCAAAAATCCCATCCCGAATTAAACATAAATATAAAGAATTTCGTCGTTTGATTTATCCATTAAATTAATATTTTATTCTTCTGGTGTCTACACTGCCTACAGTGCTTCTTTTTGGATATTTATGAGAAGGAACAAATTGTTTGGGACCCATCGCATAAATTCCACAAAAATAGGAATGAAGTACAGGATGCTTGGAAACGCATACAAACCGAGTATTCTCCAGAATCTGAAAAATAAAGACTCCCCATCTTTCGAAATTGTAAGACCAGTAAAAAAAGTTGTGCTGCTGTGATAACTGCAACTAACTGTAATGAAAGCAGCTAGAGCTGTCTTATTATTATTATATTCCTCCATTTTCTGAATGAGCGCTACTTTTCCCCGAAAAAAAATGCAAATTTCAAAGTAGGCACGTAATGAGTACTAGAACAAGAATTTTCCAAGATATTTCCGACTCAAATCGCTCGACAAATGCCGCGTAGTGAGTAGCCGGCTTAACGCGTAGACATCACATCTTCCGTCAACTTATGGGATGTACAAGTAGAACGCACGCTTATGTATCATTCCTCAAGCCGTATAAAAAAACAAAATTAGTAGAACTTGGTCACAGACGAGACTAAATATCTCGATACATAGTACTTGGACAGTAGAATAAAACGAATTATCTTGAATATACAAAAATATTAGAAGTCTTATGTTTACTCTCACATATTTGTTATTATGTATTTATTTGTCATTATCGCATTTTTTAAATTATATTTAAAGTAAATAAAATATATTAAACTTAATATAATCAAAATACACTGCTCAAAAAAATCAAAGGAACACTTTTGAATAACTTTTTGACTTGCTGTTATTAACAAACGAAAACTATATTTTCGTAATGGATTTGCATTTTATTTTAGTGATTTGTTAAAAAATAAACGTGATTATTGCTCATTTATTCGAGATAAGTTTAATAAGTATTCCACAGCAAGTACAACAAATAAAGTGATTATAAAAATATTCACATAGAGAGCGTCACCGGGCAACGGCATGACAGTTTGTAGTTGCTGAATTAATTATCTGTTAAAATGAGAGATCTTAGCAAGATAGATGTCGCTTGTGCTATAGCTTTAATTGAAAATGGTGTAAAAATTCGAAAAGTAGCAAGAAATTTAATCACAGTCCGTCAGTCATCAAACGTGTGTTTGATCGCCATAGAGAGACTGGACAATACAAAAGACGAACTGGACAAGGTCGAAAACGCAAAACCACTCAATTTCAGGAACGATATTTAGTAGTTTCTTCTTTGAGCAAACGAATAACGACAGAAAAAGACCTTCAAAGTACACTTAGGATGACTCACCAGGTATAACCATTTTTGACCAGACGCACAGTGGGGTATTTGAGCAATCTGGGCGGCCAAAAATATATAAATCAAATAAGTTATACTTCAGGAAGAATTGAGTAAATTTAGGATATTTGTAAGTATAATTTATAGTAAAACCAGAAAAATAGACACGTATGTACAGTGTGTCCACTAGTAATCTACATTTGGGTAACTTTATTATTAATTTTACAAACATATTATAAAAAAATTCGAATAAAAAAAATGTTTTAACTGGATGAATCCCATCCTTCCTCGTCTGAATCAACAGTCTCTTCTTCATCATCCGTTGATGATTCCGACTGCGACTCTGTTTGCACATTAGGTGAAGCCGAAAGTAACAAATTAGTGTTTCTTTGGAAAACGGTTTACTATGCTCTTTAGGTATTGGTCTCATTCCAGTTATAATAGGATCGGAAGTAAGCAACAGCCTATTTATCTTCATAGTTCTCTTGCTTCCTTTGGTCTGCTTCAACCCTTAGTTTGTTGCATCTGCTTCGAAAATACTTCATCACAGTTTCAGTAAACACAACCGCCAGACTATAACTTACATAAGCTATTCTTTTGCAGAAGCGATGATATACATGCTTCTATACAATACATCTTCCGAATAATTTGACAAACAAAAAATAATAAACCAGCTTTATATGTTTCTGTTCCCGACAAATCATGATGGACACTCGAAGTGCTTAGTTCTTTATAATAACTTTTTGTTTCTTGTTTTTTTCATAGTTCTCTTGCTTCATTAGGTCTGGTTCAACCATGGGTTGTATCGTCTTCTAAAATACTTCATCACTATTATTTCAAAGTTCTTAGTTCTCTATTATGACTTTTTGTTTCTTGTTTTCTTCATAATTCCCTTGCTTCCTTTGGTCTTTTTCAACCATTGCAGACGGTACGAAAACCTATTTTAGCTCGACATCATAAAACTATGCGATTAAACTTTGCCCGTGATCATTTGGGATGGCAACTTGGACAATGGAGACCAGTACTTTTTACAGACGAATCTCACTCGTTGTAATGGCCGGGTGCGTGTGTATAACGATACTACGGTGCTACTGTACAAGAAGTATCCAGATTTGAAGATAGTTCGGTAATGATCTGAGGTGGAATAAGTTTGGAAGCAAAAACCGATCTTGTAGTGATACAAGGAAGTCTTACAGCTGCAAGATATATTGATATCATTCTGTCAGATCAGGTTATTCCTGCAGCATATAGTATAGGACCTGATTTTACTTTCATGTAGGATAATGCAAGGCCGCATACTGCTGCGGTTACTATAGGTTTTCTTAACGAGCATGAATCCAGCGATACGCCATGACCTTAATTCAATTGGGATATATGGGACAGACGTATCCGACGTCGTCCAAATCCACCTCAAGCCCTACAGCAACTTTCAGAAGTCCTAGTCGATTAGTGGGACAGTATACCACAGGAAGATACGCGAGGCTCGCAAGAAGTATGCCAATAAGTCAGTCGTGCTGCTGGAGGGCACACACGATACTAAAACACATTGGTTTTCAGATAGTGGAACATTGCCATTACAAACTTTTTTCTTTTTGTTGTTCGCACTTTTTTTTTTAATTGTTAATCTTAGTTTACGAATAAAGGATTAATTGAAAGGTCTATTAATCGATTTATCAGAAGACAATGTGTGTCTTTCAGAATAATGTTCATCTGTGTATAACTATCATTTAATAAATTACAGGGTTATCCAAAAGTGTTCTTTAATTTTTTTGAGCAGTGCAGTTATAAAACATAACATATTTTTTAAAGCTTTGTATTAAAACATGTCTCTAAAATAAATATAATATTCAGATCTATAATATCTTTTATTCGAGTATAAGGATTTATACCTAAATAACGTTTCAGATTAACATGGACCAAATTCAACATAATATAGTCCCATCAGATCGCCAAGAGGGTATTTTATCGTTGAAATATCTACAGACTGTTTCATAATGTGTGAGACACATTTACAGAGGTGAAAGAGCATCTCAATTTTTTTTTTTTAAAAGTTCTTGTAAACATAAGAATAATAGGCTTTATTCACTACGTTTTGTGTATAACAATAATTATTATAGCAGGTCAAATTTTACAAAATTCACTAACCTACCTAGGTATAGAAATAAGTAAACAACAAGCAAAACTACAAACAAATAATGTATACTAGGAGTCCAGAAATTTATAAATTCAATAAAAAAAAGTAACAAGATTTTTTTTATTTTTGGGACAATTTGCAGAGAAAGTTTTGGAAAATTAAGTGGCAAATATTATGTTGTCCACCGCGCTGCTGGATGTGGACTTCAAGGAGGCCAGTTTATAGTGCCTCGACGAGAGATCACTTTTTCTGCGAAAAGTTGATTGACAATCGCAAGCGATTGGTTGGAAGTGTGGCATCTTGTTGAAACCATGTTTCCACATTAAAACCTTCAAACTCCTGCAGTTGAAGAGCCACTGTTTAAGTAAGTGCTACCATCGCCGGTCTCCAAAATAATAAGGCCCAATGCTGCCTTCACCAGAGGCAGCCCACGCAATAACTTTTGGACTATGTAGTGGTCGTTCATGTTTCTCTATCGGATTTTCGTTGCACCAGTACCGACAGTTCTGTTTGTTTACGTGCCCATTTAAGTGCAAGATTGCTTCGTCACTAAACATAATGTTTTGTTAACGTTGAAAGCGTTGAAGCATATCATTTGCAAAATCCAGTCGGAGCGGATAGTTGATAACTTCCAGTTCTTGAACGATCTGAATTTTGTAGCTGTAAGATGTAAATCTTGCTTCAGAATCTTGTGCAACGACGATTTTTTAATCCCCACTCACGCTGGTTGAATGTCTATCATGACAAAATTCCAATAATACAAGAAAAAAAAAGAACAATTCGTTACATACAAAAATAATCAACGTATTGTATAAATATTATGCACTATTCTTCTCCATCCCACCCGATCCAGAGCTCGCTGCTGCCAGTTCTCTATGCCTACTCTTCTTAAATCCTGTTTCACGTTGTCCATTTTTTTCTTGATTTTTCACGCCTTTTGGTGGAGTCATTTGATGAAGCTAGCCTCCCACGACGAGCCGCCACTGATAGCGATGAAAATCCTCATGCCTTCAGGGAGAAACATTTCTAGCATGAATTGAGTTCATGTTAGGACAGGTAGGTATGTTCAAAAAGATTCGCTGGTAGAAGAGTTCTGAACTTTTGTCGTCATCCAGGTATTAAGTATGTATTTGGCAGTGCTAAACGCTATGCCAGTTGCGGGTTCTGGTTCGATAAATTCTCCTTCAGCCCCTTCTCTTGCCAGAGAGCCTGCCATTTCATTCCCCCTTAAACCAGAATGGCCAAGGATCCCGACCAGAGGTTATTATTTCTCTCGATATTAGAGAATCTGTTTTGACAATTCCACACTGTTCTTGATGTGGATCTTGATGAGCTTAGAGCCTTCATAGCCGCTTGGCTATCAGAAAATTTTTTTATTGGCTTTCGCGCACAGTGCTCCTGAGCATACAGATCAATGGCCAAAACTTCTGCCTGGAATACAGTAGCGTGAGAACCCAGACATTACATCAGAGTTAAGTCCAAAATGCAGTGACTTTCAATGCCGGCCAGCAGTATGTTGTCCTCCATATGACCCTCTACCATACATCGAGTAGTATCATATAATCTGTATGTAGTCCACCTGGCCTCCTTCTCCAGAACTATATGAAGAGGAGTTAAATCCAGGAGTACCTCCATAGCTGCTGACGGTGTGGTGGATAACGCACCAGTAATAGCCAAACAAGCTTGTCTCTGCAAAGCAGATAGTTTTGCTTGGGTCGTTCGCTGTAAGGCTTTCGTCCATCAAGCAACTGCTCCATACGTTATTATTGGTCTTATGACCATAACGTATATCCAGTAGATTTGTTTAGGTTTCATTCCCCAGGACTTTCCACAGATCCGTCGACATGCCCATAAGGACAGTCTTCCTTTTTGTAGAGCCCTTTCCAGATGAGCATTCCAGTTGAGTGTTTTGTCTAGTACCAACCCTAGATATCTCGCCTCTGTTTCCGAAAGAAATTAGGCCGTTCTGCTTCCTTTTCCGAGTGAAAGGTACAATTATGGTTTTGCTGGGATTTACAGACATCTGCTCCCGCTGACACCATCCCTGAATTATATTCAGGGTAGCTTGAGTTCTGGAAGCATCGATTCTTTCAGAACTTGATCTGTATAGTATGACCAGATCATCGGCGTATGCTTGAAACTCTATCCCCTCTCGCTCCAGTCCTGCTAGCAGGTCGTCCACCAGAAGTGACCATTGGGCAGGTATGATTGACAATTTCATTATTGGACCAGTTGTAATTCCAAATCGGTTAAATGCGGATAACTATCTACTCTTCTTGCAAAACACTTTACCCAATTTATTGGAGCATCTTTCCTTACAACTTCGTTACGAAATGTGGTTTATGCACGAAAAGAGCGACCCCAATTTAGTATCAACATTCGCAGAGGCAACGATGCACCCGTAAATTGGCCAGCAATATCACTCGATCTAACGCCTCTGGACTTTTTCTCGTGGGGCACTCTTAAATCAATAGAGTATGCTTGTCATATCGCTACGGAAGCTGAGTTATTGCAAATAATTATTAATGCTGCACATTATAGTCAGACACCATGCCCAAAGCATGCAAACATTATTACGCATGCGTGCGTCAGCCTCTGTTCACATATTGCGACATAACCTAAGTTTTGTTTTATTATTTAGCTGTTAGTGCTTACCATGATAATTTAATTAATTCGAAGGTAAAATCATAAAAGGAAGTTGGTAAATTTCCATTCCTAGTTGCTCATTTACATTTGAAATAATCGTGATGTATTTTCTAGGTCGGAATATTTGTATAACTTGGCTAAAATGGAAGCTTGTTTTAATGAAGCACAAAAAATTTATGGAACTCCACGTGAAAACCATACAGAGTGTGTCATCTGAGGACGTGACGTCATAGCTGGTAGCGATATACGAGGGGCGTTAAAACAGTTATGCTGCAGATTATAGCCCGACACCATGCCCAAAGTGGTTTAATTTTTGGAAAAGAATCAATTTATGTATGTAGAAACATGGTTAACATTTGTTATAATCATTATCGATATTAATTTGAGAATTTTAGCGCCATAGATATATTTGCGTCGATCGGCTTATTTTTAGTTGAGGAATTTGTGGTTAACCGTTGTATAATCATTTCATGAACACCCTGTATAACTGCGAACACCTACCACCATGTTTTTTTTATTTTTTTCAATTAATTACCTGACCGGTAATCTTTTCCTAACATTCATGTACCCTTCCGAAGAATTTTTATCAATAAAATACCCTTTTTGGCGTTTTCTTTAAATAAAACTAAACAATTTCTAAGAAATATATAAAACTCGAAATACCATCAGTCTTAATTTAATTCGAATGGAAATGGAATGGACAAATCAAAAATTTCGACAAAAAATTGATTAGACCATTATAAAACAATAAATTATCACTTATTCCTTTTCAATGTAATCTTTAAAATTACTATTAATATTATTATTATTATCTTTACTTTTATACAATTCCTCGTATATGGGGAATTTGGCTGTATCAATTTTATTTTTCACTTTGAAACCGGGGAATAGTCCTACTTGATTAGTTCTCAAATTTCTACCTTTACTGAAACCGTTCCAGTGATTACCAGCGATACCGATCACATCGCCAACTTGCACATTCAGTTCGTCATTGTTTTTCGCCTCGTGAGGCAGTATTGCAACGACGTAATGAGGATTTTGCCCTCCGTAGTAGTAAATGTCGTCCAGCGATTTGAAACGTGTCGATGCGTCGGGGTAGAAGGTCTGCATGATTTCATACGCTACCCTGCAAACCTGGATACGTTTGTTTTCTTTTAATATCGAAACAATACCATGATAAAAAAATTATTCAACATACCTGTGATGAAAAAGTGCATACCAAATAATCACTCATTGACAACATGTGTATATCCAGTATAATTCCGGATAACGATGAATCCGAATATCTCGATGCAACCGATGCGGTTTTGGATATTTTTGGATCACCTAAAATTTCGTAATGTGGATACTTTGTACGAGCTTCATTTATGACTTTGGGATCATCAGATGCTAAATAAATACGTCTTTTGTCAATCTCCTGCGTCTGAGACAAGTGATTGTAGTAATCATCTACCGCAGTCATATACTCTTCGATACTATGAAACGCAGCTTCCGTACCTACTTTATCTGTGCGCCGGATATGGACCCTACATAAAATACAGAACTTATTAGCATTCTATTGTAATATTTTAATATTACGTTTTTATTTATAAAGGATTTCCCAAAATTAACGCTAGATTTGAATTTGCCGCCATTTATGCAGTAAACACCCTAAAAACAAAACAAATCGACATCTGACAGTCTAGGGTTAGTAAAAATAGAGCGTTAGACGATAGAACAACGTGTTTCATTATTGAACAATATTTCAAAAATAATGAAAGCTTGGCGGCCGCAGCTTGGGAAATTCCATACAAAATATGGTCGAATGTGAAGAGATTAATTGAAAAATTCCGGGAGGAAGGATCCGTTGGAGAAGCCAAACACACTGGTCGTCCAAAAACAAGCCGTTCTAACGTCAATATCGAAGCAGTGCGTGAGAGTTTCGGTGACAATCCAGGAACCTCAAAACGGCGCCGTGGACAAGAATTGCAAGAAGCTCTCTACAGCGTATATTCACTAAAGATCTGTATCTCCATGCTTACAAAATTCAATTAACACAACAACTGAAGCGTAATGACCATGCACACCGAAGAGAGTTTGCGGAATGGATTATTCAGCATCAACAGATGGATGCTGATTTTTCTAACAAAATCATCCTAAGCGACGAAGCACATTTTCACCTTGACGGTTTTGTTAATCGCCAAAACTGCCGCTTTTAGCGTTCTGGAGTAGCCGAAAAAAAAAAAAATATATATATATATATATATATAAACAAACAAAGATATTCAACTAAGTTGACAGAGTATAGTGTATCACCGATATACAAAGAAAAATGAAATAAACTAACTTGTACGAATCAAAAAAATCTCGTGACACAAGCTGGATTTGAACCAACATCTCCCAATTGCCGGTCAGGTGTTTGTTTATTTATTTATATTTATTTGCGATGAGCAAAAGAGAAATAACATTGCATTATGGCAGTGTGTAGTCTATGTTGCCTTTGAATTAAAAGGTCGAGGCGTAGCACAGCACATAGGAAGCAAGGCATGTACGAATTAAAGAAGTTTCATTCATGTGCCACGATAGTTTAATTGGTTAAAACACCTGACCGGCAATTGGGAGATGTTGGTTCAAATCCAGCTTGTGTCACGAGATTTTTTTGATTCGTACAAGTTAGTTTATTTCATTTTTCTTTGTATATCGGTGATACACTATACTCTGTCAACTTAGTTGAATATCTTTGTTTGTTTATTTATTTATATTTATTTTCGATGAGCAAAAGAGAAATAACATTGCATTATGGCAGTGTGTAGTCTATGTTGCCTTTGAATTAAAAGGTCGAGGCGTAGCACAGCACATAGGAAGCAAGGCATGTACGAATTAAAGAAGTTTCATTCATGTGCCACGATAGTTTAATTGGTTAAAACACCTGACCGGCAATTGGGAGATGTTGGTTCAAATCCAGCTTGTGTCACGAGATTTTTTTGATTCGTACAAGTTAGTTTATTTCATTTTTCTTTGTATATCGGTGATACACTATACTCTGTCAACTTAGTTGAATATCTTTGTTTGTTTATTTATTTATATTTATTTTCGATGAGCAAAAGAGAAATAACATTGCATTATGGCAGTGTGTAGTCTATGTTGCCTTTGAATTAAAAGGTCGAGGCGTAGCACAGCACATAGGAAGCAAGGCATGTACGAATTAAAGAAGTTTCATTCATGTGCCACGATAGTTTAATTGGTTAAAACACCTGACCGGCAATTGGGAGATGTTGGTTCAAATCCAGCTTGTGTCACGAGATTTTTTTGATTCGTACAAGTTAGTTTATTTCATTTTTCTTTGTATATCGGTGATACACTATACTCTGTCAACTTAGTTGAATATCTTTGTTTGTTTATTTATTTATATTTATTTTCGATGAGCAAAAGAGAAATAACATTGCATTATGGCAGTGTGTAGTCTATGTTGCCTTTGAATTAAAAGGTCGAGGCGTAGCACAGCACATAGGAAGCAAGGCATGTACGAATTAAAGAAGTTTCATTCATGTGCCACGATAGTTTAATTGGTTAAAACACCTGACCGGCAATTGGGAGATGTTGGTTCAAATCCAGCTTGTGTCACGAGATTTTTTTGATTCGTACAAGTTAGTTTATTTCATTTTTCTTTGTATATATATATATATATATATAAATATGGTTTTCCACGTCTTCTGATTTCAAGAGCCACACGAAAGCTGGTGCGAGTTGCAGACTCTTGTTCAGTATTCGCTTTGGTAAACAAAGATTTCTGTGATTTCAGTCCAAGCTCCGAATTTTTCCGTCCGCAATCTTCCTGTATATTTGGAGTAATTTTGAAGTTGTTTCGATTCACAGTGCCGTTTAATGTTTGTTCTTTAGGAACATGTTTGGTTTAATTACAAATTAAACATTGAGTCTTATTGCTGGACTCAATCACAAAATACTGAAAGTTCCATTCACCACACATAAAAACAACAAGTCAAATCAAAATACTGTTATGCACGGGTATACTTTATTTCATACAGTTTCGCTTCTTTCGCCTTTCCTACGCAAACTGACTCGAGGTTGCGCCACTAGCCTTTTTATATGCAAATACTGTCATCTGAGATGTGATCGAAATACACTAGCTAGAACTTTCTCGAACCAGCGCGGAAATTCCCAAATATTTAATTACAACCAATGCCACCTGTTAATGGGTGACGGAAATATATAGTACCTATTATCGTATTCGTTTCTGATGAAAGACACAATTGAAGTCCTCTGTCTATAATTTTTAACTCAGCTAAAACCAAGGTTTGTCCGGTGTTCAAGTGTGGCAATAGATCAAAGATAGAGAACTACAGGCCGATCGCTATTCTTTCCAATTTCTCAAAGTTGCTGGAGGTGCTTTTGTATAATCGAATTTATACAGGTGTTGGAGCACAGATGGTCTCCTACCAGCACGGATTCGTAACTCTCCCCCTCGGTTTGGAAGACTGCTAACGTTTGTCCGGTGTTCAAGTGTGGCAAAGATCACAGATAGAGAACTACAGGCCGATCGCTATTCTTTCCAATTTCTCAAAGTTGCTGGAGGTGCTTTGTATAATCCAATTTATACAGGTGTTGGAACACAGATGGTCTCCTACCAGCACGGATTCGTAACTCTCCCCCTCGGTTTGGAAGACTGCTAAGGTTTGTCCGGTGTTCAAGTGTGGCAATAGTTCACAGATATAGAACTACAGGCCGATCGCCATTCTTTCAAATTTCTCAAATTTGCTGGAGGTGCTTTTGTATAATCAAATTTATACAGGTGTTGGAGCACAGATGGTCTCCTACCAGCACGGATTCGTAACTCTCCCCCTCGGTTTGGAAGACTGCTAAGGTTTGTCCGGTGTTCAAGTGTGGCAATAGATCACAGATAGAGAACTACAGGCCGATCGCTATTCTTTCTAATTTCTCAAAGTTGCTGGAGGTGGTTTTGTATAATCGAATTTATACAGGTGTTGGAGCACAGTTGGTCTCCAGCACGGATTTCGTAACAGAAAGATCGACTGTTACAAATCTAGCCGTTTTCACGCAGTATGTCTCCGAACCGTTGGATTCTCGAGGTCAGGTTGACGTCATATATACCGAATTCAGTAACACGTTCGATAGGATCCATCATTCAGTTTTGGTTAGGAACCTCCCTGCGTTCGGGTTAAGCTACTGTGCTGTTCTTTTGATAGATTCTCACATTAGCGGCAGAGATCAGTTTGTTTATTATAACGGTTATAAATCAAGAAGCTCCCATGCACCATCAGGAGTACCTCAAGGTTCGAATCTGGGTCCACTACTGTTTAATCATTTTATTAACGACCTGGGAAAGAATTTAAAATCTGAAATATTAATTTTTGCTGATGATCTGAAACTCGATAAGTCATCAATTATTTCATTGTGATAGAGCTAGAACCAATGTTATGTTGAGGCCGCCGTTGTTCACTATGTCTCGCACGTTCAATGTGGTGTGCCGGAATTGTGATTTATTTCATGACACATTGAAACATATTTTGAAGGCCGCATAACTTGCAGAACGCAGAACGTGCTTGGTTGTGATGATTGAATTTCATTATATGTTTATTTCTTTATTTATATCTCTATTAATTTAGTTCTGTTATGTAAAGTTATCAAGTTATTGATTGTGTTATATATATATATTTATATTCTTTGTATTGATACTTTGGGCAATTGCTATGTAAATGGAAATTTTCTGTTGAGCAATAAAGCATTTATTATTATTATTATTATCATTACTAGCCACTAGATGCCAAAATACACAATAGAATTAAATGCAAAAAAGCATATGTCTTCTAAGGTCGCGCACATTGCAACTAGTCTAGAATTCTAGAAATATAGTTAAAGGCAGAAATATTAAACCTGTTTTGGTCCTTGGAACCAACTGAAAAAATCATTATGACCCTAAGGCTTCAATGTTTGGAGTCCTTGTCTTAAATAAACCCATGGAAGTTTTAGTTCAACATCGCCTTCACTAAAAATTTTTGCGTAGTCGGGAAAATCACACAGGAAAACTTAGGAATCAGGGTTAGGCCTTTTTTTGCTCAACCACTTAATCCTGAATTGTTGATGATGTATTTAAATTACGTGATACGTTTACAAATATTTGCTTAATGGTAACATGCTGCACAAGATATCAGCTAAGCAATGTTATAATTAGTACAAACTCAGTTTCAGAGAGATTTTGATGACAGTTTAACTTTAGTAATAAGACTCTTATTAAATTATTATATTTTCTTTTTAAAATGCCATTGCAACATACAGAGACATTTTATTTGCGCTTACCCAACAATGGGTCGTTTAAAACTCATCCGAATCATCTCTTCTTGTATCATGGAAGCAGTTTTCTCTTTAGGCCTTAAAATATACTTCAGTATTTGTCCAACCCACCATACTATAGGATCCCCGTGTAATCTGGTTAATCGTGGTGATAAGTCTTCTGGTATAGCAAGTGGTAAAAATGGCGGCCTGAAATACAGAAGTGAGTTTAGGAGATCCCTATTTTTCAAGTATTTATTAAAAGCTACTAAGGAATCACTAGCAATTTGCGAGATTCTGGAGTTTACCTTGGAGATAAGGAATCAATTATTGGTAAATTCAGCACTTGTGTCTCGGGGTGTCCAGGCCAATTCGACACACTTTCGCCTGATGGAGTGGTGCATGTTTCACTGACTGGTTGAAATATCTCCTCCCAACCACCTTTATGATATCGCCATCCTTTCGATTTAATTACCAGCGTACGCTTGGTTCCATAGGCTACCATAAAACAGTAGACTAAATGGTGCAGTTGACAACCATACCCACAGCCCTAAAATACAGATTATGAAAGTTAAATTATATTAAGGTTACCGCAACGTGTTGAAAAATGTTTCCAACTACCGATCTGTCTGCTATTTCAAGTTAGACATAGTAAATTCAGCAAAAACCGCAATTATGCCTAAACGATAATTATCGATATGTTTTGTTTTTATTATAATAATTAATATTTTGCATCTCACTAAAGTGATATTTAGCTTGATAATTCAGATTTCTGGTTTCTGTGTTCCCTTGACGCATGTCCTACCTTATCCTTATACCTAGATACATCCAGGAGACCTACGCTAGAGACGTAAATTAAGAATTGAACTGTTCGGAGTTGTGGCGTAGTGAATTTTACCGAATAATTATGATTAACATTGATTATGCTATATTGTGTTGTAACGAAATTGTATTGCCAGATGGATGTATAGATTGAGGGCCCTCAAGAATAGATTGCAGAGATAATAAGGTAGGTCTCTTATCCTTATCCGATTATTCTTACCGGTACATGCGCCATTTTTCAATTGCCATTAGGTACTTAGTATTACTTTACAGATTTCATTTTATAAAACAGGCAGATACAGGCCACTTTACTTGCGTTTACGCAACAATGCCATTCACAAGAAAGAGGAAACTTCTAAATATGAGACCAATTACCCTGAATGGTGAGGTCATTGAACAGAAGTCTGAAGTAAAATATCTAGGAATCACCCTTGATAGTAAACTGCTTTGGAATAAGCATGATGAAATAACGGTAAGTAAAGCAACAAAAGCTCTGATGGTATGCAGGATTCTGGCAGGCAAGAGTTGGGGCTGTAAACCCAAAATACTGCGGGGGTAATAATCTGGCACTCTAAGGCAAAACAAAGTACAACAAGGAGCAAACTTGATAGGGTACAAATACTAGCATGCATATGCATTACTGGGGCTATGAGAACGTGCCGAACAATCTCACATCTCTGCACTTGGTGATAGAAACTGCAGCAAATGAGGCCATAATGAGACTCTCTCGGGAGGGAGCTGGAGATAGGAGAATCAAGAGTCAGAGAGCCTGGACATCGCTGATCAAACTCATCCCATCTCTAAACCTCCCTAGTGACGAAACTAAAATAGAACTTTCAGTAGAAGTTCACCACAAAGTTAAGTATCAGGATGGACTGGGAAAGGAACTTACAAGAAAACAACCTTCAAATGGTTTCAAACCTAATAAAGGGGCAGGAGCAGAAGTATTCGAGCCTGGCACCAAATCAATGCGTACAATTTAACCTGGACAGGAACTATCGGAAGTACGACATTGCTGATAGCCAAGCGGCTATAACAGAGTTTCCCTTATTTGAATACCCGGAAATTCTGGTATCAGGGCAAACGAAGAAGCCCATAAGTTAACAAAAATCGGGTGTCAACGCCTTTTGTAGGACCTGAACCGTACTGCGGCTTGGAGGAAACAGACATATCAATACACTGGCAAAATCTTCCTGGACTGATAGACTCCATGATATTTCACTCATGAGAAATCCAAAATCTGTTTGCAACTCAGTAAGAATGGGCAACGTCGCCTTAGGAAACATAGGGCAAGATTAGGCCTAGAAGAGAGCGTAACATAATGCGCCGCTATTAGAAGTCAACGCAAGGAACACTTGGGGCATGAAATCGTGCAACATGAAGACGTGTTGTCCCTGAAACTAGCCAGGCTACTGGAGTGCATGAGAGCTCTAGAACTCGATGGAGAGTTGTAACTTCAGACACAGATCAAGTAACTCAAGACAGGGGACACAATAGACCATTAGATCGCAGTGTATCTGACACCCCTAATTTTAATATTAATCTCCTAATCTTAGACTTAGTCGATGACCGTTATGGGGGTAATCTTCTGGTATGTACGGATTTCTTGAGTAAAACGTTGAAAGAGGGTTGTCAAGTCCCGATTGATATATCTCCAAAGCTCTTGAACTTTTAAAAAAAATAGTTATAGGACGAAAAAAAATTCCAGCCAGTGTAGTTGTCATATTCGTTAATGATAAAGGAACGCACCTTTCTAGCAATTATTACTTTTCACAGATGACCTTTCACTATTTACAGCTATTCACCCCCATGACGATTGTGATGTACTACAGAGATATCTGAACTTACTTGAAGGTTGGTGGTACAATACACAAAAAGACGCCACACTGTTTCTTACGATTACAGACTGTCTGGCGCTATTCTTAATAAATGCACTATGGTTAGGGATCTTGACCTTTTATTACCATATTTGCGAAATAAATAATAAGGCACTCAAGTCTCTGGGATTTTTATTTAGAACCACCAATTAATTTAACAATACTGATTGTTTTACCGTATTGTATAACGCAATGGTAAGACCAAACCTTGAATATGCTGCCATTGCTTGTTTTCCAATATATGGAGTAGTTTATGTTAACTCTCTTGAAAATGTTCAACGCAGGTTCTTCAACCGATTAGCCTTCAAGATTGATGGTCTGTTTCCTGCCCGGGGATACGAGCATAGTGTGCTGTTAGAGATAGTTAATTTTCAGTCATTGGAGAAACGTAGTCATTTCTCCTCCCAGTATTTCGCAATTGCTGAAGTTGTTGCGGTTCAATATTCCAGCAATGTCACATCTTACATCTTTCTCTATGCACCTCCCAGCTCAAAAAAAAAGTGTCTGAAGCGTCTGACATAGACATTTTCTCCACCGCCTTCCACACCAGTTAACGGGATATGGCTGACCATTTAGTTCTCACCTCCTCCAAACGCTGTAGGGTTAATGAGCAAGAACATAAACGTAACGACCCAGGAAAAACTTCCTTCTGTCAGTATAAGTAGAAGTAGAAAACGGTCTCTGCCTTCAGATCGCTGGGTCTAACAGGTTTCAACAACCCCAAGTTTTCAATGGTGTTATAGAAGACACCGTCAAGGGGTTTGTACTTCTGAAATTGAAAAACCTGTTGATCTCTGCCTCTTTTATGGATGAATATCAGTTTGTTGCCCAAAAAGTAACCCTCCAATCACCGTACGTACCGTAAGCCTGGGAATGGATGCCGTAGGATGAAGACTCCGGTGCAATGTTATCACATTTCGCGTCTTCACTTCTACCATTGTGCACTTTATCATATCAAATGAGTCAAGGACTGGAACTGCACCTCACTTTTAGGTCGTCCATTTAAAACCGGTGAACAATCTTGGACCTGTGAGCAAAAGTAACCGCGTGTGTTTTGCAAGGTAAAGCCAACAGTAGCAGCGAACGAAAGGGGTCTGACTGAATCTCCAACATAACACTCATTTTGAAGCATACCAATCCGTTTAAAGCTAGCATAAATCTTCCAAAGCGGCATCTCATTATCGGAAATTGGAAAGTAATTTCCGGCTAGTGGAAGAAAGTTGGTACGTAATACTATTTGCGATGAGTTTTATTATTTATGGTAAGTTTCATAAAATTGCCCCTAGTTAAAGCGTGTCATTCTTATTTATAAAAAAAAATTAAATATTCACTCACCTTATTCAAATTGCAAACCATTTTTCGTGCTGTATTACAGTCTTCAGGATTCTGTAAATATTTAAATCTATTTTGCACCAAATTACTCAAATCGTTTGATTCCTTCTCCCTCCATGTCGCGTATCCATCGACTTCGCTTAACTTGCCAATATCATGTAGTAACGCCCTAAAAATCGAACGATAAATATGAGATATTTCCAATAAAAAAGATAAATCATAAGCTTTTTCGATAAACCTAACGGTTTTCGAGAAAATTACGAATGAAATTTTTTTCGATACCTCCAAAGCTCTTTTAATTGTTCCAATTAATGATAGCACTAGCCATAGAAACTTGACTATATTGTTTTAGATATTGATTTAAAAGTTTGTGTTGTTTGTTTGTGCCTCTGGCAATCCAAATTCCTAATGCATTGACAGAAGCCCGTATTGCATAAATCAGTTATATCTCCGTTCTTACTGTAAATCAGCGAAAATGTTACCAAAGCTACCTATTGAAAAAAAATTGTTGGGTAGCTCAAAGGCCCTAAAAACGGATCCACTGTTATATCAACTGAATAGTTAACTTTATCTCTTTAGCTGTTCCTCTATTGCATCATGTGAATTTTCTAGTGCCCAATGGTGCCTATTGCGTGCTTTCCTCAGTTAATATGATCAGCTTAACAAACATAGTATCTTATTCGCTTTCCTTTAAATTTCATTATCGAAATTGCATTCGGCTTTGGAGATCTTCCGACAGCAGACAAATAATAAGGAAAATAAATTATTATTTTACACAGAACTTACTCGTCTGCAAATATTTAACAATTTAATTTAATTTTTAATACTGCTGTTGTAGGGGAAACTTCAAAGGCTCTGCGTATCAGAGTTGTATTTAAAATTCAAGGTGGGAAGGCGATACAATATTGAAATGCAATGAAAGCGACTAAGATAGGTAGATAACTGGCTACGCATGATAGGTAATAGAATAGGATGGGTAGAATGTCTAATGTCACCACAAATCCAACATACAACATCAGAACAGGTAAAGCCAGAAATACAGAAACTGAATAATAGAAAAGCACATGACTATGACTTGATTACTACACAGATTCTCAAGAAATTACCTAGAAAAACTATTCTGTTTCTCAGAACTATCTACAATCGAATGTTAAGTCTGTGCTATTTTCCCATTATATGGAAATACTCCCACATAATAATGATTCACAAAAATTTCAAACCACCACAAGATACATCGTCCTACAGACCTATCAGCTTGCTGCCTACGACCAGCAAAATATGTGCTCTAAGGAATACAAACCGAATACGACTTAACAAACCTCGACAATGGGAACTCGCTGGAAATAGTTTTTTAGTTCCTAACTATACCGCTAGGGGCGTAATAGATACAGTAATGCGAAAAATGCATTTTTATTGAAAATTTCGCAATATAAGTTAGAAATTAAGGCAGCAGGGAAGGACGAAATTTTACCTATGATAATGTGTATAACTTTGGTTTGGCTTAACCGAATTTATCAATCTAATTTTTGTTTAAGAACTCAAGCCTTGCTGATGAAGAAAAAAAAGATTTCAAATCATAATTGTTTTTTTGGGGCTCCGCTAGATGGCAATATTTGCATCGCCTAAGGTTTTTTTGATTTTTCTTTAAAAACTTAAATGGAATGATACAAATATTTTATCAAAAATGAAAAGTAAATTGAATTTGCAACAAAAAAGTCCAAAACCGCACAGGAAAATCTTTATTCGTTTGAGAGTTATGGCGAAAAGAATGTTGTTCACCAAAATTCGTTGAAAAATCATGTATCTTTAATTTTCCGTGATCAAGAATGCCATGTGAAATAAAGAAATAGGTTTAAGCTTTATTAAACTGATAGTTTAACAAATAAAAATAATGAAAGATCCATTAAAATTACCAACATGCAGAGCTTTCATAAAATTTTTTAAAAGAGCATGGAGACAAATAAATAAACGTGAATATGCTGCTAATGCCCGTTTGCACCACATACAGTTTAAGTAGAGAATAGTTAAGAGTCACCTAAATTTTAAGTATTCCTTAGAACGGAATTGATTGCACCGAATCATGAGTAGGTAGCACTTAGTTAAGTATCGGGTAAATTTGTCAACATAGCAAATTTAAGGTAGCCGACAATGAAGAAGAGTTTTTTGGTCGGGCAGTAGGTAATATTTTAACTTTTAACCTCTTCAGTTTTGTTTTCATAATAATTCATAATGTAAACATTAGTTTTGATTGTGAATGTGAACGAAAATTATTAAATACTAGAGTGAAATTGTGTCCGTAAATATAATAGAAACAAAATAATTTTGTGGCATAGCGGACAAAATGACTGGTTTTACCTACACAAGGGACTTTGTTTAGACTGAGGCCCTGCTAAATTACATTACCCAAAGTCCCTTCTGTAGGAAAATACAGTCATTTTGTCCGCTATACCACAAAATTATTTTCTTTTTATTATTAAATACATTTTTAATATAATACGATGGAAGTTAGTGATACATAAAGAAAGAGAAGACCTCCAAACTACACTTCCAACGAGAAAGAAGTTCCTCATCGATATTGTTGGATCATAATTGTGGCATCATTCAAATTAATAAAATTAACTTTTTGTTATTATTTTCCATTGTTAAATTTATCTATTGTTATTATTATATATTTGAAATGTATTTATTACATGTACCTATATTGGTCTGTTTCTATTATAAGATTTAACTAGATGAGTGCTACTACTAACATATTTTGTGATTTATATTCAAAAATAGTTTTAGGTTATTATTTACCTGGGAACATAAGTAGAGTTGTTAGCTTATTTATTCTTTTGTGGAGTAATAATTAAATAAACTGTAAACGTGAAGTTGTTATGGTTTTAATACATAGGTATATACCTCTATTATTATTTTTTAATATCGACTATTTCCTCAGTACCTCTATATATATATATAATAGGTATGTTAAGCATAAAGACGCTTTTCGGTCTTTCCTACTAAAATATCTTCTATTGAAAGCTGTCAGCTCATCAAATTCTAGTAAAAATGCTCAATTTGGTCTAGGATAGACCGAATCGTAGTCTTCGTCAGTCGAAATCTTTGAAAAAAATTTAAATTGTCCATATCTAAAAATAATTCGGCCTTTCATAAACCCTCCTTGGAAATCCATGTTCAATTAATTCGAAAACATCAAGATCCTCGTCAAATAATTCCATATTTTTAATTTTTTAATCGCCACACACAGTAAACAACCCAATAATGAAAAATATAAAAGCAATATTGAGGTTAGAATTCCATTTAAGAAAAGATTTCTCGAGTCAACTTATGCCCGTTGGCACCACATACAGTTTAAGTAGAGAATAGTTAAGGGTCACCTAAATTTTAAGAACGGAATTGATTGCACCGAATCATGCGTAGATAGCACTTAGTTAAGTATCGGGTAAATTTGTCAACATAGCAAATTTAAGGTAGCCGACAATGAAGAAGAGTTTTTTGGTCGGGCAGTAGGTAAGCATACGTTAATTTCCTTTTATACCGAGCCAATGGGAACGTTCGCCCTTGGGTCGTGTTTCCGTGGGTGGCCGTCGCGGATCGGTGGCGTGCATTTCGCTTTGTTTTTGCTGTTTGAATATTTTGGCGCCATAAGCTAGTGCTCTGAATAGTATAAACAACTGAATCTGTTACTAGATAAAAAGCAAAAACAAACTCGTTTATAACAGCAATAATTTTTATTGCTACATATAAAATAATAATTTATAAGTATAGTTGCGAATAGTTGTTATGGTTTTAATTTATTGTTGTTGATACCCTAGCTCAATAATTTATACCTCTATATAATAGTAATAGGTATGTTAAGCACAAAGACCCTTTCTAGTCTTTATCTTCTAATGAAAGCTGTCATATCTCATCAAATTCTAGTAAAAATGCTCAATTTGGTATAGGATAGGCCGAATCGTAGGCTTCGGCAGTCGAAATCTTTGAAAAAAACTTAAATTTTCCATATCTTAAAAATAATTCGGCCTTTCATACACCCTCCTTGGAAATCCATGTTCAATTAATTCGAAAACATCAAGATCATCATCCAATAATCCCATATTTTTAATCGCCACACAATGTAAACAACCCAATAATGAAAAATATAAAAGCAATATTGAGGTTAGAATTCCATTTAAGAAGAGAATTTTCGAGTCTTAACTTAAGGAACACTTAGGCAAATTTAAAGTGACGTTTTAACGTGGTGCAATAAAAAATAGATGCTAAGCGACTCTTAGAACAAATCGTGACTTAAAATATTCTTCAACACTTCACTTAAGTGACACTTAGGCAAATTTAAAGTGACGTTTTAACGCGGTGCAATAAAAAATAGATGCTAAGCGCCTCTTAGAACAAATCGTGACTTAAACGGTATGTGGTGCAAACGGGCATAAATACCCTGACCGAAGACACCATAGCAGAAAAGTGTTCCGTCGGTTAGCAGTCCGTTTACGAAAAACGGGAAGTGTAAGAGTTGATCCAGTCCCGCTCAGAAGACGTCCAGTTAGCAGTGAAGATAATACTCGTATTATAAGCGTTCTTGCGTATGTGGAAGCGAATCCTCATGTAAGCGTCAGTGACATTTCTTCAGACTTAGGAATAAATCGCACTTCAGCATATTGGATTTTAAAATCTTTTAAACTGCATCCTTACAGTATGGTTTTACATCAGGCACTTTCAGATGCCGATATTAACAAGAAGCGCCTATAGACTTTTGTTATTGGCTGAGAGATATGTGCACGGAAAACCCGCAATTTCTCTCACAGATTTTATGGACTGAGCCATTTTTTCTAGTAGTGGTAGTGTTAATTTACACAATATGCATTATTGGTCACAAATAAATCCTCATTGGATGCTGGAAGTTGACCATCAAAGTAGATGGAGTGTAAACGTGTGGTGTAGAATCGTAGTCAGGGTATTTAGCAGCATATTAGCGTTTATTTATTTGTCCCCATGCATGGAAACTTCCCAATTTTGTTTCATGGGTATCTAGATTTACCGCTTCTAACAAATTTTATGAAAGCTCTGCATTTTGGTAATTTTAATGGATCTTTCATTATTTTTATTTGTTAAACTATCAGTTTAATAAATTTTAAACCTATTTCTTTATTTCCCATGGCATTCTTGATCACGGAAAATTAAAGATACATGATTTTTCAACGAATTTTGGTGAACAACATTCTTTTGACCATAACTCTCAAACGAATAAAGATTTTCCTGTGCGGTTTTTTTTTGTTGCAAATTCAATTTACTTTTCATTTTTGATAAAATATTTGTATCATTCCATTTAAGTTTTTGAAGAGAAATCTAAAAAACCTTAGGGGATGCAAATATCGCCATCTAGCGGAGCCCCAAAAAACAATTATGTCGCGGACACATTATATATTTTATTTATATTTGGTTTAGGTTTATTATATTAATTCTATAATTACGCACAATCCCGCTTTAACTTTTAATTCATTCATTTTTGATCGGTCCCTGTATCTACCTTTAGATCGCTTCCCCTATACTGTTGAAGTGACGGGACACTACAAAAGCAAGACATTAATTACTTGTTTCTCGCTACGTACGGTACTTTAACCGCCGCTATTAATAAACCGCCCGCTTTAATTGATTATTGTTTGTGTGAATATATTATTGTAATATCTAAGTTAGTGTGGAGAAACCAAAGTTACTGGACTGGGTAACTGTTCCTGAGGTGCTGGCCAGCCAACGAACTGCTGAACTAAACCAGGTAACAGATAGGAAATAAGCAGTCTAAAGGTGTCCATTTTTTTCTTCATATCCACAACGTCCATTTTTCTCTCCAAATCTATCTAAAATTATTACAAATTATGATTTAAAATATTTTTTTTCTTGAGTTCTTAAACAAAAATTAGATTGATAAATTCGGTTAAGCCAAACCAAATTTATAGACATTATCATAGGTAAAATTTCGTCCTTCCCTGCTGCCTTTATTTCAAGCATTACAATAAAAAGTGACACACCAAAAAGATGCCGAATCTCAGTAGCATTACCGTGGTAGTATTGTTTTTCTAACTTATATTGCGAAATTTTCAATAAAAATGCACTTTTCGCATTACTGTATCTATTACGCCCCCTTAGCGGTATAGTTAGGAACTAAAAAACTATTTCCAGCTATTTTCCATTGTCGATTTCCCTAAAAGAATTTTTTTCCCATTGTCCTACGACTATTATTTCCTGAGATATGCTACCTGTCCACCCTTAATGGAATACCCGGTACATCAAGCTCACAGAATTGTAATAAAGCTCTCGAAGGAAAACAATACTGCAACGGTGAATTTTTAGACGTTTCACAAGCATTTGATAAAGTATGGCATGAAGGCTTACTTTATAAAATAAAGAACATGTTTAACAAAAATTTTTACCTCCTATTAAAGTCTTATTTAACAGAAAGATACTTCTCCGTCAAGCACAACGAAGCAATATGAAGATGTTGTCCTGTAAAATCTGGCGTGAGCCAAGGAAGTGGCAATAGTGGATACTCCTTGGCCCGTAAGCTACAAAACCATCCACGACGACCTACAAATTTCAGTTGTCACCAAAGTGATTAGATCTACAACATCCTATTATGTATATCGAATAACTGGTCATCCAAATGACGAAATAGAAGATGGACCCGTCAACCGAAGACTACATAAAACATGGCCCGAAGACCAACACTGATAATTTTTATTAGTGCAATATAAGTGTATCTCCCACTGGGCATTTCACTTTCAAGTCCGTTACATACAGGTATTTTACTAAACACTCTTGTATGAAGTAAAAATTTAAATAAATATTAGAAAAAATATAATAAAAATTTGGACACCCTGTACCTTTGTAACGAAGCGTTTTTCGAATATAATTTATAATACAAACTGATATTATTTTGGCGTTGTGGTTTCAAAACTCGACCACCCTGTATAATTAAATTTCAAGGTACAAAGGGGCAAGTTTCAGAGCTTGCTCAATCCATCATCAGCCTGAAAGGCACCGGGACAAAGTGAGGCTTAAGAGGATAATCATGAAATAAAATAAATAAAAAATAAAGATAGTTACATAATAACAGTAATTACAATAACATAAACAGGCTATGTTTTACTATTATTATGATTATATATTTATTTTTTGTTTATTTTATTTCATGACATTGACATTCTTTCATTAACCTCTTAAGCTTGACTTTGTACTGTTGCCTTTCAGGCTGATGATATGAGTGAGCAGGCTCGAAACATGTCATTTATATGTTGAAATTTAATTATATAATATAGTGGAGATGGAGCGGCGATTGTTTTCTTTCGTAATTAAATTACACTCCGCTGCATCATATGGATTACCTACTTCATTAATTCAAAATGTATTCTTTCAATACTAAAAATGCTTAGTCGGTGGATCTTCGATTTTAAGAGGGGAATCTGAAATGGTTACTTACAAAAATGTCCGATGGTGGCGCTAGTGAATCTCATTGAATATCAAATTATTCATTTCTTAACTTAGAGTAATTTTCTAGAATATTTTAATACATTCTTCTCCTCAATAGGTGTCGCCAAAAATTAATACATAGTGGCACAAAATATCATATTTCTATTTTGCGTAAATTATTTTCACATTCTTTTTTGTGCTAGCATTCTTATACGTTCGATGCTTATCTTCGCTTAGACCAGTTATAGTTATATACTATTATACATAAAAAGGATGAATGTAAAAAAACTGGTTTTATTTACGATAAATAGTCAAGATTTTTAAATATTTTCAACATATTATTTTTTTGCCAAGCCTCTAAATTTTCACAAATTGATGATTTGTGTGAAAACCGTAAAACATAGGTATATGACACCTTAAACTGAATCCCAGTTATTTTTGAGGGACTATTAAATACTCCAATACAGGGTGTTCTATTTAAAAAACCAGAACTATGATAATACATGCTTATCTCTTCTTTGGACCGACCTGTATGCTTGCAGTGTTTTTCAAAATGTATTAGGTTAGCCCTGTTGTTTTAGTTTGTCAGTTTCAAAACCATGAGATGTTTTTTTCATGCATCAAAGAGTGTCTTTCCTAACTATGATAATACATACTTATCTATTCTTTGGACCGCCCTGTATGCTTGCAGTGTTTTTCAAAATGTATTAGGTTAGCCCTGTTGTTTTAGTTTGTCAGTTTCAAAACCATGAGGCGTTTATTTCATGCATCAAAGAGTGTCTTTCCTAATAGTATACAATGTGTCCAGAAACTAATGGACCAAGCGAAAGCCACAAATTGTAGAGCAGATTTCATGGCAAACTTCTAATGCTTCCGAAAGCAGTTATAGTTTTTAAAAGAAAGCGAAAGCGCCTTTAGCCATTGGAGTGAAAGGTGACAAAGATATTTCCCTAAATAGAAGCATTCGTTAGCCATACACTGCTGAATTAAATATGCGAACATAGGCGTCCAAACGGGTATCAACGGACATTTCTAATAAAAACTTCTTTGTCACTAACTTTTCGAGAATTCTGAGATCATTCTTAGGAAATATGAGGTATTCTTATCTCAAGATGATAGAATGCTGCATTTTCGAGAAAAATTAAGTTTTAGTTTAATATGCGGTTTAACATAGTACCTATCTATTTGATTTACGATTGGTACATTACTTATTTTAACAGTAAAAATTTAAAAAATTAAGTAGGGTATTAGGTATTGTGAGTATTTACAGGGTGTCACAAATATAAGAAATGAATCATAGTTGTGTTTTTTTAAATGGAATGCCCTGTATATGAATATATTTTTAGATTCCCCGTTCAAAATAAACCTAACTTTCATTAAAGTACATCTCACCTAAACCTGACAGTTTTTTAAATATTTAAATTTTTATAAAAATATAGACATAATATGAATGAAAAAATTCACACCTAATTGTTTGTTCTTTTTAAGCCAGTCTGGGCTGATAAATATACCCACTCATCACTTGTTACGCTAAATATAAAAAGCCCCCAATACTAAATACAGGGTGTCCAATAATATAACTTATATGAACGTAAAGTTAAATTCTAAATAACTTGTTTATTTCAAATGGAACACCCAGTATAAGAGGTCAAAATTAGATGCATAAAGTAATTATCTGTCAAATATTATAATACTTTCCTATGAATAACTTTTGACGTTTTTGTGGAAAATGCACATATTCATGATATTAGGCGATTTTGAAATTGAATCTCTTAGTTTCATGTAGACCACCCTGTATTTAATGATGCAAAAATTAAAGTTTTCTTATAGATATGTATACTTATCTTTAATTTTGCATGGAAGAGGCACACATATTGGCAATAAGAGGAAGAATTTTCAAAATTATAATATTTATCAAGTCAGCCATGAGAATTTGAGAAGAAGAGAATACATTTTTGTAATTTAATATTTACTGTCAAATAGTCGGTTGAAAATTCTTACCTAAGAGTTGAGAATTTTTCATAAAACAGTTTTTTATCTGTGACATTTGATTTAATTCACTTCAATTCAAAAATGCGAACCTATTCCAAAGGAGAAAGCATACACATGATTTTTATTCTGGGAGAATGGTCCAAAAACGCTTTACTGGAATCGCGAGTTTACGCTCAAAGGTTCCTGGCGCAAAATCACCCCAAAAAAGCGGTCTTCGAGAGGCTGTTAAGGCAGTTTAACGAAAGATACCACCCAAATACAGTGCAACTGCATCAAGAACTTTTCAATATTGATTTTAAATCGTGTTGAATTTTGTAAATGGGCCAGGAACAAAATCATCGCAAATGAAAACTTTTTTAATTTTGAAGGAGCAAATAAATGAAGCGTTTAGAAGCGTTACACCAGATTAAAGTTGTTGAAGGATTAAGAAAAGGATTGAAATGTGCCTAGAGTCCAATCATTTTGAACATTTATTATAAAATTTATCAGTTTTTATGTAGGTATATCTTGTTATTTAATTTAAGTTAAAAATGTATTTATTTATTATGTTATTGTTTAAATTATGGTTTGTCAAATTCTCATGGCTGACTTGACGAATATAATTTTGAAAAAGTCTTCCTATACCAATATGTGCTTTTTCCATACATTAAAAAAATATACATATCTATAAGAAAACCTCATAGTGATTAATAGATAATTAATTTCATCACCATCAAATACAGGGTGGTCTACATGAAATTAACAGGTTCAATTAAAAATTCGCATAATATTATGAATATGTGCATTTTCCACGAAAACGTCAAGAGTTATCCATAGGAAAGTATTATAATATTTGACAGAGAATTACTTTGTGCATCTAATTTTTACCTCATATACAGGGTGTTCCATTTGAAATAAACAAGTTATTTAGAATTAAACTTTACGTTCATATAAGTTATATTATTGGACACCCTGTATTTAGTATTGGGGATTTTTTATATTTGGCGTAACAAGTGATGAGATATTCATCAGCCTAGACTGGCTTAAAAAGAACAAACAAATAGGTGTGAATTTTTTCATTCAAATTATGTCTATATTTTTATTAAAACATAAATATTTAAAAAACTGTCAGGTTTAGGTGAGATGGGCTTTAATGAAATTTAGGTTTATTTTGAACGGGAAATTGATTCATATACAGGGCATTCCATTTAAAAAAACACAACTATGGTTAATTTCTCATATTTGGGACACCCTGTATAGACTCACAATATTTTTAAAATGTAGCCATAAATCATTTTTATCAAACCCATGAATAAAACTTCAAGGAAATTAAATAGTTTAACCACAGTATCCCGTGTCGTATGGCGTGAATAACCCTGTATATACGTTCCAACTACCTAACTGGTGAAATTTTAAACACTATTTAAACCCCTACCAAGGGTATCTTATAATTTTATAATAACTACCAGTCGGGAGTTCTTGTATTCTCTCTATAGATCATAAAAAATCGGTTGTGTCACCCTAAAACTTTCCCGACTAGTTATAATATAATTAAAAATATATGACCTGCGTAACGAAACAGAATTTTAATAATTATTATAATTGTATTATTTCCAATAAACTAACGTAACAAACTACTACTACTTTATCCCTTCTTGTATTTATCCTCTAACAGTAGGTATACCTACATAATATTACCATAGATGTTTATGTATTCTCTGATATTACTGTACCTGGCTAACGTTAATAATCCCTACTCCTAGTACATACGCATATACATAATATACTATACCACATACAACTAAATATTAATAATATAAGTACGACAAAACCATTAGATTTTTGTGTCACTGTGTATAAACAGCGCCATCTCTTCAATGCTGTCCCAACTACTAATTACTTGTTTGTTGGCTACAGTTATAAAAAAAATATAAGAAAATGGCGGATATTTGAAGAGAAATATGAGGGTTTTTTTTATATATGGATATTGTCTAATACAGAAAGTTTTCACGAACAATTTTAATTACAAGTTATTGTTAAATATATAAATTAGGTAATAAAGTAATATTATCATTATTAAATATTAGAATCATAGCACAAAATGAGGAAAATGTTGCTGACTTTGAACTCAATTTATTAAGTAATTATTTATTGTTGTAGCCTCAAAATACCTTATTACCTAATCCAAACCTTAATCTTTAAGACCCTATTAAAATTTTTGCTACCAGATACGTATTAGTGGAGATTTCCATCCACAAAAATATATCTGTAAATTTGAAAAAATTACCCATGTTTGAACTCAATTTATGAGTTAACTATTTAATCTTTCCGCTTGAAAATACTTCATTACCTAATCCCATCTTTGGTCTTTAAAACCCTATGAAAATTTTTGCTAGCAGATACGTCTTAGTGGCGTCTACCATGCGCAAAATTATGCCTGCAAAGCGAAATATGATGATTTTCTAACTCTGTTTTTGAACTAACTATCCAATATTTCAACTTCAAAATACTTCAATACCTAATCCCATCTTTACTCTTTAACTCCCTATCAAAATTTTTGCTATCAGATACGTATTAGTGGAGTCTACCATGCGCAAAAATAGGTCTGCAAACGATTTTATTCAAACGCCCCTCTTAATAGAAAAACTCACAGAAATACAATCTTTCAAAGAACTTAATTTTTGCTACGTAGACAGCTTATATCAACATCCATTAACTTTAGGTATTTTAAAGAAAACTCACCTACCTTTTGTGCTCGAATCCTAAATTTAACAAATACTCAACGGCATCTACTACTTCTGGCAAGACATCATTGGCTTTCTTTTGAATATCTAATAATTTGGAATGGATAAAATACCAGAATTCCTGCGTATTTGAGTAGATTCGTCGCCTAATAACCTCATAATCTGTATTCGGCTCTTCTTTTGGATTCACGTATCCTAAGTTACTATTTTTATTGTACGGGTGTTCAGCCTTTGTTAGTCTGGCTTGGAAATTCGATATTGCTTCCTTTTGGTCTTCATTTAAATTACTGAAAAACAAAAATCGAACCATGATCAAAACGATTACAGAAATGTGATTCAATATGAACGACAGCATGGATTTTTTCCAGGGCTATCAACGGTAACTAATTTGACCTGTTTTCTACCGGATGTGTTTTCGGTAATAGATATGGGTTTACAAGTTGATGCTATCTATAATGATTTTTCAAAGGCATTCGACAGTCCTTAGGAAAATGTGTGAGATCGGCTTTGAGGAAGGTCTGGTGTTGATTTTCCCATCTTACTTTTCAGATCGGAACGTACGTTGAATTTAATGGCCACAAATCAGAGTTGTTCTCAGCTACAACCGGAGCGCCTCAAGGTAGTTGTTTGGCTCCATTATTATTTTCTATTTTTATTAATGACATTTCACAGAGTTTAACAAGTAGTTATTTAATGTTTGCTGATGATCTCAAATTATATCGCACTATTCAAAATGAATTGGACTGTGTTGTGATGCAAGGGGACTTGTAGGTAACTTGAACTAAGGTGTCGTAACCACAAAATTACCCCTAAATATAAACAAGTGCAAGTTCATGATATTTTCAATGTCAAAAAGTATATTATCTGGCTTTCGGTATGAGCTGGTAGGTTCTGAACTGCAGTGTGAGGTCCTTAGGGATTTGGGAGTTAACATCACATCGACAACAAATTAACATATTACGCACCAGCAAAGAATTATTTGCTAATGTTTTTAGTGATCCCAGAGTTGACCATCTACATTAATGTGTAAACAAAAATTTTGACGCGGTCCAAACTGCTATATATCAGCTTTGGAATGCTACAATTTGTACATATACCTATGTACATTGACACTGGTTTTCCTTAACATTATATCCAGTGCCAGGAATTTCAGCTTGAATGTTATATGATGTTTTCCTAAAGGTCATTTGATATTTTCACCCTGACTGTTGGAGTGTATTCTGTACCTGAAGGGCCATGGTTGGGTAATTACGTGTAGAAAACTGTTTTCTACATTACACGTAGAAAACTAATTAAATTTAGAAAATAATTATATTCTTTTGCCTGTTTTTCATGCATTAAAAAAAGCTATAAATACGACTAGTGGTAGTGGTCGTCCAAGACACTGATTTTGAGAAGAAGCCAAGGTACTAAATGTGTTCAATTGGATGTTCCACTGATTGCTACCTTTTACAAGAGGACGTCATTCGTTTGGTATATTGGTGTGAGGTGAATGGCATGGAATTAAACGTTGCCAAGTGTTTTTCTATTAATTTCAACTAATATATGGATGCGTTGAGCGGACGTAGGTGCTTCAGGGACTTTTATATGGTTAAAATCCGGCTGATAAAGTTCATCATTTTAAGTAGCTAAGTACCGTTGGCTTTGACCGTTGTATATGATCAAACCAAACAGAGGACCGTAAACAGCATCGCAAAAGTTGAAGTGTGACAACACCAATGAATCACACAAGAGTTTCTTGATCTCAGTTGTAAGAAATTTACGCTGACTATAAATGAGTTTCAAATCTTTTTTAATACAGGAGCTGACGTGCTTATGAAATCTCAAATTCGTATCCATAATAATGCCAAGATTTTTCGCCGTATCCACACACTCAAGTCGCTGGTTTTCAATTTCAATTTTATAGAATAGCTATCATTATTGGTGGTAGGCACTTACATACAAATTAAGTTTTATTGGCGCGTATATACATACGTAGTGCCCCATACTGTATATGGTGTGTTTACCCCTCGGTTTACCCATAGCTCCCTCAGGCAGTACAAATTTCGTTCATGTTTGTGCTTAGCGAATTTTTTTTAAATTCTGATTTGAATGATATATCTACCTACTTACTTAATTTATTTTTATATCTAAGTTTTTAATCTCATTTAGGTATGATATACCATGGTATCCTTAACATTTAAGTAGGTCTTAAGAAGTGAATTCAGAATTCATATTTGAGAAAATTCTTAAATCCTAGGTATTAGGCATGGTACCATGTGTATCAGGTATAAAGGAGAACTTACTTAGGTACTTACTTTACACTAATTTCCTTAAATATATCTTGCAACTCTTCATTTTGTCTCTGTAACACCTCCAAGTTAGCTAGTGCTCTCGATAACCTTTCTTCAGTTTTGAGATCGGTATTCGACACCGTTGAATTTAACATTGGGAATGCCGTCAACACTACAATTATCAACCATATTGCAAGAAATGCAATTAATATTCTATGCCACCCCACTGAGATTATGTGTCTTATTACAGCACTCATGTTGTTAAAGCTTTCAACAAGAACAGTTTAATATACTTGTTTGTATACAATCATTGCTTATTGCACTATCAGAGACCTATTATTCATATTTGTATTCACTATTAAGCATAACAATAATAAAATATTGTTCATAAAACAATAAGTATATCCGGAAGAACGCGACAATATTAAATAATAATAACCTGTTTAGAATACCGTAACGAAAGCAAACAGTATGCTTTTATTATTAATTTGTTAAACTACCGTAATAAATGAGAAAATAATTGTTTGAACTCCATAGGTATAAACGGTATAAATAAATATCACCACGATTCACGTTGGTTGGATCCTTAAACCTTAGTCCTAATACAAACCATATACAAACTAATAGTCTAATGACATTGTTTTCAAAATATTTTTTGAGTTTTATAGGAGATTCTTTAGTTTCAAATTATAAAATTAGTCACCCACTATTATTGTAATGGTTGATCTTTTAATTCAGAATTCAGCTGCTTTTTTGCACAGTGCTGCCAGACCTACCGTTTTTACAATAGATCTACCGTTTTCACACTGTATTCCGTTCTACCGCAGACGTTCGAATTCTGAAATCTACCGCAAAATTGCAAACTGAGGAAGGTTAAAAAAATGAGATTAAAATAATGGATAAATAAAAAATCGACAAAACTATATAGGTAACGTATTCAATCCCAGCTCTAGTAACCTTTGACAAGGGATTGTCAAAGCTAGTAACCATCTTTTCTTCTTACGTATTTCGCCTTTTGCTGATTACTCAATAAACAGACAGGTGCGCTTAGGAAGCATCTCTAAAATTAATATGCAGCGGCTGATATTTGAAATATGACGAATTCTCTGATTCGGATCAAGTATTTTTGTATACTATTCTTGTTGTATTTTTCTTGTATTTATTTTTGTTTATATAATATAAATGTGAACTTTTTTTTTAATTTTCGAATAAACATTGATCTTTTTCACAGTTTACAATATTGTAAATTTTATTGTTGGAAATAACTATATACCTGTCTGTATGCAAATTTAAATAATTAGCTAAATTTATATTAATACTTGATATAAGCAAATAATTTATATTAAAACAAGTGTAACTTACCTTGCTGGTGTTATTGACATGCGCAGAAACAAAATTGTGACGTCATCCGGAGGCTACCGTCATTGACTATATAAGACAATGGCATAGGCATTGTTTTTAAAATATATTTGTAAAGACAATGGCATAGGCAAGTCTACCTACTCAACCGGAAGCACCGCTCGCACCCATCCCATCGCTGTCAACAGGACCAGGTACTTGAATACCATGATCGCATTGACATGCGCTTAAATATATGTGGGCATCTCCCGCCCCATATGATTAGTTATTTTCAAGTTAGTTAGAAATTAGAAACATTGAGAATAATTTGTTATTGCGACATATCTTATTATATGAAGCGCAAGAAACTGTCAATCTCAATGGAATATAGGCCGCTGTGGAACATCTTGTAGAGCCTATAAATAACATTCCACATTCCAGCCCCAAGCGCGACGCCAATCATGTGCCAATCACCATCAATAAGAAATTAACCAAGAACCAATAACACCTCTACATACTTTAATCATTGTCTCTTTTTTAATTTAGGCGTTATTGAATGAACGCCTATTACCTTTTAGAAATCAGTTAATTAACTTTCAAAAGTCATTTTAATACGCTGGATATGGACAGCGGTAACATTTTAGGTTGAACAAATTTTCCAGATTTCCAGCAGATTTTTCTCAGCGGTGTATTCAGAATGATTCGCTGTCATAGAATTCCAGTGGCTAAGCCGCTTTGAATGCGCCCAATACTAGTGAATTTCTGAACATAACCTAACTTTTCAATTTCATGTTTGTTTTATTTATTTTGTGTTTGTGTATTTATTCAATTGAATTGCATTGAAGATTTTAGGAGCTTGTTATTTTTTGCCGTTTCCGTTTTCCCCTTTAAAGTTAAAATAAGACATTACCTGTGCATGCGATACAATAGTAAATAGTGCCATCTCAAAAGGATAAAGTTAAATATGAGCAACGTAACTGATATTTCTACTATTGCACCAAGTAAAGACTGTGTTTTAGTTACCGAATCTAATATAACTACCGGTATTATTTATAAAAACCGGCAGATCTTAGACAATGTGAAATATTGGCATAAATTTGTTGTGAGTAAAACAGCGTTGTTTGTACTTATATTTGTTATTTTTTATAAATTATTTTGGAAAATTGTTCAGGTTCATTATACTGAGGACTTATCACGAAACGAAGTTCTTAAAGCCATTCTCGATCATGTGCATCCTATGGATTTGATTCCCGTATTCTACACACGAGATACTCGGTTGACATCATATTTTCTAGCTAGAAATTGCGCTGCGGCAATTGAAAAATTGTGTAAAGATAATCTTATTGTTCCTGTTAACCTTAAGCATCGACGACCGGTAAGTACCTAAGTACGTGGTGTATATTTTTTTGTTGAATATTTTCACCCGAGATATTTCGATTTTAAGGCAATTGTGGGGGAATACCGTTTTGATGTGATTTACACTTCTCGCAAAATTGATTGTGAATTTAGAGTTCTCCTAGAATCCACATACAGGTGATTGTTGGTCGATGGTATCTACATTAGACCTGTTGAACAAACTGACCATGCATTCAAATTTTTTTTAAAAATATTCACCATTTCGTCATCTAAATACATATTTCATAGTCATAGACAGACTGAAAATTCTGAAAATACTACCAAATATTTTGAGGATTCTTAAGAGAATTCTGTATATTAGAGATATACTTCCTTGCACAAATGCTGCATATTTTTAAAATGAATTAAAAAAGTGTTCAATTGTCCAAAACAGAAAATACTCTTCTTTTTGAAATAATTGTCTTTGAAAGTTCTAAAAACTTGTTCACTTTGCTGTTGCTATAACACAATATATATCGCACTAACCCTTTGAATGAGGCATGTTCGATTGCTGCTAACTTTCTATTTGTTGCAGTTTAAGCTGTCGTTGGTGTTGAATTTTGCAACAATAAATGACATCAGAATCGATGTCCAGAAAAACGTGTCATTCGTTCTACAGAAACGATTTATACTTGGAACAAAAACACTAGATTTGAGTAAATTTTATGAAGATGAGGGTAAGAATTACGTAAACAGTTGATAACTAATAATCAACAAATTTGTCACCGATACTAAAACAGTTATTTGGTTATTAAGATCCTTATGTCCACGTTTATGTCCCGTATCGTGGACATTGAAGCCCTATACATCGTCGATAATACAATAATGTTCTTATCTATTCTGGGAGAATGTAACCCTTATCCACATAAAATTTAAAAAAAATGCAAATAAACCACAGAGTGTCATACTAATTTATATTTCACTCGGCAACTCAATCTCCTTGATGAGTCTGGTTACTTGGCAGGCTTAGTTTTTTTAGAGTTACTTTAGCTACTGTTGGACAGGAACATCGTAGATTATAGTGGAGTCGTTTAGATCCTTTGCTTCTCTTCACTTAGACCTAAAGAGATCTTTTGTAAATGACTGTAATCTAGAGTTCGTCCAGTAGCCCCAAGATAACTTTGATAGACGTTTGCAATTTTAATTAGTGAACTGATAATAAACAACCCAAATTTGTTCAGCATTTGTTATACTCACACTTTTTGAGGTCACACTCAATATCCTCAGAAGCTAAACGTCTAGGATGAAATTTATGGCTACCGTATTGTTGGCTCTTTGTTCTCCAGAAAATCTTACAAGAAAATAATGTACTTGCAATTGTCTTGAACATTACATCTACTAAATGAAAAATAACTTAATGGCAAAGCGGACTAAAATGCTGGTTTTACATACACAAGGAATTTTGTTTAATTTAGCAGGGCCCCAGTCTAATTTAATAGGAACCAGACCGAGGCATGGGTCGACAGATACTGACGAATTCGTTTCGCTCTTGGGGCCCTGCTAAATTAAACTAAATTCCTTGTGTATGTAAAACCAGCATTTTAGTCTGCTTTGCCATTAAGTTATTTCTCATTTATTATATTTACAGACATGAAATCCTTTTAATTTTTCAATATTTGGCATTAAACAAATATTTGGGAGATGCTGGCAGAAGGATAAAATGGTCTCCTGCTAGCGTTTTGTGTTCATACTATTTTTATTTATATTTATTTCTATTTATACGACTGGTTTTACCTATACATTGAATTTGTTCGGCCTCTGCATGGTATAGGATATGCATTACTATGTACATGTAGATGATACGTGTTTACATGTGTCTACTGTTGTGTATCCTATTGTGCTTAAATGCAGGCTGATATTTGTAGATGGGCAACGACTATGGTACTCTGACGAGCTCATAACAAGAGCGAAACGAATTCGTCAGTATCTGTCGACCCATGCCTCGGTCTGGTTCCTATTGAATTAGACTGGGGCCCTGCTAAATTAAACCAAATTCCTTGTGTATGTAAAACCAGCATTTTAGTCCGCTTTGCCATTAAGTTATTTTTCATTTATTATATTTACGGACATGAAAATCCTTTTAATTACATCTACTGTCTCTATTCAAATGACCACCCCTCAAAGA
Organism: Apoderus coryli; assembly: GCA_911728435.2. Lineage (NCBI taxonomy): Eukaryota > Metazoa > Arthropoda > Insecta > Coleoptera > Attelabidae > Apoderus > Apoderus coryli. The sequence continues at coordinate 10,768,644 of OU452209.1, read as the reverse complement.
CATACCACAAAAAATAAAATTTTGCCAAAAAATGACCCCCTTGAAATTAATTGTGTCACGTTCTATAGTGTAAACGTGTATTAATGTTGATATTTCTTTTTAGAGTTATCGGAGTTCTGCCCCCTTTCACAACCAAAGATAATGTATTTTGTGTTACATATAGCGAAAAATTTGCAGCCCTCGAAGCTAATTTTATCGGATAATGCTATAAAACTATTGAATCCATTAGAAGTTCTACAAGGCGTTAAATTGACCGCTGTAGATTTAGGCAACAATTTGGTAAGTTGAGAATTAGTAAAATATAAATTTTGAAGAATTTAAAGAGTTCTCTACAAGTTTTATTTATTTTGACATATTTCAAATTATTGATACGTGGGTTTGCAATTCAAAATTGCCCGCATTTCAAAATAGACACTCCGTATATTGTCGATTTAAGCAATACAAATTATATGAGGGTTGCCTTTTATATTTCGGGATTTGGCAACCCTGGTGTTGCAATCTGGCAACTGACAGCTCTATCGTAAAGTTGGACATTTTTGGGGTTATACGTACTCAGATTTGTGTTGTTTACAGTAACTTAAAAGATTCATCTCGGCCCAAAAATGGAATTAAATAGTGAACATTTTTGTGCGATTATTTTTTACAACTTTCTACGTGCATTAACTCAGCAACAGTGCATGGATGAACTTAATTCAATCTTTGGCGATGAAGCTCCATCAAGGACCAGTGTTTATCGATGGTATGGTGAACTTAGTCGTGGTCGTAGTTCACTGTATGACGAATTTCGTGAAAGTCGTCCAAAATCAGTTGTTGTTCCGAAAACCATTGATGCTGTGCGCGAACTGATATTGCGAGGTCGTCATGTGACCTATCAAGAGATTGAGACAACCTTAGGCATTAGTGGAATCAGCATACATTCAATATTGCATAAACATTTGACTGTCCAAAAAATTTGGTCGCGTTGGATCCCACACAATTTGTCAATCGCTCAAAAGAAGGCTCGTGTCGATTGGTCGAAAGAAATGCTCAAAAAATACGATCGCGGTGCTTCGAAACACGTCTATGACATTGTGACAGGTGATGAATCGTGGATTTACGCGTATGAGCGTGAAAGTAAACAGCAGTCGACTGTATGGGTGTTTCAAGATGAGCCAAATAAAACAAAAGTTGTTCGCGCACGAAGCACTTCCAAGCAAATGGTCGCCTGTTTTTTCGGAAAAATTGGACATATCGCAACCGTACCACTAGAATAACGCAGGACAGTCAAGTCTGAGTGGTACACAACCATTTGTTTGTCAGGTGTCTTCCAAGAAATCAGGAAAACCAACCGCCGAAGACGGATCACTCTTCACCACGACAATGCGAGCTCTCACACATCGGCTCAAACAACTGCATTTTTGAGCGGTTGCTGCAATCAGAATGCATGTTTTGGAGATACCTCAATCAGAGTGGCAAAAGTGCTTCGATGGACGGTTATAGTATGGTGCGTCATGATCGAAATGACCGAAAAGGCGGAGGAGTATGTATCTACGTTAAAAACGAAGTTGCCGGTCATAACATACATTACTCTGTTATCGATAGGCACCAACAGTTGCCAGCAATAGAGTCGCTGTGGCTTTGTGTTTCGATTGGCGGCGTCTCGCTCCAGTTGTCTGTTATATACCGCCCAAAGTCTGTATCTGTCTTCGAAAGCCAAAGCCTTATAGAGCCATGAAGGTTTTTGTGTCGTCCAACGCACCTACATTTGTCTTTGGCGATTTCAACTTTCCCGAAATCGCATGGAATAGGTTGAGCTTGACACGCAACAATCCTGCCGCTGCTGATTTTCTGGATTTTTTAAAAAATTGTCACCTTGCACAGATGATTGACTTCAACACACGAAACAGAAATGAACAATCCTCGCTGCTGGATTTGTTGATGGTTTCTGATAAGAAACTCATACACAAAATTTCTCAGTATTCGCCACTTGGTTTGAGCGACCATGTCGTTATCCATGCTCACGCTCAACTGACAACAGCGAATGAGTTAACTAAATCTGTAGTAAAGAGAAACTTCTGGGTGGCCGACTACACGCCTATAAATTCTTTCTTGTCGGACAATTTGTGTGGTGTTCACGACATTGAAGCATGCCGCCTAATAATTAGCGACGCAACTCAAAAATATATACCAGTTTGTCGTCGAAAAGTCAACACACAGAAGCCATGAATCTCCAGTGGTATTTTTAGGGAAATACGAAGGAAGAGAAATTTGTGGGAAAAGTACTCAAAATTGAGAACTAATGAAAACTACGTGCTGTATAGAACACAAAACAATAAACTCAAAACAATGATAGCAGATGCAAGAACTAAATATGAAAATGGGCTGGTAAGTGGTTCGGACAAAAAAATTTATGCATACATACGAAGATCGTTGAACTCAAATGTTGCAACCTTTTCACTGAGAAGTAACGTTACCAACGAAATGATAACAAGTTCAATGGAAATCGCTGATACGTTCGCTGATCAGTTTAGCAGTGTTTTCACCAGGGAAGTGACCGGTAACATGCCTACACTACCGCAAAACACCCGGAACCCACAATCAATGACAACTGTCAATTTTACAAACAACGACGTGAGGGAGGCTATCACAGCACTGAAGACTGACTCCCAGGTCCGGACGAGATCCCACCGGTTTTCCTCCAGAGGTGTATTGAACCACTGTTGCAACCTTTAACAAGAGCAATGCAGAATTGTTTTAACACCGGAACCCTGCCAGATGCCGGTGGTCGAATGCAATAGTCATACCAATTTATAAGAAAGGGAACAAATACAATGCTGAAAATTATAGACCAATTAGTTTGACTTGTGCCCTGTGTAAATGCATGGAGAAAATTATTACGAAGGCAATGACTCCATTTTTACTGCAGTCAAACGTTATTCCTAACCAACAACATGGATTTATGCCGGGAAGATCAGTGGAGTCAAATCTGCTGGAATGTCTTAACTTGTGGACCAAACAGAACGATGATGGTCGGCCTACTGATGTGGTGTACCTGGACTTTGAGAAGGCATTTGATAAGGTGCCATTCGCTCGTCTGTTATTGAAGCTGGAACAATATGGTATTCGCGGAGAACTCCTGCGATGGATTGAGGGTTTCCTTAAAGGAAGAAGTTTCCGAGTTACGGCGAATGGTTCGATTTCGCGTAGACTGCCGGTCCACAGCGGGGTGCCTCAGGGTTCGGTGTTGGGCCCGCTGTTGTTCCTGGTTTACATATCGGATCTGACGGGGAAATATAAATGCAAATGCAAGTTTCTTTGCTGATGACTCTAAACTGTTTTGTGATCCGCTGCAGAGTGCTGAGGTGTTCCAGACCGATCTCGACAGAGTGATGACTTGGTCATCAACTTGGCTGATGAGTTTGAATTTGGATAAATGTACAGTTCTCCATTTGGGACCAAATAACCCCGAAATATCCTACACCCTTGGTGGACACGAATTAAGACCAACTCTCCAGCAAAAGGATCTCGGCGTGATTATAACCAATGATTTAAAATGGGAAATCCATGTCTCGGCGGTAGTGAAGAAGGCCAACAAATTGTGGTATTTGATCCAAAGAGCATTTAGATCAAGGTCCAATGACATGGTTCTGAAGCTGTACAAGTCGTTTGTCAGGCCGAGCCTGGAATATGCCAATAGTGTATGGTCTCCTTATTTTGTTAAGGATATTGAGGCTTTGGAGAGAGTTCAGAGAAGATTTACCAAGCTTCCACAAGCGCTGTGCCACCTGCCATATGAAGATCGGCTAAGAGCTTTGAACTTAACAACGCTTCAAGAAAGGCGTCGTCGTGGCGACTTGATACAGACGTATAAGGTTCTTAGCGGACATTACATAATAAACTTGGATCTCTTTCATCTTAATAGAAATCCGAGCCTACGTGGTAACAGCAAGAAATTGTGCAAATAAAGATGCGCCAAGCTCGCTCGAAGAAACTTTCTATCAAATAGAGTGGTATATGCGTGGAATGATATGTCGGAGGAGGTTGTATCAGCGCCAACAGTGAATAGTTTTAAGAACAGACTGGACATTACGCTTAAAGATCGGGGCAGCTGCATGGTCCACTACTCGTTATAGTAAATCGTTGTGTTTTTTATACACTGAGCCGAGTTTTATGTTTTTTATTTTATCTTTTACAAATCGGGCGACAGTCTCATCGGTTTCACCGCTTACTGTCTGAACTAATAATAACTAAATAACAATTGGTTCAAACGCATGCAATAGTGTATAGATCTTCATGGGGAACATTTTGAAAAACAATAAAGTGATTTTCGATTATTAATATTTGTTTTTGTTCTCAAATCCCGAAATATAAAGGCGTTATTCTTCAACACCAGATATCAGAAAAGGAAAGTATGTAAGTTGGAAAAAACATTCGCTCGCGTGGGAATCGAACCCACGTCTACACGTAATCTGAGCATATTGCTTTAACATTAAGCTACTGAAGCACTGGTGTATAGTAAGTAGTTCATACCTGCGTTATGTACCAATGTCCCCTCCATCTCACAAATGCTATGCCATATTGTGGCTCTGCTGCTGTCTCGACCTTCAGTTACCGAAGCACCAAAGACACATACTACATCGCAGTGTTGCTTCTATTGCATGTCCTGTACGTCGTATTATGTATATAGTTGAATAAATCCTATGTAAATTATAATATAGGAAAGTCTCTTTTGGTCAATTATGTTATTGACGAGCGTGAAAAAAATAGACAGAAGAAAACCAAGATGGTCAAACAATTCCTCAAATCTAAGAAAAAATTTTGAAAAATATGCGAAACTAAAAAATAAAACCACGTGAAACTGAGAAAGAAGGCGAAAGAAAACGATGGAAACAAAATAAAACTAGAGCTGAAAATGAAAAATATATGAAAAAAATTGAAGAACAGTCAGCAGAGGCGACGAGGAAAATCGAAGTGACTTTGGCAAATACAATTAGAAATCATGACAAATACAATATGAAATCAAAGCAGAAGAAAAGCAAGCGGAAAAATGAAGAAAGTGAAGAAACCGAAGAAGAAAAATTAACGTAAATGTAGAGCTGAAAATGAAAAAGAGATATGTAGAACAGTCAGCAGAGGCAACGAGGCAAGTCGAATAAACTTGGACAAATACAATTGGAAATCCTGGCAAAAACAATTTGAAATGAAAGCAGAAGAAAAACAAGCTGAAAGGGAAGAAACCAAAGTAGAAAAATTAACGGTAATATACACCGGAAGATGAAAAAGAGATATGAAGAAAATTGAAGAACAGTCAGCAAATTTGACTAGAAAAATCAAAGAAATTTTGACAAATACAATTAGAAATCATGATAAATACAATTAGAAATCAAAGCTGAAGAAAAACAAGCGGAAAAATCAAGACAGTGAAGAAAAGAAAGAAACATTAAAATCGACAGTTCGCAACTGCGGCGATAGCAAATAATTGGGACTAGGTGAAAAAAAGGGCGGCCTTACTATTGTCTCTAATAATGAGGATTTATAAGTAACGGAATCTCTACCTCTAGAACAACAAGAAAGACGACCTCTTTATTGTGTTGCTTGACGTTCGCTAAAGGTTGTTCAGCAGCTTGTTGTACAAACCTTCCTCATTAGCATAAAGCACTTTGATACGCAGAATGCTTTAAGAATGACCCGCCATTGCACCGCAGAAGATGGCTGACGCACACTCTAATTTGAAGCAACAAAATAAGCCAGCGGAGGTTACTATAAGGCGAGGTAAATCGTGATGGTCAAAGAACAAATATTAGATTCTGTATATAAAACATGAAAAAAGCTTTTGGAAGAAGTAAAACAGAACGGATTACATGTACTTTGGGATCTGTGGTGAAGCAGGTCATTTAGCATAATAATATAATATATTTTAATTTAATATTTATAATAATTTGTTTCTGCCTCATTTTGTGATGGGGGCTGTAGCCCTTACACTTTAGCCGCCACTGTGGAGGGCAATCTTTTCCCGCCAAACATTTTGATAACCTGACATAGTCACGGTTACTGAACGTGTTATCTGTACAATAGATTCAACTAATTCAGCAGCAGTAAGCTGAGGTTTTTATGACCAGCTACAACTGCCTGATTTTTGACTGGATGTCGTTTAGACCACAAACTAATAGTGCGTCATTTTGTCTTTTTTTTTTTATTTGGCTGAAATCCAAGTAACTAATTATATGTGTGTTTTTTTTCAGATTGAAAATATTGTTACTAATTCCATGTGTTTTAATTTATTTTTTTTTTTAGATATCTTCATTATCGGACTTATATCCATTGAAATATTTTGATATTAAGGATCTCAGGTTAGACAGAAATCCTCTATGTTCAGATATTGATGAATATAAATATGTTGAAGGCGTTAAAGAGCATTGTCCAAACATTGAAGTGTTGGTATGTAGTTTCTAATAAAGCATGTTTAACAAATATCCGGGATACACATTAGATACTAATTTAAGTGAAGTAGGCGCCAGTCTTCCCCCACTACTCAATTTCCCCTACGACAGTCATATACGGTGCCATGCGCACAGCGACACTGCGCATGTAGGCGTAGGTCGATGCTGGCTGGTATATCTTTACCTTTTTCTTAGCTGAATGTATATAATAATAATAATAATAATCTTTATTGTCTAACAGGCATTGCTGCCCAATTACAATACAATTATATATAACTAAACTAAGCACAGGTATTCATATGTAAATTCACAAAATAGGAATTAGTTAAAAAAAAAAATGAAAAAATCAAACAAAAATGCATGAAAGGAAAACAATTCCATGACGAATAATTAATTAATTAAACAATATCCATTTCGTTCGTTTGCAGACACAGACGCAAATGATGCTTAAATGAATTTAGTGAGCCATTGAAGTAATTAACATTATCGTGCAAATTCAGACTTGCAGTAGGTGCAAGCCCGAAAAAGGGGGGCTCTGGCTTCATAACCCAAAACATATGTGAATTTCTTGCCTGCAAGCAAGGAACACGAAACCATATCTGCCGCAGCAACTGAGGACAGTCCAGCAAATTGTTTATTAATTTAAAAATAAAAATCAGATGCAAAAATACGTCGTTCTGCTAGTAGTCTAAGATTAAATCTATCTAATAAAATACAATGATCGTAGCCACGAGGTGGAAAATATCCATCAATTTTAAATGACATATACTTTAAAAATTTGCGCTGGATACTCTCAAGTGTTTGTATTTGAACATGATATATAGGTGACCAAACAATTGAAGCGTACTCCAACTTGGACCTCACAAAAGAGAAGTAGAGTGTCTTAAGACATTCAATGTTATTAAAATTCCGCGTTTGTCGTAAAATAAACCCCAACATCCTGACAGCGGCCGTCGACACCTGTGAGACATGCTGTTTGAAGGACAACTCGCTGTCAACATAAATGCCGAGATCCTTAATCACATTGCATCTCTCCAATGTTATCCCATTAAGCACATAGACGTTCAGCACTGGCTTAACACGTTTTGTAAATGTTGCATTCAAAGGAAGTCGGTTTAGAGCACACCATTCAGATAGAATATTCAAATCACGCTGTAGTCGATTACAATCGTCATCGCAACGTACGACTCTGTACAATTTCAAATCGTCTGCAAAAAGCAAGTGATCGCCTGAAATTCTGTCACCAATGCTGTTCACAAAAATTGCAAACAGCAGCGGTGCCAAAGTACTGCCCTGCGGTGCCCCACTCGATACATCGAAACAATCGGACCTATAACCATTATACTCAACAAACGGGTTGTTAAATACGAGTCAAAGAAAGCAATCAAGTTTCCGCTGAAGCCGATGTCATACATTCGCTGTCGAAGCAGAGAGTGATCAAGCTTGTCAAATGCCTTTGAGAAATCCGTATATATTGCGTCGACTTGCAATCCCTGCCCAACAGCTGGATAAACATCCTGCAGAAACGTCACCAAATTACTCACAGTGGACCGTTGTCTAAAAAATCCATGCTGTTGATAGACCAATTTTGATTTTATTTGGTTGAACAATTTATTTTGTAGTACAATTTCAAAGACTTTCGAAAAATTTGGTAATATGGAAACAGGCCGATAGTTAACGATTCTGTCATGATCTCCTGACTTATATACGGGACATATACGAGCTATCTTCCATAATTCCGGAAACAAGTTGGACTGTAAAGACAAATTAAATATATGCTGTAGTGGCTCAACGAAGGCGCAAGCACAGTCTCTAACAACAAATGCAGGAATATGGTCGACACCAGCTGTTCTCTTTGGTTTAAGTTTTCTCAATGCGGCAAGGATGTCATCGTCACTCAGCAAGCCCACTGCAACCAAGTCACCATTATCGTGTGTTTCAACAAAGGAGTGCCCGACAGTATCAACATAAACACTATGGAAAAAGCTAACAAACGCTGTAACAATGTTAAGCGGATTAGATATCTCTATCCCATCCGCATCAAACATCACACCCGGGATACGGGACCTTTGTTTTCTGTTCCGTACAAACTTCCAAAGCTGCGCCGGGTCACTTTGTATCGAGTCTTGAATTCTGTTAACATAGCCGTCATAAGCCCACCTAATTTTCTGTTTTACTTGAGATCTCAACAACTGAAACCTATCGAAGTAGTGCTGTGTACCATAACATCTCCACCTACGTAAACAATTATGTTTTTTCCTACAGTCCTGTATGAGGTCCAATGGATACCAGCATGGATAAGAGAATTTTTTAGATCTCGTTTTATAAACCGGTACAGCAGTATCCAACATTGATATCAGTCGGTTCTGAAATTCGGCTACCGCTACATTAACGTCTAAAATATGACGTAAAAATGTCCAGTCTTGTCCTGCTATCAGTTCATACAAGAGTGGATAATTGGCCTTACTAAAATTGTATTTTTTTGCATCTATGTTTGATGAAAAGCTTTTTTGACGTGAAGCGTCACTACACAAAAAGGATATATGTAATGCTGGATGATAAGCATCCTCAGTTACCAGTGGAAGACATGTCTCGACAGTACAATTAAAATTACACAATACCAAATCAAGAATGGTATCAAAGTTGTTAAATATACCATTGCACTGACGCAAGTTAAGCAAAGAACTGAAATCGTGAATAGAGCTCAGCTTAGAATCTCTTATAGTTTTATCAGGAACAAAATGCACGTTAAAGTCTCCCAGTATCATTAGCTTACAATTATTATACTTAACAGATAAAGACATAATAAAATCAAAGAATTGTTCATAATGAGTAACATTTAGGTTTATATAAAAATAATAGATGTCATAATAATAAAATAAAACAACAAAACATAGCAGTCAACAGAAATACCTTAAATTGTTAAAACTCATAAAATTGTGAATATAACGTTTCCAAAAATGGAGGTGGATAGGTATCTGTTCAAGAAGCAAACTCGATTTGTAAATAATAAATGAATACAAGGGAACGTTCACAGGTACAAATGGATCACTCAGGTATTTTACTTAAATTCAAAGTATCAGTCCTCAAATTAACTGTGTCATGTCACATCTCGCTTATATTCCGTTTGATATAATGTAATTCCTTGTCAAAATTAAATTGGTGACCATTTGCAAAGTGATGTAGGGCCAACGCTGTTTTTTCCCTACGACAGTCATATACGTTGCGATGCGCTCAGCGACACTGCGCATGTAGGCGGAGCTCGATGCTGGCCGTTGAGACATGCAAATAATTCAAATTACATGTTTATTAACTAATGGTAGTATTTTATCCAGATTAAAAATAATAATATTGATTCAATCGATTTTGTACTTTAGTGACTAGATAGTTATGTCTCGCTTTAGCTGCCAAACCTAGAATCATGTGTTGTGTGTATTAAAAGTGGCACATTAGCAAGTATTTCACGAATATTATGACAAACAATACAAAATAGATAAATATCCCCTTGCAGTACATTTTCGAATGTGTGGGAGAGTGAAACGTAAATACTATTAAAAATCCGAGGAATGTGCGTTTACTATTTAAATTTAGTTCTAAAATATTGCGCTACCAGTCCTTTAACCTCTTGTATAAAATCTCCGAAAATTGTATATTTAGGTCTGTAGCTATGCGTATTTATACTCAGAAGCATATCTGAGCAGGAAGAGAGCCAGTTCGTCCAATATAACGGTTTTAGATCCCGCCAGTTCTCTGTTACAAGTGGTGCTCCTCAGGGTAGCAATCTTGCTCCGTTAATTTTTGCTGTATTCGTGAACGACATTGTCTCGGACATTTCGAGTAACTCTCTTCTGTTTACAGATGATTTGAAGGTATTTCGAACTATATGCGGTCCTGAGGACAGTCATGCTCTCCAGCAAGACTTAAATGTCCTACATCAGTGGTGTACTGTCAACTGCTTATGCTTGAATATCGAACAATGCAAGTGCATGACATTTTATAGAGGACTGGCACCCCATGAATATAATTATGAAATTAACAATACATCTTTGGAAAGATGCTCGGTGACAAAGGACCTCGGTGTCGTGGTTGATTCTGCACTTTCATTCAACGAACACATTATTGATATTTCTCCACCGCACTTAAGACACTGGGATTTGTCTTGAGGTCAACCTGAGGATTCCGTAACGTTGACTGTCTGACATCGGTGTATCAGGCATTGGTAAGATCTAAATTGGAGTATGCGTCGATGGTTTGGTCACCGATATACCGTGTTCACATTGACAGATTGGAGAGAGTGCAGCGCAAGTTCTTAAAAAACATGTTTCCGAATAGACGGACGTTTCCCTGCGAGAGGATTTAGCCATCGGCAGTTGCTGGATAGGTTCAGCTTTGACTCCTTGGAGTTGCGGAGGGCGGTCAACTCACAGGTTTTTCTATACAAGCTGATTAATTTCCGTGTTGAATGCCCTCGCCTTCTCACGGATATTCATTTTAATGTACCCCAATTTCATTCTCGGAACCCACAATTATTTCGACATCCACAGCTGCGGTACAATTACGAAAATAAAGCCCCTGTAACTAGAGCGTGCATATTGTGTGACAGTTTGTGCGTGTACAGACATGTGGACTTTTTCAGCTGCAAACGGTCCTTGTTCAAGTGTAAAGTGTCGGAATATTTGAGAACTGTAGATATTTGATTAGTTATGCTGAATTTGTTGACATGTATATATTATTAATTTATGCTAATGTAAATCTTGTCTTGGACGCAAGCCTATCAGACAATAAATATTATTATTAAAAAAAAAGACTCGAAACGGCGCTACCGCTTCTTCAAAATACTGTGTACCCGGTGTAGAAAAAAAATCATATTTCGGAAAAGTGTATTTTTATCTACCTAGATTTTACCGAATGTTATTCCGCATAGTTAGGCCAAAGATTAATCTACACAATAGATAGTCAGCGTATATGGGAAATAAAACAAAAATTGAAACTGTCTCGACACGAGCTACATCTATTAGAAAAACATGCAACCATGGAAATTGTAGATGGCGTTATATGTATTGTGTTGAAATAAAATAATCATATGGGCAATGTTAGACAAGGACGAGTATACTTTCCCCTACGAGGTGGGAGTTTGTTTTTATATTATAGGTATCATATATGTACTACTGTGCAGCAGTGTTTTTTGTTTAAAATTATATGGTATACGTATACCTATCTACGCAAAGATTAATGTGTATGGACGAAAATAAAAGAAATTACTATAATAGTATAAATATACAGGGCTGGTTTATTAAATGTTTTAGACAATAATTTTAAATGACTAAAATAATATTATTTTAGTCATTTAATTTTAAATTTCGGATATAAGGATGCATCAAAAAGTTATATTTAAATTAACGAAATTTGGCGTTATAGATAGGACTTCCGGTTATTACCTGATTCAGTTTTAAGGATCAAACTCAAACAGCAGATTCAACTTGTCGTTAACATTATGAAAAAATAAATCTCAGAGGCGGGTAAATTAAAGGGGCATACAGGCGTGAAATGCTACCCTAACTTTTTTATGCACATTTTTTGCGTGTGTTTCAATTCGGAGATGTAAAATCTAACAAATTATATACGTAATAAATGTATCCTTCTGTGATATTGATAGAAAGTCATCGTTATCGCGTAATATCGATTTTAAGAAATGTTAATATTAAAAAGGCTGTGCTTTTTACAAGTTGCTGAAGTAAATAAGGTTTGAAATTTCCAGCATGACAATAATTATTTAAAAAAATACGGTTTCGAAATGCAGGATGTAAAAAATTAGAATTTTTAATCTGTTTTTAATGAAAATTTAAATCTATTGAGAAATATGGTTCAGGGTTTTTGTGAAATGTATTTTACTCCAAAGATTCTACTCATCGATTATAACCGAATTAATTTACTCAAAAATATCTATACTAGTAAAATAACACAATTATCACAATTAGGTTCAAATTCTGCAACGCCGAATTGAAAAAAAACTTACAGTCTCCCTAATATTGGTTTTTGTGCAATGATCATAAAACTTTAAAAAACTAACGATTTATGTAGATTGTATTGTTAACACGTTTCGTAAAAAGCTTTAAAAACCCACCAACAGGGTGTTAAAAGTATCACGACAATAACTTTTTTATGTTTTAACAAGTACAATCGTCTGCTTCAGATTGATCCTTAAAAACTGAATAACAGTTTCTCTATATAAAAAAATAAAACTCGTAAATATCATCCCCAAAAATTTAATTTGAATACAATTACATAACACCATATTTGAAAGTAAATAAAAAAAAACAGCATTACCTAGTTTGACAGATTTGCAAATTGCAAATCAAAGTATCTATGTATACAGGGTGTTGCATAAGTACTTGTACAAACTTTAAAGGGTGATTCTTTGACTAATTTTAAGATACAAATTTCATATGTACATGGGTCCGCTACGGCTTGGTTTTCGAGATACAGGTAGTTCAAAATGAATATTATATTTAGGATTATATGCTTGTTCAATAGCATCGCAATTTGGTGCAATTCGGGATACAGGTGTATTGATGACACCAGAGCTGTCAAAAGAACTAATAAAAAATACGAAAAATAACAAAATACAAATATCATTCAAAAGACAACAATGCACATAATAGTCGGTACCAAGCCAAATAGGTAGGTAAATATAGATTTATTTTGTTTCGGGCTTGGGCTTGGCACCGACTTATTGTAATCAAAACTACCCACCAAACGGATACATTTAATTTTACGCAGATGCTCAAAATGTTAACTTTCTTTCATTAATAGAGACCTGTGAAGTGAGCTTACCTCTTACGCCCACGTATTAAGTACTAAGTTTCAGTTATCAGTTATAATTTTTTATTTTCCAAGAAAGCGAAACGAGATATTTAAAACGGCATTGCGCCGCCCTCATGTATACCTCCGGGGGCGGCATCGAAAATCGCTACACGTCACAAACTTGTAAATGCTTAGAACTACCCCTATATCAAATTTCTATTTTCTATCTTTTTTGCTTCATACCCAAAGCCCTATTCCTACCGAACTTATTATTTACCCGAAGAAACATTAAAAAGAAGTAAAATTTAAGTACCTAAACCGATAAAGTGGAACTTATACCTGATGAAGAGACAGACTATTATAATAGGTATACCTAATATAATATAGGTAGCACTGATAATTTTTTTATTATAGGTATTATAAGATCTACAACAATCTTGTTACATCTTTGCCACATTGTCTACGTGAAATATTTAGTAAAAAGTATGTTTCTATCTAAAAGCTTTTCATTTAACGATTGTTCGCCACTGATCATGGGACTGGTCTAGTCTTGAAACATGTATGACATGGATTAAATATTATTATATTAAATTTAATTCATAGAGATTAGGCTTTTATTTCAATACTGTACTTGTAATAAATCACCCTGTGTGTTTCTTTTACCGACGAATTGGCAACAGCACGACACACACCACATTCGCTTGTTTTTTTTTCTACCCTCCCTGCGTATATCCCCTCCAGATTAATACAGAATTTCATCAATTTCTCTCTCTGACAATACAGCATTGCCGGTGCATATCTGTTGCAAATGATCTAAATAATTGTTATACGTTGCGTTTTGTTTTTGATATTAATAAACTACAAAACGGTTTCTGGCTGTGACAATACTGCTCTATGCTTTACACGCTAGTCTACGCCACGTAGTGGCAGGCATACTTAGAGATGTTCTGATTTTAATGCATTGGGCTGACTATCTATTGTGTAGATTAATCTTTGGTTAGGCGTAACTACTCACAAATGCACATCTGAGCAGGAAGTCTGGAAGCGGCGCTACCGCCCCTTCAAAATATCGTGTACCCCGTACAGAAAAAAAATCATGTCTCCGAAAAGTGTGTTTCTAGCTTCCGTTATATTGAAGGGGCGGTAGCGCCGTTTCCAGACTCTCTCTCTGCTCAGATATGCTTTTGTGAGTTAATTCGCCTAACTATGAGGAATAAGATTCGGTAAAATCTACGGAGCTAAGAACACACTTTTCGGAGATATGATTTATATTCTATACGCGGAACATGTTATATATGGGCGGTAGTGCCGTTCCAAAATGCCCTGCTCGCATGTGCTTTTGTTAGTTGATACGCCTAACTATGAGGAATAACATGCGGTAAAATCTCGTAAGCTAAAAACACAATTTTCTAGACAGTGATCCTTAGATGCTTTAATGAGTCAATTTAGATCTAAATTAATTTTTGCAGAGGATTCCACAAATTTTGCCAACAAAAAAGACATATAATGTTGGGTGTCATCTGCATATACATATGTATGTGTTTTACAATAATTCAATTTAGATGTTAACTGGGATGTATATAAACAGAATAGTATTGGAGAAAGAATAGAGCCCTGGGGCACTCCTTGAACGAGTTGTTTTTGTTGTGACATCCTTTTATCAAAAGTAACGCATTGATATCCCCTGAACCCCTGCTGCTGTTTAAAATCGCAGACAGCAATTCATAATATTTTTATTTTATTTTCAGGATGACATTTTACTAAGACAAGGTAAATATCCAGTTGCAAGGAAAAACTTTTTCTGTGATCCCTCCTGTTTGGATATGGTTAATCAATTTTTGAAACATTTTTTTACTACATATGATTTCAAAAATCGTGGAGGACTTCTCGATTTATACCACAGAAATGCAATGTTCTCACTGACGTCCAATTATATTCCAAATCAATTTACTTCAAGTAACGCACAGTATGTAATTTAATTTTTAATAGTAATTAAGTGAGAGCACCAGATTTGATTTTAAATAAAAACGGTAAAATATCTGGTTGCACCATAATTACTTTGTAATCTTATACATTTGACGGTATTTAATTGATACGGTGCAAACCATCCAATTACAAGACAATATGCAAAAATATCAATGCAAAGAAATATAATAGACAACATTAGTCTTACACTAAACTTCTACTAATTGTCATCCACTTATTATTATTATTCAAACAGTAAGTCGTAGAACCAATGAGACTGTTGCTCTCGATTTGTTACGATGAAACTCGACCCAGCACTCCCAATTTGACGATTCGCTATAAAGAGTAGTGGACCATCCAGTCACCCTGTTACCCAACCCCGTCATCCACTCCGTTGTTGAAACCATTCACTATGATACAGAGCATTCCAGGTGTATACCAGTCTATTCGATACAAATTACCTTCGAGCAAGTCTGGAGCATCTCTCTTTGCGCAATTTATTACTGTTTCCACGTGGTATGTTTGTCTGTCTGTATTAAGTCGCCTCGACGACGACGCCTATCGTGAAGCATTGTTAACTTTAGCATTCTCTTCATAGGGCAGATGGGAGAGCACGTGTTGAAGCGTGGTGAATCGCCTGTGAACTCTCCAAACCTTCCATATCTTTAACAAAATATGGAGACCATACACTATTGGAATACTCCAGGCCTGGCCTGACAAACGATTCGTACAACTTCAAAATTATTTCATTTGACCTTGATTTGAATGCTCTTCGGATCAACTACATTCTGTTGGCTTTTTTCACCACCGAAGTGACATGGACTTCCAATTTCAAATCTTTCGAGGATGGGTCTTATGTATAATATAATCATTTCAAAATCACACGTTACTATGATTTTTATGTGTCAATCTCATTTTAAATCAGACGATATTATGACGCTACTGCGGGTTCTTGAGACCAATATTGTGCATTTCGTCATAAGGCCAGTCCCTAACACCAAAACTTTGCATCGTCAGCAAAAAGCTACTTTTCGCAACGGCTTAATCAGATACGTCAAAAGGGGAGAGGTCCCAAGGTCGACCCTTGCGGCAGTCCTGAAAGAGCGCGATTCTTTTGAAATCTGCATTTGCATATTTGTGTTTTTTTTTTTCATTTTGATTAGTTGATTTTGTTATTTTAGCTTAAAATTTTATAACATGCACTCAAGAAATTTACACAAAGTAGCAGACATGACACGAACGTATAATTGTTTATTTAAAAACAGGACGGAAATTTTGCAGATGTTCAATAAGTTACCACTGACTGAGCATGATCCATATTCATTTACTGTTGATTTGATATATAAATCGGTAAGTAATTTTTTTTAACCTAGCATAACTCTTATAAGAAAATAATAATGTTTAATACAGTGTTGCCATTCGGGAAAAAAGTGGCTAAAAATGGATAAAACTGATATTTTTACAAATGATTCCAGAATTTTGTCACAAATAATTGGACTCATACGTGATTGTTTCGAAATTACAATGCCTTTCTGTTTAGTGTCTAAAAATTCTATTTAAACAGTGGTAATAGTCGGTGACATATTTCTGATGTCTTTGACAAATTCGTTTTATGCTTGTAGGATTATAATTCCCTGAATCCCCTAAAGGTGAAGTTCTCATGCTAAAACATTGCTTGTAGGATTTGGCAAATGAACACGTAGTGTATGTTGGAGAGGTCATTCAGCTTAGTAACCCATTATAGCTCTCACAACATTTTATTAACTCTTGCAGCCTCATGATTTTATAAGGGTGCTGCCTGCAATGGTCTACAGCTGCGAAGCTCAATATACTCTTAGTATGTCCCACGAGACACGAAAATATTTGTGTTGTGTACTTGTTTTAATCAGTAGCAAAATGTATTTTTTGTAGTCCTGTAACTTCACTACATTCTCTTAAATACGGTACTTGTCCACCCTGTTTCGTTGATTGCAGCAGGAATCGACGAAAGTCGATTAGTTGCTAAAAAAGTAAAGTAATTAACCATTTTGTGTAACATTTGTTCAACGCAGACGTATGCACGGCCCCTTTCCTAAAAAGGAACTTCGCAATGTTTCCCTGGTTTCTGTGTTCTTCAAAAAAAGGTTTTCTTCTATTTTCCCTGTATATGAACCTAAATTGGTGAACATTACTGGTCAATAAATCTACACTTTTTTAATTTTTTTCTAATGAGAAATAATTAACTCCTAAGACATTTTTTTTTGAAACTTTTTTAGGTAAAACTTTGCTGCTTGAAAAGCCCAATTCATTTATACTAACTTTTTTATTTTCTCAGGTTTTTGCGGAAAAAATAAAATATATTGTAATACTTTTTTTTATTATTTATTTTGCTTTTTTAATATGATCGGTCAAGTGCCATAGTTCTTAAACACATTTTATTTACTGACTGACGAGGTTTGGATTTATTGACAGTCATTTAATTGATCCCTATTTACTCTTCTTCTTGAAGACGTTCCCATTCAAATTATCTAAAATTTATGGTTTATGCACGACGATGCATATCAATGGATAGGTCGTGGAGGACCTGCAAACTAATCATCTCGCTCCCCTGGTCTTAATCCTTTGGATTTTTACATATGGGGACATGTGACATCTTTGGGATATTCAAGGATGTGTAACGGTAAGAAATTCACCAGGAATATTGATTGTATTGTCGATATTTGACTTTGTTTAGTTTTTTTAATTGTTATAAAATTAATTTATTCATTGTTTGTTCACTTTTCTTCTTAGTTCTAAACTTCTTTGCCATTAGAATCACTGGTTGGTTGACTCTTGTTTAATAAAATGTCATTAATTTAATATAATTTATTTTACTTAAACAAAAAAATTGAAGAAATAAACTATTTAAACTATGGAGTGCAAATGTAATGGCAATAAAACTATAGACCAGGGTTGAGATGATTAAAATGATGATGATTTTTTTTAATTCATGATTAATTTAAAAAAGATTTTTAAAATCTCAACACTGAAAATGTATTTGTTCATAAAAAAAAACCCAGACGCATTCTTATATGGTGTTATTTATTATTTGATTATATCGAATTCATTGAAAAGAACAGCAGCGGGTTAATACAAAAATATCTAAAGAATCCTAATAAAAAAAATTAAATAAATCTAAGTGTTATAATGCTTAAATAGATTTTTTTGAATAAAATACGTAAAACTCAAAGTCAAATCCACATATAATGAGAAACAACAAAAACAGGAACTAGTATCGGCTATACAGCCATCATCAGCCTAAAATAAAACAAAATACCTAAACAAATGTTGGGCAGTCTGGACGGAGGATTTCTGCTAGAATTAAAGAACACTTGTGTTATTTTAACCGATATTCTGGAATTGATATTGATAATACTCCTTCTTCATTTGCTAACCATTTGATTTCCTCTTCACACAGTTTCGATATGCAGCAGAACTCTAAATTGCTACATATATGTAATAAGGGTTTACGTCTTACTTTATTGGAGATTTTATATATAATATTTAACTTTTGTAGACTGTTCTTCTTTATATTCCCCCGTTTATTTATTTACCTACATATTTCAATTTCGTTTAGTTTGTCTAATATAAAATGCTGTCAATTTATATGGTCCTCGTTTGTGATTTTCTTTTGGCTTACCTCGATATAGCTATGCGTCTTATTCATCCTAATTTTTTAAAACATTTAACACACTAATAAAGCACACCGTCGTTATTATTTTTTTTTAAGATACTTATATCTCGATTTATGACAGCCACATGGGTTTTTTTATCCTTTGATACTTCCTTCTCTTGAAATTCATGTTTTTATTTTTCAACGCGAAATACTATTTTAAACACGGCATTTGGGGCTATGTCTCCCGCTATTGTAATAAACGTCTAATAAGTGTAATAAGTTTTATTCAAACCAATTTGTCTATTGTCTTATGTAATTGTCGATTGAGTGTTTTTAATTTTATTGTTACAATTTGTCTGTTAGTTTTACTGACTTAGGTGAGTTTTTGCCCATTTTCCTGTATATTTTCTTTTAATTTCCCTTTTCTCTTCTGCCTTTAGGCGGACGTTTAGGTGTTTTGTTTTAGGCTGATGATGGCTGTATAGCCGAAACTAGTTCCTGTTTTTGTTGTTTCTCATTACATGTGGATTTGGCTTTGAGTTTTACGTGTTTTATTTCTAAAATAAATTACGGATCCACATTTAGTTGAAATGGATAATATCTACGAATTAAATAGAAGTACTAGTTGCTTTGCCACTGCCAAGTCTGTTTGTTATATCTGAATGTATGAATCCATAGGTAGAAAACATCCTTTCGATATCAGCAGAGGATGCACAGGCACCCAAAACAGAAATCACTATAGGGAAACAATTAAACACATAATCACCATTAAATTCTTGGTGTGATTAGATATCATCACTGATGATGAGCGTTGTATGTTCGAAACATCATTGGCAGATGAACAAATATAAGTAGATCTTTGAAAAGTTTAGACTTTCCAATATATTAATAAATAATTATTATAATACTTGTAGTCTATTTGTGCCATTATCGTCGTGAATGGAGTGTTTAATGAGGTCCCCACCTCACTACTGGACAAAGAACGTACCCTTGGATTTAGTCGAACGTTTGCATTAGAGCTATTGGCCGGTGATCAGGGTATTGTGATTGTTAACGATCAACTTCATCTGTACAATGCATTGTCGTGGCAACTACAGAACAGCTTCAAAACAGCGAAACAGATGAAGTTGTATGCAGCACCGAAACCGTCTAATGCGAAAGAACAAAATGAATTTATATCGGTGTTACAGGGTGTTACTAATTTAAAGGAGGATTGGTCAAGAAAGTAAGTAAACAAAAACATAAATGACGAAAACATTTTTTGTTTTTTTTTTGTAAACGTTTCGAATTGTATAAATAACGTAATCATAGGTATAGTGTATGAAATTTGATGTTTCGCGTATCACTAAGCTGTAAAGTACAAAATCCGCGTATTACTCTCATAGCTAGGGTCGAATACAGGTAAAATGTATTCGAATGATTGTATACGGATCATGGATACAGCGTCTAGTATATAGGCTGATTCGCTATATTTTACTTAATATATCCGTTAATTTTAATCACTGTATAGTTTAAATTAACAAAGCTGTAACATTTTTGTTTTTGGAATAGCCAGAATCTGATTCCAAAATCGACATACAGGGTGAGTTATTAGTGCGTCGAAGTTCGACGTTTTTTTAAATGGAAAGCCCTATTTATTATTCCACAATTTCATTGGTTTAGACTTGACATTAATCATACCAAAATTTTAGAAAATTATACAGAGTGGTTCAAAAGTTACCACTAGTATTATATGCAAAACATGACGAATTCTAAGGCTTCAATACTGAAACTGAAATAATTTAAACTCTGCTTCTTACTGGCATAGCTTTTTGATAGTTACCAACTTTGAGAAAAAGATAATTGCTAGTATATAGTGCAAAACCTGTATACAGGGTGAGTCCAAACTCAAATTTGCGTTTTACTCGAATTTTCCAAATGAGACATCCTGTATATAATATCAAAAACTGAAAGGAAAATTGATAAGCGGTTGATGATAATCTCTTTATGCAAAGTCAATATGGCTTTCGTAATAAGAGATCTACTACTCTTGCAATTAATAACCTTTTGGAATATGTTACGGATGGCATGGAGCGGGGCTGTGACACCTTTGCTTCCTTTTATGACCTCACTAAGGCTTTTGACTGTGTCTCACACGAGATACTTCTTCAGAAACTCTCTTACTATAACTTTGATGTTGACAGTGTTGCCTTGGTTGGCTCTTATCTCAGCGATAGTTTCCAGCACGTTTTGTATGGGGGACGATACTCGGAGAGACGAAGGGTTGGACGGGGTGTGCCCCAGGGGTCGGTTTTTTGCGATTTATACAAATTTCAAGAAGAGTCAAATATAATCCTCTGCTGACGACACAACTAGTCTGATTAGATATCGACCAAACGACCCTTTAGGGGAGTTGATTAATGCTGTTGAGACTGACATAGGCAATTGATTTCTGGCAAATGAACTGAGCTTGAATCAGGCTAAAACTCAGAGCATGAACTTTACATTGCGTTCTGCGCCTATCGATCTATTATTCGTATATAGTCTTTCTTATACCTAAAGCTATTAGTTTTTAAGATATTTTCATTTAAACAAAAAAATATTAGAAAGTTTGGACTTTACGTGATCATTTTGCATAGGTATACCTAATTTCATTTTTTTGATATTTGTTATTGAAAACATTACACAAAATCACCAAAATAATATTTTTCAAATTCAACCTATTTTTTAATAGTTAGTTATTTATCATAATCGTAATCAAAACCGATATAATAATTGCAATATTTATCAACTAAATCAACAAGGATTTGATCGAATGACAGTGACATTTAATCATTAGCTATTTATTACAAAAGTGTATTCTATTAAGTACCTATAACCAAAGATTAATCTACACAATAGATAGTCAGCCCAATGCATTAAAATCAGAACATCTCTAAGTATGCCTGCCACTACGTGGCGTAGACTAGCGTGTAAAGCATAGAGCAGTATTGTCACAGCCAGAAACCGTTTTGTAGTTTATTAATATCAAAAACAAAACGCAACGTATAACAATTATTTAGATCATTTGCAACAGATATGCACCGGCAATGCTGTATTGTCAGAGAGAGAAATTGATGAAATTCTGTATTAATCTGGAGGGGATACGCAGGGAGGGTAGAAAAAAAAACAAGCGAATGTGGTGTGTGTCGTGCTGTTGCCAATTCGTCGGTAAAAGAAACACACAGGGTGATTTATTACAAGTACAGTATTGAAATAAAAGCCTAATCTCTATGAATTAAATTTAATATAATAATATTTAATCCATGTCATACATGTTTCAAGACTAGACCAGTCCCATGATCAGTGGCGAACAATCGTTAAATGAAAAGCTTTTAGATAGAAACATACTTTTGACTAAATATTTCACGTAGACAATGTGGCAAAGATGTAACAAGATTGTTGTAGATCTTATAATACCTATAATAAAAAAATTATCAGTGCTACCTATATTATATTAGGTATACCTATTATAATAGTCTGTCTCTTCATCAGGTATAAGTTCCACTTTATCGGTTTAGGTACTTAAATTTTACTTCTTTTTAATGTTTCTTCGGGTAAATAATAAGTTCGGTAGGAATAGGGCTTTGGGTATGAAACAAAAAAGATAGAAAATAGAAATTTGATATAGGGGTAGTTCTAAGCATTTACAAGTTTGTGACGTGTAGCGATTTTCGATGCCGCCCCCGGAGGTATACATGAGGGCGGCGCAATGCCGTTTTAAATATCTCGTATCGCTTTCTTGGAAAATAAAAAATTGTAACTGATAACTGAAACTTAGTACTTAATACGTGGGCGTAAGAGGTAAGGTCACTTCACAGGTCTCTATTAATGAAAGAAAGTTAACATTTTGAGCATCTGCGTAAAATTAAATGTATCCGTTTGGTGGGTAGTTTTGATTACAATAAGTCGGTGCCAAGCCCAAGCCCGAAACAAAATAAATCTATATTTACCTACTACCTATTTGGCTTGGTACCGACTATTATGTGCATTGTTGTCTTTTGAATGATATTTGTATTTTGTTATTTTTCGTATTTTTTATTAGTTCTTTTGACAGCTCTGGTGTCATCAATACACCTGTATCCCGAATTGCACCAAATTGCGATGCTATTGAACAAGCATATAATCCTAAATATAATATTATTTTTGAACTACCTGTATCTCGAAAACCAAGCCGTAGCGGACCCATGTACATATGAAATTTGTATCTTAAAATTAGTCAAAGAATCACCCTTTAAAGTTTGTACAAGTACTTATGCAACACCCTGTATACATAGATACTTTGATTTGCAATTTGCAAATCTGTCAAACTAGGTAATGCTGTTTTTTTTTATTTACTCTCAAATATGGTGTTATGTAATTGTATTCAAATTAAATGTTTGGGGATGATATTTACGAGTTTTATTTTTTTATATAGAGAAACTGTTATTCAGTTTTTAAGGATCAATCTGAAGCAGACGATTGTACTTGTTAAAACATGAAAAAAGTTATTGTCGTGATACTTTTAACACCCTGTTGGTGGGTTTTTAAAGCTTTTTACGAAACGTGTTAACAATACAATCTACATAAATCGTTAGTTTTTTAAAGTTTTATGATCATTGCACAAAAACCAATATTAGGGAGACTGTAAGTTTTTTTTCAATTCGGCGTTGCAGAATTTGAACCTAATTGTGATAATTGTGTTATTTTACTAGTATAGATATTTTTGAGTAAATTAATTCGGTTATAATCGATGAGTAGAATCTTTGGAGTAAAATACATTTCACAAAAACCCTGAACCATATTTCTCAATAGATTTAAATTTTCATTAAAAACAGATTAAAAATTCTAATTTTTTACATCCTGCATTTCGAAACCGTATTTTTTTAAATAATTATTGTCATGCTGGAAATTTCAAACCTTATTTACTTCAGCAACTTGTAAAAAGCACAGCCTTTTTAATATTAACATTTCTTAAAATCGATATTACGCGATAACGATGACTTTCTATCAATATCACAGAAGGATACATTTATTACGTATATAATTTGTTAGATTTTACATCTCCGAATTGAAACACACGCAAAAAATGTGCATAAAAAAGTTAGGGTAGCATTTCACGCCTGTATGCCCCTTTAATTTACCCGCCTCTGAGATTTATTTTTTCATAATGTTAACGACAAGTTGAATCTGCTGTTTGAGTTTGATCCTTAAAACTGAATCAGGTAATAACCGGAAGTCCTATCTATAACGCCAAATTTCGTTAATTTAAATATAACTTTTTGATGCATCCTTATATCCGAAATTTAAAATTAAATGACTAAAATAATATTATTTTAGTCATTTAAAATTATTGTCTAAAACATTTAATAAACCAGCCCTGTATATTTATACTATTATAGTAATTTCTTTTATTTTCGTCCATACACATTAATCTTTGCGTAGATAGGTATACGTATACCATATAATTTTAAACAAAAAACACTGCTGCACAGTAGTACATATATGATACCTATAATATAAAAACAAACTCCCACCTCGTAGGGGAAAGTATACTCGTCCTTGTCTAACATTGCCCATATGATTATTTTATTTCAACACAATACATATAACGCCATCTACAATTTCCATGGTTGCATGTTTTTCTAATAGATGTAGCTCGTGTCGAGACAGTTTCAATTTTTGTTTTATTTCCCATATACGCTGAATATCTATTGTGTAGATTAATCTTTGCTATAACAATTAGTTCATTAATAATTACTAAATTAAATTTTGGTTGAAATTAATTTTCCAAAAAATGAGTTAATAGATATGATTTGGATATAAGGAGAATGTATGCAAAATGTTTTACTTGTGCAAAGAATTTACCAAGAAAGATATCCTGCTCGAAGGCAACCAGAAAAGATAACAATGGAAAGGTTACTTAATGAATCGTTTTGCAAACACGGGATCAGTAAAATACCCGAAACAAACTAGGATCAAAACTGTTTTGAATGATGGAAATTAATTGAATGTAATGTTAGAAGTGGTAGAAAATCCACATATCAGCACGCGTGAAATTGCTCGGGAAGAATCGGTAAGCCAAAGCTCAGTCAAAAGAATTCTACATAAAAACAAAATGACTCCGGCGAATTATGTTCTGCCAATGGCCGAAACAACAAATTCACAATCAGGTATATTTTTTGACTTTGTGGTGTTTGGAGATGAAGCCACATTTCATATATGAAAATATATTAAAAACTAATAGCTTTAGGTCTAAGAAAGGCTATATAAGAAGAAAAGCTTATCAATTTTCCTTTCAGTTTTTGATATTATATACAGGGTGTCTCATTTGGAAAATTCGAGTAAAACGCAAATTTGAGTTTGGACTCACCCTGTATACAGGTTTTGTACTATATACTAACAATTATCTTTTTCTAAAAGTTGGTAACTATCAAAAAGCTATGCCCGTAAGAAGCAGAGTTTAAATTATTTCAGTTCCAGTACAGAAGCCTTAGAATTCGCCATGTTTTGCATATAATACTAGTGGTAACTTTTGAACCACTCTGTATAATTTTCTAAAATTTTGGTATGATTAATGTCACGTCTAAACCAATGATATTGTGGAATAATAAATAGGGCTTTCCATTTAAAAAAACGTAAGTTTGGTTCACCCTGATGAGATGAGCCACCCTGTACAAATAACAATAATTTTAAAATACGTACTTTATGACTGCCTACACACTGGCTGTTTAGTTTTGCGTGAAATTTTTGATCTTTGAGGTAATATCGAACTTAGACGCACTAATAACTCACCCTGTATGTCATTCCCTTGTCAAATTGTTGAAATACGTAAAATCAGATCCACCTGATCGCCATACAAAAGAAGCTTCGAAGTTAATGGCACTACTTGCTTTTATTGATACCAGATGTAGTTCCAGGTTGTAGCATGAGACTGCTAGAATCGTTATGCGTTTCGGACATAACGTACGGATTTTCGATGAACTTCAAGTAGAATTTGTTTAAACAACATCCGACATCCCCTTGTACTGGTGGTGGACATCACGGTTGAAATTTGGCTTGGTATGGCCTTTGTCACATTGTACAAAGTTAAGCTCAACTTCAAAGAATTTGTGATAAAAGTAGGAGCCAAAGAAATTACTGGTGATGAAGAAGAAACGAGATATTTTCAAGAAAGCTGAAGTACTCAACGGTAAAGTCCACAAACAGCTGAACATGTAGGCTGATCGAACGAAGATCCGGTACAATTACCATATCAGAAACATAGAATCTATGATACTCAGTCATTTGTATCCCAATTCTGAATGCAGCATCTATGATAATAAGGCGACCAAACCACGGTAGCGTGCGTATTCCAGCGAATAACCGACCTGACTTACATTCAATAACTTACAGCTAGAGACAGCGAGATCTCCACAGTTTTGAAGTACAAATCCTAATAATTTATGAGCATTCTGACATATTGCATGAATGTGGTCGTCAAAGCTAACAGGCTGTAAAAAATAGACTCGTAAGTCTTAAATTCTACCAACTTATTTCAGTTAGCACATATTGACTAGGAAAGCTCATTGTCAGAGAGCATCAAGATCATTCTGCAAGCATTCAATACCCCCATCACATATAATTTCAAATCATCTGCAAAAACACTAGTTGTTGAATATCGTAAGATCGTAATATCATTTTTAAAAATATTGAAGAGTGGAGCACAACTACGGGGCCCTAGGGGAACTCCCGCCATCTCTCAAAATTCAAGGGCTTTATAGTTCATAATTTTCACCATTTGGCTGCGTTCTTTTGAAAAACTCCAACCAGATTACAGACGGACTAGAAATTCCAAAAGCTCGCAACTTTCCTAACAAAATATCAAATGCTTTGGCGAAATCAGTATACACTGAATCCACTTGACAACCCTGATCCACAGTCTCTATTAATTCATAAGAAGCCAAATTTTTAATAGTAGACCTAATCTTGGAAAATCCGTGCTCATTTTGAAACAAGGTTTCTACACTTCCACTCAAGTTATTCGAACAAGATAATATTTTCGCTATCGCTGATTGATGGAAGACTCCTTTTAATTCATATCACTGACCAACTCAAGCGTCGCTGTCGAGTTCAGCTGATTTTATAATATAAACCGATCGAATATTGTACTACTGGGCGTTCTACAAACTCAGATCAACTGGGCTGACGTGTTCCTGCATTTTTTATAAAAGGAACAAAAAAACTGTCACAATTATCGTTGGCAATGAATCATTTTGAGGTTAATTTCTCAGTTAACTGCCAATCAAAGTAGTAAAAGGAACGTGCGTGACAGACAGGCGAGAGAACATTGCTGATATTTTTCACGTTGAAGGGTAACGCCTACTAATAAATTGACAATGGTTCTATGTCAATATAGACAGTTCACTAACAATGACAGGCAGTAAAGATATTGAAAACCACTGTTAGAAGCGATAGCAGGGTCGCAGATGATCAATGGCATGAATAAAGACATGGTCTCATAGTGTCGTATAGAGTTAGCGGCCTATTTTATATTAAAAAAAATTGTCATGCACTTAAAGTATTGTACGGCCAATTTTTTGAACGCTTAGGAACTCTGTGAGAGCGTGAACTATTGATATGCATCCAAAAACATGACACACTTAATATTCTAATAATTATTTTATTTTCTTATAGATGTTTGGAAGAAGTGAACTACGATTTGAAGAAAGCGTTGGAATTATTCGTTGATCTATATAAAGCTGATAAAATTCCATTTGAAGCATTTCTTGTTAACGTAACAACTTAAAACTGAGACATTTTCTTATGTTCTTCCTGATTCTCTGGGATAACATTTTTTGTATTTTTTTTATTGTATTCTATCCCTCACTGCCGACATTTGGTTGCTTTTGTTAAAATATTTTTCTAACCAACCGTTAATTTAGAATAAACAAACTCACTTATATAGTTCGTGTTTCATTTAACCATTTTTAAAGCATGTATTGTTCATGAACTATTTAATTATTTACGAAATGTTTTTATTAAGTAAGTGCCTATTTACTGTTCTTTACCTTAGAAAGAAAAAATGTTGTATATAACCTCCCGCATTTTATTTACATCTTCAAAAAAATCTCACCTTTTAAATCACTAAAAGAAATTTTCCAGTACGCCAATGGCAACCAAACACTAAATGAGTGAATGGATTTAAAGAAAAAACAATAGAAATAAATTGCCCCGACTGATTGAACCTCAAGCTAACCTAAACTCCGAATTAAAGGCAAAATAAAAAATATCTCGAAAACCAAAAGAGATATAAAAAAAAAACAAAATGCATCTCTTTAAAATCTATAATATTGATTTTATACAAGATCAACTACAACTAATTTTTGCAAAACTGTTGATATTATATATATTGTGATTTATTTACGACAATAAAAAACCAGAGTCTGTCTCCACAAAATCAATACTCTAATTTATACAATTAGTTAGTTGGTTAAACATGTTTCGGGATACACATCCCATCATCAGTAACATACAAAAATTCACGAGAAGCTAAATAGGCATCGGCCTCAATTACATCAATAACTACTTTAAGAGTTGGTTTGGGCGCGTGCGAAAATGCATTAATCTTCGTGGAGAATACTTCGAAAAACAATAGTCTTTAATTGATCTCAGTCCTATATGCAAAACCGAAAAGACAACCCTAATACCAAACCAAACATAATAATTAATATTTCTTCTAAAAATATAACTTATAATTACGCTAATGTCCCACTTAGGTGTTGAAGTACAGTGCGTTCATTTGAAAACGTGCCATTCAGACTAACTTGTAGACACGTTTTTCGTCAAAAATACGTCGTCAAACCATTGTTGGTTGAATTTTGTGTTCCACCCCATTTTAATCAGCTTAAAATGTTTTCTCCGTGTACAAGGAATAAGTTCAATTGTTTGATCCGTTTCTGAGGCATGAAAATCATAGTAAAAAAAAAATAAAATCAGAAACGAAAATCAACACGATAGGATAGGGTTTGGAACAAGATATTAGGAAATAGTAAAATATGATACATGAAGAAGACAATAACCATTGTCGAAACGTCGATTGAGAAAATTAAAAAAATAAAAGACAAATTTTAACTGGTTTGGCTAAACCAATTATTTACAAATATGAATTAAGGAATCTTCATTTCAAAAATACGAACCTAATTACCAAAAGGAATTAAAAAAAAGTAATTAAAATTAAAAACCAAGGTTCAAGAAAACAAAACGAGAAATAAAAAAAATAAAATAGGTTTGCGGATTTCTGAGCCCAATAATTTGCCATTTCGAAAGTTGTAATATTCCGATTAGTTGCGTAGATGTTGGGATAAATTTTCGCAAATCGTATTTTTTTCCTGGCTCCATTTGCGTACGAATTTTAAAATAAATCAATAGGGCGAATTTCAATAGGGTCCCAGGCCATTAGTATGAAACCGTCTCTTCAGCTAACCCATTTGTATAAATATGACAATTAATTTTAAATTATATTACAGGAAAATCAATAAATACATTTTCGAATTAAATTCGATACATTCGATTAAAATTTTAATTAATTTTCTCTTAAAGACACCTTTGTTAGAAATATGTCTCAAATCATTCGTCCCAAGAATTCACGCACTTTGAGACACCATAAGAAAATTTGTGTCTGATGACGAGGAATATTCATGGAATTCGGGAAACGTATAACATAGATATTGTGGATATCTGTGCGAAATTTGATTCTATTATAAATGTGTGGTGGTGTTTTAGTCAGCAAGATACAAAAATATTTGACAGATTTGTGCTGTTGTCTCCTGGATTGCATATTCAACCAACTGATCTTAAACATGGTGTGACTGATTCTGTCAAACTTTCTGACACCAAAAATGGGCCTCAGACACGACGAAACGTCGCGTCGTATAAACATAATGTGTTGTAGATCGCAGGATTCCAATATTTAATAAAACAAAGTTGATGATGGCTGCTTAAAGAAGAAACGTCGGATGTCAATAATTTTAACATGATTGGATAGAGCGGGAAAAGTGACAAAGTGAATGTGGAATGTATTGTAAAATTCGCTCGTAAATGATGATGCAGCCCGGAGTTGCGAAACATGTATGGTGACAAATGTAATTTGTTGGAGATATTTATTAAAATTTATTGTGTGGAGGTCGACTTTTATTTCAAGAATATTTACTTAAAATTATGTATCACAAAATGGGGGGTGACATTTACAATTGTAAATACCATTCATATAAACTTGTTTATATGTACCAATAACGTCATTACCATTTTAACTGCACAAGCTCGATATAGAGAAAAAAACAGTTAAATAATAAAAAAAAAGTATTTAATAGAAATGATATTTTAAAAGAAGAAGAAAAAGTAAAATTAATTATGTGATTATAATTTAAATAAATTAAAAAAAAAATAAAATGGTAAGTTGCGCGTTAAATTTACATATCAATAGGCGAACTAAAATTGGAGTATGTTTTGCAGACTTCAAAGGAGTTTTCGACCAGGGTCTTAATGAAAAGTTTTTTTGTATTGTTGATTTGACTGATGATGGGTCTGGTCTAGTCCGGAAACATGCTTGGCTGATATTATTGATGATATTAAACTATTTTGTGGAGATTTGACTTTCATTCAAACACTAAAATTACTACTTTTTCATATCAAAATTATAAAGTTGGGATGGAGCACTAAATTCAACCAACAGTGGTTATGAAGTGCCCCATCAAAACCAAAATCGACGTGTTTTTGCTGACAATCGGAGTTATTCTGGGTGGCAATTTTAAAATGAAACCACTGTATAGAAAAAGTGAAAGCTACCTTGAAACAGACACTATGCAATATATAATATATTAATTATCTTCGTCTTTCGCACAATCATTTATCGTGAAAGTTAGAAGAGTCATAAGTGTAGGTATGTTAATTTTTTTAAATATTTTCATTAATTAATTCGTATTAATCGAATTATTATTTAATACATTACATGTTTTGATGAAATAGTTTCATAAAAGTGTGTTTAATATCGGTCATCAAGTCTATTAGAGTTGATGTGTTTATTAATAAAATAAGTTTTAATTCATTATATTGAGTGTAAGTGTTAATTTGTTTAGATATACCTACTTACTACTGAAAATAAATAAATAGGGTAAGTAACAGTTATTATACCTATAAAAGTATCCCTAAATATTTTCAAACATCTACTTATTATGTACCTATCTCTAATTTGCTCTAGCTGAAAAAGTGTAGGTTCTACACAGTGTTGTTGCTGGCAAAAATTTTTTAGTAATAGAAAATTGTGTGTAATTGTAATAAACGTAATAGATTCATGTTTAAAAAGTAATAGAAATGTAACAAATAGAAATACATTATAGGTTTGTTTTCACAAGCGTCAGAATCAGTCAGGATTCTGCGCAAACCAATTAAACCGCACGTCAACAATGTTATGCTCAGAATCCAGATTGTTTCTGACGCTTGTGGGAACAATCCTCATAACAATCTTATATTAATAATATCCAGAGATAGTTCATATCTCTGATAAATAGCTGCTTTATTTCGCTAGTTTTCTTGATCCGGATTTATTATTCAGGATTTGTTGGATTCTGAATCGTGATTCTTTTCATTGCTATAGATAAGAAAAGAAAGAACGCTCGATAAGTTTAACCTAAAAGTTCGAGCCTAAAGGGGCATAACCTCTTTAGACTAGAACTTTTCTTTTTTCTATAACGTGTTTGTTTATAAATATGACATTTTAGAAAGGTTCAGAGGTTAGAGTTCGAATGAAACCAGTGTTGTTGCTGGCAAAAATTTTTTAGTAATAGAAAATGGTGTCTAATTGTAATAAACGTAATAGATTTATGTTTAAAAAGTAATAGAAATGTAACAAATAGAAATACATTATAGGTTTGTTTTCACAAGCGTCAGAATCAGTCAGGATTCTGCGCAAACCGCACGTCAACAACGTTATGCACAGAATCCAGACTATTTCTGACCCTTGTGGGAATAATCCTCATAACAATCTTATATTAATAATATCCAGAGATAGTTCATATCTCTGATAATAATAGGGTTATTCTTTCGTACTGAACTAAGTGAACAATCTGAAAATTGTCAGTTCATTCACGATTGTGTGTATTCTTTCGACATCGGTCACTTCTACCAAACTGATTAAAATTCCTACCCGATCCGCTTACTGATCAATCTCTTGGTACCGGTTAGTTCGTTCAGTTAACAGTTAACCTCTAAAAGTATTGAATATTGAGAGATAATAATTGGTATATGATTTCGAATCAAACCAATAAATTGTAAAAGTTTAAAACATGGATAATAATATCATGGAAGAAATAATTTTCCAGTTTTCAGACAAGCCAAACATTTAGATCACAGTTCTAACCGTATTAAACTGTGTTTAGATGTAGGATCTAGGGCGCATGACATAAATACAAACGACGATGTTTTATTTTATTGGTATCGAGATTTTTTTTTAAAATGTCGATAATGACAAGATTTGTTATGCAGCTCTCTGTTTTCTGATCACAAACCTAAAAAATAAAGCGACAGTTTTTTTTGGTCTCTTGCGCTTCTCTATTAGCTATGCGCGTCAAAGATTAAAGCACTACAGAGCATATTTTTTTAGGCTGTGGCTCTAATGTTAACTGTAAATTATATTAATAAGTATGTGTTACTGACTTATCCATAATTAAATACAATATGTTAATGAATACACGCAATAAATATAATATCACTAAAACACGTAATTCCAATTTACTCGCCATGGGTAATTCCCCGAATATAGGTGTAATGTGTAATGTAAAGATTATAAAATTAACTAGATGCGACCACTGCAATATGTTCCTGCCGACCATATTATATAGGAAGCCAAGTTGAAGCTAACTGATTTGGAATATCTAATATTTTAGAAAGAGATGATATTTAGTAGGAAACTGTAAAAAGTTTATGATTTTGACAAGTAATTTTTTTTCAAATTTTAATTGAATTTGAAAGTAATAAAAAAGTAATAGAATCCATAAAAAGTAATAGATTCTATCAAATTAGACAAATGTCGTAATAAAGTAATAGACGATAGAAAAAGTAATAGATTTGTTACAATTGTAATAGCAATAACAACACTGAATGAAACGAATCATATATTTTAAACTCCGGAGAGGCAAGGGGATTACGGATCCGGATCGCGATGGGCGCTAAAGTGGGGATGAATGAGAAAATGCGTTTTTAGTGAAAAAACATGATCAGTGAATCCAAACGCGTTTGGATCCTGAAATCAGTAGCGAAAGAAAGCACCTATTATCGTAAACCTGTCACAGATATTTCCCTAGAAAAGAAAGAAAGATATATGACAAAAGGAAAATAAGAGAAAAGCCAAACATTTAGATCACAGTTGTAACCGTATTAAACTTTGTTTAGATGTAGGATCTAGGGCACATGACTTAAATACAAACGACGATGTTTTATTTTATTGGTATCGACTTTTTTTAAAAATGACGAAGATTTGGTATGCAGCTCTCTGTTTTCTGATAACAAACCTAAAAAATAAAACGACAGTTTTTTTGATCTCTTGCGCTTGCGCCTCTCTATTAGCTATGTCCGTCAAAGATTAAAGCACTACAGAACATATTATAGGAAGCCATGTTGAAGCTAACTTATTTGTAATATCTAATATCTTATAAAGACAATGATATTTAGTAGGAAAATGTATAAAGTTTTTGATTTTGACAAGTAGTTTTTTTTCAAATTTTAATTGAATTTGAAAGTAATAAAAAAGTAATAGAATCCATAAAAAGTAATAGATTCTATCAAATTAGACAAATGTCGTAATAAAGTAATAGACGATAGAAAAAGTAATAGATTTGTTACAATTGTAATAACAATAACAACACTGGTTCTACATAAAATTTTCGTAACTTTCTGTAAATGTTTTTTAAAATATTGTATGTACCCGAAGTTCCAAATTCGATGATTGTAAAGGGTACTTATTTCGAATACCAGACAAGGTAAAAAAATATTTAGGATGCCATGACCTATTTTTGGATAAAACTAGAGATGAGCGATAAAGATTTTATTAGTTGTTTAGCTTTCGAGGTATTGAAAATCATCGAAATTTACTATATCAAGTCACTCGTTAAATTAACATATCCCAAACATGTTATATGCACTTTCAATAAATACGGCAAATGGGAATACAGTTTTATTATAAATATTAATTAACTTTTTTTTTTAATAGAACACCCAGTATATTTTAGGGTATATTGATTATTTTTTAATTATCTTTCTCC
Source organism: Apoderus coryli (assembly GCA_911728435.2). NCBI lineage: Eukaryota > Metazoa > Arthropoda > Insecta > Coleoptera > Attelabidae > Apoderus > Apoderus coryli. Next base: position 10,734,529 of record OU452209.1, on the reverse strand, counting down.
CAATATAACATACATGCATCTCTTTCTTGCAGTTTTTGCTAAAAAATTGCGACTTTTGTTGAGAATTTGTTATTTTTTTAATAACTTTTTATGGAAAAATGGTTAGCTTTAAGCTCATGTAATATGATATCAATAAATATTATAGGAAAGGGACTTCTCGAATTTAAGCAAATTAACATTTTCCCAAAAAAAAATTTAGAAAATGTGACCACTCTGAAAAATTACAAACACGAGGTCAATGAAATCCAGTAAAACGGAGAAAAGAAGGGAATTCAAATCGACCGGAAATGAAAAATTGGTATGTTCTTGGTTTCTGGAGATACCACAACGCTTTAAATTTGTGTCAAAAGTAACTCTTATGCACAAATATTACAACAAATAACTACACATAGGCATATCAACCCTTATGTCATTTTCTTGTCTTTTAGAGCGGCATTTATTTATGTTAAAATAGGGTGTCGCGTTAAAAGAAGCAAGTTTGGTCTGCTGTGCGTTTGTGAAGTACCCTGTATAATTGAAACAATTCTCGGTTGTACATCTCATCAGCGCCTACAAGCTTTGTAAAGGATCTTGCAATATCTTCCGCCCACATATTAATGGGCCTCCCTGTAAAAATATTTTAGAAACAAATTTAAATGAAATTTTAGAGGAGGTACGTGCATGGAAACAATAATTCTAAAAGATTATTTGAATAATACATTTCCTGACCAATGCTAGGAACTGATGGTCCAGTAAAGTCGCCTTCCATTCTCCAGATGTAACACCTTTAGAATTTATAAGTGGTGCGTTCCCGCATTAAATAAATAGTACGCACGTAGCCATTACCAAAGATTAATCTACACAATAGATAGTCAGCGTATATGGGAAATAAAACAAAAATTGAAACTGTCTCGACACGAGCTACATCTATTAGAAAAACATGCAACCATGGAAATTGTAGAAGGCGTTATATGTATTGTGTTGAAATAAAATAATCATATGGGCAATGTTAGACAAGGACGAGTATACTTTCCCCTACGAGGTGGGAGTTTGTTTTTATATTATAGGTATCATATATGTACTACTGTGCAGCAGTGTTTTTTGTTTAAAATTATATGGTATACGTATACCTATCTACGCAAAGATTAATGTGTATGGACGAAAATAAAAGAAATTACTATAATAGTATAAATATACAGGGCTGGTTTATTAAATGTTTTAGACAATAATTTTAAATGACTAAAATAATATTATTTTAGTCATTTAATTTTAAATTTCGGATATAAGGATGCATCAAAAAGTTATATTTAAATTAACGAAATTTGGCGTTATAGATAGGACTTCCGGTTATTACCTGATTCAGTTTTAAGGATCAAACTCAAACAGCAGATTCAACTTATCGTTAACATTATGAAAAAATAAATCTCAGAGGCGGGTAAATTAAAGGGGCATACAGGCGTGAAATGCTACCCTAACTTTTTTATGCACATTTTTTGCGTGTGTTTCAATTCGGAGATGTAAAATCTAACAAATTATATACGTAATAAATGTATCCTTCTGTGATATTGATAGAAAGTCATCGTTATCGCGTAATATCGATTTTAAGAAATGTTAATATTAAAAAGGCTGTGCTTTTTACAAGTTGCTGAAGTAAATAAGGTTTGAAATTTCCAGCATGACAATAATTATTTAAAAAAATACGGTTTCGAAATGCAGGATGTAAAAAATTAGAATTTTTAATCTGTTTTTAATGAAAATTTAAAATAACACAATTATCACAATTAGGTTCAAATTCTGCAACGCCGAATTGAAAAAAAACTTACAGTCTCCCGAATATTGGTTTTTGTGCAATGATCATAAAACTTTAAAAAACTAACGATTTATGTAGATTGTATTGTTAACACGTTTCGTAAAAAGCTTTAAAAACCCACCAACAGGGTGTTAAAAGTATCACGACAATAACTTTTTTCATGTTTTAACAAGTACAATCGTCTGCTTCAGAGTGATTCTTAAAAACTGAATAACAGTTTCTCTATAGAAAAAAATAAAACTCGTAAATATCATCCCCAAACATTTAATTTGAATACAATTACATAACACCATATTTGAAAGTAAATAAAAAAAACAGCATTACCTAGTTTGACAGATTTGCAAATTGCAAATCAAAGTATCTATGTATACAGGGTGTTGCATAAGTACTTGTACAAACTTTAAAGGGTGATTCTTTGACTAATTTTAAGATACAAATTTCATATGTACATGGGTCCGCTACGGCTTGGTTTTCGAGATACAGGTAGTTCAAAAAGAATATTATATTTAGGATTATATGCTTGTTCAATAGCATCGCAATTTGGTGCAATTCGGGATACAGGTGTATTGATGACACCAGAGCTGTCAAAAGAACTAATAAAAAATACGAAAAATAACAAAATACAAATATCATTCAAAAGACAACAATGCACATAATAGTCGGTACCAAGCCAAATAGGTAAATATAGATTTATTTTGTTTCGGGCTTGGGCTTGGCACCGACTTATTGTAATCAAAACTACCCACCAAACGGATACATTTAATTTTACGCAGATGCTCAAAATGTTAACTTTCTTTCATTAATAGAGACCTGTGAAGTGAGCTTACCTCTTACGCCCACGTATTAAGTACTAAGTTTCAGTTATCAGTTATAATTTTTTATTTTCCAAGAAAGCGAAACGAGATATTTAAAACGGCATTGCGCCGCCCTCATGTATACCTCCGGGGGCGGCATCGAAAATCGCTACACGTCACAAACTTGTAAATGCTTAGAACTACCCCTATATCAAATTTCTATTTTCTATCTTTTTTGTTTCATACCCAAAGCCCTATTCCTACCGAACTTATTATTTACCCGAAGAAACATTAAAAAGAAGTAAAATTTAAGTACCTAAACCGATAAAGTGGAACCTGATGAAGAGACAGACTATTATAATAGGTATACCTAATATAATATAGGTAGCACTGATAATTTTTTTATTATAGGTATTATAAGATCTACAACAATCTTGTTACATCTTTGCCACATTGTCTACGTGAAATATTTAGTCAAAAGTATGTTTCTATCTAAAAGCTTTTCATTTAACGATTGTTCGCCACTGATCATGGGACTGGTCTAGTCTTGAAACATGTATGACATGGATTAAATATTATTATATTAAATTTAATTCATAGAGATTAGGCTTTTATTTCAATACTGTACTTGTAATAAATCACCCTGTGTGTTTCTTTTACCGACGAATTGGCAACAGCACGACACACACCACATTCGCTTGTTTTTTTTTCTACCCTCCCTGCGTATCCCCTCCAGATTAATACAGAATTTCATCAATTTCTCTCTCTGACAATACAGCATTGCCGGTGCATATCTGTTGCAAATGATCTAAATAATAATTATACGTTGCGTTTTGTTTTTGATATTAATAAACTACAAAACGGTTTCTGGCTGTGACAATACTGCTCTATGCTTTACACGCTAGTCTACGCCACGTAGTGGCAGGCATACTTAGAGATGTTCTGATTTTAATGCATTGGGCTGACTATCTATTGTGTAGATTAATCTTTGCCATTACAATATAATGGTCGGCTAGAGCCCACCAAGCTCTCTACCACTTACACCTCACTACAGACAAGAAGTCCAATTCACTCTCAATGTATATATGTACGAGTATTATAAGTAGCTAAATAAGATATGCCTATTCTATACCAGTTGTAATGTCGCTATGTGATATTCACGAGAATATATTTGACTAGTGAATAAATGAATAATATAAATTCCGGTCCTTTTAATTAAACAACCCCTAACTTAACAGTTATTTATTTAATGCGGGAACGCACCAATAAGAATAATAGATATTTATAATAAAGAGGTGTTAGTGCATTGTGTCCACCAGACGTTCGAAAAAATAAAACTAATAAAAATAATTAATAGTTTAAAATATGATGTAAGAAACTTATCATTCGATAAAAATTAAAATATATTAATTTTTTTGCATTTAATTTTGTAATGTTTTTTTATTGCGTCTATTTGTAAATTGTTAATTAATTTGTTATTGAATCTAGGTTTTAGTCCATGCCTACTTACATACATCAGCGTCTTTCATTGTCATTATGTTTTATGAACATATGGAGTGTTCCTCCCACAATGTTTGATTAACTTTGACCCTGTATCAAAAAGTTATATTCTGAACTAAGCTCCCTAAAAGTTTTAAGTAAGCTACTATATTCCTATTTCTATTAAAGCAATTCTACTAGATTGCCCGGTGTAATGACTTCAAATGAGGCTGATATTCAAGATCCTCAAACTATTGTACATCATTTTGCTGATTTTTACATAGCGTTTTCTTCGAGTCTTCTCTTCCATCAGATTGAGAACACTTGGCGCCCTGGAGTTGTCCAGTCGGTATTGAGAGCGTGACTGAGAGTGATATTGTGAAAGTCAGTGGGAAAATAAATGCTATTATTATTTTTATTAAAAGTTCCTTTAGCATTTTTTAATATTTGTTAAAAGAAGGAAGTGATTTGATAAAGTAAATCTCGATAACTTTCGAAAACAACTGATAAAAAAACTTTATCGCTCATTGTTTGTTTTATCCAAAAATAGGTCATGTCATCAAGTTTCCATCTCATCGAGGCTCCCTGCAAAATCATCGAATTGGAGATATAAACTATTGGAATATATAGGACAGTGATAGCTTGCCATGCAAGCGTCCCTACACGACCAATCCAATTGTCATAATTCTCATTGAGGTAACTTGAAACACACTATGGCATGAATCACCATCTGGATGCCAAATAAAATTTCTTGTGGCGTTCAGAGAAAAGCTTTCAAGAATGCGAGGGTTATATCATGTTCAAGCACGATATCTAATATCGTTTAACGATCCATCAATGAAAATTGGACCGATGATTCTGTTTTGCAGTATGCAGCACCACACATTTACTGATACATACCCAGAACGTATCACCTCAACTGTAAGATGCGGATGCCCAGAAGTGTGTGTTTTTGGGATTTGGAACTGAAGCCGTATTAAAAAAAGATTCATCGGTCCATATAATGTTCTTAAACAACTTGGCGTTATTGTTGAGGTTTTTGGCAAAATTCCAAACGTCTTTGCTTTGTTGTTGTGTTTTCTTTTTTGGCTTGCAAAAAAAAAACAATCGCTATATATGCCTAAACTAAATATTTGGTTTTAAATTCATTTCCAGCGCCTGCTTATATCCCATCTTCTTATTTATGCTTTTATCTATCCTAAAATCAAATTGCTCCAAAAAATGTATTCCACAATTTCAGACCAGCCAACCACCCTGTATATAAATATATGTTTGTACTCTATTTTGGGGTATTTTGTCATAACGTTTTGAATACGTATAACCTCAAAAATGTCTAACTTTACGATATAGCTGTCAGTTGTCTGATTGCCAAATCCCGAAATATAAAAGCTAACCCTCGTATAAATGGTTAAATATTCTGAAAGATAATCAAATTCCCTTTGAAAGGATATAACAGATTCATATCCCTAAATAGTAAAGTGTCCGAAAAAAAGTAATTTTAATTAGGTAGCCATGAAACGTCATATTATTTGTGACGTTTCATGGCTACCTAATGAAAATATACTGAAATGATCCAGTTAGTCTAGAAACTTACTTTTATTTCGTAAACCTTAGTATCGTAGGTATGTTTAGTTTTCCCCACAGATCTAGATCTGTGGTTTTCCCAAGGTACTTATCTTCGACCAAAAATCACCCTGTATATATGTGTATATTATTCGACATAACATTTCCAGCAATATGGACGTAACATCAGCAATTCTAATAAATATGGTTAGTGTAGTCCTAGCATACCCCCAGAACCAGCTTACTGCAGGCTTATCATTTAATGTTGGTGCGAATCATGATAATGCTGCTGATATTGTTGTACCATTGGGAGGTTTGAGTGATACGGTTAATGAAAAAATTGGACAAGTTGTAAAAGCTAAAGTAAGTATATCTGGTAATATTGTTTGCAAGATTCCAAATTGGTGAACAACTTTTAAATTGAATTAAAGTGAACAATTTCATTTGAACCTCAACTATCATAAAAATAACATGGAAATATTTCATTAGCATTTTAGTTATTATATTAAGTCAATACATCTTAGTGACATCTACAAAATATACTTTATATCAAGAATAAAATTTAAAACTTTTACATTTGTTACCATACATACAGGGTGAGTCACGAGGAACTGTACATACTTCTACCCTAAGTAGAGGCACGTTAGGGTATTATCAAATGACCATTAAAAAATGTCTCCTTGTTTTGATTATTAATATACAGGGTGAATTATGGATCTTCACCAAAACAATGTTTCGTCATATCTTTTCAATGATTATATCGATTTATCTCAATTTTTTATAAAAGTGTGTATTGGTGTCTGGCAACTAACTCACATACTCAGAATTGAAAAAATCCAGGTCCGTCTTTGAGAAAATTTGTGGGACTGCTTCATATTCAACACTTCACCCTGTATCTGATTTTTCAAAAATCTGATATAATTTTTTCAGAGAGCATAAATAGACAGTTAGACCTGGGTATTTGAATTTTTTGTTACACTCACCTCACATTTCCAATTAAAGATTCATTTTAGAGCCAAATTGAAAATTGGCAATAATGAAGTATCTTACTGTACAATAATGTTTAGTTATTAAAAAGAAATCTTCAAAATAGACACAAACGACACACACTGTGCTTCAGTATGGTAAATACCATAATTTGAATTGATTTACAGGGCCGGATTTAAAAATCTGGCATATCTGGTTCATCCCAATAATTCACCCTGTATGTAACTTTTTCCACCCGTAATAGACAGAAAACAGATAAAAAATGATTGCAATAACCTAGTTTTCTTATTTGTTTGAGGAAAACTCATGTGTCTAATTATTTTAATCGGAATGAAATGAACAAGCCAGGGAAATGTTTATTCATAAATTAAGAAATAAAATAAAAAACAATAAGCAAACAATAAAACAGTTTTAAGAATGTGGAACAAAGTAAAAAACAATTTAATAAACATTACAATTATAAAAGATGTTCAAAATGAAATCCATCTGCCTTAATACACTTTTCTTGACGAATGTGTAATGGACGTTCTGATTGTCAGTGTGTCATTTCTGGTAATATTGCAACAATGAATAATTCTGTTAATGAGCTGTTGTGTTTTATAATCGTAATGTTTATTAAATTGTTTTTTACTTTGTTCCACATTGTTAAAACTGTTTTATTGTTGTTTGGTTATTGTTTTTTATTTTATTTCTTAATTTATGAATAAACATTTCCCTGGCTTGTTCATTTCATTCCGATTAAAATAATTAGACTAATGAATTTTCCTCAAACAAATAAGAACACTAGGTTATTACAGTCATTTTTTATCTGTTTTCTGTCTATTACGGGTGGAAAAAGTTACATACAGGGTGAGTTATTGGGATGAACCAGATATGCCAGATTTTTAAATCCAGCCCTGCAAATCAATTCAAATTATGGTATTTACCATACTGGAGGACAGTGTGTGTCGTTTCTGTCTATTTTGAAGATTTCTTTTTAATAACATAACTAAACATTATTATACAGTAAGATATTTCATTATTGCCAATTTTCAATTTGGCTCTAAAATGAATCTTTAATTGGAAATGTGAGGTGAGTGTAACAAAAAATTCAAATACCCAGGTCTAACTGTCTATTTATGCTCTCTGAAAAAATTATATCAGATTTTTGAAAAATCATATACAGGGTGAAGTGTTGAATATGAAGCAGTCCCACAAATTTTCTCGAAGACGGACCTAGATTTTTCAATTCTGAGTATGTCAGTTAGTTGCCAGATATCAATACACACTTTTATAAAAAAATGAGATAAATCGACTTAATCATTGAAAAGAAATGACGAAACATTGTTTTGGTGAAGATCCATAATTCACCCTGTATATTAATAATAAGAACAAGGAGACATTTTTTAATGGTCATTTGATAATCCCCTAACGTGCCTCTACTTATGGTAGAAGTATGTACAGTTCCTCGTGACTCACCCTGTATTTCAGAAATGTGGAACTATGTATATAAACTAGTTTTGAACTTGAACCTTGAATACATTTTGAATATAATATTAAGAAATAACATTTATTAACTATAATCGATGATTTATTAACTAAGTAAGATCTTTCATCTTCCTGTAAGCGAGGTGAAACTTTTCTACCTGTGTCTCCAATATACTCTTTTCCACATGAACGTGGTACCAGATGTTTCGAATGGGAATCTAATCCTCATTGGCGTTAAATCATCAGATAATTTTGAACAAATTGCGCATCTAGATTTAATATATTTTTCCATAGATGCGGTACATAGGAAGAATGATTTAAGCAATTAGGGATGGAGGTCATAGTCAAAATATTTTTAATAGAAGATAGACCGCTGTAGTACCTTCGCTAACTATTATACGACACACTGTGACTGTGATTTAATTCATACCACTGACCATCTGAAGCGCTGCTTTCGCCTCGAACAGAGGTTTTTTAATATCCTGTACTGCCCGTTATTGCTACTAAAATGTCAATATTGTCAATTTAATCAGTTTGTTGAAATTTATTCATTCGATTAAGTTCTTTTTTATTTGTTAATGTTTTTTTTATTTATTTTTCATTTTTCTGAACCACCTCAGCGCTACTATAAGACAGATAAGTGCCTACAGAGTATTGGAGAGGCCAGAGCAGCGCTTGGGATCGTCAGTATGAATGAGTTAGCAATATGTTTTATACAAAGTCTTTTGTCTATGAAGGATGACTGACTACTGTTATCGGTGTTGGAACTGCGGGTGATTTATATTTAATTTTTAGTTATTGGAGAGTAGAACAGACGTAAGATGTGATTGCTCCGATTCAAGAGATTCAGTTTGTGAGAGAAAACGCGCGATGAAATAATAAATGTATTGACACAAAAAGTATTCGAAAATATAAATGTATATAGATTTCACAAATAATATAAGTATGAGAATATCAATTTAAAGGAAAAATAAATAAGATTAGTGTTTGATATTTAAAAATTCTATTCTTTTGGTTTTAATAATTTACTCGCTTAGCTTGTAGAGTTACGGTCTGTTTTGGAACCGTGTCTGCCAGTTAATAGTTACTTTATTAGATTTAGAAAACTATTTTAAAATAAAAAAGGAATGTCAAAGATACTTTACTAACTATTATTTACTAAATTAATTATTTAAAAATATAAGAAAATCAATTTAATAGAAAAGGACATTTATTACATAAAAATTTGTACAAAATCACACACAGATGATCTTACTTTCACTTTCAGAAAATATTTAAAATTTATAATTAAAATTAATACTGTATACGCGTTCAATAACTAGTAAAGCTTAAAAGACACTACTCAACGGGGAGATTCACACTTTTCGTTGCTTCGAGAACTCGGAGTATACTTCGCCGAAGTGTTGCGTAAAAATGTATAACTTTTACTTTTTTCCACTCTTTCGAATATTAACCAATCAAATTGTCTATTCCTGTAGCGCTATTCTGTACACGTTTCCGAGAGCCGTCGGTATCGGTAATTCTCACTTACCGACAGCCATCGGCAAGTCGCTTCGTGCGGCATTCTGTATGCTCTAATACCGACCGATATCGGTAATTTGAGTCGACAAAGATCGGTATCTCACCGTGCCCTCGTTCACCTCACGGTGGACGTTACCGATATTTGTTGAGCGATTATTGGATCATTATTGATGGTTTGGTTGGAATTGCGGATTATTATTTAAGTATATTTGGACTATATAGAGTGATTTTATAGTGTAGTGTCTAGATAAGAATTATTAGATACCTATGTAGTTAAGTTTCGGTGTCAATATATTATAATATTTTTTTGATTCTTCTTAAAACGCCATTACATGTTAGGTATTTTAATTGACAGTGCTTTATTGCCTTATTGTTTAAAACACATTCTAATTTACAAACCAATGCATTTTGCACCATTTTCTTGCAGACATCTTACATTCAAACTTAAAACGTCGCACAAATTACAAATGACGCACAACAAAATATTTGTTATTTGTTTATAAATATCTCACCGTTCATTGGCTGAACGTACCGATTCGATTGATGTCACTTGCAAGCTGACACTTGACGGTTGCATTTCCGACTGTCGGTAACCGTGGCATACAGAATAGCGTCGTTTTGATTAAATCGGTCGCGCAACCGTTGGATGTCGGTAACATACCGATACCGAGGATTGTCGATACAGTGTACAGAATAGCGCTACTGTATGCTCTAATACCGACCGATATCAGTAATTTGAGTCGACAAAGATCGGTATCTCACCGTGCCCTCGTTCACCTCACGGTGGACGTTACCGATATTTGTTGAGCGATTATTGGATCATTTTTGATGTTTTGGTTGGAATTGCGGATTATTATTTAAGTATATTTGGACTATAGGGTGATTTTACAGTGTAGTGTCTAGATAAGAATTATTAGATACCTATGTAGTTAAGATTCGGTGTCAATATATTATAATATTTTTTTGATTCTTCTTGAAACGCCATTAACAAGTTAGGTATTTTAATTGACAGTGCTTCATTGCCTTATTGTTTAAAACACATTCTAATTTACAAACCAATGCATTTTGCACCATTTTCTTGCAGACATCATACATTCAAACTTAAAACGTCGCACAAATTACAAATGACGCACAACAAAATATTTGTTATTTGTTTATAAATATCTCACCGTTCATTGGCTGAACGTACCGATTCGATTGATGTCACTTGCAAGCCGACACTTGACGGTTGCATTTCCGACTGTCGGTAACCGTGGCATACAGAATAGCGTCGTTTTGATTAAATCGGTCGCGCAACCGTTGGATGTCGGTAACATACCGATACCGAGGATTGTCGATACAGTGTACAGAATAGCGCTACTGTATGCTCTAATACCGACCGATATCAGTAATTTGAGTCGACAAAGATCGGTATCTCACCGTGCCCTCGTTCACCTCACGGTGGACGTTACCGATATTTGTTGAGCGATTATTGGATCATTTTTGATGTTTTGGTTGGAATTGCGGATTATTATTTAAGTATATTTGGACTATAGGGTGATTTTACAGTGTAGTGTCTAGATAAGAATTATTAGATACCTATGTAGTTAAGATTCGGTGTCAATATATTATAATATTTTTTTGATTCTTCTTGAAACGCCATTAACAAGTTAGGTATTTTAATTGACAGTGCTTCATTGCCTTATTGTTTAAAACACATTCTAATTTACAAACCAATGCATTTTGCATCATTTTCTTGCAGACATCATACATTCAAACTTAAAACGTCGCACAAATTACAAATGACGCACAACAAAATATTTGTTATTTGTTTACAAATATCTCACCATTCATTGGCTGAACGTACCGATTCGATTGATGTCACTTGCAAGCCGACACTTGACGGTTGCATTTCCGACTGTCGGTAACCGTGGCATACAGAATAGCGTCGTTTTGATTAAATCGGTCGCGCAACCGTTGGATGTCGGTAACATACCGATACCGACGATTGTCGATACAGTGTACAGAATAGCGCTACTGGCGTCGGTAGCGCTTTTGTGGGAAAATGTCAATCAGCAAATTTTGTCTATCTAGTAGATACAATACTGATGTTAGACTGATGAACTTGTATAAATCAGCGAAAAATACTTAGTTCGACCGGATGAAATATTTTTATTACAATATTTATTCCTATATACTCAATATTCTAAAGACATTATTTGGTTTACGGCGACTAAGGTCTAAAAATGCAAAAAAATGTTTACTTTTTATTGTTAATGGATAAAATTTTCATGCTTAAGAAAATCCTGAATAGTATCAGGTCCATGAGGCCAGGCTATGAAAATGTCATAACTACCTATATCTACTCCATATTTTTCCATAAATATATTTGCTATGATTGGATAGAAGAAAATTACATTACTTAAACATATTTTTCTGTGGATAACATTGACCTATTGTGTTATATTTTTTGTTTTTAGTCCATTAATTTTGTTCCTCCATTCCCTGATTCGGGAAGAACTGCTGCTATCCTAGAATCGAGTTATAAAGAATCGCTACCAATTCAAGCTGATATAAAATATGGTAATTTGCAAAACTTCGTTGCTGCCTTTCTTAATCCCAAACCAATAGTCGATACGATTCAAGAACATGAAAAATATGGAAATGATGGTGATAAATATAGACAAATTGGAACGGCTATCGTTGGCAAATTTGAAGGATTATCGAATGGACTAAATGCTGTAGTAGATGTAAGTAAATGTTGATGATTTACTTTATTGCGTATTGATAATTATTATGTTTAACTATACTTAGGCATTGAATGAACTTCTTTGCCGCATTAATCATATCTATTACTTTTCTCGATTGATTAAAATTACGATAATTCCAACAAAAATATTCTTGTCGGGGAAAAATCTATAAAAATGGTTTCAATTCTTTATACGTCGTTTGATGACGTTGTAACGTTTTGAAAATCACACGTAGGTACATGGTTCGACCGGTATATTTCTTTTATTTATCCACTTATACAGGGTGAGCAACGGAAGTCATGTTTTTTTAGCAGAGTTTGGGGCTATCTCAGATTCTCAAATTTTGATGTTGGACATTTTTCTATCCATCTTTTTGATCTTTGGACTATCCTAAAAAAGCTATTTCTCAAATTTTTCGAAAGTTGGCTATAATTCAAATTATCGAATTTTTAAAACGTGTTACATGGATGCTTAAAAAAAGGACACTGAAATATTTCTTCAGCGTATGGCATTCTGTCAATGGCTTCTGTACAAATTTGTTGAAATTATTCAACTACTGATGTTGATTTTGTCTACTGATAAAGTGAGTTTTTTAAGAAATGCAATAAGGAATTTTCGTAATAACATGGAATTACCGGAGAAGTATATCGCGACGTTCTGGAACACACGCTACCTGGATTTCTGGAAAACGTACAATTTTGTTTACTGATGAAGCGAGTTTTTCAAGACATGCAATAAGGAATTTTCATAATAACCACTTATAGTGTGATGAAAATCCGCATGCGACAATTGAAGATCATTTTCAACATCAGTTCTCGCTAAATTTGATTTGGATTGGATTAATTGGACCCGTATTTCTACCAGGACGACTTACCGCGACTTTCTGGAAAACATACCATTGGCAATAAAAAATACAATGTGGTTTATGCACGATGGTCCACCAACGCATTTTAATCGGGTTTCTCGTGAGTTTTTATTTAACGGAAACATACGGAAATCGCTGGATTGGCCGAGGTGGACCTCACATATGGCCTGCACGATCCCCGGATTTAAACCCGCTGGATTTTTTTATGGGGGGCCACCTGAAGCCCTTAGTTTTCGCTACTACTGTGGAAAATGTGGAAGACCTAAGAATCGCATTATTGCTGGGTGTAATTCGATTAGAAACGACCCTGGTATTTTTAAGAGAGTTCGCCAGTCAATGAGGAGAAGATTGCTTTCATGTATCCGAGCTAAAGGTGGTCACTTTCAGTATTTTTGTAATTGTTTGTATCAGGTATAAATGTTAATTTTATTTATTGATTTTTATCTTGCTTCGAAATGTTAGATAATGTTATTCCTTTGTCATGACGTTGTGAAATCGACGAAATTAATTTAATTATTTTAATAACTCATTTTACTTTATGTACATTGAACAAATATGTTTCAAATTAATGTAATGTTTGAGTGATATCGATGAAGATCTGCTGAATTATAACACGAGAGGTTCTATGTTGTGAAGTCTTGATTGTCATGTTTATAAGATTTTAATAAAGAGAAACATGTTTGCACCAGGCAGCGTAACAACGGCCCAGAAAAGGACCAGTTTTTTGAAAAATAACTTTATGGGATACTAAACAATTATACTAATTTTGTTTCAGTTGCCATTCCAAGTGTTCAAACAAGTTGGGAAAAAAGTAACAACATCTCTTAATCAAGTTGGAGGTAAACTTGTTGGGCTAGCGTAATAATTGATAAGATTCTAATGGGTTCTTTGTAAATTTTGTATCAAAACTGTAGCCATATATAGAATAAATTAGTGTAGTTTAATAGTTTCTCTCACTTAGAGTAAATTAGATAAGCTGTAGTAGGTACCTAATTTGTAAAGTAAATTTTAAATAGAAGTTGTATAATTTTGAATATCTAGTCAATAGATCTAGTACATTTTTGTATGTAATTTAAATAGTGTTTCAATTGGTCATGTGTTTTAAGTTTATTAGATAGGGATATTATTATAAATAATATCTACATAATACAGACTTTATTTTAAACTCGGCGAAGATCAGCTAAGGCTGTTTACTTAACCAAGTATGTAACGAACACAATTTACATAATCGGACACATTACAATTCATTCTTTTACTTATATCAAGGAAATAAATAAAAAATTTTTCATTTTAGTTTTTTTCTCCCATTACCTTCGCTTTTCCAGAATACGGAAGGAAAAAAAAAAGAAAAGATAAAACATATACAGGGTGTCCCAAAAAACATTCCCCACCCTTTGAGGGTAGAATCTATGACCAAAAATAAGACAAAAATCATTTATCTCAAAATTTCGAGAAATGTCTCCTTATGAAATTGTGACCATTTTGAATATTAAAATGAAGTAATTTTCGAAAATAAAATCAAATGTTATAGAAATATTCCATTATACGTGGAGTTTATCATGTAATGATAAATAAAATTCGTCTGCTCCACAAACAATTCTTTATTTATTTATAATATTGCGTCAGCGACCAGACATGTTTCGAGAGACACAGCTCTCATCATCAGTGGTCATTAAAATGGGGGAAATTTAATACAGAATTAAATATTTGTTTGAATCATTTGTGCAAAAAATATTTTTTATAAAAACTTAAATATTAAGATTTTGTCATTTGCATGAGGAAAATACTATTATAACTTCTTTAATTTAACAACATTACACTGTTGTGTAAATTTAAATTTATATTTATACTTATTCTTCATCTTAAATCAAATTACAAAATTCACAATGAATTGCGTGTTAGCGATGTATATAAATATAGATAGATTTTATATATTATAAATAAATAAAGAATTGTTTGTGGAGCAGACCAATTTTATTTATCATTATAAAATCAAATGTTCAAATTCAAATTATTTATTAACTAAACACATAATAAAACAAAAACATTTCAATTTACAAAGGCAAGAGTTCGAAATCCTCACTATTTTATTCAATAATTGTTTTCTACACGGCCTATTGCTTCGTTTGTAATTTGTGCTAAAGCTCCGTAAATGCGAACAATAACATCATCTTCAGTGTTGGGTAGGACATGGTAAACCGTATTTTTCGGATTACCCCAAAGCCAAAAGTCTATTGGGTTGAGATCCAGGGACCTAGGAGGCCAAGAAATAGGTCCTCCACGATCGATCCATTGGTTGAGAAAACGTCGATTTAATATCTCTCAAACATTTCGAGAATAAGGGGAGGTGCACCATCATGTTGAAATACAATATTTGGCCGCTGTACTAAAGGAACTTCTTCCAGAAGAGTAGGTAATCTGTTATCGCAAAAATTGGCACAGTTTTCGGCGTTTGGTATCCTAGGTAGAAACTGTGCTTCTATTATCCTATTTCCCAACAGACAAAGCCACACATTTAAACTTCAACATGCTTGCTTATGTGATTCTCTAATTTGGTGCTGATTTTCGTAATTCCAACAATGCAAGTTGTGCTGATTGAACACTCCTTGCTGGTTAAAATGGGCCTCATCACTCTACAGTACTTGTTTAAAAATGTTTTCATTTGCGTCCAGGCAATTTAAAAAAAATCTACAAAATCATAACCAAAACTCAGTATCCCCAGGATCTAATTCTTGAATCGGCTTTATATTATGATAAGGATGCAGATTTTCTCTTTGCATGAATCTGTTTTTATCAAGGATGACCAGATTTAAATTATTAATTCCAAGTGAAAGATTTGTCTAATTTCAATATCAAAATGGTCATAATTTCATAAGGAGACATTTTTCGAAATTTTGACATAAGTAATTTTCGTCTTATTTTGGGTCGTAGATCTTACCTCCAAAAGGTGGGGAATGTTTTTTGGAACACCCTGTATAGCAACAGTTTACAGCATTAACTAAATACACATTTAACATCTAAATCCCAGATAACTTATCTGGGTCTAAATGCAAGAAGAGTGAAACAGATCATCAGCCATTGTTGTTGAGAATGAGTTGAACATGGTTCAAGAAACGCTAGGTACTTCTACTCCTAAAAGTTGCTGACGTTTTGAATGTAAGTAATAGTAGATACTGTTTGGCGCATTCTTCTTCTTCTTCATTTGTTATATCCATACCACATCCAAACGCGTTTAAGCACTTATTCCTGCTGATGTTCCTCCACGTATGGCATTCTGTCAATGGATTTTACACAACATTGTTGAAATTCCTCAACCACTGATGTTGATTTTGTTTATTGATGAAGCGAGATTTTCAAGAAATGCTATAAGGAATTTTCATAATAACCACTTATGGTGTGATGAAAATCCGCATGCCACAGTTGAAGATCATTTTCAACATCAGTTCTCGTTGAATGTTTGGCTTGGAATTGTGGGTGACTGCTTAATTTGACCCTTATTTCTACGCATTCAAGCCCTTATTCCTGCTGATTTTTCTCCACGTATGGCATTCTGTCAATGGCTTTTGCACAAAATTCTTGAAATTCCTCAACTACTTATGTTGATTTTGTTTACTGATGAAGCGAGTTTTTCAAGAAATGTCATAAGAATTTTCATAATAACCACTTATGGTGTGATGAAAATCCGCATACGACAGTTGAAGATCTTCTGCTTAATTTGACCCTTATTTCTACGCGTGCAAGCACTTATTCCTGCTGATTTTTCTCCACGTATGGCATTCTGTCAATGGCTTTCGCACAAAATTGTTGAAATTGCTCAACTACTGATGTTGATTTTGTTTACTGATGAAGCGAGTTTTTCAAGAAATGCAATAAGGAATTTACATACCACTTATGGTGTGATGAAAATCCGCATGCGATTTTTGTAGATAATTTTCTACATCAGCTCTCGTTGAATTTGATTTCGATTGGAATTAAGGGTGACTGATTAATTGCACCCGTATTTCTACCAAGACGACTTACCGCCACTTTCTGGCTTTTTGGAAAACGTACCATTGGCAATAAGAAATGCTATGTGGTTTATGGATGATGGTGCACCAGTGCATTTTAGTCGGGTTGCTCGTGAGTTTTTAACAGAAACATACGGAAATCGCTGGATTGGCCGAGGTGGACATCACTTATGGCCTGCACGATCCCCGGATTGAAACCCCCTGGATTTTTTCATGTGGGGCCACCTGAAGTCCTTAGTTTACGGTACTCCTGTGGAAAATGTGGAGGACCTAAGGAATCGCAATATAGCTGGGTGTAATTTTATTATAAACGACCCTGGTATTTTTGAGATAATTCGCCAGGCAATGAGGAGAAGATTGGATTCATGTATCTAGGGTTGCCACCTTTTTGAAAATAGGAAACCGGCCTTCGGGACTGTCGACCAAAAAAAAACGCTGCAGGTGTAAAACTAGTGTAAAAAAATGCAAACACCTTTAAAACCAGAAAATAATAATAATAATAAAGGCCTTTATTGAGGATACAAAATACAAAAAAAAACAATTATAAATATAATATAACAAAACTAGTGTGATTTTTTTTTACATTTTCCCAAGTTTATATCACCAAAGGGCGAGATTCAGTGCTGACTACCCTGTTGAAAATACCGTATAGAATCATATTAAAACTTGATCTGGATCTATAAGTATCTATAAGTGAATGTAGGTTTTAATCTGGCTTTGACAAGCTCTATGTTATTTTAATAGTAATCTTATATGATTCAATATGGTTTGGGTTTATTTGGATATACATATAAAACACATCAATGGAATTGTATTGGTCTCTATAAGTTTTAAATATGATTAGATCTAATATGGCATTACAGATTCAAAACAAAGTGGGTTTTATACGGATTTAATAGGTTAAAATGAATAGTGTTTAATATGGAATTACTGAATAAAAATTACCATAAAACGAATTGGTTTCAATATGGATTAATAAGAAATTCTTTATTTGGGAATTGTTGGTTTCAATAAGGCATTCCAAATCAAATGTTTAATTTTGTTTTATCAGTTTGAATTAGTTTTTATGCGGCATAAAACTGCTTATTTCAATTGCGTTTAATATGGAAGTACTGAATAAAAATTACCATGGAACGAATTGGTTTCAATATGGATTAATAAGAAATTCTTTATTTGGAATTTATTGGTTTCAATAAGGTATTCCAAATCAAATGTTTAATTTGGTTTTATCAGTTTGAATTCGTTTTTATGCGGCATAAAACTGCTTATTTCAATTGCGTTTAATATGGAAGTACTGAATAAAAATTACCATGGAACGAATTGGTTTCAATATGGATTAATAAGAAATTCTTTATTTGGAATTTATTAGTTTCAATAAGGTATTCCAAATCAAATGTTTAATTTGGTTTTATCAGTTTGAATTAGTTTTTATGCGGCATAAAACTGCTTATTTCAATTGCGTTTAATATGGAAGTACTGAATAAAAATTACCATGGAACGAATTGGTTTCAATATGGATTAATAAGAAATTCTTTATTTGGAATTTATTAGTTTCAATAAGGTATTCCAAATCAAATGTTTAATTTGGTTTTATCAGTTTGAATTAGTTTTTATGCGGCATAAAACTGCTTATTTCAATTGCGTTTAATATGGAAGTACTGAATAAAAATTACCATGGAACGAATTGGTTTCAATATGGATTAATAAGAAATTCTTTATTTGGAATTTATTGGTTTCAATAAGGTATTGCAAATCAAATGTTTAATTTGGTTTTATCAGTTTGAATTAGTTTTTATGCGGCATAAAACTGCTTATTTCAATTGCGTTTAATATGGAAGTACTGAATAAAAATTACCATGGAACGAATTGGTTTCAATATGGATTAATAAGAAATTCTTTATTTGGAATTTATTGGTTTCAATAAGGTATTCCAAATCAAATGTTTAATTTGGTTTTATCAGTTTGAATTCGTTTTTATGCGGCATAAAACTGCTTATTTCAATTGCGTTTAATATGGAAGTACTGAATAAAAATTACCATGGAACGAATTGGTTTCAATATGGATTAATAAGAAATTCTTTATTTGGAATTTATTGGTTTCAATAAGGTATTCCAAATCAAATGTTTAATTTGGTTTTATCAGTTTGAATTAGTTTTTATGCGGCATAAAACTGCTTATTTCAATTGCGTTTAATATGGAAGTACTGAATTAAAATTACCATGGAACGAATTGGTTTCAATATGGATTAATAAGAAATTCTTTATTTGGAATTTATTAGTTTCAATAAGGTATTCCAAATCAAATGTTTAATTTGGTTTTATCAGTTTGAATTAGTTTTTATGCGGCATAAAACTGCTTATTTCAATTGCGTTTAATATGGAAGTACTGAATAAAAATTACCATGGAACGAATTGGTTTCAATATGGATTAATAAGAAATTCTTTATTGGGAATTTATTGGTTTCAATAAGGTATTCCAAATCAAATGTTTAATTTGGTTTTATCAGTTTGAATTAGTTTTTATGCGGCATAAAACTGCTTATTTCAATTGCGTTTAATATGGAAGTACTGAATAAAAATTACCATGGAACGAATTGGTTTCAATATGGATTAATAAGAAATTCTTTATTGGGAATTTATTGGTTTCAATAAGGTATTCTAAATCAAATGTTTAATTTGGTTTTATCAGTTTGAATTAGCTTTTCTGCGGCATAAAACTGCTTATTTCAATTGCGTTTAATATGGAAGTACTGAATAAAAATTACCATGGAACGAATTGGTTTCAATATGGATTAATAAGAAATTCTTTAATTGGAATTTATTGGTTTCAATAAGGTATTCCAAATCAAATGTTTAATTTGGTTTTATCAGTTTGAATTAGTTTTTATGCGGCATAAAACTGCTTATTTCAATTGCGTTTAATATAGAATTGCTGAATAAGAATTTCCACGATGCGATTGGTTTCAATACGGATTCAATAAAAAATTTCATTCATGTCCGTTATCCTAAATAATGCAGATTTCTTGAGCTCCTTATTTTAAGAAATTATTGCATAAAACAACACGGCGTCTTAAGTTATTAAAATAAAATATATACCTAAACATTAATAATGTAAGGGTTATTCTTTCGTACTGAACTAAGTGAACAATCTGAAAATTGTCAGTTCATTCACGATTGTGCGTATTGTTTCGACATCGGTCACTTCTAACAAACTGATTAAAATTCCTACCCCCGTTGCCGCTTACTGATCAACCTCTAGGTACCGGTTAGTTCGTTCAGTTAACAGTCAACCTCTAAAAGTATTGAGAGATAATAATTGGCATATGATTTCGAATCAAACCAATAAATTGTAAAAGTTTAAAACATGGATAATAATATCATGGAAGAAATAATTTTCCAGTTTTCAGAGCAGATTTGGTTGTTTTCGAGGTTAAGTGAAAGACAATCATAAAAAAGATGATCTTTCGGTTTCGCCAAATATTCAGTTCAGTATAATCACATTCAGTTTAATCACATTCACTTGTTCAGACCAATCACTACGAAAGAATAACCCTATAGATAGGTGAGGTCATTGTCTTTATAAAGACAACTACTACTTTGTTTTTTGTGTTTTGAAAAAATAGTTATGATTTTCTTACCGTATCCACTGTTGCCGATAACATGCTTAAACATAATATTATAATGTTATAGCTGCTCAGATTTTACAACATATTATGTTACGTCACCAAGAAAAAAAGGTCAATTGTTGGCCAATTTAGTATATAAAAAATCCTAGTACAGATTCATTAAATTCATCTTACAGTACAAATTTAGTACCAGATTTAGTGCAAAATTGTAATAATAATTATTATGTTACAACCGGCAACGCTGACCATTTACTAATACTCAGTGTTGCCGAGGTATAGTCTTCACTATTACCAAAGACATTAATCTTTGATATTACCTACCTATATACATAATTATATACATAGTAATTTTTACTAACGCACAGATAGGTATTCAAAATTTAATTACATTTTTTACATAAGAAAATATGGCAAAGTATATCCAAAGAGTCACAATTGCGTTGGCATGAACATACATTTGCTCCTGGTTTTGCCTATGACATGATAACTAAATAAATAAAAAAATAACTAATAAGAAAAAAACTAAAATTGAAATAATGGACAACCTGTAAAATATATCACCATTTATATTTTAGTTTATAATAAATATCTCAAATATATATGAATATTTTATTAAGAAAATCGCGACAAAACTGCGGATTTGACGTAAATCTGGCAACTAGTAAGTAGGTATAGTGGTTTATGCTTGACGCTTGTGAATAGTTCAGAGTTCAGTGTTGCCGATTGCAGCTGACTTCTGACACGGTATAGAATTATATCATAGTATATTTCAAAATTATTCTAGAATGGGTGAAGACAAGAATATTAATACAATCACATCCAGAAGTGTGTGTGAATACAACATGTATGTCGTCATAACTCAATTTTGGTAGCTTATTTAATACCTACTATTCTCTATCTATAACAATAATAGCGTATATTTATATACCTATTATCTATTATTATATTAATTGCTATGGCGCATATTTTGTTATTGCCTTTATATAAAAAGTCAAAATATCTAAATGTAATTAAAACATCTGTTGCAATCTCTATGTCGTCATTATATATATATTCCAGAAAACAATAAAAAACTATCGTCAACTGAATAAACTCATGCATAATAATCAGACAACAAAGTCTGTAATAATCTTGATTTTGGAATTGTCGAATAAAATATGTTACAATTTGATAATTCCCTATGACAACACTGCTGCGGTACAATTTCAATCTAGTACGAAAAAAAAAGCATGCGAACCACAAAACATACCCCCTGTTTTGTGATGCGAACAACACTGGCCACACACAAACAACACGTGTTTTGTTATGGCGTCGGTTTATGTTTTGTTTTTCATTATCAATAATATGTTAATTACTCTATCTCAATTGTGTAATAAAATAAGTGTAAATGCTAACCTAAATATATATTATAATATCTTTCATCTATGACTATCTAACAGCATAAAATAACTAAATAACTTTGTGTTGTGTGTTGTGTTTTGTTAACGACTGTGATAAAAATGCTTATCTCAGATTCCTTGATGATGATATAGTACAGGAGATTGGATTGGATTGGATCACCGAAGATATAAAAAACTTACAAACCTTTGTATTTTATATATTGAAGGTATTTTTGCTAGTTTTATTATTGATTACTTTTTAAATTTATATTCATCTGTAAATCCAAATAAATCATGTTGTTTTAGACGATATTGATGCTCTGAAAACGCAGATAAGCGAAAAAAACGCAGATAAGGGAAAAGCGAATTAAAATGTTAAACCCAGAGGAAATTCTGAAAGAAAATTCACGAAAGCCAATGAGACTAAATAATTTGAGGGAACAACTGAAAGCAACAAATGAGTTATTAAATGTTCAATGGTTGCAAAAAATGTCTTCGACGTTGTTTCAAAACTAAGTAAGAGTGAAATCATATTATTTAGCTTTATCCATCTAGTACTTAGTAGTTTATAAAATGTTTGCTTGCTATTTTTGTAGAAACTGTGTTCTTGGTCCTTACCAAGAACACAGTTTCTCCTTAGAAGGTAGCTTTGGTATTTTGAAAACCGTATAATTTTGAACGTTCAAGTATCATTGATATCATGACTAAAATAGAACTTTTGGGTTCTCACTTGCTACCGTTTTATAGGTTTCATTATGATCATGAGGCAGATTTTCCTTATGACACAAAGTTAAAAAAACCAATTCAGGAAGTTTATTTTATTTCCACACCAATAATTTAATTTATTATTATTTGCAATGTTTTTAAACAAATTTTGTATTCAGTGCGATAAGAAGTCTGCCGTTCTATGATTCTTATACGTTTGCAATTTAAGGTTTTGTTTGTGGACTTATTTGTTGTTCTTTCTATATTTCAATATTAATCTTCAAGTACATTTCTGTCTCATCCACCTAATTATAATATCTTTTATTCAGTCTGGAAAATTAACAAGAACCCTGTCCGAGGACATTACAATGTTTGTATTGTAAATACTTACGTTTTACCATTTAAACTCTGAAATGCTCCCCAGTACAGGTTCTGCATTGAAATGTGAATGTTTAATTGTTAGGTTTTCCAGCATTAGGTTGCTGCAGGCCAATGATGAGTGTATTATACTCTCGAAACGTGTCTCTATAAAGGCGTTAATATAAAACATATTTGTGGTGACATTTGTTTTTTACTTTGCTATTAAAATTGTACACCGCTCGCTGTAAGAATGGCCTATTTATTCAAATTTTATTTCTGTTTGGGCATATTTAGATGGCATATCTGAAGCCAATACATGGAACTGATTCGTTTTGCATTTTCAGATATTACAACATTTTATTTAATTAAAAAAGGGACTGATGAATTCGCCATGCGTACCCAGTTATCAAAAGTAAATACCTGGATTGGGATAAAGGTATCCGATATTAATAGGGCGCCCCGGCAGAGCTGTGGTAAGTACCAATTAAATAAAAGGATTGTTTATGTAATGAACTGCTTAACAGTATTTTCATAACTGATATTTTAATATTCCAATGTCTAACTTTTCCACAAAAAGTTAGTCATGGACTTGAAATTTTTTTTAGATGGGATGAAAAATAATTCAAAGAGAATACGGAAACCTCTGAAGAAATAAACGTAGAGAGTGAAGATATTTTAGACAATAAGACATGAGGAACGGAAAGTTAGTATTATTCAATAACAATTTTATGTTATAATTTTTTCTATAAAAAAAGTCCTAACATCTTTTTTTTTTATTAGTATTTTATAGTCGACAAAAATATTGGGTTTACTTTTTATCCGTTTTATACACTTTTCACGGGATTCTCTAAGGCACTCATTTTATATCGCGTATGTAGACCAAGTTTACTATGTGGCTATGTGGTGTATCTGCTGTCTTCAGGCAAGCCCAGTAAGATTTTTAGGTAGTTATGTTTTTTTTTATTTTGCCAAAAGTTCAGAACTTAGAAATGTTCAGTAGTATGGTTTACCAAATTTGGTTCAACAAGTACTTATTTACGTATAAAATGACCTAAAACACTTATTTATGATAACATTCCAAAAATAATTTTCATTAAACTTAGCCGCGCAATATATTATGGAGCCCTAAAACTTTAATAGCTACTTATTTAGTTCACAATATATATCTTCTAAAACATTTCCATAATCAGATTATTATTGAAACCCAAGACAAGACGTCTTTAAACTTCTTTACGCCTACGCCAGTGTGGTGATTTTAAAAGACTAGACACTTGCCTGATATAAATTAAATAATTAGGTATATTATGATTATTAATTTCGCGTAAAAATTTAGTATTCATCATTTTACATAATATATGTATGACAAAAAATATATGTTAGCTCAAAGAACTATTAATATGTTCTAAATAAAACATAATTGAATTATGATTTTGATATCTTTGGGTTGGTTTCTACTCATCGATTAAGTATTATTAATATTTTATATTTTGTTTTAGGTGAACATTGAGATAAATATTGACATGTAATTTTAAAATAGAAAAAAAGTACATGTAACCGAGTGCAGACTGTTTTTTGCTTCCACAAATCCCAAAGTTATGGTTTTTTAAAACAATAATTCTAGACATATATAAAAAATAATAATAATAAATGAAAATTAATTCGACGAAGAGGTAAGTAATTCTATAATACTATAGACCTTAACGTTTTTCAACAAAATTGAAGAGTTATAATTTATTTATAATAATATACAGGGATTTACATTTAAATCCGTTCTAGATTTAAACAGGTTCTAGTGGGCAATCCTGATTGAATCTGATAACTACAAATGAATCCCAATAGCTTTTGCATTTGGATTTGCTTATAAAACCATATTAAATCCGTTCTAAATGAAAACAGGTTCTAGTGGGCAATCCTGATTGAATCTGATAACTACAAATTAATCCCAATAGCTTTTGCATTTGGATTTGCTTATAAAACCATATTAAATCCGTTCTAAATGTAAACAGGTTCTATTGGGCAATCCTGATAGAAACTGATAACTACAAATTAATCCCAATAGCTTTTGCATTTGGATTTGCTTATAAAACCATATTAAATCCGTTCTAAATGAAAACAGGTTCTAGTGGGCAATCCTGATTGAATCTGATAACTACAAATTAATCCCAATAGCTTTTGCATTTGGATTTGCTTATAAAACCATATTAAATCCGTTCTAAATGTAAACAGGTTTTATTTGGCAATCCTGCTAGAATCTGATAAATACAAATTAATCCCAATAGCTTTTGGATTTGCTTATAAAACCATATTAAATCCGTTCTAAATGTAAACAGGTTCTATTGGGCAATCCTGATAGAAACTGATAACTACAACTTAATCCCAATGGCTTTTGTATTTGGATTTGCTTATAAAACCATATTAAATCCGTTCTAAATGTAAACAGGTTCTATTGGGCAATCCTGATAGAATCTGATAAATACAAATTAATCCCAATAGCTTTTGCATTTGGATTTGCTTATAAAACCATATTAAATCCGTTCTAAATGTAAACAGGTTCTATTGGGCAATCCTGATAGAATCTGATAAATACAAATTAATCCCTATAGCTTTTGCATTTGGATTTGCTTATAAAACCATATTAAAACGTTCTAAATGTAAACAGGTTCTAGTGGGCAATCCTGATAGAAACTGATAACTACAAATTAATCCCAATAGCTTTTGCATTTGGATTTGCTTATAAAACCATATTAAATCCGTTCTAAATGTAAACAGGTTCTATTGGGCAATCCTGATAGAAACTGATAAATACAAATTAATCCCAATAGCTTTTGGATTTGCTTATAAAACCATATTAAATCCGTTCTAAATGTAAACAGGTTCTATTGGGCAATCCTGATAGAATCTGATAAATACAAATTAATCCCTATAGCTTTTGCATTTGGATTTGCTTATAAAACCATATTAAAACGTTCTAAATGTAAACAGGTTCTATTGGGCAATCCTGATAGAAACTGATAACTACAACTTAATCCCAATGGCTTTTGTATTTGGATTTGCTTATAAAACCATATTAAATCCGTTCTAAATGTAAACAGGTTCTATTGGGCAATCCTGATAGAATCTGATAAATACAAATTAATCCCTATAGCTTTTGCATTTGGATTTGCTTATAAAACCATATTAAAACGTTCTAAATGTAAACAGGTTCTAGTGGGCAATCCTGATAGAAACTGATAACTACAAATTAATCCCAATAGCTTTTGCATTTGGATTTGCTTATAAAACCATATTAAATCCGTTCTAAATGTAAACAGGTTCTATTGGGCAATCCTGATAGAATCTGATAAATACAAATTAATCCCAATAGCTTTTGCATTTGGATTTGCTTATAAAACCATATTAAATCCGTTCTAAATGTAAATAGGTTCTATTGGGCAATCCTGATAGAAACTGATAACTACAAATTAATCCCAATAGCTTTTGCATTTGGATTTGCTTATAAAACCATATTAAATCCGTTCTAGATGTAAACAGGTTCTAGTGGGCAATCCTGATTCATACTAATTATTTCAAATATGTTTTTAATTTGGAATTGCTGTTTCAAATACACACTATGAACCGTATTAATCCATATTAAATTTTTTTTTATATGGTTCTATCTGGCATTTTCAACAGGGTACTAAGTAGCCGCCTGTTCAGCTAACCCAAATAACCCTAGCCTAACTTAACCTAAGAACATTAGACAAACATATAGGACAAATCTTATCTTAATCTAGAATTATAAATATGTACTTCCACATTATACAATAATAATTGAGCCACATCAAATTAGAGTGATCACACACTCCTTTGGATATTAAATAAATACTTGGATAAATTATTCTTGAACTGCCCAATACTTTTAGATTTCCGGATATCAATTGGCAAATCATTTACAATGCGAGTGACGTTATACGAATATGATGATGAATAGAACTTTATTGTTAAAATTAAAATGAGTGCAACATTTAGGCAGAACAAACAACAAGCTATAGCTATAACTCGAGCTCGAGCTGCATCTATCGGATAAATGCACAAATCTACTTGTTTAAAATTTAAAAGGGTATTTTGTATTTGATTTTGCTGCTGTAATAAGTTCTGCGTTGTTACTTAATGGTGAATAAAATTCCGAACAAGAAAGCTTAATGTTAGAACGAATGCAAAGTTCTGCTTTCACCATTTCAACTGCCAGTCTGTTACTGTCATCATCCCATAGTTGGTTCATGATGCTGAACATCCTTTCCACATACGCATTGCCACAAGGTACAGACAAAACTACCTGAACTATTTTTCTTAAGATTGGAACTTTCACTTTCTCCAAAACTAAACACCATTTTTCGACAACAGAAATATCTTGATGAATAAAAGAAGGATATGCGAATTGAAGCAAACTTAATTCTTCGTAAAGACTATCGCCATCGCTGTCTTGAAGTTCTATGCCAATGTGCGACGCAATTACGATTATTTCATTCAGTTCTAGAATGCGGTCTTTCAAATTAAATGATTTAAACAATAAAAAAACGTTGTTTTCAAAATCAAACCATTTTTCTAAGTTTATTGCTCGATCGTAGACTTGAACTGCTTCATCTTGAATTTTTTTTCTAGGGTTGGTTGTTAATGGCGCTAGAGCCTGATTCGTTTTGAAGCCGAAAAATAAATCTTCTGTTCGTTTCATTGTTTCTTAAATCAGACATAATGATGTTAAGGTGGTAAGAAAACCGACTTTTTTGGATGCTGACCGGCACCCGGCCTTGTTAACGGGAAACCGGTCAGGCCGGTATAACTGTTAATTTTATTTGTTTATTTGTATCTTGCTTCGAATTATTAATGTTATTTTTAGTTGAATTATTTGCAAATATGTATTATTGGTATGTCGAAAAATGTTTTAAATTTTACCACAAAGCAGTTGCAGTTTTAGTTGCTTTATCTCCAGACAATATCGAAATTAAATTATAGTCAGTGGCGTATGTTTTGTTGTCAATAATGTTTTTTAAGTTGCCCCCCTTACGCCACTGGACTTATTAATTTTGATCTAATTAGAGCCATATAAGCTCCCTATTTCTAGTAACAACGCTGCGAAATTTCAAAGAAATTGGTAAAGAGATATTTGACTTATTAGGTTATTATTTACAAAAAAAAACTTGAAACACCTTGTTCCAGACGTATGTTTTTGGGAACGTTTTTCTATAAAACGATCTGAGAAATCACCTTAAATATTGCCGCGTCATTTTGGAACACGCTGTATATGCACAAATACCCAGTGGCGGCTATTCAGATGTAGTAGTTGAAGAAGTGTCACTTCATCAAAAATAAAAAAAAACATAAAAGAATATATACTAATATGTTTCAATTTATACATAGTGTTTATTTCTATAGAGAAAAAAAGGCATTTTAGAATTTATCAACATGAACTGCTGGCGCGAGCAGTTTTCTCCCGTTACCAAAGAATACTGCATTAAAATGATCAAAAATATACCACTGGTGCAACAGGCTTTCTCCAGCCTACAAGTTGCACAGAAAAAGTATATATTTTTTTATCTTTTGAGGTGTTATTTTTTTATGTTCCTGTTTTTATTTTTTTACTCTATTGTGCATGTATTATATATCTAATACTTATGTAGTTGTGGCAACAATGTAATCGAACTTCTAATCGAACTGTCAATGCTAGACGACAGAACGTCAACTGATAGAAGATCGCGCCTAACCGCCTAACTAGTAACATGTAATAATCTAAGAACGCTGGTATAATTTTAATTACTATTATTTTATTTGTTATTAAATACTTTAAATCGAACCCAACTAGTTTTCTTGAGTTAAGTATTTAATACATGGTGTCAGGTGTGTGTACTGCTTGTTTGTCCACCTAAAAAATTAAGAAGAAAAAGTTAGTTTTCAAGTTTCAACATCGTGTTAAGTCCGGCTTGAAATGGATTTTAAACCACCTAGTTCACTGTTTGAATGTGAAAAACCAGCTGAAAATTGGAACAGATGGAAGCAGCGATTTGAAATTTATTTGACTGCTTCTGGTAAAAATGAAAAATCTGAAGAAGTTAAAATTGCAAACTTGCTCAGTTGCATAGGAGACGAAGGCCTTGACATATATAATACCTTCAATGACGACGAAAAAGCAACTCTTGCGAAGTTAATGGAAGCATTTAGTAGCTATTTTTTACCAAAGAAAGTAATTGCTATGGAGACTTTTAGATTTAACACTCTTGTCCAAGATGAAGGTCAATCCATTGATCAATATGTAACCGAGTTAAAAAAGCAAGCTAATATTTGTGAATTCATCTGCGAGAATGATGATTGTAAAAGGTCATTTGAGGAAAGGATGATACGAGATCGACTTATTGTTGGAATTCAATGTAATGAAAGTAAGCTTCGTTTGTTAAGAGAGCCGAAACTAACAGTACATAAGATTGTGCAATATTGTAAAACAGTGGAGTTAAGTAAACAGCACATAAAAGTGTTGAATCCTGAAGAAGTAGAAGAAGTGCATACTGTAAAAGAAGTGAAAGGAAAGAAAATAAAATGCAGTAAGTGTACATATGAACATTATCCACTTAGATGTTCAGCCTATAACAAAACATGTGCCGTATGTCAGAAAAAAGGCCATTTTGCGAAAGCTTGTACGAGTAAGAAACAAGAAAGAGAGACGTTATCGAACGAGAGAGATGAACAGACAACGCGAAAAGAAGATAAGAAGTTGCCTACAAGAAACGAAGAAGTTCAAGTCAGGTTAGTTGACCAACAGTGTGGTAAAAGTGAAGAAGAGTATCAGCTGTTTGTAAATTCTACAGGGACCGACAAAACAAAAGACTCTTGGTATGAAAAGATTGCGATTGAAGGACAATTGATTAATTTCAAGTTAGATACTGGTTCAGATATTAGTATTTTACCAAAATACCTTTTAGATTCACTTCCAAGTAAGTCTATTTTACGTAAATCGTTTGTAACATTAGTATCTTACGGTAATTTTAAGATTAAGCCAATAGGTGAAATAATTTTAAGTTGTATGTACAGAAATGTTAACGCCCAAGTAAAATTTGTCATAGTTGATCTAAAAGTAGAGCCATTACTAGGTCTTTCTGATTGCATAACTTTTAAACTAATTTCAAGAATTAATAAGTTGGATTCTAGTTTGCCAAAGAACAAAGACGAAATATTCTCCTTGTATGAAGAAATCTTTGTAGGTTTAGGAAAAATCCCAGGTTTTACTAATATAAAACTTACACCTAATGCAATTCCTGTTGTGCAGTATAGTAGAAAAGTACCATTTTCGTTGCATGAAAAATTAAAAGAAACATTAGAGAGCCTTAGAGAAAAAAATATTATTGAAAAAGTAGACTATCCAACAGAATGGGTAAATAACTTAATGATTGTCGAGAAAAAGCCTTCAAATAAGTTACGTTTATGTATAGATCCGAAACCGTTGAATAAATATATCTGCAGAGAACATTTTGCAATCCCAACAGCAAATGATATTTTAAGTAAATTGTCAGGTAAATCAGTTTTTAGTGTAGTTGACATGAAGGATGGATTTTGGCAACATGTTCTAGATAAAGAGAGTTCTGAATTATGTACTTTTAACACCCCTATGGGAAGGTATAAATTTAATCGTTTACCTTTTGGAATTTGTTCAGCCCCAGAGATTTTTCAACGTAAAAACACGGAAATTTTTGGTGTCATTGATAATGTTGATGTTTATTTTGATGATCTGATTATATCCGGAAAAACCGAAATTGAGCCTGATATCGCTTTAAAAAGAGTATTTGAGACTGCATTAGAAAACAGTATTAAGTTTAACTTTGATAAATTTCAATATAAGTTAAAAGAAGTAAATTTTATGGGTCACATTGTTTCTATTGAGGGTATAAAACCAGATAAAAAGAATGTTCATGCTATTTCTTGTATAATATCACCTAAAAACAGGTCAGAAGTTTTAAGAATTCTTGGTATGGTAAAATTCTTTTCTAAATATATCCCAAACTTGTCTAGTATTACTGCTAAAATGAGAAACTTGACTAGAAAAGATGTATTATTTTCTTGGACTTCAGAGCATGAAGCTGAATTAAATCACTTAAAATTTTTGATTTCAAATTCCCCAACTTTGAAAATTTTTGATCCACAGAAAGAGATAACTGTTCAGTCAGATGCATCGTCCGAGGGCCTTGGCTGTTGTTTGTTACAAGATGGTCACCCAGTGTCTTTTGCATCTCGTACATTAACACAAGCGGAAAAGAGATATGCGCAAATTGAGAAAGAACTACTTTCAATCGTATTTGCATTCGAAAGATTTCATTATTTTGTATACGGTTATAAAGTAAAAGTACAAACTGATCATAAGCCTTTACTTCCAATATTTCAGAAAGATCTTGATAAGGTAAGTGCTAGGTTGCAGCGAATGCTGTTAAGATTACTTAAGTACGAAATAAAAATAACTTATCTACCTGGTAAAGAAATGGTTATAGCAGATACCCTTTCTAGGTCTTATGATAAAACTTTTGTCCTTGACGACCCGGAAATGCAATATAGTTCATGCTATATCAAATAATATACCTATGTCTGAAGAAAAACAAGATGTTTTTAAAAAAGCAATAGAAAATGACGAAACCTTGTCCCAAATTAAAAATTTTTGTAACACTTTTTGGCCGATAACTGATAAAAACTTGAATAAAGAGGTAAAATTTTACTATAAACTTAGAGAAAAAATATATTTGTCAAATGACTTGCTCTTTTTAGATTTTAAAGTTATAGTCCCGAAAACTTTGCGTTCAGAAATGCTAAAGCTTATTCACGAATCACATTTTGGTGTTAACAAATGTAAAATGAGAGCACGACAAATACTTTATTGGCCTTATCTAAGTAAGGACATTGAAGATATGGTATTAAATTGTGAAAAATGTCAAACTTTTCAAAGATCTTGTTACCAACCAAATAATACTCGAAGGACCGCAATAATTTTTCTCATTGATTTTTAAACATAACTTTTAATAATCAACTATTAACAATCAATAAATTACATAAATTGTGTTTGGCGTGCACATTACAATTGGGTGAGAAGATGGCGCTATAGGGTTGCAATTAAGTGACTATGATTATGTAATCATCAATTTGCAACAGGACCGTAATATAAATTTAGAAAAATTAAAAATGATAATAATTTGTATTTACATATTGGAACATTCTCCCCCCCTTGAAGCATTTGCTTCAACTAAGCATTATTACCTTCAAATGGTAATGGGCATATTTTAGTAATTGGACGAGTA
This sequence comes from Apoderus coryli, assembly GCA_911728435.2. NCBI lineage: Eukaryota > Metazoa > Arthropoda > Insecta > Coleoptera > Attelabidae > Apoderus > Apoderus coryli. Next base: position 10,701,953 of record OU452209.1, on the reverse strand, counting down.
TATACTCCTTCCTTTGTTTTAATTTTAGCCATTCTAACTTTACTATCAGAACCTACAAAAACTTCTAATATTAGACCCAAAGACCATTTTAAAGGTGGAAGGTTTTCATCCTTTAAAAGAACTACTGTACCTTTTTTCAAATTTTTACTAGGATGTAGCCACTTTGGCCTATTTTGTAGTCGAGTTAAGTACTCTACTGACCACCTTTTCCAAAAGTTTTGTTTAATTTTTGAACACAGTTGATAAAAATTCAATCTGTTTTCAGGTGTGTCTGACACGTCCTTCTCGGGAACAGAAGTTAAAGGTTCTCCTATTAAAAAATGTGAAGGTGTAAGACAACTTAAATCAGCCGGGTCAGACGAAAGAGGGCATAGTGGCCTAGAATTTAGTATTGCTTCGATCTGAGCTAATACCGTTGTCATTTCCTCAAAAGTTAAAACCAAATTACCTACGATTCGCCGAAGATGGTATTTTGTGGATTTTATTCCTGCTTCCCACAACCCACCCCAGTGTGGACTGGCTGGTGGAATGAATTTCCACTCAACTTCTCGGTTAATCAGAAAATCATTTATTTTTGCCAAATTGTCGTTGCTTTTAAAAAACTTGTAAACATCCTTCAATAAATTATTTGTGCCAGTGAAATTTGTTGCGTTATCGCTGTAAATAATAGACGGGCAACCTCGCCTAGCAATAAATCTCTTTAATGTGTGGAGAAATGCCTCTGCAGTCAAACTACTCACTAATTCTATGTGGATGGCCTTAGATACCATGCACACAAATAATGCAATATAAGCTTTACTAGTTACAGAACCTCTTATTCTAGATTGCTTGATAGTAATTGGACCCCCAAAATTTATACCTATTTTTAAGAATGGGCGGGAAACAGAAACTCTATCTACTGGAAGCGCACCCATAATTTGTGTTAAAGTTTTCGCTCTAAATCTGAAACAGATTACACAATCCTTAATAGCGGACTTTACTTCTCGCATGCCATGAATTGGCCAAAATTTTAATCGTAGATTCGCTAATACTCCCTGTGGACCTGCGTGACCAAGTTTAATATGTTCCAATTTAATTAGCAGCCTGACTACCTACATGATTTTTAGCAGGAAGTAATATTGGAAATTTTTTATTATAATCTATGTCAAGTTTACTTAACCTACCATTTACTCTAACTATTTCCTTATTATCTAAAAATAGATTCAAATGATTTAACAAACTATTACTGGAAACTGCCTGAGGATCATGATCTACTTGGGATTTTAAAATCTTAATTTCACTTGAAAAACATTCCTGTTGAATAAGCCACACAATTTTTTCTGTCGAATCTTTCATTTCTAATAATGTCAGCGGACCAGAAATTTTATTTTTATGTGAAAATCTTAAACAATAAGCAACAGTACATTGCAGTTTGCTAAACTTTGAAAATCTTTTCCAATCTATTACTGAATCTATGACAACTTGAGTGAGCACAACATTTCGCTGTTCTGGTAATTTTTGATCATGCGAAATAGTAAACTTAGAATAATTTATATTATAGTCCAATAAAAATGTAGGCCCATGCCACCAAATTACCTTTGATAAAATATCTGAAACTGTTGATCCTCTAGAAATAATATCCGCAGGATTATCCTGAGACCGAACATGATTCCATTCATAATTTAATGTTAACTCCTGAACCTCTGACACCCGGTTAGCTACAAATGTAGTCCAACGGTTTGGCGCTGAATTTAACCAACATAAAACAATTTTAGAGTCTGTCCAGAGGTAAACTTTTGAATTCCGGAAGTCTAATGCAGATACTACCTTATGAACTAGTCTGGATAGTAACACCACCCCACATAGCTCTAGCCGTGGTAAACTTACCGTTTTTAACGGTGCTATACGAGACTTTGAACACAGAAGATTACAAGTAACAGATTTATCAGAATAAGTAGCCCTAATATAAATGCATGCTCCATAGGCTAACAGAGAAGCATCTGAGAAGCCGTGAATTTGAATTTCAATAACTTCCTTGTTATCAAACAAACATCTACGTATTTGTAAATCACATAATTTTTGTAAATCACCAAAAAATTCTTTCCATTTTTGTAAAATTGTAGAGGGCAATTCTTCATCCCAACCCATCTTACTAACCCATATTTCCTGCATGATAATCTTAGCTTTTACAACAATTGGACCGATATAACCCATGGGATCAAATATTTGTGCTATCTTAGATAACATCATACGTTTAGTAATATTTGTAACACCATGCTGATCACATTGATCAACTGCTGGCAAAGTCACTTTAAAAACATCATGATGTGGAAGCCACACTATGCCTAAAACTTTACTAGACGAACCCTCATCACAAATATCCACCTTGGTATCCTTGTGACTACTTGTTTCAACGGATTCGATCAAATGTGGGTTATTAGAACACCACTTATGTAGAACAAATCGTCCTGAACCCAATAACTTAATTAATTGATCCCTAAGTTCAATTGCTTCAGACATCATATTTGCTCCACAAAGAATATCATCCACATAACACTGTTCCAACACTGCCCTACTGGCAAGTGGATAATTTAAAGATTCTTCTTTAGCTAGTTGATTCAAGCATCTAGTAGCCAACAAAGGTGCTGAATTTGTCCCATACGTTACTGTCTGAAGTTCTATGATTTGAAGCAAATTTTCAGGATTATCCCCCCACAAGATATTTTGGAGGAAACGTTGATTTGGATTGATTTGTATCATTCTGTACATTTTCTTTATATCAGTAACCAGAACATAAATAAAAGTACGAAACCTGCATAAAATTTCAAAGAGCTCGGGCTGAACTGGAAACCCTTTTAACATAATGTCATTTAATGACAACCCAGATGAAGTTTTACACGCTGCAGGTATAGAATCGCCTAATCTTAAATGACCATTACTATTTCTCATGGGTAAATCCACCTGAAATCTTCCATCATTATATCTGATACATGATTTCATGAACTGCTGTTCACACAATTTATCTTCAAAGGATAAAACTCTTTTATTATTAATCTCCTCTATTTGCCAAAACTTAGGAATTATTTCATTTAAATCACCTACATCTGATTGACAAAATAAACTAGTATTTACACAAGAATATTTAGTAACTTCAAACACACTTGAATCCATATTTTTATTAGCACTTGTTGGTGCCTGACCACCAACAATCCATCCCAGTAGTGTATTTTGAAGCACTGGCAACCCTGGACCTAACCTAATTATATCCGGAAGAATAATAGAAAAATAGCAATCTATTGACAATAGCATGTCAATTTCGGAAGGTACATAGTATTTAGGATCTGCCAATTTTAACCCATTTGGTATAGATATCTTATTTGCATTTACCAACATTTGTGGCATTTTAGCCGTAATTGTATCCAATATAGCACACCTAGTTTCCATTTTAAACAGATTATTTTGTGATTCCAATATTAAATTAACAGTTTTATCAACCCTACTTATGGTGTTCCCAATACCACCAATTGATATATTGGTATCATAAATCTTTGTGCCCCTTAACTTTTGAAATAGACTGGAACTAATAAAGTTATTTTGTGAACCTGAATCTAACAATGCTCGTGCCTGTACCTTAATTCCTTCATATGTAATTAAATTAACCTGTGCCGTAGCCAATAAAATTTGAGAATTATAGGTTCCCGAAAATGCTACAACAGCATCTTGTTTGGTCATTTGTTCTGAACTTGCATAAACCCTGTTTGATTTATTATATACACCTACAAGCGCATTGCTTTGAGAAAACCCTTGATTTGTAGTTTGTCGTGAATTATCTTCCCGGTCATTATTTCTAGCCTGAGTGTTCCCGTTTTGATCTTTCGCTAGTTGCCCATTCCTCATGTAATAAAACATGATGTCTTCTGTTGCAAACATTGCATCGTTTAGCCCTACACTGGTTTACAGTGTGTGTTTTCCCGAAGCACATATAACATAAACGATTATTTTGCACGAACTGACGTTTCTCTGTTATATTTAAACCTATAAATTTGAAACATTTATATATATCATGTCCTTCACGATGACAAAAAATGCATTTTAGTTTATGTTCATTAGATCCTTGCCCTTGAGCTACCAGAGAAGTTTTATTATGTTTTTCCTTTACCCCTGATTGATAACCAGCCTTACTGGTATCACTCTCTATATTTTCCAAAGCTACACAACGTTTTTCCAAAAACCCAAGAAAGTCGTCAACTGTTGGCAACATTGCCGAAGCCGCGGAAACATCCTTTTCTAACTGGTAAGCCTTGTGTGTTTGATAATCCAATTTTTGAGTAAAAAGATACACTAAAAGCACATCCCACTCCTTAACCGGCAATTTAAGAGCTTTTAAGGAATTTAAATGTTGTCTAATATGTGTTAAAAATAGCCTCAATTGTTTGCCTGTACCTTTTGTCATAGGAGGAGTGTCAAGCACACCCTTTAAATGAGCATTTATTACAATTAATTTATTATCAAATTTTTTTTTTAATAAATCGAGAGCATTTACATAATTATCATTTGTTAATGGCAAATCATTAATTATATTAGAAGCCTCTCCAGACAAAGCTCCCTTGAGATAAAGAAATTTTTGAACATTATCTAATGCTGAATTATTATCAATAATAGCTGTAAAGAGATCAAAAAATGTTCGCCAATCCTCTATTTTACCTGAAAAAGAAGGTGTATTCAAATTTGGTAATTTATTAGTGTTGTTATGAACATGAGGTGCAATACTATTTTGAGAAGACTGTTGCAAATTTGAATTGATTTCATTATTAAGTTGCAAATCGCTAAATTTTTTAATAACACCTTTTATTTTTGACCATACTGATAAATACTTTTCTTCAATTCCATCCCTATCGCCACTCTCATCTAAATCTATAGCTTCAATTTGCATTTGTAAATTACAATATTCCTCGTATTTACGTTGTAAAAAACATTCTCTAGTAATAAACTCACTTACATCTAAATTCACATTATTTATATTATTTATAACAAATGTTTCTAACTTAGTGATTGAGGTTTTCACAACAGCTCTTTGTTTTTTAAAAACTTCCATAGTTTATAACTGCTCCAACTACGTATGAATATGAATTAATTTTACTAACGACTAAACCAAAAACTTAATTAACTTAATAAATCAACACTTTTTAAAAAACCTTAACTATACTCCTGCCCTGTATACCAGTGTGAAGACAGCAGTTAAAATTCTAGCAGTTAATTCCGAACATTGCCGAATGGGGTATACGGGGGCGATTGATAATTCATAATAATATACACTATAAACGTATATTACACAAGCACAAATGTGTTACAAATATATAATAATTAATATCAATAAAACAAATTTATTAAATATTAATATTGCAATATTTTTTTTTTTCAATAAATAGGTAAATCGACATAACATATTTGAAATTAGTAGGTATATGTAGTCAAATAAAAGATTTAGATTCAATATGGTTATATACCCTTACAGACAAATAACATAGATATTTCATTGATTGATCCAGGGCCGTACTCTATGCTATATGTTCACGCGAGTTTTAACTGCTGGCCTCATATCTAAAAACTGGCAAAGCGTGCATTCTTGAAATTAATAGTGTAAGTAGCCAACCAAATGTCCTTATTAAAAATATATGTCAGAATCACTAACACCCCGTCAGAGCCGTACTATATATTTTTTTCTTTCGGCTGCAACTTTTAACTGCTGAGCTCATATCTAAAAACTGGCAAAGCGTGCATTCTTGAAATTAATAGTGTAAGTAGCCAACCAAATGTCCTTATTAAAAATATATGTCAGAATCACTAACACCCCGTCAGAGCCGTACTATATATTTTTTTCTTTCGGCTGCAACTTTTAACTGCTGAGCTCATATCTAAAAACTGGCAAAGCGTGCATTCTTGAAATTAATAGTGTAAGTAGCCAACCATATGTCCTTATCAAAAATATATATCAGAATCACTAACACCCCGTCAGAGCCGTACTATTTATTTTTTCCCCCGCCAGCAACATTTAACTGCTGGCCTCATATCTAAAAACTGGCAAAGCGTGCATTCTTGAAATTAATAGTGTAAATAGTCAACACTATGTCCATATTAAAAATATACGTCAGAATCACTAACACCCCGTCAGAGCCGTACTATTTATTTTTTTCTTTCGGCTGCAACTTTTAACTGCTGACCTCATATCTAAAAACTGGCAAAGCGTGCATTCTTGAAATTAATAGTGTAAGTAGTCAACCCTATGTCCTTATTAAAAATATATGTCAGAATCACTAACACCCCGTCAGAGCCGTACTATATATTTTTTTCTTTCGGCTGCAACTTTTAACTGCTGAGCTCATATCTAAAAACTGGCAAAGCGTGCATTCTTGAAATTAATAGTGTAAGTAGCCAACCAAATGTCCTTATTAAAAATATATGTCAGAATCACTAAAACCCCGTCAGAGCCGTACTATATATTTTTTTCTTTCGGCTGCAACTTTTAACTGCTGACCTCATATCTAAAAACTGGCAAAGCGTGCACTCTTGAAATTAATACTGTAAGTAGTCAACACTATGTCCTTATCAAAAATATATGTCAGAATCACTAACACCCCGTCAGAGCCGTACTATTTATTTTTTTCCCCGCCAGCAACATTTAACTGCTGGCCTCATATCTAAAAACTGGCAAAGCGTGCATTCTTGAAATTAATAGTGTAAGTAGTCAACCCTATGTCCTTATCAAAAATATATGTCAGAATCACTAACACCCCGTCAGAGCCGTACTATTTATTTTTTCCCCCGCCAGCAACATTTAACTGCTGGCCTCATATCTAAAAACTGGCAAAGCGTGCATTCTTGAAATTAATAGTGTTAGTAGTCAACCCTATGTCCTTATCAAAAACATATGTCAGAATCACTAACACCCCGTCAGAGCCGTACTATTTATTTTTTCCCCCGCCAGCAATTTTTAACTGCTGACCTCATATCAAAAAACTGGCAAAGCGTGCATTCTTGAAATTAATAGTGTAAGTAGTCAACCCTATGTCCTTATCAAAAATATATGTCAGAATCACTAACACCCCGTCAGAGCCGTACTATATATTTTTTTCTTTCGGCTGCAACTGCTGACCTCATATCTAAAAACTGGCAAAGCGTGCATTCTTGAAATTAATACTGTAAGTAGTCAACACTATGCCCTTATCAAAAATAAATGTCAGAATCACTAACACCCCGTCAGAGCCGTACTATTTATTTTTTTCCCCGCCAGCAACATTTAACTGCTGGCCTCATATCTAAAAACTGGCAAAGCGTGCATTCTTGAAATTAATAGTGTTAGTAGTCAACCCTATGTCCTTATCAAAAACATATGTCAGAATCACTAACACCCCGTCAGAGCCGTACTATATATTTTTTTCCCCGCCAGCAACATTTAACTGCTGGCCTCATATCTAAAAACTGGCAAAGCGTGCATTCTTGAAATTAATAGTGTAAGTAGTCAACCCTATGTCCTTATCAAAAATATATGTCAGAATCACTAACACCCCGTCAGAGCCGTACTATTTATTTTTTCCCCCGCCAGCAACATTTAACTGCTGGCCTCATACCTAAAAACTGGCAAAGCGTGCATTCTTGAAATTAATAGTGTAAGTAGTCAACCCTATGTCCTTATCAAAAATATATGTCAGAATCACTAACACCCCGTCAGAGCCGTACTATATATTTTTTTCTTTCGGCTGCAACTGCTGACCTCATATCTAAAAACTGGCAAAGCGTGCATTCTTGAAATTAATACTGTAAGTAGTCAACACTATGTCCTTATCAAAAATAAATGTCAGAATCACTAACACCCCGTCAGAGCCGTACTATTTATTTTTTTCCCCGCCAGCAACATTTAACTGCTGGCCTCATATCTAAAAACTGGCAAAGCGTGCATTCTTGAAATTAATAGTGTTAGTAGTCAACCCTATGTCCTTATCAAAAACACTTACACTAATAATTCCAAGAATGCACGCTTTGCCAGTTTTTGGCTATGAGGTCAGCAGTTAAATGATGCTGGCGGGGAAAAAAATAAATAGTACGGCTCTGACGGGGTGTTAGTGATTCTGACATATATTTTTAATACGGACATAGGGTTGACTACTTACGCTATTAATTTCAAGAATGCACGCTTTGCCAGTTTTTAGATATGAGGTCAGCAGTTAAAAGTTGCAGCCGAAAGAAAAAAATATATATGGTACGGCCGTGACGGGGTGTTAGTAATTCTGACATATATTTTTGATAAGGACATAGGGTTGACTACTTACACTAATAATTCCAAGAATGCACGCTTTGCCAGTTTTTGGCTATGAGGTCAGCAGTTAAATGATGCTGGCGGGGAAAAAAATAAATAGTACGGCTCTGACGGGGTGTTAGTGATTCTGACATATATTTTTAATACGGACATAGGGTTGACTACTTACGCTATTAATTTCAAGAATGCACGCTTTGCCAGTTTTTAGATATGAGGTCAGCAGTTAAAAGTTGCAGCAGAAAGAAAAAAATATATATGGTACGGCACTGACGGGGTGTTAGTAATTCTGACATATATTTTTGATAAGGACATAGGGTTGACAACTTACACTAATAATTCCAAGAATGCACGCTTTGCCAGTTTTTGGCTATGAGAGCAGTTAAATGATGCTGGCGGGGAAAAAAATAAATAGTACGGCTCTGACGGGGTGTTAGTGATTCCGACATATATTTTTGCAAAGGACATAGGGTTGACTACTTACGCTATTAATTTCAAGAATGCACGCTTTGCCAGTTTTTAGATATGAGGTCAGCAGTTAAAAGTTGCAGCCGAAAGAAAAAAATATATATGGTACGGCCCTGACGGGGTGTTAGTAATTCTGAGATATATTTTTGCAAAGGACATAGGGTTGACTACTTACACTATTAATTTTAAGAATGCACGCTTTGCCAGTTTTTAGATATGAGGTCAGCAGTTAAAAGTTGCAGCCAAAAGAAAAAAATAAATAGTACGGCTCTGACGGGGTGTTAGTGATTCTGACATATATTTTTAATACGGACATAGGGTTGACTACTTACGCTATTAATTTCAAGAATGCACGCTTTGCCAGTTTTTAGATATGAGGTCAGCAGTTAAAAGTTGCAGCCGAAAGAAAAAAATATATATGGTACGGCCCTGACGGGGTGTTAGTAATTCTGACATATATTTTTGATAAGTACATAGGGTTGACTACTTACACTAATAATTCCAAGAATGCACGCTTTGCCAGTTTTTGGCTATGAGGTCAGCAGTTAAATGATGCTGGCGGGGAAAAAAATAAATAGTACGGCTCTGACGGGGTGTTAGTGATTCCGACATATATTTTTGATAAGGACATAGGGTTGACTACTTACACTAATAATTTCAAGAATGCACGCTTTGCCAGTTTTTGGCTATGAGGTCAGCAGTTAATTGATGCTGGCGGGGAAATAAATAAATAGTACGGCTCTGACGGGGTGTTAGTGATTCCGACATATATTTTTGATAAGGACATAGGGTTGGCTACTTACACTATTAATTTCAAAATTGCACGCTTTGCCAGTTTTTAGTTATGAGTACAGCAGTTAAATGATGCTGGCGGGGAAAAAAATAAATAGTACGGCCCTGACGGGGTGTTAGTAATTCTGACATATATTTTTGATAAGGACATAGGGTTGACTACTTACACTATTAATTTCAAGAATGCACGCTGTGCCAGTTTTTAGCTATGAGTACAGCAGTTAAATGATGCTGGCGGGGAAAAAAATAAATAGTACGGCCCTGACGGGGTGTTAGTAATTCTGACATATATTTTTAATACGCACATAGGGTTGACTACTTACGCTATTAATTTCAAGAATGCACGCTTTGCCAGTTTTTAGATATGAGGTCAGCAGTTAAAAGTTGCAGCCGAAAGAAAAAAATATATATAGTACGGCCCTGACGGGGTGTAAGTAGTTCTGACATATATTTTTGATAAGGACATAGGGTTGACTACTTACACTAATAATTCCAAGAATGCACGCTTTGCCAGTTTTTGGCTATGAGGTCAGCAGTTAAATGATGCTGGCGGGGAAAAAAATAAATAGTACGGCCCTGACGGGGTGTTAGTAATTCTGACATATATTTTTAATACGCACATAGGGTTGACTACTTACGCTATTAATTTCAAGAATGCACGCTTTGCCAGTTTTTAGATATGAGGTCAGCAGTTAAAAGTTGCAGCCGAAAGAAAAAAATATATATAGTACGGCCCTGACGGGGTGTTAGTAGTTCTGACATATATTTTTGATAAGGACATAGGGTTGACTACTTACACTAATAATTCCAAGAATGCACGCTGTGCCAGTTTTTAGCTATGAGTACAGCAGTTAAATGATGCTGGCGGGGAAAAAAATAAATAGTACGGCCCTGACGGGGTGTTAGTAATTCTGACATATATTTTTAATACGCACATAGGGTTGACTACTTACGCTATTAATTTCAAGAATGCACGCTTTGCCAGTTTTTGGCTATGAGGTCAGCAGTTAATTGATGCTGGCGGGGAAATAAATAAATAGTACGGCTCTGACGGGGTGTTAGTGATTCCGACATATATTTTTGATAAGGACATAGGGTTGGCTACTTACACTATTAATTTCAAAATTGCACGCTTTGCCAGTTTTTAGATATGAGGTCAGCAGTTAAAAGTTGCAGCCAAAAGAAAAAAATAAATAGTACGGCTCTGACGGGGTGTTAGTGATTCTGACATATATTTTTGATAAGGACATAGGGTTGACTACTTACGCTATTAATTTCATGAATGCACGCTTTGCCAGTTTTTAGCTATGAGTACAGCAGTTAAATGATGCTGGCGGGGAAAAAAATAAATAGTACGGCCCTGACGGGGTGTTAGTAATTCTGACATATATTTTTAATACGCACATAGGGTTGACTACTTACGCTATTAATTTCAAGAATGCACGCTTTGCCAGTTTTTAGATATGAGGTCAGCAGTTAAAAGTTGCAGCCGAAAGAAAAAAATATATATGGTACGGCCCTGACGGGGTGTTAGTAATTCTGACATATATTTTTGATAAGGACATAGGGTTGGCTACTTACACTAATAATTTCAAGAATGCACGCTTTGCCAGTTTTTAGATATGAGGTCAGCAGTTAAAAGTTGCAGCCGAAAGAAAAAAATATATATAGTACGGCCCTGACGGGGTGTTAGTAGTTCTGACATATATTTTTGATAAGGACATAGGGTTTACTACTTACACTAATAATTCCAAGAATGCACGCTTTGCCAGTTTTTGGCTATGAGGTCAGCAGTTAAATGATGCTGGCGGGGAAAAAAATAAATAGTACGGCTCTGACGGGGTGTTAGTGATTCCGACATATATTTTTGCAAAGGACATAGGGTTGACTACTTACACTATTAATTTCAAGAATGCACGCTTTGCCAGTTTTTAGATATGAGGTCAGCAGTTAAAAGTTGCAGCCAAAAGAAAAAAATAAATAGTACGGCTCTGACGGGGTGTTAGTGATTCTGACATATATTTTTGATAAGGACATAGGGTTGACTACTTACGCTATTAATTTCATGAATGCACGCTTTGCCAGTTTTTAGCTATGAGTACAGCAGTTAAATGATGCTGGCGGGGAAAAAAATAAATAGTACGGCCCTGACGGGGTGTTAGTAATTCTGACATATATTTTTGATATGGACATAGGGTTGGCTACGTACGCTATTAATTTCAAGAATGCACGCTTTGCCAGTTTTTAGATGTGAGGTCAGCAGTTAAAAGTTGCAGCCGAAAGAAAAAAATAAATAGTACGGCTCTGACGGGGTGTTAGTGATTCTGACATATATTTTTAATAAGGACATAGGGTTGACTACTTACACTATTAATTTCAAGAATGCACGCTTTGCCAGTTTTTAGATATGAGGTCAGCAGTTAGAAGTTGCAGCCGGAAGAAAAAAATATATAGTGCGGCTCTGACGGGGTGTTAGTGATTCTGACCTATATTTTTAATAAGGACATTTAGTTAGCTACTTACACTATTAATTTCAAGAATGCACGCTTTGCCAGTTTTTAGATATGAGGCCAGCAGTTAAAACTCGCGTGAACTTATAGCATAGAGTACGGCCCTGGATCAATCAATGAAATATTTATGTTATTTGTCTGTAAGGGTATATAACCATATTGAATCTAAATCTTTTATTTGACTACATATACCTACTAATTTCAAATATGTTATGTCGATTTACCTATTTATTGAAAAAAAAAATATTGCAATATTAATATTTAATAAATTTGTTTTATTGATATTAATTATTATATATTTGTAACACATTTGTGCTCGTGTAATATACGTTTAAAGTGTATATTATTATGAATTATCAATCGCCCCCGTATACCCCATTCGGCAATGTTCGGAATTAACTGCTAGAATTTTAACTGCTGTCTTCACACTGGTGCCCTGTATTACCTAATACCTAACGAAATAAAATATTATGTAGGTACCTATCCTGGTGCACCCAAACAATGAAAATTTAATAATTTTACAAAATAAATATTTATCTTTACCCCAATCTATCAAATAAACATATTTTCAAATGAAAACACTAATAGTTTTTTACCACTCAATTCCAGTAGTTTCTTCTTGTTAAAAGTATTACTCTTCAAAATAATTAAATATCTGACCTGCTTTTATCCTGATACTCGACTTCTTTTTCTTACAGTAATCAAACTTTACGTGTGACGTGAAAATTCAAATTTTCAAACACATTTTTTTTTCAGTTAATTTTCCAAATATCCGGCTCGTTTGGACCAAAATGTTACCAACCAAATAATACTCGAAGGACCATAATAATTTTTCTCATTGATTTTTAAACATAACTTTTAATAATCAACTATTAACAATCAATAAATTACATAAATTGTGTTTGGCGTGCACATTACAATTATTATTATATTAATTAACAAATTAGTACTGCGCGTGGGTGAGAAGATGGCGCTATAGGGTTGCAATTAATACAGTGACTATATATTATAACAGTGATGTCATTAGGGTATAGTTCAATGTTAAAAAGTCGTCTTGTTTTTTATTGGCTGACTGAAAAACGTGGTTTCCGGTCCGGCATTAATCTGCACACTTTTTGTTTGTTTACTTTTTTTTACATGGGGTTCTTATGGAGGCATTCGGACGTTGAAAGTTTTTGTACAAATTTTAGTATTAATTATTATATTTATAAACATTTGCGATTGAAGACTTGTTAATAGTGTGTTAGTGATTCTTTTAAGACTATAATTGTTATTTCAAACCCTGTTTAAAAGAGTGGTTTTGCTGAGAAAATAAGTATGTACCAATCGCGTATTGCACGGCGTTACAGAATCAGTTATAAATAATAATAACAATTAGTTACATAAATAATAATTAGTTACATAGATGCCTAGAAATAATGCTCACGCATAAATGTATTTCCACAGCTCATAAAGTCCGTTTGGATCATTTGGCTCGTCGATTAAAATAACATAACCTCAGACTGTGTTGTGTTATAAAAACAAAAACAAGTTTTTTGTCATTATTTTGCACGAAAATATATGTGTACATAATAACAATGTTTTAAATAATTCTGTTTGTGTTTGTAGTAGAACAATAATGCCTGGCTGTGCTGTTGTGGGTTGCAGTAATTCTGCCAGAAAAGGATTTGTTATGAAAACCTTCCCAAAAGATCCTGAAAGAAGCAAGCAATGGTTAATAAGACCCGGAGGGACAACTGGCAACCTACTGATTAATCATGCTTGTGTGAGGTTAGTAATAGTAATATACTTAATCTAGGCGTAACAGCACTACAAAAATATATTATGCTTTATTTTTATACATAATTTAATGGTAGTTATTTCTCACTTGTACTTGATATACGTATTCAGGTTCACTTTCCTCCTGAAATGTGGGAAAAAACTAGAGAAGATGGCACTCGCAAATTGAAGAGTAATGCTGTTCCCTTCTTCTCATTTTCTAAACCAGTAAAGAAGAGAAGGCCTCCACCTCAGAGAAGTTTAGTTTTGTACAGGAAAACTAAAGCCGGTATGTGTGTCTCTAGATCTACTTTTTTGCTACCTATATCAAATATTCCACAAAATATGAAAGAGTAGGTAGTTTGTGATACATTTTAAGTAGAATATTACGAGTATTATTTAGTGGATTTTCCAATTTAGAATTATAGATGCAAAATCTAAGTGATATTTTTATTTGTTACAGATTCGACCAGCAAATTGTACAATCAAACTTCACTAGAATTCTTGATAAAACACTTAATGGATTCTTTCCAAGTAAAACACTTTTTATTTTAACCAACTTTATTGTAGCCACTTAGGTATCTATAATCTAAATAATGATTTACAAATACATTATACACTGTATAGGTATTTATATAAAGAAAAACAGGGTTTTTTGTAAAAAAAGAATGCATTTATTTAATAAACATTACACATAAATAACAGTGTTTTAATTTTTGAATTTGTACATACCTACTTTAATAAAATTGTACTATGCTCTAATCAGAGATGTTACCCACATCTTGTAATAAATTTTACCAATAATATACAATAGGTACATCCATTTTCTACCTGTATTTGTAATAGAATTAATTGCTGAAGAGCTGTCACATACTTAAGTATCAAGTAACAATTACCGCAATAATGAGCCGGAAGTACAATATAAATTTATCTAAAACAGTATCGCTTTCTGTAATTCTGCTTGGAGATGAAGTAGACAAGGGTGATCCTGAAACAACACGTAATTTTCTTGCACAAAACTAAACTTCTCTGAGGTGGAGGCCTTCTCTGCTTTACTGGTTTAGAAAATGAAAAGAAGGGAACAAGATTACTCTTTAATTTGCGAGTGCCATCTTCTCGAGTTTTTCCCACATTTCAGGAGGAAAGTGAACCTGAATACGTATATTAATTAATAATAATAGGTAAGAAATATCAAGTACAAGTCAGAAATAACAATACCATTAAATTATGTATAAAAATAAAGCATAATATATTTTGGAGTGCTGTTACGCCTAGATTAAGTATATTACTATTACTAACCTCACACAAGCATGATTAATCAGTAAGTTGCCAGTTGTCCCTCCGGATTTTAATTAACCATTGCTTGTTTCTTTCAGGATCTTTTGGGAAGGTTTTCGTAACAAATCCTTTTCTGGCACAATTACTGCAACCCACAAGAGCACAGCCAGGCATTATTGTTCTACTACAAACACAAACAGAATTATTTAACATTATTATTATGTACACATATATTTTCGTGCAAAATAATGACAAAAAACTTGTTTTTTTTTATAACACAACACAGTCTGAGGTTATGTTATTTTAATCGACGAGCCAAATGATCCAAACGGACTTTATGAGCCGTGGAAATACATTTATGCGTGAGCATTATTTCTAGGCATTTACGTAGCTAATTATTATTTATGTAACTAATTATTATTATTATTTATAACTGATTCTGTAACGCCGTGCAATACGCGATTGGGCATACTTACTTTCACAGCAAACCCACTCTTTTAAACAGGGTTTGAAATATTAATTATAGTCTTAAAACAATCACTAACACATTGTTAACAAGTCTTCAATCACAAATGTTTATAAATATAATAATTAACACTAAAATTTGTACAAAAACTTTCAACGTCCGAATACCCCCATAAGAACCCCATGTAAAAAAAAGTAAACAAACAAAAAGTGTGCAGATTAATGCCGGACCGGAAACCACGTTTTTCTGTGAGCCAATAAAAAACAAGACAACTTTTTTACTCTAATGACATCACTGTTAGAATATATAGTCACTGTAGCAATTAAGTGACTATGATTATGTAATCATCAATTTGCAACAGGACCGTAATATAAATTTAGAAAAATTAAAAATAATAATAATTTGTATTTACATATTGGAACAGATCTAATCAAAAAGAACCTTTAGTTTGCCACGAATTACCTTCTAGACCATGGCAGTTTGTGTATTCCGATTTTTTTGAATTTGAACAGCAAAACTATTTGCTACTTGTAGATTC
Organism: Apoderus coryli; assembly: GCA_911728435.2. Lineage (NCBI taxonomy): Eukaryota > Metazoa > Arthropoda > Insecta > Coleoptera > Attelabidae > Apoderus > Apoderus coryli. The sequence goes on along the minus strand of OU452209.1, from coordinate 10,685,853 downwards.
GTATTCAAAATGGGTCGAAGTAAAACAAACTAAAACTAAAACATCCGATGACGTAATAAACTTTTGCTTAGAAAAATTTACACAATTTGGAGTGCCAGAAAAGTTTCTTGCCGATAATGTCCCATATAATTCGAAAAATTTTAAAAAATTTGCTGATGAATGGAACTTTGATCTTGTGTTTAGTAGTCCCCATTATCATCAATCGAATTCTTTAGCCGAAAAATATGTAGGTATTGTTAAACAAATGTTGCGTAAAGCTAGTTCTACGAAACAATTTCAACTGCTTTTAATGGAATATCGCAATACCCCATTGACAAATATGAATTATTCCCCATCTCAATTATTTTTAAATAGAATATTAAAAAGTAAAATTCCCACTAGCGAAAGAAATCTTGAACAAAATATTATAGACCCGAACTTAATTCAAAATAAACTTGATTGTAATCAGAAGAAACAAAAGAATTACTATGACAAATGTGCTAGGGAATTAGGAAAACTTAAGGAAAACGAAAACATACTAATACAGAAAAATAAAAAATGGGTTAGAGGAAAGGTAATAAGTAATGTAACTAATAAATCGTATTTAGTTAAATATGATAAAGGAACTGTTTACAGGAGAAACAGGAAATATTTAAATAAAACAAATTTGCCGTTTATTGAAAACCCTGTTACTGCTTTATTTGAGTACGATTTCGACATGTTCAATGAAAATAATGATAATGATTTGAATCACACTAATGAGTCTGAAGTTAATGATATTGTAAATTCTGATAATTATTTAGATGACATTGAGTTTGAATTTAATGATAATGATATTGTAAATTCTGATAATGATTTGAATTACACTGTTGTTTCTGAATTTAATCGTAATAATATTATAAATACTGATGAAAATGTAAACTCTGATAGTGATACTTTGAATGATAACAATGACTTGCAAAATTTGAATATAACTAATCAAAGTGTTAGTGTCAAACCTGATCGAGGTAAAAGAGTTCGTAAACTACCATCGTATTTAAAAGACTATGATCTTTATAATGATAGTGAAGTTTCTGACTAGTATATAATACTTTATTTTGTTAATTGTATTTAGCTTAGTATTTGTCTAGTAGTTAAGTGCAGTTATTTTAGATTTTAAGTGTTCTTTAAAAAAAAAAAGAAAAAAACGTGTATTATATATCTAATACTTATGTAGTTGTGGCAACAATGTAATCGAACTTCTAATCGAACTGTCAATGCTAGACGACAGAACGTCAACTGATAGAAGATCGCGCCTAACCGCCTAACTAGTAACATGTTATAATCTAAGAACGCTGGTATAATTTTAATACTTTAAATTTTAATACTTTAAATCGAACCCAACTAGTTTTCTTGAGTTAAGTATTTAATACAGTGCAAGTTAAGTTTATTTATGTTTTTATATTTTAATATTGAATGATTTAAAGCTATATGCATATATAGATGCAACATAGTATTAAGGTGTTTTTTTTTCATTTTAATATAAGGTCGCGAAAACAACCTGCAAGGGGCCCCAAATTTGAAGTTACACTATTGCTTTTAACACTCAACAATTTAAAAAAAATCAGATAATGAAAAAGAGTTCAATAATAATATGCTATTCATTGATATTATACTAATGTTTTAATTTTACTTGAATTAACATTTAACTTAATTTTTCCATCAAAATGGTAATAATTTCATATGACAATGTACATTCCATTATAAAATATGTAATTCTCATTTACATATGTGTACCTATAGATGTTCAAATCATTCAAATTATAATTCCTCACGTTTAATGTAATTAGGTATACATAAGGTTCCTCAAGCCACTGATGATGGACTTATGAACCAAAAGATGTCTAGCTAGTGTTAGGAAGAAGGGTTTTAATAAATATACCAACATAAATCTTTTTGTGGAGTGGACGTATTTTATTCAGAGATAAACTTCAACACCTTTTTTATTTACCCATTTTATTAATAGATTTAACAAGGTTATAAATAATATTATAATTTATATAAATAATAAATTACAAACAAAAAATATTTACATCACATAACAAATTATAATATACGTCTATATCTATAATGTTTGGTTGTATTTAATACAAATAAAGTATGTATTTTGGTTAATAATTAGAAAATTCTCTAGAATATAGAATTACTTTTTTGAATATTAACATACGAAGTCAAATCAAGTTCATGAAAAGTTTTGACAATAACTAAACTAGCTACAGGAAGTTGTACGGATTAAAATATTCCACTTTTTTTCTGTTTATTACCTTGCTTTTTCATTCGTTATATTTTCTTTTTAGACATTTATAGACTGATAGCCTTGATTTTGCTAAAATATATTTCTGGCGTTAAAATTTAGGATACTGAATAGATATGGCGCTCCACCAGTGCAATTTGAAAAATTATACATACGTTTTAAGTTAATCAAAAAAATAGACCACAGCGTTCTGAGCGACCTGTGTTGGTGAGTTTTAGATACACCCTGTACCTATATATAAAATTCCTGTCCAAAAATTGTTTTTTCTGCCGACACTATGAGAAAATTGAATTTTACTGCTTCCATAGGGACGAGAAAGTATGCATTTCTAAGGCTAGCGCTACAAAACACTCAAAAATGGCTAAGCAAGAAAATTATTTTTATGTATTTGCAATAGATGGCGGCACAATAATAAAAGCTATTAACAATGATGACAGTCCAATGTGACAGTGGTTGTCAAAAATCGAGCGCGTCTTAAAATATTCAATTTGAATTTGATTCATCATTTATAGGTATAATAAGCATGGAATCTCTGATTGATCGTAGTGACGAGGAAATTGAGTATTGTACCCCGCCTGAAATTCACGAGAAAGCGAACGAAGTTTCGATGAATTTGCTGCCGGAAAAATCAAGTACCACATATGAACTTCCGTATAAACTGTGTATTGGTGTAGTGCTAAAAACGTTAAAAACTATAGTGAAAATGTGATTTTGACGTATTTATCGGATCTTTCACAAAAATATCAATCTTCAACACTGTGGTCAATTCATTTCATGTTAAAATCTACGCTATTAGTTAAAAATATCGTAAACATTAGAAATTTTACAAAAGTGACTGCTTTTTTAAAGAAGAAATCTGTTGGCCACATTGTTAAAATGTCAAAAATTTTCGACCAACCGGATATTGAAAATTTCTTGAAACTGTACCGGATGAAATACATTTAATGACAAAGGCAAGCAATCATATTTTCTTTTTTGTATTACCTACAATTGTACGGTGCCGGCAGAAAAATAATGTGTAAACCATGGCGGTAAAGTGATTTTTTCAGGCTTCAAGAAGTGTCCGGGCTCGCTAAAGCGCATTTCTTCTTTCAGCCTTAAAAAATGACACTTTACCGCCTAGGAATACAATATACTATTATCTGTGATTAATTTTATATTTTTTACCTCGTTGATACCTAAGATATTATTTAGATACTATTCCTTCTAGTTATTGGGGATTTTAACAAATTTTATTCAGATTGATAGTGCTAGTTTTCAATGGCATACATAATAAAAAAAATCTGAAGTAAGTAATCCATCTATCGATGAGTGAATGATATTATCTGAATAAAAAGAATTTAAATGCCATTTTTCTACTTTAATATGCCATCGAATAAGATCGTTACTATATTATTATGTAAGAACATCATTTTAAATTATCTGATTATTGCACTCTTCGATAAACATGCGCCAATCAAAACATCCCTTATAACAAAGCCATCGGCACCGTGGATAACAAGTAATATTAAGCAAATGATTCATATTAGGAATAAGGCGTTAACAAAGTTTAAAAAATCCAGACGACCGGCTGACTGGTTAGATTATAAAACCATAAGGAATTTCATTGTTGGTGCTATCAGGCGTGAAAAAATTGCCTACCTAAATTATTGTCAAAGAAGTACGAACAAAAAAGACATATGGAATGCATTATACAAATTGAATATTCGTAATAAGAGTGTTACTGATATCCCAGGACACTTGAACAATGCAGATAACTTTAACGATTACTTTTTATCAGTCTTTAGTCCCGGTGGTAGTTGTGGAATGACTAGCTCTGACTACTCATATGGAAGTTTTAATCCAGATTTGAAATTCTCCATAAAATTTTCTACAATGCAAGAAGTTTCTAATATAGTACTGTCTTTGAAATCCGATGCATATGGTCATGACGATATTAGTGCCTTATGTTAAAGATGTGTCTTCCTCATATTTGTCCTCACATTACTCACATAATGAATTGTTGCATTGAATCGGGTTGTTATCCAGATATTTGGAAATTGTCCTTAATACGTCCTCTATCAAAAACCACTAATCCTGTTTCTTATTCTGACTTTCGCCCGATAAGTCTACTCCCAACTTTATCCAAGGTTTTGGAAAAAATTGTAAATTTGCAAATGTCGCAATTTCTATTTGACAATAAAATTATTTCATCAGTCAGGTTTTAGGAAAAGTTATAGCACTACTTCTTTATTACTTAATGTTACTGATAATATATTTAGGTCTCTTGATGAAAAGCAGGCTACAGCTCTTACTTTATTGGATTTCTCCAAGGCTTTTGACACAATTGATCATGAGTTACTTGTCTCAAAAGCGCGATATTACGGTTTCGATGAACAGTCATCGAAATTCCTAAATTCTTATTTAATAAATCGTCAACAGTTTACCGTTGTCAAAAACAATGCATCTCACACTGGACTTGTTACATCTGGAGTACCACAAGGTAGCATCTTGCGACCTATTCTTTTCCTACTTTATACTGCAGATTTTTTTGATTGTGTCAAGTATTCCGAGATAAATTGCTTTGCTGATGACTCGCAGGTCTCTTTTCAATTTGATCCATCTAGAGTGGCAGGGGCTAGTAGTGTGTTAAATGAAGATTTGTCGCGAATAAGTCATTACGCACACAATCATAATTTGCGCTTAAATCTTGATAGACCCATGTGTTATGTTTTTGTCCGAAAAATTTTCAAAGCTTGATTGATTCAAAATTGAGACCAAACTTGAATGGTATGTCTTTGAATATGGTAAGTGAAGCGAGAAACTTGGGCATTATTTATGATGTGAAGCTGAGGTTTCATGAACATGTGTCAGTGATTGTTAAGAAGTGCTATATGGTATTAAGACTACTGTACTCTAATATTAGTTTGATAAACTTTAAATTAAGAAAAAAATTGTGTGAATCTCTAGTACTATCAATAATAAACTACGCCAACATTTGCTACTTCCCTTACCTAGACAAGTTCACGCAAAATCGACTTCAAAAAATTCAAAATACATACCTACAAAGGTATGTTTTTGGTCTCAGAAAGTTTGATCGTGTTTCCTGCAAGATTAACGAACTGAAATGGTTGCGTATCGAAACAAGTGTTAAATACCATTACTCATTTTTCATTTTTCGTCTTCTTGGTTCTTCTAATCCTCCATATCTTCGAAATAAACTGCAATTCAGGCACAATTTGCATAATGTTAATATCAGAGATAGCACAAAATTATGTCTTCCGAGATTCCGTACCGCCATGTTTAAGAGATCTTTTAGTTATAATGCTTCAACTGTATTTAACTCTGTGCCTAACGATTTCAAACATCTAAGTTTGTATGTTTTCCGTAGAAAATGTCGTGATTTTTTTCTTGCTTCGCAATAATACTAATTACTCTGGATTAGTTAATTTTGTCAATCTTTCAATGTAATTAAAATATAATTATGTGTTAACATTTAATTAATGCCTGAATTTCATTTGGTCAATTTTGTTATGTTATACAATAATATTTTTGTATTAATTTTTAGAATTTACTGTTTAATTTTTTCTAAGGTTGAGTTGAGTAGCATTTATGCTAGACTTCGCCTTTATAAACACAATAATATGTAATATCGATGTAATATGTGTTTAATAAAGCCACTTTATTATTATTTTTTTGTTGATAGAGAGGTATATTATTGTATTGTATTTTTATGTTATTTCTACTTTCATTACTGAATGTTAATATTGACAATTTTCTTGTATAAAACAACTACATGTTAACAAATAGTGTCAGTTTAACTAAATACTAGTCATGTTCGGATGATGTTTGATACATTTTTTCCCAAACTGTTTTAGCTTGAAAAAGTGATAATAAAACCACTAAACATTGTGATTTTTTAATTGAATGTTGTAGCCCTATATCCCAGTACTTCGTCATAAAGCATTAGGCAACAATGTTCTCAAACGATGGCGGGACACGAAGTAATAACTTCAACACAGAAGTTGTTACTTCTTGTCCGGCCATCGTTTGTGAATTTTGAACACATAACACACACAAGTTATGTGATTTTGAATCACCGCACTGATGAGTTGTGGATCAACGAATCGGGCCGTCTGGTGAAAGCATGGTGGTGGGAAGCAAATTTCAAACATAACTTATGACATTATGTAACAAGCAATTCGTAACCAAATATATTAGTTTTTCTTGAGAAAAATATTTGGTACATAATATATATAACACATAAAAAGAGCTTTTGATTATTTTTTTAGAAAATGTATTCTCTTCTAGAAAAAATGACAGGCGGCATCAATATCCAAACAAAAGGCAATTACCAGGAAAAAAATGTGTTAAATAGATTTTATGTCCCATTTTCAAAAAATATAATCAAACGCTCTAATAATTTAGTTTAAGCTATTTGACTCTTTAATATACATCTTTGGGTTAACAACAGAAATCCCTGAGCTTCATACTCGGTAGCGAGTGAATGCTGATGATATATATTTTTTTTTCCAGAAAAACAGGAACTCAAAATTAAACAAAAAATGCCCATATATATAGCATATGTATGGATAACAAGGCTCGGATCGTTCAGTGATCATAAAGAGGACTCTGGTCTCGTACAACATAGGCAGAATTAATTAATTATTTTTAACGCGATACACAACATGAGCATGTCTGGGGACGTGAGTGCTAATACCTAGTTAAATTTCATGGAGTCGATGATATTACTGAGTTAGCAGAATTAGCTTAGGGTCTACGCTAACAAAGTGTTGCGCCTTAACGCTACAATCTTTTTAAATTAACATTTCTCTGAGCATAATTTTAACGATTTGTTGCCTTCGCTATGACAGGCCCTGTATACTTTGTACGAGGCACGTTTTTTTAGTAAGTACCGTTTTGCGATTCCGCCGCCGCAGCGCTACAGTCGGCGTTCCGCGCATGCGCGCTGGTTACCTACATCTCTTGTCTACGCACTGACGCAATTACAGTCTGATTCCTCATTGTATACGTTGTTTACTGAGTGTTTAAGATTGCTCCGACAATCGTGAGTCCCGCCGATTGTGAAGTACGGGCTGTTATAGGATTTCTTAGTGTTAAAGGCGCAAAACCGATCGATATTCATTGTGAAATCTGTGAAGTTTACGGACAAAACATTATGAGTGATGGAATGGTAAGGAAATGGGTGAGAGCATTTAAAGATGGCCGCACAAATGTGCATGATGAAGAACGGAGTGGGCGTCCTTCGGTCGTTAATGAAGATTTGGTGCAGAAAATGGAGGAAAAGGTGAGAGAAAACAGACGCCTTACAATTTCATCAATGTGCGACTGCTTTCCTCAATATTCTCGTAGTGTTTTGTATCGCATTGTGACCGAGAACTTGAATTACCGGAAATTGTGTTCACGTTGGGTTCCAAAAATGTTGACGGATTTGCACAAAACCCAACGTTTAGGCAGTGCATTGACTTTCCTTGAGCGGTACCACAATGAAGGTGAAGATTGTTTAGACCAAATTGTTACTGGTGACGAAACGTCACACCAGAATCGAAACAACAATCCATGGAATGGCGACATTCATCATCACCCAAAAGAGTGAAGTTTAAGCAAACAATTTCTGCTCGGAAAATCATGTGCACAGTTTTTTGGGACAGAAAAGGAGTATTGCTAGTGGAGTTTCTGCCTCGTAATGAGACAATCAATGCAGCGTCTTGTGAGACATTGAACAATCTGCGTCGTGCAATCCAGAACAAAAGACGTGGCAAGTTGAGTAAGGGTGTCGTTTTGCTGCATGACAATGCCCGTCCACATGTGGCTAATCGGACCAAAGATCTCATCAAATCTTTTAAATGGGAAACTCTAGATCATCCTCCATGCAGCCCTGATCTGGCGCCCAGCGACTACCATTTGTTCCTAAACTTGAAGAAAGACCTGGATGGTCAGCGTCTTCAAGACGATAACGAAGTCAAAACATTTGTGATACAGTGGTTAACAAGTCAGGCGGCAGAATTTTATGAGGAGAGTATTCAAAAACTGGTGCCACGTTATGACAAGTGCCTCAATATTCACGGAAATTATGTAAAAGTAGATTAAGGTACAGGCTTTCATGTAAAAATAAAATTATTGCGATATCTTTGCACGTCTTTTTTTAATTCCAAAACGGTACTTACTTAAAAAACATGCCTCGTATTTGTATAAATTATTATTTAGGTTAATACAGCAAAACAGTGAAGTAATATATTTCTTCTTAATTCAATTAAGTTATTGAGTTCACTAATACAATAATTCTTGCTTTTTGCAAAAAATAAACATTTATTATACCTAGTTCCTCATAATCAATAATAATACCTACTTACCTGCTATTATGATATTTAACATTGCTTTCTAAGTAAAAAATTAGGTCGCTATTTTGTCTAATAAGGTTTCACACATAGATATTGGAATATTATTTAAATACTAAACTAGGAAATTGTTATGAATACGATTTGTATGTCCTAGATCTTCGGCGGTGTTTCACAGTGAGGAACAACAGCATTGAGGATATTAAACCAAATAACTGAAAATATACAAAATGATTATTAAAATATTCCATTAGAGCCACAAAACTTAATCTTAATCACGACAATGCGCGATGTTATTTTTAGTAGATTTAAAACAAAAAATCTAACTATTCAGGAGATCGACACAACCGAAATTTGGAAAAATTTTTATGCAGTACTTCATTTTATGACCCCTGGATCCTAAAAATGACCTCAGTTCAAAAGTCTATATATCTATATATATATATATATATAAGCTAAGGGACTCAACTAGTAGTTGAATAAATTCTATATATATTATATAGAAAAGCCAAATGAAGAAAACGAACGTTTGTAAGTTGAAAAAACATATATATATATATATATATATGGGATATAGAAACTTTGCGCCACGTTCTATGCCGCATTTTTTGACCAATCGAAACAAAATTTGGTTAAAAAATCGGCTAGGTCATGGAATCGCGTGAGTTCGTTGGCGATTGAAATCGGAGAGCTAATTTCAGGATGGCGGCCTGTCAAAGTTTTAAAAAAATCATATTTTTTTCATTGTTAATAGAAAATACCGATGTTACATATCAAATGATAGAGCACTTAAATCTCTACAATGTTTATTTGGAGAGTTTTTTCATCGCTGGCATATTTAAGTAAATGTAAGTCAATATAAAGTAACAAACAATAAAAAAAATATCATCACCCGCTATACCTGTAATTATTTTGACAAATAAACACCTGTGAAATAACAATAAGACCGTACTTACGTATGTATTATAGTATAATGGGTATTTCAGTTAAAATAACTGTCAATATGACACTTTGGTTATATTTGGCGACTGTTAGAATATTCCATTATTTGTTTATTAATAGTGGGTGTCAGTGGTAGACTAAGTATAAATAAAAAATACATAAATCAAAAATCTACTTTTCCGACTGCTGCCATCGGGATTTTTTATTTTTCTTGTCGCAAATAAATTTGAAATTCCGTAATTTCTCGACGTCGCGTCGGCCTAGTCTGCCTGATGCATTCACACCCCAATGAAAACGAAACAGAGGCCTTTTGGAGTAGGTCTTTTTTTAGCGAAGGGGACTTTTTGGCAAAATTCGAATTTTTGTAGAACGGGGCCTCCCTCGAGTACCACCTCCAGAATTTAAATAGAGATAGTGATACTTGAATTTAAAGGTATTTTGATTCACTTGACAAACCTTTAATTTTCTCTTAAATTAGTCGATTCGTCTAGGAATTTTATACAAATTTTTCATAGTGGGGTTTGTCCCATTTTTATCCAAGAACGACTTTAGTACTATTTCGACTACAGAATTCAATGTTTCTAATAAAAAATATCACAGTTTTCGTATCTTCCGTCGAAAGTATAGAAGTGAAGAAGTTTAGTATATCACAGTATTTTGATACAGATTACAGCAAAGTTGTTTAATGAACGAAATCCGGTTAATCATGTTAAACGAAAAATTGAAATTTTGGCCAAATTTAGGAAGATGGAATCAGTGGGGAATTAAAATATCCTCCAAATGTAATAGTTACGTTAATATTGATCCCACGTTAACTACCAGTGTTTTAGGAAAAATTTGCAGCTGCTCTGTCGGTACGAAAAATATCCTATCATTTCAGAATGCTGTTTTTCGCGAAAAAATTCCAAATTCATTTTTATGTCAAAAACATTAAGAGATATCTACAGGGCATGTTAAAGCAAATATGCTCAGAATCACACGTAGAATCCGAACATCAAATATAATAAATAGGGTGTTTCATTTGAAATATTAAAGTTGGGTTCACACGATCTGGCAAAACCGCGCATTGGTAAAAATATGCTCAAAAGCTAAATCCCCGCATCAAATAGCAGTTGTCAAAGTTTCAGAAATATACCGATTTCTTTCCGTCATCTAGAAACTTCTAATAGGCCATCGACTTTGGCATACCCAATATATTTGATTACTTAATTTCCAAAAAAAAAAATTCTCTGCAACTCAAATGGAGATATCCTTTTATGTATTCCATAGATTTCTTACCAGTATATTTAGAGAAACAATGCTAAATTAATAATTTAAGAAATGTTAGTACCTGATTAGACATAATTACAATTAGACAAAAAAATTCTACCGATGAATCACTATAATTTTAAATAAGCACTTTCTATATTCATATAACCATTGAAGATGAAAATATAATTTCTTGAAACATGTATGAAATTTCAATTTAAAGAAATTATAAGAGATTTATTTGTGGAGTAGTGACATTTTCTCTATCCTTAAGAGAAAGACTCCTAGCTGAATTGGACTATTTTTACAATATATTTAAAAATATTGTTCAAAGTGCGCTTGTCAATAGTATACAAATGCTAAAATATAAATTAATTACTTACATTATTATTTTCCCTTTGATTTTTTACATTTAAGCTAAAAACTACGTCACTTTATCACGTGTTTAAATCAAAATCATTACTAATAAATCATTTTACAAATAGGACCTATAAAATATCCGTGAATGGTACAAAACATTGTGTACAGCCGCGAACAATTTTTAAATAGCTTCATTATTAGTTCTGTGTCTAGAAACAATGGTAATTAATGTTATTTGGAACACGTTTAACCGATTACCACCAATTTATACTCAATCGATTGAGATTCAAATTGATGCATTCAATTGTAACATTAATAAAACCTCCTCGCTTATACAATTATAGCTATTTGTATAAGATGGTGACACTATCTTACTGACGCATCCATTGACACCCCAGCAACAGATCGCAGCAGTGCTGGAGTCTCCAATCGTCATAGACACTATGCCATTGGGTCGGACTTAAGTTTATGCAGGGTTCGTGAGATTGCTGATGTGCAGCAGCATTACCACGTTAAAAAATTCCACGCACAGGCGTATTCCAACTAAGGAGAATTCCATCGACGCCATGAGGATGCAAAGAGACAGCGTCGAAATGAGCACCTACAATACCCGGTATAATGGTGGTGATTGGATGCGTCAGTTTTGTGACAAAATTTATGGCTCTAGGATCGGTCTGTTTATTCAAAAATCCCTGAGTTGGAATAATTCATACTCGTTAGCGATTCAATGCTGATGATGATTTGTATAACAGGGAGCAAAGTGCATCATTTGCGGATAGTTTGACCAAAATTCAGACAGGGTAATGACACTGTTCCAGAGTAATACAAATGATTTTTTCTCTAGGACCTTTTAGATTAATTTAATAATAATTTTATGTGTAAATAATGTAAACCATAATAATTTTGATATTTATACACCTTGATCCCAAACAATTCAAACACAAGTATCTATCAAGAATATAAAAATATTGTTACTAAAGTAGATGGGACGTTACTAAGGTTGTGTTTTGTTTATAATTCACAAACTCGCAAAAAGTTTGAAATAATAAATAGAACGAAAATCAGGATATCAATCAAGAGATTCTGGAGGAAGTAAACACGGTTTAGTTAAATCTGTTAACGGTAAAGTATCGTGAAAAATATGAAAATCAGTTATTTAAATGTGGGATGAAAACCCAGCAAATAAGAAAAAGAAGTGGTGCTAGGCAACTTATCCAGAAACTGCGCCACTTTGATTTCCCCGACATTCTGGGCAAGTAGGTATAGTATGTTGCGATCAACCCTCCAAATGAAACACACTATCGAGTTTTTGAAAAGAAAATCTAATGGATATATCGCCAAGAAAGCTAACACTTTTTCAAGGGAAGATATCAATAAATTTATTGCAGAAGCTTGTATTTGAAGGTAATACTTACTAATACTGAAAGAAATATTACATTTTTTTTTAAATTAAATAACTTGTTTCAAATATTTAGTATACGTCTTCTTATTCAGCTCGTTATTTTTTTTTTCGAATTGCTGGGGCATGCTGTTGCGACGACAACACAAAATAAGTATTAGAAGTGCCAACATTAAAACTAAATTAGATATTAAAATGAACATGTGTTCAAACTATAAAGAAAGTGTTTGCAGAAACAAAAAATATTTATGAATAAGAAGAAGAAGTTACTCGATTGGGTCAAAAACGGGCAAAATTGAAAACTACCCTGTATAATATCAACAGATCAAGATATCGGTATGCGATTTTTGGCATTCAGTATTTCACAAAATTCGGGCTCGGATCATGTAGGTTACTTTTTCTCTAGCTTTAGAAATGGGTGTTTCCTATCAAAGTGTCCAAATCACCCTGTACAACTCGCCGCTATTATTGCTATGAGCTATTCCTTATTACGAATAGGCGTTTTGTCAAATAAACCTTTGAGAGACCTCCAAAAGAATTAACCGGAGGCTAAGTTCTGGCGAAAGCGCAGCCGCGCCACTCGACCTCCTCTTTCAATCCGTTGGAGGCGAAATCGCTGGACCAGATCCAGGCAAAATATTCTGCAGACAGTTCTAATAAACGTCGAGCAGACTGCAAGTAAATTATTACAGTAACTTCAACAAACGCGCTTGAAGTAAAGAAAACAATATCGTTCTACCGAACTCAGGTTCGCTGCGACTGAAAAACTATTGACAAATTTTTTTAGCTTCCAGTTAGTTATTGGAAGACAGTTAACATCAAAAATGATATTTTGAATATTCAAAATCACATTTTTTTCCATGAACCGTCAGATTTATTTATACAAAGCGATTTATTAAAACATTTTTTATAAAATACCAAAATAATTTTTCCTTTCTTATGCTAAAACGGCGGATTTGTAACATTTGTATACTAAAGAAAGACTGTTTATTTTGATGTCCTCTATGACTCAAAGTGATTTACGTAATAACAAAACCAAAAACGAAAAGATATACTTCACCTGGATAAAAGCTACTGTTAATCCAACCAAACCAACAATATGCAGTCTATCTATAAACGTTGGTGCTAAAATCTTATCGTAACACCCATTTTTAAATAGATTATCGGGAACACCAGCTTTACCACAATCTATGTCGAAATTGGCTGGTAGACAACAGGAGTCTGGGACCCATCGTTCATTTTGCCAGGCATCTATCATATACCAATCTTCGTAATTGTTCACACCACAACAACCGAACTGTAACAATTAATTGCCAACAAACTTATTAATTAATTTTATTGTCTAAATAATATTGCAATATGAAAAAATGCGGAACAAACTGATTCACTGATTGACTAGCGCCGAACACTACAACGGGATTCGCGATAAAACCGACAACACGATGGAGCAGCCGCAAGCGCGAGCAGTTCGCGGCGAGCGGCTCAGCTTTCTGTATTCATCTGTACAACGTTCAGTTACAAGTCAGTCGCCGCCTTTACGATTATTTTTGTTTTTCGATATCATATGATTGTTTGAGTGAAGGTTTTGAGTTAAAAGAGTCAGATTGGTTTCTAAATAGTTTTATTAAAAACATAGTTATATTATAGGTCAAACTTGGAATAAAAATATAGAAAACAACACATTTGGTATGGCGTTTCATCACTAAGAACAATTTTACTTTAAATAGCTTTTAAATATCAGACAATAATTAATAAACGACAAACCATAATATCTCAACGTTATCGGAAATGGCTTGATAAGTATCTAACACCTATTAAACAATATAGAAGAGAAAATTGAGCAATTAGTTACCTAGACGAAACATGATTTGCACACAATGCACGAAATGGATGGAATAATTTTTCAAAAAATGCCCCACCAAGGATTTTGCAAATAATAATAAAAGAATTACATTCTTTTATAGTTGACAATTCTATTATGTTCATTCTACACGTATGAATACACTTTTTTGAGTTTCATATTCTCAAAGTTGAATACCACACTTATTATTATTTAGAATTAACAACTCGCCGAACACACGAGAAAACTACCTGAACTCCGTCTCAGTACGAGCGAGACCACACTTCATAATTATAAATTCATTTCGGTTTCTTAATTAATCAGTTTATACTTACGTTTGTTTGTAATGTATCCCAAATTTCCACTAAATTGTTTGGACTCTGTGTCATATTATAGTGATGCCACAGTCCATCTTGTAGTTCTCTTCTGAATGTGTGACTGATATTCTTTCTATAGATGAATGCTAGTGAACCAACAGTAAATTCGGCGACAAACATCAGTACCACCAAACTGAAATACTAAAAATAGTAAATTTAATAACATCGTAAGAATTAATGTGGTGTAGCAAAACGCCACTGGCACTGTAGAATTTCGTGCCATATATAGGGTAGTGTTTATCTTTATTTCAATAGTTTTTGTAACGAAACTATATGGATTTTTAAGTGCATTTTATTTTTATTTTTCTAAGAAATAATATGCTTTTGCTGTATATTATTTTAAAGATTCTAAATGTTTCAGCACATGTTTTCTAATAGTAAAGTTCTTTTTTGGTCAAAGAAAATCAATTGTCGTAACGTCATATTTACAATATGTAAAGATAGTAAAGAACAACCATATGTGAGTTATGGTTCTTTGTCAAATAATATTCCAGAAATCATAATTGTAATTAAAGAAGGGAAACGCTTAAATATTGTCGAAATACCTACCTTTTAATTAGATATAAGTTAGATAATTATTGTCTAGGTACCTAATTGGAGCCTGCTATCATGGTTTTTCCCACACCTAAGTAACATTTTATCAAGTTTTCTTGGGTATTGGGACAAAATCTAAACTCAGTAATTCTGAATTTTAAATTCTATTGCAACGTTTCGTGCAATATGTGCACATCATCAGGCTACAAAAAAACACAAAACCTCAATAAAGTAAAAGTTATAAAGTTATATAAATAAAAACACTCAACAAAAGGACGATAACCAAACAGACTAACATAACATTTTAAAAAACTAGATTATACTGACACAGAGTCTAATACCTACCATAGAAAATCTGGTCAAATTCCATAATAATATTAACATTGTTTTCGAACCTATAACAGCTAAACAGAACAAAATATAATAAAATTAATATTCACAGTGTCAATGAGAGATGGGAATTCTCTCACCACACGGATCATAAAAAAGTAAGTAGATAAAATAGATACCATAAAAAGAACTAAAGTAACTCATAGGCGTAGGTCAACCATTTTGTTATGTTTTAGTTAAGTACATTAATAAGGGGCCTGATGCCATTAATAATCAGAGAGACATTAACGGTTTGAGTGTCATCTACACTAACTTAATTAAAACATAACAAAATGGTTGACCTACGCCTATGAGTTACTTTAGTTCTTTTTATGATATCTATTTTATCTACTTACTTTTTTATGATCCGTGTGGTGAGAGAATTCCCATCTCTCATTGACACTGTGAATAGTAATTTTATTATATTTTGTTCTATTTAGCTGTTATAGGTTCGAAAACAATGTTAATATTTTTAGGGAATTTGACCAGATTTTCTATGGTAGGTATTAGACTCTGTGTCAGTATAATCTAATTTTTTAAAATGTTATGTTAGTCTGTTTGGTTATCGTCCTTTTGTTGAGTGTTTTTATTTATATAACTTTATAACTTTTACTTTATTGAGGTTTTGTGTTTTTTTGTAGCCTGATGATGTGCACATATTGCACGAAACGTTGCAATAGAATTTAAAATTCAGAATTACTGAGTTTAGATTTTGTCCCAATACCCAAGAAAACTTGATAAATTGAAACAAAGTGGGATGATAGTTTGATAATTGATTGTGCTAAGTAACATTATTAAAAAGAGCTCAAAAATGTACGTGTGGTATTACTTTCTAAGGATTAAAAAGTCATTATATAGTATGGTTTCTCACTTTACAAATGGTAGTTCCTAATTAATCTGATGAATGAACTCCAATATAAGGCAAATTAGTAACAATAATTATCACAGACTAAATAAAAGTAAATAATTTAATTATATTATAAGTTAATTCCCAAAATGACACAGCTATCGCCATCTAGTCGATAATGTTGCAGTAACTTCTTAAGGGTGTATTTCGTTCGAAATGCCTCTTTTTAATTGATCACTCTATTACTTTCCTTCTTCAAAGGACCGGTATTTTTCGTTAATGCGAGGTGACTTAAAATACCTTCGCATTTTTAAAAGTTAGAATCGTTCTAGTTGTTCTATAGCTCAGACTTACTGGCTTATATAAGTTAAGTAGCGTTCTAGTTTTTCTATAGTTCAGACTTCTCAGTTTTTATAATAACTTCTTTCTAGTTCTTGTAAAGTATTAAAGTACCTACTATTTCAGTTTAGAAAGTCCAGTTTATTTTCAGTTCCTGAAATAGTAGGTTTTTTCAAAGTTTCGTAAAAAAATAAGTGTTTGTTCTTTTGAATGTCTCTAAAGTTAAATATCTTTTGAAATTAAAGAAGTAATCCATTAGATGCAGTGGAGTGTAATATAATTACAATAAAACAAAAATCATCGTCTCCACTATTTAATTCATAAATTATGTCAAAGGGACATGTTTCGGAGACTCAGCTCCATCATCAGCCTAACTGTCTGTTAGGAGCTCTGCCTTCACCAAGTGAGCATTTTATACCACCAAGGCTGATGATGGAGCTGAGTCTCCGAAACATGTCCCTTTGACATAATTTATGAATTAAATAGTGGAGACGATGATTTTTGTTTTATTGTAAATATCTTTTGGTTTCTAAATGTTTCAGTAAAGTTTGTTTCATATATAATTGTTTGATATTTCGAATAGTCGAAATTTAAAGTCTATTATAATTGTCAGATTACAATTATAATTAAAGTTTTATGTGGAAATTTACCTATTTCAGTTTGTTAGATTAAGATTTTCTTCCTTAGATTTTCATTTTCTTTTAATGTTTTATTCTTTTTATTTATACATATCTATTTTTTTATTATTATTCCTTTTTCTTATTATTTATAATTAAATTGTTGTTTTTATAGACCCAAATCTTGTGTTTTTATTTAAAGTAAAGCTTCTAGTTGGAGAAAGCTTTAGATATCTTAGTAAACAAAATGGTCATTCAAAGAGTGTTTTTTACACTAAATAAATTGCGTTAAGGTCTCTGTGACATCTATAAAGTATACCGCGATCCACAATCATAAAGTTCAGTTAATTTTATTTTAATACAGAATAATAAAGTTTAATATTCTTCGTTTGTACTTTCATCACTTAAACCCTAAAAGTAACACCCGCTCGTAAAGTTTAGGTATTATCAAACCAGTGTTCAATTTTAAATAGCCGTCGGGGTTCACTTGGATTGAGGCTTTTAATCAGATTTCTTTCTATATATATCCAATGGCCTCTAATTTAAATTGTCACAGTGTGTGTGTGGTGTTGCCATAATTTGTCGGTAAAACCAACACAGGGTGATAATTTTCCCAATTTATTACAAGCCAATTAATGAAATTAAAGTCGAATCTTCATGAAATAAATTTAATCTAATAATCGTCGACGAGTCCCATCATGAGTGGCGAACAATCAACAATATACATCAACAAATTCTGACATTGCGGAGTCATACATACATACTTTTGCTTTTCATTTGATAATTCTTCGCCACTGATGATGGGACGGTCTATGTATGGCATGGATTAACGATTATAATATTAAATTTATTTCGTGGAGATTAGACATTTATTTGAATACTGAACATAGATGTCTACGTTCGATGGTAGTGTATTATCAAAGACAAATACATATTTGTCTTTGGTATTATAATAACTAGTCTGTCTCTGTTATAGTATTTTCTTTGTTGTTATAATACCACGTATACAGCTGATTAAAGATTAATATATTATAAATCTTTCATACTATTAAAGATTAATTGGTGTATACTAAATTAATTATTTATTATAAACATGTTTGATAGTCAAATAATTTTTTTTTTTTGTTACGAAGAATATACAAAAATTAGAAATATCCACAGGCATATTTTGTTTCTGCAACTGCAATGAGTGGTTTAATTTTTAAGGATAATACTGAAACAGAAGATTCTGCTTTTCAAAACATGAAAAAAGTTCATGCTAACATGGGTTGACAAATGCTTTGTTATCGGTATACTTTTAACACCATGTTAAAAGTACTACCCTGAGGGTGGGTTTTTCCGAAACGTATTCATATATATTAATTACGATATACAAGTCATTAGTTTTTCAAGTTTTATGGTCATTGCACAAAAACAAATATTATAAGGAGACTGTAAGTTGTTTACAAATAGGCGTTGCAAAAAGTGTATTGAAGTTCAAGAACCTCATTTTGAACATTTCTGTTAAGTGCATTAGTGTACTACATTCCAACAAACAAAATAGGTACATAGTTTTGACATTTTCATTAATTTCATCAACGCATCTAATAAATCGCAATACATTTTATCAAAATAAACTAGAAAAATATAAACATACGACAATCAATCAAATTAAAATAATCATAAATATATTTTTGACTACGCTAAACCCTAATTGAATAAATTATTAGTAATATTAGCATATTATAACAAGGTTATCAAATATTAATACGTTATTAAAATAAATAAAGCATATAATTACATAATATGGGCATGTTATATCGTATAGATAATTGTAATACATGGGAAACGAAAAAAAAAAGAGAAATTTTAGTCAACAGTAGAGATAAAAATATTGGATTAACTAATACTTTCCTAAACATACTTTTAATATAATAGGTTTCAAAATACACTGTTTATTAAGTGTTAATTATATGGATCTGAATACATTTATTTGAAAGAATAGGCCTACCTATAGGAAGAAATAAGAAACCACAAATCATGAGATACACCATAATAAAGTTTATATAATCTAAAAAAGTAGATATAACTTTATTTCTATTCAGGTTCGATTGTAAAATTTTATGAGTTAACAAATTTTATTAGAATGACCAGGAGCGGCAGTCTGCAACAAAATAGCGATAGAGATTCTCTTCGTTTCGCTATTTCGTACTCTGTAACCAGGTGTGGTATTTTCCGTGTCTAGCTGAACATGACCGAAGGGCGCTAGAGCAGCAATTGATAGACACAACTGGAAAGGTGTTTCTATAATCGTTTAGTCCACATAATCCACATTATGTGGTTCAATCTCATTCTATCTTAATGCATGCGTGGGGTTTTTATCTTTCTCCATTCATATTTCTCCAAACAATAAATTGAAAAGATGTTGGTTTATGGTTGTTTGTTCATTGATTTTCAGGTGATATTTTTTAGATAAACTTCTTACAATAATTATAAACATTTATCTATCGCGAAAAATCATTTAATTTAAGATGTTTAAAAAAATATGATTTTAGATCGTGATCAAAATTTGTAAAGTAAACAATGGTAGCAACCTAACTACCCATCACTTTAAACTTAATTAGGGACAGATACTTACTTAAGTATGTTTGTATACACCATTGTGATAACTAATAATATTAGTGTATCTACAAAACAAATCATAGGTCTTGATTTAGACGAAAAAGTTCAATAAAACGCCTATCATCATGTAGACTGAATCGATCAGTATCATCCCGTATTATCCTTTTGCTAACTCTATTTTCATGAATACTTGCAATATTTTCGATTTCGTGGCAACATTTTTAACAGTGACATATAGAACGCTTTTTGCAAAACCAAGTAAAGAAACACTAAACACAAAATAAAATAAACAGAGAAAATGTGAGGTTAATGTCAATAAAATATCTTCTAACCATATTTTTTCATGGCTTTCAGCAAATTTGTATATGTTTTCGAGACGCTTTGTAGTATTTTCTCTGTCCGAATGAGAAACACGAAACTTGGCGTACTATTGCTGAGGCTATAAAGATTCGTTTATAGAGTACCCATAATTAAGTAATAGCAATCCTTATCGCTTGCTTATTCTCTACTTTCATATTACAGAGTGCCGCTTCAGTTTGCCCCCTGGACATATTTCTGCCGGCGTTCATGCTGATGATGAAAGTTTATTATCTCCACTGTTTAGTAATTCTATAAACTAAAATTTATATTGCGGATATCAATGCACTTACTGTAATCAACATACACCTGTTCTGCAACCATGATCCGCAACAAGCGAAAGACGATAATAAAAGCGTCAATATTCCAATGACAATTGCTAATGCGTCAGCACTTAATAAAGTGTATTGAGGTAGTAGTGAAGCAAATCCTTCATATGATACCCGCAACCATATTCCCACGCCGAGAAGTACACAGCCAGAGAACTGAAAAACAAATATTATTTGGATAATGTTTTACTATCCTCAGCAAACATAATTAAATATAAATGGGCTAAGGTATTTTTAATAATAATAATATTCTTTATTCAAAAAGGTCTAACATTGATTTTGTCCGTCAAAACTTACTACTATTACTACACTGGTTTTATACTATATAACACAATACCTTACATTACGTTACATTACATTATAAACAAACAATTTTAAATCAAATTATTAATCATTGTCTGTGATTAAAACAGTCAAATATTATATCAATGATAAAAACAAAGTAAAAAAACGAAAATTAAAAAACAATAGACATTAAAATCTTAAACATTAAAATCATATTTATATGTGTTGTATTTGTCAATATCTAGTTAGTCCCCTTCAAGGTAACTAGAACAGAGAAATAAATACACTTATTAATCCTCGAGCACTTAGTTTGGTCCCTTCCAGCAATAATAATAATAAACTTAACTTTATTGTCATAAAGAATTTACATTTTCTTGTAGACAACGTCAAAATCATCACACAAAATGTGGACTTATCAATTAAAATAAAAACATGTTAAATACAATATACGAAGAAAAAAAAACAATTTAAAATTAAAATATATACAATATAAAAACATAGTAGTTAATACACACAGAAAACAAGTCCTATACACACGCAGGAGACATACTAAATACCGATGTTAGTGGTAAAATTTTATGTTTTATAAATAGATCTCTGCAGCTAGTTCTTGAATGCACCCTGAACAGATAGCGAATGGCTCGTTTCTGTAAGACAAAAACACTCTTGAATAGAGTTTGGTTACATGCACCCCAAAAAGCTGTACCGTACCGAAGATGGGCCTCTACCAACGAGAAATAAGCAGTACGGGCAGCCGACGAACCCATAGCCCAAGCTGTCACCCTCAAAGCATAACACCATGCAGAAACTTTGTTACTTAAATGATTTACATGCTCCTCAAACTTGAGTTTTATATCTATATGTAGTCCAAGAAATTTTACGCAATTAATACTATGAATGGGATCCTTTTCCAAAACTAAGTCACCAAATTCAAAATTGAAAGGTACTATGAGGGTCTTTGATATATTAAAAGAGAGAAAATTGCAATCACACCAATCCTTTAGCTTTATTAGATCGCTTCGAATATCTTGCTTGATATCATCCACGTTTTCGTCATCCCAAAAGAGTGTCGTGTCATGCGCAAAAAGTGTAAATTTTCCACGTAAGCCAATGGTAGTGATGTCATTAATATTCACAAGAAAGAGAATAGGACCCAAAACAGAACCCTGCGGCACTCCACAAGTAATGTCCAAATTATCAGACGAATGCGGTCTTTAACTCCTCAATCATGGCAAAACGCGTTTTTTTCATGGATCAGTCTTGAGAATAAGAAGAAGGCACAGGCAAAATCTGATGAATACGGTGGCTAAGGCATGATTACGGTGTTGTTTTTTTGGCCAACAACCAGCAATGAGTGAGCAAGAGCATAATTGGAATTCCTGATCTTTGAAAAAAATCTATGGTAACACTAATTCTGTTAGTAAAATAATGCAGATACTTATGGAACAACAATTAAGGAAATATATTGAGCACTAAGATATTTTCCCAACACATCAATCTGGCTTTAGAGAAATTCATAGTTCTACCACGGGTCTACTGAATATATCGTAGATGACATTATAAAGACGGTTGAGGAAAGGAAGAATATACTATGTTAGTGTTATTTATTGGTTAATACCAAAGCCTTTGATACGATCAATAATGCTAGCCTTCACGCTTTTGTGACTGATGAAATGATCTTAATTGTTCAACCTTAACAACGAGCATTACTGGGCCTCAACTCAGACAATATCAAGGAGTTCGAATTCATGGCAGGTTGTCGCCTTAGGCTATTCTGTGACGAAAATGGCATGAAGACGGTTGAACAACACATAACCCTTATATAGGCTACGAATTAGCACTGGATAAGTAAGGTTCTACTTGTTGGCTACCACTCATCCTCGATTGTGAACAAGAATTGCAACAATTCACTATAATGAATGACCTCATGTCAGTTGCATTTCTCTGAACCATATTATGTTGAACTTTATAGTGAGGCTTATGCATTATTGAGCAGTTATTTAAAAAATCGACACCAGGCAGTATGTTTATTTATTTACTTAAGAATACATCTGTCCAGACAGAAATCCAATTATGGGGAGGTACAGTAAAACCATATACATATAAATAACTAATAGGTACGTAAATATAATGTACTCGTACATTACATAAACCATAAAATTAGGTACAATACTTTAAGAAACGAGAACGCAGGATATCCAAGTAATAATCCTACACCTACACACGAAAATAATTATAACAATAAAACTTGAAATATTAAATATCAAAAAACGTTAATTTGAGATATGTTTGTAAAAAATATATCAATATCATTAGACATTGCGTCACAAACATAGCACATTTCATTTCAGTCTTAATCGTCTCAGGGAACTACAAAATGCTTATATCAGTCTTTATCCGTTCACAATACTTCCCCTGTGCGGGAAAGTAATTACAGCCACACTACTTCTCGTATGCGTACTTAGTGTATAGAATAGTATCAAAGTGAGTAACTCAGAGGACTCAATAATTTTGCCATTTATGATTCGGAACAGAAACACAAAGGAAACGTACTCTTGACGTCATTCAAGAGGCTTGAAATTAAAACAACCAGGAATTCAATATGTAGATACACCCCATAGCATTTAACTATTAGAGTACATGGCATAGCCAGGACTCCAAACCACTGATGCGTAGCTCAATTTTGATCTTACAAAAGAATTATAGAGCAAAAGAGTAGCAAAAGATACAAAATGCTTACTGTTTCCTATAATGAAACCAAGACTCCTATAGGAACCAGCAACAATGTCAGCAATATGCCTAGAAAAGCTAAGTTTACTCTCAAACCCACAGTTGATGAGAATCAATAGTGTAGAAGAAATTAATTTAATTCAACTTACGAGTAAATGTAACCGAATACCATTTTTTTAAATTCTGAGTATACCACCGATACAAGGTACTCAAATCACTTTGCAAATGCAAGCAGTTAAGAAGAAGAATCTTAAAATCATCTGCAAAACGTAATGAATTACATTTGAGGTCATTGTTGATATCATTAATAAAACAATTAATAAAAATCCTGCAGGACTTAAAACCGCGATACTCAACATGCTGAATTCGATCTTGAAAATAGGGATAATAATAATAAGATATCATTAGATAATCCAAATTTCGACAGGCCAGTCAAAGGCGTTGGAAAAATTGCTTTACACCCAAGACGCTGTATATTTATGGGGGTGATTTCTCAGGCAATTTAATGAACAAAGTTTCCATAAACATACATCCGGAAAAACATTGTTCCCAAGATATAAGGTGTTAAAGTTTTTTTTTGTAAATAAGAGGTTTATTTAATTAAGACAAATATCTCCTTACCGATTTCTTTGAAATTTGACAGCGTTGTTGCTAAAATATAGGGAGCTAACTATATCAAGATTATTAAGTGCAGTTGCGGTCGGGGGGCAACTTAATAAATATTGACAAAAAATGTTCGCCACTGACTGTAATTTAATTTCGATATCGTCTTAAGATAAAGCAACTAAAACTACAACTTTTTATCTCTTGTATTTTTTTGCTTCATTTACGAGATAGAAATTTAAAACATTTGAACATACCAAGAATATTTGCGAATAATTCGACTAAAATTCAGTAACGTTGATGTAATTTGAGTACACCAATCATTTTGAATCGGTCACCTAAGGCTCCATGTCTTTCAATTAATCTACTTTCGAATAAAATTATTACAATCGACAAACATTTTTCTGTAAGAATTTCCAATTTGATTTGAACTGTAGAAATCATAGGACCATAAATATTTGAATCAAAACTTAAAAAATTGCTTTGTTCTGGATCGGGAACTGAAAACTAGTGTTGAGTTATTGATATATTTTATGTATTCCAACAGCAGCAAATCTTGAGCCCAATACACACACCCACAGGTTTTTAAATATTTAAAATTTTGCGCAGAATTGATAGTCAAACTTATATAAGAATGAAAACTTGTTACAAACAAAACTGCCACACCAGTCAATTGAAAAATGTTGATATTTTATTGCAGTTTCTACAAATTACATCAAATCACAAGCTCATGACAGTATGGTGAAAAAGCCGGCAATACGGATGTATATTTAGTTTAGTGTTTTGTTTAATTTGTATTTCAATTACATTATTCGTAATCACATCAATGACCATTTTTATTGATTCACTGTTTATTTTATTGGATTGAAATGTATACACAGACTGTTTAGATAAATAACATTTCCTTAATTACTCAAATGAACTTACCCAAAATAGAATATTAACAAAGCAAAACACAGTACGTATGCATGTGTAGCCGCTC
This sequence comes from Apoderus coryli, assembly GCA_911728435.2. Classification (NCBI taxonomy): domain Eukaryota; kingdom Metazoa; phylum Arthropoda; class Insecta; order Coleoptera; family Attelabidae; genus Apoderus; species Apoderus coryli. The sequence goes on along the minus strand of OU452209.1, from coordinate 10,660,484 downwards.
ATTGACATCGTTGATTAGAGCCCTGAAAAGAGAGAAAATCACAGATTATTTGCAGTTGTATGCACTCGTGAAATGATATCAGCTAAGGCTAATTTTCTTCAGTAATGTTTATCAGTTTTTCGAATCAACTCAAAAAATTCACCTCTTTCAGAGCAAACGTCTCCAAAATGACATTTTTTCAGTGTTGGCTAAAGTTTTAAAAAATAGCTCCCTTGTTGTTATAGTACAGTGTCTAGTTTTTACGGCTTCTAGTGCATTTAGTTTTAGAGATAGAATAAAACGGTTCAAATGAAAGTTGTACAACATGTAACAAGTCGCTATACTGGTTCAAATTTCTCTCAAAAAAATAAGGACCGATAATCCCATTGTAAGAGATATCAAGCCAAACATTTACTTGTTTATAATAGATTGCCTTCTGCCGTGAACTCGAAACTCTGGATTCTCCGTAGAGCAATAGGTACCGTAAATTTTGGGAACTTAGAACTCAATTAGTAGAAAAAGTCACCTTACCACAAACAATAAACTGTTGCCCTCGTGTAATACTTTTGTGATCTTTTTCTCATATAAATTGTAATTTTTTTCGAAAAGTCCTTATTTACAAAGATACAGGGTGTTAAACATGACTGCCTGAGGACGATTTTTTTGAAATATTTTCGAAACGAGTAAAGATGAATTAATCAAATGTAGCATAATTATTCACCTAGTTAAATGTCGTAAACTGACATGAAATTGAATAAAAAAGGATGACCATAGGCGGGTAAACGGAGGGACCCTTGCCTTAATTATAACCTAACTTTTTTTTCCTGTGACTTTTATTCTATTTGTGTCAAAAATGTGATAAAATATAGTCTTCTACATAAAAAAGGTATACTTGTTTTTCTCGAAAAACTTAAAGGTTTTCGAGAAATTTGAGTTTGAAAATTTCAGTATCTGCAGGATCCATCTCTTTCTAAAAATATCATTTACTTTTGTAATGATTGTCAAAATGACATTTATTAAATTTGTGAAAATCAGTGTTTTTTCGTATGTAATTGGTCATTGTCCTTTGAAATTGTTTTTGATAATTTTTATATTTAATTTAAGTTTTTTATTTTTACCTAATTCGGCGTCATCTATTTAAAATGCATTATACTAATTCCGAATATGTTGACATGTTGTTAACACTCGGTGAATGTAACGGTAGCGCTTGTGCGGCAGCAGTAAGGTACGAAGAGAAGTTTCCTATAAGACATTTGCCCAATTACAAAACGTTTCTTTCACACATTAGGATACCCACCAGCGATGATCAAGCTAGCAGACTCCTACCTACAGCACAGGCAGATTCGCGTCAGGACAGGGAAGGAGATCTCGGAATCACGGACCCTGGAGGCCGGCGTTGCGCAGGGGTCTGTACTATTCCCCCATCTTTTCTCCATCTTTATTTTCAAGAATCTAGTACTTCCGTATAACCTAAAATATTAACTATAAAAAATTAGATTACATTGGCGTTCGAAAAGTGTTCGAAGGATGATTAGTTTTATGCCCTCCGAAGATTACTTTGCTCTTGCTTGGATGGCTGGGACCAGCGCGAACGGTGTGTAGAGTAGAGGATATTAGGATAGTAATAACCGATCACCAGACAGTGTTATTGATAGTACAGTGCCTAAGCTGTAATTTTAATAATAATGCCACTAGACGAAGCACCTGCGACAATATTATTAATAGCACAGCACTGGTACTGTTTTTAGTTAGGAAACACTACTAGGCGTAGAGTTGACTTGTGCAATAGTGTTGGTTTTTACGACGATTTAATTGAGGCACAATGCTTGATTGAATCTGATTTTATTAAAAAATTAATCAGCTATTTATGTACAAAATAATGCTGAAAACAGCTAACATTATTATTAATTTAATTTACATTATTATGTACAAAGATCCTATAGAAGTTATAACTGTTTAAAAATGCAACCTAAGGGAAAAGTGTGAACAAAGGTAAAATCCAGAACGTTAAATATTGCAATGAGACTGGCATTCCGCTAATTTAAACAAAATCCTCCATATATCAATGAAGCCAGTAATTTTGTCGATCATGCCACAAAATGATTTATATTTTATTATATCTATGGACACAAATTCATTTATAAGTTTATTTTTGATTTTTGATACAATTTCTTTTGTAGTGGTGGGCGCCCATGTCTGTATAACCCCTATTATATTTTACGCCAAATAACGTCAACGCCCTTCTATATGGTACTTACTAATTATGTTAATTTTTAGTATTGTCTTTAGCCAAACAATTCTTCTTCTTCTATAGTATTTTTTTCTATTTTGGGTCGTCTTATATAAACATTTGTTTTCAGTTGTGTAGAACAGAATAACTGTGACTTGGCCGACAAAAATTTCCGAGAAATTACCATTTCTATATACTTAATACTTATTATTACACACAAAAAAGTCTATAGTCAAAAATGATAATACCAGTATGTTCAAAAAAATAACATCAAATAGACGACACTAAGTTTCATTTTACCGCTTAGATATTATCTGAACAAACACAGCGTTATAGTCACTGATCAATCATATATTAAGTTCAATTCAATCACATCATAATATTTAAATGAAAATATTAAATGCTCAAATTGAGCATATGGCTATCATTAAAAAATAAAGTCAATTCAACGATAAATTGAAAAATTGTGTTCAATCTGACCAGATAAAAGCATATTTATTGTCACACTGACGATACCTGTACATTTTGATCCTAAAATATTTTCAAATTGAAACTAATGCAGTGACGTCATTATCGGGACTTTACAATATTTTGGTTTCGGCGGCTTTATTCCTTGCGTTTCGATTTGCGATTCGCAGTTCGTAGTCACAGGTCATAGGTCACAGGTTACAAGTTTAGGGATTACAAGTGTTTTAGAGTGAGATTTTTATATTTTATTACCCTGGATATTTTGTGTAGTAAGTGCAAGTGTTTGTGTTAAATTGGATTATAATAAACTAATTATCCATATACCTATAATACTTATGGAGGCACTTCTGAGAGCTTGGAATTGTACAGAAGAAATTATCTCGAGATTCTTGGGTAAGTACCTACCTACAATACGATTTCTTTTTCTAAATAATTTTTGATATATTTTATATTAAAAAGGCATGGTGGTATAATATTAATATCTTGATAGATAGAAAATAATATTAATATTAGTATTGAATTTTATTAGCAAGTGCGAAGGGTGCAAAGTACCGGCATGGTCCCGCGTCCCCCGCTTTTTGATTTCTATTATATTGTTTTCGTAAAACTAACTATACTTAGAGGTACCTAGCTGGTAAAGTAATGAAGTACATACTTCTTTTTTTAAGACAATGATATTACGCCGGATATTCTGCAAGACTTAAACGAAAACTTCCTAAAAGAATTGGTTCCTTCTGTTGGCGCGAGAGTAAGACTGCGACAGAAAATTCGGAGTTATTTGGTATGTTGAAAATTTTTAATGTTATCGCTATGTAATAAAATTATATCTACCTACTTACTTAAAGTGTTAAACAGAAACATGCTTTGTATACAGTATGTCCCACGAGAACAAATAATAGGCTAAAAATTCACTTTGATAAAAGCTTCTGTTTTTCGCAAAAAAAAGTTTTCGATTAAAAGCAAGTTTTTAGAAAATTTTTATTATTTTGGTAGGTGTATTATATAATTATGTAGCAATGAAATGTCATTAAACGTCACGAAACATTAGAATAACCTCACATTTCGTTCATAGCAAATAAAACGTTTGTTGTTTATTGACGAAAATTGTCGTGAAATTGATTAAAATAGAAGAAAATAATTACTCAAATTAAGTTTTATTGAACTTATGTATTTATTATTTGTTGGAAATGTGACAAAATTAACCAATGAACATGAGGAAATTTGCACGAATACAAAATAATTTCTGAATAAAGGGTGAAAACTGAACAAAAAGCGATATTTAGCGAAGGCTATGACCTCAGATGAAGAAAACTTAATGTTTTTTTAACACTGTTAATAAAGATACGTTTCATTAACTTTTTTTGCTTGATTTTTCTACAATTTTGTCACGTTACCAATGTATAATATACAAGTTCATTAAAACTTCATTCGAGTAATTATTCTCAAGACGTTTTCTTCGTTAATAAAAAAAAAACGATTTAATAGTTAGATTTTAAATGTGACTTGTTACCTACTTTTTTTTTTGTATAAGGGTCCGTGCGACGTGAGTCCCCGGTTTCAGTGCAGCCTGATGGGCTTATTGTGAAATGTTGTCGTGTTACCTACTTAAAATATATCAAAATAATCCAATTTTTCTATAAACTTGCTTTAATTTCAGAAATATTTCTATTAAGGGATAGGAACATGCAATATTATTTGAAACGCAATTTGTTTGTCCTTCAGAATATTAAATAATATACAGGGTGTTCCATTTGATAAACTTGACTTGTTTCTATTTTTAGTAGTAGATCCTACTACAGTAACTTGCGACTACCATGTAATCTCATGGGTCAATCTGTCAAGATAGTTGACTTTCCTTAGATGTCCTTGAACTACCTTTAAAATTTTGGGGTTGTCTTCATTCAGATGACGAAATGACGAATATTTTTCGGAGATCTGTTTTGGGTCACAAAATTCAAAATAAATTATTTATTCAAAAATAGTTGAAGATAGGTATAGGGAAGGGTTAAAACAAAATATTCAAAATCTTACAAATATGGCAATATTATAGACTGATAGAGTAGGTTGACCTAAGTAACCACTTACATATTCAAAACAATCTTATGCTTACTTTTTCCAAAACTTTTCATGTACCATCGACTCGCAATCAGCCTGTATGGTTATCTCTTATCTTAACAGATCTGCTTCCTATAAAACGAGCAACATTTGTATTTTTTAGGAAATTAATGAATTGAATACCGATGTAGGAGGACTGTCATCACCTTCTACGTCTGTGGCCAGCACAGTCACTGAAATTGAATATGTTGATAATCAGAGCGATCAGCTTTTCGACATATCTATATCGGATATTCTGAATACTTCCAGTTATCCTGAGTTTGATTTAAGAAGTATTCTGGAAAATTCACCCATGGGCAAAGCTGTTTTAAATTATTATGAAAAAAATAACGTCCTAAACGATACTCATAGCAAGAGGCTAGTGGAAATAATCGTGCGACACATATACCATCATATCATAAAATAGTAAGAAATAGCTACTTATCTTTCTCTATCTATCTCTATACGTCAACTACTATTTTTATATCCATGTCGAATAATAATTATTTGTTTTCATTATCCATTCACATTGTGTACCCCGATAGGTAACACAACTCTTGCAAAAGACAAAAAGAAATCGACTCCAAGCACGGCCAATTCTAATTTCTGAAGTAATTTATTACGGAGAGGAGTCGAGTGTATATATAAATCAAACGACGACTACTCCAGAAAAGTATTTATATATATATATGTTCAAATCGTGATCGGGATATAAGTGCTAGACATGTTTCGGAATATCATTCCATCATCAGTGGCTCAATATACATAGTTAGGCAATATATATAACAATTAAAGTCAAACTGGGCATGGAATTCAATCATATATATACAGACATTATGTGGAAATGTTTAAGAATGTAATGTACTAAAAATTTTGAAAATTAAAACATGTTATTCATTGAATTACGAAAAAAATTTTCAATACCTATTCTTAAATTCATTGAATAATTTGTTTTAATTTTAAAAATGTTTAGTATATTACATTATTAAACATTTCCACAGGATGTGTATAGATGTTTGATTTCCATGCCCAGTTTGACTTTAATTGTTATATATATTGCGTAACTATGTATATTGAGCCACTGATGATGGAATGATATTCCGAAACATGTCTAGCACTTATATCCCGATCACGATTTGACATATTATATATAAATGCTTTTGTGGAGTAGACGTCGCCTCGGTTGATTTATATTTATATTTAATTCTAGTTTATTTTAAACTTGAATTTTAGTCGATGAGTAGAAGCTTTATCGTAGAGTAATATTGAAAAAGTCTTCACTTCACCAAAACACGTTGTTAAATTTGTTTCGTAGTAGCTAAACACGTATCGAAATTTAAAAAAGTGTTTTAGTGAAGTGGTAAAACGAGTTTTCCAATATTAATATTAAATTGTATATTATCAAGTTATAATATGATATATATCTCACTTATCCTTATATCAAATATTGTATAGAAAGTACATAATATGTATTATATAATGATCTTTTTTTTTAATATATTTAGCAGGTTAAGACCTTTTGAATACGAACGGATAACGCAAAAAATCGTAGAATTATTCCCAAATGAGAATGCAGCGGAATATTTTTGTTCTGCACGTAAGAGAGGTGGAACAAGCTCACAATCTGTTTACCAACAAGGTAGATTGGTAAATAAAGTGCGTAACGTAGTTAAAAGGTGCGATGAGGCTACTCCGTTAAGAAAAAAACGGAAAATTAACTATACTTCCGAGATTAATGATGAAAACAAAGATCCAAATGTAGTCAGTGATAAAACAGGTAAAACAATGTAACCAAATCATTTTCAACTTTTCAAAACAGGAATTTGTTATGAAACTTGGCATGTGTTTTCAAGGCCAATTTGTTAAAATTAGGTTATACAACCAATAAATGCATGCACTAAGGTTCATAATTTCATTTTTTGAAAAGTTGAAAGAGGCTGTGGTGATTATTATATATCTCACATACAAAAATCAAAATTTATTAATCCTGACTTGCACTTGTAGAAACGGACTTCGATAATGATATCTTATGGCTAAAAATAAACACCGAACCTTGGACAGAGGTTCTCGACAAGTGGAAGAAGACATTTAGTATACGAAGAAAGACCAGGACTAGTTCCATCGACCAATTTATGGAATATTGGCCAATATTGTATACTCTACGTGCTGAATTTCTGGTATGGTATATATCAAACTAGAGATTGACCTTAGGTTGATATTTTTTTAACCATGCATAAAAATCAACATTTTGAAATAAGTACATTAAATATTTGTATTTATTACAAAATGTGTCTAAGATGGTCCTGTCCAACAAAAGTAATAATATATGTTCAAAGTTGTCTCCTTGTGTTATGCTAGGGATACTACATAAGAAAAATTAAAATTTAAGAATTAATTTTAATCAATCAGAATGCAGTACGGTATATAAACAAATGCTATACTGCTCTGATTGGTTAGAATTAATTCTTAAATTTTAATTGTTCTTATGTGTCTCTAGCATTAAAGTTTGAAGACAATTATTTTGAACATATTTATAATTTAATTCGTAGATATTATCCATATCAACTCAAAGTAGATCCGTAATATATTTATATTATATGTGGATTTGACTTTGATTCTCACGTGTGTTTTATTTCTAAAATATTTATTATCTATTATTCGGAAAAAAAAAATGCTGTCGCTTTCCGAGTAATTGGACATCCACAGTAATATGGACTATTTCCTAAAAATTTATTATTATTTTTTAAGTTAAAGATGACGGTCTCAGACAAATTTTGTAACAAATGAAAGTCAAGGTATACTTATTTGAGCGTGTTGTTTATTTTGATGACTTCTATACACATTGCAGTTTTTATCTATACCTATACTCAGAATTCAGAATTTCAATATATTACTTCAACGCCATGCCTTTTTATATGTATATTTTTGCTTATGTCGCAATCATACATCATACCTATATAGTTATTCTTTCTGAAATAAACTATAACTTACTATATCATGGCAGAGCTGTCATGATATGAACGACGAAGTTAATAATGGTCTTAGTTTTTAATGATTTCTTAACCCTCTCTATTTTTTTTTCAAACGGTGAATATATTCTATTTTCAATTTTAAACACGGATTATTTGATGTACCTGTGTCACTGATGATTAGGCTTATTTGTCTCGAAACATGTCTGACATGATTTTTTGATTTAAACATATTGTATACTTAAGTATTTTGTGGTGCAAACGCCGTGATTACATAATATTGTTAGTTACTGCATTTGACTGTCACTTAATAAGAATAGTTATAAATTTACTAAATAAAGCCAATAGTAATAAAATAAAAATTCTATATTTATATAGTTTTTACATTTCAGATTACATCTGATTTTGAATCCCTGTATCCAGATTCGGTTCTGGCATTGTATCAGAAGTGGCCTAAATTTGTAGAAAAATTAATTTTTAATCGAATTGGCAATATAACCAATCAATCGACATTGACTGAAATCGACAGTTTAAGTACCATATCTAATGAAGGTGAGTCTAGTAATATGCAGGTATATTGCATAACATAAATCCTTTTCCAGTGATGATTATTAAATCATAATTCTACGATATTTAGACATTTTGATTTAAAAAATAATTCTAAATTTGTTTTCTTTTTCAGACGGTAGATTTGTCGCAGAATTGTGTTTAATTCCTTATTTAATTCCACCAAAAGGACGTGTAGTAAACAAGGAAGCAAAGGAAGTGTGGAAATTTTCCACTTTAGAAGCTCAGGAAGGTTTAATAGTGCAAGCAAAGGTATAGTTTATATACTGATAACTCACCTCTAGCATTCTCTTGGTTTCCTTTAATTTTAAAAAAATTAAAAACTGAAATTTGCCGCCATTTTTGCGGTCCGATAACTCCATAAGGGTGAAGTTTTGAAGTGACATTTATAAGACAAACTACCCTTTATTTCCAATAAGGAATCACCCCTTAAAATGGTTTGCATTTGTTCTGCAACACCCGGTATAACACTTCTACTACTAATATCAATCAAAATTCAAATGTAGTTCTTACTTTCTGCTCATTTGTTATTATATATTATGTAAAATTGCGTTGTGATTTTTATGTTTTAGAGTGCTGCAGAAATTAACAGTGTGGTTGATACAATACGTGAAAGGGCGGCAGCTAAAAAACAAAGTGTTCAACCATACTTATTAGTAGTTGCCGAAAATATCAAGGAACCTCAAACCTTTTTTGTGGTAGTGGATACTGTTAGGTACCAATTTTCAAGTGGCAAGAAAGCATTCGATATATTGTTCAAGTTTTTTCATGTGGTATCCGCAAGATATCCGGTTCAGTCGGAATATATATGGACACTTATACAAAAAGTGATATATGGTATTCATACAGAATACGACAAAATCCCAACAAGTGTTGTAAAGCTTTTGAATATTTTAGAGTAATTTTTGGTTTTTTTTTTAGAATTTTTGTTTACTTTTTCATAATTGGCGTTTATATGAAACCGTGCTTCTATTTTTTTTGGGAATTTCATAATTTTTATTATTATTTTGTTAATTTTTAAGCGTTTCATAGAGGTCCTATTTATCCTTTTAAGGAGTTAATATCTATGGAATATTTATTCTAGTTGTGTAAAGTTAGGGTTATATTGTGACTTTTAAGCTTATGCAAATCACGTAAAATGAAGTGCTTAGACTGTGGAAAAGACTTTTCTATTACAAAAAAGTTAGCACTTCACATAGAATATTTTCACAAAAAACCTAATTATTTTCTTTGTCCTTTCGAAAAATGTCATAGATTTTATCATAGAAAAACAGATTTTCAAAAACATATAGACAACAAACACCTTTCCAAATCAAATTTAATAAAAACTGATGCCGAAATTCAAATAACTGAATCTATTAACATAAATTCCAATAATGAACATAATGAAATTATAAGTAATAAAAATATAACTGAAAGCACTAATTCTGAATCGAATTTATCTGAGACTATTGCAATTGAAAAATGTTTGTATTTGTATTAGTGAACGTAGAATTTCCATAAGCTTAAAAGAATTATTTTCATATATACCCTTACAGGCATATACGGTTTTAAACCATACTTACATTTCTAACGAATAGATGTTAAAACATTACTTATGTACCTATATATATGTTAATTTTTATTATTTTGAAATATACGTATTTAAGTTATATTTTTGTTTTATTTTATATTTAAAATAAAGTAAATATATGAAATATAAAAAAAAAACTTAATAACGGTCATGCTATACTAAATGTTGATTTGATTGAATAAGTTTGGTAGGTAGTACCTAATAACAGCATTTCATTATCTTTTAGTGCTTGTCTATAATCCTATGATTTTAAAATTAATTCTTGGTTATATACAAATAATTAAGACTAGTGATATATTTATTTTTTGAGTTCATTGCTTGTATTATAATTATAAAAACCAATACAAAAAAATTGGTTGATTTGATATTGGTTCGTATAATTCTAATAGAAAAATACTCAAAAAGAAAATATTTCACTCGTTTTAATTCGGGTACTAATATCCAAGAGTTATTTTAAAAATCATTAGATTCAAATTGAATATAATATATGTTTCGAATTATTCAATCTATTATCAACATGACATTTCACTATAGTCAATTTACCTATAAGTTATTATCAAATTAAAACTACCTATTTTCAATTTGATCATAAGCTAGAATCAATTTAAAACCAAATTGGGAAATTATTAGTTTCGATTTGATATTAACCTGTAATCAATTTGATAATAAATAAGTTCAAATTGAGTATATCACTTTATCAATTTAACTATAAGCTAATGTCAGTTAACAGATATTTATTATCAAAATGATTAGAAGTTAACATCAAATTGGACCTAATATATTCTCATTTTGACCTTATTGAGTTTTAAATTGATGTATCAGTATTAGCAATTTAACCATAATCTTAATGTCAATTCGAATCTATACATAGAATCAAAATGAAGCAATCAGTATTTTCAAACTGACTATAATGATAAGCTCAAACTAAAACTAACATATGATTATATTGTGACCATAAGCTTAGGTTCAGTTTGACACTACCTTTGGTTTGCTCCTATTCATGACTAAGCAAGGTTCAGATTGACTCTAATAGGTTCAATTGGACCATAGATTTTTTTGTGTGTAGTAAATAAATGGTTATTTTATACCTATAACAACAAACTAGAAATGGACTTTAATATCTGATATCAACAATTAATTCGCGATAACTAACTTTAGCATTTTCTAACTTCTGATTAAACCGAAAATAATGGAATAAAAAATTGTTTGAATGGTTAAAAAAATCCAAAACACCGTGCACCTAAATTTAAAAGCCAATAAATAGTACTCTCTCTGGGTAAGATACCTACACTGCGCACCAAAATTAAGGCATAATTGTTGAAGTAGATTTAAACCAAATAGTTTTAATTTACCAAGTTCTGTTGTGATATAATATAACTTACATAGGTATTATGTATATGGAGGCTATAACTTTACATTAGTTTTTTTTTAATTTTAGTTTTCGGTCATTTTAAATAAATAGTTTTAAAAAAATGTCTGTCTGTCTGTATCCACGATAACTCAAAAACCACTTAACATATTTTAACCAAATTTGGTACAAAAATACTACAGGATATGTCTAGGTGCTGATTAACTTTTGGAAACATTGAGCGTAGGCAAGAGATATAAAAAAGGGTTCAAAAATTTAAAAAAATTCATACTTCTTAAACTTACACGAAATAGTGAATAATGCTTCATTGGTTTAATAGAGTATAACGTAAAACACTAACTATAAAAAATTAGAACACTGTTGCGTTCCAAAAGAGTGTAAAACGGGATTAAAAACTTAAAAAAAACATATTTTCTGAACATAACAGAAATATTGACTAGTTATTTATAGCTTTGATAGAATAAATATATCCTATGAAATGTATTATAAAAAAACTTTAAATTATACATAGTTTTGATATAAGAACCTAGAAAATGCACCATGAAAAATCTTGGTAGCAGAGGTGTTCATAAATTGTAGAAAAAGGGTCAACAAAATTAGACTGTAATAATAGTTGCATTGGTGGTAAAAATACATAGGTGGAAAAAAACAATAACTGATATCTACAATACAAAAAATACTTTGTAAATGTAGCTTGTCACCAAGAGTCTTACGAGAAAGGTAAATGACAAAAAGGTCCCAAAGATTTTACGCTTTTTTTTTTAACAATTTATATTTCTAAATTTCTTAAACATATTTTTACAAAAGAATAAATACTTTTAAATTCCTAGGCAGTGCCAGAATGCACTGGTGCCTGGAGGGCCGAGTTTATTTTTTCTGCACTGTTACTAAATTTAAGTGTCTTATTTTTATTTATTTATTGTTATTATTTTTTTTCCAGGGTAATTTAATTTATTTTTTAGTTTAATTTTGCTTTATAATTTAATTTTATTTTTCTTTTGTTAAAAAAAAGTTAAAAGTGTGAAAGGTCACTGGGCTAGACTTCGCCAAATACAGACGTTTATTATTATTTTTTCTCAGGTGGTTCTGGATTGTATAGGACCTGATGCGGGAGAGTCCTAAGCATAGGGTCTAAACTATTTAATGTATGGATGTGTTTAGGAATTTACGAGTTAGAGAGCACGTATCTAGAATCACCGATTTTTGAAGTTGTTCGTAGGACTGTGATGGTCGTTTTAATTTTTTAATGACGCTATATTTCCAGTGATCATCTCTGCAGTTATTATTATTATTTTATAGGATTTGCTTCTTATCCTATGATGTAGCGTAGAAATATTTATATAAATTATAATGATTTACTTTAGAACGCTTACAGGGTAAACTTTGTTTTAAAAATGATATAATCAAAATTTAATTTAGTTTAGGGCATATTTCCTTAAATTTTACTATTTTACACATCATGTTATATCTATATATAAATAACTGTTCAAATAAAACTAGAAATTCAATAAAAATATAATATAATCTTTAAATATAATTATTGTTGTAGAAATTCATGTAGGTATCTATTTTTGATGGACAAAAACGTGTGAGGGGGAGTCGGAGATAGGGATGTCTATTAGAGAGGTGATGGCGGCACAAGGGAACAATTACTGTTTTTTTCCTGACTCTCGTGTGTTAATGATTTCCTTTTGATTCCTGAGTGAAAACTTCCAAAAACTTGCGTTGTTTATAATTATTAATAAAATAAATGTAAAAACACAGATAAGTTCACATTCAAGCATGAGTCCGATGTGTGTGTAAAGTAAATCAGTTAGAGAATACCAACAAGAACCGGGAGAAGAAATAACATTATAAGTTTAGTTGCCAGTGGAAGTTTTGTATCTAAAATAGTATTTGATGAATAATTTTATCAAGTTCTGAAATAAATCCCCCCATTGGAACATCGTAGTTACGCTTATGTACCCAAGGCAGAGTGCATCACGTTCGACCACCCTGTGTAATGATGAAATATCTACTTAACTGTATATTGGTACTGGTCATGCTTTAATTATCGTTCATGTATATTATTTTATGCTTAATGATTTCAAGTCAATATCCAATTGTTAATATCGTTTTGAATCCATGTTATCCAGGTGTAAGAAATTAAAAAAAAATTAACAATATTCTGCAGTTGCTTGGCATATATTAATAAAACATCTGTATCTAATAATAATACAGAGTGTGTAATGCAAACATGGTTGAAGGAGAATGTCGTTACAAAATCTAAATGTAGAAGCGAACCCATTATAGTAATCACAATAATCAAGGAAATTCGGTAATGAATTAAAAATTCTATAAAAATCTGAAAAAGATAAACAATAATTTTAACAAATTTTTTAAATGAAGTGTGCTACACTCTTAGCTTTGATTCTCATGATCTTGATCATCAATATCTTCCAACACTCGGTAGGCGACAAGAAGATCCATTATATTGCTAGAAAAATATACCGTTGACATGTACTGCGATAATTAAACTACAAAGTTAATCTACATTTTGTAGGTTTCCGTGCAGTATATCGTCTCTGTCGAGCCATGTTTTCCATCCATTTTAAGTAAAATACAACCTCTTATTTAAGGAAACCTTCTTCACACATTTGTTAATTTTTTCTCAATAAATCGAGTTCATATTTTTTATTAACACTCCTAACACTAAATGTGTCAGAGTGAGTTCCCTTCTTTTCTGGGATTGACAGGTTTTCATGGATCTTCTTGACCAATCCATCTGTCTTCAAACATATTGGTTAACATCACGGATACTTCGTTTGTGCAGTGTACCAATCCACGTCTAAAAGTCGGACACAGTAGTTGTTTGTATTTTAGGTACTTCTTACCAGTTAGATTTGCGTCGTACAAGCAATTTCATTGCAATGCGGATTTCCGTTTGTCCAAAAATGGGAATTTGTCCTATTAAATATTCCTTCTTTAGAGAATTTACCGTCCAAGTTATATATTCTTGGGAAATTAGGGTGGTGTTCGTGCGTGCGAATCAAAAGCATCTCATAAAATTCTACACGCTTTAGATAATTGTCAGACTGTAAGCAGATACAGCAGGGGTCGAGTGATAAATCATTTGAAAGGATTTGTTATCTGCTTTACAGCGATAGGTTACTTTTGAGATTTTCCGTCATAATTCTCGAGAAAATTGCGTTTAAAAGTTACAAATATGTATAGTATATATATTATTTTTAATTTTAATGCAATTTGGTTTTATTTCTATAAATATGGAGGCTATCAGGTTCATGAAAATAATGTTTCAGAATTTCACCGGAAACACGCCTTTGATTAACTTTTAGGAATCGTTGAGTGTAGGTTTAAAAAAGGGTTTACAAAAATCATACTTAAACTTATCCGAAATATTACATAATTTTTCATTGGTTTGATAGAGTATAACCTAGCACATTAACCATAAAAAAATAGATCCATTGGCGTTCGAAAAGAGTGTAAAAAGGGGTTGAAAACTTAAAAAAAAAAACATATTTCCTAAACACAGAAGAAATATTGACTAGTTATTTATAACATTGATAGAATATAACCCATGAAAGCATAAAAAACTTGCTTACATAGGCGTTCCTAAATAGTGGAAAAGGGGTCAAAACAAAACAATAATTCCTATATCAACTTATATTACATAGAAGAATTGGTTGACACAGGCCTTCACAAATAGTGTAAAAAATGATCAAAAGAAAACAAACATACTAGGAAAATTGGACAATTATATAGTTTTGATATAACCTACAAAATGCCGCATAAAAAAAATTGTTTACATAGGCTATAATAAATAGTAGAAAAGGGGTCAAAAAATCAGACTGTAAAAATGATATATTTAGCATTTTAAGTAGAATTGCTGTTACCACAGGCGTCCGTGAAATGTCTAAAAAAGGGTCTGTACCATCTATAATAACTCGATACTCAGCAGATTTTTAACAAATTTGGTACAAAAATAATTCAGGATATTTCTAGGTGCTGATTAACTTTTGGAGAACATTGAGCGTAGGCAAGAGGTTTAAGGAAGGCTTCAAAAATTTATAGTTCTTAAACACATCCGAAATATTGATTAATTTGTCAAAGATTTAATAGAATATACCCTACAACGTGTAACGTAACAAAATAGATCACATAGGTGTTCGTAAAAAAAGGTTAAAAACATATTTTCTGAGGAAACCCATAACGACGAGGAGCGGGTTGTACTAATAAATAAAAGGCGTCTGCTCCTAAGCATAGCAGAAATATTGACTAGTTATTTATAGTTTTGATAGAATATATGAAATGTATCAAAAAAAAATTGTTTCACAAAGGTGTTCGTAAATAGTGGAAAAGAGGTCAAAATAATTCGAATATTTCACTTTGATCCTTCATTTATTAAAGTAATAAAATACGGGGGTTCCATTTGGAACGCGTAACCTGTACTTTGATATTCTGCTAAAATCGCATTGCTTGGAAATGTTTGTTACCGAGTTCTGTATACTCCGGCTCTGCCTTAAACGTGGTAAATTTTGGAGATTTTATGGTTAAAGATATTTTTGCAGGCAAAAAGGCACAGGAACATAGTTGAGGTCATTCTGCCACTAATATTTTCCATTTCTGATCCTTTTGTTTAGTAGGGAACGTCGCGTCGCGTCGTTGATTCGATCATCTTTTTAATAATTTTGCAACTTCAGCTAATATCCTTTTTTTCAGAGAGGATTATATACATATATATAGACTCATCATTACTTAAAAAGAAACTGTATTTTCTCCAAATAGTCTTGACATATCAATGCTGCAGAGTAGTCCTCAACATATATGTATGTATAAGGGTATAAAAGTTGTCAAAAGATTGTTTGTGTTAATAACAGTGCGAGCTCAGTACTTTACAAGGGGCAAAATACGTTCAATACTAGTAAACTGACAGGTTCAAAAAATTACATAGACTATGTAAAATCATGTTGCTAAATTTTGCAAAAACGGATACTTAATAATTGCCGAACAACAAACTCCTACTTACTTATACCTCTATAAAAACCCCTATATTATTTTTTATATGTTGCCAATATTCTTTGCGTCCGGTAGATCTGCCCACACAAACATATTGAGGTCTTCAATATTATTTATAAAAATGATTTTATTGAATTATTTACAACACCATGTATGGTAAGGTCGAAGTAATAATAATAAAAAAGTGTAATGAATTTTTAATGAATCCATAATAAATACCCACCTGATTAACACATTCATGCATTCTTGTTAAATGTTAGAACAATCATAATAAAATAAGACTAATATTGTGATTTATTTGTGTACCTCATAAATATAGAATTTTTATTCCTTGGCTATGTGCCATAATAAATATAATATTATTTATAAATAACATAATTATTATGTGTTTACTCATTACTCATCTAGGGGAATTCCGACATAGTAAGGTAACATAGTGCCCGATGCGAATTAATTATTCGCGTCATTTAGCCGATTTTAAATTTACCCATAGCCACATATCCAATAAATAGCTAATGTACGGGGTCTCTCACGCAACGCGAACTATCCCCTTATCTCAAAAACAAAGTTGATCCTATCATCGAAAATATACTACGGTGATCCTATTTAGTTAGTGTGTATTATTGCTTTGAAATAATAAAGTATAATATAGTGTGTGTCAATTTTGAGATAATAATATCAACTTCTTTATCTTCTATTGACCATACCATTGTTTTTTATAAATTATAATTATCCTAAAGACTTTTATTATGATAGCGTAATTATATTTTTCCAGTTATTACCCTGTTTCTAGGAAATTACAAAAAAACAAATATATCTAGAAAAAATACTCCTTGGTTGTTTTAATGTTTAAAAATTCATTTCTCTTTGAATACACATGGTTTTGATGGTGCTTGATGTAGACAGGATATTTTAGATGTCTGATATTGCTAAAACAAAAATCGATTACATAGGGGCAAATATACAAATAGAGAGGGAAAAAACTTCATTATTTCAAATAACCCACCGTGAATAGTATTTATTCATATTTGTACACTTGTTGCTAATACCTTTCATATGATTTGTATAATGTATATGTTCGATATTATCTAACTTCAATAGGTACTTTTTGATCATTATTATGTTTACTACATTACGTATAATTACTGGCGTCTAAAACAACATTGGTTGTGTCACCCCAAAACTTTCCTGAAGGTTGAACTATCGATATCGCCTTAATAATTTATAGTGCTGTACATAATAATTTAAAATCTGATATCACTTGGGTAACGAATTATTGTTTTCATCAAAGTTTCAAAATTTTGAAAATGAAACGACGTCTACTTCACAAAATACGTTATTTATATATGTTCAATCAGGGAGAAACATAGTCAGACATGTTTCGGAATAATCTATTCCATCTTCAGTGGCATAATATAAAGAATTTACATAAACTCAAATCATTATTAGTTATACATGGAAAATTTAAATTAAAGTTACATATTATATTAAATTATATTATTTCTTTTTGTATATTACTATAAAATTATTTTTTAAACACAATGGTTAAATGTTGCTTAACAATGCAAATTAATTTAGTTTTACTGCAGTAAAATTATTTTAACATTTTTTCCACTATTTACGAACGCCTCTGTAACCAAATTTTTTATGGTACATTTCATAGGTTATATTCTATATAAACTACAAGTAACTAGTCAATATATCTGATATGTTGAAGAAATATGTTTTAAGTTTTTAATCTCTTTTTACACTCATAGGGTCAAAAGAAGGCCAGAAAATTGTGATTTCGTATAGAGAACTATAGTCTTGTTTTAATAAAATTATCCTGCAGCATTTCTCAGGATCTGGAATCTCTTAGTGTAATTTTCGCTTATCCTTAACATAAAAGCCCGGTCCACGACACTGGTATTGAATACATTCATAGTTGATTGATTTTCTATTGAACTAGTTCCTACCTATATTTTACAAGAGCATCTAATAATGTGTTACCGACTTGACTTTTAAAATTTATAAAGAAATTACGGGAAATAGCATCAAATGTCGAGACCTAGTTTTTTTAACATATAATTTATTTACGATAGTCCAAGTAGCAATTTGTTCACTATTCAATAAATTACGGCAATTTATTCGTATTATCAATTATCATGTACCTACAGGGACCGTCCTACCGGTACAATATGTAGACTCATTAAGACAATAATGTGAAATATACTGGGTGCATCAAAGAGTGCTAAATAACTCACCCTGCGCTTAGGGAGGGTTTTCATTTATTTCGTTTTTTTAAATTTATAGTCATCAAAAACTAATTTTCATAAATCTGTTTTTTGTTTTATACAAAAAAATATTTTTACTTTCCCCACACGGGATAAGTCTTGGTAACGCGCTAAAAAAATTGAGGTGACCATTTCCAGATGAAAGTCTGCCTCCCTTCGACGATAGCGCCTAAACGTCTCAACCAGTTGAGCTAAATTTTGGTGTATGAGATTGGGGGAATCGTATGATGAACCCATTAGTTTTTGGTTAAATCAAGTTAACCCTGTGAGAGGGATATACACAATGTATGTAACTTATTTTTCCATGCCACATTCGAATGCAAAAAAACACATATGGAAGCAAAATTAAAAAGGAAATAAGTTAATTCTGATAATGCTGATATTTTTAACAAAAAAAAAAAAGGAAAGAAACAATTGTATGAGGCTTAAGAATTAAGGATAGAATTAAAAAAAAAGGCGTGTAGTTAGAAGATGGTTAAAAGAAAACGATTTAAGTTGTTATAAGTTTAGTTATCTGTTGGCAGTAAAATGATTGTTGTTTTGTTTAATATTTTAAGTTTCTCAATGGCATTAGTAATTATTAATTTTTATGAGCATGCCATTGTACCGCATAATTGAGGTATTCGATATCTTTAATCAAAATAAATACGCTAACCGAAAGAGATGACGATTGCTAATAAAATTTACCAATAAGAACAATTCAGGATGCTTAAAAGTTGAAAAAATTGGAGGTTATGGAAAAAATTTATATTTTTTAAACTAAGGCAGGTATAAAATTTTTGAGATATCACTTTTTTTGGTAGAAGATTATTGATTAAAAAGGATAGACATAAAATAATTAAACAATTTTTCGCGGGAAGTTACACAGGTTCAAAATTGGGAGAAACGTAATTTTTTTAACATCCTGTAGATATAAGAATTAGACAGTTGAAAATTTTTTAAAATAGCAATGTCTTCCACAAAAAGGCAATCTATCAGCCCGTGAAAATCGGAGGTCGATATTTGGTCTGGTTCCAAAAATATCGAGCTTGAAAGTTAGGCAAAATTTTCCTAGCTCGAAAGCAATTGTCCAGCATTTTATATCAATAATGCTTGCTAGCAACGCGAACGTGCTTGGACTTGGATCAATAATAATGGAATAATAATTTCCGTTATTGATCACTCCACTTCAGACCGCTCCCGGAGAGCTTACTTCGTCTTGGACAAGAGATTGAAGGCAGCTGGGTTCAGACTAGCACTAATGTGTGGGACCCATTATCATGCAAAATCAGTATACCACATTTCAAAAGGCCGTTTAAGCGTGTTCTTAAACCGTACGTTCGCGTTCAACGGACGTTTGAGCACCATGTACATAATTGTTTTTGGGACAACCCTCGTAATTTGTTGAATACGTTTCTGCGTACATAATAGTCTAAATGTATAAATTATCTCGAGATGTTCGTGTTTATAAAGTTTGCAGAACATATCGTAAAAATCTATTTTGGCACTCAACTGTAGGTACTTTATTTGTCACATTGATATGACTACTAAAAATCATTATAAATTATAATACAGATTACTTAATTTGTTTCAAAAGAGTAAGTTGAAAAATAAAATTTGCTAAATACGAAAATAATAAAATGTTTACATTGATATCCTACTTTTATAATTAATTACAAGGTTATTGGATTTGCGATTAGAGAAATTAATTATTAGGATTTAACATTTAACATTTTCCCAAACGTTTAATAACAAAGGATTTTTAATTTTAGTGCAAAATTATTGCTGATAAAACAAGTAATAATTTACGCTAGATTTGCAGTATATGTAAAAAATATAATTTATTAACAACAAATTTTTAATTATTTTGCAATTACACCACTCATTGGCGTAACCAAAGAAGACAGTAATAGAGAATACCGTGCCTTTTCGAGTATCTGATCGAAATTTTCTCCTCGGAGAGATTTTTTGGCTGGCAAAATTGCAACTTTTCTTGTACGTATCCTGTTTGAGAGGTGAGTATCACCACCCCAGTGAAAGTGGTTGACTATATGTATATAGCTTATTTTAAAGTTATTTTGATTCCTTTACAAGTATTTTGTACTTTTCTTAAACTCGTTGATTCGGTTAGGAATTGGGGCAATGAGAATGAACCAATGAAAATTTGTTTACTATTCAAAATGTTGGTCTTCTGATTTCATACCATAGAGGGTGTTTTCAAAGCGGTTTCGGGAGTTGAGAGGCATTTCTGGTGTAATGTTCCGGCATTTATCAACATGTTGACATAAACATCTTCAGAGATGCTGGTTGAGTTTTACAAATTGTAGTTTTCAAATTGCTAGCCACTCCACAGATCCATCTGGATCTGCGGAAGTGAATGGTATAGTGAGCACGTATCTTGTTGAAATGTCAACTCATTATCATTGTAACGCTCACTGTCTTGTAGCAATTGCAAGTATATTTCTCTTGTAAGGATTTCTGGTAGAAAAACCAAAAACGTAGTCATAAATTATTGAATAAAATGAGGCTGAAATTCACAAGATCTATACTTTCGTCACATACATACAAATTTTTACTGATGAAAATGATAAAAAAAATATCCACTTCTTTATGGCTCGTAAATGTCTTCCCACTGAGTTATTTTTTTATTTTTTGGGTGATTTCAATATAACTTTGTGCACGACAGCCAGTACAAGGTACAACACAACTTTTGTTTACTGGAGTCTTGTCGTGCAGAAGCAAGACACCTTTCGTCAATTTTCTTCTTCTTTTTTTCTCTTATAGCTCCTTCAAACTGTTCTAAGACTGAAGCGTTGTATTATTCAGTTACATAAAGACTTTTATCTTCATAATCAACCAATTCCTGAGCCCGAACAGATGGTCGTCATGAGTTTTCCGCGTACTGTGTGACCAAACTTCATGGATGGTAGTGTACTTTTTTATGCCATTGCATTGAGTCCTGGCTGGACTCAAGTTTATAATGATGGACCGAAGTCACGTCTCTAGTAACAATACAATAGCTTAGGCCGACAATTTGACTTAATATTTACAAATATTGAATGCACAGTTTCTGAAGACACCTTTCCGTTTGTGCCTATTGATGTCTATTATCCAGCTATTGACGTGAATTTGACAACTACCCATGCCCGTCTAGAACATTTAAAAATTGACGGATCTTTGCACGAAACATTCAATTTCCGGAAAGCTGATTATCCTGTATTGCACGAGAGACTTCTTAATGCTACTTGGGGGCGTCTTTTACTTGAAACTACAGCCGAGAGTTTCTGTAAGGTTTTTTATGATGAGCTGTCAAATATCTTTCAAACTTGCATTCCATTTAAGCTAGGAAGAAAGCGGCGAAAAGGAAAAAGCATACTATTGCTATAAAAAATAAGATCTCGATACGACTATTTGAGGCATTTAATTAAGCAACGGATGCTTACCGGCGATACATAGTGCCTATAGTACAGAAGATTCAGAGCGATCCAACTAGATTTTGGTCCTGTATACAAACAACAAAAGCAACCCAAGTCCCCGGAATGATGACTAACGTGGATAAAGTATTCCGGGGACATAAAGAAATAGCGAAGGCTTTTGCGGAGTATTTTGAGAGCGTGTATATGACCCGGAAGTTAATCACGTATTTTGTACTGATAGATGGTCTACTTCCTAACAATAATTTAATTTTCATCAATAATTGTATAACGAAGGAACAGATTATCAGGGCAAGTAAAAAATAATAGTACATCCGGAGTTAATGGCATTCCAAGTTTCCTTGTAAAAGACTATGTATATCGGAATCATTGTGTTACATTTTTAATTTAATATTAAGATCAAGTGATTTGGAAAAAAATCAAAATAATTCCTATGTTAAAAAATAGAACTGCTGATCATATAAACCACTATAGGCCAATTTATATTTTATGCAATTTTTCGAAGTTATTCGAGATAATTGTTTATGAGCAGGTGTTTAGTCAGACACAGGGCCTCATTTGTGAAGAACAGCACTGCTTTTTTTCCAAGCGAAGCTGTGATACAAATTTAGCCACATTTTCTCAATTTACTTGCGAGGTATTGGACGACCGTGGACAGGTGGATGTTTTGAATGTAGATTTCCGCAAAGCCCTTGATCAAGTAGATCACAATATTCTGCACTATGGATTTTCCACTGACCTGAGGGCACTGTTTGCTTCCTACCTCACAAGTCGCGTTCAGTTCGTGCAAATTGAGAACACCTGTTTCGATAATTTTGACAGAATCTCTACAATTTTTCGATATTCACCACTCGCCTTAAGTCAAATTATTAGAGCTTACACTGGTCTGTTATCACAGATGCAAGCAGATTTGTTTTTATTATTGTTATTCTTATGTGTTTACTACTAAAGTAACACCTATTTTATAACATATTGAGAGAGTATGGAAATTAAAGGCATTAATATTGTTGATGATTATAAAATATTTGGTTTCCAAGAGGGTAACACTCCTAGCGAGGAAATTGCCAGCACCGCTTTCACTAAAGATGACCACTGTCATCGTTAGAACTTGAAACAGTCCGCAGCGTTTTTTTTTATAAATCAAAAGCATTTTCGGACGAAGCAAAACATATTTTATTCTACGATGTGAGAAGACTAACCGCCATTTGCCATTCTTCATTTACTGGAAGGAACAACAAACAAAAAATATGTTGAAACCATGTACTAGTACGATAAATCAAAAGACTATAGGTTATACTCTAAACTAACAGATGAGCACATTACTTATCCCAACAGTTTTCTAGAAATGAAGGTTAAATATACTTATCAAGTACTTAGTCACAGGACCTAGGTAGCCTTAAATTGGTTCGTAGACTTTAAATTATTAGGTATAGTCTCTCCAATATTAGTTTGCAATTGCATAAAATACCACAACTCCATATCCCTTTGTAAAGTCAATACCGATGGCACTCTTTTAACTTTTCATAACAATACAAGCCCTACGATATTCCGTTGACTCCGTTACCTCGTCTTCAATATTTGGTTCTATATCAAATGGTCTCCAAAAAGCCTCAAATGGTCTCCAAAAGCCTTTATAAAAATATTTTTAAAAACAAATATTATATACTTACACTTGTCACACTTTGCAAACTCGTAGTCCTTTGTTTTTCGATTAATCATTAACGCAATACTTTTCTCAGTCACTATAGTTATTTTTATTACTGTCGGTGTCCTTTGGGAGGCATGATTTATTATACGTCTTATATACGAGGGAGAAATGTATCAAAAGATCACTGCAATGGATGCCCATTTCTAACGTAAAGAGGCATGGGAACGGATAGCCCCGGTAGAATTGTTAATTTTATATATTTTAGATTAAGGTTGGATAAACTATACCATCTGATGAAAGGGTCACTGCAAATTTTAGTGATAGAATGTATAGACTTTTCTATATTTTAAATTCCTGTAGATGTCTTCAAAGCAAATCGAACACAAATCATTTTTAACAGGAGATGAAAATATTATTCATATAATTAAAAGTAATTAGCAAGAAAGGCAATGACGTTAGCTAGTTAGTATTAGAATTATGGAAAATGTTTAAAGAAAAGGAATATTCATTTGTTTGTACCAGATCCTTAAACCAAGATTGTCTAGAAAACTTTTTGAACAAATTCGAAACTGTTCAGGAAATGCCAGAAATCCGACACCCATTCCAATTCTGTTCTGTCTTAATAAATAACGTTTTAGTGTAGCCCTCGTATAACAGTCTTCTGTCGGTTAGATAATAGAGTCCGCGCGTAGCCTCGTAATTTCAAATTCGTTTACTGCTTGCAGCTGCAGTCGGCAAGGCTTTAAGCGAACGAAAATAAAGGGCCGCAACAATGTGATCCATCTATGCCGTTATGTATTCGGTGGATATACTATCAAAATAAACATTACCTACACTTTAAGCAATTTATATAGAGGTTTTCATGCCCAGAAATATTTGGAGTAGATAAATTAAACCTTAAACTTACCTAAACGAAATCCACAACAAAAAATCCGTCACCAGAACGCGAAACTCACACACTTATAATAGCAATTCAGGTATAAAACATCGCACCACGTTGTTAATTTACTAAAATCACCAGCGAAGATGACCATCGAAACTATACAGCAAAAACAAAATTATCGATAAATAAATATTAATGTTAGTGTTAATTTTTGTTTAATCATGTAATAACGTATAAATAAACATTTTACGTAGTTAGTTCAAGTTAAAAAAAAATAAATGTAGCGACGAAGTTGGTACGAATATTATTCGGTCAAGCGGTCGGCTTGATCCTAATATTTCTTATTTTGATCGACAAGCATTGGCAATACAATAGGTGATAATAATTGTTCGAGCACGGTAAGTAGAATACTGAACGCTAAAGTCGACTGGTTGGTTGTTCATTCTGCTTTTAATTTTTAGTTCACCTCCATTTGAAATTGTTGTACATAGGTAATGTTTTACGATAGTGTGTGTTTGTGTTATTAGTCCCACACGAAATTATTTATTACGTGTGTTTACCAAGTAACTACCGGTTGGTTAAATACCTTTTGATTTTTCAGCCGAAGCAACTAAGTATTAGAATTAAGAGATAATTGTGGAAAATACATAAAACATACGTTGTTCTTATCCAAAGAGCGGAAGAGTACTTTTTAAATTAGTTTGTTCAGTTATATCACTTTTGTTTGTTTATGATTTTTGAAGTAAAACAATGAATAAACAATGAAAATGTTAAAATGAAGTAGAAGTTTTGTCTTTGTTAATAGTTGCAGGCATATTCAACGGAGGGTATTGACATATGAACTCACTGGGCTGGAAATGTTAATTTGTTGTCCAATCTTTGCTAGCGGTGCTGATGCCTGTGGGAAAAACTGATCTAAAATATACAGGGTGCATCAGGTTTTTGTAGCGGGACTTATAGAACATAATTTTTGAATGTAAAAGAATGTGTACGGCGACATCTAACGTACGTTGGTAATATGCCGAGTAAACAACAAATCACTAGGTATATCGACTGCGCGAGAGGCCGCAGACCCCGTCAGGGACGATTACTAATACATAGATGCGCCGATACTCCCTTTAGAGGGACGCCTATATTAGAAATGGGCTCCTTTAAGAAAACAAAACTTAATTTCGACAGTTTGTCTGTCAACCACTATACTTTCACCAGATGGCCGTTTCGTCGATCCACGACTTATCAGCGGTGATCGGTCAGTAATTGATAGCCAAACCCTGTAAATTCTGTGGTAATAGACTGGTAACAACAATATTTTGCTTTTTATCAAAGAATAATTTTTTTTATTATTATTTTGCAATGGAATCAAGAAAACACCGCATACATTTAATTGGTTTTAAACTATTATTAACTTCTAAGAACATACCTACTATGTGTTATAACTGAAAAAAAAAACTTAACACAACCAACAAATAAAATGTGTATTACGGACGAAATTTATACGAGTAAACTTTGACACAGTAAGCATTTTTAAAAACTATATGTTTTCATATGCAGATACTATTTGTTTTAAGAAAAATCTTTGGGTGGGGAAAATGCTACGTATATCATTTTCACTGCCTATTTGTGTACTTTTATAGCATATCAAGTTTTCCAAGTTTCTCTGTATATTATTAAGGAAGAGGAATTGCTACTTAATTGGTCATTTATTATTCCCCATAAGAGGCTTTATAAGTGGTGGGAGTATACAGTTCCTCATGACTCACCCTGTATATTTGGGAAAAGTGGTTTCATAAAAAAGGAAAACTGTTATACGTATTGGTTCCTTCGTTCTAAATAATATTAATTTTGTTAGGTTTCTATTCAATATAGGTAATCTTTATAAGCTGATATACATAGCTTTATTGCGACGAGTCGATGCCGTTTTTAGCGTCTACTGACCCTTCTTATATATAGTTATTATTCTATGGTAACGTATAATATATATAACATATAATTCTTTAATTTTTAAACCCTATTAGGTATGCAACGAGTGTTTCATGGCTGCCATTAATATATCAGTATGATAATGAAATTGGGAGAATATAACCGGGCTTTGTGGAAATCATTAAATAAACTTGACATTTATAAAAAATCTTCAATTTCAGAAATACCGTTGAATTTGAATGAACCTGTCAAAATAAATGAATATTTTTTAGAGACTTCTAATTATGTTCCCCCAGATCAAAATCTGATACATTTTTATAATAGCAATTATAAGGATTAATATCAAATGTACATTTTCAAACCTGCTGGCATTTTCAACTGTTGACGTGGATACAGTAAAAAAATCCTTGATCGAAATAAAAACCAATGCAATGGGACCAGATAAAATGAATTCAGAAATGCTGTTATTGTGCTGTCCACGTAGTTTGCCTTTCATAACACATATTATAAATTCTTGTCTGCTAACTAACAGTTTTCCCGATGCATGGAAAATATCTAAAGTCCTTCCATTGCCTAAAAAGACCCAGCCCAATGTTTCTAATGACTTACGGCCTGTATCATTGTTATCTCCACTGTCTAAAATATTCGAAAAATATTAAGTGCCCCAAATTAAATGTCATCTCAATGAATACAAAGTTTTGCCATTAAAAGAGTCTGGGTTTCCCAAAGGATATAGCTGCGCCACTTCATTACTGGACATGACAGATGACATCTTTCGTGATACTGATGATGGCAGACTAGCATCATTGGTTTTAGTGAACTACAGCAAAGCTTTTGACAGAATCAGTCATGAACTTTTACTAGCAATTTTAAAATACACTGTTTTTCGTCGAGTGCTGTAGAACTCTTAAACAGGTATTTGGATGGTTGTTATCAATCGAGGTTGCTCTACCTTGGGTCAAATATATTGTGGCCTTCCACAAGAATCTATTCTAGGATCATTACTCTTTTCACTATATTCCATGTTTCATGACGAACGTGAAATTGAAACAAGCTAACATTAAACTCGTCATTGAAGTATCTCTTATAAAACCAAGTTAACTGAAGCCTTAGTACTAAGTAATTTTAATTATTGTGATGTTGTCTATAATTCTTGTCTTCTAGTTATTGATAAAAATCGCATTCAACGTGTTCAAAAGTCTTGTTTGCGCTGTATATTTGGTATTACAAAGCATGAGCAAGTGAGTCATAAGTTGGTTGATGTTGAGTGGCTTTCGAGGGAGCAATGCAGATTTCTCCACTCGGCAGTATTATACCATTCCATTTCGTCGCACCTCATTTGTATATTAAGATAACTTTCCGATCTGACATACATAATTTGAATGTTAGATTTAGAAATCTTCTGTCTCCCCCAGCACATAAATCTTCGGATTTCGAACGGTCCTTTTCATACCAGATTTGCAAAATCTATAATAATATACCAGATAACCTGAAATGCTTAAGTATCTTTTCCTTTAAAAAAAACCCTGTAATCTTATACTTAATCCGCTCTGAATTTTAATTTTTTGTTTTGATTATTATTGTTGTTGGTGTTTTCTTTTTTTTTATGATTATCTTTATAATATTGTTATATTGCCAATAGTTTCTTTTTCTATTAAATGTGATAGGGAGCTCCAAGAATGAGATATTTTACATGTTTTTTTTATTATTATTTTGTAAAATATAAGCTAACTATACTTATGTTTTTCTTCCTCTGGCCTAGATTTTGAAATCAGTCTTACTGCCATCTAGACCATTTTGTAGTTCTATGTTTAAGATAAACTTAAGTACGGTATTGTAATTTATTTTCTGAACTGCAAATAAACTTAATATTATTATTCTATCAACTAAATGGTATTATTATTCTTTTTACATTCATTCCTCTATTAATTCTAAGTTTTTCTGCACATTGCAATGTAGCTTTTTGTAAATAATTGCATAAAAAATGATGATGGAGCTTGAAGCCCCGAAACATGTTTGGTAGAGTAATATATTGAATTTATTTATTCCTATATTAAATAGAATTTACAGAAACGGCCACATTTGCAAAACAAAAAATGTTGTTTCACCAAGACAATGCACCGTGTCACATACCGATGAAAGCTATGGCAAAATTGAATGAATAGGGCTTCGAATTGCTTACCCACCCACCGTATTCTACAGATTTAGCCCCCAGTGACTTTTCCTTGCTTTCAGATCTCAAGAGAATGCTGGCTGGAAAGAAATTTAAGTCCAATGATGAAGTAATCGCTGAAACTGAGGCCTATTTTGACGAGAAAGAGAAATCGTACTATAAAAGTGGACTTATTGAATGTTTATTATCAACGTATAGAGAACTACACAAGTCTCGAGACAATGTTCCTAAAAATTGAGATATTCATAATTATCCTCCGACAAGCGCGTCTAGTTCTCTACGGTCAGTCAGATAACCATGTCGACTCGAAACTCACTGCAGATCGGCTTCAATAATGCGCTTCCTCCGGATTTTCGGAACTTGAATATTACTTTATTCAAAAAACAATAAAGAGGTACTATCTCAAGCACTCTGAGAATGGAGTAAATTTTTCATTTAGTATTTGTACTATTTTGTGTCTACAGGGTGTCCAGATTTCGTTGTTGTGAAAGTTCGCGGGATGCGGTTTTCGCGAGACGTTGCTACTTTTTTGTGGAACTCACTTTTGAAATTAAACGGCAGGAATAGATTATGGAACTAATTTATTCACGAAAAGATTAAATTAATATAAGAAAAAATAAACGTGGTTTCATTATTTATATAACCTAACCTTCTTTTTTTTTTATTTCTTTTTCTAACAGAGTTGCCAACAATAACATTGTATGATACACTGTTGCCAACTGAGGTGAGTATATTAAATATTCTTAACACTCCTCCTCGATTTTAATTTTATAGAAAATAAAAAATCGCTATCTATTACAAAATGTTCAATGAAGTCTTTAAATTCAAAAACTTTTCTTTACACAAAGCTTTAGTAAAAATATCAGCAATATTTGCCTCTGAGGTTACATACTTAATATTTAGTTGTCTCTCTTGAACTAAATTTTTAAGAAAATGATACTTTATGTCTATATGTTTAGCTCTTTTAGAGTTTTCAAAACTTTTTGTCATTAATATAGCACTCTTATTATCTATATTAAGAATACACTGACACTCTATTTTAAGTTCACTTAAAATCCCTTTAATGTTCACAATGTCTTGTGCTGAGGTGGCTGCAGCGTTAATTCCTTGTGGACATTTTATGTAAATATTAGTTTCTACTTTACCGTTCAAAAAAGCTGTTGGAATGTCAAGTTGTTTTATTTTCCAATTATTTTGTAATGCGTAACTTAAAAGTAGTCTAATGGTAGACATTCTCGCTACTGGCGCATACATTGTTTCAAAAGGATTCTCCTCCTTTATCTGAAATCCTCTAGCTACTAGTCTAGCTTTTTTAGTACCGTCATTTTTTGTTTTAAATATCCATTTTGTATCTATTGCCTGTTTATTTTTTGGTATCGTAGTTTCTTCCCATGTTTGTAACTGTTTATGTGAATCAATTTCTTTTTTAATAGCATCTCGCCATTGTTCTGTTTTTATAGCATCATCATATGTTTCTGGATCGTTGTTATTATTCGTTAACAAGCAATAAGCTGTGTATATTTCATAATCTTGTAAATATGTTGGTGTTTTTGTTTTTCTACCTGTTTGTGTTGTTTGTACATTAGTAGGGTTAGCTTCTTCCTCATTAATGTCACTTTCATATTCGATATCGTTTTCGATATTAGTGATGGGCTCTTTTGATTTATTTACTTCTTCGTTTTCAACTGGCTCGATACATGTTTGTTGTATATATTTATTGTCACTTTCGTCGAATGTCACATCGCGTGCACAAATCACTTTGTTTTCATTAGAGTTCCATAGCCTGTATCCCGCACCTCCATAACCAACCATTATTAATTTTTCGGCTCTTGCATCTAGTTTACTTTGTCTTGGTAGAATCACTGACCATGCTTTACTTCCAAATATTCTTAATTTTGATAGGTTATTTTCTCCATACCAAATTTTTGAAGGTGGTACTCCGTTATTAGCGGCTGTAGGACTTCGGTTTAGTTCGTATGCTGAACACAATATAGCTTCGCCCCACAATTCTTTAGGTAGGTTTGTTTCTGCTAGCTTCACTCTCACTTTGTCCATTAAAGTACGATTCATGCGTTCAGATGTACCGTTTTGTTGTGGTGTATATGGTATTGTGTATTGTATTTGTATGCCTTTTGATGCACAATATCTTTTAAATTTTATTGAACTAAACTCACCACCGTTATCACATCGTATTCTTTTTGTTTTCATCCCGTGTTGTGTTTTTATTAACTGTATGAAATTCATTACATTTTCAGCAGCTTCATCTTTCGATTTTAATAATTTCACTATAACGAAATGTGAATAGTCATCTATTAACACTTGAAAATACTGATATCCTTCGGATGTAGATGGGTTTACTGGTCCTGCAATGTCTGTATGAATTAAATCACCGATCGCTCTTGACTTCTTTTGTAAAGAATAATAGGGTTTTCTAGGCATTTTTCCTTGCATGCACTCATCACACTTTTTATTATCTATCGGTAAGTTTAATAGTTTTAAACCGCCACGATTTAAATGTCCTAAGCGTCTATGCCAAATGTTTATGTCTGTATTGGCTTGATAACAGTTTTCGCTATTCGATTTTATATATATTTTCAACATGAATAAATTGCTTAATCTTTCACAATTTATCACAAAGTTTGTACCTATTATTTTCGCATTGTCTTTTTCAAAATATACCCTCATGTTTTTCTTTAATAGTTCACTAACTGATATTAAATTATGATGCATATTTTTTACTATTAACGCTTCAAATTTTATTTTTATGCCGTTACACGTACCGCGTAAAACACCTTTTTTAGTTGCTTGCATATTATCACCATTTGCCACAGTTATTATTATTTTATTTTTTAACGTTTCGATATCTGTTAAGTACTTTTCTAAGTCAGCTGATACTAAATGTTGTGTAGCGCCGGAATCTAAAATGAACGTATCAATATCGTTTATTTTAGTTAAACAATTCATCGCAACAAAGTTTATTTCACTTTTGTCTTCTTTGGCTGCCTCATTAGCTTGTTCGGTATATTCTCGACTTGTGCCCCTTGTTCGACCTCTAGGACTACGACCTCTAAAGTTGCCTCGACCTCTGTAGTTCTTACTAGGACAGTTTACTGCTATGTGTCCTTCCTTTTTGCATTTATAACATATAATCGTACTGGCACTGAATGAAATATCTGTCGTACTTTCTGCATGACGTTTTGTTTTACCCGAAATCTTCATTTCTTCATCGAGTAATCTTGATTTAACAAAATCCATTGTTATCTCTGAGTTTATCGTTTCGATTGCTGTTATTACTTGATCATAGGTTTCATTCAATGTTAGCAATAGGTGGCACACTTTATCTGATTCATCTATTTTACTTCCTGCGTTTTCTAATTCTCTGATTAACGTGTCAAAAGTTAGAAAGTGATCCTCAAGTTTTTCATTCTTCTTTAGCTTCAGCATTAGTAACTTTTTCTTTAAAGTTAACTTCGTAAAGACGCTCTTTCTTTCAAAGACATCTTCTAACGCCTTCATCATCTGCTTAGCTGTTTTAGCATCCTTAACTAGGTCTAAATGCTTATCTGTAATACATTGCACTATTACAGATTTTGCTTTTGCATCTTTTTGCAAGAATTCTTGTATTTTGGAAGGCTCTGTGAAATCACTTTCGTCTTTGTCTAGGGCTTCTTTAATCTGCTTCTCTTCTAGTATTGTTACTACTCGAAATTTCCAGTTATTAAAGTTTCCCGAATTTAACTGAGGTAAATTCATTACGCTAGTCATGTTGACTTTACTTTTCTCAAAAATTACTTTACTGGGAATTTTACTTATTCACTTGGTGCCCTTATTGAACTGCTTGGAATGAGTGATCTGGGCCCATAACCTTTTGAAATTAAACGGCAGGAATAGATTATGGAACTAATTTATTCACGAAAAGATTAAATTAATATAAGAAAAAATAAACGTGGTTTCATTATTTATATAACCTAACCTTCTTTTTTTTTTATTACTTTTTCTAACAGAGTTGCCAACAATAACATTGTATGATACACTGTTGCCAACTGAGGTGAGTATATTAAATATTCTTAACACTCACGATGTCCTAATCATATTTTGGATAACACATATAGTTTTCGAGATACAGAGCCGATTTCAAAAAATCACTTTTCGGACCCCTCTTGTATCTCGGAGACTATAACAGATATTGGAAATATATAAACGGTCTTTGATAGATGTTTATATGTGGAGTCCATAGGCGTATCATTAATTTTTTATCTGGTCTCAGTTTCAAAACATGCGCCAAACTTATGTTTTTTTTTTAAATGGAACCACCCTGATTTTTTAGCCATTAAAATTGCATTTGGTCTACTACAATTGTAATTTCCAACACGTAGTCAATAAAGTCTATATTATATATCTATAAAACTGTCATGTCGGTGCAAGTTCATGCGGCAAAGGAGTTTACTTTAAGGAAAACTCCTCAATTTGTATCACGTCTAAAACGTCTTCCGCTGATTATCACTCTTCTTCATCTTCGGGTGCTTTGTCTGTCTTCAGACGTTGACTATCATCATAGTTATGATTTCTTGAAATCTTTCTCTATCGACTGCCGCGCGACATAGTTCTCCGGCGGAAAGACCATTGCCTGATATTGCGTAGCCAGGACAGCTTTTTTCGCCCTATCCACCTTTTACCTTCCACTTTTCCTTGTATTATGAGGCGTAGTAGCTGGTACTTAGATCCTCTAATTATATGTCCATAGTACTCCGTTTTTCTCCTCTTTATAGTGTTCGGCCACAGTTAAAATAATAGACAGTTACATCACCTCGTTTCGACACGTCTGCTGTAGATGGGTTCAAAGCAATTCGCCGCGGTTATAGTTATAGTATAGTATATATAGATATAGTATAATATAGTAGCGGGCCAGAAATGAGCTGGGAATGCGACGAGTCGATGCCGTTTTCAGCGTCTAGTGACACTTAAAGTAGGACAGACCACACAGAACATCTTAAGACCCTTTTACGAAGATGCATTGACAGATTTCTACTACATAGAACTGGTTTCCATGTCATAAAGACATTGCATGTGATTATCCTACACGTGATTATGCTACAAGTTTCAATTACGATAGGTTTTTGAAATACTACCAACAAAAGTTTTTGAACGAGAATAATTGAGAATCATTTCATTGGACCGCATTAGAAATAACATGTTGTGGTTTATGTACGATGGTGCACCAACCTAACGCAAATATACAGGGTGCTCTGTCGAAAATCCCCTCAAGTACCTAAATAAGAAGAGCAAAATCTTCCCATAGGTAGTTAATATTCATTTGTTTAAGTAATTTGAGAAATGTTTTAAGTATTTCTTAAATTAAGAATTTACATGTCTGTCCTAGTATTTCAACTTTGTTGTTCATTAACTGGGTCAGTTGAATCTTGTACGGGTGTAAGCCCAAGTCCCGAAGCAAAATTGACAAGTAGAGGTCAGCGAGGAATTGACTGCGGGTCGGGTTCTTTTGCACACTTTTACGGCTAGCGGCGATGTTGATGACCGTGTGCGGATAATTTTTGTTTTTTTTTTTTAGTAGAAATAAAGAACATTCTAAACCCTACTTCGTGCTGATTTATTATTTGAATATGCAACATTAATACATAGTATTTAAAAATTTAACAAACATACACCCTCAAAAATAATATTAACAACAAACAACAAAACAATATTTAGTCTAGTCTTTCTTTCTCAATCTTGCACTGGACTTTTCCATAGAACTTAACCAATCTTCTAATTCTGGAGGAGGTACTGGTCTGTACGAAACATCTTTTCCAGTCAATTTACTCATTATTTCTGGAACATTCAATCCTATTGTACCTTGTTTACTTAATACAATAGCTCTGATAAAACCATCACTAACTGTTATGAATTGTTGTTCGATAAATAAGGTTTTCTCGTCCCATGACACAATCTGAAATCAATATATCAATAATTTTATATGAAAGGAACTTCTAAAGGCTGTATCTCATTTTCTATAATAAGCGGCCAACTGTCTTTTTTTTTTTCATCCAAGTCTACAAAAATTACTGTCCTTGATTAAAAAGACAAAGCCAATACACTCAGTTGCACTTCTCGAGGCAATAGTTCAATCTTAATCGATACATTTCTTGTATCTC
This sequence comes from Apoderus coryli, assembly GCA_911728435.2. NCBI lineage: Eukaryota > Metazoa > Arthropoda > Insecta > Coleoptera > Attelabidae > Apoderus > Apoderus coryli. Next base: position 10,625,757 of record OU452209.1, on the reverse strand, counting down.
TAAAATGAAAGAAAGTGTGACATGTTGAGTATCCGCATCAAATTAAATTTATCCGTTACGTCTGCAGCTTTGTTTAGGTACTATCATGTTCGTCATGTCAAATACTAACATTTTATCATTGTTTTATACATTTCGCACAATGGTTTGGCTTTGTGGCATATACTTAACAAAATGTTTAAATTTTTCCATAAATTCATATCATGACACTGTACAATTAATGAAATGAAATATCTGCTAAAAAGAATATAATGAACATGTCGAGTAACAATATGTGCAGACCGGCTACAATTTCAATAATAATAGAAAAAAGTTCCATGGTCCAGTTTTGAACTCGCAATCCTACGATTACGAAGAGTAAACGTTAACACAATTGGCCAACAGGTAGGTATGCCATAGTTGGTTTTTTAAAATTGTCTTTAAATGCAGACGCCCAGAACCTAGATGGTGAGGAGGGTAAAAAATCAATATGCGAATGCCACATGTGTCAACTTGTGTAACTTAAAAACAATTCTGTCAGATTTAGTTCATGTGAATAATATTAAAATAAAAATACGCATAAATTATGAGTTTTTTTAGAAATAATAATGTTTTAATATTTGTTATATTATTGTGCAAGATGAATAAATTAAATTTGTTGGAAAATCAATTACCTATCTAGTCATGTTTCATGTGTAAACAGATATATTGTGTAATGAGTGGACTTGTTGAGGAAAATGTGCTGGAATATGTTTGTGGTGAAATTCAGTATCTGGATTCATTGATAATGTCTTTAGGACAGCGATTCTATAACGAAAATCTGCCTGCCTACGAGTTGCTTTCATTACACCCTAATATATTTCTTGCTTTACCATTTGCTGAGTATTTTAAAAAAGTTAAAATCTTTTGTAACTGCTACAACTTAAACGCGATTTTGGCTGAACTATGGTATAATTTGTGCAAAGAAAAAATAATATCAGACTCGGAGTTAAAAGAAATTGAACTAGTTAAAGAAGCGCAATCTTTTTACCCAGGCATTAAAAAAGCGCCTCAAATTTCACTCGCGCAACCTTGCACTACCTGCACAATAGAAAGATCATTCAGCACCTTGCGTCGGGTAAAAATTTGGTTACGTCAACAATGTTGGAACAACGGCTTGTTGGACTTTGCATGATGAGCGTCCATCCAATGAGAGTTTAAAACGCGAAGGATCAGTTGGAAAAGTTAATGCTAAAATAAAATGCTTATGAGATATGAACCCAAAATGTTTTTTAAAAAAAATATATGTTAAAATGAGTGGCGACGTTCTAGAGAAAAATTTCTCCATAATATATTCCTAGAACTTCATTCTGATTAGTAAAGAAATTTCGGCTGAGAATAGGTATATGAAGAATATTGCAAAATCACAAAGACATGAACCACAAAAAAAAATAAGTAGATGATAGCAGCTTAAATGGTCGCTTGAAACTACAGACATTTTTTGTCAAAAAGCAACAGAAAAAAGGGTGTTAGTAAACGGTCGTTATTATTCTTACTTTAGTTGTTATTTTGTACACATTAAACAGGGGCATCGTTCTTCTGTATCTGACATTTGAAGCTGTTTGCAATACATGTCCTTTAGCTTTGGTGATTGCCTCATATATTCCAGTTCTGTCGTAAAAATGGAATCTCGCAAAATCTAAATCACGTACGTAGCGTGCATTATTCATATGCTTGAAGAAAATATCTAAATCTTGACTTGTTACAATACCTAAAACAAAAAGATAGTGTGTGTCATATATCGGGTTTCTCACTAAGGCTATCGAATAATTTTTAACTTTCAATACCTACCCCTAGAGGGCGGACATTTAAAAAACTGCAATATATACAAAAACTCAAGGTGGGAAAGAATGATATTCCAGAAAATATGCGATATCTCGGCGACTCCTTATCCGATTTAAGTTCACTTAAGCTCATTGAAAAGGCAATTGGTTTAAATATGCCGAAAATTAGTTACAAAATGACAGAAACCGGATGTCTCTATCATATGCCAAACTTAAGTTATGGCCATAAACTATGCAAATATCGTTTTCTATTTTTTTTGGTATTAACGGTTTATAGTTGTTGATCCACAAGTCAGTAAGACGTATTCGGCTTCCGTCAAGTAAAATCAATCATCTTCATTATTTGTTTATTTATATTTATTTATTTATGTGTTGATTGTATCGTTTCTTAAAGTTGTTAGAAGAATTACAATCTTTAACATATTGTATTTTTTGATTTGTGTAAAAAATATTAATATAATTGCAGCACCTAATGATGTCTCAAAAGCAACACAAAATGTCGTAAGACACTTTGGAAAAAAAAGAAATAATTTTCATCTTACTTGGGAAAACTCAATAAGTCTCTGATGTTTCGAAAAACAATTTCAAAATAGACAAAGAATTTTTATTTTACTTGACGAAAGCCACTGACATGTGAATCAAGAACTATAAACCGGTAATACTAAAAAAAAAAGAGAGAAAAGGTAACGATATTTGAATAATTTATGGCTATAACTTAAGTTTCGAATATGATAGAGACTTCCGGTTTATGTAATTCACAACTTTACCACAGTTTAATGTTAATACTCGCTGACCTTACGATTACGAAAGTACACGTTAGCACACAGACATGGCAAGATTGGTTTTTTAAAATTGTCCTTAAATGTAGACGCCCAGAACCTAGATGGTGACGACGGTAAAATAGACATATTCGAATGCGAAATGTGTCAACTTGTGTCATTTACAAACATTTCTGCCAGATTTAGTTCATGACTGTATTTTAAATATAATATATTGTTTTAAACTAACTGACAAAAACTACCTGACATAAAATAAATTATTCTATACACTTGTTTTTCACTATGGAAATAAAAATATATAGGGTACGATAAAACCTTACATACTATAGGTACAATATAAATAACATAGAGGACTTATAAACGGAGCAGGTATAGTTTGGAAATATTTAACAGGTAATCTTGATTCTTCTGATGGAGAATATTTTAATAATTGTATAAATAAAATAAATACAGCTCATAATAATAATTATTATTATTCATTCTGTAACAATCAAATTTCAAAGTTCAAAAATAAAGTTGTGTTTAATCTTATAAAGTGTTTTTTTTTTAAATCAATCTCCAACCTGTAGCACATTTGCATATTTTACCTGGTGATTTTCTACACAATATGATTAAACCAGGTATTAAAATTGATAAGCCAAAACCATTTTTCGGGAAAACAATTATACCAATCAGGTAATATTTTACCGGAAGTTAACAACCCTTGCTGGTATAAATATGAGACATAATTTCTAGATTCGTCAGTCATATTTGAACTAGCAAAGAAAGTTGTTGTTAACATTTATTGTGTATAAGATTTGTATCTGAGAAAATGCCGGAACTCATTGATGTTAAACAACAAATTCTTCTAGAATCTTTACGAAAAATGGATGACAACGTTTTTGATAAAAATCTACAAAAATACTTGTTTCTAACCAAAATGTTAAATACAGTTTCGGTAAATCACAGTATCAAAACAGATGAAATGAAATCAATGGTAAACGAAGCTGAAATAAAAGTGTTACAGAAGAAGCTGGAAGACGAGAAAGATAGTGATCTGCGCAAACTGGAGGAAATACTGACAGCTCAAGCATTATACTTGCAAGAGGACTATTTATCTTATATGAAGAATTAAAAGTAGAATACTAATAAGTGTGTAAATATTTCCCTTAATGTGTCAACTACTTTTAAGTGTAAGAACATTAAATTTGTGATATTTTATGTACCTATATTTTAAAGTTAATTTTATGATATCGAACTAATTCCCTGTCAATTAAAATGACGATATTTAACTATCCTAAATATATAATAATTTGTGTAGAATTTAATATACATGTATTAAAATAAAAATAAGTATAAATTAGGAGTTTTTTTTTTAGATATAACAATGTTTTCATATTTTGTTATATTATTGTGCTTGTTGAATAAATTAAATTTGTTGGAAAATCAAGGATATAATCATGTTCCATGTATAAGTATATTGTGTAATGTGTGGATTTGTTGAGAAAATGTGCTGGAATAAGTTGTGGTGAAATTTTCAAAAAAGTCTGGCAGCAGAGCATATGTTGGACCTCGCAAGTTAGTATGATATTTAGGAGAGTAGATTTCCATAAGAAAAGCACAAACATCTTTTTTCTTTTCGAATTACATTACTTTTATGAAAAAATTGACAATTTTGGAACTATTTTAAAAATGCTTCCCTTCAAAGAAGCCTCAACAAAAGTAAATGATGCATTGCTCTGAAAATTTAAACGTATGTAAAAACACATGGCGTATTTTACACTTGTTTTGATTTTCAGAAACTCTACCCTAACTTAACTCTGATTTCGTTTTATTATTTATGATAAGATTCGAAAATGTAACTTAATGCCTATGTTTTTTAAATTTTGCAGTTTTTAGTTTCCTTTTTAAAAATTCGCCCTCTATAGTGGTGAGTATTCAAAGTTAAACACTATTATGGTGAATTTCTCATGGACACTTTTGCCAATACATTTTTTCCCTAAAGCTGTACGACCAATAATTTCGGAGATACTGCCGCTCGATAGGCTTAGTGACACACCCGGTATATTAACAGAATGCGTTGTTATATTTTTTATAAGTTATAGTTTTTAGGATATCGCCGTGATAGCTAGGGAACTTGTGAAAAATTAGATTGTTGCAAGTTGTACCTACTTAAAAATAAAAGCATCAGGTCGATATTTTAAGAGCCAGTGGCCTTTAAATACAAAATGCAAGAGCCTTTAAATTTACCTATTTAAATTGAATTCCGCTCCTGTTATACCTACTAAAATAACAGTACAGTGTGACGAACTAATTTAACTGTGCATAGGTACTAGCTTTTAAATCATTTTGCTAAAAACTTCAAAAATCATTATTATTATTCACACCAAAGCGTAAGAGACAGGGCTACCATGCGGTATTTATATTCGTGCATATTTGTCAATGTCCTCGAGACGCGCTACAAGAGGCTGTTCTTAATTTAATTTATTTAAATATTTCTAAGTACCGTAGTTCGTATTTTGCTGCGCTTTCAAATTAATCATACTTATACAGGGTGTTAGTAAATAAGTGCAACAAACTTCAGGAGGTAATTCTGTATGGAAAAATAATGACAGTTTGCTATATAAACTTATGTCCGCAAATGCTTCGTTTTCTGAGATACAGGGTGTTAACAGTCGCACGTGGAAGTGGGGGTCAGGCGATGACCCCAGTTACCTTTTTTTAACACTACTTACCTATTTTTACTTTCTTTTCAAATATCTTTTAGGACATTTATTTTACATATTTTTTCAAACCCTAGTCAAGAGTTTGACCTTCGCCGGACGTTTTTATCACGCATAGTACGTCCGACGCGCCTAAGCCTGCCTAATAATAACGATATGGATGTGTCTGGTGTCTGGCAACTTTTTACCAGTATCATCTCAGTTGTTGCAGAGTGCAGTGTTAGTCTAGTGTTGATTTTTTTATATTCTAAAAGATTCAGTTACATTTAGATATGAGTGGAAGATATTTGACTGATCGCGAACTGGAAGAAGCTCTTTATGAGGATGACGATGATTTGTGTAGGGATTACATAGACCCAGATTTGGAGAGCTCAGACGAAGAATCCGAAGTCGACCAAGGTGAACAAAAACATCAGGATCGCTTTTTTGAAGAAACAGAAAATGAGTCATCTTGTAAGGAACTAAATAGATGGTTTCAAAAAACTATACAAGTATGCTATATTGGCATTGCAAATACTTGACAGGGGTTATATCCTAAATATTTTTGTACTCTTTTAGCACCAAATTCTCAGTTGGAGCAGCACGAATCTGAGGAAACCATGAATTAGGATTCAGCCGAAGAAAGTAGTGATATGGAGGGAAATAATGATGGTTGGTACATTTATTCTCAAAATGTTTTAGTAGTACTTTTGATTGTTTTTTAGACACTATAACAAGACATCGTCCACGACCTAAATGTATAATAAATCAAACCAATTCTGACATGATTTCTGTATCAAGTCTGACATGGAAACCTAAACCCATTACTCGACGAAGGCAAATAGCTACCAATGTAATGAGGGAAGAACCAGGTCTAAAACGCGGAATAAATCCTAAGAGGCCGATTGAAGCGTTCCGACTCTTTTTCGATGATATAATTGATTTTATTTTGCAATATACGAATGAGAAACTCGCCCTTGTAAAAGAATTTGTAGCTGCTTTGAAAATTTTTGGATTTGAATGTCAACAAGACCAGCCAACGACAAGAGGTCTTGTTCGTCGTGAATCAATTGGACCAGCTACTCGATCCGCTGTGCAAAATATTCCCAAAAAAGGAAGATGTTTTGTTTGTCCAAGGTCGGCCGATAGAAAATGTATGAAGGCATGTTCTAATTGCCAAAAGTATATTTGCCCTAGGCATACAGCTAGCGAGCAAATTACCACAACAAGAAATTGAACAAATTGTAATATTTAGGTTTTTTGTACTTTTATACGATTTAAATACTGTTTCGTTAAATTTAATAAAAAATAAATGTTTATTTAATTTAAATAAATTTTAATTAAAATCCTTGGGTTCTCTAAACTTTTTTTACGTTAAAAACTTATCCAAGTTTTTAGAAAACGTGGGGTCAGTCGCTAGCCCCCGTTCCGATTTTAATAAAACTTGGGGTTAGCCGCTAACCCCCTGTTCCACATTCTCCGGGTACCCAGTCCTGGTCCTAGTGCGACTGTTAAAGTTTTTCTTAAAAACTGAAGATTTATTGATTGCTGTCAAACCGGTGGAGATATGCAAATGAAATTTAGTGGGTTTTAAGAGGTAGTTATTGCGCATCTTTTGACATGCAATTAAAAATATTATGTTCATCAGGTAATGATCTCAGTTCTTTTAAAGGAAAAAAATGTTACGCCACTAAAATTTTTCAAATAAAAAAGCATTTTAGAATTCCTCGATCAATTTGTGATAAAACATTTCTCTAGCTTTTTTATTGTAGGGGGCATCGTTTTTGTGCAAAAAAATAAAACATCTTACCCCGTATTTTTCATTTCTTTAATACATTATCCAGAACTATCTAATACGAGTACAATACACATTAAACCAAAACAATAAGAGACAATAACACTAATAACATTTTAAATAGGAGCAAAGCTACAACAAATGTTGAAAATGACTTCCCTCAAACGCGACACAAGAATCAACTCTTCGCCAGATTAATTCTCGTATTCGCGCAAATATTCTTGGTGTATTTCTTATTGTGTGACAGCCGGCTATAATTCGATTCCCCAGGTCTTCAATATTTTCGAGCGGAGTGGTATAAACTAATGATTTAAGAAAACCCCAAATGCAAAAATTTAAAGGATTTAAATTCGGCCATAGACAAAATGCATGTCTCACAATTCCGCATTTGTAAAATTTTCCATTCTTTTCGACAAAAGAAAAATTAATTACTTTTTAACATTAATGTTATACGAAACCAAAAGCTTAGTAATAAAGAAACGCTAATTTGACATTTCGTTGAAATATTCGTATTTAACAGAATGTTGACAGTAGCCTACTAGCGTCGCCGCGAGATGTTTTATTTTTTTGCACAAAAACGATGTCCCCTACGATAAAAAAGCAAGAGAGATTTTTTATCGCAAATTGAACGAGGAATTCCAAAATGATTTTTAATCTGAAAAATTTCATTGGCGTATCATTTCTTTCTTTAAAAAAATTGAGATCATTACCCGTTAACGCGCTACTGATTAACATAAAATTCTGAATTGTATGTCAAAAAATGCGCAATAACTACCTCTTAAAACTCACTAAATTTCCTTTGCATATCTCCACCGATTTCACAGCAATCAATAAATCTTCAGTTTTTAAGAAAAACTTTAATGTCCCGTATCTCAGAAAACGAAGCATTTGCGGACATATGTTTATATAGCAAACTCATTATTTTTTCATGCAGAATTACCTCCTGAAGTTTGTCGCACTTATTTACTAACACCCTGTATATCAAGTAAAGCCACATAAAATTGATGAATCTAAATTTCAACAGCAATTTACAATTAAATGAAGAAGGAAACTTCTATCCTAAGTATACAAATTAGTCATGGACAACACTTGTCACTCTTTACACGAAGTTTATCCAATTCAGTGGTCGGATAAAGCTAGAATGCCTCTGAATTGGCCGATCTCAAAAATTAAATCTGTCGGACTTTCGCATTTCGGGATTTCTTAAAACGCTGGTTGTGAGACTATTAGAATAAGAGGAAACGTAGCGATGATCACATTTTTTTCTGAAAGCACCATTTGTGCTGTTTTGTCATCAGTGTTAACAGTTTTTCTATTATTTTATTTTGAAATATTGCCTAATTTACAATATTTTTCAATTAAAAAGTTTTATTTAGTTGTGCAAAATGTTTTTATAAAACTAGAATTAGAGTGACTAGGGCTACATATTTATTTCAACGAAAAATAATAATTAAATATTCAATAAAACAAAGTGTTAATTTATTTTAAAGAAATATTCCATTCTCACAGTGGAGTTCAATGGTAATCAAAGTATACAATGCTGTGTGGAGGTGACGCGTTGTGAATGCTTTGCATAATTTATTGTTATACAGGGTGGTCCAACTTTTACCTGCATAAATTTCAGAATCGATAGATAATCGACAAATAATGTGAGTTTGGTTAATAAACTATGTGCGAAAAATGCTTCGTTACGAAGTTACAGGGTGTTGAAATTTAAGAAATAAATTCGAATTTTATTAATATATTTATAACCAATTGAGATATTTTAATGAAATTTGGCACGTGTGGAGAGGTAACCTAGCTTCATTTTTTCATGTAATAATATTATTTTTATTTCCAGCAGTGGCGTGCGTACGGCTACCGATTGCGACATTTTTAATGAAAAAACAGATACGCCACTGGTTTATCTCAAAATAAAAATCATAATTGCAATTCTTGTTCAATTTAAAAGAAAAAAGTACTCTTGCCTTTTTTTCGTATGACGCAACATTTTCGAGTACAAAAATAAAAATCGTCTAAATTAAATGTATTGAAAACCAACATAAAAATAACATATAATAATGCCGCGGCTATTTAGTAACCAAGAATACGGTTTTTGCGAAGAAAATGCAGTAGTATCCGCAAGGGAGTATGCACGTAGATTCCCTAATAGACGTCATCCAACGAGAGAAGTTTTCTCTCAAGATCATCGGGCATTTCGAGAACGAGAATACTACTTTTAACATAAAAAAACAATAGACAGCGCCCTAGAAGAAACAATTTGGCGGATGAAAGGCGTATTTTAAGAACGTTTGATCGAAATTCAAACCTAAATTCACGAAGAACTGCTGTCATGCTTAACATATCAAGGTCAACCATTCTTAAGTCACTTCATAAAGATGGTAGAAAGGCTTACCATTTTAGGGCTGTGTAAGATTTATTGCCTCAGGACTATGTTAAAAGGCAGAACTAATGCAAATGGATATTGAATAAAGTTCAAGTAGATAGAGATTTCCTGCATAAGGTTTGCTGGACTGATGAAGCTTCATTTACAAGAACTGATATAACGAATTACCACAACTTTCATATTTGGTCACAACACACTCCATACCAAGTGCGAGCGAAAAAGTTTCAACACCAATTCAGTGTGAACGTGTGGCTAGGAGTAATATCAAATAATCTCCTCGGACTATTATTTTTACCAGCTAGGCTCTCAGCACAATTATTTTGAAACTTTTTACAGAATAATTTAAATGATTTAATGCATGACGTGCCACTTCATTTACGTGCGAATGGTTGGTTTCAAATGGATGGAGCACCAGCACATTTCGGGCGGAATGTGAGAAACTAGATAACAGAGCATTACGGAAATCAATGGATTAGCCGTTTTCTTGGAGAAGTCGAAAATAACCATAAGGGACCTATATCTTGACCCCCAAGGTCGCTTGAGTTGACTCCACTTGATTTCTTTATTTGCGGCTACCTAAAAGAAAAAGTGTATAGGGTGCCGGTCAGAAAACGCGAAGAATTAGTCTTAAAAATTCAAGAAGCTTGTGATGAGTTGCATCGTAACAATTACATTCTATAGGCCGCAATTAATAACATCACCAGAAGATGCCAATTGTGTATTGGCAATGAAGATGCAATGACATTTGGTTTAGACGATTTTTATTTTTTTACTAGAAAATGTTGCGTCATACGAAAAAAAGCCAGGAGTACTTTTTTCTTTTAAATTGAATAATAATTGCAGATATAATTTTTATTTTGAGAAAAACCAGTGGCGTATTGGGTTTTTCATTAAAAATATCGCAATCGGTAGCCGTACGCACGCCACTGCTGGAAATAAAAAAAATGAAGCTAGATTACCTCTCTACACGTGCCAAATTTCATTGAAATATCTCAATTGGTTATAAAGATATTAATAAAATTCGAATTTGTTTCTTAAATTTCAATACTCTGTAACTTTGTAACGAAGCATTTTTGGCACATAGTTTATTAATCAAACTCACATTATTTGTCGATTATCTATCGATTCTAAAATTTATGCAGGTAAAAGTTGGACCACCCTGTATATACCTACAAATGTGTGTGTTTTTGAACATGGAATTCTAATTAATTTTGCTGAAAAATCTCTTTAGGCATTTTAACATCTATCTAGTCCTTTAATCACAGATTCTTTAGAGCAAGTGCTATTTACTAAAAAATATTTTTTAGTTTGATTTTTTAACTTTAATTAAATTAAGTAATTAATTTTCATTCTAACGTAAGTATTGGTAAGAATAGGATTATTTCATTAGCGTTTGGAATATTGAAAATTACTGGTTCCTTAGTTATTGAAGTAGGTAATTAATAAATAACTTACCATATACTTCTGTAGCCTCATCAACGCTCTTTTTGCTTTCAAATAACCGACTCCAAACGATTGTAAATGCAATTCTCAAAAAATAATTAACATCAAATAAAATATATAATAACGCAATTACAGTAATGAACACTGAATAGCAGTACAAACAAGAACTCTGTTCTTCCATTTTACTATTAATGATTATATAAAATAATATTTAAAAAATGCAACAACTTTTATTAGTGTATCAACTTTATTCTATACCAGAATAATAATTAATAACTAATGTCAATGCAATAATAAACTGATAATGTACAAAGTGTACAAAAATTAATATTAAAAAACTAATTTTTAATGATTACGTGGTATTTTTCGTCCAAGATCAACGCAACACAAAGAGCACCTAGGTATTCACTGTATACCTAAAGTGATAGCGGTACCGTACTAGTTTGTGACCGAGAGTCAACTACACCTAACCTTGAACTTACCGAAGTATACTGGGTGTATTAATCTCTATGTGGAATACATATTATATACCATCATTTATTTTAAAAGACTGATGTGTCCGTGCTTTTGCAAAACCATTCGAGGTTTTAATTAACAAACCCTTACAGTTTTGCATATTCCCAAATGCTTGGAAGGTTTCTCGTGTCCGTCCAATTCACAGATCTGCGGTGCTAAGCATCGTATTGACAACTACCGACCAATTTCAATATTATTTTAAACAGAAAAGTTCCATAGGCAACTAAACTGATAGAAACAATACTACAGCATAAATCCTGCTCTATACTAGCTAACGCTGATCATCCTGTCAGCTTCTACAGAGCAAATTTGCGTGAGCGAGGTTAAAATGAAACTAAAGGCACCGAATATAGATCTATACGAAGTAGAAGCGTCACTCCTTTGAACATTTCATTTTGCCGACTTTTTTGCGACCCGTATTAGATCATTGCAGCTGCACCTATTTTGCACTGCACGCGGTGAGCCAAATACAAATAACCCCAAATGTTTTACATACATTTTATATAGGGTGGCTTTTCTTCTTGAGGATGTTAATGATTTTAATTTATATATAGCATACAAAATATGCTTTAATTTTATTTATAAACACGTTATTACGTAAAAGGATATTTATTCTTGTTTTGAGATATTTGAAGGGTAAAAATGTGAATGGCCATTGGGCTAGACTTCGCCTAATAAAGACGTTTATTATTATTATTAAAAGTACGTACTACGTCAAAATTTTATATCAGGTATAAATAAAAAGCAATTTTGCAACATTTTCTTTTATTATGGTAGATAGAAACTTATAAACAAGTACAGCGAATAAAAATTTATCAATAGCATATTAAAATGTTACAGATTTTTTAAGATTGTAAGTTTTGGTGGTTCTTTTCTGTTTTTTTTGATATATTATTTTCCTTTTTGCAAATTTAGTCGTTGCAGTTAATCGCCGTATTTTTGTATCACCTGAATTGCTTATTTCAAATTTCTATTATTTATTGTTCCAAAATTTTCTCTGCGTTTCATAGAAAAATGGGCAGACAATTTTAATCTACTTATAGCTACAATTTTAAATATATATTTTTTTGTGTTACTTACCGTACAGGGTCTTTTGGACATCGGAAAAAGGATAATCCTCCTGGGGTATCACTGTAACATCCATCAACACCACAATAATAATATAACTATGGGAAATAATGAACGAGTAGGTACTCTAATTGAATAATATTTGTAGATAAAGTGGGTTATTCTACGAAAATAAAACGCCCAATTGGTTCGTAAATAAGTTTACTTACAAAAAAACAAAAAAGCTACTACTACAAAAATAATATGAAATAACACTAATTAAATTAATTATTTAAAATATAACAAAATATCGAAAGCGTCCGTTTATAATATTTTTACGTTATGTTGCTATCTTCGCTTAGACTCAACTAGTGAACAATTAAAATTATGTATACCTAGACAAAAGGGATGAATAAGGAATAGGTATTTAGGTATATAAAAAAACGGGTTCTATAGTTGCGGAATGTCTTAGGTAAACAAACACATGAAAATAATACAACCGGTATAACATATAATACTCGAAATAACGTTGTGCGCGCGGACGCTCTGTATCAACTACGTTCTGAAACATCTAACCCGGTGAGAGGTCTGCCGTCGGTCGGCGAATGTGGAGTATAGGTACAAGTGCTGTGACTAGTTTAGTATAATCTTTAGTCGATGCTAAAGGATCCTGCTGTGTACGCACCTTATACATGTGTCTACTGTTGTGTATCCTATGGTGCTTAAATGCAGGCCGATATTTGTAGATGGGCAACGACTATGGTACTCTGACGAGCTCATAACAAGAGTGAAACCAATTGACATGAAATCCTTTTAATTAATTATAATCTAACTATGAAATGGAAAAGACTTATATTATTTAAATTAAACTCCTCTTCAACTCTAAGTTTATCACACTACCTACTAGGTATACAATGTACCTATTATTTGTTATTTTAGACAGAAAAATTCCACAGGCAACTAAACTTATAGAAAGAATAGTTTTGCGTCAAATTTATACTAGCTAACATTTCGCTGATTATCCTGACAGCTTCTTCAGAGCAACTTTGCGTGAGCGCGGTTAAGCTGAAATATACTATTTGTTGTTTTAGAGCGATTTTCGAGGAAATTTAGCATAAGGATTATGGTTTAGGTATGATTAAAACTTAATGTAGTCTTAAATTATTGATATATTATAAATACATACAAAAACTATTTTAATATACTCAAATCAAACGTCCGTTTCCGATTTTTCAGATGAACTTCCGCAATTGTAGCAAACACATCTCTATTTAACAGTCGATAGTTTGCTGATAGAAATGACAGCGCAGTCTCATCTAAACCGTCGACACCATGTGCAATTATATTCCATCCTAATTCGATACCAGTACCGAAATCACATTCATCAGCAGCTATTGAAGCGTATGTAAATACTGATTGTAGTTGGGAGAGATGTTTCGCCTTTTGAGCTGGCATAGCTTTTTCTAGTTTATTAAATGTATCGAGGAGTTCCTTGTTGGTCATAGCCAAACTGCGATAACCTAATTCTGATCTGGAAAAAAAATTATTTTGTCAATAAAGAGAATCCTTTGTTTGAAAATCGCGGTTTTGAACATATACAGGGTGTTACAAATTACGTTAACTATCAATTCTTTGTGAAAATTAAATTTGTTTTTCCGTATGCCACCATAGGTCATAGGCGTGCACATAAAAACTTGGTTGAGCCATTTTCCAATACCCCCATTTTCCCCATTCGTTCTCCACATTTCTTTTCAAAGCAAATTATAGGCTTGTTAAATAGTTAAAAAAAATGTAACTTAATATTTTCTCGTTTTGTGATACGACTGATACAATGGATACTTAATTATCTAGCGACAGAATAAGTGCATAAGCAGTAATACCACAGTTTAATATACAGTTACTTCACTTCGTGTCGGAACGTTTTATCTCTCTGTCGAGAAAGCAATTCGCCGCACTTATAATTGTAGTATAGTATCTTATAGTATGTATAGATATAGTATAACATAGTAGCGAACCAGAATGTGGCTGGGATTGCGACGAGACGATGCCGTTTTTAGCGTCTACTGACCCTTCTTATCTATAGTTATTATTCTATGGTAATGCATTGTTGATTTATAGTAACTCCAATCGATTCTAATTCTACTGCATGTTGTATATCGATATATATTGGAAAAATATTCTTATGCATCTTTTAAACGCGTTTTTGCATCCGATTCACAAGAATGTCCTTGAAATTAATTTAAATCTCTTCGGTGCCCCGTCCAGACCCTCACCCTAAATATTTTCTGCTGAAAGGTCTGGAGAAAGTGGTAGATAACCATATACGACCGAACGTACTCAGCATACAACAGATAACACTAACTAGTCGGTACAGGTGCCGGAGTTTATGGAAGCAAATCCGATACAAAGTTAATAAAAATATTATGTGATGGTGAGGCGGCCATAAAGGCCATAAGCTCATCAAGAACAGCGTGAAACTGTCAAAACAGACTCTCTAATATCGGGAGAAACAATAATCTGACTCTGGTATCGATCCCTGGCAACTCTGGTTAAAGGGGAATGAAATCGACGACTCTCCGGCAAGAGAAGAGTCTGAAGGAGAATTCACAACAGGCTGGATGACGGCAGAACTTCAGAATTTCTGGCAGAATTCTCCAGATTTGGTAAATTAGAATTAGTTTATTAATTCATCGAAACCATCTCATCTGTGCTGCCTGGTGGGACTATACACAGATCACTGTCGTTTGAATCATCATTTTTCGGAAAATTCCAAAATCTGATTATGTTTGTGGCCAGCTGTAGCTGGAAGCGAGTCTAAAAGAAATCTAACCCAGCAAAATATACTGACTTCATTAAGAAGATTGAGCTGCTATAAATAGATACGAGCCACAATAGACCCTCGGTCGACGTAGTGGACCAACTCACTTTGAACCTACCTATATCTGTTCGGCGTTTCCGACAAACACTAGAACCTATAAAGCAGCAATTTAGCGTTAAAAAATCGTTTATCTCTAGCAAAGCTTATATTCCTGAATAAAAATTAAATTCGGGTAGATTTTCGAGTTTAAAAAATAAAACAAATGAGCACTAAATGGCGCAACTTTTTACCATTACCGAAACCCTCTTGTCGTTCATAAGGTACTCATTGGCATTGAGCAGAATCCTATCCAATCTGGGAGAATCTAGCTGGATCAAGAGAACACTCCATGGAGTAATGTCTCACATATTCATAGCGCTACCGCGAATATTCACAATTTGTATAAAAGCTGAAAAGACAATAAACTCGTCCACTTGCCTGCCAGACACAAAAGAAGTGGTTTCATTATTTATACCTACCTCTAGATCCAACCAAAATAAATTAATTACTTACTTCATAAATAATTAATAAGTAAAGAAACGGAACATAACATAATGATAACTTACGGAGCCCTCGAAATAAAAAAAAATACCGAAATGCAGCCGAAAGATGTCAAAGAAAATTTCTTCTTAGAGTTCCACAATTATTTCAGTAGAGGTACTGCAAGTGATTGCAGGAATACCACCTATGGAACTAATGGTAGAGGAAAAAAACATATTGATGTACACTCAAGGAGAAGCCAAAAGCTATAGACTAGAAAGAGTTCAAACCCTAGAACGATGGCAAATAAGACGTGAAAACTTAACGCAAAAAGCCCAGTGGACAAATGTTATTATAAATAAATAAATACTTTATTGTCTAACAGGTCAAGACCCAATAACAAGACAATTCTAAGTACTAGACAATGGATATTATCTCAATAGTATAATATTAACTAAATAATTGATAAAAATTATCGAAAAAGCATAAGCTCAAAAATATACACCACAAAGCAATATAAAATCAATACACAATACAACAAAATCACCATACGCTCCACGCTCTACATGTCCAGGGAGCTCAAGTACCGATACAAACCAGCGCGAAAAGACCACTGTGACCCGTCAAAGTAATGTACAGATCGATGTATATTAAGACGATCGCAGGTTCGGCATGCTCGGTAAAGAGGTGATCTCCATGCACAATTCGTGTTGAAACGCGGACTCTAAATAAATTCATTGTTCGAGAAAAAAATTGTGGTAAATTAAAGGGCAATTGTTCCAAAAGGCGAGGGGAGTCAATTATGCCGTTTATAAGCTTAAACAGGAATATTTGACCAGCCGAATCTCTACGAAAAACCAATGAATTAACATTAAATCTGTTTAATAATATATTATGGTCAATGCCCCTGACTGGGAAATATCCATCGATCTTAAAAGCTAAAATTTTTAAAAATTTTCTTTGAATACGCTCCAATTTATTGATGTGTACCTGGTATAAAGGAGACCATATAAAAGAGGCATATTCCAATCTATAGCGGACAAAACTTACGTACAGCTGAAGCAGACAGTCAATATCCCGAAAATCAGTAGTTGAGCGGAGAATAAAACCCATCATTCAAATCGAGCTTTGTGAAATAGAGTCAATATGAGCATCAAACGTCATTTCACTATCCAAGTTCTTTATTGACTCACAAGATTCAAGAACAGCGTATAATTGAAACTAGTTACACTCTGTCGTCTGGTAAATGACATGAGTTGGCACTTACTGACGTTGAGCGGAAGCCTGTTTCTAATGCACCATTCCTCAAGTTCCTCGAGATCCCGTTGCAAGCATATGCATATGTCCTGGGTAGCAATTGGTCTATACAATTTCAAATCATCGGCGAACAAAAGATAGTCGCTAGAGACTTCAGCAGCGATGTCGTTTACATAGATGGCAAATAAGAGTGGAGCTAGATTGCTTCCCTGGTAGGAGTAAAAGATGAAGATCAAAAATCTCTGAATTTAGTGTTGAAAGCCCATGATATCCAGCTTAGTCATAAGTATTGCATGATCGATCCTATCAAAGGCCTTCGAGAAGTCAGTGTATATCGCATCAACCTGTAAGCCATTCTTAAGAGCTGAGTATATATCCTGAGTAAAGCAGGTTAGATTGGTAACAGGTAACAAGACTATATGGACAAACTGCAAACCTTAAGTCATAGAGTACTATATAACTCAATTTTTATCAGGACACGGCTGTTTTGGTCAGTCTTCAAAAGGTTTGGCAAACAGGAAGACAACCGATGTGTACACTGCAAAAGAATTGATACGTCAAAACACACAAAAATTATAGAATGCCATAAATGAAAAAGGAGAAAATTTCAAACTGAGCTAAAAATAAAAAATCACTGAAAAGAAGGAAACATCTTTGATAAAATGATCGAATCCAGAAAAATGGACAGAAATACACAAACTTATCAAAGAAATTATGAAGAATAAAAGGGAAGAAAGAGATAGACAAAGGATTAGAAACTCCTACCTTAATAATTTTAAAAATGGAAAGGGGACGTAGAGAAGATCCAAATATAACAATCCAAGAGTAATATCCACAGAAAACACGGTACAAATACAATTAGAGTAAAGACAGCCTGTGGAATAGAAATTAAGCTTTTCAGGGAGTTCCTATCCACATAAAAGGAGATAATGTTAGCTAAAGCGCAGACTCATATCTATTGAATAAGGTTCTCAACATATGCTTAGCATATTAGTTCTTACTATGTTTCACCCATATTATACTCACTTTTTATCGTAAGGCACAACTAATCCAATTTTGTTAAACGTCCTAGCTACAATTTTCTTTTCTCTTGAGACAATTCCTTCAGTTTTAGGTGACATGTCTAGCTTTAATTCATCAGCTCTCTTCTTTAAGGCGGTTTGAATTTTTGCTATATTCATTTTTTTAAATGGATCTCCAGTTTTCTTTAATTCCTCCAAGTAAAAACTACGAAATACAACAATAAACAATTAATAAAATGCTACCTAATATTATTGGACTTAAGGAAATACTTGTTGGTGGTTCCCAGAAAACCTGTTTTGTACTTTTTCTAAACTATGAATAGGGCAGCGGACGCGTACTCCAGATTGGTCTAACCAGAGAGGAATATGAACCCTTAAACGAATTCAGTGAACTATCAAGCAGGACACCAAGATCTCTAACTGTGTCAACAGAACTCAATTCATTTCCATAAATATTGTAATTATAACTTATAGGCATCCTTGATGTATTAAAATGTATAACAAAACATTTAGATATATTTAGATCCATGCCGTTCGCCTCACACCACAAAAACAATCTATTCAACTCTGCCTGTAAAATTTCTGCATCCCGCAATGTCAGAATCCTTTAGGCCATCCCTAAAAAGCAATTGCCAGCTTTGCCACCAGTACCTCATGACTAACCCTATCGAAGGCATTGGAGAACTCAGTATATACGGTATGAAACTGATAAACCTCCTCCATCGCCGCAATCAAATAGTCGACGAAGGCCAGAAGATTAAGCTCCATAGATCTGCCGGACAAAAATCCGTACTGCTCTTGAAAACAGGTGCAAAATTTTTGTAATTAAGTTATCGAAGAGTTTGGGTATAGCTCTAAAGACAGAAACCGACCGGTAGCTTGAAACATCAGATTTATATCCCTTCTTAAAAATTGGTGTTTTCAAGTAGTATAAATTAACTTTTGTTTTGAATATGAAAACACAATCATTCTCCACAATGATTGCTCTGATAAAATAATGTGACTGGCGAATGCCCGAAACGGGTGATGTCGAAGCCAGGACCCGGACTGGGTTTGTAAGTTGTTAGTCCTTCTCTGCATCTTCACAGAAACTCCCGAACAGCGGACGTGTCGGTAACATTCCAATATGCGACCCGGACACAAGCGGCGATAGAGTGCTTGTGGCCCATATCAGTCTCAAAAAAGCCCAAATGAGTCATACATGTCAGTAGTTTAGCTATGTTGGTTCTGCCTCATAATTTAGGAAAATAACATGGGAAAACCCTAAGGTCCGAAAAGAAAATGGCTCTTTTCAAAATTACGCGCTTGATGGCCCCGCGAGGTAATAACGACGTAAATGACATAAACGTCGTTTATGTCAATTACATCGTTTATGTCGTTTATAACGTCGCGGGGCCATCAAGCGCGTGAATTTGAAAAGAACCATTTTCGGAGTTTTAGGACCTTAGCGTTTTCCCATGTTATTTCCGATAAGAAATTATGCAGAACCGACATAGCTCCTCTACTCATGTCATTAAAAGCTATTTTTTAAAGTATTTTTATTATTTATTTTTATCATTGTAACTTACTTTACAGCAGCAAAAATATTTTCTCCCATCGAATGCAATATCCCATTTTCCTTTGCCTTATTAGAAACCAATAATACTGGCAATTCTTCAGGTACGTCCCTAAAATAACCAATGTGATATCCTGTATTATCAGCACCTTTCAATACAGTTTGCAACTCTGGAGGGTCTCGAAAGTATCGCCAATGTAAAATACACTCCTAAAATTAGAAATATGAGGAAATAATAATGCTTTATGCCTACACAACAATAGTTATTGTGGCTAAACAGTTATTAACATTTATGACAATTATAGCATATAGCATAAAATATCTGACTTTATATTAGTTATAGCAATGTTAAAAACAGTGCGGAAAAGTAACTTTACAGCACTGAGTGCGGAAACGTGACATTTCCTCACGATTTTTCAAATGTATTAAACTACAAGCTTAAGCTAGTTTATTACCATTATGGGTGTTTTTCTCTGGTAATAACAACGCATTTTAAATTATTTCAACAGTTTTGCCTGTACTCTTTGGTTTTGCGAAATTTGAAGTGCTCGCATCTTTAGTGCAGCCGCCGAAACATGTGATACATGGTCATTAAAACTCAATTCACTGTTAACAGCTAGCAGAGGTCCTTAATCAAATTACATCTCTCCAACGCGATCCCATTAAATATGTAGTTGTGCATCACAGGTGTAAGGCGTTTTGTAAGCGTTATAGATTTATATTTATTCGCATTTAAGGCAAGTTTATTTAGGTCACACCATGCAGATCGCATATGTAGGTATCTTTGCAAACGAACTCAATCATCCGCACAGCGTACAACATTGTACAACTTTAAATCATCCGCAAAAAGCAAGTGCTGGCTTGAGAAATGATCACCAATACTGTTCACAAAGATAGCAAACTCTACTCGGCACACTGAAGCAATCAGACCAATAGCCATTATATTCAACGGACTGCTGACGAGTCGTTAAATATGACAAAAAATGCAATTAAGTTCCTGAAGCCACGATGATCGATCGTGTCGAGGGCTTTAGAAAAATCTGTATAGCTTGCATCTACCTCAAAACCCCGGCCAACAGCTGGGTATATATCCTGTAAAAAAAAGTCGTCGCTTATTTGCTTACAGTGGAGCGCTCCTGAAAAAATCCATGTTGTTGCCAGACCAACTTAGACCTGGTTGTATAGCTTGTTGTGCAGTACAATCTCAAACACTTCAGAGCAATTGGATAGGAAATTGGCCGATAATTTACAATTCTGTCAAGTTCCCCAGACTTATAGTACCGGGCATATACGACCCATCTTCGAAGGGTCAGGAAATATGTGAGATTGTAACGAAAGGTTAAATATATATTGCAAAGGTTTGGCAAAGACGGTGTCACAATCCTTAATGATAAACGCAGGTATGTTGTCGAGCGTTCAAGCGGTACAAATATGCTGCTAAGACAGAAATAAAATGCTACAACTTACTAAATTGATGGCCGTCAGACTAGTGCCCCTTGTCTCAACTCTAATAAGAATAAGCCGTGTCAGATTTTAAGTCACGAAGGGATAAAACAGCAAGCTGTAGACACGTCAGGAGCTTTCTATAAACGTGTTTTTTATCTGTTTTTCTTTTTGTTATTCTTTTGGTTTGCCTATTTGTTAATTGGATAGGATGATCGTTAAGTTGTTATAATATTATTGTTATTGTAGTATTGTACGAGTATTATCATATGTACCATGTATCAAACCAAACTCATATTTGGAAAACTGTATGTTTTGGGAACAATAAAGTTTTGATTTGATTTGAAAACGTGTTGCTTGAAACACTTTGGCGTGTCGTGAAAAGAAACAACATTTGCCTTAGCATAACCAAAAATACAGGCAAATGTTATTCTGAAGATAATGTGCGAAAATATAAAAGGGTTTCCAATAAGAGGTGTTATTTTGAATAGCCCGCTATTTCGGTATATGTCACTTTTGGAGCTGTCATTTTTTGACATTTGACAAGTAGAAACTACGCCATTAATAAAAATGGAACGATACACGCTTCAACAACGCATTGAAATTATTAAAATTCACTATAAAAATGGTGAAAATTTGGCAGAGACGGTTCGTAAAACTCGAACATTTTTGGGTCGTCGTGAAGCACCTTGTCGGACCGCAATACAGAAATTGGTGGAAAAATTCGAGCTATTGGAACAAGTTAGTGATGTGAAGAATAAAACCTGTGCACGTCGCTCAAGAACAGCCGAGAATATTGCTGCTGTGGCCGAAAGCGTTGAAGAAAACCCAGGTGAATGGATTGCGCTATCAAGAGATGATTCATGATTTTTTATGGCCGGAATTGGATGGTATTGATCTGGACAACGTTTACTTTCAACAAGCATCGCTACGTGCCACACAAGCAACGAAACCATTGATCTTTTACGGGAAAAGTTTGCGGACCGTGTTATCTCTCGAAGAGGTGATCACAATTGGCCACCGAGATCTTGCGATTTAACACCTTGCGACTTCTTCCTTTGGGACCACGCGAAAGAGAAGGTCTACGCCAACAGCCCAGCGTCGATTCAAGACCTCAAAGATGGAATTCGTGAGGCTATCGAGGACATAGGGCAGCCACTTTGCGATTTGGTAATGGAAAATTTCATGAAAAGGATATGGTCCTGTAGGCGTGATTGTGGTGGTCATTTGGCTGATGTTATTTTCTATTATTAACGGCATACCTTCCTCTTTATAATGAAATAAACATTCGATCATTTATCTCAAAAAATGGCATTTTCCTTTGAATATCAAAATAACACCTCTTATTGGGAAAGCCTGTATTATAACTCAACCACCAACGATCTGTATCTGCTTTAAACACGTCCGCACTATTGTAATTGAGTTCAGTAATTTCCTACTTGCGATCAATTAATTATAATGACGATCGTTTTGATTTATATAAAAAAAAAACAGGAGTTAGCTTCTGACAACGCTCCACGAGTGTTGTTGGAAAAGACGCCTAATAAACGCAAAAAACTATAATTACTATGTATACATGTATATGGTCGCTTTAGCCCTGTGATAGGGATGGACACAAATTTTCAAATAGCACTAGGGGTCGAATGATACATCACCGTCAACAAACAGAATCAAAGCGTATACGAGGGATGCCTTTTATATTTCGGGATTAGAGAACAAAAACAAATATTAATCATAGAAAATCACTTTATTGTTTTTCAAAATATTCCCCATGAAGATCTATACACTTTTGCATGCGTGTGAACCAATTGGCGAAGCACTTTTGCCACTCTGATTGAGGTATCTCCAAAACATGCATTCTGAATGCAGCAACCGCTTCTTCAGGTTGACCTCTCAGTTTGTTTTTTTCCGTACGGGAATAAAAAGAAGTCATTCGGTGCCAAGTCAGGACTATACGGCTCATGACTCATCAAATCGATGTTTTGGGTGCTCAAAAATGCAGTTGTTTAAGCCAATGTGTGAGAGCTAGCATTGTTGTGGTGAAGAGTGATCCGTCTTCGGCGATTAGCTTTCCTGATTTCTTGGAAGACAACTGGCAAACAAATGGTTGTGTACCATTCAGAATTGACTGTTCTGCGTTGTTCTAGTTCTCATTTGCTTGGAAGTGCCTCGTGCGAGAACAACTGTTGTTCGATTTGGCTCATCTTGAAACACCCATACAATCGAATGCTGTTTACTTTCGGGCTCATACGTGTAAATCCACGATTCATCACCTGTCACGATGTCATAGACGTGTTTCGAAGCACCGCGATTGTATTTTTTGAGCATTTCTTTCGACCAATCGACACGAGTATTTTTTTGAGCGATTGACAAATTGTGTGGGATCCAACGCGAACAAATTTTTTTGACAGTCAAATGTTTATGCAATATTGAATGTATGCTGGTCCCACTAATGCCTAAGGTTGTCTCAATCTCTTGATAGGTCACATGACGATCTTCCAATATCAGTTCGCACACAGCATCAGTGGTTTTCGGACCAACAACTGATTTTGGACGACCTTCACGAAATTCGTCTTGACTGAACTACGCCCACGATTGAATTCACCATACCATCGATAAACACCGGTCCTTGATGGAGCTTCATCGCCAAAAATTTAATTAAGTTCATCCATGCACTGTTGCTGAGTTAATCCATGTCGAAAGTTGTAAAAAATAATCGCACGAAAATGTTCACGATTTAATTCCATTTTAACCAACACAAATAGCGCTCGTATGGCAAAACGTTCTGAGCACGTATAACCTCAAAAATGTCCAACTTTACGATAGAGCTGTCAGTTGCCAGATTGCAACACCAGGGTTGCCAAATCCCGAAATATAAAAGGCAACCCTCGTAACAGGTGATGCTGTGTCTCGATTTTATGTGCAAGTTCATCGTCTTTTAAACTATAATCTTTGATAATAATGTACCCGACAATGTACCCCTTAAAAGTCTAGATTTACTAATCCTCCTTAGCCCTTCCAGAAATTTAAATTAATATGAACATTGAAACTACTACAAAGTTCTTAAAAATGTTGTAACTCTAACAATGCGAAATTAAAAAATGCATACCTCGATCATAAATTCAGTAGGTGTAACCCCCAACAAAAATTGAAGGAGTATCGGGACCTTGAAATTTATAGTACGGGAATTTCTTGTAGTTGTAGTACAGGCGTGGATACTTGATTTGAGGAGAAAGTGAAATTTAGTCCAGTCCAAGAGATTGATGTAATTAGAATTATAGTGTCCATAAGATCGAAGATTTGTGGATCCAACATTGCATTATACATTTAAGTTAAAGGCTTCAAACGGACCAATATTTTCATTGTATAGATAGATGGACGTGTTTTTTTTTTGATACGTTGTGATTTGAAGAGGCAGAACAGGTTTTAACTTAATCGCTATATCACTGTACTAAACTTGCATAACCTCTTTGTTCGTCCGAGACTCATTAGTTGAACTTATGGTCAGTAATTAAGAACGAAATTCTTAATTCTACTACTGAGGTTATATTATGACCACAAGAACAAGTAGCATATTTATAAGAAACTAATATAGTGACATCTAATATTTTAATTCAACTGCGAGATTGTTTATCTTTTTGAATATTATAATGTTCCTTACCTCAGATGATTTTTCTTTAAATTGATCCATTTTGCCTGCAAGTACATCATATGGCCCCACCAAATTTAATCCAACAGGCTTTAAGGCATCAGTAGGTTGCTTTCCATTAAGTGTTTTACACAATTCCCAAAATTGGTAAAAATCATCTGGCATCTCCACCAGAAATTTCTCCTTTATAAATGATCTAACATTTGGATGTGTAGCTGAATTTTCAATACTGGTCTGTTCCTCTGATGTGTCTTCATGATGTCCAGATTCGTCGATATCTCGATCAGTGTGGTCCTGTGTATGTGAACTTGAATTACTATTAGCCCCAGCTGTAGTATTTATTCTAGTAACTTTAATCTGTAATTCTTTCTTGCCATTTCGTTGATTTATTTTAATTTTTTTAGAATGTGCGATATCATCGTCGTCGTCACTTCTCTGTAACATAAATAATAACCCTATATCGATAACACTGTGACTCAATTTGGTAGAGACTTCAGGGTAATTCCATTGTTAATAGAGTATTGCGGTTTTCGCTAACTTTTGTTACTTTAGCGAGATACATGTTATAATGTAAGATATCCAAACAATCAGCCTTATGCTGTAAGGACATTGACTTAAAGTCAACGTTGAAATCATGACAGAAAAGTGTCGTTTGAGAGAAATTTCAATAAACATTGAGACTTAGTATGCTGTAAAGTCTTCAAATCAATAATTGGAATTATGACAATTGAAGAAATTGAAAAAAGTCAAGTGGCCTTGTAAATTTCAATATGTGGTATGCACTAAAGCAAAAATTGAAAAAACTCAATATATTTAACGTGAACAAAAATCTGCACGGTAAGGCACTTGAAATGATTTCAATTTCAGAAACAAATCATTTGGTTTTTCTTTCGCAGCATCTTGTTTTAGTTTGTTTAGGCTCAGTAAATAGTTTTGATTTAAGTTGTGTATTATTTGTGTGAAATATGATTTAGTTTTGTTTATAGAATTGCTGGAAAATTAAAAACAGGGGTAAGTAGGGTAGTATCTATATTGCAAATAGGTACAACTAACGGATAAAATTGATCCCTCATAATAAATTCCCCAAACCATTTTAAGGGACAGTTGGGTCTTAAACTCGGTAAGGGCAGCAGCTATCCCCAAAGCTCTAAGGTTCAATATAATTTTGTATGTATATTCATAAAAGTAACCTTCAAATATTTTCGTTCTTTACAACACTTAATTTTTGAAGTGAAAACTTCTTTGGCCGCATGAGAGTGATTTTTAAAGTTCGCGTCACGTCACAGCACGATTTAATATTTTCGCCCCGCAAAAGAGATGAAGCATATAACAAATATGAGGGAGAGAGAGACAGAGATATTTGTGGTGTATGCTACACACTATATCCTATACCATACACTATTATGTATATAGCGGCGAGAGAAAACGAGTCATGCATAGGCACAGCTACACTTAGGGTGTTATTTTACAAGGCAAAGATTGTGTATTATACGAGATACTGTCGATACAACCGCTCAATTTTTAGAAATATTAGAAAGGGTCAGCCATAAGGAAGAAGATTGTGCTTGGGCTTCGTGATGCTTAGATTCGTTTGAAAATTATGAGTCAATTAAAAATATTAATAATATATACTTTACCAAAGAGAAATAAATATGGTGTAGTTTGAAATTCTCGTGGAAGAAGTATTCACTTCTATCACGTGTACTGTGCTGCACGCGAATTTTTTTTAAGTGAAGGTTCTTACCAGAAAGGTTTAGGGCAACGCTACCTTTTAGGTAAGTATGCGCCAAACTAAAATATCCATGACTCGTAATATCCTAATAATTAAATATAGATTATGATATAGAATGTGTTATACAGTTTTTTAAAAGGAGTACAACCAGTTTTATCTGGATCATTTCAATTATACAATGTGTCCACGGATAGAGTTTGGAAGAGGAAAAACTTTTTTATTTGTAGATTTAGAAGAAAAAGTCATTCTTTATAAAAACGTCTGCTTGTGTTGAAACTACAATTTCGACTACCAAACTTACGATTACTATACAGGGTTATTCACGATTTATGGCGCGGAATATTGTGGACAAACTACGTGACTTTCAAAAAGTTTCATTTGTTGGACGTGTGGGCATCTGCTATGGCTACTTTTTTAAATTGGTTTAGTATTATACAGGGTGTCCCAAATAACCTAAAAGTATCAAAGTTATGTTTTTTTAAATGGAATGCCCTGTATATTATTGCACTTTTAGATCCTCATTTCAAATGAAGTGTCTGTTTCATTAAGGTTTATAATACCTAAACCTCAAGGTTTTTTAAATAAATTTAATTTTCTCAAAATCTAGCCTTATTTTCATCTTTCAAATACTTAGGAACTATTAAAGTCATGTTGACGAAATGAACACTAAAGTGTAAAAATAGATCATATTTGATATTCCATTTGCAATAAACTTGCAATCTTATACAGGGTGTCCAAAAATTAAAACTACTCAAATAAGAACTTTAAGTTGCTATAACTTCATTAATGTAAATGGATCGTCATATTTCTGAGCTTAGCTATCCATGTACTTACTAATTACCTGTCGAATGGTATTAGGGTGTACTATAGCTAAGTCTGCGCGTTTTGGAAGAAAACTCCAAATAATTGTTTTGTACACCATTTGGTGTTTTTTAAAGAAACATTTTAATATATCTTAGTAGGCTATGGAATCAGAAATGTCAAATGATCCACAATTATTATAAAAGTCATTATGAATTATTCTTAATTATGCATAAACAGCATTAATGGAAATAAAATAGCACTGATAAATCTCTACCAAAATATTCATAACATGTGTTCGAAATGTTGACCGTCCATTTCCAGACACTTCGATATTCTTTTTTGAAAACTACGGCTAACTCTGGTCAACATTTGTGGGGTAACCGTTTAAAATGCATCTCTTATGCGTATTTTCATAGCGTGTGGTGTTGTTGGAGGTGTCTTGTATACAATCCCTTTCACGTATCCCCATAAAAAGAAATCCGGAGGAGTTAAATCGGGAGATCTGGGAGGCCAATTTTTAAATCCATTTCTTCCTATCCACCTGTTTTGAAAATTGGTATCCAAAAATTGCCGAAACTCGTGATGATAATGAGGCGGAGCTCCATCTAATTGAAACCACATGGTTTTTCTCCTGTTTAAAGGAATTTCTTCTAATAATACAGGAAGTTGGTGTAGAAGAAAATCGAGAAACATCATAACATTTAAAGATCCCTCAAAAAAATAGGGTCCTATTAAATATGGGCCGAATGTTCCACCCCACACATTAATGGACCACCTATTTTGATTGCTGATGATTCTGTATTCATGGGGATTCGAGTCAGAATAATAATGGTAGTTGTATCTGTTCACGAGGCCATTGTTATGAAATGTACATTCGTCACTAAATAACACATTATCAAAAAAATGTTTCATTTGCTGCCACTTTATCTAACACCCACATGCAAAATTCAATTCTATTGTCAAAATCATTTCCATAAAGCTCTTGACAAAGCTCAATTTTATAAGCATGAAATCTATGTTTTTTAAGCACTCATGAAATACTTGCCTGACTAATATTGGTATGTGATTTTGACTAATATTAGGATTTTCGATAACTGAACCAACTATAGCAAAAATAGTTTCTTCATTTTCGGTGACAGGTTTTCTTTTCACGTATTTCTTGTAGCTAACACTTCCAGTTTCCTTAAACTGATTTAATAATCTCTCAAAAGCAGCTAGTATTGGATGATGTCGTATAGGAAACCTTTCAGCATAAACTCGAGAAGCCAATAAAGAATTTTGATGACATTCTCCAAGGATCAATATCATATCAATACGTTCTTCTTTTGAATAAATAATCTTCATTTTAACAAAACAACACCAAAACTAACAATTGTACATCAATAATAACACTAGTAAAGCATGAACAGTAAATTAAATTGACAGATAAAATAATTTATTTGACATTTCTGATTCCATAGGCGACTAGATACATTAAAACATTTATTTAAAAACACCAAATGGTGTACAAATCAATTATTTGGCGTTTTCTGCCAAAACCCACAGACTTAGCTATAGTACACCCTAATACCATTCGACAGGTAATTAGTAAGTACATTGCTAGGTAAGTTCAGAAATATGACGTTCCATTTACATTAATGAAGTTATAGCAACTTAAAGTTCTTATTTGAGTAGTTTTAATTTTTGGACACCCTGTATAAGATTGCAAGTTTATTGCAAATGGAATATCAAATATGATCTATTTTTACACTTTAGTGTTCATTTCGTCAACATGACTTTAATAGTTCCTAAGTATTTGAAAGATGAACATGAGGCTAGATTTTGAGAAAATTCAATTTATTTAAAAAACCTTAAGGTTTAGGTATTATAAACCTTAATGAAACAGACACTTAATTTGATCAGAGGATCTAAAAGTGCAATAATATACAGGGCATTCCATTTAAAAAAACACAACTTTGATACTTTTAGGTTATTTGGGACACCCTGTATAATACTAAACCAATTTTAAAAAGTAGCCATAGTAGATGCCCACATGTCCAACAAATGAAACTTTTTAAAAGTCACGTAGTTTGTCCAGAATATTCCGCGCCATAAATCGTGAATAACCCTGTGCAGGGTATATCAAAAATAACATTTTTACTGATCTAGATTTTTTTAAATTTTATGGAAATATTTTCAAAACCGTGACTTATTGCACCAATTGTGCCAAAAAAAACTAATAAACCTTTGTCTGAAAGTGACAGTTGTGTCATTATCTTCTCATAAATAAAGACGTCAAGATATTGCATCCAGGGTGAAACAAATACCTTAAGAGCCTAGAAAGTACGAAAGAGCCAACAGAAGAAGAAAGGCAGAGTAAAGTAACCTATACCAACAATACAGATATATTATGTAACACATTTTTAAACACACCTTATATCTTACATCAGACTGTGGATACCGCAAGAAGAAGGATGCCGTAACGACAAAAAGGGGAAAACATGGACCGGTCAATACAATATCTGAAAAGAATTTACATTGGTGTCCGAAATCACATCAAAATTTCCAACATTACTCTAGAGCTAGTGAGAAAACGCAAAAAAAAAACTCCGAAAAGCAAGTTCCCCAGATTTAAGAATAAATTTACAAAACTAATACGACCAGCACCTTTCAGATGCCAACCTGATATACCCTTAAAATCAGAAGACTCAAACAAATCCAGGCAAAACTTACTTGAAGAAAGGATCAATAGACCCCTGACACCCTAATGTTTGCAATCGAGAATAGCTGGTTATTCTCGACTTTGCATCTTGCGAGTATTTAGTCAAATCCATGACCCTATTGCGGATGTTAGCTTTTGATCGGTTTCTTACAGCTTGTTGCTGACACCTAGTTTTTCTGGATAAAAAACAAATAAAATCCAGGCAAAACTTACTGGAGTAAAAGGTCATTATGATCGACACTGTTTGCCTACCCGTGACTTGCAAAATTATCAAAGTTTTTATTATCTGAAGTTGTGCTCATGCAGTTTGACCATCCATGATGCCACAAGAGAAAATACTTTTTGTATGATGTGGGATGAGGGTGTATTAAGAAGAGGAGGAAACGAAGTGTCCTCATGCTTGGTAAAATAATGTTTCCTACAAGGTAATCGAATTGACTTTATGGTCAGATAACTGCTCTAGTCTAGAAAGAAACATATGTATAAAAATAATAAGATTAATCACAAATGCCGATCAAGAGCAGATCTAGAAGCAGAGTCAATTCATTCCGTTATTCAACGTAGTTGAAAAAAACTTACCAATTCCCAAATAATGACACGTGCGATTGGCAGGAAATGGTCAGGTTAGCGAAA
This sequence comes from Apoderus coryli, assembly GCA_911728435.2. Taxonomy (NCBI): domain Eukaryota; kingdom Metazoa; phylum Arthropoda; class Insecta; order Coleoptera; family Attelabidae; genus Apoderus; species Apoderus coryli. The sequence goes on along the minus strand of OU452209.1, from coordinate 10,595,178 downwards.
ATATGGAAACCTGTGATTTTAAAGAATTTAAGGCTCTTTTTGCAGGACCAGCAGCATTTTACATAAGTAAACAAAAAAAAATAGTATACTAGGAACAGGAGGCACGAAAAGACGCTGCTGGAATTCTTTATTATAATAAAGGTTTTAGTGAAGAGTTGTTAAAAGTGGACTTTAATAGAACAACGCGACGTAAAGGGTAAAGGGTGCTACCCAACAAATCTTCAGTGCATTAAAGATTGCCCTAGGCCAATCTCTAATAAGAACTATAACGATTTAGAAAACCTGCTAGTTGGGTTCCCAAAAGATTCTACCAGTTTTGTAAAGACTTAAGCCATAATAATACAACTGATGTGTGTTGTTTCAAAATGTATAAACTACATAAGTATGCAGTAGTTTAACTCCACTTTAAATATTATCTCTGAGAAAGGACTTGTTCTACACCTACATACCAATTCCTCAAATGTATTTTTGGCCTAAGCGAAATTAGGATAAGTCTCAAAAGAAAAAAATATTGGGGTTAGAAATGTTTCTGTACATTACTGCCATTTTTTCACTACACAAGCAAATACATGTAAAGTTTTAAGATCTTCTCACAAATATTATCTGTGCATACTCCAATTTACATTTTTTTAACGATATAATTTTATTTATTTATATTCAAATTACAAACACCATTTAGGTAATAACATGTAACCCTTAACAAAATTAGAAACTAAATAACAACATAAAATTAACACTATACAAACAGACAATAATTTAGATTTATCTACCATAAAATATCTTTTTGGTATTCTGGTTCCGAGGTACAAATATATAGGTACTTAAACTATAAACATACCTCTCGCTTAGGAGGATGTTTGTATTTTTCTAAATGAGCCGGATTCGTTTGATAACATTTAGAGCCATATTTGCAAGCAGCGCGACTGTCTTTCTTATCAGTGGATGGATCAAAATCACTCATAACTAATTACTCTTTTTGTAAATTTTAAAGTTATAATATGAACAAAATAATTGAGTTTAAACTTTAAACCGAAATTTCGATAAAAATGCATAACATAACATAAATAAATAAAAATATCAGAACATAACCTATGACTTTTTTTAATATGAGCTATTCTTGAACACCGGGGAGTAGATCGATCGATCGGACCGTGGTACAGCCACAGATATCATAAATCATAATTAATATCTAGACATTTTCTTGAAAAGACAATGATATCTAGAGTACATAAATAAGATTTCTGTGGGTACAGCATACTAAATAATGAGAACAGCGTTGCTGAAAATAAAATGCTGTGGTTTTGAACGCTTGACAGAACAAACTTATTATCGCGCCAGCCTTTTACAAAAGGCAACAATCCACTTATGAATTTATTCAAGAATCTCATCACACTCATTCAACTAATTTAATCGATGTTTATTGGGAAAAGAGAGAAAAGTAGATTGATTTGGCAGATAAACACTTATTAAAGACTTTTTATATTATGGAAATAACTAAGTCGAAGTTAAACACCAACAAAACGTTAAGTTTAAGCTAAAATATAAGTCAAACCATGTCTCGAGAGCTAAAACTCATTTCATTTAAAGTTTAAAGCATCAATTATACAGGACCATTGTCTTTATAAAGATAATGACAGGACTGAACCATTGTTTTAATGACGGAACTAAACTGCTAAACTTATGGGAATCTTACGCCACCCGCAATACTTACCTAAGTTTTCAGGTGGGCAATTCTTGAAAACCGTGAAGTAGAACTATCAAGCGGAGAGAGGCACGGCCTACGAAGTTAGCACAATGTTGCCTCGGATCTCTCAATTTTTCGATTTGCCAGTTTTCAATAGACCCCCGGTGTAACACGAAAAGGTGCCGCATGACATTAATGGGAGTTAGGTATTGTTTTTTTAACCAATCAGATCGCGACCAGGCGTCCCTTTAAATTTTTCGATTTGCTTTTAAGTGTTGATATTTTGGAAATTAATTGACCAAAATTTGTTTTAATATTATGTAGGAACTCTATTTTAAGATCTTCTAAGGCACAATAATGTTTCTTACTAAATGATTGGAAATCACCTAATTATGCAAATCAAGATACGGTCATAGAATTTTGTAGGTACTTTTAAAGCAGAATTTGGTGAAAGTTGTACCTAATTTAAAACAAGATTATTATTATTATTGCTGGACTGTTTTTAAGCTTGCTGTTCTCTTGATACAATTTTGCAATAAATTGGTTGCCTAAATAATATGTAATATTTATAGGTACCTACCTAGTAATTTAAAAAAAATGTGGGAACGTTTAATTTGTTTAAAACTGTCTTAACAAGTTTTAAATACATACCTAATATTATGTATTAGGTATCTACTATTTATTTAAATAATAGTTAAGTATTTATGTACTTAATATGAAATTTAAGCCGACTCGAAATAAATATATTAGGTATGTCGTGTGTCTGCAAGTATTCTTCCACGATAGCGCCTAAACTCTGAGCTAAATTTTGGTGTAGATACGAGTGTTAAAAGAAAAAAGTTAGGTAGGTATATTAGGTCATTCAAAAAGCCATAGGGTGACACCTAGATGGCGTTACTAGATTTTTTCTATATGATTTTTATTTAGTTTGTGATATTTGCGGAGAATTCGGAAAACAACGAGAACTATGAATTATAAGTGTGACTTATGCTTAGATTAGGAGATAATATTATGAATTTTTTTATGTTCCAAAAATTCAATAAATTTTTCCAAAGTAAGTTTTGATGTTATCATAATATTTTTAATGCGCACCATTCCCCAATATATGCGCATAGTTACCCGCAATGGCGGAGATTCGTGCGCAAGAGCACTTTTATGCTTTTCGACATATTCTGCTTTAAATACTTTTTGTTTCTCCTAATATAGATTAGATTAGTATAAAAGTAAACTAAATAGCAATATTACGAGTATTACGATAATTACATTTAAATTATCTACAACGGTATTATTAGTGAAAAGATTTTCGCTTAAGTGCGCACAATTCCTACGGCCTGTTATTTCAAAAATGGAGTCAGCTTCTTTCAACAACATATATTATATACAGGGTGTTAGTAAATAAGTGCGACAAACTTCAGGAGATAATTCTGCATGAAAAAATAATGACAGTTTGCTACATAAACGTATGTCCGCGAATGCTTCGTTTACGGTCCACATTCAGTTAACTCTTTTCGGCACAGAATTTTGCTACTCATTCGTACCTATGCAGCACAGTAAAAAAAAGTATTTAATAAATACAATTTTTTTAGACAAAATATGAGATACGTATTAGAATAAGTAAAAAATGATGATTTTCCAAACTTCATTATGTCAATTTGACAGCTACAGTGTGGTACAACGTATGTACCAGTGTGCCGGTAAGAACAAAATATAAAACGAATAATGTTTCTTATTAGACCAGATTTATTAAAAAAAAATAAAGTTACAAGCTAAAATTAGTTTTTGTGATACTCCTGAAAACAACTTTTTTATTTGCCGAGACATAAGGGTACCTTGCCTACGGTACAGGACCATTCAGTACGAACTTGGTGTGCTCTTGTACTGCACCTAGCACAGCGTCTTCTAGTGGAGCGGGCTGGTGGATGATCAGCTGATGTGAACCTTATTTCAATGGGAAACTGTCGCAATATTGGCCACATTTCCTTCGGACCATGAAACTACGGGACCTCTTTTATTTTCATTCATCTGCGTGTTGTTATTTAGATAGCTTGCTAAAGGAATATCATCATCAGGTAATCACTGTAAATTTATATTTTGAGCCTGAAAATCTACGTCAATTTCGTGGTCATCCGACTCATTCAAGTCGATGGATTCAGCATCACTTGGTATTCCAATTGTTTCCAACTCATCAAATAGCTGTTCTGTTGTCATACTGACCAATTTATCATAATAACGTGGTGAACGCATTATCTCTTTTGAAACCGCAACACCTGAAAATTTTAACTTTGTTGAATATTACTGCATAGTGGTACGATTTCCGGATTAGATATTAGTCTCAAAACATACCAAAAAAAAATTAAGACTACGAAAAACATTTTTTCTAATAAGAACCCAAACAACAACGAACTAAAATATTCACAAAACAACAATACAATACTTACCATTTGAAAAATAAACGTTCAAGAAATGTCAAGTATGCAAAAACTCACTTTTTCAGACATAATGTTGCACCGGACAAGTTCAAACAGATATTGTTCCAAAAAAACTAATCAAATAGTTACCTTACACCCTACGCAGGTGGGGAGAGATGTGGTATAATAACGGTGTCGCTGTGCTTTACAATACAGAACTTTGTTGAGGTGGTACACTTTATGCACCCGTGTGCCGCAACTTAGTATTTTCATGTGGTACAATTTTTCTACCCATGTGCCGGAAAGAGTTAAGAGTTGAGGATTTATTTATTGCTCTGCAACCGGTCAAGCTATGAAAATGAAATTTGGCGAGTACTCATTACGCATTTTTTGACATGCAATTAAAATTAGAATGTGTTATTGACGCGTATACGGGTAACGATTCAATATTTTTAAAGAAAAAATTGGTACGCCAATGAGATATTTCAAAATAAAAATTATTTTTGAAATGCTTTCTTTGCATCTCTACCGGTTTCAGAGCAATAAATAAATCAGATTTAAGAAAAACTTTAACTCACTCCGACTCGGAAACGAAGCATTTGCGGACATACGTTGATAAGGTAAACTGTCATTATTTTTTCATGCAGAATCACCCCCTGAAGTTTGTCGCACGTATTACTAACACCCTGTATATAAATTGCTGAAAGATAGTTGACTCAATTTTTGAAATATAACTATTTCCCTTTAATTTTTACAAGAAGAAAATTGTAATAAGATAAGGCTCAAAAAGTTTTAATGATTTAACAATTTTTAGCATAGGAATTAAAGAATATGTGATTTATAAACACATAAAACATTAAAGATTTTTTTCACGTAATGTATTAATGCATTTCTCCTAATACAACACAACTTTATAAATGTAATGATGAAATAGGTAGCTTTTTGTAATTTTACTAACCACTAAGGACTTTTGTTGCGTGGAGGTTGTCTTTTATTTCAAGATCATAATGTAACGTTTTTCTGGGTTCTCTGTGTGAAATAATAACGAAATGTTTAATTTAAACTAATTTATTTACACTTAAAAACTAAACACATAAATTAACTAATAACTTAAAAGAACTATTTATATTTATTTTCACTACATTTATTTCTACTATTTATATTTTACAAGACTGTTCTTAACTATAGACTATTCACTTCATGACTAGTACTAGTTGACTGTTGACTGTCCTTCGCTGGCTTTATATATCTTTTCTCTCTTTCTCGAAAATACGCGTTTGTTCTATAACATTCTGGTGCGCGTACGTTTATTCCATATCAGTACCATTGTCTTTATAAACATTAAAGACAATATCAGTACGATGAGCGAGGCACATTCTACCAAATCTGTACAGAGTCACCTCCCGTTAGCTTGAGTCGCGATCATTCCAGAACATATACACCAAATACCTATTGTATAGCCAACGCGGTGTTGCCGGATGTATTTATTTATCTCTAAACATAGGAGACATTTTAATATTCGTCACAATAAGTATAAATATTATGCGGGGGCTGATGAAATGAAAAAAAATCATGTCAATGTTTTTTGCCTCTAAAATAATCACGAAATAAGATTCCTCATTTTTCGATATATGTTAAACAAGTAATAAATACCTCAAAATTTTAAGAATATTTTTGAGATAATAATAAAATTATATCGAAAATCTATAAGTATACCGGGTGTCCCACCGGGAAGGGATTCGATCGATTATGGAGAAACTACACTGTGGAAGAATCTGAAAATCTGGTGTAGTACTTAGGCCGATGGGGCTGCTGTTAAAATGTTTTCAAGAATCTAGCACTTCCGGTTATACCAGAAATGGGTGTCCACTTTCTTATTTCAAATACGACCCTATATAAATTATATTTTGTTTGGATTCTCCTTGAAATTCTAAACATATTTCATGCCTACTATGTTGTACCTATCATTAGCCGTTTTCGAAATATTTGAAATTTTATGTCAAAAATGACGTTTTCAGAATAAAGAATAACAAAAATTTTTTATTATATGGAAGCTTTAATAATTTAATTTGTTAGAATATGCTAGGAGATATAGATCTACTTTAGGCGCCTACGTAAATTTTTTTGGTAAATATTAATACAGGGTATTTGAAAAAAAAAGTAAATCAAATTGAAAAAAGTGTCAAAATTCGACATTTTTAAATGGCAATGTTATGTTTTTTTAATTTTTTTGCATCAAAAATAAGGGCAAGTTTATGAAAGGATGTCAATCCCAAAAACTGATAGTTTTCAAAATATTGGCAATTTTACAATTGTCTATTACAATAGTGATATGAATTTGAAATTTAATTGATTTTAGTTGGCCATGAAGGCTTTATATTACAAATAAATATGACACTTGCCAAAAATAATCAACAATTATGACAAATTGTAGACATTAATTAATAGTAATAATCATGGCGGGCCTATAAATAAATTATACTCTCGTATACTATCTAAATGTGTTTATTATTTATGGATAATGTGACAGAGTGATGTCACAAACTTGTGATACATTTGGTGCCAGGTACCCAGAAAAACACAAGCCATCACCAAAATTTGTTAAACGGACAATAGATAATTTCAAAAATTTCGGGTCCGTAAAGACTAAAATAAAACGGGGGTACTTCATAACTTATCTAAGGTCAACTCATAAAAAAAATACTTTAACAAATGGTCAATATTTTGACCTTGAAGTGTACAGCAGGCATTTGACCACTAAAGAGTATGCAAAGAGTTCGCAATGCATTTGCCAATTTGAGTCAACCATCTATTCGGCAGGCAACACATGAACAATTAATTTTGAGATGTGAAAAGAGTTTAGAAGTTCAAGGTCAAAATTTTGATCATTTGTTAAAGTAATTTTTTTTATGAGTTGACCTTAGATAAGTTTGTATCATACATATGTTTTTCTGGGTATTTGGTAGCAAATGTTATCACACGTTCTTGTTATCACTCTGTCACCTTCTCCAAAAATAATAAATAAATTTAGATAGTATTCGTTAGTATAATTTATACGCCCGCCATGATTATTACTACTACAATTTGTCATAATTGTTGATTATTTTTGTCAAGTGTCATATTTATTTGCTATCTAAAGCCATCATGGTCAACTAAAATCAATTAAATTTCAAATTCATATCACTATATTGTAATAGAAAAATGTAAAATTGCCAATATTTTGAAAACTATCAGTTTTTGGGATAGACATCCTTTTATAAACTTGCCCTTATTTTTGATGCAAAAAAATTAACAAAATATAAAATGTTGCCATTTAAAAATTTTGAATTTTGACACTTTTTTCAATTTGATTTTTTATCCTTTTTTCAAATATCCTGTATTAACATTTACTAATTAGGTACCACATAGGATACTTGAAATATGTTTAGAATTACAAGGAGAATCCAAAAAATATATAATTTATATAGGGTCGTATTTGAAATAGGGAAGTTAACACCCATTTTTGGTATAACCGGAAGTGCTAGATTTTTGAAAACATTTTAGCCGAATTGGTCCCGTCGACCTAAGTACTACACCAGATTTTCAGATTGTTCCACCTTGTAGTTTCTTCATAATCGATCGAATCCCTTCCCGGTGGGACACCCGGTATATTTCATTTTATTCATCATTTGAAAGGGAGTCTGAATGCATTTCATGTTATGCCTACTTTTACTACTAATTCTAATGTTGATACCCTGTGTTTCGGAAAGGGAGCATTAGTATTTATTATATTAATACATAGCTGAACTTTTTTTATTAAAATCTTTAATATTAATTATAAAATTCCATAATCAACAGCATGCTCTAGTAATTCAATACAATCAGCATAATAGGCTTGTTTTTGTAACGAGTCTAAGTTATTTTTAGTGTATGAGTCCTTATCTTGTGACTCTGCAATTTTACTTATTTCATCATGATCTAATTGTTTGTTTCTGATAATATTAAACGCGAACAACACTCCAAATTTAGCATATTGCTTCCAATCAATAATAAGCTGCTTCTTGGGATAAAGCTCTTGTGGATCACAGTTAAGTTCTTTTGCAAAAGATGAGAATGATTCGTAGTAGATGTCAAGGTAAGTATCCAGTTTATCAAATTGTTCCTTCGATGTACCTGCGTAGAAGAAGTATGACAGATCGTGAACAGGTGTACCTCTAGCAGATAGTTGGAAGTCGATCATTTTCATACCTTCAAGTTCATCGTTGTCCTGAAATTTAATTATTTATAATTAAATGTGTGTTTTATTAAGTAATCAACTAAAACTTATACAGGGTTATTCAGGCTTTATGGCCAAAAATTAAAACTACTAAATAAGAACTTTAAGTTGCTTTAACTTCATTAATTTAATTGGAACGTCATATTTCTGAACTTACATAGCGATGTACTTACTAATTACCTGTCGAATGGTATTAGAGTGTTCTATAGCTAAGTCTCCGCGTTTTGGCATCAATTTAATTTGTTGTTCATCCCTTACTAGTGTTATTGATTTACAATATTGTTAGTTTTGGTGTTGCTTTGTTAAAATGAAGATTGTTACTTAAAAGAAGAACGTATTGATTATGATATTGATCCTTGGAGAATGTCATCAATATTCTTTATTGGCTTCTCGAGTTTATGCTCAAAGGTTTCCCATACGAAACCATCTAAGCCCAGCTGATTTTGAGAGACTATCAAATCAGTTCAAGGAAACTGGAAGTGTTAGCTATAAGAAATACGTTACAAGAAAAACTGTCTCCGAAAATGAAGAAACTATTTTTGCTATAATCGGTTCAGTTATTGAAAATCCTATTATTAGTCAAAATCAGATATCCGAAAACACCAATATTAGTCAGGCAAATATTTCACGAGTGCTTAGAAAACATAGATTTCATGCTTTTAAAATTCAGCTTTGTCAAAGCTTTCTGGAAATGATTTTGACAATAGAATTGAATTTTGCATTTGGGTGTTAGATGAAGTGGCAGCACATGAAATATTTTATGATAATGTGTTATTTAGTGACGAATGTACATTTCACAACAATGGTCCCGTGAACAGACACAACTACCATTATTATTCTGACTCAAATCCGCATGAATACAGAATTATCAGCAATCAAAATAGGTGGTCCATTAATGTGTAGGGTGGAACATTGGACCCATATTTAATAGGACTCCAATTTTGTTGAGGGATGATTAAATTGTTTGACGTTTCTCGATTTTCTTCTACACCAACGTCCTGTAGAAATTCCTTTAAACAGGAGAACAACCATGTGGTTTCAATTAGAGACGAGACTCGTTAATTTTTTGGATACCAATTTTCAGAACAGGTGGATTGGAAGAAATGGATTTAAGTCCTACGGATATCTTTTTATGTGGATACGTGAAAGGAATTGTCTACAAGGCGTCTCCAACAACACCACACGATATGAAAATACGCATATGAGATGCTTTTCAAACTGATACCCCACAAATGTTGACAAGAGTTAGCCGTAGCTTTCAAAAAAGAATATCGAAGTGAAGGATTCCATTTAAAAAAACACAACTTTGATACTTTTGGGTTATTTGGGACCCCCTGTATAATATGAAACCAATTTTAAAAAGTACCCATAGTAGATGCCTACACGTCCCACAAATGAAACTTTTTGAAAGTCAAGTAGTTTGGCCACAATATTCCGCACCATAAAGCGTGAATAACCCGGTATCTAGCTTTTATAAATGGGTCATTTTTTAAAGCTTATTTGGTTCTGTTCCATATAATGTTATAATTGCCTTATTTCGAGAACTATGCATTTTCGGAATCGACAACCTATTACAAAATTGCCCTCGTTTTTAGTGATAAGTAAGATGATATAATAAAAATATACCTGTTCCATTTGAAAAAATTGACTTTCAACTGTTTTTCTAACATCGTTTTCAGTATACTTTTTTGACCACTCTGTATGTACAAATCTGAAAATAAATATGTTATGATCTACCATTACCATAATATGTTAATGTCGCTTTCATAGATAATAACTTACTGAGCTTGGAACAAATATCATTTACAACATATTTTCAGATTTGTTCATACAGAGTGGTCAAAAAAGTATACTGAAAACGATGTTAGAAAAATAGTTGAAAGTCAATTTTTTCAAATGGAACAGGTATATTTTTATAATATCATCTTACTTATCACTAAAACCGAGGGCAATTTGCATAATATATTATACCTATCTCCAGCCGTTTTCGAAATATTTGAAATTTTATGTCAACAATGACGTTTTCAGAATAAATAATAATAACAATGTTTTATTATATGGACGCCTGAATAATCTAATTTGTTAAAATATCCTAGGAGATATAGACCTACTTTAGGCGCCTACGTACTTTTTTTTTAATAAATATGAATACAGGGTATTTGAAAAAAAGGGTAAAAAATCAAATTGAAAACAGTGTCAAAATTCAAAATTTTTATATAACAACCACGCATTTTGTATTTTTTACATCAAAAATAAGGGTAAGTTTGTGAAAGGATGTCTGATAGTTTTTAAAATATTGACAATTTTACATTTTTCTAATACAATAGTTATATGAATTTGAAATTTAATTGATTTTAATTGGCCATGATGGCTTTAGAAAGCAAATAAATATGACACTTGTCAAAAATAATCAACAATTATGATAAATTGTAGATATTAATTAGTAGTAATAATCATGGTAACGAATACTATCTAAATTTGTTTATTATTTATGGAAAGGTGACAGAGTGATAACAAGAACCTGTGATAACATTTGCTACCAAATACCCAGAAAAACACAAACCATCACTGTTGTGTATTTGCAGTACCTAGCGCACATGCGCATAGCGTTGTATAGTTTCATATAGTTTAAGGACAGCGCACGCTAAAAGGAGGGTACTGCTGTTTGAAGTGATGAACATATACCATCGGCCATGTTCCACTGTATTATGTAGTAATTGTATATACAGGGTGGTCCAACGAAAAGTTTGCACCTAGCTTTTCTCTTTTTTTTTGTAGTCGAATGCGAAAATGCTCGGACACGTCGATTTTGCTTTTGAGGGGGACACATTTTAAACATATTTTTCGATCTGCGCCTTTAATCCCCTAGCGGGGGTGAGTAACAACCCTAAAATTTTAAATGGAAAGAGGGGTCTAATGACATATCATTTGAAAGGACACAAAATTGTCTTTCTAATGATACCCTATTTGTCGAATTTTACTAAAACAGTTAATACGAAAACGACTTTAAAGACATTAAGCCGATAATTTTGGTATTAATGAGAAATACAAATAAGTTTTAATTATTACGACTGAAAACAACTACAATCATTTCTAAATTATTTACTTTGAAGAAAAACGGGATTTCAAAAACACTATCTTATTTATCAGAACTAAATTCCTCACTAATCGTTTGCGTTTTTTGTTGAAATAAAAACTGCAGATACGTGTAGGAAAAGAATTTACACCGTTTATTTTAGTCTTTTCATTGATTCAGTTTGGTTGCTTCTCAAGTTATTTTACTTTTACCGTACAAAATGATTTATTCCATTCTAGAACGAGTTGAAATTGTTAAACTTTATTTTCAAAATAATAGTAGTGCTAGACTTACGGCTCGCTTATTTAATGAGAGACATCCCGATAAAAATGTGAATGATGTGTACGTTGGCAAGTTAGTTAAAAAGTTTGTAGATACCGGATCTGTCTGTAATGTAAAACACCAGCCGCAGAAACCGATCAGAAATGAAGCTGTGGAAGTCGCTGTTTTAGGGCATGTTGAAATGGATCATAGTCAAAGTACCCGTCAACTAGCTGAAGCCTCAGGTGTCTCCCGTTCGTCCATAATACGAATTTTAAAAGCGTACAAATTTCATCCGTACAAAATCAAATTAGTACAGGAACTAAATGAGGATGATCCTGATAGAAGGCTGCAATTTTGTGAAGCAATGAGCCAGCGTTTAATTGAAGATCCGCAATTATTATTTAACATTTGTTTTTCCGACGAATGCACATTTTATTTGAATGGAGCTGTAAATAGGCACAATTGCCGTTACTGGGATGACAGTAACCCACATTTATTCCGTGAGGTTCATACCCAGTATCCTCAAAAAATAAACGTCTGGTGTGGCATATTAGGAAATCATATTATAGGACCACTTTTTATTCCTGGAAATTTAACTGGTGAAGTGTACCTAAACATGCTTGAAGACACAATTGATCCTTTAATAACACAAATAATAGAAGATGACCAAAATCATACTGCTGATCGGCTTTATTTCCAGCAAGATGGAGCACCTCCGCACTATGTGGCTCCTGTAAGACAGTTCTTAGATGACCGGTTCCCTGGACGGTGGATTGGAAGGAGGGGCCCAATTGAATGGCCTGCCAGGTCACCGGATTTATCGCCTTTAGACTTTTTTCTTTGGGGGCACTTAAAAAATAAATGTTTTGCCACGAAGCCCGAGTCCATAGAAGATCTTCGCCAACGCATTACAGAAGAGTGCAGAAACATAACACCTGATATGCTACAAAATGTTAGAAATAGATTTGAACAAAATCTGTATTATTGTATGGAATCAAATGGGTCACATTTTCAACATTTGTTAATGTAACGTTTTAATAAATCAATTTAACAGCTTGTTTACTTTTTTTACAAAGCAATGTTAAAACTAACAAACATTGGAATGTACTAACGATTGCAGGTGTTTTCACTCGCAATAATTAAAACTTATTTGTATTTCTCATTAATACCAAAATTATCGGCTTAATGTCTTTAAAGTCGTTTTCGTATTAACTGTTTTAGTAAAATTCGACAAATAGGGTATCATTAGAAAGACAATTTTGTGTCCTTTCAAATGATATGTCATTAGACCCCTCTTTCCATTTAAAATTTTAGGGTTGTTACTCACCCCCGCTAGGGGGTTAAAGGCGCAGATCGAAAAATATGTTTAAAATGTGTCCCCCTCAAAAGCAAAATCGACGTGTCCGAGCATTTTCGCATTCGACTACAAAAAAAAGAGAAAAGCTAGGTGCAAACTTTTCGTTGGACCACCCTGTATGTACGTGACGTGAGAATTGTAATAAATGTATCATAGTGTATTTGTGTGTTTTAATAACTCCAATACATAACAATCACCAAAAGTTGTTAGACTAATAATACATAATCTCGAAAGTTTCGAGTCTGTGAAGAATTTGATTAACTAATAACGTGAACGTATGATACAAACTTATCTAAGGTCTACTCATAAAAAAATTACTTTAGCAAATGTTCAAAATTTTGACCTTGAACTTCTAAACTCTTTTCACATCTCAAAATTGTTCATGTGTTGCCCGCCGAATAGATGGTTGACTCAAATTGGCAAATGCAGTCCGAACTCTTTGCATACAGTCCTCTTTAGTGGTCAAATGCCTGCTGTACACTTTTCACATCATATTTATTTGTTTTCTAAAGCCATCATTGCCAACTAAAATCTATTAAATTTCAAATTCATATTGTAATATAAAAATGTAAAATTGTCAATATTTTGAAAACTATCAGTTTTTGGGATAGACATCCTTTCACAAACTTGCCCTTATTTTGGATGTAAAAAAATTAAAAAAATATAAAATGGGTGGTTGCCGTTTAAAAATTTGGAATTTAGACACTTTTTTCAATTTGATTTTTACCCTTTTTTTAAAATACCCTGTATTAATATTTACGAGAAAAATATACGTAGGTCTAGATCTCCTAGGATATTCTAACAAATTAGATTATTAAAGCTTCTATAAAATAAAAAATTATTATTATTCTTTATTCTGAAAACGTCATTTTTGACATAAAATTTCAAATATTTCGAAAACGGCTGGAGACAGATATAACACATTATGTATAAAATATGTTTATAATTACAAGGAGAATCGAAAAAAATATAATTTATACAGGGTGGTCCAACTTTTACCTGCATAAATTTCAGAATCGATAGATATTCGACAAATAATGTGAGTTTGCTTAATAAACTATGTGCGAAAAATGCTTCGTTACAAAGTTACAGGGTGTTGAAATTTAAGAACAAAATTCGAATTTTATTAATATCTTTATAACCAATTGACATATTTCCATGAAATTTGGCACGTGTGGAGAGGTAATCTAGCTTCATTTTTTCATGTAATAATATTATTTTTATTTCTACCAGTGGTGTGCGTACGGCTACCGATTGCGACATTTTTAATGAAAAAACAGATACGCCACTGGTTTATCTCAAAATTAAAATTATATCTGCAATTCTTGTTCACTTTAAAAGAAAAAAGTACTCTTGACTTTTTTACGTATGAAGCAACATTTTCGAGTAAAAAAATAAAAATCGTCTAAATTAAATGTATTGAAAACCAACATAAAAATAACATATTATCATTACACGTTTAACACATATTTAACAGATTTTACAGGTTTTTTTTTGCAGAAACTCTTCAAAATGGCTACCGTCACTGTCAATACATAATTGGTAAAAGGCTCATAATTATCACATTAGCTTTCATTAAAACAAAACACTTGGTTACAAAACAGAAATGTCACAACAAATTTGTGTTGCATTTAAGTGTTCTTTTTAGTGTTAATAATAATGCCGCGGCTATTTAGTAACCAAGAATACGGTTTTTGCGAAGAAAATGCAGTAGCAGCCGCAAGGGAGTATGCATGCAGATTCCCTAATAGACGTCATCCAACGAGAGAAGTTTTCTCTCAAGGACATCGGGCATTTCGAGAACGAGGTTTAAATACTACTTTTAACATAAAAAAACAATAGATAGCGCCCTAGAAGCAACAGTTTGGCAGATGAAACGCGTATTTTAAGAACGTTTGATCGAAATCCAAACCTAAGTTCACGAAGAACTGCTGTCATGCTTAACATATCAAGGTCAACCATTCTTAAGTCACTTCATAAAGATGGTAGAAAGGCTTACCATTTTACGGCTGTGCAAGATTTATTGCCTGAGGACTATGTTAAAAGGCATAAATATTGCAAATGGTTATTGAATAAAGTTCAAGTAGATAGAGATTTTCTGCATAAGGTTTGCTGGACTGATGAAGCTTCATTTACAAGAACGGGTATAACGAATTACCACAACTTTCATATTTGGTCACAACACAATCCATACGAAGTGCGAGCGAAAAAGTTTCAACACCAATTCAGTGTGAACGTGTGGCTAAGAGTAATATCCAATAATCTCCTCGGATCATTCTTTTTACCAGCTTGGCTCTCAGCACAATTATTTTTAGACTTTTTACAGAATAGTTTAAATGATTTAATGGATGACGTGCCACTTCATTTACGTGCAAATGGTTGGTTTCAAATGGATGGAGCACCAGCACATTTGGGGCGGAATGTGAGAAACTAGATAACAAAGCATTATGGAAATCAATGGATTAGCCGTTTCCCTGGAGAAGTCGAAAATAATCATGAGGGACCTATATCTTGGCCCCCAAGGTCGCTTGACTTGACTCCACTTGATTTCTTTATTTGCGGCTACCTTAAAGAAAAAGTGTATAGGGTGCCGGTCAGAAAACGCGAAGAATTAAGCTTAAAAATTCAAGAAGCTTGTGATGAGTGGCATCGTAACAATCACATTCTATCGGCAGCAATTAATAGCATCACCAGAAAATGCCAATTGTGTATTGACAATGACGATAGTCATTTTGAACAGTTTCTGTAAAAAAAAAACTGTAAAATCTGTTAAAACGTGTAATGATTAGACGATTTTTATTTTTTTACTCGAAAATGTTGCGTCATTCGAAAAAAAGCCAAGAGTACTTTTTTCTTTTAAATTGAATAAGAATTGTAGATATAATTTTTATTTTGAGATAAACCAGTGGCGTATCGGTTTTCTCATTAAAAATATCGCAATCGGTAGCCGTACGCACGCCACTGCTGGAAATAAAAATAATATTATTACATGAAAAAAATGAAGCTAGATTACCTCTCCACACTAGCCAAATTTCATTGAAATATCTCAATTGGTTATAAAGATATTAATAAAATTAGAATTTGTTTCTTAAATTTCAACACCCTGTAACTTTGTAACGAAGAATTTTTGGCACATAGTTTATTAACCAAACTCACATTATCTGTCGAATATCTATCGATTCTAAAATTTATGCAGGTAAAAGTTGGACCACCCTGTACTACATATATGGTTGTATTTGAAATAAGAAAGTTGACACCCATTTCCGGTATAACCAGAAGTACTAGATTCTTGAAAACATTTTAGCCGAATTGGTCCCGTCGACCTACGGATTACACCCGATTTTCAGATTGTTCCACGGTGTAGTCCCTCCATAATCGATCGAATCCCTTCCCGGTGGGACACCCGGTATTTTTGATTATATTATATTTTATCGGGAAACTTTGGGGCGAGACAACCGATTTTTTACTTTGCCGCGCAGGGAAAGTATTAATTGTGAACGCGCTAAAAAATAATTTCAGATAAAAACGGATATATTCATTTTGAATTTCTTTGAGACGATCTGTGTGTCTGTATGTATTCTTCCACGCTAGCGCCTAAAAGCTTTAACCAATTGAGCTAAATTTTGGTATATGAGTTTGGGGGAGTCCTAGGATGAACCCATTAGTCTTTGGTTGAAATTGCTTTAGCCCTGTGATAGGGGTGGACACAACCCCCAAATTTTCAAACAGCAGTAGGAGTCGGTGATACATTTTTTGAAAGCATTTTTTATGCGCTTTACAGCGATAGGTTACTTTTTTATTTACATTCATGTTTCTCGAGAAACTTGTGTCTAAAACTAGTTATTTTATCTGGTTGGAACGACATTTTGCAACTGCGCATGTGTGTCAGTACAATGTTATCATTCTCTCTGTGCTTTGATGATATCATATTTTAGATTATAAAATGTACAGCATCGGCAATGAACTCCACTATAAATGATTGAGGCTATATCGATAGTTCAGCCTTCGGGAAAGTTTTGAGGTGACAAAACGGATTTTTTTAAACACCGTCAGTAAATGTTTATAAGTTACTTGCAGATGTAGATTAAATTTAAATTCTTAAAAAAACATATTTTTTATCGAGAGCACTAATTTACTTAAGTTTAATTTCAGCCCCTGTTTTGGATCCTATTGAACACAAATTATCCTTTATTTCAAAAACCACTAGAGAGTATAAATAGGGCAATATTAACAAACAAATGTTACAATAAAATGCAATTCTAAAAATTTGTTAAAATACGGAATGCTCCATTCAAAAATAAAAAAAAAGAAAATTTCTAATTAGATTTTGAATAGTTTTACCAAAGATTAATGTACACAATTAATCTTTGCTAAGGTAGAGTGTTCCGAGAGCTCCACTAACATAGTTTAGTCTCCTCAAGATATAAATCTAGCCTTTCTTAGCACTAGGTTACAAAAATAAAAAATGATATAAAAACACATCTACTTACGTTGTATTTAAACAATATATTATTTGACCAACAATCCCCATGAAGTATGACGTCATATTGACCATTATATTTTAAAGCTGTTTGAAATAAATCAGCACTTTCTGAATATGGCTTGAATTTTTCAATAATTCTTTTATGTCTATCTTCATCTAATTGATTAAATATTTCCTTATTCTTTGAAATGATATATTCACCGCCACGCTCGGTTAAGAAAAAGTTGCAAAACTTTGGTAATTCAGCAATGAGTCTTCCATACTCTTCTATATTGTAATGTTTAAGAGCATAGGACAGTGCATGAAGTTTGGCATATTGCCTAAAAGCAAGCTGTAATTTTTCTTCATCTAATGGTATAGTTTTGTCATGCATTTTGTAACCTTGATACTTCAAATTTTCCATAACAACTGTCTCACGATACAGTTCATCAATGCCAATGTAGTGTTTTGCTGCGGCTTCAAATGGTTCTTTTATGCCTTGATCCCTCTGGAGTTTATCGAAGGCCGGTAGAATATTAGTGTAAAAGAAGTTCTCTGTCTTATAGATCTGCGGTATATTCATCGCTTTTCTCATTGCACTATCTTTACCACCAGCTTTTTTAATTGCAACATAGTATGTCTTATTGGTTCCCTTGTCTGTGACTGAACCTTCAAAAAACTCACCCAACATCCCATTACCCCGATCGGGTTCTGTGGTAAGTTTCACACCATAATGTTTTATATCTAACTTTTCAGCCACTTTATTTAAAATTTCATTAATTTCACCTTTTAGTTGTTCGATTGTCTGCATTTTTATATTACTATGTTTTCTGATAATTTTATTGAAATAATATTGTATCCTTATCATAATGCTGTTTCCTTATCGTTATCAAATTAGGTTAATAAAACTGTGATTATTTTAGATGTAGTGATAACAAATTCGATTTTTAAAATTGTGCAAGATACCTGCTGGAAAAATTAAATTCGTGGAGTAGAAATTTAATAATAAGTACTGCCAAAGTGTATATGTATACACAACAAGACCAAATATTAGTTCGGGACATTTAAAAATTGGAAAAAAAAACAGTTAATTTTTGCACTGATAGTTCTCGAGTTTATGGTATAGTCACAGCATTAATAAGTACAGCATTCCGTCTCCACGTTCGCACTTTGAAAAAAAGTGTGACGTAAGATGCCGCCATTTTGGGTTACAAAACAGGTCCTGACTAAGAATAATTATAGTTTTTGGTTTCTAACCACAGTACTGTATTTTTATTTTTGTAAAAATATTTAAGTACATAATAATATCGCTGTCAATTTCAGAAATATTTGTGGTATGTCATAGTGATTGAAAACAACCTTGAGTGGTGTTATCAGTTAAATGTTGATATGATTGGGTGATTTTTAATAACAATAATAATAAACACAACAATAATAAAGATATTATTAGTGAAAAAAAGACATTTTTACAAAAGTTGAAGCAGTGCTTCCTAACTTAACCTAAATTTAACTTTTATTTTGTTTGTTGAATTGATATATCTAATTTTTTTTCTGTAATGGTCGATAATTCGAAAAGCTGAAGTCTCCATGGGTTATTGTTTTTTTTAATATAACAATTTTTTTTTATTTTGTTAAGTTATAGTAAACGCTTTATTTAATATTTTTTAAGTCAATTAGAGTGGCTATTTTTAACTAATATAAAACGTGATAGCCCTTATTCACTGTAATCTTCAACGAAAATGAGTAAAAGTTCGTACGTATATCCTCCGATGATAAGCAATTGTAAAATATGTGTTTTAACATACAGTTAAATATTGAGAATAGGCAAATTTTGGCAAAAACTTCTTGAAACTTTATAATGATATTGTCAATAAAATAACAACTAGCCACGCGACAACTTGTGTTTATATTTCACTTGTATTTAGTTTAAAAACATATTAGATACTGTCATTTCGTAATATAAATTTTACGGTTATACAAATAGTTGTTATAAACGTAAAATTATCTAGTATTTATCTTAATTTTTACTTATTACTCACCTAACAGGATCTTTGGGGAAGCGAAAAAAATGTTTAGAGCAAGTGTACCGCTTATTGGGACAACATTTTGCCACACACACATGTCCTCCGTGATTATTCATTGTATTTAATTCTCACGAACACTATACCAAAAACACAAAACACAGATTTAGATTTAAACACAATATTTATTTATCTCGTACACGCCGACAATGAACTATATATTGAACACAGTAGTGAACTGTATCTATCTACGTCAATGCGATTATTTTGACGTTGTAACCCATAATGGCGGCATGCGCGACGATATGCGCAGGACGGCTTGCAAACGTGAAATGGTGAAAGACAGAATACTGTATTATTTATTATACTGTGGTATAGTACTGACGTTGAACAGGCTTATGAATTTTATATAAATAAATTTTGTTATGGACAAAGAAGAAATCTACGAAAGCGTAGAAGGGCCATACATAATATTTTTTAGAATTGTGATTTTTTTTTGCAAAATTCTGTAAACAAAACTCGTAATGATAAAAAATTCCAACAATTTGAAAATATTAATTAGATCAGGAATTCTTTCGATAAATGAAACTTTCTCTTCTGGTTCATCAACATGTTAAGGGCCATACATAATATTTTTTTAGAATTCTGACTTTTTTTGCACAATTTTGTAAAAAACTTGGAATTTTTCAATTCTGAATTTATTTACACAATTCTGTAAAAAAACTCAGAATTATTAGATACTATTCTGACTTTTTTTTTGCAGAATTCTATAAAAAAAACTCGGAATGGTAATTCCAACAACTTGAAAACATTAATTGGATCAATAATTTTTTGGATAAATCAAACTTTCCCTTCTGGTTCATCAACATGTAAAGGGCCATACATAATATTTTTTAGAATTCTGATTCTTTTTGCAAAATTCTGTAAAAAACTATTCTGACTTTTATTTGCAGAATTCTATAAAAAAAAACTCGGAATCATAAAAAATTTCAACCATTTGAAAATATTCATTTTTAGCTTATCATATACTATGTAATATACAGGGTGTCCCCTCTCAATTGGAAAAAATTTCTGGGGCATATTGAGGAACCATAGACGAGCAGTTTGAGATAAGAGAGTTATGTCCGGAAGTGCATGGTTTTCAAAATACAGGGTGTCAAAGTTTTTTTCAAAAAACCTTTTTTTATCAATATCTCAAAGACACCTTAACCGCTTTTCTTGAAATTCGCTGGTGATGTAAGCTTAATAAGATGCTCAGTTAGCGCTAATTAAATGTTAATTATTACTTCCAGTGGCGCCCCGGGGGACAGTGTTACGAATAAAAATGACAAAAAAATGTACGCTACTGACTTTTTTGAAAATTTTATATTTTTTTAGAAAGCTCAGTTAAAAATACAACTTTTTTGTCACTTGATATTTTTTCGTATCTCTCTCTGTTTTTGAGAAAAAATTTTTATTAAAAACTTTATTAAATGGTTCATTATTTTATTAAAACGCCAAACAAGGAGGCTTTTTTACAAATAATTTATTATTAATAGTGGACCAAATGCTCAAAGTGTTCACCATGCATTTCGATGCCTTTTCTGCACCTGTTGAGCCAGGATTCGCACACCCGAGCAAACACGCCTGGATCGTTCGCGATAAATTCCGCTGCCACCACAACTCTAGCAACTAGGTCCTCCATTGTCGGCACAGGAGTTGCATAGACCAACCGTTAAATTTCGCCCCAAAGAAAAAAGTCCAGGGGGCCAATCCGGCGACCTTGCTGGCTAAGGGACGGGACCACCTCTACCAATCCACCTGCTGTTGTAGGTTTGGTCGAGGTAACCTCTCACGGTGCGCGCAAAATGCGCTGGACAACCATCGTGTTGGAACCAGGCCTCTCTACGCAACTGGAAGGGTATATATATATATATATATAGCTCGGGCAGAATATCTCGCAATAAAACTAGATTGCTATTCCCGTTGAGGTGATCAGGTAGAACGTACGGCCCAATCAAATGGTCGCCCAGAAAACCTGCCGAAAGATTAACACCAAACTTCTGATGTGCGTAGGATGGGGATTTTGTTCGCTCCACTCGTGGTTATTACGAGGATTGAATGTGAAGATTATACTTAAAAAATCAGCGTTTCCATCCGCTTGACCGAGCAACTACTCGCAGAACTCGAGCCGCCGAGGAGCGTCGCCAATTCAAAACGATTCATGTTTGCAATTAGTGTAACGTTTGAAGATAATTAAGTACTTATAAACTGACACTTTTACCAAAGATTAATCTACACAATAGATAGTCAGCCCAATGCATTAAAATGAGAACATCTCTAAGTATGCCAGCCACTACGTGGCGTAGACTAGCGTGTAAAGCATAGAGCAGTATTGTCACAGCCAGAAACCGTTTTGTAGTTTATTAATATCAGAAACAAAACGCAACGTATAACAATTATTTACATCATTTGCAACAGTTATGCACCGACAATGCTGTATTGTCAGAGAGAGAGATTGATGAAATTCTGTATTAATCTGGAGGGGATACGTAGGGAGGGTAGAAAAAAAAACAAGCGAATGTGGTGTGTGTCGTGCTGTTGCCGATTCGTCGGTAAAAGAAACACACAGGGTGATTTATTACAAGTACAGTATTGAAATAAAAGCCTTATCTCTATGAATTAAATTTAATATAATAATATTTAATCCATGTCATACATGTTTCAAGACTAGACCAGTCCCATGATCAGTGGCGAACAATCATTAAATGAAAAGCTTTTAGATAGAAACATACTTCTGGCTCCATTGTAATAATTTGTTGATGTATATAAAAAAATCTAAATATCTAAAAGCTAAAAGCTTTTGATTTAATTATTGCTCGCCACTGTTTATGGGACTGGTCTAGTCTTGAAACATGTTGTATGTCATGGATTAATGATTATTAGTTATATTAAATTTATTTCGTGGATATTAGACTTTTATACCAATACCGAAATCAAGTAGGTATTAATGTACATTATTCTTTGTCAAAATTATAACTCCACTTAAGAATTGACTAGATACTTTTTCAATTTATTACATATATTTTAAATATTTCACGTAGACAATGTGGCAAAGATGTAACAAGATTGTTGTAGATCTTATAATACCTATAATAAAAAAATTATCAGTGCTACCTATATTATATTAGGTATACATATTATGGTTGTTTTCATACCTACTGATTTTGTTTTGAAGAGAATTACCTAATATATTAAATTAAATTTAATCTTTGGCTGCGTAGTTATTTTTTTTGTGAATATTTTTTAACTTATTTTGTGTTTTTCTAATTTTAGACTAATTATATTATTTTGTGTTGTGTTTTTTTTTTATTTGAGAAACTTCCTAGTTAGTGACTAAATAATTTTTGTGTTTTGTGAAAATGGAAAGAAACAATTCGAAATTAAGTCGTAACCAATGTGCTTTTCGAAATTGTAACAACAGTTACAGAAACAATCGAGAGGTACATTTCTTTCGATTTCCTAAAGAAGAAGATCGATGCAGAAAATGGGTTATAAATTCAGGTATAAGTTCCACTTTATAGGTTTAGGTACTTAAATTTTACTTCTTTTTAATGTTTCTTCGGGTAAATAATAAGTTCGGTAGGAATAGGGCTTTGGGTATCAAACAAAAAAGATAGAAAATAGAAATTTGACATAGGGGTAGTTCTAAGCATTTACAAGTTTGTGACGTGTAGCGATTTTCGATGCCGCCCCCGGAGGTATACATGAGGGCGGCGCAATGCCGTTTTAAATATCTCGTTTCGCTTTCTTGGAAAATAAAAAATTATAACTGATAACTGACACTTAGTACTTAACCCATTAATCCCCAACGTTGCGTAAACGAAACATTTTTTAATTTTTTTTTTCCAATGTGCCAGTAAAAAAAATACTTGTGTTGGCAATAGGATATAATCAGTTGTTACTTCTCGTCCGGCCATCGTCTATCAACTTTCTCTCACCGGGCATATTGCCTGCTCACACTAGATGTCTGCGTAAAATTAAATGTATCCGTTTGGTGGGTAGTTTTGATTACAATAAGTCGGTGCCAAGCCCAAGCTCGAAACAAAATAAATCTATATTTACCTACTACCTATTTGGCTTGGTACCGACTATTATGTGCATTGTTGTCTTTTGAATGATATTTGTATTTTGTTATTTTTCGTATTTTTTATTAGTTCTTTTGACAGCTCTGGTGTCATCAATACACCTGTATCCCGAATTGCACCAAATTGCGATGCTATTGAACAAGCATATAATCCTAAATATAATATTATTTTTGAACTTTGAATGTACATATGAAATTTGTATCTTAAAATTAGTCAAAGAATCACCCTTTAAAGTTTGTACAAGTACTTATGCAACACCCTGTATACATAGATACTTTGATTTGCAATTTGCAAATCTGTTAAACTAGGTAATGCTGTTTTTTTTTATTTACTTTCAAATATGGTGTTATGTAATTGTATTCAAATTAAATGTTTGGGGATGATATTTACGAGTTTTATTTTTTTATATAGAGAAACTGTTATTCAGTTTTTAAGGATCAATCTGAAGCAGACGATTGTACTTGTTAAAACATGAAAAAAGTTATTGTCGTGATACTTTTAACACCCTGTTGGTGGGTTTTTAAAGCTTTTTACGAAACGTGTTAACAATACAATCTACATAAATCGTTATTTTTTTAAAGTTTTATGATCATTGCACAAAAACCAATATTAGGGAGACTGTAAGTTTTTTTTCAATTCGGCGTTGCAGAATTTGAACCTAATTGTGATAATTGTGTTATTTTACTAGTATAGATATTTTTGAGTAAATTAATTCGGTTATAATCGATGAGTAGAATCTTTGGAGTAAAATACATTTCACAAAAACCCTGAACCATGTTTCTCAATAGATTTAAATTTTCATTAAAAACAGATTAAAAATTCTAATTTTTTACATCCTGCATTTCGAAACCGTATTTTTTTAAATAATTATTGTCATGCTGGAAATTTCAAACCTTATTTACTTCAGCAACTTGTAAAAAGCACAGCCTTTTTAATATTAACATTTCTTAAAATCGATAATACGCGATAACGATGACTTTCTATCAATATCACAGAAGGATACATTTATTACGTATATAATTTGTTAGATTTTACATCTCCGAATTGAAACACACGCAAAAAATGTGCATAAAAAAGTTAGGGTAGCATTTCACGCCTGTATGAGTCTGAGATTTATTTTTTCATAATGTTAACAAGTTGAATCTGCTGTTTGAGTTTGATCCTTAAAACTGAATCAGATAATAAGCGGAAGTCCTATCTATAACGCCAAATTTCGTTAATTTAAATATAACTTTTTGATGCATCCTTATATCCGAAATTTAAAATTAAATGACTAAAATAATATTATTTTAGTCATTTAAAATTATTGTCTAAAACATTTAATGAACCAGCCCTGTATATTTATACTATTATAGTAATTTCTTTTATTTTCGTCCATACACATTAATCTTTGCGTAGATAGGTGTACGTATACCATATAATTTTATATTAACCGACAAAAAACACTGCTGCACAGTAGTACATATATGATACCTATAATATAAAAACAAACTCCCACCTCGTAGGGGAAAGTATACTCGTCCTTGTCTAACATTGCCCATATGATTATTTTATTTCAACACAATACATATAACACCATCTACAATTTCCATAATTTCCATGGTTACATGTTTTTCTAATAGATGTAGCTCGTGTCGAGACAGTTTCAATTTTTGTTTTCTTTCCCATATACGCTGACTATCTATTGTGTAGATTAATCTTTGCTTTTACTAAAGTTTGACATGTTTATGTGTTACCATGACAACATTGTTTTGTTTTAGATTGATTTAGATAGACTAATTAATAATAAATTATTTGTAAAAAAGCCTCTTTGTTTTTCTTTCTAATAATAATGAACGTTTTATTAAATTTTTGAATACAAATTATTTCTCGAAAACTGAGCTTTCTAAAAAAATATAAAATGTTCAAAAAAAGTTAGTAGCGTAAATTTTTTTGTCATTTTTATTCGTGACAATGTCCCCAGGGGCGCCACTGGAAGTCATAATTAACACTTAATTAGTGCTAACTAAGCGTCTTATTAAGCTTACATCACCAGCGAATTTCAAGAAAATCGGTTAACGTGTCTTTGAGATATTGATAAAAAAAGTTTTTTTGAAAAAAACTTTGACACCCTGTATTTTGAAAACCATGCACTTCCGGACATCAGTCTCTTATCTCAAACTGCTTGTCTATGGTTACTCAATATGCCCCAGAAGTTTTTTCCAATTGAGAGGGGACACCCTGTATGTATACAGGGTGTTGATTAAGTATCTGGCCAAACTTCAGGGGGTGATTCTTTCAGTGATTTTAAGGTACAAAGTTCATATAAGCAGGTGTCCGGAAATGCATAGTTTTCAAGATACAGGGTGTCAAAAAAATTTTTTTTTTACATTTATTTATTAATATCTCAAACACCAATTGACCAATTTTGTTGAAATTTGGCAGTGTTATGGACTATGATAAGACGCTAAGTTAACACCAATTGATTGTTGATTCCAGTGGCGTCGTAAGGGGCAGTTTCACGAATAAAAATAACAAAAAAAATGTGCCCAACTGACTTTTTAAAATTAAGAATTTTTCGTATCTTGCACTGTTTTCTAGAAAAAAAATTAAAACCACTTAAATGCATGTCCCTGAATAATTTTAAAAATCACTTTTACAGAATTATTGCGAATTACGTTTTACCCAAATTCGTTGGAAGTCATAATCAACAATCAATTGGTCATTTATCTAAATTGAATAATTTTTTGTTTTGTTTTAGACATCAGCTATTTTTTTTATGTATCGGGTTTTGTTCATTTTTCTTCTCTTTGGAGGCACTATTTATACGTACATATTTTATATTTCAGATCTTCTAGGCCAAGTTCTTGTACGCAAAATAATTGATTTTTTGTTAGTTTTATTATAAAATTTATTTTGCCCCCTTTTCTACTATTTACGAACCCCTATGTAAACAAAATTGTTATGCTGCATGTTGTAGGTTATCTTATATCAAAGCTATATATAAGTAGCCAATTTTTCTGTTATATTTGGAAAAACATTGTGCTGGGATTTAAAGCTAGGACTTTTCGCATTCATGAATGCAAAGCATGCACTCTACCACTAAGCTACAACCCATAATCTAATTACGTCGACGATATATTATATAATATATATAAATAACAACTATTTAACTGGTAAAATTTTAAACGCAATTTTCTCGAGAACTACGGAGGTACTTTTCAAAGGTAACCTATTGCTGTTTAGAACATATAACTTACTTTCAAATGATTTACCATTCGACAGTTACTGCTATTTAAGAATTTGGGAATTGTGTGCACCAGTATCCCAGGCTTAAAGCGATTTTAACCAAAAACTAATGGGTTAATCCTACGATTCCCCCAAACTCAAATTGAGCACAATATGTTGAAAGGTTTAGGCGCTATCGTGGAACAATAAATACAGACACATAGACAAACAGACTTCCATCTGGAAATGGCCTTAGTCGTCTTGTAACAAGACACCACACCACTGGTATTATGTATACTAGTTGGGTGATTTTAAAGATATTTTCTCTTAGTTTGGGAAATATAATATTTTTGTGAATATTATTTTAAGTAGATTGTTAACAAATGTTCCTAAACTTTCCTTTTAGTCACAAAATTTAAGGGTCTGTTTTCTATCTATCTTATCGTTTATTGATATGGATTTTACGAAAAGTAATAAACACATCTGCAAGTAGGTACATGAATAACAAAAATATATAATTTTTGTCTCTTACCGTGTTTTCTTGTTCGAAGAATAACATGTCTTAAAAACAGAGTGGTCACTTTTGAACATTGAAACGCCTTCATGTAAATTAAATGTCGGACTTTTATTATTATATACAGAAGCAAATTGGAGGGTGTTACGGTTTCCCATATCAACTAATATATATATAAAGGACGAATAAAAAAAACAACGGGTTTTTGTCCAGTCGCTGATTCGGGAGATTGAGAAGTCATTATAAAATCGTATTGTTTCTTGCTTTACAAATGGTAGTGACTGGTTAATCTTTTGAACGAACTCCAACATAAGATACCTAAGTATCAACAATCATTATTACAATCGACATAAAAATGTATTTTATTTCTAAGACGTAAACTACTATTCACCCTGTAGCTGTATTTGTATAGGAATATATTTTAAAAATGGTCTTTTTTTATTGGCCATTTTTCATTCTGTAGTACCTACATGTACATTCGTTATTGAGTGGCAACTACGTAACGGTATGGTTAAAATTGTTTTGATTTTGCTATTCGCGTAATTCTTAATTTATTGTAATACTAGTGATTTAAAATATTTGTGGAATTGTCGAAAGAAACACTATAAGGTGTGAAGTCAGTTAATATAAAGCAAAAATCTGGATATACCTTACCTTTTACATTATCATAATCTAACTCAAAACTATATCTGCCTGCACGTAAATTGGACTTTGAACCTTACTAGAGACGATAAAATATAAACAAAATTGCTTGCGTTGTTGCCAAGAATTCTAAATTTGCAAGATGACTGGTAGTAAAAGTTGTAGAATTTGCAATGGAAATATTGGAAAAAAGTTTAAATTCATTTGTGAAAGATGCAAAGGTTATTTTCACCTCGAATGTGGGAAAGTGTCCGAAGTCGATGCGCGCCTAATGCAACAAGAGAAAAGGCCCTGGGAAGATTGCGATTGCGAAGATTGTACTAACGAAATAAGAGCAAGACGTTCAACTATTTATGGCGTGAGATCATCTGATTCTGATGGCATTAATGATCTCAAAATGATGCTAAGAGAACTACAGGATGATGTGAGGGAAATGCGTAATGCCATGGATTTTTTAAACGAAAAATATGAAGATGAGAGGAGAAGAGCGAAAGTAATGTCTGATATGGTTACAGAAATCTCGAATGATAATCAGTTTTTAAAAGAAAAAGTGTAAAAGCTTGACACCGTCTTAAACATCCAGGAAACGAACAAGATAAGAAACAATCTCTGCGTAACTGGTATAACCAAAGGCAACGAAGGGCCAATTGAAATCAAGCAGAAATTCTCTGGATTGCTTGCCCAGTTGAACGTTCAGTTGTTGGAGTCTGATATTGAAAATATTCGTCAATTTGAAGCTAAGAACGGACCAAAAGTAATAATCACGACAACCACCAGTGAAATTAAGGAACAAATTTTGAAGGCACGTGCACGAAGAGGGAAGATAACTATTAGGAGTACTGGTCTTGGGGAAGAGGACTCGCTGATGTATATATCTGAAGAATTGACTAGAGAGACTACTTACTTTTTAAATCTGCTAAAAATCTGAAAGCTAAGGGATATAAATACATTTGGCACAGGAATGGCAAAGTTTTTGTCAGAAGGCAGGACGGGGAAAGAGCCGTTTTTATTAAAAATGATATCATCCTTAATGAAATGCTATCATAAATTTAGTTTGATGTGCATAAGTATTTAGGTTTAATTGTTTCAAATTTTTGTTAATATGGCTACTATAAAATGTGGCGATTTAAAAATCGGTCATGTAAATATACGGTCTCTTTTGCCTAGCTTAAATGAATTAACAGGTGTTTTGAATGATTTAGAGTTGGACATATTGGGAATCACCGAGACGTGGCTTGCACCAAATGTTTCTACAGCGGAACTATCAGTGCCTGGATTTAAGTTTTACAGGGTCGACAGGGCCTCTCGGGGTGGCGGCGTAGGTTTGTATGTAAGAAATGACATAAAAATTAGGACAGTCGATGTTGGTGATCGCGTTGAGTCAGTTGAGCAATTGTGGGTGACACTTCATATCAACAATATCAGGCTTGCCTTGGGAATTTTATACAGACCACCAAAATCGAACGTCTTAGAGGCATTTGATACCTTAGAAACCTCTATAGCAGGATTAATTCAACTTACAGATGAATTACTTATAATGTGTGACTTAAATATTGATCTTCTTAAATCTAATAATAGTGTCTGATCGAAGGCTTCTCAAATCGGGAGTGATGCATCATGAAATGCATGATACCACGGATCACAACCTTATATATTGCACTCTTAACTGAAAGTTGCCAAAGAGAATACCGAAAATTATACAGTTTAGGAAATTTAGAACTTTTGACAGATTGGATTTTGAATCTGACTTATTAAATGTGGATTGGTCTTCTATATTTGATGCTTCGACAACTTCTGAGAAGGTCGCGATACTGACCACCAATATTATATCGCTTTTTGATAATCATGCTCCCTTGAAGAGTGCAAGTGTGACTAGAGCTGGTCTACTAACACTTTAAAAATAATTAAGAAACACCGCAACAGCTTGCTAGCGAAATACAAAAAAACAGTCTCAGTCGGGGACTGGTTAGCATATAAGGAAATGAGAAATTACTTCACACAAGCAGTGCGAAATGAAAAAAAAATGTACTAAAAAATCCCGAGTTAATAAACCGATCATTTGTTAATGCAGTAAAGGATACTGCTCCTCCGGCTGACCTGAATTTTATTAACTATTATTCCACAGGCCGGATAATATGTTCAGATGTATTTTCCTTAAATTCGATTGAGGATTGCAACGTTGCTAAAGCAGTACAAGAGTTGAGGTCGAATGCTTCTGGGTTCGATGGCGTGTCCTTGGAAATGATTAAGTTATGTTGTCCTGTTATCGTCCCGTTTCGAACTCATATTTTTAATCATTGTATTTTGCATTCGGAATTTCCTGAACAGTGGAAAACAGCTGTAGTAATACCGTTGCCTAAGGGAAGTAATGTTAGTAGCATGACTGACTTGAGACCTATTAGCCTATTATCCGTAATATCAAAATTATTTGAAAAAGTTTTATATACACAAATCGTGACATTTTTAATGGATAGCTCTTTGCTGCCTGACTCTCAATCTGGTTTTTGTAGGGATCGTAGTGCGGTGACGGCATTATTAAAGGTTTTGGACGATATAATAATATCCTCGGATCGCGGTGAAACATCAGCGTTAGTTTTACTCGATCTTAGTAAAGTCTTCGATACCTTGGACCATTAGATGTTATGTGCCAAACTACATTACTATGGGTTTCATAACAATAGTGTACGTTTTTTTGAAAGCTACTTGTCCAAAAGATATCAGCGTGTTCAGTTAGAAGGTAAAGTATCTGATCCACTCCTGCTTACGAGGGATCAATTCTAGGACCACTAGTTTTTCATTAGAACAAAGTCAACTTGCAGTCGAAAAAATAAACAATTCTCTCAAAAGTATTTACGAATATTCCACAAAAAGTGGTTTAAGCTTAATCCATCAAAGTCACTGGTTATGTTTTTCGGACCAAACCGGGAATGGTCTTATCAAAATATGATTTTCTCTGTAGATAACGTTGGCTTACCTGTGGTAAGGGAGGCCAGGAATTTAGGCGTCGTTTTTGATAGTGACCTTAGATTTAAAACGCAAGTGGGTAAATTAGTACAAAAGTCTATTATATCACTTAGGAATTTGTATAGGAGTAAGACAGTTTTAGGTAGCAAATTAAAAAAACAACTTTGTAAATCTCTGGTGCTCTCACAATACAATTATGCGTATATCATGTATGGTCCTTGCCTGGATACTAATTAAAAAAATAGAATCCAGCGGATTCAGAATTCCTGCATACGTTTTACAAATAATCTTAGAATGAGAGACCATGTGAGTGATAAATTATTTACTTTGGGATGGTTGAAAATGCACAACAGACTAAAATATTGTCACGTTTAGATTTAACGTCAACTACGAGGGCATTGAAAATAAGGACCTTATCTAAAAGATGAAACACCGAATACCAAGTTTAAATAGATTAAGTTTATTAACAGTTAACGTTGAGAAGAATTTACAAAATGATGAAACTTAAATTAGAGACTATAGAGGTAAATTAATAGAATACAAATAATAT
Organism: Apoderus coryli; assembly: GCA_911728435.2. NCBI lineage: Eukaryota > Metazoa > Arthropoda > Insecta > Coleoptera > Attelabidae > Apoderus > Apoderus coryli. Next base: position 10,563,647 of record OU452209.1, on the reverse strand, counting down.
TACTTACATTAAAATATAAGACCACATACGGTCAAGATGCACTATGGTTCACATTGTTACTGTCTTCAGGTTTTCTTACTATGAGTTTAAAATCAGGACACAACTAAACTTATTTCTCTGGAGAGGAGAATTTATAATAAAAGAGTTATCCCTCTCTTAAACAATCTTGCGCCTAAATCCTCCCTGTGTGACCAATGATAAGGAGGGAGGTTAGATTGAATCAAAGATGGTTTCCTGATTTCTCTATGCTAATTAATTATTAACGTAATAATTATATTGCGCCACCATCCCTACATCGCGTTTATTTAGATGGGGTGGTCAGAATAGCTGATGCTGCATTTTTCAGTATGACTACCCTTGAAAGCGGAGGGTAAGAGGCAGGGCTCCTGATTATCGAGAAATGGTGACTCATCTAGATAAACTAGAATAAACAGGAAATTAATATTTTTGTATTTTTCCTTCGAATATCTGGGGTTTGTTATTTATTTATAATTTATATTTATTTATTAATAATTTTGGAATCTGTACTCGTGACAATATCGTATTGCTTGCTTCGTATACAAGCTTCTCAAAACTGGAAATCCCACATATTTGCGTACAAAACTTTCTTTTCGATGTGCAATCCATAACCGTTCTACGCGATATTGTAATCTGCTTAACATACCTCGCCACCGTACTACGCTGTTTAAGCGCACCTTCTCTTACGTGGTTCCCAGTGTGTACAATGATTCAGAGATTGGAGAACAGTTCCTGTACCTAAGTTACAGCTCTTTTAAAAAAAAGTTAAAGGATCGATTGCTCTTTAATAGTGGATAATGGGGTTAATTTTCTAGTATATTTATGTCATTTTAATTTTATATGGGGAGTGGGTCTCTTTAGTTTTAGTTGTAGTTTACTTTAGTTGTAGTTTACTGTATTATTGTATGCTCATTGTTATGAATGTATTATTATATGCTTAGTGTTATGAATAATGATGTATTGTAAAACATACATGCTCGGTTAAGAAAACAGCTTTGCTGCCCTTCACCCAGTTGAAAATAAAGACGTTTCTATTCTATTCTATTGACCCTTTTTCGAACACCTGTGTGAACCAGTTCATTTATGTGACATTTTTTAGGTTACATTCTATCACAACTACGAAAAATTATTCCGTATTCCGGATAAATTTAGGAAGTATATATGTTTTTATTTTGATCCCTTTTACACTATCTACGAACGCCTATGAAAACAAGTTATTTATAACACATTTTTTAGGTTATATTCCATCACAACTACGAAAAATTATTCCGCATTTCGAATAAGTTTAGGAAATACCTATATATGTTTTTATTTTGATCCCTTTTACACTATTTACGAACGCCTATGAAAACAAGTTATTTATAACACATTTTTTAGGTTATATTCTATCAAAGCTATAAATAACTAGTCAGTATATCTGCTATGTTTAAGAAATTCGTTTTGTCTAACCTTTTTACCTCATTTTACACTTTTTTCGAGTGTCAATGTGGTCTCATTGTTTAGGTTAAATATTTTAGGTTATGTTTAATTAAACGCACAAAAAATTATTCAATATTTCGGATAAGTTTAAGAACTATGATTTTTTAAATTTCTGAACCCTCTTTTAAACCCCTTGCCTACGCTCAATGTTAATCACCACCTATAAATATTCTGTAGTATTTTCGTACCAAATGTAGTTAAAATCCGTTAAGTGGTTTTTGAGTTATCACGGATTCAAATTTTTTCTGACCCTTTTATAGAATTTTCACGGACGCCTATGGTACATTAATTTTTGTCGTGTATTTTTAACACCAATTCAACTAGTTAAATATAAAAAAATTTACATTTAATTTTTTTTTATTTTACCCCTTTTTCTACTATTTACGAACACCTATGTAAATAAAAAATTTTTGTTGCATTTTTTAGGTTATCTTATATCAAAGATATATATAACTAGCCAATAGGCCCACATGTGCAAGCGCGCATAGACGTGATTATGATACCGCAGTATCTAGTCGTGTGGATGGTGGTTGGATGGGTGGACGACGCTCCCGGACGAGTCGGTAGATTTGCCCATGCCAAGTAGTTATGGACTATTGTGTGGCAAATTGATCTATACCAGCGCGGCGTCCGTAAGGGGAATGTAGTTGTAATAAAACATGGCTGATTTCATTCATAAAATTTCCAGCGGCGTGCGTTGTAAAAGTTTAGTAATAATAAACATTTATGTGTTACTAAAAAATTAATATTAATGAAAAGTTCTTCACGTGTTTGGTAAAAGCACCTACTACTATCTCTTAAAGAATAGCACCCAAGAAGTATTTTATATATTTATTTTAAATATGTACTTAATAAATTCAAAAGGTTGCATACCAAAAATAAAAACAGTAAATAAAACGAACTTCTAAAGAAAAACAAAAACATTCTATAACAACTTAACGAAATAAATTAAATACTTTGGTAATGTTGCCGGATTTAAACAAAAAATAAATAATTCTAAAACAACTTAACACTTATTCAATAGTATATTAAGTATAAAGGGCGGTAAAGCATTCGTTGCAGCCCGCCGCTGTATAGACGCACGAGTGAGCGAAGCGAGCGAGGGCAGCTATACAGCGAAGGGCTGCAGCGGCTTTACCGCCAGTGGTGCTTACAACTGTTTTTCGCCTGCTTCTTCATACTACAATATTAAACCAAAAGGACTTTATTTTAATTATTACTGTTATGAACTGACAGTTTTTGACAGTAATTAATGGGAGTATTTTTTGACGTACATGATAATAGGCGTTATCCTTTGACAAACTCAGATCAGATAAACTTATGTGACAGGCTCACATGTCAATGTTGAATATTTTAAATGTAGAAAGAAACTGTCAAATTATTATCTGAGCGTGTACGCTATAGAAATTTGATTTTAGAATCTTAGGTATATTTCGGTACTACAATAATAATTAAAAAGTGATTACTAATCAATAATGGACAATTTTAAATAATTAAATGAGTTTAGCGGAATGGCAGACGACTACCTAAGTAAACTTTCTCAATCAATTGTCAACTTATCCTCTAGATGGAATTTACATTAAGTTAAGTGAGTGAAAACTACTGATGTTAACGTTATTATTGGAAATCTAACAGTAGCGCCATCTATGAAAAAAAATTAAAAAGAGCGGGCGCTAAATGGACATTTACCGCCCGCATATGCGGGCGGTAAAACTCTGTTTAAGTGCAGGCAGGCGAAAAAAGGACTTTATTTTAATTATTACTGTTATGAACTGACAGTTTTTGACAGTAATTAATGGGAGTATTTTTTGACGTACATGATAATAGGCGTTATCCTTTGACAAACTCAGATCAGATAAACTTATGTGACAGGCTCACATGTCAATGTTGAATATTTTAAATGTAGAAAGAAACTGTCAAATTATTATCTGAGCGTGTACGCTATAGAAATTTGATTTTAGAATCTTAGGTATATTTCGGTACTACAATAATAATTAAAAAGTGATTACTAATTAATAATGGACAATTTTAAATAATCAAATGAGTTTAGCGGAATGGCAGACGACTACCTAAGTAAACTTTCTCAATTAATTGTCAACTTATTCTCTAGATGGAATGCACATTAAGTTAAGTGAGTGAAAACTACTGATGTTAACGTTATTATTGGAAATTTAACAGTAGCGCCATCTATGAAAAAAAAATAAAAAGAGCGGGCGCTAAATGGTCATTTACCGCCCGCATATGCGGGCGGTAAAACTCTGTTTAAGTGCAGGCAGGCGAAAAAATAAATAAAGTAGGTATCTTGAATCTCTTTGTTGATTTGAGTCATGTTTAGGAACTATAATTATTAACTGTTTTAAACATTTTGATTAAATATACCGAACATAATTTGATTTATTTTAGATAACGTAACGATCTGTTAAATTTCGTCAATTTCACCAACTTCATTATCCTCGTCACTGTTATCATCAGTCTCGCGAGGCGACTTTGACTCTATATGCTCATTTTTTATGTTTTTTTTTGTTTGGATATATTTTTACTTATAGATGAATGCAATTATTGTACACTATTATTACCTACCTATAAACATTCGCTATCACTTCTCTTGTTTGGCCGTGGAGAGTTTTTCCGCGAGTAAATTTATTCATTTTAAAAAATACTAACAAACAACAACAAAGTAGCAATACAGCAAACTGTTCAATATCATAAAACACTAAAGTAACAGAACAATAAATATACAATAATAATTTGATATAATATATGATAATACACGACAAAGCAAAAATATAAATATCACCTCGCTGCCACTGGATGATATTCAATATTACTCGATATTCCAAGACGGGCGGCAACAATTGCGACGAAGTACTCAGTTTCCATGGCGACAAAACGTGCGAGCGTCGACGCACCAATTAGGATCGTTCAGGCGGCGTCTAAACACGCATTTCGCGTAGTATTGCCGATTTTACAGAAGATCATAATTTCTTTTCCCTATTTTAATATTCAGTGGTACAAATTTTAGTTGTTAAATAGAAATAAAACTAACAATTACTTCAAAATTCTGATCTTTTTTCATTATTATTATTTGTAATTGTAAAAAAATCGATTTTCAAATTAATACTACTTCTTGCTTAGAACTAGTGCTTTTTTGTAGTTAAATTTGGCAATATCGGATTTTTTTGCCCGAATTCCTTTCGCTGTTATAGATTAGTTTGCCAAGCTATACATAGTCGTAGGTGCTGGCATCTGGCAGTCGATGACCGTGGTTCGGATTCCACGCTAAACTGTAGGTCCAAGAATTCTCACAAATGTATATAACTAAAGAAATGGCTAAATTACCTAGTTGTAGAGGCCAATAATATAGAGAGAGAGAGAGAGAGATAATTAGCCAATTTTTCTGGTATATTTGGGAAACATTTTTTTTTTCAGAATTTCAGCAATTTTGTGCAAAAGCCATCATCTTCCAACTCTACCGTTCTTACTGTCTTTAGCCATCATGTTGCTCCCCTTCGTTTTAGTCAGCCATGAAGGCGTCGATGAATGCTTTCGACAATTTTTCTTTCTGGAGCCATACGCTGAGGAAATGTTTCAATGTACAACCGCCTACAAGGCATTGCCATCAACGAGCCCATAAATGAAGTGCATGTTGGTCATCTCGGCATTTGTATAGTGATTCATGTTAAGGGACTTCATCAAATTTGACAGATTCAAAATGATTGGCGCAGTCAAATAACATCAACGTTATTGATTTTTAGTTAAATACGCAAATATTCTTGGTAAGTTAAAAAATGTTTTGAATTTTTATCTCGTAAACGAAGAGATGTGGGAAAAATACAAGATATAAAAAAGTTGTAGGTAGTTTTAGTTGTTTTATCTCTAGACAATATCGAAAGTAAATATGATTATTTTTAAGTTTTCAAATCTAATCAGTTCGTCGCCATATCCAATAGTATTTTTGTATCAAATTTAGTTACATTTCGTCGTTTTTTGGCTATCGTCATCGTAAATATATACTGTGCTATCGTGTATAAAGACTGCCAAACCGACAGACAGACAATTTTTTTAAAACTACTTATTTGCATATATAATGAAATTTTTTAACAAACACTTATTTACAGCTAAAATAACCCAAAACGAAAAAACCAATAGCTTCTCCATATCCTACCATATAATATGCAATATATGTGTATTGCATATGGTTTGGAGCGCTAAAAAATCAGTTCCAAAGGACGAGTATAGGTACCTACTTTAGAAAATCCAAAAATACTTTAATAGTATTACCCAGCTGACAGCTGCAATTATTATTACACTATTGATAATTACAATAGCGACCACTTCAAAAAGTTTAAACAATACTATAACGTCTCAATTTTCATACAATCTGAATTATAACGAGATAAGATATAATAACAATTTGAAAAAAAAAACCAATTAAGTATAAATATTACAAAATATTGAATTTGTAACCACTTTGAACAAGAGCAAAGGTGACAATGCCGGTATAAAGAATCTAAAAGTGTTGATATAACGTTTTATTATTGGAATATTTTTAACACTTTTCCTATAATAATAATGGATATTGATAGTTGGTATATCAGCTTGTTTTGCTTTGTATTTCTCTTTTATTTAATCTTCGAATTTAATTATTACCTGAGAACTGCGTCTACAGTGATTTGGTCGAGATATTTCAAGAAACCCGTACATATTTTGGAAGAGACACAAATATCAGGTAAAAATTAGCTTAGCACTAGGAAGTAAGTACGAATTAAAGAAGTTCCATGTATGTGCCACGGTAGTTTAATTGGTAAAACACTAACCGGCAATCCGGAGATGTGGGTTCAAATCCCAATTGTGTCACGGATTTTTTTTTAATTCGTACATATGTGAGTTTATTTCATTTTTCTGTATTTCGGTGATATACTATACACTCTCAACTTAGTTGAATATCTTTCTTTCGTATATACAGGGTGTCTCACCGAGAATCGTTTTGATCGATTATGGATATAGTAGACTGTGAAAAAATCTAAAAATCAGTTGTAGTACTAAGCTTGACGAAGCCAATTCGGCTAAAATATTTTCAACAATCTAGTACTTCCGGTTATACCGACTTTCTTATTTAAAATACTACTCTATATAGATTGGATTCTACTTGTAATTCTAAAGATAACTCGTGTATTTATGTTATACCTATGTCCAGTCGTTTTCGAAATAATTAAAAATTTATCTCAAAAATGACGTTTGCAGATTAAAGAATAATTACAATGTTTTATTATATGGAAGCTTTGATAATTTAATTTGTTGGAATATCCTGGTAGCTATAGACCCACTTTAGGCGCCTATGAATATTTTTTTAATAAATATTGTCACAAATATAATTCGATAATTAGGTAAGCGGACGTCACCATGTTAAAATAAATATAGAATATAGAAAAGGGTTTGTTATTTATTGATTGAATTATTTTGGTTTCAATAATTTACTCGTTTGGCTTGTAGAGCTACTCGAAACTCGCCCACGTACATCACGCTCACATAAGGAGGATCTTAATGGTTCTCCCTCGTAAACGAGTGACGGTCTGTATTTGAACTGTGTCTCTCAGTTAATAGTTACTTGATTAGATTTAGAAAACTATATTAAAATAAAAAAGGAAAGTCATATATATATATATATATTACTATTATTTTTTATTAAATTATTTATTTCAAATATAAGAAAATCAATTCAATGAAAAAGGACAAGTCTCAAAAAAATTATCAATTAAAATATTTAAAATTTGTACTTACATAATAATCATCATCGTCGACACAGTTGATCTTTTTTTAAATTTTTAATGGACAAAATATTTAAAATAACTTATGCTTATACTTAACTGCGTTAATTAAACCGTAAAGCCTAAAAGACACTACTCAACGGGGAGATTAGTGCTTTTTGTTGTTTCTAGTACTCGGAGTTTACTTCGCCGAAGTTGGAGAGAATACCTAATAAAAAAGAGAGTTTTGTGGTACGAGAAACTGGCGGAGCATTCGGACACATATGTCGACCAATGATATTGCCTATTCCTCGTACCGCTTGTGTGGAAAAATATGTATCAGCAAATTTTGTCTATTTCGTAGATACACTACGGATGTTAGAGCCATTAACTTTTATGAACATTTATAAATTATTAATCAGCAAAAAATACTTAGTTCGACCGGATGCAATGTTTATTACAATATACCGGGTGTGACAATATTAATACAGGGTATTTGAAAAAAGGGTTTAAAATCAAAATGAAAAAAGTATCAAAATTCAAAATTTTTAAATGGCAACCCCCAATTTTTATTATTTTTTTATTTTTTTGCATCAAACTTGGTCAATTTATATTATTATAAACCTTTATAAAAGTACACATTAACGTATCCAAATTGAATATTTATTTACTTTATTTATTTCAGGGGTATGTTTGACAACAGACATCGATACATTATTAACTCACTTGAATAATGCCAGATACATTAGAGAGTTAGATTTTGCAAAAATGGACTTTAACATGAGAACGCGACTATATGAATATGTGAGAAGTCAAAAAGGCTTCATTGTATTGGCGGCCACAACAATTAGATATCGAAAGTATATCAAATTATTTAGCAAATACGTGATAACGACAAAAGTAAGTCTTTTTTTTTAGCTTTTGCTTTTAGAAACGTAATAACAATACGAATTTTAATAAACTGTTGCCATAAAGGGACCAACAGTTCTACGTAACATATAAAAATATAACGGTTTCTTTTTAATATTAATGATACGGACCACCCTCTAATTTATCATAGACATAATTATTATACTTCAAACATGTTCACCACATCCTCTTCCAGCTCTACCTTTTTGCTGTGTTTGGCCTTCCTGTTCCTCCTTCGTTTTATCGTGCCTGTTATTGTTGATTCATCCCATATTTAAATAACATCATGCCATCAGCTCAATCAGGATTTAGGCCGGTGTACTCGTATAGTTGTTGCACCGCTTTGCTTGATATCATTGACGATATTGTTCATGCTTATGACGACGGGCCAAATTATTTGATGGTATTGCTTGACTTTAGTCAATTTGATACCAAAATCCCGATATTTTACTTAAAATCCTTGAGTCCTGCGGCGTAGCCCTAGGTTCGTTAAGGCTATTCCAGTCTTATCTGCCAAATAGAAAGCAGCGCGTCAGAGTCCAAGACAAATACTCTAGTTCTAGGGGGACTAATTCAGGCGTTCCTCAGGGGTATATTTTGGGACCGCTATTGTTCACACTTTATACTTCCTAGTTCCCGAGATTTGTGAAGTTTTGTGGATTGATAACGTACGCCGATGATACCTAGCTTCTGTTATCGTTTGATTCTCGGAATCGCTTAAATGCTGTTGCCCAGATGAACTGCGATCTGAAGAGCCTTGCGTACAAATCACCTGAGCATTGTTTAGCAATAAATGCCAGCAAATCATTGGCAATCCTTTTTGGTAAAAAGACAGACTATCAAGCGTTAATCTCACAAATACAAATAATGATTAACAATTCAATTGTACCTATTGAAATTTCAAAGAAAAATTTGGGAATTATTATAGACAATTCATTAAGGTTTCAGGCCCAGTGTACTAAGAACATTCAGAAAGCCTATTTTGTCCTTCGACTTTTATATCCCCATGGGTCATCTTTAAATGCTAAAACCAAAAAAATGTTATGTGAATCCTTAATTCTGTCACAATTTACTAACTGTGCTCCTCTGCTCGTGCCATGTATTGATAATGACACTAAATTGAAGATTCAACGCGTTCAGAAATCTTGCATTCGACTTATATTCAATATTAGGAAATTTGAACGAGTGTCCTATAAGTTGGTTGAACTAAAGTTAAACTTAATATGCACAATAGATTCAAATTGTACTCCCTGTGTTTATACCACAGAATAATTACGTATAAGAAGCCTTCTTACTTAGCTAATAGACTGGTTTATCGTACGGATGTGCATAATCTTAATGTCCAGTCTCGTGGTCTATTGACTCCTCCTTTACATAGAACGTCTTTCTTCGAGAGAGGCTTTAGCTACTGTATATCAAGACTGTACAATGCCATACTCAGTGAGCTTAAGTCTTGCAAAATGTCAAAATTCAAAAAGAATATTTTTGCGCTATTATTTGAAAATCAGGCATTTGTTCTGTGCTACATATATGAAGATGAAAAATATAATAAGTATACCATTGTTTATTGTTATTGATGTTGTTATTGTTATAGTTATCTGAATGTGTGTTTTTTTTATTTATTTTTTTTATGTTGAGTTTTGAATTACTGTGTGAATATTGCCAGGGTTCAAGAATATTTGTTTAAATGTTGCCTTCAGCTACTGTATTTTAAGACTGCACAATGCCATACCAAGTGAGCTAAGTCTTGTAAAATGTCAAAATTCAAAAAGAATATTTTTGCGCTACTATTTAAAAATCAGGCTTACCTATTATAGTTGCTTTTGTTCTGTGCTACATATATGAAGATGATACCATTGATTATTGGTATTGATGTTGTTATTGTTATAGTTATCTGGTTGTGTGTTTTTTTTTTGTTTATTTTTTTTTTATTTTGAGTTTTGAGTTACTGTGTGAATATTGCTAGGGTTCAAGAATATTTGTTTAAATGTTTTTTACTATGCAAATAGCTAGAATTGTTTTTTTAATGTGTTACATAGAACGTCTTTCTTCGAGAGAGGCTTCAGCTACTGTATCTCAAGACTGTACAATGCCATACCGAGTGAGCTTAAGTCTTGCAAAATGTTAAAATTCAAAAAGGATATTTTTGCGCTATTATTGGAAAATCAGGCTTACCTATTATAGTTGCTTTTGTTCTGTGCTACATACATGAAGATGAAATATATAATAATTATACCATGGTTAATTGTTATTGATGTTGTTATTGTTATAGTTATCTGATTGTGTGTTTTTTTTTATTTTGAGTTTTGAATTACTGTGTGAATATTGCTAGGGTTCAAGAATATTTGTGTAAATGTTTTTTACTGTGCAAATAGCTAGAATTGTTTTTTTTCTCAAGACTGTACAATGCCACACCGAGTGAGCTTAAGTCTTGCAAAATGTCAAAATTCAAAAAGAATATTTTTGCGCTATTATTTGAAAATCAGGCTTACCTATTATAGTTGCTTTTGTTTTGTGCTACATATATGAAGATGAAAAATATAATAATTATACCATGGTTTATTGTTATTGATGTTGTTATTGTTATAGTTATCTGATTGTGTGTTTTTTTATTTATTTATTTTTATTTTGAGTTTTGAATTACTGTGTGAATATTGCTACGGTTCAAGAATATTTGTTTAAATGTTTTTTACTGTGCAAATAGCTAGAATTGTTTTTTTAATGTGTTACATAGAACGTCTTTCTTCGAGAGAGGCTTCAGCTACTGTATCTCAAAACTGTACAATGCCACACCGAGTGAGCTTAAGTCTTGCAAAATGTCAAAATTCAAAAAGAATATTTTTGCCCTATTATTTGAAAATCAGGCTTACCTATTATAGTTGCTTTTGTTTTGTGCTACATATATGAAGATGAAAAATATAATAATTATACCATTGTTTATTGTTATTGATGTTGTTATTGTTATAGTTATCTGATTGTGTGTTTTTTTATTTATTTATTTTTATTTTGAGTTTTGAATTACTGTGTGAATATTGCTAGGGTTCAAGAATATTTGTTTAAATGTTTTTTACTGTGCAAATAGCTAGAATTGTTTTTTTAATGTGTTACATAGAACGTCTTTCTTCGAGAGAGGCTTCAGCTACTGTATCTCAAAACTGTACAATGCCACACCGAGTGAGCTTAAGTCTTGCAAAATGTCAAAATTCAAAAAGAATATTTTTGCGCTATTATTTGAAAATCAGGCTTACCTATTACACAGGCCAACACACATTTTGGTGCCTGCGATTTTTTAACTGTTCCTGAGTAATTTTTGGATGCAGAATGTAAAAAGGTTCTCAGATTTTGTCTATCAGATCTAGTTTTTGAGATTTTTTAAAAAATTGTGTATATAATTTACGTTATAACTGTTATAATATATAATATTACTATTGACAGTTAAAAAAAACAAAGACACATGGATTTAAGTATTTATTGCAAAAACTTAATTTACATAATTACATTAGTCACTAATCACATAAAAATTTTCTTTTATACGATTTTCTAGAATGGAGTTTACTAGGGCAGTCTCGCTGAAGGCTCCAGCAGTAGTCCGCCATCATGTGGCTATCCCATCGTCCTTGATAACGATCTTCCATAGTTTTAATATCCTGGTGGAATCTTTCCCCCTGTTCTTCACTACAATCACCTAAGTTTTCTGGAAAACGATCTAGGTGGCTGTGGAGGTAGTGAACTTTTATACTCATGTTACAGCCGAGAATATTAAAATTTGAAAGCATAGTTTCCACTAATTCTACGTAATTGTCTGCTTTATGATTGCCAAGAAAATTTTGTACTACTTGAACAAATGAACTCCAAGCGTTAGATTCAGTCTCGTTCATTGATGTGGTGAATTGTGGATCTTTAACAAGTTGCCTTATTTGAGGACCATCAAATATACCAGCTTTTAGTTTTTCCGTGCTAATGCCAGGAAATTTACGTGACAAATACCCAAAACAATTTCCATCTCGATTTAAGGCCTTCACAAATTGCTTCATTAGGCCTAGCTTGATATGCAAGGGCGGAAGTAAGATTTTTTCTCTTGAAACCAAAGGTTCGTTGATCACGTTTTGTATTCCTTGAATCATGACATCTCTTGAAGGCCAATTTTTGTTAACCCAGTGCTCATTTTTAGCTCTGCTGTCCCAAAGGCACAAAAAACAAGGATATTTTGTATAACCACTCTGCTGTCCAAGGAGGAAGTTAATCATTTTTAAATCAACACAAATTGACCACTGATGTTCTTCGTATTTAATTTTTCTCAAAACTAATGCTATTGTTTCATATTCTTCCTTCATGGTAGTAGAATGACCAATAGGAATTGAGCCATATTTGTTACCGTTATGTAAAAGAACACATTTTAAACTACGTTTTGAACTGTCAATAAAAAGGCGCCAATCATCTGGAGTGTATTCAGGCAAACCCATTTTTTCTAAGAGCCCTTTTATATTGTTACAGAATACCAAGTCATTTTCCTGAGTGAAAAAAGGCAGCAGATCCTTATCTCTTTTACGATAAAATGTAATATTAGTACCTCGACAAAGTAGATTTTTTTCTTTTAATCTAGATGCAAGTAATTCAGCGGATTCCTTTGAGAGATTCAGGTCTCTTATAAGATCGTTTAGTTCTTCTTGATTGAAACACTGCGGAGTTGCTAAATCCGCTTCAAAATCGCTGTCGTTTTCTGATTGAATTCTTTTAACTTCGTCAGACGTTGATGTTTCTGTATCATCTTCTGTCAGTTTGGGTAGACTGCTGAATGATGGAACGGGTATTTCTTCCGAATGCACTACAGGCCTTCTTGCAGAATCTAGATCAGGATATGTCCATTTGTGTCTATTGTTTCTATTTATGCCTTTAATATTAACGAGACAAAAATAGCAGTCGTCATGATGGTTCCGCGGTTCTCTCCAAACCATTGGTACACCAAACTTTAGGCACTTCCTCTTTCCAGTTGTCCACTGTCGCAAATGTTCAACACATGTTTTACATATGAAATGTGGGGCCCAAGATTTATCTTGATCTCCTAAATGAACGCCAAAATAGGCAAGATAAGCTCTTTTCACAAAGTCAGAAATCCTTTTTCTGCTCTCTTTCAAAGTGTATTCACCACACACATAACAAAAAACATCGGGATGATTTACACAGGTACGTCTGCTTGTGGATGCCATTGTTTCAGTTTAGTGTCTTGATACTACAAAACGACCAAAATTTACACAAAATGATAGCACAACTTTACTTGGGAAAACCCAGTAATATACTAAATCAATTACAGCCAAGCAGGTATAGAAGGATCGGGTCATAGGCAATTACAGGTATAAAAGTAAGTAAGAGCATTGTATTGAGTAGTTCCTAGTATAGGAACATTGGATCAGGGACAATTCCAGGTATCCATTTGGCTAATTAGATTCTGGGAAATTCCTATTTTGACGATTAAGTACATATTTATCTCTTTATTTGTTGTCCTTTATCAGAAAAAAATATATCATTTAACCTGTAACGTGTATCTCAAAAACTAGAGCTGATAGAAAAAATCTGGTGGCATTTTTGGAATCAGCACATTAAAAACATCTAAAATCAGATGTTAGATTTCTGGCACCAAATTTTTTTTTTCATTTTGTTGGCCTGTGTTATAGTTGCTTTTGTTCTGTGCTACATATATGAAGATGAAAAATATAATAATTATACCATGTATGAAGAAACATAGTTGCGCGGAGGAAAGCGCTTATGTTGATTTGCCTTAGAACCTGTGGTGCTGTACCTTAACAGTTGCTAGAAAGTAAAATATTTTAAGAAGAACATTTTATATGAAGGCAAGGTAATTGTGGTTGTATATACCTATGACAATCTGTTGAACCTATAAAAAGAGCGTAAATAATTGGTCAATATCTGTCAAACCATACCTCACTTGCTGGAAAATGCTAATTTTTATAAAAAATAACATTTAAACGATACAAATCAGATATCGCCAAAATTACTGTTACTTATTTTTCATTTACAGATAGTATACTGGGACGATCAAAATCTCTACATCGAACATCGTTTTGTCTCACCCCATGACAACAATTTCGTCAATGCCATTGTGTTGTGTAAAACACGACTCGTTAATTGTAACATCGACACAGCAATGAGAGAATTGGAAACAAAATTCCTTGGTGATATGGAAAAAAGCAGGTTGATCAAACCACCAATGCCACCAGACTTGATGAAGTGGATAGAATACAATGAAATCTCAAGTGGAATATTGAGAAGTGACATTAATACTAACTGTCCCAAAAAAAGTTTAAATATTGACAATCTGAACCAAACGTAGATTTATTATAATCGTAATTGCAAAAGTAATATCAATGGACCTCTTTTTCTGCTTTCGCTCTACTAGAATAGCATATATACGTGGTTAAAATATTTTCTATCTGATATACAAAATTTCTTTTGCATAGCGAAACCATCGAAAATATATCTACGGTGGCGAAACCAAAAGCTAAGATAAGCTCTCTGCGGATATGGCTGTACAAGATGTAGAGTCTATTAAATCAGTCGATTCATAATAATTATTATGTTTTGTTTCGGCTTATCTCATGTTAATCAGTCATAGTTTTAGTAGAATTTAATAAAATGAGAGTCTCATTACAATAGGTCATCAAAAGCAAAGATTAATGTACATTAATCTTTGTCAAAAGTATAGTGTTTTTTTTTATTAAAAGTCAGAAGACAAGAAAAAAAAAGTTGGGTCAGGCTTTTGCTGCCGTCACGATCCACAGTTATGGTTCCTCGGATTTTAAGGCAATGGTTTCTTCTTGAAAAGTTTGTTTTAGAAGCTCCTCTAACAGGAATGGTCGTCAGTATCTTTAAAAGTTACCAAGATCATATGTTGTTATTTGCAATCAAAGTATTTTTTAACACGATATTATTAGACAGTTAGAGAATAATATTCTTATACTTAATGATAAAATAATACTGATGTAAATGATAAATTTAAAAATAAATGATTAGATAAAGATAAAACAATTCTTGTACATCTGTTGCTTGTTTCAAAAAATGTTTCTTGAACTTCCGCAGTGTTTTTTTTTTACCTTTTGACAATTAGTTGCGGTTTGTATTTATATATAGGACAGAGCTGTATTGGAGAGGCAGGGAGTGCATGGCACACCTCAGCAAATAACTCATGGTCGGAAAAGTCTCTTTAAAAAATTATTAAGTTCAATATAAACGCGACTAAACAACGTATTTTACTGCTAAAACAGCGACCGTGCTGCAACTGTGCTGTTTCAGTCAGAAGAGGCGCGAGGCAGCGCGGCGTGGGCACGGCAGTAACATTTAAATAATTATTTTTCTGTGACGGGAAAAAAGTTTGACATATTTACTCTCTTGACAGGTAATAAAATGTCACTTTTTATCCCCGGGAAAAAAGTGGGTACTTTTTTCCCGGACACGTAAGTAACGGTAGATATTTAATTTTAGGAAATTTTATTATACAAAAGTTACATTTTATTTATATATCAAAACTGGCAATAATTTATGACGCTACATTTGCTGCTTCTATTGACTCCGGTGGAGTGTTCGCAATTTTTAAATTAAACCACAGAATGAAATTGACAGATATTTGATTACTGAAAGGTTTTTAAAACTTCAAATTTCATAATTTTCTGACTTTTTTCAATATTAAATCGAAGTTTTTCCCGTCTCAGAAAAAAATAGTGTATTATACACGGGAAAAAAGTTAGATTTTAGCTCTCGAGCTAAAATCTAGTACTTTTTTCCCGTGTATAATAAATAACTATTTTTTTTTCTGAGACGGGAAAAAAGTTTGACATATTTACCCTCTTGACAGGTAATAAAATGTCACTTTTTATCCCCGGGAAAAAAGTGAGTACTTTTTTCCCGGACACATAAGTAACGGTAGATATTTAATTCTAGGAAATTTTATTATACAAAAGTTACATTTTCTTTATATATCAAAAGTGGCAATAATTTGTGACGCTACTTTTGCTGTTTCTACTGACTCCGGTGGAGTGTTCGCAATTTTAAATTAAATTACAGAATGAAATTGACAGATATTTGATTACTTTTTTAAAACTTCAAATTTCACTTGGATAATTTTCTGACTTTTTTCAATATTAAATCGAAGTTTTTCCCGTCTCAGAAAAAAATAGTGTATCATACACGGGAAAAAAGTTAGATTTTAGCTCTCGGTTTTTTGTCTCCCTCCGCTGCGCGTCGGGAGATAACACAACCTCGAGCTAAAATCTAGTACTTTTTTCCCTTGTATAATAAATAACTATTTCTGTGACGGGAAAAAAGTTTAACATATTATCTTTCTTGACAGGTAATAAAATGTCACTTTTTATCAACTTACTTACTAAAAGTGAGTACTTTTTTCCCGGATATATATACAGGGTGAACTATCACTCAGTACAAAAATTTTAACTGGAGGTAGAGAAAAATAAGATTTAACAGAATCGCCTTTCAAAAAATTTCCAACATTTTTATTAAGGCTGAAAATAATTTTTTTGTAAATCATATTAAACTCCCTTTTTTGAAGTTTAAATTAGACATTAGTTTAAAGGTTATAATACAGCGACAAGTTGCCATGTGTATCGAGCAGTTAAAGTAAAAAATTTATTTAGAAAATGTAGATGATTTTGTGATTTGCAATCATGCGAAATATTAAATATTATGTTAGCCCCTACCTCTCGGATATGTCTAACATGCCATAGAATGATTTTTGAACTTCCTGGGGACCGCTTGGTTTTCCTCGTTCACTCTTCTTGTTTAATGTCAGGTACACAGCGCGACGACCACGACAAGGTGGATCCCCTTCGTCAGGAAAACCCCAAAGGGTAAAAAAAAACACACAAATGCAAATAACACTAGCACTTCAAAGCACTACAACAGCAAATGTTCAAAGAGGCTACTATTGTTAACTTCACTTTATTTACGCGCTTAATCACTGAACTTCGGATACGTGCAAAAACACCAGAATTATTGCGGATTCGATCAGCTGCCCCTCAATTTGTAGACGTAACTGCTGTTCATCACCAATCTCCGTTTAATTGGTGATGATCAAGTTCAGTGATTAAGTGCGGAAATAAAGTAAAGTTAACGGTGGCCTCTTCGCTACGCGAGAAGTCGTTGTTGTAAAAATAACCCATTTGAGTAAAGTAATCGGACATTTTAGTGTGTTTGCGGCTTTTGTTATTAGTGTAGTTGTTCCATATGCGAAAATATCCTTTTAGCAATTTCCAAAAGCGAAGAAGTAATGTACAATTATGCAGATGAACTTATTTATCAGGTATTTTAATTATTATTATTAACAAAACTGTTCATTTTCGCCGTCTCTACAATTGGCAACGCCGCGAATATTAACCCTACAGCTGTTCGTATGTTGGAGGTCATATTGAAAAATGGTTGCCATAGGCGCCGATTTACTGGGGAAAAACGTGGATTTGCCTCATTTTGTAAACATCGAATAATGATAGTTCACCTACACATCAGTTAAGGTACTTAGATATTTAATTTTAGAAAATTTTATTTGACAAAAGTTACATTTGCTTTATATCAAAAAGTACAATTATTAAATGTGCATTGCATGAATGACTTGTTCCCTACTACTCGGTACAGCAGTCGAATTTTCTTGTGTTGAAAATGTATTTGTTTCTACCATGGACACAACTGCCGTAGATGTACCTGGTCGCAACACGGGTGTTCTTTCAGCAGTGCCACACGTTCTAAACACTTTATTAGCTATTTCTGTCCTGTGTGATACCGATTCATCAACATACCCTTCAGCGATCGTTGATGACTTCCACCCGCCATGTTTCTTTAGTGTCATCAAGTCTCCCCCAGATTCAACTAAAAGTGTAGCAGACGATCTTCGAAATGAATGCCCTGTATATGACTTAGCATTTTCAAGTTGAAGAAAATTAGCTACTGTTTCAGGTACCTGATTGATACATTTTCCATTGCGATATGCATAAAATAGGCGGCGATCCTTTGCTTCTGCTGGACGAAGGGCTATGTACAATCGGTAAAATTTAATATATTCTTCAGTAACTACAAATCTCCGGTTTACATCATTCTTTGTTTGCTTAAGGTTCACAATTAATAGCGTTCCCGAATCTACAATATCATCTAATGTTAGCTGGCTGATTTCACAAATTCGACAAGCTCCTGCAATCCCAAATACAACAACAACCTTGGCCATTAAATAAACTTCATCAGGAGCACTATTTAAAAAATCACTAATTTGCGTATTCGTAAAAATTGCAGCTTTCTTGGGCATGTAACCTTTAGCATTTTGTTTCAGAAATGTAATTAGTTTGAAATATTTAGAAATGTCTACATTATTATTGAATTGTAACATACTTCTAATCATTGAATAATTGGACCACACTGTTGATGGCTTTTGTTGTTGGGCAAGTTCCGAAAAATACGCCAATAACACCGTCTCCGATAAAGAACTGCATGTCTTTTTCATCTTCCATTTCATAAATTTTGAATAGCGGCTTCGTAAATTTTCCGCGATTTAGCTGGCAATAATTTTTGTGACGCTACTTTTGCTGCTTCTACTAACTCCGGTGGAGTGAGAGAAAACTCGCAATCAGACATTTTCTAAGTTTATATTATTTAAAACAACTACTAAATAACCACTATGTTCGTAATTTTTAAACCAAATGACAGAACAAATTGACAGATATTTGATTACTTTAAAGGTTTCCTTAGTAACGCAGGTATAATTGTCGCTATAAATACAACAGCCTGTCGGTTTAAAACAAAGACCTTAATAACACAGGAGACCACATTGTTTACGTTTTCAGGGTTAGCAAACATCGTCCCTTCCTCTATTTATCCTAATACAAGCATTGCCAGACTTACAAATGTATTTGGAATATCTTTAAATTTTTGTCACAACAAATAAAAAATGAGCGATGTAAATAATTATTTGTAACTAGGATGTTAATAAAAATTTTTATTACTATACTTAGGTTATAAATTAGTTCATTTTAAGATTAAATTGTACAAAACGGGATAATTATTTTATTTTAGGAATTATTCTCATAGTAAAATAAAAGCGCACTACGGCAACATCGTTTACAACTTTACGCTTCTTGTACGACAGAACACGGCGTTATGAATGAAATTATAATTTGCGACGTTGACGTTGAGAAACACTCATTTCATTAGCGCTTTTCATCGTTTTTTGAAGTATTTTCCTGTTTCGCGATATTCTTGTGTGTGTTTTTTTAAACTTTAAATATTTATTGAATAACTATGGTTCATGGTTGTGTAGTTTGTGGAAAAGTGGATAGTTTATTTCCAGATTTAACTTTTCACAGGTAAGTGTGGTTATGTTTGGAAATTTGTTTGTGTTTGGTGTTAGTTTACACAGTGGCGGGGTTTGTTTGATATGATAAATTTGTTACATTTTGAATTTTTATTTCTATTAAATTATTAGTAACAAAAGCAAACAGATACTTTCTGAAAATAATGTTGGTTCATTTACGCCCAAGAATGTAACCGCTTAGTAATTCAAAGCAGCATTAAAGAAGTAAGTAGTAAATCTACGTAGGATATTACCTCCTTAGCTCTGGAGTATAAGGCTCATTATAGCCTTTTTACATTAGGTACTTATCTTGTATTTTTTAAATTAGGTTTCCTCAGGAACCGGAAAAACGAAAACTCTGGTTTTCTTTAGTTGGCATTGCTAAACGACCACTTTTGCCAAAAAATCCATGGTTATGCTCGGATCATTTTTTCCCAGAGAATCTGGCAACGAAATCTAAGGGAGCAAGATTCGTTGGAAAGAGTGCAAATCCTCGACGGTGTGAAGTTGTTTTATTTTTGGATGATGCATCCACTAGGTAAAAAATATTTATAATTATATTTATTATATTATAATAATAATTTATATTCTTCAAGCTCTGACTCAACCACAGATGTTAGGTCTGTGGACTCATCTGTTTTTGGAACACCTTCAATACCGAAAGAATATCCTAAGTAAGTTCTGTTATTATTATTTTTTGGATAAAATTAAACTAGCTAAGTAGGTATGTGCATTAACCGCATTTATATCCATTTTTAGGATTGCTCAGCTATTCTTAGAAAAAACTATTATGGAGTCCACTGTTTCAACCGCTAATATGGGGTCCCTAATCAAAAGGTATCCTTTAGAAAGGCTTTTTAATATTTTGATATATTGAATTAATACATATTTTAGGTCTGAAAATATAATTGTTAAATCAATTCCTGGCACCTCCAGAGCCAGTTTCATTAGAAGCCAACAAGGGATCAACCAGTTCTGTGATAGAAACTGTATCAGAAGTAGGAGAATCCCATTCTGATATAATTGAAGCCTCTGTAGCTAGTGCAAAAATTGGAAGTAAAAAGAGGTAGGTATTACACCAACATGTTTCAGAAGCGGGTGATATAAAGGGGCTGAAGCTAAATGTTGGTATATTTGGTACATTATTCAAATTTACATTTTACCGTTATGAAATTGATATTTGTTCATAAAAATCTCTTTTTTTAGTATAATTTACCAGGGGCTTGATATTTTTTAGGAAAAGGCGTTATCCTGGTGATATGGATAGTAGTGACTTTTCAACCCCTACTAAGAGAAGAAAAAATATAGGAATTTAAAAAAATAAAATAACGTGCCAAAGGAAAAGAATACACACCTTACAAAATCAAGTTAGACGACTTAAAATCCGCGTGAAGCTGGCGAAAAAATCAGAAGTGACTTTTATCATGGGCGATTTTAATGCCAAAGTAGGAAGTACACTATGAGAGGATATTACCGGTATATACGGATTAGGTACAGCAAACGATAGAGGAGACCGGCTAGTTCAGTTCTGCCAGGAACATTATTTCATTGTCTCAAACACCTTTTTTAAACTTCCAAATAGAAGGCTGGACCTCTAGCGCCCATACCCCTGAAAGAATTATTCGCAATCAAATAGACTTCATACTTATTAAAAAGCGATACAGAAACTGCATAAAGTCTGCAAAAACATAATTAATTTGTATGTTCATAGTAATTATTATGTATTATCATTGTGTATAATTTAATATATGTAGCTAAAAATAAACTATTGAGAATAATGTGCCTTTTTTTATTTCCTGACTTCCTATTTGTAATGCACAAAATGATTTTAAAATTAGATTATCTTCAAATTATACATAAATATATTAATTTAAGTATCGATTTTTCGATATACGAAATGAAGGTTTTTCAGCTATATCAAGAAATACCTACTACAAAGAAAGATTAACAGACGTTCTTAGCGAATACCTTATACATATTAATATTTAAATTATTTTACTGAAAAACTCATTCCAATTAAATATCGACTAAATTTCAGTTTCAAAATAAGTTGAGTAGCGGTTAAATTCTCGGCACGTTGGCTTTTTAATGTATGCTATTAATTATATATTATGTATTGTATACATAGTTCAAAAGCAATCAGCGATCAGTACGCCACTGGCTGCAGAACGCATACCGGAGATTACAACGTTGCCAATGAGCAACTTGAAGGCGACAAAGATAAGTCTTTCTCTCTCTTACACATTACTTGATTACAAGTAATTTTGGCTCGTGTTTGAAAGCACGTTATCAATGAAATATTTTGTCTCCTGTGTTACTAAGGTCTTTGGTTTAAAACCTCAAATTTCACTTCGATAATTTTCTGATTTGTAATATTTCTTCAATATTAAATCAACGTTTCTCCCGTCACAGAAAAAAATAGTATATTATACCCGGGAAAAATGTTAGACAATAGAACCTCGAGCTAAAATCTAGTACTTTTTTCCCTTGTATAATAAATAACTATTGTTATACAAATTTAGTTGTTGCCAGAATGTGCAACAAAAAACATTTATTGTCTGATACTGTATGTTGAAAAATGGTATAAATTTGTATCTCGTAAACGAAGCAAAATCGGTTGTGTTGTCAGTATGTTGAGTATGGTTTTCAGTACTATGAGTTTGCTGCGACTAGTGGAGCACCACAGGGTAGCATATTGGCCCCATTAATTTTCTCCATATATATCAATGATATTATAAATGATAAGCACTACCCGTCTCTATTGTTTGCCGATGATCTAAAGCTTTATGCAGTTGCTGACAATTATGGTGATTGTGTTGACCTGCAGAGTGATTTAATTAAGCTTGAGCGGTGGAGTGTTACAAATGGGTTCTCTCTAAATATTGATAAATGCAAACAACTTACTATATCTAAACGCCACTATCCATTAAATTATAACTATAAACTAAAAAACAGACACCTACAAAAATGTGATGTAATTAAAAATCTGGGGGTGTTCATTGATAGTGACTTATCGTTTGAGTATCATATTCAGCACAATCCAAAATGCTTTAAAGAGTTTGGGCTTCATTCTGCGTGCTGGAAAGGATTTTCAAAGTACTGATTGTTTGCTGAATTTGTATTACACCTTCGTGCGCTCAAAACTCGAATATGCTTCATTTATCTGGACACGTATATATCACTTCCATATAAATAAATTAGAGTATGTACAGCGTAAGTTTTTAAGTTTTTAATGTTTAAGATCGATGGTCACTTTCCGGCTCGAGGAATCTACCATCAATATCTGTTATCGAGATTTCATAATGACTCACTTATTATGCGCAGAATCGTGTCAAGTCAGATAATTTTATTTAAATTGTTAAATGATATAATCGATTGTCCATGTCTACTTGAGCAATTACATTTTCACGTACCTCAGTACTTTGCACGACATCACCAATTATTCAAATTACCCTACGAGCATACTAATTATGAAACCAAGGCTCCCTTATATCAAGCATGCTATCAGTGTAACTATAACTATAGAAATATTATTTTAAAGAAGTAGTCCATTATTATTTATTTATAGAAATATTGATGGGATGTTCAACTGCTTTGGTGGAGCACTCTCCTTTTTTAGAAATAACGTGCTCAGATATCTCCGCACCGTGTGTGTGTGTGTTGATTTCTTTTGTATTCATATTTTATACAAATGTGTAGAATTATGAAATTATATATATTATTATTATGTATTGTTCTTGATACGGTTTTTGTTTTGTTTCTTTTTTTTAGAATTATTATCTAGGTTTTTGTGATATAGTCGATTATATTTTTAGTCATATTGTCTTGTAATTGGGTGCTTTAACCTGTTAGACAATAAATTATATTATTATTAATATTATTCTCAGCGTTTTAGTAGTGCCACAGCATTAATAAGTACAGCATTCCGACTCCACGTTCGCACTTTGAAAAAAACTGTGACGTAAGATGCCGCCATTTTGGGTTACAAGTCAGGTCCTGACTAAGAATAATTATAGTTTTTGGTTTCTAACCACAGTACTGTATTTTTATTTTTGTAAAAATATTTAAGTACATAATAATATCCCTGTCAATTTCAGAAATATTTGTGGTGTGTCATAGTGATTGAAAATAACCTTGAGCGGTGTTATCAGTTAATTGTTGACATGATTGGGTGATTTTTAATAACAATAATAATAACTATTGGAAAAAGTTGTTATTGTCAAAAAAGAATTAAGATTGTCAGATTTTTGATTAGTTTTCAATTTCTATATTATATTGGTCAGTTAAAATCGTTTCAGTTTTGTATTTAGTTTGTTATTTTTCTTTATTAATAAATCGCGTTTATTTAAATTTTCGTGGTTTATTATGAATATCGTTGTAGTGAGTTAAACGGGTAGTTTAATTCACAAATTACAACAACAGCAACTTTAAAGGCAAATTTTGGCAAAGACTTCTTGAAACTTTATAATGATATTGTCAATAAAATAACAACTAGCCACGCGACAACTTGTGTTTATGTTTCACTTGTATTTAGTTTAACAAATACACAAATAGTTGTTATAAACGTAAAATTATCTAGTATTTATCTTAATTTTTACTTATTACTCACCTAACAGGATCTTTGGGGAAGCGAAAAAAATGTTTAGAGCAAGTGTACCGCTTATTGGGACAACATTTTGCAACACACACATGTCCTCCGTGATTATTCATTGTATGAATCCCAAGACACGTTAATAAAAATAAAATCCTTTTAATTCTCACGAACACTATACCAAAAACACAAAACACAGATTTAGATTTAAACACAATATTTATTTATCTTGTACACGCCGACAATGAACTATATATTGAACACAGGAGTGAACTGTATCTATCTACGTCTATGCGATTATTTTGACGTTGTAACCCATAATGGCGGCATGCGCGACGATATGCGCAGGACGGCTTGCAAACGTGAAAGTGAGAAAACTGTATTATTTATTATACTGTGGTAGTGCTGACTGTATTATTTAGCTTTAAATATCAGGATTTATGTCAAAAATGACGTTTGAAGGCCGACGACAAGAAATTATCAGTTGTCCTTTTACAGAAATTTTAAATACGTGAACTATTTTTGTAGAGAAAGGTTTCTTTTAATTAGGTACTTTCGTAACATATATTGTAATTTTGTATACTGGATGGTC
The DNA here is from genome assembly GCA_911728435.2 of Apoderus coryli. Taxonomy (NCBI): domain Eukaryota; kingdom Metazoa; phylum Arthropoda; class Insecta; order Coleoptera; family Attelabidae; genus Apoderus; species Apoderus coryli. The sequence goes on along the minus strand of OU452209.1, from coordinate 10,538,952 downwards.
TAAAACTAAAATAAGGTTAAATATTAAATTATTAATTATTAAATTTAATAATGATATGTGGAGAGTGTAGTAAAGTGTTTGCAAGAACGTGTAAGACCTTCACAAACTGATATCCGGATATGAGGAACATCAAAAATAGTTTAAATAATTAAAGAACAATTGAGTACACTAATGGATTCTCTGTAAAAAAAACCCTATAACGATAGTTTGTGTAATTATATCTTTGACCTTTTGGAGTTTTGTACCAATAAATTACGTTTGATTATTATTTATTATATCTGTGTTATTAGTGTAGTGGGGTTCCGAATTGCAGAATTTTCAAAAACATCTCGAAAAGGAAAAGTGCCTCATAAAAAAGGTCACACTGTTCTTTATCTCTGCGATCAATGGCAATACAAAATACACCGAGAATCTCTGGTTAGTGGATTTTCATACTAATTTGTATAAAAATGCATTTTGCACCTTTTTGTTTTTAAAAGCTTTGTCCTACTGTAATGAACAGTGTTTCAAAACTATTACTAGAGATCATTATTCTATACCAGTTAACATAACATCCCAACATGAAAAACATTTTTTTCCTTCAAAGTTTGGTTTTGTCTAGATTAAAGTACGGTTATATTATCTTTACCAATACACGTTGAACAAAATCCAGTACATCTGAGCAACTAGTGTTTTAACTTAATAATCAGTTTACAAGAATTTGATGCTGCTTTTATTATTTTTATTTAGTTATAGCTTGCCTAAAATAAAGACTGTGTTATATATTTTCTACTTAAATGTTTTAAATACCTACGCTTTTTTATTATTAAGTGTCCTAAATATAGAGAAATCTGTGTTAATCCCAGTTTTTTATTGGATCTTGCATTAAAAGTACAAGATAATAGTCAGTCGTTTGCTCAGAGTGGCAAGAAGAACTGTACAATGCCTATAAAATTTCTCCCAAAAACAGTTTTTGTGAAGGCGGCTAGATAAAATGACCACAGATCTTTTCAGATATAAAATTTTAGATTTGCAGTTTTAAGTAAACAAAGAATAGTATCTCGCTTATGTTGGTCTAAAACTTCTAATTAGTGCTAAATTAGGACCTTTTGTAAATTGATTTTGACCTATATTTTTTTATTACCTTCTAATTAAAATACTATTGTAAGGATATTTAAAAACCGCCAAAAATTATGCGTCAGGGAAATCCTATTACTTATAATAAATCAGGTATAATTTGATTATAATTTAAATTGACAAGAAACGTGCGAGCGTTTCGCCGATGAAATTGGCATGTTCAAGAGTGACTTTGATTCTCTTGTTATGTTGACTTTGTTAGCGAACTACTCTAAAATATGATCAAGACGAACTGGTGGTGGATAAGGGGATATAATTCGTTTAGGTATAATTTAAATTTATTTTACTATGACAAGAAACGTGCGAACGTTTCGCCGATGAAATTGGCATGTTCAAGAGTGACTTTGATTCTCTTGTTATGTTGACTTTGTTAGCGTACTACTCTACAATATGATCAAGACGAACTGGTGGTGGATAAGTGGATATAATTCGTTTAATTAATGTCTTGATCAAAACGAAAAGATGTAAGAAATTATATAAAAAAAAAAGAAGATTCTGTTGCCTGAAGAAGACACCGTAATGTTGTCGAAACGTTGTCCGAAGGATATGACATGAAATAAATATTATTTCAAAAAACTAGTTCCACATGAACCTCATTACCAGGAAAATCGACTAATAAAAAAATTAAATAATTAGGTTCAAGAAAACTTTCAAGAATAATATAATTCGTTTAGGTATAATTTAAATTTATTGTACTATGACAAGAAACGTGCTAACGTTTCGCCGATGAAATTGGCATGTTCAAGAGTGACTTTGATTCTCTTGATATGTTGACTTTGTTAGCGAACTACTCTACAATATGATCAAGACGAACTGGTGGTGGATAAGGGGATATAATTCGTTTAGGTATAATTTAAATTTATTTTACTATGACAAGAAACGTGCGAACGTTTCGCCGATGAATTGGCATGTTCAAGAGTGACTTTGATTCTCTTGTTATGTTGACTTTGTTAGCGAAGTATAACTAGTGTAAATTGGACGCAGGATTTATTTATCAAGAAGAATAGTTTCTATACATCTCTGTCGTTTCTGCAAATGACAGAAATCATCTTTTTTTTGTGTTAATTTTTTTATTCGTAAGAACTACTCGTATTAAAGGAAATGCACATCACAATATCTTAAATGTGAATGATTTGTGAATAACATACATATACATATTATGACCTCTGAGAAGGTATCACCCTGGCCATCGTAAATTTGCTCTAAATATGGAGTTTTTGTTATATTATGTTATTACAGATTATCGTTGAAAAGACAAAAAAGTGTATCTCGTTTTAAACAATTATAAGATTATTTATAAGCACATAAGAAGAGTAACAAGCAAAAATTCAGTTTCATTTTTAGTACAAAAGACAATCAAACCCAAAAGAAGGTATATACACTCATTTTTTTGTTATAGAGGGTATTTAAAAAAAACGCGACAATATCTAAATGGGTGATGTCTCAGGTCCCATAAACATATAGATACCACCGGAAATGCATTGTTTTTTGTGATAACGGTTTTTTTTTTAAATCAAATATCTTTTTACCGAGAGTTCCCCAATCAATGAGGACAAGATTGGAATCATGTATCCGAGGTAGAGGTGGTCATTTTCAACGGTTTTTTTATTAGGAATAAATGTTAATTCTATTTATTTATTTAATTTTATCTTGCTTCGAAATGTATAGTACAGTTGACAAAAAATGGTATTGGCTTATCAACTGCAATAAACTACCTGGTTTAATCCCACTGTGTAGAAAATCACCAAGTTAAAGATGCAAATATGCTACAGGGTCGAACATAATAAATTTGAATTATATTTTGCATAATATAGGAGAAATTCGGCGAGGGACAAATTTACCTGCTTTCAGAAATTATAATAAATATACAATCCGGTCCTTTTAAATTTATGGTCGGCCTTCTCGGGTTTTATGATGAGTATTATCGGAATACAACTTAGTCTTACTTCCTCAAGTTCTCAGAATTGTTTAAGTGTTTTTTCTATAGATATAGATGAGAGAGTGAGAAATGAGTAAACGGAAGGCGTGTGTTCGGAACTGATCTCGCCCATCAGCACCCAGCCGAAAATTGTAGGAGAATTACAGCTTCCAAGTTTGCAACCCTCTCGTAATAGAAGAGGAAAAACATCGGCACCGAGAAGAACGTCAATGTTTCGTGAAATATGCATTTCAGGATGTGCTAATTTCAAATTAGAAATGTGAGGCCAATCTGTTTAAGCGTTAAGCGTTAATTTAAACTGATTTGATTAACGGATTCTCGACCGCGTCGACAGCAGAAAGGCTATCATGCCAGTCAGCTTGTTCTCGGCGATCGCTGAAGGGTTTCGAAATTTGCCGACAGATATATTATTATTAATTTAAAATTATAACAATCAAAAAAAGGAAATAATTGTTGTACCCAATAGCAGTAAAAAATAATAATAAACAAAAAAAATATGAATGGGTTTGGAACCAAACATTTGTAGTTAAAAAAATGCCATGTTATTTATATTTCATTCAATTCAATTAATTCAAAATCTGACAACAATCAAGATAAATTAGAAATTCACGGATGCCACACTTTATTTGAAAAATTTTATCTACTCATTTTCGCGTAATACCGAAATCAATCTATGAATCTATTTACACACCGAACACAAGTGCAAATGCCTAATTAACCAAAAACTTTAATTATCCAAGCTTTATTTTCAATTTACTTTTACGAAAATATTATCGCAGTTAAATATATTTTATACTAGCTTAAACTAAATCTGAGAACGATGCAACAATTAAGGAACATTATTAAATATGACAAGTATTATTTTGTAAAGAAATTTTATAAAAATTTGTATAAAAATGAAAAAAACGTAAGTACTTAAAATCATTCTATCCAAAAGTAAGATCGCTAATATTACGGTAACTACATTCTATTAATACCTAATATTAATTATTTCTAGCTAAAATCCGATTGGCATCTGTCCAGAAACTAAAAATTTGAAAATACAGACTAAGTAGTAGATAGCAACTAAAACAAGAAATTCAATCCGTATAGAAGAAAGAATCCCATAGACAGTTCATATTTAAAACTTCGCCTTAAGGCCGTGCAAAATTCGTTACAGAAAACATAGGCAAGGTTAGTTTTTCTTAAGAATACTATGTGTTTAATCACGAACAAGATTTATAAACAAAAGTTTAATTACCGAAGAGTTTATCGTAAAGAAATTAACAGAATCAGTTATTAACCGTACGTAAATCAGTAATTAAGTAATGTATTTAATATTTTACCTACGACCACTACTATAAATACTTAAAAACACACCGTCTCCGATCAATGTAAGATTCCTATTACGTACGGTAAAAAAATCGCACAGCCTGGTAAAAAATCGTATAGTTTTCCTAGCAACCGCTTAGCAACGGTCAATACAAACAAACTTATTCGAAAACTGACATAATCTTAAATCAAATTTGTATGTGAGTGTAATATTATAAAGTGAAATTAGTTTGATTACATAAAAAATGTCGAGTGACAGTGAAATAGAAAACTGTTACTGGCAAAATCTGAATATCGATACAAATTTACTTACGAAAGATTCAGGGAATGGAGATTAAAAAACGACGTTAAATCATTTTCCGAGAATGTAATGATGGCATATTTCCAAGAACTATCAAAAACGATGAAGCCTTCCTCACTTTGGTCATTTCTAATATAAATCACAATGTCGATATTGCACACTACTCCAAATTACAAGCTCTCCTGAAGACAAAATCCGACGGCTTTAAATCCAAAAAATCCAAGATTTTGACAAGCAAGCATATAAACGATTTTCTAGAAAACGCACCAGATGATAAATATTTGTTTATGAAGGTAATATATTGAGCTCAATATAATGTTAGATGTGTAAATTTATTTCAAATCGTCTTTTAGGTTGCTCTTATAATTGGTATAAGCGGTGCATGCAGGAAACAAGAGTAGCGAAATATAAAACCGTCAGATATTCAAGACACAGGGAAGAATCTAATTATTAATATTCCCGATTCAAAAACTAAACGGCAACGTTCTTTTGTGGTGTCAGAATATTTTTACCCCAAGGTTAAAAAATATATAAACTTTCGCTCTGCAGTAAATACAGCTCCAAATTTACCTTTTTTTTCTAAACTATATAGGTAAACGGAAAATGTACCAAACAGTCTATTGGTATTAACAGGATACAGGACACTGTTTTCGACGCTCGTCCGCGACTATTCTTGTTGATGCGGGTGGTGACTTATTAGATTTTAAAAGACACGGCAGATGGCCGTCATCAGCCGTAGCTGAAGGGTATGTGGATAATTCCCTAAATAATCAAACTAACAATTCGTCTAAAATATCATCTGCAATACAAAGTACCTACTAGTAATAGTACTAATAGTAGGTATTAATGAAAATTTCATTGAGGCAACTAGTAATGTAAATCTTACTTATGCTTCAACAGGCAAAACAAACGATATACCTTTTGTCTTCAATAATTGTTCTGTAACTATAAATAATTATTATAATAAGAATAAATAATATAATAAAAAATAACATTTGTAAATTTAAATAATCATATTGTAGAATTATTACAATAAATACCTTCTCCTTCATGTTATGACGTTCTTAAATTATTGATATTGTTACCAGTTCAGATGGATGGAAAGCTAGAACTAAATGATGTTGTGTGAATAAGTAGGTCGTAGGTAAAGTATAGTACGTAATACGTGTTGTAATGCAATTACGCACTCATAGAATTACGCACTCGCCGCTACGCGGCATCGTGCGTAACTTTTCCATTCGTGCGTAAAATGTTCTTTACAACACTTATTACGTAATATACTATTACATTGCCGATACTATAAATTAATTAGAAAACTAGAACAAGAAATTCAATCCATAATATAGTGCAAATGTTGAGATAGAAAGTTAATATTTAAAACTTTGCCGTAAGGCATTGCAAAATTCGTTATAGAAAAAGTAGACAATGTTAGTATGTGTTAAGAAGAATATTGTGACAAATATTAAAATGTCCCCTACTCTTTAAGATAAATAAATAGATCCGGCAACACCGCGTTGGCTATAAAATAGTAATTAGGTGATATGTTCTGGAAAGCTCGCGACTCAAACTAACGGGAGGCGACTCTGTACAGATTTAGTATACTATACCTCGTCCGAGGCAGCGCTGTGTTAATTCAGTAGAATGTGCCTCGCTCACCGTCACAAATATGGAATAGACGTACGCGCGTTGTAGAACACAACAGTATTTACCAGAAAGAAACAAATGATATATAAAGGCAGATGTAAGCGGGACAGACAGTGAATAAGACAACCTGTAATGAAGTGAATAGTCTATAGTTAAGAACAGTGTTGTGAAATATAAATAGTAGAAATAAATATAGTGAAAATAAATAGTAAAAATAAATACAGTAATTTTAGTGAAGTAAGTGATTAGTTTATTTAAGTGTTTAGTTATTAAGTGTAAATAAATTAGTTTAATTCAAATCTCGTTATTATTTCACACATCGAACTCAGAAAAACGTTACAATATTTATTTAATCATGAACAAAATTTATAACAAAGACCCGCAGAATTTATCTTATAGAAATTAACAGAATCAGTTAACCGGCACGTAAATCAGTAATTGTATTTAATCTTTTAGGTTGCAAATACCTACTACAAATGAATTAGAAGACTACCACACCACCGATGTTCATTTTTCATAGACAATAAACAGGTCTTTTAGGTTAAAGAAGAAAATAAAATGCTTACATTTGGTTTAAATCTTTTACTGGATAATAAAAAACAATTCCAACCTACTGGATGTATTTACAATGTGCCGAATATGCCTGTACCTATTTGGCAAAAAAAAAGAGTAATTGCAGATATCCTACGTAGGTATATCAAAAAATATTGAATAAAACTAAATTTTGTAGGCGAGAGAAGTAAATAGTCTCATGTGGGTCCCTGCAGAAAATCTAATTTGCTAATTATTTTTTCTATACAAAATCACCTATCTAAACGTGTATTAGATAATCCAATTTTTCTAGAAACTTGCTTTTAGGTATTTCGAAAATCTTACCATTTAGGGATAGGAATACTACAGTAGTTTGCGACCACCCTGTATCTGTCAATAGAGTTGATTTTTGTAAGATATTGTTCAACTACTTACGTACTTAAGTAACCCCTACGATCGACCGTGAAATACTGTGAATATTGATCGAAGCTAGTCGGAAGAGACTTTAAGTTTTAATTATATTTTTTTAGTTAACATTAAATATTAAACTGAAGCAAAAACGAAAAAAATACAATATAATTTGCAATAAATGCATGCTTTATTTATTTTGTTGTACCAGTCCGCATTCTTCTGTATATGGCATTTTCCAAGACAAGTGACCCAATATTCGTTGATTTCATATAAGACATGGTTTTAACCTTTTTTTTAATGCATAATATGAACTTTCCTTTTCACTGGCTTGGTTGGTTTACAATTTGTGAATGTATAAGACTGCGTACATAATAAACACATAATATGGTAACTTACAGATCAAAGGACACCTGTGGATTTTTCCTTTTTGAGAACTATGCAGAAGAATTGTTACTAAGTTTAGTAACCCTTAGTTTAGGGTTAAGTGAGGAAGTCAACTACAACCTATTACAATAAAGTCATTTTATTATTAGTTATAATTTTCTTCTCATTCCTTTGCTTCTATATGGTAGTAAAAATTCGCATACTATCACTATCAGACATATTTGTGACACTTGTCAATCGAACCGCAAACTGTTTTGTTATTACGAGGTTTGCTATTTATGTATTGAGAATAGAAAGAACAAATTGGTGGTTACTTCAGTAGAAAAAGAACAAACTTGCAAGAGATGTGTGTGAGCTCGAATTATCGTGATACCCAATCCCAATTTACCGAATACTTCGGGCAAACAAATTGGCGTATACCACACTGAATTAACGGTCTTCTGATTTTCTAGAGCCACAGTTACGACATGACCGGTGTTCGTGAGGAAACACGCCACCATTTGCTTTGTAACGCTTCGGGAACGAACAACTTTTCTTTGCTTTTCTTCACATTGAAACTCTCAAACGTCGATTGGTATTTTCTTTCTGGCGCATAGGCATAAATCTATACGACTCCTCACCTGTGACGATGCTGCCACCTGACCGGTAATCGGGAGATATTGGGTTCGAATCCCACTTGTGACACGGATTTTTTTCTTTAATAATAATAATAATAATAATTTTATTGGCCTTTTTTAAATACATAATTTTGTACATAGGCAAGTCAAATTATACACACAATACATACATAAAATTTACATACTAATAAAAACAGTAAACAAACGAAAGTTGGTGTATAAATGGACAAAAATTAACATAATATAATAACAAATACAAATAACAAATATACAAAAAAAAAAATAAAATACCTATAGCTAAAAATCAGTCCGTTCACAGTAATTGAGAAATTCATCACAGCTATAGAATGCATTATCCATAAGCAATACTTTCAATTTCTTTTTGAAAACATTAATGTTTGTACAATTTTTGACGTATTCCGGCAAGGCATTAAAATAAACAATCCCAGAGTATAGTGGCGATCTTTTAAAAAATTCCCTTTTTGGTCGCGGAGGATATAATCTGTTTCTACCCCTTGTTAAATAGGTATGATGCGAGCCATTCGTCTGTATAGCGTTAATAGATTTATATACAAATTGTAACAGTTTATACAAATAGATACAAGGAAAGGTCAACATTTTTTCCCTTATAAATATATGCCGACAAGTTTCACGACTTGAGAGATTAAAAATGAGACGAACAGCTCGCTTCTGCGATAGAAACAAACGGTGTAGATCCGCTGAACGCCCGCGTCCCCATGAAATAATGTTGTAGGAGAGAGTAGCATATATCAATGCATAATATATACAAAGAAGCGCCTGTCGATTAAACGTGGATTTCAGGGAATAAAGTACAAAGCATTGCCTGTTTACCTTGGCACAAACACTGTCTATCTGCTCAGCCCACGTGAGATCGTGATCAACAAAGACTCCCAGTAACTTAGTTGCGTCAGACCATGGAAGATTCTGTCCACAAAAATTAATAGTAAATGGCAGACCTCTTTGAAAACAGTCAAACTGAATGGCAACAGTCTTATCAAAATTTATGATTAATCTATTATTTTTACACCAGATATGAAATTCATCCAGTACAGTGTTTATCTTCCGCAGAAGCGCATCCGGGTCGGTATCCGCAACCACAATGGTTGTATCGTCAGCGTACAAAAATATTTTTCCAAAGCTTATATGTGTGGGCAGGTCATTTACATACAATAAAAACAAGAGAGGTCCCAAGACACTTCCCTGTGGCGTACCCATATTAAGTACCATATCTTCGGAAAGAGCATCACCGACACGGACCGCGAATCTTCGGCCACTGAGATAGGACATCATCCATTCATTTAGGGGTCCACGCACACCCAGACTATCAAGCTTGTCCGCGACAAATGACCTATCGACCGTGTCGAATGCTTTCGACAGGTCAAATAGTAGGGCTACAACGTAGTGTCCACCATCCAGAGCATCATGAACACACTGTACAAAGTCCGTAATACAGGTTTCAGTGGAAAAACCCCTCCGAAATCCATGCTGACAGCTACTCAAAACGTTAAATCTTTTTAGAAATCCGCATACACGGTCAGCCACTACTCTCTCAATGACTTTTGATACTACACTCAAAAGTGCAATAGGTCTGTAATTCTCAATGTTAGTATTATCGCCCTTTTTAAAAATCGGCACCACTATGGACTGCTTCAGTTGTTCTGGAAACAAACCACTTGTTACAGACATATTAATTAATCGAGCGAGTTTATTCGACAACACACTGCAACAAGACTTTATAACAGAAATAGGCATGCCATCCGGTCCAGTTGACTTTTATTTACCACAGTCTGGATCACCCTTCGCACATGAAACTCATCAACAGGCTCGAAAAACATTGACACTTGACAAACAGTCCCAATAGTGCATTGAGACGACAATATACCACCAAAATGCGCATTAAGGTTATCCTGAACGACGGACGAATAATAACGACAAAATGCTGAGGCGATTGACTTAGCATCCGTAATGGTTTCAGCATTATATGAAATTTTATTTATCTCTTGTTTGACGGAACCGCCTGTGATCTTCTTAAACTCATTCCAGATGGTTTTCGATTTATTAGAAGAGTTATTGACTGTTAAAGCGAATTTACTGTTCTTTTCCTCCACTATTTTTCTTGTGATATCCTTACGAGTCTGCCGATAGAGTGCATTCAATTCCTCATTATAGATGTTACTACTCAACCAGCGCAAATTTTGGAGTTCCAGATATTGATAATACAGCTCATCTGAGAATACTATGCGTTGATTATGCTTTGTTCGATTGCGATTAATCTTAATGTTTCTTACAGGGAAGGCCGCTGTGAAACTCCAATTCAAATATCTCCAAAAATCATCAAAAGTCTGTTTAAAATCATTACATGTAGGCAACTCGTAAGAACTTAAAAGAAATTGAAACTCACTCTTACCAAATTCATTGAATAATTGACCTTTACGCATTTCAGGTGCCGATGTCTCACTAGGTATATTCTGCGAAAAATTATATCTTACCAGTTGCCCCAAATGATCCGAGATACCCAAGTTAACATTAATAGCAGCTACTGCGTGAGGATAGTTTGTTATAACATAATCAATTGTTGATTCCACAGTACCCGTGGGAGAAGTCGCGATACGCGTGGGACAATCGATTAGTGATGCAAGATTAAAAGAGTCAAGCAGATCGTGAAGCAATCTGAAATTAGCTGAGTATGTTGAATAGATTTCTTTCATTTATTCTTTACTCGTCCATTTCATAAAATTATATTAATATATATATGGAAATTAACATATTATTGTAACCATTAAAGTTTTGTGTATTAAGTTATTTGTTATTAGATATAATTTATTGACTAATAAACAAGTTAATACTTAATTTATTCGCACACTGTACCTATAACATTTGACTTTATGTTTATTATCTCATATAAAATGCAAGCCTTCAAGCTGTTTGATTTCTTTTGTCACTAGTTTACCAAATCACTAATTAACCTTTTTTCTTAATTACCAAAATTGTACACATGTTTTGAATTCAAGTTATAGTAATTCTGAACACAATAAGTAGGTGGCATTATACCTATTGTATTGGTAATTACCGAAATTATGTAAATCATGGTCCTATAACACATGTTTCATCATTCAGTCATTGGTAATATTATAATCTTTTTTTAACATTGCTTCAATTAATAATAGATACCTAGATGCAACGGAATGTTTTATATTTTATGATGGTCATTAGTCTAAGCACAATGTGGTATAATGTATTAAGTAAATCTTTGTAAATATATTTGATTTTATAGATACAGATTGTCCGAAAAGTTATGTCCAAAAAGTATTATTAAACTCTGTCTCGCTCGGTTTCGAGAAGCAAAAAGACAGCATTCCCTATGCAAGCATTTTACAGCTGGTAGGTTCAAAATGGATTATTAAACTTCAAATGTACCAAACCTGCAGTGGGACTCTGTGTCGTATAGAATTCTATTGCTTGCTACAATTCTACATGTGCAGCACTCTGCGTGACGAATTATTCGCCACAACTCGACTAAAATAATCGACTCGAAGCGTTATCTCTAGACGTAAGGAATTCTACAATTTCGTCCATTATAACCTAACTTTTCATTGTTTTCATATAGAGAAGGTTGTTGTGAGTGTGCTTTGTTTTTTTAGTGGAATAATTGTTAAAATTCTTATACATCTTTCCACACAGCTTCTATAGCTCGAACATGTAGCTACTTGTGTATAGCGGCATTCTGGAGAACCTCGAGGTGAATTCCCAATAGGAGTCATTAACCAGGATTCAAGAGGATAGCCTGAGTCACCCAAAAGCCAGAAATTCCTGTAACCTATTAAAAAATTACTAATTAGTTTATTTATAAATAAAATAGACAATATCCAAAAGCTTCCATGTGATATTTAACTTAGAATTGTCTCCAAATAACAATAACTGGCAGCATGATTGATTGCAAAAGGAAAATGTTCCAGAAGGCTACATATGAATAAACTAATAAATAAGAATAATAAAATCAGAGATCATTAAACAAGCAAATAAAATAAATAAAAATTTGTGTAGCAGACGCTTTTTATTTACCTTAAGATACACTCTTCATTCCTTGTTACACTGAAAAAAGAGTTTATTTTATTTGTAGTTAAGAAATTTTGTTAACATGTTAAATCAAAGTATATAAATTGTCAACATATCAGACAATACCTACTAGATCCATCATTAAATAAAAATGAGATTTATTATATTTGAATGTTTTAAATGTTGTATTTGTAACTATAAAGAAAATTGTTTTGTTATTTTTGATATTGACGTATTGGAATTTGTGTTAGAAAAATGCGTTCAACCTGAGGAAGGTATTAATTTGTGACTAAACGCCGTTGCCATTTTATTTAATTTATTTGACGAAAATAAAGATGGATTTTGTCTTCATCTAGAAAAGTTGCGTAAATTTTTTTTTTTATAAGAACCGAACACCCCAAGAAAAGTAAACTGAAAAAAATTGTTATTTTAGATATTCAAGGTAAAACCCCGCCTCAGCATTCGTGTTTTTTTAGAAATACCTAGGCTTAAGAATCAAGCACCAGTAAAATACTAAACATAATTTTGACTACCTATACGTCTACTTACATATGCATATTTTTTGTTTGACTTGTATTCTACCGCTAGCATTGCCAGCGACAAGAAAATCTGATAAGAATTGACTTGCCTATTATTCTGTTTCGTCTAATAACAAAACATTTTCTAACAGATGTTACGTGTTACCGCGTATTTAAATTTAACATTTTAAGTACCGAGTTGTGAGATGAATTCTAATTTCTAATTCCCTATTTCTGCTAATTTAAAATTAGAAACAAAAACGACTGAACTTACCTTGGCAAGTATCAATAAGTTCCAGTTCCAACCATTAGTGGACAAGAAATGTTCAAGTTCATCTAGATCTGCATCCATGTCTCCCAAGATTTGTTTTAACACTCAGCATCTAAAGCTAACTCGGAAATGCACAGTATTTTTCGTACAAACAGTGTTATGTGGTTATAAATGGGTATTTACTAAAGTTTCATTGATATCATAAGCATTTCTTTTATGCGAGTGTATTACTGACAAATTGATCTTGGTTTTATTATTAGTGTGGAATAGTTTTCTTAAACAAACAAATCATTCATATTTAACGAATATTTTAGTAACATCAATTAACAAATAATTTATTAACAGCAAATAAAAATAGTTAATTACTAATAAATGTACTTGAAATAAACCATTTATTTCTGCGAAATAACATATTTATTTAATATTAATTACACTTATTAATAAAAAACATGCCTCATTTACAATTAATAAATTTTCCTCAAATAAGTGTTTCTTAATCATAAACCCTACTTTTTTTTTCAGTGTAGGATGGACTATTTATGTAATTGTAATATACAGGGTGTTTCAACAGGACGTTGCAATATTTCAGGGGGTGATTTCTCAGGTCATTTTATGAAAAAAAGTTTTCATAAACATACGTCCGTAAATGCATTGTTTCCAAGATACAAGGTGTAATTTTTTTTATGTAAATAACATCATTTTACCGATTTCTTTGAAATTTGGTAGCGTTGTTGCACTGTCTGCAATTTAATTTCGATATTGTCTTAGGATATTGCAACTAAAACTACAACTTTTTTATCACTCCTATTTTTTACTTTCCCGCACAGGGAAATTTCATAACATGTTGCTTCGTTTACGAGAAAAAAATTTAAAACATTTCTCAACATACTTACGAAGAATATTTTCGAATAATTCACACAAAAATTACATTAACATTTCGAAGCAAGAAAAAAATATATAAAAAATAATTTTGTGGCGTAGCGTAATTATTTTTCATTTATATTTACGGACACAAATTCATTTGATAATAAATAAATAAAATTAACATTTATACCACACAAAAAATTACAAAAACTGTGAAAAGTTCTTAAATAAATTGAAATTAGAAAGTTAGATTAGATATATAGTCTCACACAAACTTAAATCTGCTAAGTGGTTAAACATGGAAAATCGGAGATTTCACTCGGCTTGCTTATACCATTCCATCATAACATCTAAGAGTCCCCTATATTTGTATAATAAAATTACTTTCAGATCTGATGTCCACACCTTAAATCTTATGTTTAGGGGTCTTTTGTCTCCGCCGCCTCACCGGAGCGTTTCTTAGATCATTTTCTTTCAACATCTACCCAGTGTATAATAATCTACCCTCACGCCTAAAGTTACTTCGTTATGCCTGTTTCAGGACTCCTATAGAGCTTTTCTTCTAGAGCGAATGTGATTGACATAAAAGAAAAACTTCAATTAGTATGTGTATCTCATTATGTTCCATCTTGATTTTTTTTTGTTTTAGTTTTCTTTGTAAAATAAGTTTATTATTGTTATCAAATTTAAAATATATATATTATATAGAAAATATATTAAGATGTCCAATGGGAGGAAGAGGAGTGGACTGTTGTCAAATTTTTTTTATTTATTTTTTTTTTTCATTTCATGTACTTCAGGTATAGGATAATTTCAATATGATTTAGAAGATGAGAAATTTTTTTAGTTTTAGTCATCTGGGTTAGAATAAGTTATCAGCTTTGCTGCCTTCTAACCCTTTTCGTAATCTTTACATATATAATTATTATTTTTACATTGTCATTTTGTATTGTACGGATTGCGAATAAATAGATTATTATTATATAGATGTTAAAACTAAAACACTTACCAAAAAACAGTGTCTTAAACTGAAACATGGCGGAGCAAACATTCAATTTTTTACTTCGTGCGAAGGAACACCCAATTGCTAATATAGGGGTGAAATTTTAGTTAGTATTTTTTATTTTTTTTTAACTTGTCTATATTAAAAAAGGACAAAACAATATAATTTAATATATACAAGTTTAAAAAACTAAAATTTCACCCCTATAATAGCAATTGGGTGTTCCTCCGCACCAAGAAAAAAAATTGAATGTTTGCTCCGAGATGGTTAAGACTGTTTTTTGGTAAGTTTGTGACTGATGATGAAAGCTACTGTTTTCGAAATATGTTTCACATAGAGTGATTTTTGGATGAATAAATTTGTGGAGGTGACTTTTGTTTGCTTTGATTTAATACATTGCACTCCACTGAGAGAATGGACTACTTCTTCAAGTTTAATATAAATTATTGGCAAAAAAATGTACGCCACTGATTGTAATCTAATTTCGATATTGTCTTGAGATAAAACAATTAAAGAGACAACTTTTTTATCTCATATTATTTTCATATGATGCTTCGTTTCCGAGATAAAAATTTAAAACATTTTTCAACATAAAATGTTTTTTGCAAATAATTCAAAATAACATTAACATTTGGGTTACCGATATAAATAAATAAACTTAACATTTATATCTAATACAAAAAATTACAAAAACTGTTGAAGTGACCGCCTTTTGCTCGGATACAAGAATCTAATCTTCTTCTCTTTGACTGACGAACCCTATAAAAAATACCAATGTCGTTTCTAATGGAACTAAACTCAGCAATAATGAGGTCCTCCACATTTTCCACAGGAGTAGCGTAAACTAAGGACGTCAGGTAGCCCCACATGAAAAAATCCAGTGGGTTTAAATCCCGTGATCGTGTAGGCTACAAGTGAGGCCCACCTCGTCCAATCTAGCAATTTCCGTATGTCTCTGTTAAAAAATTACGGGCATCCCGACTAAAATGCGCTAGAGCATCATCGTGCATAAACTATATCTGAGTTTCGTTAGGTAGAATTTTGTTTTGTTTTTTTTTAAGATAATTAATATGTAATTACATCAGGTTAGACACCAACCATTGCCCTACCTTGAGCGACATTATAGCAAAAATGTATTGACTTTTCAATTATTTCATGACGGCAAGTGCGCTACGCTACAGTATACAAGTTTGTCGCATAATATCCAAAGCAATAACTGACCAGCTTTCCACAATAATAATTATTACTGTGTGTGATATTAGTTAGTTATATCGATACAGGTAGAAAGAGCGAAATTCTGATTAATAAAACACGCTTTGTTTAACAAAATTTACGCGTAAACAAAAACAATAAAAGCCTAACATAAGCAATGATTCATAATAGTCATTCCTAATATTAAAATATATACAATTTCTTTATTATTATTACATGCTACATTCAGTGTAATATCCTTGTTTTCGTTAGATGTTGTTTACATAAAATTAAAATATAAACTAAAAACTTGTGTAGATTTAACAAAAGTGATTTAGTGGAGAATAGTAATTATATTGGAAAAATGGATATTTGTTTAATACTTCTTGGTGGAATTAGTTTTTTCTTATTAATTCATGTTGTTTTTGAATTGCATTATTTCCTGCGAACATTGTTGTGTGTGATTTGGTCAATATTTTTTAAAAAATTTGTGCATATTTTGAGTGAAACTAAAATTACGGGTAAGAAAATTTTTTAAACTCTTTAAACTAAACCTAAGTAAAACAATTTTTTTGTGATTTATTTTATTCATATTAACATATTAAATTAGAGCCAAATGCTTCATTTTCCTCAACATCACTATCTGGTATCCCGCATAACAAATGTGTTACTTGGACACATTTCATACGCACGTGTGTGCCCCAGTGCTTTCTTTTTTGCAAACAGCATAGTATTATCGTGTTCTCAAATAATAGGATCAGATACTGCGGCAGCAGTATTTAGGTAATACTGCAAAATAATTCTGATCTGATTCGCCTGAATCTTGAATTTGTTGAGGAACAATCAAAAATTCGATAATCTGATTCTCCTTTTGAATTAATATTTTTGAGAATTTGAAGAGCGAGATTAGAAGAGCTGAGACCAACCTGAAAAGAATTTAGAACCTAAGTACTGGGTCTAACCCGTTGTATATAAATACATAATAATAAATAAACTGAAAAAAATAATATAGTTCATAGCTTTGGTTCCGGGCCGTATAGAGATGGTGAGATATATTTTTCTGCTCTTGAACATAATAGCACCGAACATATAACGGTATAGAAGGATCACTTTGAGACGGCCCTTTATTTTCGTTTGCATTCAAAATAATAGGATCAGATACTGCTTCAGCAGTATTTAGGTAATACTGCAAAATAATTCTGATCTGATTCGCCTGAATTTTGAATTTGTTGAGGATCAATCAAAAATTCGCTAATCTAATTCTTCTTTTGAATTAATATTTTTAAGAATTTGAAGAGGGAGATTAGAAGAGCTGAGACCAACCTGAAAAGAATTTAGAATCTAAGTACTGGGTCTAACCCGTTGTACATAAATACATAATAATAAATAAACTGAAAAAAATAATATAGTTCATAGCTTTGGTTCCGGGCCGTATAGAGATGGTGAGATATATTTTCTGCTCTTGAACATAATAGCACCGAACATATAACGGCATAGAAGGATCACTTTGGGACGGCCCTTTATTTTCGTTTGCATTCAAAATAATAGGATCAGATACTGCTTCAGCAGTATTTAGGTAATACTGCAAAATAATTCTGATCTGATTCGCCTGAATTTTGAATTTGTTGAGGATCAATCAAAAATTCGCTAATCTAATTCTTCTTTTGAATTAATATTTTTAAGAATTTGAAGAGGGAGATTAGAAGAGCTGAGACCAACCTGAAAAGAATTTAGAATCTAAGTACTGGGTCTAACTCGTTGTACATAAATAAATAATAATAAATATAGTTCATAGCTTTGGTTCCGGGCCGTATAGAGATGGTGAGATATATTTTTCTGCCCTTGAACATAATAGCACCGAACATATAACGGCATAGAAGGATCACTTTAGTACGGCCCTTTATTTTCGTTCGATCAAAGCCTTGCCGACTTCAGCTGCAAGCAGTAAATTATTTAAGCGACAAAATCTGTTATTCGAGGGTCACACTAAAACGTACGACGAAATGTAAAAGTAATAAAACTGTTTAAAATTACGGGATTTATTAAGATGAGAACATGATGATAACGAAACCATTTTTTAAATGCTCTACAGAATTGGAATGGGTGTTGGATTCCTGGCATTTCCAGAACAGTTTCGAATTTGCCCAAAAAAAAATTATCTGCAGTCTTGGTTTAAGTGTCATGTTATCATCCCCTGAAAAAAAATAATTGTTTTCGATTTCCTTTGAAGACATCAACTGGAATTTAAAATATAGGAGGGACCCTGCATCAGATGGTAATAATTTAAAGTCTACGAATGAATTTAAGGCTACCGAGGTGCTGTGACTAAGTACTTGAGCAGCATAGTTGCATTTTTGAAAACTGTTGGGATAAATGTACTCATCAGGAGTCTTTTGATTTATCGTACTGGTATATGGTTTCAATTTTATTTTTTGTTTGTTTTTTCTTCCGGTAAATGAAAAATGTATAAAAATATATTATTTCTAGTGGATTTTAATAAATATGGCACATCAAACTAATAAACAAGATTATTATCATCGACAAAACAACAAGGATTATCCTCTGTTAGGATTTTTTTAACAAGTTTTTGAAAGTAACTTCAGGAAACGCAAAATTTTATCTCTTTCTCCGTGGCCTGTGGATTTATGTGCTTCATTTATTTTTTGATAAAATTCTTCTATGGGAATCACGTAAACAATGTTATCGTCTGATTGCTTTAAAATAATTTTTGTGGTGCCTCTGCTGTCTATTAAATCATATTTTTACATGTAATATCATTCGTTGTTTCCATGGTTCACTTTTGGCATTGTTTTTCCTGTCCCGCCCTTACTATTTTAATCACATCGTCGGTCGTAGTGATTCATTCATTCATGTTGCAAGTCTTCTTGCATTTGCGCGCAGACACTCCAACGGCCGGATTTTTCTCAGATTCAGTTTGGGAAACTGTATAGACATTGTTAATAAATCACAAAACATGCTTCAAAATACACCAAAACTCCGAGACTTCAGACGGGTAAAACCAACACTAATAAACAGTTAACCTCAAAATCGCGCTAAACGCCTGACGCATTGCTTCCTCAAATGATCAACGTGGAGCTGGGCAAATGGTAAATGCCTAGGCAAATAGCAAAACGGTGCTCATTGTAAATTGCGTATAGTCTAATAACATCTGCCTGAATGTAAAGTCGTCATTTCTCAAATGACGGTTGCAGGTATAGGCAACTCTTGTTGTTAAATATTTTGCTATATACCATGGCACATAGTAAATTCCTAGGCAAGTGACTATATGCCTAAAATTGCATTATGCCTACGACAGCATCACCATCAAAAGAGTAACGTTTACAGCGCAACACCCGTCATAGATTTGCGAAATTGTTCAATCACGGCATTTTAGATTAAAAAAAAATATTTCATGAATAAATATTGAGACTACAGGGTGTCTCAAGGTGACCGTCCATTTGAACATCACGGGACGTAAAGCGGTTTAAATTCTGAAATTTTGCATGGTATGATGACGCCGTTGATGCTCCAACGCAACAACAAGAAACAATTACTAAAGATGGTCGATGGGCTTATTACGACACGAAAAAAAAATAGGAAAACTAAATATTCATGTTTTTGATGCGGTATTTTTATGTGTTCAGAAAGATGTTCTCTGTATTATTATATGTATATGTTATATTTTATATATACTCGTATAGTGTTTTTACGTGTACTGTTAAAAAAATAGTCTGATAAATGCTGCTGAAAAATGCGTAATCAAAAATCATACCATGCAAATTTTCAGAATTTAAATCGCTTTTCGTCCCAAGGTTTTCTAATAGACGGTCACCGTAAGATACCCTGTATGGTAAACACCTTTGGTCTCTTTATTTGTTTTTTTGCATTTATAATATGTTTTTCTACAATCTCATTGCCCCCTTAATACAAACAACGCCTGAAGAAGCAAATCTTCTCCAGTGTAAACATATTCACAAAAGGAAGTGTCAATTCACATTTATTTGAGGTGTGAGTCACAAGTAATGTAAACTCTACTCTATTTTTTATAGGTATTTGCCTTCCAAGTGACATTGATAACTTATGGACACATATGAACAATGCCAGGTTTATTCGAGAGTTGGACTTCGCTAAAATGGACTTCAACATGAGAACTGGATTGTATCGGTGCATTAAGAGTCAAGGTGGTTCCATAGTATTAGGAGCAACTACTATCAGATATAGAAAATATATCAAACTGTTTCAAAAGTACATAATTACCACGAAGGTGAGCAATGTAGCTTTTATTTATCGGGGTACTTAGTGATAGTTACGTTGATCATGATAATAGTGTTTTTAATATTCGAATAGTTGTAAACTCTTTGGAAATAAAATTGAAAATGAATCCCATAGACAAAGACGTGATTCTCAGACGTCTAGAACCATTTATTTGTTTACTTTACAAACCTCTTGAGGCTGCATTATTTTTATTTAATATAAACATAACGCGCTATCGAATCTTTGTATGTTCCCACGAAGTTGATGAAGGAAAAAAAAATATTTCGGTTATAATATTAGGAAAAAATATATAGGGTCTTACACTTAAGAATTGAAAAATTCTGACAAACTATAATATCACTTGTCAATCAAATAATTTTAAAGCTTTCTTTTGAAAATATTTTCGGATATCGAACATTTTATTTCATCGGGTATTTATTTCTCAGTCGAACAAAAAAAAATCGAGCAACACAATACGAGGAAAAAATATTTTAGTAATTGTTCAAACTGTTGTCCTAGAACGTCTATGCATTTTCTCATTCGCATTCTGCAAGTGTCGATTTTCTGATTGATTGATTAAATTTTCGAATACGTCTCACACTCATTGCGTCTGAATTTAAGTCAATTCAATATTTTGAATTTTTGGTATTAAATAGCCTATTTTTCGTAAATGTCGCTTTGTTTGACCAAATAATATTGTCTAAAAAGAAGCAACCGTAACCAAGTCAAAATAAACTCACAATAAGTTACTCTTTTTAAAAAGTCAGTTTCTCCTTTAAGCTATGAATTTTAAATGTGATCTTATTTTTGTTTAATTACAATGAAACAATTTCGTCGTCTCTACTAATAATTTTAAAAATCTTTATTCAAAGGGACATGTTTCGGAGTCCCAGCTGACAAAATTGTGAATGTTTTCCGGATATCTATTTTGGGTGGAGTTAAATCCGCATATAGACAGAGCTCTTAATAGGGCGGATTTAACTCCACCATAGTTGCGATATTTTAAGGCTGATGATGGAGGTGGGACTCCGAAACATGTCCCTTTGAATAAAGATTTTTAAAATTATTAGTGGAGACGACTAAATTGTTTCATACTAATTAGATTACCTACACTCCACTGCATCAAATGGATTATTTCTTTAATTTATTTTTGTTTGATGTTTTTGGAATAAATAATTTAGTTTCACCTAAAATAGATATCCGGAAAACATTCACCATTTCGTCACCTGATTAAACAGACCCGTGTAATTTTGAAGGTAGTTGAGAAATATCTTTGAAAAAATAATAATAAAACGTAATTTATTGGTACAAAACTCCAAAAGGCCATAGACCGAAGTCCTTCAGCCTTATCTTAGAAGAATCAATTACCTTCACAGATTGACTCATAAGGTTACCGGCTGGTCGTAAACTACTGTAGTGTGATCTACTAACAAAAATAGGCTTAAGACAATTTTATCAAATGGAACACCCTGTATGTTGTCTAATATTCTGAAAGAAAATTATGCCATGTTCCTATCCCTAAATGTAAGGCTTTCGAAATAAAAGAAAGTTTCTATAAAAACTGAATTATTTCTATTTGTTTTAATTAGGTAATCCTGAAATGTCACTAAACGTCACGAAACAATAAAATTATAATAATAGACATTTATTGCCTGACTATTATTCAAATGTTTGTTGTTTATTAATATTATCGAAAGTGTCTTGAAAATAATTATTTAAATGAAGTTTTAGTGAACTTGTTTAATATTCATGGATATTGTGACAAAATCATAAAAAAATCATGCAGAAAGGTCAATGAAACGTATCTAATTAACAACCAAAGTTAATGTAGCTAAAAACGTTAGGTTGTCTTCATCTGAGGTCATAGCCTTCGCTAAATCTATATTAATAATTTATGAAATGATTTTGTATTTGTGCAAACTGCATCGTTCTTTGTAAATCAGGCCACATTTCATGAAACGTTTTGAATGTCTTTTCTACAATTTACAATAAATAATTTCATCAAAACTACATTTATTGAAGTAATCCATATCTAAGAGGAGCGGGATTTATCTAGAAATCAAACACGTCTGCTTTTTTTTTATTTATTTTATTTTTATTATCTTTTTTTTTTGTGTTTTGATTGTGTGATTTCCTTTTTCCATAAATGTAAGAGACAGATGTCCGGAAGTGCATGGTTTTCAAAATACAGGGTGTCAAAGTTTTTTTCAAAAAACCTTTTTTTATCAATATCTCAAAGACACGTTAACAGATTTTCTTGAAATTCGCTGGTAATGTAAGCTTAATAAGACGCTCAGTTAGCACTAATTAAATGTTAATTATGACCTCTAGTGGCGCCCCGGGGGACAGTGTCACGAATAAAAATGACAAAAAGATGTACGCTACTGACTTTTTGAAAATGTTATATTTTTTTTAGAAAGCTCAGTTAAAAGTACAACTTTTTTGTTACTTGATATTTTTTCGTATCTCTCTCCGTTTTCGAGAAAAATTTTTTATTAAAAACTTTATTAAAAGGCTCATTATTGTTAGAAAGAAAAACAAGGAGGCTTTTTTACAAATAATTTATTATTAATAGTGGAGCAAATGCTCAAAGTGTTCATTATGCATTTCGATGCATTTTCTGCACCTGTCGAGCCAGGATTCGCGCACCCGAGCAAACACGCCTGCATCGTTCACGATAAATTCTGCTGCCACCACAACTCTAGGAACTAGGTCCTCCATTGTCGGCACAGGAGTCGCATAGATCAAACGTTCCATTTCGCCCCAAAGAAAATAGTCCAGTGGGGCGACCTTGCTGAACAATCTTTCGGCAAGTGTTATAATTAAATCTTGAAAAATGTTTTTGGGGAGTCTGCCTTGGTTGTGTGTAAAGAAAACTCTTATTTAACTGCCAAGCTTTCAGCTTTCGAAATTTATTTAATTTCTTCTTCAGAGCTATGGAAAGTACAAAAGCACAATTAAATTCTACTTAAAATAAACATAAGATAAATATTGTAAAATTTTACCTTGCAAAATGAGTTAAGAAATTTGTAAATCATATACATACAGGGTGAGTTATTAGTGCGTCGAAGTTCGATATTACCTCAAAGACCAAAAATTTCACGCAAAACTAAGCAGCCAGTGTGTAGGCAGTCATAAAATACGTATTTTAAAATTATTGTTATTTGTACAGGGTGGCTCATCTCATCAGGGTGAACCAAACTTATGTTTTTTTAACTGGAAAGCCCTATTTATTATTCCACAATTTCATTGGTTTAGACTTAACATTTTCATACTAAAATTTTATAAACTTATACACAGTGGTTCAAAAGTTACCAGTAGTATTATAGAATTTTCCAAATGAGACACGCTGTAAATAATATCAAAAACTGAAAGGAAAATTGATAGGCTTTTATTCTTATATAGCCTTTCTTATATCTAAAGCTCTTAGTTTTTAAGATATTTTCATTTAAACAAAAAACTATTATAAAATTTGGACTTTACGTGATCATTTTTCATATACCTAATTTCATTTTTGATATTTGTTATTGAAAAACATTACACAAGATCACCAAAATAATATTTTTCAAATTCAACCTATTTTTTAATAGTTATTTACTTATAATCGTAATCAAAACCGGTATATAATTGGAATATTTATCAACTAAATCAACAAGGATTTGATCGAATGACAGTAACATTTAATCATTAGCTATTTATTACAAAAGTGTATTCTATTAAGTACATATAACAATTAGTTTATTAATAATTACTTAATTAAATTTTGGTTGAAATGAATTTTCCCAACAATGAGGTAATAGATATGATTTGGATATTGGGAGAATGTATGCAAAATGTTTTACTTGCGCAAAGAATTTACCAAGTAAGATATCCTGCTCGAAGGCAACCAGAAAATATAACAATGGAAAGGATACTTAATGAATCGTTTTGGAAACACGGAATCAGTAAAATATCCAAAACAAACTAGGACCAAAACTGTTTTGAATGATGAAAATTAATTGAATGTAATGTTAAAAGTGATAGAAAATCCACATATCAGCACGCGTGAAATTGCTCGGGAACTATCGGTAAGCCAAAATTCAGTCAAAAGAATTCTACATAAAAACAAACTGACGATGACTATCTCCGGCGAATTATGTTCTGCCAATGGGCGCAACAACAAATTCACAATCAGGTAGATTTTTTTTACTTTGTGTTGTTTGGAGATGAAGCCACATTTCATAAATGAAACTATCTTAAAAACTAATAGCTTTAGGTATAAGAAAGGCTATATAAGAATGAAAGCTTATCAATTTTCCTTTCAGTTTTTGATATTATATACAAGGTGTCTCATTTAGAAAATTCGAGTAAAACGCAAATTTGTGTTTGAACTCACCCTCACAGGTTTTGCACTATATACTAAGAATTATCTTTTTCTAAAAGTTGATAATTATCAAAAAGTGATGCCCGTAAGAAACAGAGTTTAAATTATTTCAGTTCCAGCACAGAGGCCTTAGAATTCGTCATTTTTTGCATATAATACTAGTGGTAACTTTTGAACCACTCTGTATAATTTTCTAAAATTTTAGTATGTTAATGTCAAGTCTATACCAATGAAATTGTGGAATAATAAATAGGGCTTTCCATTTAAAAAAACGTAAGTTTGGTTCACCCTGATGAGATGAGGTACCCTGGCTGCTTATTTTTGCGTGAAATTCTTGATCTTTGAGGTAATATCGAACTTCGACGCACTAATAACTCACCCTGTATATGTAAGAAAACAAGAAATTTTCAATAATAACTTTATATTTTCCAATAAACAAAAATCATTTAATAAAATCAGAATATAATATCAATGATGGCATCCGTTCTATATGCCTATCCAAGAATAAGTATTATCCCTTTCTTTTAAAAACATACACTTCTTTCCTACAGCTATAAATCTACTATAATATAAACACACAAAAGTAGAACATGTATCTCACTTAATATTATGAAAAAGACAACAAATAATTATTCTCAGCCCATAAACTAAAATATTTGTTAGACACGTATGGTAATAATATGTATTTAACAGCCATACCAGTTGTTGACACGTCTTACATATACCTACATGTTTGAATCTCTTATAATAATAGCTTTTATTGCTCAACAGATTTCTCCCTTAACAGAGCAAAATTATCATACAATAGGTAATTTCACAAAAAAAATCAAAAACAAAATACTATAAGTACATATTGAACACAATAAGTATTCAATTAAAAATAAAACATTATTGATCTACACTAATTAAACAATTAACAAGGAAAAAGAGAAACTACGAAGCACAGTCAGAGCAGCCCTCCTAAGTGCTTCCTTTGAACAATTAAAAATGTCACAGTCAGCATAAATTAAATTAAAATTATTACACATGACATATACGGGCGATTTTATAAGTTAGTGCAAGGCCGCTGACAGTAGAACGTTAAAGGATTGCAGGCGCCCAGACTTGGCACGTTTATAGTATATTAAGTATTGAGAACAGTAAGTGTAGTTTACCGACCGACGACAATGTTTGGCGACTGAGCGTAGCGAAGTCGCCAAAATTGGAGGAGATCGGTAAACTACTTACTGTTTGAGATGCTTATACTATTTTTTGTACGATCGAAATGGCTGAAATTGCAATTTTATTATTTTTAATAATTAATATTTTCAATTAAATACAAATTCAGGTTAGCTAATACCCTCTACAAAGTTGCAGTTGACCGTTGTCATGGAACTAATTGTTATTGTTATGATTGTTATCGTATTTTTTATGTCATGTATTTGTCAAAACTTATTTAAATAAATATTATTATTGAAAATGAGTGACTTTGAATGTGAATCTCTTGATGAAGCATGGAATGTTGGAATAGCTGCTATAATTCCAGAGAACGGTATGAAAATGCTTATAAAAGTTCATACCTAATGCCGTTTAATATACAATTTAAAAATCAAAATAATGACGTCAGCATAAATGCGCAATGATATACCGTCGTGAATTCACTTACCGTTCAGAGAACGGTAAGTGAATTACTTACCGTCGTGTTTGGGTTGTCAGCCAGTAAATGTCACTTACTGTCATAAAGACAGACACGGTAAACAATCAAAAAAGGTCGGTCGTACAAAAAATTTATTTGCGCCAGGCCTTCAGAACAGTCGATTCTATTATGTAAAAGATCATATAAAAATTTTAGAGAAAAAAATATTCTTCTAAACTCCAAACTCTTGAATTCGAACTTGTTCAGCAACAACGAATATTCAATCCAGGATACATACCGTCTGCCTTAAATGAAAGGTATTTCAAAAAATTCCTTTGGACACTCTCAACATTCTGCACATGAATCTGATAGATCGGATACCAAATCAAGGAGCAATATTCTAGCTTCGAACGCACATAAGAGTTATACAAAACTTTCAACGCATCAATACTATGAAAACTTCTACAGCTTCCCACAATAAAACCGTAGGATTTCATAGCTTTACCAGTCCTGGCAGCCACAGTTGCCCAGGTCAGCAACAATCAGACACCTAGCCAGTGCGGTCCCACCAACCGTGTAGAGAAAATTTATAATATTATTCCTTCTAGTGAATGTACATTTGCATTTATTCTCGTTGAGCGATAATTTATTAACGTTGCACCAATGTTCCACAGCCCTCAAATCGTCGTGCAACCGAAGACAGTCCACGTGAGAAGTAATAGGGGCGAACAACTTAAAATCGCCGGCAAAAAAAGCCGCTTTACCCACAGACAATCATTTAGATCGTTTATAAAAATAGACAAAAGGAGTGGACCCAAATTGGATCCCTGCGGAACGCCTGAGGAAGCCCAATACCTCTTTGACGTATAGCCATTATAATATACATATTGGAGTCTGTTCTGAAGATATGAAGTAATTATCGACTTCAAACCATCATCAAATCCGAATTGATCGAGCTTTTTGAACAAGTATTCGGTGATCCAGATGATATATATGTTTATCATTCAAAATATATATTGTAAAGCCACTGATGATGGAATATGTACATTCCGAAACATCTCTGGCTAATTGACACTATTCTGATGACATAAATTGAAGAAAATATTTCGTGGAGCAGTCGTGTTTGATTTCTGGTGTAATTATTTTCTTCCATTTTAATTATTTTCACGAGACTTTCGTTCATAAACGACAAACCTTTTATCAGTTATGGACGATTTTAATCTTTCCTGACGTTTAATGACGTTTCATGCTACTTAATTAAAATATACCGAAATAATCCATTTTTCTAGAAATTTGCTTTTATTTGGAAAATCCTATCATTCAGGGATAGGAATAAGACATACGATTTGAAAGGGGATTTGATTTTCCTTGACAATATTAGATAATATACAGTCTCCCATTTGGGAAAATTCATTTGTGCCTATTTTTTATTAGTAGATTACACTTAGACAAGGAATTTCCTTGTCTAAGAGATTATACTACAGTAGTTTGCAAACACCTGTAAGACCTTATTTTGAAAGTAATATCACAGCATTAATAAGTACAGCACTCCGTCTCCACGTTGGCATTTTGAAATAAACTGTGACGTATGACGCCGCCATTTTGGGTTACAAGTCAGGTTCTGACTAAGAATAATTATAGTTTTCGGTTTCTAACCACAGTACTGTATTTTCGTTTTTGAAAAAATATTTAAGTACATAATAATATCGCTGTCAATTTCAGAAATATTTGTGGTGTGTCATAGTGATTGAAAACAGCCTTGAGTGGTGGTATCAGTTAAATGGTGACATAATTGGGTGATTTTTAATAATAATAATAATAATAATAATAAACACAATAATAATACAGACTTTTATTAGTAAAAAAGACATTTTTATAAAAGTTGAAGCAGTTAAAGTTAAACCTATCTCAAAATAGTTTTACATCGTTGGCCAAATTAAGTAGGTAGCTTATGTTTACAAATTAATTTGTTCTATTACGTGTCAGCCAGCGCTCTTCGACGAAAACCCCTGTGAACTTTTTATATTCTATTCTAGAGCGTTGTAATAATTTGAAACCGTATAGGAAAATGACCGCTCAAAGATTGATGTTGAGTCTAGCGGTGGCGTAATGACAGTTTTATGAGGAATATTTACATCATACTCCGATCCCCGGAACTTGAATCTTTCATATAAGTATTCCGCCTATTTCCATCTGATGATTTTTATTAATCAAAATTAGTGAATGAAAATCCGACGTTGTTTCATTCTTAACCAGCCGATTTCCTTAATCTTATTGCTTAGCCTCTTTCACCCCTACGAATTTCACAGACAAGCCGTGTGCCTGAATTCTGCATCAACTGAATCCTGTTCTCATCAATTTTAGTCAAACAAGGGCCATATATATATTGTCAATAATATAACTCCTAGCTGATTACGTTATCATGCTATCTCGCCACGAGACAACTTGTGTTTATGTTTTACTTTCATTTAGTTTAAAAACATATTAGATACTGCCATTTCGTAATATAAATTTTACGGTTATACAAATAGTTGTTATAAACGTAAAATTATCTATCGATCATCTTTATTTTTACTTATTACTCACCTAACAGGATCTGTGGGGAAGCGAAAAAAATGTTTAGAGCAAGTGTACCGCTTATTGGGACAACATTTTGTAGCCCTCCCTGATTGTTCATTGTATTAATCATAAGATACGTTAATAAATAATAAAAATAAAATCCTTTTAATTCTCACGAACACTATACCAAAAACACAGAATTAGATTACAAACACAATATTTATTTATCTCGTACACGCCGACAATGAACTATATATTGAACACAGGAGTGAACAATGTCTATCTACGCCAATGCGATTATTGTGACGCTATGGGTTAAATGGCGGCATGCGCGACGATATGCGCAGGACGGCTCGCAAGCGGAAAGTCAGAATACTGTATTATTTATTATACTGTGGTCATATCATAAGGGCGTCTAATTTTTCATCGCAAAAATACGTTGCTAAGTAATATTTTAACAAGAATCATGAGTGCTGGTGGCAACAAAAATCCGAGTCAAACATGAGGATTTTTGCAGCTGCAAGAATGCATTTTGTTAAAAAAATATTACTTTTCATTGTGTTTGTCGAATTTTTTCACAAAAAAAATAGATGCCTGAATGGTATTTGACAAGACTATTTCATGAGAACATAATTACTTTTTATCAAAGGTATTGTAATTTGTGGTGACAACAGCTGTCAAGTTATGCCGCGGGGAAATAGTCTAAGATATTTTTCGACTACCATCAATATTTCAAGAGTCTGTCTATTCAGGTGACGAAATGGCGAATATATTCCGAAGACCTGTTTTGGACCAAAACAAATTCAGAATAAATTATTTATACAAAAACAATTCAAGCTAAATATTCCAAAATATACAGTGTGTTAGTAAATAAGTGCGACAAACTTCAGGAGGTAATTCTGCATGAAAAAATAATGACAGTTTGCTATATAAACACATGCCCGCAAATGCTTCGTTTCCTGAGATACCGTCAAAGTTTTGCTTAAAAACTGAAGATTATTGATTGCTCTGCAACCGGTGGATATATGCAAATGAAATTTAGTGGGTTTTAAGAGGTCCTTATTGCGTATTTTTTGACATGCAATAAAGATTTTTATGTTTGCACAAAAACGATGTTCCCTACGATAAAAAAGCAAGAGAGATTTTTTATCACAAATTGAACGAGGAATTCCAAAATGATTTTTCATTTGAAAAATTCCGGTGGCGTACAATTTTTTTCTTTAAAAAATTTGAGATCATTACCCGTATGCGCGCCACTGATTAATATAAAATTCTTAATTGCACGCCAAAAAATGCGCAATAACTACCTCTTAAAACCCACTAAATTTGAGTTTCATATCTCCACCGGTTTCAGAGCAATCAATAAATCTTCAGTTTTTAAGAAAAACTTTAACAACCCGTATCTCAGAAAACGAAGCATTTGCGGACATATGTGTATATAGCAAACGGTCATTATTTTTTCATGCAGAATTACCTCCTGGAGTTTGTCGCACTTATTTACTAACACCCTGTATATGGAATCGAAAAATCGAATTATATACAGTCTTCCATTTGAAATAAGAAAGTTGGTATCAACCTCCGGTATGAGCGGAGTGTCACCCTGTAACTTTATGAGACAATTTGTGAAGACATTTGTTTTTTTCTAAGATATTATTCAACTACTTTCAAAATTTCAACGGTGTATCAGGTGAATATTTCCCTGATACCTATTTTGGGTCACAAGAAATTATTTATTTCAAAAACAGTTGAATATGAAGTATAGGAACGTTGAACGTTGCAGAACCCGATAATAAAAAAATATATAAAAGTATTTACATTATCTTCGCTAAAAATATCCTGTTAATATCAATTAATTAATTAATTAACAATTAAACAAACCAAACAATTATAGAAAGAACGTACCTGTGGAAAGATGGCAAAACCATGTATGTCAGTTTTTCCTAGTTAGGAGAGTAGTTTAAAGTTTTAAACTCAATTATAAATTCAGTAGTCGAATTGCTATTGTTTTTTGCAATTTTTCCGTAGAATTGGAAGAAGTTTAATGGGGCGAAACATGCAGTAAGTTGCAACTTTTTCAAATATTTTTGATATTTTATGCATATCGCTTTGAAATGCATTAGATGCTATGCAGATGCAAGATGGCAAATTCAAATATGACTGAATGTCATACAATTGCCATTTTAAAGAAATTATAAAGTTATGTTTAGGGAAGGCAGTATAATACATACATGTATGCATATTTAGTTTTGGCAACTTTGAAATTTACGCATATCACATAGTTTTAATATATCTGCATATGTAGGCAATAATCGATATAAGACATATTATATGGTATTGCCAAGTAATCGCTGATTTCGACATATTTGTTTTTGTCAACAGTAAAAACACAAGAGCTTTTTTTTTATCGGATTAATTTTTTTTTGTAACGAAATAATTTTGCCAATCAGTAATTTTATGAGAAAAACTGACAACAACACACAACAACATATCAACAACATGCAAAAGTTCCATTACCTTAATTCGTCATTGTCGGGTACCGCTCCGCAAGTCATAGATGAAATCGAGTTCGAGTCGGAAAACTATGAGCTTGCGTGGTCCACCCTTTGCGAGCGTTTTAATAATGAACATCTTTTGGTTCAAAATCACTTGAAAGCCATTTTTAATATTGAACCTATAGTGGTTCCCTCTTCTGCTAAACTTCGAGATCTTTACGAACGACTTTTTAAACATTTGCAAACATTAAAAAGATTAGGGGAACCTACTGACTCGTGGGATTCGATTATAATTTACATAATTGCGAGTAAGTTGGATGAAACAACGTCCCGGGAGTGGGAAAGATCCAGAGCCAATCGCAACAAGGCTACTTTAACCGAGTTTAAAGAATTTCTTAAGAATCGCGCAGTCGTGCAAGAAACGATCGAAATGAAGTTTGAAACGTCAAATAACAAACGAGGAAATAACGTTCCTACTGATGCGAAAAAGTCTGGCAGATCAGGAAACTACTCCAGGGGTCTTGTAACGACAAATAATAACGATGCCAATGCGAGTGGCAATTATAAGGTTAAATCGTCATGTTATAATTGCAAAAAAGATCATCGTCTATACGGTTGCACAGAATTCTTGAAATTGTCCACAAAGGATCGCATATTAAAGGTACGAGCTTTACGGTTATGCTTAAACTGTTTGCAACAAGGTCACACGTCAAAGGACTGCAAATGGTCCGGATGTAAAATTTGTGCTAACAAACACAACACCGTATTACATGATACAGGGGAAGCCACAAAACTTGCCCCGGAGAACAGTCGCGAATATGTGAAAGAGGAATCTCCTCAAACACGTTCATATTCACATACGGAGTCTACCAATTGTGCTTTGGCAACAGCCCAACAGGCTATACTCTCCACAGCCAAAGTGCAGGTCCGGGCTAATGCGAGCGACACGCAGTTCGTAACGGTCAGATCACTACTGGATTGTGGCTCACAGTCTAGTTTTATAACGTCGGACCTGTGTAGAAAATTGCGTTTATCTAAAACGTAAGTTCAATTAGCTGTGTCAGGTATCAATAGCAGTTTAACTTATTCCAATTTCAAATGCGAAATAAACGTGAATTCCATTCACAGCTCCTTTTCATTCAATCTGTCATGTTTTGTGTTAGACAAAATAACATCCGATGTTCCGAATTCTGCACTTAATCACTCAAAGTTTGACATTCCCGTTAGCATAAAATTGGCGGATCCAAATTTTCATACGCCAGAAGCAATAGATCTATTAATCGGTGCCGATGCGTTCTGGCACATTTTAGCCGTAGGTCAGAGGAGTTTAGGATCCTGTGGTTCTCTCTTACAAAACACGCGATTGGGCTGGATAGTGGCCGGGCCTTTATCTATCCCAGGTGATACATCCCAGTGTAATCTTATTCAATCTTCGGTGCAACAACAACTCGAAAAATTCTGGGAGGTTGAGGAAGTTGACACAAAAACTCCAATGTCTTGTGAGGAGCAGATGTGCGAAAAACATTTCGTTGAAAACGTATCCATTTCGAATGATGGTAGATTTGTTGTCTCACTTCCACTCAAACGTTCCCCCGAGGTACTCGGTGATTCACGCGATGTTGCTATCAAACGTTTTCTGTCATTAGAACGGCGACTTATAAACAATGAAAAGATGCGATCGTTATATGTCGATTTCTTAAACGAGTACGAACGGTTAGGGCATATGACTGATATTAGTCAGGTTCCTGATGCTGATGATTCGGGTTATTTTATGCCTCATCACGGGGTATTGAAGGAATCTAGTTCCACCACCAAACTTCGCGTGGTGTTTAACGCTTCATCTCCTACGTCTACCGGTATATCGTTAAATGATATCCAAATGACTGGACCAATAATCCAACAGG
The DNA here is from genome assembly GCA_911728435.2 of Apoderus coryli. Lineage (NCBI taxonomy): Eukaryota > Metazoa > Arthropoda > Insecta > Coleoptera > Attelabidae > Apoderus > Apoderus coryli. Next base: position 10,505,587 of record OU452209.1, on the reverse strand, counting down.
ATTTACTATCTATACTTTTACGTTTTCGAATGCATCGAATAGTATTATCGAGCGACATCAAAATGATGTATCGGCAGGTCACTATGTCACCTGAACATCGGAATCTTCAAAAGATAGTGTGGCGACCTAATCCGAACGAACCAATCAAAACGTTTCAACTCAATACCGTAACGTACGGAACCACGGCGGCATCTTTTTTGGCTATTCGTTGTCTTCATGAGATAGCTAATGAATGTCAATACGATCATCCATCTTTAGCAAGAGTTATTCGGGAGGATATGTACGTTGATGACCTCTTAACAAGCGTAGATACGGAAGAAGAAGCACGGTATATTTGCGACAATATAACGCGCGTTTTTCTGAATCATGGATTCGACTTACGAAAGTGGAAATCCAATGTCAAAAATCTAATCCTGGGATTAAACGAATCTGAGTCTAAAACCTTTGAGTTTTCGGCTAATAAACAAAACGATACTAAAACGTTGGGACTATTATGGGAAAGTGAGCGCGATATCCTTACTTTCACCATTAAGGCCACAAACGATCATGATTTTATCACGAAACGCGTATTACTCTCACGGATCGCAACCATATTTGATCCCTTGGGCTTACTCAGTCCTTGTATAATCGTTGCTAAAGTTCTCTTACAGAAACTTTGGACAGAAAATCTTACGTGGGATGAACCATTGCCAACCCACATTCTGCAAAAGTGGTTAGAATTTTCATCCGATCTGTTCAATCTAAATAATTTGACCATACCGCGTCCTGTATCATGCGAGGGTTCGATTAGTCTCACTTTACATGGATTCTCAGATGCTTCAGAGGCTAGTTACGGAGCCTGTATTTACATCGTATCCAAAACCGCTTCACACAATACATTTTCTAATCTCTTATGCGCAAAGTCGAAGGTTGCGCCGGTAAAATCGTTATCCATGCCAAGGTTAGAACTATGCGCAGCGGTGGTTTTGGCCCAATTGATGGCTAAGGTCGTCAAATCAGTTCACGTTAAGTTCACGGGTATTTACTGTTGGACGGACTCAACCATTGTGCTCGGATGGTTGCGTACACAGCCCAATACACTCAAACAGTTCGTTGCCAATAGGGTTGCTGAAGTTCAGAAACTGACCGATTCTTTTGAATGGAGGCACGTCCCTACCTTAGATAACCCTGCGGATATCGTGTCGCGAGGACTAACTCCTAGCAAGCTATTAGCATCCGAAATGTGGTTTTACGGACCCAAGTGGTTATTGTGTGATTCAAAGATATGGCCGAATATCGCCCTCTCGTCAAGGGATTTGCCTGAGAAACGAATTACTAATCTTGTGGCTTCAGCTCCCAATTTTAGATTCCCCTTTGAACGTTTCTCAAACTTCGAAAGACTGAAACGTACTATGGCATACATTTTGAGATTCTTGAAAAATTGTCGAATCAAATCTCAATCACGTTCATTGTCCTGTTTAACTGTGGATGAACTGAACGCGGCCTCTAAAATGTTAACAAAATTGTCTCAATCCGAGTCTTTTGCGGCGGATTTTGTTCAACTCAGCAAAGGTCTTGAATTAAATTCAACTAGCAGCATATTAAGTTTGCATCCATTTTTGGACACTGACGGAATTATACGCGTCGGAGGACGATTAACGAATTCCGATTTTCCTTACGAAAAAAAGCATCCTATATTGTTGTCTCATAAACACAGGTTGACGACGCTTATAGGAGAGCATGAACATCGGGTTCTCTTACATGCCGGTCCTCAATTATTATTGGCCTCGCTTAGGAATTCTCTGTGGCCCACTTCTGGTAGAAGTTTTGCTCGTAAGATCGTCCAGAATTGTGTTAGATGCGCTAGACACAACGCCCCAAAACTTCAACCCGTCATGGGTGACTTACCAAAAGCACGCGTGCAACCCACCTTTCCATTTTCTGTCGTTGGTGTTGACTACGCAGGTCCCTTCACGATGAAGGATAGACGCGGTCGGGGGTGTAAACCGTTAAAATGTTGGGTAGCCCTTTTCGTGTGTTTTGCGACTCGAGCAATTCATCTGGAATTGGTTCTATCATTAAGCGCGGAAGATTTTTTACAGGCCCTCCACCGTTTTATTGGACGCCGCGGACAACCTCGCGAGATTTTCTCCGATAACGGCTCTAACTTTGTTAAGGCCAACAAGACTATAAAAGAGTTTCATGATTTTGTAAACCAAAATTCGCCTAAAATATGCGAATACACTGCCAATATTGGCATTAAGTGGCACTTCATTCCGGTTAATTCTCCTCACTTCGGTGGGATATGGGAGGCAGGGGTTAAGAGCCTAAAACATCACTTAAAGCGCGTTTTGGGAGATAATGTTCTGTTTTATTTCGATTATCAAACCCTGTTGATTCGTATTGAAGCCATTCTGAACTCCCGTCCCATTTCCCCCATGAGTTCCAATCCTGACGACCTCACACCGTTGTGCCCCGCACATTTCCTAATAGGTCGTCCCATAATGCACCTAGCCGAGTCACCAGTGCCTGCAATAAGCGAAAATCGCCTGTCCCATTATCAAGTGCTGCAGCGATTGTACGAACAGTTTTGGCGTCGTTGGAGCCAAGAGTACGTCAGCGAACTTCAACAGCGTCAATGTTGGAAGAAGACCCAAGGCACGTTAGTCGTTGGACAACTAGTTCTAATCAAAGACAACAATCTGCCACCTGCAAAATGGCGGCTGGCCCGCGTCACTGAGCTGGTTCCTGGACGCGATCGGGTTCCACGAGTTGCGATTTTGAGAACAGCCGATGGGGTAACATCACGAGCATTGGTCAAGCTGTGCCCTCTACCGGTTGAAAGCTAGGACTTCCAAGGGCGGGGGTATGTACAGTATGCTACGCCACTGTGTGTCTTTGTATGTGCGTGTGTGTGTATCGTGAAGCGTCCGCGTATGAACACAATCACTCTCTCTTAGAACGTTATAGAGCAAAGACGTTATATTTTATTTTTTGTATGAAAACCATTTGATTTGATGTATTATAGTGTAAATAAAGCATTGTCAAATAAAAACCAGCGTCAATACAGTCTATTACACAACACAATCCTTTCTTCTTCTTTCACACCTGGAGAATTAACATTATTTCTCGATGATAGCACGCCAACGATTGTTAAGAGAACTAACACAAATATATTTTATTATGATTAACTAAAAAAAAAAACGATAATTAATATACTAAGAACACAATGTGCTATAGAAAAAAATAAATATGAATAATTATTTCATAATTCAAATAATTCTCCAAACAACAATTATGAATTCTAAATCAAAGAAAGAATGCCCTCTTTCATTTAAATCTGGGAAGTTAACATAGCGCACAGGAAAAATCAATAAATATGTATTTCTACTACTGTAGGTACCCTTATCAACAAATTTTGTTTGTTTATAAATTTAAATATTTTATGCCTATTTAACAATAGATGGAGCGAGATGTATTATTACCTTTTTAATTAGAACAATTTAAAATTTGAATCACGTAATCATTTGTGTTTTGGTGCAGGTAAGTATAAACCCGATGGTTACGAGAGCACATACAGGGATAGTCAGAAATTATGTATCTACAAAAATCAATTAAACATATCATTTAATCCAAACATATTAATAACAGAACAGTGAATGTTTCCATAGCAACAAATAATTTCCCTATTTTTCTGAAAATAGAAATATATACAAATTTTAAACGTAACAAGATTTAACTGGTCGTAATCAGGAAGACCACTTATGTATGAGGCAAAACACATAAAATGTGTCTTGTCAAAATTAATAGTGAGAGATTTGGAGTTAAAATATTCAATAATGTTCTGGAAATCTGTTTCAACTTTTTCCTTCAAAATAGACCAATTGGAGTCACTATACAAAACAGCAGTATCGTCTGCAAAGCTTATTATATTGCCCACGGTGTCTATCGTATTATCTTTATGGATACAATTAAATTATTTAAATGAACAGTTATTAAATACACAATTGTAATAAATTGTTTGGTTTGGTGTTGTAATGTTTCAGTATCAATTATCAACAATATACTTAAATAACTGACAGGACAGACATTAAAGGGACGTAAGCATACTAGATGTAGACGCTTACGAGGAACAGGCGTTTTTATCGGTGATAAAAAACGGTGCACCTTTTTTATCGCTGTCAAAATGACAGAACAGTCATCTTTAAATGACACATTTTATACCGAAGGTCGAGTGATTTTGTCAAATGTCAGTTGTTTCGAGACATAGACCCCAGCATCCACTATTAACGAGCAACCGATCCTTTAACTTTTTTTTAAAAAGAGCTGTAACTAAGATTCAGGAATTGTTCTTTAATCTCCAAATTGTACACACTGGGAACCACATAAGAAAGGGCGCGCTTAAACACCGTAGTTTGGTGGCAAGGTATGTTAAGCAGATTGCACACGGAAAGAATATTGGATTTTTATATTCAACGCAATCAGTTTTTCAGTTACCACGACCAGGCCTTCAGATTTCACATCGTTATGAGACCATTGTGTACATAGTTAGTATAATTTATAACAGTAATTTTTGTAGTATAACTTGAAGACTGCAACTGAGCGGCCAATAGCTTGTCTTTTTAATTGTGTAGAGTTGGATGAAAAAAAAAGACATTTTACAGAGAATATCAACTCATTGTGTAACTTTATTGCAGATAGTGTACTGGGACGAGCAGAACATCTTCATGGAACACCGGTTCATCACACCAAAAGATAAATTCGTGAATGCGATAGTTCTGTGTAAAACACGTTTAGTGAATTGTAACGCTGAGAATGTAATAAAAGAACTTTTAACTAAATCAAGTCAAGATCCAGAAAGTGGACACAACAAATGCTTCAAACCTGAAATGCCTGAGGAACTAAAAAAGTGGATTGAGTGTAATGAGTTATCTAGTGTAGCTTTAAGAAATGGTTAGATTTAAAGTTTTTATACACTGCACTATTAGAAAAGTTTGTTTAAGAATCAGGAAAGCTTATTAAATAAAGTTAGCCTAATCGGATAACTTCATAGAAAAAAAAATCAAGTTTCAATAACGAGTTTTTTTTTTAATTTAAAAAAAAAGTTACATGTTTCGTCTTATAAAGGCATCATCAGATTTTAGTTTTGTAAAGGCATGTGTTTGGCGACATCTCCGTTGGTAATATGCCGAGTTAACAACAATTCGCTATATCGGCTACGCGAGAGGCCACTGACCTCTTCATGCACAATCACCAACACAAAGTTGCCCCGATACGCTATAATATAGGGGTCCCAGTGTTTGACGACTCTTTTCACTCGGCGCGTACAGTTCGCACATCTCTCAAGCCACCTCGGAATTAGTTACAACCGTTCTTCACCTACAGGGATTTCTGTAACCAGAATTAATGATTAGGGTTACAAACACATTTATTATCTTCTAAAGTTTGACTGAATTTAAAGCCTAAATATCTTACCTATCCTTGATCTCCATTAATTAATTTATTTTATTTCTACGATGTTATTTTCCATATCCTGTAGATACAGAGTATTAAAATAATAAGATGATATTATGCTTCCTAATTGTTAATAATCGTATAGCTTTTTTATATTAAATTACACATGTACGCACTTAAAAAAAAACGATTGTTAAATGAATATTAAATAAGAAAGTAGAGGCATGTTTTTTAAGTAAGTACCGTTTTGGAATTAAAAAAAGACAAAGATATCGCAATAATTTTATTTTTACATGAAAGCCTGTACCTTAATCTACTTTTCTACATAATTTCCGTGAATATTGAGGCACTTGTCATAACGTGGCACCCTCCTCATAAAATTCTGCCGCCTGACTTGTTAACCAATGTATCACAAATGTTTTGACTTCGTTATCGTCTTGAAGACGCTGACCACCCAGGTGTTTCTTCAAGTGCAGGAACAAATGGTAGTCGCTGGGCGCCAGATCAGGGCTGTATGGAGGATGATCTAGAGTTTTCCATTTAAAAGATTTGATGAGATCTTTGGTCCGATTAGCCACATGTGGACGGGCATTGTCATGCAGGCAGTGCATTGACTTCCTTGAGCGGTACCACAATGAAGGTGAAGATTTTTTAGACCAAATTGTTACTGGTGACGAAACATGGGTGGCCTACGTTACACCAGAATCGAAACAACAATCCATGGAATGGCGACATTCATCATCACCCAAAAGAGTGAAGTTTAAGCAAACAATTTCTGCCCGGAAAATCATGTGCACAGTTTTTTGGGACAGAAAAGGAGTATTGCTAGTGGAGTTTCTCCCTCGTAATGAGACAATCAATTATTGTGAGACATTGAACAATCTGCGATACAGTGGTTAACAAGTCAGGAGCAGAATTTTATGAGGAGGGTATTCAAAAACTGGTGCCACGTTATGACAAGTGCCTCAATATTCACGGAAATTACGTAGAAAAGTAGATTAAGGTACAGGCTTTCATGTAAAAATAAAATTATTGCGATATCTTTGCACGTCTTTTTTTAATTCCAAAACGGTACTTACTTAAAAAACATGGCTTGTATATATTATCTGTTGCAATGAACTGTAGCGACAAAATTATACTTTTCCTCGGATGTATTATATATTGCAAAGATACGAGTACAAGCAAAATGAAATTGGTCGCGTTCATCACAACAAAGTTGATCCAGTAGCGATTTTTGGAGCGATCATCATTTTGTAATTCTCTTGAACGGGCTTTTTGGGCATGATACAACAAGAGCTCAAGAACATAACATAACCTAAATTATTTGATATTCATTTTGTTTTGGTCATCACAAAGAAAAACTAACGTATAGTCTACTCATGACCACAGGCCACAGGGAATACCCGAAAATAGTTCTATCAAAGTTGTTTATTTATTGCAGTGGTTTGTTTTGTTTATTTTATACATTTGACGCCATGAAGCTATGTTCACAAACATAAATAATTTAACAAAATGCTGCCGGTTTAGATGCTACAAATTTTTTTTTAACTACCATCATACTTATACCAGAATATCAAGTTTCGTTTTGACGTACACAACTTGGATCTCAGACACAAATCTATTATAACGCCGCCCAAACACAAGACGGCTCAGTTCGAGATGAGCTTCTCTTACAATGTGGCCCTTATGTACGACATGCTCCCAGATGAAGTGAAATTATTATCGGAGTTAAAATTTAAATTGCGTATTCTAAACATTATATCCAACTTGGGCGGACGGCGCACAGTGGGGTATTTGGCCAATTTAGCAAGACAAAATTATACAAGAAAGATACTCAGTGCAAAACAGGTTCTAACAGTAAGGTTGGTTGTATAATTACTAAAATTGATAAATTAGCTAAGTTTTCTTACACAACGTAAATATACAGGGTGTCCTTGGCAAATATAACAAGAAAACATCTAGGAGAAAATATTAAATACAAAATAGTTTTATAATAATCAAAAATATGGATCAAATAGATTATTAAAAAAAAACAAACAGGGTCTTTTGTAATTTGGGGTGTTTCGTGTATGTAACTTGATTAAAACACTGGTTACGGTATTTACAAAATTAAATATTTAATTACAGAACTTAATATGAATTTCGTATATTTAAGTACATTATTTACAATCATTACTAAACTTAAAATATGTATACAGTGTGGCACAAGATAAATGGTCGCCATAGTACCAGCAGACTAAATTAAAATATATATACAGTGTGGCACAAGAACAATGATGGTCGCCACAAGCACAGATCTAGAAGAAAATCGAGGTTTTAGATCTGTGGCCACAAGTGTACCAAACATTTTCACCACTTTAGAAAAATTCTAGGGGAAAGATATTAATTGAAAATTAGTTACGTTTTTTTTTACAAATTTAGCCATATACAGGGTGTTCCAATTCTGACACCAACATATAACTAGCTTAGTTCTAAACAAAAAAATATGCAAACATAATCAGAGCCGCTAGGGGAGTTATTTGGCCTTTATCTTCTTCTTCGTTCGATTATGTTGTGTAAGATTTTTAATATTTTTTCCACGGGTAGGAGTGCTAGCAATATTTTTTAAAACCTGTGCGGCATCTCTTTTTCCTGTAGACTGGAGCTGACTGTGTGTAGCAAATAAAATCTCACTGCAGCTTACATTGCTTCTTAACTGTTCTGTTTTTCGCAACTTAGTGCGATCACTTGCAAGCTTAAATGCTTTTATTGGACGACCTGCAGCCTGCTTTGGTAGTTTGGGTAGTCAAGCCAATTTGTATTTTTTAGCTAAGAACGTTTTTGCGTTATAGTGATCAGCTGTCCATTTGCGTTTCATCTAGGATTTAAAATAAGAAAATTTTATTTTAACGTCTTTCATATCTTCTTCGGAATAATGGAATCGATTTTGCAGATGATGAAGAATAAAATCGTGGATATCCATATCAGTTTGTTCTCGCATAATGTTGAATAACTCCCTTTTAGTGATTAGAGTCACAAGTAATGGGCCTATAAAAAAAGATATATTGATGATGTTATAATCTATTCGAAACGTTAAAACATTTTTTTTATTTTAAATGAATATTTGCAATAAAAATATCCAACACTTTTATTGATAAGGTATTATTATTATTATTAGAGAAGTTTCAACTTTAGATTTTAAAGAATATTAAATCCAATGAGACAAAAAATATGGCAACCTCTATTTTTGTATTAAAATAGACATAAACTATAATAGTTTTAAAAACAATTTATATCAAAATAATTTTCGATTTGCAAAATTTTTTTAATTATGTATTTCGAACATAGTGCATAAAAATAGTGATGATTTCTTGGACACAGCGTATTATTAGAATGCCGAATTCACTAAAAAACCGGACAAAACCGGATGAGAATTTCATTGAGCTTGAAAGCAGGATAACTATACTTCATTCTAAAGTAAAAATTATAGCTGGGACTCGCTTGGAGATATAACAAATTTCTTACGGTTTTTTAAGTTCCTTATAAAAAGTAAGACATAAAAACACTATTTTTGTCAAATATGATTATTAACAAAAGAAAAGTAAATAAAAGTGTACTTATGTACTATATATAACATAACTTACCTGAAAGACTAGATTCCATCATAAATTCTATTTAAAACAATGTCCAAGTACAAAAAAATTATCACACAAAGACACACTTTATATAACGAAATTCTAACTGAAACACATGCTCTTATATAAATAGTCAGATATACAGGAATTTAATGTCATTTTTCGTTTAATTTAATATACCTACATTTATTTAGCTTTTGGTTCCTTTTACAAATCAATTCGGACGCCCTGTATACATAAATTATACATCGAAGTCTTTTAAGGTCAAAATCACGTCATTTTTGGTAAATATGATTTTTTTCCAGTTTTGATCCTTTTTATACCCCTTAACAACGCCCTATGAGTCCCAAAATCAGTTCCTAGTCATATCCAATAGTATGTTTGTACCAAATTTGGTTAAATTAAAAAACGAAACGTCGTAGTAAAATTTTGTAAACGGTATAGGTGAATACAACAAAATAACAATGAGAAATTGCTTTTAATTTTTTTATATCTTATTTAGGTTGGTATTAAATAAGGCGACTAAATCCCAATAATAATCAAACCCAAATTTATTTTCAACACTTATTTCTATAGTACAAATTACAAAATTAATGTTTAACTTGAAGAAGTAGTCCATTCTCTCAGTGGAGTGCAATGTAATAAAACAAAGCAAACAAGCCGTCACCTACACAAATTTATTCTCTAAAAATCACCCTAAGTGATACATCTTTCGAAAGCCGATGCTTTCATCATCAGTCACAAACCTTATCTAAGCAAATTAAATGAGGATGTTAAAACTAAAACAATTACCAACAAAACAGTGTCAAGGACAAAACAAAAGAATATAGCTGGCAAAACTCAATGCACTAAGTGATAGTTAATAATGCTTTGTTTTATTACAAAATTAATGCTTTCCTAACGATTCGCGTGTGTCTGTCTACCTGCTCGATACGGAATTATTATTTTAGTTAAAATAGATATACATGAATCATAGTTTCAACTTCAAATAAAAAGAAACATAGTAGGTAGGTACCTATAAGTTTAACTTATAAATGACACAGGTAGTAGAGAAAAAATACAAGTAATAGGAAATAAAACGTCAAACTCCACGAAATCAATTTAATACACTACACTTAATGTGTTAGGTCGATTAAACTACCAAACATGTTTCGAAGCTCACTAGCTTCATCATCAGTGGCAAAATTTGTAGAGAAATTGTATTTTTGAAAGTATTACATCATTAGGAGTATTTTAAGAGTAATGTGTTGAAGTCTGAAAAAAGACACTTTTTTATAATATAATTGTATTATTGTAATTAATTATAAAACAGTGTCTTTTTTCAGACTTCAACACATTACTCTTAAAATACTCCTAATGATGTAATACTTTCAAAAATACAATTTCTCTACAAATTTTGCCACTGATGATGAAGCTAGTGAGCTTCGAAACATGTTTGGTAGTTTAATCGACCTAACACATTAAGTGTAGTGTATTAAATTGATTTCGTGGAGTTTGACGTTTTGTTTCCTATTACAATACATTCACTCCACTTCAGAATGGACTACTCCTTTAAAAAAAATACAAGTATTGATATAAGCTAATGATATGAAATATATGAAAATAATAATTTTAACCTAAATCTAACGTTGAAAGTGATGACATTCGTAACAATCTGTAAAAATAATGTCAGAAATAAATAAAAACTAAAATCGCATTTTTTTTTTGAAAACACCATTTAAAAGGTGTTTAAATTGTACAACTTTTCTCTAATTTTTAACTCCTACAGTTTCCAATGCTATCCCATTCTTATCTTGGACAGAGTGTATATGTAAATATAAAATTAATAAAAATTAATGTAAACAATTTTTAAAATAATAATTAGATCATTGAAGTTGATTTTTTTTTTGTAATTATATTAAGTTTTGAAGTAGTTATATGTAAAGCAAGGAAAAAAAATTAATGGTACACCTTATAATTTGTTGTTGGAATTGGGTCCAATTATTTGTTATTTAAACGCAAAATAAATAACAGAATAATCATAGAATTGTTGTGCTATTATTGTCATAGTCATTCAATGTTTGGCATCTTAAAATTCAGAAGTATGTCAATTGGTAATATCGTACAGACGGAGTGATTGTTTGGAAAATTTAAATGATTGATGGTGGTTGAAAAATACTTTAGAAAAATTAATTATTTTGACAAATTGAAATTTTCCCGAAAGCTGCACGACCAATTAAATCGGAGTTACAACCTGTCGATAGCCTTAGTGAGGTACCCGGTTTAGAGCACGTTATTTTTTTTGCCAATGTCAATTATAAATAATTTGGAAATAAATAATAAACATTTAACTACTTATATGTTTAAAAAATAAAAATACATCGTTTTTTTTTCTGCTAGGGCCCCATTCGAACAGCCGCGCTGGATCTGTCGTTGATGCGATGCGATTGTGTGGGACACAGTGTATATAAATACATCTATACCTATCAAATATACACACATATAGCTGTGATACAAACATGTGTTTGTCTTCCGCGTTATTATTTTTCTCAAACATGCTCACCTTGTCTCCTTACTATGTATGTAGGTATTTTATAAGTATTGCACATTATTTATTTCCTGAAATTGTTGATTAATTGCGAATTCAATTCACCACCAGTTAAATGATAATTTACAAATCAAATTCACTACCTAGTTACATTAACAAAGTAATTTATTGACCATCATTAAATAAATAAGCATTTCTCGTTTTTTAATTTTTTACATTACCTAGGTACCTACTTCTTTATTTAAAATATAGGTACCTATACCCACCTATTTGTGAGAAATTTAAAATTCCTTAAGGTGCATCCAGACCGACCGCGCAGGAACGAGCCGCGCCGCTCTGTGCATTTGCGAACGTTGCAGAATCGTTCGAATTTATTTTGAATTTAGTGGGTCGCGAAATACAGAACGTAGACTATAGAGTATGTATATCAATTGAGGAGAGGCTTGCAGTTACTTTATCTTTGCGACCTGTCAGAAATACATATTTGGATAAAAAATTTCAACAAAAACAGTTTAATGATTATACCTGTTAGATCATCACTATTATTATAATAACTTCATAATACCCATCCCTAATATGTATTGTTTTGACATGACAGTTGAAAGTTGAAATATATAGATTTAACCTGTAATAGATAAATGGTGCGATTTTGGTGCGAATATAATTTTATTATTTTATTATTAAAGTAATCAGTGTGGGAGGGATATAAATAATTACAGACCTTTGGCATTACAAAACCAGTTCAGTAAAATCTTTGAATCTTTATTTAACAATAGACCTAATGATTATCTGGAAAAACATAAACTGCTTGCTCACAGCCAAAATGGATTTCGAAGCAATCGGTCAACAGAGACAGCTCTGAGTCAGGCTTTTGGTCACTTGTTTCATGCCCTTAATAACAGGCAAATGGTGGCGGGTATTTTCTTTGATCTGAGCAAGGCTTTTGATACTTACAATAGGTCACAAGCTTCTGCTCTCAAAATTGGAGGATGTTGGAGTGCGTGGAACAACGTCTAAATGGATAGGAAGTTATCTCATGCATCATACCCAGCAAGTAGAGATTGCGGGCGTTCGTTCAGGGGTGGGAATTGTGAGCAATGGGATACTACAGGGCTCATGTTTATCGCCAACTTTATTTAATATATTTATTAATACCCTGCCGGACGTTTTGGCGGTTTTTGGCCTGTCCGTTCTTTATGCGGATGACACAAGTGTCCTTGTTTCAGCCGAGGATGAGAGTGGGTTGGTACGGTCTGCTAATACCCTAGCTGGCGCGATGCACAGATGGTGCGAACACAATGGACTGGCACTCAATGCATCAAAAACTGTCTTTCTCCCAATTTCCATATCAAATAGGAACATGGACCGAAGTTATTTAATAAGAGCCAAAGATAAATCTATTGAGCAGGTCAGTAGCACCAAATTCTTGGGAATATATACAGACAATAAATTGACCTGGAGCACGCATATAGACGCTGTAGTAAAGAAATTGTCCAGCTACATATTTCTTATAAACTACATCAAAAATACTGTATCGAATGATATTCTTAAATTGATATATTTTGGTCTGATACAGTCTACTTTAATGTATGGTGTTATATTTTGGGGGGGGGGAGCGATTGGGACTGCGAGGGTGTTCAGAACTCAAAAAAGGATCATCAGAGCGATGCAGGGAATCCCTCAAACTACTTCCTGTAAGGACCAGTTCAAAAAATTAAAGTTAATGACATTCCCTTCACTATACATGTACTCACTTATAATACATATAAAAAAACAAAATGAAATATTGCCTAAATCAGAAGATATACATAGTCACAATACTAGAAATAAAACTAACTTGGTATTACCATTCTCCAGATCAACTACTGGCCAAAAGAACCCTAACTACATAGGTGTTAAATGTTTCAATAAAATGTTAAAAATACAAAAGTTTCAAAACATTTCTATCAAAAAATTGAAACTGGAGCTGAGGAGCTTTTTTATAGAGAAATGTTTTTATTCTGTAGACGACCCAACTGACAATTTAACTTTTTTAATTGCTGTAAGAACATTTATAAAATATATTTTATAAAACACCCATTGTTTTATAAACATTTTCACAACGTTCTTACGCGCCTTATAAACACGAAAAAGGCGCAGATTTATAAAACAAATCGACTCTTTAACGGTTCTATAAATGTTGCTTGTTGCTATTATACAATAGTTTTTAGAACGTTTATAAATATTTAATAAAAATCAAATAAAACTGTTATAAACATATTTTATAAATCTTTTATAAGAGCCTCAATTTCAACATTTTTGCTCTCAGCGGCAACAGTTAAAGGATAAAAACGTTTTTTTAAAATACCTTTTTATACAAAATTATTTTATAATTATTATGCATTGTTGTTGGTACACATTAATAAAATCTGAACAATCATGGAGGTAAAAATAATATAAAACGCTATAATACCCAATAATGAATAATAAAATAAGTCAGATAAAATTCACACATGAGCAGATTTGGCTGCGAAACAAAATTTACTGTTAAATATATTGTATATTATTACTAAAATTTTAATGCGCCTCGTGAATTATGTAAATTAATGAATTTAGATTTTATAAATTATATAAAATATTTTTTTTATTGTCACTTATTGTTGAAAATAATCTTTTGGTATATCTTTCATTATGTAATGACTGATTCTGTATACCTTACTAGCTAAGATAATTTGACAAATTATAAAAAATATTAATTTTAAAAGTTTGGTCAACATGGCTAACAATTTAAAGAAACCAAAAATGGCTTCTTCCTTATACGATGCTTATAAAACAAAATTATCTCAACACAGACGAGTATGCTGTTTAGATAGCTATTATAAAATAACTGCAGAATTGTTTTATACAGGGGTGTATTCGTTAAAAAACAAATCTCATTATATTTTAAGGGTAATATAAAATTAATATTACCTGAAACCCCTTTGATAGCATAAGAATGATATGATGATGATATGATTCTTTTATATCTATCATATGGACACTAGCCAAAATATAAGTAGATACCTATGTTTTATGTAAACGTGAAGAATTTTTTATAAACCAGTTATGGTGTAAAAAAGTAAGTAAAATATATTTCACTAAGCTTGATAATGAATAATGAAGCTAATTACAAGTATTTTTCTTGAAGTTTTATGTATTTAGTTATCCTTTGCCGTTATTTAAAATAAATTAATAGTGAAACATACTAAAACAAGCTTTTATGTAAATGCTCTAAAAAATCAAAATTTAATTAAAAGGTGCTGCAAAAAATATATAAGATAAAATGTATACAAATTAATCAAGTCTACTCCTGTCTACTTGAAGTATTCGTGCTTGATAATTTGATGTTTGTGTGAGTCGCCGCCGTGTGTCGCATCGTCGCAATATTGGAATAATAATAAAATAGTAAACAGAGTTTTACAAAACAAACTTTAATATAATATGTTTTATAAAAGCTTTTAATGTGTTCTTATAAAACAAAATGCTTTTATAATTACTCTCTTATTAGCTTTTACGGGAGTAATTTAAACATAACCTAAATTGAGCTCTTTGTTTATGTTATGTAGGTATGTATGTTATAACTGCCGTTATTAAAACGGTTTGTTGAGTGTCTTTAAGAGAGTTCGAGGATCTTGAGGTAGAAAATTTGGCATGCGTTTATTGAGTATAGCAAAAAGCTTCTTCTGGAAAAATGCGGAACATGATTTGATACTGCCCATGTTTTCTCTTAGTTTTGCATTTTTTTCTAGCTCACTTGTTGTGCTTGAAGCATGATATTGATCACCAATTCTCTATTTCGGCTACCCGCTCACCATCTCGTAATAATTCCTCCTGAGAATTTATCAGTCTCCAAAATATTTGGTGTCTTATAAATTGTCATTAATTTGATTAGATTCTATTACAGTTTCCTACTCATTATTATAGTCACTAATGCTTTCCCTTTGATAATTTATAATATTGTAATTAATTTTCTATTAAATGCACAACTGCTTTTCGTTTGGACATTTTAAACCTGTGTATGATATAACAATAAATATCAGTTGAAAATAAATAAGACTATGTTATTTATTTTTTTATTGTTTTTAATAAAATAACTAAAAAACAATTTTGTAATTATTAATTTGCGCACAAATTTGCTGCAGCAAACAAATCGCTCTTAATAACGACAATAAAAAAACTATTTTATTATTACGAAACGTACTTTAACAGAATAATTTTATAATTGTTTTTAAAGGAACAAGTTAATTCAGACTAGTACTTTTGCAAAATGCTTTTAAAACCAATTATCATTCGGAACAAATTCGTCCTATAAAAAATATTTTATAAACGTTTATAAAACTGTTACGATATCATATTTTATAACTATTTTATTATTTTGCTGTAAAAACGTTCTTAAAACAGTTTTTCTCACAGAAAAGTTTAACACAGCAGTTTTATCACCAAACGAACCTTTAAAGAACAAAAAAGTTTTTACTAAGCGGCAATAAAATAATTATAAAATATATTAGTTCTTTAAGAATGTCGAATTGCTAGTTGGGGAGTTTTTAAATTGTACTAATGAATAGTTTTAAGTCCCGAATTATAGCGGGTTATGTATGAATATTATTGTTTTTGTGTTGTATGTAATATTATTGACTATCCCATAATGTGACATGTCATATTGTATATTGTTATCATTCTGAGGAGCAAAGAATAAATAAAATAAAAAATCAATTCCACGACTTTTTCGTGATTCCAATCTTGATCCTTTTAAATAATCTGTTGTTTGCTAGTTCTCCATAAACATCTAATACGCCATCCACCGCGAGACACCCTGTATATAATAGGTAGTATTAACCTTTGGAATTAGACAAATAGCTTTATTCGGGTTCTTACAAGAACTGTTCTAGAACTGTCAGGAACTGTGCGCAGTTCAAATTTACATGTTCGAGTTTTCTTGAACTGTGAGGGGTAGTTGGGTTAGTAATTATTATTACACCGAAAGAATATACTTCTTTAAAATGTAAAAGAAAGAAAAATAACTTTAATCAGAATAAAAAATAAGTAACAACGAAAATATTATTATGTGTCTGTATCGCGTCGGCATCTTTTTTTATTTTTGGCGTCGTCTTGCAAAAACAAGTGATGCTTTTGTGTGGTGGCAGCACTAGTCGGGCATTGCACTAGCTGGCCACCAGTGGTGGAGGTTTTTAGAGGGTTTGGTTTGTTACAGAACAGGTCTGATCTCGGACTGTTTTTGAGCATACATTAAAAAGCCAACGTGCCGAGCCAATTAAAACCTGTATATTATGCGCATGCGGGCAATACACCTGATATTATGATTTTCGTTTGTTTGGCGCCATACCAAAAAAAAAACAAACATTGAAAATAATTTTGCAAATTTATGGTCAATTTTCAACCAATTTTTCCTGAGCTGTAGCCCAATTTTTTTGAAAGTTACGTGAAAACAAATCTTTTTCACCGTCTCATTATTTTTTAAAAATAAAAAATATTTCAATTACAGTAATACGTCCTCAAAGTTGTAGCATTTTCTTATTTTTCTTTAATTAAAAAAAAAATATCCTGAAATTTTCCTTCATATTTGCGGTCCCGTAACTCCATAGGGGTGAAGCTCTGACCTGATTTTTTATAAGACAAACTATCCGTTATTTTCAACAAGGAATCACCCCTTAATGATTTTTTGCATTTCTTTTGAAACACCTTGTCTGTATGGTAGTGGTATATTTGTATTAATTTGTATATTCATAGTAATTATTATTTATTATCATTGTGTATAATTTAATATAAATTCTATTATAAGGAATTATCAAGTAAGCGGTCTGTGAATAAAAAATAGCTCTTTTTTCTATTTTTATTTACTCAATATTTCGACGTAATTCACGGCTTCATCAGGAGTACAACTGCAAATAAAAACATGTTTTACAATATAAATCAATAAGTTTTATAATTTAATATATATAGCTAAAAATAAACTATTGAGAATAATGTGCCTCTTTTTTATTTCCTGACTTCCTATCTGTAATAGATAATATGATTTTAAAATTAGAGTATTAGTTTAAACTTATAATTCTTATATTTTTTAGATTCATGTTGAGAAGGGAATGATTTTTTTTTTACTCAAGATATGGGGTGGCGTGGCTTGTCAGCTTAGCGTACTCTTGGTTTTGTATTAATAATAATTAGTGTATTTGGTGTTATATTTAAGTCTATAAATTGCATAGAATTATTATTTTTAAGTTTATACATTGTAATTGTCTTGTAATTGGGTGTAAACCTGTTAGACATTAAAGATTTATTTATTTATTTATTATCTTCAAATTATACATAAATATAGATATTTTAGTATCGTTTTTTCGATATATCAAAATGAAGGTTTTTCAGCTATATCAAGAAATACCTAGGTACTACAAAGGAAAGTTCAACAGACTTTCTTAGCGAATACCTTATACATATTAATATTTAAATTATTTTACTGAAAAACTCATTCCGATTAAATATCGACTAAATTTCAGTTTCATAATAAGTTGAATAGCGGTTAAATTCAAATGCGCGCCAAGGAAAGCCCCACCCCAAATGCTCTGATTGGCTCGGCACGTTGGCTTTTTAATGTATGCTTGCTGTCGCTTACTGATCAACCTCTAGGCAGTGAAATGTAACTGGAAGGGAACCACAACAAAACTGAGGCATGTAGAGATATATCATGGACGGTATGCGTTCTCTGTCTAACACACTGAGTAAACGGAGAAATCGAGCAGGCTTTTAAGTTTCTTTTAAAAAGCATATTCTGTTTTGAACAATAAAATAAATAACTTACCGATGAAAAGTAGTTTGTATTTCGCCTTGGCCATTACTACATCCATTTGATGAACAATACATAACAATTGTTATTTGTTATTCCTACATTATACGCACTTTTCTATAGAATATTTATAAATACCAGACACTAATCTCTAGTCCAAAACCTAACATACTATTAACATGCAAAATTTATTACAGATAACAATTCACTAAGAATATAATAAAGCGTAGAATTTGATATAACCATAATGTACCAGCCATTTACAGATATGCAACAGACTGCAACAGAATACCGTCCATATGATTGTGTCGCACTCATACAAATGTGACACAATGCTGCTGCACCTTATTCTTATTCGAGCCCATTCCAGATTCCAGTATTCCAGTTACGTAGTATACATTTCACTGCCTCTAGGTAACGGTTAGTTTATTCAACAATTCAGCAGTTAACCTCTAAAAGTATTGAATATTGAGAAATAATAATTTCGAATTCTTGGAATATGATTTTGATTCAATGTATAAGTTTAAATAATTTTCCAGTTTTCAGAGCAGAGTTGGTTGTTTTCACAACTTTTCGAGGTTAAGTGAAAGACAATCACAAAATAGATTATTTTCGGTTTCCCCAAATATTTAGTTCATTATAAGTTCCGATCAATCACTACCAAAGAATAACCACAGGTAACATATTATGTGTGTATGTTAACTGTTAACTTGTGTTAAAGGACATGGCGAGACAGACAGGTGAGTGAAAATTGCTGATATTTCGCTTTGAAAGGTAACCCCAAATGATTAAAGTGAGGTGAGTCACTTGCAGAATCCTTTGCATAAAACGAAACGAAATTTCAATTGATCTTTTAAAGTGAAACAAAATTGATAATTGACATTTGTAAACAAAATTTACTTTTATTGTTTACAATTTGGTCAACCGGAGAATTTGTTTTAAATTTAACGTTAATTATTTATATAATACAGAAAACGATTGAATTAAATTTTGTGCCGCTAAGTTGAAATGGGAGAATTCAAATTAAACCACATAATCAGTAGTCTCATAGACTCATTAGGGTGAGTTACATTTTATTGATACTATTATCATTGTATAATTAAAACTATTAACTACTTAATGGTTTTAGTGGTTCAGGGAAAGTCAATCCTGAAGAACTGGTGGATTATATACAAAAAAGCTTAAATCTATGTAGTGATAATGTTGGCTTGGCATCTCATTTAGCTGTACAGGGCCATGTACAACATATTGCCTCTAAATTACAAAATATGGACCCATTTTATGCTAAATATAACGATTTAAAGGAAAAGAAGTAAGTCTGGTTTGTTTTCTGGTTTTGATTATCGGTTTTGAAATTACTTAGTCAATTTTAATTAAAGTGACATTTGAAAACAATTTTAATCAAATTACTTAGTACCTACATATTAAATTTAGAATATAGACCTAAATTTGAGAAGGGGTTGCATTAGTTATTTTTGATGTTCTAACCCTTTAAATAATTTGTGTTTAGATAGTTTAGTTATTTTTTGTTTTTCTAGTGTGGATTCATTAAATTTATTTATTAAATTGTTGAGCAATATTTCAAATGATACTCATGTAAAAAATATGCTCTTAAAATGTAAGAAGCATCAGCCATCCTTACCGCAAACAAATTTAACTAAAGAATCTCTGCCGCTGGTAAGTACCGTCTTGTGTTTTTTTATTTAAATAATAGTACCAATGCCATTCTGGTAAACTTGGAGACCCACAGAATTTGACACTTTTTCTTAACTTTTTATAAAGCTTACCTTAAATAGAGATGAATTAAACCAAAAGATCAATGGATCATATAGTTTTTTGTTCTTAATTAAATAATACTTAAAGATTTCTTTTGGAAGAAAAAACGCCATTACCCCATAATTATATAAAGCATTTATAGGATATTCTTCTATTTAGTAAACTTGAGGACCCACAGAATTCCTACTTAAGACACACAGACCCTATTAAAGCACTTTTTTAAGTAAAATAAATTTGCTAAAATATTAAAATAGGGTTACTGTTTATTTACATTTACCCAAGAATATAGAGGCTCTATGCGACGACCATGCGATGTTGCCAAATATATTCGCGTGGTTCAAATTTGTATGCCGAGCAAATATTCTTTTTCCTGTAAGATTGGGTTGGTTTGCGTTAGGTTAGTTTGGATGAGTTATATTGTGGTAGTTTTGTTAGATTGGATTATGTTAGTGTGGGTGAGTTATATTTGAGTAGTTTGAGTTACGGTAGTTACTCTGGGTTATTTATATTGGATTCGGTTGGGGTAGTGTGGTTAGATTGGGTTGGTTAAGGTTAGGTAGTTAGGTTAGTTTGGGTGAGTTATATTTGGTTTTAGAATCCGCTCTTAGTGCGCGGTTCGCTAATATAATAGCGCAAATATCTGCACGATACCCTGTTTAAATAGGTAATTTTTGATTACTTTCATTTAAAATACGATTAAACAATAATAATAGTGCAGTAAATTTAAACCTCAGTGAAAATAAAACCACTTGGCACCACTGTAAATACTGTGTAATGTTATTAGGGTATTTTTACTACTGTGTTGCGCGAATGTCATGTTTTATTCAACTTTTAAAATCATTTTTTTCTTTCAAAAGTGCTTTATCCATATTTTTTTTTTTTAAACTGTTCTATTACAATAGAGCTTTTAACGAAAAAAAATTGTTATAAAATTCTGTGGGTCTCCAACTTTACCAGACCCCCCGGTACAAGTCAAGTTGTCTCAAATAGCTTTGGAAGAATACCATCTGTGATAGCAACTTACTTGCAGCTGGAAAAGGGACATCAATATACAAGCCGCTGTTTTAGAAGGTCAACAGAACATTGCTGGCTGACAGTGGTGGAGACCTTTTAACTTTAAAACGATGGGGGTTGGCAATCATCTACGGTTGCAGAGACTTATGTTGAAGACTCTAGCCAAAAACAAAACTAAAATTGCCAACAAAATTCTTCAACGGTCATTCAACTTGTTAAGGATGAACTACCGGGGGAATATAGATCGTCTACAGATTTTAGACTCTTCAACCTCCGTAGATTGCAAGCTGGGACGAAGATTGTATCCAGATCAGTCATCGAGCTTCAATACGCGGATGACAACGTTGTCCTAGCTGATACAGAGGAGGATCTTCAATATACACTAAATGCATTTAACAGCGCTTACAGGAGTAGCGGGCTTGAACTGAATATAAAGAATACACAGATACTCTACTAGCCTGCACCAAATACTGTAGCTGTCCGACCACATATTCGAGTTAACGGAGGCAGACATCAGAATATCGAGAGTTTCTCTTACCTCAGCATCGTATAAGATGGGCAAGCGCATCTTTTGGCCGACTGAGGACGAGAGTCTTTGATAATCATAACATCGACGTTCGAACTAAGTTGCGAGTGTATAATGCTATTGTAGTTCCTATCGTTACATATAGCTGGGAGTCTTGGACCACGTATCGGAGGCATTTAAAAGCCCTAGAGAAGTACCATCAACGATGGCTTAGAAGAATTCTCGGAATCAAATGGCAGGACCGACGAATAAACATCAGCGTTCTGGAGGAAGCTGATTCAACTAGCAATGAGGCGATGATTGTGAGGGACCAGCTGCGATGGACTGGTCACGTAAACCTCATGCCAACGGAACGCCTTCCCAAGAGAATTATTTATTCATAGCTTAAGGTCGGCTCACGAAATCAGGGAGGGCAGGAAAAGAGGTACAAGGATGTTCTCAAGACCAACATGAAGAAGTGTGGCTTAGATGTGAAGAACAACTGGGCGCAGTTCGCGAACGATCGACTGAGATGGAGGCGTGGCATTTACGACGGTCATCAAGAAGTTTTTGAAGAGTAGCGGCGACGACATGAGGATGATGCAAAGACAGCATCGAAAGGAGAGAGAACGCATGGATGGGGCAGCGCACCTACAACAGCCGGTAAATGGTGGTGATTAGATGTGTCAATTTTGTGACAAGGTTTGCGGCTCGAGGATCGCTATGTTTAGCCATCTTTGAGTTCACAACAGAAATCCCTGAGTTGGAATAATTCATACTCGTTAGCGAGTGAATGCTGATGAAATGAATGAATGATCACAAATAGTATTTTCCCATAGGTATACTCTGTCAACTTGACTTGTGCATTGGTATATGCTACCTAGATATGCTTCAGATATTGTTAATTTCGCAACTGACAAAAGATTCTAATAACTTTATACTCCAACAATATGGTGCTCCGCCTCATTGGACTACTGGTATTATTCGCGTGGTCTCCCAGATTGCCTGATATTGCACCGTACGATTTTTTTCTTGGGGGTACACTAAAAATAGGGTTTACCTATCACCACTGCCAACATCACTGGAAGAACAGGCACAGTATCAATCGCCACACATTGCAGCGTGTATGGGATGTTCTGAACTATCGCTTGGACATATGTCTATTGACATGCTATGATATCGTTAATACTTCCTGAAATATACATTTTTAAAACCCGATGATTCTTTTGGAGTCGTAGAAAAAATGTTAATGTTAAATTTTATGTTTTAGGTAAGAAACCGATTAAAAGAAAATATCAAAAAAACTCCAGCTGGTGATATCAGTTCCATATTAAACATGTCAGCATCACTGCCGATATCTACTACTCCATCTGTCGCTTCCTGGGTGCAGAGACGGCCCAACATGTCATGTGATTTTTCTATGCACAATTTAATGACAAATATTGCTGTAGTACCCGAAGTATCACAAGAGGCCATATTGATCGAAGATCTTCTAAATGTACTTATCGGTTTGCCTGGATGTTACATTGAACCACAAGAATTACGAGACGATTATGGTCCGCGAACTTTTCACATTAACGATAATGTGCCGGTAAGTACCATTGATGACATTTTTCGTTTGATTACGTGTGATAATTGTATTGTAACGTATTCCGGGTACGCAGTCCAAAATGCGCGCACTGTGTATTAGGGTTTTCATCAATAAAACTATGAAAATTCAGGTCAATAGAACTTTTCTGTCAGATTAAATTCGCTGGTAAACATTTGTGTACTAAAGCTTAGTTAAAACTGCATCTTTTTTTTTTTTTTTGTTTTGACCAAGGAAGAGCAATCCGAAAGACACCCATAGGGTTAGTTACCACTTCCCTGGGTAGTGTGGTAGCCTTTTACTCCTGTAAAACTCTCCCTCCTTTGTTGTTCTGCTCGGGAACCATCCCTTTTCCATGTCCTCGTATGTTCTGTTCTCTTTTGCTGTAGTCCTCTGTTGGTGGTGCCTAGAAATAGAAAACATTTTGTAACATACATTTAATTAGTTCAGCTGAAATAAAAAATGTCAATTGGTGTCTTCATGCTGGGGATTACTTCTTCAGAGTAGACTCCTTGGTCTCCGGTACCACCTGGCAACGTCTTCTACGTTGTAGTTCACTGCTTCGCGATGCAGTGGGTTTGCATGTGTCTGCCATTGCAAAGACCTTCTGGGCTCTCAACCTCATGACTTCCCCAGGGAGTCGAGTTTGAGGTCCCTTCGGATCTGTGCGTTTGACACAACCCATGCTGCACCCCGGTTCTTCTGCCTCATTCTGCGTGGCCGCTAATCGTTTCAGGTACGATGGTGCCGCGTATCCCCATGCTGGACTGACATAGATCAAGGCAGGTCGCACGTTTTAATCAAAGCAAAGGCATCTTGCTTCTTCTGCAGATCATCAGGTAGAGCTTCGAAATGATGCCTTTTGCATTCGCGATGTTCTTCTCGATGGTCGGTCCCATGTCAGGGATCTGTCCAAAGTTACCCTAAGGTACTTTGCAGTGTCCTGCGATTATATGGCAGTACCCTCGATGTTGACGAAGTCGTCGGGCGCACTTTTCTTCTGATGAGTAGCGCGGTGCTCTTATCAGCATTAATCTTTGTCATCCACCTGGTGCACCAGTTGATAAGTTGTCCGCTACTCGCTGAAGATATCTTGTAATCAATTCCGCACTGCAGCTGCGGGCACTCAGAGCGCTGTCGTCTGCGTTGAACACCAAGGTATTCTGGTCAGTCCTTGGGAGGAAGTTGGTATCATTTTCTGGCGAGTGTACGAGCTTTATGTACATTTACAAAATACTGTAAAATCTGAGCGTTACAAACAATGAACACAATAAACAGGAATATTCGAATAAAGGTAATTCTGGAAGAATCTGAAAAAGACACATTTTCAAAATTTTACATATGAACATTTTCATAGGTAATTGTTATAGTCTTTGCTAGGTAAAGCAGTCAGATAAAGTTGAAGTTTATGGTATTTAAAATACCACTTAATACCCTAGTCGGAAAAATCACTCAGTCCCTTAATAGAAGAGACTGCGATGGCCGTATTTCTTGACATATGATGAGCATTTGATAACGCACTACCGGACTCCATAGGATCAGCAAGGACTGGAAAGTGAATATAACCAACTATAACTGGTTAGATTGACTCCATGCTAAGAAAACTGTTAGATATAGAACCTCAAGAGGCTGTCTACAGGGTGGGGTGGACGACCTGCTGACAGGACTGGAGCGGGATGGGGTCGAATTTCAAGCTAATGCTGATGATCTGGTAATACTATCCAGATCAAGTTCTGAAAGAATCGCTTCTTCTAGAACTCAAGCTACCCTGAATATGACTCAGGGATGGTGTCAGCGTGAGCAGATGTCTGCTGTAAATCCCTGCAAAACCTTTTACTCGGAAAAGGACGGAACGGCTTCATCCCTCTTTTTTAGGGTTAACAAAACGCTTAACTGGAATGCTCATCTTGATTATAAAAATGATCATTGAGTTGAAAATATGTAGTCTTTTGAATTATGTTAATAATTCTAATATTTCATTGACGCTTAGCTTCTTTAGGCTTAGGAATTAATTGTAAATAGTGGCGAAATACCCAAATAATGAGCTCTAATCTATTTATGTGGTCTCATCTTTAAATTGAGGAACTCTGAAGATGGTTTTAATAAAAGTCCAAATGTTGGCATTAGTGTTAGTACTTTTTGTATTGTTTGAAATCGATTACAGATTGAGTTATTGAATTTTGTTGTTTACTTTTAGGTTTGTTTGCAAGAATTGGTGAAGCAGATATTACCGCTGGCCAGTTATTATTCAATTATACAAAGATTCATAGAGGAAAAAACACGATTTGAATTTGGACAAGTGAACAATGCTTTAGCTGAAGCTATGCAAGGTCTTATTAAAGAACATATGGTAATTAAGATTTTATTTTTGGTTAAGCAATTTTTTGTTAAATTATGATCTACCGACCAAATTGTCTGTTCAGATAACCCAACTATGCGAGGGTGGTTTTATACGTCCGTGACTTTCGAAGCAACATTTTTAAAAATCATAAATCATTTTATTTTTCTACTTTTACTCCGATACATTTACTCCAAAGTGTTTCTAATTTTTGTATTGCTTCTAAATAATAATATTCCTCAAGGCCCTCAAAATAAGCGTTTGCTTCAACGATGACCTCTTCATTCGACATGAATCTTCTACTACCCATCCAATTTTTCAGGATTGGAAACACGAAATTGTCGGAGGGGGCTAGATCTGGAGAATATGGTGGGTGAGCTCATCTAGCCCCCTCCGACAACTGCTAGCTAGCAGTTCGTAGCCCAATTGATGAATGTTTGCTATAGTGACTACACATGTATGTACTTGTGCATTTTGCTCATTAAACAACACTTTTTGCTTCGCTAAATTCGAGCATTTATGCTTCAAAACAGCTGTGAATAATATTTCCCTGGGATCGTTTTGCCCTTTTCAAGTAATCGAGATGAATGTCCCTACGCGAATACCAGAAATCTGTGGCCATGACTTTGTTGGCCGACAGCCTTCTTCGGAAACCCACTGTTTCGGTTGTTGCTTGGTCTCTGGTGTGATGTGATGGATCCGTCTCTCATCTACGGTAACGAAACGACGCAAAAGCGTTTGGATTGCGGCTGAACATCCCCAAACACTCCTCGATCGTGAGCAATCTCGCTGACAGGTTTTTCATATCCAAATATTCATGCCTACAGCCTCAGCCAACTCAGGCACTTTTAATCATCGATCGTTCAATATCATTACATGGATTTTATCGACGCTTTTTGGCGTTACGACTCCTTTTGGGCGACCGCTGCATTTGTGAACAGTCGAAATTTGCACATTTGACACCCTTTAAGCGTATATGCCCCGCTAAAATGCACGAATTAGCGCGAGAGCGTTGTGGGTCTAATGTACTGCATTGTTCCACGTAATAAACATTCAAAGTTTTTGTATCATTTAGAATTATATAGTACAGCCTCTGTGATAGTTCATGGGCTTGTTTTTGTCGGCATTAGGAGTCAGCAAACATAACAACATAAATACTGTTTACCACCATTTGATTTTCATTACGATTTTGGTCGATATGCACAAACCATTTGTGTTTATTTTAATTTTGTATTTATGTTGCAGTTATTCACCATTCAGCTAGAATCAGAATTACGTGCAGGGAGCCTAAATTTGCAAAAGATGTGGTTCTTTGCCCAACGAAATATACAAAGTCTGGGCCTTGCCTCTGATATTGCATTTATAATAAGCAAGGTAAGAGAAATATTCGTTGATAGCTTATTGTGAGAGAGACGTCCAGTGTAACTACTAAAAATTAAATTTTAAATCATTTCTCCATTTGTTCTTTATTTGATGATTTACTTCATGAATTGATGAATTTCAGATATCTCTGACCTATCGCCACCAAAAAAATAAATCGGTTATATCAGCTCAAAACTTTCCCAGCAAGATAATAATAATATTTATTGTCTAACAGGCTTGCGCCCAAGTACAAGACAAGATTTATATTTGCATAAATTAATAATATATACATGTCAACAAAATATCAAACAAATTCAGCATAACTAATCAAATATCTACAGTTCTCAAATATTCCGACACTTTACACTTGAACAGGTACCGTTTGCAGCTGAAAAAGTCCACGTCTGTGCACGCACAAACTGTCACACAATATGCAGGCTCTAGTTACAGGGGCTTTATTTTCGTGATTGTATCGGAGCTGTGGATGTCGAAATAATTGTGGGTTCCGAGAATTAAATTGGGGAGCATTAAAATGAATATCCGTGAGTTACGTTACGGAATCCTGAGGTTGACCTCAAGACAAATCCCAGTGTCTTAAGTGCGGCGCGAGAAATATCAATAATGTGTTGGTTGAATGAAAGTGCAGAATCAACCACGACACCGAGGTCCTTTGTCACGGAGCATCTTTCCAAAGATGTATTGTTAATTTCATAATTATGTTCATGGGGTGCCAGTCCTCTATAAAATGTCATGTACTTGCATTTTTCGATATTCAAGGGTAAGCAGTTGACAGTACACCACTGATTTAGGACATTTAAGTCCTGCTGGAGAGCATGACTGTCCTCAGGACCGCATATAGCTCGAATACCTTCAAATCATCTGCAAACAGAAGAGAGTTATTCGAAATGTTCGAGACAATGTCGTTCACGAATATAGCAAAGATTAACGGAGCAAGATTGCTCCCTTGAGGAGCACCACTTGTAACAGAGAACTGGCGAGACCTAAAACCGTTATATTGGATGAACTGGCTCCTGTCAGAGAGATAGGAATCAAAAAAACTCACCAACCTATCACCAAAACCAATCTTGTACATTTTATATTTTATTATGCTATGATCCAGACGATCAAAAGCCTTTGAAAAGTCGGTATAAATGGTGTCAACCTGTTTGCCCTGACCAAGAGCCGGGATTGTAGTTTGTAGAAAATCCACCAAGTTTGTTATGGTTGAGCGCTTATAGAAGAATCCGTGATGTTGAATGATGATGCAGTTTTTTATTTGGTGAAATATTTTGTCTTGAAGTATAATTTCGAATACTTTTGCGAAGTTAGACCAGATAGAAATCGGACGATAGTTGGTAATAACATCGGGATCCCCCGACTAATGTACAGGACAAACTCGCGCCAATGTCCAAGCAATGGGAAACGTATTTAATTGAATTGAATATAATGGATAATGTTCAGCCAACACATACGCACAATCCCTAATAATGAAAGCAGGAACGTTGTCGCAGCCTGAGGTCATTTTGGGTTTAAGCTTTCTCATAGCTTTTAGCACGTCATCAAAAGTAATACTGTCCACTGTAATAGAGCCATCACCAACATCTGGATTGATTAGAGCAGATGCGGTGGCGGGAACAAAGACACTTTGAAAGTAGTCCGCGAAGGCATTGACGGTACTATCCGGACCTGACAGGGATTCACCTGAGCTGAGATGCATTAAACTGGGTATACGAGATTTGCGTTTTTTGTTCTGATTAAATTTCCATAGTTCTCTAGGGTCATCTCGAATAGAGGCCTGTACCTGCAAGAGATATGCTTCATAAGATTCATCGATATTTATCTTAATAGAGTGTCTTAGGTTTAGATTTGCCTTACGGAAATTGTACCTCTCAGAAAACTGATTGATTCGAAAATTTTTAAATAATAAGTTAGGTTTAACGTAAAATGCGATATTCAATGTCGGATGATGTGGGTCCTCCTTAACTATTGGCATAGAACTAGCCATTATGTCGCAGGGAAAGGTTGATAGAACCACATCAAGAAGACGATTATTTGAGTTTCGAACATTGTTGTATTGTGTCAGATTAAAGAAAGAAACAAATTCGTGAAGATTGTGCACTTATCAGATACGACCCAGGCTCCTGAGAAATGTTGAAATCGCCCACAACAATGGAAGGACAATGATAGAGAAAAGTTACTGATTCAAAATATTCAAATAGGTCGTTATAAGCCTGCATGCCTGCGTCAGGCGGCACGTACACGCAATATAAATAGCATGAGTAATTGTTAAGCTGCATTTATAAATTTCATCAAGGTTAGGTGTCATGTTTGTATTTGAGTTATTTTCAAGCGTCTGGATACGCTCATTCAAAGAACCAATCTCAAGTTTTAAGGAGTTATTAATTTCCAACTGCTGATCATATTTTTCGAGTAGAATGGTTAGCTTCTGCATAATATCTTCAAGCGTCAAAAGATATAATGTAATCTAAAAATATATGACGTAGGTAACGAAACAGAATTTGGAAATGGTCTTCTTTGTCTCATGATACTTCAAAATGGCTGTTTCCGTCTTTATCTCAATTTTTTTAGCACGTTCGCTGGGCCGGGACAGTAAAAATAAAAATGTACCCTGACTTCGAACGCTGACTATATAATAACACAACACAACTGGAACGGCAACGAAGCGACAACAGTGTGTAACCTTTTTGGTTTTAGGCAACCCGTACAACTTACTAGCGTCTAGGTACAGACCCAAATATCGATTTAAAGAAATGGCAAAAGGGATTTGAACCCTGGACTTCCCGCATGTATGCATGCAACGCGGGCAGTACAACCCTTATGCGAATTACTTTGAGCATATACTGGTGAAATTTTAATCGCGATTTTCTCGAGTAGTATGGAGGCAAATTCCAAAATTAAGATATTGGTGTAAAGAGCATAAAAAGTACTTTCAAATGATGTACCACACGACACACGACTCCTACTGCTATTTCATAGCTGTTCGCAAGGCCTTGCCTAGTTGTATGATCGAGTGCCCGGAAACTCTTGAGCAGGTTTTTGTCTCGCTGTTCTCTGCGGGTTCTGTTGTGATACTGGGATGTTTCTACCTGCCTAATAGATCCCCTATGGAGCATTATGTCATATTCAGTGAAACTGTTGATTCACTCTCATTTACTTTTCCCAATGCAGTAATGATGAGATCAGGTTAAAATTGCTCAATAGATATTGGGATTACCTGCCGGGGGGTGTCTGGCTCTGTCGAACAACCAGAGTCCTACTTGACAGGTAGCGCCCCAACCAGGAAAGCAAGGAATCTGCCACCTCGACAAGCTTATGAACGAGAAGCCCGTGGTTGACGCGATCAGGAGCCTTGGAGAAGTCTGTATGAACTTGATCACCGCTCTCCAATGCCCGACACAAGAAGTCCGTGAACTCCAGAAGATTGAGGTCTGTGGACTTACCGAATTGGAAACCAAATTGCTTCCATAACAACAGGGGGATGCAACCCGAGCCGAGCGAACAGTTAAAATAATCTGCAGGGGCTTGGCAAAAGAAAAACAGCACGCTCTCAGTAACAACGGGGAGCGTCTGGACCGACAGACCTTCTCATTTGTAATGAATCAAGCACCACACACATCCGCAGCGGATACGCGAAACCCAGAAAGGCGTGAGGAGCTGCCATGCCCGAAATCGCCAGAGAAATCCAATTTAAATCGCTGCAAACTGACTCAAAACAAGTCTGCCTTGCGTCACAATTCAGACCCTACTACGACAAAAGAGAAGGAGGTTCAGAGGACTACCTCCTCGAATTCACAAACCTCCAAAAGGCACCGATGTGAAATCCTCAAATAACAGTTTTCAGTTAATGTAACCCAGATAGTCGTTCACAATATTCAAGTCGGCGTTTTTAAAATCAATAAAATCTTTCTGAATGAGAACAATGGGGATACCTGCGAACGCCCGTCTCGATACTAAAGGAAAAAGGCGGGTGATAACAAATCTTGGCGGATGATTACACCCTCCGCCTCAACCACAGTGGTATTAGTATTATAGGTGAGCAACAATTCGAGCAAACGGCTACGACGGCCGGGTATCTGATTCAACTGAGGCAGATTATGAAAATTACACATGGCCGTTACCGCTGTCCACATCTCAGCACCACGCGGATAAACAGATTCGTCAGGGAGCACTCAGGAACTGTCTTGATTATCAAGCCAGACACCCCCCGGCAGGTTAAAATCGCCCAATAGATCATCATGGGATGGCTATGATGTGCGAAACTTTTTCTTCTGCCACGGTCTACTTATAGTTGCCAATTCAGAGCTGTGCTCGTCTCCCAAACTAACTTCCTTTTTTAAAGCCATCTCGGGTTTTAGAGCAAAGCTCATCCGTTCCTTTCCACCAACCGTTGCCATTCTCTTCGTTGGCGGCCCCCAGCCAGATGATCCTAAGTGGCAGTGATTGCAAGCCCAGTATTACATCGACCGTTGCATGATAGAAACTGTTTTACTTCGATAGCATCTACTAAATTAAGCAATGCGCATCTGCTCCTTTCCGCGAACCGTCGCCAGTCTCTTCGTTGGAGAACCCCAGCCAGATGATCCAGACTGTCAGTGATTGCAAGCCCAGTATTACATCGAGCGCCGCATGCCAGATAGGAATTACTAAATTATTTTGATTAGTTACTATTTTGTTCCCTTGAGAATGAGGAAAAAACTGTCTGTCTCGAAACGGTGCGTTTTAAATAAATTAATTACAATTAACCATATCATACATTTGCATTAGTAAGGACATTATCGAAATTTCTGAAGAATCATCACACATGTTTCGGAATGTGTACATTCTAGCGTTTTATTTGTTACAGTCAGGCGCTAAAGGTGGAAAAGTCTTAAGTCTTCTACATGATAGTGTTATAAGTTCAATTGGTCAAGAAAGAGGACAACAGTTATGTTTGAAATTAATGGAAGCAGCTTGTGTACCGTATTTCAAAATTTTAGGCATGTGGATTTATCGAGGTATCATTTCGGATCCGATTGGTGAAGTAAGTAAATGTATATTTAATTTACTTTGTTCATTTTGTTATAAGTATTTAATTTAAATCAACATTTCCATTATTATTACCTACTATTACAATACATACAGGGTGTCTCCCGATGACCGTCCATTAGAAAATCTCTGGACGTAAAGCGATTTCAATTCCGAAAATTTACATAGTATGATTTTTGATGCATATGTGGCAACGTTTGCGGACAGCATTTAGTGCACATCTCATCTCAACGTTGGTTATTGTGGCAAAAGCATTTTGAATTGCCTCCTCCAACATTTCCCTTGGAATAATTCGCTGCCTAATTTTTGATTTTTCCCCAAAGATAGAAATCTAAGGGCGTCAAGGCCAGTGATCTTGTTCTGCAAACGCCCATGAGCGTGCTTATTTCCAATGGGACACCCTATATTATTTCATTGTTGAATTCTACATAAAATTCTAGACAAATTTAATGTATAAATAATACCGTTTTAATCGATTTTGACATACCGATTATAAATTTTGCGTCAAAAATGACGTTTACAGGACTACACTTAATTATAGTTTTTCCTATAAAGCAGCCTTTAATATTTGATTTGAATTGGTTTTCTTGTAGAGAGAGGCTTACTATAGTAGATGTTTGTTGAATTCAGGTAGAAGTCAAGGCTATCCATGATTTAATTTGAATCCTTCGTTTTGGTTCACTCTATTGATCATTATAAAAATATCAACAAACATCAATAAATTAAGCCTCTCTCTACAAGAAACCCAATTCAAATCAAATATTAATGGCTGCTTTTTAGATGCATACATCTGAAGAAGCCACTGTGTTGGTGAAACAATTGAGGGGCCTAGAAGTAAAAGGGTTTAAGTGCATGTTTGGTAGTTCTGAGATAAATGGTCTTAAAGTTAACTTGAGTTTCAAAATTCTAGGAATAATTTTAGAAAACTGTGTCAATATTTGAGTTTTATTTAAAGGCGAAAAAACATTACAAAGATAAAAGAGTTTTGTAATTGTTTTTTCAAAAATTATGCATGTTAACAAATTTTGGTGATAAAATGATTTAAGTGTAATAAGTGTACTAAAATAAGCTTTATTTCTAAAACGTAGGTAACTTATTCCGCGTCTGAATCAGCTGATCTTGGTCGGGGTTGATCTAAAACTGGCTCTTTTTGGCTCAATGTCATGGTCTGTGTTTGTTGCTTATTATGCTTCTCCATCGTGATATTATATGCTTTCATGAAAAAGGTGGTGAATGGTCAGAATATAATCCAATAAGGTAAGTTTTTGTATTGGGCGGCTTTAATTTTCAATAACTAATAAGAGGCACATCAGCTAGCTTTATTTCTATTTTTTTTTTGCCATTTAATGAAATTATGAAGGTTCGTAAAAAAATATTAAGGATTACCTCTTTAAATGGAGAGAAATTGCTTACTACAAAATGAAAGACTATCATTTAAATACAAAAGCATAGAAGAGTCACGAGACAGAACCAAGTCCAAGACTACTCCACCACCACCAGCGAACATGTTCAGCTGAAACAGACCATGAAAACAACACATCTCGGAAACGATGGACATTATTTCAATCTCCCGCGGGGATGCTATGTCGTCCGGCACTACAGAGGAACTATAGGTATAAACAATCCATCGGGCCCTGGGCAGATTAAAGTCCCCTAATAATAACATATCGGTAACAGTATTTTGATTTGAATGTAGCTCGACATTTGAATTAAATATCTTGTACTTGCTCGCATCCGAGGCCGGCGGCAGGTAAGCCGCACCGATTAAAACATTATGCTTACCGCACTTGAGCTTAACGAAAATCTGCTCTATAACTTTGGAACAATTCAATACACAGCTTGAAATCGTCGTCCTAACCGCCACCAGAACCCCGCCACCACGCGAACAGTCGCTGCTAAGTGAGCTACGATCTGTCCTGTACACAACGTACTCATGCATGCCAAGCTCAGCGTCGGATATACTGTCGGTCAGCCAGGTCTCCGTAAAAACAATTATATCGTAAGATGTGACAGCCACACTTGTCAACAACCTACTCAATTTTGTACGCAGTCCACGTACGTTTTGATAGTAAACGGAAAGTTGTTTGTTAAAGGTTCGCGAGGCCGTCGGTAGGTAACCTAGTTTTTTGGTGTAATAACTGGAACCCCATTTGAATACTTCAGTCTAATCTCATCACCATGCTGCAATCGTTCCTTGTACTCCGCAAAAATACCTCTCTCAATCTGGCGCTGTTTAGGTGTCAGGTCGAAGTTAAGATAAACATGTTTGTCCCGAAGCTTTTTTTTGTTATAAATAATTTTCTTGGCAGTTTCTGCAGAGTCCAAGGACACCTTAAGAGGCCTAGCATTCCTAGAGTTTGGCTTACCAATCCTAACCACCGCAGCAACCCTGGGCACTTGTCCCACCAATCCTTCGAAAAGCTCCGATACCGCCCTCAAATCATTATCAGTCTGGCCCAAATTAAAGACCATAATATTCTTAGAACGTTCCTGGCGATTCTGAAGCTCCAAAAGTAAATCACCACCCTCGTCTGGAGCCGTATCCCGGGCTCCAGCTATGGCCACTGACAACTGTGCCTTGACAGAAGCCAACTCTGTCCTTAAAACGTCGTTAACCTTCATCTGTTCCTCGTACTTGTGATGAATGTCCGTGTACAAATTCTCAATTACAGTCAATTTGGCCATAATATCGGAAATCGTGAATCCGGAGCCGTCACTCGCCAATCCCCCAGAACCAGACCCACGAGCACAAATTTCCACCCCGTCATGAGACAGTGAAGGAAGGTTTACACTTCGCCTTGAACGCTGCTTAGTTTTTATCTCAGCCTCCACACATGGCTCACAAGACCATGACACAGACCATTTCGGATCCGCAAGCATTTTAAATAAATCGTCCGAGATTTTTGAGCATTTTCTATGGAACCATGCTCCACATGTCGAACCACACTTCACGCTATAATGATTCTTCTGAATCAACTCCTTACATCCGCCACAAGGATGTTTACGCGACATGTCGTAAGTATTATAACTCGACGTGTACTCAAATACGACAAAATTTGTACTTTTATGTTAACCCCCGTATCGACGTTTTCTGTTTATTTATAAGTTCGCTTATCGTATTTTTATTCAGATAAAGATAAACAGGTAGGCATTCCTTATCTATTTAGTTGTTTTTATTGCAACGGGACACCACATCACAATAACGATTATCACAGTTCACACTAACAAAAGTCAGAATCCACCAACCACGAATATAACACAAACAATCAAGTTAATCACAGCTCAAAAATCAGAAAATTCGGCGCCGTATCATGCGAATTTTGCATTTATTTCAAAAAGTGGACTTGAACCCTTTTACTTGCAGGCCCCTCGATTGTCATGTGTTATGTAATAAATTTTGTGGAAATTATTTAAAACATTTGTTGTTTTGATTAAAAAGTTTGATACAAATTAAGTTAAAAAAAAGTCAATTTTTTAAATGAAAAGTACCAATTTTTATAATTTTATCTAATTTACCATTAAAAATAATTGTAAGGTTCTAGGTAGGTCTAAAAGGTTTCAAAAATTTATAGTTTTCGAGATATTGGCAGTGTAAAATTTTTCTGTTGTAAAATTAAATATTTCAATCAACGCTTTCATGTTTTATAATTCATTAGTTAGTTGGCCATGATGGCCAAGTTTAATCAAGTACTACTATGTTTCTATGGTGGTGTGTCAATGTCAGTGAGAATTTGCAATTAAATATTTGGCAACGTATTAATTCCATTTTATTCATAACAAATATTGTCTCAAAAATGGATAATATTAATCCTACTTATACAAATGCTGACATAATAAATTTATTTCTTATTCATGGCGAGTGCCAGAGAATTATAAGTCGCACATGGAGAATTTTCCCTAAAATGTGTGTCATTGACAATGGGTTTTACTCATTTATTACTCCGAATCTTCATTCATTATTTTCAGCTACTTCTGGCTGAAAATAATGTCATATAATCGCATCACCTGCTTCTTCATCAGTCGATGATGAGGCTCATCATGAAATCAATGGCAGTGTCTTTTCTTTTTAGTTTCTCGTTGAGGATAACGAAGTGATTCAAAAGGAAGATATGCCAGTTGATTATTCAGCGGATTATTGGGATAAAAAATATTCTGTACGTCGAGATAGAATTCCAACATTTTTAGAACCAGTGTCTGATATTATATTAAAGGCGGGGAAATATTTGAATGTGATTAGACAATGTGGTAAGTTATGATTTCAAACTATTCGTCAATTTATGCTAGGTTATATTCACAAACAGGCATCAGTGCGTCTAAATTTATAATAGCATACAGATGTTTTTGCTAAAACTGTCGAAAATTAATATTCCTTTTTGTAGTCTGCATTTTTGCCGAATTGTGTATGTTAAAATATTCATTACAATATTAATGAAAGCAGTTTCCGTGTGTTTCTTTTAGGGAAACCCGTTAAGAATAAGGTTCAAGTCATTCAATATAAAATTGAAGAGAAACATTATATTGAAGCGATAGAAAAAGCGTACAAATTTGCTAGTCAAACTCTTTTGGATCTGGTTATTAAGGAAAAAGATCTTATTGGTCGGTTACGGTCGGTAAGTTTATATAAAATAGTTAATATTGAATTTTAAATAAAATACCTTGTTTAACGCGTTTTGACCAATAGTAAAGAGATTAAATTTTCTTCAGGGCACATAATTGATTATAGATAATGATAATTGCATTTTTTGCCAATATTATAAGAAACTCTGAGGAAATACAGAAGAAATACATTACTTAAACACTTAAACAAACTAATAACATTAATGCACTAATATGACTGTATTTATTTGTGCAATTTATGTCTACTATTTATTTCATTATTATTTATATGCCACAACACTGTTCTCAACTATTGACTGTTCACTTCATAACTGAGTTCTGTCCGTTTTACCAAATGTCCCTTTTACCAAGTGGATGGCCAATCGTATATATTATATATAGTTGGCCTTCTTTCTCGAACACTTCCAGTGGATAGTCGTTTGTTCTACAACATTCTGGCGCGCGTACGTCCATTCTAGATCATACTGTAAGCGAGGTACATCCTACCAAATTAACACAGCGCTGCCCCGGACGAGGCGAGGAATTAAATTATTGGTGTTATAATTAGAAACTCATATTGCCTCTTTCCGTCCACTATATTATCTCCACTTACTGGTTAACGAGGCTATAATGAGTCGCGGAGCAGTCCTAATGCTCCAGGTGGAGAACCACTGGTGTAGTGTATATTCCATTCATCTCATGGCTGTAGCAAATACGTTGAATTCAATTTTTAGGTAAAGCATTACTTTCTGTTGGATCAAGGTGATTTTATTGTTACGTTTTTAACCTTGTGTGAAAAGGAATTAACTAAGGATGTAGCCGATGTTGTGCAAGGTCGATTAGAATCTCTCATGGATTTGGCATTGCGATTATCAAGTGCAACTAATGATCCCTACAAGGATGATTTACGGACGGAATTGTTGGCGTTTAATTTACAATTCCAAATGTTTAAAATACTCAGTATACAAACGAATTCTGAACAAGGTACAACTATAATCTTTTTATTTTCTCATGATCTAAATTTAGTAAAAACATAGTTCATTAATTCTTTTAGATCCTTGCAATATAATTTAATAATATTTGTTTTTTAGAATATCATACTACAGAAGTTAAGAAGCTATCTTTAATCGAATCGTTCTCATTCAGTTATGAAGTTCATTGGCCTCTATCGCTGATTTTAAACAAAAAGTCGCTGGCTTGCTACCAAATGATATTTCGGCATTTATTCTACAGCAAACATGTTGAAAGAATGATTTGCCAAGTGTGGAAATCAAATAAAGGTAATTAACAAATAAATAAGTAAATGCTAAAATATAATTGGAAAAAAAACAAATATTTACGAGAAGTAGGAACTTCATTATATCCTTTTGCCAACACTAGATACGCCCGAATTCCCTGGCGGGAGGCTTTATTAATCAATTGCTTGTTACATAATGTAACAAGCCTTTAAGTTATGTTGGAAGTTTGTTTCACACTACCAGACGGGCCGTTTCGTTGATCTACAACTTATCAGTGGTGATCGGCAGGCAACTTCCAATATTTACTAAGAGCTTATTCTAGCGTGCTAGTGCTAGCTGTGGATCAACGAAACGGCCCGTCTGGTGAAAGCATGGTAGTGTGAAACAAATCTCCAACATAACTTAAAGTCTTGTTACATTATGTAACAAGCAATTCAGTAATAAATCCTCCCGACAGGGAATTCGGGCGTATCTAGTGTTGGCAATAGGATATAATGAAGTTCCTACTTCTCGTCCGGCCATTGTTTGTGAACTTTGATTCACCGGGAATATTGCGTGCTGCTCACACTAGATGTCGCCACCAACATCTTACCAATATTCAATTATTTTCAAGTTACAGCGTTAAATAAAATAATAATATTGTTAAACCAAAATATCAAACATTAACACTTTTTTAAATTAATCATTGGTTTAGTAAATTTTCAAAAATACCGCCATTGACTTCTAAACATTTCCTGCTTCGTTTAAGTTTACGAAGGGCGCGCGTTGAACTTCTAATTGATTCGTTTCTTTCTTTATTATTGAGTGCAGCATTTCGAATGCATCCCTAGTATCTACTTTTACCTTGTAAGCTCCAGTTTTTTACCAACCCCATAAATTGTAGTCCACCGGGGTGATGTCTGGCGATCTAGGTGGCCAACTAATGGGACCACCGCGATTAATCCAACGTCCTGGAAACCTTTCGTCCAAATGTTGCTCAACCCTACGATCGAAATGGACCGACGCTCCGTCGTGTTGATAATACATTTCAATTCTGATGTTTAAACGAATATCGTCCAGTAGTACCTGGAATTAATTTTCTAAAAAACGTAAGTAGTGATCCCCTGTAAGATGATTTTACTGAGAATTTGTGTAGAAATTTACTTTGGACTATAGCGTGAGGATTGTTGTCCGACCATACATGTGAGTTTCGAGTATTATTCATGCCGCCACGGATGAACGTAGGTTCGTCAGTAAAAAGTATGTGCGGTAAAAGATCATTGATTATCCACAAATCTCACAAAATTGCATACGCTTGGCAGTCTCCAGGTTGAATATTTTGTACACGCTGTACATGGTAAGCATTGCTCGTAAGCGTATTGATCACTTTTTTTTGGGGAATCCCCAACTGATTTCCAGTTCTTCGAGAGCTCGTCGTCGCATCTTCTTCCACTAAATCTACAACATATTCTATTCTAAATCCTCTTGAATGGTTCGTTCGAATGTTATATTGCCACTTGTAAGCGATTTTGTTGAAAACTTTGATGAAGGCCTTTTTTGTTCGGTGTTCATTCATGTGGAAATCGTTCACGATATTCTTCAGCAGCTGGATTGGATAACAACATTTGAGTTTTTTCTTATTATTTTAATGCATAGATTACACCCGACCCACACTGTATACACTGCTTTCCTCAGTGCTAGACGTAGACTGTAATACATGATTTAAAGAATGATTAAGGAAACTACACGGCAAATGAGGTGTGAAGTGGTACAAAGCGAAATCGTTGGTGTATGCGTTACTAGCCTCAAACCCCGGCCCAGGGAAAGTATTGTGGACACGCTAAAAAAATTTTTTGAGATAAAGACGGATATAACTATTTTGAAGTCCCCTAAGACGACT
The DNA here is from genome assembly GCA_911728435.2 of Apoderus coryli. Classification (NCBI taxonomy): domain Eukaryota; kingdom Metazoa; phylum Arthropoda; class Insecta; order Coleoptera; family Attelabidae; genus Apoderus; species Apoderus coryli. Next base: position 10,465,854 of record OU452209.1, on the reverse strand, counting down.
AAGACCTTTTCCAGATGGAAGTCTTTCTGTATGTGTCTCTAGATGGATTCTTTCACGATAGCGCCTAAACGCTTCAACCAATTGAGATAAATTTTGGTATAGGATTTTGGGGGAATTTGTAGGATAACCCATTAGTGTTATAAACTTAGTTGTTTAGTCTCAAGCCTCGCGTTAACCCACCGCAGACTTAGCATCTGTTACAGCGTTTATCATCTTATCGCACCAACGCAGACAAGTGCCGGTGTAGTGTTAACCTCGACCATCGGCTGACTCAACTTAACTCGAATGTACAGAGTATATGCCCTCTGTGATGGCACCGGCTCAAGTCGCTTAATACTAGGGCCGTTATGAACCACGTCTCCGACACCTTAAGCGCCTGCTCAGCTGCATGACCGCTGGGTTACACTGCACATGCCATTGTCTCGGATACTAGAATCAGGGGATTTGATTCCGACACCTCAAGCGATTTGCCACGTTACATGCCTGCTCTCAAGGGATATCTATATGGAAGAACAGAGGTCTCCTACTAAACTAATCGTTTGCCCTTGCGAGGTCAACACCAGTCTAGAGGGCGCTTGCAGCACTACCTAGCGGGGCTCCCTCTCTCTCGCAGTGCTATTATTAGGCTAGATTTGCCAATATACCTTATGCCAACCTTGAATAGTAACGGTTCGCAGGATCAAGTCAGATGCTTGGGGCTAACCGATCGAATACTAGTGCCACATATAAGTCGGGGTAATTCTCATAAGCGTTGGCGTCAACATTGGTCCAATGGAGCCCTGGTAAACTGGTCAAGCAATTTGTAAGTGAAATGGTCAACACCAGCGTAATGTAATGAAAAAAAACAAGACCTAAGTTTAATTAAAATTGTTAGCAGTTCTGTTAAGCGTTACAGTTTAATTCATTTTTCTTGTAGTGGCTAAAAAATTCCACCATCATGATGCTCTGCACTATAGGGAAGCATTTGCACTGCGCCAGAAAATGTTACATTGTATTCAAAATTTGGAGTATCACATGATGGTCGAAGTAATTGAACCTCATTGGTGCATGTTTCTTCATAAAATCGCAAAGGTATGAGATTTATATTATACAAGTTGAAACGTGCTTTACTTAAAATAACTATTATTATATAATTATAGTAGTGCTAAATAAAGAAAAATTTACTGACGGTCCAGAAACCAAAAATACATTTTAGAAATAGTGACAATCTTATATTGTTTGGCAAATTGATCTGTAACAGCGCGGCGTCGATAAGGGGAATGCAGTTGTAATAAAACATGGCTGATTTCATTCATAAAATTTCCAGCGGCGTGCGTTGTAAAAGTTTAGTAATAATTAATAAACATTTATGTGTTACTAAAAAATTGAAATTAATGAAAAGTTCTTCACGTGTTTGGTAAAAGCACCTACTGCTATTAAGCTATAACACCCAAGAAGTATTTTATTTATTTCTTTATTTTATTTCAAATATGTACTAAAGTTTGCATACCAAAAATGAAAATAAATTGTTCTTATAAAAAATAAAAACATTCTAAAACAACTTATCGAAAATACTTAATCTTAATGGATCTTTTTGTTGCTTTAAGTCACGTTTAGAAACTATAATTAACTGTTTTAAATATTTCGATTAAATATAACGATCATAATTAGTATTACTTTATAGAAGGTGGCAATCTGTTAGATTTCGTCAACTTGAGCATCATCATCATCATCAGTCTCGCTGTCGTCCATCTTGTCCTAAAGTTATTATAATGTGCTCAATTTCCTCCGAAATTCTTCTTCCAACTCTTTAACATGTCGGCAAAAACTATTCCAATCATTACTGGATATTAGAAACTTCTTTTAATGTAGTTAGGTTGAAATTTCCGGTTGTGTTGCGGGTTCTTATATATTTAATTTAAGTTTTGCGTAAGTTAACTCTATTGTGTTTAACTCGCACATATACGGAGGCGTTCTAAGAGATTTTTTTTAAACCGAACTAGCCTGATTTTTTTAGCCATTAAAATTGCATGTTTTTGTTCCTTTTAACCCATTAATCCCCAACGTTGCGTAAACGAAACATTTTTTAAATATTTTTTTTTTCAATGTGCCAGTAATACATTTTTGTTGCTACAATTTTTTCAAAATAGAACAAAGACTTTACGTTTTAAGAAATAAGTCGACAGAGTCAAGATATTTATTTCGTGCGAATTTATGAACTCGGAACATTTTGAGATTTATCATTTCATATATTCGTCAATCTATTCGTCTGACACAGAAACGGCTGAGATATTTCAAATTATGGATTTAGATTCCCATGACCTTTAGTAAAAAGGGCGTTATATGATATTTTAGAAAACATGTATAGTTTTTGCATATTGGATCATTTTTCCTAATGTTGCGTATACGCAACGTTGGGAATTCCGGTAAGAAGGCGCCATAATGTCGCGCCCTTCGCTGACCCACAATTAGGTAGCATTTATGTTGTTTCTTACATTATTTGTGTGTGATTCTTCTTAGTGAGTGTCAACAAAGATACTAAGTTATAATTATTGTGATTTAAAATTATATTATATATAAAATATAAAGTGAAGCTCTGGAAAATATTGACTTGAAGTAAGTTATAATTATGGTTCTGTTTGTTAAATTTTTGTCTAAAATAATTTGTTTGGTTATAGTGATGTCTTAGAAAAACAGAATGCCTTTGTCATCTGCTGAGCTTTTAGCTACATTGGAGGAGGATGAGGATTTACTGCAGACTGATACCGTTGATGCAGTATATATTCCGCCACCCGTAGATGCACTTACAGACGAAGAGGAGCTTGACGAAGATATATGTGAGAACGTTGAAGATTTACCAGATGTTGCGGGGACCTACGAAATACACGTAAATTTGTCTGATACTTCTGAAGCCTTAGATGATGAATCTTTACCGTCAAATTCCAAAAAAAGCAAAACTATGTGCAAAAAAATATAAAAATGAAGTCGAAGAAAACTCTACCGAAGTGGAGAAAAGAGACCCCAATATATACAACAGGACCATATAATGAAGATAATAATAACTTGGAACAAATTGAAAACAGAGTTTGCGGTAAAAGCCCTTTGGAAGTTTTTTCCTTGTACTTCAGTGACGAAGTTTGGGAAAAAATAATATCTTATACAAGAAAATATGCTCACGACAATAATCGGCATTCATTTGATATTGATAAAACAAGCCTAAAGCGATTTTTCGGCATACCCATTTTTTTCGGGATACCATACGTTACCAGCTACAAAACTCTATTGGTCAAAAGACAACAAAGCAAGAAGAAGATGCCGACAGTGTAAAAACAACACAATATACATGTGTGCTAAATGTAAGGTGCATCTTCACACAAACTGTTTTGAAATATTTCACACTAAGTAGTAGTAGTATCTGTTTACCGTAAATCCCAATGTTGCGTATACGCAACATTTTTTTGTAAGAAAACTAAAAACTTGTATTTTTTTTAACTTGATAAACAGTTATTTGGACATAGGTTTAATAATAAAATAAACTAAAATCACCGAAATTGTTTGATTTTCCAAGCTTGGGAATTAATGGGTTAAATGATATACGAGACTTAATAGTTTTAGAAATATCAAATATCGAGAACGGTATTGAAAAATTTATTGTTCTGAGGATTTTTGGACACTTTGTAATTTTGAACAAAAAAAACTTGTTTTGAACTTAAAACACTAAATATACAATAATAATTTGATATAATATTTGATAATATTGCAACTCATACACGACAACAAAAGTATAAATAATAACACCACTCTGCCACTGGCTGATTCAATATTACAACGAGGGGCGGCAACAATTGCGGGGAAGAACTCAGTTTCCACCAATTGCGACTTGAACACCCGCATGGCGACAAAACGTGCGAGGGTCTACGCATCAATTAGGATCATTCACGCGGCTTCTAACCACCTATTTCGCGTGGTATTGTCGATTTTACACATTATCGTAATTTCTTTTTCCTATTTTAATATTCGGTGGTAAAAATTTTAGTTATTAAATAGAAATAAAACAAACAACCACTTAAAAATGTTGAGCTTTTTTCATTATTATTATTATTATTTGTAATTGTAAAAAATCGATTTTCAAGTTAATACTACTTGTTTTCGAGAACTAGTGATATTTTGTAGTTAAATTTGGCAATATAGGATTTTTTTGTCCGCATTCCTTTCGTTGTCACAGATTCGTTTGCCAAGCAATAGGCAGTAAGCCGGAAGTACACAAACGGTATTTAATGCCCTGTTAAGTGTGTCTTAAACAAAAGTTACTGCACTTTGTCCCTTCAAAAGTGATAAAAGTACTAAATTTGCGCAGCTCATATGAGGACATAATAGAATGTCTTCTGGTAGGAAGCAAGTGCCGTCATTATTATTTCAACACCCCCACTGGATTAAGCACTTTTATTTTGAAAATATTCGTAAAGCCATTTGTTCGCAACACCATTTATGTTTTTCTCGACAAACCGATTTTGTTAAAAAATCAGTAGGACCTTTAATTACAGCGATTTCCTCATTCTTTATTGCTTATCGTACGAAATGATGTTAAACATTACGTGTGTTTTGTTCTGGCGTTGTACGATGAACTCTTCGACAATTCGATGGCACTCGATTGTCACAATACGTCCATATTATTGAATTTTCAATTAACTCATTAGTCATCATTCTGAGCCAACGAGCTTCTTGTGTTGCATCTACTAATGCCATTTATTCTGGCTGTTGTAGAACGTACGACTGTACCATTTTGAAAATAATGGCCCGTTCCGTTACTTTACGAACATCCTGCATATATTAACAATTAACGTATTTAATAAAATGTCTTCTGGTGTCTAGCAGGTGCCGGCATCATTATTTCAACAAAAAGCTCCATGATAGAGGAGATGGATTTCAATGCTCACCCAGCATTTGTACTGCTTCAAGGTCATTAAAGCTTCTCTATTGTGTGTAGATTGTGATCTTTTATCCGTAATAGTCTTCAGGACTATTTCACTGGCTGTCATTGTAATGAATATGCCAGAAATTTGCGGTTGAACAAAACATATTTGGAAGATGTTAACCAGATCAGCCTGCAGTGTTGACAGTATAATATACTGCCTGCTTTTTCTACAGGCGACATCAAGTTTTCTCGCATATAACCTAGTTAACACTGACCATTCTGAACTTTTTAAGCCGTTTCAGTCTGCTCACAGTTGATATGTCGGTTGGAAGAAATTAAACACAACTAGATAGCAACAGCCCCCGAAGTTCAATTTTATTCCTTTGCTAGTAAAATTTAATTTTATAACCAGAACTTTCCGAAATTTTGTTTTTCAATTATTTTTTTAACAATCTAAAACAATAAAATAATTTATAGGTTCAAAACGTCGATGAGATCCTGTCGTGTCATTGCGATTACTTGGATAGTTGTTTAAAAGATTGTATGCTAACCATTCCAGCCATATTGAGTACGATCATAAAACTACTTTCGATTTGTGTGGAATTTTGTAACTTTATGCAGGTAAGTTTAGTGACAGTTGTTTTTAAATGGTAGAATAATTTAGACATTTGTACAGCAATTATTAATGATTATGTTATATTTTTGAGGAAAGTCTCCATACTCACAGTGCAGTGCAATGTTATTATAAACCAAACATCAAAAGTCAGTTCTACCCAAACTTATTTAAACATCAATATTCCCAATCAAGAGATATGTTGGTGCAGGTTTTGATATTTTATTAATTTATAAAAAATAATGTATTTTTACGACACTTTATTTCAATTATCGGGCAGGTGTCATGTTAATTTTGCTGAGCGTGGGTATTAAAGAAAAAGGCTAAATATATGAGACAGCCTCTCCTACTCACACCTCAAACGAGGTGGTGACATCATAGACTGCCATCCACCTCACTTATATTTTGTTCTAAAAAGAACAACAAACTGGTAAAATATTTTTTTTTTATTATACATAATTTCAGCAATCAGAATACAATATATTCTATAGGCTAATATAATGACACGGAGCTATGGAGGCTCTCAAATGGCGTTGCGAAGACTTCTCCAATGACAAATCTTCTCTAATCTTCTTTTAAATCTGCGGGACAATTTCTTTTGTCTTCGATTCAAGGTGGGCTGTAGTAGTGGATGTATTATTTCGTTGACATGATGTTCCAGTTTTTCGTGATGTTTGACACTTTTGACTTGGATTACGTCTTTTACAAATGGTATCTTTAGGTCTTCGTGTATAGTGAGATTGCTTACATACCATGGGGCGTTTGCTATCATTCGAAGAACTTTTGACTTCTTTGGATTATTGCCATGTTGGACTTACTCGTGCATCCCCAGAGTTCTATTCCATATGTCCATATTGGTTTTATGACAGTTTTGTATATCAGGAGTCTATTTTCAAGAGATAACTTTGATTTTCTTCCTATTAACCAGTTTAGTTCTTTTACTGTTAAATCAATTTGTTTGCGTTTTTTTAAATTTAAAATAAAAAGCGTTGTGTCATATTTTCTTTCAGCGGATGTAATTCATTCATTAGAATTAAAAAGGATGTACTTCTTCAAACCTTTGAAGGGCTTTCTGATAAAAGAGGGTGCCAGACTTCAACTCAGCCCTTCTTCTCTCTTCTCTATTTTGTTATTAAATATTATAAAAAAACAAACATATCCTTATTTAGTGCACTTCATTATACTTGCCGCAATCACTTGGAAATAAATATGTATTTACTAAAGTGCTATCTGAACTTTCCGGGAGAGCACACGCAGAGATTTTTTACATCGGCAAATTATTTGGAAGTACTCTTGTGATAATTTTACTTGCCCATGTAAACTACGGTTTATTAGCTGAAAATCGAGATAAAAAATACGATAGATTAAACGCAAATAGATCAAAGAAAACATTACTTACAGTTTTTCTCAAATTAAATAAATTAACTGTTCGAAGGGTGATTAGTTTTATCCCCCCGAAGATTACTTTGCTCTCGCTTGGGTGGCTGAGAGCAGCGGTAATAGTTAAGCAACACTGTTAGGAAGAGCAGTCTCACTCCCCTACTTGGCATAAAGGTTACTTGTGCAACAGTGTTGGTTTGTTAGTTAGGAACCACTGTTAGGAAGAGCAGTCTCACTCCCCTACTAGGCATAAAGGTGACTTGTGCAACAGTGGTGGTTTTAATTGAGAAACAATGTTTGATTGAATCTGATTTTATTAAAAATTAATCAACTATTTATATACAAAATAATGCTGAAAACAGCTAAAATTATTACTAATTTAATTTACATTATTATGTACAAATATTCAATATAAATTATTAAAAATGCAACCTAAGTAAAAATATGGAACGTTTAAAAAATGCTTTTAAGTAAAAATTGCAAACTATTAGCAAGAATTGTGAATATTTAGTCATAGGCGTCGTAGTATAATTTTTAGTTAATAATAAATTAAAATATTATTTATTTTAAATAATGTCTATGATTAGACATTAACAAATACCTGAATAAAAGGGCAGATTTCGGTTTCGTAAACTTGAGTTCGGTTTAGTTACAGATCACGCAGTAATTTAGAAAAAAAAAATCATAAAATCCTTCTTCTATCTCTATCTCTCTGATCTCGAAGATCTGAAAGAGACAAAGCTATTATGTGGTAGTCAGCTGATGTAAAAGCAATATGCGCATGCCCAAAATACGAGAACAACGTTCTTGCTGGTGGCTTCACAGAACGTCCTGAGTTGGATAACTGCCTCGGTACGGTAAAAACTGTGACGAAATTGGTGGTGCTTATTGTTTGCCAATTTGAAATTGAAATAAGTAAAACTGTTCCTTTTGTGAAATTGTTAGGTGAATGGCCAGAGTTGTCTATTTTTTTTTTACTGTTGCTGTGTTATTGTCATTTCGGGATTTTTATACACAGTAAATTTTTGTAATAACATATTTATATGCGTAATTTCTCCTAGAACCGCGATCCTGAGATCAATTTTTATTACACGCCAACCCCTTTCCTTTGAAGTTAGATATGTGGTAATTTTCACGATCTTCTAATATAAAATTGATATCGAGCTTGTAAGCAATATATCTCAGAAATTTGTGCTGTACCTCCTCGATCCTCAAAATATGAATATCAGAACTTGTCGACCAAACTACTGAAGCGTAGTCCAGACAATGCCTAACCAAACTGTATAGCATCTGAAGTGAATGAACATTAGTGAAATCCCATGAACACCGCTTAACAAAACATTGAATGATCTTGAAACCATTCATGAAATGTGCGGAAACCCCAGATCCTTAACCATATCGCCCGACTTTAGTGATGATTCATTCAACGTGCAGTTGAAAGGTATGGCATTTCTTGATCTTGTAAAAGAAATATAACAGCACTTCTCTATATTGAGATGCATTCCATTTTTAGTACAGCATGTGAGGCATCTCGTAATTTTCTTGATTGAATTCTCGGAATAATCACGCGATAAATTATGTTGCTGGTTCATTAATTGATACAATGGTTATGTATGACAAATAACTATTGATCAACATACAAGAACAAATATATTTCAATAAATCAGCATTGATATAAGTATTTAACTTTATCGTTTACGATTGCTAAGTATTGTAGAATGTTAATGGCGCAAAAAAAAACACAAACAAAACTACACTGTCAACGAACAGAATACTAGAATGGGAGGTGGTCACGTTTCACTTAATGGTTAGCGTTCTAAATATTAAATGGAACTTGACACCATGCATGAAATACAGTGAAATCCGACTGCAATTTTTTCATTGATAAAAATATTAAAATTAATGGTCCCAACTGAGATCCCTGGGGAACTCCCGATGAGGTATGCACTTCGTTAGATATAAAGATAATAATCTATTAATGACTATGTAACTAGCAAAACTGTATACAGGGTATTATTATATAATTATATATATAATTTCAATAAGGCAAATTATCTCCTATTGTATGAATTAATAGCTGGGCAAGACTGGTCATGGTTGTATCATGTTTCGGATGTCAATGCTGCCGTGAGACAGTTTCACAGTAAGATAGCATCAATCCTGGATATTGCTGTACCCACATTCAAACCGCGATCTAAGAAATTGTCTTATCCCTGCTGGTATCCACTCGATCTCATAAAAGATATTAAAGAGAAATATAAATGTCTACGAAAGTGGAGATCTTCTGGTACACCATGTCACTTACATAGGTTTCAGTTTTTAAGAACACGGATTAAACAAAGGATTTCCCAAGCCTATAGAAGTTATGTCAACCGGATTCAGGACTCAATCAAAGACGATCCAACACAGCTTTGGAAGTACATAAGAAATAATAACAGAGGTCGCGTATCCCGGGTGTGATGTTCGATGATGGCGGGGTTGCATTGTCCGATCCATTGGGTATTGTTTCCGCGTTTGCGAGTTTTTTCCGCGGAGTGTACGTTGACTCCGTAGAAGATGCCGTTGTTGACGTGTTTAATGATGATAATGATATGATCGCGGTGGGCTTGTTGGATTTTGATGATGTTTTGGTTGCTTTGAGGAGGCTGAGACCGAAGATGACCGCTGGTGTTGACAACATACCTGCGTTTATCATTAGGGATTGTGCCACCGTCTTTGCCAAGCCTTTACAATATATATTTAACCTTTCTTTGCAATCTAACACATTTCCTGACCCTTGGATGATGGGTCGTGTATGCCCTGTACATAAGTCTGGCGAACTTGATAGAATTGTAAATTATCGGCCGATTTCTATCCTGTCTAATTTCTCTAAAGTGTTTGAGATTGCACTACATAACAAGCTGTTCAACCAGGTGAAGGCTAAGTTGGTCTGGCAACAACATGGATTTTTTCAGAAGCGCTCCACTGTAAGCAATTTAGTGACTTTCTTACAGGATGTATATCCCGCTGTTGGTCGGGGTTTTCAGGTCGACGCAATCTACACAGATTTTTCTAAAGCCTTCGACAAGATCGATCATTCTTTGATGCAGCAACGCATGAATGAAATTGGCTTCAGCAGGAAATAAATTGCATTTTTTGGGTCATATTTAACGACTCGTCAGCAGTTCGTTGAATATAATGGCTATCGGTCTGATTGCTTCTTTGTGCCGAGTGGAGTCCCACAGGGTAGTACCTTGGCTCCTTTACTGTTTGCTATCTTTGTGAACAGTATTGGTGATAATTTCTTAGTCAGCACTTGCTTTTTGCGGATGATTTGAAGTTGTACGGTGTGCCGATGATTGTGATCGTTTGCAAAGAGACCTACATATGCTGTCTGATGGTGTGACCTAAGCAAGCTTCCCTTAAATGCTAATAAATGTAAATCCATAACGTTCACAAACCGCCTTACACCTGTGATGCACAACTACATACTTAATGGAATCGCGTTGGAGAGATGTAATGTCATTAAGGACCTCGGGATTTATGTTGACAGTGAATTGACTTTTAATGACCATGTCTCACATGTTTCGGCGGCTGCACTCAGGATGCTGGGTTTCATTTTCCGACAAACAAAGAATTTTAATAATATAGACTGCCTTAAAACGCTATATTTTGCTTATGTACGGTCCAAATTGGAATATGCCTCAATTGTTTGGTCACCTATATATCATGTCCATATACAGAGGCTTGAGAACATCCAACGCAAATTCTTAAAATATCTGTCATTTAAGCTTGATGGATGTTTTCCATCTCGCGGCTGTAGTCACGGTTTGTTGCTGAACAGGTTTCAGTTTCAACTATTGTCCGAGCGGCGCATTTATGTTTCTCAAATATTTTTCTTCAAATTAATAAACGGTTTGCTGGATTGTCCTCGGCTGCTTCATCAGATTGGGTTTCGTGTTCCCCGCTTGCACGCAAGAGCTTCTGATATATTTTGGGTGTCCCAGTAGCGCTATTCTGTACACTGTATCGACAATCGTCGGTATCGGTATGTTACCGACATCCAACGGTTGCGCGACCGATTTAATCAAAACGACGCTATTCTGTATGCCACAGTTAACGACAGTCGGAAATGCAACCGTCAAGTGTCGGCTTGCAAATGACATCACTCGAATCGGTACGTTCAGCCAATGAACGGTGAGATATTTGTAAACAAATAAATATTTTGTGTGCGTCATTTGTAATTTGTGCGACGTTTTAAGTTTGAATGTCTGCAAGAAAACGGTGTAAAATGCATTGGTTTGTAAATTAGAATGTGTTTTAAACAATAAGGCAATAAAGCATTGTCAATTAAAATACCTAACATGTAATGGCGTTTTAAGAAGAATCAAAAAAATATTATAATATATTGACACCGAAACTTAACTACATAGGTATCTAATAATTCTTATATAGACACTACACTGTAAAATCACCCTATTGTCCAAATATACTTAAATAATAATCTGCAATTCCAACCAAAACATCAATAATGATCCAATAACAAATATTGGTAACGTCCTCCGTGGGTAAACGAGGGCACGGTGAGATACCGATCTTTGTCGACGCAAATTACCGATATCGGTCGGTATTAGAGCATACAGAATGCCGCACGAAGCGACTTGCCGATGGCTGTCGGTAAGTGAGAATTACCGATACCGACGGCTCTCGGAAACGTGTACAGAATAGCGCTTCAGGTTCACGCAAACTATGAAACTAGGGCGCCCCTTTTTCGGGCTTGCAACTACTGCAATCGTCTGACTATCCATGAGAATATTAATTACTTTAATGCAACACTGAATTCATTTAAGCGTGACCTGCGCGGGTACTTACAGGCTAATGAAATTGATATTATTTAGGTGGTTATTTGAGTGGCCAATTTATTTTATACCTTTGTTACTTTTATTAGTTTTATTTTCAATCACCTATGTCATTGTATCATAATATATATTTTTGTTTTGTCTTGTAATTGGGTAGTTATACCTGTTAGACAATAAAGAGATTATTATTATTATTATTTAAATTATAACAACCCTGTTTTTTATTGTAATTTTTGTACTAAGAAACATGTATCGCTTATATTGATGTTTTGACTTTGAGTACAAATTTCGTAGAGGTGATTTTGAAGCTTGCCTTGATGTTGACATTGTACTTCACTGTGAAAATGGACTATTTCTTCAAATCCTCTTTGATGTTAAGAATAATAAATAAAAAAATATGTATATTTTTCTTTTATTCTTAGTTGATGCAATTCCTTTTTATACAGGGTGTTTCAAAAAGACGCGATAATATTTAAGGGGGTAATTTCTCAGGTCATGTTATGAAAAAAAGTTCCCATAAACATACGTTCGAAAATGCATTGTTTCCAAGATGGTGTTAATGATTTTTTTGTAAGTAACGGTTTTTTTTTAATTAAGTCAAATATCTCCCTACCGATTTCTTTGGAAGTTGGAAGCGTTGTTGCTAGAAATAAGGAGCTTGTATGGCCCTAACTGGATCAAAATTATTAAGTCTAGTGGTATTAGGCGACAACTTAATAAACATTATTGACAAAAAAATGTACGCCACTGAGTGTAACTTAATTTCGATATTGAGATAAAGCAACTTAAACTACAACTTTTTTATCTCTTGTATTTATTTCCTATGATGCTTCGTTTACGAGATACAAATTTAAAACATTTTTGAACATACCAAGAACATTTGCAAATAATTAAACTAAAAATAACATTAACATTTCGAAGCAAGATAAAAATAAATAAAGAAAATTAACATTTATACCTAATACAAAAAATTACAAAAACTGTTAAAAGTGACCACCTGTAGCTCGAATACATGATTGCGATTGCTTAGGTCCTCCACATTTTCCACAGGAGTAGCGTAAACTAAGGACTTCAGCAGCTGGCCCACAAGAAAAAATTTAGTGGGTTTAAATCCGGGGATCGTGCAGGCCATAAGTGAGGTCCACCCTGGCCAATCCAGCGATGCGTATCCGCGTATGTTTCTGTTAAAACTCACGACAACCCGCCTAAAATGCACCATCGTGCATAAACTACATTGCATGCCAATGGTACGTTTTTGAGAAATCTAGGAAGCGGGTGTTCCAGAAAGTCGCGATATACCTCTCCGGTAAGTCTTTCTGGTAGAAATACGGGTCCAATTAAGCAGTCACCAATAATTCCAAACGAAACGTTCAACGAGAACTGATGTTGAAAATGATCTATCAGATGCGGATTTTCATCACACCATAAATGGTAATTATGAAAATTATTCCTTATTGAAAAACTCGCTTCATCAATAAAGAAAATCAATATCACTAGTCGAGAAAATTCAACAATTTTGTGCAAAAGCCATCGACAGAATGCCATACGTGGAGGAAAATCAGCAGAAATATGTCCTTTAATGCGGTGGATGTGGTATGGCATGGATATAACAAATTCTCCTGAAGAATGCGCCAAACGGTACCATTACTTACATTTCAAACCTCAGCAACTTTTCCAGTAGAAGTACCTGGATTTTCTTCAACCCTGTTCAGCACATCCTCTTTCAGCTCTACCGTTCTTGCTGTCATTGGCCTTCCTGTTCTCCACATTGTTTTAGTGTGCCTAATTAATGCAGACGTCGATGGATGCTTCCGAAAATTTTTCTATCAGGAGCCATTCGCTGAGGAAATCTTTCAGTGTACAACCGCCTAGCTTCTAATGCATTGCCATCAGCAAGTCCATAAATGAAGTGCATGTCGGTCATCTCGGCCATTTGTATAGTGACTCATGTTAAAGGACCTCAACAAATTTGACATATTCAAAATGATTGGCGCAGTCAAATAACATCAACGTTACTGATTTTTAATCGAATTATTCGCAAATATCGAAATTAAATTACACTCAGTGGCATACATTTTTTTTTTTGTCAATAATTTTTATTAACGCTACTGGACTTAAATCATTTTGGGGGACATATAAGCTCCTTATTTCTAACAACAACGCTTCCAAATTTCAAAGAAATCGGTAAGGAGATATTTGACTTAATTAAAAATAAACCGTTATTCACAAAAAAACTTTTAACACCTTGTATCTTGCAAACAATGCATTTCCGGATGTATGTTCATGTGAACTTTTTTCCATAAAATGACCAGAGGAATCACCCCCTTAAATATTGCCGCGTCTTTTTGAAACACCCTGTATATTTTTTAATTGAAGCATAATATTTTATATTATTATTTAATTCAATATGATTGTTGCACAAATAAATTAAATTACTAGATACACTGCTTGCAAAAGAACTAGTTAACTAATAGTACATTTATTTTGACATATTTTTGACACGCAAAATTTGCAGCGGACGCAGCGTTACTTCGTAGAAGCCGAATTGGGCTCGTTGCCCAACTCATTTTACGAGTCTTTTACGCAGGTATTTGTAATAAAACTAAACACGCTGGAATGCTTCTTGCTTATTATATTCTTTTGTTTGAATTATTAATTTTATTGTTAAACGATCACGGTTCATTGTATCTACACTAAACTAGAATATTACACATACCTAACCATTTTTTTTTAGATTAACATTCAGGCTACTCAAATTTAGTATTTCAAAATCTCTATCATACAGGGTGTCGAAAATTTAGGCGTTAAGATGTAGAACGTAATCATTCCCTGGTAAATTAAACAAGCTAATTTAGATTTAAGGACACTATTTTAAGAGTCCATCATATCAAATTTTTATCTTATACAAATAACTTTAAAAGTTATTCTGCGCTAGTGGCGCCTTTTAGGGTCTATATCTTCGTAAAGAGTGCCCGCATGAAAAAATGGAATTTGTCACCTTATTTTTTCATGTTCTGCTTGTATTCGAAAGATTTCCCACATTTTCTGGGATACCCTGTATACTATATAATATTATTTCACATCTATGTATTGTGTCTATTTTCTTTTATAATATATCACCTAATTTCGTGAATTGCAATAAACATGCATTCGATGTTTTGTAATTTTATAATTGTTTTGTGGTAAAGGAGTGTTGTTTACAGAACATACTTAAATCAAAAATTTATATAACGTCGAATGAATGAATGCTTCTGTACAACAAGTATATTTAACATTTTATAGGATTCCGTACGATAAAAGATAACAACATGTTTAGATACCATGAGAAAATTTCCAAAATCAAGTATTTACAAATTTAAGCAAAATTCAAACACTATTGAAAATACAACACCGTTCAACTTCTGGCGCTATTTTGAAATCATCTTAGGCCAATTGCCTTCATCGACATTAGTAGAAATGTTCGAAATGTTGAATGTTCCCAGAAATCGATTGCCTTAGTATATCTCGTGTCATCCTTGTGTTGTTTTTCCTTGGTATAATTTATCTTGCGGCATTGCATTGTTCAAAAATACATTAGTAATATAAAACCAGCTTGAAATCTATTTTTTGAATAAAAGTTATCAGCATTGTACGTATGTATGTAGTATGTACTCTTATTTCGGCTGGCCTTACGGGATATCTCGGTTATTTTTCAACATATTGAAAATATTGCATTTTGGGATCCCCTTCGTATCTGGGTTACCATTTAACTTAACGGGAACATAAAAAACTGACCCTGATAGAGATTTTTGCATATAATCCAGTGGCGTTGTTGGATTTTTTATAAGGACAATGATTAAACCAAACTTTTTTTTTTAATTTCCTCTACTTTTGTCGGGGTTGTTATGAGTTTTCCAAAAATATAAGTCATAATCAGACAGCATCAGGATAGCCATGATTGCAAAAACGCCAAATACACAACAACTGTCAGAAGTGACATTCAATTCAATAACTATTATTGTTGTGGGCTACAGTGTGTATTGTGTTGGCAACATCCAACACAAATTTGGCGCCAAAAACACTGCTAGCGCAGCATTAGTGAAGTGAAGTGAATTAAAAAAGCGGTAAAAAAGTTCAGTTCTCAACAAACTTTCGAAGCGAGTACTCAAAGTGATAATTTAAGAAATACACAAAAAATCTATGTGCTCTGCCTTGTGGCATCATTTCATAATAGTTTGTTTCTGTTTAGTTTTAAGTTGTTATTGTTACGTTAAATAAAAATCAACAAAAAAATAATACAGCCCACTAATTTAATCCCCAACATATTGAAATTACTATACTTATATAAACGTTATTGAGACATGGCTAATGATTTCGAAAATTTTAAGAACACTAGATATGATAAAACACTTATCAAAGCAGGTTTAATCGAGATCAAGTTTTGGAAATGTATTTACAAAGGTAGGCATTTTGTTGCACTCTTTTATTGCATGTTTCAATTGTTTTTAAAAATTTGGTTAGGTATCTCTAATAAATGCATTGGTTACTATTATTTATTATAATATGTTGTGTTTGTCTGTTTCGCATGGTTGTTACGTCATGGCTACCCTGATTCTGTCTGATTATGTGATATTCTCGAGGATTTTCATATACATTTGTGAAACATGCTTATAACTTTGAAACTAATGAAAATAAATATAAAAAGCAATATATTTTTGGAAAGCCCATAAAAATCCCGTCAAAAATAAATAAATAAAAATACAAAAATAATTTTCGTCCGCCACTGGATTCTACGTTGTCAAGATATGTATTTGGCGTTTTTGCAATCATGGCTATCCTGATGCTGTCTGATTATGACTAATTAAAATAAATATAGAAAACTATATATTTTTGGAAAACTCATAACAACCCCGACAAAAATAGAGAAAATAAAAAAAAAAAGTTTGGTTTAATCATTGTCTTCATAAAAAATCCAAGAACGCCACTGGATTATATGCAAAAATCTCTATCAGGGTCGATTTTTATCTTCCCGTTAAGTTAAAGAGTAACCGAGATACCAAGGGGTCCCAACATGCAATAATTTCAATATCGCCCTGCAACTCGGAAACTAAGAGAGATATGACCAATTTGCTGCATCTTTCGTTCCACAAAAAAGTAGCTTCGCTTCGCGAAAATCGCAAGGTTCTTTCTTTGAAACCAAGCGCGATATCCCGTAAGGACACCCAAAATGGAACACCCTGTACATCTGAGCTAGGCAGTTTGACCATCAACACGGTAAAAACAACGAACCTTGAATAATATGTTTTACAAGGCTGGTATGAAGCCATCTGGCAACATTGGATCGTATTGTTGTTGTTTATATGGGATATCCTTGAAACTACCACGTTGTCTGACCTATTAAGCGATGTTAAAACTAGTTCGAAAATGGCCGAACATCCGTGTTTGATGAGGCTCATCCAGGACGGTATAGAGATTACCACGGAGAAAACCATCAACCAAGAGGAAATTAAAGTCCGAATTCAAAGTGGAAACAAATGTCTCTATGCGCTAAAGTCAGTACTAGCATCGAAGAACATCTCGCGAAGAACAAAAATTACAGTTTATAAGACCATTATACGACCGACTGTTATGTATGCTAGGGAAACCTGGACCCTGACCAAAGACAACGAACGAAAATTGAGAATCTTTGAGAGGAAGGTTCTGCGCAAGATTTTTGGACCACTGCGAAGCCCAGAAACACAACAGTACCGAATAAGAACCAACCAAGAAATAGCAGAATTATACAAAGATCCAGATATTGTGAAGGAGATAAAGACAAGAAGACTGCAATGGGCGGGTCACGTACAAAGACACACGGATGATAAAATTGGCTTGGGAGGGAGTACCAGTGGGACGAAGACCTTTGGGGCGCCCCCGAATGAGATGGCGGGACAACATCAAAACGGACCTAAGGACCATTGGGATAGAGTACGACCCAGCATTGATGGAAGATCGACAACAATGGAGGCGAATAGTACAGTCGGCCAAGACCCACCCCGGGTTGTAGAGCCATGGAGTAAGTAAGTTAATGTTGCCGAAAGACTGCAGATTAGCTAAATATGAGAGAGATATCTGGTACATGTATCTGGTAAATGAAACGTATGCAAAATATCCTACACGAATATTTGGCAACAGCGTATGCTGACTGTGGACAACAAGCTGAATCATGTACCACTTCCGAGGGATGTTTAGCGCTATTGAGGCGCTGTTCAAGAAGCTTATTCGTGCGTTACATAATCGTGGAAAAAACATCTCACACACCAGATGCCAAGCAGCAGTTGAAGCCATGGGCTTTTCCCGGCAAAAAACTCCGTAGAAAGCAATTCCCATCGTAACGGTGGCGAAGGTCATGGCGACCGTTATTTGAAATTCGCAATGTTGATCCACATTGATTATTGAACGGAAGAACGCTCACGGTGCAAAATTATAGAGATTTATTATCCTGATTCGACAAAGAATTGCATCGTTTGGCACGCAAAGAAGTGCTCCTTTACTAAGATAACCCTTGAGCTCCGAATCACCACGGCTAAATTGGTTGAATTACGCAACACAGAAAGCTTTGCTCGTGGGTAAGCGTTCCACGCCGACTGAGGAAATCATAGCGGCTTGCAAGTTTCCAATAATAATCCTCGATGGTTGTGCCATAAAAACATAAATGTAGATTAATTGTCCTGAAATTAAGAGTAAAACATAAATTGGCGTCTTCATGCGGGGGATTCCTTCGTCAGAGTTGATTCGTTAGTATCCGGTACCGCCTGGCATTGTTTTTTACATTGTAGTTGACTGCCTCGCGAATCAGTGGGTTTCCATGTGTCTCTGCCATTGCAAAGACCTTCTGGGCCCTCAACCTCATGACGTCCGTCAGGGAGTCTAGTTTGCGGTCCTTTCAGATATGTGCGTTTGATACAAACCAAGGTGCACCCACTGCCATCCTTCCTGCCTTGTTTTCCGCTGCCTCCAGTCGTTTCAGGTAGGATGGTGTCGCGTATCCCCATGCTGGACTGTCATAGATCAGGGAAGGGCGCACAACTGCTTTAATCTTTTGGAGTTTGACCTGCAAGGGCATCTTCCTCCTTCTTGTCTCTTGTCGATATGCGGTGTCCACGACAGGGATCTGTCCAAAGTTACACTTTGCAGTGTCCTGCTATTGTATGCCAGTACCCTCGATGTTGACGAAGTCGTCGGGGCTCAATTGTCTTCTTCTTCGTAGCGCGGTGCTCTTCTCAGCATTAGTATTCGTCTTCCACCTGATGCACCGGTCGGAAAAGTTGTCGACTAGCTGCTCGTTGACGATATCTGGTTACCAATTCCGCACTGCAGCTGGGGGCAATCAGAGAGGTGTCGTCTGCGTAATGTTAGTTAAAGTATAGTCGTACAAAAAAAAACATATTTCTAGAAAGTGTCCTTGTACGGAATCCTATTTATACGAGACCAACTCGCTCTTGACTTATTATTTATTTTATACTTTCATGTATATGCTTGAGTACACTCTCACAAAACTTTATAAACTTCAAGCATGCAAATATTAGATTAATATTTTTATTCAAAATCATCCTGAGGGCGAGGAAAATAAAGCCATTCGATACATACGGGGTGAACCTAAAATAGTTGATCTAAAGAATTTTCCATCTCGTCCACAGAGTCAACGCAACAATTGAATACTAAAAACATAAGTAATTCACTGTCTGTCTACTACCAGAATGTTAGGGGGCTTCGAACGAAGACCCAGCAACTTTACCTATCGAGCTTGAATGGTGAATATGATATAATCGCATTGACAGAGACTTTCTTGCGCAGCGATGTTAGTGATAACGACTTGCTATCGCTTGACTACGCGATCTTTCGTAAGGATCGTAAATTCGGGCATGTTACAAAGCAGGATGGCGGTGGTGTTCTCTTAGCCATTAAGAATTCTATAAACTCAGAAGTGATAGATGTTAGTAACTTGGATACCGCATTTCCGCAGATAGATCTGTTGGGGTGTAAATGTTTTTTTGATAGATGTGTCGTAATTTTTTTTGTTGTATATATACCTCCATATATAAATGCTGATACCTTTGAAGCATTTTTAGAATGTATTGAACAGATGAATTGTTTGTATAATTGTAATTTTATGTTTCTAGGTGACTTCAATGTTCCTAATTTTGTAAATTTGTTGGATAACGATATTAGGTCGTTAGCAGTAAGAAGTTTTATTAATGTTTTAGGCGCAACTCAATATAATAAGGTCTTGAATGGTGGTAACAGATTGTTGGATTTAATTGTAGCGACTTTTTCCTGTCATGTAGTTAGAGACAATATGCCTTTGGTGCCGGAAGATTTGCATCATCCAGCTTTGCTTGTTAATGTAAATGCACTGTTTCAAAGAACTAATACCTTTAGTACTAATTTGAGTAAAAAGAGCTGGAATTTCAAAAAAGCTGATTACCAAGGGCTTTATGGCGCGCTCGTTGGGTTTGATTGGTCATGTCTGGCAGATGTTCGTTGTGTTGATCTTGCACTGAGCATGTTTTATGAGAGTTTGCGCGGTCTGTTCGAGTTGTATGTTCCAATAGTCAAAACGTTTCGACATAGCTATCCACGTTGGTACACTTCAAGCATTGTTAGAAATGTCAAACGGAAAAATTATTATCACAAGAAGTTTAAAAGTACAAATATGGAATATTATTATGAAAAATTTAGCGAGATTAGACGTGTTTTAAAGAATCAAATTGCGGAGGCTTACAAGTCATATGTCCGACTGTGTGAAGATAACATAAATACGGATCCTAAAATGTTTTGGTCATATATTAACGCAAACAATCGTGACTCGCGGATACCTGGTGTAATGAACGATGGCAATCGGACTATTGATGACCCTCAACAAATTGTTGAGGCATTTGCCAGCTATTTTGAGAGCGTTTTTGTCGGATCGGAGGACAATTGTGCTGCGAGATCTGACTTGGTGGCAGATCGCGACTATCTCTTATATAACATTTCTGAGGAGGAGATTTGTTGGGCTGCCCGAAAATTGAAAAATAAGTATACTTCCGGTCCGGATGAAATACCCTCTTTTTTTGTAAAGGATACAATAACTGTCCTTTCCAATCCCCTATCTAAAATTTTTAATTTGATTTGCAGGACTTGTATTTTTCCACAGGATTGGAAGGTTGCGAAGGTGTGTCCGATTTTTAAGAGCGATGACAGGGCTTGTATTTGTAATTATAGACCTATATCCATATTATCTAATTTCTCAAAGCTGTTTGAAATTATTTTATATCAGAGGATTTATAGAGTGACAAAGCCTAATTTATCAATAAATCAACACGGTTTTATCGGTGGCAGGTCTACGCTTACTGATCTGTCTGTGTTTACACAATTTACTTCAGAAACTGTTGATGGAGGAGGGCAGGTCGATGTGATTTACACGGACTTTGCCAAAGCATTTGACAGAATAAATCACGTGGTTCTGTTGAACAAGCTTACTGTATTCGGGCTTGGAGCTGGATCTGTTTCGCTAATCCGTTCATATATTACTAATAGATCCCAATATGTTCTCCATAATGGATATAAATCATCAAGATACCATATGTCATCTGGTGTTCCGCAAGGGTCGAATCTGGGCCCATTATTGTTTTTAATTTTTATAAATGACTTAGCCGGACTACTGAATTGTCAGAGAATGCTCTTTGCGGACGATATGAAAATATTTAATTCCGTTAATAATCTTGACGATTGTAATCGTTTGCAGCGTGATATGGATTTGGTTCAATGCTGGTGTGAGGAAAACAAACTGAACTTGAACTCTTCCAAGTGTAAAGTTATGTCATATACGAGAAAAAAATCAGCCATTCATTTCGATTATACGATTGGTGAGACGATTTTAAATCGTCCTGAGTCCATTAAGGATCTTGGTGTGACCTTTGATAAGCTTCTTTCATTCGATATACATATAAATAACATAATTCTGAGTGCATCTAGGTCTTATGGCTACATTGTGAGAAATTCCAGATCTTTTGAGAATATGGATACAATAAAAATCTTATACTATGCATATGTCAGGTCAAAGCTGGAATACTGCTCTTTAATATGGTTTCCATATTATAACTGTTACAATATTTCTGTTGAGAGAGTTCAGCGTAAGTTCTTAAAATACTTATGTTTCAAAACTGATGGATCATATCCAGAAAGAGGAATAGAGTATGGCATCTTGTTAACAAGATGTCAAATACAAAGTTTAGAATTAAGACGAAAAATTCATGCAGTAAAATTCCTTTTTAATATATTGCATAGTAAGATTGATTGCGCTGAACTCTTGCAAAAGTTGTATTTTCTGGTACCAAGGCAAAATTCGAGATCTTGTAATTTATTTTATAACGACCGACCTAGGACCAATTTGTTGATGAAGTCGCCTGTCTACACAATGTGTCGGACATATAACTTTATAAGCGATGAGAGTGATATTTTTTTTGATCACTTAAGTACTGTTTTGGGTGTTTTGAATGAACATTTAGGTTGAATGTATGGTGTTTCTTTCTTTCTGTTTCGGTTTATTTGTATTGTTATTATTAATATTAAGTAATTTTGTAAGATTGCTCTGTAAATGGATTTTCTGTTGAGCAATAAAGCAATTATTATTATTATTATTATTATCCTAGAATGAAGTTACGGTGCAAACTGGCATGACCGATAGTGAAACCGGCGTCAGCTTCAAGGACAAGATAAAAGGATTTGATAAGAATTTTTCGGAAGCACTAAGAACTTTGTTGAGTCAAATCAATGATCTGAATAGAGACTCCAGTGAGCATGATCGATTATTTAATTTGTTATATAGGTAAGTCTTGTAAGAATATATTAATTTATTATATGTTGTGAAATTTTAATGTGTAATTTTAATAATTTTGTAGCAGTAACGGGTAACCGGTTCTCTGTCTGTGAGGTCTACTTATAGGCTTACTGAACCCAGGGGAGGAAATTGATGGGCATACATACATATGGAAACGCGACGGACTTGCGTTATAATAATAATAATAATAATAATAATAGCTTTATTGCCCAACAGAAAAAATATTCCCTTTACAGAGCAATACAAACAATAATGATTATAAATATAAACAAAACCACTGAAAGAATATCCACAAAATGAATCAAATATATACAATCAAATAGAAAAAGTAACAGTAATAATGCACATCATAAAAAAAAATATATTTACTTATATATAATATAATAGCTCCACGTAAAATACCCGATCCGAACACATGATAATAATTAACAGTAGTAACAAAATAAGCGAACGCCAAGTAATGTAGACAATTCAATTATACTAGCAAAATTCAAACCTAAGTTGTTAACGGTATTAAGTACCCAATCCTGACAAGACAATGCTGACATTGCTCTCCTTTATGGGAGCGTTGCAATTTGCGCGCTCCAACTCATGTATTGTGTCTTTATGCGTTCGCTGGTCATCAAATATCAATCAGAGCTCTTGTGCTGCAAAGAAACGCCCCGATCCCACACGGTCGTGATCTAGTACCATACGGATATACGAATCTCTACTACTAATTACCTCGCAGGCTGCGCCCAGTACGACTTTGACTACCAACTTAGGATTCCTCGGACATGCCGATGTCATTGCGTCGTCTTCACGTCAACTTTTACTCCCAAGGGACTAACGAAGGACCAGAACAGCGAGCATGTTTGTGGCAGCGACATTGTTCATTCCTGACAATTCTGATGACCAGATTTGTCAAGAGCCGCCGCACATATTTCGAATGAATTCTTTCCCACATCCAGGTACGTGTATGTCCCACCATGCGGGCATATGTTTAAGACGCTTCTGTGAAAAAATAGTCCGTTATCTACTTGCCTATGATATGCTAATAAATGAAATGTATTGAAGTTTGGTTTGGGTTTGGTTTAATACGATTGACCATTTAATCATACGGTCATTGTATTTTATATTTGGCTACGGTCGTAACAAAAATATGCAGAGATATGTAGTCGAATTTGTTACGACCGTAGCAAAAGTTAACGTACCATTACTGTATTAGTAAATGGTCCATTGTAGCCTTTGCTCTGCGTAGTAACACCACTAAAGTACAGAGTGGGGTTGGGTTGATTTGGTTTGGTTGGTTATCAACATACTATGAACTTGTTTGACATCAGGAGTATAGATTTTACGTCACAACACAATTCTAATGTTCGGCAAGTTAGCGATGAATATTGCAAATAGTTATGGGCTAAGATCATGAATAATATATAGGGTGTCCGTAAAGAATAAACTCAAGAAACTACCAATTGTTTCATTGTGATAGAGCTCGAACAAATATTATGTTGAGGTCCCATTGTCCACTATGTCTCTCACGTTTAATGTGGTGTGCCGGAATTGTGATTTGTTTCATGATACATTGAAACATATTTTGGCGGCCGCAGAACTTGTACTTGGTTGTGATGATTGAATTTGATTGTTTATATATTTTTTATGTTTATTTCTTTAATTATATCTCTATTAATTTAATTTACTTCTGTTATGTAAAGTTATCAAGCTATTGATTGTCTTATATATATTTATATTCTTTGTATTGATACTTTTGTGTGGTTGCTCTGTAACTGGAAATTTTCTGTTGAGCAATAAAGCATTTATTTATTTATTTATTTAAAGTATCGGAACATGCGATTATTTTCAAAATGGTTCATTTTTAAAAGAAAAGCCGGGACCCGTCAGTTTTGATTTATGTCTGGCAATTTTGTAGCCCACGTATTTGATTCGAAAGCTGCCGCATGGCGGGGCCACCACCTAAGTCATGTTTGGAACCCCAATTTTTTAGGACACTTTTGAGTTGCTTCTGTTTCATTTGGGGGGTAATATAAGAAAATTTTTGAAAAATGACAGGTTTTCCTAACGAAGTCAATTTTAGTAGCTTCGTTCGCGGCCGATTCTGAATTGATTCTGAACTGAATCGTGACGTCACAGAACTGGTTTTAAAGCGCAGGCGCAAAATAGAACCAAAATAGAATCGCATAGCTGGATGCCGGAATATTTTAATTTTACGTTGTATGTTCTGTTGTTGTCGTGCAACAGTTGTTAATAAAAGTTAGACATTTGAAGAAATTTGACTTATATTTTCGATTTTTATGTTGACGTGTTCAATCTTTAATCACTGTTCAGTCCAGTTCATTCAAATATTATCCCTATTATGAAGATACTGTCCCGCAATTTAGTGAAGAAGAATATCGTGAAAATTTAAATAATGACAGAAAACACAAACACAACCACATTTTAATTTTTAATAACGTAATGGAAACAAGAAACGTTGTTTAATTGAAAACTTATTTTATTTTTGTTATTTTCAAATTTTTTAGCACGTCACGGTCACTAAATACTTCATAAGAAATAAAAAGTAAAACCTCAATAATAACAGACACAAAAAATTTCTGCTTTTATTTATAATACTCAGATCTATCTACCTGAAAAAATAAAATCCTTCAACCCCTATTCTACTCTTTCTTGGATGTCTTCTTCTTTGTAGTCACTGACACTGCCTAAGACCCTTATCATTGTCTTTATAAAGACAATGCTCTTATATACCTACAAGGATAAAACATATAAAAAATAAATAAATATAACCAGTGTATAATTGTTGGTTAGCTAGACTGCGCATGTCAGAACCAACAGTTCTTCCTCAGTCTGTAGAACTGAAAAATCGATTCAGAACCGGTAATGAACTGATTCTTTTTTCACCGCGAACGCCAAACTGGTTGATTCTATTACTAGTAGTCCGATAATTTTTTCACCGCGAACGCCGAAATCGAAACTGCGCAAGCGTAGAGAACTAGAACCAATTCAGAATCGTGGCCGCGAACGAAGCTAGTATTTTGACCTACGTTACTCGCTGTTATTATGCAAATATGCGTCTGGTCCATTCGACCTTGAACCGGACTATACCGTGTTATGGTTTAGCCATATTGTGAGATCACCCGATTTGACCCCCTTAGAATTTTATTCTATGGAGGCATAGTGTTTACCTAAATAGGACACACAATTTAAATTAATTAAGGCACCGGATTTAAAACGAGATGCAATTGATCACTCCCTACCTAACTGCACTAGATTCTCCTCTTAAAAACAAAATTATTAGGAATTTTCGATATTTCATTAATCACAAAACGACACCTTCAAAAGTGGATAAAGAGTCAAAAACCTGCGTTTTCTCAAAAATTTTATTATGTTACCCCTCACATGTGGCAGATTTTGGATCAAATATCAAATACGTAGGCTACAAAATTGCTAAACATAAATCAAAACTGACGTGTCTCGACTTTTCTGTTCCGTTACACTACGGACTCCCTGTATACTGGGTACACCGTATTTAGTAGTAAATTATACGATTTAGATTCCTCAGGTTACTGGTTTATAAGACCGCGGTTAAAAAAGTAACATAATTCGCGTTAATTATAAAAAAAAACATCGTTTTTGTAGCCGCTTTTTATATTATTTTCAAAGAATTTTTAAAACACAACTACACACTATCGCCTTTCCTTTCATGCCAAATATCGATATCATTCAATATTACCCTATCGCACGCGCCTCTTACATAATTCGTCATATCAACTTCTGAGTTTTTAAGGAATACCTATTACTACGCTTATTTTCATTAAATCGTTAAATTAATTTTTCTCTAATTATTGAATTTCATTTCTGTTACAGGCTTAATTTCAACTCATTTTACACGGAAAATGTGGGAGTGAAACAAATAATTGGTGATTCGTCTGGTTGATTGTTATTGTTGTAAATTATTTCTTGGTTCTAAGTTATTAAATAATTTCGATATATATTTTTAATTAACGCTGTAGTTTAGTGTAAGTTTTCGAATGGAACTAAATTAATAATTGTGCAGTTGCGTAATTATTTCATTATGATCTGAATTAGAAAAAATTAATTTTAATATTTGTTTTATATTTCTATTTAACCTTTCATGGTGCATCCTACAATAAACTGCTGACACATATGGAGCTGTTTTCTCATCGATTGTGCCGCAACTGTGGTGTCAAGCTGTCGCCATGGAAGAAATTATAAATAAGTTCACCCTTGGTTGTCGCCAAAATGTGCGTTAGAAAACATGACATCGGCTGATTCTTATGTGTGGCATATAATAATAATAATAATAATCTTTATTATGTCGAACAGACTTACGCCCAATTACAAGACAAAACATATTATGCATAAATTATCCAGAAATATAAAAAAAAAACACAAAAATACAAAAATATATATATGACAATGGTATAAATTAATTATTATAAATTAAATTAAATACACGTGAAAGATTAGAACCGTCATCAACAGCAATGATACAGAAAAACATCTACAAATGGACTGACCTTAAATACTCTCCCAGTTCCCGCTTAAAGGAGGAAACACTTCCGCCGAAATAATTTACATGTCTATTTAAGAACCAACCGTTACATAGCGTGCAAGCCCTTGTCAGTGGTGTTTTCCCTTCATAATTGTGGCGAAATCGGGGTGGTTGAAATAAATAGGGGTTACGAGAATGGTATTGAGGGGCGTTAAAATTTAATTGCGAAAGAAGTCGGGGGCAGTCAATCAGAGAATTGATCAGTTTAAATAAAAATAGTTGATAACTGAACACTCGCCGGAATTCGAGAGAATCGACATTAAATCTGTCGAGCAGCTGTCTATGTTCGATACCTCATGAAGGAACATGACCATCAATTCTATAACAAAGATGCTTTAAAAATTTGCGTTGTATTTTCTCAAGTTTTAGAATATGGGTCTGGTATATAGGAGACCATACAATTGAGGCATATTCAAGCTTGCTTCTAACTAGTGCATAGTAAAGGGTGATAAGACAATCGATGTTCTCAAATCCCGAAGTAACTCTCAGTATAAACCCCAAACTACGCAGAGCACAGCCACATATATCCGTTATATGATCATTGAACGATAGATCAGAATCCACTGTGATCCCAAGATCCCTGGTAAGCACACATCCGCGAATAAGAGACATTCACTCGTGAACGATGTCGTTAATGTACACGGCAAAAATCAGTGGAGCCAGGTTACTTCCCTGTGGAGCACCGCTAGTGACCACGAACTCAGGAGATCTAAAGCCACCATACTCAACAAACTGGCGTCTATTTGATAAATATGAGTCAAAGAGAGTTATTAGGCTCTCATGGAACCCAATCCCGTTCATTTTATTTTTTATTATATTGTGGTTAAGCTTGTCAAAAGCCTTCGAAAAATCTGTATAGACAACATCGACCTGTTTGCTCAAACCAAGAGGAGGAATTGCCGCCTGTAGGAATTCAACTAGATTTGTCGTAGTAATCGCCTATGAAAAAATCCATGTTGTTCCAAAATAATCCGATTTTTTATTTGTTGAAATATTTTATCATGAAGAATTGATTCGAAGACCTTTGAGAAGTTGGACAGAATAGATATCGGGCGAGAATTTGTTACTCTATCAATTGGACCCGCCTTATGAACAGGGCATATTCGAGCAAGTTTCCAGGAGGAAGGAAACCTACTGGATGTAATAATTTTGTTGAAAATAGTAAGCAGGGGTGCAGCCAGAACACCAGCACAGTCCCTCAGGATAAACATATGATGCATATGATTAAATAATAAGAATATTTATTTATAATAATAATATTTAGTTCAGTTAAATAATTTACAATATTGCTTACATTTGAAAATAATAAAATAAATATAGTTAAATCATTTTCTTTTTTTTACAATACTTGTCAGTAACTCTTCATATCATATTAATAGGTACATGAGTCACATTTGCAAAAGTTTCTTGCAAAACTTGTCCGCAGTTATGATCATATACACCTTATACTCCCTAATATAGGGTTATTGTTATTATGACAATCAGTGCTTTTATAAAGATAGTATTTATTCTTAGTTATTTATTTTCATACTCTTTTATAGGTGTACGTACTTGAACAAAAACACGAAAAACTGCAAAACCAAAATAAACTGTATGAACCTCCGACAAAAATCAAAACAAACTTTCCTTTTTTTTATACAAACAAAACAAAAAATACTCCCCCTTACATCAGAATAGATAGTAGATTGAATCGTAGATTTTGAATATCTACATGTCTTATCGACAAAATACTAATATTGAACAATAATAAACTGTTGCCCTCGAGGCACGAATACCTCTCCATATTTAAGTGTAAAACTAATAATTTTATGACCTTTTTGTCATTTATCTAAATTCAATAAATTTTTGTTTTAGACATCAGCTATTTTTTTTAAGTACCTACTTATCGGGTTTTGTTCATTTTTCTTCTCTTTGGAGGCACTATTTATACGTACATATTTTATATTTCAGATCTTCTAGGCCAAGTTCTTGGACGCAAAATAATTGATTTTTTTAGTTTTATTATAAAATTTATTTTGCCCCCTTTTCTACTATTTACGAACCCCTATGTAAACAAAATTGTTATGCTGTATGTTGTAGGTTATCTTATATCAAAGCTATATATAAGTAGCCAATTTTTCTGTTATATTTGGAAAAACATTTTTTTTTTTCGTTTTTGACCCTTTTTCGAACGCCTGTGTGAACCAGTTCATTTATGTAACATTTTTTAGGTTCTATTCTATCACAACTACGAAAAATTATTCCGTATTCCGAATAAGTTTAGGAAGTATATATGTTTTTATTTTGACCCCTTTTACAATATTTACGAACGCCTATGAAAACAAGTTATTTATAACACATTTTTTAGGTTATATTCTATCAAAGCTATAAATAACTAGTCAATATTTCTGCTATGTTTAAGAAATACGTTTTTTCTAATCTTTTTACCCCATTTTACACTTTTTTCGCATGTCAATGTGGTCTAATTGTTTAGGTTAAATATTTTAGGTTATATTTAATTAAACGCACAAAAAATTATTCAATATTTCGGATAAGTTTAAGAACTATGATTTTTTAAATTTTTGACCCCTCTTTTAAACCCCTTGCCTACGCTCAATGTTAATCACCACGTATAAATATCCTGTAGTATTTTCGTACCAAATGTGGTTAAAATCCGTTAAAAAGTGGTTTTTGAGTTATCACGGATACAAATTTTTTCTGACCCTTTTATAGAATTTTCACGGACGCCTATGATGCATTAATTTTTGTCGTGTATTTTTAACACCAATTCAACTAGTTAATTATAAAAAAAAAAAATACATTTAATTTTTTTTATTTTACCCCTTTTTCTACTATTTACGAACGCCTATGTAAATAAAAATTTGATGCTGCATTTTTTAGGTTATCTTATATCAAAGCTATATATAATTAGCCAATTTTTCTGGTATATTTGGGAAACATTTTTTTTTCGTTTTTGACCCCTTTTTTGACTATTTTCGAACGCCTGTGTGAACCAATTCTTTTGTGTAACATTTTTTAGGTTATATTCTATCACAACTATAAAAAATTATTCCATATTTCGAATAAGTTTAGGAAATATATATTTTTTATGTTTTGACCCCTTTTCCACTATTTACGAACGCCTATGAAAGTAAGTTATTTATGACACATTTTATAGGTTATATTCTATTAAAGCTATAAATAATTAGTTAATATTTCTGCTATGTTTAAGAAGTACGTTTTTTTTTAATATTTTTTACCCCATTTTACACTATTTTCGAACGCCAATGTGGTCTAATATTTTATGTTAAATATTTTAGGTTATATTCAATTAAATGCGTAAAAAATTATGCAGTATTTCGGATAAGTTTAAGAACTATGACTTTTTTTAATTTTTGAACCATCTTTTAAACCCCTTGCCTACGCTCAATGTTTCCCAAAATCTAATCAGCTCCTTGCCATGTCCAATAGTATTTTTGTACCAAATTTGGTTAAAATCTGTTAAGCGGTTTTTGCGTTTTCGTGCATACAGACAGACAGACTGACAGACAGACAGACATTTTTTTAAAACTACTTATTTATGTATAAAATGACCAAAAACAAGTATTTCCGGTGAAATTAAAAAAAAAAATTTTTCATGAAACTAATAGTCTCCATATATACATATATTACATATACAGGGTGTCCCCTCTCAATTGGAAAATACTTCTGGGGCATATTGAGGAACCATAGACAAGCAGTTTGAGATAAGAGACTGATGTCCGGAAGTGCATGGTTTTCAAAATACAGGGTGTCAAAGTTTTTTTCAAAAAACCTTTTTTTATCAAAAAGAGACGTTAACCGATTTTCTTGAAATTCGCTGGTGACGTAAGCTTAATAAGACGCTCAGTTAGCACTAATTAAATGTTAATTATGACTTCCAGTGGCGCCCCGGGGGACAGTGTCACGAATAAAAATGACAAAAAAATGTACGCTACTGACTTTTTTGAAAATTTTATATTTTTTTCCGAAAGCTCAGTTAAAAATACAACTTTTTTGTCACTTGATATTTTTTCGTATCTCTCTCCGTTTTCGAGAAAAATTTTATATTAAAAACTTTATTAAAAGGTTCATTATTATTAGAAAGAAAAACAAGGAGGCTTTTTTACAAATAATTTATTATTATTAGTGAAAATCTAAAACAAAACAATGTTGTCATGGTAACACATAAACATGTCAAACTTTAGTAAAAGTGTCAGTTTATAAGTTCTTAATTATCTTCAAACGTTACACAAATTAATCAAAATCTACGGGAGACCGGCTCATTTGTGGTAAGTATTGCAGAAATTGCAACTTTCTGTGTTTTTTTCTTGCGCGTTTCTGTTTTACAGCCAATCTAAGAGGCTTTGTTATCTTTGCAGCCTATTCGAGAATTTGCAAGGCAGTGTCCGATCAGAGATGCCGTTGAGAATGAAGTCATGGCACGCATTCAGAATGAGCCCAACACTAGCACTCGTCAGATTGCGTCGCGACTTGATTGCAGCAAAAATACTGTCTATCGAGTATTGAAAATCCACGATCTGCATCCATTTAAACTTCAAAAGGTGCAGCATCTACTGCCTGGCGATGCTCCTCGGCGGCTCGAGTTCTGCGAGTGGTTGCTCGGTCAAGCGGATGAAAACGCTGATTTTTTAAGTATAATCTTCACGAGCGATGAAAAAGGATTTTAGCGCGAGGGGACATTCAATCCTCGTAATAACCACGAGTGGAGCGAACAAAATCCCCATGCTACGCACATCAGAGTATATCAGCAGAAGTTTGGTGTTAATGTTTGGGCAGGTTTTCTGGGCGACCATTTGATTGGGCCGTACGTTCTACCTGATCATCTCAACGGGAATAGCTATCTAGTGTTTTTGCGAGATATTCTGCCCGAGCTGCTGGAAGATGTACCCCTCCAGTTGCGTAGAGAGGCCTGGTTCCAACACGATGGTTGTCCAGCGCATTTTGCGCGCACCGTGAGAGGTTACCTCGACCAAACCTACAACAACAGGTGGATTGGTAGAGGTGGTCCCGTCCCTTGGCCAGCAAGGTCGCCGGACTTGGCCCCCCTGGACTTTTTTCTTTGGGGCGAAATGGAACGGTTGATCTATGCAACTCCTGTGCCGACAATAGAGGACCTAGTTGCTAGAGTTGTGGTGGCAGCGGAATTTATCGCGAACGATCCAGGCGTGTTTGCTCGGGTGCGCGAATCCTGGCTCGACAGGTGCAGAAAATGCATCGAAATGCATGGTGAACACTTTGAGCATTTGCTCCACTATTAATAATAAATTATTTGTAAAAAAGCCTCCTTGTTTTTCTTTCTAATAATAATGGACTTTTTAATAAAGTTTTTAATAAAAAATTTTTCTCATAAACGGAGAGAGATACGAAAAAATATCAAGTGACAAAAAAGTTGTATTTTTAACTGAGCTTTCGGAAAAAAATATAAAATTTTCAAAAAAGTCAGTAGCGTACATTTTTTTGTCAATTTTATTCGTGACACTGTCCCCCGGGGCGCCACTGGAAGTCATAATTAACATTTAATTAGTGCTAACTGAGCGTCTTATTAAGCTTACATCACCAGCGAATTTCAAGAAAATCGGTTAACGTCTCTTTCGAGATATTGATAAAAAAAGGTTTTTTGAAAAAAACTTTGACACCCTGTATTTTGAAAACCATGCACTTCCGGACATCAGTTGTTTCTTATCTCAAACTGCTTGTCTATGGTTCCTCAATATGCCCCAGAAGTTTTTTCCAATTGAGAGGGGACACCCTGTATATGATATGGAGAGCTAAAAAAATAAGCGATTTTTTTTACTTTACAGGCTGTATCGCCTTGAATGTGCCAAACAAATACCGGTCGTAGAAAACGTAATTTTAAGCAGAAAAACGTTATAATGTAATTGCAATTTTTGAATTGTTTTATTTCTTTCTCTTTCCTTCAGGGATACGTATTCTTTAATTGTATTATTAAAATTTATGTTGAATATGGATTTTATTTGGTATGTTGAATAATTGCTTAATCTTAGATCAATGAAAAATTTAATTAACTTTAATTCTTTAAAAATTGCTCTTGTTAATATATGTTCATTGTTACCTGCTATAGATTATGTTAGGTATATAATTGATATTGAAAAAATTGACATTTTGTGAATAACAGAAACGTGGTTAACAAATAATATCTTAAACGATGCTGTTCGTATTGAGGGTTATAACTCTTATAGGTCTGATCGGGGTGCTCGTGGGGGTGGCGTAAGTGTTTTTGTTAGGTCTCAGTTAAAAATAAACTTGCTAGAAGTCGAAACACAAACAGATACAGTGGAACAGCTTTGGTTTTCATTACGCTTGGAAACTGCGACGTCCGGTTTCGGTGTGTTGTGTCGCCCACCGAATAATAGTGTGTTACAATCATTCACTTGCCTTGAGACCTCCCTTACGAACATTTTGCCAGAGGTTGACAACTTGATAATATTGGGAGATTTGAATATAAATCTGCTAAATACTAATAATGCTAGTGCCCTTTTTATGAATTTCATTGAGACTTTTGGTCTCTTCCAAATGGTCACAGTTGCTACTAGGATCTGCCCCCGCTGTGAGAGTTTGCGGGATGTTGTTATTGTTTCGGATAGAAGCCTGATTCTCGGTAGAGCAAAACATCATGATATGCACGAGATAACGGATCATCAGCTTATCACATGTACACATGTAAATTTTAAACTACCTAGGGCAGTACCAAAATATTTTCATTACAGGGACTTAAGGCATATGGATTTAGAGCTTTTCAAAAGCAATCCTTATAATATGCAGTCAAGTATCTATGATGCCGAAACTATAGATAAAAAGGTAGAAATTATTACTGAGAATCTTTTGTTTTTATTTGACATGCATGCTCCTGTTCGAGAGGCAAGGATAACACAACCAAAGATTAATCTACACAATAGATAGTCAGCGTATATGGGAAATAAAACAAAAATTGAAACTGTCTCGACACGAGCTACATCTATTAGAAAAACATGCAACCATGGAAATTGTAGATGGCGTTATATGTATTGTGTTGAAATAAAATAATCATATGGGCAATGTTAGACAAGGACGAGTATACTTTCCCCTACGAGGTGGGAGTTTGTTTTTATATTATAGGTATCATATATGTACTACTGTGCAGCAGTGTTTTTTGTTTAAAATTATATGGTATACGTATACCTATCTACGCAAAGATTAATGTGTATGGACGAAAATAAAAGAAATTACTATAATAGTATAAATATACAGGGCTGGTTTATTAAATGTTTTAGACAATAATTTTAAATGACTAAAATAATATTATTTTAGTCATTTAATTTTAAATTTCGGATATAAGGATGCATCAAAAAGTTATATTTAAATTAACGAAATTTGGCGTTATAGATAGGACTTCCGGTTATTACCTGATTCAGTTTTAAGGATCAAACTCAAACAGCAGATTCAACTTGTCGTTAACATTATGAAAAAATAAATCTCAGAGGCGGGTAAATTAAAGGGGCATACAGGCGTGAAATGCTACCCTAACTTTTTTATGCACATTTTTTGCGTGTGTTTCAATTCGGAGATGTAAAATCTAACAAATTATATACGTAATAAATGTATCCTTCTGTGATATTGATAGAAAGTCATCGTTATCGCGTAATATCGATTTTAAGAAATGTTAATATTAAAAAGGCAGTGATTTTTACAAGTTGCAGAAGTAAATAAGGTTTGAAATTTCCAGCATGACAATAATTATTTAAAAAAATACGGTTTCGAAATGCAGGATGTAAAAAATTAGAATTTTTAATCTGTTTTTAATGAAAATTTAAATCTATTTAGAAATATGGTTCAGGGTTTTTGTGAAATGTATTTTACTCCAAAGATTCTACTCATCGATTATAACCGAATTAATTTACTCAAAAATATCTATACTAGTAAAATAACACAATTATCACAATTATGTTCAAATTCTGCAACGCCGAATTGAAAAAAAAACTTACAGTCTCCCTAATATTGGTTTTTGTGCAATGATCATAAAACTTTAAAAAACTAACGATTTATGTAGATTGTATTGTTAACACGTTTCGTAAAAAGCTTTAAAAACCCACCAACAGGGTGTTAAAAGTATCACGACAATAACTTTTTTCATGTTTTAACAAGTACAATCGTCTGCTTCAGATTGATCCTTAAAAACTGAATAACAGTTTCTCTATATAAAAAAATAAAACTCGTAAATATCATCCCCAAACATTTAATTTGAATACAATTACATAACACCATATTTGAAAGTAAATAAAAAAAAACAGCATTACCTAGTTTGACAGATTTGCAAATTGCAAATCAAAGTATCTATGTATACAGGGTGTTGCATAAGTACTTGTACAAACTTTAAAGGGTGATTCTTTGACTAATTTTAAGATACAAATTTCATATGTACATGGGTCCGCTACGGCTTGGTTATCGAGATACAGGTAGTTCAAAAAGAATATTATATTTAGGATTATATGCTTGTTCAATAGCATCGCAATTTGGTGCAATTCGGGATACAGGTGTATTGATGACACCAGAGCTGTCAAAAGAACTAATAAAAAATACGAAAAATAACAAAATACAAATATCATTCAAAAGACAACAATGCACATAATAGTCGGTACCAAGCCAAATAGGTAGTAGGTAAATATAGATTTATTTTGTTTCGGGCTTGGGCTTGGCACCGACTTATTGTAATCAAAACTACCCACCAAACGGATACATTTAATTTTACGCAGATGCTCAAAATGTTAACTTTCTTTCATTAATAGAGACCTGTGAAGTGAGCTTACCTCTTACGCCCACGTATTAAGTACTAAGTTTCAGTTATCAGTTATAATTTTTTATTTTCCAAGAAAGCGAAACGAGATATTTAAAACGGCATTGCGCCGCCCTCATGTATACCTCCGGGGGCGGCATCGAAAATCGCTACACGTCACAAACTTGTAAATGCTTAGAACTACCCCTATATCAAATTTGTATTTTCTATCTTTTTTGTTTCATACCCAAAGCCCTATTCCTACCGAACTTATTATTTACCCGAAGAAACATTAAAAAGAAGTAAAATTTAAGTACCTAAACCGATAAAGTGGAACTTATACCTGATGAAGAGACAGACTATTATAATAGGTATACCTAATATAATATAGGTAGCACTGATAATTTTTTTATTATAGGTATTATAAGATCTACAACAATCTTGTTACATCTTTGCCACATTGTCTACGTGAAATATTTAGTCAAAAGTATGTTTCTATCTAAAAGCTTTTCATTTAACGATTGTTCGCCACTGATCATGGGACTGGTCTAGTCTTGAAACATGTATGACATGGATTAAATATTATTATATTAAATTTAATTCATAGAGATTAGGCTTTTATTTCAATACTGTACTTGTAATAAATTACCCTGTGTGTTTCTTTTACCGACGAATTGGCAACAGCACGACACACACCACATTCGCTTGTTTTTTTTTCTACCCTCCCTGCGTATCCCCTCCAGATTAATACAGAATTTCATCAATTTCTCTCTCTGACAATACAGCATTGCCGGTGCATATCTGTTGCAAATGATCTAAATAATTGTTATACGTTGCGTTTTGTTTTTGATATTAATAAACTACAAAACGGTTTCTGGCTGTGACAATACTGCTCTATGCTTTACACGCTAGTCTACGCCACGTAGTGGCAGGCATACTTAGAGATGTTCTGATTTTAATGCATTGGGCTGACTATCTATTGTGTAGATTAATCTTTGACACAACCAAGGGCTCCCTGGTTTACTGATGTCTTAAAGATGATGAAGTCTGAGCGCAACAAACTATTCTCTAAATTTAAAAAAAACTAAACTTCTAGCGGATTGGGAGGCATATAAGAATATGCGAAATATATTTACTACTGCTGTTCGTTCGGAGAAAAAAGCATACTTAGAGTATGTTACTAGAACTCAAAATAGTAAAGCAGTATGGCGTACTATTGAGGAGCTGAATATATATAAAAATAAAAAAGGAAAATATATCTTACCAGAAAATCTAAAAATAATTATAATAATATAATTAACAAATTCTTGGTTGACTCTGTATTGAAAATAGCTCCGAATATAAATCATGATGTTCTTAATTATTATGTGAATAACAGAAGGGTTGCTAGCGACTTTCAGTTTTCTCAAATTTCGGAATTACCTTGAATTTGTTGAGGCTTTGCTGACCAGTAATTATTCCTTTTTTAGTACATATCTACAATGAAAGCATTAAACTTGAGCGGTTTCCTTCGCAATGGTTAAACGCAGTCGTTTTACCTCTTCCTAAATTAACGGATATTAAAGATATTTCTGACTTAAGACCTATTAGTCTACTTTCCATTTTGTCCAAATTATTTGAAAAAATAGTTCACAAGCAAATAGTGAAATTTCTGAATGACAACAAGCTTTCAATTTACCAGTCAGGGTTTCGAAAGGGTCTGAGCCACCACTGCTTTGTTAAAAGTGACGGACGATATAATGAGGACTATTGACAGGAGGGAAACCGCAGCGGTAACGCTGTTAGATTTCAGTAAGGCTTTCGATACAATAGACCATCAGCTTCTTTGTGCGAAGTTAGGTTATTATGGCTTTACACGACATTCGGTAGGGTTTATAAGTAGCTATTTGAAAAATCGTTCCCAGTCCGTTATGATAGATGGAAAAGATCTGAGAGGATGGCTCTTACCAGGGGTGTTCCTCAAGGGTCCATATTGGCACCTCTGCTATTTGTAATTTTTACGATGGATTTGGGAAGTTGCGTTCATGACTGTCGGATGCATCAGTATACTGATGACACCCAGATTTACGTGTCTTATGGTGAGAATGAAAAAGTGGTTGCAGAAAGTAACATAAACAAGTCCTTGCAGGATGTTTTCCGTTTTTGTTCGGATCATGGTTTGAGACTGTATCCGTTGAAATCAAAAGTAATTTACTTTGGTTTGAGGTCTGAGTCCAACAAATTAAATATTAAGGTAGATAAGAAAAGTATCGCTTCTGAAACTGATATAAGAAGTTTAGGCATTATATTTGATGAAAAATTGATGTTCGAAACTAATGTAAATAAAATTGTGGCACTAAGAAATTTATATCGTAATAGACACTTAATGAGTTTGGAACTAAAGAAACAGTTATGTGAGAGCTTAGTGTTGAGCCACTGTAATTATGGAGATGTTATTTATGGCCCATGCTTAGATTATAAAAACTCTTACAAAATACAAAAAATTCATGTGTTCGTTTTATTTTTCGTCTTAGAGCAGGTAGTCATGTAAGTGATAAATTGAGGGATTTAAGTTGGTTAAGAATGAAAGAGCCTAAAGATTTGCATATTGAATGATTCATAAAATAATAACATCGGACTTTCCTCTATATTTAAGAAATCAATTTTCTCATCAGTACATGAACCATGGTTAGGGACACAAGATACCGGTATCTTCTCAGCACGCCCAGACATAGGACAGCGCTTTTCCAAAGATTTTTTTCTTATGTTGCGGCTAATCTATACAATCAGTTAATACCGTTTCTGTATACATAAGTATAAACAATTTTAGGGCACGATTAAGGAAACATATTTTGAATTGTTAGATTTTAGGTGGGTAGCTTTGATGCGTGTCATTTCCTTTATTTTCTGTTTTTTTTTTGTGAATTATTTCAAAGACTTGTTAATGTTTGGCTAATTATTATTATTGTGCTATTTACATGTAAGTGACTGCTACTACTGACACCATAATTAATTTTGATATCCTCACAACTGTTTTATGTGAATTGATCCAGATACTGGGCTAATTATTGTGCTATTTATATAATATGTAAGTGACTCCTACTAATACTATAGTGATAATTAATTCGGATACTTTGTTAATTTTTAGCTAATTATTCTTGTGCTATTTGCATGTGAGTGATTGCTACTAATACCATGATGATTATTAATTCAGAGGCTTTGTTGATTGTTAGCTAATTAGTCTTGTGCTATTTACATATAAGTGACTGCACTATTTCTATAATGAACATTGATATCTTCACAAGTTTTTTGTAATTATTGTTATATACATGCTCGGTTAAAAACAGCATCATGCTGAGATTCGCCGAGTTGATAATAAAGTTCCTTATTATTATTATGTGTCCGCAAATAAATAAATTAATAAAGAGCTACAGCTCAAAGGAGGCAGCTAAATTAATTTTTTGGCAATATTTTGGGAACGGCTAACATTAAATTCACAAAATTTTGTATACATTCATATTTTTTACAAGAACCTGTGTGCCAAACATCAATAATTTTTAGCTCCACAAATGAATCAATTATAAACCTATTATCAGTGGTACAACAAGAAAGATATTAGAGCACGATCAATCATAAGGATTCTACCAAAATAATAATTGTTATGCAATGGTAATCTATTGACCGACAAAACTATGCTGTCGTCATTACCATTGTACAGGGTGTCCCATACAAATACCTTTAATTGCGTTAAGTGCTTGTATCGTATTTCCTTCACTTCAACTTTGTCGCTTTGACCTTCGCACGTATTTTCCACCAATATTTTCAAAAATCTGTAATAAAAATAGGAGAAACCAAGCATTGGTAACACTTATTGCTGTTAGTGGTCAGCTGTTATTTTAACTGAAAATCTTACATTGTTGACTTTAACCTACACCAAAACATTTTGTCCTTAGAGCAATATTTGTATTTTTTCAATTAGTTGGAAATTGAGTATCAGCGGAAACATGGATCGTGTGATGATTTATTATGACTTTCGACGTGGCTTATCAAGATAACCGTGGGATCAACTAATTTCCACGTTTGTCGGTGAAGCACCATTATTTCCTACTGTTACTGACGAAAGCCGTCCAAAATCAGTTTTCGTTCCCGAAAATATTGCTACTATGCAAGAACTGATAACGCATATCTACATAAAATATATGAACATTTAACAGAAAGATGCGCGTGTCAATTGGTGCAAACAAATACTCAAAAAATGTAATAGCGGTGCTTCAAAGGCCTTTAAAACAGGTGGCGGCCGGAACGTAAACAGTAATCGTATAGGCGTTTCAAGATCAACCTAATCCAACAAAAGTTGTTCGCGATCGAAGCACTTAAAACATATGGTCCTTAAGTAAAGTCACCGACCCCTGCCGCACACCAGAGGTTGCTCGGACATTGACAGATCTAAACCCTCGATATTCAACATACTGCATGAGGCGAAGAATGATAAGAGACCCGAAGAAAACTCAAATCCAACCAACTTAAGAGGATTCCGTGGTCCAGTCTGTCAAAGGTCTTAGAAAAGTTTGTATATACTACATCGACCTGACCATCCCTATCCAGCTTTTCAGCAACGTATTGAGATAAAACAGCAAGGTTGGTAGACGTAGATCGCCCAGGCAAAAATCCATGTTGAACAGAGGAGATAATGCGCTTTACATGCTCAAACATTATTTTATGTAAAACAACTTCAAAGGATTTGGCAAAATTGGACTGTATGGAGATAGGCCGGTAATTCTCAATGCGTTGCCTATCCTCCTTTTTATAAATTGGACTCATCCTCGCCAGCTTCCAAATGAACGGGAATTCACCATTCTTTAACGAAAGGTTAAATATGACAGACAATGATTTAGCCAGTACAGCAGCACAATCCCTAACATAAAAGTGAATGCCGCCAGACAGGGAGTTCAAGGATGAAAGCGCTCCAAGAACATCTTCCTCGCGCTTAATCAAAAATTAAACCTAAACACGACGGATTCCCATTAAATGTTAAATACACTAATAAACGATTTATCGTGTTGAGGACTATACGGTGCTCATATTTCTTACATATATCTTCTAACTGATTTGTTTAAAATGTTAAATTCTGAATGTTTCGCACTAATTAGTCGTCCAATAGCAATTGGACCCCTTGTAATACACAATCATGAGTCCTTTGAGGTTCCACCATTGTGATCTCTTCGATATGTTAACGCCCCTATGTGTATACTTCGCTTTATTCTACTGTATTCTTCATCTTTGTCGCTCTATTAGGCTACCCTGTGAACTAAAACTAGGTAGTGCACTATTTACTTAAGCCAATTAACAAGCGTATCTTTGAGATTGGATCCTAAGGTGGGGGTGACTTAGTAGTAAAGGAACTGTGATTGTCTATAAATATAGAAACAAGAAAAGGGTACAAACAGGTGGGTCGAATGACATCACAAGAGATAGGCACGTTAGTTACCATTGTTTGGGCTGTGTCTGCTATTGGAAACAGTTCCTCCATACTTTATTTTTCCTCGAGTGCAATACAAAGATCGCTTTGTTTGAGATGGGCCAGTTGGATGTGCGGGTGGTGCTAGCCCTTCAGGGTGGATGAAAGAAAATAACTTTGTGAATTTTCTACAAGATTTTCTTCAAGATGTAAGGTGTACAAAAAAAAACAGTGCTTCTTCTCTTGGACAACCACGTATCACACTTGTCGAGGTTTAAACTTGCCGAAGAAGAATGGATTGGTTCATTTAACCGTTCCCCCTCATTGTTCTCATAAATTAATTACAACCATTAGACCGATCTGTCAAAAAAAATACCAACACAGCATGCGACTCTTGGATGACTTACAACCCAGGAAAGACTATGACCATATAATAATCGTCTTTAT
The DNA here is from genome assembly GCA_911728435.2 of Apoderus coryli. Taxonomy (NCBI): domain Eukaryota; kingdom Metazoa; phylum Arthropoda; class Insecta; order Coleoptera; family Attelabidae; genus Apoderus; species Apoderus coryli. The sequence continues at coordinate 10,424,038 of OU452209.1, read as the reverse complement.
TGATTGAAGTAAGTGTACATAATACCGTGAACAAATATAAATGAAACATATCACATACACATACATATCTTCAATCAAAGGGCGAAGTCTAGCAATAAATATGCTATTTAGATACTTAATCCAATAAGACTGCTTCCCTAAATAATATTATGTCAGGTTTTAGAAAAACTGGTACCTATCACTCCCTTCAACCGCTATGTGTTCGATGAATCTGAATTTATGCCTGATTTCGCTACAGACCGATCTGAATCATCGCAGCTTGAAAACGAAAACAAAGATAATCTTGATATTGAACAACATAACCAACCATCGTGCACGTGCAGTAAACAAGAAGATGTACATAATAAACCTAAAATCATAGTGCTTCAAAACATTCTAATTTCCCAATCACGTGAACAATTAGAAATTGAAACACCGGAGAGATCCGGAGATCAAAGAGGATAATTTAACACACACTGAGAAATATGTGGCCCAGAGCCATTCTGTATAGTACAATTCATGAAAAATTGTTTTGGCTTATCAACTGCAATAAACTACCTGTTTTAATCCTACTGTGTAGAAACTCACCAGGTAAAATATGCAAATGTGCTACAGGGTCGAACTTAATAAATTTGAATTGTATTTTGTCTAATATAGGAGATAATATACAAGAAATTTATTTAAATATTCTATTTTATATTTAGTTCAGTGTCGCTATCGCTATCCTCATCTAAATTGATTATAATTGGTGGAATTGCTTCTACAGAAAGGTACGAGTTTTCAACATTTAATAATAATAATAATAATAATAATAATGTCTTTATTGCAAATTAAAAATTTACAACAGGATTGAAAACGCAGTAGTAGGGAGGTAATCGTAATACGTATGTCCCAATTCTTCTGCATTTGTATTACAAACATACGTTTTCTTTAAAGGAAATGACTTCAGTACTTGTAAAAGTTCATGTTTTGGATATCTTTCCTCAAAATATATGTCATTTGCAGCCATGAAGCTTTGAATCTCCAATGTCGTATTATTTGAGCCAGGAATTTTTTGCAATTGTCGACTATGATTGGCTTGCGTTGTCCATGACTATAACGCTGTTTGGCGAAATGTTGCGTAACAGAAAGTTTTTAAACCAATCTTCAAAAAGCTCTGCTGTCGTATCTTCGTGATAATCAACACAAAAGTCCTTAATGTTTTTGGTAGAAAGCCACAAAGCGTTTGGTATCGAACCATTTTCTGATTCTGCGTGTAATATAGTGATTCTCTTTCCTTTATTTGATGGTGCTTTTGTTTTACACTTATCAGATAATCCTTTGGAACGAGTGGCATGCATGTGAAACCACGTCTCGTCGAGGTAGATTATTTAGCGATTTTCAGACCGGTACATTATTATTAACGTTATATATTCATAACGTCAGGTTTTTAAACGTGTGGATTCAATGGAACCACAAGAGACAAGTTCTAATGAGAACTTGTCTCTTGTCAATTTGGCGATATTTAAAGCCCATTGCAGACAGAGTTCGCCAAAGAGTAGTGATGCTACAGTTGATCTGAGTTTCATCATTGATGAGCCGGTCTTTTAGGTTTTTGATTGTAGGAACACGCTGGTCATCGTACATAGTGTAGATTTTTCGCCTTATCAAATATTTTTCCCCGGCGTCTAGACTTTTTGTGACACCGGAATCTTTACGCTTTTTTCGTGATTCAATGGGATTTCCAACAATTCGTCTAACTGAAGTAAGAGGCACCTTCGTCAAATTACTGGTTACACTTGCTGCAGCACTCGCGTTATATCCTTGCTGAAGTAAGGAACTGTATACAATTATTACAATAACTTTCGTGTCACAAGATAAGTGATTTTTCTTTAACGAACCACTGGCAGAAGCACTAAGAAAATGTTCTTCAGCTATCTTAACATATAGGTACCCCTGTAAAAGAGGAACTAGAAAGACAAAATAATAAAGGCAATCTGGTAAAAAGGAAAGTATTAGGCGCTTGTGAAGGGATCGCTGAATTGAAGAAGAAACTTCTACCAAAAATAACAAATCAAATATGGAAAAGATCGAAGACTCATCAGATGAGGAAGAAGGATATTTTTGTTCATGAAGAATGTGGTGCCAACCGTTTATATTTGCCAGAATTGTGACTGACTGGATTCATTTTAAGTTTAAGCAATATTTTCTGTTTATTTTTTTCGTTTAAGTTACCAAAGAATAGGGAATCTAATCTAATTTTTTTAGAAGTTCTAGAGTTTATTTTATTAGGTAAGGCCAACGAACCCCAGGCTTACGCCAACTTGCCCCATATGCGTTGGCGAAGGAATATGTGTTTATTAAATAATTTTTTTATAAAAAACCATTAAGTAAATTAACCACTTTGAGAAAAAAGTTTATTAGTGTTTTTTGTACAATTGGTGTAATAAATTACGGATTTGAAAATATTTTCATAAAATTAAAAAAAAAACAAAAAAATCAAAATCATTAAAAATGTTATTTTTAATATACCCTGTATAGCAATCGTAAATTTGGCATTTCTAAATTTGGCTTCTAAATCGACAAATAAAAAAGTTTTTCCTCTACTCTATTCGTGGACACTTTGTATATGCATAGTTATAATTATTAATTTTAAATTATTTTAATACGGGATAATCAAAAAGAAATTATCCCTTTCACGACAAATTCTAACATTTTAAGTTATAAAAGCCACTTTGCACAATAGTGCAATTATGTAAACAGCTGGTCTACAGCTATACCGAGGCACAGTGGATCAATACAATTTATTTATTAATCTGAATATATTTAACAACGTATTCTACAAATATCAATTGATATATGATTTTAGTGCCATCTATACCTTTAATATGATATCGAACAACACGACAATGCTAAATAGACAAAGGCGACAAACTCGATGGCATATTTAAATTATGATTAGCTATATATAGTGAGGACCAAAAGTCAGTGCATAAACTCGATAACATTCATGGATTGAAGTAACAGAAAACTATACAGGGTACTGCTACTACTACTACCTAGTAGTAGTAATTATACCAGATGTCTCAAAATTGTACGGCAATATTTCTACTGTGTATTATAGTACATTTAAAAATAAATACCGGGTGTCCCACCGGGAAGGGATTCAATCGATTATGGAAAAACTACACTGTGGAACAATCTGAAAATCTGGTGTAGTACTTAGGTCGATGGTCCCAATTCGGCTAAAATGTTTTCAAGAATCTAGCACTTCCGGTTATACCGGAAATGGGTGTCAACTTCCTTATTTCAAATACGACCCTATACAAATTATATTTTTTTTCAGATTCTCCTTGTAATTCTAAATATATTTCATGCATAATATGTTATACCTATCGCCAGCCGTTTTCGAAATATTTGAAATTTTATGTCAAAACTGACGTTTTCAGAATAAAGAATAATAACATTTTTTTATTATATGGAAGCTTTAATAATTTAATTTGTTAGAATATCCTATGAGATATAGACCTAATTTAGGCGCCTACGTATATTTTTTTAGTAAATATTAATACAGGGTATTTGAAAAAAAGGGTAAAAAATAAAATTTAAAAAAGTGCCATAATTCAAAATTTTTATATTTTTTTAATTTTTTTGCATCAAAAATAAGGCAAGTCTATCCCAAAAACTAATAGTTTTCAAAATATTGGCAATTTTACATTTTTCTATTACAATAGTGATATGAATTTGAAATTTAATTGATTTTAGTTGGCCATGATGGCTTTAGATACCAAATAAATATGACACTTGCCAAAAATAATCAAAAATTATGACAAATTGTAGACATTAATTATTACTACAATCATGGCGGGCGTATAAATTATACTAACGAATACTATCTAAATTTGTTTATTATTTATGGATAATGTGACAGATTATTTTTGGCAAGTGTCATATTTATTTGCTATCTAAAGCCATCATGGCCAACTAAAATCAATTACATTTCAAATTCATATCACTATTGTTATAGAAATATGTAAAATTGCTAATATTTTGAAAACTATCAGTTTTTGGGATAAACAGCCTGTTGTAACTAATAAAATAACTTTAGTTTTAATAGAATAAATAATACACGTGTATACTGTTTTTCATAACCAAAAGAAAACTATATTACTTACTTGACACATAAAACAAAATAAAAGGTTTTTGATGTTCTCAAAACAACACCCCCACTACATCAAAAATCTCTAAGACTCCAATCCCAATTTTTTAACAAACTCACAATGTTTTTTTTTTCTGAAGTAATCCATCTTCGAGAGGAGTTGAATGTGTAAGACACAAATAAAAACAACGTCTACTCCACCAAACTATTCATATATTATCATGCAATCAGCCTGCAGCCCCAGACATGTTTCGGAAAACTAAGTTTCCATCATCAGTGGCTCATAATAAACAGTCACGCAGTCATTTAAGTTAAAGTCAAAAACAGTATGGCATGGATTATATAAACATATATAAACTGAAAGTGTTATAGCTCTAAGTGTTATAGCGCTAATTTATATACTATGACAACACAATTATTTTGAATTTCCTTTTTTCAATAAGAAAATGTTTTATATTTTAATTTTATAAGATTTTATTCCAATAATTTCCACTACTTGGTAAGTTTTTACATAATAGTTTAAAATATTCTCATGTCTAAGAGCTATAACACTTTCAGTTTTTATATGTTTATATAATCCATGCCATACTGTTTTTGACTTTAACTTAAATGACTGCGTGACTGTTTATTATGAGCCACTGATGATGGAAACTTAGTTTTCCGAAACATGTCTGGCGCTGCAGGCTGATTGCATGATAATATATGAATAGTTTGGTGAAGTAGACGTTGTTTTTATTTGTGTCTTAAACTTACAATGCTTAATACTACTTAGACTCTTAGTCAAAATAACGGCGGTCATTTCATCAGTTTGCAAATGAACTAACTTAATTTCTTTATTATTAACAATATCTCTAATAAAATGGTGTCTGATGTCAATATGTTTCGACCTCTTATGATACAAAGCATTTACTGCAAGTTTCTGAGCACTCATATTATCATTATATAAAGTGATACACTTATTGACACCAGTAAGTTCAAAAAATAAGTTTTTCAAATAAATGGCTTCTTTGGCCGCCTCTGATATTGCCATATACTCGGCCTCAGTGCTAGAAAGTGCAACTGTTTTCTGTTTTCTACTTTCCCAGGATATGGCACTATCAGAAAGCTTGAAGACGTACCCTGTATACGATTTTCCATCTCGCCTATCGCTACCCCAGTCATCGTCTACAAAACCTTCCAAATTCATATCTGACTTTCTAAATATCAAACCAAAACTTTTTGTACCCTGTAGATATTTTAAAACTCGCTTTACGCATTTCCAGTGCGACTCAGTAAATTTGTTATTAAACTGACTAAGAAAACTTACAAAAAAAGCTATGTCAGGTCGTGTTAAAACTGTCAAATACATCAAACTAACAATAACATTTTGATATGGTACAGTATTATTCAAAATCTCAGTTTCAGAATCTAAAAAATCTAAATTGGTTTCTAGTGGGGTTGATAAAGACTTACAACATGACATCTCAAAACGTTTTAAAACAGTATTAATATATTCACTTTGATCTAATTTAATTATACCATTTTCAGCTGGTAATATTCATTCCTAAACACTGTTTTGCTTCACCCAAATCTTTTAGTTTAAATTTTTTACTAAGTTCAGATTTTAAAACATTTGTTTCAGAGACGTTATTCGAGAAAACAAAAAAATCATCAACATATAATGCTATAACAGTTAAAATATTTTCTTGAGATTTTACGTACATACGAGTACAATGCTCGTATTCAGATCTCTTGTATCCTAAATCAATAAGTAAATCATGAGCCTTTTTATACCACATTCTAGAAGCTTGCTTTAAGCCATAAATAGCCCTTTTAAGTTTACAAACTTTATTATTGCTGTCTGGAATCTTAAAATATTCTGGTTGCTGCATATATAATACTTCATGTAAATCACCATTAAGAAAAGCTGGCATTACATCACAATGGCTAATTACTAAATCTAATTTTACAGAAAGTGCAATTAAAAGTCTTAAAGTGTGTCTTACCACCGGAGAAAAAGATTCTTCATAATCAATGCCGTACTGCTGCGTGAAACCTTTTGCTACTAATCTAGCACGATAACGCACACTTTTATCACTACTTTTTTTCTTTTTAAACACCCACTTTCAACCCACTATATTAGCACTATCTGGAGCTTTGACGATTTCCCGAACCTCGTTGTCCACGAATGACTCGTATTCTTCTTTCATAGCTTGACGCCACTGCTCCTTTTCTGGACTTGATAGAGCTTCAGCTACTGTAGTCGGGTTGTCCTCATGTGTTATATCATTTGAACTCATGTAGGTTACATATTCATCAAAGTCTTTCGGTTTCGGTACACGCGTAGTCCTTCGTAATTATTCACTAGATGTATTATTATCCAAGTTGTCAAGAATAAAGTCATCGTCAGATGAGTTAGAAATTATTTCCTCACTTGTATCATCAAATGATTTTATATAAAGAAAACAAACTAAAACTTCCAAAGTCAACTCCACAAAATCTTTAATTCAATTATAAAAAAAGGGAAACTAGTTTCGGCTCAACAAGCCATCATCAGTCCCACAACAAAGATAAAAACGAACGCATAAGAGAAAAAAATTAAATAAATAAATAAATAAAACGTACAACGGGCTACAAAACTATACATAAGTTCTAAGGCAAAAAAACTCACCATTCCCAATTCAATTCAATTCTTTAAAATTTCAGTCCAGTCCAGTTCAATTCAATTCTTTTTGGACATACTGTACTTATAGAAAAAGGTTAAACGTTTTTCGTTTTTTCCTTTTCATATATTTGAATCTGGCCTCGGATGCATTAAAATTATTTTATTTATTTACTCAACACAGGTGTTTGTTTTCGTGTAATGTAATGTCATAGTCATATTCGTATTCATGTTTGATGTTTTTTTGTTTTTTGTGCACGGGTGTTTTTGTGGGAATGGTGAGTGTTTTTTTTTTTTTTGCCTTAGAACTTATGTATAGTTTTGTAGCCCGTTGTACGTTTTATTTATTTATTTAATTTTTTTCTCTTATGCGTTCGTTTTTATCTTTGTTGTGGGACTGATGATGGCTTGTTGAGCCGAAACTAGTTTCCCTTTTTTTATAATTGAATTAAAGATTTTGTGGAGTTGACTTTGGAAGTTTTAGTTTGTTTTCTTTATTTGAAACTGACACTCCACTTTGATGATGGATAATTTATTTCGTTTGAGAAATGATTTTATATTTGATTCTATGATATCAGTTTGAGTAGTACCATCTTGGTTTTCCACTGAATCCTTCAGCTCCCCCACTTGATCTGAGTTTGTCATAATATTTGACTTTTCAGTATCTTCTATAATTATGATTATGATCTTCTATAATTAAAACGTCTCTACTTGTTGTAACAGTACCATTATTAGGATTAAATACCCTGTAACCCTTAATGTTTTCATCAAAACCAACTAAAATCATTCGTTGTGACTTTTTGTTCCACTTAGTTCGATTTGCTTTTGGTATATGAACCATGGCTGTGCTACCGAAAATTCTTATATTTTCTACATTAGGTTTTTTCTTAAACCACATTTCGAATGGTGTTTTATCTTGTAATTTAGTTTTAGTTCTGTTCAGTCGATTGTCAGTTTCCCGCAACCTGTACCCATTTTCCTGCTTCTGTTCAGTCTCCTTGGCATACGCTCCCGTTTTACGCCGCTCGCACGTCTCACACTCACAATAACAGTTTTTATCACCGAAAAAGTACTCACCGTAAAAACACGTGATCTCCTCACCAACCTCAATGTCCCGTAAAACCTTTACGCACCCTCTTTATCAGCAGCTAATTCGCAAAGAACGCCCGATTACTGTAATTTTCTCTGCCTAATAGCTTCGGAACACTAGATAGGAAATTAACTGCCATACTTGAAAATTATCACAACACGTATATTTAAAACACTCCGTGAAAACTTAATAAACGTTAATCTGGGCCATAACCTGTTGTAACTAATAAAATAACTTTAGTTTTAATGGAATAAATAATACACGTGTATACTGTTTTTCATAACCAAAAGAAAACTATATTACTTGACACTTGAAAAGAACCAAGGTGAAAAAAATACATTGTTTCCAATGTGACAAATAAAACAAAATAAAAGGTTTTTGATGTTCACAAAACAACACATCCTTTCATAAACTTAAAAAAAATATAAAATGGGGGGTTGCCATTTAAAAATTTTGAATTATGACACTTTTTTCAATTTGATTTTTACCCTTTTTTTCAAATACCCTGTATTAATATTTACTAAAAAAATATACGTATATTCAGATTTTGCCGGTAACAAGTTGTTCTAGCAGCTTCTGCAATTTCGCTAATATTGGGTGGAGTTAAATTTTCTATTTCACTGTCACTCGACATTTTTTATGTAATCAAACTAATTTCACTTTATAATATTACACTCGCATACAAATTTGATTTAAGATTTATGTCAGTTTTTGAATAAGTTTGTTCGTATTGACCGTTGCTAAGCGGTTGCTAGGAAAACTGTACGATTTTTTTACCAAGCTGTGCGATTTTTTTACCGTACGTAATAGGAATCTTACATTGATCGGAGACGGTGTGTTTTTAAGTATTTACAGTAGTGGTCGTAGGTAAAGTCACTTACTGAATAAAAAGCTCTTTCTAACAAGTATGTTTTTAGAGCTTTACGGAATCTAAGAAGGGATGATAACGATTTGATTTCCATTGGCAGATGGTTGTGCATTTTTGCGTTGTATATCATCGAGCTTTTGATTAATTTGAAGGATGGGGCTAGCAGATAAAGATCATGTTGGGCGTTTCTAAGCAGATAGTTATGGAATGGTCTTTCAGAGACATCTGACAGGTGTTTGCGGATTAAGCAGACCGATTCCAATATGAATAAGGAAGGTAGTGTTAGTATTTTAAATTTGCTGAAGAAGTCCTGGCAATGGGCTCTATAGTGCAATCTCAGAGAGTATCGAATAGCTCTTTTTGGTAATCTAAAAATACGCCCAAATTGCTCGCACATCATTTACCCCAGAATGGAAGAGCGTATCGAAGATGGGATTCTAAAAGTGAAAAGTAGAACTATGTTATCGTTGTTCTCTACCAAAACGGTTCATGCGCTTAATATCAATATGTTGTAGCCAGAACCAATGGTGAAATTTTTGTCGTCAGCAGCAACGCAGCGCGGTTCTAATTCCTATTGAGCATATTCTGGGCTTGTCTGTCGCGAACCTGCTTTTTGATAACCGATATCTCAGACTCTCCTATTAACCTCCACTTGTTATTCATAATTTTTACTACCATAAGAATTTAATTTAATTTAACAATTCGGGGTACACACAGATCAAAGATCCAAAACAGTACCCACAGTATAATATACATGTTCAGTGGGTTAATCAATAGAACTTAAAAAAAACAAATCATACATAAGAGTGCAAATACAATAGTTAGTCAATCATGTTTCTTGCAAATATCTTAAATGTATATTTAGACATAGTGAGAAAATCGAAATCCACAATCAAAGAATTAAAAGTCTTTAACATCCTACAGATAGGAGAATTTTGTCCAGCATTAGTTCGTCTAAATGGAATAACAAATAACTCATTGTTCTAAGTGGCTCGTTAAAAATAATGTTTTCTAAAATAGGATCTAACTGCAGTAAGCCTTTTAAAATCTTAAATATAAATAATAAATAAGAGAGTTGTCTTCTCTTTTGCAAATGATATTATTGAATATCTTCGCATAATGGGATTGCAATTCACGGGAAAACTCAGTATGATGTCGGACTTATACGCCAAGTATTTCAAAAACTTATGTTGTATACTCTCGATACGTTGTATATAGCACGCATATTGCGGACACCACACTGTTGATGCAAAACTCAGCTTTCCGTAAACGAGAGAATAATATAAAGAGAGCAATGTTCTAGGATTCTTCAAAAATAAAACCTAAACACGGCGGCTTGCTATTAACTGGTACACTAATAAACGATTCATCGTGTAGATGACTATTCGGTGCTCATATTTCTTACATATATCTTCTAAATGATGTGTTCAGAATGTTAAATTCTGAATATTTTGCATTAATTAGTCGTCCAATAGCAATTGGACCCCTTGCAATACAGAATCATGAGTCCTTTGAGGTTCCACCATTGTGGTCTCTTAGATACGTTAACGCCTCTATGTGTGTGCTTCGCTTTATTCTACTATATCTTCATCTTCATCGCTCTATTACGCTGCCCTGTGAACTAAAACTAGGTAGTGAACTATTTTTAAACGCGCCCTACTAAGTCAATTAACAAGCGTATCTTTGAGATTGGATGCTAAGGTGGGTGACTTTAATAGTAAAGGAACTGTGATTGTATATTACAATGGAAACAAACTTAAACAAAACTATTTTATGAAGTAATCCATTCGAAGAGGAGTGATGATTAATGTATAAATCAAACGGCGTCTGCTCCACAAATATTATTTTAGTCATTTAATTTTAAATTTCGGATATAAGGATGCATTAAAAAGTTATATTTAAATTAACGAAATTTGGCGTTATAGATAGGACTTCCGGTTATTACCTGATTCAGTTTTAAGGATCAAACTCAAACAGCAGATTCAACTTGTCGTTAACATTATGAAAAAATAAATCTCAGAGGCGGATAAATTAAAGGGGCATACAGGCGTGAAATGCTACCCTAACTTTTTTATGCACATTTTTTGCGTGTGTTTCAATTCGGAGATGTAAAATCTAACAAATTATATACGTAATAAATGTATCCTTCTGTGATATTGATAGAAAGTCATCGTTATCGCGTAATATCGATTTTAAGAAATGTTAATATTAAAAAGGCTGTGCTTTTTACAAGTTGCTGAAGTAAATAAGGTTTGAAATTTCCAGCATGACAATAATTATTTAAAAAAATACGGTTTCGAAATGCAGGATGTAAAAAATTAGAATTTTTAATCTGTTTTTAATGAAAATTTAAATCTATTGAGAAATATGGTTCAGGGTTTTTGTGAAATGTATTTTACTCCAAAGATTCTACTCATCGATTATAACCGAATTAATTTACTCAAAAATATCTATACTAGTAAAATAACACAATTATCACAATTAGGTTCAAATTCTGCAACGCCGAATTGAAAAAAAACTTACAGTCTCCCTAATATTGGTTTTTGTGCAATGATCATAAAACTTTAAAAAACTAACGATTTATGTAGATTGTATTGTTAACACGTTTCGTAAAAAGCTTTAAAAACCCACCAACAGGGTGTTAAAAGTATCACGACAATAACTTTTTTCATGTTTTAACAAGTACAATCGTCTGCTTCAGATTGATCCTTAAAAACTGAATAACAGTTTCTCTATATAAAAAATAAAACTCGTAAATATCATCCCCAAACATTTAATTTGAATACAATTACATAACACCATATTTGAAAGTAAATAAAAAAAACAGCATTACCTAGTTTGACAGATTTGCAAATTGCAAATCAAAGTATCTATGTATACAGGGTGTTGCATAAGTACTTGTACAAACTTTAAAGGGTCATTCTTTGACTAATTTTAAGATACAAATTTCATATGTACATGGGTCCGCTACGGCTTGGTTTTCGAGATACAGGTAGTTCAAAAATAATATTATATTTAGGATTATATGCTTGTTCAATAGCATCGCAATTTGGTGCAATTCGGGATACAGGTGTATTGATGACACCAGAGCTGTCAAAAGAACTAATAAAAAATACGAAAAATAACAAAATACAAATATCATTCAAAAGACAACAATGCACATAATAGTCGGTACCAAGCCAAATAGGTAGTAGGTAAATATAGATTTATTTTGTTTCGGGCTTGGGCTTGGCACCGACTTATTGTAATCAAAACTACCCACCAAACGGATACATTTAATTTTACGCAGATGCTCAAAATGTTAACTTTCTTTCATTAATAGAGACCTGTGAAGTGACCTTACCTCTTACGCCCACGTATTAAGTTTCAGTTATCAGTTACAATTTTTTATTTTCCAAGAAAGCGATACGAGATATTTAAAACGGCATTGCGCCGCCCTCATGTATACCTCCGGGGGCGGCATCGAAAATCGCTACACGTCACAAACTTGTAAATGCTTAGAACTACCCCTATATCAAATTTCTATTTTCTATCTTTTTTGTTTCATACCCAAAGCCCTATTCCTACCGAAATTATTATTTACCCGAAGAAACATTAAAAAGAAGTAAAATTTAAGTACCTAAACCGATAAAGTGGAACTTATACCTGATGAAGAGACAGACTATTATAATAGGTATACCTAATATAATATAGGTAGCACTGATAATTTTTTTATTATAGGTATTATAAGATCTACAACAATCTTGTTACATCTTTGCCACATTGTCTACGTGAAATATTTAGTCAAAAGTATGTTTCTATCTAAAAGCTTTTCATTTAACGATTGTTCGCCACTGATCATGGGACTGGTCTAGTCTTGAAACATGTATGACATGGATTAAATATTATTATATTAAATTTAATTCATAGAGATTAGGCTTTTATTTCAATACTGTACTTGTAATAAATTACCCTGTGTGTTTCTTTTACCGACGAATTGGCAACAGCACGACACACACCACATTCGCTTGTTTTTTTTTCTACCCTCCCTGCGTATCCCCTCCAGATTAATACAGAATTTCATCAATTTCTCTCTCTGACAATACAGCATTGCCGGTGCATATCTGTTGCAAATGATCTAAATAATTGTTATACGTTGCGTTTTGTTTTTGATATTAATAAACTACAAAACGGTTTCTGGCTGTGACAATACTGCTCTATGCTTTACACGCTAGTCTACGCCACGTAGTGGCAGGCATACTTAGAGATGTTCTGATTTTAATGCATTGGGCTGACTATCTATTGTGTAGATTAATCTTTGACACAACCAAGGGCTCCCTGGTTTACTGATGTCTTAAAGATGATGAAGTCTGAGCGCAACAAACTATTCTCTAAATTTAAAAAAAACTAAACTTCTAGCGGATTGGGAGGCATATAAGAATATGCGAAATATATTTACTACTGCTGTTCGTTCGGAGAAAAAAGCATACTTAGAGTATGTTACTAGAACTCAAAATAGTAAAGCAGTATGGCGTACTATTGAGGAGCTGAATATATATAAAAATAAAAAAGGAAAATATATCTTACCAGAAAATCTAAAAATAATTATAATAATATAATTAACAAATTCTTGGTTGACTCTGTATTGAAAATAGCTCCGAATATAAATCATGATGTTCTTAATTATTATGTGAATAACAGAAGGGTTGCTAGCGACTTTCAGTTTTCTCAAATTTCGGAATTACCTTGAATTTGTTGAGGCTTTGCTGACCAGTAATTATTCCTTTTTTAGTACATATCTACAATGAAAGCATTAAACTTGAGCGGTTTCCTTCGCAATGGTTAAACGCAGTCGTTTTACCTCTTCCTAAATTAACGGATATTAAAGATATTTCTGACTTAAGACCTATTAGTCTACTTTCCATTTTGTCCAAATTATTTGAAAAAATAGTTCACAAGCAAATAGTGAAATTTCTGAATGACAACAAGCTTTCAATTTACCAGTCAGGGTTTCGAAAGGGTCTGAGCCACCACTGCTTTGTTAAAAGTGACGGACGATATAATGAGGACTATTGACAGGAGGGAAACCGCAGCGGTAACGCTGTTAGATTTCAGTAAGGCTTTCGATACAATAGACCATCAGCTTCTTTGTGCGAAGTTAGGTTATTATGGCTTTACACGACATTCGGTAGGGTTTATAAGTAGCTATTTGAAAAATCGTTCCCAGTCCGTTATGATAGATGGAAAAGATCTGAGAGGATGGCTCTTACCAGGGGTGTTCCTCAAGGGTCCATATTGGCACCTCTGCTATTTGTAATTTTTACGATGGATTTGGGAAGTTGCGTTCATGACTGTCGGATGCATCAGTATACTGATGACACCCAGATTTACGTGTCTTATGGTGAGAATGAAAAAGTGGTTGCAGAAAGTAACATAAACAAGTCCTTGCAGGATGTTTTCCGTTTTTGTTCGGATCATGGTTTGAGACTGTATCCGTTGAAATCAAAAGTAATTTACTTTGGTTTGAGGTCTGAGTCCAACAAATTAAATATTAAGGTAGATAAGAAAAGTATCGCTTCTGAAACTGATATAAGAAGTTTAGGCATTATATTTGATGAAAAATTGATGTTCGAAACTAATGTAAATAAAATTGTGGCACTAAGAAATTTATATCGTAATAGACACTTAATGAGTTTGGAACTAAAGAAACAGTTATGTGAGAGCTTAGTGTTGAGCCACTGTAATTATGGAGATGTTATTTATGGCCCATGCTTAGATTATAAAAACTCTTACAAAATACAAAAAATTCATGTGTTCGTTTTATTTTTCGTCTTAGAGCAGGTAGTCATGTAAGTGATAAATTGAGGGATTTAAGTTGGTTAAGAATGAAAGAGCCTAAAGATTTGCATATTGAATGATTCATAAAATAATAACATCGGACTTTCCTCTATATTTAAGAAATCAATTTTCTCATCAGTACATGAACCATGGTTAGGGACACAAGATACCGGTATCTTCTCAGCACGCCCAGACATAGGACAGCGCTTTTCCAAAGATTTTTTTCTTATGTTGCGGCTAATCTATACAATCAGTTAATACCGTTTCTGTATACATAAGTATAAACAATTTTAGGGCACGATTAAGGAAACATATTTTGAATTGTTAGATTTTAGGTGGGTAGCTTTGATGCGTGTCATTTCCTTTATTTTCTGTTTTTTTTTTGTGAATTATTTCAAAGACTTGTTAATGTTTGGCTAATTATTATTATTGTGCTATTTACATGTAAGTGACTGCTACTACTGACACCATAATTAATTTTGATATCCTCACAACTGTTTTATGTGAATTGATCCAGATACTGGGCTAATTATTGTGCTATTTATATAATATGTAAGTGACTCCTACTAATACTATAGTGATAATTAATTCGGATACTTTGTTAATTTTTAGCTAATTATTCTTGTGCTATTTGCATGTGAGTGATTGCTACTAATACCATGATGATTATTAATTCAGAGGCTTTGTTGATTGTTAGCTAATTAGTCTTGTGCTATTTACATATAAGTGACTGCACTATTTCTATAATGAACATTGATATCTTCACAAGTTTTTTGTAATTATTGTTATATACATGCTCGGTTAAAAACAGCATCATGCTGAGATTCGCCGAGTTGATAATAAAGTTCCTTATTATTATTATGTGTCCGCAAATAAATAAATTAATAAAGAGCTACAGCTCAAAGGAGGCAGCTAAATTAATTTTTTGGCAATATTTTGGGAACGGCTAACATTAAATTCACAAAATTTTGTATACATTCATATTTTTTACAAGAACCTGTGTGCCAAACATCAATAATTTTTAGCTCCACAAATGAATCAATTATAAACCTATTATCAGTGGTACAACAAGAAAGATATTAGAGCACGATCAATCATAAGGATTCTACCAAAATAATAATTGTTATGCAATGGTAATCTATTGACCGACAAAACTATGCTGTCGTCATTACCATTGTACAGGGTGTCCCATACAAATACCTTTAATTGCGTTAAGTGCTTGTATCGTATTTCCTTCACTTCAACTTTGTCGCTTTGACCTTCGCACGTATTTTCCACCAATATTTTCAAAAATCTGTAATAAAAATAGGAGAAACCAAGCATTGGTAACACTTATTGCTGTTAGTGGTCAGCTGTTATTTTAACTGAAAATCTTACATTGTTGACTTTAACCTACACCAAAACATTTTGTCCTTAGAGCAATATTTGTATTTTTTCAATTAGTTGGAAATTGAGTATCAGCGGAAACATGGATCGTGTGATGATTTATTATGACTTTCGACGTGGCTTATCAAGATAACCGTGGGATCAACTAATTTCCACGTTTGTCGGTGAAGCACCATTATTTCCTACTGTTACTGACGAAAGCCGTCCAAAATCAGTTTTCGTTCCCGAAAATATTGCTACTATGCAAGAACTGATAACGCATATCTACATAAAATATATGAACATTTAACAGAAAGATGCGCGTGTCAATTGGTGCAAACAAATACTCAAAAAATGTAATAGCGGTGCTTCAAAGGCCTTTAAAACAGGTGGCGGCCGGAACGTAAACAGTAATCGTATAGGCGTTTCAAGATCAACCTAATCCAACAAAAGTTGTTCGCGATCGAAGCACTTAAAACATATGGTCCTTAAGTAAAGTCACCGACCCCTGCCGCACACCAGAGGTTGCTCGGACATTGACAGATCTAAACCCTCGATATTCAACATACTGCATGAGGCGAAGAATGATAAGAGACCCGAAGAAAACTCAAATCCAACCAACTTAAGAGGATTCCGTGGTCCAGTCTGTCAAAGGTCTTAGAAAAGTTTGTATATACTACATCGACCTGACCATCCCTATCCAGCTTTTCAGCAACGTATTGAGATAAAACAGCAAGGTTGGTAGACGTAGATCGCCCAGGCAAAAATCCATGTTGAACAGAGGAGATAATGCGCTTTACATGCTCAAACATTATTTTATGTAAAACAACTTCAAAGGATTTGGCAAAATTGGACTGTATGGAGATAGGCCGGTAATTCTCAATGCGTTGCCTATCCTCCTTTTTATAAATTGGACTCATCCTCGCCAGCTTCCAAATGAACGGGAATTCACCATTCTTTAACGAAAGGTTAAATATGACAGACAATGATTTAGCCAGTACAGCAGCACAATCCCTAACATAAAAGTGAATGCCGCCAGACAGGGAGTTCAAGGATGAAAGCGCTCCAAGAACATCTTCCTCGCGCTTAATCAAAAATTAAACCTAAACACGACGGATTCCCATTAAATGTTAAATACACTAATAAACGATTTATCGTGTTGAGGACTATACGGTGCTCATATTTCTTACATATATCTTCTAACTGATTTGTTTAAAATGTTAAATTCTGAATGTTTCGCACTAATTAGTCGTCCAATAGCAATTGGACCCCTTGTAATACACAATCATGAGTCCTTTGAGGTTCCACCATTGTGATCTCTTCGATATGTTAACGCCCCTATGTGTATACTTCGCTTTATTCTACTGTATTCTTCATCTTTGTCGCTCTATTAGGCTACCCTGTGAACTAAAACTAGGTAGTGCACTATTTACTTAAGCCAATTAACAAGCGTATCTTTGAGATTGGATCCTAAGGTGGGGGTGACTTAGTAGTAAAGGAACTGTGATTGTCTATAAATATAGAAACAAGAAAAGGGTACAAACAGGTGGGTCGAATGACATCACAAGAGATAGGCACGTTAGTTACCATTGTTTGGGCTGTGTCTGCTATTGGAAACAGTTCCTCCATACTTTATTTTTCCTCGAGTGCAATACAAAGATCGCTTTGTTTGAGATGGGCCAGTTGGATGTGCGGGTGGTGCTAGCCCTTCAGGGTGGATGAAAGAAAATAACTTTGTGAATTTTCTACAAGATTTTCTTCAAGATGTAAGGTGTACAAAAAAAAACAGTGCTTCTTCTCTTGGACAACCACGTATCACACTTGTCGAGGTTTAAACTTGCCGAAGAAGAATGGATTGGTTCATTTAACCGTTCCCCCTCATTGTTCTCATAAATTAATTACAACCATTAGACCGATCTGTCAAAAAAAATACCAACACAGCATGCGACTCTTGGATGACTTACAACCCAGGAAAGACTATGACCATATAATAATCGTCTTTATTGATTGAAGTAAGTGTACATAATACCGTGAACAAATATAAATGAAACATATCACATACACATACATATCTTCAATCAAAGGGCGAAGTCTAGCAATAAATATGCTATTTAGATACTTAATCCAATAAGACTGCTTCCCTAAATAATATTATGTCAGGTTTTAGAAAAACTGGTACCTATCACTCCCTTCAACCGCTATGTGTTCGATGAATCTGAATTTATGCCTGATTTCGCTACAGACCGATCTGAATCATCGCAGCTTGAAAACGAAAACAAAGATAATCTTGATATTGAACAACATAACCAACCATCGTGCACGTGCAGTAAACAAGAAGATGTACATAATAAACCTAAAATCATAGTGCTTCAAAACATTCTAATTTCCCAATCACGTGAACAATTAGAAATTGAAACACCGGAGAGATCCGGAGATCAAAGAGGATAATTTAACACACACTGAGAAATATGTGGCCCAGAGCCATTCTGTATAGTACAATTCATGAAAAATTGTTTTGGCTTATCAACTGCAATAAACTACCTGTTTTAATCCTACTGTGTAGAAACTCACCAGGTAAAATATGCAAATGTGCTACAGGGTCGAACTTAATAAATTTGAATTGTATTTTGTCTAATATAGGAGATAATATACAAGAAATTTATTTAAATATTCTATTTTATATTTAGTTCAGTGTCGCTATCGCTATCCTCATCTAAATTGATTATAATTGGTGGAATTGCTTCTACAGAAAGGTACGAGTTTTCAACATTTAATAATAATAATAATAATAATAATAATGTCTTTATTGCAAATTAAAAATTTACAACAGGATTGAAAACGCAGTAGTAGGGAGGTAATCGTAATACGTATGTCCCAATTCTTCTGCATTTGTATTACAAACATACGTTTTCTTTAAAGGAAATGACTTCAGTACTTGTAAAAGTTCATGTTTTGGATATCTTTCCTCAAAATATATGTCATTTGCAGCCATGAAGCTTTGAATCTCCAATGTCGTATTATTTGAGCCAGGAATTTTTTGCAATTGTCGACTATGATTGGCTTGCGTTGTCCATGACTATAACGCTGTTTGGCGAAATGTTGCGTAACAGAAAGTTTTTAAACCAATCTTCAAAAAGCTCTGCTGTCGTATCTTCGTGATAATCAACACAAAAGTCCTTAATGTTTTTGGTAGAAAGCCACAAAGCGTTTGGTATCGAACCATTTTCTGATTCTGCGTGTAATATAGTGATTCTCTTTCCTTTATTTGATGGTGCTTTTGTTTTACACTTATCAGATAATCCTTTGGAACGAGTGGCATGCATGTGAAACCACGTCTCGTCGAGGTAGATTATTTAGCGATTTTCAGACCGGTACATTATTATTAACGTTATATATTCATAACGTCAGGTTTTTAAACGTGTGGATTCAATGGAACCACAAGAGACAAGTTCTAATGAGAACTTGTCTCTTGTCAATTTGGCGATATTTAAAGCCCATTGCAGACAGAGTTCGCCAAAGAGTAGTGATGCTACAGTTGATCTGAGTTTCATCATTGATGAGCCGGTCTTTTAGGTTTTTGATTGTAGGAACACGCTGGTCATCGTACATAGTGTAGATTTTTCGCCTTATCAAATATTTTTCCCCGGCGTCTAGACTTTTTGTGACACCGGAATCTTTACGCTTTTTTCGTGATTCAATGGGATTTCCAACAATTCGTCTAACTGAAGTAAGAGGCACCTTCGTCAAATTACTGGTTACACTTGCTGCAGCACTCGCGTTATATCCTTGCTGAAGTAAGGAACTGTATACAATTATTACAATAACTTTCGTGTCACAAGATAAGTGATTTTTCTTTAACGAACCACTGGCAGAAGCACTAAGAAAATGTTCTTCAGCTATCTTAACATATAGGTACCCCTGTAAAAGAGGAACTAGAAAGACAAAATAATAAAGGCAATCTGGTAAAAAGGAAAGTATTAGGCGCTTGTGAAGGGATCGCTGAATTGAAGAAGAAACTTCTACCAAAAATAACAAATCAAATATGGAAAAGATCGAAGACTCATCAGATGAGGAAGAAGGATATTTTTGTTCATGAAGAATGTGGTGCCAACCGTTTATATTTGCCAGAATTGTGACTGACTGGATTCATTTTAAGTTTAAGCAATATTTTCTGTTTATTTTTTTCGTTTAAGTTACCAAAGAATAGGGAATCTAATCTAATTTTTTTAGAAGTTCTAGAGTTTATTTTATTAGGTAAGGCCAACGAACCCCAGGCTTACGCCAACTTGCCCCATATGCGTTGGCGAAGGAATATGTGTTTATTAAATAATTTTTTTATAAAAAACCATTAAGTAAATTAACCACTTTGAGAAAAAAGTTTATTAGTGTTTTTTGTACAATTGGTGTAATAAATTACGGATTTGAAAATATTTTCATAAAATTAAAAAAAAAACAAAAAAATCAAAATCATTAAAAATGTTATTTTTAATATACCCTGTATAGCAATCGTAAATTTGGCATTTCTAAATTTGGCTTCTAAATCGACAAATAAAAAAGTTTTTCCTCTACTCTATTCGTGGACACTTTGTATATGCATAGTTATAATTATTAATTTTAAATTATTTTAATACGGGATAATCAAAAAGAAATTATCCCTTTCACGACAAATTCTAACATTTTAAGTTATAAAAGCCACTTTGCACAATAGTGCAATTATGTAAACAGCTGGTCTACAGCTATACCGAGGCACAGTGGATCAATACAATTTATTTATTAATCTGAATATATTTAACAACGTATTCTACAAATATCAATTGATATATGATTTTAGTGCCATCTATACCTTTAATATGATATCGAACAACACGACAATGCTAAATAGACAAAGGCGACAAACTCGATGGCATATTTAAATTATGATTAGCTATATATAGTGAGGACCAAAAGTCAGTGCATAAACTCGATAACATTCATGGATTGAAGTAACAGAAAACTATACAGGGTACTGCTACTACTACTACCTAGTAGTAGTAATTATACCAGATGTCTCAAAATTGTACGGCAATATTTCTACTGTGTATTATAGTACATTTAAAAATAAATACCGGGTGTCCCACCGGGAAGGGATTCAATCGATTATGGAAAAACTACACTGTGGAACAATCTGAAAATCTGGTGTAGTACTTAGGTCGATGGTCCCAATTCGGCTAAAATGTTTTCAAGAATCTAGCACTTCCGGTTATACCGGAAATGGGTGTCAACTTCCTTATTTCAAATACGACCCTATACAAATTATATTTTTTTTCAGATTCTCCTTGTAATTCTAAATATATTTCATGCATAATATGTTATACCTATCGCCAGCCGTTTTCGAAATATTTGAAATTTTATGTCAAAACTGACGTTTTCAGAATAAAGAATAATAACATTTTTTTATTATATGGAAGCTTTAATAATTTAATTTGTTAGAATATCCTATGAGATATAGACCTAATTTAGGCGCCTACGTATATTTTTTTAGTAAATATTAATACAGGGTATTTGAAAAAAAGGGTAAAAAATAAAATTTAAAAAAGTGCCATAATTCAAAATTTTTATATTTTTTTAATTTTTTTGCATCAAAAATAAGGCAAGTCTATCCCAAAAACTAATAGTTTTCAAAATATTGGCAATTTTACATTTTTCTATTACAATAGTGATATGAATTTGAAATTTAATTGATTTTAGTTGGCCATGATGGCTTTAGATACCAAATAAATATGACACTTGCCAAAAATAATCAAAAATTATGACAAATTGTAGACATTAATTATTACTACAATCATGGCGGGCGTATAAATTATACTAACGAATACTATCTAAATTTGTTTATTATTTATGGATAATGTGACAGATTATTTTTGGCAAGTGTCATATTTATTTGCTATCTAAAGCCATCATGGCCAACTAAAATCAATTACATTTCAAATTCATATCACTATTGTTATAGAAATATGTAAAATTGCTAATATTTTGAAAACTATCAGTTTTTGGGATAAACAGCCTGTTGTAACTAATAAAATAACTTTAGTTTTAATAGAATAAATAATACACGTGTATACTGTTTTTCATAACCAAAAGAAAACTATATTACTTACTTGACACATAAAACAAAATAAAAGGTTTTTGATGTTCTCAAAACAACACCCCCACTACATCAAAAATCTCTAAGACTCCAATCCCAATTTTTTAACAAACTCACAATGTTTTTTTTTTCTGAAGTAATCCATCTTCGAGAGGAGTTGAATGTGTAAGACACAAATAAAAACAACGTCTACTCCACCAAACTATTCATATATTATCATGCAATCAGCCTGCAGCCCCAGACATGTTTCGGAAAACTAAGTTTCCATCATCAGTGGCTCATAATAAACAGTCACGCAGTCATTTAAGTTAAAGTCAAAAACAGTATGGCATGGATTATATAAACATATATAAACTGAAAGTGTTATAGCTCTAAGTGTTATAGCGCTAATTTATATACTATGACAACACAATTATTTTGAATTTCCTTTTTTCAATAAGAAAATGTTTTATATTTTAATTTTATAAGATTTTATTCCAATAATTTCCACTACTTGGTAAGTTTTTACATAATAGTTTAAAATATTCTCATGTCTAAGAGCTATAACACTTTCAGTTTTTATATGTTTATATAATCCATGCCATACTGTTTTTGACTTTAACTTAAATGACTGCGTGACTGTTTATTATGAGCCACTGATGATGGAAACTTAGTTTTCCGAAACATGTCTGGCGCTGCAGGCTGATTGCATGATAATATATGAATAGTTTGGTGAAGTAGACGTTGTTTTTATTTGTGTCTTAAACTTACAATGCTTAATACTACTTAGACTCTTAGTCAAAATAACGGCGGTCATTTCATCAGTTTGCAAATGAACTAACTTAATTTCTTTATTATTAACAATATCTCTAATAAAATGGTGTCTGATGTCAATATGTTTCGACCTCTTATGATACAAAGCATTTACTGCAAGTTTCTGAGCACTCATATTATCATTATATAAAGTGATACACTTATTGACACCAGTAAGTTCAAAAAATAAGTTTTTCAAATAAATGGCTTCTTTGGCCGCCTCTGATATTGCCATATACTCGGCCTCAGTGCTAGAAAGTGCAACTGTTTTCTGTTTTCTACTTTCCCAGGATATGGCACTATCAGAAAGCTTGAAGACGTACCCTGTATACGATTTTCCATCTCGCCTATCGCTACCCCAGTCATCGTCTACAAAACCTTCCAAATTCATATCTGACTTTCTAAATATCAAACCAAAACTTTTTGTACCCTGTAGATATTTTAAAACTCGCTTTACGCATTTCCAGTGCGACTCAGTAAATTTGTTATTAAACTGACTAAGAAAACTTACAAAAAAAGCTATGTCAGGTCGTGTTAAAACTGTCAAATACATCAAACTAACAATAACATTTTGATATGGTACAGTATTATTCAAAATCTCAGTTTCAGAATCTAAAAAATCTAAATTGGTTTCTAGTGGGGTTGATAAAGACTTACAACATGACATCTCAAAACGTTTTAAAACAGTATTAATATATTCACTTTGATCTAATTTAATTATACCATTTTCAGCTGGTAATATTCATTCCTAAACACTGTTTTGCTTCACCCAAATCTTTTAGTTTAAATTTTTTACTAAGTTCAGATTTTAAAACATTTGTTTCAGAGACGTTATTCGAGAAAACAAAAAAATCATCAACATATAATGCTATAACAGTTAAAATATTTTCTTGAGATTTTACGTACATACGAGTACAATGCTCGTATTCAGATCTCTTGTATCCTAAATCAATAAGTAAATCATGAGCCTTTTTATACCACATTCTAGAAGCTTGCTTTAAGCCATAAATAGCCCTTTTAAGTTTACAAACTTTATTATTGCTGTCTGGAATCTTAAAATATTCTGGTTGCTGCATATATAATACTTCATGTAAATCACCATTAAGAAAAGCTGGCATTACATCACAATGGCTAATTACTAAATCTAATTTTACAGAAAGTGCAATTAAAAGTCTTAAAGTGTGTCTTACCACCGGAGAAAAAGATTCTTCATAATCAATGCCGTACTGCTGCGTGAAACCTTTTGCTACTAATCTAGCACGATAACGCACACTTTTATCACTACTTTTTTTCTTTTTAAACACCCACTTTCAACCCACTATATTAGCACTATCTGGAGCTTTGACGATTTCCCGAACCTCGTTGTCCACGAATGACTCGTATTCTTCTTTCATAGCTTGACGCCACTGCTCCTTTTCTGGACTTGATAGAGCTTCAGCTACTGTAGTCGGGTTGTCCTCATGTGTTATATCATTTGAACTCATGTAGGTTACATATTCATCAAAGTCTTTCGGTTTCGGTACACGCGTAGTCCTTCGTAATTATTCACTAGATGTATTATTATCCAAGTTGTCAAGAATAAAGTCATCGTCAGATGAGTTAGAAATTATTTCCTCACTTGTATCATCAAATGATTTTATATAAAGAAAACAAACTAAAACTTCCAAAGTCAACTCCACAAAATCTTTAATTCAATTATAAAAAAAGGGAAACTAGTTTCGGCTCAACAAGCCATCATCAGTCCCACAACAAAGATAAAAACGAACGCATAAGAGAAAAAAATTAAATAAATAAATAAATAAAACGTACAACGGGCTACAAAACTATACATAAGTTCTAAGGCAAAAAAACTCACCATTCCCAATTCAATTCAATTCTTTAAAATTTCAGTCCAGTCCAGTTCAATTCAATTCTTTTTGGACATACTGTACTTATAGAAAAAGGTTAAACGTTTTTCGTTTTTTCCTTTTCATATATTTGAATCTGGCCTCGGATGCATTAAAATTATTTTATTTATTTACTCAACACAGGTGTTTGTTTTCGTGTAATGTAATGTCATAGTCATATTCGTATTCATGTTTGATGTTTTTTTGTTTTTTGTGCACGGGTGTTTTTGTGGGAATGGTGAGTGTTTTTTTTTTTTTTGCCTTAGAACTTATGTATAGTTTTGTAGCCCGTTGTACGTTTTATTTATTTATTTAATTTTTTTCTCTTATGCGTTCGTTTTTATCTTTGTTGTGGGACTGATGATGGCTTGTTGAGCCGAAACTAGTTTCCCTTTTTTTATAATTGAATTAAAGATTTTGTGGAGTTGACTTTGGAAGTTTTAGTTTGTTTTCTTTATTTGAAACTGACACTCCACTTTGATGATGGATAATTTATTTCGTTTGAGAAATGATTTTATATTTGATTCTATGATATCAGTTTGAGTAGTACCATCTTGGTTTTCCACTGAATCCTTCAGCTCCCCCACTTGATCTGAGTTTGTCATAATATTTGACTTTTCAGTATCTTCTATAATTATGATTATGATCTTCTATAATTAAAACGTCTCTACTTGTTGTAACAGTACCATTATTAGGATTAAATACCCTGTAACCCTTAATGTTTTCATCAAAACCAACTAAAATCATTCGTTGTGACTTTTTGTTCCACTTAGTTCGATTTGCTTTTGGTATATGAACCATGGCTGTGCTACCGAAAATTCTTATATTTTCTACATTAGGTTTTTTCTTAAACCACATTTCGAATGGTGTTTTATCTT
This sequence comes from Apoderus coryli, assembly GCA_911728435.2. NCBI lineage: Eukaryota > Metazoa > Arthropoda > Insecta > Coleoptera > Attelabidae > Apoderus > Apoderus coryli. The sequence continues at coordinate 10,398,460 of OU452209.1, read as the reverse complement.
GTAATTTAGTTTTAGTTCTGTTCAGTCGATTGTCAGTTTCCCGCAACCTGTACCCATTTTCCTGCTTCTGTTCAGTCTCCTTGGCATACGCTCCCGTTTTACGCCGCTCGCACGTCTCACACTCACAATAACAGTTTTTATCACCGAAAAAGTACTCACCGTAAAAACACGTGATCTCCTCACCAACCTCAATGTCCCGTAAAACCTTTACGCACCCTCTTTATCAGCAGCTAATTCGCAAAGAACGCCCGATTACTGTAATTTTCTCTGCCTAATAGCTTCGGAACACTAGATAGGAAATTAACTGCCATACTTGAAAATTATCACAACACGTATATTTAAAACACTCCGTGAAAACTTAATAAACGTTAATCTGGGCCATAACCTGTTGTAACTAATAAAATAACTTTAGTTTTAATGGAATAAATAATACACGTGTATACTGTTTTTCATAACCAAAAGAAAACTATATTACTTGACACTTGAAAAGAACCAAGGTGAAAAAAATACATTGTTTCCAATGTGACAAATAAAACAAAATAAAAGGTTTTTGATGTTCACAAAACAACACATCCTTTCATAAACTTAAAAAAAATATAAAATGGGGGGTTGCCATTTAAAAATTTTGAATTATGACACTTTTTTCAATTTGATTTTTACCCTTTTTTTCAAATACCCTGTATTAATATTTACTAAAAAAATATACGTATATTCAGATTTTGCCGGTAACAAGTTGTTCTAGCAGCTTCTGCAATTTCGCTAATATTGGGTGGAGTTAAATTTTCTATTTCACTGTCACTCGACATTTTTTATGTAATCAAACTAATTTCACTTTATAATATTACACTCGCATACAAATTTGATTTAAGATTTATGTCAGTTTTTGAATAAGTTTGTTCGTATTGACCGTTGCTAAGCGGTTGCTAGGAAAACTGTACGATTTTTTTACCAAGCTGTGCGATTTTTTTACCGTACGTAATAGGAATCTTACATTGATCGGAGACGGTGTGTTTTTAAGTATTTACAGTAGTGGTCGTAGGTAAAGTCACTTACTGAATAAAAAGCTCTTTCTAACAAGTATGTTTTTAGAGCTTTACGGAATCTAAGAAGGGATGATAACGATTTGATTTCCATTGGCAGATGGTTGTGCATTTTTGCGTTGTATATCATCGAGCTTTTGATTAATTTGAAGGATGGGGCTAGCAGATAAAGATCATGTTGGGCGTTTCTAAGCAGATAGTTATGGAATGGTCTTTCAGAGACATCTGACAGGTGTTTGCGGATTAAGCAGACCGATTCCAATATGAATAAGGAAGGTAGTGTTAGTATTTTAAATTTGCTGAAGAAGTCCTGGCAATGGGCTCTATAGTGCAATCTCAGAGAGTATCGAATAGCTCTTTTTGGTAATCTAAAAATACGCCCAAATTGCTCGCACATCATTTACCCCAGAATGGAAGAGCGTATCGAAGATGGGATTCTAAAAGTGAAAAGTAGAACTATGTTATCGTTGTTCTCTACCAAAACGGTTCATGCGCTTAATATCAATATGTTGTAGCCAGAACCAATGGTGAAATTTTTGTCGTCAGCAGCAACGCAGCGCGGTTCTAATTCCTATTGAGCATATTCTGGGCTTGTCTGTCGCGAACCTGCTTTTTGATAACCGATATCTCAGACTCTCCTATTAACCTCCACTTGTTATTCATAATTTTTACTACCATAAGAATTTAATTTAATTTAACAATTCGGGGTACACACAGATCAAAGATCCAAAACAGTACCCACAGTATAATATACATGTTCAGTGGGTTAATCAATAGAACTTAAAAAAAACAAATCATACATAAGAGTGCAAATACAATAGTTAGTCAATCATGTTTCTTGCAAATATCTTAAATGTATATTTAGACATAGTGAGAAAATCGAAATCCACAATCAAAGAATTAAAAGTCTTTAACATCCTACAGATAGGAGAATTTTGTCCAGCATTAGTTCGTCTAAATGGAATAACAAATAACTCATTGTTCTAAGTGGCTCGTTAAAAATAATGTTTTCTAAAATAGGATCTAACTGCAGTAAGCCTTTTAAAATCTTAAATATAAATAATAAATAAGAGAGTTGTCTTCTCTTTTGCAAATGATATTATTGAATATCTTCGCATAATGGGATTGCAATTCACGGGAAAACTCAGTATGATGTCGGACTTATACGCCAAGTATTTCAAAAACTTATGTTGTATACTCTCGATACGTTGTATATAGCACGCATATTGCGGACACCACACTGTTGATGCAAAACTCAGCTTTCCGTAAACGAGAGAATAATATAAAGAGAGCAATGTTCTAGGATTCTTCAAAAATAAAACCTAAACACGGCGGCTTGCTATTAACTGGTACACTAATAAACGATTCATCGTGTAGATGACTATTCGGTGCTCATATTTCTTACATATATCTTCTAAATGATGTGTTCAGAATGTTAAATTCTGAATATTTTGCATTAATTAGTCGTCCAATAGCAATTGGACCCCTTGCAATACAGAATCATGAGTCCTTTGAGGTTCCACCATTGTGGTCTCTTAGATACGTTAACGCCTCTATGTGTGTGCTTCGCTTTATTCTACTATATCTTCATCTTCATCGCTCTATTACGCTGCCCTGTGAACTAAAACTAGGTAGTGAACTATTTTTAAACGCGCCCTACTAAGTCAATTAACAAGCGTATCTTTGAGATTGGATGCTAAGGTGGGTGACTTTAATAGTAAAGGAACTGTGATTGTATATTACAATGGAAACAAACTTAAACAAAACTATTTTATGAAGTAATCCATTCGAAGAGGAGTGATGATTAATGTATAAATCAAACGGCGTCTGCTCCACAAATATTATTTTAGTCATTTAATTTTAAATTTCGGATATAAGGATGCATTAAAAAGTTATATTTAAATTAACGAAATTTGGCGTTATAGATAGGACTTCCGGTTATTACCTGATTCAGTTTTAAGGATCAAACTCAAACAGCAGATTCAACTTGTCGTTAACATTATGAAAAAATAAATCTCAGAGGCGGATAAATTAAAGGGGCATACAGGCGTGAAATGCTACCCTAACTTTTTTATGCACATTTTTTGCGTGTGTTTCAATTCGGAGATGTAAAATCTAACAAATTATATACGTAATAAATGTATCCTTCTGTGATATTGATAGAAAGTCATCGTTATCGCGTAATATCGATTTTAAGAAATGTTAATATTAAAAAGGCTGTGCTTTTTACAAGTTGCTGAAGTAAATAAGGTTTGAAATTTCCAGCATGACAATAATTATTTAAAAAAATACGGTTTCGAAATGCAGGATGTAAAAAATTAGAATTTTTAATCTGTTTTTAATGAAAATTTAAATCTATTGAGAAATATGGTTCAGGGTTTTTGTGAAATGTATTTTACTCCAAAGATTCTACTCATCGATTATAACCGAATTAATTTACTCAAAAATATCTATACTAGTAAAATAACACAATTATCACAATTAGGTTCAAATTCTGCAACGCCGAATTGAAAAAAAACTTACAGTCTCCCTAATATTGGTTTTTGTGCAATGATCATAAAACTTTAAAAAACTAACGATTTATGTAGATTGTATTGTTAACACGTTTCGTAAAAAGCTTTAAAAACCCACCAACAGGGTGTTAAAAGTATCACGACAATAACTTTTTTCATGTTTTAACAAGTACAATCGTCTGCTTCAGATTGATCCTTAAAAACTGAATAACAGTTTCTCTATATAAAAAATAAAACTCGTAAATATCATCCCCAAACATTTAATTTGAATACAATTACATAACACCATATTTGAAAGTAAATAAAAAAAACAGCATTACCTAGTTTGACAGATTTGCAAATTGCAAATCAAAGTATCTATGTATACAGGGTGTTGCATAAGTACTTGTACAAACTTTAAAGGGTCATTCTTTGACTAATTTTAAGATACAAATTTCATATGTACATGGGTCCGCTACGGCTTGGTTTTCGAGATACAGGTAGTTCAAAAATAATATTATATTTAGGATTATATGCTTGTTCAATAGCATCGCAATTTGGTGCAATTCGGGATACAGGTGTATTGATGACACCAGAGCTGTCAAAAGAACTAATAAAAAATACGAAAAATAACAAAATACAAATATCATTCAAAAGACAACAATGCACATAATAGTCGGTACCAAGCCAAATAGGTAGTAGGTAAATATAGATTTATTTTGTTTCGGGCTTGGGCTTGGCACCGACTTATTGTAATCAAAACTACCCACCAAACGGATACATTTAATTTTACGCAGATGCTCAAAATGTTAACTTTCTTTCATTAATAGAGACCTGTGAAGTGACCTTACCTCTTACGCCCACGTATTAAGTTTCAGTTATCAGTTACAATTTTTTATTTTCCAAGAAAGCGATACGAGATATTTAAAACGGCATTGCGCCGCCCTCATGTATACCTCCGGGGGCGGCATCGAAAATCGCTACACGTCACAAACTTGTAAATGCTTAGAACTACCCCTATATCAAATTTCTATTTTCTATCTTTTTTGTTTCATACCCAAAGCCCTATTCCTACCGAAATTATTATTTACCCGAAGAAACATTAAAAAGAAGTAAAATTTAAGTACCTAAACCGATAAAGTGGAACTTATACCTGATGAAGAGACAGACTATTATAATAGGTATACCTAATATAATATAGGTAGCACTGATAATTTTTTTATTATAGGTATTATAAGATCTACAACAATCTTGTTACATCTTTGCCACATTGTCTACGTGAAATATTTAGTCAAAAGTATGTTTCTATCTAAAAGCTTTTCATTTAACGATTGTTCGCCACTGATCATGGGACTGGTCTAGTCTTGAAACATGTATGACATGGATTAAATATTATTATATTAAATTTAATTCATAGAGATTAGGCTTTTATTTCAATACTGTACTTGTAATAAATCACCCTGTGTGTTTCTTTTACCGACGAATTGGCAACAGCACGACACACACCACATTCGCTTGTTTTTTTTTCTACCCTCCCTGCGTATCCCCTCCAGATTAATACAGAATTTCATCAATTTCTCTCTCTGACAATACAGCATTGCCGGTGCATATCTGTTGCAAATGATCTAAATAATTGTTATACGTTGCGTTTTGTTTTTGATATTAATAAACTACAAAACGGTTTCTGGCTGTGACAATACTGCTCTATGCTTTACACGCTAGTCTACGCCACGTAGTGGCAGGCATACTTAGAGATGTTCTGATTTTAATGCATTGGGCTGACTATCTATTGTGTAGATTAATCTTTGCTACTAGTGTTCTTGTTTCAGCCAAGGATGAAGCAGGGTTAGTTCAGGCTGCCAACGTGGTGACTGAGGCGATGTATCGGTGGTGTGTGCATAACGGACTTACCCTTAATGCATTAAAAACGGTTGCTCTGCCTATATATATGCCAAACAAGACCAGCAATAAGTGTTATTTGATACGTATAGGAGGTAAGTCTATAAAAAATGTGAGTAATACCAAATTTCTGGGAGTGTATACAGACAGCAAACTAATCTGGGACATACCTACATATTGACACCATACTACCAAAAGTCAGTTGTAGCTGTGTGTCTCTGATAAAGAATATTAGAGGTACTGTATCAACTAGCATTCTGAAATTGATATACTTCGGCTTAGTCCAGTCTACCTTGGCATATGGAATAATATTTTGGGGAGGAGCCGGTGAATCGACTAGAGTATTCCGAGTGCAAAAAAAGGTTGTAAGAGCAGTTCAAAAAATTCCTCAGACAGCATCATGTAGGGAACATTTTGTGAAATTGAAAATAATGACTTTTCCTTGTCTCTACATGTACGCACTCATAATTCATATAAAAAACAAAGTGAATCGTTATTTAAAAGTGAAGATGTTCACAATTATGGCACTAGAAACAAAATAATATAATAAGATTCTGAAAATTAACAAATTTAAAAACCTTACATTTGAGAGATTTAAGCTGGAGTTGAGAAATTATTTTGTGGATAATTGTTTTTATTCTGTGGATGAATTTGTAAATTGTGCAACAGATTAATAATATGTAGTATTATCTATTAGTTATTATGTTTGACAATCCCATAATGTAACATGTTGTATTGTTATCATTCGGTGGAACTAAGAAATAAATAAATAAAAAAAAAACAACAAGACTCTCAGTTATGTTGGAAATTTGTTTCACACTACCATGCCTTCACCAGACGGGCCGTTTCGTTGATCCACAACTCATCAGTGGTGATCGGCAGGCAGACATCTCTTTGTCAATATTATTACTAATTCGATGGATGGCTTAATTAGTCTATTTTCTTAAATTATACAGACTAATTAAGCATTCATAACATTTCAATTAATAATATTATCAATTGAAATTTTATTTCTTACGTATATTAATTAGATGAATGCTTAATTAGTCTGTATAATTAAAGAAATAGACTAATTAAGCATCATCGAATTATTATACGTAAAAAAAAGTCAATTAATAATATGATATCTGATAATACAATGAATTTGTGTCCGTAAATATAACAAATGAAAAATAATGTCGTGTAATAGCGGACAAAATTACTGGTGTTACCTACACAAGGGATTTTATTTAGCAGGACCTCAGTCTAATTCAGTAGAACCAGACCGAGGCATGGGTCGACAGATACTGATGAATTTGTTTCGCTCTTATTATGAGCTCGTCAGAGTACCATAATTGTTGCCCATCTACAATATCGGCCTGCATTTAAGCACAGCGAGATATACAACAGTAGAAATATGTAAACACGTACCATCCGAACAAATCGAATCGAAACATGTATGGGATAATTTGAAATTTATTATAAAACATTGTATTGTGGAGCTGACGTCCTTTATTTATTACACTTCCACTCCTCCTAAATATGGATTACTTTCTTAAAAATCCTGTTGTTTTGTAAATTAATATCTGATTTTCGCGTAAGTTTTATAAAAAATCAAAATATTGAAGAAACGGCACTATTTAGGTACCTACATGGAAGTGATACTAATTGAAAAGCTTATTTACACAACATCAAAATAACTATGAATGATAGTTATTTTGATGTTTCGTTTCACATTTATGTAGGCCCCTCTCGACCATGATGTCTGCAAAAACTTTGAAAACTGACGTTGAATAGGGTCCTCTGAAAATCACCATGTATAGGGGAAAGGAGGGCACATTCAACCATTTTGTAAGTTTTGTTGGATAAAAAACTCGCAGTAAGGATTTTTATGTTATACTTATTAGGATAATGTTAAGTGTGGTTTTAGCTATATTTGGTAAAAAAAGTTTAATTTTAAAACATTTTATAAAGTTAAAACCAAGGTTGCGATAAAACTTTACAAACGGTTTAAAGTGCCCCACGGTGGGGTAAATTCAACCATCACAAGGGGCAGTTTAACCATAACAAGCATTTGTAAAAAAAACTTCTTTTTGCCTACTTTTATTTGTGAGTTTTTAACATTGCTGATGATGTTCAATCAAGACTAAACGTATGGAGAGAAGAAGTTCTAGCTGTCCTTGATTTAGGTAACTTTAACCTTAGATCATACCGCTCAGCTGTAGCTATGTCATCAACTGCCGGATAAAAAAAGTTAAAGCTAGAACTTTTACGTCGTAAATATTTAATCTGAAATTCATTTTTTAATATACTGAACTATTCCCAGTTCTTGAGATTTTGTAAACACTTGGGAAACACTATATTTGCTAAACAAAACCAGCTCGTTTTCAACAAAATCGCTATTTTCGTTACCCGAGTATATAAATTAATATAATAAATATTCGAGTATAAATTTTGAAACTCTGGCCGGTGAGTATTTTTTCCGTAGTTTTTTAATTCTAGAATGCAGTGTATCTCGTTTTACACTGAAGCTTCTGCTGGATTCTCGTTTTGACATATTCTTACTTATAACTTCTCTAATAGCATTCTTCATATCGGTTTCAACTATGTTGGCCGGGTTTGTCTTTTTTTTTTTTTTTTGTAATTACGCACCATCTAAAATGAAGAGAATATTTACTTTTTAAAATCATATGACATATACCGTACAGTGAAGAGGTTTGGGGCTGGTTGAATATACCCCACCTCTATGTGGTTGAATGTGCCCCATCCTTTAGTTCGCAATAAAATTTCCTGATATCCGTATATTTTCTATTTTAAGGTTAAAACAATAATAAAACAGTAATCTCTAATAACAAAGTAAATCAGTGATAATTATGTTACAGGTATAATTTATAACTCATTAAAATAATATTACAAAACGTAGTAAACAAAATCTTCCCGTAAAATTACAAAAATCACACTTTATATTTTTCACCAAGCAACTGACGACATACAACTTTCTAACTACACAGGAAGTAGTTATGGATGACTGTGAGTCGACACGAATTTTTTTGGCGATTAATTTAAACTGGGAAAATATTTAGGAGTGGTGTTTGAATCTAAACTAGCTAACCGATTTTGACAAAATTTTACATGCATTTGGGGACCGATAACCTAAAATAATCTTTTACTTTCATTAATTGTTCATTAGCGTAGATATAGAAGGCATTTGGGTAAATTTTACACATAAATTAATTAAAGATAACTTTGACAAGGTTCATTATTTAAAATTATTACTTTTTTAAAAAGAGCAACTTATAAGCTACAAAAAAGTTACTTACGTCGATGTTGTGATTTCTACCATTTTTATGGAAACCGATAAATTGCAAGTTAATGCTAGATTTAAATCCAGAAAACCAAATGAAAAATCAAGTTTGACTTTGACAGCACCAAATCTAAATTAGTTAAAATTGGTTTATTATTTCATAGTTGTTTAATATTGCGAATGTTTTTTTCTAAATTAAAATGAGTTTTTCAATTGCAGAATATGCAGACATGGAGTTTTGTTATGGTTCGTGCAATGCAAATGCAAGAGCAGCGGCCCGAGAATACCAAATTAGGTATCCTAATAGGCGTCATCGATATCACAAAACATTTACGGCTACATTTCACAGGCTTAGACCGACAGGGAGCATTTTACCTAGATTTAACGAACGACCGCATCGTCTAAATATTCAAACTGAAGAAAATATAGTGGACTTAGTTTTAGACGAACCGAAAATAAGCACTAAAAGAATACCAACTCAATTGGCATTACCTCAAACAACTGTTTGGAAGGTACTAAATCGAGAAGTGCTGTATCCCTATCATCTTCAAGATGTCCAGGCCCTACATCCTGGAGACCGTGAAAGGCGGCAACTATTTTGTAATTGGGTTCTTGGTATGCATCAAGAAGATGAAAGATTTTTAGAGAAAGTGCTCTAGTCAGATGAAGCAACTTTTACTAGAGATGGCATAAATACAAACCATATAATGAACGTGTATGGTCTTTAAACAACCCTCGTGCTATTAGGCCGCGAAATTTTCAAGAACGTTTTAGCATCAATGTTTGGGGTGGCATGTTTAACAAACAATTATTGCCGTTGTTCGTAATTAATGAACATTTAAACTCAAATCAAAACAGTAATTTTCTACCAAACCGCCTACTCGAATTTATTGAGGATGTACCTCTGAATATTGTTCAAAACATGTGGTATCAACATGACGGAGCCCCTGCGCATCGTGGTAGACAAGTAACAGAAGTTTTAAATCAACTGTTTGGAAACAATTGGATTGGTTTAAGAGGTCCCATTGAGTGGCCTCCAAGATCACCGGATCTGAATTCGATCGACTTGTTTTTATTTTATTATTTTGAAAAACATTCTGTTCGTTCATTTTTTTAGCTAAACTGTTAAAAATTTTCAAATGTCAAGTGAATAGGACACACATTAAGTCGGTGTATAATCTAATTGTAAATATTGTACAGGGTGGTCACAATTTTGTTGGGAAGTAACTAAAGTTTTAAATCAACTGTTTGGAAACAATTTGATTGGTTTGGGAGGTTCCATTGAGTGGCCTCCAAGATCACCGGATCTGAATCCGCTCGACTTTATGGGGGTACATGAAACAATTGGTTTACAGTGTACCAATTATAAATGAAAACCAACTACTGGAGAGAGTTCATGAAGCTACTAGGGAAATAAGAAACGATCATAATATCCTTATTAGAGCTACAAATTCATTAGTTGAAAGATGTACGAGTAGAATGTGCATTACTGTCAATGGAGGGCAATTATTAGTTATAAATTTTCTTATTTTAATTTCGAGTTTAGTTTTTTTATTGTTAAATTTTTAATTGTACTCATAGGACTTAGAATTTCTTGTTATGTAATTTGTTATTATTAAATCATTTTTTACGGCAACTTTAATTTTTCATTTAGTTTTTTGGTAAACGTTACTTTGAATTAAATCTACCATTAACTTGCAATTTATCGGTTTCCATAAAAATGGTAGAAACCACAACATCGGCGTAATTAACTTTTTTGTAGCTCATGTAGTTGCACTTTTTTAAAAGATAATAATTTGAAATAATGAACCTTGTCAAAGTTATCTTTAATTAATTTATGTGTAAAATTTATCCAAATGCCCTCTATATCTACGCGAATGAACAGTTAATGAAAGCCAAAATAATGCAGATTATTTTAGGTTATCGATAGACCTTAGTCTATCTTGCTAGATTTACCAGCACTTTACAATAACCGGCTTTTTATCGTTTAGTATAGAACATATCAAATAAGTTATCAGCCAACAGCCATTCTCAAAAATATTTCCCCAAATATACCATGCCGGACAGCACTAAATGGGTCAACTGTCTTACAAAAATTTATAAAACATTGGAAGGGGAAATAGTTTTGTTTAATGTATAAATCAAACGGCGTCTGCTCCACAAAATCAATATATTTATATTACTATAGGTCAAGGCACATTGCCTATGTCAGTCAGACATGTTTCGAGAAATCAAATATTCTCATCATCAGTGACTTTCAGCACAAGATTAACAAATACTAGTGTTATCAATATAACATATTCACCTTGTGAAAAAATTTTTGTGAATATTTTATCAAAATCAAAACATTGTTTACATAAAAATTTTAAAATGAAATAAAAATAAAAAATACATTCAAAAACAGAATTATTTTATGGCATTATGCCTATACTTGTGTTTTCTTTTTATTTATCATTACGGATGTTCTAAATTTTAAGAAAATTCTTCAAAAGCTTTTGCGTTGTAACATGGATAGAATAAATAATTAAATAATAAATAATAATAATAAATATTTATTCTATCCATGTTACAACGCAAAAGCTTTTGAAGAATTTTCTTAAAATTTAGAACATCCGTAATGATAAATAAAAAGAAAACACAAGTATAGGCATAATGCCATAAAATAATTCTGTTTTTGAATGTATTTTTTATTTTTATTTCATTTTAAAATTTTTATGTAAACAATGTTTTGATTTTGATAAAATATTCACAAAAATTTTTTCACAAGGTGAATATGTTATATTGATAACACTAGTATTTGTTAATCTTGTGCTGAAAGTCACTGATGATGAGAATATTTGATTTCTCGAAACATGTCTGACTGACATAGGCAATGTGCCTTGACCTATAGTAATATAAATATATTGATTTTGTGGAGCAGACGCCGTTTGATTTATACATTAAACAAAACTATTTCCCCTTCCAATGTTTTATAAATTTTTGTAAGACAGTTGACCCATTTAGTGCTGTCCGGCATGGTATATTTGGGGAAATATTTTTGAGAATGGCTGTTGGCTGATAACTTATTTGATATGTTCTATACTAAACGATAAAAAGCCGGTTATTGTAAAGTGCTGGTAAATCTAGCAAGATAGACTAAGGTCTATCGATAACCTAAAATAATCTGCATTATTTTGGCTTTCATTAACTGTTCATTCGCGTAGATATAGAGGGCATTTGGATAAATTTTACACATAAATTAATTAAAGATAACTTTGACAAGGTTCATTATTTCAAATTATTATCTTTTAAAAAAGTGCAACTACATGAGCTACAAAAAAGTTAATTACGCCGATGTTGTGGTTTCTACCATTTTTATGGAAACCGATAAATTGCAAGTTAATGGTAGATTTAATTCAAAGTAACGTTTACCAAAAAACTAAATGAAAAATTAAAGTTGCCGTAAAAAATGATTTAATAATAACAAATTACATAACAAGAAATTCTAAGTCCTATGAGTACAATTAAAAATTTAACAATAAAAAAACTAAACTCGAAATTAAAATAAGAAAATTTATAACTAATAATTGCCCTCCATTGACAGTAATGCACATTCTACTCGTACATCTTTCAACTAATGAATTTGTAGCTCTAATAAGGATATTATGATCGTTTCTTATTTCCCTAGTAGCTTCATGAACTCTCTCCAGTAGTTGGTTTTCATTTATAATTGGTACACTGTAAACCAATTGTTTCATGTACCCCCATAAAGTCGAGCGGATTCAGATCCGGTGATCTTGGAGGCCACTCAATGGAACCTCCCAAACCAATCAAATTGTTTCCAAACAGTTGATTTAAAACTTTAGTTACTTCCCAACAAAATTGTGACCACCCTGTACAATATTTACAATTAGATTATACACCGACTTAATGTGTGTCCTATTCACTTGACATTTGAAAATTTTTAACAGTTTAGCTAAAAAAATGAACGAACAGAATGTTTTTCAAAATAATAAAATAAAAACAAGTCGATCGAATTCAGATCCGGTGATCTTGGAGGCCACTCAATGGGACCTCTTAAACCAATCCAATTGTTTCCAAACAGTTGATTTAAAACTTCTGTTACTTGTCTACCACGATGCGCAGGGGCTCCGTCATGTTGATACCACATGTTTTGAACAATATTCAGAGGTACATCCTCAATAAATTCGAGTAGGCGGTTTGGTAGAAAATTACTGTTTTGATTTGAGTTTAAATGTTCATTAATTACGAACAACGGCAATAATTGTTTGTTAAACATGCCACCCCAAACATTGATGCTAAAACGTTCTTGAAAATTTCGCGGCCTAATAGCACGAGGGTTGTTTAAAGACCATACACGTTCATTATATGGTTTGTATTTATGCCATCTCTAGTAAAAGTTGCTTCATCTGACTAGAGCACTTTCTCTAAAAATCTTTCATCTTCTTGATGCATACCAAGAACCCAATTACAAAATAGTTGCCGCCTTTCACGGTCTCCAGGATGTAGGGCCTGGACATCTTGAAGATGATAGGGATACAGCACTTCTCGATTTAGTACCTTCCAAACAGTTGTTTGAGGTAATGCCAATTGAGTTGGTATTCTTTTAGTGCTTATTTTCGGTTCGTCTAAAACTAAGTCCACTATATTTTCTTCAGTTTGAATATTTAGACGATGCGGTCGTTCGTTAAATCTAGGTAAAATGCTCCCTGTCGGTCTAAGCCTGTGAAATGTAGCCGTAAATGTTTTGTGATATCGATGACGCCTATTAGGATACCTAATTTGGTATTCTCGGGCCGCTGCTCTTGCATTTGCATTGCACGAACCATAACAAAACTCCATGTCTGCATATTCTGCAATTGAAAAACTCATTTTAATTTAGAAAAAAACATTCGCAATATTAAACAACTATGAAATAATAAACCAATTTTAACTAATTTAGATTTGGTGCTGTCAAAGTCAAACTTGATTTTTCATTTGGTTTTCTGGATTTAAATCTAGCATTAACTTGCAATTTATCGGTTTCCATAAAAATGGTAGAAATCACAACATCGACGTAAGTAACTTTTTTGTAGCTTATAAGTTGCTCTTTTTAAAAAAGTAATAATTTTAAATAATGAACCTTGTCAAAGTTATCTTTAATTAATTTATGTGTAAAATTTACCCAAATGCCTTCTATATCTACGCTAATGAACAATTAATGAAAGTAAAAGATTATTTTAGGTTATCGGTCCCCAAATGCATGTAAAATTTTGTCAAAATCGGTTAGCTAGTTTAGATTCAAACACCACTCCTAAATATTTTCCCAGTTTAAATTAATCGCCAAAAAAATTCGTGTCGACTCACAGTCATCCATAACTACTTCCTGTGTAGTTAGAAAGTTGTATGTCGTCAGTTGCTTGGTGAAAAATATAAAGTGTGATTTTTGTAATTTTACGGGAAGATTTTGTTTACTACGTTTTGTAATATTATTTTAATGAGTTATAAATTATACCTGTAACATAATTATCACTGATTTACTTTGTTATTAGAGATTACTGTTTTATTATTGTTTTAACCTTAAAATAGAAAATATACGGATATCAGGAAATTTTATTGCGAACTAAAGGATGGGGCACATTCAACCACATAGAGGTGGGGTATATTCAACCAGCCCCAAACCTCTTCACTGTACGGTATATGTCATATGATTTTAAAAAGTAAATATTCTCTTCATTTTAGATGGTGCGTAATTACAAAAAAAAAAAAAAAAGACAAACCCGGCCAACATAGTTGAAACCGATATGAAGAATGCTATTAGAGAAGTTATAAGTAAGAATATGTCAAAACGAGAATCCAGCAGAAGCTTCAGTGTAAAACGAGATACACTGCATTCTAGAATTAAAAAACTACGGAAAAAATACTCACCGGCCAGAGTTTCAAAATTTATACTCGAATATTTATTATATTAATTTATATACTCGGGTAACGAAAATAGCGATTTTGTTGAAAACGAGCTGGTTTTGTTTAGCAAATATAGTGTTTCCCAAGTGTTTACAAAATCTCAAGAACTGGGAATAGTTCAGTATATTAAAAAATGAATTTCAGATTAAATATTTACGACGTAAAAGTTCTAGCTTTAACTTTTTTTATCCGGCAGTTGATGACATAGCTACAGCTGAGCGGTATGATCTAAGGTTAAAGTTACCTAAATCAAGGACAGCTAGAACTTCTTCTCTCCATACGTTTAGTCTTGATTGAACATCATCAGCAATGTTAAAAACTCACAAATAAAAGTAGGCAAAAAGAAGTTTTTTTTACAAATGCTTGTTATGGTTAAACTGCCCCTTGTGATGGTTGAATTTACCCCACCGTGGGGCACTTTAAACCGTTTGTAAAGTTTTATCGCAACCTTGGTTTTAACTTTATAAAATGTTTTAAAATTAAACTTTTTTTACCAAATATAGCTAAAACCACACTTAACATTATCCTAATAAGTATAACATAAAAATCCTTACTGCGAGTTTTTTATCCAACAAAACTTACAAAATGGTTGAATGTGCCCTCCTTTCCCCTATACATGGTGATTTTCAGAGGACCCTATTCAACGTCAGTTTTCAAAGTTTTTGCAGACATCATGGTCGAGAGGGGCCTACATAAATGTGAAACGAAACATCAAAATAACTATCATTCATAGTTATTTTGATGTTGTGTAAATAAGCTTTTCAATTAGTATCACTTCCATGTAGGTACCTAAATAGTGCCGTTTCTTCAATATTTTGATTTTTATAAAACTTACGCGAAAATCAGATATTAATTTACAAAACAACAGGATTTTTAAGAAAGTAATCCATATTTAGGAGGAGTGGAAGTGTAATAAATAAAGGACGTCAGCTCCACAATACAATGTTTTATAATAAATTTCAAATTATCCCATACATGTTTCGATTCGATTTGTTCGGATGGTACGTGTTTACATATTTCTACTGTTGTATATCTCGCTGTGCTTAAATGCAGGCCGATATTGTAGATGGGCAACAATTATGGTACTCTGACGAGCTCATAATAAGAGCGAAACAAATTCATCAGTATCTGTCGACCCATGCCTCGGTCTGGTTCTACTGAATTAGACTGAGGTCCTGCTAAATAAAATCCCTTGTGTAGGTAACACCAGTAATTTTGTCCGCTATTACACGACATTATTTTTCATTTGTTATATTTACGGACACAAATTCATTGTATTATCAGATATCATATTATTAATTGACTTTTTTTTACGTATAATAATTCGATGATGCTTAATTAGTCTATTTTCTTTAATTATACAGACTAATTAAGCATTCATCTAATTAATATACGTAAGAAATAAAATTTCAATTGATAATATTATTAATTGAAATGTTATGAATGCTTAATTAGTCTGTATAATTTAAGAAAATAGACTAATTAAGCCATCCATCGAATTAGTAATAATATTGACAAAGAGATGTCTGCCTGCCGATCACCACTGATGAGTTGTGGATCAACGAAACGGCCCGTCTGGTGAAGGCATGGTAGTGTGAAACAAATTTCCAACATAACTGAGAGTCTTGTTGTTTTTTTTTTATTTATTTATTTCTTAGTTCCACCGAATGATAACAATACAACATGTTACATTATGGGATTGTCAAACATAATAACTAATAGATAATACTACATATTATTAATCTGTTGCACAATTTACAAATTCATCCACAGAATAAAAACAATTATCCACAAAATAATTTCTCAACTCCAGCTTAAATCTCTCAAATGTAAGGTTTTTAAATTTGTTAATTTTCAGAATCTTATTATATTATTTTGTTTCTAGTGCCATAATTGTGAACATCTTCACTTTTAAATAACGATTCACTTTGTTTTTTATATGAATTATGAGTGCGTACATGTAGAGACAAGGAAAAGTCATTATTTTCAATTTCACAAAATGTTCCCTACATGATGCTGTCTGAGGAATTTTTTGAACTGCTCTTACAACCTTTTTTTGCACTCGGAATACTCTAGTCGATTCACCGGCTCCTCCCCAAAATATTATTCCATATGCCAAGGTAGACTGGACTAAGCCGAAGTATATCAATTTCAGAATGCTAGTTGATACAGTACCTCTAATATTCTTTATCAGAGACACACAGCTACAACTGACTTTTGGTAGTATGGTGTCAATATGTAGGTATGTCCCAGATTAGTTTGCTGTCTGTATACACTCCCAGAAATTTGGTATTACTCACATTTTTTATAGACTTACCTCCTATACGTATCAAATAACACTTATTGCTGGTCTTGTTTGGCATATATATAGGCAGAGCAACCGTTTTTAATGCATTAAGGGTAAGTCCGTTATGCACACACCACCGATACATCGCCTCAGTCACCACGTTGGCAGCCTGAACTAACCCTGCTTCATCCTTGGCTGAAACAAGAACACTAGTAGCAAAGATTAATCTACACAATAGATAGTCAGCCCAATGCATTAAAATCAGAACATCTCTAAGTATGCCTGCCACTACGTGGCGTAGACTAGCGTGTAAAGCATAGAGCAGTATTGTCACAGCCAGAAACCGTTTTGTAGTTTATTAATATCAAAAACAAAACGCAACGTATAACAATTATTTAGATCATTTGCAACAGATATGCACCGGCAATGCTGTATTGTCAGAGAGAGAAATTGATGAAATTCTGTATTAATCTGGAGGGGATACGCAGGGAGGGTAGAAAAAAAAACAAGCGAATGTGGTGTGTGTCGTGCTGTTGCCAATTCGTCGGTAAAAGAAACACACAGGGTGATTTATTACAAGTACAGTATTGAAATAAAAGCCTAATCTCTATGAATTAAATTTAATATAATAATATTTAATCCATGTCATACATGTTTCAAGACTAGACCAGTCCCATGATCAGTGGCGAACAATCGTTAAATGAAAAGCTTTTAGATAGAAACATACTTTTGACTAAATATTTCACGTAGACAATGTGGCAAAGATGTAACAAGATTGTTGTAGATCTTATAATACCTATAATAAAAAAATTATCAGTGCTACCTATATTATATTAGGTATACCTATTATAATAGTCTGTCTCTTCATCAGGTATAAGTTCCACTTTATCGGTTTAGGTACTTAAATTTTACTTCTTTTTAATGTTTCTTCGGGTAAATAATAATTTCGGTAGGAATAGGGCTTTGGGTATGAAACAAAAAAGATAGAAAATAGAAATTTGATATAGGGGTAGTTCTAAGCATTTACAAGTTTGTGACGTGTAGCGATTTTCGATGCCGCCCCCGGAGGTATACATGAGGGCGGCGCAATGCCGTTTTAAATATCTCGTATCGCTTTCTTGGAAAATAAAAAATTGTAACTGATAACTGAAACTTAGTACTTAATACGTGGGCGTAAGAGGTAAGGTCACTTCACAGGTCTCTATTAATGAAAGAAAGTTAACATTTTGAGCATCTGCGTAAAATTAAATGTATCCGTTTGGTGGGTAGTTTTGATTACAATAAGTCGGTGCCAAGCCCAAGCCCGAAACAAAATAAATCTATATTTACCTACTACCTATTTGGCTTGGTACCGACTATTATGTGCATTGTTGTCTTTTGAATGATATTTGTATTTTGTTATTTTTCGTATTTTTTATTAGTTCTTTTGACAGCTCTGGTGTCATCAATACACCTGTATCCCGAATTGCACCAAATTGCGATGCTATTGAACAAGCATATAATCCTAAATATAATATTATTTTTGAACTACCTGTATCTCGAAAACCAAGCCGTAGCGGACCCATGTACATATGAAATTTGTATCTTAAAATTAGTCAAAGAATGACCCTTTAAAGTTTGTACAAGTACTTATGCAACACCCTGTATACATAGATACTTTGATTTGCAATTTGCAAATCTGTCAAACTAGGTAATGCTGTTTTTTTTATTTACTTTCAAATATGGTGTTATGTAATTGTATTCAAATTAAATGTTTGGGGATGATATTTACGAGTTTTATTTTTTATATAGAGAAACTGTTATTCAGTTTTTAAGGATCAATCTGAAGCAGACGATTGTACTTGTTAAAACATGAAAAAAGTTATTGTCGTGATACTTTTAACACCCTGTTGGTGGGTTTTTAAAGCTTTTTACGAAACGTGTTAACAATACAATCTACATAAATCGTTAGTTTTTTAAAGTTTTATGATCATTGCACAAAAACCAATATTAGGGAGACTGTAAGTTTTTTTTCAATTCGGCGTTGCAGAATTTGAACCTAATTGTGATAATTGTGTTATTTTACTAGTATAGATATTTTTGAGTAAATTAATTCGGTTATAATCGATGAGTAGAATCTTTGGAGTAAAATACATTTCACAAAAACCCTGAACCATATTTCTCAATAGATTTAAATTTTCATTAAAAACAGATTAAAAATTCTAATTTTTTACATCCTGCATTTCGAAACCGTATTTTTTTAAATAATTATTGTCATGCTGGAAATTTCAAACCTTATTTACTTCAGCAACTTGTAAAAAGCACAGCCTTTTTAATATTAACATTTCTTAAAATCGATATTACGCGATAACGATGACTTTCTATCAATATCACAGAAGGATACATTTATTACGTATATAATTTGTTAGATTTTACATCTCCGAATTGAAACACACGCAAAAAATGTGCATAAAAAAGTTAGGGTAGCATTTCACGCCTGTATGCCCCTTTAATTTATCCGCCTCTGAGATTTATTTTTTCATAATGTTAACGACAAGTTGAATCTGCTGTTTGAGTTTGATCCTTAAAACTGAATCAGGTAATAACCGGAAGTCCTATCTATAACGCCAAATTTCGTTAATTTAAATATAACTTTTTAATGCATCCTTATATCCGAAATTTAAAATTAAATGACTAAAATAATATTATTTTAGTCATTTAAAATTATTGTCTAAAACATTTAATAAACCAGCCCTGTATATTTATACTATTATAGTAATTTCTTTTATTTTCGTCCATACACATTAATCTTTGCGTAGATAGGTATACGTATACCATATAATTTTAAACAAAAAACACTGCTGCACAGTAGTACATATATGATACCTATAATATAAAAACAAACTCCCACCTCGTAGGGGAAAGTATACTCGTCCTTGTCTAACATTGCCCATATGATTATTTTATTTCAACACAATACATATAACGCCATCTACAATTTCCATGGTTGCATGTTTTTCTAATAGATGTAGCTCGTGTCGAGACAGTTTCAATTTTTGTTTTATTTCCCATATACGCTGAATATCTATTGTGTAGATTAATCTTTGCTAGTAGGTATCGTCTGCATAAAGAATGGGATATCCAAAAATACCCAGCTTTATGTAACAAGCAATTCGTAATAATAATATGATATCTTACTTTATATTATTAATGCGCAAGTTCGTGTAGAGGCATATATGTCCTTTTTATAATATTTTATTTTTTTTTCTTACCACAATGTGATTCTTATAAATAATTAATTCCTCTATTATTATGTGCTCTCGTTTTACTTTCCCGCACAAGGAAATTATTGTGAACGCGTTAAAAAAAATTTGAGATAAAGACGGATATAACCATTTTGAAGTTCCCTGAGACGATTAAGACCATTTCCAGATGGAACTCTGTCTGTCTGTGTGTGTGTATGTATGTATGTATTCTTCCACGCTAGCGCCTAAAAGCTTTAACCAATTGAGCTAAATTTTGGTATATGAGTTTGGGGGAGTCCTAGGGTGAACCCATTAGTTTTTGGTTGAAATCGCTTAAGCCCTGTGAAAGGGGTGGACACAACCCCCTAATTTTCTAATAGCAGTAGGGGTCGACTGATACATCGTTTTACAGCATTTTTTATCTGCTTTACAACGATAGGTCACTTTTGATAATTCTCGAGAAAATTCCGTTTAAAAATTTACCAGTTAGGTCGTTGGAGCATATCTTATTACAATTAAAATACATTATGTAACATTATGTTTCAACAGATTTCTGTGGCGTCATTTTAGAGCGTTCGCTTCGCCGAATGTTATGGGTTCGAATCCCAGCTTTTGCAATGCTTTTTTTTTTAATTTTTGAATAATGTAGTGCCTTTGTTGATCGTGGTATCGAGATTTACAGCCATTGTTGCCATGTTTTTGTCCGTATCGTACTGCAGTTGAGCTTCGTGAATTTGCCGTTACAAAATTCATCTTAGCATGGTTCCCCACTTTTTGTGCTAGAGTAACCAGCTCTTCCAAGGACGTCGTCTGTTCCTCCTCACATAGTCGATCGAAAATTTTACCACATGACATACCCGTAACAAACTTATCTTTTAGAACTTCAAACTTTCAAATTTACTCAGGTTCTCTTTTTATGAAATCGGGAGTTCCTCAAAACTGTTTTAAGCCCGTTGCTTTATGCTATATATACCTTCAACTTCCCTACTCCAAAATTGTTTTAGGCAATTTTATGCAGATGATAAGCAGGTATATCTGGTTTAACCTTATCACTCCTCTAATTACGTAAAATAATAATATCGTAATAATAAAAGTTTTAATTTTCGATGATTTTGTTCCTGCCCATGTACAAAATTCAACCCGATTTAAAATTAATATTGAAAAGTTCTTGATGCAGTTGCACTGTGTTTGGGTGGTATCTTTCGTTAAACTGCCTTAGCAGTCTCTCAAAGACTGCTTTTTTGGGATGATTTTGCGCCGGCAACCTTTGAACGTAAACTCGCGATACCAGTAAAGCGTTTTTGGACCATTCTCCTAGAAAAATCATGTCTATTCTTTCTGTCACAGATAAAAAACTGTTTTATCAACAATTTCCAACTCTTAGGTAAGAATTTTCTACAGACTATTTGACAGTAAATATCAAATTAAAAAAAAGTAATCGGTCTTCTCAAATTCTCATGGCTGACTTAATAAATATTATAATTTTGAAAATTCTTCCTATTATTACCAATATGTGTGCCTGCCCATGCAAAATTAAAGATATACATATCTATAGAAAAACTTTACTTTAACTTTAATTTTTGCATCATCAAATACAGGGTCGTCTACATGAAATTAAGAGGTTCAATGAAAAAATTGCCTAATATTATGAATATGTGCATTTTCCACGAAAACGTCAAGAGTTAACCATAGGCAAGTGTTATAGTATTTGATAGATAATTACTTTGTGCATCTAATTTTGACCTCATATACCGGGTGTTCCATTTCAAATAAACATGTTATTTGGAATTAAACTTTACGTTCATATAACTTATATTATTGGACACCCTGTATTTAGTATTGGGGTTTTTTATATTTTGCATAACAAGTGATGAGTGGGTATATTTATCAGCCCAAATTGGCTTAAATAGAACAAACGAATAGGTGTGAATTTTTTCATTCAAATTATGTCTATAATTTTTATAAAAATTAAAATATTTAAAAAAATGTTAGGTTTAGGTGAGATGTAGGTACTTTAATAGAAGTTAGGTTTATTTTGAACGGGGAATCTAAAAATATATTCATATACAGGCATTCCATTTAAAAAAAAACACACAACTATGGTTAATTTCTTATATTTGGGACACCCTGTATAGATTCATAATATTTTTAAATTGTAGCCATAAATCATTTTGATCGAACCCATGAATAAAACTTTTAGGAAATTAAATAGTTTTTCGTCGTTATTGGTATAAAACTCTTTGTTGCAGGTTAGTAAAGTGTGTATAACCTGGCTATTGGGAGGAGGACATTTACCTAAATAACTATAGTTTAAAAGCAAACTTTGTTTAAATTGATTTCCATTGTAGTATACAATCATAACCTCTTCACCAACTCACCACCTCAGCATTCAATCTCCCAGAGACGCTTGTAAATTCACTGAGACCTAGTGCGCATGTCACAATTGAAGCACAATTCGGTCATCAGTCATCACAACCAGTGATTAATACTGACAACGGCAAAGTCACAGCCAAATATAAGAAAAAAATAAAAATAGTTTTAAAGCATACATTAAGTACATAAGTGGAAGCGTATGACTATGTCTGAGAGACCACATTGCTGGAACCGCGAAGAGTTCATGATTATATATTCAGGGGTCCAATTGCTATTGGACAAATAATGAATGTGATATGTCTGAAATTTGTTATTCTAAATAAATAAATTAGAAGATATATGTACGAAAAATATGACAATCGTATGGTCAGCAACATGAAAAACTGTTTTATGAATGCATGATTACAATAATTCTAACCGTGACTATTTTTTTCAAATCATTATTGAAAAACATTAGACAACGATTATAAACAATTCAATTATCACTTTTTTAAAATAACAAATCAACTGGTGACCTTGCGGAACGAATAAATGTCCATACAAGAATAATTCAACTTGTTTAAAAATGGACTGAGTACTGCTGATCTATTGCAGGAATCCACTTGTACATCAATTTTAGGGCATCTACTTTTGTTTGCGGCAGTGCAACAATCCTGTCACATTTTTTTGGTTCCGTTGGAATGCGTGAATCGCTCTCAGAAATAACATGAGCTCTTCTGAGTTTTCGTTGATGCAAGTTAAGGACTTTGAACGAGTTAGATTCATTATTCGGTTTGAAATATTGTATATTTCAGTAAAAAACCTTCTGGAGAACTGCAAACATACTACTTTTGAAAATGGCACTGTGTTAAAGTTTAACTGACTTGCATAATATTGGAAGTCTATGAAATCCTCTTTCTTCTTCTGAATTATTGTGTAAGCTTTCTGTCGATTTACTTTTAATAAAAAGCGGAGATGTGAGACCGGAGAATGTTATTCTATTTTGCTGAGTGACCTCTCTATAGCGCTATGTATAGCATCGACAACTTGAATGCATGAGTGACCTGGACCCGAAAATTTAATCGTTATTTTTTGTAAGTGCTGGTACATTTGGACTAGATACATTAGAGCATAACTCAAAAGACTATTTCTATTTTGTGGGACACAACTATCGCTCCATAAAATTATTTCTGTAAATTCTGGATTGTCTGCCAGTACTCTGTGCATAAACTACCTATACTTATTTCATCAGAATAAAGAAATTAACACAAATTTAAAATACTATAACAAGATTGTATGTTGCAACATAGAACCATGTAATAAAATGTTTGCCTGTAGGTATCATATAAATTAAAATCTGCGAACTGGCTAAATATGACAAAAGGCGAATACTACATTCTGCAGTATTATTTCATAAACTCAATTGTTCGAGGTGCCCGCCGTATCTATACGAAAAAATTAAGTTCAGAACCGATGTGCACACTTTAAACTTGAGATTTAGGGGTTTGATCTCACCACCGTCTCATAGGACGTCTATCTTTCAGCGGTCATTTACATAAATATAACGTCTACGCATTGTACAATGGACTCCCGAGAGATATAAAGTATGTCATCCCGTAAATTTAAATCCGAGTTTAAGAAATATATGTTGTCTTCTATATTAGGCGATATTTTATATTTGTTTAACATATTATTATTTATGATAACAATATTGCTCTTGACTCGGTTACAGACTTGGCAAAGGCATTGTGATTTTGTCTACTTTTATGTGTACTATATTATGTGATTTTTTTTTCGTGCAGGAATTTAATTTAATAATTGTAGCAAGATGTGTTTGTTGTATTATTTAGTATTTTTGTTTTTAGGATTGGAACTTAGATCTTTTTAAAATTGTATTTCTAAATCCTTTTGTAGCTTATTTATACTATCATAAATTATTATTATTATTATTAGGCCAAGGTGGACCTCACTTATGGCCTGCACGATCCCCGGATTTCAGCCCACTGAAGACGTTATATAGTTTACGCTGCTTGCAGACCTTAGTTTACCTGAACCGTTAGTTTACGCTGCTCCTGTGCAAAATTTGAAGAACCGACGGAATCGCATTACTGCTGGGTGTAATTCGATTAGAAACGACCCTGGTATTTTTGAGACAGTTTGCCAGTCAATGAGAAGAAAACTGTATCCGAGCTAGGGTGGTCACTTTCAACAGTTTTTGTAATTTTTTGTATTATGTATAAATGTTAATTTTATTTATTCATTCATTGTTATCATGCTTCGAAATGTTAATGTTATTTTTAGTTGAATTAATCGCAAATATTCTTGGTATATTGAAAAAGGGTTGGAATTTTTATCTCGTAAACGAAACAACATAATATGAAAAAAATGCAAGAGAGAAAAAAGTTGTAGTTTAAGTTGCTTTATCTCAATACAACATCGAAATTAAATTACAGTCAAGGCGTATACATTTTTTTGTCAATAATTTTCATATAGTTATAGGGCTATATAAGCTCCCTATTTCTGGCAACAACGATCTCAAAGAAATCGGTAAGGAGATATTGGACTTAATTAAAAAAAAAACGTACTTTCAAAAAAACTTTAACACCTTGTATTTTGTAAACAATGCATTTACGGACATATGTTTATGGCAACTTTTTTTCATAAAATGACCTGAGAAATCACCACCTTAAATATTTGCGTCTTTTTGAAACACCTTGTATAAAACTAATTTGATGGCCCTTTATAATGAGAGCACAACTAACAATGAGCTGTGATCAGAGCGTATCGATTTGCAGTGTTTTCTACTATTTCTCTTGGACGTTGTTAAAAAGGCAAGAGAAAATTTTCAGGTTTTTTTTAAGTTTTCAATGTGTCCACGGATGGAGTTTGGAAGAAGAAAAACTTTTTGATTTTTAGATTTAGAAGAAAAAGTCATTCTTTATAAAAATGTCTGCTTGTGTCAAAACTACAAATTCAAATACCAAAGTTACGATTACTATACAGGGTATATTAAAAATAACATTTTTAATGATTTTGATTTCCTTGTTTTTTTTTTTAATTTTATTATTTTAATATTAGCTATGAAATCAACTACTTTGAGAAAAAACTTTATTAGTGTTTTTTGCACAATTGGTGTAATAAAGCACGATTTTGAAAATACTTTCATAAAATTAAAAAAAAATCAAAATCATTAAAAATGTTATTTTTGATATACCCTGTATAGTAATCGTAGATTTGGTATTTGAAATTGTAGTTTCGACACAAGCAGACGTTTTTATAAAGAATGACTTTTTCTTCTAAATCTACAAATAAAAAAGTTTTTCCTCTCTCTTAAAAACTCTATCCGTGGACACATTGTATATATAGATATATAAACTCTTGAACTGAGGTCATTTTTAGGATCCAGGGGTCATCAAATGAAGGACTGCATAAAATGTTTTCAAAATTTTGGTTGTGCTGATCTCCTGAATGGTTAGATTTTTTTTGAAAATATACTAAAAAACAAATCATTTTTGTTAATAAATTTTTTTGATTCCGATAAATATTTACCCCTTCTACTTGAAGATATACCACTCCAAGAACGGGAAATATGTGGTTTCAAGATGATGGCACATTATGCCAGAATTTCCCGTGAAGTGTTAGATCAAGAATACCCTGATCGATGGATGGGAAAAGGTGACCCCGTTGTATGGCCTGTTAGGTCACCTGATTCAACGCCCCTCGATTTCTTTTTATGGGGAAGTATTAAAGAAGAAATCTATCAGAACGCCCCCACTACACCGGAAAATATGATGGAACGCATTAGAAATGCTTGCAGAAATATGACCAGAGAGAATATTATTCAGAGTCACGAATCCTTCATAAAGCGAATTGATAAGTGCATTGAAGTTGGAGGTCATCATTTTGAGCATTTATTATAATAAATTTAAAGGTTTCGTCGAGACCTTTTCTAATACCAAATCAATGTTGTAAAAAATGTTATTATTTCAATAGGAATAAAAAAATGTTGTTAACAAAAGTTATTTGTTTTTTTTTCTGTAGAAAACGACTCTGTAATAAAAAATCCATGTTTCTATTTAAAAAACCAAAGTTGACCTTGAGATAACCTTGAAACGGTTGTTAAATTCGCAAATGGATAACATCACTGCATTTGCCCCACAATAGCAAACAACTTTTATTTGAACTTTTTTTCGGAAAAATGTGCCGTTTTTAATATATAAGGCTGTCTCAAGATAAATGGACCACCCGGTATGAATGTAATTGGGTAAAATTTGATGTTATTAGAGAAATTGGACACAGTAAGACCACTGAAAACACTTTTGATAGTGTGTTTGTAATATATTTTGTTAATTGTAGCAATGGGATAATGGTTCACTTTAGCGACATGGTAAATATGTGCAAGTTCAATCTTAAAGTTCTCATGGGTCATAGGGATATGAAATAAGCGGTGTAAGTATGACTCAAAAGCAGAAAATTTATGGGAGGAAGGGTGGTTAGAATGGTAATCGATAACAACGTCCAAAGACGTGGGTTTATGGTAAATAGAGAAATTTAACGTAGAGTTTACTCTATAAATAAGTAGGTCCAAATAAGATAAAGAATTATTCAGTTCAGTTTCATGGGTGAATGTAGTACGGGGGTGGAGAGCATTTATGAAGTTCAAAATTGATACAATGTCGTCGTCAGTACCTTGAATAAGTGAAATGATGTCATCAGCATAACGCTTGTAGAAAAGAAATTTGGAGCCATATGTATTGTCAGAAAGAATTTTGTTGTCAATGGCAGACATGAAGACCTCAGCAAGGAGAGAAGAAATACTATTTCCCATACCGAGTCCATCTAGCTGTCTATAGAATTTACCATTGAAGTGGAAGAAATTTTGCTCAAGATTAGTCTTTAAGAGATAATGTAAATTATTTATGTCAGAAGCATTAAGGCCGGAATTCAAAATTAAAAGATTTTTGATCATGTCTACACTTTCATTAATTGGGACACTGCTATATAGGTTCTTTACATCAAAAGAAACAAGCCTTGACTCGGCAGGACAATGTATGTCTCTCAACTTCTCAGCTAAATCAATAGAGTTTTTGACAGAGTGTTAAATAAAACTAGTTTTAGTTCGCAAAATATAGTTCAACCATTTTGACCAAGTTGTCAAGCAGGGGTTCCAGAGAAACAAACAATAGGTCTAGCGGGTATCTGGGGCTTGTGAATTTTGAGGAGGGCTCTAAGCTCTGGCGTTTTGATATTCATGTTAGAAAGTTTAAATTTGTTTGTGTTTAGGGTGTGGAGGGTTTCCTTACACGAGTTTAGCACTTTATTGAGTTTAGAATGGAATTGTTTAGTTGGATTTGAGGGGATAACAGAGAAATCAGGGTTGTCAAGGAATTCTTCAACTTTCTCGTTATATAACTGTCTATCACATATTACAACGGTATTGCCCTTGTCTACTTTTGAAAGAACTAGATCATTGTCGGAAATCTTCTGTTTTATAGACTTCAATAGCTTGGTAGCAGAAGAATTATGTTTATTTTTATATTGGGGATAATGAGAAAAGGCTTTATTAAGATGTTGTGAGATGTTGGAACGGAGTACTTCTTTATTAGGGGGTTTACATTCTCAATAATAGCCTCACACTCAGCAGCGGCAACATTGAGGTTCTTCGGATTGACTGGAATAAGGTTATTGAATTTAAAGCTGCGGTTTAAGTATGAGTCCGCGCACTGACTGAAAGCAACATTGGAAAGGCTGATGGTTCGTGGATGGAAGTTGAAATTATAGTCGGGGAGATCAATGGGGTGTTCTCTTTCAAAATTAGAGTTATCAAAACTACAATCAGGCGATGGATCGGGTGTGGGATGAACATCAACGTTGAGAGCTTGATTGTCATTCACGGTGTAAGAGGAAGGATGAACATTATGTTTATGTTTAAGCGATAATTTAAACAATTTACGGTGTAGTCGATCTAGCTTAGACTTACCAATCCCCTGCACATAGTCATATGTAGTATTATACAAATAATCCTGTTCGACCGGATGGAGAATGGAGTTCAATTCTGACGATATAAATTGGAGCTTAGTTTCAATCATGTTTAGTTTGCTGTAGATATGTCTAATCTCATTCCTCAACCATATCTTCTTGGCAGCTTGTGTGGCAAAACGATTTGAACACATATATCATTTGGTGGAGTAGACGTGATTTTATTTCATACTATACTTGAAACTCCTCTCTGCAATGGATTACTTTAACAAATATATATAAAATAACGATAACCTGAACTGGACTATGAATTGAATATATAATGAATTATAAAAACTCAGAATATTATGCTCTCATAATGTTAGCCTCAAAAATTTCTATTAATTCATTTTGATATCTGCTGTCACTGGAAAATATCTATTAATTGTAAGTATTTTTTCCTTCCTTACCTTCCTGTTTTTGGCATCTACACTGGCTAATACAGCCATCTTTGTAATTTTTGGACCTACTGTTTAGCGTGGAATCCGAACCACGGTCATCGACCGCCAGATGCTAACACCCACGATTATATAGTCAATAAGTACTTGGGATAGGCAAGTCTACCGACTCGGCCAGGAGCACCGTCCACCATCCAACCTCCATCCACACGACCAGGTACTTTAATACCATAATCACGTCGATGCGCGCTTGTACATGTGGGCATCTCCCGCCACAAATTGTAAGGTTTGCGAGCTCTATAGTGGACAAAGGAAAAGTAAGGTTAGGAACACTTTCTTAAATATTTTAAGCCTAGGAAAACAGTAGCTTAATTTAAGTCACATTTAAATACAATTACAAAACGTGCGGTGCAAAGATATAAGAAGAGCTTAAGCCTTTAAAACGTCGCATCGGTGTAATTGGCCATCATACTTATAGGATTTTTTAATACGAGGCATGTTTTTTAAGTAAGTACCGTTTTGGAATTAAAAAAAGACGTGCATAGATATCGCAATAATTTTATTTTTACATGAAAGCCTGTACCTTAATCTACTTTTCTACATAATTTCCGTGAATATTGAGGCACTTGTCATAACGTGGCACCAGTTTTTGAATACCCTCCTCATAAAATTCTGCCGCCTGACTTGTTTGTTCCAAAAATGTTGACGGATTTGCACAAAACCCAACGTTTAGGTAGTGCATTGACTTTCCTTGAGCGGCACCACAATGAAGGTGAAGATTTTTTAGACCAAATTGTTACTGGTGACGAAACATGGGTGGCCTACGTCACACCAGAATCGAAACAACAATCCATGGAATGGCGACATTCATCACCACCCAAAAGAGTGAAGTTTAAGCAAACAAGTTCTGCCCGGAAAATCATGTGCACAGTTTTTTGGGACAGAAAAGGAATATTGCTAGTGGAGTTTTTGCTTCGTAATGAGACAATCAATGCAAGTAAGGCGGCAGAATTTTATAAGGAGGGTATTCAAAAACTGGTGCCACGTTATGACAAGTGTCTCAATATTCACGGAAATTATGTAGAAAAGTAGATTAAGGTACAGGCTTTCATGTAAAAATAAAATTATTGCGATATCTTTGCACGTCTTTTTTTAATTCCAAAACGGTACTTACTTAAAAAACATGCCTCGTATTTCAACTTTTTTAAAACCAATACTGAAAACTATTGGATTCGTACTACACATCGATCATAATATAAACAATTTACTGTGTTTAAGACCATACAATGTTCCTTATATATATCTTCTAAATGATTTATTTTAAATATTAAATTCCAAATGTTTCACCTAAATTATTTGTCCAATAGCGATTGGACCCCAAGGAATATACAATTATGGACCCTTCGCCTGGAGCCCTGGCAGTACGATCTCTCAGACATGCTAATGCTTTTTCTTCGCTTTTATTTCACTTTTTTATTCGCTTTCACTGTGATACACAACACTTCAGTATTATAAGTCTGTGATAATAACAGGCTTTTGTGATTTGCGCCTAGGCCTGCTAGCGTGTTTGTGAGCTTGTTAAGGGACTATGATTGTATATTACTGGAAACTAATTTAAACAAAACTTTGCCTACCTTTCAACATGCCTGCTCGACAGCATTTAAACCTAGCGGTATGGGATTGAACAGCCACGTAAATTTTATTGGACGATTTGAATTCGTTCGGTCAATTAATACCTACTAGAAATTGATATTATTTCTTAAAAAAAGTGTTTCAACACATAACACAAAGTGGAACGGTAATTGTGTTGCTAGATGCAAAATCGAATCCTTAATACTTAAACAACTATAAGATACGGGCTTCTTTAACAAAACAAGACTTAATTTCGAGAGTTTTGTCAACCACTAGACGACCGGTCAACGCCCAACTACTGACCGATAACCACTGATGAGTCGTGGATCGACTAAACGGCCGACTGGTGAAAGTATTTTTCTTTTTTTTTATTTCGTCAAGGCAGAGAAATCATCATGACACCTCCCACACTACCTAGGGAAGTGGTAATCAACTCCCTAGTTGCTTACCACTTCCCTAGGTAGTGTGGGACTCTAACCCAAACTAAAACTCTGCCTTATCTTTGTAGTATGGCTCGGGAACCGTCCCTTTTCCATGTCCTCGTTTGATTGTCCTCTGTTGTTGTGGTCTTCTGTTGTTGATTGTCGTCTGTTGCTGTTGTCCTCTGTTGGTGGTGTCTAGAAAAACACTCTGTAACATACATTTAGGTTAGTATACCTGACCTGAGATAAACAATATTAATTGTTGTCTTCGTCCTGTAGATTCCTTCGTCAGACATGACTCGTTGGTCTCCGGTAGCGCCTGGCACGTTGTAGTTAACTGCTTCGCGAATCAGTTTGCATGGGTGTCTGCCATTACAAAGACCTTCTGGGCTCTCAACCTCATGACGTCCCTCAGGGCGTCGAGTTTGAGGTCCCTTCGGATCTGTGCGACACAAACCAGGGTGCACCCACTGTCCTTCTTGCCTTGTTCTCCGTGGCCTCTAATCGTTTCAGGTACGATGGTGCCGCGTATCCCCATGCTGAACTGGCATAGAACAAAGGCAGGTCGCACGACTGCCTTAACCATTTGGCGCTTGACCTGCAAGGGCATCTTGCTCCTTCTGCAGATCATCTGGTAGAGCTTTGAAATGATGCCTCTGTTCTAGTCGTAAGATGTCGTTGATGATGGTCGCAATTCCTCGGCAACAGTTTTAGCGCTTTGTTGCTAAGTCCGTCGGGGCCTGGTGCCTTCTTTATCTTCAAGTGATGGATTATGCGTATTTCTTCTGTGTTTACTGGTCTTAGTGGCTCTCCTTCCATGTCCCGCCGCCTGACCTGTCTAACAAACCTGTAGGCCTCGTCCTCTAGCTCCTCGTCGTCGTGAGGATGTATATTCTTCCTACACTCCCTTTCAAGGAAGTCAGCAAATGCCTCAGCGTTTTCTTGGTCAGTGTAGACGATCCTGCCTCTTTCCCCTGAGGATTCGCAGGGCTTTCATCATTTTCCATGTGCTACCGTCCTTAGTGTTTAGCTCTTCTAGCTTCTTTTGCCCTTGGTTCCCACGATGTTCCCGTAATGTTAGCTTCACTTTCTTGTTGAGTCTGTTGAGATTTGCTCTGTCTTCAGGGGCTAAGGTCATCTTGTATCTTCTCCGGGCACGAATCTTCTCCTGAATCTTCGCTCTGATTGCGACCGCCAGATTTAGTCTCCCTAGTTTTGCTGAATTTAACAAAATATACACTTTCTTATACAGAGAACATATATTATACATCCTTATTATTACAACAGAACTAAATTACCACTCCCTACTAATTACTAAAAAATTCATACTGTATTAATACTTAATAAACAAATTAAATCAATACTAATTCGATTACTATATACTCGTACAACCACAAAACCAAAGGAAAACCTTTTGGATACAAAAAAAAAAGAAAAAAATTAAAAATCGATAATTTCATGCAATGTGTTCTTTGAATTTAGTACCCACTCTCTTAGATGTTTTTTAAACTTGAACTTATTATTTATTTTATTAAGACCCACTGGCATTTCGGAGTACAGTTGCGGAGCCAAAAACCGAAACGAACGCTGGCCCAACTTTTATTTGCTCTTAGGTGCGCATATTCTCTTTTCTTTTTATATCTTGTATTATCAAAATGTTGAATGATCAAGAATTAATAAAGTTACTTCTGATTTGCCACGCACCACAGCACCAAGATAGTGCGTCTCCTATAAAATCTAAGCTTCTTTTAAAAATTTTGTGCTTGTTTCATTATTACCTTCGTTTGCTACTAGAAAACTAGAACACACACCATTTATTACATTGTCCTACTCCTCTCGAATCGAATCCAAATGTCCACCAAGAAGACATAGTTCAACACGGTACTGATCTTTACAGTATGCATTCAGCAGCTGAGGTTCGTATTTCTTTATTACAGGTGTATCCGTTTCAAACACCAATGCAATCGTTCCTTCATAACCTATAACTTCAGGTAGGGGCCTCCAATAGGCTCCCGGTATAATTCGTACCGGTAGTCCGTTTGCCCCCAAACTTGTGAGAATAAAAAGTCTGAAACAAAACTATATTACGTTTGCGAACTGTTGGAGATGGATTTTGACGCACTGAAACTCTAACTTTTTCAATCCTTTTGTTTCGTCCCGAAATCTTTTTCTTCTTCTTCTTTAATATTAAAGTGTAACTTCATTACACTCCGCAAGTGATCGTTACGTGTTGTGTTTGTTTGGACATTGGAATTGGACATCCAATTGTATAAGTGAAGCCAGCCGG
Source organism: Apoderus coryli (assembly GCA_911728435.2). Classification (NCBI taxonomy): domain Eukaryota; kingdom Metazoa; phylum Arthropoda; class Insecta; order Coleoptera; family Attelabidae; genus Apoderus; species Apoderus coryli. The sequence goes on along the minus strand of OU452209.1, from coordinate 10,365,183 downwards.
CTAGTGTGTTGGGAGTTAAAACCGTTAAGGTAAGGACTTTCAATTCTCTCGTCTCACCAAATTCACTTATTGAATCATACTTATAATTTTTTTATTATATTTTGGAATTTATTTTCGGTTAAAATTACACATTACACCTTTGCTTTACAATCGAACCGGTATTTTCAAACATTCGAATCCATTTTCAGATATAAACACACCATTGCGATAGTAGGCGCGTATGCAAAAAGCGCAATGGTCTCCCGGGTACGCTTCCATGGTTCCTAAATCTGACTAAATCTCCAAAGAGCAGCGCAACAGACCATCCGTATGCGGCTCATCCCAACCGCGGTTTTACATGGACAGCGCAGATAAAAATACGCCCCACAATTTCTGGACACCCTGTATAAGCAAAACGGATCATTTTAAGTACCTAGGCATTATACTTACTCGATCGGCATTTAAAATGTTTTCATGTTCAAACTCTGGTCAAAAAAATTTAATATGATTAACCAAAGAAAATATGTGTCTCTATTACAGTTTAGTACAATCGCCGTTATCTTATGGAATAGTGCGTTGGGGTGGAGCATAAAGAACCAATCTTGAACCTCAAGTGACAACTCTCTATCAAGTTCTGCAGCTTTTATGAACTCCAGTAGCTTCGCTGGTTTCAGGGACAACACGGAAGTGTCAATAACTTTCAGAACATCAATTGTCTAAAGTCACTCAATTTCAAATCCAAATTTATTTATTAAATTCACACTTAATAGGTACATGATATTTTTCCTTAAGCCGAAATAAATAAAGAAATTGAATAACTCACATGTGCACCGTTTTAAATACACTAACCAGTGCCTAGAGGATGCAAATCTTCACAAAGTTTGTCCGCTTCCTCCAAACACCACCAGACACTCAATCGACTTTAGACAATTGATGTTCTGAAATTTAGATGTAGTTCTTGGGAGAAAATCCAAATAATGAAGTGCACTCTGTGTTAATTCCTCTATGTGCTGATCAAAAGATAACCTACTGTCAACCAATACACCAAGATCCTTAGTATCGTGTGCCATTTCCAGAGCAGCACCCGCGAGGACATATTCAAAACGAACAGGGAACTGTCGCTTAGAAAAAGTAATCACTCTGCAATTGTTAACGTTACGAGGCAATTTGTTGATCAGACACCAATTCTGCAGTTCTGCTAAGTCTTCCTGTAATTGCAGACAGTCAAATTCATCTCGTATTACCCGATACAACTTAAAATCATCTGCAAATAACGACAATTTACTAGTTAAATTCAACCCCATTTCATTAACAAATATGGAGAAAATTAAAGGAGCTAGGTTACTCCCCTGCGGCGCGCCACTGGTTGCCGAAAATTCCACAGACCTGAAACCATTATATTCTACAAGGAGCCTACGCTCACATAGGTAGAAACTGGAAAAGCGCAACAAATCTGTGTGAATGCCAATGTTGTTCATCTTTTGCAGGTTTTTTTAAAAGATATTAAAAAGTAGTAATGTTTATAGCAAAGATTAATGTACATTAATCTTTGTTTATAGGTTGTTTAAAGGTATGAAAAGTTTTTGTTTAATTAGTTTCCAGTAATATACAATTATAGCCCCTTAACCCTTTCAGCCCCACTTTTGTTACTTCAATAAACAAAGCTGAAATTATGATTTCGGGAATATTTTATATATAATCTAAAAACTTTTACAAATTTTCATGAAATTTTTGTCACTTTTTTGACATTGACAGATGGGACATATATGTCCCATTAGTATTTTCAAGCGGGTCATATATATCCCATTGGTAACCACTGGAAGTTTATGAAATAAAAGTCCAAGAATACTTAAAATGTTTATTCAATATAATTTCATTGTTCTAAGTATGATATGGGGTGAAACATTCTTTACAAAGTGGAACTTGACACATTCTGCACAGGGTTGTGGTTCGTTTTTCGATTCTGCGCTGGGAACATCTTGTACATCGTCGACGAGTTCTACCCTCAATTGGCAAATGGTCACCTACATTTACCATACTTTTTGACTTCTTGGATGTCCTACCCAAAGACCTTTTTCTTATGTGAACTTTAGAAATAGCCCTTCCAAACTGAATCAGCTCTTCAGCTAGAGGTATTACAAAATCAAGGAAGGGGAGTTTTTTCCGGTGAAGTTCGTTATAAATGACCCAACTGTTCACAGCAGCAACCATCACTAGTCTAAAAAAAACCTTTTTCCACCACTTTCCTGATTTGCGATCCATGTCGTATAAACCGGACATTTGATCTGCTAAATCCACTCCTCCCATAAAATTATTGTAGAAGCTAATTGCCTCTGGGCAAGTAACTTCCTTTCTGACACCATCCTTACCACGACGCATTGCAGGCGTAATTCCATCTGCATGACAGTTACTAAGAACTATGACATCTTTGGTGTCTTGCCACTTTACACAAATTGTGCCATGTTTATTAACCACAAACTCTGACTCTCCTCTATTCAATTTTCTTGTAAATTTTGGCACATTTTTCCTGTTTGTCATAACAGTTCCTACAGATGGAAAGCAAATTTCTTTCATGAGGTTCACAGAAGTAAAAAATCTGTCAAAGCATAGTACTACGTCCTTGGATCTTATTGTACCAGCCAATTTGTACACGACTCGTTCACCGAGCGTTCCATCAACTTGCTCTTGCTCCTTTCCGGCATACACATTCATGTCATAGGTATAACCGGTGAGAGAGTCACTTCTTACCCATATTTTTATTCCTCTTTTCACAGGCTTCATCGGCATGTACTGCTTCAACCCAGAACGACCTTTGAACTTTACCATACTTTCATCAATGCTCTGCCTAGAGGAATCAGATCTGCATTTTTGAAAAGTATACTTCAGGCAATTCATCACTTCGTCTACATAGTATGTTTTTGAATCATTTTGTTTTTCTGGTTCATTGAAGTACAATTTGGAAAGTAACAACGTAAATCGATTTCTAGAGATACTATTTTTAATTATTGTGTTACCAACGGATATATGGTTTGACCAATAGTGGCGAAGAGCTGGCAATTTATTGTAACTCATAACCAAAGAGCAACCCAGAACTATTGCGATCTCACCCATATCAGTTTTAGTAATTTTTTTGTTCTTTTGTTTTCCATAAATTGTCAGTCTCTTATTAGTACAATCAGATATGAAAATAAACAAACTGGGTGGAAACATTTTTTTGAAAATGTCTATTGGTTTCAAAGATCTCTTTACCTCGTTATCAATATCATAGGCTTTTATTGGAGGAATCTTGAATTTTGGAGAAAACTTGGCGGTAGGAGGACACCATATTATGTTTTCCTGGCTATTTCCCCTGTTTCCTTGATCTTTACTTGTTGTGGGTACTGGAACTACAGTATTAACCTCAAGATCTTCGATCTCGTTTTCAGAAGATTGATCATCATCGCTGTCGATATCTTCGTCTTGTTGGTCATCCGAATCAGAAGATTCTGTCTCCGTCTCATAGTCTTCGTCGAGATCGTTATCTGTCTCGAAAGGATCCGGCTCACTTTCAACATCGGAGAGGTTATCAGCACAATGGCGTAGTTCTTGTTCAGAAAGCCCTCGTTTTGACATACTGCAAAAGAAACCACTGGGTCATATATGTCCCGCTAATATACACCACTGGGACAATATTATCCCACAACAACAATCCCAAAAAAATCAGGAATATTTCTAACAAAATCCGATACTATATAACAATGTGAGATTGAACCAATAAGAAAATATTGAATTTATAACATACCTGCCCAAAAAACACGACCGAAATGAAGAAAAACGTGTATAAAAGAATAACACATGCAACACGTGCAGATATCAATGGCTGACTGACGCCGCGAGACGGTGTAAATGCGACGCCATGTTGTCAATTATTCATGGTTAGTACAACGAATACCACTAAAGCCAAACTACCTTTAAATCGGGACACATTTGTGCCAGTAAGTATTTTTAAACTTGTTGTGGGACATATATGACCCGATGGGGCTGAAAGGGTTAACCAACTCACCTATAACATCCAATAATCCCACACACACTAGACAGACTTAAGCGCGGATCACAGAAAGCCTGCCATATCACAGACTGATAATACTGAATGTTACGTATCACAGTCAAAGCGAAGAAAAAGCGCAAGCATGCCTGAGATACCGTAATGCTAGGGCATCGAAGGGTCTCTAATTGTATATTCCATGGGGTCCAATCAATATTGGACAAGTAATTGAAGTGAAATATTTTGAATTTAATATTTCAAATAAATCGTTTAGAAGATATATGTAAAGGACACGCTATAGCATTAAAGACAATAAGTTGTTTATTGGTCGATTGATATTTATGGTAGGAACCATAGTTTTAAGTATTAATTTTAAAAAAGTTGAAAAATTATAAATAGGTATGGGTTGGGTACCGCGAAATAAATCTAAAATCTAAATATGTTGACGGGGGCAGATGAGGTAAAATAGTTAGAGTTATTGACACTTCCGTGTTGTCCCTGAAACCAGCGAAGCTACTGGAGTTCATAAAAGCTCCAGAACTTGATAGAGAGTTGTCACTTGAGGTTCAAGATTGGTTCTTTATGCTCCACCCCCACCCACTTTTCCGTAAGATAACGGCGATTGTACTAAACTGTAATAGAGACATATTTTCTTTGGTTAATCATATTGATTTTTTTTGACCAGAGTTGGAACATGAAAACATTTTACATGCCGGTCGAGTATAATGCCTAGGTATGATCCGTTTTGCTTATACAGAAGGGGTGGGGCGTATTTTTCTCTGCGCTGTCCATGTAAAACCGCGGTTGGGAGGGGCCGCATACGGATGGTCTGTTGCGCTGCACCATTGAGGTGTGGGGATACGCCATATTGGTATACGACCTCTATCATTTGTCGTGCTTTCAAGTTTATAGTGTTATTTACGAGTATTTTACAAGTTTATTTAAGTTTTTCGTGTTTTTTTGGACGGTTATTTGACAATATACTATAATGGTGTCCTGTGCTGTGCGTAGTTGCAGTAGTAGAAGTGAAATCGACCAGAAAATATCAGAAATAACGTTTCATAGGTATGTACCAAATATTGTAAACATTGTACATGGACGTATTTAGGGTTTTTTTAGGCGAACTTATTAAAACACATTATTATAGGAGTCTGGTAGCATTCTCTTTCTGCACTGAACAATTGATACGTGCATTGTAGTTTATTTTTTTTTACAAATTCCTTTACTTGATTTCTACTCTCAAACTCTCTACTTTTTCATCACTTTCTAGCAAAAAAGACCCCTAAATGTGTGTTAAAAACATATTCTGGTTTTTAGATTTCCTAAAGATCCTGCTCGTAGACATATCTGGACAGAATATGTGTCTCGAATTAATTGGATACCAACGAGAAATGTACACAAATATAATTTATCCAGATCATGATTATCTTCCTGGACCATTTTCTGAATTTTCGAAATTCATTATTGTTTATATTGCTGGATTTGTTGTTTTTAGTTTAAAGAAGCAAATTATTTGCAGAGAATGTCGAGATGCATTAAAAAGTGTTATTCTTTTATTAAAATGAAGGTAAAAAAAGGATTTACAAATTCCTTCAAAAGATGTTTTAGACGTTTGCTTCCAATCCGAAAAGATCATAAAAAATCTTTTAGTAGCTACTAATGAAAAGTTGTCCGCAGGATTCATAATAAACCTTGTTTTAAAGGAATTTGTAAATAGTAATATTTTTCCTAATTTAGTTGTGCACGGTTTTGATCAAATCAGTGTTTGATAACCATATACATTTACTGATCAAATCTATTGCGACTAAATATGTTAATACCAGGATGTATTATTTAAGTAAAAATAAAGTGGATAAGCATAGCGCAACATTTAAATAAAATTGTTTTGTTTAAGGGGTATTAATATATAATTTATAAAGTACTAACGTCTTTTATTCCTGGATTTAGGTATCAAATATCAATAATTACCTATATTTAAGTATTTTGTACACTGCATAATATTTCAAAATAAAGTATAAACCCAAGCTGCAAATTAAAAACAAAAACGTCAACAAAAATAGTTAGTCCGGCTCTGGAGAATTCGCCATATTGGTATGCGCTTACGCCCCACCCAATGCACCCGTTTCTGTACAATGTAAAATAATGCTTATAGCGTCTCCTTATATCTCAATGCGCTGCACATTGGAGATTTAGTCAGATTTAGTAACCATGGAAGCGTACCCGGGAGACCATTGCGCTTTTTACATACGCGCCTACTATCGCAATGGTGTGTTTATATCGTGCAGAATTTAATGTACGGAATGCCCCGAATGACGAACTATCAGAAAATGGATTCGAATGTTTGTCTGTGCGAACCCAAAAAAGGTGTAATGTGTAATTTCAACCGAAAAAAAACTAAGCCTTCAGGAAGACTGTATTCCAAAATATAATATAAAAATTATAAGTATGATTCAATAAATGAATTTGGTGAGACGAGAGAATTGGAACGGTTTTAACTCCCAACACACTAGCCGGCTGGCTTCACTTATACAATTGGATGTCCAATTCCAATGTCCAAACAAACACAACACAATATATTCAGCGGTCAATCAGCGATTGTCTCGCATACTTCTTTTTCAATCGTCAGAGTACCTATCGAAGTGGCAAGAAATAAAAAACTTCAAATTCTCGTAGGTATCGCGAATAAAAGACATGAAATGAGAGAGATAGAAGGCTTAATTTTAAAAATATAGAAATACGCGGATTTTAATTAGAACTTAATAAATAGCAATTATTGTATTGAAATCAAAAGAAAATAAAATTATAAAAAAACATATTTCGGGACGAAACAAAAGGATTGAAGAAGTTCGACTTTCAGTGCATCAAAATCCATCTCCACCAGTTCGCAAACGCAGTCAAGGATTAAAAAATCCGCGTTGCACAAGATTCTGAAGCAAGATTTACATCTTACAGCATACAGAATTCAGCTCGTTCAAAAACTGAAAGCTACCGACTATACGCTCGGACTGAATTTTGCAAAAAAAATGCTTCAACGCTTCCCAACGTTTGAAAACATTATGTTTAGTGACAAAGCAAACTCTCAATTAAACGGGCACGTAAACAAATATAACTCCGCTACTGGGCCACCGAAAATCCCAGAGACAAACATGAATGACCTCTGCATAGTCCAAAACTTATTGCGTGGGCTGCCATGTCTGGTGAAGGCATCATTTTTATTTAATATCGGAGAGGGTGAGCACTTACGGTAAACAGTGAACGGTATTGCTATATGTTAAGTAACTTTTTGGCTCCACACCTGCAGGAGTTTGAAGGTTTTAATGTGGACACATGGTTTCTACAATGGGCACTTGCTACACCACCAACCAATCGCTTGCGGTTGTCATTCAACTTTTCACTGAAAAAGTTATCTCTCGTTGAGGCACCATCAACAAGACTCCTAGAAGCCCCGAATATATACAAACAAAGCACGAACTTTACTGCAATTGAGGCACAACATCCGCCAATTTCAGTGAGATGTGTAGAAGCGTCTTCGGTTAGAGGAGTGCCAGCAGCGCGATGTACAACCTGTAGGCAACATAATCTTTGCCACTTAATTAACTTTTACTCTTTTTGAGTGTGTCAATTTTGTGACAAGATTTTCGGCTCGAGGATCAGTCTGTTGCTTATAAATATAATATACGTTATCAGATTTCTACGGATTCACTATAAAATAGTCATGCATTATTGTATAAATGGAGGTTTTTTAAAAGTTATTAAAAAGGAGTAATGTTTATAGGTACTTTAAAGGTAGGAAAAGTTTTGTTTCAATTAGTTTCCAGTAATATACAATTAAAGCCCCTTAACCAACTCACCTATAACAATCCAATATCCCACACACGCTAGACAGACTTAAGCGCGGATCACAGGAAGTCTGCCATATCACAGACTGATAATACTGAATGTTACGTATCACAGTCAAAGCGAAGAAAAAGCGCAAGCATGCCTGAGATACCGTAATGCTAGGGCATCGAAGGGTCTCTAATTGTATATTCCATGGGGTCCAATCGCTATTGGACAAATAATTGAAGTGAAATATGTTGAATTTAATATTTCAAATAAATCGTTTAGAAGATATATGTAAAGGACATAGTATACCATTAAGCACAATAAGTTGGTTATTGGTCGATTGATATTTATAGCAGAATAGTTAGCCTTGCTTATATGGAATCTCACAGGGAACAGTTATTGGCTTACTAAACCTCGGGTTGCCTGGAGAATTGAAATCAAAATAAAATAAAATAATAAAAAAAAATATTTCGGGACGAAACAAAAGGATTCAAGAAGTTAGAGTTTCAGTGCATCAAAATCCATCTCCACCAGTTCGCAAACGCAGTCAAGGATTAAAAAATCCGCGTTGCACAAGATTCTGAAGCACGATTTACATCTTACAGCATACAGAATTCAGCTCGTTCAAAAACTGAAAGCTACCGACTATACGCTCGGACTGAATTTTGAAAAAAAAAATGCTTCAACGCTTCCCAACGTTTGAAAACATTATGTTTAGTGACAAAGCAAACATTCAATTAAACGGGCACGTAAACAAATATAACTCCGCTACTGGGCCACCGAAAATCCCAGAGACAAACATGCATAGTCCAAAACTTATTGCGTGGGCTGCCATGTCTGGTGAAGGCATCATTTTTATTTAAGATCGGAAAGGGTGAGCACTTACGGTAAACAGTGAACGGTATTGCTATATGTTAAGTAACTTTTTGGCTCCACACCTGCAGGAGTTTGAAGGTTTTAATGTGGACACATGGTTTCTACAATGGGCACTTGCTACACCTCCAACCAATCGCTTGCGGTTGTCATTCAACTTTTCACTGAAAAAGTTATCTCTCGCTGAGGCACCATCAACAAGACTCCTAGAAGCCCCGAGTATATACAAACAAAGCACGAACTTTACTGCAATTGAGGCACAAAATCCGCCAATTTCAGTGAGATGTGTAGAAGCGTCTTCGGTTAGAGGAGTGCCAGCAGCGCGATGTACAACCTGTGGGCAACATAATCTTTGCCACTTAATTAACTTTTACCCTTTTTGAGTGTGTCAATTTTGTGACAAGATTTTCGGCTCGAGGATCAGTCTGTTGCTTATAAATATTAATAGACGTTATCAGATTTCTACGGATTCACTATAAAATAGTCATGCATTATTGTGTAAATGGAGGTTTTTTAAAAGTTATTAAAAAGGAGTAATGTTTATAGGTACTTTAAAGGTAGGAAAAGTTTTGTTTCAATTAGTTTCCAGTAATATACAATTAAAGCCCCTTAACCAACTCACCTATAACATCCAATATCCCACACACGCTAGACAGACTTAAGCGCGGATCACAGGAAGTCTGCCATATCACAGACTGATAATACTGAATGTTACGTATCACAGTCAAAGCGAAGAAAAAGCGCAAGCATGCCTGAGATACCGTAATGCTAGGGCATCGAAGGGTCTCTAATTGTATATTCCATGGGGTCCAATCGCTATTGGACAAATAATTGAAGTGAAATATGTTGAATTTAATATTTCAAATAAATCGTTTAGAAGATATATGTAAAGGACATAGTATACCATTAAGCACAATAAGTTGGTTATTGGTCGATTGATATTTATAGCAGAATAGTTAGCCTTGCTTATATGGAATCTCACAGGGAACAGTTATTGGCTTACTAAACCTCGGGTTGCCTGGAGAATTGAAATCAAAATAAAATAAAATAATAAAAAAAAATATTTCGGGACGAAACAAAAGGATTCAAGAAGTTAGAGTTTCAGTGCATCAAAATCCATCTCCACCAGTTCGCAAACGCAGTCAAGGATTAAAAAATCCGCGTTGCACAAGATTCTGAAGCACGATTTACATCTTACAGCATACAGAATTCAGCTCGTTCAAAAACTGAAAGCTACCGACTATACGCTCGGACTGAATTTTGAAAAAAAAAATGCTTCAACGCTTCCCAACGTTTGAAAACATTATGTTTAGTGACAAAGCAAACATTCAATTAAACGGGCACGTAAACAAATATAACTCCGCTACTGGGCCACCGAAAATCCCAGAGACAAACATGCATAGTCCAAAACTTATTGCGTGGGCTGCCATGTCTGGTGAAGGCATCATTTTTATTTAAGATCGGAAAGGGTGAGCACTTACGGTAAACAGTGAACGGTATTGCTATATGTTAAGTAACTTTTTGGCTCCACACCTGCAGGAGTTTGAAGGTTTTAATGTGGACACATGGTTTCTACAATGGGCACTTGCTACACCTCCAACCAATCGCTTGCGGTTGTCATTCAACTTTTCACTGAAAAAGTTATCTCTCGCTGAGGCACCATCAACAAGACTCCTAGAAGCCCCGAGTATATACAAACAAAGCACGAACTTTACTGCAATTGAGGCACAAAATCCGCCAATTTCAGTGAGATGTGTAGAAGCGTCTTCGGTTAGAGGAGTGCCAGCAGCGCGATGTACAACCTGTGGGCAACATAATCTTTGCCACTTAATTAACTTTTACCCTTTTTGAGTGTGTCAATTTTGTGACAAGATTTTCGGCTCGAGGATCAGTCTGTTGCTTATAAATATTAATAGACGTTATCAGATTTCTACGGATTCACTATAAAATAGTCATGCATTATTGTGTAAATGGAGGTTTTTTAAAAGTTATTAAAAAGGAGTAATGTTTATAGGTACTTTAAAGGTAGGAAAAGTTTTGTTTCAATTAGTTTCCAGTAATATACAATTAAAGCCCCTTAACCAACTCACCTATAACATCCAATATCCCACACACGCTAGACAGACTTAAGCGCGGATCACAGGAAGTCTGCCATATCACAGACTGATAATACTGAATGTTACGTATCACAGTCAAAGCGAAGAAAAAGCGCAAGCATGCCTGAGATACCGTAATGCTAGGGCATCGAAGGGTCTATAATTGTATATTCCATGGGGTCCAATCGCTATTGGACAAATAATTGAAGTGAAATATTTTGAATTTAATATTTCAAATAAATCGTTTAGAAGATATATGTAAAGGACATAGTATACCATTAAGCACAATAAGTCTGTTATTGGTCGATTGATATTTATAGTAGAATAGTTAGCCTTGCTTGTATGGAATCCCACAGGGAACAGTAATTGGCTTACTAAACCTCGGGTTGCCTGGAGACCTGCTTTCATTTGCAGATGATACAGTATTCTTACTAGAATGTAAAACGTGGCAGCATGTAGATAAAATATATAAACTGGCCTTTAAATAATAACACAATGGTTTGACAAATATCGTTTAACTATTAACTTCGAAAAAACTGTATATGTGCCTTTTGCAAATTACGTAAGCACCCTACCAGTAGGAAGTGATATTAACATTCATTTGGTGCAAAGAGATGGGAGTTGCAGTGTAAGTAAAAGGGACTATGTTAAGTATCTAGGCATTATAATTATTTAACGGGTGATAAAAAAAGATATTATTAGGGAACCTGTACCGGGTGTCCCACCGGGAAGGGATTCGATCAATTATGGAGAAACTACTCGGTGGAACAATTTGAAAGTCTGGTGTAGTACTTGTGTCGATGAGACCAATTCGGCTAAAATGTTTTCAAGAATCTAGCACTTCTGGTTATACAAAAAATGGGTGTCAACTTCCTTATTTCAAATACGACCCTACATAAATTATATATATTTTTTGGATTCTCCTTGTAATTCTAAACATATTTCATGCATAATATGTTATACCTATCGCCAGCCATTTTCGAAATATTTGAAATTTTATGTTAAAAATGACTATTTCAGAATAAAGAATAATAACAATTTTTTATTATATTTTTATTATATGGCAGCTTTAATAATTTAATTTGTTGGATCCTAGGAGATATAGACCTACTTTAGGTGTATACGTATATTTTTTTACGAAAAAAAGAGTAAAAAATCAAATTGAAAAAAGTGCCATAATTCAAAATTTTTAAATGGCAACCCCTTATTTTATATATTTTTTATTTTTTTGCATCAAAAATAAGGGCAAGTTTATGAAAGGATGTCTATCCCAAAAATTGATAGTTTTCAAAATATTGGCAATTTTACATTTTGCTATTACAATAGTGATATGAATTTGAAATTTAATTGATTTTAGTTGGTCATGATGGCTTTAGATAGCAAATAAATATGACACTTGGCAAAAATAATCAACAATTATTACAAATTGTAGACATTAATTAGTAGTAAAAATCATGGCGGACGTATAAATTATACTAACGAATACTATCTAAATTTGTTTATTATTTATGGATAATGTAATAGCGTGATGTCACAAACGTGTGATACATTTGCTGCCAGGTACCCAGAAAAACACAAGCCATCACCAAAACTTGTTAAACGGATAATAAATAATTTAAAAAATTTCGGGTTCGTAAAGAAAAAAATAAAACTATGGAGTAGAAATACTACTGGAGTACTTCGCGGCATATCCTACGACATCTCTGAGAAAATTTGCAGTAGGGTCTGGATTTTCTAAAAGCACCATCCAAAGGATTCTCAAGAAACACAAATTTCATCCATATGTGTTTACGCTGGTACAGAATTTGAAAGAATCTGGTTACCAAAGAGATATTTAAATATTTTACAAGATGTAGTAAACGATTATTTGGACAACCTACCACTGGCTGTACGACGGCAAAGCTTTTATCAACAGGACGGACCTCCTCCACATAGTGGGCAAATGGTAAATATATATATTAGGAAGAGGTGTTTAAGGACCAATGTACTCTGCACATTATCCATAAATAATAAACAAATTTGGATAGTATTCGGTAGTATAATTTGTACGCCCGCCATGATTATTACTACTAATTAATGTCCACAATTTGTCATAATTGTTGATTATTTTTGTCAAGTGTCATATTTATTTGCTATCTAAAACCATCATGGCCAACTAAAATCAATTAAATTTCAAATTCATATCACTATTGTATTAATATTTACTAAAAAAAAATACGTAGGCGCCTAAAGTAGGTCTATATCTCCTAGGATATTCTAACAAATTAAATTATTAAAGCTTTCATATAATAAAAAATTGTTATTATTCTTTATTCTGAAAACGTCATTTTTGACATACAATTTAAAATATTCCGAAAACGGCTGGCGATAGGTATAACATATTATGCATGAAATATGTTTAGAATTACAAGGAGAATCTAAAAAAATATAATTTGTATAGCTTCGTATTTGAAATAAGGAAGTTGCCATCCATAACCGGAAGTGCTAGATTCTTGAAAACATTTTAGCCGAATCGGTCCCGTCGACCTAAGTACTACACCAGATTTCCAAATTGTTCCACCGTGTAGTTTCTCCATAATCGATCGAATCCACAGATCTAGAAACTCGATCATTCCTAGATCTGTGATCGAATCCATTCACGGTGGGACACCCGGTATGTAAACAAGCAATCGGTCAGGCATGTCATGCCGTAAGGAATTAAAGTATAAAATTAATTTCAAGAATTTTAAATTCAAATTAACAACTTGGTTGAAGTCTGACCCATCCCAACCTTTACAATGATAGTACTTAGGATTTTTATTTATTTGTGTATCCTTTGAATCACTCCTAAGGTTGGATGAAGGAAGGAAGACAAGAGAAAAACACATACGTTTCTCATGTTAGTTTTTAATTTTTTAAGAAGAATTAAATGTTCTTTCAAATTATAAAACATTATTGGGTAGAATTAGATGTATTAAGTTGGCGTTGAGGGTCTGATAGTGCGTGAGCAACCATTGAGTGTCTGGTGGTGTTTGGAGGAAGCGGACAAACTTTGTCAAATTTTTGCACCCTCTAGGCACTGCTTAGTACATTTAAAACGGTGCACATGTGAGTTATTCAATTTCTTTATTTATTTCGGATTAAGGAAAAATATCATGTACCTATTATGTGTAAATTTTTAAATAAATAAATTTGAATTTGAAATTATACAGATATGGTGGGCTTTTATATAACATAATGGAGTGGAACTGGAAAGCAGAATGCAGTTTACGCCGATTCTCCATAGTTAGCCACCTGCACTTTCTCAATTTATAGGTTACGCGTATCGGAAGTGCGACATTACGATCCACTCTGGTAGCCAAGCGGCCATTTTAGCGGTGAGTTTATATGTCATTAGCTCAAAAATGGTGTGGGAATGCTTAAGGGGTGTTAACGAACTTAGCAAGAATAACAGAGTTTCCCTTGTCTGGATACCCGGACATTCTGGTGTCAGGGGAAACAAGTTAGCAAATAAGGGGGTGTCAACCCCTTTTGTACGGTCTGAACCATTCTGCAGCTTAGGGAAACACACCTACACGGAGAAGTGCAGAATTAAGGAGGTAACAGACAGAGCAATACTTTGGCAAAATCTTCCTGGACCGATACACTCCAAGAACTTCAACCATCAAACATCCAAAATCCGGATCTCAGTAAGAATCGGCCAGGTATTCTTACAGGATTTCTTACACGACAAGGTCGCCTTAGGAAGCATATCGCAAGATTAGAAGAGAGCGACGAATGCAGATTCTGTAGCGCCGCTCTCAGAAGCCAACGCAGGAACACTTGGGCCATGAAATCGTGTACGATGGAGACGTATTGTTCCTGAAACCAGCCAAGCTACTGGAGTTCATAAGGGCTCTAGAACTTAATGGAGATGTGTAACTTGAGACATAGATCAAGTAACTTAAGACAGGGTGACACAATAGACCATCAGGTCACAATGTATCAGTGTATCAGACATCCAATTTTAACGATAATCATACTTTAAGTAAAATAATTAAACAAGACTTGAGAGATAAAATAGTGCCTAGAGGATGTAAAAACTTCCCTAACTTTGTCCACCTCCTCCAGACATTCAAAAACTCAACGTCTTTCATGCGCTCCCTAGTTAATTAATAATAATAATAATGTTATTGGTGTATAGAACTATCAAGAGCATTACACATGTCAATATAAAAACAAAAAACATCCCTAAACAATAAACAAAAACAAACAGTCAAAAAGTCAGATCACTGAAATCATTTAACATAAATTCATCAAATGAATAAAAACATTTATCTATTAAATATGCCTTCAGTATAGACTTAAACGGCTTCACGGGGAGTTCCCGAACCCTCTCCGGCAGTGCGTTGTATGCCCTCGGACCATAATAATTCTTGTCCGATCTAGACTCCGTTATTCTACTGAACTGCACCCTGATGTCCGAACCATGTCTAGTACCGTGCTCATGAATATCCCTCTGCAAACTATACTCATGCATATTCCCCTAACGTAAACCAGAGAATGCAATACAAACACAGAAGGAACCGTCAAAATTCGACGGCTTCTAAAATGTGCCTACAGTCCTCCCGATACTTCAAGCTGCCAATAACACGAACCACTCTTCTCTGTAACGCAAATACTCGTGTGGCACCAGGCGAGGGGCCTCAATTTACAATAGAATAAGAGATCAGGGAATGAATACATGCATAGTATGATGTCAGCAGAACTCTTCCAGAGACTGAATTTGCCAGATTTCGCAATAGATATATATTACTGTGACCCTCTTTGATAAGCAATCAATGTGAGCGTTCCAAGACAGTTTAGGATCTAAAACCACCCCCAGATATCTAACGCTGTCAACGTCGCGGAATAGGTTCAAATTTCCTTTTGAAAATCCTATAATCCTGTGTTTTGTCTAGATTAAGACTTAATCCATTTGCTGCAAACCAGTCAGAAACATTTGCCGTTACACTACTGAGATCCGCAATGAGATCTAGAGCGCTCGAACCATCCCGCAAGAACATAAGTCGTTCCTTACCAATCAATACCCTCAAAATTACGTTTTAGTTTGTTTAACCCTAACTGGGTTGTGGGTCTTACAGTCACCCACTGCACTACCCGTCGTGGCGCTTCTAAGTCGAGGTCAATCACCACAGCATTGTGATCCGATAAACCAGTGTTAAGATTCTGTATTCTGTAAATATTCTTGAAGTTTACTATAATATTATTCAAGCAGCTCTGACACCAAGTAGGATCGAACACAGTTGGGTAAAACTCATGCGATAGAAGCAAGTCACCAAAGACAATATTTTTCCTGTCCGAGAGCATATGAAACCGAATATTAAAATCGCCAGTTAAAATTATTTTACGATTTGATGATTTGTCAACCCTCTCCAGCACAGATGACATCGCCCGAATGAAGCCATCAAATTTGCCACCAGGCGCTCTATAAACAGCTATAATTAAAACATTAAAATTAATAATATCAACAGCACACAATTCAAAATCCTTTTCTACACAAAAAACCTTTAAATGAGTTCTTGGTATGCAAGCATGAGCTATTTTTTTATTTGCAAATACACACACACCACCATGTTTGGCTATTTGCCTGGTATAACTGTCAATCAAGTCATAATTAACATAATTACTCTCGTCAGATTGGAGCCAATGCTCGGTAAAGCACAAAATATCATGCACAAAATTCTAATTTTAATTTCTAGGGTCTTCGACCTCAAACTCCGAATATTCTGATGCAAAACCGAAAAGCCCTTAGTTTTGTGTTTGCATTTGAGAAAATTATCATAATTATTATGACGAATGTGACGATCACCTACGCGTCTCGTGTGGCATCCCCTCGGTGGCGAAAAAACCCTATCTCTCCCACTCCCTCAGACACGCATGATACCGAGTTCAAGTTCTCGTTCAAGATTGCAACATCAGCCTGATGCACACAGCTACGCATCTTTCTCGGGTCCGGTTAATTACTTGGAAACGTACTAGTAAAATTAAAATTCAAGTTAGGTTTCCTGCCCAACAATGCTTGCACAAGCCTCACGCCGCTCTCATATGTATTAGACTCATATGTATCAGACTCATGAACCTCATTACAAGGGTTTCGTTTGTTCAGCAAACCACCAATCGCTTTAGAAATAAAATATTTCCCACTCCCTGAAATTGTTTTTCCGCCTTTATTGTAATTCGCAGATAAAGGTTGCAGTCCAGAATGTGTTTAGCTGAACAACACTGGACTAAGGAGTCCCTTTTAAAAATAAATCCAATTTGTCTGCGTAGAAACACACTTTAAGACTGGTTTTGTTCGAAACTCATCAATCTCCCGTTCCAACTGTTGAACCATCAACCTGGCCTCAGAAAGCTCCGCGGTTTGCCTGTTCAGTAGTTCCGTGTACTCACTCTCAGTCTGCAGAGCCATGTTCATGTATTCCTGGATATCCTTCTTCAGTTTTCCAATGTATTTATCCTTATCTACGGAGTCTTGGGTCAGCTCAGACACTGTCTGTTCCAAGATACTACTATCATCAATACCCTCAGTTTCGTTTATGTTCACTGACCACTATTTATAAATAGAATTAAAAGATTGAATAAAAACGTTTTTGATTTTTACACAACACACACGAAAATATAACCGGAACAAACATTACCATAAAAATCCACGCAACGCAAGCTACAACTTGATACCACACTCATTATTTACCAGTTAGTTTTTCGATGAAAAGTACCTGAAAAATTGCTGACATGCTCTACTATCATTATTTTTATAGGATATTGGTAGATATTCCCAAATTACATCACATTTTCAAAATTAAACAAAATAGCAGCAATTCTTTTATACTAACCACAGAGTGATAAATATACAGATAAATAAAAAAATCGGTCGATAGAGCTGGGATTCGAACCCGTAACCTCCGCTCATGAAGCAAAGCCTCTACTAATATACACAGAAAAAAAAAACTTGGTTTATCCAAATAAAAAATATTATTTGCTAGTTTTCGCAAAATTTTTGTTAAAGTAGTAAATGTAGTTATCAAGTATGAGTAACTACATTATCTAAAAACGACAATTTTTCCTGCTAAGCTGATATCTTCTCATCTAAACGAGACTTGTATGTGCATTAGTTAAATAAGATTTCAAATTGTGAACCTATATAAAATTTTATTTGCGCTAAATGAGTTCGGTATTCTGTTTGAAATAGGTATTGTACACCTACAGATTTCCATACGTACCTACTTAGGTGTAGCTATTATTATTAAGAAAATACTTAATGAGGTAATTAGGTAGGTACCTATACGTACCTAACTATTCTCAAAAATCGTTTTATGAAACCCAAAACTAAATTAGTTCTAATAGGAACATATACCTACCTACCTATAAATTTTATTTATCTGCTTTAGTATATTAATGGACCTAGGTATGTGCATTATAATATTTAAGTATAAATAAGATTTTAACAACTAAGTAAGTACATAGCTAAAATAGGCACTGATTTAATTAAATCTGTGTAATTGTTATTTTACCTAATACTTTTCATTTACGTAATTTCTATCCTCCAAAATATCGAATTATTTTATCTGGTAGAGATAGGAACCTATAGTAGTCTACATAAGTCGTCATTCTATTCCAGCCAACGGTTATTCCCCGTACTACCTAATGTGTTTGTCCCCGCTGCTAGTCCACGTACCTAAAACCCTTTGTAGAAGCCGGTGCCGACAATAACATCTTCTATGTGTACCACGTTGTACATAGCGCGTCTCACTTGGTGTAGAGGGAGGGGGTTTCATTTTGGTATTTTTTGATTAGAGTCTTGGCGTCGCTCTAACTAGGATCTAGTTATTTGGTGTTCTAATCTGAAGATATTTTAATTTAATATATTAAATTTTGATTTATTGATAGTAAGTGTATACCTAGATATTGAGATCCCAATTTCTACAAGTGGTGAGGACGGACTATACAGATACAGTAACAGATATTAACCAATGTGCATCCAACATAATTAAGTGTAGTGATTAGTGATTAGTTTGGCGTGTTGAGTTTTGTTAAATATATATTATTAATATCTATGGAGGAAACAAAAGAAATATTAATTAGCTGGAATCTGGGGGAACTCGTTGATACTTTTATCGGTAAGTAAATTATAATAATTATTATTTAATTATTTATTTTTATAATTTTACGACCAATGCAAACAATCTTATTTCATTGCAATATCAGATATAATCTTTGGCAATAGATACCTATCTAGATACGTATTATTTAGTAGGTACTTAATCCTAATTTAAAATACTTTTTCTAATTTAATCAATCTTAATATGGTATTCCTCCATTTACAGCAACTAAACAATAGTTTAGATGGGTTCACGATAATATATTTAATTTGCCAGGGACGGATTAATTTTTACCAAATTAATGCAGTTTTTCAAAAGAAGTTACATAAATATTTTAGCTAGGTATGACTTTTTTCTTTCTTTTGTAAAGGTAGGTATGTATTGATTTGTTTACCATTTTACCAATGTCTGTGAATTAGGAGTTGTGGATTGGAATTGTCTTATCATGCCTCGTACGTACCGGTAGAATCTGTTATTTTACTTAGTTTCCTCATAAGGAATCTAAAGTTTCTTTGATAATTTTTTTTTGTTTCAGCGTCATTGTTTTTCGGAAAAACTCGATTTTTTTTTAAATAGCCAATACTTACATTTTAGGTTTATTTGTCCCCAAATTAGATAACTACCTAGTACCTAGTTAGTAGATCTTGAAATGTATAATATTTATAGTAGAAAATGAATTAGGTATAAACTATATTTTACAAGGCCGTATTTTTTTAAGAAAATGCAATTTTTTTGCGATTTTAGTTTTTATTGATTTCTGACATTATTTTTACTGATATAAAAAACTTAAAAGCTCTCATTGTTACTTTTTTATGATAATAATATAGCGTTTACAAATTTTCAT
Organism: Apoderus coryli; assembly: GCA_911728435.2. Classification (NCBI taxonomy): domain Eukaryota; kingdom Metazoa; phylum Arthropoda; class Insecta; order Coleoptera; family Attelabidae; genus Apoderus; species Apoderus coryli. The sequence goes on along the minus strand of OU452209.1, from coordinate 10,345,422 downwards.
TACGACGTTTCGTTTTTGAAAAACCATCAACTTCGATTTTTTAAATACGGCCCTCGATTTTTTATTGTTAAATTTAAAGCCATTTTCAAAACAAAAATAGATGTAACGGAATGGTTTCAACAAGTTTTCAGTATTTTTAGCTGTTATTTAAACTTCAAGAAAAACCGCCATAGTTTGGCACTTATTTTGCGTAAAAGAAAGAAAGGCGTTTCTTTAATAATTTCAAAAAGCACAAAAATTTTAACTAAATTTAAAAAACTGCGTACAGAATAAAATGTGCTGAGAGAAATAAATTGGCAAATAATAATAAATAATTTTGATTAACGTCGAAAGAATTTTATTGCCAAAATTACTAATTAGGTAAGTATATACTCTGCATTCAGTCAGTTAAGTCCCAAACTATGGCGATTTTTCTTGAATAAGTTTAAATAACAACTAAAAATACTGAAAAGTTGTTTAAACCACCTATTTTTGAATTGAAAATGGCTTTAAATTTAACACTAGAAAATCAAGGGCCGTATTTAAAAAATCGAAGTTGATGGTTTTTCGAAAACGAAACGTCGAATCTCCTCAAAAAGCAACAATGAGAAAGTGCTTTTCATTTTTTTTATATATCTGTAAAAATAATGTCTGAAATCAATAAAAACTAATATCGCAAAAAATTGATTTTTAAGAAATTCTCGAAAACTGCTAAATTTACTTTACTTTTGAAAACACCATTTAAAAGGTGTTTAAATTGTACAACTTTTCTCTAAGTTAACCGACATTGTCACTCCGACCGTTTCCAAGATCAACCAACCCTAGTTGTTTATGTGCTGAGCAATATTCTCAGGAATTCCGGCAAAGGATTCAGCCGCATTATACCTACCCACTTTAACATGTGTAGATTGAAGTTTGACTATATATACCTAGCTTATATTACTTATACCTAATACAAGATTTTCAGTTGGCTTAAGTTTATTTTAAAAAAATAAATAAATAAGATTCGCACTAAAAACCTGATGGTGGTTCAGATAAAAAAACGTAAGCACCACAGGGACCCCCAAATCTTGTCTACCCCTTCTAGAAAAAATTACTAGAAGAGAGACAAACACTATTTGTCATTTAAATAAAAATATATTGTATGTTAGCAAAGTTTATTAGTTATTTTAGTAATGTAGAAAAATTTACTGGATAGACATTAAACGAGTATCATCACTAAAATAACTAGTAAACTTTGCTAGCATACAATATACTTTTATTTAAATGACAAATAGTGTTTGTCTCTCCCAGACAAGCAGCATATGTAAACTATTCAAGAATATTATCTAAATGACATAATGTCTATCCAGTAAATTTTTCTACATTACTAAAATTACTAATAAACTTTGCTGGCATACAATATATTTTTATTTAAATGACAAAAAGTGTTTGTCTCTTTTAGACAAGAAGCATATGTAAACTATTCAAGAATATTATCTAAATGACATAATGTCTATCCAGTAAATTTTTCTAGAAGGGGTAGACAAGGTTTTGGCTGTCCCTGTGGTGCTTACGTTTTTTATCTATCTGAACCAAGGTTTTTTTTTCTGTGTACATACCGGGTCGGGCAGTACATTCGCCTTGGTGTCTCATATCCTAACAAAATTGAAATTGCAACTTTTGTTTGCGTGGGTGTACCTAAATCTAGCCGTTTGTCCAATTTTTGCGTTTTTTTGCAAAAAATAGGGTTATTTTGAAAAACATTCTGTTCGTTCATTTGTTTACCTAAGCTGTTAAAAATTTTAAAATGTCAAGTGAATAGGACACACATTAGGTCGGTGTATAATCTAATTGTAAATATTGTACAGGGTGGTCACAATTTTTTATTGTTGGGAAGTAACTAAAGTTTTAAATCAACTGTTTGGAAACAATTTGATTGGTTTGGGAGGTTCCATTGAGTGACCTCCAAGATCACCGGATCTGAATCCGCTCGACTTTATGGGGGTACATGAAACAATTGGTTTACAGTGTGCCAATTTTAAATGCAAACCAACTACTGGAGATAGTTCATGAAGCTGCTAGGAAAATAAGAAACAATCATAATATCCTTATTAGAGCTACAAATTCATTAGTTGAAAGATGTAAAATGTGCATTACTGTCAATGGAAAGCAGTTTGAACAGTTGTTATTAATTTTCTTATTTTAATTTCGAGTTTAGTTTTTTTATTGTTAAATTTTTAATTGTACTGATAGGCCTTAAAATTTGTTGTTTAGTAATTTGTTATTATTAAATCGTTTTCCACGGCAACTTTGATTTTTCATTTGGTTTTCTGGTAAACGTTATTTTGATTTAAATCTGCCATTAACTTGCAATTTATCGGTTTCCATAAAAATGGAAGAAATCACAACATCGACGTAATTAACTTTTTTGTAGCTTATAATTTGCTCTTTTTAAAAAAGTAATAATTTAAAATAATGAATCTTGTCAAAGGTGTCTTTAATTAATTTATGTGTAAAATTTACCCAAATGCCCCCTATATCTACGCCAATAATGAAAGTCAAAATAATGCAGATTATTTTAGGTTATCGGTCCCCAAATGCTTTAAAATGATCTATCACTTGACCCCTACTGATATATGAAAATTTAGTGGTTGTGCCCATCTCTATCACAGGGCTTAAGCGATCACAAAACAGAAAACTAAACGAGAATGCAACAGAATTAAGGAAATTCATGAATGTCTGTGCCATCGCTTTATCACAAAAATATGAGGTTGATGAATACATGGCGATTGCGATAAATATCGCTTCGAAACTAAAAAACATGTCACCAGAACAAGCATACTTATCGGAGTCATTAATCAATCAAATAATTACAAAAAACTTGTTCAATTAGTTAACAAGAATAACATTTGTCACGGAGATGTCTGCTACCGTTCATCCTGATCGCTCAAGATCTGCATCTTCTACTGGAAGCAGTTCTACAGAATTAAGTGCCTTTTACACCAATGCTACAAGATTGTTTGATCTCTGAATAACAGTTTTATTGTTGACAAAATGTGCCTTTCTGATTTACTTAAAAAAATATAATTCGTATTCTTTTCGCAATTTTTCTAAATAAAAGTGTATTTTCTACCTTCATATATTTTTCTTTCATAATATTATATATTACTTGGTTATAAGCTGCCCTAATGTTTGTGCTGCAATGCATGTAGAAAATTTGAAGCCAGAAACCGAAGAGTGGCAATTAGTCGTTCTTAGGGACGAATAGCTTGTCGCATTATTGTATTCTGTTTCTGCAAATATTCTCCAACCAGGTTTAATAGAAGGTTAAAGGTATTTTCGTCCATTCGTAAATAATTGTGAAAATCATTTGGATCTGTTGCTCGCAACTCTCTCAAAAGTGACATATGACTAAATTCGTTTCGCCGATTCACTTTGTCCTCACTATTTTCTTGCGTATATTAATATATTTTGAAACCACTATAATTCCTGCACAAGCAATTGCTCTTCCTTTCTTGCGTTGCAAAAACATTTTTAACCACTTAATTTTTACTAAAATCCGCCTGCCGCGGTCAGATCTTTTAACTCACCTAAAATACCAGGAGCCAGATCAAATCTGTCTGAAATGTATAAATTTACTCCACATATAGACGGAATTGATACCTCCAATCATGCATGCGGACCTGGCACGCGTGCTTGGTATGTTAATTAGTGGACAAGGAAAGATTTAGTTCCTCCCCTCCAGATCTGTCGAATCAAATCTTTAAGTATCTGAACCGTGAGATAATCCCGCCGTGCAGTGGCGGTTTGTGGCAGTTTAATGTGGTGAAGCATAACATAAAATAAAGTCATATACTTAATAGGTAGCTAAAATTAATAGGGATATCCCTACTTCCTCAACTGCATAAAATATAGGTTATGTTTATAAGTAGGTACCTCACCTAAGTATTGTTTTCTTAAAAACCTTAATTAAAGTGTAATTAATATCTAGAATATATTTACCTACTTCATAATAATACTAAATAAAACACATATTATGAAACTGTCAATCAAATTACTTTTATGCTACCTGTTAGCAAATCATAACACGTGTCATACCAGGTATTATTAAAAGCTCTGCTTTTATGCATTTGTCTTTATTTATATTTGTCAAACATTTATTTAAATCTGGAACAGGTGTGTCTGTATATTTTTAACAAGATTTTTGTATTATTAAAAGGAGTGTTGATTAAAAAACTTAACTTTAGTTAAAATCAAAAACTAAGCTATCATTTTTCATAATAACTGCGCTTACCTGATGTCAGAGTAAATATAATTTACGCTGCTGATGTGTACTACTTCCACTTGCTTCTTCCATATTAAAGTATGAGATATTTTAATATATTATATTATTAAAAAAACAATATTTTACGGTACATACCCATTTATTTTTGATAAAAGTAGGTAGGTACCTACTAATTAATAACCGTATATATATTTTTTTAAATTTGTTCACTACTTTTTTAGATTTTAAAACTTCAATTAAATATGTACGTAACTAAATAGAAAGACTAATTTGTATTCAAAATATCAAAACTTTAAGCTTCCCGAAAAGTAAATAAAAATAATATTAGCATAGCACTAGAAATTTGCGAGTGTGTGATAGAGATAGATATAATCAAAATAATAATCGACAAAACACTCGTCAAGCGTTGTCATATAACCTTATTTTACATTAAATCTCTGCTGCATCTATATGAAGCGTGGTTCTTATAGTGGTTTTTTAATGGCAAGATTCGTATGCTATGCTTAGTACAATTAAACGCTGGTAACTATGTTTATACGAAGAGAGATAGGTGGTTATATAGTGGGTATATGCCAGATGACAGTGTTGCCCATTGTTTCTGAATAATAGATGAAAATGCTTTGAGGCACGCTTCATCTGCATAAGAACGTGTATGATAAATAAATAGGCTATTGGTGTGTCACAGGACACAAGCACTGGCAAGGGTGCCAACTGCCGCATACAGGGAAGAGAGAGACCAAAATAAATAATGTTTTACTATTATTACACGAATAAAAAAGAGGGAAATACCTATAGGTATATAAATTGAGTATGTTAAATCGGTGTATATGATAAAGCCTGCTTCAGGTGAAGACGAAATTCAAAATTACAGTTTTATGGTAAAGCAGGTTGAAAATTAAGTATACATTAATTTATAGTTTAAATGTTATATGGAGAAAAATAATTACACAATAAAATAGAATTAAGTACTTAAATATTATTAATTTTACTGATTATTTAGGTGAAGCGGTGCTTCACTTGCTTCATAGGACAAGCCGCCACTGCCGCCGTGTATGTAGAGCTAATAAAAGTAAAGGATCTCTGCCCGATTTTTTTTTAGTAGATTTTTAAAAAAAATCTAACTATTCAGGAGATCGACACAACCGAAATTTTGAAAAATTTTTATGCAGTACTTCATTTTATGACCCCTGGATCCTAAAAATGACCTCAGTTCAAAAGTTTATATATCTATATATATATATATATATATGGGATATAGAAACTTTGCGCCAAGTTCTAGGCCGCATTTTTTGACCAATCGAAACAAAATTTGGTTAAAAAATCGGCTAGGTCATGGAATCGCGTGAGTTAGTTGGCGATTGAAATCGGATAGCTAATTTCAGAATGGCGGCCTGTCATTGTTAATAGAAAATACCGATGTTACATATCAAATGATAGAACACTTAAATCTCTACAATGTTTATTTGGAGAGTTTTTTCATCGCTGGCATATTTAAGTAAATGTAAGTCAATATAATTTAACAAAAAATAAAAAAAATATCATCACCCGCTATACCTATAATTATTTTGACAAATAAACACCTGTGAAATAACAATAAGACCGTACTTACGTATGTATTATAGTATAATGGGTATTTCAGTTAAAATAACTGTCAATATGACACTTTGTTATATTTGGCGACTGTCAGAATATTCCATTATTTGTTTATTAATGTGTCAGTGGTAGACTAAGTATAAATAAAAAATACATAAATCAAAAATCTACTTTTCCGACTGGCTGCCATCGGGATTTTTTTAAATACAAGTGCTCGTATGTTCTACTTTTTTATCGAGAGTTAGATAGCCATCGTCTAGCTTCCCTAAAAATTTCTTTGTGTTACGAAGATGGAGAACAACACTCTTATAAAACAACTGTCGTATAGTTGGACACATCAGCCACTCTTAATCAATTTTCTGTCGGGAAACGATTATATCTAATTTAAAACTGATTTTTAATGTTATTTTTGGTATGATTATCCAAGGGATTGTTTCTGTATGCTCCACGCCAACCAACAATTCCATAGGGTAACAGGGATTGTATTAAACTGTAATAGAGACACATATTTTCTTTTGTTGATATGCTTATTGAATTTTTTAAAATTTATAAAAACGAGCGAATCTTTTTAACCACACTTTGAACATTTTAAATGCCGATCGAATATAATGCCTAGGTACTTAACATGATCCGTTTTGCTTATATTATAACTTGTTTCTCTTTGTAGGTACCAGATTAATGGTGATCTTTTTTGGTATTGGTAACGTTGTTACATTAGTTGTAAAAGGGGTATAAACCGTTTTCTGGAAGTTGATAATAATAACTTGAAGCCCCGTTGTTATCTTATGTTCCACATTTTGCCATGTTGTGTCTTCTACGAAGAATACGGTGTCATCTGCGAATGACAATAGGCTTCCTGAAAGTTCAAGGCTCAGCAAGTCATTTACGTAAATTTTAAATAGTATGAGATCTATAACTGTTCCCTGGGGAATTCCATAAGAGCCAGCAATGCAAATTCAATATACGTTATCATACGAGGGTTGCCTTTTATATTTCGGGATTAGAGAACAAAAACAAAATTAATCATCGAAAATCACTTTATTGTTTCTCAAAATATTCCCCATGAAGATCTATACACTTTTGCATGCGTTTGAACGAATTGTCGAAGCACTTTTGCCACTCTGATTGAGGTATCTCCAAATAATGCATTCTGAATGCAGCAACCGCTTCTTCAGGTGTCGAAAAACGTTGACCTCCCAGTTTGTTTTTTACGTACGGGAATAAAAAGAAGTCATTCGGTGCCAAGTCAGGACTATACGGCGGAAGACTCATCAAATCGATGTTTTGGGTGCTCAAAAATGCATTTGTTTGAGCCGATGTATGAGAGCTCGCATTGTCGTGGTGAAGAGTGATCCGTCTTTGGCGGTTGGTTTTCCTGATTTCTAGAAAGACAACTGGCAAACAAATGGTTGTGTACCACTCAGAATTGACTATTTTGCGTTGTTCTAGTAGCATTTGGCTCATCTTGAAACATCCATACAGTCGACTGCTGTTTACTTTCGGGCTCATACGCGTAAATCCACGATTCATCACCTGTCACGATGTCATAGACGTGTTTCGAAGCACCGCGATTGTATTTTTTGAGCATTTATTTCGACTAATCGACACGAGCCAACGCGAACAAATTTTTTTGACAGTCAAATGTTTATGCAATATTGAATGTATGCTGGTCCCACTAATGCCTAAGGTTGTCTCAATCTCTTGATAGGTCACATGACGATCTTGCAATATCAGTTCGCGCACAGCATCAATGGTTTTCGGAACAACAACTGATTTTGGACGACCTTCACGAAATTCGTTTTGGAGTGAACTACGACCACGATTGAATTCACCATACCATCGAGAAACACTGGTCCTTGATGGAGCTTCATCGCCAAAAATTGAATTAAGTTCATCCATGCACTGTTGCTGAGTTAATCCAAGTCGAAAGTTGCAAAAAATAATCGCAATCGAAAATGTTCACGATTTAATTCCATCTTTGGGCCGAGATGAGTCTTTTAAGTTACTGCAGACAACACAAATAGCGCTCGTATGTCAAAACGTTTTGAGTACGTATAACCTCAAAAATGTCCAACTTTACGATAGTGCTGTCAGTTGCCAGATTGCAACACCAGGGTTGCCAAATCCCGAAAAATAAAAGGCAACCCTCGTATTTGTATATTTTTTTAAGAAGTTATTTAAAAATAGTAATTTTTATATATGTTGGAAGGTACGCCAAGTTTTGTTTTAGTTAGTTTCCAGTAATATACAATCATAGACCCTTAGCACACTCACCTATAACATCGAACATCACGCACACGCTAGACAGACCAAAGCGCAAATCACATGAGGCCTGTTGTCACAGACTGATAATACTGAAGCGTTACGTATCACAGTCATATCAGTCAAAGCGAATATAAAGCGTTGCATGTGTGAGAGACCAATGCTAGGGCATCTAAGGGTCCATAATTGTATATCGTTTGGGGTCCAATCGGTATTGGACAAATAATTGAGGTGAAATATTCTAAATTTAATATTTCAAATAAATTGTTTAGGAGATATATGTAAGGGACACCGTATAGCAATAAACACGATAAATTGTTTATTGGTTGATTGATATTTTTGTTAGTAGGAATCCAACAGTTTTAAGTATTGTGTTTTTAAAAAAGTTGAATATATATCAGTCTTAAGTGAAATCATGAATTATTAACCTGGGTGTTTGGAATCATGAAATCCAAGGCTTGCCCAAATTATTTGGGTCGATCCAAGGCCACTTGTTGCAGCAATACATTTAAATTTTGAGCGTTTTCCTGTATGATATTATCCAGCGCTTGTTCTAGGCCGAAACTGATATTCTTATGGACACGTAATGCTAATCTATATAATTTGTCAACTAACATGTTTTAGGAAAGTCAGTGTCAAAAAACTTCGTAGAGGAAAAAGATTTCGTATATTGCGTCAGTCATTCAAGTCTTAGAGCATTTCTGTCGTTACACACGAAATCCTTCATATATGACAGGCGATATTTTACGTTAAGAATGCTAGGAGAACACCGCTGTTTAATGCTACTGTTAAGCGATATACATGGTGTTTTAAGGTCGATGGTAAGTTAAACGTTTATGTAAAACGAGAATTAGTATTATTTGGAAATTTGGTTACTGAACTAGATCAATCTAATCTATACTTCTAAAATATTATGAGATTTGTGCCCCTGCTGATTATCCCCGACGTCTGTCTATCTATATTTATTTATTTAAAAAAATTTCCGTCGACCGTCCATTAATTATGTATTTTAACGCACTCAAAATCGTTCATTAATGACCCCTATTAATCAACGATTTTGTTATACTGCAACCAAACATACACACTTATCCAGTAAACCATTTGAAATGAAATTTAGAAGTAGCTGTTAATACTATCTGTCATTGTATGTCATTATTTATTTTATTGTTATAATATCTTAAAATTCGATGTATAATTTAAAATTAAAAGATGGACATTGACGAAGTATGGTCGTCGGAAAAGTTTTGTAACCAACTCGTGAATTAATATGTCGATTAACAATCTCGAACATTAAAGCGCTGGTTCCGTTCGCGCGTTAAATTATCTCGATTGTTCACCGCCCTTATTAATACACTTGTTCTTTAAATAACTATAAATGCACTACATATGATTACATTTTTAGATTTACTGTGCAATTAGAGTACTTTTTCTTCCCCATCTTCAACAGTTTTTGAATAAATAATTTATTTAAAAAATTTTTGGCCAAAACTGATAGAAGGAAAAAATGTAAATCATGAAGTCGTGGCAGTGATTTAAGAGGGGCGTTTGAATACAATCGTTTGCAGACCTATTTTTGCGCATGGTAGACTCCACTAATACGTATCTGCTAGCAAAAATTTTTATAGGGTTTTAAAGACAAAAGATGGGATTAGGTAATGAAGTATTTTCAAGCGGAAAGATTAAATAGTTAACTCATAAATTGAGTTCAAACATGGGTAATTTTTTCAAATTTACAGATATATTTTTGTGGATGGAAATCTCCACTAATACGTATCTGGTAGCAAAAATTTTAATAGGGTTTTAAAGACTAAGGTTTGGATTAGGTAATAAGGTATTTTGAGAGTACAACAATAAATAATTACTTAATAAATTGAGTTCAAAGTCAGCAACTTTTTCCTCATTTTGTGCTATGATTCTAATATTTACTAATGATAATATTGCTTTATTACCTAATTTATATATTTAACAATCACTTGTAATTAAAATTGTACGTGAAAACTTTCTGTATTAGACAATATCCATATATAAAAAAATATCTCATATTTCCCTTCAAATATACGCCATTTTCTTATAATTTCTTTATAAATATAGGCACCGAACATTTTGTTTGTACTTGGGACAGCATTGAAGAGATGCCGCTATGGGCGCCGCTTACAGTTCACTTTTTTTTCAATTTATACACAGCAAGACAAAAATAATCTGTTGACAATATCTAAAACATTCAGCAATAATCGATATACTTACCACCGAGGACAATAGAACCAGTTTTTCACATACACCATAAATATAATATCTATTTCTATCTTTCATTCATCCCTTTTATGTACGTATACCTAATTATTGTAACTATAACCAGATGATAAGCGAAGACCTAGTTTTGTGTTATTTCGTATTATTTGTAGTATTAGTTTTTTTTATAAGTAAAATTATTTACGAACCAATTGGGCAGTTTGTTATTTACGTAGAACAACCCAGTACCGATTTACATAATATTTTCGAGTATATAGTAAATTTCAAGAAAAACTGTTTACGTTGGTGATAACCAGCTTACATTTAACTTATTGATACTCTTCTTTTAAGTTATACAGCGTGTTCAGAATTAGTATCCAAGATTTATCGTCATATAAATGAGTGTAACTTGATTTCCTCAAATCAAAAATGTTAGTCAGATGATGTCAATTATTTTAATAACCAAATTAATTACAATTAAACTCAGATTTAAGAAAATACAATAACATGCCATTAAGAGATACTAATTTTTACGCAAATTAGTTAAGTTGCCTAACATTTTAAAAAAAATATATTGGAAAAGGAATATTTAAGCAATATGACGACACCATTTTTTTTCCTTAGTTTCATATTTAAAAAATTTACAGCGAAACTAATGGAAATAATGTAGTTGAAGATTTTTCGGAGGGAAGTCCTATACATTTAAATTCTCAAAGGTAAGTAGGTATATAAAAATGTTTATTTCTATGCGAAATATAGGTTCAATCAGAGACAATTTTTTTTTAATGTCACTGGGTATTTTGTCAAACTCATTTTCTAAAGTTATATACAGAGTGTCCTATGGTGCCGACCCATTAGAATATTTCAGAGATTATACCTTGAATTGAATTTCAAAAATTTAGGCATCTAAATTTGGTCTACTCAAATAACACAATAGCAACTGTATACACCTCCGGTTCTACCAGAAGTTGATGGCGACTTTGTTATTTTAAATAGAACATCCTATATTTTATTACATTTTTGGATTCTACGTAAGATTGTAGACATGTTTCCTGTATCATGTTGTATGCCTAATTTCAGTCGTTTCTGACGTGCTTTTATCAAGATTTATGTCAAAATTTACATTTTAGGACCAAATAATATTAATTTTTTCTCATAAGGACGTCTCTGTTAATTATTTTATATGTGTTTTCTTAGAAAGTAAGGTCTCCGATTCCATAAGATATTTTCAGATTTATTCATACGAGGTGGTCAAAAAAGTATAGATACATACATACAAATGGATGTTAGAAAGTCTACAAACTCACGTAGAATCTAAAAATGTAATAAAATATAGAACGTTCTATTTAAAACAACAAAGTCGCCATCAACTTCTGGCAGAACCGAAGGTGTTATGCAGTTGCTATTATGTGATTTGAGTAGACCATATTTAGATGCCGAAATTTTTGAAATTCAATTCAAGGTAGTCTCTGAAATATTCTAATGTGTCATCACCATAGGAGACCCTGTATATGTTATATAAATAAAATTCATTCTAGACCTGGGCGGAATGAAAATAATATAAATAACAATATTAATGAAACGCAAAAAAAGGTCTGAAAATAATATATATATTATTTTTTTTAGATCTGAAAGTTATGATTTAAGATCTTATGCTTTTACGGATGAAAAGCATGACAAAAAGGAAGCGGGGTGTATTTCATCAGATGAATATGAAAGGTTATATATCATGTACTTAATACTGCAATTTCATGTGATTAAAACAACGTATTTTTAATTACATTTTAGCATTAACACTTGTCCACTGACTGTAGAAAAGGAAAGTCAAGATGAGTACATAATTAAAGGCAACCGAATTGTGGAGCTAAATTATGTTCTAAATTGGGCAATATCTTTGCAATACAATCACTCCAAAAAGTGCACTCTAGGAAAATTGCAAATAGCTGGAGAAAAATCACGAGGCAAAGGGCTAACCAGCACGATTGTGTTTTCTTGCAATTCATGCAAAAATATTTACCAGTATGACACCGAAAATCCTGAAAAGGAAAAGTCAGATATAAATATTGGTACAGTGTGGGGTACTATGGCTTCGGGTAGTACGTATTCTCATACGAGTGAACTTTTTAGTTGTATGGATATACCTACAATGACTCCTTCTTTATTTTAGAATATTGAAAATGAGTTGTATACATAAATGATACAATAGACCTCTTTATTGAAGAAATTTTCCGAGATGAGTATTTTTGGAAAGAAGTTGCCAAAATTAAAAACATTTTATGGTGATTGTATAGCTCCTGAGATAGTTAGAGACAGAATTGGAAAAGGGAAACGATGTATTGACCCAGAATTTATTTTGATATCAATAGAAGCACAAAGGCAAAAAAAAAAGAACTCGCGAAACCTCTCTAACTTTATTGCGAATATAATGTTTTTGGAAAAGTGTTTGTGTGATGGTGTGTGTGTGTGTGTGTCTGTCTGTCTATAAGTCTAAAACAGTTGGATGATTTTTTTAGAAAAATCAGTTTTCACACATAATCGGTTCCTATTTTTCTATTATACTGAAAAAATGTATGTACCATGGGCGTCCGTGAAAAAAAAACATAGCTGAAGTCTGCAATAAAAAAAATAATATTTTATTTAGAAATAAAGCGTGTAGAGAGAACAACTATTGACAAAAAGCTCACAGAAATATTACTTTTACATTGAAATATGGAGAGGTATTCGTGCCTCGAGGGCAACAGTTTGTTTTAATTGAGCTGGTGTTCTTTCGGTTACGACAAAATTATGTTATGTTATGTTATTAAGAAAAGTTATTCAAAATGAAAAACTGAGTAACAGTACGAAATTTCAAAGTAAAATTTGAAAGCCGTCTGTCCATATTTTGAATTTGATCCTTTTCTTTTTTCTTGTTTGAAAAAAAATCCTTGAATATTTCATGTTTAATTTAAATACCCATTTATAATAAATAGTGTTTTATTCATTATCTCTTTCTGAACAACTTTCTTCAAAACATTTTGTACTATCTGCTACCAGAAAGGAAAAAAAGAGAAAAAAACCAAAAATTCAAAGTAGGTCTAAGATGTTCGCACAGTTACTCAGTTTTTCATTCGGAATAATTTTTCTTAATCACATTTTGTCGTAATTTTAACTGATTGTCTTAAATTAGTTTCACACCAAGCAGGGCTAGATCAAAGTTAAACTCTAATTTTTTTCAGTTTACTTTTTTCTTGGGGTGTGTTGTCAACACAACATATCAGGCAATAGTTTCATCTTTTTAAATAAAAATGTATTTTATTATGTTTGAATGTTTTAAATGTGTTTGTAAATATAATGAAAATTGTTTGTTATTTTATTGATATTGACGTATTGGAATTTGTGTTAGAAAGGAAAGGGAAAAAAATGTTGTTTCAACCTGAGGAAGTTACTAATTAGTAACGAAACGTCGTATGTTATGATTTTAGTTTGATAGTGACGAAAATAAATATGAATATTTTTATGTAGAGAAGTTGTGTAAAGAGGAATTTTTATAAGAACCGAACACCCCAAGAAAAAAGTAACCTGAAAAAAATTAGAATAGCGGTTCAAGAATAATAAAAAAAAAATATGTTAAACTCGTATGATTTTTTGTCTTTTACATGAGCCGTTTCACCGATCCGAGGACACACTGTAGTGTGTTATTTTTCTTAGGGAGAGTGAAAGAATGGCTTCCAGCCAAACTCTTACCTTTTGTTGAGATTGTTACTATCATTATAATTGATTTTATACCTATTTGTAATTGATTGTAGTGAGAATGATTTCATAATAAATGAATTATATAACTATTTGTTTTATTTATCTGATATAGAATAAAATACCTATATTATGTACCTATAAATAGTGCCTCATGTCTAATATAAAATAAATATTTTATTTGGATATAATAAATACACCTTACCTATAAATATAAATATTTTTAAAAATATAAATTATTTTGAAAAGATTTAAATCTTAATTTTTTAGTGAAAAATCAAAGATACTATTCAAAAAGATTTGAATCATAAATCAAAAATCATTTCCTGAAAACAAAGTTAAAATCAAAGTAGGTGGGTACCTACCTATTGAAATAAAAAAGTACCGAATTAAATAAAAAAAGATCAAAATCCAACTAACAACCTTATAGGTATATCGAACATAACTTGCTTATATCTTGTATATAGATATAATACCTAGGTACCAACAAAGATTAATCTTTGGTACCAATAATATATTATACTTACAGTCTGTATTACAAACGAATATATGCACAAAAAAGAATAAAAATAATGATTACCCAAAATAGAAATGTTACATTTTAGGGTCACTATGTATTAGTTTTGGCGCCACCTAGTGAGGAGAAGAATATATTAAAATATGTTGTAACTTAAGAAATTGATATTTTTAAATGAATACAGCCTTAGGCAACCAAGAATACAACCATACTAGCGGCCATTTTTGTAACTAACCGTTTCAGATTCCCCTCTTAACAAGTTCATAGGGAATTCAATTGCGTTGACAGATTAGCGCACCAAGTTACAAGGTGGTCGCAAATTACAGTAGCATGGTTAACTAGTAAAAATAGGCATAAGTAATTTTTCCTTAATATTAAAAACTCTGAATTTTACTCTATATGTTGAAAGACGAAGAAAAATTTTTTGATAACATATCATGCACTTATACCTTATTTTAAATTTTAAACGCCCTACATACCTATTATTACATTATTAGATTTACTGTTCAATTTAAAGTTCTTTTTCTTCACACTTCCCTATACCCATCTTCAACATTTTTTTAATAAATATTTTTTTTGCGAAACGTATTCTTCGGGGAATAGGCTCTTCTAAATACGATTAAAACATTGTTTTTTTTTTACTGAAAATGTTTTATTTCAATTGTCAATCGTAGTGACGTTTCGGCGATTGATTGTCGCCTTCTTCAGACATCATTTTATACATAAATAAGTCGTTTTAAAAAAATTTCTGTCTGTCTGTCTTTATCCACAAAAACGCAAAAACCACTTAACAGATTTTAACCAAAAATACTATTGGACATGGCAAGGAGCTGATTAGATTTTGGGAAACATTGAGCTTAGGCAAGGGGTTTAAAACAGGGCCAAAAAATTAAAAAAGTTCATAGTTCTTAAACATATCTGAAATACTGCATAATTTTTTACGCATTTAATTGAATATAACTTAAAATATTGAACATAAAATATTAGACCACATTGGCGTTCGAAAATTGGGTAAAAGAGAATTTAAAAAAACGTATTTCTTAAACATAGCAGAAATATTAACTAGTTATTTATAGCTTTGATAGAATATAATCTATAAAATGTGGCATAAATAACTTACTTTCATAGGCGTTCGTAAATATTGGAAAAGGGGTCAAAACATAAAAAATATATATTTCGTACACTTATTCGAAATATGGAATAATTTTTCATAGTTGTGATACAATATAAGCTAAAAAATGTCCCATAAAAGAATTGGTACACACAGGCTTTTGAAAATAGTCTAAAAAAAGGGTCAAAAACCAAAAAAAAAAGGTTTCCCAAATATACCAGAAAAATTAGCGAATTATATAGAGCCTTGATATAAGATAACCTACAAAATGCAGCAGAAAATTTGCATTTACATAGGCGTTCGTAAATAGTAGAAAAGTGGGTAAAATAAAAAACATATTTAAAATGTAAAATTTTTTATATCTAAACTAGTTGAATTGGTGTTAAAAATACACGACAAAAATTAATGTACCATAGGCGTCCGTGAAAATTCTATAAAAGGGTCAGAAAAAATTTGTATCCGTGATAACTCAAAAACCACTTAACGGATTTTAACCACATTCGGTACGAAAATACTACAGGATATTTATAGGTGGTGATTAACAATGACCGTAGGCAAGGTGTTTAAAAGAGGGTTCAAAAATTAAAAAAACATAGTTCTTAAACTTATCCGAAATATTGAATAATTTTTTTAAATATATCCTAAAATATTTATCCTAAACAACTAGACCACATTAACATTTGATAGAATATAACTTATAAAATGTGTTATAATTAACTTGTTTTCATAGGCCTTCGTAAATAGTGTAAAAGGGGTCAAAATAAAAAAATATATACTTCCTAAACGTATTCAAAATACGGAATAATTTTTCATAGTTGTGATAGAATATAACCTAAAAAATGTTACATAAATGAACTGGTTCACACAGGCGTTCGAAAATAGTCTAAAAAGGGTCAAAAACGGAAACAAAAAATTCCCAAATATAACAGAAAAATTGGCTAATTACGAGTATAAATATATAGCTTTGATATAAGATAACCTGCAACGTGCAGCATAACAATATTGTTTACGAAGGCGTTCGTAAATAGTAGAAAAAGGCGCAAAATACATTTTATAATAAAATTGAAAAAATCAACTATTTTGCGTACAAGAACTTGGCCTAGTGTCTAGAAGGTCTGAAATATAAAACAGAACCCGATACTTAAAATAAATAGCTGATATCTAAAAAAAAATATATATATATAAATTATAGATAAATGACAAAAAGGTCATAAAATTATTATTTTTACACTTAAATATGGAGAGCTATTCGTGAATCGAGGACAACAGTTTATTTTGTTTAATCGAGTACCTATACATTTTCATGTCCAGAATGATTTTTTTTAATGTATTTACATATACCATTTTTGCATAGATAGAACCGTCGTACATACCACAGCACATATAAATTTAAAGTAAAGTTTCAAACATACTAAAAAACAATATGCATATACAGGGTGATTCATTATGGTTGCAACAAACGAAAACTGGAGATTACTGAAAACAATTCAAGCATTTTTTGCCATTGAACCCATGTCAGCAAATGCTTCGTTATCGAGATACAGGGTGTCCAAATTTAGTGGTCAAATTAGCATTTTTGTTCATTTCTCAAAATCTAGCTAACCGATTTTGACAAAATTTTACGTGCATTTGTGGACCGATAACCTAAAATAATCTGCATTATTTTGACTTTCATTAACTGTTCATTGTCGTAGATAGAGGGGGCATTTGGATACATTTTACAGATAAATTAATTAAAGACAGCTTTGACAAGCTTCATTATTTTAAATTATTACTTTTTTAAAAAGAGCAATTTATATTATAGCTACAAAAAAGTTAATTACGTCGATGTTGTGGTTTTTACCATTTTTATGGAACCCGATAAATTGCAAGGTAATGGTTGATTTAAATCAAAATCATGTTTACCTGAAAACAAAATGAAAAAAAAATTTTTCCGTGGAAAACGATTTCATAATAACAAATTACTTAACAACAAATTTTAAGGCCTATCACTACAATTAAACATTTAACAATAAAAAAACTCGAAATTAAAATAAGAAAATTCATAACAACTGTTCAAATTGCCCTCCATTGACAGTAATGCACATTCTACATCTTTCAACTGATTAATTTGTAGCTCTAATAAGTAATAAGGATATCATGATCGTTTCTTATTTCCCTAGCAGCTTCATCAACTCTACAGTAGTTGGTTTTCATTTATAATTGGTACACTGTAAACCAATTGTTTCATGTACCCCCATAAAAAGAAATCGAGCGGATTCAGATCGGTGATCTTGGAGGCCACTCAATAGGACCTCCCAAACCAATCCAATTGTTTCCAAATAGGTGATTTAAAACTTCTGTTACTTGTCTACTATGATGCGCAGGGGCTCCGTCATGTTGATACCACATGTTTTGAACAATATTCAGAGGTCATCCTCAATAAATTCGAGTAGGCGGTTTTGTAGAAAATGACTGTATTTATTTGAGTTTAAATGCCCATTAATTACGAACAACGGCAATAATTGATTGTTAAACATGCCACCCCAAACATTGATATTAAAACGTTCTTGAAAACTTCGTGGCCTAATAGCACGAGAGTTGTTTAAAGACCATACATGTTCATTATGGTTTTTGTATTTCTGCCATCTCTAGTAAAAGTATTTTCTCTAAAATCTTTCATCTTCTTGATACTTACCAAGAACCCAAATACAAAATAGTAGGCGCCTTTCATGGTCTCCAAGATGTAGGGCCTAGACATCTTAGAGATGATAGGGATACAGCATTTCTCAATTTAATACTCTCCAAACAGTTGTTTGAGGTAATGCCAATTGAGTTGATATTCTTCTAGTGTCTAAAACTAAATCCACTATGTTTTCTTCAGTTTGAAAATTTAGACGATGCGGTCGTTCGTTAGCTCTAGGTAAAATGCTCCCTGTCGTTCTAAGCCTGTGAAATGTAGTCATAAATGTTTTGGGATATGGATGACGTCTATTAGGATACCTAATTTGGTATTCTCGGGCCGCTGCTCTTCCATTTGCATTGCACAAACCATAACAAAACACCATATCTGCATATTCTTCAATTGAAAAACTCATTTTAATTTAGAAATAAAGATTCGAAATATTAAACAACTACGAAATAATAAAACAATTTTAACTAATATCAATTTGTTACTGTCAAAGTTTTTTTTTATTGTTGCGACAGTCGTTTGCCATGGCTGGAGGTAAACGTTACTTTGATTTAAATCTATCATTAACTTGCAATTTGTCGGTTTCCATAAATATGGTAGAAATCACAACATCCACGTAATAACTTTTTTGTAGCGTAGTTGCTCTTTTTATAAAAGTAATAATTTAAAATAATCAAGCTTGTCAAAGCTGTCTTTAATTAATTTATGTGAAAAATTTACCCAAATACCCCCTATATGTACGCCAATGAACAGTTAATGAAAGTCAAAGTAATGCAGATTATTTTAGGTTATCGGTCCCCAAATGCATGTAAAATTTTGGCAAAATCTGTTTGCGAGTTTTTGAGAAATGATCAAAAAAGCTAATTTGACCACTAAATTTGTATCAAAAAAATAGTTTCTGCAAGAAGCTCTGAAGCTCGAAAGGTTGTATGGTGCATAGATTTTTTTTTTTTTTTTTGAAAGGGTCCGTACGACTTAAGTCCCCGGTTTCACTGCAGCCTCATTGGCTTATTGTGAAAAATCCCGTATATTATGCCACCCAATCCAGCAACCCTGTACCCTCCACTAACTTGTGGAGTTCAGTTATGTGTTGGGTGTCAATATCTGCTAAAATATTTGACGTTTGCAATAATGTTACGGTTTAGCGTAGAGATTAAATTTTGTTAAACGTGAATTTTAATGGATTCTGACAGTGAAAACGAAATTTCATGTACACTCTTCCAGAAATCAATAGTCGTAGATAAAGTATAGTATTTGACTCGCGTATAATGGCTATATTACACTCGCCTGTGGCTCGTGTAATATAGCTTACATTATACGCTCGTTAAATAATATACTATTAAATGTAAAACCATGGAAATATCAATTTACTGACATCTTGATCACTGTCATAAGTAATAATAAAATAAGTAAATTAGAAACAATTATACACGGTGCCTCAAAATATTTTAAAATGAAAGCATATATATATTCAAATGATGTTCTTATGAAATTGTTTATATAACACGGACAATGTGGTCAAATTAATAGCATAAATTGCAAAAAATTCAACCAGCCAACCCTAACTATACTTTGTGTCGGAAAACGAATATCTAATTTAAAAATGATTTTTTTGTATGATTATTAAACGTTCAAGATTGGTTCTGTATGCTCCACCCCAACCCACAATTCCATAACATAACAGGGATTGTACAGAACTGTAATAGACACACACATAATGCCTAGGTATTTGACCTGATCCGTTTTGCTTATATCGTAACTTATATCATCCATCTATTATGATTGATTTAAGTGTTACAGGCGGTAGGATTAGCAATTTTAAAAGGAACACAGCTAATACTGATCAGTTGAATTTTCGTCAAGCTAAGTTTAATTTATTGTATGGTCTTGTGGCTTGGATTGGAGCTTTTAAGCATGGTGGAACTTATTCTGGCAGAGGTATAGATCATCATAGTTTGTTGGATCGATTTGATATGCTTCGCTTTAGTCAATGCAGAAGGGTTAATTCCGTCAAACTTCTATAATATAATCTGATCCATAACACAGTGGATTCCGCATATTTGTTGCCGACCCTTAACTTTATTATTCCTCGCATTTAATCTAGAACCTCTCTTGCATTTAGACTAAACACACCTAATTCAAATGCTCTTTGACAAAGTCCTATTTATTTTATGTGTGACTGTTCTGATTGTGACATATACAGTGATTCTCTTCCTAAAGTTATAGATTGTCTCCATGCCTGAGCTTAGGTTTTTTTTTCTATTAGTATATTATTGTGTGTTGCATTGTATTTTATATATATATATATATAATCTGATCCATAACACAGTGGATTCCGCATATTTGTTGCCGACCCTTAACTTTATTATTCCTCGCATTTAATCTAGAACCTCTCTTGCATTTAGACTAAACACACCTAATTCAAATGCTCTTTGACAAAGTCCTATTTATTTTATGTGTGACTGTTCTGATTGTGACATATACAGTGATTCTCTTCCTAAAGTTATAGATTGTCTCCATGCCTGAGCTTAGGTTTTTTTTTCTATTAGTATATTATTGTGTGTTGCATTGTATTTTATATTGTTTATATTTTATGCTTGTATTTTATATATTTTAATTTTGCTGATATTTTTCAATATATTGTTTTTCCTGTTATATGGATCTCTGATCTATTGGAAATAAAGGTTAATATTATTATTATTATAACTTGTTTCTCTTTGTACCAGCTGAATGGTAATCTCTTTTGCTATTGGTAGCGTTGTTACATTATTTACAAACGGGTATAAACCGTTTTCTGGAAGTTGATAATAATAACTTGAAGCCATTTTGTTGTGCCTTCTATGAAAAATCCGCGAATGACAATAAGCTTGCTGGAAGTTCAAGGCTCAGCAACTCATTTACATAAATATTAAATAGTATGGGACCAATAACTGTTCCCTGAAGAATTCCATGAGAGCAAGCAGTGCTTATAAAAAGTAATATACGTTATCATATTTCTACGGATTCATTTTAAAATATTCATGCATTATCGTATAAATGGATATTTAAGAGGTTTTTTAAGAAGTTATTAAAAATGAACAATTTTTATATATAAGGTCACTCAATAAGTCCGTAGGATAAGTAAGAAAAAAAAAATGACAAAACTCGATTTTATTATTCAACATAGTTGCCTTAGAGGGCAATAAAACAAGTATAGCGATTTTCCAACTTTTCGATACCACTTTTATAGTACGATTTCTCTTTCTCGGCAAAATAGCCCTCAGTTTCAGCGATTACTTCATCATTGGACTTAAATTTCTTTCCACCAAGCATTCTCTCGAGATCTGAAAAAAGGACAAAGTCAATGGGGGCTAAATCTGGAGAATATAATGGGTGAGTAAGCAATTCGAAGCCCAATTCATTCAATTTTGCCATAGTTTTCATCGTTTTCGGACACCGTGCATTGTATTGGTGAAACAACGCACTTTTTCCTTTCGCAAATGTGTCCGTTTCTTTGCGATTTCAGCCTTCAATCGATCCAAAACTGCACAGTAAAGGCTTGTTTAGCCAACGAATAAGCATAAGAATCTGATTAGTGTATAGTTATAGTCACAAGCACAACTAGTTAAAATACATTATGTCAAATGGTATCGTTTATACAACGTTTAGTTTACAAGTTGTAATGATTTATAATAGTCATAACTTTGAATGTTGTAGTAAGAATAGCGACAGTCGTCGACGTTCGGAAACATGTTATTCCGAGAAAATTCAAACTATTGACATAATCGCTTATTATATATATATATAATAATTGAAATTTCATTAACATTATGATATAAATTATGAAAATATTATAATTATATCTCTGCTATGAACAAGATTATGCCGTAGTTTGAATTTCCCGCAATGACGTTTCCGAATGCCGACGACTACGGCCGAGTCTTTGTGACTAAAACAGTTTTTTGTGAAAGTTCAGTTATTTCAACTTTTATGAATATGATTACGACAAGCTTATAAAATCAATATCAAATGTAACCTATAAAAAAGATAAACAGCTTGAATGTAGATTATTTCATGCACGTTCCGATTCCTTTCACCATCAGATGTCATCCATACATTCCTGTACTCCCCTAATTACTTCAGCCATCTTGCATGATTTTCTTTCTCTCGAAGGCATTAGACGTGTATGTGCTTTTCTAAAGGATTGCTCTCTAAAGTTGTAGTTTTGCCTAAAGTAGAAGTTATAGGATCTCACCCAGATTCCCTTTGTTGTGGACTTCTACTTATTTTTTTCTCTTAGTACACGCGCCATTCGAGGTAACGGATATTCCCTAATCTAGTAGAAGAGGAAGTAACTAGGGTTGCGAAAATAGTAAAAAGTATCGATTCCGATACCCGTAATTTTTGGCCAAGTATGAATTCTACCGATACTTGTCTAAAAAGTATCGATACCTTAGGTATCGGTATCGAAAGTATACACGACACTTTTAAAAATAAAACTGTATACACTGTATATTATATTTTGTGTTATATGACATAGGAGATCTATGAAGTATGTTTGAAGCAAAATTGTGGACAAATTTACAAAATTGTTTTAAATGTTTGGTAACATAGAATAACGTTTATTGTTTGGTATGGCCCAAATAAAAATAATCATGTTGTGTATTATTGCCCGCATCCCGCATGCGCATAATATGCAGATTTTGATTGGCTCGGCACATTGGTTATGCTTGTTTTTATGACCATATGTTGGATAAACTTTTGTTATGCATTATACACTAAAACTGTGACAAAAACTACGACTAATCATATTCACTGCGTTATACAAAAACGTTGGCTAAACCGGGCTTAAGAGTCGCTGTTGATGGTGGTTCCTTTTTGGAGGTAGTCGATGAATATTATTCCATTCGCGTCCCAAAATATAGAAGTCATCACCTTACCGGCCGACTGTTGCGTCTTTGCTCGCTTTCGGTTCGTCGATTACTGTCCAGTCAGCTGACTGTCTTTTGGATTCTAGTGTGTACTAGTGAAGCCATGTTTCATCCATTGTCATATATCGACGATAGAATTCCATTTTATTGCGGTTTAACAGCGCCAAACACTCCTCTGAAGCATCCATTCGTTGTTTTTGGTCGCCTGTGAGCTCATGCGGCACCCACTTTGCACATAGCTTACGCATACCCAAATGTTCGTGTAAAATGGTAAAAACACTACCATCTGATATCTTTACAATGTCAACTAGCTCGTACACCTTCAATGTGCGATCGTTCATAACCAATTTGTGAATTTGTTTGACGTTTTCTAGAATAACAGCCTCATTTGGGCTCTGCATCATTTGTGCTGGTACGAACACGATTAAATTCAGCAATCCACCTCTCTACCATTTGTCCCGATGAAGCAGAGTTCGGATAATGTTTATCAAGCCATTGTTTTTTGGTGTCCACTGTATTGTTTTTCATCAAAAAGCAATGCCTTATCAAAACTCGAAATTCACTTTTTTCCATTTTTTTTTTTTAATAATAAAAGTTGCTTCACACAAAATGCTATAACTCACTAATCAATAGTCAGATTGCTGTCAAATTTATACTCGTTTGAAGGTTACTACTAAATAAAAATTATATGGAATATTCTAGTAACACCATCTATGTGTCATCCGACGGACTTATTGAATAACCTAGTATGTTGAAAGGTGCGCAAAGTTTTGTTTTAATTAGTTTCCAGTAATATACAATCATAGACCCTTAAGCACACTCACTTATAACATCCAATATCACACACACGCTAGATAGGCCTAAGCGCAAATCACAGACGAGGCCTTATTATCACAGACTGATAATACTGATCGTTATACGTGTCACAGTCAAAGCAAAGAAAAAGCGAAGAAAAAGCGCTAGCATGTCTGCGATACCGTAATGCTAGGGCATCGAAGGGTCCATAATTGTATATTCCGTGGGGTCCAATCGCTATTGGACGAATAATTGAAGTGAAATATTTTGAATTTAATATTTCAAACAAATTGTTTAGAAGATATATGTAAGGAACACCGTATAGCAATACACACAATAATTTGTTTATTGGTCTATTAATATTTATAGTAGGAATCCATTAGTTTTAAAAAAGTTGAATATATGTAAGAAATAAAAGTTAAGAACATACAGAATAACATATATACCCTGAAAATATTTTAACTTTTATTTAGATAACAGATAGCAGGCAGTTAAAATAAAAGAACTACAAAGATGTATGTTGAGATTACCTTTAAGAATATAAAAATGGGAGTACCACAAGGTAGTATATTAGGGCCACTGATATTTAATATATTTATAAATTACTTGTGCAAGATCCTTAATAACAGTGAACATTTAGTTATTAACTACGCCGATGACATTTCGTTACTGATAGTTCCTATTACAAAATCAAGGCTCTCAGAAGAAATTGATTTAGTACTGAAACGGATACAGGAATGGATGAGAACAAATAAAATGATATTAAATGCTGGAAAAACCCAATTTATTCACTTCCTTACAAGTCATAGTAACATTTTTATGGACAGTTTAGACTTGTGATTTTATCAAGTAGTAGAACGCCTGGGGTTAAATATTGATTCAAAGCTAACATCATCAGATCATATCTTTGAAATAGCCAAAAAAAGTAAATACAATTTTATACAGCCTTCGGGTGGTTAAAAAATATGTGTCATATAATACGTTAAGATCTTTATAGTATGTTCTAAGGAAGAACAATAGATGTAGCAAATGAATACTTGAAGTTTTTGGTTTTGATTGTACATCATATCTGATAAATATAGTAATAAGTGAGTAATATTTATTTTGGTTAATTTCAGAAGTGCAGTGGTGGTTAAGTGGAAGAGCAACACGGTTGAACTTCGCCACGACTTTCATGTGAATATTCATAAAATCATTTCTAATAGTATTCTTGTAATTCACAATTAAAAAAAAATATTCTTGAAATAAAAGTCGACCTCCACACAATAAATTTAATAAATATCCTCAACAAATTACATTTGTCACCATACATGTTTCGCAGCTCCGGGCCGCATCATCAGTGGTTATATGAGATTCTTACGAAAAGCTATGTTATACTATAATAGGAAATAAAAGTCTGACTCCACAAAATCATATGATTTTGTGGAGTCAGACTTTTATTTCCTATTACAATACATTCACTCCACTTCAGAATGGACTACTTCTTTAAAACTATGTTATACTAGTTAGTACATATTATTTTTGGGAATTCATTTATTAACTCACTGTGCGAAAAAAATTTTTTATTCTCTCAAGTCATAAAATAAAAAAATTGAATTTGTGTTACTAAACATTTAAAAATTAAACTAAAAAATCTAAAATTCACATTATTTCTAATGTAAGTTTCATGCTATGTTTCTTTTTGTAAATCATCGAAGATTAATTTTCTCTTTGATAATATTTTAGGTTCTTAATTGACTGCACGTTCACACGACAATCTATTGAGGATATTTATTAAATTTATTGTGTGGAGTTCGACTTTTATTTCAAGAATATTTAACTATTCTACTCCACTTCGATATGGACTACTTCTTTCGAATTAAAAAAAAAGCCATTATTATTATTAACTGTAGCATTATATGTTTATGAATGTCTACTTTTTAACTTCAAATATAAAAAAAATAGAACAGTTATACAGGGTGGTCCAACTTTTACCTGCATAAATTTCAGAATCGATAGATAATCGACAAATAATGTGAGTTTGGTTAATAAACTATGTGCGAAAAATGCTTCGTTACAAAGTTACAGGGTGTTGAAATTTAAGAAAAAAATTCTAATTTTATTAATATCTTTATAATCAATTGAGATATTTCAATGAAATTTGGCACGTGTGGAGAGGTAATCTAGCTTCATTTTTTCATGTAATAATATACTTTTTATTTCCACCAGTGGCGTGCGTACGGCTACCGATTGCGGCATTTTTAATGAAAAAACAGATACGCCACTGGTTTATCTCAAAATAAAAATTATATCTGCAATTCTTGTTCAATTTAAAAGAAAAAAGTACTCTTGGCTTTTTTTCGTATGACGCAACATTTTCGAGTAAAAAATTCTCAAGTCACTTCATAAAGATGGTAGAAAGGCTTACCATTTTAGGGCTGTGCAAGATTTATTGCCTGAGGACTATGTTAAAAGGCATACCTATTGCAAATGGTGATTGAATAAAGTTCAAGTAGATAAAGATTTCCTGCATAAGGTTTGCTGGAGTGATGAAGTTTCATTTACAAGAACTGGTATAACGAATTACCACAACTTTCATATTTGGTCACAACACAATCCATACGAAGTGCGAGCGAGAAAGTTTCAACACCAATTCACTGTGAACGTGTGGCTAATATCCAATAATCTCCTCGGACCATTATTTTTACCAGCGAGACTCTCAGCACAACTATTTTTAGACTTTTACAGAATAATTTAAATGATTTAATGGATGACGTGCCAGTTCATTTACGTGCGAATGGTTCGTTTCAAATCAATGTCGCTTGACTTGACTCCACTTGAATTCTTTATTTGCGGCTACGTAAAAGAAAAAGTGTATACAGAAAACGCGAAGAATTAGTCTTAAAAATTCAAGAAGCTTGTGATGAGTTGCATCGTAACAATCACATTCTATCGGCAGCAATTAATAGCATCACCAGAAGATGGCAATTGTGTATTGACAATGACGATAGTCATTTTGAACAGTTTCTGTAAAAAAAAAACTGTAAAACCTGTTAAAACGTGTAATTATATGTTATTTTTATGTTAATTTTTAATACATTTGGTTTAGACGATTTTTATTTTTTTACTCAAAAATGTTGCGTCATACGAAAAAAAGCCAAGAGTGCTTTTTTCTTTTAAATTGAATAAGAATTGCAGATATAATTTTTATTTTGAGATAAACCTGTGGCGTATCGGTTTTTTCATTAAAAATATCGCAATCGGTAGCCGTACGCATGCCACTGCTGGACATAAAAATAATATTATTACATAAAAAATTGAAGCTAGATTACTTCTCCACACTAGCCAAACTTCATTGAAATATCTCAGTTGGTTATAAAGATATTAATAAAATTAGAATTTTTTTCTTAAATTTCAACACCCTGTAACTTTGTAACGAAGCATTTTTGGTCCATAGTTTATTAACCAAACTCACATTATTTGTCGATTATCTATCGATTCTAAAATTTATGCAGATAAAAGTTGGACCACCCTGTATAATTAACCATTTGCACAATACAAGAAGAAATAATATTGACTAGAATTATTTACCTACACACAGGTTGTGTTTATTTGAAAAAAATGCATTATATGTCAGCATCAGGCTTTTCAACAAATTACCTCACAGAATTAAGACAATTCAGAATCTTAAAGTTTATAAACGAGAAATATCTGAAATGTTAGTAAAATTGGAACCATATGAATTGAAAATTTTTTTGTATCAGATTAGTTGAAAAAGTTGTTGTTTCTTTATTTATATATATGTAAAGAAGTTTGTGAAGCTGACGTCGTTTGATTTATAAGTTAATAAGTAATGATTTCACTTAAAACTGATAAATTATGTATTAGATATATTCATCTTTTTTAAAAAACGAATATTTAAAACTATTGGATTCCCACTAACAAAAATATCAATCGACCAATAAACAAGTTATTGTGTTTATTGCTATACGGTGTCCCTTACATATATCTTCTAAACAATTTATTTGAAATATTAAATTCAAAATATTTTACTTCAAGTATTTGTCCAATAGCGATTGGACCCCATGGAATATACAATTGTGGACCCTTCGATGCCCTAGCATTACGGTCTCGCACATGCTAATGCTTTATCATCGCTTTGACTGACATGACTGTGATACGTAACGCTTCAGTATTATCAGTCTTTGATAACAGGCCTCCTGTGATTTGCGCTTAGGATATTGAATGTTATAGGTGAGTGTGCCAAGGGTCTATGATTGTATATTATTGGAAACTAATTAAAACAAAACTTTTTAATCAAATACCAGAGAAATTAAAAAGTAAACTGAATTTTATAAATTTTAGATCCAAACTTCAAATTGGTTGAAGTGAGAAAAAATTTACTTTTTGAATTGAAACTACTTTTGTGTCAATTTCAAAAATATTTCTTTCTATGGTTTTAATATACTTACCTACATGTATTTTTTTTATTTATCTGTGTATTTATCATTCTGTGGTTGGTATCAAAGAATTGCGTCTATATTGTTTAATTTTTAAAATGATATTCCTATGACACGTAATGCAAATTTAGATATTCTGTCACGTAACATGTTTGAGAAAAGTCAATGTAGAGAAACTTCGTAGATGAAGAAGATTTCTGATATTGCGTCGGTCCTTTACGTGGTCAGTCTTTGACACCTTTCGTTTCTATAGGTACTTGTTGATCGATGGTAAGTTAATCGTTTATATAAAACGAGAAACATTATTATTTTGAAAATTTGGTTACTTAACTAGATCGATCTATTCTATACGTACTTCTAAACTATTATGACATTTGTGCCACTGCTGATTATCCCAGACGTCTGTCTATATCTATTTATTTATTGAAAATTTTAAATGCGCTACATATGATTACATTTTTAGATTTACTGTGCAATTTAGAGTACTTTTTCTTCATCTTCAACAGTTTTTGAATAAATAATTTAATTACAAATTTTTTGGCCAAAATCAGTTCTCAGAAGAAAAAATGTTCTTTTGAAATTAATCAGTATCTATCAATTCTAACAGGAATGGATAACTAACTTAATTTAAAAAATAAATAAACATACAATAAACACCAAAATTAACAATTTCTAATGTTCGTTTTCCCATGGGGCTAATGGATCTAAGTCTTTATCTGAAGAACCTCATTCGAGCAATGGAGAATTTATAATTTCAGGTAGAAGCATCATGTCCAGAGTTTCCTGTGAAATTGTTTTGAAAACTTCTTGCATTTTCTTAACATTCCAGTTATCACAGGATCAGAAGTTGTTGAAGTAAATACTACTCCAGTAGTTGATCGACCTGTACTTACATCTCCGCACCATGATCAGAATCAATATATGCTTCTATGGATAGATTATTGTATCCAGCTTTGTAAGTTATCCATAGTCAAGAGAATTCTTCAGATAACGGAAGATTCGTTTTACTTTGGCAATATCTGAAGAAGTTGGATTTTCTAAATTTCTGGAAACTACACTAACAGCCCTGATTCAACCCTTTCTTTATTACTAAGTTGGTGTTGACACTGAACGGCAATCACGCATCCCAAATCTTTCTAGTATTTTTCTTGCATAAGCTTCTTGAGTTTTACGAATATCTCCATTATTAAAATACTCAATTTGTATTCCTAAGAAATAATGTGCTGATTTTACTGCGTAATATCGAATTCCTTTGTCAAATTTGGAATGAAACTGTCTTTCATGTTCTTATTATTATATGCAATAATACCATCATCGACGTAAAGTCCTAATATCATGATATTATTTCCATCTCTCTTCATAAACAGACATGGATCAGCTTGAATTGTTTCGAAATTTAACTTTTTATGAAAGTTTCATGTTTCATGTTTCAACAACGAGGTGTTTCAACAACGAGGTGCTTCAAATTCATCAAATTTTCACTTGCAGCAATGCTTTTTTATGGTACCTAACGTTGCAACAGGACTGAAAGTTTGGTTATAATCAATGCACTTTTTTTGAGAATATCCTTTGGTTACCAATCTCGCTTTATCTTTTTCTATAGATTTTACTTTGTATACCCATATGGAGCGAATGGCTCTTTTACCTTCAGGTAAGTATTCCCAAAACCATGTGTTATTTTTGCTTAGAGATTCTAATTATTTTTCCATAGCTAATATCCACTGGTCTTTTTCTTCACTGGTAATGGCATCTTGAAAATTTAGTTGTTCTTTATACTGAAAAATGTCTGCAGCGGCCAACATTACAAAGTCTTCAAATCTTGCAGGCTTCTTTATGCGTTCTCTGTATCTTAACTCTCTATTCATAATCATTCAAATATCAGTTATTGATCTTTAATAACAGAAACATTTTCTTCTACATCTTCATTTTCTTCTTCAAATGGTTTATCATGGTATACTATACATGGCCACAACTTGTCCAGACAGTTATGTCCATGCATTTATGTATGTGTCCAGTAGTTTGGTTTAGTGGGTAATTACCCTGCTTATAAAGTCTATTTTTTTCTATACCGGGCAGCATTAACTAGACCAACTCTTTATTACAAAAATGGTACTTATTGGAGGAATCAAAGGTAGGGGGTAGGGAAATTTTTGTTTAAATTAGTTTCCAGTAATATACAATCATAGTCCCTTACCCAACCAAACCAGCATACAATATCACACGCACGCTAGACCGACCTAGGCGCAAATGGCCACAGATGTTATCACAGATCTTATCACAGTCAGACAAAATTAAAGCTATAAAAAGTGCTAGCATGTCTGAGACATCGTAATGCTGGAGCATCGAAGGGTCCATAATTGTATATTCCATGGGGTCCAATCGCCATTGGACGAATGATTTTTGTGAAATATTCAAAATTTAAAGTTTCAGATAAATCATTTAGAAGATATATATAAGGAATATGAACATGGCATAGTCATCAACATAATAAATTGTTTATTGATCGGTATAAAATTTCGCTGTGTTTAGGTTCAATTACTTTTGAGTTTATTTTGTTGAATACCACTGAAAATTGAAAATATTTTTAGTTATAAGGTAATTCTAATTTTGCACTGAAAAATATTTTCCTATTTGTGTTTTTGCTATTCTTACAGAATGATCATTTAACTTTCAAAAAACCGATAAGTTAAGAAACCGATATGCGGACCCATTTTGGAACAGTTTCACGTTATATAGTATATTTAACAAAATACTTTATGCGTCACCCTTATATTACCAAGAATTAAAAAAAGAAAAAACCACAGAAAGCTTTTAAAAACATCATGTAAATAATCTTCTGCCTGTTTAACGACGCCATCAAAAAAAAAGTTGAAAATACTAATAATACAAATTTAGATTGAAAAACACAGTGTTAGTTAATTTTATAGATATATTTTATTAGCTCTCCATATCATATATCTAATATACAGTGTGTCCCCGGATCGACGCAACGATAGGTGAAAAAGGCTGAAATATTTTGAGTTGAAGCTTTATCTTCTGGGGTTCAGCCCTGCTTGGATTGAAACTAATTTGTGCCATAATTTTAATTTCGAAAAATCAAGTGTGCTTTGAAAATTTTCAAAAAACTTTTTTTCCCACCAGTAAAGTCCTTGATTTCTAGGACTTACGAACAAATGTTATTAAGATGTTTAAAAATAATAAATGAGTAAGAATTTTAAAATCCTATGCCTACTTTGATGTTTTGCATTATTTTTATTGCACGCACCTCCTTATTGAAGATGTTAAAATATTTCGTTAAGAAAAGTCGGTTTATAAGATACATCAAAAAATAAAATTTATTTCAATAGTAACATTAATAACGGTTTATACAATATCTACATCAAAAAATTAATTGATTTCATTACCAAAGATTAATAATCTTTGTCATTACTGACATCAAGTGAAAGATTCAATAAGTTCGCCGCCTTTATTCGCACATTCCTCAATGTTTTCCTGAAATGCGGAGAAAGCTGTTCTTATCTCTTCCAGGGGAATAGAGTTTATTGCATCTGTAATGCTATTTTTCAATATTTCTATAGTAAGCATAATTGATATTTTACAGTAATGTTTTCGAAAGTTCGGATCAGTTTGAGAGCACAGAACACTACAAAAATATTAAAAATACCAAACTATTTTTGACAGCAAACTGTCAAAATCTTATTTTATTCTTTTTCCTTCCCTGGCATACTATTTTTTTCTGAATAGCACCGAATACATGAATATCATATTTATTCGTATTTTGAACGAAGTGAATTGCTTGTTATTTTGATGTTCGCATTTCTTTAATTATGTAAATGCCCATTAAAGAGAATAGAATAAACAGTTCGTATTTAATTTATTATTTTGAACAACTTTTCTTAACGAAATTTTTTAATATCTTCAATAGGGAGGTGCGTGCAATAAAAATAATACAAAACATCAAAGTAGGCATACGATTTTAAAATTTTGGATTCTTACTTATTTATTATTTCTGAACCTGTTTTCTTAATAAGATTTTTCGTAACTCCTAGAAATCAACCACTTTACTGGTGGGAAAAAAAGTTTTTTGAAAATTTTCAAAGCACACTTGATTTTTCGCAATTAAAATTATGGCACAAATTAGTTTCTATCCAAGCAGGGCTGAACCCCAGAAGATAAAGTTTCAACTCAAAAAATTTCAGCCTTTTTCACCTATCGTTGCGTCGATCCGGGGACACACTGTATAATATGAAGACTATTAGTTTCATGAAAAAAAATTTTTTTTTATTCACCAAAAATACGTGTTTTTGGTCATTTTATACATAAATAAGTAGTTTTAAAAAATATCTGTCTGTCTGTCTGTCTGTATCCACGAAAACGCATAAACCACTTAACAGATATTAACCAAATTTGGTACAAAAATACTATTGGACATGGCACGGAGCTGATTGGATTTTGGGAAACATTGAGCGTAGGCAAGGGGTTCAAAAATTAAAAAAATCATAGTTCTTAAACTTATCCGAAATACTGCATAATTTTTTACGCATTTAATTGAATATAACCTGAAATATTGAATATAAAATATTAGACCACATTGGCATTCGGAAATAGTGCAAAATGGGGTAAAAAAGATTTAAAAAAAACGCATTTCTTAAACATAGCAGAAATATTAACTAGTTATTTATAGCTTTGATAGAATATAACATATAAAATGTGTCATAAATAACTTACTTTCATAGGCGTTCGTAAATAGTGGAAAAGGGGTCAAAACATAAAAAATATATATTTCCTAAACTTATTCGAAATATGAAATGATTTTTCATAGTTGTGATACAATATAAGCTAAAAAATATTCCATAGAAGAATTGGTTCACACAGGCGTTCGAAAATAGTCTAAAAAAAGGGTCAAAAATGAAAAAAAAAGTTTCCCAAATAGACTAGAAAAATTGGCTAATTATATATAGCTTTGATATAAGGTAACTTACAAAATCCAGCATAACTAACATTTTTATTTACGTAGGCGTTCGTAAATAGTAGAAAAGCGGGTAAAATAAAAAATATTTAAAATGTAAAAAATTTTATATTTAACTAGTTGAATGGGTGTTAAAAATACACGATAAAAATTAATGTAACATAAGCGTCCGTGAAAATTCTATAAAAGGGTCAGAAAAAATTTGTATCCGTGATAACTCAAAAACCACTTAACGGATTTAGAACGAAAATACTACAGGATATTTATAGGTGGTGATTAACATTGAGCGTAGGCAAAGGGTTTAAAAGAGGGTTCAAAAATTAAAAAAATCATAGTTTTTAAACTTATACGAAATATTGAATATTTTTTTGTGCGTTTAATTAAATATAACCTAAACAATTAGACCACATTGACATACGAAAAAAGTGTAAAGTGGGGTAAAAAAGGTTACAAAAAAACGTATTTCTTAAACATAGCAGAAATATTGACTAGTTATTTATAGCTTTGAAAGTATAACCTATAAAATGTGTTATAAATAACCTGTTTTCATAGGCGTTCGTAAATAGTGTAAAAGGGGTCAAAATAAAATATATATATATATATACTTCCTAAACTTATTCGGAATACGGAATAATTTTTCATGGTTGTGATAGAATATAACCTAAAAAATGTTACATAAATGAACTAGTTCACACAGGCGTTCGAAAATAGTGTAAAAAAGGATCAAAAACGAAAAAAAAAATGTTTTCCCAAATATAACAGAAAAATTGGCTAATTATTATATATAGTTTTGATATGAGATAACCTACAACATGCAGCATAACGATTTTGTTGACATAGGCGTTCGTAAATAGTAGAAAATTTTATAATAAAACTAAAACAAATTAATTAATTTGCGTACAAGACTTGGCCTAGAAGATCTGAAATATAAAATATGTACGTATAAATAGTGCCTCCAAAGAAAAGGAGAAGGAACAAAACCCGATACTTAAAAAAAAATAGCTGATGTCTAAAACAAAAAAAAATATTCATAAATTTTAAATAAATGACAAATAGGTCATAAAATTATTACTTTTACACTTAAATATGGAGAGCTATTCGTGCCTCGAGGGCCACAGTTTATTTTTTATATATTTAGATATTTTAATAGATTTTTGTATGAGATCCAATGGTGTTCCGCTTGGTATTGTTTTCGATTCACAGCTTACATTTGTTAATCACATTCGTGATGAAGTTGAGAAGGCTAGTTCGGAACTGTAAGGGATTCACGGACATAAATACACTTACGGCTCTTTATTATGGGTCCATAATTTGGAGTCCATGATGACATTTTTCCTATAGGATCGTCTTTGCGGATATCTAAGCGCGTAGATCTTTGCAAAGCGTTAAAGCATTTTTGAGGCACTCGAATGACAATATTTAAACGAAGTATTTCCGTGCCGATGGATTTGATTCAAATTTGTTGAGCCATTTTCTAGTAATCATGCATAAAAACTGAGAGACATATTGACAGATATTTTTTAAAAACGACTTATTTACGTCTCCCAAAACACGTATTTCCGGTGAAAATATATTTTTTTTTTCATGAAACCAATTACATATGATATCAAGATCTGATAAACAAAAAGTTGAATTGTTGTATGGAAATTTATTCGTGTATTATCTTTCAAGTCAGTGAAAAGGTGTTGTACTTTGTTCTTTGAGTATGTCACAATATTAGTTTGGCAAGTTTTAACTAATCGCCTTGCTTTGTTAACAACTATTTTGTTGAGTTGGTGCTTGTTTTTATTGTGAATTTTGTTTTTCTACCAAAATATATCGCGAAATTGTAAGATTTGCAATTTAAGTATCGGTTCAAGGTCACCTGGCATCGAGTGTACATTTTGTGACCAATATTTCCACATAAAGTGCGTAAACATATCTAAAAATCAACTAGATCTCTTATCTACTGTTGACGGATGTACATGGCGGTGCACAGAATGCGTTCGAAAAAATGTTGATCGCACCGATTATTTGATTAGAGCCTTAGAGGCTTTACAAACTAGCGTTACCCTACTTCAACAACAAATTGCCCAGCTGCAAGCAGAGACAGCTCAATCTCCAGCTCCTGATGTTGAAAATCTTGTGCAGGAGGTTACTGAGAGACAGAAGCGCGAGCGTAACATAATGATATATGGGCTCCGGCATGCGGCCGACAAGGATATTGAGGATGTTGCAAGGGTGAGAAACTTAATACAAAGTATATGTCCACAGATGGCAACTGACAATCTTAAAGTTGCAAGAATTGGTCGAAGTGAAAATCCTCCACTGAAAGTCACGTTATCATGTAAGGAGGACGTTTTCCGTATTTTGAAACATAAAAAACAACTTGGCGATGGGTTCAAAAATGTATCCATTTCAACCGATCAGACGCAACAACAACGTGAATACTACAAGAAAGTGCGTAAGGATTTGGAAACCAGAAAAGCCAATGGTGAGACTGACATATACGTGAAATACGTAAGAGGTGTGCCTGCTATTAACAAGGCCACTGTAGCTAGGACAAAAAACTACAACAGGTTAAGTTTGGTCATGTGAATATTCCTTCGTTAACTCTGAATTTTCCAACTCTCAAGGAATATTAAAACCAGAATGATTTTGATGTACTGGCAGTTGGTGAAACTTGGCTTCAGCATGACTACCCTAACAAAAACATTTGTATTCAGAACTACAACATCCAGAGACTTGATAGACCAACTAGAGGAGGTGGTATTGTTATATATTTCAAAAACAGTATTAGAATAAGATCGGTAGTATCTAGTATAAGTGATGGTGGATTGGAACAAATTTGGATTTTGCTTAGTTTTAAAAATATAAAAATTGGTTTTGGTGTGGTTTACAGACCTCCAAGTAGTAACGTAAATTCTGTATGTGATATAACAGCATCGCTTGAGCAAGTATATTTAGAGACTCAGTCTATCATTATGGTTGGAGACTTCAACATTAACTTTCTTGATATCAATAGTTCGGATGTGAGGAAACTTCTCTCAGTGGTTCAAGTTTTTGATTTAGAGCAAAGAGTTAATACACCTACTAGAATTACTGAGACCAGTGAATCGCTGATAGATTAGATATTTACCAGTAGCAACTTAAATGTTTCGTATGTAGATACATGTGAACTTCACTGTAGGACCGATCATATGCTTGTTTATTGTTGTTTATCTTTAGAAACGGAAAGTAAAAAATGCAGGACTATCGTTTATCGCAGTTTTAATAATTTTGATAATGTGGGTTTCTCTGAAGCAGCACAAAATTTATCATGGGCGTACATCAATACTTTGCCCAACATTAATGATAGAGTTGAATGCTTAAATAGTATGATGCTATCCTTATTTGACATATATGCACCTGTTAGGATCTTTCGTACTAAGCGCCGGAATTTACCTTATATAACTTATAATATAAGAAAAATGATTAACATTAGGAATAGAGCTTATCGTAGGTACATTGAAAGTAGAACAGAACAATCACGAAGGTACTATGTCGAGTTGAGAAATTTTGTCAAAAGTGCGATAAGGCGTGAAAAAGTAGCGTACATGAAACATACGTTAAATAATTGTGATAATTCTAGGAATCTTTGGCGGAATTTGACTAGTTGGGGGATTTCCACGAAGGGCAACCAACCTAACGTTTTGTCTGAGGAATTGTTCGATTCAGGTGATATTAATAATTATTTTATAAATGTAACTGGTCAGGAACGTGTCGATCAGGAGTTGATTACATTTTATCGCAATAATTCTTATAACGGTAACAGGTTCCGTTTTCACGACGTGTCTGTTCATGACATACATCGAAGCCTTGGTCTGTTGAGGTCTGAATCTTGTGGTGTTGACGGTATAAATGCCAGAATGTTAAATTTGATAGTTCCTTATTGTGTTGAGGTTATTCGGGATTTGTTTAATGACTCCATGCATTCTGGTATATTCCCTGAAACATAGAAATTTGCTTGCGTCATACCTATTCCGAAAGTGCCTTCTCCATCTGGCTTCAATGATCTTCGACCAATCAGCCTGCTTCCAGCTTTATCCAAAATTTTTGAGCGACTTGTAAGTTTTCAAATAAAACAATACTTGTCCGATAATAGTGTTTTGCCCTCATTACAGTCAGGTTTTCGTGAAAAACATTCTACAACAACCGCATTACTTAAAGTGACGAATGAAATTGCTTGTGCTATGGACAACTCGAGATCGACTATATTGGTTTTGCTTGATCAAAGTAAGGCATTTGATCTTGTCGATTTTGAGCTTTTACTTAGTAAGCTTTCCTTCTTGGGTTTTGATGATGGCGCGCTGAAATGGTTTTTCAGCTATCTTCTTGACAGAAAGCAGTGTGTTAGGATCGGTTCAAATTACTCTGACTTCAAACTTTTAAAAAGCGGAGTACCACAAGGCAGTATCCTTGGCCCTCTACTGTTCTCTATATTTTCTTTTGATATGCCTTTGAGTTTGAGTCACTCTCATTTTCACATGTATGCTGACGATGTTCAAGTATATGCGCACTGCCGTCTGGAAGACTTTGAGCAAGTGTTGGGACTTATTAACAAGGATTTGAATAGCTTGTCTTTGTGGTGTCAACGTAACGGTCTGAGATTGAATCCTGACAAGACGGTGGCCATGTGCATTGGATCAGAGCGACAAACAAAACTAATGCGTGAAATTGGACAAATTAAATTAAGTGACACTGGTATACCTTGGAAAGATAAAGCTAAAAATCTGGGAGTCATTATAGATCACAAATTAAGCTTTGATGAACATTGTAATTTTGTATACAAAAACTCTTTCTATAAACTTAAATCGATGTATCATTTGAAAAAGTTCCTTTGTGAGGGCACGAAATTAAATTTAATAAAATCTTTAGTTTATCCACATGTCACATATTGTTCTCAGGTTTACTATTACTTTTTGCCGGAATATAATAGGCTTAAGATCCAGCGAATACAGAACGCATGTGTTCGATTTGTGTGCAAGGTTCCATATGCTTCTCACATAACACCGTTTTTGGTTCATTTGAGAGAACCAAAAATTGAGATAAGAATAAAATATCAATTCGCTATGCTAATCTACAAAATTTTAAATAGTGAAACTCCACAATATCTTCACAGTTTTTTGCTACGGGGTTCTAATTTACATGACAGAGAATTGCGTTTCAATTACTTTTCTATTCCATTACATAGAAGTTCACATTTCGAAGGCTCTTTCTCTTATAGGAGCGCGAAAATTATGAATCTATACGTGGATATTCTCCAGTTGTCTCCTTACTCGTTCAAGAGAGAGCTTAGGCAAAGATTAATGTTGTCATAACATATTACATTATACCTATGCATTATGTATTTCTTTGGAGTAGTTCTAAGTTGTTATAAATGTAAAATTTGTTTTTTTTTTTTTTTTCTAATTAAGAATCAATCTATTTTTTTTTTCATACTTTGTAATCTGCAGCTGGATTTAGTGTTTAATGCTACTTATTATTGTTTATATACAGGGTGGTCCAACGAAAAGTTTGCACCTAGCTTTTCTCTTTTTTTTGTAGTCGAATGCGAAAATGCTCGGACACGTCGATTTTGCTTTTGAGGGGGACACATTTTAAACATATTTTTCGATCTGCGCCTTTAACCCCCTAGCGGGGGTGAGTAACAACCCTAAAATTTTAAATGGAAAGAGGGGTCTAATGACATATCATTTGAAAGGACACAAAATTGTCTTTCTAATGATACCCTATTTGTCGAATTTTACTAAAACAGTTAATACGAAAACGACTTTAAAGACATTAAGCCGATAATTTTGGTATTAATGAGAAATACAAATAAGTTTTAATTATTGCGAGTGAAAACACCTGCAATCGTTAGTACATTCCAATGTTTGTTAGTTTTAACATTGCTTTGTAAAAAAAGTAAACAAGCTGTTAAATTGATTTATTAAAACGTTACATTAACAAATGTTGAAAATGTGACCCATTTGATTCCATACAATAATACAGATTTTGTTCAAATCTATTTCTAACATTTTGTAGCATATCAGGTGTTATGTTTCTGCACTCTTCTGTAATGCGTTGGCGAAGATCTTCTATGGACTCGGGCTTCGTGGCAAAACATTTATTTTTTAAGTGCCCCCAAAGAAAAAAGTCTAAAGGCGATAAATCCGGTGACCTGGCAGGCCATTCAATTGGGCCCCTCCTTCCAATCCACCGTCCAGGGAACCGGTCATCTAAGAACTGTCTTACAGGAGCCACATAGTGCGGAGGTGCTCCATCTTGCTGGAAATAAAGCCGATCAGCAGTATGATTTTGGTCATCTTCTATTATTTGTGTTATTAAAGGATCAATTGTGTCTTCAAGCATGTTTAGGTACACTTCACCAGTTAAATTTCCAGGAATAAAAAGTGGTCCTATAATATGATTTCCTAATATGCCACACCAGACGTTTATTTTTTGAGGATACTGGGTATGAACCTCACGGAATAAATGTGGGTTACTGTCATCCCAGTAACGGCAATTGTGCCTATTTACAGCTCCATTCAAATAAAATGTGCATTCGTCGGAAAAACAAATGTTAAATAATAATTGCGGATCTTCAATTAAACGCTGGCTCATTGCTTCACAAAATTGCAGCCTTCTATCAGGATCATCCTCATTTAGTTCCTGTACTAATTTGATTTTGTACGGATGAAATTTGTACGCTTTTAAAATTCGTATTATGGACGAACGGGAGACACCTGAGGCTTCAGCTAGTTGACGGGTACTTTGACTATGATCCATTTCAACATGCCCTAAAACAGCGACTTCCACAGCTTCATTTCTGATCGGTTTCTGCGGCTGGTGTTTTACATTACAGACAGATCCGGTATCTACAAACTTTTTAACTAACTTGCCAACGTACACATCATTCACATTTTTATCGGGATGTCTCTCATTAAATAAGCGAGCCGTAAGTCTAGCACTACTATTATTTTGAAAATAAAGTTTAACAATTTCAACTCGTTCTAGAATGGAATAAATCATTTTGTACGGTAAAAGTAAAATAACTTGAGAAGCAACCAAACTGAATCAATGAAAAGACTAAAATAAACGGTGTAAATTCTTTTCCTACACGTATCTGCAGTTTTTATTTCAACAAAAAACGCAAACGATTAGTGAGGAATTTAGTTCTGATAAATAAGATAGTGTTTTTGAAATCCCGTTTTTCTTCAAAGTAAATAATTTAGAAATGATTGTAGTTGTTTTCAGTCGTAATAATTAAAACTTATTTGTATTTCTCATTAATACCAAAATTATCGGCTTAATGTCTTTAAAGTCGTTTTCGTATTAACTGTTTTAGTAAAATTCGACAAATAGGGTATCATTAGAAAGACAATTTTGTGTCCTTTCAAATGATATGTCATTAGACCCCTCTGTCCATTTAAAATTTTAGGGTTGTTACTCACCCCCGCTAGGGGGTTAAAGGCGCAGATCGAAAAATATGTTTAAAATGTGTCCCCCTCAAAAGCAAAATCGACGTGTCCGAGCATTTTCGCATTCGACTACAAAAAAAAGAGAAAAGCTAGGTGCAAACTTTTCGTTGGACCACCCTGTATATATATATATTATTATTGTTTGTTTCCTATTGGGCGAGAGTGTAAGAGTGGCTTTATAGCCAAATCTCATGCCCTTTGTTGTAATAATTTTTGTAAATTATTATACACAATAAATCACTTTATTATTATTATTATTATTATCTCGAAAGCATATTTATTAAATATTAATATGACACAACAATTATACACGATTCAATTTTCACATTTTTAAAATAATAAATAAACTGGTGCCTATTTGTTGATTTGAAAATCTTAGAATTGAATCGTGTATAATCGTTGGTCATATTAATATTTAATAAATATGCTTTCTCTTTGTTCAATAATGATATGAATAAAATAGTCCCTGCTAGAACTGCAATCATGCATTATAAAACGGATTTGTATGTTGGTGACTATACAATTGTCATATTTTTCTTACATATATCTTCTAAATTATTTATTTAAAATAATAAATTTCAAGCGTATTCCATTAATTATTTGTTCAATAGCAATTGGACCCCTTGGAATATATAATCATGAACTCTTCGCGGTTCCAGCATTGTGGTTTCTCA
This sequence comes from Apoderus coryli, assembly GCA_911728435.2. NCBI lineage: Eukaryota > Metazoa > Arthropoda > Insecta > Coleoptera > Attelabidae > Apoderus > Apoderus coryli. The sequence continues at coordinate 10,303,796 of OU452209.1, read as the reverse complement.
GACACGCATACGCTTCTACTTACTTAATGTATGCTTTAAAACTACCAAAGATTTTTTCCTATAGTTGGCTGTGATTTTACAGTTTTCAGCGGTAATCACTGGCTGTGATAACTGATGACCGAATGGTGCAACTGTGATACACGCACTAGTTCTCAGTCAATTTACAAGCGTCTTTGGGGGATTTGATGCTGAGGTGGCGAGTTGGTGAAGAGGTTATGATTGTATACTACCATGGAAATCAATTTAAACAAAATTTGCTCATATATAAGTAGTTATTTCAATGGAAAAAACGTCATACTGGTTTACCAACACTTCTACCGCACTTCTCTATTTTAAATTATCATCTTCCGGAAATAAAAAAACACTTTGCTTTTGTTTTAATGCGCTAATATAATTGGATAGAATACAGGAAGCTGATCGCATATTAAACTTTACTAATATCCAAGAATCAGAAATAAAAAAATCAAGAAGGCTGTGATTCTACACGGCTTCTACAATGCAAAACGACCACAATAGGTAAGGAAATTAAGGCGAAAGCTTAACATCGAATGCCTAGAGGACAACCGAGCGAAACTGTGTTTCCAACAAAACCTGCAGGACAAGCTCCCGGAAGAATATCCGGATGCTATTGAAGAACACTTGGTCGTTATTTAGATTCGCCGTGCTCTCTGCTGGTGAGGAGACTCTAGGATATATGCGACGAAAAAATCAGGATTCGTTTGACGAAAATGATGACGAGACACAAAGACTAATAGACAAGCGCAAAGTATTCATCACCTGGCAAAATGTCCGCAACTCAACATGAGCAAAGGGTGTCTTTTTTTTTTTCTCTCCTCTCGTCTCTTTCAAATGGCGAAGTCTGAAGTACAACGAAGAACTCGATATCTGAAGAATCACTGGTGGACGGCTAAATCGATCGAAATGCAACAACTAGCCGACAGCAACAACACCAGAGCCTTCTTCCAAGCCACTAAGACCATTTACGGCCCCTCTGTACAGAGTCTTACCTCACTTCAAACCAAGGATGGCTCTCGACTTCTAAGGGATTGCACGTCAATTGGCTCCCGGTGGAAGGAACATTTTCAGGAACTACTAAACAGGGACACGAATGTTGATAATGCAACACTCGATCGGTTGCTACGTAGACTCACCCAGCAACACCTGGGAGATGTACCTTCTCTGCAAGAAGTAGATAAAGCTATTCGTCAACTTAAAAAATGAGCTGGCTCTGATGGTATATCTCCTGAGCTTTTTAAAGAAGGAGGACCTGTGAGATGGGAACATTTTCATGTTCTAATAACCAAAATATGGAACACTGAAACCGTGCCTGCTGAAATGCGAGATGCCTCAATTGTCACTATATTTAAGAAAGGGGGTAGGTCCGTATGTGGAAACTATCGTGGTATCTCACTCCTCTCCATCGCCAGAAAGGTTCTTCCAATAATTTTGTCCAATCGTCTTCTCCCACTCTCGGAAGGGTGCTTGCCGGAAACACAATTTGGTTTCAGACCCAACAGGGTGTACTGAAGCCAGCTCTACCCGCTAGATTCTGGGTATGGTATTTATATGTGGAGGATTTGGTGCGCGTCCTGTATCCTAACTCCTTCACTCTAATATTACTAAATAAATAATCCTACCTATAGGCAATCCCAATATCCTGTTGCTGCATTGCTGGTTGCGACCAAACCTAAATGTTTCTTCTTTACTTTAAATAACTGTAACGAAATATATCTTTAATTTCATATGGACAAGTTCTTTCCAATCACGGGTTTCTCATAAGTAACATCCAATAGAAGTTCATTCTCTTAAATTAGCACTAAAATATTGTGTAAACCATTAAACATTTTCTAGTTTTTTGATGATTTGTTGAATCATTGAGGCTGGTAGTTTGGTAGCACTTTTTAGGTACGTAATGTTTATAAGATTGTAATTTATCGTATATTTATGTCGGTTGCACTTTTTAGTGTGAAAGTTAATAACAATAAGCAACATCCCTCAAAGCTGAAGCTTGTGGTCTTTTTATTTCTGGAAACTCCCAGCCGAAAATCCAACAACCTGAGCACAAAAAGAGTTCCTGTGCAAGGGGTACAAACGACATGATATTCAGTGCCAGGCAAATACAGGAGAACTCATGGGAGCAAAATCGTCCTCTACACATGGGTTTTATAGACCTTGTCCAGGCGTTCGACTCTTTTAACCGTGAGGCTCTGTGGAGGATATTGAAGCTGACCGGATGTCCCCAGAAATTCATCCGGATACTTCGACTCCTTCACGATAAAATGAAAGGAGCAGCGGACCGGAAGAACCCTTTCTAATAACAACTGGCGTAAAGCAGGGTTGTGTCATTGCACCGATTTTGTTTTCGATGTTTGTGGGAACGGTCATTCAACTTGTGAAGGATGAGCTACCGGGGGGAATAGAGATCGTCTACAGGTTTGATGGCGGCGGACTCTTCAACCTTCATAGATTGCAAGCTGAGACGAAGATCGTATCCAAATCAGTCATTGAGCTTCAGTACGCGGAAGACAACGTTGTCCTAGCTGATACAGAAGAGGATCTTCAATATATACTAAATAACAGCGCATACAGGAGTATTGGGCTTGAACTAAATATAAAGAAAACACGATTCTCTATCAGCCTGCACCAAACACTGTGGCTGTCCCACCAAATATTCGAGTTAACGGAGACAGATTTCAGAACATTGAGAGTTTCTCTTACCTCGGCAGCATTCTCGCTGCGAACGCAGATATCGATGATGAAACTCAGCATCGTATTAGATGGGCAAGTTCATCTTTCAGCCGACTGACGACGAGCGAGTCTTCGATAATCATAACATCGACGTTGGAACTAAGTTGCGAGTGTATAGTGCTATTGTGGTTCCTGCCCTTACGTATAGCTGTGAGTCTTGGACCACTCATCAACGATGCTTTAGAATAATTCTCGGAATCAAATAACAGAACCGACGAACAAACATCAGCGTTCTGGAGGAAGCTGAATCAACTAGCATTGAAGCGATGATTGTGAGGCACCAGCTGCGTTGGACTGACCACATAATCCGCATGCCAACGAAACGCCTTCCCAAGAGAATCCTTTATTCACAACTTAAGATCGGCTCACGAAATTAGGGAGGGCAGCAAAAGAGGTACAAGGATGTGAAGAACAACTGGGAGCAGATCGCGAACGACCCGACGGAGATGGAGGCGTACCATCGAAAGGAGAGGGAACGCATCAATGGGGCAGCGCACCTACAACAGCCGGTAAATGGTGGTGATTGGGTATGTCAATTTTGTGACAAGGTTTGCAGCTCGAGGATCGGTCTGTTTAGCCATCTTGAGTTCACAACAGAAATCCCTGAGTTGGAATAATTCATCCTCGTTAGCGAGTGAATGCTGATGTTGATATTATTTGTTAAGAGTAGTATGCTCTGACTGATGTTTCTCAGTTAAATTATTATCATTGGTGTTAATTGATTCTGATCTTGACTTGGCTTCGCTTGTGGAAATATTTAATGCCCATTGCCTTCAAATAAATCCGACTAAGTCGGAACTATTACTTTTTGGTAGAAGTTCACACAGGAATCGCTATACGGATTCGTTTAAATTGAGCGTGGATAACGTGAAACTTAAATGTGCAAAGTTCGCGAGAAATTTGGGTTTGATATTGGACACGCATTTAAGATTTAGCCAACATGTAAGCCAATGTATTAGGCGTGCTTTCATGAACTTAAAATTACTGTATAGCAGAAGAAGGTTGCTTAGTGAATGCACTAAGAAACTTTTGTGTGATTCACTGGTACTTTCACATTTTAATTTTGCCGATACTATATATGGCCCATGCCTGACTGATATTGACCAAAAAAGAATTCAGTTAATGCAAAATGCCTGTGTTCGACTCATACAAGGAATTAGGAGGGGTAAGCGTGGCGTCAGTGCTAAGCTTCGTGAAATTGGGTGGCTGAGGATGAACGAACGACGTGCTCTTCAGTCCTTAGTCTTCTTTAATAAAATTATAACTACAAAAACTCCAGATTATTTGTTTAACAAAATTAAATTTCGGGGTTCTATTCATGATGTGAATATTCGTCGCAAGCTTACTATATCACCTCCAAGTCACTGCACAGCTATGTTTGAAAGATCATTCTCCTACAATGTATGTAATATCTATAATAGGGTACCGCATAATTATAAGTTTTTGAAAGGTATTAGATTTAAGAATGCTATGTATGATTCTATAGCCGAATTTGTTTGATTTATATTGACAGTGCTATTTATTTGTTGATATGCCATGGATTTGTTTTTTTTTTAATTTGGGATTGTCCAATAATAATATACCAACTTTTTTTTTTCATTTGATTTAAGATTGCTGATTGTACTATTTGTTTGATTTGTTCTTTCAATTTCGGTATTGTGGAGAGTATGCTGTTTCATCTTGTTGTTTATCATTTTTATATGTTTGTATCTGTTATCTAAGGGGTTAAGTGAGGAAGTCTGTACTTCAACTTCGCCCATTGCAAAATATTTATTTATTATTTTGCAATAAAGACTTTATTATTATTATTATTATCATTAATTAATACTTAAGTATAACGGGTGTCCCTCAGGGAAGAGATTCGATCGATTATGGAGAAACTACACGGTAGAACAATCTGAAATTCTGGTGTAGTACTTAGGTCGACGGGACCAATTCGGCTAAAATGCTTTCAAGAATCTAGCACTTCCGGTTATACCGGAAATGGGTGTCAACTTCCTTATTTCAAATACGGCTCTATATAAATTATATTTTTTTGGATTCTCCTTGTAATTCTAAATATATTTAATGCATACTATGTTGTACCTATCGCCAGCCGTTTTCGAAATATTTGAAATTTTATGTCAAAAATGACGTTTTCAGAATAAGGAATAATAACAATTTGTTTTTATAAATGACACTTGACAAAACTAATCAACAATTATGACAAATTGTAGATATTAATTAGTATTAATAATCATGGCGGGCGTATAAATTATACTAACGAATACTATCTAAATTTGTTTATTATTTATGGATACTGTGACAGAGTGATAACAAGAACGTGTGATAGCATTTGCTACCAAATACCCAGTAAAACATAAACCATCACCAAAAGTTGCTAAACTAATAATACATAATTTGGAAAGTTTCGAGTCTGTGAAGAATTTGATTAACTAATAACGTGAACGTATGATACAAACTTATCTAAGGTCAACTCATAAAAAAATTACTTTAACAAATGTTGAAAATTTTGACCTTGAACTTCTAAACACTTTTCACATATCAAAATTAATTGCTCATGTGTTGCCCGCCGAATAGATGGTTAACTCAAATTGGCAAATGCATTCCGAACTCTTTGCATACAGTCCTCTTTAGTGGTCAAATGCCTGCTGTACACTTCATTTTTGGTCATCTCCCAGATATAATAATCGATCGCTTTTAGAAAATCCAGACTCCACTGCAAATTTTCTCAGAGATGTCGTAGGATATAGTTTAAGTGAAAGCATAGACCCAACTATATTATTAAAAAAGTTAAGAACATACAGAATAACAGATATACCCGGAAAATGTTTAACTCTTATTTAGATAACAGACAGCAGGCAGTTAAAATAAAAGAACTATAAAGATGTATGTTCAGATTACCTTTAAGAATATAAAAATGGGAGTACCACAGGGCAGCATATTAGGGCCACTGATATTTAATATATTTATAAATTACTTGTGCAAGATCCTTAATAACAGTGAACATTCAGTTATTAACTACGCCGATGACATTTCGTTACTGATAGTTCCTATTACAAAATCAAGGCTCTCAGAAGAAATTGATTTAGTACTGAAACGGATACAGGAATGGATGAGAACAAATAAAATGATATTAAATGCTGGAAAAACCCAATTTATTCAATTCCTAACAAGTCATAGTAACATTTTTATGGACAGTTTAGACTTGTGATTTTATCAAGTAATAGAACGCCTGGGGTTAAATATTGATTCAAAGCTAACATCATCAGATCATATCTTTGAAATAGCCAAAAAAAGTAAATACAATTTTATACAGCCTTCGGGTGGTTAAAAAATATGTGTCATATAATACCTTAAGATCTTTATAGTATGTGTGGTTCATCAGTAAATTAAAATACGGTATGATGTTCTAAGGAAGAACAATAGATGTAGCAAATGAATACTTGAAGTTTTTGGTTTTGATTGTACATCATACTGATAAATATAGTAATAAGTGAGTAATTTTTTTTTTTTTGGTTAATTTCAGAAGTGCAGTGGTAGTTAAGTGGAAGAGCAACACGGTTGAACTTCGCCACGACTTTCATGTGAATATTCATATAATCATTTCTAATAGTATTCTTGTAATTCACAATTAAAAAAAATAAAGGCATTATTATTATTAACAGTAGCATTATATGTTTATGAATGTCTACTTTTTAACTTCAAATACAAAAAAAAATAGAACCGTTATATAATTAACCATTTGCACAATACAAGAATATTGACTACAATTATTTACCTACACACAGGTTGTGTTTATTTGAAAAAAATGCATTATATGTCAGCATCAGGCTTTTCAACAAATTACCTCACAGAATTAAGACAATTCAGAATCTTAAAGTTTATAAACGAGAAATATCTGAAATGTTAGTAAAATTGGAACCATATGAATTAAAAAATTTTTTGTATCAGATTAGTTGAAAAAGTTGTTGTTTCTTTATTTATATATATGTAAAGAAGTTTGTGAAGCTGACGTCGTTTGATTTATAAGTTAATAAGTAATGATTTCACTTAAAACTGATAAATTATGTATTAGATATATTCAACTTTTTTAAAAAACCAATATTTAAAACTATTGGATTCCCACTAACAAAAATATCAATCGACCAATAAACAAGTTATTGTGTTTATTGCTATACGGTGTCCCTTACATATATCTTCTAAACAATTTATTTGAAATATTAAATTCAAAATATTTTACTTCAAGTATTTGTCCAATAGCGATTGGACCCCATGGAATATACAATTGTGGACCCTTCGATGCCCTAGCATTACGGTCTCGCACATGCTAATGCTTTATCATCGCTTTGACTGACATGACTGTGATACGTAACGCTTCAGTATTATCAGTCTTTGATAACAGGCCTCCTGTGATTTGCGCTTAGGTCTGTCTAGCGTGTGTGCGATATTGAATGTTATAGGTGAGTGTGCCAAGGGTCTATGATTGTATATTATTGGAAACTAATTAAAACAAAACTTTTTAATCAAATACCAGAGAAATTAAAAAGTAAACTGAATTTTATAAATTTTAGATCCAAACTTCAAATTGGTTGAAGTGAGAAAAAATTTACTTTTTGAATTGAAACTACTTTTGTGTCAATTTCAAAAATATTTCTTTCTATGGTTTTAATATACTTACCTACATATATATTTTTTTTATTTATCTGTGTATTTATCATTCTGTGGTTGGTAGGTATCAAAGAATTGCGTCTATATTGTTTAATTTTTAAAATGATATTCCTATGACACGTAATGCAAATTTAGATATTCTGTCACCTAACATGTTTGAGAAAAGTCAATGTAGAGAAACTTCGTAGATGAAGAAGATTTCTGATATTGCGTCGGTCCTTTACGTTGTCAGTCTTTGACACCTTTCACCTTTCATTCATATAGGTACTTGATGATCGATGGTAAGTTAATCGTTTATGTAAAACGAGAAACATTATTATTTTGAAAATTTGGTTACTTAACTAGATCGATCTATTCTATACGTACTTCTAAACTATTATGACATTTGTGCCACTGCTGATTATCCCAGACGTCTGTCTATATCTATTTATTTATTGAAAATTTTAAATGCACTACATATGATTACATTTTTTAGATTTACTGTGCAATTTACAGTACTTTTTCTTCATCTTCAACAGGTTTTGAATAAATAATTTAATTACAAATTTTTTGGCCAAAATCAGTTCTTAGAAGAAAAAAAGTTCTTTCGAAGTTAATCAGTATCAATCAATTCTAACACGAATGGATAACTAACTTAATTTAAAAAATAAATAAACATACAATAAACACCAAAATTAACAAGTTCTAATGTTCGTTTTCCCATGGGGCTAATGGATATAAGTCTTTATCTGAAGAACCTCATTCGAGCAATGGAGAATTTATAATTTCAGGTAGAAGCATCATGTCCAGAGTTTCCTGTGAAATTGTTTTGAAAACTTCTTGCATTTTCTTAACATTCCAGTTATCACAGGATCAGAAGTTGTTGAAGTAAATACTACTCCAGTAGTTGATCGACCTGTACTTACATCTCCGCACCATGATCAGAATCAATATATGCTTCTATGGATAGATTATTGTATCCAGCTTTGTAAGTTATCCATAGTCAAGAGAATTCTTCAGGTAACGGAAGATACGTTTTACTTTGGCAATATCTGAAGAAGTTGGATTTTCTAAATTTCTGGAAACTACACTAACAGCATACGCTATATCCGGTCTTGTACCAGTCATAAGGTACATGAACGCACCTACAGCCCTGATTCAATCCTTTCTTTAATACCTAATTGGTGTTGACACTGGACGGCAATCACGCATCCCAAATTTTTCTAGTATTTTTCTTACATAAGCTTCTTGAGTTATACGAATATCTCCATTATTAAAATACTCAATTTGTAATCCTAAGAAATAATGTGCTGATTTTACTGCGTAATATCGAATTCCTTTTTCAAATTTTGAATGAAACTGTCTTTCATGGTCTTATTATTACATGCAATAATACATTATTAATAATTATAATAATATATTATTACATGCAATAATACATCGACGTAAAGTCCTAATATCATGATATTATTTCCATCTCTCTTCAAAAACAGACATGGATCAGCTTGAATTGTTTCGAAATTTAACTTTTTATGAAAGTTAACTATTCTGGTGTTCCAACAACGAGGTGCTTGTTTTAAACCTTAGAAACTCGGTTCGTTCCATCATCATAACCTTCTAGTTGGCTTCAAATTTTCACTTGCAGCAATGCTCTTTTATGGTACCTAACGTTGCAACAGGACTGAAAGTTTGGTCATAATCAATGCATTTCTTTTGAGAATACCATTTGGTTACCAATCTCGCTTTATATTTTTCTATAGATTTTACTTTGTATACCCATTTGGAGCGAATGGCTCTTTTACCTTCAGGTAAGTATTCCCAAAACCATGTGTTATTTTTGCTGAGAGATTCTAATTATTTTTCCATAGCTAATATCCACTGGTCTTTTTCTTCACTGGTAATGGCATCTTGAAAATTTAGTTGTTCTTTATACTGAAAAATGTCTGCAGCGGCCAACATTACAAAGTCTTCAAAGCTTGCAGGCTTCTTTATGCGTTCTCTGGACCTTAACTCTCTATTCATAATGGGCTCTTTAAATATGAATTATTGATCTTCAATATCAGAAACATGTTCTTCTATATCTTCATTTTCTTCCTCAAATGGTTTATCACTATCTTCCTGTCGAATTTCTGGCCGGTAAACATTTTTATACTACACTATACATGGCCACAACTTGTCCAGACATGCTCATGCATTTATGTATGTGCCCAGTAGTTTGGTTTACCAACGTTCTTCTGTGTTTTAGTAGGTTCTGGTAATCACCCTGCTTATAAACTCTATTTTTTCTATACCGGGCAGCATTAACTAGACCAACTGTTTATTACAAAAATGGTAATTATTGGAGGAATCAAAGGTAGGGAAATTTTTGTTTAAATTAGTTTCCAGTAATATACAATCATAGTCCCTTACCCAACCAAACCAGCATACAATATCACACGCACGCTAGACCGACCTAGGCGCAAATGACCACAGATGTTATCACAGATCTTATCACAGTCAGACAAAATTAAAGCTATAAAAAGTGCTAGCATGTCTGAGACATCGTAATGCTAGAGCATCGAAGGGTCCATAATTGTATATTCCAAGGGGTCCAATCGCCATTGGACGGATGATTTTTGTGAAATATTCAAAATTTAAAGTTTCAAATAAGTCATTTAGAAGATATATGTAAGGAATATGAACATGGTATAGTCATCAACATAATAAATTGTTTATTGATCGCTCTAAAATTTCGCTGTGTTTAGATTCAATTACTTTTGAGTTTATTTTGTTGAATACCACTGAAAATGGAAAATATTTTTAGTTATAAAGTAATTCTAATCTTGCACTGAAAAATATTTTCCTATTTGTATGTTTTTGCTATTCTATTCAGAATGATCATTTAACTTTCAAAAAACCGATAAGTCAAGAAACCGTATGCGGACCCATTTTGGAACAGTTTCACGTTATACAGTATATTTAACAAAATTCTTTATGCGTCACCCTTATATTACCAAGAATTAAAAAAAGAAAAAACAAAAAAAACTTTGAAAAAAGTCATGTAAATAATCTTCTGCCTGTTTAATGCCGCCATCAAAAATAAGTTGAAAATACTAATAATACAAATTTAGATTGAAAACACTGTGTGTGTTAGTTAATTTTATAGGTATATTTTATTTTTTATATATTTAGATAATTTTATAGATTTTCGTATGAGATCCAATGGTGTTCCGCTATCTTCCTTGGAGACCATTAAGGACCATGGTATTGTGTTCGATTCACAGCTTACGTTTGTTAATCACATTCATGATGAAGTTGAGGTAGCTAGTTCAGAACTGTAATGGATTCACGGACGTAAATACACTTACGGGTCTTTATTGCGCATATGTACGACTGAAACTGGAGTATGGGTCCATAATTTGGAGTCCATGATGACATTTTTCCTATAGGATCGTCTTTGCGGATATCTAAGCGCCTAGATCTTTGCAATGCGTCAAAGCATTTTTGAGGCACTCGAAATAACCGCCAACAAATCAAATGCCTCGTCGTTGGTAATAAGCATTTTTTTTTTGAGAATGTTTGGCTTCAGACATAATCTATTAGCCACAGATTATTGAGGAAGGTGAGGCGGTTATTAAATGTTAATTTTACTATCCTTCAAGAACGTGATGATAATATCATAAGTAGTTTTTTTGTTTTTTAAAAGTAACCGAACAATATCTGTAGGTAAATCAAAACCTGCATCTACAATTTGTTTAATGAAGCTTTGTATGGCGTCCTTATTATGTATGCAAGCAAAAAATATATGATTGAGATCACCTAAGTTCCCACAATCACAACAAGGGCTATCTCTAATTCCTATTTTATTCAAATGTGCTGGAAAACAGCCATGGTTAAGTCTAATTCGTGTAATTGTTGACGAGTAAAACCGACTGACGTTGAAATCAAAAATATGTGGTATATCTTTTTTGCATGGCAAATGAGGATGGATTTTAAAATAATGATTATTGGAAGACTTCGAGTGATCGCTCCATAGTTTTTCCCAGATTTTATAAATATTTTTTTTCATTATATTTATTATATCACTGAACACAATTCCAACATGACCCCTTGACCAAACAAAATTAACTCTGCCATGTGAACAGATATCGCATAAAGTTGATTTGATATCAATAATTAAGGAATTATTATAATATTTATAGGCTGGTGCTTGAATTGACTTAAGCACTGATTGACAGTCAGATATAATAGTCAGATTATACAGCCCACTATCTTTTGCCCATAACAAAGCTGATTTAATAGCTGTGGCCTCTGCTGTAAATACAGAGCTTACCGCTGGTAATCGGTATTTTTGTGTATAAGGGAGCTCTGGAACAAAAAAGGCGCAACCCACCTGATCCTCAAGTTTCGAGCCATCTGTATAAATATGTAAGGACATATTACTATTTTTTTTCAGTTCTGAATTTAAAATATGATTATTTAGTTTGGCATTGTCCGTGTATAGAGGGTATGCAACTGAGATCCTGGAGTTTAAGATTTGTAGTTGTTCCTTAAATAAAGGAAATTTTTGTTGGCGATTAATATATTTTGCAAATGAACTGATATCAGTAAAAGCTGCAACCAGTAGAGGTGTTTTTTTAAATTTCCAATATTTAATTGTAAATACAGAATTAGTAAGGGTGGCAATAGACTTGGATAGTGCATCTTTAAAGTGATTAATTTTAATGATTAATTTTTCTGCTAAGAATTGTCTTCGCAGATCCAGAGGAGGCTCCTGTGCCTCGGCCAGAATTGCCTGAGTTGGAGACGATTTCATGGCTCCTATAGCTATTCGAATGGCGCAATATTGTATTCGATCTATTTTTTTTAGATTTGTTTTACTTGCATTGCCATAAAAAATACTCCCATAATCCATTATAGAGCGAATATATGATTTATAAAAAATGAGGGCTAATTTTGGGTCAGCACCCCACTTTATTTTTGTAATATACCTCAGCATGTTAAGACCTTTTTCGCACTTGTTTATTACATGGTTAATATGACTTGTCCACAATAGTTTAGAGTCTAGTGTGATTCCCAAGTATTTATATGTATCGACTACAGGAAAACAGAGTCCATTTAATGTAATTGTATTTAATTTTTTTAGTCTGTGTCTTGTGAAAAACACAACTTTTGATTTGTCGGTAGACATCGTGAAACCCTGCTCCTGCAGCCAAAGTCTTATACAATATACTGCATATTTTAGGTTTTTAATACATTGCTCAAATGAATCATGGGTAGTATATAAGCAAACATCGTCTGCATATTGAATTACCCTGATTTCATCATCAAACAAATCATGCAAACCAGCCATATAAACATTAAAAAGGACAGGAGCCAAAACGGAACCTTGCGGAATACCATTGTTTATTATTCTTGGACCAATCAAATCATTTTTGTGATTTCTCAGAAATATTTTCCTATTTTTAAATAGGGAAATTATACCAGTCACAGCATTCACATCCATCCCCATATTTAATAATTTGTTATTTAATATATCCAAGTTCACAGCATCATACGCCCCTTTAAGATCAAGAAACAAACATGAGACATATTTATTTTCAGAAAACCCATTTTGTATATCTACTGTTAATTTAGCTATAGCATCGTTGGTACCATGGCCCCTTCAATGTCCAAATTGATTAAGAGGCAGAAAAGAATTATACTCAAGAAACCCTTCGAGTCGCGCCTTTATCATTCTTTCAAAAGTCTTGAAAAGACAAGAGATGAGTGAAATAGGTCTATATGAATGGACCAAAGAAGGGTCCTTTTGGGGTTTTAAAAAAGTGAGAATGACACTTTCCTTTATTGAATCGAAGTGCATATTTTTGACCCACCAATTATTATAAATATTAAGTAAAACGGACTTCGCATTTATAGGCAAATTCAAGATCATTGGATACGTGAAACTATCCAGACAAGGAGAAGTATTTCTATTGACTATTATAGCTAAATCTAAATCAGTTGGATCAAAATAATTACCTATATTATGAAATTGTGATTCGGTAGAGTAACTTGGAGACGGATCCGCAATAGGCACAGTGGGAGGAGCCATATCGTCTAGCATTAGCTCTGCTAGTTCGTTAGAAATCACAGGCTTTTTGTGTTCAGTGTTATTATTTTTTATACATTTTATTGTTTTCCAAATTTCAGAAATGGATGTGCTTTTATTGATTTTATTCAAAAATTGTATCCATTTGTGTCTTTTTTTTGTATTAAATATTAATTTTGCCTTTGCTTCTTGATTTTTATAAGCTAGGTAATTCTGAAAGTTGGATGTTCTTTTGTATGTTATAAAAGCATTTTTTCGTTCTATTACTATGTTAGTGCACTCATTGTCCCACCAAGCAGGTCTTATTGTATTTGGTTTGAAGGATTTTTTTATGGGCATTGTGTTATCTGCACTTTCTGATATGCATTTACATAACAGACTATACATATCTGCATTATTTTCGGAAAAACTTACAGTATTAACTAGTTGTTCTGCTGTTTGTTTAAAGAATCTCCACTCAACTTTTTTATCATTCCACTTGGTGGAAGGTTGTATAAGAAAGGTCTTATATGTAGATTTATAAGTAATCGCAATAGGTAAATGGTCTGACCCCATTGGATCTTCACATACCCTCCAATGAAATTTGTCGACAATGTTTGGTGGCACAATGGTTAAATCGACTACAGAGCTATCATTCGGCGTACCTACGCGTGTAGGACTGCCATCATTTATCACAACCAAATTGCTAGAATCTAGAGATTTAATTAACCGCTCTCCTTGTGCATTATTGATGTTCGAACCCCAGAGATAATGATGGCAATTAAAATCTCCACAGAAAATGGTATTAGTTAAGTTAAACTGATTAAAAAAATGCTCATAATCTTTTTCTGATAATGAAACATTGGGTGGCTTGTAGATTGATACTATGGTGAGCTTATGCTCGATTAAATTAATAGCACAATATTCTAGTCCATTAACAGGTGTTCCTAGAGATGTTGTTGAGTAGTTTAAGTGTTTTTTAATTAGTATAGCTACTCCTCCATAGCCATCATCTCTCGGTGTGTTAACTAGGTAGTAACCCCTTAAATTAAAATTTTTACCTGGTTTTAGCCATGTTTCGGATAAAACAATAATGTCAGTAGGTTCACTGGCCAAGAAATCAATAAGATTAGACTTGCGAAGGTATACTGAACGACAATTCCATTGTAATATAGTTAAATTTTTATTATCAATACGTTGAGCCCCTATCGTCATCGCTGATTTCAATTGACTCATCTGTATTTGTAGTTGCAAATAAAATATTAGATATACAGTTTTCTATACTATCTTCGCTGGCAAGATTTGGATTCTTTATGAAATTTTTTATAACGGAAGTGAATTCAAGAATGATTTTTGATTTATGGGCCATGTAATCGTCACGATATGGATTGGGTATTACAATATTAGGGGGTCTTTTATGTACATTTTTTTCTGTTGGACTCTGAGGGGGGGAGCTGGCTTTACGTTTTTTATGTGTATTCTCAGGCACATAATGTCGGATTTTTTGTACCTTAGGTTTAGACAATATATTAGTAGAGGTGGATGGAGTTGGTAGTTCAGGAAAATTGTTTGAGTTATTTAATATTTCAAATCTATTATTAGTTACAATTTTTGCATAGGATGGATTATTCACTAATGCTTCAGCTTCTTTAAAAGATATATTTTTATTAGCCATAGCTATTTTAATTTTTTTTTGTTTCAAGTAAAATTCGCATTGTCTAAATAAACTGTTATGCTCTCTTTTTTTACAATATATACAATATTTTTCATTTGGAAAGTTGTCATTTTGAGAGTGTTCCTCACCGCAGTTCTGACACCTAAGATTACCTCTGCACTGTATTTTTGTATGCCCATATCTCAAACATTGCAAGCATTGGACAACAGGGTAAATATATGGTTCAACAGTGAATTGGCACATGTTTATTTTAATACGTTCAGGAAGTTTGTTCCCCAAAAAAGTCACCACTATAATTTGTCTATCAATATATTCAATTTTATTATCTTCTAATATTTTTTTACGTTTCATTCGTCAAACTTCTACAACTTTATTAGGAGACTCTATGTTTTGTTTTAGAAATTCCTCGGTGAAAAATGTGTCTATTTGCTTAACAACACCCTTCTTGTGTGTGAATAATTTAGGTGGGTATGTATGCCAGCAGATCCCTCTTGGTAATACATTCATGATTAATGAGATTGTTTGCAATTTTGTAAGATTTAAAAATGACTTTGACTCTATTTCTACCAATAGATTTTATATCAGTTATATCATTTCTAAAGGAAACGATCTCTTGCAGATAGTGTCCAACCCTTATGGGAAACAATCTTCCTAAATTTTTGTCGTTATGTTCTATATAAACATAAAAGGGTCCAGAATTTGATGCACAGTATCTATTGTTAAAATCGTGTTGTACAGTACTTACCTGGGGCGGTCCAGGGGGACCGCCCTCATTAGTATCCATATTCAATTCGCAATTAAATTTCGAATATTAATGTCTTTAATCGCAAACAGATAGCACAAAAAAAAACTTTATCAGAATAGGCACGTCTTCGCTATTCCAACGCTCGATTCGTACTGAATAAGCATTTTTAATTAAAAAAATCAAATGTAACAGAAAAGAAATAAATCCACAGATAATCTGGCCAATATATTAATTATATGTGACACTGACATTAACTTCATTGCCATTGCCATAATAACAAGAGTATTTCTTCATCACAGCCTACTATTAATTATATAAAAAATTGTTGAATGTTAAAATTAGGCACAAATATATTCATTCATTGAGATGAACAAGAAAAAGATAGAGACTTCCGGTTTTCACTGTTTTCTTTATTTTTATATGCTCTTTCTATCTAGTGAAGACTGATAGTTATATGCTATTTCTATCTAGTGCAGACTAATAGTACCATTCCATTTGATTTTTCTAAGAAATTTGACAAATTCGGAAACATTGTTATTTATCTCCATCTAGCGGCCATATATAAAAAATAAATAAAAGTAGCAATACTTTTTTGATACTCCCAAAAATGACCTTTGTACTAAGCCTAACTTTATTAAAATCGGACTATCCATAAGAAAGTTAGATAACTTTATACAAACCGGCATTCTCCGGCTCCTCCACCATTTATTTAAGAAGATAGGGAAAAAAGGTTTACATAAAAAAGTTTTAGAATTATACTTAGATCTTTCTCATTAAGTTTAACACTTACGTAATATAAGTATATTTTTAAGTAAACACTGTTTTTCAATTTAGAGTTAAATTTACGCCCTCTAGCGGACATTTTAGGAAACTAAAACAATTTTCCAGCAATTTCTCTTATCCGCTTTTACTAAAATAAGATAAATCCTAAACCCGTAACATGATTAATTTTCGAAATAGAGCCGGCGTCATTTCTTATCTGTACACCCGGTACATTCCGAGACGACGAAATTTTAAAAACAAAATAATATATTGTCACGATAAAAAAAATAATTGTGAAAATTATATTTTTTGTTTAATTATTCTTTAATTACACTTTGAACTGAATGAAAAAAGAAAAAAAAATATTATTTAGAAATTGTATTTAGTTTTAATTTTAACTCACTTGCTTTGCAGAGATATTTCAAGAATCGCCCCAGAAAAAATATCTTAGTTATTCTTCCCATAAACGAAACGAGTGACGCCCTGTGTTTAAACAGCTCTTCTCAGGTAATTGTTACCTAAACAGATTTAGCAAACTAGAGTATTAAATTCTTCTAAAGCAGTCCATAATATCGAGGAGCAAATCAGATGATTTAAATAAAAATTTCGTCAACTCCACAAACAAATCAATTTAATATGTTTCAAACCAAACATGTTTCGGGACTCGCTGTTCCCATCATCAGTGGTACATCTGTTCGGCACTTGTACCGTTTTCTATTCTGAATAACTAAGTAAATTGAGTGATGTACCACAAATTATTTTAATGTATAAAAAAATATATAAAAAATTCCTGTTTTCACAAATGTATCTGTAACACGTAATTCAGTTAACCGTCTCGAGATGAATTTCAATTTTGAATAATTTAATGTACCACTGATGATGGGAACAGCGAGTCCCGAAACATGTTTGGTTTGATGTTTGAAACATATTAAATTGATTTGTTCATCACTCCAATATCGGTCTTGTATTAGATTATACAAAATTTGCATATCGACATTTTTCCACAAAAACGGTAGGTACGCGGCGCCAGAAATGGGTCGAATACAAAAGAGAGAATTTTATTGGTTGATATTCGAAGAGTGGAAAAATGCAAAGTTATAATTTTGGTGCAACAGGATGTTGAGGATGAATTTTGATTTAGGCTTCTCTATAGTAAAGTTTAAAAGAGTGGTTGCAGACTTGGGAGCTAGGAGCATGAAGTCTCCCTTGAGATGGAGCACATGTGTCCAAATGCTCCGCCAGTTTCTCTGACCCCAAAACTCACCCGTTTACGAGGGAGAACTACTAAGATCCTCTTTGTATCAGCGTGATGTACGTGGGCGATTCTCAAGTAGCTCTACAAGCCAAGCGAGTAAGTGATGAAAACCAAAAATATAAATCATAAATATCAAACAATAATCTTCTTTACGACATGTTGAAACCTGCCCCATTATGAACATGTGGAGGCTTATTTGTCGCAATATTTAAACGAAGTATTTCCGTGGCGATGGTTTGGTTCAAATTTGTTGAGCCATTTGCTAGTAATCATGCATAAAAGCTGAGAGACATATTGACAGATATTTTTTAAAAACGGCTCATTCACGTCTCCAAAAAACACGTATTTCCGGTGAAAATATATTTTGTTTTTCATGAAACCAATTACATATGATATCAAGATCTGATAAACAAAAAGTTGAATTGTTCTATGGAAATTTATTCTTTTTTTTTTATTTCATTAACCGCATCAACCATTTTGGTTATTAGCGGCATTTCTATATACATTACGGATTTCTATAACAATCATTTAATTTACATAACATATAGGAACATTACAATGAAATTGTCAGATATATTATCTACTTAAATTTTCTGAATCAGGTCGGTTTCTGTAAGGAACTTAATTAATTTATGTATAGTTGTAGGTTCATCATTAAGTGTTTTTTCTAACTCTAAAGGTATATCGTATTTTATACGCAAATCAGAAAACTGTGGACATTCCACTAGGAAATGCTTTACGGACATACCGATATTACATGTATTGCACGTAGGTTGTGGAGATTTGTTTAGGAGATGTTGGTGTGTTAAATTTGTGTGTCCTATTCTTAGACGTGTCACTATTACTTGTTCTTTACGTTTACTTGAGATTTGAGTCCATGGATTCACTGATTTTTTTATTTTGGATAACTTTGAGGTTGACAGGTTCCACTCACTTTGCCACTGCTCTTTTATTTTATATTTTATATAATTTTTAAAATCACTTAGTGGGGTTTTAATATTATTTCGCACTGTGTTTTGTGTAGTCGCTGCTTTGGCTAACCGATCAGCTTCTTCGTTCCCTTGGATTCCAACGTGTGAGGGTACCCAGATTATCGCTGTTTCGATGTTGTTTTTGGAAATGTTGTTTATTTTTTCTTTTATGCGGATAATTATTCGTAGAATATATTGTTGTTAGGCTCTGTATTGCGGTAAGACTGTCAGATATAATTAGAAATTTTTTGTTTGGGAAGTTTTCTATGTACCGAAGTGCTTCCAAAATTGCAAATAGTTCTCCAGTGAACACAGAGCACATACCTGGAATTTTATATGAGCAGCTTCGATCTTGAGAATAGAATGCGACGCCTACGCCGTCTGCCGATTTAGATGCATCCGTATAGACCTGAGTATATTCTCCGTATCTCTTCAAAATATCGTTGAAAGCGTTGTTAATTATTTTTGGATTGGTATGATTTTTGTCGTATCTTTGTAGGTCGGTGTTGGTTGTAATGTTAGGGATTATCCATGGTGGTGTAGATGGTAAGGTTGTGGGTAATAATTGTGGAAATTCAATGCTTAATGAGGTTTTGTATTTGTTGACTCTATGGTAATATGGAGGATCGAGGTGGGGTTTTGTTTCAAATGTTGTTTTGAATCTATTTGAAAAAACGTTAGAATATGTAGGATTTTCTCTTTTAGTGTACATAGCTGCTGCGTATGATAGGCTAAGGTACTGACGTCTTCTGGCTAGGTTGGCTTCTCCGCATTCACAATGTAAGCTCTCCGTCGGACTTGTTCTATATGCCCCTAATATAATTCTTAAAGCCTTATTATGTAGTACGTCGAGTTTCTTTAAGCATGAGTTTTTTGCTGGTGCGTAGACCATACAAGCATAGTCCATTTTTGATCTGATAAGGCTTTGGTAGATTCTCAATAGTGATATGCGATCAGCTCCCCATTGCTTGTGACTTAGGGATTTTATTAAGTTGATTGCTGACTGACATGATTTAATAAGTTCAGATACGTGACAGGAAATTTATTCGTGTATCTCGAAAGCATATTTATTAAATATTAATATTACAGAACGATTATACACGACTCAATTCTCACATTTTTAAAATAACAAATAAACTGGTGCCTATTTGTTATTTTGAATATCTGAGAATTGAATCGTGTATAATCGTTGTGTAATATTAAATATGCTTTCGAGATACAACATTCTCTTTGTTCAATAATGATATGAATAAAATAGTCCCTGCTAGAACGGCAATCATGCATTATAAAACGGATTTGTATGTTGGTGACTATACAATTGTCATATTTTTCTTACAGATATCTTCTAAATTATTTATTTAAAATAATAAATTTCAAGCGTATTCCATTAATTATTTGTTCAATAGCAATTGGACCCCTTGGAATATATAATCATGAACTCTTCGCGGTTCCAGCATTATGGTTTCTCAGACACGCATACGCTTCTACTTACTTAATGTATGCTTTAAAACTACCAAAGATTTTTTCCTATAGTTGGCTGTGATTTTACAGTTTTCAGCGGTAATCACTGGCTGTGATAACTGATGACCGAATGGTGCAACTGTGATACACGCACTAGGTCTCAGTCAATTTACAAGCGTCTTTGGGGGATTTGATGCTGAGGTCCCAGACTTACTTTATCTGGGCTGAGGTGGCGAGTTGGTGAAGAGGTTATGATTGTATACTACCATGGAAATCAATTTAAACAAAATTTGCTTATATTTAAGTAGGAAATTCTATCGTAAACGTCATACTGGTTCACCAACAGCCAGGGTTCTACCGCAGCAAGCCAGACAATGGCAACACTGCAATACGGTTAGTAAAGCAGTCTACTGCACATACTCGGCAGGTGAGCGGTTGGAAACTATTTTGTAATCGTATTTTGTAACATAGAGTTCATAATTTTATTTATTTTTTAATATTCCAGTTATTAGAGACATTAATGTTACTTAAATTTAAAAGATCTTTAAAGCTTTCAATTAAATCGGCCTTTATGAATAATTACATGTTTCTTTGACTGGTTAAAATTAGATCTGTAACCATTTCTATTTTAAATTATCATATTCCGGAAATAAAAAAACACTTTTCTTTTGTTTTAAAGCGCTAATATAATTGGAATTACTTCCAGGAATACAGCACGCTGATCGCATATTAAACTCGACTAATATCCAAGAATCAGATATAAAAAAATCAAGAACACACGGCTTCTACAATGTAAAACGACAACAATAGGGAAGGAAATTAAGGCGAAAGCTGAACATCGAATGCCTAAAGGACAACCGAGCGAAACTGTGTTTCCAACAAAACCTGCAGGACAAGCTCCCGGAAGAATATCCGGATGCTACTGAAGAACACTGGTCGTTATTTAGATTCGCCGTGCTCTCTGCTGGTGAGGAGACGCTAGGCTATATGCGACGAAGACATCAGGATTGGTTTGACGAAAATGGTGAAGAGAGATAAAGACTAATAGACAAGCGCAAAGTATTCATCACCTGGCAAAATGTCCGCAACTCAACATGAGAAAAGCGCCTCTTTTTTTTTTTCTCCTCTCGTCTCTTTCAAATGGCGAAGTCTGAAGTACAACGAAGAACTCGATATCTGAAGAATCATTGGTGCACGGCTAAATCAATCAAAATGCAACAACTAGCCGACAGCAACAACACCAGAACCTTCTTCCAAGCCACTAAGACCATTTACGGCCCCTCTGCACAGAGTCTTACACCAAGGATGGCTCTCGACTTCTAAGCGATTGCACGTGAATTGGTTCCCGGTGGAAGGAACATTTTCAGGAACTACTAAACAGGGACACGAATGTTCATAATGCAACACTCGATCGGTTCCCACGTAGAACAACATCTGGGAGATGTACCTTCTCTGCAAGAAGTTGATAAAGCTATTTGACAACTTAAAAACAACAAATCAGCTGGCTCTGATGGCATATCTCCTGAGCTTTTTAAAGAAAGAGAACCTGTGATATGGGAACATTTTCATGTTCTAATAACCAAAAGAAGAAATAATACAAGAATTGAACGCTAACATAGGTAACAAAACAAAACCGATGGTGACACCAGAGGATGAATGGCAGCATATTAAAAAGACATTTCAAGATGTTACTAACAAATTGAAAGATACCACACAAAAGAAGCAAAAACTCTGGATGACAGAGGAAATCTTGCAATTGATGGATGAAAGAAGAAAGGTAAAAACAAGAAATAAACAGAAATACATCGAGCTACATAGAACAATACGGAAAAAAATTAGAGAAACCAAGGCAAAGTTTTTAGATGAAGAGTGCAAAGAAATAGAACAGCTACAAGCAAAGCACGACACATTCAATTTACATAAGAAAGTTAAAGAAGCTGCGGGAACTTACAGGAAACAACATACTGGCAATCTGTGTGACTCCGATGGACAAATCATATTCGATCCTGTAGAAAAACTGAAGAGCTGGAAAGATTATATATCTACTCTGTACCATGATGACAGGGGCATGATTACCACAGATAAAAATAAAGCTGAAGGTCCTGTCATTATTAGGGAGGAAGTTGAATACGCTTTAAAAAACACTAAAAATAGAAAAGCGACCGGGCCAGACGAAATACCGGTAGAAATTCTTAAATTGCTTAAAGATCAAAAAGCATTGGATGTTTTTGTTCTGTTATTAGTTATTTGGGTTCTTGTAGTTAAACACGATTTAATAGTACTGAATAACTGTTAGCTTTATTGATATAATAATTTCGCCATCTACTCGCTAACGGCCATCTTGTACAACAACAACCTCATTACATGAGCGGGGTTGCCAGCTGTTTTAAATATACAGACTGACAGAACATCCCCCTTTTTCAAGATAATATAAATTAGGTTAATAAGTAATCGTTTAGGTACGACGGCTTTCTTGCACTTCGCATAGGTCTTTTAATTGGTTCATTTAGAGTTAAACGTTCATAAACAGGTTCTTTCACAACACTAGGATTAGTTTCACTCGGCACTTCACTTACATCAAGTTTAAGGTTAGGCTCGGACTCGCACAACTTATCTCTAGATATTGCCGTTTCCGGGAGTGATAGTGCTGGAGTAAATTTAGGTGATATGTGATATGGAGCAGGTATTAGATGATGACGATTCCGTCTATAGTTGCCAAAATCGGTCTCGATAATAAACGATCGAGGTTCATCGGAAATTGATATTACCTTACCATAGACTCTTAGGTCTATTACCCAAACACTATCCCCTATAACTAAGTCTGTCAATTTCTTTGCTCCATGTTTTTTATTAAAATTATGTGCTGATTTTTCTTTAGCCTTACTCTCCCTTTCGAAAACCAAGTCGGAATTTACCGGTTTATTTAACAATTCAGGAACTATTGGTAAATGAGACCTCAACTTCCTGCCCATTAAAAGTTCTGATGGAGAAAAACCATTTTGGAGAGGGGTCGTTCTATAGGCTAAAAGTGCCAAATAAATGTCTTCGTTTTTATATATCAGGTTCTTAGCGATTTTTACAGCAGCCTCGATACACCCATTGGATTGAGGAAAGTATGGACTACTAGTTATGTGTTGAAAATCGTATTGATGTGCAAAATTTTTGAATCCTGACTGAAACTGTGGACCATTGTCGGAACGCACAATGTCGGGAATGCCGTATCGGCTGAAAAGTTCTTTTAGTTTAGTTATAATTACAACTTCGGTCATATTATTCAATTTGAAAATTTCGAAAAACCTCGAATAATAGTCCGTAACAATAAGCCACCAAGTGTCGGTTTTAAACAAATCCAAGGCTATCTTTTGCCACGGCCTATCAGGGAATTTATCCTTGATGAAGGGTTCAGTGTGGTTGGTTCTGTGTTCAATACATTGAGGACAGTTTCGAACTATGTTCTCTATTTGTACAGACAGACCTAACCACCATACAGACGCTTTCGCTCTGGAACGACATTTAACTATTCCTAAATGTCCTTGGTGAAGAAATTCCATAACCTGTTTCTGTAATGATTTAGGAACTATAATACGGGAATTTCTTAGCAAAAGTCCATTTGAATATGATATCTCGAATCTATAGGTATAGTATGGTAATAGTTCTGTGTCGATTTTTTGTTTATCGGGCCACCCTGAGAAATAAAGATCTTTTAATTTGACGCATATAGGATCTATAGATTGTTCAGCTTTAAGTTTGTCAGTGAAATAGCTTTTAACTTGAATAGACTGTATTATGAAACTAACATGAGCTTCTACTTCCATAGTTAATTCTTCGTCCTCCGGATTAATAGAATTTTGTGAAAAATTACGGGACAAAGCATCGGCAATTACTAAATCTTTTCCCGGTGAATAGTAAATTTCATAATCGAATCTCATCAATCTAATTCGGAAACGCTGTAGCCTAGGTGTAAGTTCATCAATGGGTTTAGTTTGAAGTACTTGTATTAAAGGTTTGTGATCCGTTTCAAAAAGCACTTTAACGCCTGTAATGTACTCTCGAAATTTATCGGCTGCCCACGTTAAAGCTGCTGCTTCGCGCTCTATCTGTGCATATCTTTTCTCGGTCGGAGAAAGCAAACGGGAAGCGTATGCAACAACCTCTTTTTTGTCATTTTGCGATTGTATCAGGCACGCACCCATACCGAAAGACGATGCATCTGCTGAGATAAATATTTGTTTGGTGGGGTTATAATGTGCCAAACATGGACTATTTTTTAACAAGTCTTTAACTTTTGAAAATGCTTGCTTTTGAGAAACACCCCAGAAAAATATTACATTTTTCTTTAACAATGAAGTAAGGGGTTCTAAAACTTCTGATCTATTAGGGATAAATCGGCTTGAAAAATTAATCATTCCTAAAAACTGTAACACTTCGGTTTTATTCGAAGGCTCAGGAAAACTAGAAATTGCAGAAATTCTCTCTGGATCCACTGCTACCCCCCTATCTGTAATTTCGTGTCCCAGGAAGGTAAGTTTTTGTACACCAAATATACATTTTTCTTTGTTCAAGGTAATACCTTCAGCTTCTAACCGAGATAAAACTAAATTTAATATCTTATTGTGTTCCTTTAAAGTAGAAGCAAAAATAAGGATGTCATCTATATGACTAATAACTCCCTCAATTCCCGAAAGAATTTTATTGAGCAGTATTGAAAAATATTCTGGCGCACATGTGATGCCAAATGGTAAACGTTTGAAAAGAAAACGCCCAAAAGGAGTGATAAATGTGGTTAAATTCTGACATTCTTTATCGAGACGGATTTGATAAAACCCAGAAGCGGTATCAAGTTTAGAAAAGTATTTACTATCTTTAATTTGAGCCAACAAACTCTCGACTTTATTGATAGGAAAGTAAGAACGTAAAACAGCTTTATTAAGATGTGTGTAATCAACACACAATCTTACTTTAGAATTTTTATTTACTACCACAATTGGACTTACCCATGGAGTAAAGTAATCAACAGACTCGATTATGTCCAATTTTAATAGTCGATCTAGTTCTTCTTTCAATGGTTTTAGTAAAGGAATAGGAACGATACGAGGTACTGACTGTATATAAGGTTTTACTTCTTGTCTAATTTTAATCATCATTTCGGTTTGAAATGTACCAACATCCCTAAATAATTTAGGGTATTGCTTAATCATCCGTTCCTTAACTGAAACCATATCATCGTTACTAACTATATGTATGTTATTAAATTGTAAAATTTTCAAACTAGTGATAGCCTCTCTACCTAGTATAGGTTTTGTTAAATCTTTTATAACATATAATTCTGTTTCATAATAAATTTTGTTAAATTCTAAAGCAACTGGTAAAGTACCCACAATTTCTAACTTCTGTCCAGACGGACCTGTGACCCTTTTAGAAGATGCATTTAACATTTGAACTAAGCTTTGATCAATGAAATGACTGGGGATACAAGAGATATCTGCCCCTGTGTCTACTAAAAATTCAACTACCTTATTTAGTTCACTAATATACAAAGATATAAGCCATTCTTGTGAATTTATATTTCTAACATATATAGAACCTACATAATCAAAATCAGGATTACT
Organism: Apoderus coryli; assembly: GCA_911728435.2. Lineage (NCBI taxonomy): Eukaryota > Metazoa > Arthropoda > Insecta > Coleoptera > Attelabidae > Apoderus > Apoderus coryli. Next base: position 10,277,871 of record OU452209.1, on the reverse strand, counting down.
TTCATACCTTTCAAAGTCATCATTATCATTCTGAATTAATCTGACCTTATTATTAAAGTTTCCACTGTTCCTGCACACTGCTGCCCAATGTCCTCTCTTCTCGCATTTCCTGCATGTAGACTGGTTGGCTGGACACTTTTCCCTACTGTGCTGCTGCAGTCCGCAAAAAACACATTTTGTTCGAGGAACGATGGTAGTCTTGTCTTTAATAAATTCACGATGCGTCTTCGTAGAACTTGCAGTGTTGGACTTGAAGTCTGCCCCAACCTTTGCAACCTGTCTCGCTTCACTTCGAAGTTCCCTGCTTTGGTCTGCTTGAATCTCGGCTTGTTTAGCCGCCAAGATACAGTCGCTTAGGGTTAGATTTGCTTGTAACTGCAAACGTTCGCTAGTTTTTGTATCCAACATACCTACAACAATCCGGTCCCTTATTAATTCTTCTTTTAGCTGTCCGTAGTCACAGCTTTCTGCTAGGGAATGTAAGCTTTTAATAAAAACTTCAATGTGTTCTCCCTGTCGTTGCACTCTAGAGTTAAACTTGAATCTTTCAAATATAACATTACGTCTTGGTATAAAATAATTTTCGAAACTATTTAGGGTTTCCGCATACGTCTCTGGTACTCTGGACCATTGTAATAATATCTCCTCAGACTCTTCTCCCATTACATATATGAGCAGGTTAATTTTATCAGAGTCAGTTTTACTATTTTGACCAGACACTGCCATAAATCTTTCAAACCTTTTCCTCCATTGAGGCCAGTAATTTGGAGTGCCAAAATTAAATTTATCGGGCGGTGTAACATTGATTGGTGTGCTAGGAGTGGTCTCCATGTTAACAATTTTATTTTCGTGTGATTTCAACGAAATTTTTTTTGTTTGTTATTATTTTACTTGAAAATGAACAAATTACTTTTAATATAACTACACCCGCGCTGCCACCATGTTCTGTTATTAGTTATTTGGGTTCTTGTAGTTAAACACGATTTAATAGTACTGAATAACTGTTAGCTTTATTGATATAATAATTTCGCCATCTTCTCGCTAACGGCCATCTTGTACAACAACAACCTCATTACATGAGCGGGGTTGCCAGCTGTTTTAAATATACAGACTGACAGAACAGTTTTGGTAGAACTATTCAACCTAATATATATCACTGGAACAATTCCTAAAGACTGGCTCAGATCTACTATTATCCCCCTTCCAAAGAAAAGCAGCCCCAAGTCTCATAACGACTACAGGACGATTGCACTAATGAGTCACACACTGAAAGTGTTCTTGAAGATCATCCATGCGAGAATCTATAAGAAATGCGAAGACCGGATCGGTGAGACGCAATTCGGATTTCGCAACGGCCTTGGCACAAGGGAAGCTCTGATGGGGATGCATGTGCTAGTGCAAAGATGCCTAGATATCTCAGTGGACGTATACGCATGCTTTATCGACTACGAGAAGGCATTCGATTGCGTGAAACACGAAAAGCTTATTACCATTCTGACAAATATTGGTCTTGACAGCACAGACATACGAATTATTGAGAACCTGTACTGGGAACAAACAGCATCCATCAAAGTAGGAAATAGCAGCAGTGAAGGCATAGAGATAAAAAAGGGCGTAAGACAGGGCTGCATATTATCACCGATTCTCTTCAATTTATACTCTGAGAAGATTTTTAAGGAGGCCCTTGACGAAAAAACTGAAGGCATTATTGTGAACGGACAGGTGATAAATAATTTGCGATAAGCAGACGATACAATGTTGTTAGCAACTAGTGAGGTTGAACTGCAGTCTTTGATAGATAGCATAAATCAAAGAAGTCTGGATGCAGGATTAAGACTAAATGTCAAAAAGACAAAGGTGATGGTAATAAGCAGAAACAATAGCCCTAAGACCAACCTGACAGCCAATGGAATACGTCTACAACAGGTTGACAGTTATAAGTACCTAGGATCCACCATTGTTTGCAAAGGTGATAACTCCGTTGAAATAAGAGCCAGAATAGAACAGGCAAGAACTGCATTCAGGAAAATGAGCAAAGTTTTGAGTTGCAAAAACTTCAGCCTGAGTCTAAGACTGCGTTTGCTTCGATGCTATGTGTTCTCGGTTCTTCTATATGGATCGGCAGCTTGGACACTTACCACGTGCTCTGCCAAAAAAATCGAGGCATTTGAAATGTGGTGTTATAGACGATTACTGAGAATACCCTGGACTGATAAAGTGCGCAACATCACAGTTCTGGAAAGACTTGACAAAGACAGGGAAATCATGTATGAAATAAAAAAGCGCAAACTAGAATATCTTGGCCACATCATGAGAAATACGAAATACAGAGTCTTACAGAACATACTCCAGGGTAAAGTAGAAGGTAAAAGAGGACCGGGGAGAAGAAGACATTCTTGGCTTAAGAACTTATTGCGCGAGTGGTTTGGAGTAAACACATGTACCTTATTCAGGAGAGCAGTTAACAAGAACAAGAACAATAAGAAGAATAACCAAAATATGGAACACCGAAACCGTGCCTGCTGAACTGCGAGATGCCTCGATTGTCACTATATTTAAGAAAGGGGATAGGGCCGTATGTGGTATCTCACTCCTCTCCTTCGCCGGAAACGTTCTTCCAATAATTTTGTCCAATCGTCTTCTCCCACTCTCGGAAGGGTGCTTGCCGGAAACACAATTTGGTTTTAGACCCAACAGGGGTACAGACGACATGATATTCAGTGCCAGGCAAATACAGAAGAACTTATGGGAGCAAAATCGTCCTTTATACATGGTTTTTATAGACCTTGTCCAGGCGTTCGACTCTGTTAACCGTGAGGCTCTGTGGAGGATATTGAAGCTCAACGGATGTCCCCAGAAATTCATCCGGATACTTCAACTCCTTCACGATCAAATTAAAGGAGCAGCGGATCGGAAGAACCCTTTCCAATAACAACTGGCGTAAAGCAGGGTTGTGTCATTGCACCGATTTTGTTTTCGATGTTTGTGGGAACGGTCATTCAACTTGTTAAGGATGAGCTACGAATAGAGATCATCTACAGATTTGATGGCGGCGGACTCTTCAACCCTCATACACTGCAAGCTGGGACGAAGATCGTATCTAAATCAGTCATTGAGCTTCAATACGCGGATGACAACGTTGTCCTAGAACACAGAAGAGGATCTTCAATATATACTAAATGCATTAAGCAGCGCATGCATGTATTGAGTTTGAACTAAATATAAAGAAAACACAGATTCTCTATCAGCCTGCACCAATCACTGTGGCTGTCTCACCACATATTCGAGTTAACGGAGACAGACTTCAGAACATCGAGCGTTTCTCTTACCTCGACAGCATTCTCGCGGCGAACGAAAATATCGGTGATGAAACTCAGCATCGTATTAGATGGGCAAGTGCATCTTTTAGCCGACGGAGGACGAGCGAGCCTTCGATAATCATAACATCGACGTTCGAACTAAGTTGCGAGTGTATAGTGCTATTGTGGATCCTGCCCTTACGCATAGCTGTGAGTCTTGGACCACTTATCGGAGGCAGTGAAAAGGCCTAGAGAAATACCATCAACGATGTCTTAGAAGAATTCTCGGAATCAAATGGCAGGACCGACGAACAAACATCAGCGTTCTGGAGGAAGCTGAATCAACTAGCATTGAGGCGATGATTGTGAGGCACCAGCTGCGTTGGACTGACCACATAATCCGCATGCCAACGAAACGCCTTCCCACGAGAATCCTCTATTCACAGCTTAAGATCGGCTCACGAAATCAGGGAGGACAGCAAAAGAGGTACAAGTATGTTCTTAAGACCCACATGAAGAAGTGTCGCTCAGATGTGAAGAACAACTGGGAGCAGATCGCGAACAGCCGACCGAGATGGAGACGTACCATTTACGAGGGTCATCAAGTTTTTGAAGAGCAGCGTCGACGACATGAGGATGCATTATGGTATTGTTGCTCTGTTAATGATTTTTTGAACTGTTGGACAATAAAGGCATTATTATTGTTATTATTATGTCATAAACGTACAGGGTGGACCAAATTGGACACTTTTAAAACCCCTATTTTTAAGAGATATAAAAAAGTGGACCTCCGTTTGCGATGCTCAAATTTTATTAGTAATTGATTGACAGCCTTTGTACATGGCCTTCACGACATTTTTCATTGTTCTCAATTTTATATGTATTAAGAATAACAAAGATAAATTAAACAAAAAAACTATAAACTGAATAAATAACTTTGCGGGCAGAATATGTTGGGAAAGTTAGGTCCGTAGTTATTTTGATCTGTGTCATATATCGAAACAAGATGTTTTCTGAAATCCAAATGCTCCTAGAATGTCAACGTTTTTGTTTAAATTATTTTCCATAGACCTATATAAGTATAAAACCTTCTGCCTAGTCACACCGTAGAAAAACTAAGAGTACCCGCGTGCCGCGCTATCAGTAACACGTGCTGACTAATCGATGGTGAAAAGTTACTAATGGAAGACTTCCGAATGATTAGTTCGTGATAATGTTGTTAAAGACAACCACCAATAGATTTTAGATCTCAAATAAATAGAACTAAATATATGGCACAATAATAGCGCTTAAATATTTTTCAAGTGCAACGTTATTTGAAGGTTTTTGCTCTTATATATGTCATGGGGTCCAATATGACAAAAGGACAAATTTAGAATTTTATGATTATAGATTTATAAGTTTATAAATGACCACATATTAGACAAATGTATTAATCGCCATCTATTTGTAGAAGTTAATCGGTTATCAGTTTTACATACTAAAAATTATTTTAAAATTTAGAATATGTACAGCGTAGTTCAAATAAAGCGACCACTCTTTTGTAAACTATAAGAGAACAAATATCAAGCCCAATAAAACATACTATAGAGAGAAGTACCTATCACATATCACCTAAGTATACCTTGTTCATAGACCAGGAATTCGCAAAGTGAAACCCTGCTTGGTTTGAAACTAATTTGAGACATAAATTTAGTTTTGAAAAATCTGGAAATTTTTCGGTTGAAGTTACGACAAAATGTTATCAAGAAAAGTTATTCAGAATGAAAATCTGAGTAACTTTAGAAAATTTTAAAGTCCTAGGCCTTCTTTGATTTTTTGCTTGTTTCTCTTTTTTTGCTTGGAAAAACTCCTTTCTGATAGCAGAATGTAATTAAAGAAAGAAAGTTGTTCAGAAGGAGAAGGTGACTAAGACTGTAAAATTTGAAAGCCTTCTGTTTATATTTTAAAAAAATTTTCCGGTTTGAAAAGATACAAATAAAGAATTCTCGAATATTTCATGTTTAATTTAAACAAAGATTAATATAATTATCAATCTGCTACCACACCTACGAAGGCGTAGAATATTAAATAATTGTTTTTAAATTCTGACTTTTTGTACACAATTCTGTAAAACAACTAACTAAAATTATTAGTTATCTGACTTTTTTGCAGAATTCTGTAGAAAACTCGGAATGATAAAAAATTCCAACAATTTGAAAATATTAATTGGATCAGGAACTTTTTGTTTAAATCAAACTTTCTCTTCTGATTGATTAACATGTTAATTATAAATAAGACGTTGACCGCATTTATGATATCTCCGAATTATTTTGAGACATGATTTCAACATTAATTTTTTGATCTATTAACTTAATATTTTGAAGAGAACGACGGATGAATTGTGTTACCATGGTAACTCTATGCATATATTTTAATTTACCTTTAAATTTGAGATTAGGACTGATAAAATCGTTTCTTGTTTTGCATAATATTGGGTAGTTTCAACTTTCTTAGAACTTCATTAAGCGTAATTAAATTTAACAATTAATTTCCATTCCCTTTTTGTGCCATTTAGAGACTTCTAAATATTGTTTTGTGTAAAAATGTTTTATACAGGGTGAGTCACGAGGAACTGTACATACTTCTACCATAAGTAGAGGCACGTTAGGGGATTATCAAATGACTATTAAAAAATGTCTCCTTGTTTTGATTATTAATATACAGGATGAATTATGGATCTTCACCAAAACAATGTTTCGTCATATCTTTTCAATGATTCAGTCGATTTATCTCATTTTGTTATAAAAGTGTGTATTGGTGTCTGGCAACTAACTGACATATTCAGAATTGAAAAAATCCAGGTCCGTCTTCGAGAAAATTTGTGCGACTGCTTCATATTCAACACTTCACCCTGTATATGATTTTTCAAAAATCTGATATAATTTTTTCAGAGGGCATAAATAGACAGTTAGACCTGGGTATTTTAATTTTTTGTTACACTCACCTCACATTTCCAATTAAATATTAAGTTTAGAGTCAAATTGAAAATTGGCCATAATGAAATATCTTACTGTATAATAATGTTTAGTTATTAAAAAGAAATCTTCAAAATAAACAGAAACGACACACACTGTGCTCCAGTATGGTAAATACCATAATTTGCATTCATTTACAGGGCCGGATTTAAAAATCTGGCATATCTGGTTCATCCCAATAATTCACCCTGTCTATAACTTTTTCCACCCGTAATAGACAGAAAACAGATAAAAAATATTTGTAATAACCTAGTTTTCTTATTTGTTTGAGGAAAACTCATTTGTCTAATTACTTTAATCGGAATGAAATGAACAAGCCAGGGAAATGTTTACTCATAAATTAAGAAATAAAATAAAAAACAATAACCAAACAATAAAACAGTTTTAACAATGTGGAACAAAGTAAAAAACAATTTAATAAACATTACGATTATAAAACACACCAGCTCATTAACAGAATTATTCACTGTTGCAATATTATCACAAATGACCCACTGACATTCAGAAAGTCCATTACACATTTAAACATTCGTCAAGAAAAGTGTAGTAAGGCAGATGGATTTCATTTTGAACATCTTTTATAATCGTAATGTTTATTAAATTGTTTTTTACTTTGTTCCACATTGTTAAAACTGTTTTATTGTTTGGTTATTGTTTTTTATTTTATTTCTTAATTTACGAATAAACATTTCCCTGGCTTGTGCATTTCATTCCGATTAAAATAATTAGACACATGAGTTTTCCTCAAACAAATAAGAAAACTAGGTTATTACAATCATTTTTTATCTGTTTTCTGTCTATTACGGGTGAAAAAAGTTATATACAGGGTGAACTATTGGGATGAACCAGATAAGCCAGATTTTCAAAATCCGGCCCTGTAAATCAATTCAAATTATGGTATTTACCATACTAGAGCACAGTGTGTGTTGTTTCTGTCTATTTTGAAAATTTATTTTTAATAACTAAACATTATTGTACAGTAAGATACTTCATTTTCAATTTGGCTCTAAAATGAATCTTTAATTTGAAATGTGAGGTGAGTGTAACAAAAAATTCAAATACCCAGATCCAACTGTTTATTTATGCCCTCTGAAAAAATTATATCAGATTTTTGAAAAATCATATATAGGGTGAAGTGTTGAATATGAAGCAGTCCCACAGATTTTCTCGAAGGCGGACCTGGATTTTGTCAATTCTGAAGACGTCAATTGTTGCCAGACACCAATACACACTTTTATAACAAAATGAGATAAATCGACTTAATCATTGAAAAGATATGACGAAACATTGTTTTGGTGAAGATCCATAATTTACCCTGTATATTAATAAAAAAAACAAGGAGACATTTTTTAATGGTCATTTCATAATCCCCTAACGTACCTCTACTTATGGTAGAAGTATGTACAGTTCCTCGTGACTCACCCTGTATCTCCTAACTTATTGAGTGTGCAAAGTGTCTTAACTGAATCCACTAGTTTCATACCAAAAATATAATTGTTTTACATTTTAACCCTTCGTTCCACGCGGGTAGGTGTAAAATTGCATGAGCGTACGGGTGAGGCCTGTCAGGACCAAATTAAATATGGGCATAGCAAATATTTGGAATTGCAAAATTTTGACTATTTGCGGTTAATTATTGGAAATATAGCTTATGCGCCATAACGATACATACAAGGGCTAAATTATTTGTTATACAAATAATTTATGAATTTAGTAAACAAATGTTATTTTTTCCATATATACCTTATCTAGTTAATACATGGAAACGGACTCGAGAACAATGCGACGAGGCTGAAAGACTTCATCAGCTGCATGACTTTTTTAACTTCTTTAGAAAGGTAAAGGAAATAACTGGAGCAGGCATAAGAACAGGGTTGCCGTCACTGAGAAATCAGCAGGGAAGACCGATATCAGATACTGACGAACTGAAAGAAGTTTGGAGGAATTACGCGGAGACACTACTCAAGGACCTTCGTACAAATAACCCCACAAACACTACCGAAAATATGAGCGGTCCAAAAATTCTCGAATCTGAAGTCAAATACGCAATAAGCTGTTTGAAGAATGGTAAAAGTCCGGGTCATGACGACATATATGCGGAAGTTTTGAAACAAGTAAATATCAAACATTTTACATATCTCTTCAACGTGATATATGACTCTGGACAGATCCCCATGGACTGGTTGAGGTCTACATTTGTTGCCATTCCAAAAAAAGCAAACCCAAGAAACTGCGAAGACTACAGGCTCATAAACTTGATGAGCCACGCGCTCAAAGCGTTCCTTCGAGTAATTCACTCAAGAATCTACAAAAAGTGTGAAGATATGCGGTGAAAGGTTCGGATTACATATAAATATTGCCAAGACAAAAATGATGGTGATTAGCAGAAATCAGCATATTACTCCTCTCAACATCAACGGAGAAAATATTGAGCGTGTCGCGCGAAGACAACCTTCTTTAAACTCAAGAATATAGGTACTTCTTCACAGAAATATGCCACTACACACTCGAATACGTGTCGTACAGTGTTATGTATGGCCTATTGTATTGTACGGTGTTGAAACTTGGTCACTTAAAGCCAGAACGCTAAATCGGATCGAAGCTTTTGAGATGTGGACACTCCGCCGATTGCTGCGTATTCCCTGGACAGCCCACACAACTAATGATGAAGTTCTACGAAGAGCTGGCATAGAAAGACATCTGTTGGACACGGTAAAAAAAACGTAAAGTGTCATATCTGGCGCATATACTGAGAGGACCTCGCCACTCCATACCAAGGCTAATACTGCAAGGAAAGATCGAAGGTAGAAGGGGCCAGGTCGAAAACAACACCTTGGCTCCGCAATACAAGAAACTGGTGTGGTATACTGGATGCCGCAACCATTTTTAGACAGGCTGAGGAGGGCACCCTAGCTATTCTGTGAACATAAAATGGACAAATGATCGCCGACGTGCGGTATAGCACATGGCACCCGAAGAAGAAGAAGAAGTTAATACAGATATTAAGAAAAAGTAATTACATTATGTTGTATTATACTAATATAGTTTGCTTGCTAAATAAATTAACCAATAACCACACTAAATAAGAATAATAAACATGTTAGCGGAAAATCTGGAGGGGTGAACTTCCTTATTGCATTGTCTGTGTACACTCCTGCCAGCAGGGTTGGATATGTTCCATACATAGCCAAGCTCTTCAAAACTTGCTGAAATACCTGGTCTTGGGTCGATTACAATATTTACAGTATTCCCTTTTGTTCGGAGTGGGTTCTACCGATTCACGAACTTTTCGTGTTAAATTACTGCAATTGGCTCTGTCGCGGAGGTTTTCTTGTAGCAAATCGATCCCTAAGTTTTTTTGAAATAGTCTGCAAATTTGCTAAACTCACCATCAGGATTGTTAGCCCTATATATCCCAGCGTATTTATAGCCGCTACATTCAGTAAGGAAATATCAACACGGCAACTATGATTTTTCATTTTGTTTTCTGGTAAACGTTATTTTGATTTAAATCTACCATTAACTTGCAATTTATCGGTTTCCATATATCAAATAATAATGATGCAGATTATTTTAAGTTATCGGTCCCCAAATGCATGTAAAATTATGTCAAAATCGGTTAGCTAGTTTTTAAGAAATTAACAACCAACAAAGCTAATTTGACCACTAAATTTGGACACCCTGTGTCTCGATAACGAAGCATTTGCGGACATGAGGTCAATGAAAAAAAATGCTTGAAATGTATTATACCTGATGGCTTGATAAATTTTATTTATTTATCTGTTAAGTGATCGATATTCGACCACCTTCTGCTACCTGTCATACCGATCTACGTATTACCAAAGATTAATCTACACAATAGATAGTCAGCGTATATGGGAAATAAAACAAAAATTGAAACTGTCTCGACACGAGCTACATCTATTAGAAAAACATGCAACCATGGAAATTGTAGATGGCGTTATATGTATTGTGTTGAAATAAAATAATCATATGGGCAATGTTAGACAAGGACGAGTATACTTTCCCCTACGAGGTGGGAGTTTGTTTTTATATTATAGGTATCATATACAGGGTGGTCCAACGAAAAGTTTGCACCTAGCTTTTCTCTTTTTTTTGTAGTCGAATGCGAAAATGCTCGGACACGTCGATTTTGCTTTTGAGGGGGACACATTTTAAACATATTTTTCGATCTGCGCCTTTAACCCCCTAGCGGGGGTGAGTAACAACCCTAAAATTTTAAATGGAAAGAGGGGTCTAATGACATATCATTTGAAAGGACACAAAATTGTCTTTCTAATGATACCCTATTTATCGAATTTTACTAAAACAGTTAATACGAAAACGACTTTAAAGACATTAAGCCGATAATTTTGGTATTAATGAGAAATACAAATAAGTTTTAATTATTACGACTGAAAACAACTACAATCATTTCTAAATTATTTACTTTGAAGAAAAACGGGATTTCAAAAACACTATCTTATTTATCAGAACTAAATTCCTCACTAATCGTTTGCGTTTTTTGTTGAAATAAAAACTGCAGATACGTGTAGGAAAAGAATTTACACCGTTTATTTTAGTCTTTTCATTGATTCAGTTTGGTTGCTTCTCAAGTTATTTTACTTTTACCGTACAAAATGATTTATTCCATTCTAGAACGAGTTGAAATTGTTAAACTTTATTTTCAAAATAATAGTAGTGCTAGACTTACGGCTCGCTTATTTAATGAGAGACATCCCGATAAAAATGTGAATGATGTGTACGTTGGCAACTTAGTTAAAAAGTTTGTAGATACCGGATCTGTCTGTAATGTAAAACACCAGCCGCAGAAACCGATCAGAAATGAAGCTGTGGAAGTCGCTGTTTTAGGGCATGTTGAAATGGATCATAGTCAAAGTACCCGTCAACTAGCTGAAGCCTCAGGTGTCTCCCGTTCGTCCATAATACGAATTTTAAAAGCGTACAAATTTCATCCGTACAAAATCAAATTAGTACAGGAACTAAATGAGGATGATCCTGATAGAAGGCTGCAATTTTGTGAAGCAATGAGCCAGCGTTTAATTGAAGATCCGCAATTATTATTTAACATTTGTTTTTCCGACGAATGCACATTTTATTTGAATGGAGCTGTAAATAGGCACAATTGCCGTTACTGGGATGACAGTAACCCACATTTATTCCGTGAGGTTCATACCCAGTATCCTCAAAAAATAAACGTCTGGTGTGGCATATTAGGAAATCATATTATATGACCACTTTTTATTCCTGGAAATTTAACTGGTGAAGTGTACCTAAACATGCTTGAAGACACAATTGATCCTTTAATAACACAAATAATAGAAGATGACCAAAATCATACTGCTGATCGGCTTTATTTCCAGCAAGATGGAGCACCTCCGCACTATGTGGCTCCTGTAAGACAGTTCTTAGATGACCGGTTCCCTGGACGGTGGATTGGAAGGAGGGGCCCAATTGAATGGCCTGCCAGGTCACCGGATTTATCGCCTTTAGACTTTTTTCTTTGGGGGCACTTAAAAAATAAATGTTTTGCCACGAAGCCCGAGTCCATAGAAGATCTTCGCCAACGCATTACAGAAGAGTGCAGAAACATAACACCTGATATGCTACAAAATGTTAGAAATAGATTTGAACAAAATCTGTATTATTGTATGGAATCAAATGGGTCTCATTTTCAACATTTGTTAATGTAACGTTTTAATAAATCAATTTAACAGCTTGTTTACTTTTTTTACAAAGCAATGTTAAAACTAACAAACATTGGAATGTACTAACGATTGCAGGTGTTTTCACTCGCAATAATTAAAACTTATTTGTATTTCTCATTAATACCAAAATTATCGGCTTAATGTCTTTAAAGTCGTTTTCGTATTAACTGTTTTAGTAAAATTCGACAAATAGGGTATCATTAGAAAGACAATTTTGTGTCCTTTCAAATGATATGTCATTAGACCCCTCTTTCCATTTAAAATTTTAGGGTTGTTACTCACCCCCGCTAGGGGGTTAAAGGCGCAGATCGAAAAATATGTTTAAAATGTGTCCCCCTCAAAAGCAAAATCGACGTGTCCGAGCATTTTCGCATTCGACTACAAAAAAAAGAGAAAAGCTAGGTGCAAACTTTTCGTTGGACCACCCTGTATGTACTACTGTGCAGCAGTGTTTTTTGTTTAAAATTATATGGTATACGTATACCTATCTACGCAAAGATTAATGTGTATGGACGAAAATAAAAGAAATTACTATAATAGTATAAATATACAGGGCTGGTTTATTAAATGTTTTAGACAATAATTTTAAATGACTAAAATAATATCATTTTAGTCATTTAATTTTAAATTTCGGATATAAGGATGCATCAAAAAGTTATATTTAAATTAACGAAATTTGGCGTTATAGATAGGACTTCCGGTTATTACCTGATTCAGTTTTAAGGATCAAACTCAAACAGCAGATTCAACTTGTCGTTAACATTATGAAAAAATAAATCTCAGAGGCGGGTAAATTAAAGGGGCATACAGGCGTGAAATGCTACCCTAACTTTTTTATGCACATTTTTTGCGTGTGTTTCAATTCGGAGATGTAAAATCTAACAAATTATATACGTAATAAATGTATCCTTCTGTGATATTGATAGAAAGTCATCGTTATCGCGTAATATCGATTTTAAGAAATGTTAATATTAAAAAGGCTGTGCTTTTTACAAGTTGCTGAAGTAAATAAGGTTTGAAATTTCCAGCATGACAATAATTATTTAAAAAAATACGGTTTCGAAATGCAGGATGTAAAAAATTAGAATTTTTAATCTGTTTTTAATGAAAATTTAAATCTATTGAGAAATATGGTTCAGGGTTTTTGTGAAATGTATTTTACTCCAAAGATTCTACTCATCGATTATAACCGAATTAATTTACTCAAAAATATCTATACTAGTAAAATAACACAATTATCACAATTAGGTTCAAATTCTGCAACGCCGAATTGAAAAAAAACTTACAGTCTCCCTAATATTGGTTTTTGTGCAATGATCATAAAACTTTAAAAAACTAACGATTTATGTAGATTGTATTGTTAACACGTTTCGTAAAAAGCTTTAAAAACCCACCAACAGGGTGTTAAAAGTATCACGACAATAACTTTTTTCATGTTTTAACAAGTACAATCGTCTGCTTCAGATTGATCCTTAAAAACTGAATAACAGTTTCTCTATATAAAAAAATAAAACTCGTAAATATCATCCCCAAACATTTAATTTGAATACAATTACATAACACCATATTTGAAAGTAAATAAAAAAAACAGCATTACCTAGTTTGACAGATTTGCAAATTGCAAATCAAAGTATCTATGTATACAGGGTGTTGCGTAAGTACTTGTACAAACTTTAAAGGGTGATTCTTTGACTAATTTTAAGATACAAATTTCATATGTACATGGGTCCGCTACGGCTTGGTTTTCGAGATACAGGTAGTTCAAAAAGAATATTATATTTAGGATTATATGCTTGTTCAATAGCATCGCAATTTGGTGCAATTCGGGATACAGGTGTATTGATGACACCAGAGCTGTCAAAAGAACTAATAAAAAATACGAAAAATAACAAAATACAAATTCATTCAAAAGACAACAATGCACATAATAGTCGGTACCAAGCCAAATAGGTAGTAGGTAAATATAGATTTATTTTGTTTCGGGCTTGGGCTTGGCACCGACTTATTGTAATCAAAACTACCCACCAAACGGATACATTTAATTAAATGTTAACTTTCTTTCATTAATAGAGACCTGTGAAGTGAGCTTACCTCTTACGCCCACGTATTAAGTACTAAGTTTCAGTTATCAGTTATAATTTTTTATTTTCCAAGAAAGCGAAACGAGATATTTAAAACGGCATTGCGCCGCCCTCATGTATACCTCCGGGGGCGGCATCGAAAATCGCTACACGTCACAAACTTGTAAATGCTTAGAACTACCCCTATATCAAATTTCTATTTTCTATCTTTTTTGTTTCATACCCAAAGCCCTATTCCTACCGAACTTATTATTTACCCGAAGAAACATTAAAAAGAAGTAAAATTTAAGTACCTAAACCGATAAAGTGGAACTTATACCTGATGAAGAGACAGACTATTATAATAGGTATACCTAATATAATATAGGTAGCACTGATAATTTTTTTATTATAGGTATTATAAGATCTACAACAATCTTGTTACATCTTTGCCACATTGTCTACGTGAAATATTTAGTCAAAAGTATGTTTCTATCTAAAAGCTTTTCATTTAACGATTGTTCGCCACTGATCATGGGACTGGTCTAGTCTTGAAACATGTATGACATGGATTAAATATTATTATATTAAATTTAATTCATAGAGATTAGGCTTTTATTTCAATACTGTACTTGTAATAAATCACCCTGTGTGTTTCTTTTACCGACGAATTGGCAACAGCACGACACACACCACATTCGCTTGTTTTTTTTTTCTACCCTCCCTGCGTATCCCCTCCAGATTAATACAGAATTTCATCAATTTCTCGCTCTGACAATACAGCATTGCCGGTGCATATCTGTTGCAAATGATCTAAATAATTGTTATACGTTGCGTTTTGTTTTTGATATTAATAAACTACAAAACGGTTTCTGGCTGTGACAATACTGCTCTATGCTTTACACGCTAGTCTACGCCACGTAGTGGCAGGCATACTTAGAGATGTTCTGATTTTAATGCATTGGGCTGACTATCTATTGTGTAGATTAATCTTTGGTATTACTTATCGTTCCGAGGTTGGGCGACGATGGAGGGGACGGAGCAACATTAATTAGTCGTTGCCAAATATGTAAGAGATATAGACTCGTATCGCAATTTAAGTTTATTGATTGTTTGAAAACTCCTATTGACTCTGACTTTACATTGATAAAAGAAGGATGTATTAACAATCAACTTCGAAATTTTGAATAATATCACGTTTCAGGTTTCTACAAAATTTTCGGCAAGTCCTGATGAGGGTATATTTCAAGGACTGACCGCTCTTTCATGTTCCTTTAGGCGGGTTGAGATTTTTCTTCCTGTTCCTCCTCGTATGTTCAGTTTCAGTTAAACTGCGTTCTCGCAAAGTTGCATTGAGGAAGCTGATAGGATGATCAGCTAAACGTTAACTAGTGTAAATTTGACAGAAACCTACACAAATGTTATGCCGCTCGATGGAACCACATTATATTACCAAAGGTTTACTCAATTTAATAAAAACTATAGCCAATTCAATAGGTAAAATTTATTGGATATACAAAATATACTTATAAAATAAAATTACTTATCACTGTGATTATCATAACATTCAATGTTAGCTAAATACATTAAAATACTATCAAGTTTTTTATTCAACATAACAATTTCCATTTTATCATTAGTTGAGTTTTTAGTAAAATGTTGGATGATATTTTCCAGTTTATTAATATAAGTTTCTTCATCTTTTGATTTAGCATCATCTCGTCGTGCTTGAATAATTCTTTTCGTTCTCTTAATAGTTTCCCGATCCAAATAAACGTTGTTACAAGCACAAGAGCAGCTTTTCCCAAACAACCAACCCCATCCGCGCCTACCAGAAACAGGCAAGTGTACCTGCCCACTTTTATTTGGATATATTGTTAATTCATAATTCAGATAATGGGGAAATAAACAAGCCCGTCTAGCCAAAGATTCTGAAACCCTCCAATTCCATTTTGGATTCGATGGAAAACAACAACAAAGACTGTTAATTTTATTTAGAAAGTTTATAGGTAAAATATTCCCAACTAACAAGCTTTCAACATATCGAATATGCTGCGCTCTAGCGATGTGTCCGACGAGCTCAGCGTCATTTTTAATCATTTGGGTATCACTTACAGCTAAACCATTCAACAGATTTAAAAGAATAATTGCAATCATCAAAACGAACAGAATAAAAATTAGTTTACTAGTTATAGGGAATGTTTGGAAATTGATCGAACTAGCATCGAATTCACCAGTTAACATTACAATCGTTTTAAACACAGATTTGCCAGGATCGCCAAACAAATCTTCTTCGTTTTCTTCGTTATTAGGTTTGGTGAAATTGAACTCTTTGTCTTCTTGTGGTTCAGCAAATAAAATGTAAAAACTTAGAGCGAATGCTAGGATTAATAGAGAATACCATAGAAGAAACTTGAAAAAATTAAACGATACTGTTTTCAACATCACAACGTTGGTAGACAGTTTAGGATGCTGACCTAGCATAAGAACTAATTCAAAAGCAGCCAACAGTATAGAAATAGAAGATAGTTGCTTTCTTGTGTCATGCGTAGGTTCTTTAATAAATAGAATTGCACCAGTAAGGACTATAAGAATTAGTTCGATATAATTCTCAAAATTTTTAAAATAGTTTCCGGGTGACACAGATATTTGAAACAATTCTCGAAACACCAACAAGAAGAACGTTATCAATAACAATGCCCATGATAAGTGTATAATAAACGTGTGAAATGAACCTTTTTCATCGCTATCGAAATATGCATAATGCGTGAAAATATATACAACTAAAGATGAGAAAAATGTAATGTAAAACGCCAAATTAACAAAAAACAACCACCTAATTCTATACCACTTCATAAACAGAAAACTAACAATGACAGGGTGTTTTAATAAATGTTTGAATTCAGGTGCTTGACTCATGTAGCAAATAACTTCAGTCTCAGCTACTAACTCACGATGAATAACATCGGTAATACTGGTTTCTGGATCGCTAGTTTCAGAGTACAATACATTAATTTCATGTTTTTTGCCAGGAGGTATTAGAGTGTTATAATTATACGTTACAGGAAAATCTTCGCGATCAAACTTTTTCCCTTTCAAATCAAAATGAATGCAACTGTCCAAATGTTTTTCCAATAATTCTGGCTCCATATCTTGTACGGGTAATAATCCATAACGATTCTTCGCACCTAGCGATGCATTCAAACTTAGTAGTTCTGTTACAACTTCAGAGTTTGCATAACGAATTGCATAATGCAGCGGAGTATTTTTAACATGATCTGCCTCATTTATGTCCAATAAACTATTATCACTTCTCATTTTATTTATAAGTATTTTGTAACATTTGTGGTGATTTATTTCTGGAAACTGGTCGTTATCGATATATTTTAAAAGTGTTATTAAAACATCTTTGTGGATCTTAATTTTCGGATGCTTCAGTAGGATATCGAATATTTCATAGTACCCATTTTCCGCAGTAATTTCAAGAGGAGTTTTGCGACTTTTGTCTGTAACTTTATTCGGGTTTGCTCCTTTATCTATGAGATGTTCAACACACCTCTTTAGTCCTTTACTACACGCTAGTTGCAGCAAAGTAGTTGAAGAGTCATCTGAGTCAACGAGATGGAATATATCACCATTCTTGTAATTCATAAAACCAATTTCATTGTTTGATTTGAGATAAGTGAATAGAATATCCTTATCATCCAAATGCAGTGTTTCAGACTTATCTGGTAAAACACCATCGTACAATTTGTCATTTAAAATAATATCTCTAGCTGATTTTCTACGGGATTGATGTGTATCAAGATCAACGTCAATAATACTTTGTTCCAATATGACTTTAATAATACTTTTATGTCCACGTTTTGCCGCCCAAAGAATAGCTGAAACACAGTTTGAATCACCCATATTAACGTCTATTCCAGCTTTGATTAACACCTCAGCACATTTTACAAATTCTTCATCCAAATCACTTCTACCATGCTTGATTAACACATGCAGTGCACTGTTTCCTTTAGCAACAGCATTAATTTCACCAGGTCCCGTCAACCGATTTACTAAAACCTTCAACTTTTCGCTATCTGTTGCACAAGCTGCAAAATGTAGTGCCTCCCATTCCTCGTCAATATCACTAGAGTAGTGTACGTTAGCTCCTAGGTCCAGTAGTGTTTCGACTGTATTTGCATTGATTCCATCTTCAGACACAGCAATCAATAGAATTGGTTTGTTGTATTCTGGTTTGTAGATGTAATCGAGAAGGTTTCTTCGTGATGTTATGAGACGTGTGATATTGTCAGAGTCATTGTTCTTTACCAGTTCTAAAAGAACTGATTCAGGTGTTGGACAGATGCTGTTGGTGCGCGTGAGGCCATCTCTTCTGCCGTTTAGTTTCTGGTACATGTTGTATCTGAAATAAAAACAAATTTTTTTTATTGTAGAAATTCAGAATGGGATCATAGAGGTAGTAAAAATAGTTTAAGAATAAAAAACTTTGAGGTCAACTCTTAATGCTAAAGTAGATATGGACATTTCAAAATACCAACAATTACGATCTTTCCTAAAGCGAGAGTCGGATGGGTAAAAAGCGAACAGTCAAAAGTTCTATCACGGGAACAGATACAGCAGTTTATTACTGAAGCACCAGATGATGAAATTTATGCACAATAGGCGTCCGTGAAAAATCTAAACAACGGTCAGATTTTAGCTAATTTGGTACAAAAATACTACAGAAGATTTCTAGCTGCTGATTAACTTTTGGACAACATTGAGCGTGTGGCGACCATTATTCTTGCGTCACACTATATATATGTATTTTTAAATTTACTTATTTCTTTGTAAAAATTTAGTATAGTAGTTGTAAATAATATTTTCTAAATTGCACCAAATATTCAAACATCTGGCACGAATATTTCTACTTTCTTTTTAATGTTTTTCATTTTCGGGAACAAAAGAAATCCCTAGTCCGTACCTAGAAAAAGCAATGGTTATTGTTAAAGCCACGTACCGAGCAGATGGGGTACTCTCTTCACAGAGATGCTTTTTCTATAATTTTACCCCAGTCAGTCTTCAACATCAAAACCGTCAACATCTTTCTCGTGCCAAAAACTCTCAAACACACTCTTTTCCATTTTAATAAATATTCAGTTTTGTACATATCGTTAAACAGTGTTTTAATTATTACAACCATACTACCCAAATTACCAAAAGCGTAGGCAAGAGGTTTAAACAAAGGGTTCCAAAATTTATAGATCTTAAACTTATCCGAAATATTGAATAATTTTTCATCGATTTAATGGAATCTAACCTAAAACCTTTGACATAAAAAAATAGATCACATTTAAGTTCGAAAGGACTGTAAAAAGCGGTTAAAAATTAAAAAAAAAAAAAAACAGTATATTTCCTAAACATAGCGGAAATATTGATTAGTTATTTATAGCTTGAATAGAATATAACCTATGAAATGTTTCATAAAAAACTGACTTCCATAGGCGTTCGCAAATAGTGGGAAAGGGGTCAAAATAAAAAAAAATCTTATTCGAAATATGGGATAATTTAAATAAAAACTAACTGATGTCTACAATAAAAATTAAAAAATATATATTTGGAAATATAGCGTGTTACCAAAAGTCTTAGGAGGAAGGTATATGACAAAAAGGTCACAGAAAAATTACTTGGCTGCATCACCGTAAAATGGAGGCCACACGGAGAAGAGGAAAAATTACTTTTACATTTAAATATGGAAAGTTATCCGTGTTTCGAGGGCAACAGTTTATTTGATATTGAAATGACTATTTCGACTTACTTGACATTTTAATTAAATGAATTAATTATTTTGGAAAACAATTAACACTTTTTGAAATCAATTTGATGTTTTTTGAAATACTTTTAGAAAAGGTGTAAAATATACTGCTAGAAAATATCCACAAATTGTATTAATCCACCTCCATTTAGAGTTTATTTTTTAGAGTTCATTTATTTCATATTCAAATTATAATCAAGGTATTCGTATTTATCGTTAAAAAAAGTAAAACACTAAACATATTAATTGGGGCATACTAGAAAGCTAAAACTGTCTTCGGTGACTTGTAAATTATGATTTTATTTATAAGATAAATATCTTAAGATTAAAACAGCTACATAATTGAAAATACATATCATAATTACTTTGATTAACGCAAAATTTTCATAATTTCAGGAAATCCCTGTTTAGCTTCCATAAAATAAACTCTCTTACTGCATTTGACGAGTGTTATTCGAATATAATGCGACACCTTTGTGTTTTTTTGTGTTTGATATAAAACTTTGTAATCACGTAATTGACTCAATCGGTTTATAAATGTCATGCTGTTACAAAAGCTTCATTATTAGAGTACGGTGACACGCAATTTGGCTTTTAAATGTAATAATCTATCAATATGTATGGAGTGCAATCAAATTAACAAAAGCCAGTGACGGCTTCAGGCTTTGAAAGATGGTCAAGAGCTTTAGTTGAGACGTCTGCTTTAACAGAAACCTCTTTGTCCTCAATAAAAGATATAATACGGAAATATCTCAATTTCAGAAAAAAAAAAAGAGTCTTTGAATATGTGAACTGTAGTGTTAACAGTCCACTACTTCACAGACCTTTGTACTCTGATAGTATATGACATAGTATGATCCGGAAAAAAAATGCTAGATTTATAGGTACTTTTAGTGAATGTTTAGCTTTGATGTTTGTCCAAAAATAAAACATTTTAGGAACAACCTATATTATGGTTTACAAAATATTCGTCTTTATGATTTATCATCACTCTACATAACATTGAACCAGTTCTCAAAACTCAGCGTTAAATGTTCTTCGATCCCCTAAGGGTCATATCAAAATTCTGCAAACCAATTTTGCACTATTCCAATTCCTCGTCAAAAAGTTGGCGTAGGTCGTTTTGACTGAGGTTGTACTTCAAACATATGAAGCGCCATTTTAATATTAAAATCTTTAAGAAGAGAATTCACCCACTAAGCTTAATTGTTCTTTGATTTGGCAACTTTTGAGCAACTACGAAAGCATCTGTCTATTCACACTTTTCAGCAAAATGTCGACTCGTCTGAAAAAATATTTTGCGAATGAATAATGGATCATTATTTGCCTTAGTCATTAACATTATTTCAAATTACTTTATTCGGATATTTTTTCTGTTTTTTCAAATCGTTCTCACCGATGCATTTCCAATATTGTTATCCAGTGCTCTATATCTATCTATCTATCTATATCGACGTTTAAATGGCAATTCTAGGAAATTGGAGGTCGACCAACTCATTTTGAGTTCTAGTTCGATCAACACATCCTATCATAATTAATATTTTAATTCGCTTAAATTCTTCATCTTGTTTCGTCAATTTTATCTTTTACTGACAAGAAAGTAAAAACTAACGAAACTTTGACAGTTGAAGATTTTTTATGAATGAATTCTGGTAGTCGAGAAAATTGGGCCCATTTTCATAGAACAAAACCTCTATTAAACTTTTAGAAAATGTAATAAATCCATTAATCCCTTAGTCGCTAGAAAACCAGACCGATGAAGACGGACACCTTATGTTTGAAGTAGACAATTTGCATTTCCAATAAAATGGAGCTCCTCTTCATTACCCTCTTCGTGTTAGGCAATAGTTGGATGAAACGTTTCCTTAGAAATGGATAGCAAGGAGAAGTGCCAAAGACTCCAGATTTAGTGCCTTTGGGGGTACCTACTTAAAAACTGAAGTTTATAAAACTCAGCCAGGAGACACATATCGAGGGAAACATTACGAAAAGTCCGGCAATTATTGTTTAGAAAATAATGGAGCTCACTTTAAGCATTTTCCGATTTTTGTCTACTACTACTGTATGCCTTTATCTCAGACACAAATCGTATACACGTGGAACTTTTTAACCTCCTTAAAATAATGTCACAACACAGGGGGTGACATTGAAAATTATAAAGGGTTGGGTGCCTGTGAGGTGAAGGGTGGATCAGAAAACAGAGGTTTTGAGGTTCCCCTCCAAAGCAAAATTGACATGTTTTTGTTTAAAGTTGTCTAAAAGCACTGTATGTTCCTTAAATTTAATGTTAAGTTGTCGCCTAGTCGGTTCTATATAATTTTTCAACTCATTCATTATTTTTCCCCTATCCTAATCTTTGGTTTTTCATCCTGCTCGTCTTTGTAAGTAAAAAACTTGCCCGATATAGGTTAAGGTAAGACACATATGGAGTGCTAAAAACATCATTTGTATTTCAAAATTATCAACCAGAATTCAAAATGCGTCCAGTCTATTTCAAAAGTATTTGTATTTCAAAATTAACCTATTATTTTAATTACAAAAATAAATTAATTATGTATTAATTTTCTTAAATCTACATTACATAAACGCAAATAAAACAACAAAGAAGTTATTGTACTACATGCATATATTCTAACGCTAATACTGATCAGTGAAGGGTTGAAGAGTGTTGTGCGGCCACAATCACCTCCAACAATGGTATTTTGGTCTTCATCTACTAGTTCTTCCAATAACTCCAGGAGGAGTTACATTTCGATTAAAAACTCCATAGTTTTTTACAAAACTTTTTGTTTTCGACCCAATAGTCGATTGGGTTTAACATTGGAGAATACAGGAGAGTTACTCTTGTATCAATCAACACCTTTAATGCAAATATTACAAGAAATTCAACTTGAGGGGAATTATAACTTAAGACATCTATAAGTTTAGTTGCTTGTGAAAGTTTTCTGTCTAAAATATTTCTTAATTTCCATTTTTTCTTTAAAATTTTTCGGGTAGCTTTAAATAATTCCATTTGCGTCTGGTTATGCTTATAGACACAAATATTTGTAAAAACATTTTAGGTGTAAGGGACACCCTGTACTGTTATTGTATCAATACATACATTTAACATTTCATGTTACAATTGAATGTTTGGACTGTACATGTAAAAACCTATAACTTTCATCAATTATTCATTGATGTCGCTCGATGTAAATTACTATTTTCTTATTACGTTATGGATTGAAATTATATTAAGTATAGGTTTAATGTATAAACAATAGAAACATGAACTATAGTAATAGGCCGTATACCGTGAATGTTTGATAAAATATAATGTAGCAAGTACTTATACAAGGTGTTTCAAAAATGTGTGCTAATAGTTCTACAACGGATAGTGAGACTCTTAAAAATTGTTTTTTTTTAACTCGGATTAATTAATAGCGACTATCTTGGAAGGTGTTACTGAAATTATTTCAGCAAATTATAGTTATCGTTGTGTGGCATAAGAAATTTGAGTTTGGCATAAATTAAGGAATTTCACATTACCTCAAATTTTATTGTAAATAACGTTATAATGCATGACATATTTGAAGGCGTTTGTGCCTATGATTTATTAAATGTTTTAAAAATTTGGCATTTGAGAGTATAAATTATTTTCCTTCGAAACTTTAAATTCTAGAATCTCGTTTTTCAATTAAAGTTAACAAGAAAAATCACACAAACCCCCATTAATAACTCCAGAAGATTTAAAGTCAAAATTATGAATCTCTGCTAGCGAGATGGGATTGATTATCGGTGATTGAATTTTGAATTCCATTTAATTTACCTTTGTGGAATTTATAGCTCAGCAATAATAGATTTAGTAACTGCTTCAACTGCCTACAGAAATTCTTATAAAAGATTAAAAATTCTTGTTAAAGAACATAATTCGTTATATATCCACTACTTTGGCGATTTGAAATGAAAACACCATCACCTATTACATTATAGTGGTGTGATGCAAAGGACTATACTATTAGTGCACTTATGGTCACTAAGAACAGACAGAGGCTTGCCTGCTTAGCAATGACGGGCGCTTTTAGAACTACTCCGACAGCCGCAATGGAAGTATTGCTGAACCTCCCACCCTTGCACATCATGGTAAGGATGGAGGCGGGGGCAGCATTCATTAGACTGCGAGGGTTGGTAGGAACTGTACCCACTTATCGGGGACATACCCAAATTGGCGTATGTATTGGGGATGGCATCATAGACATGCCCATGGACTACATCATACCAAAATTTGAATTTGACATAAACTTCGAAGTGCATATTGTGGACCGCGAAGTTCTTGATAAAGACTGCATACGGACACTGAGAGGGATAACCTGGTTTACAGACGGGTCAAAAACCGAAAGTGGAAGTGGTGCAGGAATATACAGTGAGACAAGGAACACGAATCTAAGATTCTCACTGGGGAAAAACACATCCGTATTTCAAGCGAAAGTGTGCAAAACTAAACAAATTGAGGGCTTATACAAACAAGCGAATCAATATATGTTCAGATAGCCAGGCGGCCTTAAGGGCTCTGAGAAGCCCCAAGGTTACAGCCAAACTGGTATGGGAATGCCAAACAGAACTTAGGGCCTTGGCGGACCACAACAGGGTTAATCTAGTGTGGGTCCGGGGGCACTCGGGAATAGAAGGCAACGAGAGAGCGGATTGGCTGGCTAGACAAGCCTCTGAAACCACATATACTGGCACAGAACCTGCGCTGGGCTTGTCTAAAAGAACGGCGAGGGAACTCCTCAAGTGCTGGGCCAAAAGCGAGCACCAGAGATATTGGGAACATATTCCCAAGCAGGAGCATGGGAAGAGGTTTATACCAGGTGCCGCAACAAAACGGACTGAAAAACTGCTATCATTAAGCAGGAGTCAGATGCGAATAACTATGGGACTCCTTACTGGGCATTTTTGTAGTTTAGTTAATAAATTTCTTCAACATTAACTCTGTGTAGTTTTACGACACAAATCTATTTCTGTGTGTGACCTCGGTGGAAATTTCTAGAACATAAAAAAAATGTAAGTTTCTCTTTTCGCCACTGATGATGGAACTGGCGTAAGTTCCGAAACACACACATATTTTTAAATTCGTATTAAATTTATTTTTGTGTACATTCGACTTTCATTTATCACTGAAAACAAAATGTTAATTTTAATAATATTTTTAAACTACCTGTAAATATTTAAATGAAATTATTATTTTACTCCTACCAGTGGCGTGCGTATGGACACATCTTCAAATATGGTACGCCACTGATTTTTTTAGAATCAAAAATTATCTCTAGAATCCTTGTCAAATTTACAACAAAAAAAAGCTCTTCACTGTTTTCGATTGACACACCATTTGCTAGAAAAAAATTACAATACCTACGTAAAAAAAATTAAAAACGAAAACAAGAAATTTAGTTAGTGTTTTTTTAACAACAATAACCAAAATGAAAGAAAATTAAAGGAAAATTCACTAAAATTGCTCGAGATGTAGTCCACACCTTTGAATATGAAGTGACAGGAAGGAGCTGACTGTGGTAAATAAAATTTCTGACGGAAACGGCCATGTTGGACATCCACATTATAGATTCATTGTTTTGGTTGTTCGTTGTGCAATGTTGTATGTTTTACGGTTTTTTCCATTTTTGAATGCTTTAGGTAGTGAATATAAGTGAATTTTGTGCATTTTGTGCATTTAGAGTGAACAATTATTATACTACAATAATATTTACAATAGCATCAGTGTAAATACTTAAAATAGTCCTATTTAAAGGCAATAATAAACTAATTCAAAGACAATAACAAACATGGTTAGTTGTGCAGCCTCTGGACACCAAAAAATACAAATTCTGGAGTTTCGTTTCACTAGTAAGTAATTTTAATCAAGAGGTTTTGTAATATATCCGTAAAATTTCGAAATAAAGTCTTATTTCTTCAATTTCATTAACCACGTCATTCTTCATGTCATTTCTCCCTAGCTGGCCAATCCCTCGTTGACATTAATTGTTATTCTCTTATAGCTATTCCAAAATGCGGGAGAGCTCCATCCAGTTGCATCCAACGCTCATGCCTTAAATTAATGGGTGCATCCTCTTGGTTGTCCAGCATATTATTGTTAAGAAACTCCAACAACAGTTCCGAGTTCAACCTTGAGAGTAGGAAATGTGTACCACAAACATTACCATCAATAACGCCCAAACATTTAATCTTTTTTTGTCTTCCTACATGTTGGCAAGCATTAACTTCCATATACCGCCAAGAATAATAGAGCCACTCCACTTTTCCACGAGGGATTCCACCGTACGATTTGAGTACGATATACTTTTCACCCTAGGGTGACCAGACTAACAAATGCTCACACTCATCTATCATCGATTTCTTTGCGTCGATTTTCGCTGAACTAGCTTGCGGATTTTTTTAAATTAAATTTAAAAAACAAAAATTCGTTGATATATATTTGAATGATTTTTTTTTATCCTGAATTAACAAATTATGAATTAACTAAATTGTATCCTGCCTGTAGATACACTAAAATAGCAATGTTTCGTTTAGCTATCATAAAATATATTTCCACCATGTAACCGCCAATAAACCCATTTTATTTTTATTGAGTATAATTAAATTAGTTTTTCGCTAATGTAAATATTATTATAACAGAAATTTAATAAATCATATTTTGGACGGAAGTATATGTTATTCTTATGGCTTTGGGCATTTTTATATGCACTACAAGGAAAAATTATTAGCTCGAATCGCCAGATAATCCTTATGAATCGATTTGTAATATCAAGTTCCAACCATTTACAAAAAAATAGTATTATTATTCATATTTTACTGCTGTCTTGAAGTTTGCTCAAAGGAGAACCGTGTTTATGCAATAATTCAAATGGAGACGAAATATCGCCGTCGAGTTCATTTCAGTAGAGGTTTAGAGAAAATTAATCGTGCCACAATCTCTTTTATCAACTCAGAGACACATTTCCTTTATAGGTCCTAAAATATTCGCCCAACCGTTTATACAAACCCTTCACAGGACAAATATCTTAAGTTACTAACCAAACTTATTGTTCTAACATACCATTGTGAAGTTCCAAATTAAAATTATAACCTAATTTAAATCTCTTTTGTTAATTTGATCTTATCTGGATGTATCTTGTTTCTTTTGTAGTGTAATTTTCATGTAACTTCTTCTTCATTAAATTTAATGTTTTTGTTTTTAGTTTATAGTTAATATGCACAGATAGACTTGCAGAGTCAATTGTGCATTTGTTATTGATTATGTTTTAGTATTGATTTTTTGTTTTGGGATATATAAATAAAAAATATGGATAGTGGTTATCCATTTGTATTGTTAGCGACCCATAAGGCCATACAAAATATGTTTACCTGACTTATCCCTTTTCGGAGCCGCCTGTTTAGTATTAGCACAGCTTACAACACTGAGCTCTTAACGTCAGCACAATTGATATCGTTTCATTCACGTGCGTGTGTAGTATTAGTATTTCCTGTTACGCCATACCAATTGTTAACATTATTATAAGAATATTTATTAAATGTCGACATTCCCTCCGACAAAAAGATTTCCTAATAAATCTTCACTATCAGTGATAGAAATTGTAGAAAAAAGTTCCCGAATTACGGGAAAGAAAGGAGTCAGGTCAAGTGGGACATCCCAAAAAAATTCCTTGATCAGGACACCAAATGTGCAATTCGTAGAAAAGTTCACACTTTTTATTTTTAAAAAGAAATACACACCTCAGGTAAAAGTTTGATGGAGCTTGGCCATGATGACAGTATTTCGTTCATGGACCACTTTAAAAAATATGGAATTCGTTGGGGAAAAGAATACTACTTTGAAACCGCCGAAATTGCTTGCTGGCGACGAGAATACTTGAGAAATATAAAGCAGTTCCGCAGGGAGCAAAATACCATTCAAGTCTCAACAAGGTTATACTATAGGCTGTTTCAAAAAGACACGGCAATATCTAAGGGGGTGATTTCTCAGGTCATTTAATGAAAAAAGTTCCCATAAAGTTACGCCGGAAAATGCCTTGTTTCCAAGATACAAGGTATGAAATTTTTTTTATATATATCGTTTTTTTTAATAAGTCAAATATCTCCTTACGGATTTCTTTGCAATTTGGCAGCGTTGTTGCTAGAAATAGTGAGCTTATATGGCTCTAACTAGATCAAAATTATTAAGTCCAGTGGCGTTACGGGGAGAACTTAATAAAAACTATTGCCAACTGACTGTAATTTAATTTAGATATTGTATTGAGATAAAGCAATTAAAACTACACCTTTTTATCCCTTGGTTTTTTTTATACGGTGCTTCGTTTACGACATACAAATTTAAAACATCTTTCAACATATCAAAAATATCTGCGAATAATTCAACGAAAAATATTATTAACATAATAATAATAGCTTTATTACCCTACAGTTTACACCATTTACAGGGCAATTCGGTATAAAAAACAAATCATCTGAGATACAATAGATACCAAAAAAACAAAAATTATGACAAACTAAATTACATATAGCAACTAACAATTACACAATGTTCAATATTCATCAATTTTCAATAAAAAAATCGTCAAAATAATAAAATGAAAAAAGTACAATGACACTTAGGTACTCGAAAACAGCACAGTAAAAAGTTAAACATATCAAAAATAAAATATAAGTAAAAATAACAAAAATTCGACATTAAGTTTTAAATATATGCTAATTAAAATTCATCATGCAAAATATCAGCTGCGAGTGCTAAGATATCTTTCAAACTATTAAAATGAATATCACAGCCCATCACGTTCACATGTTCGCACATAACATAAATGGGTGACTTTAAGTCGGCGACATTTGTTCGTGGTCTACTATTATAAAATGTGTTGAAGCATCTAGTGCTCTGTCGTGGTACCAGGAAATTCACTCGGCCCAAAAGATCGGGACAATCAATGTTATTATGCAAGCAAGTGATGCACATTTACGCTTCAGTATTATGCTGTCGATATTGAACCTATTCAGAAGATAACCATTCCCATCCTCCTTATAACAAAGATATTTTAAAAATTGTCTTTGAACTTTTTCAATTATGAATTGATGGCATTGCTAATAGGGTGACCACACTACCGAACAATACTCCAGTTTTGGTCTTACTAATGTAAAATACAATGTCTTCAAGGCTTGAACATCAGAGAATGAATGACAACTTCTCACCAAAAAACCCATAAGCCTGTGAAGCTTCCGATGACTTTGTTAGGATGTGTTTTACGAAGTTAATTTGATCGTCAAATATTATGCCCAGGGCACCGAAATACCGTCAATATAATAGTCAAACTTAATCCGATTCCTCTTAAGAGAATACGACATAACATTTCGAAGTAAGATAAAAATAAATAAATAAAATTAACTTTTACCTATACCTAATACAAAAAATTACAAAAACTGTTGAAAGTGACCAGCTCTAGCTCTGATACATGAATCCAGTCTTCTCCTCATTGGCGAACTCTCTGAGATTTAAGGGCTTTAGGTGGCCCCACATGAAAAAATCCAGTGGGTTTAAATCCGGGGATGGGTAGGAGATCCGCACATATTCAAACACCTCTTGGTGCGAACACGGTAGTCCAGTACCCGATGGTGCGCAGAGAGATTGAATGGGTCAACGGTGCTTCCGGCCGAGTCGGTAGACTGCTTATGCCAAGTAGTTATGGACTACATATTCGTAGGTTCTGGCGGCTGGCAGTCGGTGACTGTGGTTCGGATTCCACGCTAAACTGTAGGTTCATACTTGCGCTGGCTGTATGTCAAATCCATGACAAGATGCCAATAAAACTGAAAAAAATCCGGGAATCCTGCAGGCCATAATTGAGATCCACCTCGGCTAATCCAGCGATTTGCGTATATTTCTGTTAAAAACTCACGAGCAACCCGACTAAAATGTGCTGGTGCACCATCATGAATAAACGATGGTACGTTTTACAAATATCCAGGAAGCTTGTATTCCAGAAAGTCGCGATATACCCCTCCGGTAAGTCTTTCTGTTAGAAATACGGCTCCAATTAAGCAGTCAAACAATTCCAATCCAAAGGTTTAACGAGAGCTGATGTTGAACATGATCCTCAACTATTGCATGCGGATTTTCATCACATCATAAATGGATATTATACAAATTACTTATGGCATTTATTGAAAAACTCATTCTTGATAAACAGGAATGTGAATAATTTTGGAAAAAATCAATGTCAAGGGGCTAATTTTAAAAAGCTGTAGCTCCGTTGAAAGGCACTTCGAATAAGAACTAGGCACGTAGCTGGGGGACGATCCCACTCTTCCCTGAACTTAGGATCGATAAAATATTGTAATTGAATATTGGTAGAGTGAAAGTGTAGATAAGATATTAAACTAAATATTTAATTTCGCCTCTCAACTTGCGAAGCAAACAATTCAAACCGGACTCCCAAGATTCTAAGATTCACATCAAGACAGAACACTCGTGCAAATCATCAATCTAAAACTGCTGAACAATATTATCGAGCGGCTGTTGTCTGTTTTCATTCCCTGTGTAGAAACTTTAATTAACAATATATCGGATAGAATTATTTGGAACGAGCATATTATAACAAGTTTTTAAATACTTCTTCTTGGCTTCGATTCCGGTGAAAAGATCTTTATGTATTTCTTGTATTAATTTTTTTAATAAAATTACATATTTTAATGAAAAATCAGTAACCAACTATTGTTTTTATTGTGAGCTCCTCTCGAAACGAAATCCTGCCTACGGGCCTGATTTCAACTCTACTTCATACGGTTAAAACCTTTGTGAAATACCACAAATATAGAACAAAGCAGCCATGGAAATGTTTATAAGATTTCATTTTATTGATTCATAAACGAGCCTCACTTACACAAACTTTCGTTGTTTGAAAAGTAATTAATTTTTGAGATGGACCATATTGTGTGGCATAAATATTTGAACAATATATATATAAAAATGCAATGAATAATAATCATTGAATTATATTTGGTGAAATTGAGTGTACAAGTTTGATGTGTAAAGTATAGATTAAATTCCTGCTTAATGTATTTGCAACATGGTTACTATAAAAATTAATTCAATACTCTAAAAGGGAAGTAGGCTGGTTAAGCAGTGAAAGGAAATCCAATGCTAGGACACTGCTTATATTTTGAGCCTAATAATCAATACACAAGAATTTTTCATTGAAAGTTGCTTGTTGTTCAAAATATTCGCCTCAATTAATATTAATTATTCCACATTAATATCTACACTTTTGGCTGAATTCGTTTTACATTTTAAATTCTTTGAAAATGAATCGAAAACTACTGATCCTAAGCATAAAGTGTCATAATATATGATTAAAATCAGAAACAGGCTATTTAACGAGTTATCAATAATCAGGGAGTTCCTTGAAAAAAAAACTCACTTGTGATCGTATCTTTTCCAAAATGACAAACTTTTTTCTTTTAATAACTAAAAACTTCGAATATTCCCTGCAATATGTTTTTAGTTTTTTGCAACGCAACTGAAGAAAACTATTACTGAATTTAGGGATGTATAGGTACCGCCTGAACATAAAGAATGCCAAGATAGCTGCCCATGATCGGCATATAAAAAGATCTAGTAACCCTTCTATAGCTTCATGTCAACTAATCAGTAATCTGCGTGGTGGTGACAGGTCAGACCATTTAACTAGATCCGCAATAGCCCCGGGCCAGGTTAATGACTTCTTTGTTAATTTAGCCCTGATACTGGTACATAATCTGCCTGACTCGGTGATCCCTTTTGACTCTGGTACATGCGCGATTTTGTTCGCGATGATTACCCGCGTTTTAGCTGTGAAGAGTGTAATAATACTCGCCTTCAGATTTATAGGCTTTAATAAACGAAAAACATAGCACAATAAAAATTCTAACAGTTATTGACAAGTATGTAAAACTAAACTGGTACATGTCAAACCAATAAAGATATTGTAAATACAGTATTATAATAAATTATATGACATTTTCCCCTTGTTCATTTGGAACGTACTCCGTTAGGTACTTTGGTGGTTTTCGTATTCTTTCAGACTTTCGAACAGGTTCAGATGCCTGAGCTGTTGGTGTGTTTTGATTGGTTGAAAATATTTCAGAAGATGAATCAATTGTATTGTCGAGATTATCAGTAAAATCAGTTGTTGATAATAAATTGTTCTCTTCCTCGTTTCGGTCTGAAGTACAACTTTCAGTATCGTCGATTAGGAGATTTATATTTCCTCTTGGCGCCAAATGTTTTAAAGAAACTGTTGATTCTTGACCGCTCTTATGCCTTATTAAAGCATATTCTGGATTAGTTTCTAATAATTCTACTTCTTCCACCAATGGATCATACTTGCTTTTTCTGTTTTGCTTTTTAAGAAGAACGATGTCGGATTCTTTTAACCACGTTGGTATAGAGATTCCGCTTGTTGAGCGTCGTTGATATGCAAACATTCGTTCATGTGGTGTACAGTTAGTCGCAATACATAATAATGATCTTATAGAAAACAAAGCTTCAGGTAGAACAATTTCCCATTGCGTAGGTTTTAGGCCTTTTGTCTTTAAAGCAAGGTTTACAGTTTTCCAAATTATACCATTGTATCGTTCGACTTGTCCATTTCCTTGAGGGTTGTAGGGTGTAGTTCGACTTGTCGCTATTCCTCGAGAATGTAAATAATCAATTAGTTCATGTGACATGAATGATGGTCCCCGATCGGAATGAACATAAGATGGCATGCCAAATATGGAAAATAATTGGTTGAAACATTGAATAACTGTGGCAGCTGTCATATCATAGTTTAGTTTAGTTTAGTTTAGTTTATTTTGCCACATATTTGTATAAAAAAATAACAATTGTAGTATGTCAAATATCAAAACAAAAGTACAAACAATTAAACACAGAAAGATAAAGTTTACAATACATTAACAGAAAAAAAAAGAAAAAAAAAAGAGAAAAAACACAACGCACACGTACCTAGCCTAGATAATATTACAATAGCTAAAATGTATGTACAGCATGCATGTACTCCCCAATGGAGTAAAAGGCGTGCGCCAGCAACACACGTTTTATTTTATTTTTAAACAACCTTGCATCAGCTATTATCTGTATATAATTAGGCAGAGCATTAAATAGAGAAACTTGCAACGAATTTCTCTCGCACTTTCTGAGTCTATAGCGAGGCGGGCGCACAGAACCCTGAATGCTTGTAGGATAGCGATGAAAGCTTCCATTTGTAGGCATCGTATGCCTTATCCTATGTATCTCAATAAGTTGGTGATAAATATATAGCGAAGGTAGAGGCATAATACCCAATTCCACGAAGATGGGCTTACAGTGGTCCCTAAAACCAGCTCCGTCCAGAATTCGAACCACCCTTTTTTGAGAAATAAAAATGCTAGCAGCAGAGGACGCATTTCCCCACAATAGGACCCCATATGAAATGTGAGAATGAAAAAGGGAAAAATACACAGACAGTAATGATTCTCTAGCCAAATATTGTTTTAGTCTGCGAATAACAAATATACTAGTAGACAGTTTTCTGTTCAGGTCAGATATATGTTGGCACCAGCTGATAGAATCATCCAACGTGATTCCTAACAGCTTAGCCGAACTGCCATCAGTCACGCTCTGGTTACTTGAAAAAAGCAAGTGCTGTGTCTTATTAGCATTAAGTTTAAGGTTGTTGTTTGAGAACCAATCTTCAACCTTTCTCTCACTCTGCATAGTCCCGGTCTTCAGTGCATCCACGCCTCCCGCTCTATTTATTAAAGTTACGTCATCCGCAAAAAAGACCCCCGCGGCCGGGCTCAGATGATGATATAAATCGTTGATGTAAACGATAAACAGCAATGGGCCGAGAACCGACCCCTGGGGCACACCCATGTCAATCAGCCTAAGGCCCGAAATCGACCGGTCCAGGGAAACACACTGCTTTCTATTGCACAGGTATGATCTGAAGAGCTCCAAAGGAGCTCCCCTAATACCATACCTA
This sequence comes from Apoderus coryli, assembly GCA_911728435.2. NCBI lineage: Eukaryota > Metazoa > Arthropoda > Insecta > Coleoptera > Attelabidae > Apoderus > Apoderus coryli. The sequence continues at coordinate 10,243,927 of OU452209.1, read as the reverse complement.
CCAAGCTTCTCCAGCAACAGACCGTGAGAGACACAATCAAACGCCTTGCTCAAGTCGCAAAACGTAGCCCCCACCAGATCACCGCTCTCAAAACCCTGCACAATCTCCTCCACCACTCTAGCAACAGCCTGTATCGTTGAGTGCTTCCGTCTAAACCCGTACTGCCCACCGAACAGTAGCAGTAGCAAGGGAACGCAAAAGGAAAACGTGAAAATTCATCAACAATAGTTAGAAGATATTTATTGTTGGTACAGCTAGGTAAAGGTCCTTTGAAATCGATACTAATACGTTCAAATGGCGATGTAGCTTTGATTAGATGACTGTTACTGGTTTTATTAAACTTTGGTTTTAGCTCAGCGCAGATGGGACATGAAGATACCATACTTTTAACATCATCTACCGAATATGGAAGACTTCGTACTCGTATAAAATGGTACATCCTTGTTATTCCTGGATGACACAAGGATTCGTGTAATTCATAGAGTTTAGATTTAGAACTTGCTGAACATATTCTGGATAATGCATCTGCGGCTAGATTAGAACTACCTGGGCGATAGATAATGTCATAATTGTAGCAGGAGAGTTCTAAACGCCATCGCATAATCTTCTCGTTTTTTATTTTACTAGAATGTTTTGTGTTAAACATGAACGAAACTGCTTCTTGATCTGTTATAAGTCTAAATGGTCGATTAATCAGATAATGTCTCCATTTACGAATAGCTTCAACACAGGCACAAGCTTCTTTTTCAATAGCTGAGTGTTTACGTTCACAATCAGACAGAGTTCTTGAGAAAAATGCGACTGGTCTGCCTGACTGTGTCAAAGTAGCTGCTATTGCATAATCTGAGGCATCAGTCTCTACAACAAGGAGTTCATCTTCTTTAATTGACCATAAAAGTGATTCAGCTATATCCTTTTTTATATTTTCAAAATCTTGGATAACATTTTCTGGCATTGGAAACGTTTTACAATTGGTAAGATTTCTTATTTTGTGTGAGAACTTCGGAATCCACTTAGAATAATGTGAAAACATTCCCATTATTCGTTTAAGGCTTGGTGCGTTGTTTGGAGCAGGCAAATTCAGGAGAGGTTTAAGACGATCTTGATCAGGTTTAAGAGTACCGTTTTCTATAGTGTAACCTAGCAAATTTATTGAGTTCTTGGAATAATTACATTTCTTTTCATTAAGTGTTAAGCCATATTTTACAGTAGCTTTTATAAATTGTTCCAAATTTCTGTCATGATTTAACTGTGTTTCACCGCAAACGGTCACGTCATCTAAATAAGCAAATACTCCTACTAAATTTTCTTGCGATATTATTGAATTTATTACCCTTTGGAAGCATGAAACACCATTAGTTACCCCAAAAGGAATTCTTCTAAACTGATACAGGTTACCTGCTGCTTCAAAAGCAGTGTACTGTTTATCATTTTCATGAATTGGTATTTGATGGTAGGCACTTTTAAGGTCTATAGTGCTAAATATTTTATATTTTGCAATTTTTGTGACCATAGCTTCCACATTAGGCACGGGATATGCATCAAGATGTGTAAATTTATTTATAGTCTGGGAATAATCTATCACCATCCGTCGTTTGTGATTTTCGTTTTGTGTTACTAGGGTAAGACAATCCGATGTTGGAAAAGACGCTGAAGATATCAATGACGTAAATGCTGATGTACAATTACTGGTCTTAGATGTTGTTTGTTTCGATCGTAAACATACCTTAGCAAAGTGTCCGATCTTCTTACAATAGGTACATGTTTTGTCACGTGCTGGACAGTTAACTCTTGGATGTCGGCTGTTTCCACAAAAATAACATCGTTGAGACGATATATTGTTGCTTATAGCCACTCCATCAAGACGTTCAATGTACTGAGTTGAATTTACAATTTTTCCCGGATCTACGTACTGTTCTGATTGTTTATGAGCTTCTTCCATTGATCGAGACTTGTTTACGGCGTCGTATAAATCCATAACATTAGTTTCAAGAAGTCGTTGGCGTATTTCAGACGACTGAAGTCCATTTATGAAAGCGTCTCTAATGAACTCATTTTTATTCTGATCCGCTGATACTGACTTAAATTTGCAATCTTTACTTAAAATATTTAAAGCTTGTATATACTGATCTATATTTTCAGTTGGCAGTTGTTTTCGTGTAGCTAACAAATGTCTAGCAAAAACTTCATTAACAGGTTTAATGTATATTTCATTAAGTACCTTGATAGCCTTTTCGTATGTTTCACATTCGCTAAAGTAGTCATAAATGGAATGGGACACAAAATTCGTGAGGAGTTTGAGTTTACTGTCACTCGTTAGTTCTTTTGCACCTTCGGTAATTTCTAAAAAGTTCTTAAATGTTGTAAGCCAGTGGGTCCACTCTTTGGATGCATTTGTTGAGTTTGGATCTGTTTCGAATCGTTCGGGTCGCAAAAACTTGTCCATTATGACTTGTTTTCCAAAATTTTCGTTTATTAAATTGTAATAATACTCGCCTTCAGATTTATAGGCTTTAATAAACGAAAAACATAGCACAATAAAAATTCTAACAGTTATTGACAAGTATGTAAAACTAAACTGGTACATGTCAAACCAATAAAGATATTGTAAATACAGTATTATAATAAATTATATGACAAAGAGTTTTCATGTTTTCATATACATATAGAAGTAAGAGACATTATTTTCAACTTGAAAACCTCCAATAATGAGGTTATCACCAAATTAATTCTCTCGTGTGACACTAATTTTCAAAAAGGGTGATATTAATGCTGTGGGAAGTTATCGTGAAATTTCCATTGTGCCCCTGGTGGCCCTGGGTGGCGAAACGTCCCTTAAGGAGGCTTTGTGATCATTTTGAGCGCAGCAATTTGTTAAACGGGCAGCAGTTTGGTTTTAAAAATGGATTGTCTACTGCCGTGGCGATAAATAAACTAATTTCAATGGTTACGGAGGCTTTCAATAGTGGCAAAAATTGTGCGGAGCTAATGCTGGACCTATCGAGAGCTTTGATCCAGAAATACTTATATCGAAATTAATATATTATTATAGTATGTCTGGACCGTTTCTGGGTCTGATAAAATCGTATCCTACGGATCAAACGCAGTTTGTTGAGTAGGCTCGCAAGCGATCAACTTTGTTAGGTAATGTATTCGGCGTTCCACAGGAATCTATGTTGGGACCACTTCTATTTATAATATTCGTCAATGATTTACCAGTGTGTGGACCCAACGTTGACTTCCAACTTTATGCCGATGATACCACTGTAGATGTGGATGTAAACCACCTACTCCACGCTCTTTATGGGACACGAGAAAGGGCTTCAGACTGGTTCACTGCGAATGGTCTTAGTCTGAATCAATCAGAAACTGAACGAATTGTATTTTCGTTGGGAAATGGCTGATAATCATTCGATGAGGTTCTTGGGTGTTTATCTTGACCAGAGACTGACATGGCACGCTTATATCGACTGTGTTTCTGTTATCGTCATTTGTCAAGATCTGTTTTGTTGATGACATTCCATGCTTTGATACAGAGCCATGTCTTTTATGCCGTGCTTGCCTGAGGGCATCGCACATCTCATATTTTGCGTTTCAACGGCAAGCTTTGAGACTTGTTGCTGAGTTATCGTATCGGGCCGACTGTAGGGATTCTTTTCATGTGCTTGGAGTTTTAACCCAGTCCTGTATATATATTCTTGAATGTCTGAACTCCAATATGTACCCGCCACATTCAGCTGTTCATCAGTAGGAATAATGTTCATCACTAGGAATAATGAAAGCTTCGTACTGGACAGACATGGACTAGATAAAGCAATATCTGCTCTGAATTACCACGCACCTAAATTATTGAATGCTTTGCCTCGACATGTCAGAGAGCCTCCGCTTAAATTGTTTCTCTGGAAAATGAAATATCACTTTTTGTCAGGGAGTCATTTTATTGTATGGAAGAATATTTCGAATTTGACTGCTTGCAAATCTTATTTTATTACATGAATTTGTTTTTTACATATATGTATTTGAAATGGGCTTGTTTAACAAAACAAGACTTAAAATCCGAGAGTTTGTCTGTCAATCACTATACTTTCACCAGACGGCCGTTTCGGCGATCCACGACTCATCAGTGGTGATCACATCCTTTTACATACCTATATGTATTTGATTGTGTAGTTACATTTTGAACTTTTTTGATTGTTATGACGAGTGTAAACATTAATGTATTAACACAAAAAATAAATAAATTAATAAATAAATAAATTGATTCGTCATTATATGTTTCAAATTAAAAAAGTTACATCATGAAAATGATATCAAGATAAAATGTACACTGTACTTTCTATTTTTCATCACATTTCATAATAATTAATTTCATTAAGATTTCATTCGAGTAATAATTATTTTCATCCATTCTAATTATTTCACAACACTTTCGGCATACTTTCGATAATAAACAACAAACGTTTTATTAGTTATAAACTAAATGTTAGATTATAACGATTTTAATATTTAAAGACGTTCTATGGATACCTAATTCAAATATTGAAGGGTGTTAATAGCCTCAAGGAAACACGCATCCATAAATAAATAAAAGAAAACCGTTTTGGTGAAGTGGTAAAACTCGTTCTCTAAATTTTTCTCTACGCCAAAGATAGGGTAGAATAAAAGTCGATTATAATAAGTTGTGGTGCAAATCAATAGGTAACTATTAACATGACATAACGAATATAATAACTACTGACTTTGGTACCTTACTTTTAATGAGACTGAAAAAAAAAACACTCTAATTCTAAAATAAAATAATCAAAAAGCTCACATTATCTCATAACATAAACCCGGCGACGCGACGTTCTTGGTTAAGCTCACCTTGTAAATACATATTACAAAACCAATTTGCACATAATGCTTCGTGGATTTTAAAATGACAATTTTAGTTATTTAGATGTTTTTTGTGTGGTTCTCTATGGAAGGTAATTGTGTCAATTCATTAGCATAATAATAATAAATTGTTAACTTTTTTATTCAATAAAATAAATTATAATACAAAATTTTTCCTTTTTTTAAGTAAATATACAGGGTGTTTAAAAAAAAACTGAAGATATTTAGGGATACAGATTTAGTTGACAGATACAGGGTGTGTCCCACAATGAAATTCGGCGATTTCACGGAAATTAATCGTTAGAAAATTTACAATTGTACTACTGTCGATGGGAATAATTGGACTAAAATGGTTTCAAAATGGTGGCACTTCCGGTTGTACAATGAATAGGCCTGTAGGTATACTTGCTTATTTCCAAAAGTAGTCCCTATATACAGGGTTATTCACGCCATACGACACGGAATAGTGTGGCTAAACTATTTAATTTTCTAAAAGTTTTATTCATGAGTTCGATAAAAATGATGTATGGCTACATTTTAAAGTTATTGTGAATAGGGTGTCCGAAATCTAAGAAATGAACCATAGTTGTGTTTTTTTTAAACGGAATGCCCTGTATATGAATATGTTTTTAAATTCCCCATTCAAAATAAACCTAACTTTCATTAAAGTACATCTCACCTAAACCTGACAGATTTTTAAATATTTTAATTTTTATAAAAATATACATGTCAATAGACACCTCGTCATAACCAGTAGCCTTAGACTTGACTTTTAAAATAGCGTTAATTATAGTTTGTTCGTCAACGGTAACGAATTCGAACAGCTCTGAAAACTGCTACTGAGTACCTATTTGTTAAATAGTAGTTAATCAGATCATTATCGGCATAACTACCACTAACGTGTTGCAAGAAATAATCATTAATGGTTTGAGGAGAATTTACTGAATCCGGCAGATCCGCCACAGATCCATCTTTACCAATCTCAAGGTTTTTCAATTTTTGCCATAGAGTTTTTTGTCAAATGCTCTTTTTTTTATTGGATCATTTTCCTAATAGTAAAAGTTATCCAGGGTTTAGATCTCTTTCTACAAGTTATAGTTCTCTCCGGTGCAACAGTATCGAAAATGTTTAAGAGCAACTGATTAAAAATATCAACCTTTTGATTCACGTCATTTAAAAATAAAATTTGATCGAAAGGTGTGACTTCGAGTAAGTTTGAAATTAAAGTTTTATCAATTTGAGCAAGTTTCCTTGATTTGAATTTACGTTTCAGTGGTCTGTTTGTGCAGATTCCAAGATTACAGTACACTAAAAAGTGATCAGATATGTTGAAGTCATCCCTGATACCCGCTACAAAATCATCAATTTCCGCCGAAATTGAAATCACATCACCTATACTATGCAGTACCTACATCGCTATTAAAATACAAGAAATCTGAAACAAACCCGTTAATAAATTTAAACTCCATTTTGACTAACTGCAGGCAACACGACAAACTATACACATATGCATCAAAAAGCGACCAAGGAGTAGGACTCAAAAATATAAGTTACACCCAACCACAACAAATTTCACTGCAGAACTTCATGCAAGCTCTTCACCATATCATACAATCAAACTCATCAAATTTCGTTATCCTTACCGATTCACTAAGTTCTATATACAGTATTCAACAATTATATCTTAAACACCCAATCCCAACCTAATCAAAGAAAAAGTCCAAACTTGCACCAACCTAAGAAAGAACATTGAATTTATTTGGATTCCATCTCACATATAGGCATACTAGAAAATTAAATAGCATACCACGCCGCAAAACATGCCATAACGAATGAAAACGCCATAGTCATCCCAGAGACCATTCCCACAGACGTTCAAGCCTTTATCAAACAAAAAACATACGAAAAATGGCAAAACATGTAGAAACCAATTGCAATCAAAGCAATACGAATCAAAAAAGACAACCAAACTTTGTTGCTTTACACCCAGCCAAAGACACCAACAAAGCTCACCCATGAATTCATGATCGCCAAATCCGATAGCCCCTGAAATACAACACAATCAATTAAACACCTACTTACTGAATGGCAGGAAACCCAACAAATAGGAAGAGAACTGGACATACCAGAGAACATTGAGCGTAGGCGATCAGTTTAAAAAAGGGTTTAAAAATGTATAGTTAGGTACTTATCCGAATATATTGAATAATTTTTAGTTGATTAAATAGAATATAGGAAAATTAACACATTTAACACAAAAAGAGTAGATTACATTGGCGTTTGAAAAGGGTATTAAAAGGGGTTAAATCTTAAAAAAAAATAGCATATTTCCTAAACGTAGCACAAGTATTGACTAATTATTTATAGCCTTGATAAAATATAACGTATGAAATGTATAATAAAAAGCTTGTTTACATAGGCGTTCGTAAATAGTGGAAAAGGGGTAAAAAAATCCTAACCTTAATCGAAATATGGCACAGTTTCAATAAAAAATAGCTGATGTGTACAATAAAAATTAAAAAAAAAATATATTTAAAAATATAACTTCACCAAGAGTCACACGCGAAAAGTAAATGACAAAAAGGTCACAGAAATATTACTTTTACCCTTAAATATGGAGAGCTATTCGTGCCTCGAGTTTATTTTATCTAGTACAATGGCCATTACTGTAAAAAATATTTTCTGCCTATACATGTCAGTTTCTAAATATATGTCAATGTCATATTAATTGTAGAAGTAGTTTTGTGTTATAGCGGACCAAAATAGTTGGTTTTACTTACGTAATCCATTTTTCAGATAATGAAGCTGAACGAAATGAAAACGATGTTGACGAAAGAACTCCAAGAACATTAGATTTCAAAAAACATCATCATCACCATCCGCATTATAATTTTCATGCACCACCAATACCATGGGAGAATAATCATTTTGGAAACTTTGGAAACGGTAGGGATTTTGAAACCAAGCAACATCATTTTCCACGACATCCGCCACATTTCCATGGTAAGATGCACATGATTTTCGACACCTTTTGGCGTGAGAACTTCTTGGACTTTAGTTTATAAAAATATATCACATATTGTGAATGAAAAAATTCACACCTATTCGTTTGTTCTTTTTAAGCCAGTCTAGGCTGATAAATATACCCACTCATCACTTGTTACGCCAAATATAAAAAACCCTCAATACTAAATACAGGGTGTCCAATAATATACGTTATACGTAAAGCTTAAGTCTAAATACCTTGTTTATTTCAGATGGAACACCCAGCATATGATGTCAAAATTAGATGCACAAAGTAATTATCTCTCAAATATTATAATACTTTCCTATGGATAACTCTTGACGTTTTCGTGGAAAATACACATATTCATATAATTAGGCGAATTTTTAATTGAACCTGTTAATTTCATGTAGACCACCCAGTATTTGATTATGATGATATTAATTATCTATTAATAACTATAAGGTTTTCCTATAGATATAATTTGGCATGGAAAAAGCACATATTGGTAGTATTAGGAAGAATTTTTCAAAATTATAATATTTGTCAAGTCAGTCATAAGAATTTGATAAACCATATGTTTAAACAATAACATAATAAATAAATACATTTTTGACTTAAATTAAATAAGAAGATATACATAAATACTGATAAATTTTATAATAAATGTTCAAAATGATTGGACTCACATTTGAATCCTTTTTTTAAATCCTTCAACAACTTTAACCTGGTTTAACGCTTCTAAACGTTTATTTGCTCCTTCATCTCCTCTATTAAAAAAGTTTTCATTTTTGATGATTTTGTTCCTGCCCATGTACCAAATTCAACACGATTTAAAATCTATATTGAAAAGTTCTTCATGCAGTTGCGCTGTGTTTGGGTGATATCTTTCGTTAAACTTCCTTAACAGTCTTTCAAAGACCGCTTTTTTGGGATGATTTTGCGCCAGGAACCTTTGAACGTGAACTCACGATGCCAGAAAAGCGTTTTTGGACCATTCTCTCAGAATAAAAATCATGTCTATTCTTTCTCCTTTGGAATAGGTTCGTATTTTTGATAAAAAACTGTTTTACGAAAAATTCCCAACTCTTAGGTAAGAATTTTCAACAGACTATTTGACAGTAAATATCAAATTAAAAAAGATATATTCTGTCTTCTCAAATTCTCATGGCTGACTTGATAAATATTATAATTTTGAAAATTATTCCTATGATTACCAATCTGTGTGTCTCTTCCATGCAAAATTAAAGATATACATATGTATAGGAAAACTTTACATTAACTTTAATTTTTGCATCATCAAACAGGGTGGTTTACATGAAACTAAGAGATTCAATTAAAAATTCGCCTAATAATTTGAATATGTGCATTTTCCACGAAAACGTCAAGAGTTACCCATAGGAAAGTATTATAATATTTGACAGATAATTACTTTGTGCATCTAAGTTTGACCTCATATACCGTGTTCCATTTGAAATAAACAATTTATTTAGAATTAAACTTTACGTTCATATAACTTATATTTTTGGTCACCCTGTATTTAGTATAGGGGTGTTTTTTTATATTTGGCGTAACAAGTGATGAGTGGGTATATTTATCAGCCCAGAACAAACAAATAGGTGTGAATTTTTTCATTCAAATTATGTCTATATTTTTATAAAAATTAAAATATTTAAAAAACTGATAGGTTTAGGTGAGATATACTTTAATGAAAGTTTATTGAAGGTGTATTTTGAACGGAAATCTAAAACTATATTCATATACAGGGCATTGCATTTAAAAAAACACAACTATGGTTCATTTCTTATATTTGGGACACCCTGTATAGATTCACAATATTTTTAAAATGTCGCCATAAATCATTTTTATGGCATCCAAATTAATAGTTTAGCCACACTATTCCGTGTCGTATACCCTGTATACGTTCTTTTTCCAAAACTGCTAGCTTTTTCTTTGCTTCCAATTTTAATAGTTGTACTTGTCGTGAAGACATTTCAGATCATTTGCTGTTTGATTCTGGCTTCAAATTCTTCTGTTCTATTCGAAACCGTTGTCTTTCCTGGAGGCACACCCTGTTGTGTACCGTATCATTGTGAATCCTTTCTGCTAAAATATTTTATGGTAGGTACATGAAAGTTGGCAGAAATTTAAATTACTCCGATGGTTCTTATATTAAGCATTTTTTTTTATTCTAAACTTCAAATAGGAAACTTAATCAGGAGTTTCATTCTTATCACATCACCTTCCTACTTACACTACACAAAAATTTTGCCGGAATATTATAAAAATGAATATATGATGTGATGAATGAAGAATCAACCACAAGAGCTAACTAAGAATATGTAGCGCCTATTGAATATCGCTTTTTTGGCTAAATCTGGCAAGCCTGCATTCACGAATAATTATTATCCAAGTTTTGTCACTATCGATCGAGTTTGTTATTGGAATTTGAACAATCGATATCATACATTTTCAACCAATAAAATGGTAATATTTTTAATATAAATACAAAAATAACTAGAAACTACACTAATGTTACATACCGATGTTTTGATCCCATACATTGTCACTATCGTTGGCAAAGCCCCGCGGTATATCGAATGAAATATATCGATATATCTGTTAAACGAAATTATAGGCAATATACTATTTATATTTTAAGGTAATATATCATTATAATGAAGCGTAAACTGTCGATGTGACTATGGATATTTTTTTTGTTCCGATATATCGATATTTTCATAATATCGATATGGCGTTGTTATCTTTGTCACTTGTCATCGCGTCTTTGACGTAGAATTATTATTATTATTTATTGATTTGTGAATGTTTGAAAATTGAATTGAATTATTGAAAATGCCGTATTCAAACGCGGAATTAACAGACATGGTAATAATTTTATATGGGAAATGCAAGAAAAGAGCAAATCAGGCGGCAGTGGAATACCGGAGACGTTTTCCAAATAGGAAAGACATGCCTAATTCTCGCACATTTGTAAATGTTGTAAGTAAAACGTTTGCGAGATACTGGTACATTGCAAACTCGAACAGGTAGACAAGGAGAGCAAAATAATTTAGAACATGTAGTGGCTGTACTAAATTTAATAGAGGAGCCCTCCATAAGTACTACGGAGATTGCTAAAAGATTGGGAATATCTCAGAACAAGGAAACTAAAATAAAACTGACTTGTGTATGAAATTTATTAATGATGATTAACTAAATTAGTTTCTAATGAATTTGGGTCTACATGAAGGCTTCTGTCTACGAAACATAGATTGGTGATGAACAGCAGTTACGAGTACGAATTGCAGCGGATCAAATTCGCAATAATCCTGGTCTTTTTGCACGTATCCTTCAGTGATTAAGCGCATAAACAAGTGTAGTGAAGTTAACGGTTGCTGTTGTAGTGCTTTGAAGTGCTAGTGTTATTAGAATTTGTGTGTTTTTTGTTACCCTTTGGGGTTTTCCGGAGGGGATTCCACCTTGTCGTGGTCGTCGCGCTGAATACCTCAGATAAAAAAAGAAGAGTGGACGAGGAAAACCAAGTGGTCCCCTGGAAGTTCAAAAATCATTCTATGGCATGTTAGACATATCCGAAAGGTAGGTGCTAACATAATATTTAATATTTCGCATGATTGAAGTCACGTAATCATCTACACTTTGTAAATATTTTTTTTACTTTAAATGCACGGTAAATCGATACACTTGGCAACATGGCGCTGTATCATAACCTTTAAACTAATGTCTAATATAAACTTCAGTTGGGCAGGCGGTCATAGGCGTCGTAAAAAGGGAGTTTAATATGATTTACAAAAAAATTATTTTCAGCCTTAATAAAAATGTTGGAAATTTTTTGAAAGGCGTTTCTGTTAAATCGTATTTTTCTCTACTTACCTCCAGTTAAAATTTTTGTACTGAGTGATAGTTCACCCTGTATTTATGTCAGTGTAACTACAAAACACCATGGACAAATTTTCTATTAAATAAATTTATTGCTGCAAATACCTGTTTTCAATATTTATAAACCATGCTAATGGTGCATAAAATTACACCTATTGTAAATATGTTGGTTGCTGCGTAATAATCTTTATATTTTGATTAAAGTTATCAATGGTTATGTCGTCATATCCGTCCACAAAAAAAAACTTGAAATTAATTTGGGTCAACATTTCTTCCTTCTATACACATGAAGCAACAAGAAAATACTACAAGAGAATAAATATATGGATTTGTTGTATTAAAGGTTATTTTTAAGAAATGTAGTGAGTAAGAAGTACCTAATATGCCAACTTCCGTCAGAAGTGAATATGGCCGTACATATTGATTATTCTCGTCATATTATTATCTCATTGATCATTTTTTCTGCATATAAAATATCGTAAATATGCTGTATAATGTACTGAGTGGGTAATTGGTGGAAATGTAATTACTTAAAGTAATTATTATTAATTACTAATCAATGTAATTACAATCTTCGATCATTTGTAATTCATTTTAATGTAGTTCATATTGAAGTGGAGTGAATTGTTATATGCACGGAATGACTAACATCCACGAAATGAACTTATTAGATTGCTTTACAAGTCATCGATCAAACCATACATGTTTCGCAGCTCCAAGCTCCATCATCAGTGGTTAATCAGATTATAAAAAACTCGGTTGCATTCTGTAATTAAATAAGTGTCTTAGGACAATAAAGGGAGAAATGTATTAATAAAGAATAGAATTAGCATTTATTTCAAAAAAAACAATAATGTTACAGGAAATTTTGCAGAAATCAAAACTATACAAAAATATCAGTATACAGGGTGTCCTACGGTGGCAACCCATTAGATTATTTCAGAAACTACTTCGAATTGAATTTTGAAAATTTCAGTGTCTATATTGTCAAATATGCTCTACTCAAATAATATTATAGCAACGGCATAGCACTTCCGGTTATACCGGAAGTTGATGGCAACTTTGTTATTTTAAATGGAACACCCAGTATATTATTACATTTTTGGATTCTAAATAAGATTTCAGACATATTTCATGTATCATGTCCTATACCTAACGTCAGTCATTTTTGACTTATATCAAGATTTATGTCAAAATTGACAGTTTAGGGCTCCATAAGAATTCCGTTTTTTCCTTGTAAATCAGTATTTAATAATTATTTTGCAAGTATTTTCTTTTCAGGTGGGATCTTCTTTTTCGAATTGACAAGACATTTTCTGATTAGTTTATACAGGGTGGTCAAAAAAATATATTGAAAACGGTTCAAGAAAAACAGTTGAAAGTCAATTTTTTCAAATGGAATGGGTATATTATTATTATTTTATCTTCCTTAGCATTAAAAAATAATGCAATTTTGTAATAGGTTATCATTTTCTAAAATGCATAGTTTTCGCAAGATCGTCATTTTAAATTTTTTTGCATTTTTCTGCAGCGCCTACCGTTGTCTCTCTCGAAGCTAGCTAATTAATTTAGTTAAGACTGAATGGGGGTCATATCGAACAATTAAATTAGTTTTATTTAAGAATTTCTTAATTTCTTGGTGTATTAGATTCTCAAAAAACAAAACATTCTAATTACGCATCCATGGAAAACAGGTGGCTCAAAAATTTAAGATCATTTCTAACTGCAACAGAAAAATTTTAAATTAGTTTTGTTATCGTTAGTTGATTAACTTTTTTTAGTTGAAAATTTATTTAGTTTAATCTTCTGTTCATCTCTGCTGTATTATTTTAAATATTAGTCTTAGTTCGTTGTAATACTTGATTTGTATACCTCCCAACCTGCTCTAAATGATTTCTCAAAATTCTTCCTAATTTCTCTAGTCATCGTTACCAAATGGGGGTTTCTCTCGTTAAATACTCTACAGGTGATGTTAATCACTTTATTTTATTCTCCATGAATTAATAATAAATGTATAATATCAATAAGTATTTTTCATTTTTATTAATTTGACGTTTAGTTTGACGTTAAAATGACAATACTTTCATGGCTAACTAAATTAATTAGCTAGCTTCCAGAGAGACAACAGTAGGCGAAAAATTTAAAATGACTATATTTCGAAAACTATGCATTTTAGAAAATGATAACCTATTACAAAATTGCATTATTTTTCAATGCTAAGGAAGATAAAATAATAATAATATACCCATTCCATTTAAAAAAATTGACTTTCAACTGTTTTTCTTGAACCGTTTTCAATATAATTTTTTGACCACCCTGTATAAACTAATCAGAAAATGTCTTGTCAGTTCGGAAAAGAAGATCCCCTCTGATAAGAAAATACCTGCAAAATAATTATTAAATACTGATTTATAAGGAAAAAACGGAATTCTTATGGAGCCCTAAACTGTAAATTTTGACATAAATCTTGATATAAGTCAAAAACGACTGACGTTAGGTATAGGACATGATACATGAAATATGTCTGAAATCTTATTTAGAATCCAAAAATGTAATAATATATAGGGTGTTCCATTTAAAATAACAAAGTTGCCATCAACTTCCGGTATAACCGGAAGAGCTATGCCGTTGCTATTATATTATTTGAGTAGAGCATATTTGACAATATGGACACTGAAATTTTCAAAATTCAATTCGAAGTAGTTTCTGAAATAATCTAATGGGTTGCCACCGTAGGACACCCTGTATATATAAACAATTTCAATCAAAAATACATTACATTAAATAATCTGCGACAAAACAAAAAAAAAATAATATTAATTAGTAATCACAATAAAAATATAACACATCAAAGCAGTATCACAAAAAAAAAAACACAGATCGAACTGGCATCTACAAAACATCAAAGCAGCTGGTCTTGGAGATAATCCTGCAGCGAATACTATTCGCTGCAGGATTATCTTATCTTTATCTCTTAAAAGCATTTTCAGTCTGTACGTAAACAGTGTGTTACTTAAATTTTTAAAGTGGGTAGGGATTCTATTGTAAATCGTAGCACACATGTAATAAGAGCCACGCTGAAAAGCTGATGTAGAGTGTCTGGGCATCAGTATGGAATGCCCACCTTGTCGGGTTGACGATTCGAAAAACTCGAACAAAGATCTATTTCTATGCACAAACTTGGCACATTCAAGTACGTATAGAGAATACATCGTCAATACTCCAAGTTCTACAAACCTTCCCCTGCAGCTACATCTTCGAGGCAATCCATAAATAATTCTCAGTGCACGTTTCTGGAGAATAAAGAGTTGCTTTGCCCTAGATGAGTTGCTCCAAATTATGATTCCATACTGCAAGTGAGCATGGATGTTGGAAAAGTATACCGTTCTTAGTACTTCAAGGGACAAGGCTCTAGCATGAAAATTTCTAAGGCAATAACCTCGACAATTTACTGGCTACATACGCGATATGAGAGTGCCACCTCAAATCAAAATCGAGCTCAAACCCCAAACATCTTATAGAGCGAACGTTTTCCAATAAATCGGTATGTTCGACCACTCCTCTGTCAGTTAGAGAAAAATTAATATACTTGGTCTTATCCATATTTATGTCTATCTGGTTTCTCTGACACCAACCTGAGATAGAGTTGAGGGTACAACGCAACTTCCCTCTCAGCAGTTCAGTGGTTCGTGCAAGGCAAAGAAAAAACGCATCAACGGCATACAAAACAACGTCATCTGACCTGACCGATGCAGGCACATCATTTATGTAGATCAGGAAAAGCAACAGTCCCAAAATGGAACCCTGAGGAACCGAACTTTTCATGACTTCAAAGTCTGAGGAAACATTACATTATGTTAAGTAAGTATTGTAATAACCACCTGAATAAAATGGGGCTGTATAACGGGGACCTGCAATGTAGATTGTGTAATATGGCAGTTGATATGTAAGTGTGTAGCCTGTAGCCTTACAACGAAGGCGACAAGCTATTTTTGGGCATGCGCTGATTGCGCCAGCAGATATTGACACCCAACTTGCTGGATTGGGTGGCATAGACTCTTGGTGACAAGCTACGTATATATCTCTATTTTTTTTTTTAATTTTCATTGTAGACATCAGCTACTTTATATTTAAATTATTCCATATTTCGAATAAGATTAGGATTTTTTTATTTTGACCTCTTTTTACACTATTTGTGAACACCTGTGTCTTCCAGTTCTTCTCATTTTTAGCTCTCCATATCATATATGTAATATATGTATATATGGAGACTATTAGTTTCATGAAAAAATTTTTTTTTTAATTTCACCGGAAATACTTGTTTTTGATCATTTTATACATAAATAAGTAGTTTTAAAAAAATGTCTGTCTGTCTGTCTGTCTGTATGCACGAAAACGCAAAAACTACTTAACAGATTTTAACCAAATTTGGTACAAAAATACTATGGGACATGGCAAGGAGCTGATTAGATTTTGGGAAACATTGAGCGTAGGCAAGGGGTTTAAAAGAGGGTTTAAAAATTAAAAAAATTCATAGTTCTTAAACTTATCCGAAATACTGCATAATTTTTTACGCATTTAATTGAGTATAACCTAAGATATTGAACACAAAATATTAGACCACATTGGCGTTCGAAAATAGTGTAAAATGGGGTAAAAAATATTTAAAAAAAACGTACTTCTTAAACATAGCAAAAATATTAACTAATTATTTATAGCTTTAATAGAATATAACCTATAAAATGTTTCATAAATAACTTACGTTCATAGGCGTTCGTAAATAGTGGAAAAGGGGTCAAAACATAAAAAATATATATTTCCTAAACTTATTCGAAATATGGAATAATTTTTCATAGTTGTGATAGAATATAACCTAAAAAATGTTACATAAAAAAATTGGTTCACACAGGCGTTCGAAAATAGTCTAAAAAAAGGGTCAAAAACGAAATAAAAACGTTTCCCAAATATACCAGAAAAATTGGCTAATTGTATATAGCTTTGATATAAGATAACCTAAAAAATGCAGCATAAAATTTTTATTTACATAGGCTTTCGTAAATAGTAGAAAAAGGGTAAAATAAAAAAAAAATTAAAATGTAAAATTTTTTATATTGAACTAGTTGCATTGGTGTTCAAAATACACGACAAAAATTAATGTACCATAGGCGTCCGTGAAAATTCTAGAAAAGGGTCAGAAAAAATTTGTATCCGTGATAACTCAAAAACAACTTAACGAATTTTAAGCACATTTGGTACGAAAATACTACAGGATATTTATACGTGGTGATTAACATTGAGCGTAGGCAAAGGGTTTAAAAGAGGGTTCAAAAATTTAAAAAATCGTAGTTCTTAAACTTATCCGAAATATTGAATAATTTTTCATAGTTGTGATAGAATATAACTTAAAAAATGTTACATAAAAGAATTGGTTCTCACAGGCGTTCGAAAATAGTCTAAAAAAGGGTCAAAAACGAAAAAAAATGTTTCCCAAATATACCAGAAAAATTGGCTAATTATATGTAGCTTTGATATAAGATAACCTAAAAAATGCAGCATAAAATTTTTATTTACATAGGCGTTCGTAAATACCTAGTAGAAAATGAGGTAAAATAAAAAAAATTAAAATGTAAAAAAATTTATATTTAACTAGTTGAATTGGTGTTAAAAATACACGACAAAGATTAATCTACCATAGGCGTCCGTGAAAATTCTATAAAAGGGTCAGAAAAAATTTGTATCCGTGATAACTCAAAAACCACTTAACGGATTTTAACCACATTTGGTACGAAAATACTACAGGATATTTATAGGTGGTGATTAACATTGAGCATAGGCAAGGGGTGTAAAAGAGGGTCAAAAATTTAAAAAATCATAGTTCTTAAACTTATCTTTTATAGCTTTGATAGAATATAACCTAAAAAATGTGTTATAAATAACTTGTTTTCATAGGCGTTCGTAAATAGTGTAAAAGGGGTCAAAATAAAAACCTTCCTTCCTAAACTCATTCGGAATACGGAATAATTTTTCGTAGTTGTGATAGAATATAACCTAAAAAATGTTTCATAAATGAACTGGTTCACACAGGCGTTCGAAAAAGGGTCAAAAACGAAAAAAAAAATGTTTTTCCAAATATACCAGAAAAATTGGCTACTTATATATAGCTGATGTCTTAAACAAAACAAAAATTTATTAAATTTAGATACATGACAAAAAGGTCATAAATTTATTACTTTTACACTTAAATATGGAGAGCTATTCGTGCCTCGAGGACAACAGTTTATTTAGGTTATATTCATTAACAAAGGGACAACCGTTAACTGGAGATACTACGGGTAAAATGATGATGATTGACCCAAACTTATGGTTACTTCATGATTGACCCAAACTTGCCTTATCCAAATGTTGATGGTTCAGGAAATACAGGTTGATCAAAGTTTTTACTTTATTTGGTTTTTTACTAGTATTATCGTGCTTCTTGGGCCGTCGACTTCAAAATTGTCAGCTTTATGTTTTTTGGTATGAGAAAAATGAAATGTTCATACTTAAAACTTATTGCTATGATAAATTATGTCACAACTTTTCACCCTAATGCTTAAAATTTGAAAGGACAGCCTTTTTTTCGTGAAATGTTAATTTTTGTGCATTTTCGATATTTCCATCCGTTTTCAAGAATAAACGATTTAATGCACATTATTTGCTTTCCACACTCTCTAACTGGTCCACTTTATTTAAATTTTCATCAACAAAATTCATTGCTTGAAGAGGTAGCACTTAATTCAAGAGAAAATACGTGGTTTATGCACGACGAGGCACCAGCACATTGTGCGCGGCCTAAGCGTGAAAATTTAGACAACATCTTACCCCATAGTACCGGGTGTTTCTAAATGAATATCGGGGTTTTAACGCTTCATAATATCTGTTACATTAAACTTACAGTTATGGATGATGTGTCAAATGGAAAACCAACTCAAACAGTTTTACCTAAAAGCTTACAAGTATTCAATATGAGAACCATTGGTCACCCGGCACACATCAAGTCTATAGCCGAGTTCTTCCCAAACGTAGTAATGTGTATCTTGATTAATTGTTGAAACCGCTGCTTCAACCCTGTTTCTTAATTCGGGGAGGTCAGCTGGTAGCGGAGGCACAACACACGATCTTTGATGAAGCCCTAAAAGTAGAAATCGCATGGCGTTAGATCGGGTGACCGTGGAGGCCATGCTAAACAAGCTCTGTCATTAGGCCCGTTGCGAGAAAGGCCCATAAACTTTCCACCGGGATATGGCACAAAAAACACTCATCTTAGGGGAGTCTCGTTGCACTTGTACCATCTCGTGAGGATTTTCTGAGCCCCAGATCCGCACATTATGAGTGTTAACATGTTCACTAAGGTCGATTCATCACTGAAGACAACACGACTGATAAAACGTTGCGTGTACATGCGCACTGGTGCAAACAACCAAAACTGTTTGAGTGGCGCTTTCGTTTGATGTATAATTTATAATTGTAGGTTCAGTGTAATAAATATTATAAAGCGTTAAAACCTCGATATTGATTTATAAGCACCCGAGTTTGGGGGAGTCCTAGGATTCACCCATTAGTTTTTTGTTGAAATCGCTTTAGCTCTGTGATTGGGGTCCAAATTCTCAAATTTTCAAATAGCAGTAGGGGTCGAGTGATAGATACATCATTTTAAAGCATTTGTTATATGCTTTATAGCGATAGGTTACTTTTGATATTTGCCCCCATAATTCTCGAGAAAATTGCATTTGAAATTTCACCAGTTAGGTAGTTGGAACCCATAACTCTTATTACAATATAATGAAGTAATTTTACAAAGCATTTTTGGCGTCATTGAGAGAGCGTGTACTTCACATGCGGATAGTTATATATATAATAATAATAATAATAATAATGACTTTATTGCAATATATATATCATATTACAACAGGAGAAGTTGAAGCTTAGCTTCCTATCTTAACCTAAGTATTTTACCTACGGCAATACATTGGAATTTATTTTATTTGAGATATACCTATAAACAAAAATTTTCACAAAATACCACAAAAATAAGAAAATACATAATATAAAAGAAATAGATATTGCTGTGATTATTAACAATTAATTGAAATGGCAAAAAATAGACAGTTACTCATAGAAACAATGAAACAATTTTACAAACTTCATACTTAAACCCAAAGCCATTAAGTCCTTTTAAACTATCTGGAACTTTATTGTAACATGTATAGACCTGGTAACTAAATGATCTTTCGTATTGCGCCGTTCTATGCAATATTTTTTTCTATTTATTGAATAAATTAATTAGTTTGTTACGTTAGTTTATTGGAAATAATGAAAATAGGAAATAATGAAAATAATACAATTATAAAAATAATTATTATTAAAATTCTGTTTCGTTACGCAGGTCATATATTTTTGATTATGTTACATCTTGACGGGAAAGTTTTGCGGCCACACAACCGATTTTTTCTTTCATTCTAGCTATTTTGAATAAAGGTGACAAATTGTTCGAAGATTGAATTGTATTGAACAAGTGGCAAATATACCGAGCAAGTCCTTCAATAAAATATTCCTTTATAGTATTAATAGTTTATTTTTAATCTTATTTTCTGTTTTGTTATATACAGAAAATGTTATGCCCTGTTTATTCTTGTATTAAAGTTACCTATATTAATACAAGAATAAACAGGGAAGAACATAAAATTATCTCAGGAATTGCTTTAATCTAAACCAAATATCAATTCTCAACTATTTTAAAAGAATAAGAAAAATATGACATGAAATTACAAGGTGAATAATAAAAATACCTACATGCAAATTTAAGAATTTCTGTATTTTGTGAAAACGAAGCAGTCTAACAATACTTTTGCATTTTTTTAAATAAAAAATATACGAAAATGAAGTTACGAATGTTCAATATATAATAAAAATTATCTATTTACACCCTGTGGAATTGTCTACCCAACTGATATATTATTATCATTACTAATTAATGAATAGTTTCTGATAATATTTGATTTCTTGTGAAACTATCTATATTTTTAAAAAATAATAATTTTCTCGAAAACTATTCAAAATAGCTAGGTACCGGGATTTTATCAATACGGTACCTACAAGCTACCGCGATTTCATCAATACGGTACCTACAAATACCATAATTCTTAGTTGATGATGCGTTATAAAAACAAAACATTTTCGATGTTAATACCACCTCTCCATATCTTCGATCCGCATATTGGGTAATATCTCTCAAGAGAGTTCTTGAAAAGCGTTATTATTCCATCGAGGACTACTATTCGGATGTTTGGTAGGGTCTAATTGAAGCATAACCTCTGCTCTCGTCCACATCTGATTCGTTCTGTGTGCATGTGTGTTATGTTTAATTGTGATATAATTGTTATGTGTTTGTACATGTGTTTTATTGTAGTTTTATATTGTATTTTACTCTATTTGATTTGTTGATTTATTTATTCTTATTATTATATTCATTTTAACATTTCTGTGGAATATTACCTTATAAACATTGTTGTTTAATTAATAGCAATAGGAGTGACATGAGTAATTCAAGTCATACTGGTAGGTAGAACGACTAATACCAGTAGTTTTATTGATATTTTTGCACATAGTTTCTCATAAATCTATAATTGTTACCTACCTAGATATTGTAGAATGTTAATAATTTCTTCAGGCAATACTAAAATTAGCATTTACTAAGTGTAACATGGATATTTACAGGAGATTTTTATGTGATCTAGAATTACAAATTAAATTTTTCTGAGAATTTGTAGGATCATCGAAATTCGAACACATATTATAAAAGTTATATTTTCATAGTTATTCGAAACTATATATCAAGTTATATGCCTTTTGTTTTAGGAGGAAATCAATTGGTGTATAATAGTATGGTAACAGGTAGGTATAATTTGAGTTTAAAATTTTGCTGATATTATCATTGCAGGCAGAGGGGGACGAATATTTTCCTTCGCAGATAAATCTCAAATAGTGGAAACCCTCATTTGGTCACGAGGTAAATATGTGTTTAAATTTGCAACTTTGTAAGGAACTAAAGGGTTCTAAAGGTTAAACATTTAATAAATAGTAGGAGTAATTATTGTATTTTTCCTTTCTACAAAGCAAAGCTCTTCAAAACCATGCGTTTTTCGAAACAATATTTAGAGAGCAAAATTAAAGACGATGAAATGAAAATGTCGACCATATTTTGCTAAAGTTTAGGCACAAAAGGCATCGTATAAAGTTTAAAACTACTTATTTATATGCCTTATACAATTTTTTCATGTATCACTTACCCAATTAATTGATTAATCACTGAATTAGCTCATGTTATTAATTTATAATCATTAAATTATTAAAAATTTTGAACTTGTTTCCTCACCACCCAGGAGGTAAAGCACACGACGCGTTTTAGTTTCCCTCCCAAGAAAAGTATTGTGCACGCTCCGAAAACAATTTGAGATAAAGACAGATATATCCATTTTGAAGTCCCCCGTGTAAGACCCTATATATTTTTCCTAATATTATAACCGAAATATTTTTTTTTCTTCATCAACTTCGTGGGAACATACCAAGATTCGATAGCGCGTTATGTTTATATTAAATAAAAATAATGCAGCCTCAAGAGGTTTGTAAAGTAAATAAATAAATGGTTCTAGACGTCTGAGAATCACGTCTTTGTCTATGGGATTCATTTTCAATTTTATTTCCAAAGAGTTTACAACTATTCGAATATTTTAAATTATTAATTATTAAATTGTGTGTTTGTGAATCTTGTGTGTTCAACCTACCTATTGTCGACGAGGTTCTATTCTACATCCATAAGGGTGAGTTTCTCACTGAGTAAATTTGTTTTGCATGATTTTCTTTTCGATACATATATTATTCATTATTTATGATTTATTCAACATTTGGCTATTATTGATATTTTAATTTGATATTACAAATTTATCTGAAGGAAGTTAAATTCAAAACAAGTGCATTTTCTATTCTTGATCATATTTACAATGATATCGAGTAATTATCAGATTTTTCAGGTTTTATTATTTTATTATCATTGACTCATTAATGCCGTAAGAAACATCCGTATATTTTGGTCAATTATGGAGCAGTATCTTGCGTGACTCTGCCCCTGATACATTATAAGCTCCGGACCGTTGAATTATTATTTATTTTTGGTTAGTATCTGGAGCGATATCTTGCGTGACTCTGCCCCTGATATCATTGCACACTCAGTACTAACGTTTGGTCAATTATAGAGCAGTATCTTGCGTGACTCTGCCCCTGATACATTATAAGCTCTCGACCGTTGTATTTTATTGGTTAGTGTCTGGAGCGATACCTTGCGTGACTCTGCCCCTGGTATCATTGCACACTCAGTACTAACGTATTCCTAGTATTTGGATACCTTGCGTGACTCTGCCCCTGGTACCATGGCCACTCCGGACTAGTGTTATTTGAATTTTGTGATAACTGCAGCGATACCTTGCGTGACTCTGCCCCTGGTATCATTGACGCTCAGTATATCAATGAACGATGTAATACTGGCAATTTTTGATTGATTTTATCTTAATTCTGAATTAAAGTCGTGAATGACAACATGAAATAACAATAAGGAATTAATTAATAATAATGCACATTATAATACAAGATTTTACATACACACATGAGTAGAACAAAATTGCTCAGACTTTCCTTCTGTTTATTTACAGATACGTCACCTCATCAACCGATTAAAGCTTCGGCCCAGTTACTGGCAAAGTAATTTTACTTTTTATATATATTTCTTTATTTTAAGTTTTTATTTTACTTTCTTTATTTCTTCATTATATGTATATATATTTATATATTTTCTTTTTCTCTGAATTTACTGTTTTACTTAAAAAGAATACAAAATAATATACGAAAACAATTAACGCATCCTGACAATTTATTATACTTTAAATTTTCCTACACCCGAGACGACTAACACGATTTCCAGATAAGTCTGTCTGTCTGTCTGTATGTATCCTTCCACGATAGCACCTAAACGCTTAACCAATTGAACTAAATTTTGGTATATGAGTTTGGGAGAGTCCTCGGATTGGTTGAAATTAGCCCTGTGATAAGGGTGCACACAATCCCCAAATTTTTCAATAGCATTAGGGGTCGAGTGACAAATTATTTGAACGAATTTTTATCTGCTTTACAGCAATAGGTTACTTTTGATATTTCACTCCATTTCTCGAAAAAATTGGTCAGGTAGTTGGTATACAGGGTTATTCACGCCATACGACACGGAATATTGTGGCAAACTATTTAATTTCCTAAAAGTTTTATTTATGTGTTCGATAAAAATGATTTATGGCATTTTAAAAATATTGTGATTCTATACAGCGTGTCCCAAATATAAGAAATTAACCATAGTTGTGTTTTTTTTTAATGGAATGCCCTGTATATGAATATATTTTTAGATTCCCCGTTCAAAATAATCCTAACTTTCATTAAAGTACATCTCACCTAATCCTGACAGTTTTTTTAATATTTTAATTTTTACAAAAATATAGACATAATTTGAATGAAAAAAATCACACTTATTCGTTTGTTATTTTTAAGCCAGTCTGAGTTGCTACATATACCCACTTATTACTTGTTAGGCCAAATGTAAAAACCCCCAATACTAAATACAGGGTGTCCAATAATATAAGTTATATGAACGTAAAGTTTAATTCTAAATAACTTCTTTATTTCAAATGGAACACCCGATATATGAGGTCAAAATTAGATGCACAAAGTAATTATCTGTCAAATATTATAATACTTTCCTATGGATAATTCTTGACGTTTTCGTGGAAAATGCACATATTCATAATATTAGGCGAATTTTTAATTGAATCTCTTAGTTTCATGTAAACCGCCCTGTATTTGATGATGCAAAAATTAAAGTTAAAGTAAAGTTTTCTTATATATATGTACATCTTTAATTTTGCATGGAAGAGGCACACATATTGGTAATCATAGGAAGAATTTTCAAAATTATAATATTTATCAAGTCAGCCATGAGAATTTGAGAAGACAGAATACATTTTATTTTAATTTGATAGGTATTTACTGTCAAATAGTCTGTTGAAAATTCTTACCTAAGAGTTGAACATTTTTCATAAAACAGTTTTTTATCTGTGAAATTTGATTTAATTCAATTAATCAAAAATGCGAACCTATTCCAAAAGAGAAAGAATAGACATGATTTTTATTCTGGGAGAATGGTCCAAAAACGCTTTACTGGCATCGCGAGTTTACGCTCAAAGGTTCCCGGCGCAAAATCATCCCAAAAAAGCGGTCTTCGAGAGACTGTTAAGGAAGTTTAACGAAAGATATCACCCAAACACAGTGCAACTGCATCAAGAACTTTTCAATATAAATTTTAAATCGTGTTGAATTTTGTACATGGGAGGAACAAAATCATCAAAAATGAAAACTTTTTTAATAGAGGAGATGAAGCAGCAAATAAACGAAGCTTTTAGAAGCGTTACACCAGGTTAAAGTTGTTGAAGGATTTAAGAAAAGGATTCAAATGTGCCTAGAGTCAAATCATTTTGAACACTTATTATAAAATGTATCAGTATTTATGTATATCCTGTTATTTAATTTAAGTTAAAAATGTACTTATTTATTATGTTATATTATAATTTTGAAAAATTCTTCATATTACTACCAATATGTGCTTTTTCCATGCAAAATTAAAAATATACATATCTATAGGAAAACCTTATAGTGATTAATAGACAATTAATTTCATGATCGTCAAATACAGGGTGGTCTACATCGAAATTAAATTACGTTAGGGTGGCAACTTAATAATTATTATCTAGTTAGGGCCATATAAGCTCCCTATTTCTCGCAACAACGCTGCCAAATTTCAAAGAAATCCATTATTTACAAAAAAAAAAAATTAACATCTTGTATCTTGGAAACAATGCATTTCCGGACGTACGTTTATAGGACATTTTTTTCATAAAATGACCTGAGAAATCACAAATATTAAATATTGCCGCGTCTTTTTCAAACACCCTGTATTATATGTATGTTATAATCCTATTATATAAAATTGTTTTAATTGTCGAAAGTAAGGTAAGTTTAGGTACATAGAGCCTCCATAAATCCGCCTCTAATGAAATCGTATCTAGTATCTACTTCTTCATTCGGCAGTATAGTTTTTGAACACCGTATATTATTTATATTAAATTTGTGTAAACTATACAATATCATAATATCTAACTTGTACTAACATCTAAGTTGAAAAGAATGTTAATTGCCTCTTCAAGGCACGCAGCATCCAAGAAAGATGAACTAAACTATTACTCACCGTTTGTATTTAATAACAGATGCTCTCCAAATTACAAAAACACAATAATATTAATTTTAATTTAATAACAAAATACAGATGTCACATTTTACCAGGCACAATTAATTTAAGGCCACTTTTTTAGTTTCCACTATAGACACTACTCACATAAACATTCAAAAATGATTAACAAGTGTTTTCGACTGATATAATAAATATGTGACTATGATACTTGTTTCGTTGGTATCAGCAGTATTATTGTGTAGGTAGGTATATTCCCTCATGTAGACTACACTCTAAACTAAACTAAAATGGTTTTTAAAAGCTGCGCAGCGTTATTATTGTTTGTTATATGCGATGATGACCGCGTATGATTCTTAAATTACGGTTTATAATAATAATTGTAAATACAGAAATAATAAGTGACAATTAATTAATTATTTCCGATTGTGTGTTTTCCTTTTTTGGATCGTCCTCTATGACTTTTTAAGGAATACTTGACGCCTACGTACGCTACCTATTACCGTACCTACCTGTTTCTATATACACGATGTCACCTTTTCCAAGTACTTTAAAAAGAAACTGGACCTCATGTAAATATAAATACTATTATATATATATATATATATATATATATATATATATAGATGATTTTGATAATGCGTTGTCTTGTGTATCTTTTTCAGTGGATGAGCTAGTTGGAGACTTGAACATCGACTTTTTAAATTTACGAAATTCTGTAACATCATGTTTTGAATCTTATAATCTATGGCAGGTTATTGATGAGCCCATCAGAGTGACCGAAAATAGTAGTAAACTTCTTGGCCCTATTTTAATTAGTACCCGGGATATTCTGGTGAGTTCTGGTGTATTGAGCGTGGATGAAATATCAGATCATCATATGACATATTGTAAATTAAATGTAATTAAACCAAAAATTAAACCGAAAATGGTTAAGTACCGATGCTTCCAAAATTTTGACATTAATAATTTTCTGCAAGTTCTGCAAAGTCACCCTGGGAATGATATTATTTATGAAGGTATTATAGAAAATAAAATAAACTTAATGAATTCTTTTATTTTAAACAGTTTTGATAAACACGCCCCAATGAGAGAAGTAAAAGTAAGTAAACCAAGGGCCCCGTGGTTGACCCCAAATTTGAAACTTTTTATGAGGCAAAAGAACTTGGCTTTGCAAAAATTTAAACGGACTCGCTCAAATACAGACTGGATAAATTATATACAATTAAGAAACTCAGAGACATGAACGTTAAAACTGTTAACAACTTTGATATTCCTGAAGAACTATCGAATGTTGTAGGTATAAATGATTTTTTCTCTCAGTTTCTGCAGCATAACTGTTACATTGAGGTTGGATGCTTTCCTGATTTGTAGAAGATTTCGTATGGACTGCCACTTCCTAAAAAGTCGAAGCCTGTGACCTATAGTAACCTTAGAATTGTTAGTATTTTGCCAGCTCTTTCAAAAATATTTGAGAAAGTTTTGTACAAACAGATCTCTGAATATGTGCATTCTAAGGGTATTATACAGTATTGCCAGAATGGTTTTCGAGCAAGTTACAGTACTGCAGTGGCGCTGTCTAAGGTGACTGATGATATTATTCGAGGTCGTGATAGACATTTGGACAGTTTGCTAGTGCTATTAGATTTCTCTAAGGCATTTGATACGGTAAATCATAAGTTGCTTATGGCAAACCTCAAATTTTATGGTTTCGATGACTGTGCATTGCGTGTTATAGAGTCTTATCTGTCATCTAGGAAGCAACAAATTGCTTATAAAGGTCAGTTTTCTAGTGAGGCTAGTATTGTCTCTGGTGTGCCCCAGGGATCAATTTTGGGGCCTTTATTATATACACGTCTGATATCCTGAAATCTTTGGAACATTGTAATATCCAGGCCTACGCTGACGACACACAAATCTACTGTAGCTTTGACAACAACGACCGTGAACGAGCAATACAGCTCATGAATTCAGATCTTAGTATCCTATCAACACTCTCTAAACAACATAATTTAAACTTAAATCTATTAAAATCACTTGTATTGCCATTTACTAGTCGACATGATATTGATAGATATATGCAGGGACATTTTATAATTCACATAAATAATGAACCTATTAAATTTGTTACTTCTGCCAGAAATTTGGGTTTAATAATTGATACTGATTTAAGATGTGAGTGGTCTTCTGCGGAAAACATTTTTTAATTTAAAAGTTTTATCTTCAAACAGACATATTTTCAGTAACGGAAACAGGAAAATTTTGTGTGAATCACTAGTGTTGTCAAATTTTAATTACTGTGATTTTATTTATGGCTCTCTCCTGGATGTGAATGATAAAAATCGAATTGTCGTTTGAGAAGGTATGATCATGTCTCCCACACATTTAATGCCATGAGGTGTCTGAGAATAGAGAAGCGCCGATTGCATCATCTTGGCAATTTTGTATTTGTAATTCTTAATAATGTAAATGCTCCATAGATAACTATGCCACATCATCGTACCGCCCTTTTTCAAAGAAGTTTTACTTATAATGCTATAAAGTGTTTTAGCAGCCTACCGGCTGAGCTTAGTAATGCTCATCGTAAAAGATTGCTTGCTACTTGTTCATTGCGCTGCTTTTGGAGGTTAAGTAGAGTAGCTATAAGCTAGACTTCGCCTCCTTAAGTGGTTCAATTTTTGTAAATTTTGTATATTTAAAAAAGAAGCAATAAAGACGATTATTATTATTATAACTGATGCTCAAAGCAATGTTTTCAACCAGTGGTAGCTAGTGAGATGTTCAAGAGGGTGTTGTGCATAAAAAATATGCATTCAAAAAGAATTATTGATATGTCACATACCTGTTTCCTAAGCTCTTTCACAAAGACGCAGTCCTTTTGCTGAAGTCCGTAGAGAATACATTAAACACTATAATATAGCAACAGCAAAACAGTAAGCAATACCACCATAGATATTAGTATTTTATAAGACTGGCCATGGAAAACATTATAGCTGTCAAATAAAAATACTATTTGTCAGTTGCTTGTGTTCAGTTAGTTTTCCTTACAAACAAAAATCAAAAAACTCAAATTTAACACTCACACTCATTATTGCTATGGCAGAACAAAGAATTGAAATGTTGATGATGGTGGGCTACGGTGACACAAAACGTTGTTATAATGAAGTGTGCAGACTTTTTCATGAGTTGTATCCCAACCGGGCACAAATATAGAAAGGGTATGTATCTAAATTATGTGTAAGACACAAAATAAAAACGAGAACGCCTAAAACCGCTGCAGGCGGTAACAAGGCATTAGATGTCACTTTGTCGTCGCAAGAAAACCCGCATTTATCGACAAGGGAAATCAGTCAACAACACGATATTTCTCAAAGATATGTGGTGAAATTAGTAAAAAAGTTGTTTTTATTATTATTATTATTAAAAATCACCCAAGCATGTCAACATTTAACTGATACCACCACTCAAGGCTGTTTTCAATCACTATGACACACCACAAATATTTCTGCAATTGACAGCGATATTATTATGTACTTAAATATTTTTACAAAAATGAAAATACAGTACTGTGGTTAGAAACCGAATTATTCTTAGTCAGGACCTGACTTGTAACCCAAAATGGCGGCGTCATACGTCACAGTTTATTTCAAAGTGCCAACGTGGAGTCGGAATGCTGTACTTATTAATGCTGTGGTTTAGTTCTAAGTGCCAACGTGGACTCGGAATGCTGTACTCTGTACTTATTAATGCTGTGACAATACTTAGGTGAGGTACCTACTTATAAACATAACCTATATTTTATGCAGTTGACGAAGTAAGGATATCCCTATTAATTTTAACTACCTATTAAGTATATGAATTTATTTTATGTTATGCTTCATCACCTTAAACTGCCACAAGCCGCCACTGTCAAAAATCGGTTGTGTCGCCCCAAAACTTTCCCGACAAGATATAATATAACATACAACAGCACAAATAGGGGGACCAGTGTACTGGGGGCTTTATTTGAATCGATCGCAAATATTTACGTGCACGCAAAGTTGCATTGATTTTTTCGTATGCGCAACTTGTTTTGAGCGAATAGGTAGGGTACATTTGAAATTGCGATTAAACATGTGCATTGTGCATCCCTACTTGCGTGCACGCAATAGATTCACTCACTCGTTACGGATACGGTGCCAGTTAGTTAGGTTAGTTTATGAGTTATCCTGTTCTTGTTATTAATAATTTATTGTGGTAATATAAATAAAGGATGTAATGGATATTATGAGCCAGGATATCAAAAAGAAGCGCTCCGCAAACGCAAATGCGGAGCAAAAATGCCTTCTTGTGCAGTTTGTCAGAGAGCGCCCCAATCTGCTGTCAGGCAAATTTACTGCTAACTTCAGCAAGGAGTCGTCAAAAAAACTGTGGCAAGAGGCGGCCAATGTTTTAAATGCTGTGCCCGGTGGTGGTTTTAAGAATTGGAAGCAGTGGAGAAAGGTAAGTTGTAAGTTAAACAAGTGGTTTTTATTAAGCTAATAATTAGTTTCTATATTATGCTTATTGTTACGTGAAAAGGAGCCATTGACAAGATGTCCTTATTTTTGATTAATGCAGTGGCTTTTAATAATAATCCGAAAGGATTAAGTATCTATTTGCATGTTGATGTTGATTTTTATTCTGATAGTGTCGAAACACCCAACAAAATGAAGTTTAAACTATTAATCTATTTTTTACCTTTTCATAGACTTGGCAAGACCTAAAAACTAGGAGTAAAGTAAAGGAGGCGACAGTACGTAAGTATAGGAATGAGACTGGGGGTGGACCCACTATGTCGCCTTCAACATTAAAACCAGACGAGGAGGTGGCAGCAGAGGCCTATACACAATTCTCAAAAAAAACCATTGAAGTCTCGGAGTACCTAGGCAGTATTCAGAAAGAATACTATGAACACAAAAAGAACATTCTGGAGCAGGTACTCCAAGTTAAAAAAGATAAAGTAGCATGCCTGCAAAGAATTGCTGTAGCAGAAGAGAGGAAAGCTGCAGCCCTTGAAAAAATAGCCGAGAAGGGATTTTTAGGTTTACGTTCTTCGTAATTTTTTTTCTCATTCCTTAAATATAGGATCTGCCTCTATGTTTGTTCACCCCTTAATATTTTCACTTTTTAAAATAGAAAAATATATTTATTTAATTTAGAAGTTGTAAGTATTTAGTTTTTGTAATGTTTGGTAATTAATTAAAGGTTTATTTTACAGAGTTAACTTTTGATGATAAATTTAATTTATATTTTATTTTTTTTAGAACATAATTTTGATAAGTTACTTATTTATGTTATTAGATATGAAATGTTTAATATTGGATTTAAAAGTTTTATTATCTTTTTTTTTGGCATATGTACATTTATAGATAGGTATATTTGTAAAATTAAAACAATATGCAATACACATATTGCATTTGGTATAGTCTTTCTAATCTTAATTTAAAATTATGTAAAAAACACAACTGTAATGTCAATACCGACCTCAGCCGTCCATAGGCGCACCCTTTTAACTTTTCATAACAATACATGCCCTACAATATTTTAAAAATGTATTAACAATTAATGTTAAATGTATATCTGTTTTGCCATTTTAAAAATATTTTTAAATTCAAATATTATATTATATACATAACTTGTCACAAAATAATTCCCGCTCAAAACGAAAACAAACTTGTTCCGCTCGTATCTCTGGTATACTGCCTTATAAAAAAACTTTCTGTATTAAACTACATTGCAAGCTAATACCGGCGGTGTCTAATACAGTGACTGCAAAAAGTTTCATCCACTTGAGATATTATTAAAAATTATTATGTAATTTGATTTGATATAATAATTTGTGAGTATTTCGAGCGGAATAATTTGCTGAGCGTGGAACAGTTTGGGGTTAGAAGTGGACTATCCACGACATTGGCCATAGGTAGGCTCTTATCGGTGATTGCGGATGCTTTTCATGATGGCAAAAGTTGTGTCGCCCTTATTCATGACCTGTCGAAGGCCTTTGACTGCGTTGACCCAGATATACTGATATCTAAACTGGAACATTATGGGTTTTCGGGTTCCAGTTTGGATCTTTTGGCTTCATATCTCACTGATCGTGTACAATATGTGGAGCACGCTCATAGGCGATCGACCTTGCTACCAAATAATAATAATGTTCTTTATAATATTCGTCAATGATCTTCCATTGTATGACCCCGATGTTGACTTTATACAGTTTGCCGACGATACGACTGCAGTGAGAACGGACAATAACATAGTTCGACTAATTAGTGCTATTGATGATACGAGTGCGAGGGCCTCCGACTGGTTTGTGGCAAATGGTCTTAGCCTTAATCAGTCTAAAACTGAATCAATTGTTTTTTCATTGAGCACTAACTATGATTTCGGTGAGGATCGTTCGGTAAAGTTCCTGGGCGTTCATCTCGATCGGAGGCTGACTTGGAATTCTCATGTGGATTGTGTCTCGAGCAAGATATCGTCAAACACGTATGTGTTGCGTGATTTGTCGCGTAATGTTTCCAGGTCTTTGTTGTTGATGACATTTCATGCCCTAATACAGAGCCATTTATCATACGCTGTACTTGCCTGGGGACACTCCACTGCCTCAGCTAGAGTTTTTGCTCTCCAGCGCCGAGCGTTGAGAATAGTTGCTGGGTTGGCGTATCGTGCCGATTGTCGAAGCGCATATCGGGATCTTAAAGTTTTGACGCACCCCTGTCTCTATATTTTTGAGTGTCTGAAGTTTGTTAAACGGAACATTGGACTGTACACGCCTCGCTCGGCGGTTCACCGATATCCGACGAGACATAATGATGATCTCCTGTTGGACAGGCTACGAATTGACAAGGCAAGATTTGCCCTTAATTATCATGCTCCTAAACTATTTAATGCGTTGCCTAGGCATGTGAGAGAGCTCCCGCTTAGCACATTTGTGACTAGGATTAAGAATTTTCTGATCCATAACGCATTTTACTCTATGGACGAATTTTATAACTGTGACTTTTCGTATAATCGTTTTAATTGAGTTTGGTATTAATTCATTTATATATGTAAATTTATGTTGTGTTGTTGCATTAATAATAATAATAATAAGCAGTTTATTTGCATTATTTGCATTACCAATGACATAATCTGTGTAATTAGATTTTTGACTTTATGTAGGTACTTATATTTGCATATGTGTATTTTTATTTTAGTTGTGTTTCTGTTTTTATTTATATTCCAATTGTTGTCTGTATTAATCTACATGTTGTGTGTATGTATATCTATATTTATTTACTTAATAATTGACGAGTGTAAACATTTATTATGTATTAACGCGAAATGAATAAATAAATAATAATAGGTAGTCTTTATTGACAACCAACAAATTAAATTACAACAAAAATAAATAAAAAATTCTTATTTCTCTGTATACAAAGAGAAAATCAAAAATTGGTGTCAAAAGGCGAGGTTTGGATTCAATTACATAGGTAATAAAACCTGTGAAAAAGTTCCATTCTCGAGTGAGAATTCACTCTATACGCCTAACCCTAATTAAAAAATATTCTTGAGTCACAAAAACCGTTAAATTATTATCAAACTATATACTTAAATATAGTGATAATCAATATTTGCAATAATAAATTAACTACCACAAACATCAACAACTATCCACTAATTATAATTTCAATTAAATAAGGTAATTTTAACTCACTCTAAGGTATTTAGAACATACATACACAAACATACATCAAAATTTAAGAATAAAAAATAAAATTTGAAAACCTGACAAACGTGTATGACTCAGCGGTAAGATGGAGGCAGTACCCAGGTATGATGGCATTGATAGCAAAAGTACGGCCCGAGAGGCTACTGAAATATGTAGTTACCCTCCATCAGCATATTGCGTAATTTCTTGCTAAAACTTTTTTTATTTAGGGATTTTAATTCAACTGGAAGTGAATTGTACAATTTAAACACAGAATATGAAAACGATCTTTTGAAGAATGTCGTCCTATGTTGCGGCGCTGGCGCTGAAATGTAAGAGTGGAAACGGGTATTTCTACCATGAATGTCACGATTGAATTTGATTTTACCAAACAAATATTCCGGCTTCTTTGTTAATATGACAGAGTGGAATAATGTGCAACTGTGAAATAATCTTCTATCTCTCATAGAAAGCCATTTTGCTGTCTCAAACTTGTGCGATATCGGTTGCCTTTTTCGAATGCCATATGTCAGTCTTAAGCAGCTGTTTTGAATTTTTTGGATTCTAGTTGAATCGACTATAGTTATACACGGGTTATATAAAATATCTGCATAATTCAGATGACTGAGGACCAGAATGTCGCAAATATAGGATTTTTTCAAATTTGTGTTTAGTAGACGCCGAACCGAGTATATAGTTTTCAAATTAATGAACGCACATTTTAATTTCCTCGTTATATACGAACTAAACCTCAGCTCGGAATCCAGGATAACTCCCAAATTTTTAACCTCTTCACAACACCATGTCCTGATCATTTATACTAAGTCTGAAATTGGCCTGTATATTTTTCCGAATTTTCGTTGGACCGAACAATATAAAACAGGATTTTTCCGGATTGATTAATAGAGCACGATCTACGGAGCTTTTGTATAGTAAATGTAAGTCTTTATTAATTGTGTCTCGTGCATTATCTGCGTCTAAGTGGGTAAATGATAAATATAGCTGTGTATCGTCTGCATAGAAATGGGATTGGCAGCTTTCTAAACATATAGATAGGTCTGATGTATATAACGTAAACAAAGTTGGAGATAATATTGAGCCTTGTGGTACCCCGCAAGTCAGAGGCAACCCCTTCGAAAAAACTTGTCCATATATCTGTCATTTTATTAATCTAAGAAAAACTATTGAACAAATCATGGTTACAATGTTCTGCCACCGTGTTTTACTGTCGGACACAAATTTTCTTGTTTAAATTCCACATTAAGTCTTCGCCGTACCATATGATGTCCAGCCGATTATATTTCGATTAATCTGAGAAAATAACACGTTGCCAAAAATTATTTGCTTCATTCATATTATATTTATTTGCAAACTCTAATCATTAACCCAACTTTTTCCAGTCACTGTAGTTATTTTCATTACTGTCGGTATCCTTTGGCATGCATGATTTATTATAGGTCTTATATACGAGTATGAGGGAGAAATGTATCAAAAAAACGCTGCATTCGATGCCCATTTCTAATGTAAAGAGGCATGGGAACGGATAGCCCCGGTAAAATCGTTAAATTTATATATTTTATATTAAGTTTGGATAAACTATAAAAAAAATGTTATTTTCACCTAAAATAGGTACATGTTTTGGATTATTTCAGATGTAAATGTCTGTCATTCTGTGGGTCTGTGTCAATCTGTATACATGATAACTAAAAAATCCCGATGGCAGCCAGTCGGAAAAGTAGATTTTTGATTTATGTATTTTTTATTTATACTTAGTCTACCACTGACACCCACTATTAATAAACAAATAATGGAATATTCTGACAGTCGCCAAATATAACCAAAGTGTCATATTGACAGTTATTTTAACTGAAATACCCATTATATTATAACACATACGTAAGTACGGTCTTATTGTTATGTCACAGGTGTTTATTTGTCAAAATAATTACAGGTGTAGCGGGTGATGATATTTTTTTTATTTTTTGTTACTTTATATTGACTTACATTTACTTAAATATGCCAGCGATGAAAAAACTCTCCAAATAAACATTGTAGAGATTTAAGTGCTCTATCATTTGATATGTAACATTGGTATTTTCTATTAACAATGAAAAAAATATTATTTTTTTAAAGCTTTGACAGGCCGCCATTTCGAAATTAGCTCGCCGATTTCAATCGCCAACGAACTCACGCGATTCCATGACCTAGCCGATTTTTTAACCAAATTTTGTTTCGATTGGTCAAAAAATGCGGCCTAGACCGTGACGCAAAGTTTTCTATATCCCATATATATATATAAACTTTTGAACTGAGGTCATTTTTAGGATCCAGGGGTCATATAATGAAGGACTGCATACAAATTTTTCAAAATTTCGGTTGTGTCGATCTCCTGAATAGTTAGATTTTTTTTTAAAAATCTACTAAAAACGACTTAACGAAATTTCACCAAATTTTGTACAAAAATACTATTGGATACGGCGAGGAACTGATTAGATTTTGGGACTCATAGGACGAAATTTAGGGGTATAAAAAAGGGGTCAACACTTGAAAAAAAAAACATATTTACTAAACTAAAAGTAATCTAAAATAATTTTGATTTCAATAATATCGGTTTAAAATTTCCCCATGAAATAACACCCACTATACCTACCTATTTAATACTTAGTTGACCGAAAAAGAGAGCCTCCTTAGTTTTTGTACAGCCATAAAAAGCCAACCGCAGTCAAACCTTGAGAATCAGAATCACCATCTATCTAGGTAGGTTTCTTCAGGCAATTTTGAACGCGACTTTGAAAAGGTTGGAAAATAAACCACAATTTAACTATAAAAGCAAGTATATTATTATAATATCATAATCTTATTTGGCATATATTTATCATAGTTTAGAACATATTAAAAATTTGGTAAACATTAAAGAAAGGTTAAACAAAAAAAAAAAAGATGATACAACAATATTTAATAATTAAAACTCAACGAAACAATATTAACGTAAAAATTAAACTAATTAAAAAAATATAATTTGTACGTAAAGATTGAAACTTTACACTAAAGCCTCATTGTTTCTAAAATCAACGTCGTCATTTCCAATATCTTTCATGGATGAAAACATTTGTAATCCCGGTGTGGAAGTGTATCGTGATCTTGATAGTCTAGTGCTTCTGCGTACTGGTGTAACGATGAATTGCTTTTTATCCTGATCATCGCTGTTTTTATCTTTTCTGAAATAAAAAGTATTCTAAATAATCATTTAATTTAACACGAAGGACCAAATTACAACGGTTTCAAATGTTCCGACATCGAAACTGATATCAGCACGAGATACGATTATAAAATAACGAGAGTTCCTGTAAAAAATTTTATGGTGAATTAATAGTTTAGTTTTTTCGCCGTTATTGTTCCTTTTATTGCAGATTTGATTATGGGAAGATAAGTCTGGACAATAAGGTCTACTGGAAGGTTATATTATTATATGAAAGTTATTAAAACATTTACAGTATAGAAAAAATAGAATTTAGTTAATTCGATGCGAGAAACCTTTTTACAAAAACTTGGTCTTATAATCCAATGACAGTCGTGATATTATCCAGTGCAGTAATTGTGTTGCCTTGTTTTCTAAATAGGAAATAGTAAAATTACAAAAATTGTTAGTAAAAAGAGGTTATGTTTCTCCTGCCTCAGAAGCAAACACAGAACTGAAAATTGTAGATTAAAACGTTCCTGTAATGTAGATGGTTGTCGTCGTATGCATAATAAGTTACTCCACACTGAAAACAAAACATATGAAGCCAGAAGAGAACAGAACAATGGGGAAATTCCTAGTACGTCTTCAGAAAATGTGCTAACTACAGGCAATGGTTCCAAAAATGTGTTGCTAAGAATGGTTAAAGTGAAGCTTTATGGAGAAGATCGAAAATTTGAAAAATCAGTTGCGATTTGTGAAGAAGCTACACACAGATCAAATATAGTTACCAAAACTTGGTTAAAACGAGACACAGCAACATCAACATCCACAATGTCAACCAAAAAATCCCAATTAGTTAAAAGTAACTGATCATATTGATTAAAATTTGCTTTACGAAAGTTATATTTTTTTGGCTTGTGGCTTCAAAGTAAAATTTTTGTGATGAAGTTATACAGTGGCCTGAAAATTCAGCTATTGCAACAAAAACAAATTTAGGTTACATTATGCATGGAAACCAGGATACTAAAGCATATACGAAACCATTCTATTCATTTCTCATATGCGACGTCCACAAAGCAGACGACGAACTTCATCAATCAGTTAAGCAGGCATTCTCATGTGATGCTTTTGGAATATTACCTGAAAAAAATTAAAACAGCTGACGAAATTCGAGCTACTGAAATTATGAAAAGAACCGCGAAGTATGCTGGACAGAAATATGAAATTGGACTTCTTTGGAAAGCAGACAACATTCATCTACCAGAAAGTAAAACAACGGCCATTAGAAGATTCAATTGCATTGCAAGAAGAGTACTGAAAGACTGTCGTTTACGAGAAAAATACAGTGACAAAATTCAGTCAAGGATATGCACGAAAATTGTTAAAGAAAGAAACAAAAATTGAAGGCTAGTTTGTGATGCCGCATCCAAGTCAAATGGTACCAGCTTTAATGATAACTTATTAGCAGGACCAGATTTACAGCTCTTGGTGGAAGTTTTAATGAAGTTTCCACAGAGAAAAATAGCATTTTGTGCAGATATCAGAGATATGTTTCTTCGTGTCGGAATTCAAAAAGAAGATAGAAGATTTCTTTGGCGTAATAATATCAAGGATAACTACGAAACATATGATTTGCGGTCAATGATAATTGGAGCTTCATGTTCGCCAACTTGCGCCCAGTACATTAAAAATTTGAATGCCTATGATCATACAGAAGATCCTCAAATTATAAATGCTATTACTAAGAAGCATTATGTTGACGATTACCTCGACTGTACAGACGATGAAGAAGGTGCTTTAAGAAGAATAATTGAAGTTAAAAGAATTCAAAAATTGGGTGGTTTTGACCTAGTTGGTTGGATTTCAAACTCCGAAAACATCATGAAATCCTTATCGAAAAACGATGAATTTTGTAAGGATTTATGTAATAGTGATTATTCAATTCAACTCGCACTCGGTCTGTTTTGGAATTCTAAGATTTACATTATTTGCTTTAAAGTAAAGATGGACTGTATTGAATACTTTTTCTATGTACATCTGCAACAAAATGTTGTTTACACGCTACACAGAAGCACTAGGTACAAAATTTCTATGGTGAATTATCAAATTTCGGGGAGAGAAAAACACACACTTTTCATGTTACAATTTACCACACAACAACGATTCGGCATTTTAAAACTGTGTGTGTGGCCTCACGAGCGCTGTGTATTGCGTTCTTATAGTGCTAATACTCCGAAAGTCCACCGAGCAATGCCTGATGAATCCCAGCATATTGGCGGATTTTGACTCTGAACACTTGATATGTTCAACATAAATTAATGACGAAACTCCGAGATCCTTGACTCCAAGGGCGCCCGACCGATGAAATACTCGTGCCAAAGAGGTACCCCGCTACGGAAAAAATTAATGTAGAAACACTTTGGATACATTCAAATCTAACCCATTCGTCTCGCAACAATGTACAAAACGGAGAATAAGATAACAGTTAGATGAGACCCAACACGCCTATAAGCACTTCAGATCGTCGGCAAAGCGCAGATACCCCAGCGACCCTGAGCTTACCAATGAGAATCCGATCAATCACACTATCGAAGGTCTTGTAGAAATCGGTGTACACCGCATGAACTTGATATCCATCCTCCAAAGCCAGGGACAAATAATAAACTCAAGGAGATTTAGGTCAGTGGCGAAACCCGAACTGTCAAGATGCACACAGGACGATAGGATACTTCGTCCTGCTACCCCACTTGAAAATAGGGAGTGATGAAACTTGTCAGGTGTCCCAATGAATTCGAGAGTTGAAGATAATTTCAAGAGGCCTGGCAAGGAGGAAGCAACAATTTCTGCGAAATATGGGAGGAATCCCATCAGGACCTGCTGATTTCCTCTCCCTCAAGTTTGTGAGAGCGTCGAAAACACTTGAGATAGATATTGCGATACTCTGAAATATTATCAAAGCTGCTATCAACACCCTCAATCGGAAAGACAAGACGTTTGTCCCTATATACCGGCTCGAAATACGCAGCGAACAAATCTGCACCTGTCTGTCCCGCATCTCCCGTACACTCTCCCCAAAACAGACGTGTGGGTATGAGTTTTTCTTCTCTATTTTTCGTATGTACCGTACTTTTTGATATTTGGGGTATTTGGGAAATTTACTAGGGACCCTAGGTACATCTAATTTAACTGAAATGATCTCACCGGTTTTGGAGTACACCAACACAAAATCATCTGCAACAAAATGTTGTTTACAAACTACACTAAAAGCAATATAGGTACAGAATTTTTCCGGGAATTGCATGAATCCACTTTAAACTTAATTCGTCAGATTTCGGGGAAAAACAGGAACACTCACAGCTTTCGCGTGACTTCCTTTACAAATTACCACGCAACAACGATTTGGCATTGCAATAAATGTGCCAATAAAGGATCATATCTCCCTCGAAACATTTGGTGTGTAATAAAGTACCATGCTCATGTGGTAAAGAGTATTTGGAGAAACCGGTAGAAAAGTTTCAACCCGCATAAAGAAACATTAAATATCTGTCAGACTTCGGAAATGACCTGATCAGAAGTCTCAGAATATTCTGTAGAAATCGGTCACAAGATTTTATTCAAAAATTCCATGTTGATTATCAATACAGCCTTCTTTTATCACCGTAAAATCAGAGAGTCAATATAAATGTTCAAACAACTAACAAACATAAATCCCGATACGGTTCTACAACTTTCACCTAATTGGCATCAAGTAACAACCAACCACGGATTGACAAGTAATGCGCAAACCGGTGTGGAAAAAACAAAATTGACGTAGCCAAGAATTTTTCTAATACTAACAATTGGTAATATCGTATGAAATACTTACAATTTTCTTTGGTGAACAGCAAATTGAATTATCGTTGATTTAAAGACATTTCTAACATCTTGCAAAACTTTTTGTCGTTTCGTATTCTTCTCTGTATCTGCATTTATGTCTAGCAAACTGAATTTTTGCCACAATTTGTTCAAAGATTCATCAACAACCTCAACCTAGAAAGAAAAAATAGTAGACATATTGATACACCACATACGATAAATTTAATCATTTTTCAATGTGCTTGTAAATTACTATAATTGCTATTTATAAGAGTATAACACAAGAAATATCTGTTGGAACAATAGGTACTTGTCCAAAAATAGCGTGTCGCCTTCATTATAATAGTCACTTTGCACAATCTCCATTGCAGGCTCCCAGTATACAGGGCATTTTATTTAGGTATTTCCTTATGGCTTAATTGTAGACAGTAGATGCTAAACCTCTCCACAATGCTCCACGAAGCCTACCTACATTCACTGTCTCCTTTTGTATTCGGAATGCCGTAATACCAGTTTCATAATAAAGTGATAATGAAACAGTCAGCAAACATTAAAGGTTGGACGTAAATACGCAAACAACAAATTCAGCTGCTTTATTTATAAGATTACTGTCGTCCGCGAAAAGGATAAATCTATTGGGTTTCAGATGATGACTCGGCCAGTCGTTCACAACCATATATAACAAACAGCAAGGGTCCTAACGTCGACCCCTGAGGAATACCACAACTTACCAAGCTAAGTTCTAACTGATCCCATTGCACCCTAACGCCACGTCAATTCGATAGATAGAATCTGAGAAAATCAATAATTTTTCATCAGCATTCACCCGCTAACAAGTATGAATTATTCCAACTCTTGTAGGTGCGCTGGCATGTGGATTACGTGGCTGGTGCTGCTGTCTGACAATCATCGCTTCAATGCTAGTTGTTTCAGCTGATGTTTATTCGTCGGTCCTGCCATATAATTCCAAGAATTTCAC
Organism: Apoderus coryli; assembly: GCA_911728435.2. Lineage (NCBI taxonomy): Eukaryota > Metazoa > Arthropoda > Insecta > Coleoptera > Attelabidae > Apoderus > Apoderus coryli. The sequence continues at coordinate 10,202,042 of OU452209.1, read as the reverse complement.
ATCGTTGACGGTACTTCTCTAGCGTTTTTAAATGCCTCCGATAAGTGATCCAATACTCACAGCTATACGTAAGGGTAGGAACTACAAAATCATTATACACTCGCAACTTAGTTCGAACGTCGATGTTATGATTATCGAAGACTCTCGTCCTCAGACGGTCAAAAGATGCGCTTGCCCAAGATGCTGAATTTCATCATCGATATTTGCGTTCGCCGCGAGAATGCTGCCGAGGTAAGAGAAACTCTCTCGATCTTCTGAAGTCTGTCTCCGTTAACTCGAATATGTGGTGGGACAGCCACAGTGTTTAGTGCAGGCTGGTAGAGAATCTGTGTTTTCTTTATATTCACTTCAAGCCCGATAATCCTGTATGCCCTATTAACTACATTTAGTATATATTGAAGATCTTCTTCTGTATCCACTAGGACAACATTGTCATCCACGTTTTGAAGCTCAATGACTGATGTGGATACGATCTTCGTCCCAGCTTGCAGTCTACGAAGATTGACGCCTTGACAAGGTCTATAAAACCCATATACAGGGTGACATAGAAAAAAGTACATTGCATAGTGCCACACAATAGAGGCCACTAAAATAAGATTAAAAGTTCCCATGAACACGGGTCCGCAAGGCCTTCGGTTAAAAGTTACGGGGTGTTGAATTTTAATTTTTTAGTTTTTTGAATATCTTTAGCCAGAGACGCAAGAAATGGATAAAATGTGGTATACAGGGGTTTTTTATCATGCTAAATTCAAATATGGTCTTAGTTTTGTGATTACTGATAGAGGGCGCTACATACAGGGTTCCATCCCTATTGAATCGGTCGTAACTTTTTATACCTGTAACAATTATTACATTAGTTTGACAAGTGTCATTATGACACATTATTTAATTTTTATTTATCATTGTTTTTGCAAAGGTTACTTTGGCGCTTTTTGAATAATTTGCGGGCATTGTCGGCTTTTAGATGCATTTGTGCTGGAACCATTGCTTCTAGCGACTTGGACAAGGTATACCTTTCTTAAGTATAAAAGAAGGAATAACAATTTTTTTCAGAATGACATACAGTGTATAGCAAAAAAATTACGACCGATTCAATAGGGATGGAACCTTGTATGTAGCGCCCTCTATCAGTAATCACAAAACATATTTGAATTTAGCGTGATAAAAAACCCCTGTATACCACATTTTATCCATTTCTTGCGTCTCTGGCAAAAGATATTCAAAAAAACCCAAAAAAAAAAAATTAAAATTCTTATCTTTTAACCGAAGGCCTTGCGGACCCGTGTTCATGGGAACTTTTTTTGTTATTTTAGTGTCCTCTATTGTGTGGCAGTATGGAATGTACTTTTTTCTATGTCACCCTGTATATAGGACGATTTTGTTGTGACTTTTCCTGGCACTAAATATCATGTCGGCTGTACCCCTGTTGGGTCTAAAACCACATTATGTTTCCGGCAAGCACCCTTGCGAGAGTGGGAGAAGACGATTGGACAAAATTCTTGCAAGAACCTTTCCGGTGATGGCGAGGAAAGGTATACCACGATAGTTTCCACACACGGACCTATTCTTAAATATAGTGACAATTGAGGCATCTCGCATTTCAGCAGGCACGGCTTCGGTGTTCCATATTTTAGTCATTAGAATATGAGAATGTTCCAATATGACAGGTCCCACTTCTTTAAAAAGCTCAGGAGATAGCTGTTATTTTAAGTTGCCGAATAGTTTTATCTCAACTTCTTGCAGAGTGTTGCATTACCGCCAGTCGTGTCCCTGTTCCTGAAAATGTCCATTCCACGGGGAACCAATTGACGTGCAATCCCTTAGAAGACGAGAGCCATCCCTGGTTTGCTGTGGGTTAAGACTCTGTGCAGAGGCGTAAATGGTATTAGTGGCATGGAAGAAAGCTTTAGTGTTGTTGCTGTCGGCTAGTTGTTGCATTTCGATCGATTTAGCCGTCCATCACTGATTCTTCAGATATCGAGTTTTTCGTTCAGATTATAATAATAATAATAATCTTTATTATGTCTAACAGGCTTACGCACAATTACAAGACAAAACATATGATGCATAAGTTATCCAAAAATAACAGAAAAATACAAAATGAAAAATATATGGCAATGGTACAAATTAATTATAACTTAAATCAAAATTAACACATACGGGAAAGTTTACAACCATCATCACCAGCAGTGATACCGAAAAACATCTACAAATGGACTGACCTTAAATACTCTCCCAGTTCACGTTTAAAGGAGGAAACACTTCCGCCGAAATAATTTACATGTCTATTTAAGCACCAACCGTTACACAGTGTGCAAGCCGTTGAAAGTAGTGTTTTCCCTTCATAATTGTGGCGAGATCGGGGTGGTTGAAATAAATAGGGGTTACGAGAATGGTATTGAGGAGCGTTAAAATTTAGTTGCGAAAGAAGTCAACTAGAGAATTGATCAGTTTAAATAGAAATAATTGATAACTGAATACTCGCCGGAATTCGAGAGAATCGAAATTAAATCTGTCGAGTAGCTGTCTATGTTCGATACATCGTGAGGGAAAGGGGCCATCAATTCTAAAACAAAGATGCTTTAAGAATTTGCGTTGTATTTTCTCAAGTTTTTGAAAATGGGTCTGGTATATAGGAGACCATACAATTGAGGCATATTCGAGCTTGCTGCTAACTAGCGCATAGTAAAGGGCGATAAGACAATCGATGTTCTCAAATCCCGAAGTAACTCTCAGTATAAATCCCAAGTTACGCAGAGCACAGCCACATATATCTGTTATGTGATAACTGAACGATAGATCAGAATCCACTGTGATCCCAAGATCCCTGGTAAGCACACATCTAACTAAGGAATCATCGTATATCCGATAATCGAATTCATGTGGACTACGGCATTTAGACATTGTTAAACATTTGCATTTGTTGATATTCAGTGGTCGATGGTTTTCCACACCCCACTCTGCCAAAACATATAGATCGCTCTGTAGAGCATGACAATCGGAAGGTTCTGAGATAGTCCGAAATACCTTCAAATCATCCGCGAATAAGAGACATTGACTCGTGAACTCGTGAACAATGTCGCTAATGTAAATAGCAAAAATCAATGGAGCCAGGTTACATCCCTGCGGAGCACCGCTAGTGACCACGAACTCAGGAGATCTAAAGCCACCATACTCAACAAACTGGCGTCTATTTGATAAATATGAGTCAAACAAAGAGTTATTAGGCTCGCATGGAACCCAATGCCGTTCATCTTATTTTTTATTACATTGTGGTTAAGCTTGTCAAAAGCCTTAAAAAAATCCGTATACAAGGTGACATAGAAAAAAGTACATTGCATACTGCCACACAATAGGGGACACTAAAATAAGAAAAAAAGTTCCCATGAACACGGGTCCGCCAGGCCTTCGGTTAAAAGATACGGGGTGTTGAATTTTAATTTTTTTTTGGGTTTTTTTGAATATCTTTTGCCAGAGACGCAAGAAATGGATAAAATGTGGTATACAGGGGTTTTCTATCACGCTAAATTCAAATATGATCTTAGTTTTGTGATTACTGATAGAGGGCGCTACATACAAGGTTCCATCCCTATTGAATCGGTCGTAATTTTTTTGCTATACACTGTATGTCATTTTCGACTGGAAAAAATTGTTATCCCTTCTTTTATACTTAAGAAAGGTATACCTTGTCCAAGTCGCTAGAAGCAATGGTTCCAGTACAAATGCATCTAAAAGCCGACAATGCACGCAAATTATTCAAAAAGCGCCAAAGTAACCTTTGCAAAAACAATGATAAATAAAAATTAAATAATGTGTCATAATGACACTTGTCAAACTATTGTAATTATTGTTAAAGGTATAAAAAGTTACGACCGATTCAATAGGGATGGAACCCTGTATGTAGCGCTCTCTATCAGTAATCACAAAACTAAGATCATATTTGAATTTGGCATGATAAAAAACCCCTGTATACCACATTTTATCCATTTCTTGCGTCTCTGGCTAAATATATTCAAAAAAATTAAAATTCAACACCCCGTAACTTTTAACCGAAGGCCTTGCGCACCCATGTTCATGGGGACTTTTAATCTTATTTTAGTGGCCTCTATTGTGTGGCACTATGCAATGTACTTTTTTCTGTCACCCTGTATATTCAAACTAGGGTGGTGCAAATCCTCATGAACCAAAGATCCGGAGAAGATATAACCTCGCATTCGATTATGTGTTGTTGACGAGTTCCCTCTCATAGATGGCATTCCACATTGGTGCCGAAAGGACCTTTGGCTTTAAAACATAATTTAGCCGGCGAAGGTACGCTGACATATACCTACCGAAGTAATTGTTATGTTGATCGTAGCTTGACTAGTGTTAATAAATAAAGGTATATTAGACTGGGTTGTAGGTAGCTCTTGCAACTATATTAATATACTTAAGAAGTGGAATTTTTGTTTGAAAGGGTCCGTTCGACATAAGTCCCAGGTTTCACTGCAGCCTCATGGGCTTATTGTAAGTGGACTTACCTCAGCTCCTTGAATAATAGCTGTTTTATAACACTCCACGGCATTGGTAATGTTGCCAACACTTTGTTCAATTGCTGCTCTGCATTCCCAATAAGCAGGAGTTTCTGTTATGGCTTTACATTTGTTTTTAATTAGATCCAACCAACTATCACACTGTGGTTTTGGATAACCCTGCAACAACACGACAATCACGATATTGAAATAAATAGTCAATTTCTAAAGAATCTGTGTTAATTCTATTACTATAGTGGACTGTATTTTATCTATTTTTCTATTAAAAACTATTTAAGTACTGTTAGCTTTCAAACTATTTTTTATTCAATGACAACTCAAAAATCTCATTGTTCCAAAACAGGTCAACATAAAATACAGGATTATCAAAAACTATAAACATAATAACTTAAACAAATATAAAACATAATCTAACATTTCTCCCCCCTTAAGATAAACTTTCTTCTAAGAAATCAATTGGGCATATCTTGGCTACTGGTCTCTTGTAAGTTCCAGTGTGGGTTTTGACATCTACGACGCGGACTTTACCATCCTTGCCTGGGTACGTAGCTGTAATTTTGCCCAATGGCCAATTGTTTCTTGGTAGTTGGTTATCAACAACTATTACCACATCATCAACGTGAATGCTCCTTTGTCCACTTAACCACTTGGATCGAAGGATTAAAGTTGGTAAGTATTCTCTTATCCATCGATTCCAGAATAATTCAGCCAACTGCTGAGAATACCTCCATTGTTTTCGTAGGTCAATCTTGCTCGGGAAAATACCGACTGGTTTCGAAATACTGGACGTTCCAATTAAAAAATGGTTAGGAGTGATACTCTCCAAATCTTCTTCACTACATGAAACATATGTTAATGGTCTACTATTGATGGTGTGTTCTACTTCAATCATAAACGTTTGCAATACTTCGAATTTAGGTGTTTGCTCTTTTAAAACTGTTTTCAATGTTTGTTTAATAGATTTTACCATCCTTTCCCATGCACCTCCCATATGAGGACCACCCGGTGGGAGAAAGTTCCGTTGAATTTTATCAGCAACTAGTTTGTCCTGAATAAGATTTTGATCGACGTTTTTAAAGGGTTCTTTTAGTTCCTTATTTGCGGATGTCAGATTTGTACCATTATGGCTCCATATTACCAAAGGTTGTCCTCTTCGTCCTATAAATCTTCTTATTGCGAGCAGAGCCGAATCTGTATTTAAAGAATCAGCAATTTCGATGTGGACTGCTCTTACTGAAAGACACGTGAATAGTACACCATATTTTTTTCTCCTCTTCTCCCTAGAGATACTTGGATAGGACCAAAATAATCTATCCCTGGGCGGCTTTTGAACTCTTTCTAGTGGCAGGTTTCCCATCTCCGGTATTCTTGGTTTAGATCTTCGAATTTTACAAAAATTACACTCATATATTACATTGGTCACTGCTTTCCTGCACCTGCATTCCACCATGTTTGTATTTTTCATGATAATATTTAATCAATAATTTGGTATAACGATTAATACATATTAAACCTTGGTGTAAAAAAGGAGACAATTTAAAAAGTCGGCTCTCTTTGGAAACAAGCTTTCCTTTTGCTAAAAGTTTATATTCTTCCACAAAAGATTCTTTTTGAACTTTCAGGCAATATATCTTTTCCGCAGCTTCCAAATCTTCACATCTAAGTTCCCTGTGATTTTCTTTCTTTTGTGCAAGTTTTATGAATTTCAAAACATAGGCAGTACTTTTAATTAATTTTAACCAGGAAGAAAATCTTGATGAATCTGGTAGGTCTGTAGATTTTTCTATAGTGTTAACCACTTGCTTTTTAATAAATGTTTCAGTTTCTTGAGGCCAAAAATATGTAGGTAAATATAAGAATTCTGGACCATTTACCCATCTGTTTGTCGTAGTTAAGTCAGTTTCTTTGTCGTCCCTTGTAGCATCGTCCGCTGGGTTTAATTTAGACGGTACCCATTTCCATTGATTTACGTATGAATTTTCCAAAATTTCAGACACTCGGTTTGCTATATAAACTGGTAGTTTTTTATTTTCGGTACGAAGCCATTGCAATACGGTAGAGGAGTCTGTCCAAAATATAATTTTCTCGATTGATAATCTGTGTTCTTTAACTATAGTCACTGCTAACCGGCTTGCCATAACTGCTCCTTGTAACTCCAGCCTTGGTATTGTTAATTTTTTCATTGGACTCACTTGGTTTTTGGACATTACTAGTTTAATTTGATAACATATCCCATGTCGAAACGAAAGTAAGCAACTGCTGAAAAAGCTTGCGCACTGGCGTCACAAAATACATGTAATTGTTTTTAATTTTCACAAAGTCTTTATTGTAACATCTTGAAATAATTAAAGTTCTTATCTTTTCTAAACTCTGAAGCCAAATCTTCCATTTCTTAAAATGTTTATCGTTGATTTTTTCATCCCATGCCAAACCGTGTCTCCAAATTTCCTGCATTAGAATTTTTGCTTTTACAGTGTGATGTCCCCAAAATCCCAAAGGGTCAAAAAATGACATCACTGTTTGTAGCAGTTCACGTTTAGTCGGTCGTTCTTCTAGGCACAAAATATTTTCGTTGATTTTATGCATCTTAATTGGAAAATTTAATGTATCTTCTTTGTAATTCCAATTGAGTCCTAAGATTCTTTGATACGTTTCACAGTCTTCAAATTTCTCAACGCTCCTTTGTTGTTCTGGAATGTTTTCAAATACTTCTTTACAATTGCTAACCCAACCTCTTAGATCAAAACCTCCACTTTTATGAATTTCTATAACTTCGTTTATTAAGCTAAATGCTTGTTCTTTATCTTCGACGCTATCTAAATAATCATCCATATAATGTCGGTAAATAATTGCTTCAGTAGCGTCTGGATACATACTTTCAAAATCCAAAGCGTTCACATTTTTGATATATTGGGCACTAAATGGCGAAGATATTGCACCAAATATCATTACCTGCATAACATAAATTTCAAACTCTTCAGCAGGTGAATTTCGCCATAAAATTCTTTGAGCATGTTGGTCTTCTTTGTTAATAAGCACCATATGGAACATCTCACGAATGTCTGCACAAAATTCTATCGGTTTTTCTCGAAATTTGAACAAAATACCAATAAGCGAGTTATATAGGTCTGGGCCTTTTAACAGAAAGTCATTTAAACTTCTGCCGTCAGTTTTCGAAGCTGCGTCCATCACGAAACGTAATTTTCCAGGCTTATTGGGATTTATAACACCAAAATGAGGTAGGTACCAAATCTTCTTGTGACTATATTCCAACTCTTCGGACGTCAGTTGTCGTAAATACCCCTTTTCTTTATATTCGCAAATTTTTTCTTTATATGCTTTTTCAAAATTTTTGTCTGTATTCATTTTTCTTTCTATATGTTTAAATCTTTCTACCGCCACATTGAAGTTATCCGGAAGGGTTTCTTCTTGATTTCGCCATAAAAGACCAGTTTCCCATCTATTATTTTTCTTTGTTGAAATCGTCTGTATGAGTCGTTGTGCCATCATATCTTCATCTATCTGATTTTTTGTATCTGGATATTTGATGCCTAATGACTCGATAGTGAAATTTTTTTTTACCATTTCGTCAAGTTCCTCGTCGAACGTATCATGTCGAATATCTAAATTTATAAAGTCTGTTCGGCCTTTAAATTGAGTAACATTTCCTAGTTTAGTGTGTGAAAGTGCCGGTGAATTTTTTGGGCCCTCAATTAATTTTCTCGTAGCGATGAGTTCCCAATTGTCTTGACGTAATTTAGGTTGAATATTTTCAATACTTGGAAAGTTAATATTTTCTAGATGTTTCCATTTCCTTTTGAATTTTACAGCGTTAATATTTTGTATTGGTAAGTCCAGATCCTTAGTGGTATAAACATTGTTCATTTCGTAAAATTCTTTTTCTAGTATTCCTGATATTTTAAAGTTGACTTTTCTTGAAGTTAATCGTTTGTAGATACTTTTGTCCGTCCATCTTAAATTTAAATTAGTTTCTTCGCCAATTAATTTTAATTCATTTGCTAATGCTTCGTCAAATAGACTGACAGTGGAACCCTCGTCAAATAAAGCGTGAATCTCAATTTCCATGTCATTAGCCTTCAAAATCACTGGAGCGATTTTAAGTAAAATTTCCTGTTGATAATTTTGTGCAGCATGGGCTATCATATGGCTGGAACTAGCTTCTTCTGTTGTTGCAACATCTGATGATTGATGAATTGTATTTCTATTGTTTTGTGGTGTGTCTCTTCTTTTCAAAGTGAAGAAGTCTATGATGATACTTTTCGCATGATTCAATTCCGCATACACGTTTATTTCTGCAATCGGATATTCTGTGATATGACAGCAAAAACACGTTTTACTTTCTTTAATTATTTGCCATCTTTCATTTACACTTTTCTCTTTGAATGTCTTGCAATTTTCGAAATTGTGTTGTTCGTTGCAAAGAAAACATTGTTTAATTTTTCGTTCGATTTGATTGTTACTATTCGCCATTACCATTGATCTTTTAAAATTCGTATTTTTTTGTATTGACGTATTTTGAATGTAACTAATAGCTTTTGCCTTATCAGCTATCCAATCTTTAAAATTATTTAGTGAATATTTACCATTGTTTTTGGATATTCTTTCTCCCCATGAAATTTGCATTCCATACGGCAATTTTTGAAGTAAATCTTCGAGCAATTGAGGACATGACAAGTAATTTTGAAAATTTAGTGATTCCAAAGTTAATACTAGGTTGGTTACTGTTTCTGGCAAGTGGCTGAGTGCAAAAAAATCGTTACTTCGTACAATTGGAACGTTCTTTGCTTCATTCACTAGTGTTTTTACAATAATATCGGGTATACCATATTTATTTTCTAAAACATTCATTATATGCGAAGCAGGAACTGATACGGACAATAACAGACCTTCTACAGCACGTCTAGCATCGCCTTTTAAACATTTCCTCATTCGGCATATATTTTCTTCGTTAGTCAATTGTAAAATATTTGTAGTATAGTTGTATTGACTGAAAAAACTAGGCCATTCTCTGACGTTTCCAGAGAAATATGGCAATTCTTTATCAATAGTTTGCCTCATTAAAATTTTTTCGAGCTTCTCTTGATTGTTACTATTATTATTGTTAAATGAACTTACTGCTTGATCATTTTGATTATTTTCACGTAACCATTTATTAACTTTGTCCATTGAATGAATTTCATCCAGCTCAACCGTGTGATTTTCTTGAACTCTTATATCTTCCAAATTTTGATCCAAAAAATTACTTACTGTGGTGCATGATTTGGTTAATTTTAATTGAAATTCCATTTCTAAAATCTCTTTTTGACGACTATATATTGCTTCTTGTAATTTTAATTGTTCTTCTTGTAATTTTAATCCTTTCTTCTTCTTCTCTATTTGTAATTTTAGTATGTGACTTGGAGACAATGATGATTGCTTACTACGGTAATCATGCAGTATAGTTGTACTAAATTATGGTCTGACCGCGCAGCTGCGCAGTCAGACGAGTTTTGGGAGTTCAGATTGTAATTTGAAGTGCGGTGTTGCAAGGTTTAAAACACACATATTATGTTGAAACGGTTAAATATTTGGCGCTTAATTTTTGACCGTTAAATGTAAATGCTACTCTAGGTTATATACCTATTTGTTGTATTTATGCGATTTATATTTGTGAGAAAACTTGTGTATTTGTGTAAAAAAGTTTATTATTTATAGTTATTTAGCAATTTCATTTAAAATGAATGCTGCAGCAAGACCTCAAGCAATCGTTCGCGATGAAGAAATCCTCAACGAAGACGACGTTAAAAGAGAAAGCCATCGATATATTACCTTACAGTTTATGGACAATATGGACCTATTAAGGTGGCTAGCAAGAAGAAGATTGATAAGAAACACATTAATGTGTGATTTGTGTGAGGTAACCCTTTAAATACATTCAATTATCATGTTATTATCAAATATAACCTTTTAGATTCCAATGAAACTATGGTCGAATACACAGCGATCCGATGGGGCTTGCCCAAATTGTAGAAAGAGGGTATCGCTGAGGAAAAACTCATTTTTTGACACGAGTAGGTTACCCTTACAGAAAAATACTTTTAATTCTGTATGGGTGGTCATTGGATTACCCTCAAATTACAATAGCCTATGAAGCAGGCGTAGAAGTGGGACACACTATTGTCGATTGGTGCAATTTTTGTCGTGATATTTGTGAGCAGGACTTGTTCAATAACCCTTCAGTTATTGGCGGGCTGAACGACGATATGACGGCAAAAGTTGTAGAAATTGATGAAAGTAAGTTTTTCCATCGGAAGTATCATAGAGGTCATTGGAAGGAGGGACACTGGGTTTTTGGTGGAATAGAGAGAGGTACCGGCAAATGTTTCCTTGTGGATGTACCGGACCGAACTGAGGCAACATTAAGTGCTATTATTGAACAGTAAATTGCAAATAATATACATAGGTACATTAAAATGCATGTTAAATTTGGTTGGCTTCTGTAAAAATTTTATCAGAATAATTTAATTTGCAATAATTTTGTAGAGTTCCCCATGGAATGTTGGGTTTTTATTGTGCTATTATTAAACAGTTACAATGTTATTATAGGTATATTATGCCAGGCACAATTATTATGTCTGATGGTTGGAGAGCGTATTCTAACCTCAATAGAATTCATGGAGGTATATACGAAAATCGTGTAATAATTTTTATTTTATTAAAATAATGATTTTTATTTTGCAGCAAATCAACTGAATAATAGAAAACCAGAAATTATTTGTTATTGTATTTATTTTATTATTATTTAGTTCCCGCTATTCTGTAATTTATTAAAAATAAATTTGGTTCAATATAATATACTTTTATTTTCCTCAAATAGATAAATTAGTTCTCCAAACATTTATTTTCTTATAGTTTTGATCCTATTGAAAACCCAGTTTAAATATGCATTATAAATCTTACAATCGTAATTTCCTTTAATATCATATGTATTTCCAACATCACTTTAAGTGTTCGTTTTACGCACGTAACCTTCAGTAAGTGAGTGAGAGATTACCATGCCACATCACTTCTACTCACATCAGTTTTACTACTTCTCTACTTTAAGAAAAACATTCCAAGTACTGAAACAACCCTATATTTCGCTTCCCATCGATTTATTAGTAATTACATTAAAAAAATAATGATAATAATTACATCCACTGTATAAATATATCATAAAATTGTATTATTCATTCTATCAGTCAATATAGTGAATAGATATCAACCTTGCAACATCGCTAGAGTAGTGACACTTGTTCACATAAAATTCGTCTGACTGCGCAGCTGCGCGGTCAGACCATAATTTAGTACAACTATACTGCATGATTACCCTTACTACTATATATTGATTCACCTTGTTTATCATGTTCTGATTTATTTAAACTTTTAGATGGGCCTGGAAATCCCAACAAATCTTCTACTGCTGCTATGCTTTTTTGGGTAATGACACTTGTGACATTTTCTGTTTCTTGTTCCATATTTTTCATAAAACTATGTAATTTTTCTATTTATCGCTGATACAAAACGAGAAGGACCACAAATGTTAATTCTATTACTATAGTGGACTGTATTTTATCTATTTTTCTATTAAAAACTATTTAACTACTGTTAGCTTTCAAACTATTTTTTATTCAATGACAACTCAAAAATCTCATTGTTCCAAAACAGGTCAACATAAAATACAGGATTATCAAAAACTATAAACATAATAACTTAAACAAATATAAAACATAATCTAACAATCTGCAATTAGTTATATGAAGCATTGACTAATTTAATTTATTTAACTAAAATGATCCTCCATACTGGAGTGGAGCGAATATGTTTAGGGTGGAAATAAAAGTCAAACTCGAAATAATTTTAATAAACTACTCTTCGAGTACTAAAATTCTTTCTTAAAGACAAAACATGTTTCGAAACTATCTAGCCTCATCATCAGTGGTTAAATATTACAGAAAAGGGGGATTTGCATTGTGTAAATTATCTATGTATATAGTCCATCCGAAGTCAATGTAAATTATATAAATTTAACGATTCTACAGGGGCTATCCGTTCCCATGCCTCTTTACATTATAAAAGGGCATCGAATGCAGCGTTTTTTGATACATTTCTCCCTCGTATATAAAACGTATAATAAATCATGCCTGCCATGCGGATATAAAAGGATACCGACAGTAATCAAAATAACTACAGTGACTGGAAAAAGTATTGGGTTAATGATTAATCGAAAAAAAAAGGATCGGTGTTTGCAAAGAAATATATGAATGAAACAAATAATTTTTGGCAACGTGTTATTTCCTCAGATTAATCTAAATATAATATGGGATGGACATCATATGGTATGGCGAAGACTTAATGTGGAATTTAAACAAGAAAAATTTGTGTCCGACAGTAAAATACGGTGGCAGAATATTGTAACTATGATCTGTTCAATAGTTTTTCTTAGATTAATAAAATGAAAGAAGATCTATCAAATTACGTATTAATTTTTAATAAAACCTTAATGGATGAAACTTTTTGCAGTCACTGTATCAGACATGGCTGGTATACTACACTCTATACGACACGAGTGGAACACGTTGGGACAACAGTTTTAACAATGTGGAACAAAGTAAAAAACAATTTAATAATAAACATTACAATTATAAAAGATGTTCAAAATGAAATTCATCTGCCTTAATACACTTTTCTTGACGAATGTTTAAATGTGTAATGGGCTTTCTGACTGTCAGTGTGTCATTTCTGGTAATATTGCAACAGTGAATAATTCTGTTAATGAGCTGGTGTGTTTTATAATCGTAATGTTTATTAAATTGTTTTTTACTTTGTTCCACATTGTTAAAACTGTTTTATTGTTTGCTTATTGTTTTCTATTTTATTTCTTAATTTATGAATAAACATTTCCCTGGCTTGTTCATTTCATTCCGATTAAAATAATTAGACACGTGAGTTTTCCTCAAACAAATAAGAAAACTAGGTTATTACAAACATTTTTTATCTGTTTTCTGTCTATTACGGGTGGAAAAAGTTACATACAGGGTGAATTATTGGGATGAACCAGATATGCCAGATTTTTAAATCCGGCCCTGTAAATCAATTCAAATTATGGTATTTACCATACTGGAGCACAGTGTGTGTCGTTTCTGTCTATTTTGAAGATTTCTTTTTAATAACTAAACATTATTATACAGTAAGATATTTCATTATTGCCAATTTTCAATTTCGCTCTAAAATGAATCTTTAATTGGAAATGTGAGGTGAGTGTAACAAAAAATTCAAATACCCAGGTCTAACTGTCTATTTATGCTCTCTGAAAAAATTATATCAGATTTTTGAAAAATCATATACAGGGTGAAGTGTTGAATATGAAGCAGTCCCACAAATTTTCTCGAAGACGGACCTGGATTTTTTCAATTCTGAGTATGTCAGTTAGTTGCCAGACACCAATACACACTTTTATAAAAAAATTAGATAAATCGACTTAATCATTGAAAATATATAACGAAACATTGTTTTGGTGAAAATCCATAATTCACCCTGTATATTAATAATCAAACCAAGGAGACATTTTTTAATGGCCATTTGATAATCCCCTAACGTGCCTCTACTTATGGTAGAAGTATGTACAGTTCCTCGTGACTCACCCTGTATTATTTTTTCTGAAATCGTTAATAAGCCATAGGTTTTTTTTATTCCCTGTATAAAATATGTTGCCAACAACAAAATTGCCTAACATGTTGATAACAAGTACAAAAATACAGTTGTCAGTTTTAATTAAGTAAAGGTAAAGTGCCTCAAATTGTTGCCACATATTTAAATTTACCAAATCCTGGAGAATATACAGGGCATTGTTTTCACCGATCCTCTGCGACAATTTTGCTTGATTCTGCTGCAGATTTGATAAATAAAGAGACATGAGGGATGGAAGTCGGCAACATTCCTGAAGGATACATTGAAGATTATCTTAATAATAAAACTGAGGTACTTAGCTAATATGATTTTCAAAACGAAAAGTGGAAAATCTGTTATTAATACAAGTAGCAATGACAACAAGATGTGGCGATATCTAGTGGAGCTCAGACTTTTAGATATATTGGAAATTCATAAAAAAGCCTCCCGCCAGGGAATTCGGGCGTATCTAGTATTGGCAATAGGATATGATGGAGTTGTTACTTCTTGTCCGGCCATCGTTTGTCAACTTTGTTTCACCGGGCATATTGCGTGCTCACACTAGATGTCGCCACAAACGTGTTGTCATCGTGCTAGTATAAGCTCTTCGTCAATGTTGGAAATTTGATTCACACTGCCTGCCGTTCACCACTGATGAGTTGTGGATCAACGTGTGGATCACGTCTGGTGAAAGCCTGGTAGCGTGAAGCAAATTTCCAACATAACGAAAAGTCTTGTTACTTTCTGTAACAAGCAATTCAGCAAGTAGTAATGTTACCTATTTCTCAGGGAAAGAAGTTCAGCCGGTGATTAATAATTGCAATATAACAATAAATGCATATAACGAATAAATAAATAAATCATTTATGTGAGGGTTTAAAAGCGGTACAGGAATAATTTTGCCGCCTGGGAAAGTGTTATTTTTGTCGTTGCCTGGTAACACCTAAAAATACTGTAATAGCAGGTTTTGTCGTGTCAAACCATTGAGGTGGGGGGAGACGCTCTAACGTGGCCAAAAGCGGGTGCAGGTACGCCATTTTGGTATAAGATATCTATCATTAGTCGTGCTTTCAAGTTTATAGTGTTATTTACGAGTATTTTACAAGTTTACTTAAGTTTTTCGTGTTTTTTTCGACGGTTATTTGACAATATACTATAATGGTGTCCTGTGCTGTGTAGAAGTGAAATCGACCAGAAAATATCAGAAATACCGTTTCATAGGTATGTACCAAATATTGTAAATTGTACATGGACGTATTTAGGGTTTTTTAGGCGAACTTATTAAAACACATTATTATAGGAGTCTGGTAGCATTCTCTTTCTGCACTGCACAATTGATACGTGCATTGTAGTTTTTTTTTACAAATTCTTTTACTTGATTTCTACTCTCAAACTCTCTACTTTTTCATCACTTTCTAGCAAAAAAGACTCCTAAATGTGTGTTAAAAACATATTCTGGTTTTTAGATTTCCTAAAGATCCTGCTCGTAGCCATATCTGGACAGAATATGTGTCTCGAATTAATTGGATACTAACGAGAAATTTACACAAATATAATTTATCCAGATCATGATTATCTTCCTGGACCATTTTCTGAATTTTCGAAATTCATTATTGTTTATATTGCTGGATTTGTTGTTTTTAGTTTAAAGAAGCAAATTATTTGCAGAGAATGTCGAGATGCATTAAAAAGTGTTATTCTTTTATTAAAATGAAGGCAAAAAAAGGATTTACAAATTCCTTCAAAAGATGTTTTAGACGTTTGCTTCCAATCCGAAAAGATCATAAAAAATCTTGTAGTAGCTACTAATGAAAAGTTGTCCGCAGGATTCATAATAAACATTGTTTTAAAGGAATTTGTAAATAGTAATATTTTTCCTAATTTAGTTGTGCACGGTTTTGATCAAATCAGTGTTTGATAACCATATACATTTACTGATCAAATCTATTGCGACTAAATATGTTAATACCAGGATGTATTATTTAAGTAAAAATAAAGTGGATAAGCATAGCGCAACATTTAAATAAAATTGTTTTGTTTAAGGGGTATTAATATATAATTTATAAAGTACTAACGTCTTTTATTCCTGGATTTAGGTATCAAATATCAATAATTACCTATATTTAAGTATTTTGTACACTGCATAATATTTGAAAATAAAGTATAAACCCAAGCTGCAAATTAAAAGCAAAAACGTCAACAAAAATAGTTAATGCGGCTCTGGAGAATCCGCCATATTGGTATGCGCTTACGCCCCACCCAATGCACCCGTTTCTGTATAATGTAAAATAATGCTTATAGCGTCTCCTTATATCTCAATGTGTCAAACGCTCTTAGAATGTCATTAAAAAATTAAAATAGGGTATATTATTGTAATGATTTCATAAAAATGCACTGATCTATTCAATGATTAAAATACTGTTAACGCTACATTATGCTCTCCTTTTCCACTCAACCTGGGGAAGGCATTTGACACTTTTATGATAATAAGGCAAATATTCGACAATTTGAATAATATATTATATGTCATATTACCTCTGAAACTAACTGTTGTAGATCATTCAACGCATCTTTGGCCAATTTTTCAATTTCCAATACCGTTAATGTTGCTGGCTTATCAATCGCAACTTGTGGATTTTTAATACGTAACTCCTCATAACTACCTCGATCAGCAATTTCTTGATTTTCTTTATTCTCCTCGTTGAATTTCAACATGTTGTTATGTTCAACTCCGAAACATCGTAAGTGATGGAAATTTGAAAGACTCTTTCCACGTTTTTGCAACCAAAAATTCAATCTAAAAATTTAAAATTATAGTGTTTAAAATACTGTCATTGACATTTGTACGTGTAGAAAATTCAGTGACATGGTGCCAAAGTTTCCATCCGTCATAAACTTGATCCAACAACACCAATGGTGTTCTAATATATCGATAACAGATTGGCAATTATTTGCAAATTGAGGTGAGATTATTTTTCGTATGGCTTCGGGAAACTTTAAGAGAATAGTATAATATAAAAAAAATGTATGCAAGCACTTCGCTAAGTCTAAAAATTGTTGTTGCCAAGTTGTTTCATTTTCACTGAGTTTTTAATTTATTGCACCCAACCCAATGCTAGAACTCACCCAAACTATCCTAACTAACCAAATCCTACCAAACTAGACAAAAAGAATATTTGCCCGGAAAAAAATTTGAACCAGGAAAATATATTTGGCATAATTTACATAAATAAAAATAGTGATGATATATCGTAGGAAACTAACAACGAAGCGCCCAACGAAAACGCAAATAGACCTAAATCATACGTTCTAGCAGTAGATAATGAGGAAGACATTCTTAATCTTCAAGATAGAAAACACGTGTACTGTTCGCGTACAGAAATGAAGAACCTGACAATAAAAAATATGTGTGAAAAATTATTCAAATAAATTAACCTTTAGAGTAGGTCGGAAATACTACTAGATACTGTTTCCTTTACATGTAAATACTTGTCGAAAGTGTTTGTAACGATTATCAATATATAAATAAACAAAATTTTCTCAATCTGTCTTATCTATAAAAAATAGAAAATTATTACTAAGTAGTACCTAAACTAAAATACCTTTCTTGTAATGGTGCACTATAAGGCGTTGACGAAAACCGTCCTTTGCCATAAGTGGATGGTGTTCGAAACATGAAACTGTTCCGATCTTCTCGTATTGGTGAGAACATATTGGTTCGATTTAATTCTTCAAGATTCTCCACTGATCGTGAGACATCATGTTTTGAGTATGCAACCGATGGATCAAACAGTTGTCCTGCAAATTGTATTATTTTTCTCTTCTTACGTACCGGATATGATAACTAATTGGATGTTAAATGTAATGTAATTACATTTTTCAATGGACTTGGCTCGTAGATAAATAAATAGTTTTAAATAATATAGGTAGGTAGCAAGAGTACAAAACCATTTTAAAAATCTGCTACACATATTTGAATTTGAGTAAATCAACAATTTTTAGTTGAACCATTACTTACCCTTCTTTGACTGAATATGACCCTGTGAAAGAGATCTTCGTACACGTTGCTTAACATTTTGTTTCATGGGTTGCACTTTTTTTTCCCCGATATTTTTACCAACACATTTATTTTTATTCAGTATATTATGTCGAGTATCTCCCTGGTCAGTTTGCGTAGTAATTATCTTATTAATAACTACTTCATTTAATTTACTAGCACCCGCTTTATGCTGTACATTTTTAGTTTTTAAATAATTTGGTTTACTATTTTGGGCATTATTTCTGTTTCCATTAACAATTGTAGACGATTTTGAGACTGGTGGAACCCTGACTGACTGTGATCGTTTCAAAATAGGTTTTGTAGCTGGTTTCATATTTGAGGAAGTTGCCAAAAGTTCATCGATATTAATGCCTTCAGCTTCATATTTCAGTAGCGGATTTGCTTTCAATAATCTCTTATAACTTGTTACGGTATGTCGAATTACTGGAATTGGTTTTGATTGTTTGGAATTATGTTCGTTTTTATTCATCGTTATTTGGCCGTTTAAAAACTTTATTGAAATAAAAACCTCTTAAACCGTTGGATGTTTTGTATTTTTTTGAATTGACATTTAATTGACATGTTATGCCTTGTTGAGTGGGTCAAAAGTAAATTTCGTTTTAATTTGTTTTACCACTGACATCTAATTTAGTAGCTAAGATATCATGGTAAATGGTAGTTAAGATGTCTCTGGTTTTTACTCACCTCATTTTATCTTGCAACATGCTCTTTCGAGGTTAACCAAAAATATCTGTTGACTTCCGATTTTTTATATTTACCGACTTATAAGCCTCATCAGTTTAGTAAGACCTCAGAAAAATATTTATTTATTTTTCTGAGAGTAAGACCATTGTGTTTATTATAATAAACACAATGTTAAGACCCTGTATATAATAAGATTTATATGGTCCCAAATATCTTCTTGACGGCAAGAGCAATTTTTACACCGTTGATAGTGTACTCAGAAACTTCAAAATGCATAATGCATTGCATTTGTACAGGGGGTCTATTTTTCAAACCTGGCGAGAGTACAGAGGCAAGTTTGATCTAATTTAATAAGCTGTGCCTCTCTTCGCTCGATCGTTCTACTCCCCGGTATTCTAGAATTGCTCACTGTACAATTACAATGCAGATTTATTCCTAATCAATGATAATTTTGTGGGTTTGTCATTTAAAAAAAAAAAAAAAATGCAAGTGAGATTAGCGGTAGGTGATTATGTCACATGCAATGACATATTATACTAGAATGTACCGGCCAGGTACATTTAGTATTCATTCAATATCAGTGATGCAGAAAACCTTAGAAAGAGAGGTTTGAAAGAAAGATGGAGATAAAGTGGGTAGAAAACGAACAAGTACATTGTACTTATATAGAGGAATATATTAATTTGCTTAAAAAATTGTTCTTATTAAAAATACTCGGGAATTGTTACGAATTTCGAAAGATATGACATTAATTCGTCAAATCATCATGAAAATAACTTACCAATAGAGAGAAAATTCTATAAAATATAAAAATATGGATATGCTCTAGAAAAAATAAACACAAAATTTATGAAAATATTTATTATACAGTTTTGGTATTTTTATTGACTTTTATCAAATTAACATGAGAGAATATGAATGAATATAAAAATGCCTACATTAATGGTTTTAGACATTTGGATAATATACAGGGTGAGTCTGTAATGGGTCAACCTTCGATGTTATAGTTAAAAATAAAAGTTATATAGGTTGTCTTAAAATTATTTTTTCTGTATATGGTGGCTTGCATTTACTCTACTGTGGGGTCATTTTCAGTATTACCTGAATGGGAAGCTTGTCCTGAAACTTAAAAAAAAATTAGAAAATACGGATTTTTCCAACCTATTTGTAAAAAAACCTTAAAATTTTGGAAAATTGCCAACTAAGGTTGTCTTACCTTCCGAATTTACAGAGAGTCCTCGCTTTAAAAATCTTCGTTTTTTGATTGTTTTGGTTAAATAAGGAGGAAAATCAAAATGAGATGGCACAGCAGTTTTCTTCAATACTCTGTTCCATTTACCATAGACATTTTCTTCATAGTACTCTTCTAAGAAATAGAGACGACAAAGAACAGCGTTATTACTTGGTTTGTAACTATTTCTTTTAGTTGCTACTACCCATAATTTCCTTAAATTTGGATACTTTGAAAACCTAAGATAATAATATAAATATAGGCTTGAAGGTTATGATACATTTGAGTCAGTAAAGTAAATTTTATTTGGATATCATTCTTCCACTTTTTTGTACAATTTACCGCACTGCAGGACTTTCCATTTTTAAAAGAACTTAACTATGAAAAATTGTTGAAACTACATAGATATCCCATTTAACTACAACTACACAGTAAACAAATGTCTTTTTTCCCACTCTAGCTCTATCCTTGTCGCACGCCTCGGTTATAGATTAACGCAACAATATGGCCGGTCCATAACCTGTGAGGTCAATGGTCACATCAGACCAGCTGATCTGCATATTATAAGGCGCCATCCTTTAATTGTATCTCTATATCTCTGTCTTCAACGCGTTATACGACGACAGGACGATCCGACAGAGCTCCTATTGGTCGAAATATTTGGCGCCAATGTTTATCCGAATATTTTTTACTTCGTCCGACGTCGGAAGTTTTGGGTTGCAAGTCAGGTCCTGACTAAGGATAATTATAGTTTTTGGTTTCTAACCACAGTACTGTATTTTTATTTTTGTAAAAATATTTAAGTACATAATAATATCACTGTCAATTTCAGAAATATTTGTGGTGTGTGATAGTGATTGAAAACAACCTTGAGTGGTGTTATCAGTTAAATGTTGACATGATTGGGTGATTTTTAATAACAATAATAATAACTATTGGAAAAAGTTGTTATTGTCAAAAAAGAATTAAGATTGTCAGATTTTTGATTAGTTTTCAATTTCTATATTATATTGGTCAGTTAAAATCGTTTCAGTTTTGTATTTAGTTTGTTATTTTTCTTTATTAATAAATCGCGTTTATTTCAATTTTCGCGGTTTATTATGAATATCGTTGTAGTGAGTAAAACGGGTAGTTTAATTCACAAATTACAACAGCAACTTTAAAGGCAAATTTTGGCAAAGACTTCTTGAAACTTTATAATGATATTGTCAATAAAATAACAACTAGCCACGCGAAAACTTGTGTTTATGTTTCACTTGTATTTAGTTTAAAAACATATTAGATACTGTCATTTCGTAATATAAATTTTACGGTTAAATAGTTGTTATAAACGTAAAATTATCTAGTATTTATCTTAATTTTTACTTATTACTCACTTAACAGGGTCTTTGGGGAAGCGAAAAAAATGTTTAGAGCAAGTGTACCGCTTATTGGGACAACATTTTGCAACACACACATGTCCTCCGTGATTATTCATTGTATGAATCCCAAGACACGTTAATAAAAATAAAATCCTTTTAATTCTCACGAACACTATACCAAAAACACAAAACACAGATTTAGATTTAAACACAATATTTATTTATCTCGTACACGCCGACAATGAACTATATATTGAACACAGGAGTGAACTGTATCCACAGTATAATAAATATGCGCAGGGCGGCTTGCAAACGTGAAAGTCAGAATACTGTATTATTTATTATACTGTGACATAACTGCTTACTTCTTGATGGCTACCTACTACAGAGCTAAAACCTGTCAGGAGGTATAAGGTATATTGCTTCTGTGGACAGGGAGGATGAAAATGGTGATATTATTCTCTTTATAAAGACAAATAGGGTTATTCTTTCGTAGTGATTAATCTGAACAAGTGAATATGATTAAACTGAATGTGATTGTACTGAACTGAATATTTGGCGAAACCGAAAGAACATCTTTTTTGTGATTGTCTTTCACTTTACTTCGAAAACTTGTGAAAACAACCAAATCTGCTCTGAAAACTGGAAAATTATTTCTTCCATGATATTATTATCCATGTTTTAAGCTTTTACAATTTATTGGTTTGATTCGGAATCATATTATCTCTCAATATTCAATACTTTTAGAGGTTAACAGGTAACTGAACGAACTAACCGGTACCAAGAGGTTGATCAGTAAGCGGCAAGGGGGGTAGGAATTTTAATCAGTTTGGTAGAAGTGACCGATGTCGAAAGAATACGCACAATCGTGAATGAACTGATAATTTTCAGATTGTTCACTTAGTTCAGTACGAAAGAATAACCCTAATGATGATATTATTGAAGGCGAGTGGAGAACAGGTGCAAATGTGAACCTTTCTCCTATAAACAGAATGAGCTCAAATGTGTATAGTAAAAATTCTGAAGATATATGAGACAGAAACTAATTAATTATTTTATTATGGAGTATGGTGCACTTTCATATCAGTGGTATAATAAGTAAGAAGATACTTTTTGGCCATTGATTTTTTGTTATTAATTTTGCTAATAAATAAATAAAAAATGGTTTATATAATATTAATATTATATATGACAATGGTAATTATGTTCGTAGATTCGTAGGGCAAACCGGAAGCCCCGTGAAATAATTGTTGGATCATCGGTTGACGGGTGCGTGTGTACTAATGAAATATAAGTTTATCCACCAATAAAAATTATTTTTTTGTATTATCGTATCGTCGGATAAACGGAGGCATGTAAACTTATTGGTGATTTATAAACTTTCCGTTTGCGTTCTACGCTGCCGTCCACCATACGTAAGTTGCGTACTTTTATTTATAAGACACTTGAAGTTGCAACCAAACGTCAACGCTAACGTATACCTTAACGTACAACGTACAAACTAGACGTTTACGGAATGCTTCAAAAAGCTAGTTGAAGTGTAACAATTCGTGGCGCGTTAACGAGACACTTACGTGGGGGCGCACGACATCACGTAGCGCCGTAAACCCAAACGCAAAGAAAATCGACGTGCGCACGCGTAGCTGTCAATTTTCACGTTTTCGTTTACGTAAGTAGAAGCACTTCAACTGTCTATAAACTACCGTTTTCCGTTACCCTTTGCGTCTTCCGCCGGTCAACATAATTCAAGTTTATCTTTTTTCGTCGGCCGCTGGCAATACAACCAATAGAAACGCAATAAATTGTCATGTGTCCAATTTGACAGAAATCATATGATCCCATAAATTAAAATTATTGTTTACCCCAATTGTTATTTGCTCCCTGTCCTCATTAAATAATCCATGTTTATATTTATGATATGATATATTATTAATAAATCATAGGAACCAAAACCGAAAGTAAATAAAATAATTATAGGTTATGAGTTGAGACAACCGTTGCCACAAAACAAAGGGGTATGTTTTGTGACCGTTGCAAAGCTTATAAATCACGATGTAGAACTGTAACGGCAAACGGCAGCGGTGGACGCAAACGTCAAGTTTATAAATCACTAGTTAGGTTAGCCGGTTCTTTTATGAAAATAAGTGAGCTAGGGAGTTAAGGCAAAACCGAGGACATATACGTATCTCAAACGTAAACGTGAGATTTTGGATATGTTTACACTAGATAAGCAGTCTTTCAAAATAGAGTTAAGGTGCCATCTAATACGTATCGTATATGCGGAAGGTAGATATAACACTTTACTTGAGAAAAAGACTCTGACATTTTTCTACTTCCATTTACTATGTTGTTAATATTATTGTTTTTTAATCATTAACCAAATAGCTATATATGTTATTATGTATACCTATAAACAATAACAGAAAAATGTTTATAATTGTTACAAAATAATCTACTACTACTAATAATAATAAAGTATTTATTGCAAAATAGCTTAGATTAATTTTTAATATAGATTCACAGTTTTTGTTGTTCTATTCTAGATATTCGTACAAGTTCATGTAATTCCGACAAAAATCGGTTCAATACGTTTAAGTATACGATACGCGTAGAGGTACATATGTTTACGGCCTTCGTATCGTTAAACGTATCATAAATTTAAAGAGCGCATGCGTAGATGTCAAAAGATACGTTTACGTATACGTCACTGGCTTTGCCTTACCTCCCTATATTGTCACCTCAGCCATTTTTTTTCGACTGAAATACTTAAATGGTTCTAGACCCGTCAGTAGATAAAGTGAGATGGGCGGTAAAGTGACAGCACCTTTTACTGCCATATCAAAGTTCTCTCTCTCTATATTATTGGCCTCTACAACTAGCTAATTCAGCCATTTCTTTAGTTCACTTAGTTCAGTACGAAAGAATAACCCTTATCTAGCGCATAGCTACATGACATTAGCAAGTCTACCGACTCGGCCGGGAGCGCCGTCCACCCATCCAACCTCTATCCACACGACCAGGTACTTTAATAGGGAGTTAAAGTTGTACATGAGACGAGACGTATCTATGCTGACGTAACGGAAATTATTGAGGATAAGTCAATTGAAAAATCTGGTACCAAAAATGAGTTAAAGTTTGATTAGCAACGTAACGCATTTCTCTTAGGTTATGTTTATATTTGTTTAACTCGTTCGGATACCTCCGGTCATACAATCGAGGATTTCCGTTAGAATGCGTTCTCGTCGGAATGACACGCAAGACTCCGTATCGATACGGGATACGTATCCGCAAACGAAATGAAAAATTCATTTGCGCATGCCTAGCTGTCAATAGATACGTATACGTTCTTGTCTCATGAAGAACTTTAACTCCCTAA
This sequence comes from Apoderus coryli, assembly GCA_911728435.2. Lineage (NCBI taxonomy): Eukaryota > Metazoa > Arthropoda > Insecta > Coleoptera > Attelabidae > Apoderus > Apoderus coryli. The sequence continues at coordinate 10,177,090 of OU452209.1, read as the reverse complement.
TAACATCACCGACATGCGGTTGCACCTTCCACATGTGGGCATCTCCCGCCGCCATATCAAAGTTAATATGATTTCGTTTAATGTCAAATCTAAGATAGTAAATATTTTCACATATTATTATCCCTTGATCTTTAGAGAAGGCCTCTACTGCAATCAATCAAAAAAGTGGGAGGTGATATATCACATCAGTTCAAGTGAGGAGAGAAAAAGGAAATTTCCTATCACAGGCATGTCATATGTCTTTTTTTCTGTGTCTTCTGTGTCATGGGTCATTGTATGTTGTGCTGTCACTCTCTTGTCTCTTTCTCTTATAAATATTATTCTATATTTCTCTTTTCTCTACAGTGACTATATTTAGAATATAGTCACTGTACTTTTCTCTATTTCTCTTTCATTTCGCTTCTAGAACCAATGTCGAAAAGTTGGAACTGGGCGTCTGCGTCTGTCTGGTTCTGGTATACCGGTCGTGTGATGTGGATTTGTCAGTTAGATTGGTGAATATGTAAACAATCTTTCTTTGAAAAAAATGGTGAAATAAATCTTGGAATATTAAATAATTTGCTAGTCATCGGAACGAATTGTAAGTGTATTATTAGTTTCTATAAGTAGATTGAGATTATTTACTGCATATTTTTGAGTGTGCACATTTTATTGATATGAATATTATTAATTTTGTGTTTCATTATTACGTTTGTACCTACTTTATGTATGCACTATGGTATCTCCTATTCCTACACAAACTGTACGTATAGGTCGTAGACTGTGCTAAATTAAAGACTAAAAGCACATCGCATCGTTGGTAGGAGTCCCATGATGACTTTTTACCTGGTTTTAGTTCTTTACAATTTCATGGCTTTATGAGGAATCTTTGTTTAACCTCTAACTGGTCTGGTATTGGGTATGGTACCGGTAACGTAACCCATCCGGCACTGAGAGTGCAAAAAATACAAAAATAAAGATACCTACTTAAATCAAAATATTTTATTTAATACGAATATGAAACATAATTTAACGAGAATGTGTTAAAATGAACTAAACTAAAATTTATAACGAAATAAACTTAATACTAAATCCCGCACAAATTTTTGGAGAAAGTACATATTTGTAAGTCAAACTCAAAAAAATATAAGAAAACATGAAACATTCTTATTGCAATATTAAACTTTCGAACTCTTAAGTAAACAAAGTAGATAATAAAAAAAATCTAAGTACAAGTTTGATTTTCAGCAGGAGCCAATTTTCAGTGTTTTTCAAATGCAATTCTTACATAATGGTTTTGTAGGTACATTCCAGACTTTTTGCAACACAGGCATAGGTATCTTGTTATTCTACTCTTTTTACTAGGTCGTAAATTGCACATCTTACCGTTTTTCCAAAATTAGAACCTTGCGCCCTGGTTCTGGAACTCCTAATAGTTAACCCCAATTCACGTGGAATACTCGTCATTGTGTATCGTCGTTTTATGTGATATTCCATTAATTGCATAGCTGACTCCATTGCAAAAATACTTTTTTCTTTTATTATGGGCTTGTTTATATAGCAGTGGTGTAGGCTATAATATGAATGTACCACAGAAATACCTATCTATGGCGCGCTAGGGCCATCTTCCAGATCGACTGTGGAATTGCGTTTTTGAACATTTCTCGTCGATATAATCTTATTTTTATTATGGTAGGAAATGATTTCTGGCTTGTTGGTATAAGGATCAGTAAAACGCCTGTCGTGTATGGATGATATAAGAACTGTAGCCTTCCCAACTTCCAACATAGAAAATTAATGAACATTCTTCTAAATCCATACAATGTTGACACTGCAGCTGTTTCTTTTTGGTAGAAAAGATGGTATTTTTGTTTAATTTTTTTTCAATGTGTGGGAGACTACCCTTAAACTGAACTCTGGTACAACTTGTAAGAAACTGACGTAAGCCCGTCGCAAATATGGCTACAACACATGTCATCCTCTAATAGGATAAGCAATAGATGTAAGGACCGGACTGTCGGTGGACTCAATAAGAAAGAATTATTTATATTGCGTAGTTTGGACACCGAACCTGATCAGACTTACATATTTATGTGTGTTCCTGAATATAATGTTTAAGCCGATTATTGCGAATAGCGCACTATTGGCTTAATATAGGCACAATTACAAATACTTTTTGTTTGTCTTTCATTTGATCCGTTTTGTAAGAGTGAAACATGTAAAGACAAAATGAAACAAGAGTAGAATTAATTTAATAGTGAAATGGGTACTTACCTTATCAAAGATTGTTGATTTCTGTTTTATTCGGCATGCGCCATGCAACAATGTTATTTGGAACCAGATAAACTAAAGCGAGCTACCTTGCGCTAAACCGAGCCACCGTTTAAAATTAATAATAAAGTGTACTTACATCAGGATTTGTTTGTTAGTCATAAATACCTAACTATTTCAGTGATGAAAAATAAAAGTCAAATCTCCACCAAATAAATTTAATAACAAATCGTCAATCGTTATTTTTTTTTCAATTTACCTGACTACTTACTGCGCAGGCATTCTTGGCCGAATCGTTTTAACTATGGGTCAAGTGCTTGACCAAAAAAGAGCACCAGAGATATTGGGAACATATTCCTAAGCAGGAACATGGTAAGAAATTCATACCTGGTGCAGCAACAAAACGAACTGAAAAACTGCTAACATTAACCCGGAGGCAGATTCGAATAACTATGCAATGCCCAGTGAGGAGTCCTTCACTGGGCATTGCGCCCTGAGAAGTCACCTAAATAAGATGGGGGTGTATAACGGGGACCTGCAATGCAGATTGTGTAATGGGGCAGTTGAAACAGCTCACCATGTGATATGTGAGTGTGTAGCCTTACAGCGAAGGCGACACGCTATTTCTGGGCACGCGCAGATTGCGCCTGCAGATATTGACACCCAACACATAACTGAACTCCACAAGTTAGTAGAGGGTACAGGGTTGTTGAATTGGGTGGCATAAAATACGGGGACTTTTCACAATAAGCCCATGAGACTGCAGTGAAACCGGGGACACATGTCGAACTGCCCGTTTTACTAGTTCGGCATTAAATGTCAAATTAACAAAATTTATTTTCGCTGTCTTAATTTCTATACATTTTTTTACTAATATCAAAACATACAGGGTGTTCCATTTGACAAATTGACATGCCTATTTTTACTAGTCGATCACACTACTTAAGGTTGTTATCATCCTTTAAATTGATGGATCAATCTGTCAAAATTATGTAAGTATTGATTTTCCTAAGATGCTATCCAAATTGCAAGATTCTGTCTATTCAAGAGACAAATTTTTTCTCAATACGTTTTTTGAGCCAAGAAAGTCAACATAAATTATTTACCTACTCAAAAACAGTTGAAGACTTGAAGATAGGTGTAAGGAAATGTTAAGATAAAACAGGGAACCGAAAAATATTATTATATAGGGTGTTCCATTTGAAATAAGAAAGTTTATATTAACCAAAGTATTCCCTCAAATTTTCAAAAGAATTGTATGCTTTAAAACGTCTTAATGTTCCATCGACCAACAATCACTTTGTACATCTTATTAAAATTGTAACTCGGATTAGTTTGACAGAATAATACTTCCAATATTTTACAAATCAAGTAACGGTTTATACTTCATCTTACTGACGCTGTTCTAACATTTATACATCTTTATGACCTGTGGTCCTCGATATGTGTAAAAAGAAGATTTGGCGAATTGCTCAGTGTTGGTGGCCAGTTTGACCATTTTCAAAATTTATTTCACTTGACCAATGACTGGGTCTGCAACGATCTGGTTAATCATTAAGTTTGGGTTGGACCATTTCTAAACTTATTATATTTTTCTAATATTGTATATTTCTTTTGCAGTTTCCAGCCATGTTTCTGTATAACTTGACGTTACAACGTGCTACGGCAATTACGCATGCTGTGCATGGTAACTTTTCTGGCAGTAAGATCCAAGAAATTGTTATCGCCAGAGGTAAAAGCTTGGATTTACTTCGACCTGATCCCAACACTGGTAAAGTGCACACATTGTTGACTGTGGAAGTATTCGGGATTATTCGTTCGATTGTGTCATTTCGACTGACTGGCGGCACAAAAGATTATATTATTGTGGGCTCCGATTCAGGTAACTTGGGATAATTTTTATGCATTGATTCAGAATCTACCAATATAAATAATTGTCTTCTATTGATATTCTTATTAATTTTTTTGTCACATTTTTGTCCAGTTTATCTAATGTTTTTTTTTGTATTGCATATATTTATATTTTTATGTTTATAGCAAAATTATCAACATAATTTTAAATGCAGTTTTTGATAATTTAGAGGCAGTAGTAGGAACTCTAGTGTACAATAAGTTTTATTGATCTCTTGGGGATGTTAATAATGTTAGCGAAACGAGTGTTGATCTCTAAAAAGGTGGTAGAGTTATGTGGAATGCAAGATAGTTTATATTGTAACGTATATAAAAAGATGTTAATACAATTTATACACAGGTGTCGGTGGTATTGATCGATCTCGTTAAGTTTTATGCACTATGGTATCTCCTGTACCTACACTCAATGTACGTTCAGGTCGTAGACTGTGCTAAATTAAAATATAAAGCACATCGCATCGTTGGTTGTAGTTTTATGATGACTAATAACCTGGTTTTAGTGCTTTACAGTTTTTTGTAATAATATTCATTAATTGATTTCGTAAACGGCCACTGTTGACAGAACCTCAGAACTGCCTGGTTAAGAATCAGATATCAGTCCAAAACTAAGTAGGATGTTAATTTTCTAGAAATTATTTTTATTTTCCAGTGATATTTCGCAAATAAACGACAAAACCAACTTTCATGATCACCTTAATTTATTTTTTTAACCACTGACCAATGTATAGAAATTGTGAACTCATAGGACGGACACCTTGATGGACCTTCTATTTTATATCAACCACTCATAGAGCACAGAACTAACCACGTTCGCCAAACAATCTGCGCAATAGGCGCTTCAAGAACTAGCGGCTAGGGGGACCGAATTTACTTTGCTCATGCGATTTTTAGGTTATGTAGGTTGTTTTTTAATGTAATAGGTTGTGTTAATATTTTTTATGTTGCTATATTATAGTGGATATAAATTCTTGAGTTATACGATATAAATTAATTTCAAAAATGGAATATAAATGTTCTGCATGCAACAAACAGTTTTCAACAATTCTAATTTAAGAAGTCATGCTAGAAAATACCACAGTGGTAAGACATAAAGCAAACCTACATTATACCTAATAAAGATCTAAATTGTGATAATAATGTAAACGTGCCATTTTAACTTTAACATAGGATAATTTTAATTATCCATTTCAGATCACTTATGTAATGAATGTTCAAAAACTTTTTGTAAATACTCGAACTTGAAAAAACACATGTTGAAGTTTCATCCAGGAAAGTTAAATTATTTTTTAACTTTTTTTGTTCCATTATTATGTATTTCAGCTAAAGTAGAGCAGCTAACTTTGCCAAAAGTCATTCATTTTGATCAAACCGATGACATCAAAATTATTGCTAAACCCATTTCTTGTACACAACGCTTATACAAGTATACAAAAATAAAAAAGAGAAAAGAAATCATATATATGCTTACAAATATGTTTAACAAAAAGCACATTCTCAAAACTGATTACCTTAATAACTCTAATAATATTGTACCTATCCATAAAATACCTACATACTAACATATATAATATACTTTTAATATTATTCATAATTTCAAAGTTTACCTTTCCTGATACAAAATTTGTTAGCTCCTAGTTTTTATCTTATCTCACAATTTCAAACATGATATGTATTGCGCATGCGGGAATCACGTGAGCAAAGTAAATTCGGTCCCCCTAGCCGCTAGTGCTTCAAGACCTAAACCGTCATATCCTGGCTTCATTCAAAATTCTGACTTTAGCAAGAACTTGTTCTAATAATATTTTTAAGTCTTACAAGGTGAGCGATGGGGGGACGACCGTATCTACAGATCGGGAAGATACAAAGCCACAGTGTTATTAAGTATATAAATAAATTTCAAATATTTAAACTTAAAACATTTTTGAGGTGAAAATACCAGAAGTTAATAATATGAACTTCCAAAAAGTATCGGCAATTCAAAATTGTTTCCAACTAACCCCCACATAATGAAGCGCAAAACGACATAATGGAGGGTACATTTTGGGTATTATTTTTGCAAAATTAAGTTGTCCACTTAAACAATATTTCCATTTCGTGTAGATTATGTTTTTATCAACAAATATTACGAAATACGTTTTAATGTTTTTAGATTTTTTTGAAATCTTCCCGTATCATTGGATCCCATGTTACAAAAAGTGATGACAATACAAAAATTTTGGCTTTATAGTTTTGCACCAACTGAATATGTCTAGTTTCCCTTGTTGTCTTTTCAATTCCTTGCAAATCGACCTCATGACATCCTATACTTACTGTTAGGCTAATAAGAAAGTTTTGTACCGTAGTTTTATAACTCCCATTGATTCAACTTTTGTGAAATTTCAGGTCGTATCGTAATTCTCGAGTACATACCACAAAAGAACATTTTTGAAAAAATCCAACAAGAAACATTCGGCAAATCCGGATGCAGACGTATTGTGCCTGGGCAATATTTGGCGACAGATCCTCGTGGTCGTGCGGTCATCATTGGTGTGATTGAAAAACAGAAACTAGCATATATTCTTAATAGAGATTCACAAGCACGACTCACCATATCCTCTTCATTAGAAGCGCACAAAAGCAACACATTGGTCTATCATATGATAGGCGTTGATGTTGAATATGTAAATCCACTATTTGCATGTTTAGAGATTGATTATGAAGAGGCTGATATGGATCCGACCGGTGAAGCTGCACAGAAAACCCAGCAAACACTTACATTTTACGAATTGGATTTGAGCGTTAATCATGTAGTGCGCAAATATTCGGAACCTCTGGAAGAACATGCAAATTTTCTTATAACTGTGCCGGGTGGGGATGATGGACCTTCAGGTGTGTTGATTTGTTCTGAGAACTATTTAACGTATAAAAAGATGAGTGATCAGCATGATATTCGGTGTCCGATCCCGCGTCGCCGTAATGATCTCGATGATCCTGAACGCGGTATGATTTTCGTGTGTTCCGCTACACATAAGACGAAGAGCATGTTCTTTTTCCTCGCGCAAACGGAACAAGGTGATATATTTAAGATTACACTAGAGACACAGGGGGATATGGTGACGGAAATCAAGTTGAAGTACTTCGATACAGTACCTGTAGCTGCTGCCATGTGTGTTTTGAAGACTGGGTTTTTATTTGTCGCTTGTGAATTTGGCAACCAGTAAGTATATTATAGTTTTTTGTATAATATAGAGTATGTCGATGAAATGAGTGCTTAACTACAAATTCCTCAACTAAAAATAATCCGATCGATGCAAATGCACCTATATTGTTGCTTCGTTTTGCCTCCACAGGGCGCTAAAGTTCTCAAATTAATATCGTTTTTCCGGAATAATTTCTAGACGCCTTTATCGAATTACACTAATTTGAAGAATTCTACTATTATTGGCGTGTTTTGACGCAAATGCGATTCTTTGTTAATGCCTAGAAATTTAAAAATGGCGCGTGCTTCGTAAATAAAAGGTTGCATTTTTGTTGCCCCTGACTTTAATTATTTCTCCGACACGGAACGAAAAAAACATATAAAGTTTTAATTCTAATTACTACTAGTTTGATCAGTCCGGAAATACGATATTAATTTGAGAATTTTCGCCCCGTAGAGGCAAAACGAAGCAACATTGGATATAGGTATATTTGCCAGCTTATTGTTAGCTGAGGCATTTTGTGGTTAAGCGTTGTACTGTCATTTCATGGACACCTTGTATAAGTAGCCGTATAGTTTTTCACTTGACTATTGGTATAAATTAGCCCATATACACAAATAAATACGAGGGTAGTCTGAAATGTTTTGCAAACAAAAGCAAAAACATTACTTGTACATGTGACTAACGGTTTTCTAATATTTTTATCTCATAATTGGAAAATATGCTTGGATGACTTTGTGTTTGAATTAAATTCGTTGATGGAATTAATTACTTATTGTCATCCAAAATTAACAATACCATGCTCATAGTACTGGATATGGATTTAATCGTATCTTATTCAGGTTTCCCATGCATGTGACATTTATTTAAGAGAAATTGTACTTTCATTCATTCAATTCAATGCATTATAAACAAAATCATAGATCCATAGTAAATAATACAGGCACAGTCTACTGTACATACTAGGCCAGTGAGCGGTCGCAATGAAAATACTTGGAAACTATTTTGTAACTTAGAAATCTAAATTTTAATTTGTTTTTATATAGTTAGTAATTTTTCTTAAATTTAAATTAAGTCCGCCTTTATAAATCATTTTTTTCTTTCGAACGTTCCGATTTGTTGACATTTTCGTTCTTAGGGTGAGTTTCTAGGGATTGGAACTGTTTTTGACAAATATTTAGGCAAATTTGGAAAAATAGACGCGCATGCGATGTAAGTTTATAGGGAATTTTTGTTCCATTCGGTTGACGGTAATTCGTCCCGTATAATTTGGCTTTCAGGAGTATTTGCACCAAACTGCCACGGTCTTTGATCTAGGAACAGCCTGTAACCATTTCTGTTTTAAAATATCATCTTTGGGAAATAGACGAACTGTTATTAGTTTCCCATTTTGCTCTTGTTTTAATGCGCTATTATAATTGGATTTACATCCAGGTATACAGCATGCTGAAAGTATATTTAAATTGACTAAGAACCATACCAAACACACTTCCACCGTTTAGTTATACGACACACACTATGCCGTGTCGGTACAAGAGTAATAAACAAAGCACTTTATTTTATTAATAAACCGTTTATCCGCTGTTGTAACTTACACAAAATGTAGATGATATATTTATACACACTTATAACTACTAGTTTTATAAAAAGAAGGCTGTTCACGACCCAAAAATATAACCAATTATTATCCCTATAGGAATCCCGCCATTTTTACCATTTGGCAAAGAGTCCAAAGAAATCACTTTATTCTACTAACAAACAATTTATACACAAGTTTTATAAAAAAAATGTTTTAATTAAGCTCAATAAGCACTGATTTAATTAGACCGCGTGTTACAAATGTTCCAATGTAAACACAAACAGTAGACTTGTATTCGACGTTGCCAAATTTACTTGTTAATGGTTGGTCTAAAGAAGGCTGTGACAAGCCCAAAGAGATAGGGAAGCATAGTGGCGGATAGTACTTCGCTGGTTCTCTCAAAATTTCATCATATGTAATAATTATTGTAACGTCATGACATCAAATGTAAAACTCTCCAGCTGAAATAAATTGCGAAGACAATGGACTCGTCTCGATTTCCCGCGGAGAGTCGGCATCGTCTGGTACTAGTGAGGAACCATAACAACACTTAACTACTGCGCCCTGAGCAGATATATATCCCCCAATACACACTTATCGGATGTTTTATTCTGGTTTGACAGTAACACTCTATCATTGATTTAGGTAGCAGGAACTATTGATATTAAATTTAATGTTAGCTTATGATTTTCTTTGTAGTTACTTGTACCAAATCGCCCATTTGGGAGATGACGACGACGAATTGGAATTCAGCTCTGCAATGCCATTGGAAGAAGGTGATACATTCTTTTTCGCACCGAGACAATTGAGAAATTTAGTTCAGGTGGACGAAATTGAGTCACTATCACCGATTCTTTCATCACGAGTTGCCGATTTAGCCGGTGAAGATACACCACAACTCTATATGTTGTGCGGTAGAGGTCCGAGATCTTCAATGAGAGTACTGAGACATGGTTTAGAAGTAAATGAGATGGCTGTGTCAGAATTGCCCGGTAATCCGAATGCTGTGTGGACTGTGAAGAAGAAAAATGATGGTAAGCATATTTTAATATAGTTTGATGTTAATTTGAAATAAATTTACATTGGGTTATAAATCTTTCTTTCTGTTTATTGATTTTATATTTTGTTTTATTTTTTAGATAAATAATAAAGTTTTGTTATTATGGGGAAAGAAAGATTTAAAACGAAGTCATGAATTCTGCCAAGATTATTTTTTTAATAAAGCCTGGTGGTTGAGCGAAAAAATTATTTATCAACACCAGTGCTTTTTAATTTCAGATGCCGAGCCTGATTTATAACTGCATTTCACTGGGGACATAAGGTGAGTTCACCTATTATAAGCAGCTTAGTAATATAAAAATCAATACATTTCGAAAATAAAGTCCTAATAACAAAACAATTTTTGATAGCAACCTGAAGAAAAAAAGTTCCAAACTGGGTGGTGGTTCTACCAATTTAAGAGGGAACCATTTTTAATTGCTTTATTCATTTAAATCTAGGGAAATTTATTGAATTTATTTATATTATTTGTAAATTTATCATTATAAAAGTTGATGAGTTTATATTGTTGGTAAACATGGAAGAAAATATCTGATAAAGCCATGACTTAACTGGTTCTAGGTATTCTTTTGAAAAAATTATGTATACCACTTAATTTTGTGGACAACTATTCAAATTGTTTTCAAATCGGGAGTCTACTGGAAAAAATACATCGAGCGTAATTTTAAATAATTTTATTTCATTTCACTGTTATAGTACACTAAATTTTCACGAGACATGATCATAAATAAATAAATACACTTTATTGTCATCATGTGGAAATCACCAAATGTTAGGATTTTTTTACTTGTAAGGCGCGAGAAAGTAACTATAATAGGAATCCGAATTGAAATGTAAACATTTTTGTGCATAATTAGTCAGATAATATCAATGAAAATGAGTCCGTATTTCGAATTGTTTCAACGAAATAATTGCCAATCAACACCACTTCGCGTGGATGGTCCAGAACTCTGTACGACATGGAAACATTAGTTAGTGTTTTATGCAACATCAGGGACTCTTGAGAAGTCACATACCTTTTAGCGGGATATAAGAAGCTCAGGCTTTGCTGACCTGTCATTGAGGAACACGTTCATGCTATGAGAAGCTACTGCACGCACTCATTTCTACGATACTAAAGCTAGATGACAGTGGAAAACCTATTAATTCATAAGTAAAACATCAGGGGCATTTTTTGTATAAAATACCGCAATCTGTGGCTTTTGCATATTGAAATCAACCCTAGATTGCTGTTAAGCCTCAAGATTTTCTGCTTCGCAACATTCATTGCAGCCACAGACCGTTGTTAAAGAAGAGTGTACACTTTAAGGATATTGTTATCAGCATAGCTGTAAATTGAAGGCTAGTTGAAAAGATAAGAGATCGATCTGAAGAAAAATAAACTGTTCTTTATTCGGCAGAGGCTAGCAGGATTCATAAGACGATATTTTTTAAGAAGACACTTGAAGATACATGTAATTTTACTTGATTCTAGATATTTGAAAGGTTCAACGTCTTTTTCAAAATCTTGGCGGATCATTAAATAATGGGTGAATATCTTGCTATTATATAATGCGGAAATCTCACAGATTTGTTTGTGTAAACAAATACATTTTAAAAAAATACATGTATGTGACTAATAGTCCAAAAATAAAATATCTTTTTAAAACAACAAATGAAGGCGCAGGTTTCGGAGTTTTAGTGCATTTCTGTTTACCAGCTTTTTCTACTAATCAACAGATTAGGGAGTGTCAAAAATCATCAAAATCGTTATTATTCGAACAAATATGAACATTAACTATCAAACTAGGCGCTTATCTCCGTTTATATAAAATTGGCACTTGTACCCTTTCTATCCCTTTCATTGCAGTTATATGATGACAACAATTGTCCGTGTTTCAACTGAATTATATTGATTAAAACACTTAACAACCACTGAACATTATATGTCTATTTGCTAAATCGTACATGATCATTTTGTGTTTTAACGCCACACGGTTGTTTCGTTTTATTTGTTCCAGATGATTATGATGCGTACATTATTGTATCGTTTACAAACGCCACACTGGTTTTGTCTATCGGTGAAACTGTTGAAGAAGTTACAGACAGTGGATTTTTGGGTACAACACCGACGTTATCATGTTCAGCATTAGCATATGATGCTCTAGTTCAGGTAAAATAAAAAAGTATTTATTTTCCATACAAAAAAATAAATAGATTTTGCTATGAAGTGGTTCTTATTTTGTTCTCTCTAAGAAACTAATTGAAAGGGAGAGTAGTTTGCTAATTTTTAACCGTGCATAATTTTAAACTAATTATTACTGTAATCCTTAACTAAATTAAGAAGAAATAAACAAAATATGTCGATTTGGGGAAAAAAGAACTTCTCTGCGGTTTTTTTCATGAAAACGCTGTTTCCAAGTTTGCTAATAAATCTCCTCAAAATTTGTATAACGAGAAGTTTACTGTCATTTTAAATAAAAACAGCAATAATGTTAATAGGGCTTGTTCAAAATACCAAGCGTATTTGTATTGTTCATCGTTTTTTGATATAGGCAAAACGAAGCAACATTGGATATAGGTATATTTGCGATCAGCTTATTTTTCATTTCATTGACACCTTGTATAAGTAGCCGTCATACTTTTTCACTTGACTCTTGGTATAAGTTAGCCCATAGACACAAATAAATACGAGGCTAGTCTGAAATGTTTTGCAAACAAAAGAAAAACACATTACTGGTACAACATGTGAGTAATGGTTTTCTAATATCTTTATCTCATCCCATATAATTTTATATAAAACCTTGCGTTGAACCTTTTTTAAATGCGAATTTTCTCAGCTCAGTAAACAGATATCTGGTGTTCAAACCCAAATAATTGGAAAATATGCTTGGATGACATTGTTCGAATTAATTCGTTTATGGAATTAATTACTTATTGTCATCCAAAATTAACAATACCATGCTCATAGTACTGGATATGGATTTAATCGTATCTTATTCAGGTTTCCCATGCATGTGACAATTTATTTAAGAAAAATTGTACTTCTATATAGACAAAACTTATTGCTGTATTTATTCAACCATATTGTACAAATTACATCAAAATAATTCATTACATTATAATCAAAATAGATACATAATGAATAATACAGGCAGTTAAATTAGCACCGCAATACGGTTAGTAAACCCGTCTAGTGTACTCAGGCCGGTGAGCGGTCGAAACTAAAATACTTGGAAACTATTTTGTAACTTGGAATTCTAAATTTTAATTTGTTTTAATATTCCAGTTATTAGAAACATTAATTTTACTTAAATTTAAAAGATCTTCCAAACTTTCAATTAAATCGGCCTTTATAAATATTTAATTTCTTTGGAACGTTTGATTTGTTCACATTTTTGTCTTCGGGTGGTTTTCTAGGGTTTGGAAGTGTTTTTGACAAATATTTAGGCAAATTTGAACAAATAGATAGATACTCATGGGGTTTAGGTTTTTAGGGAATTTTTGTTAAATGTTCCATCCGGTTGAAGGTAATTCCTCCCGTATAATTTGGCTTTCCGGAAAGTGTTTTCACCAAACTCCCATATCTAGGAATAGCCTGTAACCATTTCTGTTTTAAATTATCATAATTGGGAAATAGAAAAACTGTTATTTGCCTTTTTTTTCTCTTATTTTAATGCGCTCTTATAATTGGATTTACATCCAGATATACAGCACGCTGAAGGCATATTTAAATGGACTAAGAACCAATAACCAGAAAAAATCAGATGAATTTATTAATAATAATTCTTAAGTATACATACAAATCCTTCATGGTACTGGATATGATATGCTTTATATCATGTTCAGGTCTCCCAAATATGTATTATAAGTAGATAGTATCTTGAATAAGAGAATAAGACTCAAAAAAAGTATTCTTTCAAGTAAACAAGTTACATTATTCTGTTCCTATAAAATAGATTTTCCTTTTCCAGGTATACCCAAATGGTATTCGTCAGATTTGTTCAGACAAACGTGTAAATGAATGGAAAGCCGGCAAAAAAGAAATAGTAAAATGTGCAGTGAATCAACGCCAAGTTGTTATTGCTTTGGCTGGTGGTGAACTAGTGTATTTTGAAATGGATAAGGTCAGTATATCATATTTTTTTTCTATAATGAAAGTTCGGTGAATATTTTTTTCGTATCGACATAAAGACAAGAATTGGCAAAACTATTTTCTGTAACAGTCGATTTGACAGTTCTCGGTTGTTTTGAGGTTAGTTTAACGTGGGAATTCATCATGAATAAATTCACCTGGAGCAACGTCTGCAAATTGTTGAAATTTACTTGGTTCAATTTGAGAAACTTATCGGGCATTAGGTATATTTTATGATAATCGTCCATCAGATCATTTGATTCGAGGAACTATCGATCGTTTCCACTCCCATACAACGTTGTAAAGTGCGCACACAACAAGCCATTTATGGCTTGCGTGATGATCAAATGTGCCAATTCGTCATAGTTCTCAACAGTTAAAAACGTGTCCACTATGAAATATTTTGCGTAAAAATCTTGGTTTAAGTGTTTAGAAGACTCAACTTGTACAAGCCACAAGATCATCATCCGCGCCTTGTATTTGGTGCATGGGTCGAAGAAACATTGCTATTGATACAATTTCACGCACGCTTTGTTACATGCCTATGTAAAATTGCGGCATTTGCAGTAATGATAATCCACAAGCTAATTGGTGCGCTTTATAGTACGGTGGAATCATTGGACCATGTTTTCAAAACTGTTTAGGGGTAGAACTTTACAGGTGAACGGTATAGAGCCACTTAAAGCCAAATATGCATTTTTATACCTTTCCGGATACCTATCGCATCGAATTACGCTAATGGGAAAATGAGCCCTTAAAGCCACTAATCCACCAAAACGTATACGGAACCTTCAAATGTCATATATCAATGTCAAATCTGGTTTTATAACCCAACTTTTGTGTTTTTGTTGTTTGGATTTTTATATTTTATTTTTATAAAACGAAAGCACGACCATGAATGCTATGATTGATCGCTTTGTGTTTGCTAATGACCATGATTTGGAGGATGCCATCCTTCTGCGTATATTACATGTTGATATATTATATGAAGAATAATTATATTAGTTAAATAACAAATTTTACTTGAGTTCCTGTAAACATTCTTAAAAAGTAAATGCAAAATTAGGTTATAAACACTTTTCTTCGCGTAAATCGACATTTAATAGATCCGTCGCCGGATACGTCTACCGAAAAGGTCCGTGTCGATACGTAGCCCGTAACACATATCTGTTACCGTATCGAGTTTGCGCATGCGTAGATCGATATGGATACGGTTGGAATTTCGACTTGGCTTTAAGTGTATTATTACTAACTTTTCCGTACCTCAATTGGAAGGGATTGGGTTGGGTTTTAAAGCATGTTGTTTCAGCAGGACTGAACCACATGCAACGCGCGCAATACAGTTGCTTTACTAAAAGTAGCACCTTTTTGCATAAAAAGAAGGTCGGAAGATGTTTAAATTAATCTTCTGAACTGTTATTTATGCTAAATTGTTGTGTTTTTTGTCGCCTCCGCGGTATCTTGGTAGTGCCGTGGAGTGAATCAAAAAACTACATTTACTATCCCTACTTTACTAGTTAGAAGAAGAGCACCATAAAAATTACAAACGTATATGGATGTAACACTCAAAATTGTCTTTTATTTTCAGAGTGGACAATTACACGAATGTGAAGAACGTATACGCATGAACTCTGAAGTCCTGTGTATGGCATTAGCAAATGTTCCTCAGGGTGAGCTCCGATCCCCTTTTTTGGCAGTTGGTTTGGCAGATAATACTGTTCGTATTATGTCGTTGTCACCTAGCGATGTGTTAGTTGCTAGAGCTATGCAAATATTGCCGGGATGTGCAGAATCTTTATGTATTGTTGAAATGGGGTAAGAATCTCAGATAATGTCTATAGGATTTTCTCTACAGTATGTCCACGGATGCGGTTAACAAGAGGACAAATGGATCAAAAATTGAAAGATACGAAAAAAAGTTATTCTTGATAAAAATGTTTGCTTGTCGAAAAAATAAGAACTACCATGAAAAAAATTATTTTTATTAAACAGGGCGTCTCAAAAAGGCATAAATATAAAATTACACCAGAGCAAACAGTCATATTTTGGTGTCTTAGCGTAAAATGATAAATAGAACAAATGCTCCAAATTTAATCCTGACCCTGATTCCAGAGTTACAGAAGAATATTTAAATTTATGAAAAAAAAATTTTTTTTTCATGTGTGCATGTTGGCATTTTAATACTTTTACTTAATTATTACCTTTACATTAGGTACCTTATTGTTGTTGTAGTAGTTGTGAGTGTCAAAAAAAAGTTGTCTTGTCAGTGTTAAAGTATTCTCCAAAATGCTGACCGTAGAACAAAGAGTTTTTATAGTGCAATGCTATGGAAGTAATCACTGCTCTTATCGCTATGTAGTAGAGGAATTCCACCGCAAATTTCCTGGCATATGCGTTTCGAAAGTTGCTGTTCACAAATTGGTGAAAAAATTTGAAAGAGCAGGATCAGTTTTTAGCTCTCCATATCATATATGTAATATATGTATATATGGAGACTATTAGTTTCATGAAAAAAAATTTTTTTTTAATTTCACCGGAAATACTTCTTTTTGGTCATTTTATACATAAATAAGTAGTTTTAAAAAAATGTCTGTCTGTCTGTCTGTCTGTCTGTCTGTCTGTCTGTCTGTATCCACGAAAACGCAAAAACCGCTTAACAGATTTTAACCAAATTTGGTACAAAAATACTATTGGACATGGGAAGGAGCTGATTAGATTTTGGGAAACATTGAGCGTAGGCAAAGGGTTTAAAAGAGGGTTCAAAAATTAAAAAAATTCATAGTTCTTAAACTTATCCGAAATACTGCATAATTTTTTACGCATTTAATTGAATATAACCTAAAATATTGAACATAAAATATTAGACCACATTGGCGTTCGAAAATAGTGTAAAATGGGGTAAAAAAGATTAAAAAAAAACGTATTTCTTAAAAATACCAGAAATATTAACTAGTTATTGATAGTTTTGATAGAATATAACCTATAAAATGTGTCATGAATAACTTACTTTCATAGGCGTTCGTAAATAGTGGAAAAGGGGTCAAAACATAAAAAATATATATTTCCTAAACTTATTCGAAATATGGAATAATTTTTCATAGTTGTGATACAATATAAGCTAAAAAATATTCCATAATAGAATTGGTTCACACAGGCGTTCGAAAATAGTTTCAAAAAGGGTCAAAAACGAAAAAAAAAACGTTTCCCAAATATACCAGAAAAATTGGCTAATTATATATAGCTTTGATATAAGATAACCTAAAAAATGCAGCATAAAATTTTTATTCACATAGGCGTTCGTAAATAGTAGAAAAAGGGGTAAAATAAAAAAAAATTAAAATGTAAAAAATTTTATATTTAACTAGATGAATTGGTGTTAAAAATACACGACAAAAATTAATGTACCATAGGCGTCCGTAAAAATTCTATAAAAGGGTCAGAAAAAATTTGTATCCGTGATAACTCAAAAACCACTTAACGGATTTTAACCACATTTGGTACGAAAATACTACAGGATAATTATAGGTGGTGATTAACATTGAGCGTAGGCAACGGGTTTAAAAGAGGTTTCAAAAATTTAAAAAATCATAGTTCTTAAACTTATCCGAAATATTGAATAATTTTTTATAGTTGTGATAGAATATAACCTAAAAAATGTTACATAAAAGAATTAGTTCACACAGGCGTTCGAACATAGTGTTAAAAAAGGGTCAAAAACGAAAAAAAAATGTTTCCCAAATATACCAGAAAAATTGGCTAATTATATATAGCTTTCATATAAGATAACCTAAAAAATGCAGAATAAAATTTTTATTTACATAGGCGTTCGTAAATAGTAAAAAAAAGGGGTAAAATGAAAAAAAAATTAAAATGTAAAAAATTTTATATTTAACTAGTTGAATTGGTGTTAAAAATACACGACAAAAATTAATGTTCCATAGGCGTCCGTGAAAATTCTATAAAAGGGTCAGGAAAAAATTGTATCCGTGATAACTCAAAAACCACTTAACGGATAACCTACAACATGCAGCATAACAATTTTGTTTACATAGGCGTTCGTAAATAGTAGAAAAGGGGGCAAAATAAATTTTATAATAAAACTAAAAAAAAATCAATTATTTTGCGTACAAGAATTTGGCCTAGATCTGAAATATGAAATATCTGCGTATAAATAGTGCCTCCAAAGAGAAGAAAAAGGCACAAAACCCGATACAAAAAAAAAAAAAAAAATAGCTGATGTCTAAAACAAAACAAAAATTTAGATAAATGACAAAAAGGTCATAAAATTATTACTTTTACACTTAAATATGGAGAGCTATTCGTGCCTCGAGGGCAACAGCTAGTTGATATTAAAAAAGAAAAGAAACAATATAATGAGAACGATGTCAGTACAGTTTTGATATTGGCATCAGTAAATGAAAATCAATTGCTTTCTTTAAGAAACAGGGCTAAGAATTTAGAGGTGGTGGGAAAATCTACCATTCAAAAAATTTTAAAAGAAAATAAAATTTATCTTTACAAGCCTCATTTCAACCAAACTTTGGAGGCTGGGGATGAAGCAAAAAGGCTAGATTTTTGCTTGTGGATTGTAAATCAGATTTTAAACGGCAATAGCAATTTTCACAAGCTTATAATATTTTCTTATGAATCAACATTTTCAACCAACGGAACTGTAGCTTCTAAACATGTGAGATATTGGAGTAAAGAGAATCCCGAATTTAGAAATCGCGCAAGACGTCAGTACTGCAAAAAGTCAATGTGTGGTGTGCTATTTCATATTACGGTATCATTGGGCCTTATTTTTTCGATGATACTTGTAACAGAGCGAGCTATTTGCAACTATTAGATACATTCTTTTGCGATAATCTCGAAGAGCTGCCCCTGGATGATCGCAATTTCAACACGATGGATGCCCTGCACATTGCGCTGGAGAGGTTAGAGAATGGCTGAACCAGAAGTTCGGTGTCAGATGGATAGGCAGAAATGGACCAATTTTATGGCCCCCAGGAAGTCCCGACCTGACATTAGCCGATTCTTTCCTTTGGGGCCATCTAAAGCAGCTTACCTATGCGCAACCAATGGATTCCAATATTGAACTTTTAAAATTAAGAATCAGGCGAGCCGTAGAATCATTGACAATTCAAGAGATTCGAGCCAGTTTTGATCACATTAGGAAGCAGTGGGAAAAGTGTGTTGAATATGGGAGAGGGGTGTTTGAATCACGATTACACAGGCCAACAAAATGAAAAAAAAAATTTGGTGCCAGAAATCTAACATCTGATTTTAGATGTTTTTAATGTGCTGATTCCAAAAATGCCACCAGATTTTTTCTATCAGCTCTAGTTTTTGAGATACACGTTACAGGTTAAATGATATATTTTTTTCTGATAAAGGACAACAAATAAAGAGATAAATATGTACTTAATCGTCAAAATAGGAATTTCCCAGAATCTAATTAGCCAAATGGATACCTGGAATTGTCCCTGACCCAATGTTCCTATACTAGGAACTACTCAATACAATGCTCTTACTTACTTTTATACCTGTAATTGCCTATGACCCGATCCTTCTATACCTGCTTGGCTGTACTTGATTTAGTATATTACTGAGTTTTCCCAAGTAAAGTTGTGCTATCATTTTGTGTAAATTTTGGTCGTTTTGTAGTATCAAGACACTAAACTGAAACAATGGCATCCACAAGCAGACGTACCTGTGTAAATCATCCCGATGTTTTTTGTTATGTGTGTGGTGAATACACTTTGAAAGAGAGCAGAAAAAGGATTTCTGACTTTGTGAAAAGAGCTTATCTTGCCTATTTTGGCGTTCATTTAGGAGATCAAGATAAATCTTGGGCCCCACATTTCATATGTAAAACATGTGTTGAACATTTGCGACAGTGGACAACTGGAAAGAGGAAGTGCCTAAAGTTTGGTGTACCAATGGTTTGGAGAGAACCGCGGAACCATCATGACGACTGCTATTTTTGTCTCGTTAATATTAAAGGCATAAATAGAAACAATAGACACAAATGGACATATCCTGATCTAGATTCTGCAAGAAGGCCTGTAGTGCATTCGGAAGAAATACCCGTTCCATCATTCAGCAGTCTACCCAAACTGACAGAAGATGATACAGAAACATCAACGTCTGACGAAGTTAAAAGAATTCAATCAGAAAACGACAGCGATTTTGAAGCAGATTTAGCAACTCCGCAGTGTTTCAATCAAGAAGAACTAAACGATCTTATAAGAGACCTGAATCTCTCAAAGGAATCCGCTGAATTACTTGCATCCAGATTAAAAGAAAAAAATCTACTTTGTCGAGGTACTAATATTACATTTTATCGTAAAAGAGATAAGGATCTGCTGCCTTTTTTCACTCAGGAAAATGACTTGGTATTCTGTAACAATATAAAAGGGCTCTTAGAAAAAATGGGTTTGCCTGAATACACTCCAGATGATTGGCGCCTTTTTATTGACAGTTCAAAACGTAGTTTAAAATGTGTTCTTTTACATAACGGTAACAAATATGGCTCAATTCCTATTGGTCATTCTACTACCATGAAGGAAGAATATGAAACAATAGCATTAGTTTTGAGAAAAATTAAATACGAAGAACATCAGTGGTCAATTTGTGTTGATTTAAAAATGATTAACTTCCTCCTTGGACAGCAGAGTGGTTATACAAAATATCCTTGTTTTTTGTGCCTTTGGGACAGCAGAGCTAAAAATGAGCACTGGGTTAACAAAAATTGGCCTTCAAGAGATGTCATGATTCAAGGAATACAAAACGTGATCAACGAACCTTTGGTTTCAAGAGAAAAAATCTTACTTCCGCCCTTGCATATCAAGCTAGGCCTAATGAAGCAATTTGTGAAGGCCTTAAATCGAGATGGAAATTGTTTTGGGTATTTGTCACGTAAATTTCCTGGCATTAGCACGGAAAAACTAAAAGCTGGTATATTTGATGGTCCTCAAATAAGGCAACTTGTTAAAGATCCACAATTCACCACATCAATGAACGAGACTGAATCTAACGCTTGGAGTTCATTTGTTCAAGTAGTACAAAATTTTCTTGGCAATCATAAAGCAGACAATTACGTAGAATTAGTGGAAACTATGCTTTCAAATTTTAATATTCTCGGCTGTAACATGAGTATAAAAGTTCACTACCTCCACAGCCACCTAGATCGTTTTCCAGAAAACTTAGGTGATTGTAGTGAAGAACAGGGGGAAAGATTCCACCAGGATATTAAAACTATGGAAGATCGTTATCAAGGACGATGGGATAGCCACATGATGGCGGACTACTGCTGGAGCCTTCAGCGAGACTGCCCTAGTAAACTCCATTCTAGAAAATCGTATAAAAGAAAATTTTTATGTGATTAGTGACTAATGTAATTATGTAAATTAAGTTTTTGCAATAAATACTTAAATCCATGTGTCTTTATTTTTTTTAACTGTCAATAGTAATATTATATATTATAACAGTTATAACGTAAATTATATACACAATTTTTTAAAAAATCTCAAAAACTAGATCTGATAGACAAAATCTGAGAACCTTTTTACATTCTGCATCCAAAAATTACTCAGGAACAGTTAAAAAATCGCAGGCACCAAAATGTGTGTTGGCCTGTGTTATGATTGCGTTATGTTTATTCCTGTTTATTAATTTGCGTTTCAATTTTCATTTTAATTTGTTTAATATTATGTTTATGCCTTTTTGACACGCCCTGTTTAATAAAAATAATTTTTTTCATAGTAGGTAGTTCTTATTTTTTTTGACACTGACAACTACTACAACAACAATAAGGTACCTAATGTAAAGGTAATAATTAAGTAAAAGTATTAAATAGCGGACATGTACACATGGAAAAAAAATTTTTTTTCATAAATTTAAATATTCTTCTGTAACTCTGGAATCAGGCTCAGGATTAAATTTGGAGCATTTTTTCTATTTATCATTTTACGCTAAGACACCAAAATATGACTGTTTGCTCTTGTTTAATTTTATAGTTTTGCCTTTTTGAGACGCCCTGTTTAATTAAAATATTTTTTTTCATGGTAGTTCTTATTTTTTTGACAAGCAAACATTTTTATCAAGAATAACTTTTTTTCGTATCTTTCAATTTTTGATCCACTTGTCCTCTTGTTAACCGCATCCGTGGACATACTGTATATACGTAAAGTCTTGCGAAATAAAGATTCAGTTTATTAGTTTTTAATTTCTATTCTATTTAGATGTACAGATCGAGAAGCAGATAACGCAGCAGCAGTAAGTACAACCAGCACGCTCTACTTGAATATTGGTTTACAAAATGGTGGTATGTTACGAACTGTTTTGGATCCAGTCACCGGTGATTTAACCGATACACGTACTCGTTATTTGGGTTCGAGACCAGTGAAACTGTTCCGTATCCGTATGCAACAGTCGGAAGCAGTATTAGCTATGAGTAGCAGATCGTGGTTGAGTTATTATTATCAAAGTCGTTTCTATCTAACGCCGCTGTCTTATGGAGGTTTAGAGTATGCTTCTGGGTTCAGTTCCGAGCAGTGTCCTGAAGGTATGTAATATTTTTTGATTTAACACTTATTTTATGGTTCATAATTTTTTTTGTATAAATCAAACATTCTAAATTTTTTATGCATATGAATCTTTCATAAATGTAGTCAGTAACTTAACCTACTTTTAACTTCTTTCCCCTGACTGGTCAGAATTCGTCATTAGATTATGAACATTGATTTACTTCAAATGGCGGCATCTTTCCAATATAAGATCGATGACAATTTTAATTTCAAATGTATTGTACCAGGAATAAGGGCTGCCCTACGTAACCGTAGACGGAACATGGAATCAACCACTACACTAAAACTTTACAGCGAACGACCTAAGCGAAGTAATCTGACTCTGGTCTGAATCCCTGGCCACTTTGGTTAAAGGGGAAGGACATGGCCTACTGTCGAATACATACTTAATACCTGGTTCATTTCGGTTTGCTACATTCGAAGGCATTTATTAATCCATCGAAATCAAGAGCCAGGCAGTTTTGGTGGAAAATTCCGAATGGTGATTTTGTCTGGCAACATTCGGTAAAGTAGCCTTTCTACCAGCGAGCCTAAAAGACTCGTACAGTAAAATAATCTACTTCATTGAGTTGCTGAGTTAAATATAAATAGGAATGAGCCAAAATAGACTCGAGTAGTTGCAGTGGAGTCCGGGCGGAACCGCTCATTTTGAACCTAGCTACCTACTACCACTACAAACCCGAGACCAAGCAGCTGTCGAAGCAATGGACTGTTTGGCCCGCAAAAAAAGTGCTTTTTTAACCACAACGCTACAGCGTATTCATCCCTAATCGCCACGGCAGCAATTTGACTATGGCTGCATGCTTTATTTTTCAGACCCGGCTCCTCCGTTTTTTTTAGATCAGTATTTTGCAGGTTTTCCAGACGTATTATTCAAAGGGGAAATTTGCCAAATAACATTTCTTGTGTTCTGATTTGTAATTGCTTACAAATGTCCATTTAACATTTTACTTTAACGTAGTAAATCTGGAAAAATTATAAAAGCTTGAATGGAACAAATTTGCAGTGTATGACAAGACATCGAAATGCTATTATTTACAAAGACATGTTTTAGTTTATTTACACTTTCTAGAGGGGAACTTAAATGATGTATTGCGACAATATTAATACTAATAAAAAATATTTAATTACCATGAAAGAATTTACTCCTTTATTTTCGCTTAAATGGAAAATTAAGCTGGTCCCGTACTTTATTTAATAGTGAAGGTGCCCAAATCAGAGAAAGAGCTTAACATGTTGAATGACTTCACAATCTTGATCTTATGAAACATTTTGAAAAATTTATATGCTAATCATGGTTAAATAAAGGGGAGTCTCGTAATCTTGTCTACAAAAAGTTAAAAATGATGATATTTTTTGTCCGTGTTTCACCTGAACCACAATGATTATAATCAACAAAAACTGATTAAGATTATGTATCTGATCTTTACTTTTTAATTTTTTCCGTAAATTATCAATTCATGAATATTTCTTTCTTTGTAGGTATCGTAGCTATATCAACAAACACGCTTCGTATTCTTGCATTGGAGAAATTGGGAGCTGTTTTTAATCAGGTATCATTTCCACTTGAGTATACACCAAGAAAATTTATTGTCCATCCTGAATCGAATAATTTAATCATTTTGGAAACGGAGCATAATGCATATACGGAAGAGACTAAGAGGCAACGTCGGCATCAGATGGCTGAAGAAATGCGGGAAGCTGCAGGTAAGCCCATACATCACAGCATTATTTTACATTTTCTGTTTGAAAACTGGTTTATTTTTATCAGTGGAGTGCGAAATAAAACTGCCTCAAGATGAATTTATATTGTCTATTAGACAAACGTATTTAGGTATATTTTACCTAGTCCATTTCCCTATAAAGAATTAAACTTAACTGCTAATGATTCTGTTTTGTAAAACAATCTTGAATCATATATATTTATATTTTCCTTTTTTGCTGGTTATCATAAAATTGCAAAGTTGAACAGCATATTTATAATTTTGTCAAATTAACCCATTACAATGCAACGTTTCGATTCAATTGTTTGCATCATCTTCAGACATTTCCAACTGAATACCCATAACTTTTTTCTTTTCTTAATATTCAAATGTAAACAAAGACAACAAATTTTGATGATTGACTCAAAGATGATAAATATAACATTTTCTATAATATATATATATATATATATATATATATATATATATATATATAAATTTTTGAAACAGTAAACTGATTATATCATAGTACTTAATTAGTCTTATTCGCGCTTGTATAACCAAAACAAACCTTTAAAACTCGAGAGTTCTTACTTCGACCAGACGGCAGTTCTTCCAATTTCAAGTGGTGTTCGGTCAGCGTGGGGCACCCAGACTATAGCGGGGTTCTACAGTCTATCTGGATTTCAGTGTCAATGCTATGAGAAAAAATCTGTTGTGTTGCCCCAAAACTTTCCCGACAAGATATAATATAATCAAAAATATATTATGACCTTCGTAACGAAACAGAATTTTAATATTATTATAATTTTATCATTTTCATTATTTCCAATAAACTAACGTAACAAACTAACTACTTTATTCAAAAATAAAAAAAAATATATTGCCAGAGCTGGGATTCGAACCCATAACCATAGAATAATAAATACTATAAAAAGGTCCACTAGACGCTGAAAACGGCATCGACTCGTCGTATTCCCATCTACATTTCTGGCCCGCTACTATGTTATACTATATCTATATATACTATAAGATACTATACTATAACAATGCGAGCGGCGAATTGCTTTGAAGACATGAAGATGAGACGTACCGACACGATGAGAACCAACTGTATAAACTGTGCCATAACCTTCCGCATGCGAAGCGAACGCTCTATCAATGTGTTAAAGTACTCAATTACTACATATACTTCGTATTGGAATTTTCTTAGACTTCTAGTAACTACATATATATTATATATATATAAGGGTATAGGTTACAACTACCTAACTGGTGAAAATTTAAACCAAAAACTAATGGATTCATCCTAGGACTCCCTCAAAGTCATACACAAGAATTTCGCCCAATTGGTTAACACGTTCGCTGCGACGCGGGCGTCTAGTGCTAACAAACTTTTTTACATAAATCTAAGGTATTTCTTTGAGAAATTGCTTTTATAACTGACCTAAAATAAGTTTCTGCAAAATTTAAGGTCAAAAGGGCCATGACGTCTAAATAAGTCACGCGACTGAGCACTATAATAGTAGCATAATGCTGATGACTTGTTTATAGGTCATGGCCCTTTCTGACTTAAGTTTTGCAGAAACCTGTTTCAGGCCAGTTATAAACGCTATTTCTGAATTTGGGAGTAAAAAAACGAGAAGATCTAACGTTCTTTTGATATTTTTTATAAAAATACCATGAAAATAATTATAATTCTATGCTCTTATGGAAATTTTCAAAGCAATCTCTAATGCAACGGTATAGTGTACCCACGCATGCCGGGAAATGGTATGAAGTGTTTCGTCTTCGTTTTAGTTTATTCCAACACCAGGTGCACCGCCTGGATATTCCTCGTAGGGCCTAGGGGATTTTTCTTTGGATTGTGCGTAGTTTCCCTCGGCGTCATTTGTTGTGCAGCTTTGGCAGGGAATAATTGTTCGATTATATTTAGCCGGAAGTCGTAAAAAATCATCCTCCGATTCATACAACATTTGTTCTAACTCTCGTTCAGATAAAGGTTGTATATAAACTTTTTTCGAAGTAGTTCGGATCCTTTTCGCTTTAGAAGGTCCCGCCTCATCTTTTGCCATCACTATGTTTTTTTGTATTTTCAACACGTATATCAACCATCACGTAAAATGTAAAATCCACCCGAATACTGCAGAGTTACAATAACAACTGAAGGCTCGAAAACACGTGTAACCGATAGGTAATTTAAGGTTACAGCATCAGATGGCCACAATTTTTTACCCCCACATCATTAACTCGCCCCAGTATTGTTTTTTTTTTATTTTTCATACCCTTAGAACCACGCTAACGTAAAATAAACTCGAATGCCGCAGTGCTAACTTTCGTTATCGCTTGAAAACTTGTTGGACAGGTGACTTATTTATAAGTCACGCGCACATGACAAATATAACGCATGACTTATTAATGAGTCATGATCAGCGAATGTGTTAAAGCGTTTAGGTGCTATCGTGGAATACATACAGACACGCACACCATCATACGCACACACACAAACAGACAGACTTCCATCTGGAAAATGGTCTTAATCGTCTCAAGGAACCTCAAAATGGTTTCCCCGTGCGGGAAAGTAGAAAGTATAATGTTCTGAATTAGTATAGGTACATCTCGCATTGTCTGTCATAGGTCTGAAGTATTTAGGGTTTTGTCACATACAAATCAAACTGAAGTTAATTTATTTTCTATTGTTTTAGGTGAAGAAGAGCAAGAGTTAGCGAAAGAAATGGCTGAAGCGTTTCTTGTAGATCTACCCGAAAATATATTCTCGGCACCCAAAGCCGGGCATGGTATGTGGGCATCGACTATTAAAATTATGGATCCAGTTAAAGGTTGGTGTAATGATATTTTTATTTTGTTATGCATGGTTGTAACAATATAATAAATGGGTGTAAATAAGCCTTTTAATTTATTTAACTATGCAAAATAAATAGTTTTTTGTCGCCTCCGCCGTAACTTTGTAGTACAGTGGAGTGAATCAAAAAACTACAATGATTGACTTGATTTACTTAGTGCCTAGTCGTATGTTTGGTAAGCTGCAACTAATATAATTATTTTTGATTTAGGGTCTTTATATAAAACAGTTCGTCTGGAACAAAATGAAGCAGCGATGTCTATAGCTCTAGTAAAGTTCCATGGACAACCCGAACATCAGTGGTTTTTAATTGTCGGCATTGCTAAAGATTTTCAACTGAATCCTAGGCAATGTAATGTTGGATATTTAGATACTTACAGGTATGGATGTAAAATATTTGTTTAGAAACATTTAAAAATCATAAAATATTCAATACAATATTTAATGTCCATGTGCACCGTTTTCAAGTTTAAGCGACGTTTTCCTAAGCTTAACTTAAATATAACGCCCCGCTTAATTGGTAAGCGTAGATGTAAGCCAAGCTTAGCAAAGCGTAAAAGACAACTGGCAACTGGGGAAATTAATTGTTATGAATGTCATATTCTTTTATGTTATTATTTTTTTGATTTGAATTTGGAATCTGATTTTTTAAATTATTCTTATTAATAAAAATGATTCAAAATTGAGTGAATTTTAGTCACTCGGAGAAGTTGCATTTATTACAAATTATTTCGAATAAATATGGGGCAATATTAGAGGACAACAAAATAGATCGAGACTCAGCAACTAAAAAGGACAAAGCATGACAATACGTAGACATTGAGTTTATCGCTTCATCCAGTGCAAACACATTATTTAGGTCTGCGAGTTCTTTATAAAAATGTTATGAAACAGAAAGAAAGAGTTAAGGAAATCAATGGCTGAGGAAAAAAATTTATAAATATCTATTTTACAATGACAATTAGTGACGTTTTAATTTTACAAGCTAGCCGCTTAAGGGCCAATATTGACCGCCTAACTTTAAGCGCGCTTAAATGCTCTCTTCATTACGGTGCATACCAAAATCAAAACTTAAGCCAGGCTTATATTTATATAGTCTGTGAATATGGTCGTAAGAAGTTTTATTTATTTATTTATTTAAAGAAGTATGGTATGTAAAGGTAATAGATTTTATGTGGAGGTTTAAAATTTCAAGAAATAACTTCGATTATAAGTAAAATAAGTCCCAGTTATTTTGGTTACAAATCACCAAATTGCTAGGAACATTCTAATTGCAGTTGTTGTGCACATTTAATCAGGGATTGACACCGCGTTTCGGTTACCATGCGGTTTTCAGACCAGAATCGAAACGAAATGGTACAAAAAGGTACACTACCGCAAGCAGTAACGAAACGGTTAATAACGAAATATTCCAACGACAGTTTTTAACCAAGACCCAGTAGCGCTATTCTGTACACGTTTCCGAGAGCCGTCGGTATCGGTAATTCTCACTTACCGACAGTCATCAGCAAGTCGCTTCGTGCGGCATTCTGTATGCTCTAATACCGACCGATATCGGTTATTTGAGTCGACAAAGATCGGTATCTCACCGTGCCCTCGTTCACCTCACGGTAGACGTTACCGATATTTGTTGAGCGATTATTGGATCATTATTGCTGTTTTGGTTGGAATTGCGGATTATTATTTAAGTATGTTTGGACTATATAGAGTGATTTTACAGTGTACTGTCTAGATAAGAATTATTAGATAGCTATGTAGTTAAGTTTCGGTGTCAATATATTATAATATTTTTTTGAGTCCTCTTAAAACGCCATTACATGTTAGGTATTTTAATTGACAGTGCTTTATTGCCCTATTGTTTAAAACACATTCTAATTTACAAACCAATGCATTTTGCACCATTTTCTTGCAGACATCTTACATTCAAACTTAAAACGTCGCACAAATTACAAATGACGCACAACAAAATATTTGTTATTTGTTTACAAATATCTCACCGTTCATTGGCTGAACGTACCGATTCAATTGATGTCACTTGCAAGCCGACACTTGACGGTTGCATTTCCGACTGTTGGTAACCGTGGCATACAGAATAGCGTCGTTTTGATTAAATCGGTCGCGCAACCGTTGGATGTCGGTAACATACCGATACCGACGATTGTCGATACAGTGTACAGAATAGCGCTACAGGTAACGCTAGGTACCGAAAATAACCTAGTAACAAAACGATTTAGAAACTATAGCTACGAAACCGAAACTGATACCGAAACTCTTTCGGTTTCTATAATAGGTCGTTGCACAAAGTTTCGGTACCAATTTTAATAATATGCGTTTTGCTTTTAGTTTCATTTACTGCACCTAGGGGGTACTACTTATGTTTACAGATTCTACTAGTATTTCAATATCTATACCAAGCGTTTCGGTTCTGTTTCGTTACTCAGAGTTCTGGTACCTGTTTCGGTTTCGTGCCTTTAGTTTGAATACCGCTTCCCTACTCAGGTATTGGTCCTACGTCCTACTAAGGTTATAAGTGTTACTTTCATTTCGATATGGCGGTCGGTTCGTTTATTGAAGTTTCGCTACAATTTGGGTATCTGACACAAAGGTTCACTACATTTCGATCACAGTTCCGTTTCGGTTATTTGACGGTACTAAAAGCAATACCGCGCGCACCGTCGTTTTGATTCAATACTAAGTTTTGGTATCAATCCCTGCATTTAATAAACCCTACACAATCATATACAACAGCTTGTGATCGGTATATTCCCTCATAACGGCTGAAATATCATATGACAACGTATTTGTATATGAATGAAATCGCGCACACTTCGACAGACAGAAAGTAAAAGCATAGTATTTGTGGATGCCGCGGGAAACTATTTTTTTTACGAAGGAGGCGTAGTCCAAATATGCTTTGGGTATTTTTTATTGAGATGTATCTTTTTAAACAAATTTAAAACAAACATATTTCTTGCTAACGCTTAAAGTTTTCGGTAAGGCACACTAAATCCTATGCGTAACTATACATTTCAAATATAAGATAAAGCCTAAGTAAGGCATTGGTCCTATTTAGTTTTGCTTCGATAATTTTCTATTAAAAGTATATTTATCTATATTGGAAGAGTTGTTGGTGCTGATAGTTTATTTTAAAGAACACTTTTTCTTCAGGGTCGATTTAATGGGTCGTGATTTCGAATTAGTCCACCGTACTCAGGTTGATGAAGTACCAATGGCAATATGTCCATATAATGGAAGATTATTGGCTGGCGTTGGAAGAATGTTGCGGTTATATGATATGGGCAAAAAGAAACTTTTGCGGAAATGCGAAAATAAAGTAAGTAGCTTCGCTCGTAGATTAAATTTAGTTTCATAATAAAATTAATATTTATTTGATCTATATGATGATAAAAACATATTCTTACTTTTTGTGTTGAAATCCTGCAGTGCTGATTTTTTCATTATGTAAAATCAGTTTATGGTTTTTGCTACTACACTGTCTCAATACATTTATCTTTAATTTTCAGCACATTCCTAATTATATCGTCAATATTCAAGCCATGGGTAAACGGATCTTTGTATCGGATGTTCAAGAGTCTGTTTTTATGGTAAGTCGTTATTTCTGATCTATAATCTAGTATTTATAACTATACAAAGTTTTTTAAAAGTAAATTTAGGACGGTTAGGTGTTAAGATTTTTTTTTAAATTCAAAAATCTTCGAAATAACTGTCCAAGATAAATTTCATATTCATAGTACTGGGTGTGGACAGTAGACAGCAGCAACTACTACCTCGTATAACTGCAATTCTATTTTTATGGTTGTTGCTTGCAAATATTCTTCCTCGTATTTTGGTAATTCGTAATGACTAATGGTGTTTTTTATAATGATTGCAGTACCAGCATGAGCGGTGTTGTCGGGATGATTTGTATAATAAGTGGTGTAATTTGGTACCTTAAAATACGATCTGTTAGTGAAATGGGTTTCACTTATGAGTAGAATATCTATTGAGTTGTTTTTGAGAAATATTTCGACTTCATTTTTGTGTTGTAGAAGCCCATTGGCATTCCATTCTGCAATTTTGACGAATTTAGCGAATTTTGTTTATGAGCGTGGATAGCATGTTTAAAATCATGCTGTTCTGTTGTACAAGTTGTTGAAACATTGTTCTGAATTCTTCTAAGAACTTACTCATTATATTGGTATTATCCTGTGATTCTGTTACGGTTGGTACGCTCTTGGTTGCCTCCGAATAGCTTCTAGTATGTTGCTGATATGGAAATTGGTTATGATTAACTTGTGTTGTTGAATTAATTTGAGAAGTTGTTATGTTTTGATTGTTGGGAAGAAGTTGTGCTGATGTTGAATTAACGTTGACGTTGGATGTATTAGCTTGTATATTTAATCTGTTGTTGGCATTATTGGATTTTAAGAGTTTATGGTAAAATTCACATCCCTTATAGTTTGCTGGATGATCCCCATCGCATAAAGCACATTTAGCGGGGGTGTCTTTACTTTTTGTACATGCAGTTGTATTATGAGATCCTCCACATTTCACACATACATATGGTCTATTACAGTAAGTTTTTGAATGCCCGTATTGTTGACATCTCATGCATTGAGTAATTCCTTTGATCTTTCTGGGCGGTTCAATTTGTATGGCTTTGTTTTGTAGAAATTGTATCTTGTAAATATCCTTATTGTTGTCGGCTGGTTCTAAATCCACGAAGAACAGGTTTAGCGGTTGTTTGGAAATTCTACTCCTGCCGTTGATTATGTTTCGCACTTGGTGTCCCTTACTTGCTAGTTCATCCTTAATTTCATTGGCGTCCGTTGAGTAATGTAACTGTTTGATTACAATTCTGTAAGCACGTTCTTCTTTTAGTTGATATGTGTGATGGATTATATTATTTTCTCGCATATATTTTATTAAATGCCTATATGACTCTGCTGTTTCACAATTTATTTTGACAGTATTGTCAGACAAACATTTTGTTGTGTATTGACTATCTTTCAGCACTCTTCTAATCTGGGTTACCATTTCTCCATAGTTTGTGACTCCGTATATGAAAATCGGTGGGACTTTAGTTGTTTTAACTTGAGATGTAGGATCCTCACTGGGGACGTTAGTTTCACTTAAAACATTAAATCGATTAGTCACTGTTGTTGGCGGTAGTGACTGGTTTTTATTTGAATTCACTTTTCTTCGTTTGGTGTTTCTGGTTTTAATAACTTGCCAAGAGTTTGGTCTCTCTTCATAGAACCCTAAGACATCTTCATCACTTGTTGATGTCATTCTGTAATAGGAGGTTTGTTGAAGCGTGTTGTTTGTTGAGTCACCCTGTATCACCGATTTCATTAGTTCATCCTGTATATTACTTGAATTTGCACTGCTAGTCCCTGGCCCGTTAAAGGCAGGCGTTGAATTCATTTTATTATTATAATTGTATTATTATTATCTTGCTGATGGTCAGTAGATTTATTTTATTTATCTTTAATTGATATGATTTTTTAATCACTGGCTATATCTTATCTGTATACTTATCGTAGTGCGACTGATAACAGAGCGATTAATAATACGTCTGTACACCACGAATTCCAAAAGGATACTGTCCACCTAGACATAATATCAAAAGAGAGCATTTTAACAGGTTCTTTCAAACATTGGGTTCCAAATTCATAGCTGGTGGCGATTACAACAGCAAACATACTATGTTTGGTTCACGTTTAACAACAACAAAAGGCAAAGAACTGCTTAGTACTGTACAAGATCAACATTATTCATACATGTCTACTGGAACTCCGACTTACTGGCCAACGGACCCTAATAAAATTCCTGACCTGCTAGACATCTTCATTACGAATGGCATCTCTTCAGAATATATGGACGTTAAACCAAGCTACGATCTTTCTTCAGACCACTCTCCTATAATAGCAACTTTAAGTAGCATCATAATTTACAAAAATGGAAAACCAAAACTACATAATATCAAAACTAACTGGGATGAATATCGAACGAATATTGTAAACACATTAAACCTGAATATAAATCTTCAAAGTTCCGGTGATATAAACCAAGCTATATCCACATTTAACAACGTTATAATTGAAGCTGTAGAACGAGCCACTCCACAAACAACAATAAAAGTTCATAATATTCCAGTCGAAATTAAACAACTAATTGCACAGAAAAGAAAAGCTAGGTCAAAATGGCAGCGCACTCATGCTCCATCAGACAGAAATATATTGAACAGAATCACCAATCACTTAAAATCAAAAATAAAAGAATCCAAAGAAAGATCATTCCATGATTACATATCTAATCTCAGTCGGTTTGACAACACAATCTGGAAACCAATAAAACACTCGAAAAAACCACAAAACCATGAATCACCTATACGTAATGAAGTAGACGCTGACGTACAATGGGCAAGAAGCGATGAAGATAAGGCCGACTTGTTTGCAAAACACTTAGCCAATGTGTTTACACCTAACAATAATGATAGAGATCCTGAACTCGAAAGACACTTACGGGAAACTAATTTAGATGTTCCAAGAATAAAAAAATTTACATTTGGTGAAGTGGATCATCAAATTAAGCATCTCAATCTTCGAAAATCTCCAGGAATAGACCAAATAACACCGAAAATGATCAGAGAGCTACCAAGAAAGGGAATAGTATTATTGATATACATATTTAATGCCATAATAAAGCAAAACTACTGGCCAGAATCATTGAAAATAGCTGAAATAATACTAATTCCAAAACCAGGAAAAGATCCAACTAAAGTCACGTCATACCGTCCAATTAGCTTGCTGCCTGTCATATCTAAAATTCTCGAAAGGCTCATAATGCAAAGGATAAACAGCGACCCTAACACAGAAGAATGGATACCACAACATCAATTCGGATTCCGTACCAATCATTCAACAATACAACAAACTCACCGAATATGTCACGAAATCAACCGAGCCTTGGAACGTAAACAATACACCACATCTGCGTTCTTAGATGTAAGCCAAGCATTTGATAAAGTCTGGCATACAGGTTTACTGGTTAAAATCAAAAGATTCCTGCCTGCGACTTACTTCGAGCTACTGAGATCATATCTAAGTAACAGGCAGTACAGAACCCGTGTCAACAACAAAGTTTCACGAGTATTTGATATCAATTCTGGAGTACCCCAAGGGAGCGCTATAGGTCCACTCCTTTACATACTATTCACTGCGGATCTACCTGTAAACAGAGACACAATCATGGGAACATTTGCTGACGACACGGTAGTTCTAGCAAGTCACGAAGATCCAGCTGTGGCAAGTACTACATTGCAAAACCATTTAAATCAAATTGAAAATTGGCTGCGACAGTGGAGAATTAAAATTAATGAAAGTAAATCTGTTCAAGTTAACTTTGCGCTGCGGAAGGAAGAATGTCCACCAGCATTTATAAACAACATACAAATACCCACATCAACTGCGACAAAATATTTAGGATTGCATCTTGACAAAAGACTGACTTGGAAGGAGCATATAATCAAAAAGCGTAAGCAAATCGATTTGAAAATCAAAGAATTATACTGGCTAATAGGTAGAAAATCGAAATTACCACTGGAAAATAAAGTTTTAATATATAAAAGTATCATCAAACCTATATGGGTTTACGGAATAGAACTATGGGGATGTACAAGCAAATCGAACATATCAATTATCCAGAGAAGTCAGTCTAAAATTCTTAGAATGATAACAGATGCTCCATGGTATGTTAGCAATCTGACACTACACGAAGACCTAAAAATACCTTATGTTAAAGATGTCATAAAGGAGAAAAGCATAAAACATCACGAAAAACTCGTAAATCATACAAATGCCCTCATGCGTCCACTACTGGAGCCTTTCTTGGACAGAAGACTCAAACGCAATTGGCCTGCAGATCTGAGAGAGGATTAAAGAGGACTTGTCACTGGAGAAGTCTCCGTAACGCCATTTGAGAGCTACCACAGCTCCCTGTCATCCTACTAGCTTATAGAATATATTGTATTCTGATTGCTAAGAAATATATACATAATAAAAAAAAAAAAAAATAGTACTGGGTGTGAATTGTATATGTCATGCTCGGGTTTCCCATTTATGAAACAATTTTTTCGTTTTCGTAATGTTGCAGTTTTATTGCTTCAATACCAAGTATTGTGAACAGAGCTGTTAGTAACGACAAAATGTACTGAAGTATTTGAAAAATATAAATGTACAGTAGTGGTGCGATAATTCGTATCAATTATCAAGATATTTTAATGTCTACTTTTAAAATTATTTAAACATTACAAACATGCTGTATTTAAGCATCTTTATGTTTAACTCTGGCCGGAGCGGTAATTTCCCTCAAATCTTCGTCCGAGTTAGCACTTGTATTATTATTTTCATGAATTAAAATTTCTTGTTCAATCAGTTTGCTATCACCATCAATCCAATCGATAGCTTCACCAGCAGGTATGTAAATGCTATGAATCACTGAAGAAACCAAATTAATGTCTTCTGTTATTGGACATCATGTATTAAGTTTGAGCTTTTAAGGCACTTTACAATATATTTATATATATTTCTTCATTGGTAAAAATATCAGCCAAGAGACCTTTTCTGTAAAAAAGTGATCAAGCGAATTGCATTTTGGTGCATTGCATTGGCTGAATTATTGTAGTGGTATTCGGAGATTAAATTTTTGTAAGAATTTTACAATCATCACTAATTAGTTCCTGTTCGTTGCAATGGATAGAAGCATCATCAATTAAGTAGGGCTTTTCAGGTTAATTGAGGAACTTTCTCCGGTGAGAAACGAAACGATCGAACCACTGATTAAAAACTGCGAAAGGCATCCAAGCTTTGAGTGTAAGCCCGTCTATAATCGCTAGATTTGCATTGAACTTAAAGGTTTGTGTTTGGGTTTAATAGATGCGATTTTCTTTCGTCAAGCACTAGTAACAGTCACTGCTTGCCCAGCCTCATTTTCTAAAAAGTATGGTCCAATTACGTCTCCAGCCCAAAATGCTCACCAAACAGTGACAGTTGTGAATGCATTTGTTCTCAGAACCCCAAAAACGGTAGTTTTGGCGATTAACAAACACATCAAGGTGAAAATGTGCTTCGTCGCTTAGGATGATTTTGCTCGAAAAATCAGCATTCATTTTTTGATGCCGAATAATTTATTCTACAAACTATCTTCGCTGTGCATGGTCATTAGGCTTCATGAATTTTGTAAGCATGGAGACAGATCTTTAATGAGTATACGCTGTAGAGAGCTTCTTGCAATTTGCAATTCTTGTCCACGACGCCGAATTGAGGTTCCTAGATTGTCACCGACACTCTCACGCACTGCTTCGATATTGACGTTTGAACGGCTTGTTTTTGGACGACCAGTGTGTTTGGCGTCTCCAACGGATCCTGTCTCCCGGAATTTTTCAATTAATCTCTTCACAGTTAGTATTTTCATGTTCAGTATTTTTGAAATATCGTTCAATAATGAAGACACATTTTTACTAACCCTAAACTGTCAGCTGTCCATTTGTTTTGTTTTTAGGGTTGCCAACACTGTACTGCATAAATGGCGGCAAATTCAAATATGCGTTAATTTTGGGACACCCTTTATTTATGTAAAACATTCCTAAGTATTAAGTACAAGTACTATTTATGTTAAAAAAAAAGATTAAGTATCTTGTGTACGTGTGTAGCCAGTTTACATCCACTATAATTTAAATTATATTTAAATCCGTACGGACGGTTCGGTCCCAGATAAACAGGACAGATGAGACACTGGGAAAAGTTGGCGGCCATTATTATAGTAGTTTTTATAGTGTTTGCCAAAAGTATGAATACATGCTTGCACAATTATTACTTATTATTAATGATTAAAAAAAGTTTCAAGTAAATATGACAATACTAAATGGTATTAAATTCGTGAAAATTTCAATATTAGTTAAAAGCAAGTAAATATATGTTTTAGTAATTTTTTTATAATTTCTTCTTTAGTAAACCCAAATATTTCACACTTCTGCCGGACCATTTAACTATTTGAAACTATTTGAAACAGCTGGTATTGTTTAGAAAATTTTTGAGGTTCTGTAAAAATATGTTTATATGCTTAAATTAAAGTGATCATCTGATTATTTAATATTTTTATATTCAAATTAACGTTGCTATTTTGTTATTAGAATTTATTATTAATAGTTTATTAATTTTGTACTTTAAATCCTATATTGTTCGTAATATATAGTTACTTGTATAGGTTAGGTATATTCAGTAGTTTTTACTACTCTACTCTACTAGTATTTCTTCTTTATACCTATAATTAAGCTATTATAAAAAACATGGGATCAAAAACCGGTGGATTTTATTGTTTAGTACCTGGATGTATTTCAAGAACAGTGTTAAAGAATTGTTCATTTTTCCAATTTCCGAAAGATATTGAAAGGTTTGTTTACATGTACTCAGTACGTACCTATATGAAATTATACATTGGAAAGTCTAAGTTTATAATAATAATTACAGCAGTTATTTTATATTATTAAAGAATTAAGATATTTTTGTTTGTTGTTGTTGTTTTTGACATATTAGAAAATATCCCTAAATTGCGGCAACACAAGTGAGAACTACAAGTTCTCACTGATCATGATTCTATTTTTAGACATCGTAAAAAATTACTGTTTAATGAACTCAGCAAAAATGAAATACAATTTGGCCTCTTTATTAAAGTGAAAGTGTCTACATTCTGCCATTTTTACTGCTCTTTAGTCATTGTTTAAAATGAAACAATGAATTTGAAAAGCTTTGAAATAATCCTGGTATATATAGGTAGGTATCACAACCATATTTCATGAAATATGATGGTTCAAAATGCTGAGATCTCGCTTTTTAAATAAAACATGCATATTTAAGAGTAACTAGTAGTAGAATATTTAAAATTATAATACATTTTATGTTATTTTCAATTTTATGCCAATAGGATGAATGATTAAATATTAAAATCAATTTTGGAAATATTATTTAGCCCTTAATGGTTTATAATCAAATAATTTTACTAAAATTTACTTTATTTTTACTTTTATTATTAACTTAGATTTCAAAATGCATTATAAAACAAACAATTGAGTACCTAGTTCCAATTGATGATAATAGTACTATACACACACTATGTTTAATTATTAATTTGTCGTCAACAAAATAGGTTTGAAATTAAAAGGAATATTCCTAATTGTTGGCATTACTTTATACTCAAACGAAAAGGCAAAAGGAATAAACCCGGAAAAACTATTATAATAATGGCGTCAAGGTCACGAGATTTAGGACACAAACATCAAAGAAATTCCGCCGGCCGTCGTATCTGATACTTACTTTATCTGGGGTTCGGTAGCTGCTATAATACTGGCCTACGCATGTAAGTATACGATGCGTTAGCAACGTAATGTTAATTAACTCTAATATTTGAAGGACTCGCGATGACTGTTTAGTTTATCATTTATTAACAAAATAATATGAATACCCTCCAAAAAACATACTGAGTAAAATCATGTCCCAAAATCTGTCACTGTCTATTTACAATTCCTAAATTTTTAAGATTGTCTCGAATATTATTTTCCCTGAATTTTTTTACGGTAGGATACCCAGGTATTTTTCTTGAATAATTAAATACATTAATAAGTACCTACTTAAATATTTTCCTAGTACTTTTTTTGGTTACTGAAGTTCATATTTTAAGTACTGACGGTATTCAGCTCTGTTGTTTTATTAATTTATAATAAATAAAGGTTGTGACCTGCGATGACCTATGACATGAGACCAGGGACCTGCGACCTGTAGCATGTTATCTATGACCTGCGACCTGTGGCCTATGACCTGTGACTTGCGATTGCGATAAATAATGGACTTAATTATATGTATAAGAATGTGTTTGGCGACATCTAGTTTCTGTTGGTAATACGCCGAGTGAACAACATACACTTAATTAGATACGTTTACATCACGCGTGTTGAATAATCACAAAAATCATTTAAGCCTTCCTGCAAAAAAACATACTAAAAAGAAACTAAATTTTAGGAAACATCGAAATCGCACACGCTTTTCATTCACTCATTTTAATTTCATAAAATTCATAAAAAATTCAATAAAAGAATGATTTTCAACTGTAACAAACCACTTTAAGGAATTTAGCGAGAATTGGTTTACACTCATGTGTCCTATTCTATACAGTGCAGTGCTGCAGTGATTAGGGATATTTTATATTACAAAAATTTTTGGGAGTCAATTGCGGTTTTTTATGCTGTAGAATAAAATCCAAGTTATTTGGTATATAAAATATTAGACATTATTATTGTTGACCAAGTTCTTTTCCTTTAATTCTAGGTTCGTTATAAAAGAGCTGAAAATCAGCTGATAATATTTGCTGATGATACTCATCCACGGTGGATCACATGCACCACAGTATTGGATTATGATTCTATTGCGGCAGCAGATAAGTTTGGCAACATCTCCATATTACGATTACCACCAAATGTTAGTGATGATGTTGAAGAGGACCCAACAGGGCATAAGGCATTGTGGGATCGAGGTTTGCTCAATGGTGCCTCTCAAAAAGCGGAAACTGTTGCTACATTCCATGTGGGCGAAATGGTGACATGGTTACAGAAAGCCACTTTGATACCAGGTACGGTTTTATTTTCAGTTGGTTTATTGTACTTAATTGATATAGCGAGGTATATTGGCCTCATTTTTTAAAGAATTGAAAATTAAATTAAAAGTAAAAAAATGCTTTGCTTTTATTTTACAATTTATTATATAATTTATTTAATGATTAATAGTTTCATGTTGTTTTTATTATGTTTCACATAAACATTGAAAGAAACCGTCAAATAATACAGAAAAATATTTAAACAATTCTTCTGGATAAATCCTGCGTCAAATTTATACTAGCTAACGTTTCGCTGATCTTCTTGTTAGCTCTGTCAGCGCAAATTTGCGCGGTTAAACTAAAACTGAACAATACTGCTTTGTACATGCGTTACACTGGTCTGCACATTACTTGTCGAAGCGTGGTTGATCCGTGATGGAAAGGACGTGTCGTCGTTCATTACTCGATGCCAAATGGGTGCAAATTATAGTCCCGTATTAACTCTTTCAAGGTATCTTATTGTTTTAGTAAGTGGTGGTTCAGTTTTCCAGATAATCAGTTCGGTGTAATCTTGAACCTCAAATTTTAGATTCCCGCCGTTCTAATGCTCTCCCATTTCACAGGAACACTGCGCGAAATTAAACTAAAATTTTCTCAGATTGCCAAGGGACACTATAAAATTCATCCAAAATTCTAGTCAAGAACAGTGTGGAATTGTCAAATAGTCTCTCAAATATGCGGAAAAACAATCTGGCTCTGGTCTGGATACCTGCCATATGATTTAGACGGGAGTGAAACGGCTGACTTTCTGGCGGCAAGAATGGTATCTGAAGAGCAATTTTTCAGACGAGAACCTGCAATGGTGGTGAGCCCCACCAAATACTTAATATCTGAATCTACATAAAAACGCCGTCTTGCGGTAATCCGCAACTGAAGAGCCGAATTGAAGTCGAAACAGTGGAATTATGGCTTCTCCAAACAGAAAGTGCAAAACTTTGGCTGACTGTATATTAACAGTTAGTGTATAGAAAACGAACTGGGCAAATGCCCTGAACAAATTTTCTGTTTGATGTGACTAAGGTGTCACAAACTTTCGAACTCCTAACAGTTCTATCAGGAATGAAAGGACGTCTTTCGACGTGTGTTTTCGCGCATGTTCGAAGCAACCACGGCTTCTTGTATATTTACATACACAAGACCGTCGTTATTAGATCTATGCTATATGGCTTTCTAGCCATACTGAGTTCGAAAGCAGAAAAAATTTCCATCTCCAGTCTGTGACACCTTAGTCACATCAAACAGAAAATTTGTTCAGGGCATTTACCCAGTTCCTTTTCTATACACTAACTGTTAATATCCAGTCAGTCAAAGTTTTGCACTTTCTGTTTGAAGAAGACATAATTAATTATACTGTTTCGACTTCAATTCGTCTCTTCAGTTGCGGATTACCGCAAGACAGCGTTTTTATTAAGATGTCAATCGTGATAAACACAAATAAACATATGGTAGAGAGATCAGTGACTCTCGAACACACCATAATTTGTATTTTGCATATAATGCAAACATCACAAACATATTAATATCTGAATGACGACAAAAGTTCAACACTTTTGGCAAGTCCATCTTGATATGAACAATTCGACTTCATTAGTCCATCGAAATCAAGAGCATTAATTTGTTGGGGATGAGTAAATCTCCTCTGCGCGGCCTGACCATCAAGATGCTAGATGAAATATGAATAGGTATGAGACACATAGACCTTTGTGCTTTTTGGATGAACCATAAATGCATTTTTTGTATAACTGTCTATATTTAAATATTGAATCAATTAGGTATAGACCGTTAAGGTTTTTTACTTTGCTTCAGGATTCCGTAGCTACATATAACCTGAAATTTCTATTAGCCATTGTGAGTTATCTTGCGCGTGCAATTTTATCTCCTCTTGCTGTTGCGGAACATTTGATACAATTAAACTTGACCAGTACTGAAGTCTGGAATTTGACTATTCGAAAGCTATGACAAGAAGCTTTCAAATCGGTGTTAAGATCTTTTCGAATTGTTTTAACATTTATTTTAACAATCAAATGCTGAAGTGATGTAAATTAGCTATTATATTGGGCGTCAAATCGTTATTTCCAATTGCTTTATAGTCCCAGTCTTAAAGCTTGATTTACAACTAACACCGACAATTTCTGTAACAGATCTCAAGCTATCACACAAAAAATCGTACATACTTGATTTAATGATTTCGGCTTGTCCTACGATTGGCTTCACGTGTCCCAGATAAATAGATCCATGGGCAATCTGAACAGTTATGTTCGTCCTATACGTATCTCTTATTCAAGAGTTTTTTTTTATTATTACCAATTGTCTTTTCCCTAAATTAGCTCTTAACTTAATACCTGAGCAGTGATACAAGCACTAACAAAAGATAATCTCGGTAACCAGTACAAGTAGCCCTATAAATTATTTTTACTCTAAGTAATACGTAACAAGTACTTTTGGGTAAGAAAGTAATTTTACTGGATATTACAATGAAAACATATTACACATTATACTAATAATTTAAATTTTATTTTCAGGTGGTTCAGAATCGTTAATCTATACAACTTTGTCGGGTACAGTTGGTGTATTGGTGCCATTTACATCGCATGAAGACCATGATTTTTTCCAACATTTAGAGATGTATTTACGCAGTGAAAATCCACCTTTATGTGGTAGAGACCACTTGTCGTTCCGGAGTTACTATTTTCCGGTTAAGGTAATTTATATTGTTTGATATATGTATTTATTATCCTTTGTCCAATGATTATTATTATTTGATATTAAACTCGATCTTTATTTGCGAATATAAAAAGTGACTTCTAAAATAATATTAATGCGAATTGCACCAGAATAACGATAATTTCATTTTTCAAAGGATTGATCCAAATTAAAATAATTACATAAACAACGTAAATATAAATAAATATATATGAGGTTTATTTGTAACAGTTATAGATTGTATCCAGAATTTATATTAAGGACACAATTCAACACAGCTAAGACAGTAAATTTTCATTGAAGTTGCTTTATTATTTTTCAAAATATTTGCCTTTACGATTAATTCATTTTTCCATGCCATAGAACCATTTGTTTTAACTTTTTCCCAGTCTCCTTCAGACACATTCAAAACATGGTTTTTTAAGCATCTACGGCTGAAAATCCTTGTCCACGCAATTTATTCTTGATGTTTGGGAACAAATAGACAAATCTTACCATGATGTAAATTATTCACATGCTAGACTTATGAGAAATATTGATTATATCTCAAATTAACTGATTATTTTTATATCATGCTATTATTTTGCTTTACTCTGACCTACATGTATTACATACATTTTTATTTGGTTTCAGAATGTCATTGATGGTGATTTGTGTGAACAATATAATTCGTTAGAACCGTCGAAACAGAAAAATATTGCAACTGATCTGAATAAAACACCCGCCGAGGTGTCCAAAAAGTTGGAAGATATAAGGACGCGGTATGCGTTTTAAGAATCGTGTATTGGATTTTTGAGGAAGAGAGTTTTGCTATTATAAGTGCTAATGATAAGTTAATTTAAAATCTGTAGATAATAAAGATTTTTTTATAATTAAGTTTTTTTTAATTCATTGAATTGATTACTCATATCTACTACTACTATCAACGAAAGGCGAGAATATCCTGTTCAGATGTAAGGACCTTGAAAAGTAAATTGAATGTAAGACTATACACTAGGCAAAGACTTCTGAATATAGAATAAAAATACTCTTGAACATGACGAGGAACTGATTAGATTTTGGACGTAGAGGTGAGAGCAAAAAAGGATCAAAACTGAAATGAAAAAATACAATTACAAGACAAGTTTTACATTAGCATAAATTAATAATATATATGTTATATCAAACAAATTTAGCATGACTAATCAAATATCTACAGATCTTAAATATTCCGATACTTTACATTTGAATAAAGAAAGTTTGCAGCTGAAAAAGTTCGTTCACATTGTGTACGCACATACTGTCACACAAATGCTGAGCCACTGGCCCGATATTTACATATCAGCAAAAAATTCTACCAATTTTAAATGGCTTAGATATTAAAAAAAGGGGCGGAACCAGATAAGTTTCCTGTTTTATTTATAAAAAATTGCCGTGAGAATTTAATAAAACCTTTATATTTAATAAATCCATTGCTGATGGAGTCTTCCCATCAGTATGGAAGAAATCATTATTGAAGAAATCATTATTTCAAAATATTAAAAACTATCGTCCTATTTGTACTTAAACTAAAGTTTTTGATAAAAGAATTCATGAAATAATGTTTGATAAAAATCATATAATCCCAGAACAGCACGGGGCTTTTTCAAAGCGTTCTATTGAAACAACTTTGATTTACGGATTACATAATATCTAGAATGGATGACAGAGTGCAAGTGAATGTTATCTACACTGATTTCAGTAAGGCATTTGATAAAATTAGTCCCCAAATATAATAATCCTTTATTACCTAAGAGGCTTACGCCCTTTTACAA
Source organism: Apoderus coryli (assembly GCA_911728435.2). Taxonomy (NCBI): domain Eukaryota; kingdom Metazoa; phylum Arthropoda; class Insecta; order Coleoptera; family Attelabidae; genus Apoderus; species Apoderus coryli. Next base: position 10,132,640 of record OU452209.1, on the reverse strand, counting down.
GACAAACAAATGATACCATTTGGGTGTCCCAAAATTAACGCAAGATTCCAATTAAATAGAAAACACAGTTTTTAGTCTTTTGATTGTAAGTTATTTATTGAATCATAAAGTACATAGGAGAGGGTTCTTTATGGCATAACACATCGGGCAAAAGTCTCCACGGCTTTGCATACACATACGCACTCGTTTGTCCAAATTTTCCATGACCATTCTGCATAAATTTGGCTGAATTTAGTTGATGCAGCGTTGAATCTCTTCCTTTAATGCCCGCGTGGTTGTGGACTTGTTGACATAGACCTGTGATTTTAAATAACCCCCTAAAACGAAATCTAATCACACGATCTAGGGGCCAATTCTAATTACCGAAACGAGAGAGTACCTACACGACATGGAAATGTCTCATGCAGTAATTCAAGGGCTGTATTGCGTGTGGCACCGTCTTGTTGAAACCATATATTGGCCACATCAATATCATCCAATTTCGGCAAAAAAGACTGTCGCGATATCACTGCTTGACCAGCCCATTCTCAAAGAAGTATGGTCCAATTATGTCTCCAGCCCAAAATGCTCACCAAACAGTGCCACGTTGTAGATGCATTTGTTCTCAGAACCCCAAAAGCGGCAGTTCTGGCGATTAACAAACCCATCAAGGTGAATATGTGCTTCGTCGCTTAGGATGATTTTGCTCGAAAAATCAGCATCCATTTGTTGATGCTGAATAATCCATTCTGCAAACTATCTTCGCTGTGCATGGTCATTAGGCTTCAGTTGTTGTGTTAATTGAATTTTGTAAGTATGGAGACAGATCTCTAGTGAGTATACGCTGTAGAGAGCTTCTTGCAATTTGCAGTTCTTGTCCACGACGCCGAATTGAGGTTCCTGGATTGTCACCGACACTCACGCACTGCTTCGATATTGACATTTAATCGGCTTGTTTTGGACGACCAGTGTGTTTGGCGTCTCCAACGGATCTTGTATCACGGAATTTTTCAATTAAATCTCTTCACAGTTGACTAAGTTAAAACACTATTCCGACCATATTGTATGAACTGCGGCCGCCAAGCTTTCAGTATTTTTAAATATTGTTCCATAATGAAGACACGTTGTTCTGTCGTGTAACGCTCCATTTTTACTAACCCTAAACTGTCAGCTGTCGATTTCTTTTGGGTTGCCAACACTTTACTGCATAAATGGCGGCAAATTCAAATCTTGCGTTAATTTTGGGACACTCTTTATAATAAATGATACACTACTAACTATAACTAAACTTATTCAAACACCAGAATGGCCACTCTTCAATAAATTAGAATCAACATACACAACTTATATACTATTTAGATCGGCCATGCATCTATGCAGATTAGCACAAATTGAGGAACATTATTAGTGAAAAAGTCTAGTTCTCTTTGAAAGTTGTATTTCTTAGTCATTGTTCAAGGTCTTGACACTGGAGCTCGTCCTATCCTACCTACGCTGTGAGAGTGATTGGAATTCAAAGTTCTGTAACAATATATTATGGTCATACCCCCGTACTGGAAAATAGCTCCGATCCTTGGAAAAATAGATATTTTAAAAAATTTCTTTGGACAGGTTCGATTATATTTGCGTGGACCTGAATAATTGGCACTCTAACTAAGTTCTAACCAAAGACAAATATAGTGACTTGAGACAATTGATGTTCTGAAATTTAGATGTAGTTCTTAGGAGAAAACCCAAAGAACGAAGTGCACTTATTATGCTGATCAAAAGATAACTTACTGGCAACCAATACACCAAGATCCCTAGTTTCGTGTGACAATTCCAGAGCAGTACTCATCACTCTGCACTTGTTAACGTTGAGGCCATTTGTGGATCAGCCACCAATTCTGCAGTTCCCCTAAGTCTTCCTGTAATTGGAGACAACCAGGTTCATCTCGTATTACCCGATACAACTTAAAATCATCCGCAAATACAAAAAATTACTAGTGAAATTCAACCTTATATCATTAACAAATATGGAGAAAATTAAAGGAGTTAGGTTGCTCCCCTACGGCGCGCCACTGGTTGCCGAAAATTCCACAGATATGAATCGAGGAATAATCGAACCTGTAAATAACATAATTATGACTGCTCCGAGTGACCCCTAATCCTGTGTAGCTAGCTCTCAGGTATTATACAGTAATTTTATGAAGATTTGTTTCGGGCGAGACAAAATATACTAGTACGATGATGTTAACTCAAGAAATCCAGCAGCATTGACGGGCAACATTTCAGCAGTTTCGTCGGGTCCATTTCTGAAGTGCCGATGTAACCTTCAGCCACTGAACTTGATTTCCATCCTCCCAATTGTTTTAATTGAAACATATCTTCACCAATATTTAGAAGCAATGGCAGTGTCTATAGTGAAAGTTGCATCGAGATATAAAAATGAAGCAATCTGCTGCACATCAGCAATCACACGACCCCTGAAAGAAGCTGAAGTCCGACCCAATGGCATAGTGTCTACGACGACGGTTGGAGACTCCAGCACTGCTGCAATCTGTTGCTTGGGTGGCAATGGATACGTCAGTAAGATGGTGGGTTCGCACCCTAGACGACGCTTAAGGGCATGGGATGGAGGCCATTTAGTTGTCGCACTGTTGTGGCTACAGGCAGTACGGCTTGCCGAGAGTGGCATAGCAGAGAAGTCATTCTCAACTGTATCTTGGTTACCCTGCTATTTACCAAGAAGCCGAAAATTGAGTTTAATATTAAGTAGAAATTTTAACACTTGCTGATTGTGTTTCTACATTTAACTGTTTTTGTGTAATAGGTAACCAAATATAAGTGGAGTTAACATAACCTGATACCTGATATTTACACGAGAACGACAAGGCCAGTTCAGTCTCAGTCTCACATGTTTGATTTAGCATTTCCGAAGGCATAGTGCCAATAAAATTTCAATTCAAACCTGTAATCAAATTATACAAATCACACTTCAGGTCAATATTGCAGTACCTATGCAAACAGTAAATGATATCTCCCTACTTCATCAAAGTTATACAAGCACTGGAAATACTGCAAATCGAAATGACCGCGCTGCTGTTCGTATGCAATGCCCGCTATCCGAAACGGCAGATATGCAGGAAATATTTGAGAAAAGTGGTTTCAAGATTTCAAAAAACTGGTTCAGTTAAAGATGTTCCAAGGTCCGGGAGACAACACATTGGGGACGATGTGAATGTCCAGATCTTAACCGAAATACGAAATACAAAATACGAAACAAGTGGCAGAGGAATGTTATGCTTTGTTTTACTTTCTAAAATAAATAAATTACAATTAATGTATGAGTATCTGGGTATTTAACTGCTTGTTAGGTAAAAAAATACTTAATCAAATGTTTTTATAATTGGAGAATGCTTTAAGCATAAAATGACCTTTAAAATAAGGTATCACGACCCCCCTTTCCATGAAAAAAAAAATCGAATGTCATTAGGTATGACATTTAAAGCTGTGATTGATAAGTATGTCAAAAATGCAGAACTTCTTCTTTATAATTGTTCCAAATTACATCATAATATACCAAACGGTTCAGTAGTAAAAGGGGGCGGGGGAGTACTTTTTGTCCTCACTGTATGTCTGACATATCGTTTTCTTAATCTTATCTTTTTAGTACCTCTATGTTCATGGTCTTATTACTCGTATTATCTTATATACGTACATATAATTGTCAAAGAAAATGAGATAATAATAATTAACAAATTGTGTTAATTATTATTTTCAAATATTTAATTTTCTTTCATATTACTTATACAAGGGTGGCCCATTAGGGCGTGGGCTGAAGATATCTCAAGATCCACAAGCGAAAGACAAGAAACTCCTTTACAAAATTTGCACTGAAGAGATGTACAACCCAAAAATGTTTTGAATTATACAGGGTAGTTCACAAACGCACAGCCGACCATACTTGATTTTTCTTAACGCGACACCCTGTATATTTTAACATAAATAAATGCCGCTCTAAAAGACAAGAAACATTACATAAGAGTTGATATGCCTAGGTCCAGTAGTTTTTAAAATATTTGTAAATAAGGGTGAATTGTGACATAAATTTAAGACCTTGTGGGTATTACAGCAACTAAAATCATACCAATTTTTCGTTTCAGGTCCTTTTCAATTCCCTTCTTTTCTTCGTTTTACTGGATTTCATTGACCTCTGATTTGTCATTTGCTAAATTGTATTTTTTTCATTTTAATAATTTGTTTATGAAAAAACGGTTAGCCTTAAGCTTAAGGAAATTCTCGAATTTAAGCAGATTTACAAGGTGTCCTATTTAACATTTCCCCAAAAAAATACAATTTAGAAAATGTGACCACTCTGAAAAATTACAAATCAGAGGTCAATGAAATCCAGTAAAACGGAGAAAAAAAGGGAATTCAAAAGGACCTGGCTCGACCAATTGGTATGATTTTAGTTTCTGTAGTAACCACAACGCCTTAAATTTATGTCGAAGTCCTTATTTACAAATATTTTAAAAACTACTGGACCTAGGCAGTTCTCTTGTATATTCAAGCGGCATTTATTTATACTAAAATATACAGGGTGTCGGATTAAGAACTTTTTGAATACCGTGTACCTATACAGACGGTGATTCACGGTGGCAGGTTGGACATTTATAGAAAACGAGACATAGGATTATTTAGAAAATTTGGTTGCTTACATGTGTCAATCATTAGATTACGAGTAGATCTTGATATTAATATACTTCTGAAATATTTTGACGTTCGTGACTCTTCCGGTTATACAGGAAATTGATACCAACTTTCTTATTTCAAATAGAACATACTGTATTGTATTCCATTTTTTGATTCCTTATCCCTTGTGACGTATTTTGTCTTAACAATTCCCTATACCTATCTCCAACTGTTTTGGAAGAAAAAATATATTTTGAAATTTTTGACCAAAAACAGGTCTGCGGAAAAAAAAAATTGTAATTTAATAATAATAATAATAAATAAATAAAATAAATAAAAATAAAGAATATCGACCCATAACATGCCTTTCTAACATCTACAAACTACTAACAAAGGTATTAACCAATAAAATAAATGATCATGTAGATAATCAAAATATCTTGGCAATCGAGCAAAATGGCTGCCGAAGAGGTGCACGAGGAACCAAAGAACTCCTTATCATTGATAGCGTCATAAGTAAGCAGGAACAAAAGAAACAAAGACATCTGTCCATGGCCTGGATTGATTACAAAAAGGCATTTGATTCGGTGCCCCACTCGTGGTTGATCCAGGTTCTCCGATGGTATGGAATAAATAAACAAATTGTGAATCTGCTTGAACACTTGATGGGATCATGGTCGACGAGGCTCCGTATTCACTTAGCAGATAAAAATTATGAGTCACCTGTCATCGTGATACGCAGGGGAATCTTTCAGGGAGACAGTTTGAGCCCACTTTGGTTCTGCTTGGCATTGAACCCCCTGAGTACAATCCTGAAGCGGAGTAGAATGGGGTATAACTTGGAGAGTAATACAAAGGTTTCACATCTTATGTATATGGATGACTTGAAACTATATGCTAATTCGGGTGATCAACTACAAAGTATGCTGGAGCTTGTCGCAGAATTCAGTAAATCAATCTCAATGGAGTTTGGATTAAGCAAATGCACTACAATTCACTATAAAAAAGGAATTATTACTGGAGTACCATCTACAACACTCTTGGACGAGACAGAGATAGACACGCTAGAGGGATGTCCATATAAGTACCTTGGAATATTACAGACTGGGCAAATACAAACAAAGGAGATGAAACGCAAACTTACTAAAGAATATAACGAAAGAGTCACAAAAATTTTAAGATCGTATTTACCAGGAAAACAAAAAATTCGAGCCATAAACACATGGGCCATTCCAGCCTTGTCCTATTCATTCGGTGTAGTGAAATGGTCACAAACGGAACTAGAGGAACTTGACCGAAGTACTAGGAGATTGCGTACAAAGTTCCGCATGCACCATCCATCATCCTCTACTGACCGAGTGTACCTGTCACGCGGACGAGGGGGCAGAGGGCTTACCCATATAGAGAGTTCTTGTAAAAAAGAAATCTTTAATTTACGGAAATATTTTAAAACTAATAATAACGCCATCCACAAATGCCTAATGCGTACAGATGATCGATACTCACCTTTAAATCTTAGAGCTAATGTTGAACACCAACTAACTATGCCTACGCAAAATGAACGGTTGAATAATATCAAAGAGAAAAAATTGTTTGGTAAATACGCAGTGGATCTTGCTGCAGATCATATAAATAAACAAAAATCGAATAGTTACCTATCCACAGCTCATCTCACAGGGGAGACAGAGGGATTCATATGCGCGATACAGGATCAGATCGTGCCAACAAGAACCTACCTAAAACATATCATAGGAAAAGATTTGAGCGATGTTTGTCGACTGTGTAACATTCATCCAGAAACTATACAGCACTTGACTACGGGATGCAACTCATTGGCCCCAACAATGTATCTGGAGAGACACAACAATGTTGCAAAGATCATACATCTTAGTATTTGCCAACAAGCCCAACTTATTGACCACAATAAAAAATACTACAACCATACTCCACAACCAGTAATTGAAAACGATAAAGTTAAAATATATTGGGACACATAGCTTATTACTGACAGAGCAGTTTCTCATAACAAACCAGATATACTATTCATCAACAAAGTGAGCAACGAGTGTTTCATAGTCGACATTGCGGTACCAGCAGACCATAACATACAAAAAACAGTCACGGAAAAGATCCTTAAGTATCAGGATCTGGCCCACGAGCTGAAAAGAATACACAACTTCAGAAAGATAACTGTTAAACCATTCGTGGTATCGTCTAACGGGTTAATACCAAACTCTTTCACAGAAAACCTAAAGGAACTGCAATTAAGTTCGCACTTAGCCGATTTGAGTTGCAAGGCTGCCATACTTGGTACGGTTCGAATTGTCCGTAAAGTTTTTAATAATTTATAAGTCTTGAATACACAAGTATTCCGGCTAAAACATACCGAGATAATCGAGTTAATAATAATAAAAAAAAATAATAATAATAATAATAATAATATATGACTTTATTTTGAATACTGTTTATACAAACGATTACAAGAAAAAATACATTTATAGGTATACTTACTAGATATACTAGAAGGGGAAGTTCACCATACGGTGCTCTACCACTTAACATTCACCCAACACACAGGTGCAGAAAAAAGTATTCATACTAATATTATATACTTAGGTACTATAAACTAAGTTAACAAAAAAGAAAAGAAAAAAAAAAAGAAAAAGAAAAAAAAAAAAAAAGTAACTCTAAAAGTTTTGGTTCCGGTACAGAAGCTCATACACACAATCCCTAAATCCCTTCCTCCTTAAGGTGCGATATTGATTCGGAATAGCGTTATACAGTTTATATAAATTTTATATTTAAATCCTCTCTCAAACATCGATGTTCTGTGTATGGGCGGAGTTATCAAACCTCGGGATCTCATATTTAGATTATGCACGTCAGTACGAAATGTTATTTTTTCATGTAAATAGGGAGTCATCCTGGTACTTATTATTTTGTCACAGTGATGTTCAGACAGAGCTGTAGCGCTCTTTTTATAGCGGCAGTCTAGACGATGTCGGTTAATCCTATCCTTGATGTAATTCTTCATCTGACCTATATATTTTCCTTCGCATTGTGAACAACTAATTTGGTAGATGACGTCACACAATCGATCTGTATTCGGTTTATCCTTTAGTTTGCTGTATAAGTCTCGCGTTGTTTTTGAGTAATATGGGACCAAACAGTTGGTATCACTCTGTAGGACATTTTTTAGTTTAAAATACATTTCTGGTACAAACAAAAGTCGTAATCTTTTGATATTTCCATCAGTGGTTACTGGATTGTGATTGGTTGAATTAGATCGCGGTTGGTTAATAATCCCATTAATGAGTCCCTCAGGGTAGCCATTATTACGTAACGTTTTTTTTTGCTGGTATGGTCGCATACATCGTTTGTTGTTATGATTATTTATTTACAGATATAACTTTTTCTAAGGTGAGTGAGGATGTTGACAGCACTTTAATTTTAGTTGTTTCTTATGTGATTGTGTGTCAGATTAACAGTTTGACTGCTGTCATGTTGTATAACATATGTTTCATGTGTTTATTTTATTTTTTATTAATTGTTTTATGTACATTCTTTTTAGCTCTCCATATCATAATATATGTAATATATGTATATATGGAGACTATTAGTTTCATGAAAAAAAATTTTTTTTTAATTTCACCGGAAATACTTGTTTTTGGTCATTTTATACATAAACAAGTAGTTTTAAAAAAATGTCTGTCTGTCTGTCTGTCTGTATCCACGAAAACGCAAAAACCGCTTAACAGATTTTAACCAAATTTGGTACAAAAATACTATTGGACATGGCAAGGAGCTGATTAGATTTTGGGAAACATTGAGCGTAGGCAAAGGGTTTAAAAGAGGGTTCAAAAATTAAAAAAATTCATAGTTCTTAAACTTATCCGAAATACTGCATAATTTTTTACGCATTTAATTGAATATAACCTAAAATATTGAACATAAAATATTAGACCACATTGGCGTTCGAAAATAGTGTAAAATGGGGTAAAAAAGATTAAAAAAAAACGTATTTCTTAAAAATAGCAGAAGTATTAACTAGTTATTTATAGTTTTGATAGAATATAACCTACAAAATGTGTCATGAATAACTTACTTTCATAGGCGTTCGTAAATAGTGGAAAAGGGGTCAAAACATAAAAAATATATATTTCCTAAACTTATTCGAAATATGGAATAATTTTTCATAGTTGTGATACAATATAAGCTAAAAAATATTCCATAAAAGAATTGGTTCACACAGGCGTTCGAAAATAGTTTAAAAAAAGGGTCAAAAACGAAAAAAAAATATTTCTCAAATATACTAGAAAAATTGGCTAATTATATATAGCTTTGATATAAGATAACCTAAAAAATGCAACATAAAATTTTTATTTACATAGGCGTTCGTAAATAGTAGAAAAAGGGGTAAAATAAAAAAAATTAAAATGTAAAAATTTTTATATTTAACTAGATGAATTGGTGTTAAAAATACACGACAAAAATTAACGTACCATAGGCGTCCGTGAAAATTCTATAAAAGGGTCAGAAAAAATTTGTATCCGTGATAACTCAAAAACCACTTAACGGATGTTAACTACATTTGGTATGAAAATACTACAGGATATTTATAGGTGGTGATTAACATTGAGCGTAGGCAAGGGGCTTAAAAGAAGGTTCAAAAATTTAAAAAATCATAGTTCTTAAACTTATCCGAAATATTGACTAATTTTTTATAGTTGTGATAGAATATAACTTAAAAAATGTTACATAAAAGAATTAGTTCACACAGGCGTTCGAAAATAGTCTTAAAAAAGGGTCAAAAACTAAAAAAAAATGTTTCCCAAATATACCAGAAAAATTGGCTAATTATAATATATAGCTTTCATATAAGATAACCTAAAAAATGCAGCATAAAATTTTTGTTTACATAGGCGTTCGTAAATAGTAAAAAAAGGGGTAAAATAAAAAAAAAATAAAATGTAAAAATTTTTATATTTAACTAGTTGAATTGGTATTAAAAATACACGACAAAAATTAATGTTCCAGAGGCGTCCGTGAAAATTCTATAAAAGGGTCAGAAAAAATTTGTATCCGTGATAACTCAAAAACCACTTAACGGATAACCTACAACATGCAGCATAACAATTTGGTTTACATAGGCGTTCGTAAATAGTAGAAAAGGGGGCAAAATAAATTTTATAATAAAACTAAAAAAAATCAATTAATTTGCGTTCAAGAACTTGGCCTAGATCTGCAATATAAAATATCTGCGTATAAATAGTGCCTCCAAAGAGAAGAAAAAGGCACAAAAACCGATACTTAAAAAAAATAGCTGATATCTAAAACAAAACAAAAATTTATTAAATTTAGATAAATGACAAAAAGGTCATAAAATTATTACTTTTACACTTAAATATGGAGAGCTATTCGTGCCTCGAGGGCAACAGTTTATTTATTCTGATTTTGGACAACGCTAAATGTTATTATATTTAAAAATCATAAAGGAAATTCTTCTCGATTTTAGCCTGAAGAAGTGCATATATTGGCACGAAACGTTGCAATAGAGACTACACTAAGTTAATTGGAATTTCATTTATCCCGAAACCCGATAATTCGACATAATAAATTAACAGTTTGGGATAAGAATAACTATCAATAATGTTAAGATAAAATACGCCAAAAGGGATAACGATTCTAGAAATGTAATAGAATACAGTATGTTCCATTTGAAATAAGAAAGTTGGTATCAACTTCCGGTATAACCGGAAGTGTCACAAAGGTCAAAATATTTTCGAAGTATAGCTTAGATTGACAGATGTAAGTAAGCAAATTTTCTATCAATGAATCACCATGTATACCTAGTATTAACAGTTGTACGATATCTCTTACAACAAAACGGTCTAGACAACCAATCCTTTAATGGACATACCGTATATAATTATTTCTAAATTGAATACCTATTCTGCTCTTGACCATATTTCTGAATGCATTTAGGTCATGAAGGATCGCAGAACGAATATGTGGCTATTTTGAATAAACTTTAGTATTAATAAATATTGGTGGGTGCAAACAAAAAAAAAACTACATCAGGTAGGTTTGGAAATAACAACATGATAGGTGAGTCATTCACAATCGTATATGTTTGCTTATAGGCTGGACTTAATAATTATAATAATAATGTGACCGAGCGAGGTGTTCAAATCCATATATGGCCCATCCATTGGCAATTCAATTTAAATTTAACAAATTACGAAATACACTAGCAGATATCTGAAAACGTAAAAAATTGAATAACAGTAACACGGTACCTACATACTTAAGTGATATGTGAAATTGTATAGTCATGTAGGTATGTCAGATCAAGTAAACTATACAGACACGGTCCCGACGAACGTCACGAATTTTATGCGAAAACTTGATATTAAGGCTACATTTTTTAAATAATTTCTGAATTGAATATAAAAATTAAAATAACATTTCGTAATGGTTCCTTATATCTAAATACCAGGGTGTTTCAAAAAAGTCATTTCACAAGCTCAAGCTCAAGCTGTCCATGCTGTAAAATTTCGGAAACATAATGAACACCTAGGAAAGTTTCAGGGACAATACAACAAACAACAAAACTGGCTCGCGATGTGGATGAAGACATGCCAAAAAACAGTGTCCTGCTTTTTACCGTGTCTGTTCAAAATGTCATCGTAAGGGACATTACCGAAGATACTGTAGTAAAAAATATCAAGTATACGGTGTTGATGAAGAGAGTGACAACTATGGGACAAACTCAGACAGTGAACGATCCGATTCCTCCCAGAATTTTTCAGGCAGTGAAAATGTAGTTTGGACTGTAATAAATCAAAATATTAATGTTTCGATTGATGCAGTAGAATGGTTTGAAACTGTAATTATTGAACAGTGTAAAATAAGACTTAAAATTGACACTGGAAGCCAAGTGAATATATTATCTTATAAAGACTTTCAAAACTTACGAATTAAATATAGTGACATTTTAAAAACTTCATCTGTCTTGCTTTCGTATTCAGGTCACAAAATAGCCACCTTAGGTCAAATTAATTTGCTTTGTGTTTTTGGCAAACAGTCGTCAGAATTTTTGTTTCATTTACTAAATAAAGGCCAATCAGTCTCTTCCATTTTAGGGTTAGAAAGTGCAAAGCTATTAAAGATTATAAGTAATATTTGTGAAATTGCACCTCAAAATGTAGTGATTCAACCTACTAATTTAAGACAAATTCTACAAAAACATAATAGTGTTTTTAATGGCATTGGTAAAGTGAACAAATGCTTCTACTTTTGTCTCTTGTTTGTTAGATTACATCAGTTTAAATTGTTTGCATCGGGATCTTCCTATTATAATCTAGAGGGACGGCTGTACATTCCAAAATCGGAATGCGGTCATGCCTAATATTTTACTTGTTTTTTTTTTTTTTTTTTATTTATTTACGGGCATACACCCATTAAATTTTAAAAATAACAATACATAAAAGCACACAAACGTATCGACTTAAAAATCTTGAAAAAATATAAATATATATAAATGTTTACAAATGATAAGTTTACAATTTAAGATTTAAAGAACTAAAAGAGCTGTTTTACCGACCTCAAGAAAGCACTTCTGATGGTGAAAAAATCGAGGGAATCCTGATTATCATTCGCCACTCTCACCGAACGGACCAAAAACGAGTTACAGCCGTAATTTGTTCTGGTGAACGGTTGATAAAATAAACGTCTTGTGCGGGTGGACTGAAACGGAATGTGAATTCCTATGGCACTCAACAGATCAGGACATCTCACGTTGCTGTTGATAATATCATACAGCAAGACTAAATCGTGTTTCAGACGTCGATCGGTAAGCGAATCAATGTTAAGATATTTCTGCAAATCGGCATACAGTTCCACACGGTCCTCCAGAGTAAAATGAATATGCAATTTGTAGGCCATGTACCTTAGAAATTTATGCTGTACCTGTTCGATCTTCTGCCTATGAATGGAATAATTCGGTGACCATACAGCAGAGGCGTACTCAAGACAAGGCCTCACCAAACTTGTATACAGCAGCTTGAGTGAAACAACGCTCGTGAACTCTCGTGAACATCGCTTTATAAATCCGAGAACCTTCAGTGATCTAGAAACCATAGAGGAGATGTGAGGAGCGAAGGTCAATCTGCTATCAAGCAAGACTCCAAGATCCTTAACCATATCAACCGACTTCAGTGATGACTGATTTAAGGTATAGTTGAATGGAATGCTATGTCTTGATCTTGTGAAGGAAATCACACAGCACTTGTCAATATTGAGGTGCATATCATTTCGAACACACCATGCATGAAATGCGTTGAGATCGGATTGTAATTGATCACAGTTTTCACTATTGTTCACTTTTTTAAATAGCTTGAGGTCATCAGCAAATAAGAGGAAATCGCTAGAGGTGAAGCAGCTGGCGATGTCATTAACAAAAATATTAAAAAATAGCGGTCCCAAGTGAGATCCCTGGGGAACTCCCGATGAGACATGAACTTCGTTGGACACAAAGCCGTTAACTTTCACGTACTGGACTCTATCAGTGAGATAGCTACCGACCCATTTGAGAAAATTCCCACTGATGCCAACCTCGGTCAATTTTACCAATAGAATATTGTGGTTAACTCGATCGAACGCCTTAGAAAAGTCCGTATATATGGAATGCACCTCCGATCCACCCTCCAAAGGCTCGAGAATAAAATTCACGTATTTGACAAGGTTAAGTTCCGCTGATTTTCCGGGCAGAAATCCGTACTGCTGGTCTATAATTGAATTATTCAGAAGAGGTTGGATGTACTGAATTATAATCTTCTCAAACACCTTGGGAATCACACTAAGAATGCTGATTGGTCTATAATTACTGATGTCATGCTTATCTCCAGACTTATGAATAGGTGTGATAAAACTGGACTTCCAAAAGTCAGGAAAGCAACCAGTCTGCAAAGACTTATTATAAATAGCATGCAGTGGCCTTGCCAGCACAAAACTACACTGTTTAAAAAAACTAGGAGGAAGTCCGTCCGGCCCTGGCCCCTTATTTGGATCAAGTCCTGGAAGTTTTTCAAAAATTTCAGATATAGAAATATTTAAGTTTGTAAAATTGATGTCGTTGACACTGAGACGTTCGGGAATAAACGTATTATTGGTAGTATAGACAGATGAAAAGTGTCTAGAAAAGAGGTTAACCACGGACTGTCCAGTGTTCGCTCTATCTGCGTTGAGAAACATCTCAGAAGGCAGTTTCACATTTCTACGAGTGGAATTAACAAAGCTCCAAAAGGATCTAATATCGTCACCAATTCCATTCTCAGTTGTCGTGACAAACTGATCATAGCATTCTCGAGAGAGGGTCTTACAGAGTGCGCGAAGCCGTACAAATTCCATGTAATGATGGTTTGAACCTGTACTCTTAAACAATTTGTGTTCGTACTTTTTTTGTATAGTACAACTTTTCAGATATGGACTATATCATTTAGGAAATCTTCCACTAGACACCCTCTTGAGTGGCACACATAATTCAATCACGCTGTGGACCACGGAGTAAAAATCATTTAGCATCGAATCCAGGGACTTGCCATAAAATAATGCATCAAAGTCGACCGCACCTATGTATTCATTTATTTGGCTGTAGTTTGCAGATTTAAAGTCGTAATAGTATCCATCTCCGGCAAGATTAGCGCCGCGCTCATCAAAATACCCCAAATTGACACAAAGAGTGGGGTGATGATCATCCTCTGGTAATAAAGAAGTATAAGAGCGATGAACTAAAAGATTCGCCCTCGTGCTCAGAATGAGGTCGAGTAAAACATCTCTGGGATTAAAAACATAATTTCTTTGAAATAAATTTAAATACGAACACACATTTGATAATGTTTCAATACAGTCCATTTCCTGGGCGGTACACGGGTTTGATGGCACTGCAGTCGAACTGAACTCGTCAGTCCCCCACAAAGCGCTCGGCAAATTAAAATCACCAAAGACACACAATTCACAACACTGTCCATCGCAAATGGCCTCCAAGGACCCACTCACAGCCGCATACGCCAACTCTGATGACCGCGGAGGGATGTACACAGCACCCAAAACAACGGCGTCGCTTCCGCTACCAATGCGCACGAACAGTTGTTCAACGTAAGCTGCACAATTCAAGGACATGCTCTTTATAGATTTACGAACTGCTATCAACACACCTCCACCACGCTTGCATTGACTAGTCTGCAAGGATCTGTCCTTTCTATAAACATCAAAATCGGTCAGTCCCAGCTCAACGTCAAGAATCTCGTCATTCAACCACGTTTCCGTGAGAACAAGAACATCAAACGTGCAGACAGAAACATTACATAAAAATTGCGTGAGTTTCGTTCTCATACCACGAACATTTTGGTAGTATATGGATAAATCTCGGAACTTCGAAGCTAGTTTTTTCGTGGTAGTACGTAGTTTTATACAAAAAAAATATTTTATATGCCTGAACACGGCAATTACGCCTTGGCGAAACGTTGTACGCACATAATATAAAAATAACAAACATTATTTCAACTACAATCTGTTTTTATTGGAACCTCATCCGAAGAAAGAATTCCATTTAATTATAAAAGTTATACCTGTAGATATGCAAATACTCTTATTAAGTATTGCCTACATGATCCAAATTATGCCACAAAAATAATAAAAATAATTAAACTCAACGCAGAACATGTTAATTTTAAAACGAAGCAGACTAAGTTGGTCACGTGATATGTGAGCATTGTAGCTGAATTGTTTCAAAGTTATATAAGCATGTGTGCGATTTTGGAAGTGTGGATGGGTATTTTATGATTTGTGAACTTGAAATACATTACAATATGTTCATTTTTAACAACATTTGATAATTTTTGAAAGTAAAATTACTATTTTCAAATATACATAGATACATATTATACAATTGAGGATTTTTAAATAACGTGAGACCAGATCTGTACCCCTGAGCGAAACTATGCCAAGTCCAAAAGCATTAAGTATTAAAAACCAGTAGGAAGTAAAATTGAAATGACGTAAAACCAGATATGTAACGTACACAATGTGAAACAATAACTAATATTCCAACAAGATAATATTTAATCTACTAACATAGTTTGTCCAATAATGTATATTAATTAGAATCCATATAAACAGTTATCATAATGCATTCAATACGGTACCACGCAAATCAAACAAATTATTAGGTAACTGTTGTTTTTTGTTTTTGATTCGATATTAATACAATTTCATTTAAGATGAACAGTGAGAATAATAATGTAAATACAAGAGAAACCGTAAACGACATTTTAAAAAAAGTTGCACAATGTGAACGCGTAACAAATTATAAAACATGCACCAACATTGATAATGATAAAGGTGATGGTTTTCTAGGCGAATTTTTCAAATGTAGTTTTATAGATCTTGAGACACAAAAAGAATATTTTGTCGCAATTAAAAGATCTCTACCAGCCTCGTCGGTTATGAGAACAGCAGTAGATGTTCCACAAATATATGAAATAGAAAATCATTTCTATTCTCAAGTATTCCCAGCATTAGACGCTTTTCAGAAATCGCATAAAGTTAAAGATGCATTTAGATCGGTGCCATATTATTATTTTGGAAGTCTAGAACCATATTATGAAACAGTTGTAATGAAGGATCTGTTACAAGAAGGGTATAGATTGCATCAAAAACACTTGCCGCTACCGTCAACAAATATTGCATTAATTTTTGAGACTTATGGAAAATTCCATGCATTAACCATGGCGTTTAAAGACCAGCATTATGAGTATAACAAATTAACATCGAAGCTACCGAAATATTTTTCAATAGTCACACAATTCGAAGGATTTCGTAACTGTTAATTCTATTACTATTGACCTACGAAAACAATGGAGGTATTCTCAGCAGTTGGCTGAATTATTCTGGAATCGATGGATAAGAGAATACTTACCAACTTTAATCCTTCGATCCAAGTGGTTAAGTGGACATAGGAACATTCACGTTGATGATGTGGTAATAGTTGTTGATAACCAACTACCAAGAAACAATTGGCCATTGGGCAAAATTACAGCTACGTACCCAGGCAAGGATGGTAAAGTCCGCGTCGTAGATGTCAAAACCCAGACTGGAACTTACAAGACACCAGTAGCCAAGATATGCCCAATAGATTTCTTAAAACAGGTCAACATAAAATACAGGATTATAAAAAACTATAAACATAATAACTTAAACAAATATAAAACATAATCTAACGGTAACAATTTCATCAACGTTTTTGAAAGAACCTAAACGCAATGGATGCGGTTGAGCATTATCATATTTTGAAAAAGTTAGAACCATAGCGAAATGGACACATTATTTAAGGAACTTATTAACTATCGTGGTAAATATTCATGGAGATTGTTGGTCCAATAATATGCTTCACAAATATAATGTAAGTGTGTATGTTTTGTAGACTTAGCTATAGAAAACATTCGTCAAGCCAAATACTAAAATAAGTGTCTAGCGTAAATGTTCAGAACTTTGCAATTGTTGTAATACCGTTGTCTGAATAGTTTCAGTCGTTGACTCGTTGACTTAGCCTAACCAAAATATTGCTAAATATGTTACTAAGTAAAGTTAAAAAACAACACTTTGGCAGACGATGTGTCAAATTAGTTCAAAAATGCTTTCAGAGACGACAGTACGTTTCAGTTAGTGACTTAGATTCTCGCGAGAATTTGAGTCCACTTTTGTATAGGTATGAATTATCTGGGTAAATCATTGAGAACTTGTCAAAAACTGTGTTTTACTGACGACTTCAAGATATAACAAAATATAAAGATCACTGCTTGGCTCTTAAGAGGATTCCACAAATTGTTACCGATTGGTGTGAGTGCAACATATTGCATCTGAATTTAGAAAAAAAAACCTTTAAGTGCTCGTGCACCAAGATAGGGAATTTCTGTGTGTTTCCTACGGATTTAATGAAGCAGCGTTCCATTATAGTTTCGTGAAGCACTTGGAAATTTTATTTTATAATAATATAATAAAAATCATTTATTCAGCTACTGTAAATACAAACATTTTGTACATTGGCAGGCATAAAATTAGCAATCTATAAAAATTACACATTTAACATTTAAAATAACGTAAAAACAACGCAATTTACAACTTAAAAACTATTGACTGATTATTTTAAAAAAGTAGCGCATTCTGGAGTTTTTATTTAATTAATACTCCACGAAATAAATCAAATACATTACACTACCACAAGGATTCAGCTAACTCCGGTAGCGTATAAAATCCCACAGATAGAAGAAAATCTTTTATTTTCTTTTTACAAATTTTCTTGGTCGTAGCCTCCCTAATGGTATAAACGGTAGCATCTTAAAGTAATTGATAGTGTACTTTCAGTTTCTGATATATTCAGTCATTTACATGGACAGGAAAACATAAAGACTTCCGGTTTTCACTGATTTCTATATTTTTACATGCTCTTTCCACTAGCGAATACTAGTAGTACCATTTCATTTGATTTTTCATTGTTGTATAGCTCCATCTAGTGGTTATATATAAGAAATAAATAAAAGCAGCAATAGTTTTTTTATACTCCCAAACATTACCTTCATGCTGAGCCTAATTTTATTAAAATCGGACTATCCATAAGAAAGTTAGATAGGTAACTTTTTACAAACCAACATTCTCCGGCTGCTCCACTATTTATTTAAGTAGATAGGGAAAAAGGTTTTGTATGAACAAGTTTTAGAATTGCAGTTAAATCATTCTCATCAAGTTTAACACTTACGTAATCTAAGTATATTTTTAAGTAAACAGTGTTTTTCAATTGAGAGTTAGATATACGCCCTCTAGCTGACATTTTAGGAAACTACAACTATTTTCTAACGATTTCCCTTGTCCGCTTTTACTAGAAAAAACCTATTCCTAAAATCGTAACATGATAAGTTTTCGAGATAGAGACGGCGCCGGCGTGGTAGGAGATTCAATGAGGTTTTATGGGTTTATAATTAGGAGTTGTTGCTGTTTTATAGTTGTTAGTGCTACAAAGTCTTTGAATTTTGCTTACGTGCATTTTAAATTTGACCTAGATCTCCGAATTTAACTCCGATGGACTTTTTTATGGGGATATTTAAAAGATACAGTATATCAAAATCGACCACTGGATCAGGGCAGAAGCCAATAGTATTCCTCCAGAGATGATCTAACGCTCAGTGCAACATGTTTATGATAGGCTTGGCTATTGCGTTTTAGCAGACATTTAATAAATTAAAACTGTCTTAATAAAGAATGCAAAACTTACTCGGATTTCTTCATCTTATAAGTAAACCAATTGGTTAAAAAATTACCGCTATAATGAGCCGGAAGTACAAGTATAATTAAATTTAAAAAGTACTTTAATTTAGTATTTGTTTACTCTTCAAGTAAATTTCTTCAAGTACTTTGCAACTGCAATATCTGTTGGCTGATTTTTTAAAATAATTTAAAATATTATTTGCGACTGCGACTCTCTTACTCGACATATTGAATTATTACCGCCTATGTACATCAGTCTAAGAGGTCTGAACTAAACAAAAGTGAATTTTTATTATTCTAACCAACAAACCAAGTCCGAAATGAATAAAAACCAAACGCCGAACATCAAGGAAAAATGAAGCCGAAAAGGACAAAGACACCGACTCCTAGAAATCCGCAAGAGCCAAGAGCAGTCTTGTTAAATATTATAGACCGGGTGCTCGATTAAAACATATTTATGCAATTAATCTATTTCTATGTGGAGGAATTCATTGTCATTTTCTAAATGTTGAATATTTTGTAAAACCACGGATCGATCGTTGGGGGGGGCGCCCCCTGCGCTCCCCCCCCCCCCCCCACCTTAAAGCCGCCACTGATACAGAACCTGAAGTACTTATACAAAACTTATTTAGTGAGTTCGCAAATCTGAACGAGCATCCTCCGAATATTGAAGAACCTCAAGTTCAAATTTTCTGCGTTATTAATATTTTTAATTGTTTCCGTCGAGCTCGAAAAATTCATCTGATATTAGATCTGTTGCGGATTTTATACTATAATCGAGATCCGCTACTGATAAACTGCTATACTACCCACCCCAAAAAAGTGATTGATTTTATGAAATTATTTACAAGATAAATTGTGCAGTTGTAGATAACGACATTTTTTCACTTTTAAAATTTAAACCCGTCTGCAGTTTAATGTTTTTATTAAATACGGTAAAGTTTACCATAGAAAAAGAAAATTAGAAAACATTACCCTTTTTAGACCTTTTAGTGATCAGAACATCAGATAACAGTGTAATAACGGACTGATATAGAAAACCACAGATCTAGAAACTCCTAGATCTGTGTAGAATACCAACCTTCTGTGAACATTTCTTAAATTATAAGTCTGAAAGCAATTTCTCCTTAAAAATTAATGTGAATACAAATTTAGTTAATCGATCTGTTCGATTGTCAAATCCAAAATTCCACAGGGTATAAACATAGGTTAAAGGATTTCTTAAACAAAATGGTTACCCTAGAGATCTAGTCAATAAGGGTACGGTTTTACTGAAACTAAGTAACATCTATGATCTATATGTAAATGTAGGTATATTCAATGCGACCAACAACCTAAGTACTTTAAAATACCATATATCAATGCACTTTCGAAAAATATCAAAATAATACTTAAATCGGACGCTCAGTATGTAAAAATGATACTCGTAATACTGTAGCACGGTTTTTCACAAAATTAAAAACTAATATAGGACTTACAGAACTAAAATCTAATATAGTGTATCACATATCTTGCAATAATTATTGTCTATCTGTTGATATCAGCTAAACTACTAGATATCTAAAATCTAGAATCACTGACCATAAGAGAGATTGCAGGCCTACTAATTAAAAAAAAAAGAAATCATACTGCTCTGACTGAGCACGTTGAACACACGTTCCACAGCTTTAATTTTGAGAGTGTTAAAATTTTGGGACAACAGACCTTAAAAAAGCGTTTATAAAGAAATGATTAATAAAAGAAGTGACATAGAAAACCTTAATACTGCTTACTACAATTTAATTTCAAAAATCGAAATTATAAGTTGTTTTTGGTTTTCACAATATTAAAAACACGGTGTTAATATTACTTCCAAGATTAGATTGATAGAGTACATTCAATTTTCGCATTTTGGTCTGTGCTTCCTTATTCCTGGACACGAAGGTTGGTGTTGATACCTAAAGTTGTAATGAGAAAATTATGTATGTAAATACATAGAATTTTTACCTA
Organism: Apoderus coryli; assembly: GCA_911728435.2. Taxonomy (NCBI): domain Eukaryota; kingdom Metazoa; phylum Arthropoda; class Insecta; order Coleoptera; family Attelabidae; genus Apoderus; species Apoderus coryli. The sequence goes on along the minus strand of OU452209.1, from coordinate 10,111,676 downwards.
TGCTGTTTTGTTGTTGTTATAATGTCGTTTGTATTTTCTGAGTCTATGTGATTATGAATGTAAAGATAAGTAGTTTGTATACTGTTAGATCCCTGAGGATGCTCAAATAAACGAGCGAAACATTGGCATTTTTATAAAAATCAACTATTCATTATTGACCTAAAATCCACCAAATACTTATCTACACATAGGTAGTTATAGAGGTCATTTTATGTTGTATTTAAATTACCGCTTAGCGATATATCCGAAAAGTCGGGGATTTTCCATTTTACAATCAAATTGGATAAAATACTCATTTTGTGTTATAATAATGTACACCAGCTCTACTCTCTATGCCAGGTACTTATTATTCTCTGTATAGGTCATCCGAAACCGGTTCATGTCCACGGCGTTGTCTGTTCATGGATAGGGGTGGCAAAATAAATAAATATATCGATATATTGAATCAAAAGATATATCGAAACTATATATCGATATACTCGATATATCGAATGAAAAATATCGATATTTTATATATATCGATATATTTGCTATATTTTTATTTTAGAGTGGATTGTAGTTGTAAATAAACTTCAAATTTTAAAGATTCAAATATTGAAATAAAATAGTATTCATTAAAATCTATTTGCCTGAAAATACATATGCATTCCAAACAAACGTAAGAATATTTGTTGGAAATAATTACATTAGGGTAGGTCAATTAATTCAAAATTTTCTGAAACAGAACTTAGAAATAATGATTTTGATAATCTATTTCCAGTTAGACGATTTCGATTTTGATTTTTTGTTGTGTGCGTCGACTGCTACGGTAACACAACAAGGACCTTTTACTTTTAAACCTGTGTATGTAAACTGCTTTCTTTCGCTACTGATCTCAGGATCCAAACGCGTTTGGATTCACATGTCCCTTCGCTAAAAACGCATTTTCTGATTCATCCCCACTTTAGCGCCCATCGCTATCCGGATACGTAATCCCCTTGCCTCTTTTAGGTAAACTGATCGAGCCTTCAGAAATCCAACAAATCCTGATTAATAAATCCGGATCAAGAAAACTAACGAAAGAAAGCAGCTGTAGCAGATACATTTATTTTCGTAATGTACCGATATATCGTGTTGTATATATCGATATTTGATTCGATATATCGAAAGAAATACATCGATTAAAATATATCGATATTTTTAATATATCGATATATCGTTGCCATACCTATTCATGGAATATTTCTCATGTAGAAGAACAAATTTATCTTGTATCCTATCTATTACAATGTGTAATATAGGTACTATTATAAATTGCGACAAATAAGAATTCATTTTGTTTTGAATTACCGAGTCTAATATTTTTTTTTAAATAAATTTAATTATCATTGAAGATGATGAGAATAAGTTTCGTAACGTCGGCGTCGTCGCCATCATATACCTATTAATAATAAGTATAAGCATATTCTAATAAATTATATTATTTATTAGACTATGGTATAAGGTCGCCATGAGTCCGCCATAGTTGTTACTGTATTGATTTTTTATTATCGAAATGTACTTAATATATTATACTACATCCGTAGTAAAGTGAATATAATTATTATTTGTCTTGTATCTTAAAGTGTTATGCAGAATCGATGTTCCATGGTAAATTGTAAAAGAAATCACGACAAAGGTGTGTCTATGTGTTTTTCTATTTTCGAAATCTGATAATTCACCACAGAAATGTTGTACCTAGTGCTTCTGGTGTAGTGTGTAAATAAAATGGCCGGTTCGTCGATTCACGACCACAGAAATCTTATATTATATATATATACAGGGTGTCCTACGGTGGCAACCCATTAGATTATTTCAGAAACTACTTCGAATTGAATTTTGAAAATTTTAGTGTCTATATTGTCAAATATGCTCTACTCAAATAATATAATAGCAACGGCATAGCATTCCGGTTATACCGGAAGTTGATGGCAACTTTGTTATTTTAAATAGAACACCCTATATATTATTACATTTTTGGATTCTAAATAAGATTTCAGGCATATTTCATGTATCATGTCCTATACCTAACGTCAGTCGTTTTTGACTTATATCAAGATTTATGTCAAAATTGACAGTTTAGGGCTCCATAAGAATTCCGTTTTTTCCTTGTAAATCAGTATTTAATAATTATTTTGCAGGTATTTTCTTATCAGGTGGGATCTTCGTTTTTGAATTGACAAGACATTTTCTGATTAGTTTATATAGGGTGGTCAAAAAATTATATTGAAAACGGTTCAAGAAAAACAGATGAAAGTCAATTTTTTCAAATGGAATGGGTATATTATTATTATTTTATCTTCCTTAGCATTAAAAAATAATGCAATTTTGTAATAGGTTATCATTTTCTAAAATGCATAGTTTTCGAAATATCGTCATTTTAACTTTTTCTGCAGTGCCTACCGTTGTCTCTCTGGAAGCTAGCTAATTAATTTAGTTAGCCATGAAATTATTGTCATTTTAACGTCAAACTAAACGTCAAATTAATAAAAATGAAAAATACTTATTGATATTATAAATTTATTATTTATTCATGGAAATGAACAGAAGATTAAACTAAATAAATTTTCAACTAAAAAAATTTAATCAACTAACGATAACAAAAATAATTTAATTGTTCGATATGACCCCCATTTAGTCTTAAACACTTATTTACCCGTTCAATAAATTCACTCGTGACAGCTCGTGCAATTTGGACTCCAGGTAAGGCTTCGAATGAAGTTCGGATGCGTCCTATTAATTCTTCTTTTGAATTAATTGGGGTGTTTAATTGCACCCCAAACATAAAAATCCAGCGGTGATAGATCTGGAGATCTCGCTGGCCAATCCCAAGGCCCTAAACGTCTGATCCATCGATCTTCAAACATTTCATTAAGCTGTTGTGTGATTCTATTTCCACAGTAATTCATTTAATGGTAGATCCTCCAAAAAATGCGCCACAACATTTTGCAAAATATAAAGATAACCTTCCGTATTTAAATTATGCTCGTAAATAAAATATTCAACATGTGTGTCTTTCACCATACAAAAAACGTTCACACTAAATTTATTTTGAAAATTTCGTTCACGAATAGCGTGCGGATTCTCAGAAGCCCAAAATGACTATTTTGTCTATTAACGATTCCATCTCTCGAAAATTTCGACTCATCTGTCCAAATCACTTTTTGCAGAATCCCAGGATCTTCTTGCGTTCGTGTTAAAATGGTTTCGCAGAACCGTACACGTCGTTCGGCATCACCTGCTTCCAGAGCACAAAGATATTTGAATTTAAGTGGATGTAAACCACTTTTTAATATTTTTTGGACAAAGGATTTTGAAATTCCTAGATCTTGTTCAGCAGCACGCACTGATGATTCAGGATATGTATTAAAATATGCCAAAACATTTACTATATTATCCTCATTTGTAGTTACAGGTTTTTGTAGTACTCGATTTGCATGACACTGCCCCCACCGTATTTGATTTCTCAAAATTCTTCTTAATTTTTCTCTAGTCATTGTTGGCAAATGCGGGTTTCTCTCGTTAAATACTCTACAGGTTCTATTAATCACTTTGTTACATTCTCCATGGATTAATAATACATTTACAATATCAGCATATGAATAAATATTTTCCATTTTGTAATAGTTATTGTAAAATATAATGATCACAAATATTGATAAATAATGACTGGTTGGATAGCAACAACTAATTTCATATTTAGTTTGACGTTTATGCTAATTCAGAGAAATGTCATTATTTTCATGGCTAACTAAATTAATTAGCTAGCTTCCAGAGATACAACGGTAAGCTGCAGAAAAATTTAAAATGACGATATTTCGAAAACTATGCATTTTAGAAAATGATAACCTATTACAAAATTGCATTATTTTTTAATGCTAAGGAAGATAAAATAATAATAATATACCCATTCCATTTGAAAAAATTGACTTTCAACTGTTTTTCTTGAACCGTTTTCAATATAATTTTTTGACCACCCTATATAAACTAATCAGCAAATGTCTTGTCAATTCGAAAAAGAAGATCCCACCTGATAAGAAAATACCTGCAAAATAATTATTAAATACTGATTTACAAGGAAAAAATGGAATTCTTATGGAGCCCTAAACTGTCAATTTTGACATAAATCTTGATATAAGTCAAAAACGACTGGCGTTAGGTATAGGACATGATACATGAAATATGTCTAAAATCTTATTTAGAACCCAAAAATGTAATAATATATAGGGTGTTCCATTTAAAATAACAAAGTTGTCATCAACTTCCGGTATAACCGGAAGTGCTATGCCGTTGGTATTATATTATTTGAGTAGAGCATATTTGACAATATAGACACTGAAATTTTCAAAATTCAATATGAAGTAGTTTCTGAAATAATCTAATGGGTTGCCACCGTAGGACACCCTGTATATACTCTAGAATGATAATCCCGTAGTACAAAAATGTAACCAAAAGCAAAGATTAATCTACACAATAGATAGTCAGCCCAATGCATTAAAATCAGAACATCTCTAAGTATGCCTGCCACTACGTGGCGTAGACTAGCGTGTAAAGCATAGAGCAGTATTGTCACAGCCAGAAACCGTTTTGTAGTTTATTAATATCAAAAACAAAACGCAACGTATAACAATTATTTAGATCATTTGCAACAGATATGCACCGGCAATGCTGTATTGTCAGAGAGAGAAATTGATGAAATTCTGTATTAATCTGGAGGGGATACGCAGGGAGGGTAGAAAAAAAAACAAGCGAATGTGGTGTGTGTCGTGCTGTTGCCAATTCGTCGGTAAAAGAAACACACAGGGTGATTTATTACAAGTACAGTATTGAAATAAAAGCCTAATCTCTATGAATTAAATTTAATATAATAATATTTAATCCATGTCATACATGTTTCAAGACTAGACCAGTCCCATGATCAGTGGCGAACAATCGTTAAATGAAAAGCTTTTAGATAGAAACATACTTTTGACTAAATATTTCACGTAGACAATGTGGCAAAGATGTAACAAGATTGTTGTAGATCTTATAATACCTATAATAAAAAAATTATCAGTGCTACCTATATTATATTAGGTATACCTATTATAATAGTCTGTCTCTTCTTCAGGTATAAGTTCCACTTTATCGGTTTAGGTACTTAAATTTTACTTCTTTTTAATGTTTCTTCGGGTAAATAATAAGTTCGGTAGGAATAGGGCTTTGGGTATGAAACAAAAAAGATAGAAAATAGAAATTTGATATAGGGGTAGTTCTAAGCATTTACAAGTTTGTGACGTGTAGCGATTTTCGATGCCGCCCCCGGAGGTATACATGAGGGCGGCGCAATGCCGTTTTAAATATCTCGTTTCGCTTTCTTGGAAAATAAAAAATTATAACTGATAACTGAAACTTAGTACTTAATACGTGGGCGTAAGAGGTAAGCTCACTTCACAGGTCTCTATTAATGAAAGAAAGTTAACATTTTGAGCATCTGCGTAAAATTAAATGTATCCGTTTGGTGGGTAGTTTTGATTACAATAAGTCGGTGCCAAGCCCAAGCCCGAAACAAAATAAATCTATATTTACCTACTACCTATTTGGCTTGGTACCGACTATTATGTGCATTGTTGTCTTTTGAATGATATTTGTATTTTGTTATTTTTCGTATTTTTTATTAGTTCTTTTGACAGCTCTGGTGTCATCAATACACCTGTATCCCGAATTGCACCAAATTGCGATGCTATTGAACAAGCATATAATCCTAAATATAATATTCTTTTTGAACTACCTGTATCTCGAAAACCAAGCCGTAGCGGACCCATGTACATATGAAATTTGTATCTTAAAATTAGTCAAAGAATCACCCTTTAAAGTTTGTACAAGTACTTATGCAACACCCTGTATACATAGATACTTTGATTTGCAATTTGCAAATCTGTCAAACTAGGTAATGCTGTTTTTTTTATTTACTTTCAAATATGGTGTTATGTAATTGTAATCAAATTAAATGTTTGGGGATGATATTTACGAGTTTTATTTTTTTATATAGAGAAACTGTTATTCAGTTTTTAAGGATCAATCTGAAGCAGACGATTGTACTTGTTAAAACATGAAAAAAGTTATTGTCGTGATACTTTTAACACCCTGTTGGTGGGTTTTTAAAGCTTTTTACGAAACGTGTTAACAATACAATCTACATAAATCGTTAGTTTTTTAAAGTTTTATGATCATTGCACAAAAACCAATATTAGGGAGACTGTAAGTTTTTTTTCAATTCGGCGTTGCAGAATTTGAACCTAATTGTGATAATTGTGTTATTTTACTAGTATAGATATTTTTGAGTAAATTAATTCGGTTATAATCGATGAGTAGAATCTTTGGAGTAAAATACATTTCACAAAAACCCTGAACCATATTTCTCAATAGATTTAAATTTTCATTAAAAACAGATTAAAAATTCTAATTTTTTACATCCTGCATTTCGAAACCGTATTTTTTTAAATAATTATTGTCATGCTGGAAATTTCAAACCTTATTTACTTCAGCAACTTGTAAAAAGCACAGCCTTTTTAATATTAACATTTCTTAAAATCGATATTACGCGATAACGATGACTTTCTATCAATATCACAGAAGGATACATTTATTACGTATATAATTTGTTAGATTTTACATCTCCGGATTGAAACACACGCAAAAAATGTGCATAAAAAAGTTAGGGTAGCATTTCACGCCTGTATGCCCCTTTAATTTACCCGCCTCTGAGATTTATTTTTTCATAATGTTAACGACAAGTTGAATCTGCTGTTTGAGTTTGATCCTTAAAACTGAATCAGGTAATAACCGGAAGTCCTATCTATAACGCCAAATTTCGTTAATTTAAATATAACTTTTTGATGCATCCTTATATCCGAAATTTAAAATTAAATGACTAAAATGATATTATTTTAGTCATTTAAAATTATTGTCTAAAACATTTAATAAACCAGCCCTGTATATTTATACTATTATAGTAATTTCTTTTATTTTCGTCCATACACATTAATCTTTGCGTAGATAGGTATACGTATACCATATAATTTTAAACAAAAAACACTGCTGCACAGTAGTACATATATGATACCTATAATATAAAAACAAACTCCCACCTCGTAGGGGAAAGTATACTCGTCCTTGTCTAACATTGCCCATATGATTATTTTATTTCAACACAATACATATAACGCCATCTACAATTTCCATGGTTGCATGTTTTTCTAATAGATGTAGCTCGTGTCGAGACAGTTTCAATTTTTGTTTTATTTCCCATATACGCTGACTATCTATTGTGTAGATTAATCTTTGCCAAAAGTGTAGAGCTGTCTATAATGCGCATGACCACCAGTAACTTATTTTTCAACTGGACCGGCTTTGATTAAATGTAATAATACTGTTATAGGTATATTTACAATTAAATTTTACCATTTGGTAACATTCAAATAAAAAAATGGAATAAAGGAATTAAAGAAATAAAAAATTACATTAAATTTCTAAATACTTTATTGTCTAACAGGTACAACCCAATAATAATAAATCTAAGCAGAAACGAGAAATAAGTAAAAATTCTAATACTGGAAAATATCTTAAGGACTTGAGCATTCTAATTATTTATTTGATTATTATATAATATTTGTTTGTTTATACAACCACCTTAGGCGTCTTACCTCTCTACAGCCTTCAAAGAAGGGGTGCAAGAAACAGTGACTTCACAAATATTTGCCGTGTCCATGTAAACCACTTCCATATCATCCGTACTACTCCCAATAGTATTTTGTGACAAAACATGGTTGGTAGAACTTTTATTCTCAGCAATTTCATGGAGGATTCTATAATTAAGTATATTCCAGTTTAACAACAGCATTCAAACGAACTTTGTATACCTACACACCGTAGGAAATATATTCTTGACATACATATCATGCATTTTTGACAGACTGCTTTTAAGTAAACAGTGTCTTGATATCAAACGATTAAGAATTTAACTTCCACTCTCATTTACATAATCTCTTCTTTTCAACAAAAGTTTGGGAACTGCATCGGGTACGAGGGTGATCCTCTTGCCGTCTTCTCTACAAATGATATCTTCTGCAGCGAAATGCTTACTGCATATGACATTCCCATCACATACATTTTCTGTACTAGGATCCCGATGCCCGCATCCAAACATCATGTCTTTTTTTTGTCAAGCTAAAAATGAGTATCATGTCAATGGTATCATATTGACTAAAACTGAAACTGTTAGAAACCCGAAACAATAACTTACTGAAAATATTTAATACCAGGAATGAGACCTTCATTTTTACACCACAACACTATACACCTCATTGTTTGTTAAATAAACGAACTAAAACCAAAATAACAAATATTAAAAACAATTTTAATCACAAATAGGTATATCTATCAACAATTAAAATATACCACGAATAAAACCATAACTCAATTATAAAACCTATCTGAATTGGTGTGAAGCCGACTCTGACAGATATTCCCACTACGAGAAACGTCATTTGCAAAAACAGACGCTGTTGCGAAATCTCCTAAATTTAATAACATTTGGAAAAAAATGTTTCGTTCATATTGCTGAAAACTAAACAGTATGCAATTTTACTGATAACATTTAATTATTTGATTTTGTCAAGCAGTTTCGTATGACGCAACATATGGATTTATTTATAAAACAGATATGTCGCATAAATTCTGTAAGGCGAACGACAAAATAGTTTTAAATATGGCAGCTCTGTACTGAAAATAAGTTACTGAGGAGCATGCGTAGTTCGTGAAAACTCTGCATACCCGTTACACTTTTTGGTATTCGGCTGGATTTAATTAGCATTCTAGAGTACATATTATAATATAAGATTTCTATGTTCACGACTCATCAGTGCTTGATGGTCCGGTAGGCGAAAAATGCCAGGAAATTTCGGTGGTTATGTTACCACGAAAACATAAGTGAGCAATATAATATAGCGGGCACCGCATTCAGCGGTACAGTACAATATGCATAATTACAAACTTTTTCATTTCTTGGGGTTTTAGGTTCTCAAAACACAAAATTCAATCAACGCATGTTTATTATGCTGTCCAAATACATCATCATTCGCACAATATTACGACGTTTCGGTGCCATTATTTGCACCTTCATCAGGCTTTCCAACTGGAACAACGAAATTTTTTTTTTATCGAAAATCATTACTTTATACAAATTAAAATGTATATTGAAGAATTATATTACTATTACCATTCTTCCCCCTCTTTTTTCGTTAAAACAATTCAGCAGTTGGAAGAATATTACAATGAGGAAATACAATGTTTCATTATTCTAAAACTAGTATGTGTTTCCTCATTGTAATATTCTATATTCTATTCTCTTATAACTCTAAGAAATGAAAAATTTTGTAAATATATATAAGAAGGTTCAAGAATAAGGAAAGAAAAAATATGCATAATATGTATTGGATATTATGGTATGGAGAGCTAAAACAGGTGCAATCCCAAAAATTGTGAATATTCAAAAAAATGTAAAAATGAATTTAAAGAAGAAAACATAAAAACCCTATGATTTACATTGGTTGTAAATCAGGAATCATTGCATTACACTTGCTGAAAATTCTTTATATAATTTTGTCACATTTCCAACGAATAATAAATGAGTTCGTTGAAACTTCTTTTGAGTAATTATTTTCTTCCATTTTAATATTGTCACGACACTTTCGTTCATAATTAAAATATGCCGAAATAATCCCATTTTTCTAAAAACTTGCTTTTATTTTGGAAACCTTACCATTACTTATCATGGCATATCTTTAAAAGGAAAATTGATTGTCTTTTAGAATATTAGATGATATACAAGGAGTTTGATTTGAGAAAATTTGACTTATACCTATTTTTTTTTCTAAGATATTTTTCAACAATCATAAACATTTGAACAGCCGGTCTATTCCGATATCAGTTTTGTACAAGAAAATAATAACAAAATAATCCAAAATATATATAAAATTCAAAAATATAATTATATTTGAAATAAGAGAGTTGGTATCAACTTCCGATATACTAGAAGTGGTGGAAATGTCGCGATATCATATTATAGTCATAAATAAAAATCAACCAGACTGAAATTTGCAAAGCAATCGTTTGCTTAGTTTCTCCAAAATAGTATAAAACTTTAAGGTACCACAACCCGGTATATAATAATTTTCTTAATTATGTGGATACCTAATAATAAAGATTTATGCATCAAAATGGACTTTTAAGTCCCGTATGCTAATGTTATTAGATATGGCAACTGCTCTTATTATTGCCTAAATAAATCAAATTATGCCACAAGAATAATAATGAATTCTCAAAACAGAACATGTTAACTTTAAAATCCTCTCCTAAACAAATGAGACTGACTTGGTCACGTGATATATTTATGTTTGTTTCGCACGCCAGCGCGTCATTCTTTAGAGCATCGTCACGGAAGTGTTTCAAAGTTATATGCATGTGTGCGAATTTGGAAGTGTATTTTTGGATTTGCGAAACCGAAATACATAACAGTCTGTTCATTTTTAACAACATAATTTTTGAGAGTAAAACGAATGTTTTAAAATATAACTAAACACCATTGGGAAATACAATTGATGGCTTTTGAAAAATCGTGAGACCGGATCTGTACCTCTGAGCGAAAAGTTAAAAATTATTAAGTATTAAAAATCAGTGGGAAATAAAATTGAAATGACGTGAGACCAGATATGTAATGTACACAATGTGAAAAAATATCTAATATTCCAATAACATAATCTTTAAGCTATTAATAGATATAGATAAGTACCCAATTTTGTCGAATAATGTATGAATGAATTAGAATCCGTATAATCAGTCATAATTAGTGATGCAAAATTACCGGTAATTTATTTTTTTGGTAAGAACATTGGAAATATTACGTAATATTACGTAATTTTAGGAAATATTAGGTAATATTGCTGAACAACTTAGAAAAAGCTGGTTTTACAATATGCAAAGAAGCTTTAACAAATTAAACAATAATTGCCTCAATTACCTATATGGCTCTAAAAGGTAAATAAAACACAAAATAAACTGAAATCTGAAACTATATAGTTCACACAATTCTTAGATAGGCCAAAGAATATATACATATGATAAAAATAGTTTTCAGTCGATAAAAATAAATATTTAGTCATTATTTGCTAAACCCTCATACGCAGACAAATCCTCGGATAAATCAGAGTCAGTTTCATTAAAAGTATTTGTAACTGTTGATGGGCTCATTAATGCAACATTTTTCATTTCGGCACGGTTATTGTGTAAGAATTTCCGATTAGTTCGTATGTAAACGAGCTTCACATATTATAGCGATGGCGTAACAACTAAGCAACAGCTACCACTAGACGTGTTGCAGCATGTTGAAACAAGCAGTAAGACCGTTAGGTACCAACTTTAACGTAATATTGAAGCGAATATTACCGGGAATATTACCCCGAAAATTAACGAAATTTTTCGGAAATATTACAGTAACAATGTAACGTTACCGGATGGTAGAGGTAATATTACGTAATATAACTGGAAATTCAGATGGTAATATTCGGACCGTGCATCACTAGTCATAATGCGTTCAATATTGTAACACGTACATCAAACAAATTATTTCATATAAGATGAACAGAGAGAATAATAATGTAAATCCAAGAGAAACCGTAAACGACATTTTAAAAAAAGTTGCACAATGTGAACACGTAACAAATTATAAAACATGCACCAACATTGATAGTGATAAAGGCGATGGTTTTCTAGGCGAATTTTTCAAAGGTAGTTTTATAGATCTTGATACACAAAAAGAATATTTTGTGGCAATTAAAAGATCTCTACCACCCTCGTCGGTTATGAGAAGAAGAGTAGATGTTCCACAAATATATGAAATAGAAAACCATTTCTATTCTCAAGTATTAGATGCAGCATTAGACGCGTTTCAGAAATCTCATAAAGTTAAAGATGAATTTAGATCGGTGCCTTATTATTATTTTGGAAGTCTAGAATCATACTATGAAACAGTTGTGATGAAGGATCTCTTACAAGAGGGGTATAGATTGCATCAAAAACACTTGCCGCTACCTTCAAAAAATATTGCATTAATTTTTGAGACTTATGGGAAATTCCATGCATTAACCATGGCATTTAAAGACCAGCATTATGATGAGTATATCAAATTAACATCCCAGATACCCAAATATTTTTCAATAGTAACACAATTCGAAGGATTTGTTAACAACTTGATCCATGTTTTTGAAGTATAGGTAGTGAGATGTTTTTTCTTATCTAACAGGGTAGGTAGTCTCCTTTCAAGGTTACGAATACATTTATTTCGTTCATCTATGATTGAAAGAAGTGATAATATATTTTTGTTCTACAATAAAGATATTTATTTATATAATACTCGTATGTTGTTTTTCAAGTTAGTTTTGATACGAGAGTATACGAGGTGTTGTCAACTTACATTGCGTGTTTCTAAATATCCATTTTAATTGATTTTAAAAATATTGAGTAGGACCTAAATAATTATTTAATATTAAATACGAGGGAAGTGCTAAATAAAAGTCGCAATATGTGCAGCTTTTATATGACTGTTTAAAGTTTAATTAGATATTAAAATATTCATTGCTGTGCCACACTGTGTCCAAGATAAAAATGGGATAACATTGGAATCTTGGAAACGGTAGAAGTTACAACGTCGGTTAAATTAAAGAACAGTTGTACAATTTGAACACCTTTTAAATTGTGTTTTCAAAATTTAACTTTAAACTTTAGCTGTTTTCCATAATTTTTAAATGTTTTGCGATTTTAGTTTTTATTTATTTCTGACATTATTCTTACAGATATAAAAAAATTAAAAGCACTTTCTAATTCTTACTTTTTGAGGAGATTAGCATAGTGTTTACAAATTTTCCCTACGACGTCTCATTTTTGAAAAACCATCATCAACATGGTTTTATTTAAATACGGCCCTGGATTTTTTTATTTTTAAATTTAAAGCCATTTTCAATTCAAAAATAGGTGGTATATCATACATAACGGTTTAAACACGTTTTCAGTGTTTCCAGCTGTTTATTTAAAATCATTTAAGAAAAATCGCCATAGTTTGGCACTTATTCATCTGAGAAAATCTTTTTTTAATAACTTCAAAAAGTACAACAATTTCAACCAAATTTAAAAAACCGCAACATAAAAAATTGTACTGAGACAGAACTAAAATCTCATATAATAATAAATAATAAGTAACGCCGAAAGAATGTTTTTGCAAAAGCTACTACTCTGAATTCAGTCAATTAAGTGCCCCAAACTGTGGCGATTTTCCTGAATATTTTAAATAACAGCTAAAAATTGTTTAAAATAAAAAATCCAGAGGCGTATTTCAAAAAACCAAGTTGATGATGGTTTTTAAAAAACAAAACGTCATAGTGAAAATTTGTAGACGCTATCTTATTTTCTTCAAAAAATAAAAATGAGAAAGTGCTTTTCTTTATATCTGTAAAAATAATGCCAGAAAGAAATAAAAACTAAAATCGCAAAACATTTAAAAATTATGGAAAACAGCTAAAGTTTAAAGTTAAATTTTGAAAACACCATTTTAAAGTTGTTTAAATTGTACAACTTTTCTCTAATTTAACCGACATCGTAACTCCTACCGTTTCCAAGATTCCAATGATATCCCATTCTGATCTTGGACACAGTGTATATCAATAGATTTCAAGCTTTGTAAGTTAGATAAAACTGAACATAAATACCTAAATATTTGGAATCAATCGACCGAAAAGAGTATTTACAACACCCCGTATAATAAAAAAAATAATGCTTTAGTTACTTAACATTTAAATTTGTCTGAAAATTATAAAAATATTTTGGGCGTACCTGGTATATAACACAACGTTTGTGACGAAAGAGAAATAAAAGTTTGCTGTGGTCTAAACATATTCACGTGCCCATCATAGACCAGGGTTGATAATTTTTGAGACCAAAAAAAATTATAGTAGGATGAAACCCCATTGGAAAAGGTATAGAATATAACAAAAATGAAAGAAAAAATAAAGTACGGGGGATCTGGGGTCAGAAGGGGGAGGGGCTGAGTTTTTAAGGGTAAAAAACGGTTAATCTTGATTTCCGTCCTATGAAAAAAAGTTAAAAGGCAAAGTTGTAGGTAATAAAAAGATCTACAACTTTTGCATCGACACTTTTTTCACATAACCTCAAAATTTATGTGAAAAATTCCAATAACCGATATTTTGGTTTTTTATTTTTATCTTTCGCAAAAAAAAATATTTTTTCACGAAATTTGGTGAAAACTTACCTTTGTATGTCCCAAACATACAGTAATTTTTTTGATTTAAAATATTCATTTTTTCACCTTATTTTGACTTAATATCGAAAAAGCACCCAAATTTTCAATCGAAAATTCTCACGTCAAAATATCTGCTTTTTTAAAAAAGTTGGTGTGTTTTTTGTTCGTTGAAATCTCTACTTTCTGATGGTATAAAAAAATATACACTACTATGGTAAATGTTCTCAGAAAATGCAAATAATGATTTAATAAATGAAAAATAATTTAATGGCAAAGCGGACTAAAATGCTGGTTTTACCTACACAAGGAATTTTGTTTAATTTAGCAGGGCCCCAGTCTAATTCAATAGAACCAGACCGAGGCATGGGTCGACAGATACTGACGAATTCGTTTCGCTCTTGTTATGAGTTCGTCGGAGTACCATAGTCGTTGCCCATCTACAAATATCAGCCTGCATTTAAGCACAATAGGATACACAACAGTAGACACATGTAAACACGTATCATCTACATGTACATAGTAATGCATATCCTATACCATGCAGAAGCCGAACAAACTCAATGTATAGGTAAAACCAGTCGTATAAATAGAAATAAATATAAATAAAAATAGTATGAACACAAAACGCTAGCAGGAGACCATTTAATTATTTTTCATTTATTATATTTACGGACATGAAATCCTTTTAATGATTTAATAGTTTCAAATATGAATCCTTAAAAAATATCGTTGCATTGCGTTCCATTGTTTTTCTGGTTGCGATACAACATCTGGATTTGCCGGAAAAGGAAAGAAAAGTATCGTCAACTCTTTATTAGCCAATAAAAATGTGTCAAATTTGGCCAACATTTTTTGTAAAAAAGATGCGAACAAAGAATATATAAAAAAAAAAATGGATTACAAAATCACCGCACCCTGATGTTAAGTACGTTTTTGGGAAAATATATTTTTATTTTTCAAAAGCTTTAGTTTCTTATAGAGTTCACTGTTAAAAATAATACCTAAATTCACAGACAAATCATTGAAATTCCTTAATAATTTAGGTATATTATTGCCTTTCACACGAATTTTGAAACTTAAAATACGTCCCCTTTAAAAACAAGTTTGCATAGCAGTTTGGATGCTGTGGTTTGGTATTGGGATACAGAATGTATTGTACAGAAACAGCATACAAAGTGAAACAATATCTTATAGTCACACAATATAATCTGTAATCTACGAATATAGATACCTACTTTTGTCCATTAATGTATATTAAATTGAAGGACAACAAGTACTTATCTGTTTTTTATTTCATTTATAATTTGCCATCAGAATAAACTCCATATAATCAGTCATCGTAGTGCATTCAATATTGTGTGTAATACGTACATCAATCAAATTATTAACTGTGTTTTTTTGTTTTGGTTCGATATTAATACAATTTCATGTAAGATGAACAGTGATAATAATAAAAGAGAAGCCACTAACGAAATTTTAAAAAAAGTTGCACAATGTGAACACGTAACAAATTTTAAAATATGTACCAACATTGACAATGATAAAGGCGATGGTTTTCTAGGTGAATTTTTCAAAGGTAGTTTTATAGATCTTGATACACAAAAAGAATATTTTGTGGCAATTAAAAGATCTCTACCACCCTCGTCGGTTATGAGAAGAGCAGTAGATGTTCCACAAATATATGAAATAGAAAACCATTTCTATTCTCAAGTATTCCCAGCATTAGACGCTTTTCAGAAATCTCATAAAGTTAAAGATGAATTTAGATCGGTGCCTTATTATTATTTTGGAAGTCTAGAACCATACTATGAAACAGTTGTGATGAAGGATCTCTTACAAGAGGGGTATAGATTGCATCAAAAACACTTGCCGCTACCTTCAAACAATATTGCATTAATTTTTGAGACTTATGGGAAATTCCATGCATTAACCATGGCATTTAAAGACCAGCATTATGATGAGTATATCAAATTAACATCCCAGATACCCAAATATTTTTCAGTAGTAACACAATTCGAAGGATTTGTTAACAACTTGATCCATGTTTTTGAAAGAACCTTCAATGCATTGGATGCGGTTGAGCATTATCATATTTTGAAAAAGTTAGAACCATATCGAAATGGTCACATGTTCACATTATTTAAGGAACTTATTAACTATCGTGGTAAATATTCAACTATTATTCATGGAGATTGTTGGTCCAATAATATGCTTCACAAATATAATGTAAGTGCGTTAGTTTTGTAGTCTTAGCTATAGAAAACATTCGTCAAGCCAAATAGTAAAATAAGTGTCTATCGTAAATGTTTAGAGGGTCAGAACTTTGCGATTGTGGATTACCGTAAAATCGTTGACTGAAAAGTTTCAATCGTTGACTTAAAGTTTAACCGCAGCCAAAATATTGTGAAATATTTTACTAAGTAAAGTTAAAAAAGAACACATTGGCAGATGATCGCGCATTCAAACCGTAGGCGAGTTCAAAGTTGAAAAGTAAAAACAAAAAACACGTTATATCACTGCTTGGCTCTTTAGGGTATTCGTCAAATAGTTTCGAGAAGCACTTGGGAATTTTATTTTATAATAATTTATTCAGCCATTGTAAATGAAAAAAAATTTGTACATTCGCAAGTCATAAAATTAACAATATATTAAAATTCTTAAAACTGCCACATTTAAAATGACACAAGAACACAATTTACAACCTATTACTGATTCAGCAAACTGTGGCGTATAAAATGCCCTAGACAGAAGAAAATCTATTATTTTATTTTTAAAAACTTTCGCGGTCGTGGCCTTCCTAATGGCATAAATGGTAGCACGTTAAAGTAATAGATCCCCAAGTATAGAGCACTTTCATTTTCTGAACACCCATCTACTATGTCTCCTACCATAGTCAAACATCAAAAAAGCGTCTCTTTCAAATGGCGAAGTCTGAAGTACAACGAAGAACTCGATTACCGACAGCAACAACACCTGCGCATTCTTCCTTGCTACTAGGGCCATTTACGGCCTCTCTAAACAGTCTTCTCGGGGATTGCACGTCAATTGGTTCCTGGTGGGAGGAACATTTTCAGGAACTACTAAACTCGGGTTAAGTGGTTAACGCCACAATATAGTGTTCACTCTAAGAAGCGCTTGATTTAGAACTTATTTACATGTTTATTCGTTTTCACAAGTAAGAAAACTTATACAAGATTTTTTTTCATCATTTACACAATAATAAATATTATGTCAAAGAATTAAGGTACCTAACTTTTGTTACAACGCTTAAGTGTTTTAAAAATAACATCTTTAATTACGAAAAGTCACAAGTGATTGCCAATTTTCTAAATTCTTTATAAGATAAAATGTGCAGTTGACGACATTTTTTACTTTTCAAATTTAAACCCGTCTGCAGTTTTTGTTTAAAAATACTGTAAATAATACTCATACCATGGGTTATAAAATTACAATCTAAAGTAGTATCGACATATCTATTCAAATCTTTGGTGAATCATGAGTTTTTTTTACTGCCAGTTCCCTAACTATAAAATATTGTACATCATCAGTAATTATTTTTTGCAATGAAATTTATTTCGTTTCCAGGAGAAAGGTGAACCTATCGACGTGAAACTTTTGGATTTCCAACTATATGGTGTAGGTACGCCAGTTTACGATCTCTCCTATTTTTTCTATTCCGGTGCAGAAAAAGCTGACCTAGATAAACTAGACCATTATCTTGATATTTACTATAAAAGTTTAGAAACATTTGCTAAGTGTTTGGGTAGTGATCCAAACAAACTACTTCCGAAAGATCAATTAAAGGAAGACTGGAAACAATATGCAAAAATGGGTTTATTTATGGGATTGGTTGTGATTGCATCAAAGCTTATAAGCAAAGAAAAAGTGAGTGCTCTAGTAACATCCGAAGATACAAATTTCGATCCACATGAATTGCAGAACGCTTCGGACGCAGAAGAAATATATTTTAGGAAAAATGTTATACCGCTACTAGAACATGTTTATGAATATGGAGTTTTATAGATGTAGATAACAACCTAACATTTTTTTTATTATTTATATCTCTTCTTTTTAAATAGAGTTCTAACATTGATTAAATAAATGAGAAATACACTACAGTAAAAAAAAAATAAGTTTTTATTTTTTCAAATTTCTTATTTATTATTATACAATTCAACATTCTTCAAATACCTATTGTCAAAGATTAATGTACATTAATCTTTGCTATTGTTAAATTAATCAAAACGATAACTAAATTGTAAATAGATGTCTATGCCTTTTACTAAACTATTCAGCTAAACTCATAAGTAAAGTACCTATTGAAAAACTCAACTTCGACTCAAAACTTCGACCCGCGTTTCGCTTACACTGTTAATTATTATTATTATTAATGTGCCACCTTGTGGCAAATTTCGATGTTTTTATACGGTACAGTCTAAACCGTAATAGATAGAGCGAAACTAAGTGACACGTTACGTTCGATTTTTTTGAGCTTAGTTTAATGCTTTAATTTAATCGGAGGGTGGGTAACTTGATTAGTTTTCTTTATAGAGGGCAATTTTCATTTTTTGTCATTTTCTTTTTTCCTTTATATTTCGGTTGTTATAAGTTACGGGAAAAGTGTTTTAAAAAGGTTAGTGGCGTATTAAGAATTTTTTTTGAAGTCCAATTGTTCAAGATATTGCTATCGACTTTGTTTTCTTAGATGGAACACCATATATATTAAAGCGTCAGTAGATTCCAAATTTCATTCATTCTCTTTACAACGATGAGGCTACATATTTAGTAAAAATTAATAAAAATAAATAAAAACCATAGTATTGAAAACAATTAATGTCAAATAACAGATTATTGATACTGTCATTTATTAATGTATTTGTCAAATGAAAATTATTGTCAGCATTCATTAATTAAAGCATTGATTAATTAACAGTTTATTACGGAACTGAAATGTCTACGAAAATTTTGATATGTTGCAATGCTTTATTCAATGTACTCGTAATAATGATGCTAATGCTGCATTTGAAACCTACTTCAACCGATACCCACCAAGAAGACAGCCCAGTAGAAACATATTTGGAAGGTTCAAAGAAAACCTTATTAATTATGAATCATTTACACAACCAAGGCCTAAAACTTATAATTTCGCAGATGCAGAAGAAGTAAATGTTAATGTAGCTGTTATTGATAATCCGAAAATTTCAATTGAAATAGAAGGTGGCATATCCCGTCGCCGGGTGCTCAATATTTAAAAAAAGCATAAGTTCCGACCTTACGCAGATCGTAAAACCCAGCATTTACAACCAAAGGATCCGGTCCGGCGTCCGGCGTGTGGAATTTTGGTATCGAGCCAAGGTGAGAGAAATTTGTTTGCAAATGTTATTTGGACACATGAGGCTCACATAAGTAGTGCTGGGATATTTAATCGACATAACGAACACTGGTGGTCTGATAGCAATCCTCATCGTGTTACTACTGTCCAACATCAAGGTCGATTTGGTTTTAATGTTTGGTGTGCAATAATTTTAGCGGAATTTTAGCCTACAAGGTATTTGAAGAAAATCTTACGAGCAATCGTTTTAACGAGATTGTTAGTGAACAAATAATGTCGAATTATTTAGACAATATTCCACTGGTAGAACGAACAAATGTGTTTTTTCAGCAAGATGGCGCACCACCGCATAACAATAGAAATTTAAGGGAAATATTGTTTACAAATTTTGGTAATAATTGGATAAGCCACCTAACTGGTTAGGCCTCTCGTTCTCCAGATATAATAACACCATGTGATTTTTAGCTCTCCATATCATATATGTAATATATGTATATATGGAGACTATTAGTTTCATGAAAAAATTTTTTTTTTTAATTTCACCGGAAATACTTGTTTTTGGTCATTTCATACATAAATAAGTAGTTTTAAAAAAATGTCTGCCTGTCTGTCAGTCTGTCTGTCTGTCTGTCTGTCTGTCTGTTTGTCTGTATGCACGAAAACGCAAAAACCGCTTAACAGATTTTAACCAAATTTGGTACAAAAATACTATTGGACATGGCAAGGAGCTGATTAGATTTTGGGAAACATTGAGCGTAGGCAAGGGGTGTAAAAGAGGGTTCAAAAATTAAAAAAATTCATAGTTCTTAAACTTATCCGAAGTACTGCATAACTTTTTACGCATTTAATTGAATATGACCTAAATTATTGAACATAAAATATTAGACCACATTGGCGTTCAAGAATAGTGTAAAATGGGGTAAAAAATATTTAAAAAAAACGTACTTCTTAGACATAGCAGAAATATTAACTAATTATTTATAGCTTTAATAGAATATAACCTATAAAATGTGTCATAAATAACTTACTTTCATAGGCGTTCGTAAATAGTGGAAAAGGGGTCAAAACACAAAAAATATATATTTCCTAAACTTATTCGAAATATGGAATAATTTTTTATAGTTGTGATAGAATATAACCTAAAAAATGTTACATAAAAGAATTGGTTCACACAGGCGTTCGAAAATAGTCTAAAAAAAGGGTCAAAAACGACAAAAATTTTTTTTCAAATATACCAGAAAAATTGGCTAATTATATATAGCTTTGATATAAGATAACCTAAAAAATGCAGCATAAAATGTTTATTTACATAGGCGTTCGTAAACAGTAGAAAAAGGGGTAAAATAAAAAAAAATTAAAATATAAAAAATTTTATATTTAACTAGTTGAATTGGTGTTAAAAATACACGACAAAAATTAATGTACCATAGGCGTCCGCGAAAATTCTATAAAAGGGTCAGAAAAAATTTGTATCCTGATAACTCAAAAACCACTTAACGGATTTTAACCACATTTGGTACGAAAATACTACAGGATATTTATAGGTGGTGATTAACATTGAGCGTACGCAAGGGGTTTAAAAGAGGGTTCAATAATTTAAAAAACCATAGTGCTTAAACTTATCCAAAATATTGAATAATTCTTCATAGTTGTTATAGGATATAACCGAAAAAATGTTACATAAAAGAATTGGTTCACACAGGGGTTCGAAAATAGTCTAAAAAAGGGTCAAAAACGAAAAAAAAATGTTTCCCAAATATACCAGAAAAATTGGCTAATTATATATAGCTTTGATATAAGATAACCTAAAAAATGCAGCATAAAATTTTTATTTACATAGGCGTTCGTAAATAGTGGAAAAGGGGTCAAAACACAAAAAATATATATTTCCTAAACTTATTCGAAATATGGAATAATTTTTTATAGTTGTGATAGAATATAACCTAAAAAATGTTACATAAAAGACAGGCATTCGAAAATAGTCTAAAAAAAGGGTCAAAAACGAAAAAAAAAATGTTTCCCAAATATACCAGAAAAATTGGCTACTTATATATATAGCTTTGATATAAGATAACCTAAAATCTACAGCATAACAATTTTGTTTACATAGGGGTTCGTAAATAGTAGCAAAATAAATTTTATAATAAAACTAAAAAAATCAATTATTTTGCGTTCAAGAACTTGGCCTAGAAGATCTGAAATATAAAATATGTACGTATAAATAGTGCCTTTAAAGAGAAGAAAAATTAATAAAACCCAATACTTCAAAAAAATAGCTGATGTCTAAAACAAAACAAAAATTCATTAAATTTAGATAAATTGCAAAAAGATCATCAAATTATTACTTTTACACTTAAATATGGAGAGCTATTCGTGCCTCGAGGGCAACAGTTTATTTTTATGGGGACATCTAAAATATTGAAGAATTAAAAGAAAATTTCAGACAATGTATACCTTCAGTTTCAAACATTCATGTTTATAATGCTATAGAAGTATTGATAAGAGGTATGATATGTGTATTCGAAATAATGGACCACATTTTGAACATTTACTTTAAGATCAGTTTAATTTAATTTTAATTTTTTTACCACTCTTAGAATTGTCAGATTATCAATTTCAGCTGCAATAACATTAACACTTATTTCTTCTGAATATGTTTAACCATACGTTTTAGGTCTGAATTTTTTAAATGATCCATAATTAATAAGGTTTTCTTTTAACATTCCAAATATTTTTCTATAATGCTGTGTTGTTTCTGGGTATCAGTTGCAGCACGTTTCAGCTGCAACATTAATATTTTTCTTGTGTTGAAAAAACATTGAAACAATTAACATCATTAAGCATTTTTAATGATTTGAATGATGAAACAAGCCTACTTAGTAAATTTTTATTTTATTTGCAAACATGCATAAAATATGGTTTTTATTTATTTTTATTAAGTTTTACTAAATATGTAGCTACTTGTCATACATGGTTGTAAAGGGAATGAAATTTTGAATCTACTCACGCTTTAATATATAGGGTGTCCCATTTAAGAAAACAAAGTTGATAACGATATCTTGAACAATTGGACTTCGACAAAAATTCTGCATTAAGCATCAAATTATCTCTAACTTTTATAAAATCACGTTTCCCGTAACTCTAATAACAACCGAAATATAAAGGAGAAAAGAAAATGACAAAAAATGAAAATCGCCCTGTATAAAGAAAACTATAATTAAGTTAGCCGCGCTCCGATTACGGCATTAAACTAAGCTCAAAAAAATCGAACGGACGTGTCACTTAGTTTCGCTCTATCTGTTACGGATTAGTCTGTACCGTATAAAAACATCGAAATTTGCCCACCCTGTACAATAATGAGAAATCTATATACTATCAAAAATTCAATAATTTATCAAAATTCATTAGATGTCAATATTATAAATATTATGTTGCCTAAACTTATGTATTTATTATTGATTTTGTTCATGCCATCTGTTATTGTAGAAATTTAACTTTTAGCTATTTAGTTAGCTAGCAGCTCTGCAACTCTTATACACTAGCCGCCACTGCGTTAAAGACATATTAAAATCAGAACCAAGAATCAGAAATAAAAAAAATCCAAGTGAATTTATTATTAATAATAAGTCTTAGATATACATACAAACCGTCGCGTCCGTCGTACAAAAGACACTTCCACCACCGTAGATATAAAAATCGTCGTAGTATATTTTCGATGCTTCCACCTTAGTTAAGCTACGGTTTCCTAGAGGTGTGCGCGGCGCACAACAAGCGCACAGCGCACAGTGCGGCGCACTGCGCGTGTATTTCTAGGAATCCAGTAATATTACTGTTATTCAAGAAGTTGTTGTGTGTTGCGTCGATGCTGTTTTGTTTAAAGTGTACCGGGGTTTTTCGTTGTTAAATAATATATTATTAAATAATATTAAATTTCAAATGGGTATGTCAAGCTGAAGTAACCCAAGAATGGCCACCACAAAGAAGCGAGAGAGCTGGGGCGGATTTTCATTGCGGATATGCGAAGTTATCGTGGATATTGGTCAAGGCAGCGCCATGTTTAAACGTGTGAGAACGAATCTTACACAGGATCCCAGCCTAGTTATGGACACTGAATTATGAAAATATTCTTTAAATATATATGATGTCCAAATTCATTAAATTTGCACCACTTATGTCAGACATTGGTGTCAAACTTTACTAATTTATCTACGTTTTATCATGGTGATAAATGGTACATATTTATTAAGCTCTGTACAGACCTGGATACCAATTTCTAACAATGCTTTTGGGAATTCTATCCTGTCTGTACGAGACATAGTATCTACAGTGTGTCCAAATTTCATTGTAATTGCTCCGTTATTTTGAAAGTTAACGGGATGCGGTTTTCGCGACACTTTTTTGTATAATTCACGATACCCTAATCAAATTTTGGGTAACACATGTAATTTTTGAGTTATAGGGCCGACTTCAAAAAACTCACTCGAACAGTATGACAGACATGGAGATATATAAACGGTTTTTGATATATATATGTTTTTATGTGGAATCCTCAAAAAACGCCCTATAATTATATTGAATGCAATTAGAAAAATATGAAAAGTTATTGGATTGTGCTTCCAAGTAAACGGAGCTAATTTTGAACAGATGAGTTTTTATGAAATTAATATTAGTAGGTATAATTATGTAGAATATGTAAGTATTTCTGTTTGCAATTAGTAGTTTAGGTTCATGTAAATACCCTTAAGTTTACACATAGTTTTTCACAAAATAAATTTCTTTTAAAACATATTTCATTTTTTGCGTTTTTTTTTTGTTGATTTTATTTATTATTATATTCAAGCTTTAATTCTATTAAAATATATTATGTGAAAATAAAGGCCTAAATCGAAATCATCAAAATTACAATTTTTATTGAACCTACATAGATTTTGGTAGGTATTTTAACGACTAAATTAGATAACGCATAATCGCGAAAGAATTTAACAATATATTAAAATTACAGCGCTTCCAGAAAACTAATAATAGTGAATACATTTTTCTAGACCACTCTCGATTTTTGATATTTATAAAAATCAAACTATTAAGTGTTATATATCATTTGAAAGGAAAAATAATCAATTTAAATATATACAATAATCAGAGTGGTTTGGTTAATATTTTGAAACTGAGAACAAATAACAAAATTAAGGCTAAGAGTCAATAGGGGGACTCTGCATAAAAAATATCTATCAAACACCGTTTATACATTATCAATACCTGTCATAGTTTCCGAGATATGAGAGGGGTCCGAAAAGTTACTTTTCTGAATTCGGCCCTGTATCACAAAAACTACATAGTACATAATATGTTACCCAAAATTTGATTAGGGCATCGTGAGTTTCACAAAAAAGTAGCAACGTGTCGCGAAAACCGTAAAATATTTTTAATGTAGCAATTGATTCATAGGGGCCATTATGTAGTGAGCCGTCTTATGTTTGTTTTGCTTATTTCCTTTCATATATTATTCCTATAACTACGATCTTTGACTTAATTATATCAAGTCAAAGATCGTCGTGCCGGGTTTCCTTTAATTAAATCAATTAATTGTTGTTCTTCTTTAGGCAAAAATTTGGAACACATGTCTGTACTTAACTTAATTACACACCCTCGTAACCTTGCTTATTAACCAACAGTTTGCTCTCAACTGCGAAGTGCGTCTTGTGCCTACAAGCGTATGCGGCTGTGTAGATTTTAGATTTCGGCGTAATTGCCGGCGCACTCCGACGGAGGAATCCAGACCAACTTATTTCCACAGGTTAGATTTCGGCGCAGTACGGCGCACTGTGCGCCGCGCACAGTTCTAGGAAACCGTAGCTTTAGATATACGACAAAAATATTGCCGCAGCTTATGTCACTTTATTAAGCAAATCTGCAAATGAAAAAATTACCCAAGTTCGAGTCCCTAAAATAATTGTTTTGAAACTGGGAGACAGTTTATTGCGACACATGTTGAACAAGTGCAAATACAAAGTGTGCCGGAAAGGACAGTGCAGAGAAGCGGTCAAAGAAAACACATGAACAAATACTATTTTGAAGTATCTAAATTGTTTGGTTTTTGTAGATTATCTACCATAACGAAATAAATATAATATAAATATATCCATGTATTTTATTTACCTAATCTACCTAATAAACGCAGATTTCATGAATTCTATTTTTATATTTTATAGAAATTTGCAGCATGATAACGAGAAATCCGTAGACTAAGTTTTTATTTTAAGTTAATAAAAAACATATGAGGCTAATTATATATAACCTATAGGTTAATTTAACTCTTATAACTTTTTGTTCCTATAAAATTGTCAAAGTTATTTTGAAATAATTATATAATAGGGTTATTCTTTCGTACTGAACTAAGTGAACAATCTGAAAATTGTCAGTTCATTCACGATTGTGCGTATTCTTTCGACATCGGTCACTTCTACCAAACTGATTAAAATTCCTACCCCCCTTGCCGATTACTGAACAACCTCTAGGTACCGGTTAGTTCGTTCAGTTAACAGTTAACCTCTAAAAGTATTGAATATTGAGAGATAATAATTGGAATATGATTTCGAATCAAACCAATAAATTGTAAAAGTTTAAAACATGGATAATAATATCATGGAAGAAATAATTATCCAGTTTTCAGAGCAGATTTGGTTGTTTTCACAAGTTTTCGAGGTTAAGTGAAAGAAAATCACAAAAAAGATGATCTTTCGGTTTCGTCAAATATTCAGTTCAGTATAATCACATTCAGTTTAATCACATTCACTTGTTCAGATCAATCACTACGAAAGAATAACCCTAATATAATATTATAAGTGAAAAAGAAACACATTGGAACTGGTCGGTATATAAATTTCACAAAAGTGTAAAACGACATATAAATAGCAAATCTCATTTAAGTGCTACAATTAAAGAAAAACATTCGGGGCTTATCGCATTGAAGATAGTTTGGACAATCATCTAAAAATGAGCATCAAAACTCACAACGAAAGGGTACAAAAATAGGGAGGACTTAAAACGATTAACAGATGTAACTTGTTTTCTGGGAGTTCATTAATTAAGGTTCAGAGGTCATAATGAAGCAAAAGGATGCGTGGAAATTACATGGATATCCTACATTTTTTTTTTTAGCAATATACGAGTACAAAATGATTTAACTAAATGCCCTGCCGACATTGTAATGAATCACATTAAATAAATATGAAATTAAAAAAGCGTCTTTTGTATCAATTGCACTTGATGAAACAACAGTCATAACCAATTCGAGTCAGGAATGCATTATTGTTGTTCGATATGTATGTGATGGCACCCCTCAAGAGCGATTCTTACGATTTTTGTACATTAGGTACTAACTACTCCTACTACTAAGTCAAATGACATTGGCTTTTGCAATACACAAATTGATGATTTTAAAAATAAAATGATTGAAAAAAGAGATCAGTTTAAAAGTTTTTGGGATAAAACTAAAAACATGGTCTTTGAGCCTGAAAGAAAAAAGATTGGTATTGAAAATGTTGGAGACAGAGAGACCTTGTACCAAAGATTAATCTACACAATTAATCTTTGCTTCTACCGTCGATTTTATGCCGAATTGTTCGACAATGAATTCGCGATTTCAAAATTTCATCTAATTGTGAAATT
The DNA here is from genome assembly GCA_911728435.2 of Apoderus coryli. Taxonomy (NCBI): domain Eukaryota; kingdom Metazoa; phylum Arthropoda; class Insecta; order Coleoptera; family Attelabidae; genus Apoderus; species Apoderus coryli. Next base: position 10,084,308 of record OU452209.1, on the reverse strand, counting down.
GTGCGACTGAATCGTTTGACTCGCTAATATTAAATTATGGAAATTATTTTGGTATTGCAGCCCAGTCGTGATAAAAAGCGTCCATGAATGTGTTAAATTTTCTAAAAACATCGGGTTTAAATAAGTCTCTATGTGAAATACTCAAATTGTGTGAATTAGTACTAACCATTATTTGAACGTAGTTTTTCAACATTGAAGCGCATTAAAAGTTTTATAACTCTATGTGTAGATAAATTAAAGAACTTACTTTTTAATGGAAAGTTTTTTTTATTGCTAGTAGCATATATAAACAAATTAAAGCCAGTCTATAATTAAAACACTCTAATGTACTCGATAGCAACCACTTGCTGTACTCGATAGGGCAAAACAGAGAGAGAATGTACACGACATGGATAAAATTTGTAGGTACGCGGTATAGGTAGTGAGATGTTTTTTTTTTATCTAAGAGGGTATGTAGTTTCCTTTCAAGGTTACGAATACATTTATTTCGTTCATTTATGATTGAAAGAAGTGATAATATATTTTTTGCACCTGTTCTACAATAAAGATATTTATTTATATAATATGTTGTTTTTCAAGTTAGTTTTGATACGAGAGTATACGAGGTGTTGTCAACTTACATTGCATATTTCTAAATATCCATTTTAATTGATTTTAAAAATATTGAGTGGGCCACCTAAATAATTATTTAATATTAAATACCAGGGAAGTGCTAAATAAAAGTCGCAATATGTGCAGCTTTTATATGACTGTTTAAAGTTTAATTAGATATTAAAATATTGTGTGTTAATGTGCAGAAAAAAAATTTACATATATATGTACACTGTATCCAAGATAAAAATGGGATAACTTTGGAATCTTGTAAACGGTAGAAGTTACAACGTCGGTTGAATTAAAGAAAAGTTGTACAATTTGAACACCTTTTAAATTGTGTTTTCAAAAGTAAAGTAACTTTAGCCGTTTTCGAGAATTTTCGACACAACGATTTTTTGCGATATTAGTTTTTATTTATTTCTGACATTATTCTTACAGATATAAAAAAATGAAAAGCACTTTCTCATTCTTACTTTTTGAGGAGATTAACATAGTATTTACAAATTTTCCGTACGAAGTTTCGTTTTTGAAAAACCATCATCAACATGGTTTTAGTTAAATACGGCCCTGGATTTTTTTATTTTTAAATTTAAAGCCATTTTCAATTCAAAAATAGGTGCTATATCATACATAATGGTTTAAACAAGTTTTCAGTGTTTCCAGCTGTTTATTTAAAATCATTCAAGAAAAATCGCCATAGTTTGGCACTTATTTTGCGTAAACATTCATCTGAGAAAAGTATTTTTTTATTAACTTCAAAAAGCACAAAAATTTCAATTAAATCTAAAAAACCGCATACAGAATAAAATGTGTACAGAGACAGAAATAAATTCTCATATAATAATAAATAATAAGTCATGCGGAAAGAATGTTTTTGCAAAAGCTACTACTCTGCATTCAGTCAATTAAGTGCCAAACTGTGGCGATTTTCTTGAATATTTTAAATAACAGCTAAAAATACTGAAAATTGTTTAAAATAAAAAATCCAGAGCTTTATTTCAAAAAACCAAGTTGATGACGGTTTTTAAAAAACAAAACGTCTTAGTGAAAATTTGTAAACGCTATCTTATTTTCTTCAAAAAATAAAAAAGTGCTGTTCATTTTTCTATATCTGTAAAAATAATGTCAGAAAGAAATAAAAACTAAAATCGCAAAACATTCAAAAATTATCGAAAACAGCTAAAGTTAGTTTAATTTTGGAAACACCATTTTAAAGTTGTTTAAATTGTACAACTTTTCTCTAATTTAACCGACATTGTAACTCCTACCGTTTCCAAGATTCCAATGATATCCCATTCTGATCTTGGACACAGTGTTAGATAAAACTGAACATAAATACCTAAATTTTTGGAATCAACCGACCGAAAAGTTTATTTACAATACCCCGTATAATAAAAAAAAATAATGCTTTAGTTACTTAACATTTAAATTTGTCTGAAAGTTATAAAAATACCTATTTTGGGCGTACCTGGTATATAACGCAACGTTTGTGACGAAAGAGAAATAAAAGTTTGCTGTGGTCTAAACATATTCACGTGCCCATCATAGACCAGGGTTGAAAATTTTTGAGACCAAAAAATATTATAGTATGATGAAACCCATTGGAAAAGGTAGAGAATATAACAAAAATGAAAGTAAAAATAAAGTACGGGCGATCTGAGGTCAGAAGGGGGAGGGGGTGAGTTTTAAGGGTAAAAACCGGTTAATCTCGATTTCCGGTAAAACTGTCCTATGGAAAAAAGTTAAAAGGCAAAGTGGTAGGTAATAAAAAGATCTACAACTTTTGTATCGACACTTTTTTCACATAACCTCAAAATTTATGTGAAAAATTCGAATAACGGAGTTTTTGGTTTTCTATTTTTATCTTTCGCAAAAAAATTTATTTTTTCACAAAATTTGGTGAAAACTTACCTTTATATGTCCCAAACATACAGTAATTTTTTTGATTTAACATATTCATTTTTTCACCTTCTTTTGACTTAATATCGAAAAAGCACCCTAATTTTCAATCGAAAATTCTCACGTCAAAATATCTGCTTTTTTAAAAAATTTGGTGTGTTTTTTGTTCGTTGAAATCTCTACTTTCTGATGGTATAAAAAATATACACTACTATGGTAAATGTTCTCAGAAAATGCAAATAATGATTTAATAGTTTCAAATATGAATCCTTAAAAAATATCGTTGCATTTCTCCATTGTTTTTCTGGTTGCGATACAACATCTGGTTTTGCCGGAAAAGGAAAGAAAAGTATCGTTAACTCTTTATTAGCCGATAAAAATGTGTCAAATTTGGCCAACATTTTTTATAAAAAAGATGCGAACAAAGAATATATAAAAAGAATGGATTACAAAATCAAATCTATTAATAAATGTAAAAATGATATAACACTGAATCAAAAATATCAACTGGCAAGAATTAAATCTTCTTTCATATTGGCCAATCTCCCACACACAGAAGGTGCAGCAGAACAACATTGTTACAAGGCATATTATCAGCTTCAGACTTGGCTGGGTGATTAATATTGCCTTAAGCGTTGATCATCTATGTTGGTTTATTTATGCTTTTAGTCATAGAAAATAGTAATAGATCATAAAACTCAAAATCAACCTCTAACTGCCACTAGGTTTGCAAAGATTTTATATTTACTTCATCGAATAGTTCCCCTTTAAAATAAAATTCACCGCACCCTGATGTTAATTACGTTTTTGGGAAAGTCTATTTTTATTTTTCAAAAGCTTTAGTTTCTTATAGAGTTCACTGTTAAAAATAATACCTAAATTCACAGACAAATCATTGAAATTCCTTAATAATTTAGGTATATTATTGCCTTTCACACGAATTTTGAAACTTAAAATACGTCCCCTGTAAAAACAAGTTTACATAGCATAGTTTGGATGCTGTGGTTTGGCATTGGGATACAGAATGTTTTGTACAGAAACAGCATACAAAGTGAAACAATATCTTATAGTCACACAATATAATCTTTAAAATCTACGAATATAGGTACCTACTTTTGTCCATTAATGTATATTAAATTGAAGGACAACAAGTAGGTACTTATCTGTTTTTTATTTAATTTATAATTTGCCATCAGAATAAACTCCATATAATCAGTCATCGTAGTGCATTCAATATTGTGTGTAATACGTACATCAATCAAATTATTAACTGTTTTTCTGTTTTGGTTCGATATTAATACAATTTCATGTAAGATGAATAGTGATAATAATAAAAGAGAAGCCATCAACGAAATTTTAAAAAAAGTTGCACAATGTGAACATGTAACAAATTATAAAACATGTCCCAACATTGAAAATGATAAAGGTGATGGTTTTCTAGGCGAATTTTTCAAAGGTAGTTTTATAGATCTTGATACACAAAAAGAATATTTTGTGGCAATTAAAACATCTCTACCAGCTTCGTCGATTATGAGAACAATAGTAGATTTTCCAAAAGTATATGAAATAGAAAATCAGTTCTATTCTCAGGTCTTCCCTGCATTAGACGAATTTCAGAAATCTCATACAGTGAAAGATGCATTTAGATCGGTACCATATTATTATTTTGGTAGTCTAGAACCATATTATGAAACCGTTGTAATGAAGGATCTGTTACAAGAAGGGTATAGATTGCATCAAAAATACTTACCGCTACCTTCAAAAAATATTGCATTAATTTTTGAAACTTATGGGAAATTCCATGCGTTAACCATGGCGTTTAAAGACCAGCATTATGATGAGTATAGCAAATTAACATCGAAGATACCAACATATTTTTCAACAGTTATTCAATTCGAAGGATTTGGTAACAACTTGATCGCTGTTTTTGAAAGAACGTTAAATGCATTGGATGCGGTAGAGCATTATCATATTTTGGAAAAGTTAAAACCATATCGTAATGGAAACATATTCACATTATTTAGAGAAGTTACTAAGTATCGTGGTGATTATTCAACTATTATTCATGGAGATTGTTGGTCCAATAATATGCTTCACAAATACAATGTAAGTGTTAGTTTTAGCTAGCGTTAATCTTTAGGGCTTTAGGAACAGAACTTTGCAATTCTTAAAATTATTCATTCAACGATAATATCTGCTACACTTTGAACGATGGTTTTAAATATCCATACCTACTCGGTGACTAAAGGTTTGGCTGCATCCAAAATATTAATAACTAAAGTTAAAACAGGACACTTTGGTAGGCGATCACATTCAAACCGTAGACGGGTTTAAAGTTGAAAAACAAAATAAAGTGAAAATAATTTCGTGGCAAAGCGGACTAAAATGTTGGCTTTACCTACACAAGGAACTTTGTTTAATTTAGCAGGGCCCCAGTCTAATTCGATAGAAACCAGACCGAGGCATGGGTCGACAGGTACTGACGAATTCGTTTCGCTCTTGTTATGAGCTCGTCAGAGCACCATAGTCGCTGCCCATCACAAATATCGGCCTGCATTTAAGCACAATAGGATACACAACAGCAGACACATGTAAACACATATCATCTACATGTACATAGTAATGCATATCCTATACCATGCAGAGGCCGAACAAACTCAATGTATAGGTAAAACCAGTCGTATAAATAGAAATAAATATAAATAAAAATAGTATGAACACAAAACGCTAGCAGGAGACCATTTTATCCTTTTGCCAGCATCTCCCAAATATTTGGGTTTCAGCAATGCTCGGACGGTGGTCTCCAAGCGTTCTGCCGTCGATGTTTAATGCCAAATAATGAAAAATTAAGAGGATTTCATGTCCGTAAATATAATAAATGAAAATAATTTCGTGGCAAAGCGGACTAAAATGTTGGCTTTACCTACACAAGGAACTTTGTTTAATTTAGCAGGGCCCCAGTCTAATTCGATAGAAACCAGACCGAGGCATGGGTCGACAGGTACTGACGAATTCGTTTCGCGGCAGAACGCTTGGAGACCACCGTCCGAGCATTGCTGAAACCCAAATATTTGGGAGATGCTGGCAGAAGGATAAAATGGTCTCCTGCTAGCGTTTTGTGTTCATACTATTTTTATTTATATTTATTTCTATTTATACGACTGGTTTTACCTATACATTGAGTTTGTTCGGCCTCTGCATGGTATAGGATATGCATTACTATGTACATGTAGATGATATGTGTTTACATGTGTCTGCTGTTGTGTATCCTATTGTGCTTAAATGCAGGCCGATATTTGTGATGGGCAGCGACTATGGTGCTCTGACGAGCTCATAACAAGAGCGAAACGAATTCGTCAGTACCTGTCGACCCATGCCTCGGTCTGGTTTCTATCGAATTAGACTGGGGCCCTGCTAAATTAAACAAAGTTCCTTGTGTAGGTAAAGCCAACATTTTAGTCCGCTTTGCCACGAAATTATTTTCATTTATTATATTTACGGACATGAAATCCTCTTAACAAAATAAAGTATTTACATGGATTTCGCAAAAGCTTTTTATCTCATAGATAATTTTATTTTGGTGGGTAAACTTTCGATATCCGGGCTTGGGGCGCCAGCAATTCATCTTATTCAGATTAACTTATTTCAGGGACGACAGTACGTTTTAGTTAGTGGCTTCGATTCTCCTGTGTAGTTTTCGAGTTCTGGTATTCCTAAATGGTTGAATTTGAGTCCACTTTTGTTTCTTTTGGATATTCATGATCTGGGTATATCCTTGAGAACTGTGTTTTTCTGACGCCTTCAAGATATAATAAAATATAAACACATTATTAGAGATCACTGCTTGGCTCTTTAGAGTATTTCTCAATTTGTTAACGATTGGTATCTGGACAACAGATTGCATTTGAATGTAGAAAATCATAAAGTGCTGACGTGCACGAAAATATAGAATCTCTGCGTTTTTACCACGGAATTAATAAAGCAACCTTAATCCGTTATAGGTCCGTGAAGTTCTTGGGAGTTCTATTTTATAGTGTACTTTCATTTTTTTAAACACATGTCTACTATAGGGTTATTCTTTCGTACTGAACTAAGTGAACAATCTGAAAATTGTCAGTTCATTCACGATTGTGCGTATTCTTTCGACATCGGTCACTTCTACCAAACTGATTAAAGTTCCTTCCCCCCTTGCCCCTTACTGATCAACCTCTAGGTACCGGTTAGTTCGTTCAGTTGACAGTTAACCTCTAAAAGTATTGAATATTGAGAGATAATAATTGGAATATGATTTCGAATCAAACCAATAAATTGTAAAAGTTTAAATCATGGATAATAATATCATGGAAGAAATAATTTTCCAGTTTTCAGAGCAGATTTGGTTGTTTTCACAAGTTTTCGAGGTTAAGTGAAAGACAATCACAAAAAATATGATCTTTCGGTTTCGCCAAATATTCAGTTCAGTATAATCACATTCAGTTTAATCACATTCACTTGTGCAGATCAATCACTACGAAAGAATAACCCTTATGATGGTAAGCGATTCAATAAAGCTGTACGGGTTTATACTCGTAATTAGGAGTTGTTGCATAATTATAGATGTGACTGCTAAATAGTCTTTGTATTTCGCTTACGTGCATTTTAAATTGTAGTATTGCTTTCTGATAAGGTACCTTATATATATATATATATATATATATATATATATATATATATATATATTCAATTAAAATTTTTGGAATTAATAGGTTTTCGGGTTGATGGTGTTTATCCGTTGCAGGCTATACCGTATGTGGAGCTCACTATAAGATTTATGTTTCCAAGTTTAGATATAAAACCACCTATATCTACTACTGTACTGAGAACGACCGATTTTTGTATTGTCGTGCATACATGTTCAAGATGCCACATTTCGTTTAATTACTCTGACAATTCTCTATATTTGTTTGTTGTTTCATTATAGGTTGACAGTCCTATGAATGTCGCCTTATATCAAATCCATCTTTATAGGTCTTCATTATTTACACAATAATAAATACTCTGTGAAAAAATGAAGGTACTTAACTGACAAGTGATTACCAAATTTTAGAATTTTAATGAGATAAAATATGCAGTTGAAGTTACAGTAATTTACGTAACAAGTCCGGCAAATAGGTTTTTTTTTGGACTAATAGACAAAATATAATACTACTTACGCCCTGCAGAGGGACGGAACGGTTATAAATAAATAAAATATTGCATATATATTATTTTTTGTAATGAATTTTATTTCGTTTGTAGGACGAAGGTGAACCCATCGACGTGAAACTTTTGGATTTTCAACTATATGGTGTAGGTACGCCAGTTTACGATCTCTCCTATTTTTTCTATTCCGGTGCAGAAAAAGCTGACCTAGATAAACTAGACCATTATCTTGATATTTACTATAAAAGTTTTGAAACATTTGCTAATTGTTTGGGTAGTGATCCAAACAAACTACTTTCGAAAGATCAATTAAAGGAAGACTGGAAACAATATGCAAAAATGGGTTTATTTATGGGTTTGGCTGTGATTGCATCGAAACATATTAGCAAAGAAGAAGTGAGTACTATCGTAACATCCGAAGATATAAGTTTCGATCCCCATGAATATCAGGACGTTTCAGAAGCCGGAGAAATATATTTCAGGAAAAATGTTATACCACTTATAGAACATGTATATGAATATGGAGTTTTATAGATGTATAAATTATTTATTAGTTTTATTTCTTTTTTGTTTTTTTTTTTAAATATAGTTCTAACATTGATTAAATAATAATAAGAAATACACTATACGTAGTGAAAAAATGAAGTTTTTATATTTTCCTCTATATTTTTTTTTCATGCTAATTCGTTATTATCGACTACCTGACAAATGAAACAAAGAACAACACACAAAATCATTTATTCAATCAAAGAATATATTCAACATCCCCCACAATAACTAAAACTGCTGAAAATCCTTACCCATGTCATTTACTTTTCGTCACATATACTACCGAATGAAGGTTTGACGCCATGTTTTCTCACATAAACAACTATCCTCTGCTCGACATGTTGCCTTCATTTGCTTTGTCACTACGTTGTAAGTTAAATACTCTAATTTTTATGGAGTCCGATTGGAGTCTTCATAATCATTAGTTACCTACTGTTTTCCAAGCTATACCCAGTAAACACGCATACGTTTATTTAACGTTTATCATTACAAAACACCTTTCCAGAAAAAGGTACAGTAAATTCGTATACATTTGACTTTGATAATATGTCACGCTTTTTCACGTTATACAGAACACGAATAACGAAACGTTAGTTAAATGCTTTAAAAAAACGTGTATTGAACGTATTAAAGTATATATATTCAACGGTGAAATCAAAATTTATTTAAACGATTCTAAAATACACAAGCGTGAATTATTAGCTTTTTAAAAACGACAAATGCGTGTACATCTAACACTGTTATTTAAAGTTGCTTTTATATATTTTTGTAGCGGAAAATCCAACGTTATTTAAACGTTTCTCAAATGCGTTAATAATACGATTAAACAAACGTTAATTAGTAGCTTTTAAAAAATGACAAATGCATGTATATCTAATACTGTTATTTAAAGTTGGTTTTATATATTTTTGTAACGTGAAATATACGTTAGTAAAATGTGTGGAATAAATCAATAAAACTACAAGATTTCCATTGTTGGTTTGGTACAAAAGTTTCACGAAAAAGTGATGCCCTTTTTGTTAAATAGTTAAGGCAAAAAATATAAATATAACAATTTAATTTTTTTGGTGTAAAAACACTTTTAGAGACAAGTAATACCTATAAAACTATAGCAGATTTATATAGAAGTTGAATTAGAATTTGTCAAAAAACAACACAGAAATATGTTGGGATTGAACGGTTTAGAGCAAAACAAAATGATATCCTGAATTTTACTTCTCTCTCATCTTCATAGACCCTCAATTGACTATTCCCTCTAAATCTATTATCTATAGATGTATTAGAAAATCCCCGTAATTGCTCTCGAGTTAATTTATATTAAAAAAATAATATGTTTCTTAGATTGTAAGTTCTAAATAATGTACCTAATATGAAAATCAAATAAAAAAAACATTTGGGTGTTTTTGGTGTTTTTTAATATTAAATATTGTGGTCAAATATAACTTACAAATTTATACGATACAATAATGCACGTTTACTTTCTGCCGCCGAAACTTACGTTGTATCGAATAATTTTGTAATTTCTTTTCGACAATATTTTATATTAAAATATTGAATAACACAAAAAAAACAAACGGATTTTTGATTTGTTTTTAATATAGTTAAAACCAACAATCCAACTTTTTGGTTTAACGATTTAGCACATCATAATATGATAACCCCAAATGATATGCAGCACTATAAAGTGAAGACTGAGGCACAGATTTAATGACCAGATGCGAAAGTAAGTCTCAAACAGTGGTTGACACCATAGAATAAACAGATATTACATATACCTTAAGAAAGTGTGCACATGGGTGAATGAAAGATATTTTGCTGATTTCGTTAAAAAAAAACTTCTAAATTCCTTCACTACACGAAACATCATCAAAAAACGACAAAAATCTATTTTCTAGTTTGTAAATATAATGCACACAAACTCTTCACTAGGGGATTTTAAACTTCCAAAAGCGCCTCCATTTTCCTGATAAGTTTTGAATTTTAAAAACAATTTATTTTTATCTACAGTGTCAAATTCTCTGGAAAAATTAATGCAAGTGTCACATGAATGTTTTTGTAGCGCTTTATTTAATGGTTTCATTCCTAAAATCATAATCAGGCAGAGTTATGGCTTGTCCAGCATTATTTATTGTACCTTTGTTTTCATAAACATATTCTGTATGTTTCAATTGTGTTAAGCGCACACCTAAATCGACCTCACAATTTATATGTTCGGAATGCAAAAAGCTTTGGCAACATATTTTTTTAAAAGTTCTTTCGAACTGTATTGGCGTAGTGTTAACCGAATTACCACCTTGGTGTCTGACATTCCCGAAATAGTTTTCCAGACAATCCTGGTTAACTCTTCTAGTTTTGAGATATTTAAAACCCGCATTAGAAAGCCGTTGCCAAAGAATTTGTGTTGCACTAATTTTTACCAACCAACACTTAACAAATTTACATTTTGCAGTAACATCTGTGCTATGTGAATCGTATACGCCAACCCTTAATATCTCTTTTATTATTTTCTTTTGGAAATATATATTTACTTGTGTAATGATTTTATAACACACTTACCGGCGCCACTTGCAGTTGTTGACTAGGTATATTCATTTTAAGGTTAATTTTTTATTATGAAATCAAATACTAATAATTTAATCATGCAGTTTACCTCTTCACCAGTAGATGTGATCGGTATACAATACAATAAATGACTAACCGGAAGAATATTATCATATAATTAACTTACATTGCACAATCTTTTGGAAAAAGCAAAAAGTGCTTTTTGTCCACCGCTTCTGGTGGAACAATGCAAGTAAACGCATTTATAACCAGGCATGCTTTAAAATTTTAAAATAAGAATATAATCACAAACCACAATATAATATATAATAACCCGCACTACAGATACCTCTGCACGTACTATAGTCAACCGTTTTATACTTAGCATGAACCAATCTATAGGAGCTGGCGCTTTCTCGGTAGGCGTCATTTCAAAAAGAATTGAAACAGGCGCGCTCGCTTGCTTTCGCATCTGGTCTATTAAATCTGTGACTGAGGATTTGCCAAAAAATAAGCCAAAAAATTCAGAATATTGTCTTCATCGCTAGTTATTGGTTTTGGTAACTTTCGATCTATCTTCAGTTTAGATCCATAATTAGATTATACTATAGTGATGTGTGCCACCCTGTACCTTTGTGTGCCGCCTTCTTTATAGATTTAAAATCAAATTTGAGTTATACCCAGCCGGAAAATGTATCTTATATCTGCCTTGGTAGTTTTAAATAAACTCTTACCTAATTATACGACAAGAAAATAAAAAAAAATCAATAAAACATAAATCTAATAGATAAATAATGCTTTAACTACATTACGTTGTCCGTCTCGATTGATTTAGGTGCAGCGAATTTTTCAGCCATTCTTTAACAGCTTACGCCACTTGCACATCATTTTTCTTGTGTACGGGAAAGTTAATTTTGGCTGCTTCTAAAATGGAAAATGCATACTTACGTATTAGCCTAATATAATTATAAATATTTAGAATGTAATGTTATTTTTGTTAGATGCGTATAGATATTTTATAAATTTTTAAACAAAAGTAAAAGATTTATACTTTTAACCAAAAATTATAATTTCTGAGAGTGTAAGCATAGAATAATAACTACAGATAATAAGGGTCAGTAGACGCTAAAAATGGCATCGACTCGTCGCAATCCCAGCCACATTTCTGGCCCGCTACTATATATACTATATCTATATATACTATAAGATACTCTACTATAACTATAAGCGGCGGCGAATTGCTTTTAAGACAGAGATAACAAAGGTACCGACACGAGGTGAAGTAACTGTATTTTAAACTGTGGTGTAAGTGCAATAAACCTAACACCCAGTAAATTCATTGCATTGTAATTTTTCTTTATTGTCAATACATGTTAAGTCTGCCGTGAAACAAATAATATTTACAGTTTTTCAGACTAAATATATCACACGGTATACAATTATACTATTATATTTTGGCGAGCCGCGATTTTAAATTATATAGTTTCCATAGTGATGCAAAAAATATATAATACAAACAAAACATTATTACAAATGTTAATTTCGACAGTACACAATTTTTATATATCAAATACAAATTAAACTTATTTTAGAAAAATACAGTCCACATCGTTTCAATAACTTTATACAAAATATAATTTTTGGTCCTTCGAGCCGGATGAACAAGCAGCGATTCTTAAGAACAAATTTACGAAAGTGCATTCGTAAGTAAACAAAGAATATTTCAAGCTGAGGTGAATGGTAGTTACGGAAGGTTCAAGTTCAGTTTATAATACCTGATAATAGAAGAGAAGTTTACTATTTTGATTTGTGCATGACAGTTTGACAGTTCATAAAAAATGCCAGGTAAAAAATCTAATAAAACTAATAATACACATCCTAGTAGCGAGTTAGATGTTGATATTTCAAAATTATTAAGAAAAAAGACATATTTACAAGCTAAATTAAACAATTTTAATCGATTATTTGAAGAAATGAAGTTAAGTGAACCTACGGAGTCCACCTTGGTTGAAATAGAAATGCGCTTAAGTGCTGTAGAACCATCTTTATTGATAGAATTTTCAAATATTCAATTTGAACTAGAAAACTTATGTATATTGATATTTCAGAGACAGATATATTTGAAAAATCATTTTATTCTAAAGTATCAGGCGCTAAGCAATTTGTGCAAAGTAAAAAACAACCTAAACCAGGTTGTTCAAGGTCTAGAAAATGGTACAGGTGTTCAATTACCTTTAAAAAAGGTGCTAAGTTGCCAGTTATTCAATTACCTACATTTAGAGACTTATTCATTTCATTGGTGCATGAATCTGAGCTAGATCCTATAGACAAATTCCATTAACTTCGTGCATCTCTTGAATGATCTGCTTCTCGTTGCATAAGTTCAATAGAATTTTCAGCAGAAAATCACGAGGTTGCATGGAAAATTTTGTGTGATAGGTTTGAGAACAAAGGATTGATGGTACATAATTATATAAAATCGTTGATTAATTTCAAGCATGTACGAGTAGATGCAGATTCACCTTCTGGTTTTTGCGATTTAGTAGATAATTTGCCCAACAATTTAAAATGTTTAGAAGCATTAGGAATTCAAACTGATCCTTGGGATCCTATAATAATTTATTTAGTTACTACAAAACTAGATAATAACACACTAAGAGGACGGGAAAACCAAGAATCAAAAAATGAATTACCGAGTGTAGAAGAATTAAAAAGATTTCTGTCAAATCATACAAATGTTTCAGAAAAAGTTACTTGCATAAACCAAAACAGAAACCTTTTACCTCGCATCAGACGATCCCTGAACCTAAATCATTTCTAGCAACCTCAAATTCAAATTCTAAAAAACAGGGTAAACTTGTTTGTTATTATTGTAAAAAACCACATTACATATTCAATTGTTCTGAATTTCGTAATTTATCTTTTGAGCAAAAGAGGAAAACTATTTCAGAATTAAACTTATGCAACAATTGTCTTCATAAAAGTCATGATGTTTCGTCTTGCAAATTTGGTCATTGTAAAAAGTGCAATGAAAAACATAATTCATTATTGCATCCTATTCAAGAAAGACAGGTTACCAGTGCAGTTGCAGAAGAAGTTCCACAATCTAGTCATGATTCAGACCAGGTTAAGGTAAGTAGAACTTACTGTAATGCATCATCGATCTGTCAAATTCTATTGGCTACAGCTATGGTTAATGTTCAATGTTAGGATGGTAACTATGTTACAGTCAGAGCCATGCTAGAGAGTGGTTCAACGTCAAACTTTATTTCTCAAAAATTGGTAACAATTCTTGGATTGCCACAAGAGGAAATAAATTTTGCGGTGATTGGAATAGGTCAAGTTCAATCCAACTTAAATAAAGCTTGCAGTGTTAAATTGATTTCATGTCATGGTAATTTCCAATCCAGTCTTCGCTGTTTAGTAATACAAAACATAAGTGGCAGTCTTCCAAGCAGTTATTTTAATCCAGCAAGTATAAAGATTCCTAGTTACGTCAGATTAGCAGATCCAAAATTCAATGAGCCTAGAAATGTTGATCTTTTAATAGGTGCTCAAATTTTTTGGAATCTAATTGAAGTCCATTTTTCTAGGTCAAAATAGACCTGTTGTTCAAAAAACAGTCCTACGTTGGCTAGTCTCAGGCCCAATTGGAACATGTCATCAAAAAGTTGCATCTTGTAACTTTTCAAAAAATGCAGATCTACAAACTCAACTAAGCAAGTTTTTGGAAATGGAGGAAGTGTCACATAAACCTCTATTGTCAAACGAAGAAATGCTAGCCGAACTCACAAGCGTGACAATGCAGGTAGGTTCATTGTTTCAATACCGTTAAAGGAATCAGCTTCCTCTCTAGGCGAGTCTAAACATATTGCTACACGTCAATTTCTCAATTTAGAATGGAGATTGACATCAAATTCTAGAATGAAAGAAATGTATGTGTATGTAAATTTCATGCAAGAATACGATGACCTATCACATATGCCTCTTTATGATCGAAAAAATGAAATGCAAGACATCTACTTTGCACTTCATCATGGTGTTCTTAAACAAGATCATGTTACAACTCAGTTACGGGTTGTCTTGAATTGTTCAGCTAATACAACTTCAGGCAAATCGTTCAAATCGATTCCGATGGTTGGTCCAGTGGTTCAGGACGATCTTCAATAAATTTTATTACGGTTTAGACAACATTACTACGTCATTTCATCAGACATCTGTAAAATGTATCGTCAAATTCAAGTTGATTCGAAATACAGACCATTACAGTTAATTCTTTGGCGTAACGATCCTGAGAGTCATCTTCAAACGTACACCCTCAATACCGTAACATATGGAACTGCAAGTGCACCATTTTTAGCTATAAGATGTGTTCAGCAATTAGCAATTGAACATGAATTATATTATCCTCGAGCAAGTCAAGATATTAAACATGATTTTTATGTTGACGATTTTCGGTCAGGTGGTGACACAACAGAAGTAACTCAGCTTGTTCACGATATTTCTCATATTTTGAAAGCAGGCTGCTTCGACCTTCGAAAGTGGAAATCTAACAACTCTCAGGTGTTGGACGAACTAAGAGGTTCAGTTTCACAACATAAGATTACAAATCACACAACACTATCAAAACTCAATTTTAAAAAACTTTTAACTTTTGTGTGGGACAATTGTCATTTTTCCTTCAATAACAACGTTTACAAACAAATTTTCGGCACACCTATGGGTTCACCAATCTGTCCGATTTTGGCATTGATTGTCACGGATTCACTAATAGACATAATAATTGAGAAATTGCCTTTTTCGATACCGTTTCTTTTCAAGTATGTTGATGATATAGTAACCTCTGTTCCTGCTGATAGTTTAGACATTACACTTAATACTTTCAACTCGGTTAATGAACACATACAGTTCACCATGGAAGTTGAGGTTGATGGTAAATTGCCATTTTTGGATACACTGTTAGTGAGAATGGAGAATGATATAATTCTAAATTGGTATCAGAAACCTACATCATCAGGGAGGTATATTAATTATTTTTCCAATCACCCTATGAGCCAGAAATATAATACTGTTTTGGCAATGAGAAATCGCGTCACTTGTATTTCCGACAATACATTTTTGAAACAGAACTTGGATAAGTTATTTCAAATTTTCCTAAACAATGGTTATCCTCGAAAACTGTTGCGTCGGCTTATTTACAACACCAGTTATTTTGATGGTCCAACGGAAGATCGAGCTCCGAATCAATGTAAATATAAAAAATTACCGTATGTTGAAGGTCTGACCAATAATATTGTAAAGCATTTCAAAGAATTTAATAACATAAAAATCGCCAAGTACAACACCCTAACAATCAAAAATTTGTTCACCAAACTCAAAGATAAAACTCCTTTAATGGACAATAGTGGGTTGGTTTATAAAATTCCTTGCAGCAATTGTGAAAGTTGCTACATTGGTCAGACTTCTCAAACGTTGAAAAGAAGGATCGTACAGCATAAGAGTGATACGAGAATTGGAAAATGGTCCTGTGCCTTGACAAATCATTGCCTAAACCTAGATCATAACTTCGATTATACGAATTCCACTATCTTAGATTTTGAGAAGAATTTAACGAAACGCTTGTTTTTAGAAATGACCCATATTAACGGTACCAATAATACTATAAACGCTAACTCTGACATTAGCCAGCTAAGCATAATTTACTCCAACTTACTTAACTGAACAACTCTCCCTCGTATATTTAATAGATGAGAGATAAAATAGGTAAATAGTACGGTAGTTAAAAAAATTTTTAGGACTGTTTTTTTCGCTTTCAATATCGGAAATTTTTGTACCTAACAAGGATAATGCACCTCACAAATTTTTATTAGATTTTAACTGTGTATGTGAACGAAATTTTTTTTGATTTTATATATTTATTCGTTGTCATGTTTTCTGTTGACGTTTTTGGTTGGTGTAATTAACTCTAATGTAAGTTTGTTTTTTTTTTCTTTTTTGAATGTATGTGTTTAATATAAGAATACTTTGTAGCTTTGCCTCCTGATGAAGTCACTGATAGATGACGAAATATAGAGGATTTTTGGAGAAATGAGTTTTCATTGACCTTAATGATATTTACAGACCGCTATTCCTGATAATACAAATTCACTATTGTATAGTACGGTCGATATAGATTATAATATGTATATATATATACGTTCCAAGTAGGTAATTGTGGTGACATTTTAAACGCTATTTTCTGGAGAACTGTGGGCGCAAATATCAAAAGTGCTGTAAAGCAGATAAAAAATGCTTTAAAATGGTGTATCACTCGACCCCTACTGATATATGAAAATTTAGTGGTTGTGTCTACCCCTATCACAGGTATTAAGCGATTTCAACCAAAATCTAATGAATTCATTCTAGGACTGCCTCAAACTCACACACCAAAATTTAGCTCAATTGGTCAAAGCGTTTGGGCGCTATCGTGGTAGAATACATACAGACACACACACACACAGACAGACTTCCATCTGGAAATGGTCTTAATCGTTTCAGGGAACTTCAAAATGCTTATATCCGTCTTTATCTCAAATTTTTTTTAGCGCGTTCACAATACTTTCTCTGTGTCGGGAAAGTAAAATCGTTAAAAAAATTTTAATTCGTACAAATTAGTTTATTTCATTTCTTTGTATAATACCTATTTAATCTAATCTATAAATACCTACTTTTGTTTAATAATGTATATAGATTAGAATTCATATATATCACAGCGTTCATAATTGGAACACTTACATCAAACACTGTGTTTTTATTTTGATTCGATATTAATAAAATTTCATGTAAGATGAATAGTGAGAATAATAATGTAAGTAAAAGAGAAATCTTAAACGACATTTTAAAAAAAGTTGCACAATGTGAACACGTAACAAATTATAAAACATGCACCAACATTGATAATGATAAAGGTGATGGTTTTCTAGGCGAATTTTTTAAAGGTAGTTTTATAGATCTTGATACACAAAAAGAATATTTTGTGGCCATTAAAAGATCTCTACCAGCCTCGTCGTTTATGAGAACAGCACTAGATGTTGCAAAAGCATATGAAATAGAAAATCATTTCTATTCTGAAGTATTCCCAGCATTAGACGCTTTTCAGAACTCTCATAAAGTTAAAGATGCATTTAGATCGGTGCCATATTATTATTTGGGAAGTCTAGAACCATATTGTGAAACAGTTGTAATGAAGGATCTGTTACAAGAAGGGTATAGATTGCATGAAAAACACTTGCCGATACCTTCAAAAAATATTGCATTAATTTTTGAGACTTATGGGAAATTCCACGCGTTAAGCATGACGTTTAAAGACCAGCATTATGATGAGTTTAACAAATTAACATCGAAGATACCAAAATATTTTTCAATAATGACACAATTCGAAGGATTTGGTCCCAACTTGATCAATGTTTTTGAAAGAACCTTAAATGCATTGGATGCGGTTGAACATTATCAGATTTTGAAAAAGTTAGAATCATATGGAAATGGACACATATTCACATTATTTAAGGAACTTATTAACTACCGTGGTGATTATTCAACTATTATTCATGGAGATTGTTGGTCTAATAATATGCTTCACAAATATAATGTAAGTGTTAGTTTTGTAGACTTAGCTATAGAAAACGTTCGTTAAGCCAAATAGTAAAATAAGTGTCTAGCGTAAATGTTAAGAGCTTTAGGATCAGAACTTTGCAATTGTTTATTAGTGTAATAACGTTGACTGAATAGTTTCAGTCGTTTACTAAAAGTTTAGCGGCAGGCAAAATATTGCTAAATATGTTACTAAGTAAAGTTAAAATAGAAAACTTTGGCAGGCGATCGCGCATTTAAACCGTAGGTGCGTAAAGTTTGAAAAGTAAAAAAAAGTCTTGATTCCAACTGCAAATTTTATAAAATGGGTAATCACTTGTAACTTTTCTTACTTTCAGTGTCAAATTGGATTAAAAAATATTTTTCTTTGTGAGATTGTTTTGTGGTTCTATTATTTGTATAACTTTTTTTTTGCGTTCGTATAAACTATATTCTACGGGTAATTCTAATATTTACTAAAAAATCGGTTGTGTTGCCCTGAAACTTTCCCGACATTAATATTATATAATAATCAAAAATATATGAATGACCTGCGTAACGAAACAGAATTTTAATAATTACTATTATTATAGTTGTATTATTTTAATTATTTCTATTAAACTAACGTAACAAGCTAACTCCTTTATTCAAAAATTAGAAAAAAAAATATTGCCAGAGAAGAGAAAATTGTATTCTATTAATGTAATAAGATATCATGTTCCAACTACCTAACTGGTGAAATTTTAAACGCAATTTTCTCAAGAATTATTGGGGCAAATATGAAAAGTGACCTATCGCTGTAAAGCAAATAAAAATGCTTTAAAATGATGTGATACCCGACCCCTACTGCTGTTTGAAAATTTAGCGGTTGTGTCCACTTCTTTCACAGGGCTTACGCGATTTCAACCAAAAAATTATGGGTTCATCCTAGGACTCCCCCAAACTCATATACCCAAATTTAGCTCAATTGGTTAATGCGTTTAAGCGCTATCATGGAAGAATACATAGAGGCACACATAAATACACAAACACACAGACAGACAATCTTCCATCTGGAAATGGTCTTAATCGTCTCAGGGAACTTCAATTTTTTTTTAGCGCGATCACAATACTTTCCCTGTGTGGGAAAGTAAAATGGTAAATGGTTAGTTAGACTAATATGTATTTTTTGTTCGTATTTATATAACAACTAAATATTCATCAAATTTATCATGAGGTTGTTTTGTTAAATTAATTTCTCTTTTCCAGCGTTCTACAGTCACAATCTAGTGATCGTTTCACAACATGTTTCAGATATTTTGAATGGACGGGAACAGGTAGATGTTATTTACATGGATTTCCTAAAGGCTTTTTATCTCATAGATCATTCCATTTTGCTGAGTATACTTACGATATTGGGGCTTGGGGCTCCAGCAATTGATCTTATTCAGACCAACTAATTTAATTCCACTTACACTTAATTCCAAATATTTTCCACTAAACATATTTACAAAAAATGTTTTACTTCTATTTGGAAAATAATGAAAAAGAAGAAAAGAGTAAAAAACCCCTGTTTCGGTGTGATATAAGTGGACTGTATTATTCTTTTTTTGCTTTAAACTACACCTTTAAAAAGACTTACCGAATGTGTTCGTCTTCACCGTTCGTTGGCTGGCCAGCACTATCACATCAGCAGTCTCTTCAGGCACTTGCGGCACTAATTAGAACGTATCTACTATTATTACTAATTTGCGTTTTTTTTGAAATTTGTACGAGAGCGGTTTTGATCACACAACGTAGCTCGACGGATATACGACCTGTGGTGTATATACGCGATAAAGTATGAAAACAGCAACAAAAAACTCAGAAGTTGTACTGATTAGAAATACAGAGTGAGAAAAGAACAGATTAACTTAAAGGAAGCGTTTAAACATTAGAATAATTTACATGAATGATTGAATGAATTATTTAATTGAATTTACACAAAAAAACATAAACAAATAATAATATTATGACATGGGGACATAACATGCCGCCCACCAAAAATACGCAGTATTTTTAAAACATTGATAGCTCCTCCTGATTAACAGGTAAAGGGCAGAGCTTGACAACAGGACGTTTGAAGGTTCCTTTAGCGGTGCGGATAGTGGCCACTCTCACAACCTGATCAGATAAAAACTGTGTTGAGCTCTTCGTAGGTGAGAACTTGTTCGCCTACTATTCGAGACAAATGGGTTTTCACAGACTTTACTCCGGCCTCCCAAATTCCTCCAAAGTGAGGTGCTGATGGTGGATTGAAGTGCCAGGTGATGGATTCTCTAGAAGCGGCTTGCATAATATATGTTTGAATCTCTTTGTTAGCACCGATAAAATTGGAACCACAATCACTATATAAATGTGAGCAACGTCCCCGTCTACCAAGAAAGCGGCGGAATGCGGCCAAGTCGACAAATCAGAGACAAGCTCTAAGTGAAGGGCCTTTGTGTTCAAACACACGAACAAGCATAAATACGCTTTGATAGCCTTGACACCACGAAGCACTGAGGCGGTAACCCTAAATGGGCCAGCAAAATCTAAACCAGTATGTAGAAAACATTTGACAGACTTGTAGACGCGAATAGATGGTAAATCGCCCATTGGAGGTTGTACCGGCTTAGGATTGGTACGCCAGCAAGTCAGACATTTGTAAAGTATACGACGAATAGCACGTTTGGAGGATAAAATCCAAAATTGTTGGGCTAACAAAAATTGCATCGTTTGAACCCCGGCGTTTAAATAAACTTTATGATAAAAAGAAATAATTAAATCAGTTAAAGGATGCTTACTTGGTGGCAGAAGTGGAAATTTGCTATCATAAGGAAGATCAGCGTGACGAAGACGACTACCAACACGAAGCATCCCTTTTTCGTCTATGAAGGGATTTAAGCGTAAAAATCTCTTATTTAGAGAGCGGTTTGGAGGATTCTTTAAATATGAAATAATTTCATCGAAACAATCATTCTGCACAAATTTAACGAGAACGAGCAAAGCATCATGTTTTTCTTGTGCAGTTAGGAACTGAGAAATAGTTCGTTGTAACGGATTGCGGACATTCTTAACAAAGCAAAGCATAAAAGATACTATGCGAATGAGAGTACTTAAATTTGAATGGTATGAAATTAGCGAATCAAGCAACGGTAAAGCGGTTTCAGTGAGAGTAAAAGTTAACTTGCGTTCCT
This sequence comes from Apoderus coryli, assembly GCA_911728435.2. Lineage (NCBI taxonomy): Eukaryota > Metazoa > Arthropoda > Insecta > Coleoptera > Attelabidae > Apoderus > Apoderus coryli. The sequence continues at coordinate 10,062,739 of OU452209.1, read as the reverse complement.
CTTCAAGAATTTCGGCAGAGTCAGGAATTGGTAAAGACTGATCAAACCATTGGCGAGAAATTTCAGCCAGAAACGATGGCCCCGCCCACCATAATTTATTGTTAACAAGCTCAGAGGGAAGTACTCCTCGCGAGCCAATGTCTGCTGGGTTTTTATGAGACGGAACATATAGAACCAATGTTGTGGCGAGATACGTTCTTAAATATACGCGACTCTAGTAGACACGAAGGTTTTCCAGCGATGTGGTTGACCCTTGATCCAATATAAACTGATTTGAGAATCCGACCAACAACATATTTTGGAAAAAGTTAGCTTGCTCTCAAAAGCGTGAGTTACAAATTATGTAAAACGGGCACAAAGGACAGATGCACATAATTCCAACTTGTTGATAGAAATTCTTTTTAAAGGCGCAACTTTGGATTTTGCACAAACAAGATGAGTTGAACAGCGTCCACCAGAAATAGGAACTGAAAAATAAACAACCGCGCAGTAGCCTCTTTCACTGGCGTCACCAAAGCAATGCAATTCGCATGCGCGAGAAATATCAACTACAATCTGTCGAGGAATTGAAAAATCGCCTAAGTACAAAAATCATCAGTAGCAAGCTTAGGTTCATTATCTATTGCTGCCCAGTGACCAGCAGCGATAGCCCGTTATGAAAGCGATCAATTTGTTATGTTTTCTCAAAGGACCAATTGAAATGAATATTGAACTTGTATAACGACTTTTTTTATTGTAAAATTGAGTTTTTTATTGAGTAATGAAATGAACTGTAATTGACTTTTTTTTTGTGACAAAAGTGTTACTATAGAAACATAAAAATACAAAATTAAAGGACTGGACTATAACAAACTTAACATAGCCGGCCACCTTAAAAGTTATAAACTTTTAACATAAATTATTAATGTAATCAAATTAACTATTGTTCGTATCAATTGGAAGAACACAAATTTTATTGATACTTCGTTTTAATATTCTACCACTCGGTATTTTTACCGACACTACCCTCACAATATTGTTCGTTCCAGGATGACACTGAAGAACTCTTGCCATGGACCATTTGAGGGGTGGAACATTATCATCCTTCAACACAACTAATGTTCCTTCTTGAATAGGATTTGTTTTTGTCACTTTCCATTTATTTCTTTCTTGCATGTTTGACAAATATTCCAAAGACCATCGATGCCAAAATTGCTGTACGATCTGTTGCATTCGCTGATAACGGTTTAAGCGGTTTTCTTTAATTTCCATAAGATTTGATTGAGGTAAAGCAGATAACGTCTCCCCAATCAAAAAATGAGATGGAGTTAATGGATTATAATCCAAAGGATCACTCGAAATTGGAGTAAGTGGCCTCGAATTTAAACAGGCTTCTATCTGGACTAAATACTATACATCTCTTCATAAGTTAGAGATGCATTAGACAAGACTCTTTTCATGTGATATTTGACAGACTTTATAGAGGAGAATTAGCTGCAATAAATTTAAAATAAATTCTATCGTTGTTAGAAAATTGAACAATGGCATTTTGATGTTCTTGACTGTTTAACAAAATGTATAATTCGTGTAACTCGTTAGCAGCTCCTACAAAGTTAGAACCATTATCGGAATAAATTAAATATGGTCTGCCTCGTCTAGATATAAATCGCTTAAGGGCGTTAAGAAATGCTTCTGTAGATAGACCTTGCACCAATTCGATGTGAATGGCTTAGTGCTTAGGCATACAAATACGCATATATATGCTTTAACAAACTTTGTATTTCTTAACGTACTATTTTTGATTAAGAATGGACCTGCGTAATCTACCCCGCATTTGTAAAATGATCTAATAGTATCAAATCTTTCAGGAGGTAAATTACCCATTATTTGATCTAATGATATTGGTTTTGCTCGAAAACATTGTATACAACCTCTAAGGACTTTCTTAATAGTATTTTTTCCCGACAAAATCCAATATTCCAATCTAATTATTGCTAGTAAAGTTTGTATACCTGCATGTAAATTATCATAATGTGTTTTAAGGATAACTAATTCTGTAAATTTGTGATTTGATGGTAAAATAATAGGAAACTTTTGATTATAACATACATTGGAATGTTTTAATCTACCTCCAACTCTTATTATAGATTTCTCATCAAGAAATGGATTAAGGCATAATAGTTTGCTTCTTGAATCAAGCGACCTTCCATTTTGAAGAGCATTAATTTCAAATCAAAAATGTTGAGACTGAACCATTTTTACTAGACATGTCATGGATGAATTGAGTTCATCAATATAAAGAATGGTATTCAGTATTTTATTGCTTCCATGCATCCTAGCAAGACAATTTCTTTTAAATCTTAAAATGAATGCTACTACATGATTCAATGTGTTAAGTTTTGAAAATTTTGAAAATATATCTATATTATCATTTTCCTTATTGGTAACAAGACTAACAGTGTTTTGTTTAACTTCTGGGATATCTATATTAGTAAAATCTAATGTCGTTGAATTATTAAAAGTTAAAATATTTGAAAGTAAAAAATCAGGTCCGTTCCACCATATATCTTGAGATGATAAATTTTCTGGGTTAATTCCTCGAGATATAATGTCAGCAGGATTTTTATCACCAGCTACATGATACCAATCTGTTACTAATGTCAATTCCTGTATTTCACATACTCTATTGGCTACAAAAGTTTGAAGATAGCATGGTTGAGTTGCAATCCATGCTAAAAGAATTTTGGAGTCGCACCAAAAAAATGAATTATCTATTTTAATAGTAACAGTTTGTATAACTTTACCTAGGCACCGCACAATTCCAGTTTTGGAAGAGAAATCTTTTTAAGTGGTGCTACCTTAGATTTAGCACATAGAAGACTAACTTGATGATTACCATTGTGTTCATTAATAGATCGTAAATAAACACAACAACCATATGCTAATTCAGAGGCATCACAGAAACCATGAATCTCTATACGAGTAGGACTTTCACAAAGAACATGCCTTGAAATATTAATGGAATTGAGGCATTGTAATTGAATTGTAAATAATTTCCAAAATGTTGAAAGTTCTGGTGGAATCAAATCATCCCAGTTTAGTTGCTTTTGCCATAATTGTTGCATCAATAGTTTTGCTTTGATTGTAGCAGGACCAACTAATCCCAGTGGATCGAAAATTTGTGATATAACAGAAAGTACATGTCGTTTTGTAATCGTTTCAGGAATCGCGAAAGTATTAATGGAATATCTAAGACTATCATTATCTGAATCCCAGATTATGCCTAATGTTTTAACTTCCGATTTTTCTTTAAAAACGTGTATTGAGGAATTCTGATTTGAGTCATTAATAATCTCAAGAGAATTTGATGCCCACTTTCTGAGATCAAAACCAGCAGAATTTAAAATCAGTGAAATTTCATTTTTTATTTGTTTAACTTTCTCTATTGATTCTGCTCCAGTCAGCAAATCATCAACATAGAAATCCCTTAATATAATTGAACATGCTTCTGGAAATTCTTTCATATTTTGATATGCTACTTCATGCAAACAACGAACTGCTAAAAATGGTGCGCATGAAGTACCATAAGTAACTGTATTTAATGTAAAGATTTGAATGGGCTCTGTATCATTTTCACGCCAAAATATTGCATATTTCTATCCTTAGGATGTACCAAGATCATACGATACATTTTAGCAATATCTGCTGACACAACGTACGGATGTGAACGGAATCGCAAAATAATATCGAAAATGTCATCTTGAATTTTTGGACCAACTCGTAAACAAGAGTTTAAAGATATGTTAGTATCTGTAATTGCACTACCATCAAAAACCACCCTAAATTTAGTAATACTGCTTCCTTCTTTTTTAACAGCATGGTGAGGAAGATAGAATGAAAATGTATCATCATTTAAATTAGAAGAAAGGACTGACATATGTTTCATAGAAATGTATTCTTGCATAAATTCATTATATGATTGCTTATAATTATGGTCTCGCTTACAACGATTTTCAACCGATTCTAATCGTTTTAACGCTACGGGTTTTGATTTGCCCAAATTCGAAAGAATATCATTGTTATATGGTAGTCTAACTATGAATCTACCATCTACATCTCGACTTGTCGTATCCTTAAAATAAGTTTCACAATATTGTTCATCTAATGATAAATGCTTCTTTGTAGCGACTTCTTCAAGTTCCCAAAATTTTGCTAATTGTTGATTTAAACTTAAATTGCAAATGTTGACAGTTTTGATAGTATTGTTTTGAATGTTAACCGTGCCAGCTAAAATCCAACCCAAAACTGATTTTTGCAATATAAGTTTATTAGTATCCAAACTAATTTGTTCATTGCACAATAAATCATAAAAATGTGACGATCCTATTAGAATATCAATCTCTGCAGGTTTATGCAAGTTAGGATCGGCTAGTTTTATATAACTAGGAATGTTTATTGAGTTTAATGAAAAATGTTTTGTAGGAATTTTTTCTGTTATTTTGGAAATTGTTAAAAATGTCAAATTAGATTCGTAATCACTATGAATTGACTTTATTGAACTATTTACCATTTTGAATAAATCTATAGGACTTTGACCTATTCCAGAAATTGTACATTTAATAGGAGCTTCTGGTAATTGTAATTTTTTAGCTAACGATGTAGTGATGAAGTTGCTTTGACTTCCACAATCAAGAAGACAACGGCATTCATGATATTTACCTTGAATGTCTTGAATGTATACCATTGCAGTTGATAAAAGTACTAAATCATTTTTATTGGCAACATGTGTTGATATTGTAATATCACGACATGATTGTGATGTTGAGGGATTATTATTAACATTATTTTCACTACTTGTTTGTTCAGCACTTCCATTATTGCTTTGAGTTTTAATTTCATTTGTATTGTTTGAATGCAAAATTGTGTTGTGTTTTCCGTGACATTTACGACAACCCCCTGACTTGCAGTCGGTTTTAAAATGTCCCGGTCTCAAACAATTGCTACATAATTTTAATTTTTTAATTTCTTTGTATTTACTATCATTTGTAAGATTAAAGAATTCTGGACAAACATAAATTGCATGGGATTGTTTACAATAAAAACATTTATAATTGACCTCATTAGTACTTTTTTGTAATGATGTGAAAGACTGACCCTTTTTTGTAAAATTACTCTCAGTTTTATTAAAAGACTTTTTATTGTTTGCCGCAAGAGCTTCCAAATGCATACACTTTTCCTTTAAAAATTGTAAAAGTTGCTCTAATGTTGGCAATGAATTATGTTGAATAGTTGATTCCCACTCTCGCTTTGTAATATTGTCAAGCTTAGTGTTTATGAAATACATAATTATCATATCACAATTAGCAATAGATTTATCGAATGATTCTAAGGCTCGCATATTTTTTAAAATGTTATCAACTAAATTTCTCAAAGCATTATAAGACTCTTTATAGATTGGTGGAATATCGAACATTGATTTAATGTGATTATTAATAATTAGTCTTTTGTTTTCAAAACGTTCTTTTAATAATTCCCAAGCAATTGCGTAATTAGTATTAGTAGCCTCTAGAGAAGCAATAACTTGCGCTGCCCCTTCACGAAGACATGATCTTAGATAATGAAATTTTTGAATGTCACCCAAAGAATTATTATTGTGAATAAGTGATATAAATGTATCATGAAAATTTAACCAATTTTCGTATTTTCCATAAAATAATGGAAGATCGATAGGTTTTAATTTAACACCTTGAAATTTGCTTAAATTTTCAGATGAACTAATAGAGTTTGTTAATAGAGCCCAACATTGTGAGTTTATTTTTTGCCATCACAATGTATTTATAAAAATTATCTTCGACTGTGTCTCTATCACTAATGTCTTGTTCATCTAAAAATTCAATGTTTGAATTGTATCGTATTCTGAAAATAAAATTTCAATTTTTTCTAGACGTGTTTTGATTTCTTGAGTATCAGCTTCTGATAACTCATTTGTTATATATTTAATGAAACGAGTTAAGCTTCCTTTAATGTAACTCCTTCTATTGCGTAATACCTGTATAGTATTTTCATTGTTTGCCATTGTTAAATTTGACAACTACCAACTATCGAGAATGTCAAATGTATTAATTGAAGTTGTCAAAAATCTAAATACAATTTAAAAATAAAAGAATTAAATGGTATGGTAAACTTCGAAATCTATATCAAAATATCACACTAAAACGCCCGTCAAACGCAAATATAACACGAATAAATGTATAATATTGAAATCGTACGAAGTACCTGTTCAAATTGTTACTCCAATGCGATCATTGTGTTCTGCTACTTGGCTTGACATGTGCTTGACGTTTAATTGATTATTGTGATTGTTATACTTGTCCTGTCTTGATTGTTGTAAAATGAATTTCGTAATTTCTTGTTTTTTCGACGTCACCACTAAAGGTAGGAATATCAATCGAAGGAAGCAAAACTTTATGTTGCGAAGATGACGAAGCATTTGCGTTCATATGTTTATATAGTAAACTGTCATTATTTTTTCATGCAGAATTACCTCCTGGAGTTTGTCGCACTTATTTACTAACACCCTGTATATACGGTGCAAGGAATCCAAAATACCTTTGTCCAAGCCTTTTTTAGGCCTTAAGCGTTCTCGTTTTTAGTAATGATTTATTTCTTATATCATATCTGTGTACAATGTTAGTTAAGAAGTGCTTTTGCTTATGTAGAATAATGAGAATCTTAAAGCAGTATAATTGTCTAATATCAAGAAGTTGACTCTGAATATAAAACTGATCAGTTGAATACATATAATCTTTTCCGAACATAATTGTAATAAATACTTTTTGGATAATCTCCAGATTTTTCCAATGTGCTTGATATGCACCCCGCAACAATCTATACCATATTCGATATGAGTTTGTATTAAAGAAAAGTAGTTTTAATTTTTGATAAATCGAGAACCTTTTTAATTTGTCTAAATTTGTATAGAAGTCTTTTTAATTAAATTTTTAATATGTACATCCCATCTAAGATATCGGTCTATATGAACGCCAAGGTATTTTATGTGATGAACTTCGGAAATAGTAATTGTCTCATACGCGTCTTAGAAGCACTATCATAACAGCCATTTATCGTCCACACCCCATTGATATTGGCCTTTTTATCGATGGATTTTATTCATATTTGCATACACAAAAAGCTTGCGATACGGAGATGATTGTGGGAGATCTAATACTATGGCGATCTACATCATGCGGCTTGTAAAAAGCACTAACGTTTGGTCTATGTAGATTGTTATATTTAGTTTTAGGTTGTCCACACTTGTTTTCTTTTATGTTGTGTGTATGTTGTAGTGTAATTTTTTTGTATAATGGGTATATTATTATTATTAAATTAATTAATGTCCCGATTTCAGTGTCTTTGTAAAATGATTCAAACTTTTTATTCAACGCAATTTGAATTTTGGTAAGGCAAAGGATGCCACAAGTGCTTGATTTTTAGAAAAAAACAAGTCGCATGGGCAATTCTTTTTGGCACGCTTTAAGAATTTTAATTACAGGATTTGAGACTTCCATTGTGTTCTCTATTCGATCCAATTTTTTAAAAAGCGATCCCAACCTCAACCAAAAAAATTATTCTGGCTCTTTGAACATTTGATGTTTAATGCCTAATTTAACGAAAAGTTTCTGCAGGTTTCTGCAGGTGCTTACCTGATGCTTATCATGTAGTGAGTTCCGTCGAGTCGGTCCTGGATAACTAAGAGTGTATCCTAAAGTTTCATGAATAACTTCCGCACGTTTTGGTCGACTTTGCATTTTCCAAAGTGAATTGCACTTTGCCAAGACGTTTGTATGACAGGTTCCTACAGTTTTGTATTGCATTTTTTATATCGCTTGTGGCAATCAAATTCGATCTGATCATTTTCCACGTCTTCATTTTCGTCAGTTGGGCCTAATACCAAGGCGAATTCCTTAAAAGCCTTGACGAAATTTGAGCCATTTTCTGATATGGTAGTCACTAGTTTTCTGGGTTCTAAATCAAGTTTAGGGTAATTTTCGTGAAGTATTTCAGCGATTTTATCAAAGGTGTGACTACCACTCCCACTTGTTTATGCTTGTTACGATATGCGTGAAGGATATTGCGTTTCTTGTAAATACGATGTATTTCAATTATAAGTTTGAGGTATTTGAAGTACTTTAGGAGTACTTGAAGTCCTTGGGGGTTAAGATGCTGACGGTACAAAATAATGTTCACGTCAAAAAAAGTGCTTGATTAGACCCTACTTTATGATATTATGTAGAAGATAAAATATTAAGAAATTTTTTTACTTTTCAAATTTAAACCCGTCTGCAGTTTAACGTTTCTATTTAAATATACTGTAATTCTTTTACGACGGACGGAACGATTATAAATTTACAATCTAAAGTAGTACGACATATCTATTCAAATCGTTGGTGAATCAAGAAGTTTTTTTACGGCCAGTTCTCTAACTATAAAATATTGCACATCAATTATTTTTTTTTAATGATTTTATTTCGTTTGTAGGAAAAAGGTGAACCTATCGATGTGAAACTTTTGGATTTCCAATTATGTGGTGTAGGTACCCCAGTGTACGATCTCTCCTATTTTTTCTATTCCGGTGCAGAAAAAGCCGATTTAGATAAACTAGACCATTATCTTGATATTTACTATAAAAGTTTTGAAACATTTGCTAAGTGTTTGGGTAGTGATCCAAACAAACTACTTCCGAAAGATCAATTAAAGGAAGACTGGAAACAATATGCAAAAATGGGTTTATTTATGGGTTTGGCTGTGATTGCAACAAAACTGATAAGCAAAGACAAAATGAGTTCTATAGCAACATCCGATGCTGAAAGTTTCGATGTACTAGACTATCAGGACGTTTCAGATGCAGGAGAAATATATTTTAGGAAAAATGTTATACCACTTATGGAACATGCATATGAATATGGAGTTTTATAGGTTGTTATCATCTAGATAACAACCTTAAAAAATGTTTTATTATTTGTATCTCTTTTTTCTTTTTGTTTTAAATATAGTTCTAACGTTGATTAAACAAATAAGAAATACACTACAGTTAAAATAAATTTGGTTTTTATTTCATATTCCTAAACTTCGACTCGCGTTTTCCTAACACTGTTTTATTTTATTATTTCTTTATTGATATACACTGCCCAACAGAACAAATCGAATTATTGGACAGGATAGTCACAATACTGTAATGTAAATACTTACTATAAATACACAAAAAATTTCACTGGGTATAAATAGTTTTTTAACTGATATAAAAGATAAACAAAACTATTTTTAGTTTTGAATTGCTTGTTACACAAAATAACAAGACTCCCAGTTATGTTGGAAATTTGTTTCACACTACCATGCCTTCACCAGACGGGCGGTTTCGTTGATCCACAACTCATTAGTGGTGATCAGCAGGCAGTGTGACCAAAATCTCTAACATTCACGAAGAGCTCATACTAGCCTGCCGATCACCACTGATGAGTTGTGGATCAACGATACGGCTCCATATAGATAGCGGTTGAGGCAGACTCCGTAAATTAGAGAACCTTGGTTATATTCCACGCTTTCTTTATTAGTTCTGTATTTGCTGTATCGTGTAGCTTGGTTGAATTTATTTTGCAGGAGAGAGATAAATGCGTTTTCGACGTACTATGGCAGACAGGCTCTTTAACGATTTTTTAATTGTAAATAAATTCACAAATGGCACTTTTGCGTGGCTTAGATAATTTATGGGCGAAGCAGGGCTGTAATATATTTTTTCGCCTGCCTGCAGTTAAACAGAGTTTTACCACCCGCATATGCGGTAAATGACTATTTAGCGCCCATCATAGATGACGCTACTGTTAGATTTCCAATAATAACGTTGACATCAGTAGTTTTCACTCACTTAACTTAATGTGCATTCCATCTAGAGGATAAGATGACAATTAATTGAGAAAGTTGACTTAGGTAGTCGTCTGCCATTCCGCTAAACTCATTTAATTATTTAAAATTGTTCATTATTAATTAGTAATCACTTTTTAATTATTATTGTAGTACCGAAATATACCTAAGATTGTAAAATCAAATTTCTATAGCGTACACGCTCAGATAATAATTGGACACTTAAAATACTCAACACTGACGACATGTGAGCCTGTCACATAAGTTTATCTGATCTGAGTTTGTCAAAGGATAACGCCTATTATCATGTACGTCAAAAAATACTCCCATTAATTACTGCCAAAAACTGTCAGTTCATAACAGTAATAATTCATTATTAAAATAAAGTTCTTTTGGTTTGATATTGTAGTATGAAGGGGCAGGCGAAAAACAGTTGTAAGCACCACTGGCGGTAAAGCCGCTGCAGCCCTTCAATGATCAATTAGTAATCACTTTTTAATTATTATTGTAGTACCGAAATATACCTAAGATTGAAATAATAATTTGACAGTTTCCTTCTACATTAAAAATACTCAACACTGACATGTGAGCCTATCACATAAGTTTATCTGATCTGAGTTTGTCAAAGGATAACGCCTATTATCATATACGTCAAAAAATAGTCCAATTAATTACTGTCAAAAACTGTCAGGTCAAAACAGTAATAATTAATTAGCTATAAAAATAAGTTCTGACATAGAATTTGATTGTACTCCGCCTCATTTAAAAGAAATCGTTAAATTAGCCAGTAACAATTTGTTGCGAACAAAATCTCGATTAAGATGAAAAAAATTACAAAATGTTTAAATAATGGAAACATAAAAATAAAGCAAAATACACAACAGAAAATATTGTATTAGCGTATTTAAACGAAAGACGAAAATGTATCAATTTTGCCTCCCTTTGGGCGGAATATTCTATGCTAAAGACTGTCATTAATATGAAAGAGTCCTTTAATCTGAGTGAATTTCGTAAATTGCAAGGATACCTCCCAAAACAGTATGTTGGATATCAAGCTAAAAAATCAAGAATTTTGAGGTACGAGGATTGTATGAAATTTCTAACGGCCGGGCCCGATGAAGTTTATTTAATGTGCAAAGTAAGTAAATGAGTTAGAATGCACTGATAATGTGTATTTATGGTGCTTGAGAATTGCTGATATTCTAGTCAACGATGATTGCATAGTTCTATCAGTTCCAGAGACAAAAACCAAAATTCCGAGAACGTTCGCGATCACTAATAAAAGTCTTGAAAATGGAGTTAATATTTTTAACATTTATCAGAAGTATGCTTCTTTAAGGACGTCGCATGTCAAACATGATAGACTATTTCTTACGTACAAAAATTTTAAATGTTCTGATAATTCAAATCTAAACTTACCATCTAGCATAATTATGCTCAAGGCATAATACCTAAATATTAATAACAATAATTATTGAGAGCAATTTGTGTGGATTATATCAGTTATAATTAATTACTAAAAAAAAGTTCATTTGGATTAATAATGTATTTCTAATTTATGAAGAGGCAGGCGAAAAACAATAATCGTAAGCACCACTGGCGGTAAAGCCGCTGCAGCCCGTCGCTGTATAGACGCATGAGTGAGTGAAGCGAGCGAGGGCAGCAACGAATGCTTTATCGCCCTTGATACTTAATATACTATTTTTATTGCGGTACGATATAGATAGATAGATAGATTAAGGAGATAGGACAACCTTCAAAATGTGTCAACAATAAATAGAGCATAATACACTGCGTATTATACTTAGAGAACAAATTTTTTAATTAGAAAAATTAATATAATTTTATTTGTACGGAAAATAATGGAAAAGACTACAGTACGGTAGCATTAGTAAGTTTTAGGCCGATGGTTTAATTTTTTTAGTTCATTGATAAATTTATAATTTTGTGAAGAAGATTTCGTTTTATATCTTTTTGAAATTGAAAAATAAACGTCTGAAATTAAACTTTTGTATTTTAAACGCAAATTTTTGAGTAATAAATACATACTTGGAACTTAACAAATATCTTGTAAACGGGACCGTAGTGTTATTTTTGGCCGAATTCTCGGAATCAAATGGCAGGTTCGACGAACAAACATCGGCGTTCTGGAGGAAGCTGAATCAACTAGCATTGAGGCGATGATTGTGAGGCACCAGCTGCGTTGAACTGGCCACGTAATCCGCATGCCAACGGAGCGCATTCCCAAGGTAATCCTTTATTCACAGCTTAAGGTCGGCTCACGAAATCAGGGAGGGCAGCAAAAGAGGTATAAGGATGTTCTTAAGACCAACATGAAGAGGTGTGGCTTAGATGTGAAGAACAACTGGGAACAGATCGCGAACGACCGACCGGGATGGAGGCGTACCATTTACGAAAATCATCATGTTTTTGAGGAGCAGCGTCGACGACATGAGGATGCAAAGAGACAGCACGGAAAGGAAAGAGAACGCATCAATGGGGCAGCGCACCTACAACAGCCGGTAAATGGGGGTGACAGGGTTTGCGGCTCGAGGATCGGTCTGTTTAGTTCACAACAGAAATCCCTGTGTTGGAATAATTCATACTCGTTAGCCAGTGAATGCTGATGAAAATATGACCTGTTAATTAATACTGCTCGATCAAATGATTTGTAAATGTGAACACTGAAAATGTACTGCGTTCTGCGTTTAAATTAGTTTTTTTGGACTAATTCGCATATTATTGTTGTTACAACATTTTTGTGGTTTAATATTTATTAATTTGAACGCATTTTCGAAGAACAACTTACGCAAGCTGAAATTTGAGGAGACGGGACTATAATATGGAAAATGTTTCGTTTGGTTTTAGTGTTTTTGCAAAGGTATTTTCATGAGCATAGATATTACAAGTATGAGGTGTTGTTTTTGAAGCTCATGAAGATAGCTCGGGAATAAACTTACGAAAATAGTTGGCTAGTACCATAAACTGCCTAATTTGCTTAATATTTTCTGGGTCGGAGGCTTTTAAAAATGCTTCGACTTTAGCTTTCCCGGGCCTAATGCCTTGTACGGATATCTCTTGCCTCGATATTCAATTTGAGTTTGAAAGAAATAACATTTTTTTTTATATTCAGTGAAAACCCCGCTGAAGTAATATAGGTTAAGACACAATCTAATTTTTCTAGCGATGTTATATTTTTCGATGGAATTAAGATATCATCCAAATAAACAAGACGCCATGTCGAGGGTCGCGAATGTTTGTCGAACGGGAGTTTTTTTTCTTTTGTAAAATTACACACACTACACAAATTACCGACCGAATAAAATCATGTCGGGGTCACCACTTTGGTAATTTGGGTAGTATGGTATAGTAATTACAACACTCTTTTTGGTATGTAGAAAATTTAATATTTATTTTTAAGAAAGTGTTTGTTTCTTCCTTCATAATTATGTAGATGCTGGCGAAGAGTGTCAATTCGTTACAGGCTGGAGAGAGAGTGTTAACTTGTTGGAAACTGGCAAGAGAATGTTGACTGAATTATAGAAAGGAATTTTTGTTGGGTAAACTACGGCATCTGGCCGGTACACCACTTTAAAAATATCAAATCCTTTATGGTTTGGTTTATCCAAAAATTTCTTTCTAGGTAGAGACTAGGAAATTCTGATTTTCCCAAAAATACAAATCTATATTTACAACTACTATTATAACTAAACTTAAAATATATATACAGTGTGGCACAAGAATAATGGTCCCCACATGTATAAAGTAAATAGTACAACGCTCATTAGAATCTTTAGAAAGGACGTGCATTTTATACTTAGAAATTTGTATTAATTTAGTGGCGATGGGATATTTCTTTCTAAAATTTGGAAAATAATAGTGTCGGTAATAAATGATCATTGTGCACTGCAAAAGGTCATTATGTAACTAATACTATAAAACATTATTAATGAGGTCGGCAGGAAGGGACATAAACCGAGATTAGAATAATGACCAATTTAAAGCATTATGAATAGATGATCACTGATGTAAATTATTTATTATTTTAACACGAGACTGTTTTCTATATTTAGACAGACTCATCATACATGATACTACTTAATTACCATTTAAAATTATATACACTTACTCTGTTTTGCTGTTTATTACAAAATAATGCGAAACCAAATAGGTGTATGAAAAACAACGGCGCCGTTATAAATAATACTTATGTATATTTTTTAAATACTAATGCTGGCATTGGATTTTTATGAATATCATGGCCGCGAGGAATATCGGTTACATGAACACAAATCGATAATATAAACGCTTAATATTTTTACAATTTGAGGTTTGGGACAAAGAAAGCAATGTGTTTTATTATTTTGGCCTATACCTACTTATATATTGTTTTACTGTTATAATTAGAAAAATTAAAATTAACTAAAGCTTCAATCCTTGATAACTATGTTTTTTGAATTATATCTTTTCATATCATAAGCAATATACTATTGCGTATCTATAGCTAGTATGGAGAAGCTACTAGTTTCAAGGAAACGTTTTTGGATATTCAATTGGAAAGACACATTAGACGGAAATTAGTATTTTTATCTCCAAACACATGCGACTATAGTATAAAAAATCGGTTGTGTCACATTACAATATTTGCAAATAATTCAACTAAAAATAACATTAACATTTCGAAGCAAGATATAATTAATTAAAATTAACATTTATACCTAATACAAAAAATTACAAAAACTGTTGCAATTGACCACCTCTAGGTCGGATACATGAATCCAGTCTTCTCCTCATTGACCGGAGAACTCTCTCAAAAATACCAGGGTCGTTTCTAATCGAATTACACCCAGCAATAATGTAATTTGTTTAGTCCTCCACATTTTCCACAGGAGTAGCGTAAACTAAGGACTTCAGGTGGACCCATATGAAAAAATTCAGTGGATTTAAAACACGTAAAGTACCATGGGGGATATATACCTTGTCCTCCACCAGCTGGCCATATCGAACAGCCGACAACCATTACCATTGCGGCTCCTTACGTGTTAAATCCAAGGATCGTGCAGGTCATAAGTGAGGTCCACCTCGGCGAATTCAGCGATTTTTGTATGTCTCCGTTAAAAACTCACAAGCAACCTGACTAAAATGCGCTGGTGCACCATCGTGCATAAACCACATTGCATTTCTTACTGCCAATGGTACGTTTTCCAGAAATCCAGGAAGAATGTGTTCCAGGAAGTTGCAATATACCTCTCCCGTAAGTCTTCCTGGTAGAAATACGGATCCAATTAAGC
Organism: Apoderus coryli; assembly: GCA_911728435.2. Classification (NCBI taxonomy): domain Eukaryota; kingdom Metazoa; phylum Arthropoda; class Insecta; order Coleoptera; family Attelabidae; genus Apoderus; species Apoderus coryli. Next base: position 10,047,551 of record OU452209.1, on the reverse strand, counting down.
AGTCACTCACAATTCCAATTCAAACGTTCAACGAGACCTGATGTAGAAAATATCGCATTCCAATTTTCATCAAATCATAAATGGTTATTAAGAAAATTCCTTATTGCATTTCTTGAAAAACTCGCTTCATCAGTAAACAAAATAGACACCAGTAGTTGAGGAATTCCAACAATTTTGTGCATTGGCAGAATTCCATACGTGGAGGAGAATCCTCAGGAATAAGTGCTTGAACACGTTTGATATGGTATGGATATAACAAGTTTTTCTGAACACATCCGCTTCCAGCTCTACCCCTATTGATGTCTTTGGCCTTCCTGTTCCTCCACTCCATTTTAGTGTGCCTGTTTCATGCAGACATCGATGAATGCTTTCGAAAATGTTTCAGGAACAATTCGCTTCGCGAAATATTTCATTGTACAATCGCCTAGCCATCAGCGAATCCAGAAATGAAGTGCATGTCGGTCATCTCGGCATTTGTATAGTGATTCATGTTAAGAGACTTCAACAAATTTGATAGACTCAAAATGATTGGCGCAGTCAAATATTCTTTGTATATCGAAATATGTTTTAAAGTTGTATCTCGTAAACGAAGCAATATAATATGACAAAAATACAAGAGATAGTCAATAGCATAATTTTTTTTTGTCAATAATTTTTATTGAGTTACCCCCCTAACGCCACTAGACTTAATCATTTTGATCAACGTAGGGCCATATAAGCTCCCTATTTCTAGAAACAACGCTGCCAAATTTCAAAGAAATTGGTATGGAGATATTGAAGTCAGTGTGTGAGGGTCAATGCGGCTGTGTCCTCTTGCAGGCCGATGGATTGTGGAGTTCCCCAGGGTTCGGTGTTGGCTCCTATTTTGTTTTTGCTATTTATCAATGACATTACGTGCTTACACATCAGCGGTAAAGTATGTCTCTTTGCTGATGATACTAGTTTCACTTGGTGCGGCCCGTATCGTGTGGGTTCATAGTACCATATCCAAAGACTTAATCACCATCAAATCATGGTGTGACTCTAACCTGTTGTGCTTGAACACTGCGAAAACAAAATCTGTGTCATATAAAGGTGCGCTGGTGTCTTTTGAACTTAATAATTCCACTATTGACGTCGTTTCATCTGTGGAGTTTCTGGGCCTTGTTGTTGATAGATCCCTGAAGTGGAAGTTGCACATTGATGCGTTATCAAAAAAATTAAGCTCTGTGTGTTTTGCGTTAAGATCATTTTCCAAAGAACTTAACTTGCCAACTTGCATAATAGTCTACTTTTCACTCTTCGAATCCCATCTTCGATACGCCCTCCCATTCTGGGGTATACATGCTGTGCAACGCAATTTGGGCGTATTTTTAAATTACAAAAAAGAGCTATTCGATACTATCTGAGATTGCACTATAGAGCCCATTGCCAGGACTTCTTCAGAAAATTTAAAATACTAACGAACCGAAATTTTGTGTTTTGTATGATAATGTATATTCTAATTTGTTATTTTACATTTACGACGAATTTTTTAAACTTAAGATTCGTGTATAAACAGAGCCAATGAATTTAACTTTTATCTTATGTCTTATGGCTTTATTTATGTTGTATAAACTCAGGCATAGTCAAAATCGATATAATTTTGGACAACCGACGACATAATTTAAAACCGTGCTAGCGGCAACATTGGGTCAGTCAGTCAAAATATGTAATAAAACTGATCTGCGGTGTTACATAATAGTCTGTTTCTAAGGCGTGATAGCATGACAGGTGATAACACGAGATCGCACGTGACGTGATAATAGTCTGTCTCCGCCTTTATAGTGAAGAAAAACGGACCAAGTCAGATTTTATTATATTTTAATATTCAATAATAATAATAATCAATACTTATGAATATATCAACCTTTAACTTCACTTTTTAAGATCTAGATCCAGAGAAAATGACTTGGCCACTATCTGCAGTATACCCACGACATTTTCCTTGAAATTTATTGATTTATAAGGATGTTTACAAGTAGATAACACACCTATTATTATGAATTTATCGCAATTATTCAACTAATTAAATTATTATCTTCTAAAGTATAGCAGATTGTTGTAATACAACAAAAATGTGTTTTAAATGGAAGTATTTTATATACTGTAGGTATCAAGCATTAATTATTTTTATTTCTCCTAATATACAATGTTATAATGATTATTATTTCATTACAAGACGTAGGTATGTAACAGAATTTATATGATGCTATTATATTGATTAAATAAAATTAGAAACATAATATTCAATTTATAGACATATGTTGGAAATGTGAGTAGGTGAGATAATGCCAATTGTTGGTCTTGAAATAGGCCGGTGAACGCTTGATGCGCCATAAAAAATTTCAGTAAAATCTTTTCTTGGCGTTTTAAATTCAAATTAATTATTTCACATAAAATTGTATGGAATACTAAAGACGTTTTATTATTCATTTGAAGCTTGTTCGCAATGATGCTTCAGAAATGTCACAATAAATTGTTTTTATTTTACATTTTAGGTGTTTGTACTCTTTTTATTTACTTATATAATTAAAGTAGATAGCTTTAGTTATGAATGAATTATAATTTTACTGGTCCTAACTAGTAGTTGTTAGATTTATTTAACCTAGACTCTCAGAACATTAGTTTAAACGTAAAAAACGTTGTGAAAAATTAATGCCCAGTAAATTCATTGCTTTGTAATATTTGTTTAATATCATTATAGAAGTGGCAACATATTTTGTTAAATTAGAAGCAATTTTTTCTCTGTATTTTATAATAAAATATAAAGCCCATTGGCACATAAATGTGCCAGCGTAATTTTATTTTATTTTTTCAAAACTCGCCAAACTGAGGTTTTCTAGATACATACTGAACTGGTCCTTTTGTAGTTATATACATGACATCATTTTTTTTAGATTTAGATTGCTTTATTTTTGAGAAATTAATGAAAACGAGAGGCACTTTGTAACATTTTACTACACCTATCTGCTGATGTAAATATAAATTTTTTGTCTACTTTCCATTATACTTTACTAGGTTTTACTTTTTTTATTTTACTAATGATAAATATTCCTTGTAACGATATTCGATTAAGTCTTGTTTTGTTAAACAAGCCTACAACATGTTAAATATTTTTAATTGTACATTTTAGTTTATCGATTTATAAACCATAGCATATTAAACAAAATATACCGTGGAAGACTGGCGAATTGCCTGATTTATCTAGAACTGTTAGGGAGATGGCTGCATTGAACAAAAAACTTAAAAACGACAATTACACTACAAATATAAAGAGCTTAAAAAAATATACACACAAAATTAAGACTGCAAAAAGAACCTAATATTGAATAGCTAGTGCTAAGAATATTGGTAAATAGTGTTGTAGGATTGTGAACGAGAAACGTAATTCTTCAAAAACCAGTAAAACCAATATTCGCGATATTTTTGACAAGGAGCAAAACATAACTAAAGGACCAATTGGTATCGCCAATACATTTAACAACTTCTATACCAGTTTATCTAATAGTAGCATTCCGCCCAACTCTGACAATAAGCGCACAATATTATATGTTAAACAGGGGTCATTTCTTCTTTACCCAACGACACCAAATGAAGTCACAGGAATAGTACAGAAGTCTGCAGAAAAAAGGCAAGTGGAATAGATGATATACCGGGAAACATAATTTTGGCTGTTAACGATATTATAGCGGAACATTTAGCATTAATAATAAATAAAAGTTTCTTAAGCAATCAAAAATAATCCCAATATTCAAAAATAAAGGTGACCAAAGAGACTTAAAAAATTATAGGTCATTATCACTGTAAAACCAAATCAGTAAGATATTTGAAGGCTATATCATACCCGAATAACATAATATCTCGAGAAATATAATAAGAAGAGGATAAGAATTCTTTCTTATAGTCAAAATGGCTTCAGACTAAGTCAGGCTTTAGCCGGGCCGGATAGCCTAGACGGGATCATATAGTGACGACTGTCGAAGTGCAGCTCTGTGGAGCGCGGCTACAACTTGGATGGGTGACCGTCTGGGGGGTTTATCAAAAACGGACCTGGCGGTGGTCCATCTAGGTTGTAGAATGAATGTCGCGTGGTGGGTGACCGTTTAGGGGGTTTATTATAGACGGTACCTGACGATGCCCCATCTAGGCGAAGAATGAATGTTGCGTAGTAGTAGAATGGATAGTGAGTGCAGTATGGTCCTGAAAAGGCACAATAAGCCTTCAAGGTGTGCGAGTGGAGGACCAGAAGGATGTAGAAAAAAAAAGTCAGGCTTTAAATTATGTCTACAATGCACTTAATAACAGAGAGCAGGTACTTGGTCTTTTCTTTGATATAAGTAAAGCTTTTGACACAATTGATCAAGGTTTGAGGTTTGCGGCTGAAACGGAATGCTATAGGAATAAGAGGAAACGTCGCTGAATGGATAAGGTAGTTGTCTTAAGCAACGTACCCACAGGGTTGATATTGATTGTGCCTGATCTGGCCCGGCGGTTGTCGGTAGGGGTACGCCGCAGGGTTCTTGCTTATCCCCGATATTGTTCAACATATACATAAATGACCTGCCTCATGTTCTCGGTGTGTTTTGCTTTCCGGTTCCATACGCAGATGACATATTTTGGCGTACGGAATTGCAACATAAATGACCTGCCTCATGTTCTCGGTGTGTTTTGCTTTCCGGTTCCATACGCAGATGACATATTTTGGCGTACGGAATTGCAGATTGGGGAGGCGCAACTGAGGCAACCAATGTTTTTAAAGTGCAGAAAAGGGTGATAAGAGCAATCCAAAGAATTCCACAACAAATATCATGCATTTTTTTTACAGATAAATGTTTTTATTCCGTTGAATAATTTTAAAGTGTGTATTGCCGTTTAGCAAGTTGTGTTTTAGTGTCTATTTATGTTTAATATATTAGTATTATATAATAATAAGATGACTAACCAATAATGTAACAAATATGTTATTATTCTGTGGAATTTAAAATGCAAATAAAAAAAATAAACAAGGGCAAATATTTGAGTAACGAATCTTGACTTGCAAAATTTCCTAATGATAATATTGATTTAATGAACATATGAAAGTAAATAATATACTTAAATAAAAGTAGAATTTCAATATCTTTACCTACAGAACGTTTTGTCTTTTGTTTAAGAAATAAGTTATTAACAGTTAAAGTGTTTTAGAACAAAATCATCTGATAAAGTGTTTTTATATTAAAAAGAATTTTTGAGCATTAAAATAGTTCAGTTTGACAAGATGAAGAATGAGTCGACGACGCTTGTTTGTTTTCCTTATTTCAACAAAGACTTCCGAGAAAGATATTGATATGTAGGTACCAAGCAAAATGTGTTCTATGTTTGTATAAAGATACAGGTGACTAGTATGTAATATTCGTACTGCAATCAAGTTCATACTGCTCATTTGTTGTAGCAATATGACATGACATCGTTTTTTCAGATAATCAAATAATATCTTATAATAACCAATTATCCAAGTCTATTTTTCGTATACTGACTAGACCACTGTGCTGTTTATATTCCTGCTGTGTGTTACGAACCGATTGTTAGGAGTTTTTGGTGCAATAGCAACACACCTATGTTCATTATGCTTATTAGGCTGTCAGTCCATAAGCGTCCAACAAGTTGTTCTTTGATTTCCTTCTTCTTGGTCATGTGACGTCACTCCGATAGAGGGGGTAGTGAAACCATCTGTTTCCAATAGCGGGAGTTTTCAGCGAAAATACTTAGAAGTTCAGTTTACGAAACCGCGCGCGCGAATATTAGTGTCTCTGTGATATTATTTTGGGATAATTTGCCTTTTTTTCGATTGCTCCTTCATACTTCAACTTAATTACTACAACATTTGTAAGTGAATTATTATTTAATATTTTAACCCTAGTATAAGTTGTTACTTACTTTATTGCCAAACAGTATAAAACCTTTTATAGAGTAAGATAAATCGATACAGTGAAATAGATCATTAACTATTTATTAGTTTTTTTTTTTTATATTATGATGGATTTCCGGTCAGTATTTAAAAGAAACAATTTAATTTAATGCCAACGTTTCGAAGATATTTATTGTCTTATCCAGGGTACAAATGAAATGAATACAAAAAACATAAATTACTTACATCATAATTTTCACCAACAAAACCTTAATTCATTTTTCTTTTTAACTACAGTGACAATTGTAAAGTTAGAGTATGTAGAATGTTGTAACTTATCATTGCCCTATATATACGAGAGTTTTAAATCAACAAACTCACATTACAGTTTCTTTATGTCTTTCAATCCAACACAAAAGTGATGTTAATTAATTGTATACTCCTTCCTGTCTATCATTCCGAGATCGGGGCTCAAACGGAATATTCCGGAGGTACACTTTGCACGCAAATTGGCAGTGCAAATCCTAGATTTTAGAGACTGACTCAAGAAAACACCTCGATTGTGGAATAAGGTTTTTAAAATATACAATCTATGGAAAGGTTCCTTGAAATTCCAGGAAATACTTAATATATATCGAAAACTCCTCGATAAGTCACGTCATTTCCCTCTCGGGGGTTTGTCGCCTTTTAGGCCGATGATGGAGCTAAACTCTCTTTCTGTTGTCGCTTTTAGACGTTATTTTTGGTGTATTAAACTAGTGGATGCGATGTTTTTTAAGCGGAATATTAAAATAATTAAAGTACATTGCGTAAACGAAGCATGTATATTTCTCTACATTCTTTAAAATAATATATTTGTATATACATATCTACAAATATTATGATTCTTTAGAATAATTGTTATTTATAACAATATTTTCATTAGTAGGTAAGTATGGGATTTTAATATTATCTAGTGTTCTTATAACAGATCAAATTCGTTTGCGTGCTCCAAAACTTCAGTTGCCTTTTGCATAAATATATTATTTTTGTTTTCAATTTTTTCAACTTGCTCTACACAATCTTCCTCATGCTCAGCTGACGCTAACTGACCAATCGGTTCTATATCTAAACACTTTGTAGCATTGACAACTAAGGACATAATCACTCCAAACTTGGCATAATGCTTCCAATCTTCCTTAAGCTGTACCATTGTATAAAGTTCATCTGGTTCAGCTTTAAGTTCATTTACAAATTCGGAAAAAGCAGAATGGTAAAGTCCCAAATAATCATCAAGTTTTTCAAACGATAATTTCGATCCACCAACATAGAAAATGTAGGACAAATCGTATACTGGGAGACCAATGCCGCAGAATTGAAAGTCCAAGAACTTTACGGCAAGGAGTTGTCCCTTTTCCTGTAAATAAGGCAAGAAAGATAAATATCTTTAAATTCACGTTACGAAGACTGTATTCTAGATTTTGAGCTCTCTATATCATATATATGTATATGGAGGCTATAGTTTCATGATTTTTTTTTATTTCACCGGAAATACGAGTTTTTGGTCATTATGTACGTTAATAAGTAGTTTTAAAAAAAGGTCTGTCTGTGTGTCTGATTAAGTTTGGGAAAGGATTCGAAAACTGTTCGAGATGGAAAACTGTAGTGGCTGTGATGACCTATTTTTGTATAAAAGTAACGATAAGTGATACTTTTTCTTATTAGTTGTCTAGTTTTGGAGATACAGAACGATTTTCGCAAATCATCAAAATTTACTCTATTAACGAACTTTCTTATTTTAACGATCACCAAAAAATATTAAAAGGACTTTTAGGAAAATAGCAAATACGAATAGAGTGACGTACTTGGAAGGTTTGTGTGTGTTAATGATATATTATGATATAAACTTATGTCGTTTTAAATGGAACACCCAACATATTTGGCTATAGGGTTAAATAAATGTCAAGTTTCAGCAGAAATTGTAGTTGGAACACCTTTTAAGTTTACATAAAATAATAAAAATTAAAGTAGTTGCTTATTATAAGAATTGTTTAGTATGTGCAGAATAAAATCTACAATATAAAATAAAATAAGAACTTACAAACAGCAGAAATAAAAAAAATATAGTATAAAATTTATAGAGTAAGATAAATCGATACAGTGAAATAGATCATTAACTATTTATTAGTTTTTTTTTTATATTATGATGGATTTCAGGTCAGTATTTAAAAGAAACAATCTAATTTAATGCCAACGTTTCGACGATATTTATAATAAATAAGAACTTACAAACAGCAGAAATAAAAAAATATAGTGATAAACTTCAAAATATAGCTATTTTGAAGTTTATCACTATATTTTTAGCTCTCCATATCATATATGTAATATATGTATATATGGAGACTATTAGTTTCATGAAAATTTTTTTTTTTTAATTTCACCGGAAATACTTGTTTTTGGTCATTTTATACATAAAAAATGTTGCCCACGAGGCACGAATAGCTCTCCATATTTAAATGTAAAAGTAATAATTTTATGACCTTTTTGTCATTTATCTAAATTTAATAAATTTTTGTTTTGTTTTAGACATCAGCTATTTTTTTTTTCAGTATCGGGTTTTGTGCCTTTTTCTTGTCTTTGGAGGCACTATTTATACGCAGATATTTTATATTTCAGATCTAGGCCAAGTTCTTGAACGCAAATTAATTGATTTTTTTTAGTTTTATTATAAAATTTATTTTGCCCCCTTTTCTACTATTTACGAACGCCTATGTAAACAAAATTGTTATGCTGCATGTTGTAGGTTTTCTGTTAAGTGGTTTTTGAGTTATCACGGATACAAATTTATTCTGACCCTTTTATAGAATTTTCAAGGACGCCTATGGAACATTAATTTTTGTCGTGTATTTTTAACACCAATTCAACTAGTTAAATATAAAATTTTTGACATTTTAATTTTTTTTATTTTACCCCTTTTTTTACTATTTACGAACGCCTATGTAAATAAAAATTTTATGCTGCATTTTTTAGGTTATCTTATATGAAAGCTATATATAATTAGCCAATTTTTCTGGTATGTTTGGGAAAATTTTTTTTTTCGGTTTTGACCCTTTTTAAGACTATTTTCGAACGCCTGTGTGAACTAATTCTTTTATGTAACATTTTTTAGGTTATATTCTATCACAACTATAAAAAATTATTCAATATTTCGGATAAGTTTAGGAACTATGATTTTTTAAATTTTTGAACCCTCTTTTAAACCTCTTGCCTACGCTCAATGTTCATCACCACCTATAAATATCCTGTAGTATTTTCGTACCAAATGTGGTTTAAATCCGTTAAGTGGTTTTTGAGTTATCACGGATACAAATTTGTTCTTACCCTTTTATAGAATTTTCACGGACGCCTATGGTACATTAATTTTTGTCGTGTATTTTTAACACCAATTCAACTAGTTAAATATAAATTTTTTTACATTTTAATTTTTTTTATTTTACCCCTTTTTTTACTATTTACGAACGCCTATGTATATAAAAATTTTATGCTGCATTTTTTAGGTTATCTTATATGAAAGCTATATATAATTAGCCAATTTTTCTGGTATATTTGGGAAACATTTTTTTTTGTTTTTGACCCTTTTTAAGACTATTTTCGAACGCCTGTGTGAACTAATTCTTTTATGTAACATTTTTTAGGTTATATGCTATCACAACTATAAAAAATTATTCAATATTTCGGATATGATTTTTTAAATTTTTGAACCCTCTTTTAAACCTCTTGCCTACGCTCAATGTTCATCACCACCTATAAATATCCTGTAGTATTTCCGTACCAAATGTGGTTAAAATCCGTTAAGTGGTTTTTGAGTTATCACGGATACAAATTTGTTCTTACCCTTTTATAGAATTTTCACGGACGCCTATGGTACATTAATTTTTGTCGTGTATTTTTAACACCAATTCAACTAGTTAAATATAAAATTTTTTACATTTTAATTTTTTTTTATTTTACCCCTTTTTCTACTATTTACGAACGCCTATGTAAATAAAAATTTTATGCTGCATTTTGTAGGTTATCTTATATCAAAGCTATATATAATTAGCCAATTTTTCTGGTATATTTGAGAAACATTTTTTTTTTCGTTTTTGACCCTTTTTTTAAACTATTTTCGAACGCCTGTGTGAACCAGTTCTTTTATGGAATATTTTTTAGCTTATATTGTATCACAACTATGAAAAATTATTCCATATTTCGAATAAGTTTAGGAAATATATATTTTTTATGTTTTTACCCCTTTTCCACTTTTTACGAACGCCTATGAAAGTAAGTATCATTCATGACACATTTTATAGGTTCTATTCTATCAAAACTATAAATAACTAGTTAATATTTCTGCCATTTTTAAGAAATACTTTTTTTTTTTAATCTTTTTTACCCCATTTTACACTATTTTCGCACGCCAATGTGGTCTAATATTTTATGTTCAATATTTTAGGTTATATTCAATTAAATGCGTAAAAAATTATGCAGTATTTCGGATAAGTTTAAGAACTATGAATTTTTTTAATTTTTGAACCCTCTTTTAAACCCTTTGCCGACGCTCAATGTTTCCCAAAATCTAATCAGCTCCTTGCCATGTCCAATAGTATTTTTGTACCAAATGTGGTTAAAATCTGTTAAGCGGTTTTTGCGTTTTCGTGGATACAGACAGACAGACAGACAGACAGACATTTTTTTAAAACTACTTATTTATGTATAAAATGACCAAAAACAAGTATTTCCGGTGAAATTAAAAAAAATTTTTTTTTCATGAAACTAATAGTCTCCATATACGTATACATATATTACATATATGATATGGAGAGCTAATAAGTAGTTTTAAAAAAATGTCTGTCTCTCTGTCTGTCTGTATCCACGAAAACGCAAAAACCGCTTAACAGATTTTAACCAAATTTGATACAAAAATACTATTGGACATGGCAAGGAGCTGATTAGATTTTGGGAAACATTGAGCGTAGGCAAAGGGTTTAAAAGAGGGTTCAAAAATTAAAAAAATTCATAGTTCTTAAACTTATCCGAAATACTGCATAATTTTTTACGCATTTAATTGAATATAACCTAGGATATTGAACATAAAATATTAGACCACATTGGCGTTCGAAAATAGTGTAAAATGGGTTAAAAAAGATTTAAAAAAAACGTATTTCTTAAAGTAGCAGAAATATTAACTAGTTATTTATAGTTTTGATAGAATATAATCTATAAAATGTGTCATGAATAACTTACTTTCATAGGCGTTCGTAAATAGTGGAAAAGGGGTCAAAACATAAAAAATATATATTTCCTAAACTTATTCGAAATATGGAATAATTTTTCATAGTTGTGATACAATATAAGCTAAAAAATATTCCATAAAAGAATTGGTTCACACAGGCGTTTGAAAATAGTTTAAAAAAAGGGTCAAAAACGAAAAAAAAACGTTTCCCAAATATACCAGAAAAATTGGCAAATTATATATCGCTTTGATATAAGATAACCTAAAAAATGCAGCATAAAATTTTTATTCACATAGGCGTTCGTAAATAGTAGAAAAAGGGGTAAAATAAAAAAAAATAAAATGTAAAATTTTTTATATTTAACTAGATGAATTGGTGTTAAAAATACACGACAAAAATTAATGTACCATAGGCGTCCGTGAAAATTCTATAAAAGGGTCAGAAAAAAATTGTATCCGTGATAACTCAAAAACCACTTAACGGATTTTAACCACATTTGGTACGAAAATACTACAGGATATTTATAGGTGGTTATTAACATTGAGCGTAGGCAAGGGGTTTAAAAGAGGGTTCAAAAATTTAAAACATCATAGTTCTTAAACTTATCCGAAATATTGAATAATTTTTTATAGTTGTGATAGAATATAACTTAAAAAATGTTACATAAAAGAATTAGTTCACACAGGCGTACGAAAATAGTGTTAAAAAAAGGGTCAAAAACGAAAAAAAAAAAATGTTTCCCAAATATACCAGAAAAATTGGCTAATTATATATAGCTTTGATATAAGATAACCTAAAAAATCCAGCATAAAATTTTTATTTACATAGGCGTTCGTAAATAGTAGAAAAAGGGGTAAAATAAAAAAAAATTAAAATGTAAAAAATTTTATATTTAACTAGTTGAGTTGGTGTTAAAAATACACGACAAAAATTAATGTTCCATAGGCGTCCGTGAAAATTCTATAAAAGGGTCAGAAAAAATTTGTATCCGTGATAACTCAAAAACCACTTAAAGGATTTTAAACACATGTGGTACGAAAGTACTACAGGATATTTATAGGTGGTGATTAACATTGAGCGTAGGCAAGGGGTTTAAAAGAGGGTTCAAAAATTTAAAAAATCATAGTTCTTAAACTTATCCGAAATATTGAATAATTTTTTATAGTTGTGATAGAATATAACCTAAAAAATGTTACATAAAAGAATTAGTTCACACAGGCGTTCAAAAATAGTCTTAAAAAAAGAGTCAAAAACGAAAAAAAAATGTTTCCCAAATATACCACAAAAATTGGCTAATTATATATAGCTTTGATATAAGATAATCTAAAAAATGCAGCATAAAATTTTTATTTATATAGGCGTTCGTAAATAGTAAAAAAAAGGGGTCAAATGAAAAAAAAATAAAATGTAAAAAATTTTATATTCAACTAGTTGAATTGGTGTTAAAAATACACGACAAAAATTAATGTTCCATAGGCGTCCGTGAAAATTCTATAAAAGGGTCAGAAAAAAATTGTATCCATGATAACTCAAAAACCAAATGGATAACCTACAACATGCAGCATAACAATTTTGTTTACATAGGCGTTCGTAAATAGTAGAAAAGGGGGCAAAATAAATTTTATAATAAAACTAAAAAAAAATCAATTATTTTGCGTACAAGAATTTGGCCTAGATCTGAAATATAGAATATCTGCGTATAAATAGTGCCTCCAAAGAGAAGAAAAAGGCACAAAACCCGATACAAAAAAAAAAATAGCTGATGTCTAAAACAAAACAAAAATGTATTAAATTTAGATAAATGACAAAAAGGTCATAAAATTATTACTTTTACACTTAAATATGGAGAGCTATTCGTGCCTCGAGGGCAACAGTTTATTTTATTTCTAATCTAATCGTGGAACGGTACAAATTTGAGCAATTAGAAATAGAAAATACATAAATATTACTCACATCGTATTTAAACAACATATTATTAGTCCAAGAATCTCCATGCAAAACTGCACTATGCGGTCCATCATAACTGCACGTTTCTTCTAAAATCTTATCTGCATCCTCTATGTATGCCTTAAATTTTTCTATGATTTCACTATGTTTCTCAGCATGCAAAGCATAAAACGCGCGTTGACACACTGAATTCATGTTTGCTTTTGCCTCTTTGGAATCTAATACAGGACCAAAGAATCTTCCAAGTTTCGATGTGATTTCATTAAACTCCTCTGGAAAACTTTGCTTGAAAACCATCGACAGAGCGTGAAATTTCCGGTAAAGTTGAAAAATAGTTGTTAGTTGATCATGATTTAAAGGTATAGTTTTGTCGTGTAGTAAATATCCTAAAAAATGTTATATTAAGAATTAAATCAATTACTTTACCTCACATATTTGTTTAATATTATGTTAGAGAAAAATAGTCATTAGTTTCAATCCTGAAAAAAATAGCTTGCAGTGTTCTTGTAATTTTGGAATTAATGACAAAAAATCGATCGAAAATTATTAACTCTAAGGCTCATTTCTATCCTGTGCAATGTTTTGTAAGCTATTTGAAATGATAATTTATAATGCAATTTTTGATCAGGTGAAGAATATGATATATGATAAAAGTTGACAAACACGGATTTTTTGCAAAGCGCTGATCGCTCCGCAAATGATCCATCCAAACACAGGATGTGCCGCATATCTTTCGGTATTGTCTCAACATATATGTGAGACTTTGGACGTCCCAGGTCAAGTGGGCGTAGTTTATACCGACTTTCAAAAGGCATTTTATCAGATTGCTCATTGTATCTTGCTATCAAAGCTGGATTACTTTGGATTCTCTTATTTATCCCAGAGGCGACAGTTTGTTCAAAATGAAGGTGTTCGGTCACGAAGTTACACACCAACATCAGCTGTCCCACAGGGTTTAAATTTGGGAACTTTGCTATTCTTAATATTATTTTATTTAACGATAGAGTTGACACCATTAACTGGCGTAGACTTCTTTTGCTGATGACCTGAAGATCTATGGGACCATTGAGGATGGGCATGACTGACTGTGTGTTCAGTCTAGTTTGAATCTACTTTGTCAGTAGTACAATAAGGAATTGACACTATAAATAACCAAATGTAATGTTAAGACATATTCAAGAAGAAAAATTCCAGTCATGTTTGAGTATACATTAAATAATATAGCATTGAATCGTGTGAGCATTGTTCAGGATTTGGGCGTTACTTTCCATTCGTGTCCAACATTTAGTCCACATATAGATGGGTTGTCATTAGCATGTTCTAAACTGATGGGCTTTATTATAAGGAATTGTAAATATCTATTTTAATAATATAAGCACATTGAAACTACTATTTCATTCCTATCTCAGATCTAAATTGGAATATGGTGCAATTATATGGCAGCCTATCCATTATTCCCATGTATGTACATTAGATTAAGTGCATCGCAGATTCTTAAAATATATGGCGTTTCGAGAGGACAATATTTATCGTCCCAGAGGAAGTGTTTACAATGATTTGTTAGTCAGATTTAACGAAAACTCCTTAAAATCTAGGAGAGCCGTCGAATACACAATTACACAAAATCAATGCCACTTTTTTAGAATTTCAGTCTTGGTGTCATAGAAACAAATTAATTGTCAACTATAAAAAGACTGTTGCCCTACGTTTTACCCTATATAAAACACCTGTAAACTTTAACCTTAATTTTAACAACACCACCTTATCATGGTCAGGGTCAGCTGAATTGTTGGGAGTGACTGTGGATCCTGATTTGAATTGGAAGAGCCATGTGGACAACCTCTGCAGTAGGATTAGCCGAAATCTGTTTGTCCTTAACTCTCTAAAGAGCTACATGGACAGGAAATCGCTAATATCCATCTATTATGCACTTATATATTCAGCCATTTCCTACAATATTACACTGTGGGGAAGGTGCACGGAGGTAAACAGAGTGTTAAGACTTCAGAAAAGAGCCATTAGGATTATATTTAATATTCCATATAGAGGGACTTGTCGAGAGACTTTCAAAGCGAACAACATTCTCACGGTCCCGTGTATCTATCTTTTCAGGTTGCTCTTTTCTGTATTTAAAAGTAAAGTTCGGGCACCCACTTGCGGTGATAACCATGGCTACTCGACTCGAGGAAGGGATCAGATGTGTCTGCCTCGCCCCAAACACGAATTCTATAAGAAGTCACCCATCTACTCGGGATATTGTTATTTTAATCTCTTTCCTTTCTTAGGGGTTGCCAGTCAGAAGGCATTTTTAAAGGTAAATTGAAGACATTTTTGATTGCTAACGCCTTCTACAGTCTACAAGAATTTGCCTCATTATAACGTAGAGTAAATTGTTTTTAGCATTATTGTAGTATTGTTTTTGGTATTGTTTTAGTATTGTTTTTGGTACTGCTTTGGTATAGTTCTTACTATTGTGTTTATTATTTGTTTTTAATTATTAGTATGATTAGTGACTTGACTTTTGACTATTGTAATCATTATATAGGAATAGCTATGTGTCAAATTTGTAAGCTCTTTGTATTGGCTTATTTTAGCAGGTGACATATTTTAAGGACGAGTCTATGTACATGACATTGTATATTTTGCGACTAATAAATATTATTATTATTATATATTCAATTTATTTACGATTTACTACATAATAACATTGATTGATTGTTTGTTGCTGCTGTCAAAAATTAGAGTGAGTTTTTATTTACTTTTTTTTTTATTTTCAGTATTATAGGTATTAATTAGTCTGCAGGTGTTTTGTTTTGTTAGTTGTTTAGTAGAAGAGCGCATCCCAAAGATCAAATCTTATATTGAATATGCTTGTAAAAAAATTGTCAATTTTCACGTATGATTATAAGACTCTATAAAATATGTTAAGGATCAGGCGTGACGAGGAACATTGAAATACGTTTGTTAGTTTTTTATGGGTATATTTAAGACATTAAAAAATTCTAAATTCGAAACAAAAAAAAAAAAAACAAACAAAACTGAAACGTCTATCACCCAAAATCAAAAATAAAATAAAATAATGGGTTGATTCTGCATGATATTTCGTGTTTTCGTGGCGAATAATGTCGCCGTCCTTTCCAATAAGTTTTGCAACATTTGTCAATGCATATTTAATCAATTTTTGTGGTATTGAACTTTGCGATGCGAAAACTAGTATTTCGTATGCAAAAACTGCACAGTATTTACAAAGGAGGCCTTTCTTTTCTTCCAAAAAAAAACTAGCCATTCAAATTTTTTTATAAATGGGCGTATGTTGGACGACTTCGTTCCTCGCGTCGTCGTTTGGTATGAATTGAAAAGGGGAATTTATATTGTGATTGAGGAACTAAATGTTTTTTCAGTAAATTATATTTGGTGATGTCAGGGATGGTATCTATTTTCGTTAAAAATGCCCCGATATCGTATTTTAATTGCTCGCAAAGTTCTGTGTCTATGAAATCTGTATTTTTTGGTTGAACAACTGTATTTTCATTGTCTACCCTTTCTTGATTTTTTAAAATAATTTAAAATATTATTCGCGACTCTCTTACTCGACATATTGAATTATTATTCATTATTACCGCCCATGTACATCAGTCTAAGAGGACTGATCTAAACTAAAGTTAATTTTTGTTATTCTAACCAAGAAACCAGGTCAGAAATGAATAAAAACAAAATGCCTAACATCAACGAAGAACGAAGCCGACAAGGCCAAAGACGCCGCTCTTAGAAATCCGCGTTAATAGACGAAGAGCCAAGAGCAGTCAGACCTGTTAAACATGATAGACCGGGTGCTCGATTTAAAAATATTTATGCAATTTATATATGGATGAATTCATTGTCATTTTCTAAATGTTGAATATTTTGTAAAACCACCGATCGATGGCCCCCTCCTTAAAGCCGCCACTGTATATTATATTATTTATTGCTCAACAGTACTACCATATAATGAGCAAAAATATTGAACACCATAACATGTATATGAATATGTCATGGTGACTAATCTGGTCATTTGGTTTAAACCAGTGCCAAAAAAAAATATGAATATGTAAAATAAAAATAACAATAGATGTTGCAAAATACAGGAAGTAAAGAAAACCCTGAAAAAAATGTATATAAATAATCCCAATGATAAAATAAATCTAAAATCTTGTGAAACAGTGTTATCATGGATTCAATAATCGTAGTGTTTCTTTTTTCGCGTATAAATATGTATCTAACCTACATTTTTTGTCAGGATTCAAATATAAACAATTGGTAGTACACCAATGTATTATACCCTTCAAACAATGCTGTAAACTTATTACACAGTCTTTAATATCAACAACCGATTTAAAGATCTTAACATCATCGGCAAAGAAAAGTCTTCTTGAACAAGTCAAATGCAGAGCAAGGCCATGAATATAAATCAAAAATAAAAGGGGAACTAAATTTGACCCTTGAGGTACTCCCGAGGTTGCTCTATAATAACGTGACTCAAAACCGTATAAAGAAACGTACTGATATAATAACTAGGAAGTAACCAGTGAAAGTAAACTCATCCGAAACAATAAGCTTCCAATTTCCTAAGCAGCAACACATAATATTATAATTGATCGAAAACTTTAACAAAGTCCGAATAAACTGTATCGTATCGACCTAGCCAGACTTATCCAACTCGTCAAAAACAAACTGTCAGCCAAATTAGTGAATTCGATACAGAATCTCGATCTCCATTTTTAAAGACAAGACACACTTTAGCTTTGTTCCACTGAGTAGGAAATACTTCATATTTTAGAAATTAAACAGTTTATACAGGGTACTTTAAAAGTTATTCAAGAAAAACTATTTTTCAAAGGCGCCCTTTATAGGGGGGGGGGGGGGGGGGTATAGGAACGCATCTAGAATAATAAATAATATTATTTTTTATGTTGTATCTGCACCAGAAAGTTATATTTTACGGGCCACCCTATCTATTTAAGTTTTTATTATGTGCAGTCAACTCCAGATGATATTGGGTAATAACAACAATAATAATAATAATCGGTGCCTAATTAATTCAAAATATTTAGCCCTCCATATCATATAACTATGTATATTACATATTATGGAGGATATTTTATCCATTAACTTTTAGGAAACAATGTGCGTAGGCAAGGGGTAAAAAAAGGTTTAAAAATTCTTAAACATGTCTGAAATATTGAATAATATTTCATTAATTTCACATCACATATGCATTCGAAATGAGTGCAAAAAAGTGTTAAAAACTTAAAACATATTTCCTAAACATAGCAGAAATATTGACTAGTTACTTATTACTTTGAACATAAACTATGAGATGTATCATAAAAAAACTTGCTTACAAATGTCATATAGAACAATTGGTTCATACAGGCGTTCCCAAATAGTGAAAACATAGTTCAAACATTAAAAAATGTAATATATATTCCTCAAACATACCAGAAAAATTGGCTACTTATATATAGTTTTGATGTAAGATAACCTACAAAATGCAGCATTAAACAACTTGTTTCAATAGACGTTCAGAAATAGTTTAAAAAAGGTCAACAAAATTAGACTGTAAAAATGATATCTTTAGCCTTTTAAGTAGTTGAATTGGTGTTAAAAATATACACGGTAGTTAAGGTTCTTGTTATATGTTTATTTACGAGACAATTAATTAAAATTTTAATAGTTGCAAATACTAACCATCATATGTTAAATCGTCCATTACAATGGTTTCAGCACCATCATCCATTGTCCCAAAATAATATTGTGCCAATGGATTAATTGGCTCTGCAACATCAGAACCATTTTGAAACTTATCCAAAATGGGCCAAATTTCTGCATAAAATGTATTCTCTATGTGATAAATTCTTGGAATATCCATCATTTGACGAATTACAGCATCTTCGTTTACAGCCATTTTGATTGCTATATGGTATTCTTTACCATTTTGATTATCAACTAGTTCACCTTTGTACAGTTTACCCAAAAACCCATTTCCAGTATGAGAAACAGTATCAAATTTTATATCATACTCTTCTAATTCTTTAATTTCTGCTACTTTGTGTAAGATATCATGAATGTCGTTTGCTAGAGACATTTTATTTTGTTGCTTACTTCACTTACCGATTTTTAATGAGCTTGGAAATTGTTGTTGGTTTTATTTCAAATTTTAGGATGTATATTTTACACATAATTGCTTAGTTTATTATTCATTGGTATAATATTTATGCTAATCGTTGAATATCAGTGGTAGAGTCAACAAGATGTCTTCAATAAAGATAAGAAAAATTAATAATTTTTTATGGAATAACTAAATTGACTATCAGATTCCTAAACTACATTATTTAAAAGGTCGAACGATATATCATATCAGTTCTGACGGAATAACTACTATTGATTTACATAATTTAAAAGATGAAATTCTTACAAACTTAATAAATATTTTTATTTAATATGTAAAAGTGGTGAAAAAAGTAAAATGAATAATTTCTGTTCCAAGGATATTTTCTAAAACTATTGAAAAACTTATTAAAAAAAAGGATGGTTGATTTTATTTAATCTAACTTGTCGGTAGATCATTTCCAGTTTGGTTTCGTTGAATAATCAATCAAAAAATTTAGATGGAAGAAATATTGTTGTTGCAGTATTATTTATAGACCTTAAAAAAGCTTTCGATATAAGGTTTTAAATAGTAAACTAAAACAATTTGGGATTTCATGGTAGTTTTCTGAATGTCGTTAAGATTTATTTAATAAATAGAAAACAGTTTAGGTATTCTACGAGACTTTCGGTACTAGTTATAGTGTTCCTCAGGAGTCTGTTCTGGGGCCACTGTTATATTCTATACCCTTTGTCCCACAGGGAAGAGTTTGGATCGATTATGGAGAAACTGCACTCTCGAACAACCTGAATCTGGTGTAGTACTTAGGTCGAAGGGACCAATTCGCCGAAAATGTTTTCAACAATCTAGTACTTCCAGTTAAACTGGAAGTGGGTGTCAACGTGTTTTAGTTTAGTGTTCTACGCTAAAGGTTCTCTTCATCGATTATATTTCGAAGCAAGATAAAAATAAATAAACAAAATTAACATGTATACCTAACACAAAAACTGTTGAAAGTGAACACCTTTAGCTCGCACATGAAACCAATGTTCTCCTCATTGACTGGCGAACTCTCTCAAAAATAACAGTGTCGTTTCGAATCAAATTACACCCAGCAATAATGTGATTCCTTAAGACCTCAACATTTTCCACAGGTGTAACCTGGCCCCACATTAAATGTTACATAATTATTAGGTAACATTTATAACACTTTTTAAATAAACAACACAAGAATATCACAAAAATTATTGAATCATATATAATACCGAGCGTACATGGCGTCTTAGTCGAAAAACTACAAAAATGCGTGAACTAAGGCTTATGTTGCCCCGCAAGGTGCAACCGCAGTACAGTCTATATGGGAAATTTCTTTTTTTCACACGGTCAATGAATACTCTTCAACGGTGTACAAATGCGGCAAATTTATGAATTTTACAAATTTTTTCAGGTCTACAAAAATGAATTTGGTGTATGTCGCAGAGATGAATACTGTTTTCTATAGGGAATTTCAACAATAATAAAGCGCGATAGCTCGCTCTTATTCACTCTAATCCTCAACCAAAACGAGTTCCAGGCCAAACAAGTGTAAAATATGCCATGTGTTTTTACATACAGTTAAATATTCAGGTCAGGTCGTTGGTTACTTTTGGTGAAGCTCATTTCAAGGGAAATATTTTTACGATAGTTCCCGATTTGTAAATTTTTTTCATTAAAGTAAAGCAATTAGGAAAGAGAAAAGATTTGTGTGCTTTTCTTGTGGAACCTTCTCGCCTAAACAAAATATTAACATACAATGCTCTGCTGCCAGATTGTTTTTTAAATTATTCCCATCATCCACCACGTACTCATTATTCGCGCAATAGCGTAATTAATCCGAAATATATTTTTTCACCAAATACATGCGCAAATGTTTAATTAAACACAAACTTAATTTAACTAGGTTTATATTATTTTTGCTAAAATATTTTGGTTGTTAAAAAAATTCCATATTATTTTAATTTCATTCAATTCAATTCATTCAAAATCTGGCAACAATCAAGAAAAATTAGAGAAACGCGGTTGCCACACTTGATCCACCACGTACGCATTATTTGCGTAATACGAAATCAATCGATCAATCCGAAATCTATTTGCACACCCAATACAAGTGCCAATGTGTAATTTACCACAAACTTTACGTCGATTTAAAGTTTAGAATATTATTTGAGATATAATAATGGCACTCAAGATCTGCAACTTAGTCTATTGGCCGCTTGCATATATATAAAACTCAAAAATAAACGTAAAAAACAATCTTTTAACACGAACGCACAAACACAAACAACAAATAAATTTTTACATTTTTATGTATCAAAACAATCACTGCACTACACTACTACAAGTATAGTTTCATGAGCCGGTTCTTCGATAAGCTACTGTTTATGAGGGCCCTGTATAAGCGGAATGTACCTATGTATTATGTAAGTTCACCAACTGACTACACTCTTCTGAAACTGTAGTGATACTTGACGATTCCAATGCACGGCAACAATTGCTAGCAATAACTGTTTTGCTATATTTTTGTTACTTGAATATGTTACCCTTTACCAACCTTAGTTATGGAGAACATATCCTCTGCTTTTACACACCTACAGTATATAGTGATTAACATTAGCCTATAGAAACAATGCTTCCTGCGTCAAATTTATACTACTGAACGTTTCGCCGATCATTCTGTCTGCTTGTTCAGCGTAACTACTGGTCAATCCGTAGTTGGTCACTAAGGGAGGAGGTGGCGTCGTTGATTACTCTAGATGCCAAATGGGTGAAAGATATAGATCTCCATGGTGATTTAATTTTATTGGTGGTTTGAAAATTCCTATTAACTCTCTGAGTTTACGTTGATAAAAGAATAAATTAATAATATTAATTTGGAATGTTTGAATAAAATCTGCCAGGTTCCTACAAGACGTTCCGGTGATGACGTTATATCCCGATATCTCACCGATTTTTCTTGTTGATACTTTTCTACTTGTTTCTCCAATCGACTCTTTACTATATGAGCGTGGTATCTTATATACACCAGATGCTTCGAGAGGGATACGATCTTGTATTGGTATTAGATTTCATATTATAGTTTCTCAATATTTTTGTTAGATGCGGTCAGTTATACCTTGTATTAGCATAATATCTCTTCCATATTTTTGTTTTAAGTGGGTAATACCTTATGGCTTGATCTTTTCCATAAATATGTTTGCTTGACTGAAGAAAGTTAGACATCCCATGGCAGCGCCAGATATTTCGTTGAATAAGTTGAGTTACCTTTGGAAGTTTTCTGTCTAAAATAAGAACGTATGTTTTGAAGACGACTGGTATGGTTGGCAGGTCCTTGCCTTTTATTCAAAAAAGCGATGCTATGCCTAGTGAAATTGTGTTCCAACAACACCATATTGCGAATTTATTTATCAGTGAATAAGTTAGCCTTTACTAGGAGAAATCTAGTGTAGTGATGTACTTTGCAAATTCTGAAAATATATAAATATAACTGTGTGTTGTTATATTGAGGTTTGTAGAATGTTAGAAACTCAAGATTTTTGTACCAATATTATTTAAATAATGTTTTTTTATTCTGTCATCTTTGCCTTATGGATAATAACTTTGCTAGAATATATTAAAGGTAAAAAAAACAAAATATTATTTGAATTTTAAGTAATTTATATGTGAAAAAAATCCATTTGAAATACGAGTAGGTACCTCAAATTTGTAAAATCTGAACATCTTTCAAATTATTGTATAACATGTAATAATAATAATTTTATTAAAAGAACAATGACAGAAAATTTTATTATGCGCTGCAATTTGACTACAAATAAATGCAACTAAAATGTTAAAATTTTCTGAAACGAATTAAACATTGTTAGCCTCTGAGTGTTTACACCTACTAATAAAAACTATGCCCTAAATTAGTTTATTATCGATTATTAGATGTATTATGACTATATCAAGTTTGTAATAGTCGTAGCACTTTTTTGTTTGTTCCATATAAACATAATATTATGTTTGATAGTTTAATATTGCACGGAATATTTTTAGAGGACTTATTGATTAAGTGAATTATACACACACTACCCAGTACCGATTTCACTCTAGGTGGGTGTAGAGACCATAAGAATATAAAATATAATGCATGGAGTGAAACTTCACTCAGCATTTATTTCAAATCTATGGATATGTGTCGAGGATAATACTTATACTAATATATAATTCTATTTTATTTGTAAGAATACTTAAACGTGTCAACGGTTCATGTGACTCTTAAAGACAATTTATTACCAGACGTGTCTAACAAATATTTTTAGTTTATAGGCTGGGAATAATTATTTGTTATCTTTTCCATAATATTAAGAGAGTTACATGTTCTACTTTTGTGTGTTTACATTATAGTAGATTTATAGATGATAAAGTAGGAAAGAAAGGACTCTTTGTAAAAAGAAAGGGACACTTATTCTTGGGCCGGCATATAGAACGGATGCCATAATTGATATTATATTCTGATTTTATTAAATGAATCTGTAATATAATTGATGAGTAGAACCTTTGGCGT
The DNA here is from genome assembly GCA_911728435.2 of Apoderus coryli. Classification (NCBI taxonomy): domain Eukaryota; kingdom Metazoa; phylum Arthropoda; class Insecta; order Coleoptera; family Attelabidae; genus Apoderus; species Apoderus coryli. Next base: position 10,023,732 of record OU452209.1, on the reverse strand, counting down.
AGAACACTAAACTGACAATCGTTTTACTACTTCACCAAAACACTTCTTTTAAATCTCGACGCGCGTTTCGCTAACAATGTTAGCATCCTCAGGAGAGAATTAATTCTCTCCTGAGGATGCTAACATTGTTAGCGAAACGCGCGTCGAGATTTAAAAGAAGTGTTTTGGTGAAGTGGTAAAACGATTGTCAGTTTAAATGAATCTGGTTTATTGGAAAATATAAAGTTGTTATTGTAAATTTCTTGTTTTCTTACATGTAATTATTTTTCTCCATATAAGATTTAAACTATAAATTACTTAATTTTCAACCTGCTTTACTATAAAACTGTAATTTTCAATTTCGTCTTCATATGAAGCAGCCTTTATCCTATACACTTATTTAACCGACTTAATTTACATACCTATAGTTATTTCCCTCTTTTTTTATTAGTGTAATAATAGTAAAACATTATTTATTTCGGTCTCTCTCTTCCCTGTATGCGGCAGTTGACACCCTTGCTAGTGCTTGTGTCCTGTGACACACCAATAGCCTATTTATTTATCATACACGTTCTTATGCAGATGAAGCGTGCCTCAAAGCATTTTCATACCCACTATACAACCACCTATCTCTCTTCATATAAACATAGTTGACAGCGTTTCATTGTACTAAGCATATCATACGAATATTGCCATTAAAAAAAGACTATAAGAAGTACGCTTCATATACATAGATGCAGCAGAGATTTAATGTAAAATAAGGTTATATGACAACGCTTGGCGAGTGTTTTGTACCTATATGTCGATTTGCTGATGAGGAAAAAGAATACCCCAAATCATAACTGTTTTTTGGGGCTCCGCTAGATGGCGCTATTTGCAACTCCTAAGGTTTTTTTTAATTTTTCTTTAAAAACTTAAATTGAATGATACAAATGTTATATAAAAAATGAAAAGTAAATCGAATTTGCAACAAAAAAGTCCCAAAAACCGCACATCAAAATCTTTATTCGTTTCAGAGTTATGGCCAAAAGAATATTGTTCACCAAAATTGGTTGAAAAATCACATTGCTTTAATTTTCCGTGATCAAGAATGCCATGGGAAATAAAGAAATAGGTTTAAACTTTATTAAACCGATAGTTTAGGATTTTAAAATCTTTTAAACTGCATCCTTACAGTATGGTTTTACATCAGGCACTTTCAGATGCCGATTTTGACAAGCGCCTAGACTTTTGTTATTGGCTGAAAGATATGTGTACGGAAAACCCGCAATTTCTCTCAAAGATTTCATGGACTGATAAAGCCAGTTTTGGTAGTGTTAATTTACACAATACGCATTATTGGTCACAAACAGATCCTCATTGGATGCGGGAAAGTAGATGGAGTGTAAACTTGTGGTGTGGAATCGTAGACGGCAGAATTATTGGACCATTTATAATTGATGGCCATCTGAATGGAGACTCGTATCTCAATTTTTTAAGAACTAATTTGCAAATCCTTTTAGAAGATGTTCCACTCAACGTACGGATGTCCATGTGGTATCAACACGATGGACGCCTAGCGAATTTTTTGTGAACAGGTGCGCTATTTTTTAAATGTTGTTTATCGAAATCGCTGGATTGGAAGGGGTAGCGTATTTTTGTGGCCACCTAGATCCCCGGAGTTGACAGTGTTAGTTTTTTACTTGTGGGGAAGGATAAAAAACATGGTTTACCAAACACCACCAACCACTCGAGAGAACATGATTGTGCAAATGCAAGATGCGGTGGCGTCGCTTCCACGAGCTGGAATCGAGGCGGCGCGGCGGTTGCTAGTACATTAAAAAGAGCCAATAGCTGAATTTTTCAAAATTGGGGTCATGTTAAACATTTATGAAAGTTTTGTTGGTATCTAGTTATAACGTTGTTGTTTTTGTTTTGTTATTATTAGTGTTATTGTTAATTTTTGTTATATTCAATGGTTATCCATTGTTCTTTCTTTATTTCCCATGGCATTCTTGTTCAGGGAAAATTAAAGATACATGATTTTTCAACGAATTTTGGTGAACAACATTCTTTTGGCCATAACTCTGAAACGAATTAATATTTTGATGTGCGGTTTTGGACTTTTTTGTTGCAAATTCAATTTACTTTTCATTTTTGATAAAACATTTGTATCATTCCATTTGAGTTTTTAAAGAAAAAATAAAAAAACATTAGGCGTTGCAAACGCTAACGAATCCCCGAAAAACAATTATGATTTGAGTTATTTTTTTCTTAATCAGCAAGGCTTTAGTTCTTAAACAAAAATTAGATTGATAAATTCGGTTAAGCCAAACTAAAGTTATAGACATTATCATAGGTAAAATTTTGTCCTTCCTTGCTGCCTTCAATTCAAGCCGCACATTAAAAAGTGACACCCAAAAAGATGCCGAATCTCAGTAGCTTTACTGTGGTAGTATTGTTTTTTTTAGCTTATATTGCGAAATTTTCAATAAAAATGCATTTTTCGCATTTCTGTATCTATTACGCCCCCTAGAGGTATAGTTATGAACTAAAAAACTATTTCCAGCGATTTCCCATGGTAAACTTCCCTAAAATATTTTTCCCCATTGTCCTATGACTATTATTTCCTGAGATATGCTACCTGCCCACCCTTAATGGAATACCCGGTACAACATTGTATGAACATATTTTTATGATCGTTGTATTAGGATTCCTTATACCAATTTTGAATAGGTAGTTTTTGAAAAACTAATTATTTTTTTAAATGCAAGAAAAAAATATGATAATGATACTATCGTAAAATATTAGTGCTGATCTATCAGTTGCGTAGGCAATTTAAGAACCAAGCAGATACATTAAATGTTTATTCATATCCTACAGGGTGTCCTAATTGAAATTCTTGCAAATGGCATTCAAGACCTATGACATAAATATAAAAAAAATAGATTAACAGAGACTCAGGTCTCCAACTTTGACCCCAATAGTAAGAATAATATATCAAGTTCAAACATTGTTAAAATATAGAATATCGTCTTGTATTGAACAAGATAACGAGCTACTCTATTAGTATTTCATTTTTTGTTTCTTCTTTCGTTCGTTGTTAATTGCTGTTTTAATAAAAGCTGTAAAATTATCTCGGGAATCTGTTTAATCTAAACCAAATATTAAATTAAAGAAGTAATCCATTAGATGCAGTGGAGTGTAATATAATTACAATAAAACAATAAAAGTTCACTCTGTGAAGGCAGAGCTCCTAACAGACTCTGTAAAACAAAAATCATCGTCTCCACTATTTAATTAGTCCATATAAATTATGAAATGTCAAAGGGATATGTTTCGGAGACTCAGCTCCATCATCAGCCTTGGTGGTAAAAAAGTTCACTCTGTGAAGGCAGAGCTCCTAACAGAGTCTGTTAGGTTATTAAATAGTGGAGACGATGATTTTTGTTTTATTGTAATTAAACCAAATATAAATTTTCAGTTATTTTTAGAGAATTAAAAAAAAATAATACAATCGGGAATTTCAGATATTTCTGTATTATTTAAAAAGGAAGCAAGAGTTTGTTTACACTACATATTTATTAATTATTTTCTCCAAAACTATTTAACATGGGTGTAGGCACAATAATTCAACGCGGTTAGTCGTGATTCACATTGTATATTGAATTTGTAAAATTGATAGACCTTTGTTTTACATTCACATGACATCTGACTTGTATATTTGCCAGAATCCAATTATCTGTTAATTATCTCATATTTATTTAAAATTTGTGCCTAGTAATATATTTCCATGATCTCCACTAGTCAATCCTCAGTAGGAGGCAAATAATTATTGTGCATCACATGAAAATCCACAACATCTTCAATATGGACAGATTTACGATTTCTCTGACAGCTGTGAAAAATATTCTAGCAAATCCAGGTTCATTTACAAAGCTTCATTCATGTAGAACCCTTTAGATCAATCAATCATCAACTGTTTACGAAGCTATAATACGGTAGAAAACATCTAATGAATCTTGCTACAAATAAATTACTCTTGAAGCCATATTTCGATGAACTCCTGTAAAGCGACAGCGACTCGACTGTTGAAATAATATTTAATCCTAACAAAAGTCACAACCTCTAAATGCCAATAAAATTAATATTAAATTAGGCGCAAACAATTATGCTTTATTCTTACACTATTTACAAAACAAGTTTTAATTAAATAATCTAATCTGATTCTTCCTTTACTTTTATAGATCTTTTATCACAATTATCTAAAATATGGGAAGAGCCAGATGTTTGGTTAGATGTCGATGGCTGCGATAACGTTTGTAACCCATGTGTCTGAGATTGTAGAGGATCTCCCATTAATGTTCCATAAAATCCATTATCAGCATTGTGTATTATACTTTGACATTTTTTAACACACAGATTTTTAGAAGAACAGATCTCGTCATGTATTGCGTTTGTAAAACTTGGACAAGAAGAAGTACTCTCGTGGCTAGTAATGTAATCAGGATTTTCAGGATCTAAGGTTTCAATCTTAATTGTATTAACAGGAACCTCGCAAAAAGGATCAATTTCACAAGGCGAGATATCCAGTTCGCTAATGTCAGGTTTTATATCGGCTGTTTCCTCCGTAACTATTGCGCTAGCAGAAGAGGTATATTTTATTCTTTTGTGGGGTGGTTCAGTTACGTTTTCAATCAACTGGTCGTCGGAGGTATGTGATCCCTGAAAAATAAATTAATAGCGTGAAAATATAAATATTTGTTGATTCCTTAGTAGTAAAAATAAAATAACATAAATTTAGCATAACTTTCAACATAGTGCAGGTAACAAAATATACCGGGTCGGCCAGTACATTCTCCCAGTCTCGTATAGCGTGGCATAAGTATCAAAGTTATATTTCTCCAAATGGGACACCCTGTACTTTATTATATTGAGTTTTTGCATGCTTTGGATCAAATAAATTAAAGTTATTATTATGATCCCTATACCTTCATCTTAACCCTTTTCTTAATTTTTTTATAAAAACATAGGGTAATTTTGAAAAACATTCTCTGTGTTCATTTTTCTACTTAGTTAAACTGTTTAAAAGTTTAAACGGCAAGTGGCTAGAACATGCATTATATAATTGTAAATATTTTACAGGGTGGTCATAATTTGTTTGTTTTTTTTTTTTTTTAATTTTTTATTTCATGTCAAATTTTTTTTTTCCATTTACGACGTGTCGACAAAATAGTTTTTGTCTTCTTCAGTTTTTTTTTCCGTCAGTCTACAAACATACAATACAATAACATTATTTAAATATAAATAAAATTCTTAAAATACACATAATATAATACTAGAGACAATAAACTTAAATAGGTACAAAACATATTCTTACCTTCCAACATCTTTAGTGTTCTCTTTTTCTTTTTTTTTTTTATTATTATTTCCATTATTGGTATTTCTAATTTTTATTTCGGAAATACGTATTACAAGCAAATGTGGGTCTTTTCAGAAACATACCAGTACCTCAGCGATTTTTAGTTAGGTGTAAAAATCACCGAGGTACTGGTATGTTTCTGAAAAGACCCACATTTGCTGAAAAGACCCACATTTGCTTCTAATACGTATCCCGCTTAAGGGAGTATCGGCGCGTCTATGTGTTGGTAGTTGCTTTATGGGGTCAGAGACCTCCCAGGCAGCCGAAATAGGAACTGTTGTTCACTCGGCGTACTACCAACGATAAAACTAGATGTCGCCAAACACATCCTTTTACATCTCTGTTCCGTGTGGGGTATATACCACATTATTTACGAGAGTTTGGCTGTCAACTACTGACCGATCACCACTGATGAGTCGTGGATCGACGAAACGGCCGTCTGGTGAAAGTATAGTGGTTGACAGACAAACTCTCGGATTTTAAGTCTTGTTTTGTTAAACAAGCCCATTTCAAATAATGGAAATAATAATAAAAAAAAAAAAGAAAAAGAGAACACTAAAGATGTTGGAAGGTAAGAATATGTTTTGTACCTATTTAAGTTTATTGTCTCTAGTATTGTATTATGTGTATTTTAAGAATTTTATTTATATTTAAATAATAGTATTGTATGTTTGTAGACTGACGGAAAAAAAAAACCTGAAGAAGACAAAAACTATTTTGTCGAAACGTCGTAAAGGGGGAAAAAAATTTGACATGAAATAAAAAAATTTTATCTCACCATTGTTTGTTAAGGCGAACCAAAAACCCAAGAGATATCCAAAAAATTATAAGTATATGGTTCAAGAAAACTAAGAGGAACAAAAAAATTTGTGTTTGTTCTTCTCAATAATATTTATTGAAATAACTTTCTAATTTTAAATAGCGCACTCTATATTGCGATGTCAATGTGCTCTTTCAAATGGTATATTCCATAAAAGAATTGGTTCACACAGGCGTTCGAAAATAGTCTAAAAAAAGGGTCAAAAACGAAAAAAAAAATGTTTCCCATATATACCAGAAAAATTGGCTAATTATATATAGCTTTGATATAAGATAACCTACGCAATGCAGCATAAATTTTTTATTTACATAAGCGTTAGTAAATAATAGAAAAGGGTAAAATAAAAAAATATTTAAAATGTAAAAATTTTTATATTTAACTAGTTCAATTGTTGTTAAAAATACACTACAAAAATTAATGTACCATAGGCGTCCGTGAAAATTCTATAAAAGGGTCAGAAAAAATTTGTATCCGTGATAACTCTAAAAACCACTTAACGGATTTTAACCACATTTGGTACAAAAATACTACAAGATATTTATAGGTGGTGACTAACTTTGAGCGTAGGCAAGGGGTGTAAAAGAGGGTTCAAAAATTAGAAAAATCATAGGTCTTAAACTTATCTGAAATGTTGAGTATTTTTTTGTGCGTTTAATTAAATATAACCTAAAATATTTAACGTAAACAATTAGACCACATTGACATACAATTAAAGTGTAAAATGGGGTAAAAAGGTAAGAAAAAAACGTACTTCTTAAAAATAGCAGAAATATTGACTAGTAATTTATAGCTTTGATAGAATATAACCTATAAAATGTATTATAAATAACTTGTTTTCATAGGCGTTCGTAAATAGTGTAAAAAGGGTCAAAATAAAAAAAATATATACTTCCTAAGCTTATTCGAAATACGGAATGATTGTTCATAGTTGTAATAGAATATAACCTAAAAAATGTTACATAAATGAACTGGTTCACACAGGCATTGGAAAATAGTGTAAAAAAGGGGTCAAAAACAAAAAATTGGGTAATTATATATAGCTTTGATATAAGATAACCTACAACATGCAGCATAACAATTTTGTTTACATAGGCGTTCGTAAATAGTAGAAAAGGGGGCAAAATAAATTTTATAATAAAACTAGAAAAAAAATTAACTATATTGCGTACAAGAACTTGGCCTAGAAGATCTAAAATACCATTAGTTGCTAAAATGTTGAAAACAACTTAAAAATTTTCTTAAAATTTCTTGAAAATCAATAATGATAAACAAAAAGAAACACTTTCAATATAAATAAAGGCATTATGCCATTAATAATAAGTTATAATTTTAAGTTTATGTTAAATTCCAAAGTTTTTTTTTACTTTTCGTATAATGCAGTGCATTGAGTTTATGTTACTTATATAAAATGTCCACATAACCCCTTTTTTCACAGAATGAATATGTTATATTAAGAAGAATGAAACCTTGTACTTGATTGATGATGAGAAGTTTCTTCTCGAAACATGTCTGACTGACTTGGGCGATGTGCCTTGAAGTTTTTTAAAAATATAAATATATTTGTTTTGTGGAGCAGACGTCGTTTAATTTCTATATTAAAATATAAAATATGTACGTATAAATAGTGCCTCCAAAGAGAAGAAAAAGGAACAAAACCCGATACTTAAAAAAAATAGCTGATGTCTAAAACAAAAAAAAATATATATAAATTTTATGACAAAAACGTCATAAAATGATTACTTTACACTTAAATATGGCGAGCTATTGGTGCCTGGAGGGCAACAGTTTATTTGTTATAAAATGTATCCTAAAGTTAAATATTTTACCACAGCATATTCTATAAGAAAAAATATTATTATTAATATTATTAATTGAACTTAAAACATGCTGCGATACATTAAAAAAATTCTTGTTAATACAAACACTATTTTGCTTTAGAGTTTTTCGATAAAATTAATTGTTGAAAATGTATGTTCATTAACATGCAAAAAATGCTCAGATATTTTACATAGTTCAATAATGTCATTAGATGGATATCATGTAAGACTACCCAAATTTGTTTGTTGTGATCAAAGAACTAAGACTTTTTTGTTCCAACAAGAGCTCCTAAACATTCATCACATTTAACAGATTTTAACATTTGTCGTTTTCTGAAACAGCAATATAAATTATAACCTGCAGTGAACGTAGTAGTAGTAAGTATCCGTGTTCATGATATATTCATATTCGCGTGTTCATGATAAATTAATATTTGCTCAAAATTTTGTGCTATGCGTGGTCTTCTCTATTAACAGCAAAATCATTGCTACTTTCAGGATCAAACCTGCTTGACCTATTTTTGTTTAAATCAGTATTCTCAAATCTAACTGAACCCGTTAAAATTCGTATATCTTCAACCGGTATACAATTTCCCAACCCTCTCACGAATTTCTGCACTTGAGATATAGTTGATAATTGTTATTTAATTCACAAAAAATAAAATACTTATAATATGCCAGTGGCGGCTCGCGGGTTGAAAAAGAGGTGTAGTGCAGGGAACAAAAAACGACTAATTCGCTACTGCAAGGAGAAGCGTTGTGGTACGAGCAACAGGCGGATGCATCTTTATTTCGCCGACAACATGACAAAAATATTTTTATTAACTGACAAATTTTATATTGGAATTAATTTAAGCCAAATTTAGTAAAAGACAGGTAAGGTCTATAAAAACCAATTATATCTAAACTTACAGATATTTTATACACCAAATCAATCCTTCTGTCCTCTAATCCAGCAAATTTATCGATAATATCTTCATACACTGGTTGAGTTTTCATCAATTTCTGGATAAGCTCCTTGTGAATACAAATCTTGGCCAAAGATGAAAGTCTTTGTTGGGGCACACTGTTTCTCAGGAAAGTTTTTAAACGCTTAAGGCAAGAAAAACTGCATTCCACAGACACACTTGTCGACGGTATCGTTAAAATCAGCGAAAAAAGCTTATAGGCCTCAGTGAAAATATCTTTATTTTCATTAATTTGTTTTACTAACTCCTGTAGTGAGGCATTTCTATAACTCTCATTCGCAAATATAAGCCCAAGTTCACTTTTAAGCCGTTGACTTTTTAAAAATGTTCCAGCATATAACTCCAACAAATTTTGAAAAGAATCAGTAGGAAATGATTGGTTGTACTCTTCAAATTTCGCAGTATCAGCAAGACAAAGAAATTTTAGTTTTTCACAATCAGCGAACCTTAGTTTCATTTCTATCAAAATGTGATCTAGTATTTCGTAAAAGAGTGCTCTGTACTGCCCCTTAACTTCAACCTTCGAAAAACCAGCAAATCGTCGTATGGAATATTCTATTTCAGTAATCACATTAGCTCTGTCAAAAATAGTGTTAAAAACATGCTCAGTTCGCTTACTGTTGAGTTTCTCATTAATCATTTTTATGTGAGACACGCAGAAGTTCATGTCCAGAGATTTTGTTTGAAGAATGTCAAATAATATATCTGTGACGGAAAATATATCATCAAACACTAATGCCAAAAAAGTAAACTCAAAGTCGTTCATGTCTTTTAAAAATCCAGACGCAAGCCGAATTGATTTTTCATCAGATTCGCTAGAACTAATAATAGTTTCAAAAACTTCTTTCAGTTTGGGCCATTCTTTTACGACACTACTGACTAATTTTGAGTTTGAAGACCATCGAGTTTCTGTAATGGTGGGTATACGGCTTTTACATATAGAAGTAAGAATATATGTCCTTTTCGCAGAATGATGAAAAAATGATGGAATCCCACTGATATTTGCAAAGAAAATGCGACACTTAGAAAATTTTTTTAAGCTTTGTTGCATCACTAGATTTAGGCGATGAGCCAGACAATGTACAAATATAGCTTGGGGTGCCTTTGCTTTAACCTTCTGTTGAAGTCCTGTGAGATGTCCGGACATCACGCTTGCCCCATCATAACATTGTCCTATTAATTTATTCTCGTAGTCAAATTTATTCAAAATGTCGGCCAATACAGAATATAAGTTCTCGGCAGTTCTATCGGAACTAACGTCATGGAATCCCAAAAACCTTTCTACTAACAAACCCTCTGAATTGACAAAACGTATTATAATTGAGCACTGAGAGCACTGCGTTATGTCTGTTATGTCATCAACTTGAACAGAAAAAAAAAGAGAGTCATTTAAGTCATTTTTAACGTGATCATTTATATAATCCGATATACATTCAATCATATCATTTTGGATTGTCTTTGAGTCGCCAATAAAAACATTTTTAATTTTCTGGTACTGATTTGTCACTTCATGAGAACTTTTATTTATAAGCAGGGTTAGAAGCTCTTTAAAATTACCGCTATTTACGGAATTGCTATTTTCGCCGTGGCCGCCAAATGCCATTTCTTGCTGAGCAAGATACAAAACTGCGTCTATCATGTTGCAAAGAATAATCCTGTTCAATCTCACGTTTTCATTAAACTGCACTTTGTAAAGTCTAGCATTTGTCTGAAGAGCATCGGCAATCGTACGTTGATTCTTTTCAAATTTTTTTAAGACAAATGCACTTTTAATGTGCTCTGCAGAATCATCATGTTTGTGCAATGATCTGGAGACATTAACCATACTCGTGTATCCTTTCTTATTCCACACGGAATCTTTATACGAAAATAACAGGCAAGGCCAACAAAATAATTTTTCTAAAGTTGGGCTACTACATAGCCATTTGTAATTTACAAACCAATCATGTTTAAAATTAACATTCCACGATCTGCCACCTTTCAGTTCTTTTTTCGAAGAAATTTCGAGATCAAACATGGGTCGCCCAGTATTTAAAAGGTCTCTTTGGTCTTTATCTGCCCATCTACTGAACGGGGTTTCTAACAAATTACAAACAATATCGTTAACTGGATTCATTTTAAAATGTTTATTTACCACAATCACTTATCCGAATAATACACAAACGAAAACCACCCAACTAACTATAATAATAATATAAAAAAAAACTACGTAAACAATTATCCGTCTAATATAAATGCGAAGTGTAGGAGATCCACGCACACATGAAATGCACTGAACCTGGTAAAAAGCTGGCGCGAGTAGCATAACCCGTCGTCATGGCAACTCAGATATATACATATTAAACATAAGCAGGCCGGCGCGCGACTCGGGCTATTTTTCCGCCCGTCCTTTGCTTACAATGCAACAAACAAGGAAAGAGAGGGGACACATCATTAGAAGGTCAGAGCTTTAAAGTGTTGTCAGTGGCGTTACATAAACATACGAATAGATTTGTTACACCTAAAAATTTAATAAACATGAAAAAATTTAAAGTACCTATAATAGAGTAAAAATTGTGCTTCTTTATCATTAAACTCATTGAATTGTAAGTAAGGGGTGATAAGAAAAAAGACAACTTGTTTACTAATGCTTGCTTCCCACGGCCCGTGATATTACAGGCCTGCGCAAGACGCGCCGGTTTGTGCGCGCCAGCTCGCGCCACGGGCGAGCTCGAATGTAGCCCTTCCCACGGCGCGTGTTCGCCCGTGCTACGAATCGTCTATTTCAAGATTTTTAATGAAACAACCATCACAGAAGAGGAGAGTACTCTTGCTGCAGCCGCTTTTGTAGTAATTAGTTAGGAAAAAGTGCCATTATGTTATAAAAAGGCCAATCAGGCTTGAAAACATCGTCTGCGCTTGTTCCCGTTCCCTTGGATTCTTTGAGCCTCTGGCGCCATTTTCCATAAGTTGACATTAAATCGCCCCGTTTCTTTTTTAATTCTTTTATCGACACATGCTCCACGGAGTTTTCTTTTAATTGTGTACAAATCCAATTGCACGCATCCCATTGTTCGTTCCTGTTTTTGTGACTTGCACTTTTTGTGTCCCGAAGTGCAGTTTCATTTTCATAAAAATTAAGGAACTTACAAATTACTTCGTTTGTCCACTCCATTTACACGCGGTTATAGTAACGGCTTTAAAAACTGTACTAAAAACTATTTGCTGAAATAAAAATCATGTTTTGCCATCTCAAGACACGGGCCACTTCAGACTACCACAAGTGCGTTCGAGTCGCTCCACCACGGGCGTTTGAAGTTTACCGACTAGAGACGGATACCACAGGCCGGCTCAGTTTTGCACGAGCCACTTCGAGCGACACCCTTCCCACGGCCTGTTGGCACGAGCTGGCGCGGGGCGGCCCGTGATATTACGGGCCGTGGGAAGCGAGCATAAGAGAGCAAAATCGGAGAGACAGAATTTATAAATCATATTTATTTACAACCTTTCAATAAAATAATTTTTGTTAGATCTTAATCACGATTTTTGCATTTTTTTCTATTCGATGAATATTCTTTTGATCTTGAAAAATCCGTCACATCACAAAAGTTAAAGTGGCTGAGCACCAGAGAGTCCGCAAGTTGTAATTTCAAAGACTGTGAAAGCCAGTGGCGGCTTGTGGCAGTTTAATGTGGTGAAGCATAACATAAAATAAAGTCATATACTTAATAGGTAGCTAAAATTAATAGGGATATCCCTACTTCGTCAACTGCATACAATATAGTTTATGTTTATAAGTAGGTACCTCACCTAAGTATTGTTTTCTTTTAAAAGTGTAATTAGTATCTAGAATATATTTACCTACTTCATAATAATACTAAACAAAACACATTTTATGAAACTGTCAATCAAATTACTTTTATGCTACCTGTTAGCAAATCATAATACGTCTCATACCAGATATTATTAAAAGCTCTGCTTTTATGCATTTGCCTTTATTTATATTTATCAAACATTTATTTAAATCTGGAACAGGTGTGTCTGTATATTTTTAGCAAGATTTTTCTGTTCTTAAAAGGAGTGTTGATTAAAAAAACTTAACTTTAGTTAAAATTAAAAAATAAACATCATTTTTCATAATAACTTCGCTTACCTGATGTCAGCGTAAATATAATTTACGCTGCTGATGTGTAGTACTTCCACTTGCTTCTTCCATATTAAAGTATGAGATATTATAATATATTATTAAAAAAACAATATTTTACGGTACCTACCAATTTCTTTTTATAAAAATAGGTAGGTACCTACTAATTAATAACCGTATATATATTTTTTAATTTGTTCACTACTTTTTAGGTTTTAAAACTTAAATTAAATATGTAGGTAACTAAATAGAAAGACTAATTTGTATTCAAAATATCAAAAATCAAAACTTTAAGCTTCCCGAAAAGTAAATTAAAATGATATTAGCACAGGTACAGCACAACTGTGACAGCACTAGAAATTTGCGACTGTGTGATAGAGATAGATATAATCAAAATAATAATCGACATATAGGTACAAAACACTCGCCCAGCGTTGTCATATAACCTTATTTTACATTAAATCTCTGCTGCTTCTTATGTGTTTTTTAAATGGCAAGATTTTATGCTATGCTTAGTACAAATTAAACGCTGGCAACTATGTTTAGACAAAGAGCGATAGGTGGTTGTGTAGTGGGTATATGCCAGATGGCAGTGTTACCCATTGTTGCTGAATTATAGATGAAAATCCTTTGTGGCACGCTTCATCTGCATAAGAACGTGTATGATAAATAAATAGGCTATTGTCATAGTACACAAGCACTGGCAAGGGTGTCAACTGCCGCAGACAGGGAAGAGAGAGAGAGACCGAAATAAATAATGTTTTACAATTATTAGACGTATAAAAAAAGAGGGAAATACCTATAGGTATGTAAATTAAGTATGTTAAATAGGTGTATACGATAAAGCCTGCTTCAGATGAAGACGAAATTCAAAATTACAGTTGTATGGTAAAGCAGGTTGAAAATTAAGTATACATTAATTTATAGTTTAAATTTTATATGGAGAAAAATAATTACACAATAAAATAAAATTAAATACTTAAATAATATTAATTTTACTGATTATTTAAGTGAAGCGTTGCTTCACTTGCTTCATAGGACAAGCCGCCACTGGTGAAAGCAGCTTTCGGTGAGGATACAACATCATCAATGATCCATAACCTTTCTGCAAAGAAGAAGCAACGTGTTCTTCAAAACTCAGATCCGTATCAATTATTAGTCCCAAGTTCCGAGCATTATACGCAGAAGCCAAAACAGATCCGTCCAGAGTCACTCTAATGTTAGCCTCTACCATCTTCCTATTATTACCAAAGACTAAAACACTAGATTTTGAGGAATTAACATACAAATGATGCAACTTGGACTGGCCTACCAGTCTTCGCAAATTATCATTGATAAGAGTCTCAGCGCTACGCCAATCCTCTGAAAAAATGAATCATACATCTGCGTATCATCTGCGTACATATTAACGGAACAATTAGACACACAAGAACTCAAATTACTGGTGTACAGATTAAATAATAGTGGCCCCAAAATCGAACCTTGAGAAACACCACATTGAACATCTCCACAAGATGACCGACCCACCGCCGTTTCGACAAGCTGTGACCGATGCGACATATAACTAAGTATAAGTCTTTGTGCATCCTCGGAGGACCACAAATAATGAAGCACTCCAATGAGAATTTATTGGTGCATCATATCAAATGCTTTAGAAAAGTCGATCAATACCGAAACAGTCGTCATCCCCTGATCCGCACTTCTAATAATGTCATCCACAATATTTAAAACAGCAGTGCCACAATCACGGCCCATTCTAAAACCGGACTGGTTCATAGGCAAAAGTGTGTATTTTTCGACAAAAGCGCATATCTGTTTATATATAACCTTCTCTAGATTTTTGAATAAGCATGGCAAAATACTTATGGGCCTAAAGTCATTATAGTCCTTTATTTCATTCTTTTTACATAAGGGGGTAACTTTAGCCAACTTCCAGCAACTCGGAAAATAACCATCTATTAAACAGGAGTTTACAATATTTGTTAAGTATGGCAATATCCTTGGACAACACAATAGAATCATCTCCAAATTTACCTTGTCGCAAGCGATTTTACTTCATATAAAATTTTTGCAATGTAATTAACATCGACAGTTTAAAATTCTAGATATTCCGTAAAAGTTGTTTTAAAATTATTTTTGTAATAGTTTAGAGTGTCAAAATTAACCGGTTTCGTTTTAGAGAACTGTATAAAGACATCATTTATATCTTCTGGTTTATTGAGAAATTTTGGAAGATAACCACCTACTTTAGCGCCAATATTTAGCTGATTTAGCGTACACCATAAAAGCTTCCTGTTATGCGAAAAATCCAAATAGTTTATCTTTTCACTCCTAATTAGATCCTATGACTGATTTCTAATTCGTTTATACGACTCCCAGTTTATGTCACTTCTATCACGCAGATTTACGTTGTCTGTGAACCAACTCGGCGTTTGCCATTTAATCTTTATTGTTTTAAGTGGAGCAAGCACATCAAATATATTCAGCAAAGTTCTATTGAAAATGCTAACTTTCTCCTCCAGATTCTGCATATACAAAACATCATCAAAAGGTGCAATATTCAGAAAATCGCTCAGTAGGTCCTTATCTATCCTTTTCAAATTTCTTAAAGTTGAATACCTGGCGTTAACAGAAGGTTTAATTTTATTTAGGTAACAAAAAAATAGAGAATGATCTGAAATACCTAAATCATGACTACCAAATTGACAGTTTGATATAATTTCCTTGTTTACAATAATTACATCCAATAGACTGCTGGTTTTGGCCGTTACACATATTGGACAATCTATATGCTGTTCCATATCATATGTGTTTAAACAGCCCAGAAAAGCCGGAGAACTACGATTATCAAGATCTAACAGATTAATATTTAAATCACCACCACAAACAACTTGTGATTCTCGGATAACACGCTGCGATATTACATTCTCAAATATATCCAGAAATGCACTGAAACTACCCTTAGGGGGTCTATAAAAAATAGGTAGGTACTAACATTAAAGGATTTAACAGAACATATTAATTTGTAAAAATAAGCTACTTAGTTTGACCAGCGATGTAAAACAATTTTTAGATTGGTTTAAGCTAAAATTTAAGTTAAATTTAGGTTAAGTTAGCAAGCACTGCTTCAACTTCGCTTTTTAAAAAATGTCTTTTTTACAATAAAGTCTTTATTATTATTATTAAAAATCACCCACTCATGTCAACATTTAACTGATAGCACCACTCAAGGATGTTTACAATCACTATGACACATGTTTACAATCACTATGACACACCACTAATATTTTTACAAAAATAAAAATACAGTACTGTGGTTAGAAACTGAAAACTATAATTATTTTTAGTCAGGACCTGACTTTTATCCTATAATGGCGGGGTCATACGTCACAGTTTGAAACTATTTAGTTCAAAGTGCCAACGTGGACTCGGAATGCTTTACTTATTATGCTGTAGCATTATTGTATAGAATTTTTAATGTTAGTTGGAATCGCAAAAAAATACTTTCGGCGGCAAACATCTATCAGTTTGGAGGCATGGGCGTATCATTATTTTAGCGAAAATAAAAGCAAATGTATACCTATATACCGGGTCGGATACATTCGCCTCGGTCTCTCATTGCCTAACAAAATTGAAATTGCAAATTTTGTTTACGTGGGTGTATGTAGGTCTACCAGGAGCATTTAACAAAAATGTTTTTAAAGTTACCAGGTGTTAAATGGAACACCCAGTATTTTTTAGATTTTTTGAACACTTTCGATAAAATAAAGTAAAGTTGTAGTTATAATACCTATACTTAAATCTACTCGTTTGTCCAATTTTTGCGTTATTTGCAAAAACTAGGGTCATTTTGAAAAACATTCTGTGCGTTCATTTTTTTAGCTAAACCGTTTAAAATTGTAAAATGGCAAGTTAATAGGACATACATTAGGTCGGTGTATAGCCCAATTGTAAATATTGTACAGGCTGGTCACAATTTTTCATTGTTCTTATCAATCATATTTATTTAAATAACTTTTTTATTTTAAATAGCACACCCTATATTTCATATCACGTGTCGAAACTAATTAACGTTCTCTATCAAATGATATTGGGCTTCCCTATACCATTTCCCAAGAAAAAAATATTTGAACTTATTTGTCTTATTGATTTGATGACATTTTCATAGGCTAGTAAGGCGTACTCTAGATCGTTTATTTCCTGAGAAATGGATTGGCCGCGGTGGTCCATAAAACTGGCCCCCAAGGTCTCCAGACTTAACACCACCAGATTTTTTCTTATGGGGATATAATAAAAACATTGTTTATGATACGCCAACAACAGCACGGGATGATATGAAACAGCGAATTAAAACTGCTTTTGATCCAATTACACCACAATTATTAGCAAATGTCAGACATTCATTTGAAAAAAGAATTTAACTGTGTATTGAAAATGACGGCCAACATTTTTTTGAGCATTTTTTGTAGCTAGTACCTAAATATGTATGGTATAAGTCTTTTTTTTTTTTTGAAGTAATCCATATCTGAGAGGAGTAACACATAAATATGTGAAATAAAACACGTCTTCCCCACAAATTAGATCCTTTATATGTTAAGACAAACTCTACAAGCGCCAGACATGTTTCGGAATCAAGCCGATTTCATCTTCAGTGGCTACTAAATTATAATCTTTCATTAAAAGTTGGTAATTTGAAATATTAGATGAAAACTTAACACATAGTTACAATTGCTTTATTTTCAAATGTTATTTAGGAATTTAAATTTATACTTCAACATCTAAAACATCCGGAAAGGTAATTAAACATATGATATTCACAATATTGTAGTATGAATATTTGAGTGGTCTTACCATTTTGTGTTTTTTTCCTTTTTATATATTTATATCATTAGTATTAAGTTAAATTTATTGAAACATCAAATACATTAATTATTCGTGTTATTTTGCGTTCTTTCTTTTTCATTTTCATCAAAGCATTATTAAGAATTTTAAGATATTTTGCTCTTTATAACAATCGTTAAATTAATTTTTATTTTAGACAAGGTTATGGTTATATGTCAAACTTATAAAGGATCTAATTTGTGGAGAAGACGTGTTTTATTTCACATATTTGGGTCTTTTTTTGTTGTTAATTTTCAAGAATTATGAATATGTTACTGAATGTTAAAAATTTGTACCTATTTGATTATTCTTAAGTTTTAACTTTCAGAGTTTGTTAAAATTAGGTAACCAATAAATTGTAGTGTCAAAGATTTTAAGTACGATTCGTATGGTCCCACTCGATGGTAGAGAAACCTTGTTGTCTCTTAAGTTCCAATTTTCCTATGGAAAAACTATTTTAATATTCGAATACCGATCAGCTAATAGCAATTTAGTAATGTACATTATAGGATGTACTATTAAAAGTAAAATTAATAAGATAAATAAGTTAAAATAATTATTTCTTGGGAAACGGTAACAGTTAGGTATAGGGAAGCCTAATACCATTTGATAGAGAACACAAATTACTATCGAGAGGTGATATGAAATATAGGGTGTGCTATTTAAAATAAGACACTTATTTAAATAAATAAGATTGATAAGAAAAATGAAAACTTGTAACCACCCTGTAGAATATTTACAATTCGGCTATACACCGACCTAATGTATGTCCTATCCACTTGCGATTTTAAAATTTTAAACGGTTTAGTTAAATGAAATGTGAGTGTTTTTCAGAATGACCCTATTTTTGCAATAAACGCAAAAATTGGACAAACGGGTATATTTAGGTATAGGGATCATAACAGCAACTTTACTTTATTTTATTAACTGTTCAAAAAATCCAAAAAAATACTGGGTGTTCCATTTAAAAATATGTAACTTGGATATGCCACACTTTAGACATACGGTATATTTAAAAATATTTTTGTTAAATGTTCCTGGTAGACCTACATACACCCACGCAAACAAAATTTGCAATTTCAGTCTTGTTAGGCAATGAGAGACCGAAGCATCGAATATTAACTATATATAAGAAGGATCGGTAGACGCTGAAAACGGCATCGACTCTTCGCATTCCCAGCCACATTTCTGGCCGCTACTATATATACTATAAGATACTATACTATAACTACGAGCGCGGCGAATTGTTTTGTAGACATGACCATCAAACGTTCCGACACGAGGTGAACTATATAACAGTGTGTCCCAGGATAGGTGTAACAAGAGGTGTGAAGGAGAAAACATTTTTGAATTTTGGAATGACATTTGGGGAATGAGTCCTGCTTGCTTTAAAACTAAGGTACCTAAAAAATAAGTTAAATCCATGTTGTACAGGGTGTTTTATAAAAAAATTTATAAAAATCATCATCAACGGAGTGACTTTATATTACAATATACGCCAAAATTCTACTAACAAAACTTGTTTAGAATGCAATTTCATATCCCCGGTTAAATTTCAGGAATATGAAAGTATATGTTTGGAAAAAATACTTTTTGGCAATAATTAATATTTTAATTTGAATCATAATATGACAAATCTTTTTTATTTAGAATGTGATGTTATTTTTGTTTATGGGGTCGTCTCAAACAGTTGGTTTATGCTGAACCACTTCCTAATGATGCAGCAATATTACTGGAAAGAATTATTAGAAATGCTGGAAACTCGTTAATTTTAGAACAAATTTCAGAAAAGTTTTAAGGAAAATTCAGACGAAGGATCGAAAGATGTGCGGATATGGGCGGTGATTATATTGAATAAATGTTTATTTCAAATATTAAACCTATTGCTAATTACCCAGTTTGTTTATGCGTTTGTTGTCTCAATTTTGATATTTATTACGAAGTATTCTATGATGATACTAATGATTGAAAACTAGTATTTTTTCCAAAAATATGCTTTTATATTCTTGATATTCCGTGCGGGATATAAAATTGCATTAAACAACTTAGTAGAATTTGGCGCAAATTGTAAAATAAAGACACTCCATTGATGATGATTTTTATAAATTTGTTGATTAAACACCCTGCACAATAGCGATTTATATCATTTTTTGGGTACTTTAGTTTTAAAAAAGCAGGACTCATTCCCCAAATTCAAAGATTTTTGTCATTCACACCTCTTGTTACATCTATCCTGGGACACACTGTACATATACAGGGTGTCCTACGGTGGCAACCCATTAGATTATTCCAGAAACTACTTCGAATTGAATTTTGAAAATTTCAGTATCTATATTGTTAAATATGCTCTACTCAAATAATATAATAGCAACGGCATAGCTCTTCCGGTTATACCGGAAGTTGATGGTAACTTTGTTATTTTAAATGGAACACCCTATATATTATTACATTTTTGGATGCCAAATAAGATTTCAGACATATTTCATGTATCATGTCCTATACCTAACGTCAGTCGTTTTTGACTTATATCAAGATTTATGTCAAAATTGACAGTTTAGGGCTCCATAAGAATTCCGTTTTTTCTTTGTAAATCAGTATTTAATAATTATTTTGCAGGTATTTTCTTATCAGGTGGGGTCTTCTTTTTCGAACTGACAAGACATTTTCTGATTCGTTTATACAGGGTGGTCAAAAAATTATATTGAAAACGGTTCAAGAAAAACAGTTGAAAGTCAATTTTTTCAAATGGAATGGGTATATTATTATGATTTTATCTTCCTGAGCATTAAAAAATAATGCAATTTTGTAATAGGTTATAATTTTTTAAAATGCATAGTTTTCGAAATATCGTCATTTTAAATTTTTTTGCAGCGCCTACATTTGTCTCTCTGGAAGCTAGCTAATTAATTTAGTTAAGCCTAAATGGGGGTCATATCGAACACTTAAATTAGTTTTATTTAAGAATTTCTTAATTTCTTGGTGTTTTAGCTTCTCAAAAACCAAAACATTCTAATTACGCATCCATGGAAAACCGGTGGCTCAAAAATTTAAGATCATTTTCAACGGCAACAGAAAAATTTTAAATTAGTTTTGTTATCGTTAGTTGATTAACTTTTTTTAGTTGAAAATTTATTTAGTTTAATCTTCTGTTCATTTCTGCTGTATTATTTCAAATTTTAGTCTTAGTTCTTTGTAATACTTGATTTGTATACCTCCCAACCTGCTCTATGCTCTGTTCTCCACGAATTAATAATAAATTTATAATATCAATAAGTATTTTTCATTTTTATTAATTTTACGTTAAAATGACGGTAATTTCATGGCTAACTAAATTAATTAGCTAGCTTCCAGAGAGACAACGGTAGGCGCTGCAGGAAAATTTAAAATTACGATATTTCGAAAACTATGCATTTTAGAAAATGATAACCTATAACAAAGTTGCATTATTTTGTAATGCTAAGGAATATAAAATAATAATAATATACCCATTCCATTTGAAAAAATTGACTTTCAACTGTTTTCAATATAATTTTTTGACCACCCTGTATAAACGAATCAGAAAATGTCTTGTCAGTTCGAAAAAGAAGATCCCACCTGATAAGAAAATACCTGCAAAATAATTATTAAATACTGATTTACAAGGAAACAACGGAATTCTTATGGAGCCCTAAACTGTCAATTTTGACATAAATCTTGATATAAGTCAAAAACGACTGACGTTAGGTATAGGACATGATACATGAAATATGTCTGAAATCTTATTTAGAATCCAAAAATGTAATAATATATAGGGTTTTCCATTTAAAATAACAAAGTTGCCATCAACTTCCCGTATAACCGGAAATGCTATGCCGTTGCTATTATATTATTTCAGTTGAGCATATTTGACAATATAGACACTGAAATTTTCAAAATTCAATTCGAAGTAGTTTCTGAAATAATCTAATGGGTTGCCACCGTAGGACACCCTGTATATGTATAATATATATATTGCATTAATCATTTTTCGTCATGTGTAAATCTAAGTTTGTGTTAAAAAAATAATATAAAGCATAATAATAACTATTCGAATGTAATGGTGATAAGTTTGTTTATTATTTATTCAGAATCTAATAAATTTATAGCTGCAAAATAGAAAATAAGGAACAATAATTTTATTTAGAATGTTGATACTGTTTGTCTCTGAAAGGGAGCATTATTATACCTATATTAATTCGTGGCTGAACGTTGTATAGTAAAATATTTAATTTTATTTACAAAATTCCACAATCAACAGCATGTTCTAATAATTCAATACACTCAGCATAATAGGCTTGTTTTTGTAACGAGTCTAAGTTACAATTAGTGAATGAATTCTTATCTTGTGACTCTGCCATTTTACTTATTTCATCGTGATGTAATTGTCTTTTTTCTCTAATAATAAACGCGAATATCACTCCAAATTTAGCATATTGCTTCCAATCAATAATAAGCTGCTTCTTGGGATACAGTTCTTGTGGATTACAGTTCAGTTCTTTTGCAAAAGATGAGAATGATTCGTAGTAGATGTCAAGGTAACTATCCCATTTATAAAATTGTTCCTTCGATGCACCTGCGTAGAAGAAGTATGATAGATCGTGAACAGGTGTACCTCTAGCAGATAGTTGGAAGTCGATCATTTTCATGCCTTGAAGTTCATCGTTGTCCTGAAATTTAATTATTAATAAGTAAGTGTGTGCTTTTTTAATTAATCAACTGAAACTTATATATAACATTCCACTTTTAATAAAATAGGTGTTATTCTTAAATCATATTTGGTACTATTTTGTTCTATTGCTTCTGATATACATGTCGCTTTTATGATAATAACTTACTGAGCTTACAACAAATAATATCATTTACGCTATCGGAACGTGTCATATAACAAAGTAGATCTAAATTAATCAAAGTTCTTAAAGGCTGATTGTTCAGGATTGGGATTCGCCTGGAACTTGATTGTTAGGTGTTGTAAAAAAGGAAACCTTATCTTAGTTAAAATATTTTAACAGGCTGTGGTACAAACGAGAACGAACTGTGATCAACAATAATGTTGACTATAAAGTCTCAAAGCAATTTTCATGGATCGAGAGCTATTAAAGCGACAAGGGCATCACATGGAATAATTTCAGAAATTTTAAATTGCTAGTTAATAAATTAATGTAAATTTCTAAATATTTAATAAATTAAAAACATATTTATGTATACATTTAGAGATTTAAATTATTTTAAAATTATGTTCCCTAACTGAAATATTTCACATATGTGAATGCAATAAATTTATGAAATTATTTTTGTTAAAAAGAAAAATATAATTTATATTAAGTTAATTGTATTATTTCGTTAGGAGCCAAATAGATCCGACCTCGGCTATTGATCAGAGTCATATTGTATATGTGTCCATGATCAGACCCTATCAATTTCATTTCTTTTAATGGAAGACTTATAATATACCGTGTGTTCCAAAAATTTTGGGAGAAATTTCAAGAACAGTCAGTTCATTCAAAACTAACTAAAATTTTCTATAAACATTTTTCGTAAGGCCCTTCTTTTCGGAACTATTCGTGCTTTAAAGTTACACACTGAAGATGAAGGACGGCAAATATGAAAAAATTATAGCACCATTTCCATCTCGTCTTGGAAACCAGGGTCCACCCCTGACATAAAATGCTCGTAAACTTTGATACGTCTTTTTTTATTTTCAATATGTAGTTTAGTTCGCCACCTAATTCATAAAAAAAAAGTATTCTTCATTCACAACGATAAAATAAACCGTTCTTAAGAAAAACATTTATTTACAACATTATATTTTATTGAGAGAGAGAGAGATGTTTGTGGCGACACCTAGCGTGAACAGGCAATATGCCGGGTGAAACACAGTTCACTACGATGGCCGGACAAGAAGTAACAACTCCATTATATCCTATTGCCAACACTAGATGCGCCCGAATCCCCTAGCAGGGAGGCTTTATTTAAGAATTGCTTGTTACATAAAGCAACAAGACTTTAAGTTATGCAATTCTTATTATATTTTATGTTCTAGGAAAGCACCGTTAACGTGAGTACATTTTAGTACCCGACAAAGGTAATGCTGCGGAACACGAAATAGCATTCCATGATTATTACGAATTTCTGCACAATGAGTTGCGAACCTTTGCAAGAGATCTTCTTGAGATTCTACTGGTGTTTTGTGGACTAAATTTGTAAGATGACCCCAAAAAAACTAGCCTAAGGGGTTAATTTAAAACGGGAGACCGAGGCTTCCCAAAAGAATAATTTAAATGAAAAAAATTTATTGAATATTTTAGTCTTATTTTTGATAGAACTAACCGTCCTTCTTTCAATACCTCTGGGACACACTGTATACATATAATATACCGGGTATTCCATTAGGGGTGGACAGGTAGCATATCTCAGGAAATAATAGTCGTAGGACAATGGGGAAAAATTCTTGTAAGGAAATTGACCAAGGGAAATCGCTGGAAATAGAAGAAGAACTGAAGCCTTGTTGATCAAGAAAAAAAAATATTTAAAAACTTAAATGGAATGATACAAATATTTTATCAAAAATGAAAAGTAAAATGAATGTCCATCAAAAAAGTCTAAAACCGCACATCAAAATCTTTATTCATTTCAGAGTTATGGCCAAAAGAACGTTGTTCACCAAAATTCGTTGAAAAATCATGTATCTTTAATTTTCCGTGATCAAGAATGCCATGGGAAATAAAGAAATAACAATGGATAACCAATAAAAATAACAAAAATTAATAATAACAAAACAAAAACAACAACATTCTAACTACCAACAGAACTTTCATAAATGTTCAAAATGACCCCCATTTTGCAAAATGCGGCTACTTATTGGCTCATTCATGTACTAGCAACCGCCGCACAGTGGTACAAAAGTCTAAATAGCTGGCCAAAACCATTAATAAAGTTTTTCTAAAAATGCGGATTTTTAGAATTAAATAAGTTCGGCAACATATTAGAGTATCGCGTAGCGTTAAACATACGTCTCAAGGTCAACGACCTGCCGCGATACGCAGTACGAAAGTGACTCTCGAACAAGTGGAATCGTTAAACACGCACGCGCTTAAAAATAGGCTTTAGTTTGTGAGTACGAAAAAAAGTGTAGATTTAATTCATTTTTAATAAAACAAAATGGCTGAAGTAGGGAAAGGTACGCAGTATTCGAATATGCTAGTAATAATAATTAATTATTTATTACTAATTAATAATTTAAGTACAAAATACAAGAAAAAGTTAAACCTTTCAAGAACATATTATTTATTTTGGTAGAGATACAAAAAAAAGTCCACGGAATTCCGCAACAAATCTTGTTAGATATTGATTATTGTTGTCTACTTATTCAAGAAAAGTGACATTTGTCTGCCACTAGCTGCCACTCTGCCTTTGGAATTTTTTTTTAAACCTAAATGCACGAAATATCGGAGCATTTTCGCTCTTTTTTTTAATAAAGGCCCACTTGAATCAAAATATCAAGAACATATGTGACATTGTGCAAAACGAAATTAATAAAAAATATAAGTGAGATTTTGAATTAACTGGGAGTGATAAAACTAATTTACGTAATACCGTACAAAAAATAAAAATGAAGTTGCAGGAAGTGCACCGAACCGAGGATAAGTTTTTAGGCAAATTTCAAAACTGGCTAAACGAAATGACTATTGTGATCAATGACGATAAGCCGAAACCAATTTCGAGTACTCCTAGAAGTGGTCGTCCTTGGAAAATTGGATTCTGCATATGTTTTACATGAAATTACGTTTAAGACACCTACTAAACCGTCCAAGTACAGAAACTCAATTAATTCGGTTCAAGGGAGAACACTTTCTGAGGACGGAGCTTTGTCATTGCTAATTGAAACAAGACTTTCCAAAAATCAATATCAATTGCTTCGACAAACCAGCCGTGGAAAGAATTGTAAACTTTTTCCTCATTATTTTTACCTATAGGAGCATGATATATCATTTGAAAAAGACTTTAATTGCTGTTTAGAATATGTGATAATAAAGAGACTTTTATTTGTGCAAGTATAGTTCACACTAAGGTCAATTGCGATTACCCTGTAACTAGGTAAAAATATAAAAATCTTTGGGTAATATATTATATTGACTGTATATAAGTAACCAAATTTTTAGGAGGATCGTAAATATGTTTCTTAATGATCGTCGAACCTAACATCAACCATCAATCACCCTGTATATTTTTGCCTCTCTATTATTATTTTTCAGTTTTGAAATGATTTTTGTTGGTAATTAAATTTAAGTTGTTTAAGCAAGTTTTCTAAAAGTCTCCAGCCATTTTAAATCCGCCATTTTGTTTTTTTTTAAATTCACCACTTTTTTTTGTAATCTGTAATTATAAAAGCCTATTATACAAAATCTTGTATAAATCAAGGTGAAATTAATATTTTGGCCAGCTTTTCTGGATTTTGTACCACTGTGCGCCGCCTCCATTTCAGCTCGTGGAAGCGACGCAACTGCATTTTGAATTCGCTCAATCATGTTCTCTCGAGTGGTTGGTGGTGTTTGGTAAACCATGTTTTTTATCCTTCCCCACAAGTAAAAATGTAACACTGTCAAGTCCGGTATCTAGGTTGCCACAAAAATACGATACCCCTTCCAATCCAGCGATTTGGATAAACAACATTTTAAAAATTGCGCACCTGTTTAAAAAAATACTTTGGGCATCCCTCGTGTTGATACCACATGGACATCCGTACGTTGAGTGGAACGTCTTCTAAAAGGATTTGCAAATTAGTTCTTAAAAAATTGAGATACGATTCTCCATTTAGATGGTCATCAATTATAAATGGTCCAATAACTCTGCCGTCTACGATTCTACACCACATGTTTACATTCCATCTACTTTGATGGTGAACTTCCGGCATCCAATGAGGATTTGTTTGTTACCAATAATGCGTATTGTGTAAATGAACACTACCACAATTAGAAAAACTGGCTTCATCAGTCCATAATATCTGTGAGAGAAATTGCGGGTTTTCCGTGCACATATCTGTCAGCCAATAACAAAAGTCTAGGCGCTTCTTGTCAATATCGGCATCTGAAAGTGCCTGATGTAAAAGCATACTGTAAGGATGGAGTTTAAAAGATTTTAAAATCCAATACGCTGAAGTGCGATTTATTCCCAAGTCTGAAGAAATGTCACTGACGCTTACATCAGGATTCGCTTCCACATACCCAAGAATGGTTATAATATTATCTTCGGGACTGGATCAACTCTTACACTTCCCGTTTCATAAACGGACTGCTAACCGACGGAACACTTTTTTGCTATGGTGTCTTCGGTCAGGATATTTAGCAACATATTCGCGTTTATTTGTCTCCATGCATGGAAACTTTCCAATTTTGTGTCATGGGTATCTAGATCTACCTCTTTTAACAAATTTTATGAAAGCTCTGCATTTTGGTAATTTTAATGTATTTTTTATTTGTTAGACTATCAGCTAAATGAAGTTTAAACCTATTTCTTTATTTCCCATGGCATTCATGATCACGGAAAATTAAAGATACATGATTATTCAACGAATTTTGGTGAACAGCATTCTTTTGGCCATAACTCTGAAACGAATAAAGATTTTGATTCGAGGTTTTGGATTTTTTTGTTGCAAATTCAATTTACTTTTCATTTTTTGATAAAATATTTGTATCATTCCATTTAAATTTTTAAAGAAAAATCAAAAAAACCTCAGGCGATGCAAATATCGCCATCTAGCGGAGCCGCAAAAAACAATTATGGTTTGAAATATTTTTTTTCTTCATCAGCAAGGCTTGAGTTCTCAAACAAAAATTAGATTGATAAATTCGGTTAAGCCAAACCAAAGTTATAGACACAATAAAAAGTGATACACCAAAACGCCGAATCTCAGTAGTATTACTGTGGTAGATTGTTTTTCTAACTTATATTGCGAAATTTCCAATAAAAATTCATTTTTCGCATTACTGTATCAATTACGCCCCCTAGCGATATAGTTAGGAACTAAAACACTATTTCCAGCGATTTCCCATGGCCGATTTCCCTAAAACAATTTTTTTTCTATTGTCCTACGACTATTATTTCCTGAGATATGGTACCTGTCCACCCTTAATGGAAAACCCGGTATATTTTCGGTTTGTAAATGAAGACCTCGGTGCAAAAACCGGACAAGTCCACTTTTTGGCAAATTTTGGTTTTTTTGTTACATTGATGTATTAATGTATTGGCGATCGTTTGGTACAAGAATCAGCCAAGTCCACATCAGAATAACGTTCATATAACAGTTAAAGACTTGTCCGATCGCATTCTTGGTTGCAAAAAACAGTCAAGTCCAGGACTTGTCCGGTTTTTGCACCGACACAAAAAAAGTGGTAGGGACAAGACTATATGGGGGGGCGCACAATATATCTTTATAATAATAATGTAAACCAAGAGTTTCATATGACTTTTATCACCGTCAGTTTCGCATGAATCATAATATAAGTTTCGGAACTCCCCGGTCCGATACATGCTAAAAATGTGATATTCTAAAGAATGCTATTCAAGCCGAACAAGATATTAACGCAAAAGAAGATTTAAAACTACAAAAACAGGTGCATATCAGAAAATCTGAAGCATTTTATACTGCTCTAAAGGAAAAAACACAATTAGCTAAAACGGATGATTCAATAGAAATGCTTTGTTTTGACTTCCAGCAAAACCTTCCGTTGCCTCATGTTCCTGCTGGGGACGCCAAGTATGGCTATACAACTTTTGCATATTTTCCGGCAAAACTGGAGTCTCCACATTCTTCATGTATGATGAGGTTACGTCAAGAAAGGGCAACAATGAGGTAATTAGTTTCCTTCAACATTACGTTGAAACGTTTTTGCCAGATAGTGTAACAACCCTTTACTTGTTTTCCGACAACGCTTTTGCGCAGAATAAGAACCAAACTATGGTTAAGTATCTCTTTACGCTAGTTAATACAAACAACAAGATAAAACGAGTGATCCACCAATATCCAGAGCCCGGTCACAGTTTCCTGCCTTGGGACCGTTCTTTTGGATTAATAGAAAAGGCAAAAAGGAGAAAGGAACGAATACATGTACCAGAAGAATGGAAGCAATTAGTACGCAACACGTCCAAACAATTTCGAGTAGTGGAAGTAAATCAAGATATGATTAGACACTTTACTAACCATTTTAAACCAATGTTTAAAACGACTTTTTCTAACACAGAAAACAAGACCAAATTTCTTATTTCGATTTATCGCTTATTCAAATACGAAAAGGGATCTAACTTTATTGAATGCAGCCTTTCTACCTCGCTTCCAATTCTCACTAAATATTCCGGATTAAAACCTGGAGCAGTTGTGTCACTGCCAACATCTAAAATGACCCAAGTGTATCCTTTACCTCTGAATGAAAAAAAGGCCAAAGACGTTAAAACCCTTGTCGCAAGATATGTCCCAGCTGCAGATCAGTGGTACTACAAACAAATATTTGGGGAATAACCGACTGTTGAATTACCAGGTGAAGACGTAATAGTTGAAGATGCATCCCACGAGTCCGATTCTTCATTTATTTAGATTTACTGTTTTTCCATTGTACTGATTTGCATTTTTTTTTATAATAAAAACATTAAAACTACTTTTTCGGTGCAAAAACCGGACAAGTCCATATTTTAAAAAAACAATAGCTTATAAGGTGTTTTGTAATAATGTTGTTTGATGTTCCACAATAGCGTGTATCCTTAATATCAACAACAAAAAGCATGTAGTAATCTCTGATTAAAGAGTACTTAAAAACTGAAAAGTTTTTTCCATTTTCTCAAAACTTATAAAATATGGACTTGTCCGGTTTTTGCACCGAGGTCTTCAAATCTAGTTCAATTACTCAGTGGTTGTCGATAATTTTACATCCAAGAAAATAACATTAATTCAAAATACAACTCTGCTCCACTAAATACGTACGAGTATATATGTTCCAAAACAAGTGTGAGCAAGCATTATTCGGTCAGAAATGTTTTGGAACACCTATTATGACCCATCATCAGTAGCAATACAATCAAATACAAAAGTGTAACTAATCCCTATATCATGCTACTGGTTAATTGTTTAAAAAGACGTCAAAATATTACTTTTTTAAAGAACATATCGCTCACGAAATTTAAAAAAAAAATATTTAAAGGCGATTTTGAATTATGGCAAATTTTCGGAATTTATGTAATGTTACACAGTTTCTAGGCATTTGCAGAGGACAATTCCTGCGAAACTGTTCGTTTTAGACCCATAAAAAGTTATTACTTTTTTAAGCAAAATTGAACAAGGAATTAAAAAAAACTAAAAAATATATTTATTCAAGTGACTTAAAAAATAGGGGGATAAAAAGTGTCACTAAACCCTATAGCATGCCACTGGTTAATTAAAAAAAAATGTATATGTCAAAATATCACCTTCTTAAAGAACATATTAGTACAGAAATTAAAAAAATATATCTAAAGGTGTTTCTGAATTATAGCAAATTTTCGATTTTAAATTTGAACTTTTGAGACCCTGTAATTAGACAACTAAGCCCTTTAAGGGTATATGTCCCTATATCAAAATGCATTAATTAGCGAGAGCTTTCTGTGGTAGAGCGTTGTCGATCGAATATAGAAACACCCCCAAAAGTGATTATTATCATTAAATAAACAACTTCCTACTTCATTGTTATAATATAACTCCATGTTATTATTTAGCCCTAGAATGCAAATTTTGACATATATCTTGATATACGTCAAAAACGGCTGAACTTACGCATAGGACATGAAACATGTCTAGAATCTTACGTAGAAACCAAAGATCTAATAATATATAGGGTGTTCCATTTAAAATAACAAGTCACCATAAAATTCCGGTATAATCGGAAGCGTTATGCGGTTGCTAATGAGAATGTTTATGTCCATCCCTAATACGTAGTATTAGCGTGTACCCATCCTTATATATATTTAGAGGTTATGTTAAGCAAGCCACTGTTGGCGCGAGTATACTTAAAACCACACCTAATTATAATATACTCCACTAATTATAATAGTCTTAATCACTTGTGTATTTGTACAGTTAGTTACTAAATGTTAATAAAGAAACACTAAAGCAATTACGTGTTTACTTTCAACAACTAAACATTACAGCTATTATGTTATCTGATGAATTGAACAATACAGATACCAAAATTTTCGAAATTGAATTCAAGGTAGTCTCTAGTCTTAGTGGAGCAGACGTCGTTTTATTTTGAATACATCCCGCTCCTCGTTGACATAGATTACTTGAGAAAATAAAAATAAATAACATTAATTAAGTTTTGACAGACAGTTTTATTTACAAAAATGTACTTTGTTAGTGGTTTCGGTCCAAAGACCATCATCAGACAACAAGATCTAATTATTAGGTACATTATAAATAAAACTGTGTGGTAGTTCTTCTCAAATTTTTTGTTATATTACTCTATACCAATTTAATTAATCAATTCACGAAAATTTGAGATGAAATCAACTCTTTATCAAACAGGGTGCGCTAATATTATTGCTATCTCCGTTATTTATAAAAGGACTCAAAAGTTTTCTTTTGTCAAATGAAATACCAATATATTACTTAATAATTTGAAAGAAAAAGAATAGTGCCTCAAGATGACATATATTGTTCCGAAATAAACCCAAATATTGCTTACTAATGGGGCGTTTAAAATGATAGGGCAAATATTGGGGTGTACTGAAGATCTCAGCAGTACATTCTCAAATATTTAGAACATAAGAGACGACATTTTATTTATTGTAAAACATTGTCCGTGTAAGATAATTAGTTATTTTGGGAATTTTTTTAAACACCGCCAGTAATTGTTAATACATTACTTGTAGATGTAGATTAAACTTAAATTCTTAAAAAAATAATTTTTATTCAGAGCATTAATTTACTTAAATTTAATTACAGACCTGTTTTGGACACATTATCTTTTATTTCGAACACCACTAGAATGTTTAGATAGGGCAATATTAACAAACAATGTTACAATAAAAGGACAATTTGTTAAAATACGGAGGGCTCCTTTCAAAAAACTAAGGTTGCTATGACTTTTTGCTAGAAACGGCAACGTCGCAGTGGTGAAAATATTTAGCAGCGACATAAAATGTAAGATGCCAAATTTTTCAACGCGTAACCTACCATCTCGTATGTTATTGAATAAAAAATGTGGTACCGTATAAGAAATAAGAGAAATATGATAACAGCTATTGTTGATTGAGCCCAAAGTACAAACTAAAAAAGAAATATTTCTAACTAGATTTTGATTAGTTTTAACAAGGTTTAGTGTTAGGACAGCACCACTAACATAATCTAGATATAAATCTAGCCTTTCTTAGAACTAGGGATACAAAAATAAGAAATTTAATAAAAACAGATCTACTTACGTTGTATTTAAACAATATATTATTTGACCAACAGTCCCCATGAAGTATGACGTCATAATGACCAATATATTCCAAAGCTGTTAGAAATAAATCAGCACTTTCTGAATATGGCTTGAATTTTTCAATAATTCTTTTATGTTTATCTTCATCTAATTTATTAAATATTTCCTTACTTATGGAAATGATATATTTAGCGCCAAGCTCGGATATGAAAAAGTGGTAAAACTTTGGTAATTCAGTAATGAGTCTTCTATACTCCTCAATATTGTAATGTTTGAGAGCATATGACAGTGCATGAAGTTTGGCATATTGCCTAAAAGCAAGCTGCAATTTTTCTGCATCTAATGGTATAGTTTTGTCATGCATTTTGTAACCTTGATACTTCAAATGTTCCATAACAACTGCCTCACGATACAGTTCATCAATGCCAATATAGTGATTTGCTGCGGCTTCAAATGTTTCTTCAATGCCTTGATCCCTCTGGAGTTTATCGAAGGCCGGTAGAATATTCGTGTAAAAGAAGTTCTCTGTCTTATAGAGCTGCGGTATATTCATGACTTCTCTCATTACACTATCTTGACCTCCAGCTTTTTTAATTGCAACATAGTATGTCTTATTGGCATCCTTATCTGTAACTGAACCTTCAAAAAACTCACCCAACCACCCGTTACCCCGATCGGGTTCTGTAGTAAGTTTCACATTATAATGTTTTATATCTAACTTTGCAGCCACTTTATTTAAAATTTCATTAATTTCACGTTTTAGTTGTTTGATTATTATTATATTTTTAATTTTTCTGATAGTTGTATAGATATAATATTGTGTCATCATCATCATTGTTATCATAATGTTGTTTCCTTATCGTTATCAAATAAGGTTTAAAAATTTTGGATGGTTTTTGATTTAGTGCTAACAAATTCTACTTTTAAAATTGTACAAGATACCTGGTGGATAAAGTAATGCCAAAGTGTATACACACTAAGACCAAATCAGACATTTATAAATTGGACAAAAAAAAAGTTAATTTCCCACTGATAGTTCTCGAGTTTATCGTATAGTACTGTCGTTAAACAGAGTTGGCTTATGAATTTTGTATAAATAAATCACACTGAATGACGTATAAATTTTGGTACGGGATTTTCTTGAGGAAAATAGTAAATTGCAGGAACAGAATCAGCAACTATAGGAAGAACCGAGTTAACTAGGGAAGTGGACATTTTGAGGAAGGAACACTAACCGCCGATTAGGTGTTGAAAGAAATTAAAACAAAATTTCACTTATATTTTATGGTCTTCCGGAAAGTAAAAGTGAAGTAGAAGATACAAATAAGTGAGAAACAATTGATAGCGTTCAAGTAGATCCTATATGCTTCTCGATATATGTTAGAGTTAGATAGCGTTTTAGAAAACAAGCGAAATCAAACCGATTCTCCAAACTCACCAACAAGTAATCTGCCGTCAAAACGAGTACTGAGAGCGCGTTTCAAGATGATTTTGTGTATTTCTCTATGTTTTTTGTTGTTTAAAGAAAAGTATTGGGGACAGTAATTGTAATTTTGTATGAATAATAATTTTTCTATTATGTTTACCTAATAATTAATATAAGTTGAAGAACTTTAGAATAGTTTGTTCCATGTCCCAGGATTTTCATATTTCTTCCATTATTACACAGGAGCAAATCTACAAATGAAATTCTTTATAACCCGTCACCGACGACATCAACACGTACAAATACCAACAACAAATGGAGGTGAGCGACTTGAACCGTCAACGTCTTTAATCGATCATGCGCGTTGTAGATTATAGTCTTTACCCAAGAAGACTACCGTAAATGCAATATTATGTTGGTATAAATATATGATGTGTCAATACAAAAATATATTTAAACTCAGGCAATTAAATAATATTTAATATTTCATTTATGTGTGTGCTTTGTCTTATATCCTAAGATTGGCTATATGTATTTCAGTATATATTATTAATGTTAATAATGATGATTTTTATCATATTTATATACTTTGTCTTTTATTATCATAATAATGCTAATTTATATATTTTTTTCTCCTTTGCAGCATATTGTTATTATTAAATTAAAGTACCTAAGTAGTGTGGAAGTGAATTGTCATGTCTGTGGAATTTGCAAATTAGGTTGAGTGCTTGGAGTAGCATATTGCTAAACTTCGCCTTTTTTGTAAATTTCTTCCAAATAAAGACGATTTATTATTATTATTATGAGATATTAAAGTTAGAGTTAGTATTTTTGTTTGGAGTGAAATTATTATTACAAAAAACATAAGTATTTTTATATTTATATCTCTTTATTATTCAACTCTCATGTAATTGATATTAATACATTCGCATTAACCATACGAAAATCACCTTCGGCTCGTTTCTTATCCCGGTTAATGCTCGTGTCTTGATAACCATCATTACATGATCGTTGCATAATATACTATTATTATCGTGTAACAGCCTATTATAAACATAACGACCTACCTGCTACTCTGATTCTAACTCTAAAGTAATTTTAAATCAAGTAAATACACAAATTACATCCCATGAGTAGATCAATATATAAATTGTGTGTGATTAAACTTAACTGAAGCATTATTATACTTGCACCAAATATTAAGTCTAATCTAAAATGATAAGAAGGAATGCTGGTCAGTTGGTTGTAATCAAAGCCATCATTAATTTAGTCACATACACACAAGTCGAGTACTACTCTGTACTGGCAGTATATTTTTAAATAAATACATGAATACAAATATTTTAATATGCAGAATAGGTTGTTTGTTTGATCTTTAAAAAATAAAAGACCAAAATAAAAAAAATATATATATAAACCTTAACCTCGTTGGTCAAATATGTGTGTAATGATAGTTAATTAATATTTATGACAACAGGATAGATAAATAGGTATAACTATAATACATACAACACACATTCCTTGCATCGACGCATAAGTAGTGTTGTATAACGGATTTGTAAGGATAATAACAGAAAATTCAAATAAAACCCGAAAATAATACAAATAATTGAATTTAATCCGTTAAATACAATAGCTTTTTCTATCCTCGACTATTCTCTAACAATACAATCATCTGACTCACTAAAAGTTGACTTCCCTTTCGGCATCCAAATTAAAACTTGTACATTCAGCCTTTTTTAAAATATTAGTCGTTGACATGTTTAGAGAGTTAACATAAACAAAAACCAAATAGAAATCAATCTTGGGTTATATGATATAATGATTGAAATACAATAACACACCAAGTAGAATATGAAATGTGTTAATATAAACAAGTTGCAGGCCATTGAATAGTACAATGCCCTTATATACCAAAATATTACAACATTCGGCCATCCTGACCATTGGTCTGTCCTCAGACCTGATACTAAAACTTGGACATAACTTCAATTTTATAAAATTAGGTGTATTCGTTAAAACAATATAATGAAATAAAAGTATCGTAAATATTATAAGCGACGTTCACTTATAGTCAGCGTTTGCCAATAAAAAATAATGTTCACTTCTATGGTTAAAAAAACAAAATGACAACCAACGTTCGCTTCTGGGCAACGTTTGCCAAAAAAATCTTCACATGTGACGTTCGTTTCTAGGCAACGTTTGCCAACAAAAATCACAAGCGTCGTTTGCTTCTAGGCAACGTTTGCTAAAAAAAAAATCTTCACATGTGACGTTCGTTTCTAGGCAACGTTTGTCAACAAAAATCACAAGCATCGTTTGCTTATAGGCAACTAATGCTAAAAAATAAATCACAAGCGACGTTCGCTTCTAGGCAACGTTATGCCAAACATAAATCATAAGCAACGTTTGCTTATAGGCAACTAATGCCAAAAAAATAAATCACAAGCGACGTTCGCTTCTAGGCAACGATATGCCAAACATACTTCATAAGCAACGTTTGCTTATAGGCAACTAATGCCAAAAAATAAATCACAAGCGACGTTCGCTTCTAGGCAACGTTATGCCAAACATAATTCATAAGCAACGTTTGCTTGTAGGCAACTAATGCCAAAAATAAATCACAAGCGACGTTCGCTTCTAGGCAACTTTATGCCAAACATAATTCATAAGCAACGTTTGCATATAGGCAACTAATGCCAAAAAATCACAAGCGACGTTCGCTTCTAGGCAACGTTATGCCAAACATAATTCATAAGCAACGTTTGCTTATAGGCAACTAATGCCAAAACATAAATCACAAGCGACGTTTGACGAGAGCCTGACGCCCTAAAAACTTCTTTATTGTTCAAATTGCTACGATTAGAATCAGTCCAAGTTGAGGGTTTAACTTTCACTTTATCCACGTTGAATCTTTTATTTCGTTAGGCATATCACCCACGGTATTTAGATATGCATATAGAGCATTGGCATCCACATGTTTTACGGCTCTAACAGTTCGCGATATATTATCGTCCTTGATGCCACCGATAACTGCATCTATCAAATAATCGTCAGGTATGTCTATATTAAGTGCCCTCAATTTAGACATTTTTTTAAAACAATAGTCCCCTAGATTTTGTCCCGGCTTAGTCTCGTAATTAGCAGCCTCTTTTAATAACTTAGAAAATGGAACAGACTTACGGAAATACAGGCTCATTGATGTTTTAATATCAGTCCAACTCGAATCATACTCCACATTTTCGTTGCCTCGTAATTGTCCAGAAATCAGGCGAAGTATAGTATCGTCGTCCCATTGATAACGTTTTGCTAAACTATCTACTTTATTCAGCCACTTATCCACAATCACATCATCCCGATTTGGGTCAAATGTCGGCACTAAAAATTCGTCCCCTGTACGAAAGACCGACGTACGCCTTTTTAAATCGCTTACTTGTCTTTTTAAACGTTTTGTTTAAGAAGTAAGTGTTATCAGAAGAACTAGAGCTTCGAACTAGCACTATCACTTTCCGAGGACGAGGATGAACGTTCTTTACGGTGACGTTTTTTGACCCTTTTGCCCGTCGTAGTTTGTTTCGTTTTACATCTCCCCATGACTTATAATAAAGAAATTAACGATAATATCAAAATAAAAAAAAAATAATTCTAACTGGTTTTTGTTATATCCCACCGCTGCTTTGTAAGGATAATAACAGAAAATTCAAATAAAACCCGAAAATAATACAAATAATTGAATTTAATCCGTTAAATACAATAGCTTTTTCTATCCTCGACTATTCTCTAACAATACAATCATCTGACTCACTAAAAGTTCACTTCCCTTTCGGCATCCAAATTAAAACTTGTACATTCAGCCTTTTTTAAAATATTAGTCGTTGACATGTTTAGAGAGTTAACATAAACAAAAACCAAATAGAAAGCAATCTTGGGTTATATGATATAATGATTGAAATACAATAACACACCAAGTAGAATATGAAGTGTGTTAATATAAACAAGTTGCAGGCCATTGAATAGTACAATGCGCTTATATACCAAAATATTACAACAGATTGCTAGAAAAAAAAAAAGAAATAGACTGAATTAGAAAAAAACGAGGCCTTAGGACTCACTTAATTTGTGTTTTGAAGAGTTTAGTGAGTGGTTTTCACTTTTTGCCGTGACCTTCTGAACAGCCAGCCTCTTTTTTTTCTTGAAGTTTTCAAGTATTACTCAAAAATAGTAATATTCGAGAAAATTGAGATTGAAAATATTTGTAATTTCATGAATTACAAATTTTTAAGAGTACCATTAAAAATTTAGAGTTTGACGACATCTATTGTTTAATAGTAGGAAAACGTAGGTGTTTATTAAAATTGTAATACAATTAATAAAACAGCAATTTACTTTATTTATACAAATACAAAACCTAATATACACTAAATATTTGATTTTGTAACATTAACATTAAGCTTTGGTGTGTTAAAAAGAACCACAATAAAAGAAGTGTGATATTATTATTTATTCTATTTAAGTTCGTAGGTAAATTTTCAAAAAACTGACACTAAGTTACTAATATTTGCTTAAGCCGCCGCCGGTTAAGAAAATATTCTCCGTTAATAATACGAGTTAAGAATAATAAGTCAAAAATAGAAAATATTAAATGTAATTCTTGACTACCATACGCTGAGCCTTTATTGAGAAGAAGTTCCTCAAGCAAAGTTGTCAACAACAGTAGTCGCCGTTTTCCTTCTTCCAGAGCCACTTAGGGTCATCTTGCGCGATACAACAATGTTCAAAATGCGCAGCATGAAAACTAGGATCTGCACACCATAGGGCAAACTGTAGAATAGATACTGGGAAGCAGTTCACGAAATGAGGATACATAAAACCAAGAAAATGGAAGTATCTTTTCCTAAATACATCCAACTCAAAAATCCAGGACAAAACAAGAGATGAGTTGGACCAACGACAAATACGAGAGAAATTTACGCGGTTTTCGAAATTATCTTTACCATACGCTACTAATTTAGATGCAAGGACTGCAGCACATAATTCGACTCGCGGTCGTGAAATTTTCTTTAAACGTGCTACTTTGGAACTCGTCCAAACGAAGTAGGTAGAAAAAGAATTGTTTGTGTTTGGAAGCACAAAATAGAATACCACACAAAAATTCTTGTCGCTAGCGCCACCGGAACAATCCAAAATCACAAGACTGAAATGATGAGGGAGTCAGCTGAAAAGGTTATCAGAAGTCCTTAAAGCGGGAATACTCCTTCTGATACTTTTTCCATGTTCGAGATTTAAACGAACGATATTTATAGTCCCAACTTAATTTGAGTTTCCAACTTTGTGTGATCAGTAAGTCACAAAATACTAACTTTACAGGAGACCATTTTTTGTTGTAATTTTTATTACAATTTTTGCGTTACTATAAATATTAATAATAATAATTATAATATTTATTTCAAAAATTATGTACAAACATAAATGAAACATGTCACTCTAACAATGTAATTACAAAGGCTTTCTCTATCACCAGACGCTCATTAAAAGTTCACGGGAAAGGCGTTTGTGTAAAAATGACTTCTTTTTAAATTATGGGTTTCACCAAACGTGTATATGGAATACGCTGTACTTAGTAGTGTTAGTAGTACGAATACTATCGGTCTGCCA
Source organism: Apoderus coryli (assembly GCA_911728435.2). NCBI lineage: Eukaryota > Metazoa > Arthropoda > Insecta > Coleoptera > Attelabidae > Apoderus > Apoderus coryli. The sequence goes on along the minus strand of OU452209.1, from coordinate 9,984,200 downwards.
GACCCACGTTATCACTCGTGTAGGTAGGCTTCACGTTATCACTGAAGAGTTCAACGCGTATCGCTACTCCTAAAATTACAAAGATACTTAGTAGATCTATTTGCAACCAATTTTAGAATTTTTGGTCGAGGAAAGTTAATAAAAAGTGGAAAAACTAAAACGTAACTTCTCATAATAAAAACCCCACAAATGCTTTAAACATATTATTTTCACATTATGAAATATGCTAGAATTACATTTCTTGAATATTCAGGCGCGGATTTAGAGCTTGGATGATTTTTTTTGTATAATAAATCTATAGGGCAGCTTTTAGAGTTTTTTCCGTTTTTCTTTTCGCTAATTTTAAATACGTTTAATTTTCAGTTTTTTTTTTTTGTAAATCTGAAAATTTTATTTTCCGATACCTATACAATATACGAGTATTACGTATGTTACTATTTTAACAAGCATCTACTCATCTACTATATATTAAAGTATCTACACTATTTTTTTTTATCTTATATTATAATATTATGCTAAAAATAATTTATAGAACTCCATAGTCATATGCATGTTCTAAGACATCGATTGAAGCAGTACACATATCAGTGGAATGATCCTCCTGGTTGAGGTCAGTTACATTTTTTGATGTCGCCAGTTTCCCTATATCTTCCTTGTTTAAATCCTTAATATTGATTATACCAATTGCCATCATTAATCCGCCTTTGCCGTATTTCTTCCAATCTCGTACCAATTGCTCTTTTGGATACAATTTGTTGGGATCGCAATGAAGTTCTTTTGCAAATAAACTAAACGATTCATAGTAAATGTCTAAATATTCTTCTAGCCTATAGAAATCTTTCTTGGATGCTCCAGCATAAAAATAATAGGAGAGATCATGTGCGGGTGATCCAATACCACATACTTGAAAATCTAACATTCTTAGACTTTGTAGTTTTCCATTTTTCTGCAAAAACATACAATATAAAGGGTTGTCCAAAGAAAAGTATGTAACTAGCTTTTCCTCTTTTCGTGAAATACCTATAGGGTTATTCTTTCGTACTGAACTAAGTGAACAATCTGAAAATTGTCAGTTCATTCACGATTGTGCGTATTCTTTCGACATCGGTCACTTCTACCAAACTGATTAAAATTCCTACCCCCCTTGCCGCTTACTGATCAACCTCTTGGTACTGGTTAGTTCGTTCAGTTAACAGTTAACCTCTAAAAGTATTGAATATTGAGAGATAATATGATTTCGAATCAAACCAATAAATTGCAAAAGCTTAAAACATGGATAATAATATCATGGAAGAAATAATTTTCCAGTTTTCAGAGCAGATTTGGTTGTTTTCACAAGTTTTCGAGGTTAAGTGAAAGACAATCACAAAAAAGATGTTCTTTCGGTTTCGCCAAATATTCAGTTCAGTACAATCACATTCAGTTTAATCACATTCACTTGTTCAGATCAATCACTACGAAAGAATAACCCTTATATAGCAGAAATGGTGGAACGCTTCGTTGTTGCCTAGGAGAAAGCAGGTGGACAATTACATTCCTAAAATTTCTAACGCAAATTACGGTCGAGTGATACATAATTTCTAAAGGCACAACATTATCTTTCAAAAATATTACCCAAATTATCGCATTTTACTTGAACAATTATTCTGAACAGGACTTTAGGGACCTCTACGCTAAACTTTTGGTATTAATGAAACCGGCTCTTAATTTTTAGTCAGCATACTGTTCTGCTAAGTTGAAATGTACTATCTGTCTTAAAGAAAGATTTGAGATTTTAACGATTTTCTCTTTTCATATTTTCCACTGTGTAAATATTTTGCAAAAAAAATTAAATTTTGGCAAAAGCTACAATTTAATTCTAATTATATAGGAGTATTAGAGAACCACAACTTTAATCTTCGTTTGAGCAAATAAATATAATTCGCACTCTTAATTTTATTAGGTAGCTCTATAAAAACTCTAGGACCCAGAAAGTAATATGCTCTTTGACGATTTGTCTTATTAGAAGTGTTACAACCAGGAGGAATAAATTGTAAGGTTTATTAATGCCACTGACGATGGAACTGTAGTTCCGAAACATCTTTGGATGATTTGAGCATTCATATAAAGATATTTTGTGGAGCAGAGGCCTTTAATATACAAATAAAAATATTGTAAAAAGAATATTGCGAATTATAGAGAAATATATAAATGTAAGACGAATATCAGTATGGTTTTATTAAAAATAGATTATTTAGATAAAATATAAGTTGCAATATTTGTAGAAAAAATATGTAAAACAGAGTGTAAGTTACCGAATTACTATTGTCAGTAATAACTATTTGATTTGTTTATTGTGGCCACAGATCTATTTCTAGATCTGTGATTGTGGCCTTATTACTGTTGTTTGACCGGGACGTGTCTTATTTTCTTCAACATTTTCTATCTTTAATGTTTAAACATACTTAGAGAACGATAGTGTCGCTATTAACTCCTACAATAATTACAAAAATACCTAGTGGATCTACTTGCAACCAATTTTAAGATTTTTGCTCGTGGAAACGTAATAAAAAGAAAAGTCATGGAAAAACTAAAACGTAAAAACTTAACGTTTTATAATAAAAACCAAAAAATGCCATACAAATATTTTCACATCAAATTTTTTTTTTGTATAATAAATCTATAGGGATTTTCGTTTTTTCAGTTTTTTTCTGCTTTTAGAGTTTTTTTCTGTTTTTCTTTACGTTAATTTTCAATACGTTGAATTTTCAGTTTTACATGTTTTTTTTTATTGTAAATCTGAAAATTTGATTTTCCTATACCTATATAGGTAATATATGCATGTTACTATTTTAACAAACATTTATGCATCTATTACATTATACTATACAATAAATTATTTACATTAATTTTTTTTTATCTTATATCATAATATGCTAAAAATCATTTATAAAACTCCATAGTCATATGCATGTTCTAAGACATCGATTGAATCAGTACACATATCACTAGAACCATTCTTCTGGTCGTAATCAGTTAGATTTTTTGTTGTCGCCAGTTTTGCTACATCTTCCTTGTTTAATTTCTTAACATTTATTATACAAAATGCCATCACTAATCCGCCTTTGCCGCATTTCTTCCAATCTAGTACCAATTGGTCTTTTGGATACAATTTGTTGGGATCGCAATGAAGTTCTTTTGCAAATAAACTAAACGATTCATAGTAAATGTCTAAATATTCTTCTAGCCTATAGAAATCTTTCCTGGATGCTCCAGCATAAAAAAAATAGGAGAGGTCATGTGCGGGTGAACCAACACCACATAATTGATAATCTAACATTTTTAGATTTTGCAGTTTTCCATTTTTCTGCAAAAACATAAAAATATATACAGTTGTCCAAAGAAAAGTATTTAACTAGATTTTCCTCTTTTCGTGTAATTTAAAGCAGAAAAGCTCGGACGCCTCGATTTTTCTTCGGAGATAACAGGAGCGGCACTCTGTAATATGAATTTTAAGGATAGAGATACAGAGTGCCGCTCCAGGGGGACAATTATATTCCTAAAATTTCTAACGAAAAATTCGGTCATCATTTCTAAAGGCACAACATTATCTTTCTAATAGTACCCAAATTGCCAAATTATTTTACTCGAATACTTAATGTGAATACGACTTTAGGAACCTTAAACTTTTGATATTAAAAAACCGGCTCATAAATTTTAGTTAGAATACTGCCCTGCTAAGCTGAAATGTACTATCTGACTTAAAGAAAGTTTTAAGATTTTAACGATTTTCTCTTTTCATATTGTCCCCTCTGTAAATATTTTGCAAAAGAAATGAAATTTTGGCAAAAGTTACGATTTAACAATCTTAATCAATACATCTTGCAAATCGCGTAGTTGCCCAAATCTTAGACTTTTGTTAGTTAGGACGTTTATCCTTAGGAATCTGAAAAAAAGTTAACACATATGGCAATTGGTGATACTTTTATTTTCTAAATATCTTCTAATCAAAATATGAACAAAAAATGGAAACTTAGCATAGAAAACGAAAGTTTACACTATCAAATATTAAAAGTTATATTCGCATAAGTCATATGGTTCATCTTTGAAAATCTCAGAATTATAATCGTCACACTGAGATTATTGGCTTTAAAGTCGATATTAATGTATTTTTTCGACTTTCATCTATCCCTCTAAGGTTTGTTCTTTCTGGAGGATTTTGAACATCCCTTTTAATGGTTTTGTTATTAAATAAATATTAAAAGTTTTCACGTTCAAACGTCGTCTTGTATTTAAAGTCAAGGCTGTTTCTTGAGAAAATGGACAACTGCAAACCTTTAGAAAACTTACTTGTTTTTAATTTAAATTTCGACATGAGATCCAATTGTTGAACTGCTTAATATCCATGCTAATATCGTCAGTCTTAACACCATTGGCAGATGCAAAAAAGATGACAAATAAGGTTTAAGTACAATTAATCCAACAAATAGGGTATGTAACATTAGATGTATAATTTTGTACACTTCAAACTGAATCAGTCCAAACTACTTTCCATTAGAATTAGATGTGACTGTATCTCGCCAGGGATGTAAATGTACTTTAAATTTCGGATTGTTGCATAGTTTGCGTTCGGCCACCCTGTATGGATCATTACGATTATATTATATTGATAATTTGGAAAATTAGTCCATTCTTAAGTAGAGTTGCAATTTTAGTGTTTGAAATGAAAGGCCAATCTCCACAAAAAAGTTTTATAGAATTTATCAGCCATACATGTTTTAGGACTAGACCAGTCCCATCATCAGTGGCAAGTCAACAATCGAAAAAACTTGTCACTAAGACATACAAAGATACCCTGGTCGAAAATTCCACCGAAGTCACTTGGCAAAATATTTTTTCAATTTATTTAAATTTTAATCACATAGTTAAGTTTACTTTTTTTCATTTTGACTTGCCACTGATGATGGGACTCGTCTAGTCCTGAAACATGTATGGCTGATAAATTCTATTAAACTTATTTTGTGGAGATTTGACTTTCATTTCAAACACTAAAATTTCAACTCCTCTTAAGAATGGACTACTTTTTCAAATTATTAATCTAATCATATTCCAGTTCTTGTGTTTTAGTATGCATCCATGCTTAAATCCATGTTTTGAAACTTAATAACTTTTGTAAGAGATCTATGTAATATTTATTAATGCTACTGAAGATGGAACTGTAAATCCGAAACATGTTTGGCTGATTTGAGCATTCATATAAAGATATTTTGTGGACGCCTTTAATTTACAAATAAAAATATTGAAAAAAGGATGTTGGGATTTATAGAGAAATATATAAATGTAGAAGAATAGTTTAGTATAGTTTTATTCAAAATAGTAATACTTGTACTACTATATGGACCTTGTAAATAGAATTTCAAATGATTTAGATAAAAAAAATATCAGTTGCAATATTATTTGTAGATCTGAAATAAGACGTTTGACGACTTCACTAGTACTGTTGTATAGCGAGCAGAATGAGGAACATCTGGAGCAGAAAATAAGTTCAGATCAAGAACTATGTTCTAATTATTGGTTTACGAGAAACGGGAAGTGTAATAGTTGATCCAGTCCCGCTCACAAGACATCCAGTTAGCAGTGAAGATAATATTATATGTGGAAGGGAATCCTCATGTAAGCGACAGTGACATTTCTCCAGACTAAGAAATAAATCGCACTTCAGCGTTGCGGATTTTAAAATCTTTTAAACTGCATCCTTACATTATGGTTTTACATCAGGCACTTTCAGCTGCCGATTTTTCCAAGCGCCTAGACTTTTGTTATTGGCTGAGAGATATGTGCACGGAAAACCCGCAATTTCTCTCACAGATTGTATGGACTGATGAAGCCAGTTTTTCTAGTTGTCGTAGTGTTAATTTACACAATACGGATTATTGGTCACAAACAAATCCTCATTGGATGCGGGAAGTTGACCATGAAAGTAGATGGAGTGTAAACGTGTGGTGTGGATTAGTGGATTATTGGACCATTTATAATTGATGGCCACCTGAATAGAGAATCGTATCTCAATTTTTTAAGAACTAATTGGCAAATCCTTTGAGAAGACGTACCACTGTATCTATTACGCCCCCTAGCGGTAAGTTAGGAACTAAAAAACTATTTCCAGCGATTTCTCATGGTCAATTTTTCTAAAAGAATTTTTTCCACATTGTCCTACGACTATTATTTCCTGAGATATGCTACCTGTCCACCCTGGAATACCCGGTATATCTACATTAAAAAACAAACAACTTACTTAATGTCAGAAAACTGTGGGTGCAATATGTCCACGTTATTCTAGAACACCCTGTATATATTTTTATGTTATGCGTATTCAGATTTTATTCATGCCTTTATGCATATAATCTTAATATTATGCTGTCTAAATGCCTTGGGAAAGTAAATATTGTCCAAATTTTGTATGTAGAAAAACTGTCAATTTTCCAAGTCAAATGTATGCTTAAAGGTTACTTACATCATATTTGAACATCATATTATTTGACCAACAGTCACCATGTAAAATTGTTCCAAAATCACCATCATAATTATACGCATTGCAATACAAGTCTCCATTTTTTGTATATGGTTCAAATTTTTCAATTATATGTGTATGCTTTTCTGGATCTAATGAACGAAAGACTTTATTGCATGTAGCAACCATATTTCCAAGAAAGTCTTTTGAAGTAGTTATATTAGAGAATAATGGTCGAAGTTGTGCTGTCAATTTTTCATATTCCTCTTTATTCATTGCCTTAAATGCTAAGGACAGGGCATGGAATTTACCATATTCTTTAAATATAAACTTAATTTGTTCTTCATCTAATGGCACCCGTTTATCATGTAGCGTAAAACCTGATCGAAGGAGGTTTTCCATTACAACGGCTTCATGTCCAATATCGCTAATTGCCAAATAATGTTTAGTGACTTTAAAAGGATCCTTCACTCCTGCATTTCTCTGCAATTTGTCCAAAGCTGGAAATATATCTGTGTAGAACAGATTTTCTATTCGATAGAGATCGGTCATATCCATGTATTTTCTTAAAGCTGCATCTTCAGGCACGGCTTTTTTAATAGCGATATGATATGTTTTATTAACTTCCTTATCAATTACGCTACCGATGAAAAATTCACCAAGAAATCCATTTCCTTTTTCCGATTCAATATTAAATTCAACATCGTAATGTTTCAAATTTAGTTGACCTGCCACTTTATTTAAAATATCACGTATTTCAACTTTAAGATTATCCATATTTAGCGTAAATAAATAATTAAAACTGATTCAGTAATATTGAATGGAATCTAAAAGATATGTGCTGTTTTATTACTAATAACATCAAGAAACAAATCTGGATTTATAAAAAAATATATATACTAATATATCTATCCTATCTTATCCAGATAGATAACGCGGCATTTTGAATATATAGTTCGTTCGCTTTGATTTTGTGAGTGTGTCGGGACTGATTACTTTTGTTTTGTGTCGTTTTTGAACATTTATGCTTTTCTGAAAAAAATCGTATACTAGTGTCACTACTGGTTGCGGTGGTTAAATTGGTAACTTATCGGCACCAACGAGACATGTCGTCGACACACAGGGATACTTGTGGTGCTTGCAATCAACAATTCACTAAAAAACAGTACTCGATCCTCTGTTACGAATGCGAAAGCTGGTACCATATCAAGTGTGTTGACCTAACGATGACGCAGGTGAAATATTTTGATAAAGAAGGAAAATGGTGATCATTGGAAGTGCCCATCATGTCTGCGGGAAACTATGAGGCGCACGCAAGTGTCTCGAAAATCCATAAGTGGCATATCAAGTAGGGGTAACTCACCTGTAGTAAATAAATCGCCATTATCGGCGAGAAATCCGGAATCAGTAACTCTCAACGACATAATGCTAAAATTAAATCACATAGAACAATTGTACTGGTTATTAATTGAAAAATATATTCATCAAAATTAATGATAATATTCTATCTGAGTTGACTTCTCTGAAGGTCCGTATATCCAACTGTGAGGAAGCACAAGCGGCTGCCCGCTCTCCATGTCAGATAACGAAGATACTGTGAACGTCTACGCGGAGTTTCGCGATCGTGAGGTTCGAAGTCGAAACGTGATAATATTCGGCCAGTCGGAAGGATCTGTCGAAGAAGACCTTAACACTGCAATGGATGCTTTTCGGGCAATTGTTCCTGATTTTGATGCCTCGAGTGTCAATAGAGTTGGAAGATTGGGCCGACAAAACCAGTCGCGCGAGGGACAATCCAGGCCTCGACCATTGCGGGTTATATTTAGGGATAGGAGTGCAGCTTTAAGTGTTCTTAAACAAACTGCAGGAATCAAGGGACATCAACAACTGCGACATCTCAGCATAACCTCGGATAAGACTCCTACACAGCTTCAGGAGTATAGAAGGGCTAAGCACACATTAAACGAACGTCTGAGAAATGGTGAGAGTGATATACGCATAAAGTATGTTAGAGGAATCCCCACAATTGTTAAAATGGATAACGGTGCCAACCCAAAAAACTAATTGCTGTGTCTACCAGTTTGCTTGAGTTTATTGTATCAAAATGTTAGGGGTCTCAATACTAAAGTTAGAGATTTTTATACATATGTAGCAGAAAGCGATCATCACATTGTCGCCATTACAGAAGGTTACAGTCAAATGTAAATAATGCTGAACTTTTTGAAAATTCTTATAACGTGTATCGCAGGGATCGGGATTTGGGGGCCCTTGGCGTTACTAGACGCGGGGGAGTGCTCTTGGCGGTCAGGACAGATCTACTGTCTCAACCTGTTAATGTGAGAGAATCAACGGCTTTCCCCTTATATTGACGTCATCGGCTGCCGAATCAAGTTAAATAATGCCTCTTTGTATATTTTTTGTGTTTATGTGCAACCTGGCGTCAGTTTGGATAATTATGCAGAGCTCTGTGAACTTTTTGAGTTTCTTATTTATTTGTATGGGTCACAATTATTAATTTTAGGCGACTTCAACATACATTACACCGAGGAGTCTATTGCAAACCCGAGACTGCAGGCATTGTTGGATATGATGGCTATTTTTGATTTGAATCAATATAATAAGATTGTTAATACCCATAATAATATTTTGAATTTGGTACTTGCTACCTTTGACTGTCATGTTATACGCTGTGTACCGCCTGCGGTGGCTGAAGACAGTCATCATCCTGCCTGTTTCAATTAAGGCTTAACTCAACTCACAAAGATTTTTCTATTAATGCACTTGCAAAACGATACAATTTTCGCAGGGCTAACTTTCCTCTATTGTATAATGAAATTGCCTCCATAGACTGGACATTCTTACATGCCTATGAGGATATTAATGAGGCTACTGAATTATTTTACGAAAGGCTGACTGTTGTTTTTGACATGTGTGTACCTGTTTTTAAAGTGCGTACGGGACGGTTCTCATATCCGGCATGGTTTTCGCGGGACATCATTCAATCAATCAAGGCTAAGCGTAGAGTGTTACAAGAATGGAGGGCTACTGGTTCGGTTCTCTATTTAAATGAATTTAGGGTTTTGAGGTGTAGGATTAAGCGGGCAATTGAAACGTCATATAGCAATTATCTGCTTGAAATCCAGGATTGTGTTAAATCGGACCCTAAACAATTGTGGAGGTTCGTGCGAAGCAAATCTAGAAGAACGCGCATTCCCGGTAGTATGATTAGTGACAGAGAGGTCCTGCTGGAGAAGCCTGAGAATATAGTGACCGCTTTTGCCGATTTTTTTCAAAGTGCTTTTCTGCCATCGCAACAGGTGGACTATTATACTCCAGATGGAAATGCCGATATTCCGGTTAGTATTGGGGAGTTAAATGTGACAGACATTCTCGATTCATTGAAAAAGTTAAAACCCAAGATGACGGCAGGACCAGATAATATTCCCGCATTCGTTGTGAGGGATTGTGCCTATGCTCTGGCGGGCCTTTGTGTATATTGTTTAATAAATCAATCTCATCACATGTATTTCCTGACGCCTGGAAAATAGCGCGAATATGCCCTGTACATAAAGCGGGCGATAACGATAGAATAACAAACTATCGCCCAATTTCAATAATATCGAATTTTTCAAAGATTTTCGAAACGGTATTGCAGAACAAATTATTTCATCAAGTTAAAAACCTCATTCATTCAAAAGAGATCGACGGTATCTAACATCGCAGAATTTCTGCAGGCTACCTACCCCGCCCTTGGAAAAGGACTACAGATTGACGCCATATATACTGACTTTTCAAAAGCATTTGATAGGATGGATCATACAATAATGCAACTTAAAATGAAAAATGTCGGATTCACCCATAATCTAATAAAGTTTTTCCAATCATATTTATGCTCACGCAGGCTGTATGTCGAATATAACGGGTTCAGATCACATGATTTCACTGCGACCAGCGGAGCGCCCCAGGGAAGTAATCTCGCGTCCTTATTGCTCGCCATATACATAAATGACATTACACAAAATATTGGAGTGAATGTCTGTTGTTTGCCGATGACTTGAAGTTGTTTCGTGTTATTGAAAACTTGTCAGGATCTACAGACCGAGTTGAACCGCCTCGTAATATGGTGTACAGAAAATAGAATTCCACTAAACATAGACAAATGTAAGTATGTGAGCTTTTGCAAGGGGAGGAATGTTCTTGAGATGAATTATAGTGTGATGGAGCGGCCTTGGGGAGATGCGAAGTTGTCAGAGATCTTGGAGTTTGATTTGATAGCGATTTGTCCTTTAACCATCATGTGGAGCGAATTGTGAATGATGCTATTCGAATTTTGGGTTTTATTGTTCGCTCTACTGTGGTTTTCAAACGCGTGCCTTGTCTTGTGTCACTATACAACTCACTAATTAGACCTAAATTGGAATATGCGTCGGTTGTTTGGTCCCCTATATATCAGGTACATATAAATAAAATAGAAGCTGTCCAACGAAAATTTTTAAAACATATTTATTTTAAAGTTAATGGCCACTTTCCCTACAGAGGATATAGTCATGAAACGTTGCTAAAAACATTCGGATTTCAATCTCTAAACTATCACAGAATTTATTCGTATCAGGTCTTCTTATTTAAGATTATTCATGCCATGATTGACTGTCCTCGTCTTTTGCAACATATCAATATAAATGCTCCCCAACATAATGCAAGAAATAGCAACATATTTCGAGTACCTCAAGCACACACTAACTATGAGGGTAGAGAGCCGGTTTACAGAGCTTGCAGTTTGTCCAATTACCATAAGATACACAGATTTGTTGACTAGTTTAAACTTATAATTCTTATATTTTTTAGATTCATGTTGAGAAGGGAATGATTTTTTTTACTCAAAATATGGGGTGGCGTGGCTTGTCAGCTTAGCGTACTCTTGGTTTTGTATTAATAATAATTAGTGTATTTTTTATTTTGTTCTTATTCGTAGTGTAGTCAGTATTTGGTGTTATATTTAAGTCTATAAATTGCATAGAATTATTATTTTTAAGTTGAAACATTGTAATTGTCTTGTAATTGGGTGTAAACCTGTTAGACATTAAAGATTTATTTATTTATAAAATGTTACATTTTCAAAGTTCTTATCATTATTTTATCTAAGTGGGTCTACGTATACGTACGTATAAGAGATGCTACAAGGTGTTTGTTGCTTATAAGAGTTTAGTTTTAAAAAAATATTATAGAAAAACAATTATGCGAAGCAATATCGTTGTATCAGTGGCGCACTGATGCTACTACATTGACAAACCCAGACCAAAACAGAGATTATAAAGAAACAGCTTTTTATCTGAAGTCTTTTTACGATTACAGCGTGTATATTATATTAAAAAAAAAAAAAAATATGCGAAGCAATATCGTTGTATCAGTGGCGCACTGATGCTACTACATTGACAAACCCAGACCAAAACAGAGATGTTTCTTTATAACAGCTTTTATCTGAAGTCTTTTTGAAAATGTCCGAAACGATTACAGTGTGTACATTTTGGCTTTGTTTCATATGAATTTTTATTTGGAAATTTATTATTTTTATTTTTAAATTTTTGTTGATTACCCCAAAATGCTCCCTCTTTCGAAGTTGAGGCTTCACACTTGTTTCTTGCATCTCCTTCTTCTATTATTTTAATTTTTAAATTTTCTGGGCTTGGTAAATTATCTCTAGTTTCTATAGCAATTCGAAAATTTTCATATGATGGTGGTAAGGAATATAACATCATTATACTTAATAGATCGGCATTGATTGTTACCTCCATATCTGCTGCTGATCGCGAATATCGTCAGAATCGTTCATTTTGTGAGGTATTACCTGTTTTAAAAGATCTTTACTTTGGTAATTTTTACTTAAATCATCCCATACATCCTTACAGTTTTCACTTGTTTTAATTCAGAAGGTGAAATTATTAATATAAGTTCCGATTTTGCATTTAAATAATCGGTGACACATTTACTTTGTTTACCTGTTTCATTTTGAACCTCTGGTCTGGGTATTTTATCGGTGATGTAGTGCTATAAACCCAACTTTGCTAACAGAGCTTCAGCTTGTAGTTTCCATGTGTCAGATCAAATGACACAAGATTCCTATACAGAGAGGGCACTGCACTTTCTGTAGTTGTTTATGTTAACCCTATCTAAATAAGTCAACGACTGAGATTTAAATAAAGGCTGAATGTACAAGTTTCATTTTGGATGCCGAAAGTAGAGTGATGTTTCAGTCAGATGATTATGTTCTTAGAGAATAGTCAGTCGAATATAGAAAGGGCTGTTGTAGTAAACGGATTAAATTCAATTAGTTGCATTATTATCGAGTTTTATTTTAATTTACTGTTATTATCCTTACAACTGAAACCAGAATATGGTTTGTGTGTGGGTAATATTAAGATTTACACTTCCAAATCTTAATTACGTAGTTATTTTCAGATTTTATATTTATTTTCTATCACCCTGTATATTTAAATTAGATTATAGTATAGAGTATATATCCACGTGCCACATAAAGAAAATATCAACATTATTATTGCCTAATTTGTTCTAATTTTTATAACAGATAGACACTTGATAGATAACTAATTGACTTGTTGATATTATTTATTTATTTAAGATACAACTGCCCTGACAGAATAGGCATATCCAATTAAAGAGCAGGTATAGAAACAATAATAAATATTGACATTACACATTATACACACTATAGGGGAGACCGGGGCAGGTTGTAACAAAATTTGTATTTTGTCCTTTAATGCATACATTTTTTTAGTAAAAAAAAACCAAGATGGTTGAATAGCTCTATATGTTGAATGTTAGTCTGCGTCGTGAATATTTTGAAAGCATTCTACCAAAATTTATTTCAAAGACTATGAATTTATGTATTACCGAAACAACCATGGTGATTCAAAAACTTAAGAACCAGATGCAGAATTGTGAAAATGAAATAAAACAAAAAATTTCGAGTGATAGTTTTAAAATGTTTCTTGACAATTGTAAAACTAGGACCGAAAAAGTATTTCAGAAAGTAAAACAAAGGAATATCAATAAAATCAATAAGCTTATTTCTAAACAACAGCCTGTAATTCAAACAAACAATGTTGCGTTCACAGAATGGATCGAAAATCTATCAAAAACTGACATACCAAAAGATGTAGCAGAGGTTCTAAGTTTAGGTCCAAACTTTGCTCGTAAAATAAGCACTGAGAAGGAACTTCCAGTAACTGATATTGTGTGTAACATCGAATGTGGGACGGGTCATCTTGTCGGTAAGGAAAAAGATAAAATAAGAACACAAACATGTAACATCATCACAAATTTTAAGAATAAATTAAAAAATAAAAAACAAAATAATAATATAGCTCCCCAAAAATTAAAAAAAACGAATATGTTTTTAAAAAATAATAAACACCTTAAGATATTACGAGCAGATAAAACAAATAAAACGGTTATTATGGATGAACACGATTACAACAAAAAAATGTTAGATCTATTAAATGACAAAACAACATACAAAGAAATTAAACGCGATCCAACAAATATATACCAAAAAAAAAACAAACCAACTTATTGAATCATGGGAAAATAAACTATATATTTCTCCAAATACCTGCAAATCTTTAAAAATACTCAATGCCATTCCACCAAAAATCTATGGTCTACCCAAACTACACAAGCCTAATGTCCCCCTTCGTCCCATTGTATCTTGTTTACAAACACCATTCACTCCATTATCAAACTTTTTAATTACATACATATTACAGAATATATTATACAAAAATCAATATTACATCAAGAACACATGGGATTTCAAACAAAAAATTAAAAATATAAAGATTCCAGATGATTACATTTTCGTCTCGTTAGATGTAATATCCTTATATACAAGCATTCCAAATTCTATTGTCAACACTATTATAAAGAAAAAATGGAATGAAATAAAAAAATATACTGACAGACCCCAGGAGGAATTCATTACAGCTGTAGAAATCACATTAGATTCTACATATTTTGCATATAGTGACAAATTATATAAGCAAATAAATGGATGTGCAATGGGTGCGGCGATATCAAGCGTGATCGCACAAATGGTTATGGAGGATCTAGAAGAATCAGTTATAACCAATCTAAATATAAATATACCTTTCTTTTTCCGATACGTTGACGACTGTATTACAGCAATACCTAAAAATAAGGTCGACTATATACTTATCAGTTTTAATTCATACAATAAAAGGCTGCAATTTACAATTGAAACTGAAAATAATAATAAAATCAATTTTCTAGATGTCACCTTATATAAAATGAATAACGAAATAAAGACAGAATGGTATACAAAACCTACCTGGTCTTCTAGATATTTAAATTTTAAGTCCAACCATCCTTCCTCCCAAAAAAAATCTGTAATTATCGGACTAGCAGACAGAGCTCTCCAACTCTCTGATCCAGAATTCAGACCCGCCTCTATCAAGAAAGCAAAAATGGCATTACTAAAGAACCAATATCCCATCAACTTAATCAATAAATTTTTTAAAAAAAGAACATACAAAATGTATAATGAATCTTCCAAAAATTACAATCAGAACAAAAACTGTGATAGATATATTTCCTTGCCATACATAGATGGTTTATCCCAACAACTATCTACCTTCTTAAAAAAATTTAACGTAGTTGTCTGCCATAAAGGCCATAACTCTCAAAGTACTTCAGCTCAATAAAAACAAAAACACCAAAAAATAAAAAAGCAACTTAATATATGAAATACCATGTATAAATTGTGGATCTGTATATATAGGTCAGACTTCTCTATATTTAGAAAACAGGATAAAAAGCCATAAGTACGACAAAAAAAACAAGACAGCCTTAACTAACCATGAAATTGCTAACCAACATACATTTGATTATAACAAAACGAAAATTTTAAGATCTGAGACAAATCAAAGAAAGCGTGAATTCTTGGAAATGGTATATATACATAAAAACCAATCTGCTATAAACGAAAAAAAAGATACACAAAACTTAAACAAATTTTATACTGCCATTCTGTGAATGTACATTTTTGAAGCATTAATTTTAAAATATTATTTTGATTAGAAAAATAAGAAAACCAATGTAATCTTCAGTGACATAATTTTGTATGTAATTGGTTAACATTTTAAAGTGTAATGTAGAACGTAAATATGTATCGTCATTTTTTGTTACTCGTCAATATATATTTTTAAATCATTTCATGATGTACTGGTAAGACCATTATATTTAAGCAAATTATACTAACTTCTAATGATATTTTTTTATAATTGTAGACATTTTTGAAAAAGATCAAAAAATGATCGAAACGTTAAATAAAAACTAATAAAAAAAAAAGTATATTAATTATTACGTAAAAATCGACCTAAAATCAAGAAAAAAAAAATAAATACATTATGTTGAATAACTGTGTTCCTCTCATCTATTCGTCATAATCTGAATGACAGTTATGACAGGTATATGGAAGAGTGCTTTCTGTACATTCCTGGTGTGACCAATGTTTGCAGATGGAATACATTATCCATTTTTCATTAGGTTTACTGCACCCATAGGATTCCGTACACACTAGACAAAAGCTATCTTCTTCCTCGGATGATGATTCATCGATCATAACTTTTTTCTTGACATTTTGAACTTTAGTTTTTTTTATTCCTTGACATTTTTCGACATCCTCTTATTTTGCTCTTCTTCTAGAGCATTTTTCTCCGGAGTGTTTGTTAAAACAGCTGACTTTCTTTTTTCCTGCCTCTCGTAGATGGTTTCTTAGGTTCTGCTTTTGGTATTGGGCGTACAAACTCTGGCGAAAATTGGGTATATTCTGAGGTGGAAATTTCAGATACTTCTATGTATTTATCGTTGATATTTATTTCAAAGTCCATTGTAGATGTGGAGGCTGTTAAAAACAAAGTTTGGTGGTTTAGTACTTAAAGTTGAAGTAGATGGTCCGGAAATTGTGGTAAAGGTTTTCTCATCACTGACACTGACTAAAGAAGAAAGATTATTTGGCTGTTGTGTAATCGATTCAGATAGTGCGGTGAAATCATCAGCAACTGCTAAGGGACGATCTGTTACCGAAGCAGGTAAGAATTTGTCGTCGCAAAAAACATCTTTATTGAAAGGCTCAATACCAGAAACTTTAAATCCTTTCATTATGTGTAAGGGTATTAAGGCTTGCGGTAACGCATCTCTAACTATGGACGGAATATCGTAGATTGACATTGATTTGCCGGGGTTATTCCTAAGCCAGGAATCTTGGCAATTAGAAAGATACTTCTTAGCAGGCCCGTAGACACTTCTGTCTAATGGTTGAAGCCGGTGAGAGCAATGTGGTGGAAATGATAACGTTAAAACTCCGTTTTCTTTTACGTAATTAAGAGTCTTAGTTGCTAAGTGGGACTCATGATTATCAAGTAGAAGAAGTACCAGCCGGTCTGTACTGGGGTGAACATGAGACACAAAATTAACCAAAAATCCATAAAATTCATCAGCGATCATCCATCCCGATTGATAGCCTGCGCCAATACTTCCAGGGGGACCATCTCTAACAAAATGACTATGGTATCTTTTCCGTGGAAAGATAAATTGTGGCGGTATAGAATTTCCTATTGCGCTAACTGCAACACACAGAGTTACAAGAACACCTCGTTCGCTTGAAGTTATTCCACCAACCTGTTTCGTGCCTTTCACAGCAATTACTTTGCTAACTTTTTGTACTGTGGTAACACCTGTCTCATCAAGGTTACAAATTTGAGCGGCTTCGAATTTCTAACGATCTCTTACAGCTTGTAAATTATCAAAAAATCGCCCAACGTTATATCGATTAAAACTTGTAGCTCTTTGTAAGCTTGTCGCTTCTGGAGTACGAATGGAAAGATCATTGCTCTCTTTAAGAAAGCTTGTTAACCAATCTTCTCCTGCGCACTTATTCCTATGCCAAGAATCAGGTATTTTAAGATTGAATGTAATTGCACATATGCAAGCTTTCGCAGTAAATTTTTGAAGAATATATAATATATTCCACAAGTTTGGCGGTTTGTTCGTCATTAAAAATTGGTTTTCGGGAATAACCCACATTTTGAAAATGAACATTACGGATACCTTCTGTTTCAGAAACCTGTTTCGCTTTTCGGACATATCTATGCAAGGTGACATGGCATAAACTTAAACTTCTGGCTACTGCTCTTTCAGACTGATTGTTAAACAAAAGTCGGTTTACAGCTTCTTCTATAACTTCCTTCGATGCAATTCCCCGATCAGATATCTTTTTGTAAGTTCTCATCCTAAAAAATATCGTGCGTACAAGTAAACTTTCCATATTCCATAAGGCGGGGCAGGTTGTAACATGTTACAACTCTGTATAATTACACTAGATCATCATTGGTACAACCAAACCATACATGTTTCGAAAGTGCAAACTTTCATCATCAGTGGTAAAATAACGTAGTGTCAGGAAGCGAAAATTGGATATTAGTTATACATAATTATAAGAATCTAAAAGTAATAGAATACAATAGAAAACTATATTTTAAAGCTGGAAATATGTTCATACAACTTACCACATTGTGGAAAAAAATTTAACAATTAAAATAAATTGAAATAATAATATATTAATTGTTCAACTGATGAACATTGAATAAGATGATTTTTTCCTTTTCTTCTTTTTCATAATTCGAGATGGTTAATAATTTAAGTAAATTATTAATCATATTTCTTGTGCTTCGGAAACGGCACTGCGACGGAAATACATAACATATCATAAAATTTAGTTACTTGCCTCAAATACAAACACTGCTAAATATTTAAAACCCAACCAAATGCACCATTCGGTTACGGGTAATAGGTAGTGTTACAACCTGCCCCGGTCTCCCCTACATAATAACATAAATAAAATACATACAAATAACAATAGATTAGAGAATATTTAAATGTTAATAATAAAAGAATATAATCCTAATATACGTCCTCAAACGTTACCGAAAGATACCCACCAAATATCATTGTTCAAAAAACACTCTCTTTATCTGAGAAATACTTGTACAAAATATGTCAATCTCATCTGAGACCGAATCACAAACACGACACATCTCAAATAGCGCGCGGCCGGCAAATAGAAGTTAGATCCGATGGGTCTTATTCGTGAGCTTGGTATACGAAAAGGTATTAAAGAAAGCAACTCTGAGCAGTCACTCAGTCCATTTAAATCTTTGATCAAAAATACGTGTGAGGCATACTCTCTGCGTCTGTCAAGCGGCTTCAAATCAAAACGAATTAACAAGAGGTCATGAGGAAATCCAATGAATGGGTATACCGCATCACATTTAAACCACAAGTACTTCGTAAATCTACGATGGATGTTCTCTAAACTTTTCGAATGAACAGCGTAACCCGGATTCCACACCACTGCGGCATACTCTAGCCGTGATTTAACAAACGAATTAAAAAGTAAGATAAGGGCAGAAGAAGAGTGGAAATACTTAGAGTTTCGCATTATGAAACCCAAGCTCTTGTAGGAAGCCGCAATAATTTCAACAACATGTCTCGTGAAACTGAGCTTCTCATCAAAGCATACGCCCAAATCACTTCCCAAGAACCTGAGAGTTAACGCTATAAGCAAAATTAATTGGGTTCAATTGGCGTCAATAAGTTACTCAACAACATTTACTTAAATTTAAGTGAAGTCTGTTTCGACTACAGCTGATATAATCTATTCAAGTCACTCTGTAAGTCCAAGCAGTCCAGGTCAGAGGTAATACAGGAATAAATTTTAAAGACAGATCCAAACCCTCGGTATTAATAATAATAATAATAATAATATTCAACATACTACATGCGGTTCTCGAAATATGAGAACGATAAGAGACCCGAAGAAAACCCAACACTAACCAACTTAATTAAGAGGATTCCGTGGTCCAATCCAGTCTAAAGCCTTAGAAAAGTCTGTGTATATACGAGTATATAGCAGCCAATGAACTCCACTATAAATTGTTGAGTAGATATCGATAGTTCGGGACAGTTTTCGGGTGACACAACCGATTTTTTTTTATGCACATATATAGTAGGTATACAGAAGGACTGAAAAAAAGTTTAACAAAAATAAGCACACATATTTTTACAATTTTGAGACATACGTATTCGAGTGGAGTATGCGGGATTTGTATTTCAACAATATATTTATACTTTTCACCAATTAAAACTGCGTTCTTCATAAA
This sequence comes from Apoderus coryli, assembly GCA_911728435.2. Lineage (NCBI taxonomy): Eukaryota > Metazoa > Arthropoda > Insecta > Coleoptera > Attelabidae > Apoderus > Apoderus coryli. The sequence continues at coordinate 9,964,454 of OU452209.1, read as the reverse complement.
ATAATTCCGCTAAACCACTGGAGATAAATTTAATAGGTGAATTTTGGCTGTTGTGTTGTTTTTTGAAAATTGTGTGGGATGTTTTTTATCGTGGTTAATTTAGATGGGTCATAAATATACAGGGTTTCCAGATTTCGTTGTAATTGCAGAGTAGCTCCATTATTGTGAAGGTTAGCGAGATGCGGTCTTCGCTACTTTTTTTGTGAAATGCACGATGCCCCCAATCATATTTTGGGTAACACGTGTAGTTTTCGAGATACAGGGCAGAATTCATAAAATCACTTTTTGGACCCCTCTTGTATCTCGGAAACTATAACAGATATTGCAAATACCTATATGAACGGCGTTTGATAGATATTTTTATGTTGAGAGTAATCACCCCCTTATATTTTGACGCGTCGTTTTGAAACACCCTGTGTATTTGTTTATGTATAATAATAGTACCTACCTACCCCAAAAACTCAAAATTTGTATGAACAAGATTCTATCTCTGTTTGTATTAAGTAATAAACAGAAAGTGTGAACAAGAACGTTTCGATGCTCATGTTCGCAACATTGTGAGCTTTACTACAATAAAATTAAAGCAACAACCATCAAACTGTCTGAACCTGGTTGTGTAAAAGCACCTCGACATAAAATTGATTATTTCATGATTGCAAGCGATGCCTCTCCTCCAGCAAGTTATAACTGCTTCAATATCAAAGTTGTTGTCACCAGTAATGTAGATGGAAAAAAAACTCTATTATGAAATAATCCTTACAGATACATGATAAATAATTGAACACACTATCATAAATAATTCTCTTCTTATTGACTATACATTTGCTCTTACCTTTACTACCATTTCATGTAGGTATTGCTCCGCTATCATCAATCGATAATGTGATTTCATAATACCGACTATAAATAACCTACCAAAAATTGCAATACATCGTACGAATATATAGTTATATTTTGAGTATTTGTGCCTGGTACCAAAATATTGGGCTAATTTGATATACCGGGTTATTCATTTGTATATGGTATAAATTATTTTTTTTTTATTTCTTATGAGAACGCAAAAACACGTAAATAAATTCTAAATCAAGCGCTTTTTTTAATGGGAAGGATTAAGTTTTTTTTTTAACTATGGAACACTACGCTCAAAGGTTTAAACCATATTTTTAAATTTTAATGGCGACAGATATTGGAATATTTGAAACTTTTACCTCATTTTCGCACTAAGTGTAATGTTCCGAAATCAATATGATCTCGATATGAACAATTTTAAATACTGTTTCCCTAATAGGTAGATTGGTCGAATAGGGCATATTGAATGGCCATCCAGATCTCCGGATTTAATCCCGATATACTTTTTTTTATTGGGAAACATAAAATATATCAAAATTGACCAGTAGATATCGAGGCATTAAAAACACGTATCAGGACAGAAGCCACTAGTATTCCTCTAGAGATGATCCAACGTTCAGTGCAACACGTTTATGGCTCGGCTTTGCGTTTTAGCGAACGGCGGTCATTTTGAACATTTAATAAATTAAAATCATAAATTGTATCTATTAATAAAGCATGCAAAACTTACTCTGAATGTTTCATCGTATAAGTACATTGAATGGTTAAAAATATGGTTTGCTGAACAAAACTTTGTGCGTAGTGTTCCATAGTTAAAAAAAACTGATCCATTTGAAAAAAAAAGTTGGGGCGGCTGGGGCGTTAAGGGGTTGATGGTCCAAATAGTGGTTTCGCGTTTTCGCAAGAAATAAATCGGAAAACCGATATGAATATTATTCCATACTTATGAATAACCCTGTATACCGAAATGTTTATTAAAGGAAATTAAATTGATATAATATCATGTGAGATTCTGTCTTTATTTAAGTTTCCAGCTAGAATATTTAATTTTATAGTTAGTAGTACACAGGTAGTTAGCAGTTAAATTTTAATTGTTGTACCTACTTATCATAGGTATTTGTAAAATGTTGAGTTTCGAAATATTCTGTATTTTCTGAACATTATTAATGAGGCTTTTTTATCGTGGTTACTGTAAATACATTTTCAAAATCTCGTTCCCATTTTACTTTCCCGGATAGGGAAAGTGTTGTAAACGGGCTAAAAAAATTTAAATAAAAACGGATATAACCATTTTGGAGCTCCCTGAGACGATTAAGACCATTTCCGGATGGAAGTGTGTCTCTGTCTGTATGTCTGTGTGTATTCTTCCACGATCGCGCCTAAACGCTTTAACCACTTCAGGTAAGATTTGGTATAGGAGTTTGGGGGAGTCTTAAGATGAACCCATTAGTTTCTTGTTGACATCGCTTTAGCCCTGTGATAGGGGTGGACACAACCCTCAACTTTTTAAATAGCAGTAGGGGTTTTTGGTGCATGTTTAGTTTTAGGGGAAATTTACCAAGAATAACTTATTGTCGCACAACCCTTATAAATAAGTAATCCATATTGTGCATACTTTGGGCATGACACTGTATCTGTATAATAACCTTATTTTTTATTTTTATGTTTAAGATAATGGGTGGCATGACTCAACGACCATGGACTCCCACTAAACGACGTGGACCTATTGCAGCTGAATACAAAAGTCCTGGACCAGCCTGTGTTGCTCTTTCATCATCTATAGGTAAAAAATATATTTATTACTTAGTAGTTATTGTAATTTCAACTCCCATTGAGTTTCCTGTTCATTTTCAACACTGGACCTTCTTCCTCTTCGATTTGGTTAGCAGCTGGCTGCTGTACTGATCTTACTAGTATTTCCGCAAGTGGTATATATGTCAGATGAAGCTAGAAATAAAAATGACAAATGTTAACCTAGACATTCCTATACTGTCATGGTTGCTTATTTATTGTTGCATCTCTATTTTGTGTTGTACTTGCTATTCATTATAACACAAAACAATAAAAAAATCTTACTGTCGCTATGTTTTTCATCATGTTCGCGAGAAGGATGTTACGAACTACCAAAATCTTCGTACGGGTCAATGTCTTCATGTTGATTTTGCAGGAACCCCTGTATCAAATTCAATTCCTGATCAACAAACTGTTGCTCAATTATCGTGTTTTCCAAAAAAATCTCTGCCATAGACCGTTCTTGATTACTGGTACCTTGTGGCTCCCGTCCATAACGTTTCTCAATGCTGATTCTTACTGCGGCAATTAAAGCCAATTTAACCAACTTTGCACGTCTTTGTGACATTATGCACTTAATTATTCAAATTTATACCTTTACTAACCACAAACAACAAAGAACAAAAAAGCAGATTGACATTTATAGACACAATGACAAAACTCACCTTTGGAGTCGACTTAAAAAAGACCTGAAGGTCGCGGTTATAGACATAATCAGTAATATAGTAATAGTTCGAAAAAAAATCCTACAATTTTTGTATGAAATAATTATTGTCCGATAGTTTTTCAGTTATTTTGTCGAAACCCGCACATTTTACACGCGGTCTATATTGGTAAAACGAAAAAAAATCCTGGGTATAGGAAAAGCCAGAAAATTTTGTCTGCTAAGGCGCAAAATAATTTCTACTGACATTAATCGTTTTATATGTAATAGTCTTGATCTAAAACTGGTGTATTCGCAGGTAAAAGAACAGCTGAATCTAAAACTGGCGGAGCTCCTGCTTTCAGCTTCGGTGCAAGACATAATGGTAAAATGGAAAATATTGGTCCAGGACCTGGCCAATATAATGTGACCGGTTTGAATGCAAAAGGTAAATATTGCTTATAATTTCTTTCCAAAATTAACATCTCCCTTTAGTGAAATTGTAGGAAATCGCGAGAAATGCTAGCGGACACAAGGAAGCACATCTTAACAATTTTTTTGTTCATTATTATAAAAGTCATTTTGGATGATATTAAAAATTAAAACTATGCGATACCGTCAGAACTATTTCCGGGATTTAGTCAAGTGTTGATAAGGATATAGTTCACTTTGTGACAATTATTATAGCTGGTAGTTTAGTAAGTAGCCACAGATTAAACATTCACAAACTTTTAGTTTTTTTGAAATGGGCTTGTTTAACAAAACAAGACTTAAAATCCGAGAGTTTGTCTGTCAACCACTATACTTTCACCAGACGGCCGTTTCGTCGATCCACGACTCATCAGTGGTGATCGGTCAGTAGTTGACAGCCAAACTCTCGTAAATAATGTGGTATATACTCCACACGGTACAGAGATGTAAAAGGATGTGTTTGGCGACATCTAGTTTTTTCGTTGGTAGTACGCCGAGTGAACAACAGTTCCTATATCCGCTGCCTGGGAGGTCTCTGACCCCATAAAGCAACTACCAACACATAGACGCGCCGACACTCCCTTAAGCGGGATCGCATATATTTGAAATGGGCTTGTTTAACAAAACAAGACTTAAAATCCGAGAGTTTGTCTGTCAACCACTATACGTTCACCAGACGGCCGTTTCGTCGATCCACGACTCATCAGTGGTGATCGGTCAGTAGTTGACAGCCAAACTCTTGTAAATAATGTGGTATATACTCCACACGGTACAGAGATGTAAAAGCATGTGTTTGGCGACATCTAGTTTTTTCGTTGGTAGTACGCCGAGTGAACAACAGTTCCTATATCGGCTGCCTGGGAGGTCTCTGACCCCATAAAGCAACTACCAACACATAGACGCGCCGATACTCCCTTAAGCGGGATCGCATATATTTGAAATGGGCTTGTTTAACAAAACAAGACTTAAAATCCGAGAGTTTGTCTGTCAACCACTATACGTTCACCAGACGGCCGTTTCGTCGATCCACGACTCATCAGTCGGATCGGTCGTGATCGGTCAGTAGTTGACAGCCAAACTCTCGTAAATAATGTGGTATATACTCCACACGGTACAGAGATGTAAAAGGATGTGTTTGGCGACATCTAGTTTTTTCGTTGGTAGTACGCCGAGTGAACAACAGTTCCTATATCGGCTGCCTGGGAGGTCTCTGACCCCATAATTTTTTTTTAGTTTTTATTGCTTATATTGTTACATTATATTATAATGTATGACGTATTTACGTTCAGTGAGACTTGGCTGGATTCGTCTGTTAATGATTCTGAATTATTTAGTGATTACTTCCAAGTTTTTAGATCATATCGTGATTTCACCTTGACAAATAGGACAAGAGGAGGTGGTGTGCTTTGAGCACTACTATTTGCCTGTCAAGTTTGCTATGCTTGATTTTCACACATCAGTTTCAGAAATTGATGTCTTGGGAGTCAGGATTTTAATTTCTAAGTGTACTGAGATATATTTGATATAGACTTTTTTGATCTTTGTAGTTACAGTGATGTGGATGTCGTTTGTGATGTGTTTATGCTAAGTTGGGCGATGTGATTTCTGCATCAGTGCCGCTTTCTTATGCGAAAAACTGCAAATATCGGCCTTGGTTTTCGAGTGATGTTGTTCGCAATATCAAATTGAAGTCTAAGCTCTGGAGAAAATATAAAACTTGTGGTGATCTTCAATTATTGAATGAGTTTAGAATTTTGCGTCAGAATATTAAAGCTGAAGTGAACTCTTCATACACAGTTTACTTCGGTGATGCTGAGCGTAGAGTTTAAGGTGACCATAAGACTTTCTGGTTATTTATAAATTCTGCTAAAAGTTTTGGACGCTTACCTAGAGATGTGTATTATAATGGCGATAGTGGTAAAGGTCAGCAAGAGCTTGTGGATAAATTTGCCCAATATTTGAGTGAATCCCAAATTTTTGACATTGAAAATGTTAGTGAGGCTCTGAGGTTTATGGATCGCTGAGAGGGCTCAAAGGTAAACCAATAGCAGGTCCGGATGGTCTACAATCCTTTTTCGTTCGTGATTGTGCTGAGGTATTGGCTGGATCATTGTGTACAATACTCAACCTTGCCTTACCTACCATCAAGTAATTTTCCTGCGCTTTGGACGTTTTCAAGGGTAATGCCGGTTTTTAAAAAGCGAGATAAACATCATGTAGGACAATTGTCGTCCTATATCAATTCAGTCATGTGTTGCGAAGGTGTATGAGTTTTTGCTGCATGATATTATAATGTGTCATGTCAGACGACAAATTTCAACTGTGCAACATGGTTTCTTCCCGGGTCGTTCTATATTCGAGGATTATGAGGTTAGAAAAATACCAAACTTGGACAGTCTTACTGTAGAAAGATCATGTGAGGTGGTAGCTGTTGAGGTTCCTAATTTTAATGTTATTATTGTGTGCATGTACAGGTCTCCAAGCGAAGGGGTGCGAGTGTTTTTTGAAATTATTGATCAAATATTGGAAGTGGTGAGTAAATATAAAAAATCAGTATTTATATAAATATGGTGATTTCAATATAGATTTATTAAGTAACAACGATGCATCTGTTGAGATTATTGCGACATATGGTTTTCGCTTTGTTGTTGGGGATCCCACAAGGATAGCAAGGGGTTCGAGGAGTAGTTGCTTGGATAACTGCGCGACGAATGTTGTGTCTGGCTGCTCTTACAGCCTTATTGACACATATTTGTCAGATCATATGGCCATAAGTAACAGTTATGACATCTTCGGAGCGACTGCCAGGAATGATTCCACTGAGACAGTTTCTTTTAGACCTTTCTGTGAGAATAGAATTATATTGTGTTTGGAGGAGTTGCGGAGAATTGATGGGTCTATTTAGGATATGTTTGATGAGGTGGATTCAGCTTTCAATTATTTTTTACAAACTTTTTTGAAAATATTTAACAAGTCTTTTCCAATTAAAACTAAAAATGTGCGTACCAGAAACAAAAAGAAGGGTTGGTTTAATCGTACTTTAAGGGAACAAAGAGACAATGTGAATTTTTTGACCGCCTTCAGTAAACAAAATCCAGAAGTTCATTTTGACTTATTAATAAAATGCCAGAAGAATGAATATAAAAAACAAATACGTCTAGCTCAAAGCATGTACTACACTCGGAAGATTCAGATCAGTTCAAACAGCAGCTGAGCCATGTGGCAAATTATAAACCCGTCTAATAAACATAAAATTGTAACTGAGATCACATTGGATTGTTTTAACCTTTATTTCTCGGAGATAGCAGGTAGAATTGTTAGTGGTCTACATAAAAATCATGATCCTGTTGAAAATACTTCCAGGCTTATACATAATAGCGAAACGTTTTTTCTGGACCCTGTTGACGAATGTGAAATTGCCGGGTTTTTCTCTGGTTTAAGTAGCAGTACAGCTCAGGATGTCTTCGGCTTAAGCAACAAAATTTTGAAGGATTTAAGGAGCGGATTGGTTTGCCCTCTTGCGCGATTAGTAAATATATGTTTTGTTCGGGGAGCGTTTTCGTCGAAGCTGAAATTAAATAAAGTAATACCAATCTACAAAAAGGGTGATATTAATGATCCCAATAATTACAGACCTATTTCAATTGTACCAATATTTTCAAAAGTTATTGAAATGGCAGTTTCCGGTAGACTCACCAGGTTTATAAGAGAAGTGTAACCTATTTTCGACTACACAGTTTGGATTTCGGAAAAACCACTCAACAATTGATGCCATAGCAAATCTCGTAAAATGTATTATCAATGCCTTTGAGTCGGGCAAAGGTCTTACTGCGGTTTTTTGTTGTCTCTCTAAGGCTTTCGATTGTGTTTCACACCAGGCTCTTCTAAATAAACTGACTTGCTATAGAATTAGGGGTAGCCCGTGGCGTTTAATAGAATCATATTTGACAGAGCGCACCCAGGTGGTAGCACATGGGGCCATTGTGTCGTCATCGGTATCGGTAACGGCGGGCGTGCCACAGGGGTCTACTCTCGGTCCTCTGCTCTTTATTTTGTATGTGAATGAGCTTGTGCTGATTACCCTGTTGAAAATGCCAGATAGAACCATATAAAAAAAAAATTTAATATGGATTAATACGGTTCATAGTGTGTATTTGAAACAGCAATTCCAAATTAAAAACATATTTGAAATAATTAGTATGAATCAGGATTGCCCACTAGAACCTGTTTACATCTAGAACGGATTTAATATGGTTTTATAAGCAAATCCAAATGCAAAAGCTATTGGGATTAATTTGTAGTTATCTGTTTCTATCAGGATTGCCCAATAGAACCTATTTACATTTAGAACGGATTTAATATGGTTTTATAAGCAAATCCAAATGCAAAAGCTATTGGGATTAATTTGTATTTATCAGATTCTATCAGGATTGCCCAATAGAACCTGTTTACATTTAGAACGGATTTAATATGGTTTTATAAGCAAATCCAAATGCAAAAGCTATTGGGATTAATTTGTAGTTATCAGTTTCTATCAGGATTGCCCACTAGAACCTGTTTACATTTAGAACGGATTTAATATGGTTTTATAAGCAAATCCAAATGCAAAAGCTATTGGGATTAATTTGTAGTTATCAGTTTCTATCAGGATTGCCCAATAGAACCTGTTTATATTTAGAACGGATTTAATATGGTTTTATAAGCAAATCCAAATACAAAAGCCATTGGGATTAATTTGTAGTTATCAGTTTCTATCAGGATTGCCCAATAGAACCTGTTTACATTTAGAACGTTTTAATATGGTTTTATAAGCAAATCCAAATGCAAAAGCTATAGGGATTAATTTGTATTTATCAGATTCTATCAGGATTGCCCAATAGAACCTGTTTACATTTAGAACGGATTTAATATGGTTTTATAAGCAAATCCAAATGCAAAAGCTATTGGGATTAATTTGTAGTTATCAGTTTCTATAAGGATTGCCCAATAGAACCTGTTTACATTTAGAACGGATTTAATATGGTTTTATAAGCAAATCCAAATGCAAAAGCTATTGGGATTAATTTGTAGTTATCAGTTTCTATCAGGATTGCCCAATAGAACCTGTTTACATTTAGAACGGATTTAATATGGTTTTATAAGCAAATCCAAATGCAAAAGCTATTGGGATTAATTTGTATTTATCAGATTCTATCAGGATTGCCCAATAGAACCTGTTTACATTTAGAACGGATTTAATATGGTTTTATAAGCAAATCCAAATGCAAAAGCTATTGGGATTAATTTGTAGTTATCAGTTTCTATCAGGATTGCCCACTAGAACCTGTTTACATTTAGAACGGATTTAATATGGTTTTATAAGCAAATCCAAATGCAAAAGCTATTGGGATTAATTTGTAGTTATCAGTTTCTATCAGGATTGCCCAATAGAACCTGTTTATATTTAGAACGGATTTAATATGGTTTTATAAGCAAATCCAAATACAAAAGCCATTGGGATTAATTTGTAGTTATCAGTTTCTATCAGGATTGCCCAATAGAACCTGTTTACATTTAGAACGTTTTAATATGGTTTTATAAGCAAATCCAAATGCAAAAGCTATAGGGATTAATTTGTATTTATCAGATTCTATCAGGATTGCCCAATAGAACCTGTTTACATTTAGAACGGATTTAATATGGTTTTATAAGCAAATCCAAATGCAAAAGCTATTGGGATTAATTTGTAGTTATCAGTTTCTATAAGGATTGCCCAATAGAACCTGTTTACATTTAGAACGGATTTAATATGGTTTTATAAGCAAATCCAAATGCAAAAGCTATTGGGATTAATTTGTAGTTATCAGTTTCTATCAGGATTGCCCAATAGAACCTGTTTACATTTAGAACGGATTTAATATGGTTTTATAAGCAAATCCAAATGCAAAAGCTATTGGGATTAATTTGTAGTTATCAGTTTCTATCAGGATTGCCCAATAGAACCTGTTTACATTTAGAACGGATTTAATATGGTTTTATAAGCAAATCCAAATGCAAAAGCTATTGGGATTAATTTGTATTTATCAGATATAATCAGGATTGCCCAATAGAACCTGTTTACATTTAGAACGGATTTAATATGGTTTTATAAGCAAATCCAAAAGCTATTGGGATTAATTTGTATTTATCAGATTCTAGCAGGATTGCCCAATAGAACCTGTTTACATTTAGAACGGATTTAATATGGTTTTATAAGCAAATCCAAATGCAAAAGCTATTGGGATAAATTTGTAGTTATCAGATTCAATCAGGATTGCCCACTAGAACGGATTTAATATGGTTTTATAAGCAAATCCAAATGCAAAAGCTATTGGGATTAATTTGTAGTTATCAGTTTCTATCAGGATTGCCCAATAGAACCTGTTTACATTTAGAACGGATTTAATATGGTTTTATAAGCAAATCCAAATGCAAAAGCTATTGGGATTAATTTGTATTTATCAGATATAATCAGGATTGCCCAATAGAACCTGTTTACATTTAGAACGGATTTAATATGGTTTTATAAGCAAATCCAAAAGCTATTGGGATTAATTTGTATTTATCAGATTCTAGCAGGATTGCCCAATAGAACCTGTTTACATTTAGAACGGATTTAATATGGTTTTATAAGCAAATCCAAATGCAAAAGCTATTGGGATAAATTTGTAGTTATCAGATTCAATCAGGATTGCCCACTAGAACGGATTTAATATGGTTTTATAAGCAAATCCAAATGCAAAAGCTATTGGGATTAATTTGTAGTTATCAGATTCAATCAGGATTGCCCACTAGAACCTGTTTACATTTAGAACGGATTTAATATGGTTTTATAAGCAAATCCAAAAGCTATTGGGATTAATTTGTATTTATCAGATTCTAGCAGGATTGCCCAATAGAACCTGTTTACATTTAGAACGGATTTAATATGGTTTTATAAGCAAATCCAAATGCAAAAGCTATTGGGATAAATTTGTAGTTATCAGATTCAATCAGGATTGCCCACTAGAACGGATTTAATATGGTTTTATAAGCAAATCCAAATGCAAAAGCTATTGGGATTAATTTGTAGTTATCAGTTTCTATCAGGATTGCCCAATAGAACCTGTTTACATTTAGAACGGATTTAATATGGTTTTATAAGCAAATCCAAATGCAAAAGCTATTGGGATTCATTTGTAGTTATCAGATTCAATCAGGATTGCCCACTAGAACCTGTTTAAATCTAGAACGAATTTAAATGTAAATCCCTGTATATTATTATAAATAAATTATAACTCTTCAATTTTGTTGAAAAACGTTAAGGTCTATAGTATTATAGAATTACTTACCTCTTCGTCGAATTAATTTTCATTTATTATTATTATTGTTTATATATGTCTAGAATTATTGTTTTAAAAAACCATAACTTTGGGATTTGTGGAAGCAATTCTATTTTAAAATTACATGTCAATATTTATCTCAATGTTCACCTAAAACAAAATATAAAATATTAATAATACTTAATCGATGAGTAGAAACAAGTACGTTTTATCACTTCACCAAACAATTTTTTTAATGTATAGGCGCGTTTTGTTAACAATGTTAGCATCTTCAAAAAACGGTAGCAAAACATGTTTCGTAAGTAGAAACTGTAATCATTAACATTAGGTACATACAAAAACAAAGATATCAAAATCATAATTCAATTATGTTTTATTTAGAACATATTAATAGTTCTTTGAGCTAACATATATTTTTTGTCATACATATATTATGTAAAATGATGAATACTAAATTTTTACGCGAAATTAATAATCATAATATACCTAATTATTTAATTTATATCAGGCAAGTGTCTAGTCTTTTAAAATCACCACACTGGCGTAGGCGTAAAGAAGTTTAAAGACGTCTTGTCTTGGGTTTCAATAATAATCTGATTATGGAAATGTTTTAGAAGATATATATTGTGAACTAAATAAGTAGCTATTAAAGTTTTAGGGCTCCATAATATATTGCGCGGCTAAGTTTAATGAAAATTATTTTTGGAATGTTATCATAAATAAGTGTTTTAGGTCATTTTATAGGTAAATAAGTACTTGTTGAACCAAATTTGGTAAACCATACTACTGAACATTTCTGAACTTTTGGCAAAATAAAAAAAAACATAACTACCTAAAAATCTTACTGGGCTTGCCTGAAGACAGCAGATACACCACATAGCCACATAGTAAACTTGGTCTACATACGCGATATAAAATGAGTGCCTTAGAGAATCCCGTGAAAAGTGTATAAAACGGATAAAAAGTAAACCCAATATTTTTGTCGACTATAAAATACTAATAAAAAAAAAGATGTTAGGACTTTTTTTATAGAAAAAATTATAACATAAAATTGTTATTGAATAATACTAACTTTCCGTTCCTCATGTCTTATTGTCTAAAATATCTTCACTCTCTACGTTTATTTCTTCAGAGGTTTCCGTATTCTCTTTGAATTATTTTTCATCCCATCTAAAAAAAATTTCAAGTCCATGACTAACTTTTTGTGGAAAAGTTAGACATTGGAATATTAAAATATCAGTTATGAAAATACTGTTAAGCAGTTCATTACATAAACAATCCTTTTATTTAATTGGTACTTACCACAGCTCTGCCGGGGCGCCCTATTAATATCGGATACCTTTATCCCAATCCAGGTATTTACTTTTGATAACTGGGTACGCATGGCGAATTCATCAGTCCCTTTTTTAATTAAATAAAATGTTGTAATATCTGAAAATGCAAAACGAATCAGTTCCATGTATTGGCTTCAGATATGCCATCTAAATATGCCCAAACAGAAATAAAATTTGAATAAATAGGCCATTCTTACAGCGAGCGGTGTACAATTTTAATAGCAAAGTAAAAAACAAATGTCACCACAAATATGTTTTATATTAACGCCTTTATAGAGACACGCTTCGAGAGTATAATACACTCATCATTGGCCTGCAGCAACCTAATGCTGGAAAACCTAACAATTAAACATTCACATTTCAATGCAGAACCTGTACTGGGGAGCATTTCAGAGTTTAAATGGTAAAACGTAAGTATTTACAATACAAACATTGTAATGTCCTCGGACAGGGTTCTTGTTAATTTTCCAGACTGAATAAAAGATATTATAATTAGGTGGATGAGACAGAAATGTACTTGAAGATTAATATTGAAATATAGAAAGAACAACAAATAAGTCCACAAACAAAACCTTAAATTGCAAACGTATAAGAATCATAGAACAACGGCAGACTTCTTATCGCACTGAATACAAAATTTGTTTAAAAACATTGCAAATAATAATAAATTAAATTATTGGTGTGGAAATAAAATAAACTTCCTGAATTGGTTTTTTTAACTTTGTGTCATAAGAAAAATCTGCCTCATGATCATAATGAAACCTATAAAACGGTAGCAAGTGAGAACCCAAAAGTTCTATTTTAGTCATGATATCAATGATACTTGAACGTTCAAAATTATACGGTTTTCAAAATACCAAAGCTACCTTCTAAGGAGAAACTGTGTTCTTGGTAAGGACCAAGAACACAGTTTCTAGAAAAATAGCAAGCAAACACTTTATAAACTACTAAGTACTAGATGGATAAAGCTAAATAATATGATTTCACTCTTACTTAGTTTTGAAACAACGTCGAAGACATTTTTTGCAACCATTGAACATTTAATAACTCATTTGTTGCTTTCAGTTGTTCCCTCAAATTATTTAGTCTCATTGGCTTTCGTGAATTTTCTTTCAGAATTTCCTCTGGGTTTAACATTTTAATTCGCTTTTCCCTTATCTGCGTTTTTTTCGCTTATCTGCGTTTTCAGAGCATCAATATCGTCTAAAACAACATGATTTATTTAGATTTACAGACGAATATAAATTTAAAAAGTAATCAATAATAAAACTAGCAAAAATACCTTCAATATATAAAATACAAAGGTTTGTAAGTTTTTTATATCTTCGGTGATCCAATCCAATCCAATCTCCTGTACTATATCATCATCAAGGAATCTGAGATAAGCATACCCCATACTAAAAAGAGTAAAAAGTTCTTAAATATTGTCATTAATTCTCAATTCTTAATATAATAATAAATTATCATTAATTCTTTAGATCTTCTTTCATCTCCCAAAAGTCTTAAATGTGTGTATAAATTGAAGAAAATTTAATAAAATAAAAATTGTTAAAATAACTACGAATAATGTTCCATATTTCACCGTTTTGGAAAATTTAACACATTTGTTTTATTAATTGATTGTGGTGAAATATCTATTATTACAGTACCTATATGTACAGGGTGTATTCTGGTTGATGGTATACACTTTGTTTTGTTGTTTTGGGAAAAGTAACTAAGTACGAATATTTTGAAAATGTAAGTAATTACTTAAGTTGGATTTTTCGATATAGTTAATTAGGTAGACAACTATTAAAACGTTTTTTTCTTTATTAACGTTGATAAAGTTCACAAGAATAAATGTATTCTACCACTTCACCCAAATTACATATTATAGTGACAATATTATTGTATGCTGATAGATTAGGTATTAGTACAGCTAATACACACAATTAGCTGTCGTATTAGGTTGATCTGAATAATCACTTGCGTGCGTACTAATGATAATGATTACTATAATATTATATTAGCAGAGCATAGGCTATGTTTTTTATTCCTTATAAAGACAATGATATACCTTGGTAAAAAGAATAATTTATTTGCTTACCTGCTTCTTATAATAATAATCACAACACACAACACAAAGTTATTAAGTTATTTTATGCTGTTAGATAGTCATAGATGAAAGATATTATAATATATATTTAGGTTAGCATTTACACTTATTTTATTACACAATTGAGATAGAGTAATTAACATATTATTGATAATGAAAAACAAAACATAAACCGACGCCATAACAAAACACGATGCTAGCAATGGAATTTGGGCTAGGTTAGACTAAGAAAAAAATTGTACCGCAGCAGTGTTGTCATAGGGAATTATCAAATTGTAACATATTTTATTCGACAATTCCAAAATCAAGATTATTACAGACTTTGTTGTCTGATTATTATGCATGAGTTTATTCAGTTGACGATAGTTTTTTATTGTTTTCTGGAATATATAACGACGACATAGAGATTGCAACAGATGTTTTAATTACATTTAGATATATTGACTTTTTATAAATATAAAGACAATAACAAAATATGCGCCATAGCAATTAATATAATAATAGATAATAGGTATATAAATATACGCTATTATTGTTATAGATAGAGAATAGTAGGTATTAAATAAGCTACCAAAATTGAGTTATGACGACATACATGTTGTATTCACACACACTTCTGGATGTGATTGTATTAATATTCATGTCTTCACCCATTCTATAGTAATTTTGAAATATATTATGATATAATTCTATACCGTGTCAGAAGTCAGCTGCAATCGGCAACACTGAACTCTGAACTACTCCCAAGCGTCAAGCATAAACTACTATACCTACTTACTAGTTGCCAGATTTAGTTCAAATCCGCAGTTTTGTCGCGATTTTCTTCAAAAAATATTCATATATATTTGAGTTTTTTTCTTATTAGTTATTTTTTTATTTATTTAGTTATCATGTTATCGGCAAAACCAGGAGCAAATGTATGTTCATGCCACCGCAATTGTGACTCTTTTGATATACTTTGCTATCTTTTCGTATGGAAAAAATGTAATTAAATTTTGAATACCTATCTGTGCGTTAGTAAAAGTTACTACGTATATAATTATGTATATAGGTAGGTAATATCAAAGATTAATGTACATTAATCGGCAACACTGAGTATTAGCATTGTGTTTATTATAATATAGTGTGTCAGCGCTTGGTTAGTACCATCATCTAACAACAGACGGCGTTATCAACTTCAGTCGTTCATTAATAAATTTCTGGTATATGATGACGCCATCTGTTGTTAGTTGACAGGTACTATCCAAGCGCTGACACACTATATTATAATAAACACAATGGTATTAGTAAATGGTCAGCGTTGCCGGTTGTAACATAATAATTATTATTATGATTTTGCACTTAACTAAATCTGGTACTAAATTTGTACTGTAAGATGAATCTAATGAATCTGTACTAGGATTTTTTATATACTAAATTGGCCAACAATTGACCTGTTTTCTTGGTGACGTAACATAATATGTTCTAAAATCTGTGCAGCTATAATAACATTATATTATTATGTTTAAGCATGTTATCGGCAACAGTGGATATGGTAAGAAAATCATAACTATTTTGGCAACACACAAAAAACAAAGTAGTAGTTTTCTTTATAAAGACAATGACCTCACCTATCTATATAATTACTGTTTAGGTATATAATTTATTTTAATAACTTAAAACGCCGTGTTGTTTTATGCAATAATTTCTTAAAATAAAGAGCTCAAGAAATCTGCATTATTTAGGATAACGGAAATGAATGAAATTTTTTATTGAATCCGTATTGAAACCAATCGTATCGTGGAAATTCTTATTCAGCAATTCTATATTAAACGCAATTGAAATAAGCAGTAAACTAATTCAAACTGATAAAACCAAATTAATTATTTGATTTAGAATGCCTTATTGAAACCAATAAATTCCAAATAAAGAATTTCTTATTAATCCATATTGAAACCAATTCGTTTCATGGTAATTTTTATTCAGTACTTCCATATTAAACGCAATTGAAATAAGCAGTTTTATGCCGCATAAAAACTAATTCAAACTGATAAAACCAAATTAAACATTTGATTTGGAATGCCTTATTGAAACCAACAATTCCCAAATAAAGAATTTCTTATTAATCCATATTGAAACCAATTCGTTTTATGGCAATTTTTATTCAGTAATTCCATATTAAACGCAATTGAAATAAGCAGTTTTATACCGCATAAAAACTAATTCAAACTGATAAAACCAAATTAAACCTTTCATTTGGAATGCCTTATTGAAACCAATAAATTCCAAATAAGGAATTTCTTATTAATCCATATTGAAACCAATTCGTTTCATGGTAATTTTTATTCAGTACTTCCATATTAAACGCAATTGAAATAAGCAGTTTTATGCCGCATAAAAACTAATTCAAACTGATAAAACCAAATTAAACATTTGATTTGGATTGCCTTATTGAAACCAACAATTCCCAAATAAAGAATTTCTTATTTATCCATATTGAAACCAATTCGTTTTATGGCAATTTTTATTCAGTAATTCCATATTAAACGCAATTGAAATAAGCAGTTTTATACCGCATAAAAACTAATTCAAACTGATAAAACCAAATTAAACCTTTCATTTGGAATGCCTTACTGAAACCAATAAATTCCAAATAAGGAATTTCTTATTAATCCATATTGAAACCAATTCGTTTCATGGTAATTTTTATTCAGTACTTCCATATTAAACGCAATTGAAATAAGCAGTTTTATGCCGCATAAAAACTAATTCAAACTGATAAAACCAAATTAAACATTTGATTTGGAATGCCTTATTGAAACCAACAATTCCCAAATAAAGAATTTCTTATTAATCCATATTGAAACCAATTCGTTTTATGGCAATTTTTATTCAGTAATTCCATATTAAACGCAATTGAAATAAGCAGTTTTATACCGCATAAAAACTAATTCAAACTGATAAAACCAAATTAAACATTTGATTTGGAATACCTTATTGAAACCATTAAATTCCAAATAAGGAATTTCTTATTAATCCATATTGAAACCAATTCGTTCCATGGTAATTTTTATTCAGTACTTCCATATTAAACGCAATTGAAATAAGCAGTTTTATGCCGCATAAAAACTAATTCAAACTGATAAAACCAAATTAAACATTTGATTTGGAATGCCTTATTGAAACCAACAATTCCCAAATAAAGAATTTCTTATTAATCCATATTGAAACCAATTCGTTTTATGGCAATTTTTATTCAGTAATTCCATATTAAACACTATTCATTTTAACCTATTAAATCCGTATAAAACCCACTTTGTTTTGAATCTGTAATGGCATATTAGATCTAATCATATTTAAAACTTATAGAGACCAATACAATTCCATTGATGTGTTTTATATGTATATCCAAATAAACCCAAACCATATTGAATCATATAAGATTACTATTAAAATAACATAGAGCTTGTCAAAGCCAGATTAAAACCTACATTCACTTATAGATACTTATAGATCCAGATCAAGTTTTAATATGATTCTATACGGTATTTTCAACAGGGTATACCTGAATTAAGCATTGTTCAGTATGCTGATGACACTGTTGTATTCGATCATGATACTGATTTGGAACATCTTCAGTTCATGGCTGAACGAACAATTGATAAATTACAGTCCTGGTTTTCTGATAATAGTCTTAGTCTCAATCTGGAGAAGGCTCAAAGCATGCTATTATCTTTAAAATATATGAATGAGATACATATCATTAAATTTCTTGGTGTATGCCTGGATTCGAAGCTGTCTTGGAGGGAGCATGTTCAGCAGCTGAATGGTCAACTCTTTTTGATGAGAAGGATATCGGTATGTGTGCCTCGGTCGGTCATTGGTTTGGCCTATTTCGGACTTTTTCAGTCGCGAATTTCTTATGGTCTGTTGCTTTGGGGGAACTCAACAGATGTCAGTAGAGTTTTTTAATGCAAAAGCGCGCAGTGAGGATTATTGGTAGGAAGAAAAAGATATATAGTAGTCGACCTTTGTTTAGAGAGTACCGTATTCTTACAATCTATGGGCTCTACATATATCAGTGTCTGGTTTATATCAAAAATAACCAACATTTGACGCAGACATAGTGAATGGTAGACATAATTATCCTACAAGACATGGCGATAACTTATTGATACCTCAGCATAGGCTCTCGCTTGTTCATAACACTTTTATTAACAATTCCATAATGTTTTACAACTGCTTGCCTGGGGAATTGAAAAGATTAAATTTAAATCAATTTAGAATTGCTATTAAAGCACTGCTGATGGAGACCTGTCCATAATCTATACAATAGTTTTTAAAATAAAATAAATCTAGTTTTGTTCCTTGATTTTTGTTTTGTGGTTAAAATGTTCAATGGACATTTTTCAATTGTTAAATTTTATAGACGATGCAAAGCACTGAATGTGTATGTTATGCAAATAAAGAATCTATTAATATTAATATTTTAATTATTATTATCTACCAATTTATTGGTTTTAACACAGTTTCTGAGTGAAAAATTTTTTAATGAAGGTCAGACGTTATCTATACTGACTTTTCCAAAGCCTTTGACAGACTTGATGGCTAAATTGTGTCGTTTTTTTCGATCTCTGTCTTTTGGGTTCATATTTAAATGGTCGTTATCTTGAGTACTCTGTGGCTTTTCAAGAAAGTAATATCTTCATCAAGAACCTGTGGATAAAAATCAAAGTGTCTACAATCGAAATTTTAATCGGCATTATATATAGACCACCAAACAGCGACCTTAATGATTTTTTATGTTACTTTGAGGACAATCTGATTAATTTTTATTCTGTCTATGACAATATCATATGCTCTGGAGACTTCAATATTGATATGTATAAGGTTGAGAACCAATCTACACAAAACTTATGTAATATAACAAAAACCTTTAATCTTGAACAACTTATTGTGGACCCTACCCGAATTGGCAACACAACCATGTCCCTGTTAGACTTAATATTTTGTAATATCGAGAACGTCCTGGAAAGTGGAAGTAGGGATGCAGATATCGCTGATCACCTTTTGGTGTATTGTAAAATAGGGATTCAAATGAAAAGGGTAGCATCTAATTATGATTTCAGATATAGACCACTCAGACACATGGACCTTCCACATTTCGAACATGATCTGGCACAATTACCATGGCACTCACTTTATACGCTTACTACAGCCAACGATAAAGTAACATTCTTTTCCAACCAGATTCTTAGTATTTTTGATAAGCACGCGCCAACGCGAACTGTTAAGGGAAAGAAAAAACCGTACTGCCCATGGATTACAGACAACATAAGGTTAATGCAAAGACTGCGTAACAGAGCACTAAATAAATTTCGAAAAACTAAAAGTTCGGGGCATTTTGAGTACTACAAGCAATTAAGAAATTTGACAACTGCAGCTATACGTGCCGAAAAGAAGGCATATCTCAACTACAGGTTTAGGAATGCTGATCGGGGCAAAATGTGGAAGGAACTAAAACGATTGAGCATTCATAATAAGCCAGATAAAAGCCTGCCAGATAAACTGAATAATGTGGAAGCTTTAAATCAATATTTTGTAGACTCTGTCAAAAATAATAGCTCCCCTGGCAACAATATTCTGGATTTTTACAGAAATAATAAGATTGGTACTAACACTTTTCAGTTTAATTTGATATCTGAGGAAACCATACTCTCTATAGTAAATAAAATAAAATCAAAAGCATTTGGCTCAGATCAAATTAATATCACACTTATCCGTCTATGTTGTCCTTTTATAATTAAGCACTTAACACATTTTATTAATACATGTCTTTCTCAATCGGTGTTTCCCGACTTCGGGAAGACTGCCAAAGTTACGCCGATACCAAAGGACAAATCCAGCTACATTTGGAGATGTCCGGTGTGTTTCTGTACTCCCGGCATTGTCGAAAATATGAGAAAAGGTAATGGAGGTGCAGATTGTTGATTATTTAGAAACTAACAAGCTAATATGTCCATTACAATCAGGGTTTAGAAAGGGTTACGGCTGTGCGGCCGCACTATCCAAGGTGACGGATGATATATTTCGCTCTCTTGATGAAAATAAAGCAACCATACTGGTTCTTCTTGACTATACAAAAGCATTTGACATGATCAACCATAAGATTTTAATCTCAATGCTACAATATTTTGGTTTTAGCACAGATGCTGCAAGCCTAATTAAATCCTTTTTAAACAATAGAAGCCAACGAGTATATATTAAAAACAATATGTCTAATAGTTTGAAAAGTGAAAGTGGGGTCCCTCAAGGAAGTATACTTGCTCCGATTCTGTACACAATGTATACGACAAACTTTGTTCAAAATCTGAAATACTCTGAATATCATATGTATGCTGACGATACACAAATTTATAAGGCTTTCAGCCCAGCGAACATGCATACGGCTGCTGAGCAAATCAATGAGGACCTACAGGGTCTTTTAGAAGTCTCCAATAACCACTTGCTTAAATTGAATCCAAAAAAAAACCGCATGTCTTCTATTTTCCAACAATAACGTAAGGGATGAAATTCTGAATAATATTACGATTAAGATCAATTCTGAACAAATACCATTTAAAAATTTTTCAAAAAATTTAGGGCTGATCATGGACAATAAGTTGAGGTTCAAAGCGCATGTCACAACAAAACTAAAGATTGCCTATGGGTCCTTGAAAAGAATTTACTCGCAGAGACATTTTTTAAGTGTGAAAGTTAAAGCATCTCTTTGCGATATGCTCGTATTTTCGCATTTCGGTTTCTGTGACAATGTGTATGGCCCCTGTCTTGACAGTGTGGACACTAGGCGTATTCAGAAAGTTCAAAACTCCTGTTTGAGATTGATTTATGGCATCAGGAGAAGACAAAGAATATCTCATAAACTAGAAGAAGTAAGTTGGCTTAATATGTACAATCGACGTATGGTTCAAGCGGCTAGTTTTTATTATAAAATTTTAAAGTTTCGCACTCCTCCATACCTCCATCAAAAAATAGTTTTTCCAACTGATGTTCATAATTTAAACATAAGGCGAAGGAACCATTTAACGATTCCAGCTCATAAAAAACAAATTTTCAAACGGTCTTTTTCTTACACGGCTGCATCATTAATAAATAAACTACAGGTTAAAGATTTCTCTTCTTCGGTGATGACGTTTGCAAAAACAATCAAGAATAGTTTAAAAAATAAATAATTTCAACACGGGTGTTCTAAGATATTCAAATTTTTGGCAGGATCACGAGGAAAGCTAACGGCGGTGGATGTGGAATTTTTGAAAGTTGAATAAGAAGAAATGTTTGTATGGAAAACATTTATTACTTAGATACTATAAAAAAAAAAAAAATTTTTTTAGTTTTTTGGGTTGTTATAAGATTGTGTGTTTTAAATAAAATGTATTCGATATTTATTAAGTGGAGATATCATCAAAATAATCTAATCTAATATAATTAATTATTGCTCTATCAATTTTTCATAGTTCTATTATGTTAGGCTACAACAGCACTCAACTGTGTTGAGAAGCAGCATCTAATGCTTTTTAGTTCAGTAAGGTACTCGTATAGGGTATTGTTTATAGTTATTGTTAATTATTGTTTCTTTATCTGAGCTAATAAACGTTTTATTATTATTATTATTATTATTATATATTGAGTATAGATGGTTCAGGTCTGTCAATATTTTAGTGACTTCAGGAGTCCCCTAAGGTTCTGTGTTAGGGCCATTGTTGTTTTTGTGCTTTATTGATGATATTTCTAGTGGTTCGCTCTTGTATGCTGATGACCTCAAGATTTACTCGGTCATTGACGCATGATTGATCTATTATTCAGGAAGATCTAAACAAAATTTGTGAGTGGTATGTCCGCAACAATCTTTATATGAATAACGAAAAATGTTTTTCAGTGTCTTATAGGTAGACGCAGATTAAAGACTATACCTAATTTGTATTTCATTCCCAATTCTCTATTGGTCGTTTGTGATCGTGTTATATATTTGAGGATTTTCTGATAGCAAACTAAAGTTTATTGAACATAATAATTATATAATTTCAGCTTCCTATCAATCTCTGGGTTTTGTCATGCGTAATGCGAGGAATTATAGGTCACCTTAAACACTTTTGCTTTATTCAATGCATTTGTTAGGGCTAAGTTGGAGTATGCCTCTGTTGTGTGGAATCCTACAAATGAATTTCATTCGACGAGTATCGAACGTATTCAGCGTCGTTTTGCTAAGTTTCTGTGGTTTCGTAGCGAGGAAGTTTATCCAGTCATTGGACATCTAGGGAATGTTTGAATGGATTTTTATCTGTCTGGCTAGTTGTAGCTTAAATACATAACAATAAATAAATAAATAATCTCTAAATTAAAATATCCTCATCTTCTTCATACTCCATAGGGGCCTCTTCTTTTTCATTTACTGTTCTGAAAGCGATGACATCATAATATAATGTTCTGGCATTTTCGGGTATTCTAATGAATTTCATTAACCTACGGTCTCGTTTCACCACAGTAGAACAGCATCTAGAACGTTCTGAAAAAAAAATAATAAAAATTATTACGTTAACATGTAAAGAAAATAGTAAATCTTGATCAAATGGTAAGTAAAGGAAATAGTGAAAATTTCTAAAATTAGTGTGAGAAAGCGCCTCATGTATCTAAATATTTCAAAACCTAACGTGGGAAATATTTTGAGAATGAAAAGTTGTATCACTTTCACTTTGAAAAAGTCCAAGCATTGCTTCACGTGGACATTTCAGCTCGTGTGCAATTTTCTATTGGGACGCATAACAAAAAAAATCATAAGCGTAATTTGTTAACATTTTTTCTGGGACGAAAATACTTTTGCGGGGGCTATTTTTCCGGTTCCTATACGGTTACGACAATTCGTTGCCAAACTCGCATAGTAAATTCTCTAAGCGGTTCTAGTTAATTATCTTTTCTGCATAAGTACTCGTAATTATATATATAGGAATGGAATATAGGCATTCGAATTATAAAGTTGATGATTGGTATATTAAAGTAAAGAAAACACTAGATATGCTGTATTCTATCGAATATAAATGTAGCAGCAATTATAAGACCCCTATCAATTCATAAAGCGACCCGAGCTATTCTTCAACCTAGAACCCATGTTTATAAAAAATTTTATGTTTATTTTGTATCCTTGAATACGTACCTAAAATATTGACATTGCCTCCTGAATCAATCTATTTTTTTTTTTAGGCAAAGACAATCCTCCAGCACTGAGCTTACATGGTAGAGCAAAAGAACCTAAGCCAGATAACTTCCCTGCACCAGGTGATTACGATCCAAATAAAGCTGAAAAAGTCTTACACGACAATTCACCTAAATATACTTTTGGTTTAAAAACTAATGTGGAGAAACCTACTAATACACCTGGTGAGTTTAAATAAAGTAATGTGTTAATTTTTATGTAAAATTTCTGTTCTAAAATTAGATAATGTAAACTCTTGATCACTCACAACGTACCGATCGAATTGTGGCGTGGTTGGGCAAATGATTTATTTGTTTTTGATGCGTTTTAATAGCCTTGCGCACACAAAATGTTTATCGAATAGCCTGAGCTCGAATTGTAAAATATTTTACGATCTGCCTATTGCTATAAGTCAGAAACCTAATTTGGGAAGCAACCGTACAGTTTCAATTCTCTAAGAGTCAGACAACTATGAATGTACCAGTATATCTGGCTCACCACTGCCTGCTCAAGTGCAGGGACATACTTTTGATATTGACTGCTAAAGGGAGTGCCTAGAGAGGCAGGTGACTAAGTTGTTCGTTTGTGAAAAGAAAATCAATTTGTAAGATCTATAGATCTATTTCTATCTATCTATTTCAAAGCTTTCCAATTCATTTGTGGTTAAAGCTAAGTCTGAATGTAGGCAAGCTAAAGTATGTATTCATAGTGGGGCCAGATCCCCTCAAGATCATCACACTTTTAAATCGCAGTTTTTAGGTCGTGAGAATCCTTGTAGGCTACTATAGGTATACTGTTGGCTTGGAAAGCATCTGATTTTTACCGGAATATAGAAAGTTGCCACACGTGGGATTTGTTGGTCTATAAACGTATTTTTAATGTAGTATATTCGTTTGATGTAAACGGCTGTCTATTCGCTGCCTTCTTGTATTTCAAATGATTTTTATATTTTGCACTAATTTCAGTGCAATTGTCTATTAAAAAAATTGATTTTCAATATACAAAACAAAGCTCTTACGTCCCAAACTAAAACTACATACATCAAACAAAATCAGACATCAGAAAGTAAAAATAAATAGATACGAGGCATGTTTTTTAAGTAAGTACCGTTTTGGAATTAAAAAAAGACGTGCAAAGATATCGTAATAATTTTATTTTTACATGAAAGCCTGTACCTTAATCTACTTTTCTACATAATTTCCGTGAATATTGAGGCACTTGTCATAACGTGGCACCAGTTTTTGAATACCCTCCTCATAAAATTCTGCCGCCTGACTTGTTAACCACTGTATCACAAATGTTTTGACTTCGTTATCGTCTTGAAGACGCTGACCACCCAGGTGTTTCTTCAAGTGCAGGAACAAATGGTAGTCGCTGGACGCCAGATCAGGGCTGTATGGAGGATGATCTAGAGTTTCCCATTTAAAAAATTTGATGAGATCTTTGGTCCGATTAGCCACATGTGGACGGGCATTGTCATGCAGCAAAACGATACCCTTACTCAACTTGCCACGTCTTTTGTTCTGGATTGCACGACGCAGATTGTTCAATGTCTCACAATAAGACGCTGCATTGATTGTGTCATTACGAGGCAGAAACTCCACTAGCAATACTCCTTTTCTGTCCCAAAAAACTGTGCACATGATTTTCCGGGCAGAAATTGTTTGCTTAAACTTCACTCTTTTGGGTGATGATGAATGTCGCCATTCCATGGATTGTTGTTTCGATTCTGGTGTGACGTAGGCCACCCATGTTTCGTCACCAGTAACAATTTGGTCTAAAAAATCTTCACCTTCATTGTGGTACCACTCAAGGAAAGTCAATGCACTGCCTAAACGTTGGGTTTTGTGCAAATCGTCTTCAAGACGATAACGAAGTCAAAACATTTGTGATACAGTGGTTAACATGTCAAGCGGCAGAATTTTATGAGGAGGGTATTCAAAAACTGGTGCCACGTTATGACAAGTGCCTCAATATTCACGGAAATTATGTAGAAAAGTAGACGAAGGTACAGGCTTTCATGTAAAAATAAAATTATTGCGATACCTTTGCACTTTTTTTTTTAATTCCGAAACGGTACTTACTTAAACAACATGCCTCGTATTAACAAAAAAATATTGAACATTCTCTCTACAGACAGTAGCATTCACTTTAGGCGTATACGTCTACCAAAACTACAAGTATATATTATGTGATATATAACTTCCTGATGATGGACGTGTAGTCCGAAACATAGCTAGTGTTAAGAGAAATATAACAATGGTATTGATGTATACAGGGTATTTCAAAAAGACGTGACAATATTCACGGGCGTGATTTGTGAGGTCATTTTATGATAAAAAGTTATCCATCACTATGGGTATAACTGATGAATATTAGCGATGTTTGTTTATGCCACCCCGTATAAATTGTGCTTTAAATAAAGGTTTAACATGCTAAAAATTTCAAAATATTATCTACGATCACAAAACAAAACATTCGATCGGTGCGTTTCTTCGAGGGTACTTAATTGATTTTATTAGTGAATTTTATTTTTCTGTACAGCCTTCAGAGTTTAGACCGCAGCAGCTTAAATTACCAGCTTAATAGTTTAATTGCAAACTTAATCCTTATAGACGCACAGTTTAAATAAAACAATTTGTATAATTTTTTTTTTTAAATTTTATTAGGGCCGAATGTTTACAATGTTCCACTTGCTGATAAAGTATTGCACGACAATGCACCTAAATACACATTTGGAGCTAAAGTTAATCTCGAAAAGCCATCCGACATTCCTGGTGTGTAATATATAAACATTTTATGTAACTATAACAACATTTACTACTAACACTAATAATTATATACCTGGCCCGGAAAAAGTATGGACAGCATTAAGCATATCAAAAACTAAATATTGTTTACAAACAAGAAACAAAAATGAACACAGTTTGTGTTTTAGTATCTGAAAAAAATATATTTGCAATAAAAAAAAAACGATTTGTTGTACCTATATATGTATATAAAGTAGTATTGAGCAACATCTGAAACATCAAGATTCTATTTCCATGATAATGTAAGAAAACAGGCTAATAACAAGTTCAATATCAACAATTTTACTTAATTGTTTGCATTGCATTGATATGTTTTGTTTTGCATTTGGTAGACAGCTGAAATTGTAAATGCCGAAACGTGTATTGTATGTGACGATGCGGAAGTATTAACTAGCCACCAATTTGGATTTTTAGCTAACAAATGCACTAATGATGCTATATTCTCCGTCTTCAACAATGTTTACTCCACTTTACAGCATCAATTTTCTGTGATTTCTCCAAAGCATTCGACTGTGTAAATCATAACATCCTAATTAACAAGATACAGCACTACGGAATTCGGGGGGTTCCACTGGGATGGTTTCAGTCGTACCTTAGCAACAGAAGTCAGTGTGTGAGGGTCAATGCGGCTGTGTCTTCTTGCAGGCCGATGGATTGTGGAGTTCCACAGGGTTCGGTGTTGGGTCCTATTTTTTTTTTGCTATTTATCAACGACATTACGTGCCTAGACATCAGCGGTAAAGTATGTCTCTTTGCTGATGATACTAGTTTCACTTGGTGCGGCCCGGATAGTGTGGCTCTTCATAGTACCATATCCAAAGACTTAATCACCATCAAATCATGGTGTGACTCTAACCTGTTGTGCTTGAACACTGCAAAAACTAAATCTGTGTCATATAAATATGTGCTGCAGTCGTTTGAACTTAATAATTCCACTATTGACGTCGTTTCTTCTGTGAAGTTTCTGGGCCATGTTGTTGACAGCTCCCTGAAGTGGAAGTTGCACATTGATGCGTTATCAACAAAATTAAGCTCTGCCTGTTTTGCGTTAAGATCAGTTTCCAAAGAACTTAACTTGTCAACTTCCATAAGAGTCTACTTTTCACTCTTCGAATCCCATCGTCGATACGCGCTCTCATTCTGGGGTACATGCTGTGCAACGCAATTTGGGCGTATTTTTAGATTGCAAAAAAGAGCTATTCGATACTCTCTGAGATTGCACTATAGAGCCCATTGCCAGGACTTCTTCAGAAAATTTAAAATAGTAACACTACCTTCCTTATTCATATTGGAATCGGTCTGCTTAATCCTCAAACACCTGTCAGATGTTTCTGAAAGACCATTCCATAATTATCTCCTTAGAAACTCCGAACATGATCTTTATCTGCCAGCCCCATCCTCCGAATTAATCAAAAGCTCGATTATATACAATGCAAAAAAAATGCACAACCATCTGCCAATGGAAATCAAATGGCTATCATCCCTTCCTCGATTCTGTAAAGTTCTAAAGACGTATTTGTTGGAAAAAGCTTTTTATACAGTAGGTGACTTTTTTAATGTGCATTAATTTTTGAGCGATTCACACACTGGATAGTACTTAGTAGTTTGTATTGTGTGTTTTGTATATATATAATTATAATTAAATTATATATATTGAACTGTAGAATATTTACTTAATTAATTAACTTTAAGTATCTTAATTGATTTATTTATTTGACGATGTACCTGTATATACGTATATATTAATTATTATTCTTATGTTTTATATGTTTTGTTTGTTTACCTGTTTACAAAATTATTTAATTTTTTTGACAAATATATATTTATTTATTTATTATCGCTTGAGAATACATACATCGCTTTGGATATAGTGTTAAAAGGTATATCAAAGTTGCAAAAAAATTTGTGATGGAAACCTGAATTTTCCGACTGGATTTTTTTTATTAACAAATTATAAAACGAAAAAATTTTAGCATTCGATGATAATTAATAAGAAAATCAAATATTATCTCATTGAACAGGCTAGATTTAGTTTTACTGTATATAACTCTCAGACCATCTTTGACTTTGGGTCATTCCCATTGAAAATACCCAATTTGTTTAAAAAAACTCTCAAGCTCAATCTAAGATCAAAACTAAAACAATCATGAAATTTTTGTATCAATTCCTCCAAAGCTAAATAAAGTTTTTTTTTGCAAACTGCTTAGTTTATGATATGTTTAGATATTTCCATACAAGGAAACATTTTTTGTATAGGATAATTTTATTAATAATAATAAATTAAGGGAAATTCGTGGTTAGTTGGTTTGGTACAAATGGTTTTAAAATCATTCCCTAGGTTATAATATAAAAAATACCGGAAGTCATTATTTGTAAGTTTAATGGAAATATTAAAGATTTATTATAAGCCCAATGTGTATAATATTAATGTTTGGAGATGATGTGTCTAGGTTACACACAAAATAATTGGTAGGTCATGTTGTGGTTGCCTTTTGAGATTTATATTCTATATAAAGTGGCGGTTCGTGTTCCCAAAAACTAGATGTGGTGTAAGTACCTAAATATTGCAACTCAATGAGACTTCGCAGGAACATCTGTCGCTTCATCCGCTATTATTGCCAAAAGCTCAGTATTTTGTAATTCACCTAAAATTTCCATGAAATTTCTCTAACAATCTAATAAATCGTTCTGAATTTCTTTAGACGTGCCTTTAAAATTTGTAGAAATTCAGCTTACTGAACACAAATGCATAATACAATTTTAATAATGGTTGAGGGTGTCTGAAATATTTAGTATATCGCACCAGAAAACCAAGAGTTTTATTGGCGTTGTTCTGTTTTGACTTGGACTTGATGAAAATTCATATTAAACTGTTTTTCTACGTGAAAAACTAAAACAATATTAACTGAAAAATATGCTACACATATATTTTTAAATAAATTTGTCAAACTCCAACTAGGTCCCAATGTTTACAATGTCCCACTTGCTGACAAAATGTTGCATGAGAATTCACCAAAATACACGTTTGGGGCTAAAGTTAACCTGGATAAACCGTCTGATGTACCTGGTGTGTAATACTTTTATTTATGTAAATAACTTACACTTCAAATAGTAAAAATATCATTAACATTGTGACTATTTGTATTTAGGTCCTAATGTTTACAATATTCCAAATGCTGACAAAATGTTGCACGAAAATTCACCAAAATACACATTTGGGGCTAAGGTTAACTTGGATAAACCGTCTGATGTACCTGGTGTGTAGTATTTTTATAATTGTATTTAACAAATATTTTATTAACCCTATAGATATATCATTAACCTCGTTACTGTTTACATTCAGGTCCTAACGTTTACAATATTCCAACTGCTGACAAAATGTTGCACGAAAATTCACCAAAATACACTTTTGGGGCAAAGGTTAACCTGGATAAGCCGTCTGATGTACCTGGTGTGTAATATTCCATATTAGCATTTGACGTAACAGTAATTAGAGCTTATAATAAACTAACAATATATAATATATTTATATATATATATATATAAGGATCAACATAAGTTGTTGACACCGTATAATATAAATATTGAAAAGTGAAACAAACTAATATTTACGAACTAACAAAAATTTTAAGACAACTGGGATTCGCACCCAACATACAGACACGATGTATACGGACTGAAGGAGATTTCCGCTATGTGCCACATGCCGCAGTTGGTGATTTAGTAGAACACCTGACTGGAAAATGCGAGGTGTTGGGTTCGCACCCCATTTGTGTCGTGGACTTTTTTTTTCAGTTCGTAAATATTAGTTTATTTCACTTTTCTATGTATATATATATATATATTATATATATCTATTATTTTCAAGGCCGTACCTCTTCTCGTTATACCGGAAGTTGACATCAACTTCCTTATTTTAAATTGAACACCGAGTATATTATTTCCTGAGAAAATTCAATAATTTTCAATGCGGAAATCGAAATTATCATTCTTGTGATTTAGTTTACCCGAAAATCACTTACCACAACTACATCTTGCAATAGAATCAAGATATAAAAAACAGTTGAAAATAGGTATCTATACAGAAATCTTGCTACATCTTTTGAGACACAAGAAAACTATAAATCTCTAAAACTAAGTTTGTTGATGTTCAAAATAATCTCCACTTACATCAATACACCTTTGTAACCGAAACTTCCACAAACTAAAAGCGTACATAGCCTTCGTGAAAGACATATTTGTTGGTCTTCGTGAATCCACCCACTTACGTTCTTCTTGTTACGTTTCCCGCCCGAGTCTTACTCGTTCTGACATTTGGAAGTCGTTCGGCTCATGTGGCACCCACAAATCAGTTGTTTTCGTGTTGATTGAATTTACTGTTTCGGATCCAACACCAAGCGTTGTCTCAATGGTTTGATAGGAGCATCTTGGTAAGTGAAGAACGGGGCCTACCAGTACGTGTCGTCACCAAGCGATATCCGTCCTCTTTTAAATTCGCTGTTCCAGCGAAGCACAGGTGGTCAAGTTGTTCAAGACTCTGTTGCTTGCTAAAATCCTAGCAAATCATAGCGGGCACATGTTCTCTTGACAAATGGATGTTACACTGACAAAGCGTATTTACGACGTTTTCTGTGTGACAGCAGCAACCAAACTGTTTTCTGAGATTACTAAATAAGAATGGTGGTATTTAAAAATGCAGTGTTGCCAGCTCTAACTCCTCTGCTTTGTGGAATCTGGAAATATACAGAGATTAAATGAACCAAAATTAGTTTTTCGAGGAAAATTGATTCTTTAAAAACATTTTTCTGTGTCGATTGTCGTTGATCCTAGATAAACCATCTGATATCCCTGGTGTTTAGTACTAACTAACTTTGTCGTGGTTTTTAAATATAGGGCCTAACGTTTACAATGTTCCACTGGCTGACAAAATGTTACAAGAAAACTCTCCAAGATACACATTCGGAGCTAAACTGAACCCAGATAAACCATCTGATATCCCTGGTGCGTAGTGTTAATTTGAACATGTCATATCAATTTAATTATTAATGTGTAACTTAGGTATAACAATTTAATTATTTAAACTTTGTCGTGATTTTTAAATACAGGACCTAACGTTTACAATGTTCCACTGGCTGACAAAATGTTGCATGAAAACTCACCGCGATACACATTTGGGGCTAAGTTGAGTCTGGATAAGCCATCCGATACACCTGGTGTGTTGTGTTTCATATTATTTAAGTTAATCAAATTTATTACTAACAACCCTTGGATATCTTCAAATAAAAGGTCAGTCTAACGTATTGAGCTTGAGCAAAATATAATTTGTAATCTTTCAGTTTGTAATCTATCAGTTTAGACATCTATGTATGGGAGCACCAAATTTGTGTGTTTTTTTTTTTAAATAAATCTACTGTATGTAATAAGATATACAGGGGTTATTCACGCCATACGACACAATATATTGAGGCTAAACTATTTAATTTCCTTAAAGTTTTATCCATGGGTTCGATAAAAATTATTTATGGCTACATTTTAGAAATATTGTGAATTTATACAGGGTGTCCCAAATATAAGAAATGAACTATAGTTGTGTTTTTTTAAATAGAATGCGCTATATATGAATATATTTTTAGGTTCCCCGTTCAAAATAAACTTAACTTTCATCAAAGTACATCTCACCTAAACCTGACATTTTTTTAAATATTTTAATTTTTATAAAGATATAGACATAATTTCAAAGAAAAAATTCACACCTATTCGTTTGTTCTTTTTAAACCAGTCTGGGCTAATAAATATACCCACTCATCACTTGTTACGCCAAATATAAAAAACCCCCAATACTATATACAGGGTGTCCAATAATATAAGTTAAATGAACGTAAAGTTTAAGTCTAAATAACTTGTTTGTTTCAAATAGGACACCTGGTATATGAGGTCAAAATTAGATGCACAAAGTAATTATCTGTCAAATACTATAATGATTTCTTATGGATGGATTGAGGAGACAGAATACATGTTTTTTAATTTGATATTTACTGTCAAATAGTCTGTTGAAAATTCTTACCTAAGAGTTGGGAATTTTTCATAAAACAGTTTTTTATCTGTGACATTTGATTTAATTCAATTAATCAAAAATGCGAACCTATTCCAAAGGAGAAAGAATGGACTTGATTTTTCTGGGAGAATGGTCCAAAGACGCTTTACTGGCATCGCAAGTTTACGCTCAAAGGTTTCCGGCGCAAAATCATTCCAAAAAAAGCGGTCTTCGAGAGGCTGTTAAGGCAGTTTAACGAAAAATACCACCCAAACACAGTGCAACTGCATCAAGAATTTTTCAATATTGATTTTAACTCGCGTTGAATTTTGTACATGGGCAGGAACAAAATCATCGAAAATGAATTTTTTTTTAATGGGGGATATGAAGGAGCAAATAAGCTAAGCGTTACAGGAGGTTAAAATTTTTGAAGGATTTAAGAGAAGGATTCAAATGTGCCTAGAGTCCAATCATTTTGCATTTATTATAAAATTTATTAGTATTTATGTATATCTTGTTATTTAATTTAAGTTAAAAATGTATTTATTTATTATTTTATTGTTTAAATATTTTGTTTGTCAAATTCTCATGGCTGACTTGACAAATATTATAATTTTGAAAAATTCTTCCTATTACTACCAATATGTGATTTTTCCATTCAAAATTGAAATATGAATAGGAAAACCTTATACTGATTAATAGATAATTAATTTATCTTCATCAAATACAGGGTGGTCTACATGAAATTAATAGGTTCAATTAAAAATTCGTCTAATATTATGAATATGTGCATTTTGAAAACGTGAAGAGTTATCCATAGGAAAGTATTATAATATTAATATTTGACAGATAATTACTTTTTGCAGCTAATTTTGACCTCATATACTGGGTTTTCCATTTGAAATAAACAAGTTATTTAGAATTAAACTTTACGTTCTTATAACTTATATTATTGGACACTCTGTATTTAGTATGGGGTGTTTTTTATATTTGGCGTAATAAGTGATGAGTGGGTATATTTATCAACCCAGACTGGCTTAAAAATAACAAACGAATAGATGTGAATTTTTTCATTGAAATTATATCTATATTTTTATAAAAATTAAAATTTTTAAAAAACTGTCAGGTTTAGGTTAGATGTACTTTAATGAAAGTTAGGTTTATTTTGAACGGGGAATCTAAAAATATATTCATATACAGGGCGTTCCATTTAAAAAAACACAACTATGGTTCATTTCTTATATGTGGGACACCCTGTATAGATACACAATATTTTTAAAATGGAGCCATAAATCATTTTTATCGCACCCATGGATAAAACTTTAAGGAAATTAAATACTTAGTTTAGCCACAATATTCCGTGGCGTATGGCGTGAATAACCCTGTATATCATTTTAGCACTGGTTGCAGTTAAAATTATAGAAACTAAAAACAATTATCATAAGTCACAGCAACTTATTCAAGAAATAAAAAACATAAAGTTATGAACAAATTAAATCGAAAATTTCTAGTAATAGATGAAGACACAAATGCAATTATTCCTCTTTATAATATAAAAAAAACACACATTCCTGGGGGGCATGGCCAATAAAGATCTGCCGCATCATGTTTGTTTCAAATTTGAACTCCTTTTTTTTAGGACACTTTTGAGATGCTGCTGTCATCCTGAGTGCAATGATGTGCCACATGTGTGTAACATATATTTTTTTAAAGGAAATGTAGGTTTTTGCCTCCTTATCCACTTTTGGATGTGTCGCTTTGTGATTAATGAAATAACGAAAATACCTAATTACTTTTGTTTTTAGGAGGACTATCTAGAGCAGTTGCTCAAGTTGAGCACTGTCGACCCTTTAGCAATAGGCTAACCTTCAAACAAACGAGCTTTGCACGTTTTCTTTGATCTCGGGAGTGATCAATTGCATCTCGTTTTGAATACGGTGTCTTAATTCATCTAAATTCTGTGGCCTATTTACGTAAACACGGTTTTTGAGATGTGTGTGACGCGCATTTGTTTAGTACAACTAAAGCACTTATAGCGAGTAACGTTGATCAAAATATTAAATTTGACTTCGTTTGGAAAACAAGCCATTTTTAAAAACATTTTTCTTATGTTCATCATTGTACACACCAGCAACTTCATAGAAATTTGGGGTTGCAATTTGAAACAAACATGACTTAGATGGCGGTGTCGCCATGCGGCCGATTTCGAATCAAATTTGTAGGCTACAACATTGCTAAATATGAATTAAAACTGACGTGACTCGGCTTTTTTTAGTTCATATATATATATATGGTCTAGAGCAAATGCCCGGAAAGTGTGAGACGTGGGTTGATTCCCACCTGAAGCGAATGTTTTTTCCAACTTACAAATGTTCGTTTTCGTCATTTGGCTTTTCTATATAATATATATAGAATTTATTCAACTACTAGTTGAGTCACTTTAAGTGAATATTTTCCCTTAGCTTATATATACGAGGTCTGTTCAAAAAGTACCCGGAATTCTCATTTTTCTAAAAATATATTTATTTATTCGTCTACATCTATATGGTCCCCTTCAAAGTAATCCCCCCTAAATATAATACACTTATGCCAGCGTTTTTTCCAGTCTTCGAAACACCCTTGATAGTCACTTTTTGTAATGCTCTGTAGCACTCTCAGCGATTCTGCCTTTATCTCTGCAATCGATGAAAAACGCTGTCCTTTCATGGGTCTCTTCAACTTTGGAAACAGGAAAAAATCACACGGAGCGATATCTGGTGAATAACGAGGTTGGGGCATGATTAAAGTCTTGTTTTTAGCCAAAAAATCACGAATAAGCAACGATGAATGAGCAGGTGCGTTATCGTGGTGCAAAACCCATGAATTGTTTTTCCATAAATCGGGGCGTTTTTTTCGAATTGCTTCACGCAAACGTCGCATTACTTCAAGGTAATACTCCTTATTGACGGTTTGACCTTTTGGCAAGAATTCTTTATGCACTATGCCATTATAATCGAAGAAAACAGTAAGCAAAACCTTGACATTTGATCGAACTTGACGTGCTTTTTTCACTCTTGGTGACGTTGAGTGCTTCCACGTGGACGATTGTGCTTTTGTTTCGACATCATAACCGTACACCCATGTTTCATCACCAGTTATGACCCTTTCAAGTAAATTTGGATCGTCGTTGACGTCGTTTAACAGCTCCTGAGCGATGGTAATGCGTTTGTTTTTTTGATCAAAATTCAGCAGTTTTGGAACGAATTTTGCTGCCACTCGTTTCATGCCCAAAACCTTTGAAAAAATATGATGGCATGAGCCAACTGATATGCCAACTTCATCAGCAACTTCTCTAATTGTGATTCGGCGATCATCCATATTCATTTTTTCCACTTTTCCCACATTTTCATCGATTATTGACGTGCTGGGTCGACCGGAGCGTTCGTCGTCTTCAACGTCTTCGCGGCCATCTTAGAAACGCTTATACCACTCGTAAACACTTGTTTTTTTCATAGCAGACTCACCGTAGGCTCTCTGTAACATTTCGCACACATGGTTACACTTTATTTCATTTTTCACGCAAAATTTAATACAAATTCTTTGACTCTTCAATTCTTCCATTGTTTAAACTAACAAAAATCGCCGAGCTCAAAAAAACACGTCTACACCAGCCGCTACAAGACAGAATGTAAACAATGAATACAGCTGAAAATTTCACCATACATTAGGGACATGTGTACCAACACAATAAAAAAATTTGACCACCGGACTCTCCGGACGCGCGCAATTCAAAAATTCCGGGAACCTTTTGAACAGACCTCGTATATGTTTCAGAAAGACATGGCTAAATTGCTGGAGGTGATATGACTGCTTAAGATAAGTGTAGCTTGTTATATAAATTTTTGCAGAAGGGGCCTTCCTTTTCGAGATACAGCGAGTTAAAAAAATATTATTTTTACTATTTTTTCTAACTGACTATGAATTATTAGAAATAACGGTCTAATTTTTTTCATATGAATGTTTTTGGTGCCGCAGGCTCAACTAAGAATACTCGCGTTCATTACAGAAAAGTTCAGGAACTATTGCCAGATGATTTTCCTCAGAGACTCGAATTGTGCGAATTTTTACGTTCATGCTCCGCGTTTCTTGAATAATATTCTGTTTACTGAGTAAGCTATCTTTACACGGCAAGGGATGTTCAATTCCCAGCATGCGCACTATTGGTCAGGAGAAAATCCTATAGTAAAGCGAGTGACTCATTATCAACACACAATTAAAATTAATTATAAAATGATGCCACGAAATTATTTTTCATTTAAAATTAATGTATGGGCTGCCACCTTAGACAATCGGTGTATTGGAAACCACATTTTACCTCCAACTCTAACAGTGAGTTATACCTCAAATTTCTGCAGAATGATTTATTTGAAATTTTGGAAGACTTATCACTAAACGAGCAAACAGCTTTGTTATTTATGCATGATGGTGCTCCACCATATTTTAGTAGAGCGCGTCGAAGACGGTTAAGTGAATATTTCCCAATAAATGGATATGTCGGGGTGCTGATGCTCCAATTCATTGGCCTCCTCGATTGCCTGATCTCAACCCGCTACATTTTACTGTTTGGAACTACTTTAAAGAATAGGTGTATGTCTCTGAAGTTATCCTCTGAAATCAAGCTATCATTTTTTGCAATTACCAAGTTTCTAAAGTATAAACATCAAAAAAGTTAAGAGTGAAAATTTAGCTTAGACATTAGTCACACAATGTCTAAGCTAAATTTTCACTCGCGGTATCTCGAAAAGGAAGGCCCCTTCTGCAAAAACTTATATAACAAGCTACACTTATTTTAAGCAGTTCTATTACCTCTAGCAATTTGGCCATGTCTTTCTGAAACACTCTGTATATATACCTACGTTGATTGAGTTTTTTTCTATTTTGTTTTTTAGTAATTATTGAAAGTTTATCTGAAAGGCTGACAAAGGAAAATATTAATCTCTTAAGTAACCTATCAGTGCCTACCTATTGCACTATTTCAAAATGTTTCGTCACGTAAATAAATATATATGCATATACATGAATCAATCCAATATTAACTGCCAACTCCTAAATCCAAAATACCTCAATATTTATTCAATTTTTCTAAATTATAATATTAACATTACCAACGAAGAGCTCAAGGAATATGTGGTTAACAACTTACTTTATTTGAGGACTACTAATGATAAAAATAATGCTAATTTATCATTATTGTTAAATAGGACCTAACGTTTACAATATTCCACTTGCCGACAATGCACTGCACGAAAATGCACCTAAATACACCTTTGGAGCTAAAGTTAATTTGGATAAACCATCGGATATACCTGGTTTGTAACAATTATTTACAGGTCATTACTAACTAAATTTTAACAATAATTAGCTTAAACAAACCTCTTAAAAAACTACTTCTGTTACTGCATCAATGAACATAAATAAAATGAAGTTCCGATATCTAAAATGTAAATTAATAAGTGATCAAGTACAAAGCACAATGTGCTATAAGCAACGCGGTGAGTATCTAGTGTCAGAATTTACAATACTATGTTTTCTGCTTCTTAGACAATCTTAAGCAACCATGATTTGACCAGGTTTTGGAGTAGAAATCGCTTCCCAGGAATTTTAAGAATAAAGTTTGCAAAATTGTGCAGTGGCCTAAAAAGGTGGATCACAATATGTTCTCTTTCCGTTCCTTAAGGATGCATCCTCATGATGTTGTAAAAAGTTATGTAATAAGGAATAGGAAAAAAAAATAATATTTAATCGCGAAATAATCATAATAGTCTTTATTTTATTGAGGGCGAAGTTTAGCCAAATGGCCACTCATACTTAACCCTGACGATATAACGATACATATACCTTTACAATACAATACAACATTATTTGAACATAAACATATGCAAAAAATGCTTTTATCCAAAGTACCAAATAGATTAATATAACTTTAATCCATTTTAAACCCGAAATAGATGCACATACTCGATCATATCTCCGAATATTATTCCTGAGTCGGTAACAAGTGTTCTGAATCTTCTACAGTTTGTAAAAAAACACACCATCCAAGCACGGATAAAAAACAATATTGCAATATCTTTGAGAGAATTAAACTTACACATAGGAATTGCCTAATTTGCACCGTAAGCAAATGTTAATGTGATTTTTTTAATTTACTTTTTCATATTGCCAAATAAATATTTAATTTAGAAAATGAAAATTGGTTGTTGTTTTCATTAAAAAAAAAAAACCTTCTTGTGCGTACACCGTGTTGACAAAAGTACCGTTCATGTGCACTCTGAAACTTTCTATAAATCATTCTTATGTAATTTCGGCTCCGAAACCCGATGGTCCGAAAACCTTTACGTTCGTATCTATATAACTATTATGCGTTTTCATACTGTTAATCCCAAGGCTGAGTCTTTTCTTTCTGTAAGTGAAAAACTGAATATTTCTTAAATGCCCTCTCCCATTCTGCTATATGAGAAAACGCTCTTATCAATTAATTCCGATTGACTATAGATAACAACTGATTGTTTTTTTTTTGCCATTTTTAGCTCCAAATGTTTATAATATACCGTCAGTTGTTGGCGACAAGAAAGGCGCTCCCGCGTACACTATATCCGGCAGAAATAAGGAACAAATTGATGAAAGAGTCAAAAATCCAGGACCTGGACAATATAATAACGTGGATCCGGAACATTACAAAAATCATTCGCCAGCGTACACGATTGGTGGAAGAGTTAATATCCCGAAAGACGAATCTATACCTGGTCCAGGAGTGTATTCACCAGAAAAGGTAAATTTCCATTAAAAAAAAAGGAAAACCTATTTAGTAGTTACTAATATTTTTTAGTTATAAAAGATTATTGATTACATTTTACAGTTTTTTGTAGAATCTTCCCAGTTTAACCCTTTTACCTACTATATGGATGCACATAATAATTAAAAAAAACATTCATATTGTTATAAAATGAGTCGGGTAACTATTTTCAGAAATTCCCCATTGTGAAAACTGTAAAATACACCATGATTCTCGCTTCGTTCGATTTTTGTATTGTTGCTTTTTATTAAGCTATAGAGTGACGACTAAGAATCACGCATAAATCCGATAAAATTTGAAGACATTTTTTGGAAGAAATTCTTGCACTTTACCACTTTTCGCT
This sequence comes from Apoderus coryli, assembly GCA_911728435.2. Classification (NCBI taxonomy): domain Eukaryota; kingdom Metazoa; phylum Arthropoda; class Insecta; order Coleoptera; family Attelabidae; genus Apoderus; species Apoderus coryli. The sequence continues at coordinate 9,924,683 of OU452209.1, read as the reverse complement.
TTAACTTGCCTGTTTCTTGAGGTAACAGAAAAATATACAGACGAATTGTATAGTAGATAAACATAATTGTATAGGTATTTCTGGAACCCCCTTTTGGAATTATTTTGATTCTACATTAGATTGTAACAGCCTTAAAAAATATGGGTGTACTAAATCAACCAGGTTCCTAATGTTATAAATCAGGGGAAAAAGGCTATTTATAGTGTGCTTGATAACAATAGACATGATAGTAAAATACTGTGGGAAAAATTAAAAATTCTTGAGATACATAATAAAAAATTTGCCAAATCATTTAAACAACACAGAGGCAATCAATAATTATTATACCTATGGCAAATAAAAAACAAATTTTTCCGGAACTTTTTGCATTTAAAACCACAGATAACCAGCCTGATGTACCTACTAGATATGATTGTTAAAATGAAATCAAGAGCCATCAGCTAAGTCTAATAAAACTCTGATATGATGTTGATGTGTTATCCTTATACAGTGTTCCTTATTTAGTTCACATTATAAATTCCTGCTCCGTCATAGTTCTACCCACTTTCGAAAAAGAGTACGATTCTCAGCTGCAACGCTTTACGGCTATAGCTATTTTCTCCCCTGTCAAAAATAATAGAAAAAGTGGTGTATATTCAAATTTGCCATCACATACATTAATTCAATCTTCTACTGCACGACCGCACTACTTGATTTGGTAGACGATGCTATTCATGACATTGATGAAGGTAAACCCACTGCTCTAATCCTAGTGGATTACCTGAAGCTTTCGATAAAATTAATTGACATTTTGTTTTCTAATCTACATTATTCCGGATTCTCACCCTTTCCTATAAGCCAATTATATTATTATCTAACAAATAACAATCAACTAACTTAGACAGGTTTAAGGCAGATTGGAGTTAGCTTGGATTTATTGCGGTGTTCCTCATGGCTCAGTTTTCACACCATTGTTCTATTACCTGTTCTCTTTAAATATAACAGACTCGTTAAAACACTGCACCTCATATGATTACGCGGATGATACGCAATTTAAATTTTCGTTTAACTTAGACAACTTCAATATAACCAACAAATAATGATCTGGACACTAAGGTAAATCACGCAAATCGTCATCAACTTTCTAGCAATCCTACTAAATCAAATATCCTTATTTTCGGTAAACATAAAGAATTTGCTTGATAATTACATCAGGTTTCCAGCACATATGTTGATAAAATTTTGCAAAGGCAGCGAATATTAACTTTATTTAAACTGTGGCAAGGCCAAAAATTATAATAACAGATAGTTTAGTATTATCTCATTTTAATTATGGAGATGTTCTGTAAGGGCCTTGCTTATCTAGCGTGGATAAAATTAAAATGTTTAAGATTCGTGTATGTTATACAAGAATTTGAGCCCATTAGTCAAAAGTTAAAAGAAGCAGGATGGCTTGGCAAGGAGGACCGACGCAGACTTCACTTAGAATGTATGTTTTATTCGATAGTTTTAACCAAATCGCCCCCATACCTATATAAGAAAATTAAACTCATGCCCGATGTTAATACTTATATGTATGAAATTATGACTATACAAAAAATAGAAGATTTCCTCTTTCATTCGCTGACGAACTTCCAATTATGTAGTTCTGGATGAACCGAAATTTGTTACCAGTGTGATTACGAAATACTCGCAATCAACTTTCTGGGTATGTATTAAATAGCAGAAATTTCTGCCTCCATAATAAAATTGTTGAACATCGATTGCCTTGTCTATGGTAAAACTTAAAATTGACGAACAAGACGAATAATTTAAGGGGGACGCAGTGAAAAAAGTTTGTATCAAAATTGCATTATTTTTCTATATTTTAATTAGGTAGCCATGAATTTGTCATTAAGCATCATCAAAAATTGTAATTTTAATATTTTGACATTTAGTGTTATTTATTATGTAATGAGCCTTGACAAAATAAAAGAAAATAATCACTCAAAGGAAGTTTTAATTAATCTGTCTATTATTCATGAGAAAATTGACAAATTTATAGAAATAACATGAACAAGAGAAAGTTTGCACGGCCACAAAATAATTCCATAAATTATGGGTCATAATTGAAAACAAACTAGTATGTTAAAAAACAAACAGGTACAGTTGTCCTCCTAATTTCCCTGGCATCTAACTCTTCAGTGCAGTTGATCACTCGTTGATGCATAGCTTCTTTGATCATTAAAGATGTCATGTAAACTTGCCTTTACAAATTACCCCACAAATAAAATATCAAGTGGTGTAAGGTCAGGAGACCTCGCAGGCCAATGCCACGGCCCTAACTGTCTAAACCAGCCCCGTTCAGTTGAAACCAACATGTACGATATAATTTTAGGATTTTATACAGGATCAAAAAATTAAAAATATACGGATGGCTCCATAAAAAACATGCAATTATGAGCGACCCTTACATGAAAAAATGGGCAACATAACAGTAAAAGTGACGTGTACCAACGTTCCTTCCAAACATTTTTCCATCAAATTTATGCGTTACTTTTGGTCCTCAAGGTACCTACTGGGATAGGCATTGTATATCACCTTTTTAAAAAATCTGCTACAAGACTAACAAACGTTTTATTTAAATAAAATTATGAGAAATAACAAAATTAATATGTTATAAGTATCTGGGATATAAAAGTCTAATCTCCAAGAAATTAATTTAATAAATTCCTCTCGGAGTCATCAGTCAAATAACCATACATGTTTCGAGACACCAGCCCCCATCATCAATGGTTCAGTAATGGATTCTCTCTTACAAAAAGCTAGCTTGCATTGTGCAATTAAGTTATGTGTCACAGTGTAGAAATGTCGAAAGACTACTGTAATTTTAACAAGTTTATTAACAACTGATCAACAAAGATTACTTTAATGTATCAAAAATAATATACTCAAAAATTGTCTGACAAAAATATGAGTCTTTATGTCAACTTGTCGCCGTGCAATTTGGTAGACAGAGAGGTACCTAGAAATTCACAGAGTTGCCAAGTAGAGTTTCTTTGTAACATCTTTTAGCATTTGACACCCAGGACAAAATGAAGAGAGCATTAATGTCTGAAAGAAAGATATGCGAATCTATTATATGATACAAGATATGCCAATGTATCATATGATATAATGTGCTCTATAGGTATATAACTCACCATTTCATGAAAGAAAATTTTTAAAACAAAAAAACACTAAAAGACTAATTTAAATCATAATTAAAAATACCTAATGGTGTCATACGTTTCTTTTTGCAAATCATTTGGCCCAAAAGTTAAATTTAAATAATTCTCAATTGAGTGTACTGGCTGCCGATTAACAATCAAAATGGCATTAAGTGTAGAAAATATAAATGTGATCTTTATAAATATAAATCATGATCATGATAGTTTTGATTTTCTACATCAATCAATCTAAGATTTCTATTTATAAAGATCACATTTATCTTTTCTACACTAGATGGCACGTATAACACCATTAGGTATTTTTAATTATGATTTAAATTAGTTTTTTAGGTTTTTTTTTTTATTTAAAATATGTTCTTTCGAAATGATGCGTCGGAACTGAATTACATAATAAAAACTGTTTTATTACAAAAATTCGTTGATTTGTCCATGACAATTTAAATTGCACTATTCACACATAGGAATGTGTCACTAAAATTGTCAAAAACAAAGAGAACACCCCTTATTTTAAGAGATATACAAAAATGGATCGCTGCGCCGTTTGCGATGCTCAAATTTTATTAGTAATAGATGGTGCAAGCCGCGTTTTGATATCTTTTCTAGTTTAGGTGCTAGAGTTTTTCAAATTCCGGCAATTCTCTTAGACCTCTCTAACTTTTGCATTCTAAGAGATAATGGATTTGTGAAAACACTAGTTTGTAGCAGTCTTTTGAGAAGAATATAGTGATACAATGAGTTTTTCCTTTTGAAGATACGGCGTGTAAATTAGTTTTTCTTGCAAAACACCCTATATATTATCTTCAAATTTAATAGAGGATTAAATTTCCTTTCAAAAATGTAATGATGATATACTTTACTTTTACATTTTTTGATATATTTGTCTTTTAAACTACGATGAAGTGAGAATAATTCAGGTGGTTGTGAAAAAGCCGTAAGTATGCTTCTGTCAAGTATATAAAAATCTCGTAATTAAATTTATACATGACAATAAAGCAGCTTAGCAGTGCCCATCAAATTAAGAATGTCAGATATTGACTTTTTGAACTTAGCAAGCCATGAAAAACAAAAAGATGTTCTTGGCGACATCTAATGTGAGCAGGCAATATGCCCGGTGAAACACAGTTCACAAACGATGGCCTGAGGAGAAGCAACAACTCCATCATATCTTATGATGAGTTGTGGATCAACGAAACAAGCCGTCTGGTGAAAGCATGGTAGTGTAAAACAAATTTCCAACAAAAGTTAAAGTCTTGTTACATTATGTAACAAGCAGTTCCTTAAATAGGTAGGTACCTAAGTGTATAATAGTAATTATATTTTTATTGCGTTATTTTAAAAATTGAGTATTAAAAAGGTGTGAAAATGTACGAGAATTACGAAAAATATGACATGTGACATGTTGAAATATTTCATAGAATATAATGAAAATTTTGCGGCAGTGTCTAATCTGTATATTGAAAGATATCCAGATCGACGGCAGCCGTTTAAGGATGTTTTTAAGATTAAAAACTAGCTTACAAAACTTTGGCTCGTTTACAAAACCTAAACCAATCTACAATATTAACAACAATATAGAGGTACAAGAACTAACAGTTTTGGGAACAATACAAAATAGCCCTAATTTGTCTACCCGAAAATTAGAAGAGTAAACTGGAATTCCTGCAAGGAGAATTTTAAAGAAAAACAATTATCGACCATACATGTTTCATCGTGATTTTAACAAGCGAGGCGGCTTCAATTTTGTGAGTGGTATCTAACAAAATGCAACAAAATTAGAAATTTTGGAAGGAACCGCATTTGGACAGATGAAGCGTGTATAACCAGTGCATATATTTTTAACAGATACAACTCGTACAATTGGAGCACGGAGAATCCACATGTCACGATTGACGTGTGTAATCAAGGAGGTTTTAATGTGTGAGGAGGAATTTATCAAGGAAGATTTCTTGGTCTATATATTTTTACTGGAACAAAGATTAATGCAGGCTTTTGAATCAATATCGAATATTGAAATATTAAGCGGCAAATAGTCTCAAAAAACGCGCTAGATTGTGTATGGAAAAAAATAGTGAAAAATTTGAATATTTCTTGTAAATACTTATCTCTAATACTTACCTATTTTATTTAATAATGCGGCGCGGCGTTAAGAAGTTTTTGTTAGTGAATAGTGTTTTTTTTTATTGTTTTCTAATGTCTATTTTAAGTTTGTTTTGTTTATTTATTTTAATTGGTTGATTGGAACTTATGAGGTTTTTATATACTTGGCAGAAGCATACGTCTTTTTCATTTGATTTACCCTCACTTAATCGTAATTTAAAAGCCAAATAGGTATACCCAAAAATGTAAAAGTTTAGAAAGGGAATTTAATTCTCGGTTAAATTTGAATATAATATATAATTTTTTATAACACCCTTTATAAAAACTCATAGTATCAGTGTATTCTTAAATAGTTGCTGCAAAAAAGTGTGGTTATAAATCTACTATCTCTTAAAATACATAAGTTAGAGAGGTTTAAAAGAATTGCAGAAATTTGAAAAACTCTAGCGCCTAAACTAGAAAAGATATCAAAACGCAGCTTGCACCAATCAATTACTAATAAAATTTGAGAATATCTCTTAAAATAAGGGGTGTTCTCATTTAAAAGTGTACAATTTGGCGCAGCCTGTATGGCCCACTATGATAAATAGGTGATACCAGATGCCTAACCCGCTATATTGTTACTTCTGTGGAAACACTTTGACGCGTTTGCACAATGTAACTCGTCAGATATTATTGGAATACATATTTTCATTACTAAGTATGTAGTTGTTATTACGTAGAAATACTCATAAATAAATCCGATTGCACATATTTTGTCTCACTTTTAAATAAATTGAATATTTTGATAGAATACATTAAATTATTTGAAGAAGGAGACTATTTTACATTTTTAAAGTACCTAACTTTTTGTTTTGGATTTGAAGAAATAGTCTATTCTCACAGTGAAGTATCCTTAATGTTTATTAGAATAAACAAAATTCGTCACCTTCACAAAGTTTTTTTTATTTTATTAAGATAATTATGCTATATGAATCATTTTTCGAGGGTCATCAGTCAGAAAAAATTTAATCCATAATTAAGAACGAAACAAATCGCTGGAGTGAATTTATCGTAGTCAGAGACACAAATAATCACTACTACAAAAACAACCCAATTATTACAGTAAATTTAAATAAGGACGAATGAAAAAAATATTATGCTTTTACAAAAGTAGTTCCGCCCTGATGTACATATAATACTCGTATATGCTTCACGAGAAAATAATAGCAGATAAATTGTGCAAGGTTTGGTTTTCTGTAAAATCATCAATATAACGTAGGTTATATTGATGATTTGAACTTTTATTGTTATTTACCTACTTGAGATAAACACTAAGTTTTTCGCTGGTAATTTAATCCACTTATCCGTATCAAATAATTCAAACGAATAACTTGATTGTCATTGTTATTACTTACACTTTTTTATTGTTTTTTGTATTCTGGAAAATAAAGTACCTGCAGTATTTCCATGTTTAAAATTAAAAAGAACTCTATCGGCTGTTAAACTAATTACTACAAAAAATCTGTCTGACAATCTCCTTTTTAAAATAACTATGATTACTGAATAATTTTGGAAAATCTCTCAAATATTTCATGGGTTGTCAAATGCGACATATTTTTGAAATTTTACTTGGTGGTCATAACAATTTTTAATAACAAATATAATTGTTCGAAATATCCTTTTTTACCCACTACTATACGCTCTTCTCATGAAAGAGCGTACAATATTATATTTTTCTTTGAAAATGACAAACTTCGTTAAAAAATAATAAAAGCAAGAAAAGTCTTACAATAAATTGAATTATTAATTTTTAAACTAAGTGCTTTTTTGATGCGTCATTATGTCATTATCAACCCTCAACTCTACTTAGTGTGGATTAATGGCACACTTGTGACGTACGTCATATTTGGTTTTTTCAAATTGAGGTATAATTTCCAAAGGTACAACTCACCCTACAGGTAACTGGCGTTAAATCACAATCATCTGCGTTTCCTACATGCCTCTGGTCTCTCAAGATGTATATAGGAACACTGATACCTAAATTAATTAATATGATATGTTTATTTTTACCTATCAATCTCAAGTTATTGAGAAGAATATCATCATTCCCGCTAATTTTATATCATTAACATTGTAGGTTATATCACATCTCAGACACGCTCCAAGTCATTCTTTCGGAATACGACATTCCATTTACTTGGGATCCTATAATATGTTTCTACAAAAGGATAAAACGTATTTGATGTTTTAACAGCTTATTAACACTAACATATTTAACACGCTGTCTACGTAAAAGTATAAACTAGCTACCTAGGAATGTTTAATCACAGCAAGAAGTTTATAAAAGGTAATATTCAAATTGTTATTCATATAATGTATTTTTGGTGCATGCGAAGTGCTTATCATGGAATTTTAGGGCAATAACTAAATAACCAGTTATTTTTCAGTAAGTGTATAAGGATGACCTCAGCAAACACATAAATTTGGCCCAAGATAAAAGAAGGATTGGCAGTCCAGCATTCCCCCAAATTACTCTTTTATGGTAGCCGATAGTGTACATAAAATGGCACAAGTGCAGTCGAAAAATGCTGAACTTATGTCATTTTCCCACTTAAGGGCCAACAATGGCTATTATGAGGTACACTGAATGCCCATTTAAGGTTTTCTATTGGAATTCAATGTAGTTTAATTTAATTTGAAAACATTTGGTGCCAATACTGGCAAGCCTTAAATACCGCCAATTTACTTCTTGAGATATTGCGAGACAATCAATGAAAATATATATTTTTATGTAGCTAAACCTAAAACATATTTCTTCAATAAAAAAAAAAACTGAAATAACTGTAAAATGTACTGAAACAACTTTTAGCAACAAGTATTGCATTAATATACTCGTAAATTGAAGTGTTTCAAGATACGTTTTTCCAAAAGTATATGAATGTAACTGAATTTATGCTGAACTTTACAATCTGCATTGCATAATATCCTAAAACCACAACTTTGTCGCTCCATCGCAGTATTATACTATATGAGTAAAATTTAGTGATTCCTCTTTAAGAATCATTGGATATGTTATGTAATGAGCTGACTAATTAGAAAAAATGTCAGATAAGATATGATTGAAATTTTGTGCAGAAAAATGTCAGATTTTTATTTTATCGATAATAATAATACTATTACGCTATAACTTTTCAAATATGCTTTTAGATTACGTGACATGCAATATTGATCTGATAAAAATAAAATAGATACATTACCAAGAGGCTACTGCCCACACATTTCCTTCTAAATCGTTGTTGTAATAAACCTTTTTTTTTATTAGTTTGTTTTAGAATTTCCACCAGCACATTCATTTGGAATCCGACACTCTCAGTATGCGGAGCACTTCTAAATCACCACTCTTCGAAACAATAATCCCACTGCGATAACGAACCGACTGCGTTTCTACTATCTTGCCGTTAATTCATCATCAGGGAATGCAGAACAACATCATGCTGATATTTTTATTTCTAAGTTGTAACACCTAATTCTTCTATTTATGCTTAACTAATTGCCTTTACACTATAATATTTCTTGCGGATTACGCTTTTGAATAATACCGCAGGTGCAAGCTTTTTAATATTTATTGGCTTGTAAAGCTAAGTTAATTGAAATATTTTAACATTACTGAAACTGTATATTAATTAAGAAAGAATCTTTGTAAAAATAAGCTTCAAACGATTTTTAATAAATCAATTAATAATAAATGGCCATATATTATAAAAAATGCGTTTTAATTTAAAATATTTTCTTAAATTATATTATTAGAAAAATAAATCTCAATAGAAATAAGTAAATAATTACCAAAAGAAATTTTGTCCGTAAATAGATATAATAAAGGAGAAATAATCTTGTGTCATAGCGAAGAAAATTCATATACACGGGGTTTTGTTTAAATTAGTAAGGCTTCAGTTTAATTTTGTTTAATCAGACCGCGGGATGGGTCGATAGATATTAACGATATCGTTTCGCTCTTGTTATAAGCTGTCAGGGTACCACAGTCGTGCCTATCTACAACATTAAGGTGTTTTGTTTTACCGTCAGATAGAGCAAAACAATACATTATAGCGCAAAGTTGTACTCGCCTATAAGACTAAATATAGTAATTACAGCAGGTGGTAATTTTTAATGGCACACCTGTAATTCTAATTGGTGCAAGGATCGTAATATTAAAAACTACCTATGGGATTCTAATTAAAAGCACGTAAATATGATCTTTTCCAAATAGTAAAAAAAACAGAAGGAATCAAAATTCACAACAAATGTTTAAATTGAACACCCTAGTCACCACAGATGCCATCCAATATTATAGTCTAATGAACATTTTGAATATCTGCCTAACAAGAAGAAGTTTATCAAAATCCATCAAAAAATAAAAACGTTACAAGGGTCGTAAGTCCTTGGAAGTGGACAGACTGTATAAAAATAAATTAAAATAATAATAATTATGTGTAGTGCATTTTATATTTCTGTCGTTTTCTTTATTTTAAACATTTTATATTCTTGATTTTGTTCAATCTACATCTAGATGATGATGATATTTTTGTTTTTAATGTATTACCAATTACACCTCAATAATAATAATATACGATTACAAGTACATTTTGTCAATTGATATTCAGATATAAAAATGTTGTATTAAATAATGATGTTTTAAAGATATAATAAATAAGTAGTACCATTTGTTAAAATTTAACCTTTAGTAATGATATTGCTGCTGGCTAAATGACTCAACAACAACATCAAAGCCATAATCAATTAAAAAAAACCTATCTGTTACCGTGTTATCTGATAATCTTATAATATTTTGCTTTATCATCTGGTATTAAAGAAAATATTATGCATTGTCAGATTTATCACGTTTACCTCTTGTCCACATTTGATCATCGTTAAATTGGAATGCATTAATAGTCAGTAATAGATTACGTAAGGCTGTTTTCGAAAATTTGTAATTTTACAAAATGAAGACTGACAGGTTTTCAAAATAGTCTCAGTTAGGCCCATTCTACACGAACCACAAAAACGCGGCCGGTTAGTCGCTCAGTCGCCTGAAAATGTTGCCCATTCTATACGAGCGTGTAGAATCCGCGTCTTTGTAGCGCGTATAACCGGCGAGTGAAACGCGACCCATTCTAGACTAGCGACAAAACGCCTCATATTTGCTATGGATCCCGTACAAGTTGGGTGCATCGCTATTCACCAATTAAAGTTATTAAGTTTTTGGCCAAAAAAACGGACAAAAAGACGTTGGTGGGTACACCCTGTTGGACCAATCTTCAAACATTACTTCTGCTACTTTCACCCAACACCTAGCTTTCACATCCCTATTACAATAATCCTTACTTTTAATATAATATAGAGGAGGTTGATTCTCGATTTCACAAATAAATCTTTCAATGTCAAACATCTTGTTTGCAAAGACCAAAATCGTGGACTGGTGAAGGATAAATCGGTTTGACCGGCCAGACGCGTGCAAGTAGCTACATGTAGAATGACACGCCGGTCTCCGGCGCGCGACTTTTACGCGACCTCTTGCGTTCAACAGGCCGGCACGCCAACGAACGCGTCCACACGCGACCGCAAAGTTGCCCGTATAGTATGCCCCATTTAAACTCTGTGGTTCTGTGACACACGCGTGTCGCTCGCCGGCAAACGTCCATTCTACACGAACCACAAAAACGCGACCGGTTAGTCGCTCAGTCGCTTGAAAATGTTGCCCATTCTATACGAGCGTGTAGACGCCGCGTCTTTGTCGCGCGTATAACCGGCGAGTGAAACGCGACCCATTCTAGACTAGCGACAAAACGCCTCATATTTGCTATGGATGCCGTACAAGTTGGGTGCATCGCTATTCACCAATTAAAGTTATTAAGTTTTTGGCCAAAAAACGGACAAAAAGACGTTGGTGGGTACACCCTGTTGGACCAATCTTCAAACATTACTTCTGCTACTTTCACCCAACACCTATCTTTCACATCCCTATTACAATAATCCTTAGGGCCATTCTACACGAACCACAAAAACGCGACCGTTTGCCGGCGAGCGACACGTGTGTGTCACAGAACCACAGAGTTTAAATGGGGCATACTATACGGGCAACTTTGCGGTCGCATGTGGACGCGTTCGTTGGCGTGCCGGCGTGTTGAACGCAAGAGGTCGCGTAAAAGCCGCGCGCCGGAGACCGCCGTGTCATTCTACATGTAGCTACTTGCACGCATCTGGCCGCCCGAGCCGATTTATCCTTCACCAGTCCACGATTTTGGTCTTTGCAAACAAGATGTTTGACACTGAAAGATTGATTTGTGAATTCGAGAATCAACCTCCTCTATATTATATTAAAAGACCTGTACTGTTTAGTACATTTTAATTTTTTCTTAAGATAAAGAATTGCAGTTTCTGCAAAAGTGTGCTGTCTTTTTTGTGAATCTAAACATCACGTTATTAAAATTTCCATAGCTTCTTGGTTTCTAGCAGACAGTATGAAATTAAAAAACGATCACTGTTGGGACCCCCATGTATTTCAATTCTCTTTTAACTTTTTAATGAGATTAAAAATGTTTATCCAGAATTCAGTAAAGTAGGGTATTTGCTCTAACAGTTTTTCAGTACTGATACACCCATAGGATTTTCTACAGTTTAGAAAAAATCCAAAATTCATAATTGAGCACAAATATTCTATATTTCTCATTTTAAAAATAAATTAAAAAAACAATAACCTGTTATCTTAGATATATTATTATAATATAGTCCTTATCATCTGGTAATTAAATAAATTATGCTTTGTCAGACTTCGTGAGTCGACACTTTACATAGATATAATAGGTATCTTCTTACAAATGTATGTGGACTGAAAAGAATAATCATGACTTTGAATTTTGAAAATACAAATTTCTCATTATCTATAAATGCCTATCGTTTTTAAACAATCTATTAAAGAGTCATAAATTTACTAAAAATTTTAAAATTATGTTTAAATTTTTTAGGAAACTGGCCTCCTACATGAAAATGCCAAATGTGCATACATATGAAGAAAATGAATGAAAAATATACTTCTTCAAAATTAATAGGCATTATTGGGGATTAATTATTTTTTGAAATGTTTTTTATAGGTCCAGCAACGCTTTACTATGGTAATCTGCAACTGCCGTACTATTAATAATTAATAGAAAAAACTAGCGGGTTTGAGAAGCTCCCAAACATTGAAAATTGCAGTTTTTCGATAAGTTTAGTGACTGTTTCTTATTAATAATTAATTAATTATCTCCTGCGGATGCTAAAAAAAGTGTGAGCAAAACGCGTGTCGTAACTAAAACAATGCGCCGGTGAAGTGGTAAAACGAATTTTTCAATAAGGTACATATTGTTACGCACTTTGACTGAATACCTAAATCACAGGCTGCTAAAAGCAACCTATAACAGGTATATAGGTAGATAGAAAATTATTATTTCTATTTTGAAAGTAAAAATATATAGGGTGTTAAATTTGATAAAATGAAGTTACCAGTGTTTATATGAGACGCGTATTAATTATTCTTCATAATTCAGGATTATGTATGATATTATTTTAAATAATTATTTCCTCCTTATCTATTCAAAATAGGTTTAGGCCCTATTTTATTATTTTTTTATTTTTTAAATGTTATTGAAGCTTACTGTCAAATATAAGGTGTCCCATTACAAACATAACTTTGATATGCCTCATTTTTGGTACTATTTTCACAATGCCACAATAATTGATGGGAGATAAAGAAAGAAATAAAAATTCGAAGTAGTTATACGTTACAAAGTAATCACTAGATGCCACATTTATTGTACAAACGCGTATTCATGCGGGGATATAGGTAGCTATGTACCACAGCAGATCGACAGTTCTCGCTATCACACATTGATGTGTCATCGATCGATGAAACGACACGACGGTCTGGTGGAAAACAATGTTTTCAAACAACAATTTTTTGATATTTTGTATAATAATATATTTAATATTATGTTACAATAATTTACAAAACTCCATAGTCATATGCGTGTTCTAAGATATCGATTGAAGCAGTACAAATATCACTAGGATTATTAAAGTTCTTATTGCTGTAATCAGTTTCATTTTTTCTTGTCGCCAGTTGTCCTACCTCTTCCTTGTCAATTTTTTTTAAACCTTGTATATTAAGTGCCATCATTAATCCGGCTTTGCCGTATTTTTTCCAATCTAGTATCAATTGCTCTTTTGGATACAATTTGTTTGGATCGCAATTGAGCTGATTTGCAAATGAACTAAACGATTCATAGTAAACATCTAAGTATTCTTCTAATTTATAGAAATCCTTTTTGGATGCTCCAGCATAAAAAAAATAGGAGAGGTCATATGCCGGTGTACCAACAGAACATATTTGAAAATCTAACATTCGTAAGCTTTCAAGTTTCCCATTTTCCTGCAAATACACAAAAATATACAGGGTGGGCTAACAAATAAATTTTTTGGTGAAGTTTAAAACCGAAAAGCGTCAGAGAGGGAGCAAATTTATAAATACTCAGTTGTAAGAATGTATGAAAGGTACCATAACTTCACACTTTTTTATATAGAAGCTACATAATTAATAATAATAATATTAATAAATATTCATTTAATAGGGATAAAGTAGCCAAACCCCTATGGGTCAGGAAAGTAAAATCCACAGGTATTGTAGTATATAAATTGGTACATTTGAAATTCTGAGAAATGATTTTTCAATTTTGCACTTTTGTCCATTGGGCGTCGATTTTGGGAGAAGGGGAAATCACACTCTTAGAGAAAGTCGGGTCAAGTGATACATCATTTTCCATTTTCGTGGAGTATGGCAGAACGCTCTTGTTATCCCTTTTCCTAATGTGTCCGACCACTCCTCCTTTACCCATCTAAAACCCTATTTACAAAAAAAAAAAAAATAACACTTTGTATCTTGGATCCAATGCATTTTCCTAAAATGACCTGAGAAATCAACCCCTTAAATATTTTTGAGTCTTTTTGCAACACACTGTAGAGGCAAAACACCATATAGGAATGAAGGATTGTATTTGATAGTAATTTCACTACACAGCTCTATCCCAGTGAAAATAATGGTCTACAAGTAACATGGTCTCTTTAAGCATCGTAGGGAATCACTCAAAGATTAGGAGAGCATTCCGGGACTTGCTAAAAAACCAAAAAAATTGTACGGGCAAATGCTCAGCTGGAGCGGAAATAAGGCATAAAAATGGTTGGAGTATCCGATACAAAATTTTTTAACATTCTTCATGATCACCTTGCTGCTGCGTGCTCACGCAGGTAGCTTGGAAATATCTCATATGCTTAAAATCTTAATATTGGTTCGTGTAAACGCTTTTGGAAAGTAAACATGGTTCAAAGATTTAATATAGGAACAGTGATTTTTTTATCTCAAATGTGTGCACAAAATTTTACTTACATCATACTTAAACATCATATTATTCGACCAACAGTCACCATGTAAAATTGTTCCAAAATCACCATCATATTTATAAGCATTGCAAAACATGTCTCCATTTATTTTATATGGTTCAAATTTTTCGATTATATGCGCATGCTTCTCTGGATCTAATGAACGAAAGACCTTATCGCATACAGCAAGTACAGTACCAAGAGATTCTTTTGAATTAATTATAAACGAAAATATTGGTGGAAGCTGTACCGTCAATTTTTCATATTCCTCTTGGTTCTGTGATTTAAATGCAAATGACAGAGCATGAAATTTACCATATTCTTTAAATATAAACTTAATTTTTTCTTCATCTAATGGTATCCGTTTATCGTGTAGTTTGTAACCGGAATGAAGGATGTTCTCCATTACAACAGCTTCATGTCCAATATCGCTAATTGCCAAATAATGTTTAGCTACTTCAAATGGATCCTTTATTCCTGCATTTCTCTGAAGTTTGTCAAAAGCGGGAAATATATCTGTGTAGAACAGATTTTCTACTCGATACATATCGGCAATATCTAGGAATTTTCTGATGTGTGCATCTTCAGGAACGGCTTTTTTAATAGCGATATAATATGTTTTATTAACTTCCTTATCAATTATGCTACCGATGAAAAATTCACCCAGAAATCCATTTCCTTTATCGGATTCAATAATAAATTCAACATCGTAATGTTTCAAATTTAGTTGATCTGCCACTTTATTTAGAATATCCTGTATCTCAATTTTAAGATTATCAATATTCATGTTTAGCGTATATAAAGAGTTAAGTGAAACTGACTAATATTGTCAAAATACCAAACTGAATTGAATCTAATCGGTGTGTGCTGGTGTACAAATACTCAATTTTCAAAGCCATTATCACTTTTTTATGTAAGTGGATTTAGATTACAAATTCAATGAGAGATACCAGTGTACGAGGCTTGCTGCTTATTTGCGAATTTATTATTAAAAAATATGTTACAAAAGGAGTTAATGCGTTGCAGTTTCAGCGTCTAAAGATATTCTAATATATAGTATATAATTTTTCGCACACTCCCATAAGTTCTCTATTTATGAATATTTCTTGTTTCTGCTATTTTTTTCTTATATCCTGTATATTGTTACATATATGTTTTCAAAAGAATTATGCGTAGCAGAATCACCGTCTATAGAGAGATATTCTAATATATCTTAAGATGATGGCAGTGTCATACGAGTAACATTGAATGCACAGGGTGGTCCATTTTCGACACTTTGAAAGGAAACATACATTTCTAGACGAGTTACATAAAAAGTACCCTACATGCTCCGCCGAGCTCGATTTTTGTGAAATAGTTACTGAATGCACATCGATATCTTGAATTGTTGTCGTTTTTCATTTTGTGCATATTTGTCACACTCCCGTAACTTTATTGATTGACTGACATGATAGTAATCATGGGACAATGTGAAGAAAATTGTTTATTGGCATCGAGAGTGTGCACAAAAATATTTTTGGAAACATCCTGACCCGCTTATGATAACCTGTTACAAGTGTTTCATCAAACTGGAAGTGTCGTATATAAGAAACAAATTAGAAGAAAACTGGGTAATTGGAAACGATGAAAAAGAATTTCAAGTCTCAGTTATTTAAAATATCCACATACAAGTCAAAGAAAATTAGCTTAAGAAACAGTTATAAGTAGGCCAAGAATTGGAAGAATTTAAAAAACAAAACACAAATTTCACCCATACAAAATACATTTGCACCGGAAACTATACGAACAGGACTTTGACCATCGATTACCTTTTTGTTTATAGACTCTGGAGAAAATTAGAAAGGACGACACCCCCCCTTCTTTTTTTCACACGAATCCACTTTTAATAACATCGGTTTAGTTAACCGACATCATCAACATCGTCAGCATTCACTCGCTAACGAGTATGAATTATTCCAACTCAGGTATTTCTGTTGTGAACTCACAAAATTGACACACCCAATCACCACCATTTACCGGCTGTTGTAGGTGCGCTGCCCAATCTCTCCTTTCCATGCTCTTCAAAAACTTGGTCGTAAATAGTACGCCTCCATCTCGCTCGGTCATTCGCGGTCTGCTCCCAGTTGTTCTTTACATCTAATCCACACTTCTTCATCTTGGTCTTGAGAACATCCATGTACCCCTTTGGCTGTCCTCCCTGATTTCGTGAGCCGACCTTAAGCTGTGAATAAAGGATTCTCTTGGGAAGGCGTTCCGTTGACATGCAGATTACGTGGCCAGTCCATTGCAGCTGGTGCGTCACAATTCTACAGAACGCTGATGTTTGTTCGTCGGTCCTGCCATTTGATTCCGAGAATTCTTCTAAGACATCGTTGATGGTACTTCTCTAGGGCTTTTAAATGCCTCCGATAAATGGACCAAGAGTCACAGCTATACGGAAGGGTAGGAACTACAATAGCATTATACACTAGCTACTTAGTTCGAACATCTATGTTATGGTTATCGAAGACTCTCGTCCTCAGTTAACATGTGCTTGACTGCTGAATTTATCATCTATATTTGCATTCGCCGCGAGAATGCTGCCGAGGTAGGTAAGAGAAACTCTCGATGTTCTGAAGTCTGTCTCTGTTTAGTTCAAGCCCGATACTCCTCTATGCGCTGTTAAATGCATATAGTATAATTGAAGATCCTCTTCTGAATCAGCTAGGACAACGTTGTCATCCGCGTATTGAAGCTCAATGACTGATTTGGATACAATCTTCGTCCCAGCTTGCACTTGTGGCCCTCCTTTTTGGTCGCCACGGACTAAGGGGGGTCACTACGAAATAAGAAGAAGGAGAAAGATATCTGGCTTAACCGGCGGACTGCACAAACACGTCTCCCCAAGGCCCACTGCTGGTTCAAAGGGTCTGCCCCGCTAGCTCGCCGAGATAGGTCGCAGGTCAAGGAGCTAATTCTATTCAACAGTCGCCACCCATTTTTATACACCAACCAGAAGCCCAACAGCAGAGATATTATAAAAATAAAAATGGGAAAAATGCCTACGGTATCTTACGGGAAGGATAATTGACACTCCACTGTTTCAGCAATAATAATTGTAAATATAATATGTAATTAAATTTCTAAATAAATATATAAATAACTAGGTAAATATATGTAAGTAAGCAAATAAAATATTAATAAAGAAGCAAACTATGAACAAGACGTACTTTTCAAAATATTATTAGAAATTACAATACAACCCGCATGTAATATGGTGCCTAAAATTGCAACCGCATTACCACTAATCTAGGTAGACCACCATGCAAGAAGAAGCAGACTAGAACAGGTGATCAACCTAACACCTAACCTAAAATCTATAGTAGAATCGGAATAAGGTATAAAATGCTAGCAATATCTATAAATTACAATAATCACTATAATACGCTTACATACATAAAAAAAAAAAGAACGAAAGAAAAAAATATGGCCCTAAACTGCCCTCTCCAATTCTATATACTAGAATACAAAGATATTACGTTATGCTGCCGCTAACAACTTGGTATCTGGTGGTTACGAGTGATATTACCTATATTCATGTAAATATTAACTTGAATTCATAATATAAGAACAATAAAGAAAACACATATCATAGAAATACTTTGACACAGTAAACAATTCACACCACACTATAAATATTGTTCGATTATACGGGAGAATGTATATATATTTAAAATCAAAATTGGGGGCCTGGATATTCGTGGGCTCAATCCCAAATCCAATCGCCAGGGTCCTGTTGGTATTCCCTAATCTGCTATTCTCTCTACTAGGTTGTTGTCTCATTAAAGAAAGGTATCGAAATGCGCTCAAATCGGTTAAAGCATATCCCGGTGCGGATGTTGGGTCAGACCATAATCCGCTAATTTCCTGCGTCCAAGTTAATCTTAAGCGAACTAGAAAGCCGCGTGGCACTGCAAGGTTAGACACGAAGAAACTTAAAGAGGAGACCATTAAAGAAGGTGTCCAACAAGCAATACATTCCAACCTTGCGAAAGTTAACCTTGAATCCGAAGATATTGACAATCAATGGGAATCCCTCAAAACCTGCATTCTTTCCCCCTGCCAAGAGTTCTAAAAAGATAAATAAATAATGGATTACTCAGGAAATTTTATTTCTGATGGACCAACGAAGGAAATACAAGAACAACGAAACAAAATATAGGGAAACCCAGAAAAAGATAAGAACAAAAATAAGGGTAGCAAAAGAACGTTTCTATGAAGAAAAATGCAAGGAAATAGAAGAGCTACAACGCAGATTTGACTTGTATAACCTACATAAGGAGATAACAGAATTGGCAGGTCTCAGAAAAGGAAAGATTACTACAATCCTCTTAGATAAAAATGGGAAAACACTATCAAACACAGAAGACAAACTGAAGAGATGGCAGGAATATATAAAAGACCTTTTCGACGATGTGAGAAATATCACATCCGTAGCTAGGGTAGGACTGGAAGACGCAAGTCCCGAAATCACGAAGGACGAAGTCACCCACACACTAAACAACATGAGCAACGGTAAATCTCCTGGCCCCGACGGAATTCCTATCGACATTCTTAAGATCATAAGTGATCAAGATATGGATGTCGTGGTGAGACTCTTGAACAGCGTCTATGAGTCTGGAAAACTACCAAAGGAATGGCTCTCATCAGTCTTCATATGTTTACCGAAAAAATCGGGTGCAAAAGAGTGCAGTGACCACCGTACCATAAGCCTCATGTCGCACACTTTGAAACTACTGTTAAAAATTATACTCAACCGCTTCTACCAGAAACTCGATCTGGATATAAGTGTCAGTTTGGCTTTCGCAAAGGATTAGGTACAAGAGAAGCACTATTCGCATTCAACGTAATAGTGCAGCGATGCCTAGATGTTAATCAGGACGTATATGCCTGCTTCATCGACTATAATAAGGCGTTTGACAGGGTCCGCCACGACCAGTTGATGGAAATATTACAATGTAAAAACCTAGACCACCAAGACCTGCAAATCATCTCAAATCTCTATTACAACCAAAATGCCATCGTCAAAGTAAATCAACAAAATTCTGGCACCATCTCAATAAATAGAGGTGTACGTCAAGGTTGTGTTCTGTCACCTATTTTGTTTAATGCCTACTCTGAAGAGATTCTAAAAAGGGCAATGGAAAAAAATGACAGTGCAGGAATAAAAGTAAATGGAGTGCCTATAGTTGTTCTAAGATACGCTGATGATACCGTAATTTTAACGGAAAACCTGGAAGATCTACAAAGAATCATGGACAAACTTGTTCGATATAGCGAAGAATACGGCCTTACACTCAACGTAAACAAAACAAAGTTCATGAAAATTACAAAGAAGGCCCAGACTAACAACGAACAGATAATCGTCAAAGGTGAACCCATCGAACAGGTAGAGAAGTATACTTATCTTGGAACAACAGTTACTTGTAATAACGACTACACGAAAGAAATAAAAGCACGCATAGAAATAGCAAGGTCCAATTTCAATAGCATGAAAAGAGTTTTGTGCAATAGAGGTCTAAGCCTAAAACTGAGACTGAGACTAGTTAGATGTTATGTTTTTGCCACTCTGCTTTATGGCGTCGAGGCATGCACTCTGAACGCAGAAATAACCAAAAGACTAGAAGCTTTTGAAATGTGGGTGTACAGAAGAGTACTGAAGGTGTCATGGGTCGATCGGTCGACTAAACATAGAAAGTGAGTTGTTAATAACAATTAAAAGCAGAAAACTGCAGTATCTCGGCCATGTGACTCGTGGACCAAGATACGCCTTACTTCAATTGATAATGCAGGGAAGGGTCCAAGGTACAAGAAGCGTGGGTAGAAGAAGGATATCCTGGTTGAGAAACTTGAGAGAGTGGTTTGGATGTTCCTCGATAGAGCTTTTTAGAGCAGCTGCATCCAAAATAAGAATTGCCATGATGATCACCAATCTTCGTCGCGGAGATGGCACCTAGAGAGAGAGAGAGGTTGTTACTGGAATTTCCATACACCATACCACATGGGCAGCACCAACTACACGTACAGTTACGGTGGCCTAAGAGGCCTTCCGCCAAGAGACGTACCGTTACACCAGTGATGGTTTAGTGTAATCAGCAGTTAAACATGCAATAAAGCATAAGCAAACAGGCCTAAAAAACAGAATTCAAGGCGCAAGCAAAAGCAAGCCACAAATATTACCAAGCACGACAAATACATAATGAAACTATAGTATGACCTAGCTTGGATGTTGGGTGTCCTTTCAGAATAGTACCGGGTACTGTTTTATTGATGTAAAGAGGTGTTATTATCTACAAAACAAATCCTAATATTGAATGGAGCTCCCACAAGACTACTACAAGAGTGCCTCCACTATATCTTTGCAGACTTTCACAAATAACCCTCTTTACTTGACCAAATCCCGCAACAAAATGGCTCTCTAAAACTTACGACAAGCGGGGCACCACCTTTATGGAAAACATGCATTCCACAGTACGGTCCGGTATATTTGGAAAAGCAATAGAAGTTGGTACGATTGATTTTGGACTACAAACGTAAACAATGAAGAGAGGTTTAAATAATGAAATTGGCCTAATCCTCACCAAGATAAATGTATTAACGGTAAGATTCCGATGGAAAAACGTTTCATTAAATGTTATATTGCCGGTATTCTGCGTTACGAAATGATGGTACTGATAATCAAAATATAACCCTGAATCCCTATAATTTTAGGTAAACAAAGACAATATCAACAAAGCGCTTAGTGCCAAACTCAAGCTTCCAGCGTCAACCAGCAGGAAATAAGTAGTATATTGAAATTAAGTATTATAAGAAACAGTGGGGTGTCTATCTCGCCAACACAATAAGGTCAGCTACCGCGAGTGTTTTGCTTTTGATCTAAAGGTAAGTTAAGTTTAAGTGCTTCACTGTTGCCGGCGAGTTGCAACTTCAATCGATGGAGTCCGAAACAGTCTAGGCATTTTCAACCCGTACGAAGGTTGAGGTTCATCCTTAATCAAGTTGAATGACCGTTCCCCCAAACATCGAAAACAAAATCGGTGCAATGACACAGCCCCGCTTTACGACAGTTGTTATTGGAAAGGTTTCTCCTGCCGCTGTTGAGAACTGCTGCTTTCATATTATCGTGAAGGAGTCGAAGTATCTGATACCACGATAGTTTCCACATAAGAACCTATCCCCTTTCCTAGATATAGTGATAATTGAGGCATCTCGCATTTCAGCAGGCACGGTTTCGGTGTTCCATATTTTGGTTATTAGAACAACAATATCACAGGTCCTCCTTCTTTAAATAGCCCAGGTGATATGCCATCAGAGCCAGCTGCTTTGTTGTTTTTAAGTTGTCGAATAGCTTTATCAACTTCTTGCAGAGAAGGCACATCTCCCATTGTTGTTGGGTTGGTCTATGTGGCAACCGATCGAGTGTTGGATGATCAACATTTGTGTCCTTGAAAATGTTCTCTCCACCGGAGCCATTTAACGTGCAATCTCTTAGAAGTCGAAAGCCATCCCTGGTTTGCAGTAGGTTAAGACTGCAGAGGTACGGTAAATGGTCTTAGTGGCTTGGAAGAAGGTGTTGTTGCTGTCGGCTAGTTGTTGCATTTCGATCGATTTAGCCACTGATTCTTCAGATATCAAGTTCTTCGTTGTGGTCGTTTTGGCTTTACGTTTAGTGCCTATTAGTCTTTGTATCTCGTCATCATTTTCATCGAACTAGTCCTGATGTTTTCGTCGTACATAGCCTAGCGTCTCCTCACCAGCAGAGAGCACGGTGGATCTAAATAAAGACCAGTGTTCTTCAATATCATCTGGATATTCTTCCGGGTGCTTGTCCTGTAGGTGTTGTTGGAAACACAGTTTCGCTCGATTGTCCTTTAAGCATTCGATGTTAGGCTTTCGCCTTAGTTTCCTTCCCATAAGTAGACTGTTACTGCCTGGGTGCAATTCTGGAAGTCTGAGAAAACATAACTATAGATATTCGACCAAGGATGTGGTTGCAGTTTGCCGGCGCCCCTGCACATTACCACAGCAATGGTCGAAGGACAATATATCGTTCTTTCCCTGGGCGCGGCGGCCCTACCGGTGGCCTCCAAGATCTCCGGTTCTGAGCTGATAGTTAATTAACCTGATAATATGAAAGATAGAATTCGTACAGCCTTCCGCTCAATAACACCTGAAATGTTGGTCAATGTTAAATAATCATTTGAAAAAAGAATCCGATTTTGTATTGAAGCCACTTCGAACATTTATCAAATTAAATGAGACTTTATGCAGCGGGAGAAAGCAAAAACAACAACTTTTCTTTAACTCACGGTTGGTGAAACACTTACGTGGCATCAACATTGTGACATTCTCGTCTCAAAGTTCAATAAAATCTGTTTTCTTTTGAGGAGTCTCAGGTCGGTGTTGGAGATGGGCCAGTTTTTGGGCTTTACTATGCTCTGGTTGAGAGCAGACTGAGATGGGGCATTGGCTTTTGGGGTTCTAGCACAAGAATGATGGAGATATTCCTAGCTCAAAAAAGGGTTATTCGATGCACGGCCCGTTTAAATCAGAGGGATAGCTCTAGACCGTTCTTTTCTAAGTATAATATCCTAACTGTATATGGGCTCTATGTAGATACTCTTATTGAGTTCGTTCGCGGAAATGAAAGTGAAATAAGAAAAAATGGAAATTACCATCATTACACACGGCACGCCAATGAGTTATAGAGAAACTAACCATCGTTAAAATTTGGAACATAATAAATAAAATGAGAAATTACGTTGTTGTACAATACTAAAGATTTTTTCACAACTTGATTTGGTATCATGTATATTGATACTTTGATTTGTTGTTTTTTTTGTTAGTTACAATTTTATGTTTGTATTTTGTTATTTATTTATTTTAATTTATATTGACGAAACTTATGTAATTTTGATGTATTATCTAATAGCGCAATAAAGATTTATTACTAAATTATTATTATTAGATTCAAGAAGATTAGAAATAAAAACATTAGCCCTCATACTCCACAAATTGCAGTCAGAAAAAGATACGACTGAAAAAAATTGACCAGATGACCAGAGAACCCGATATTCCTCAATTTATGCAACAATACATAATGGTCCATATGATCAACTGCTTTTTGAAAGTCTGTATAAATCACATCAACCTGCTGGCGTTGGTCAATAATTGCGGAACATACATTCTCGGAGATTGCTAGCTAGATTGAAAACACATGAGCGACCAGTTAGAAAACCGTGCTAATGTTCCGAGAATCTGTTATGCAGATGGGGATAAATTTGTCCATATATAGCGATCTCAAGGACCTTAGAGAAGTTACAGAGTAGCGAAATTGGTCTGTAATTGCTGATAATGTTAGACTTCCCTGATTTTAAAATAGGTGTGAATTTTGCTGTTTTACAACAAGTTGGAAACGTGGAAGATTCAAGAATCAGCCGAAAGATATGTCGCAAGGGCTGAGAAAATAGACTTATACAGTCCTTAACTAAAAAACTAGAAAGTCCGTCTATACCGCAGGTGGGCTTACAGCTGAGTGATTTGCGAGCCTTGACAATATCATCGACAATAATATCGATAACATCGACAGTAGCCGCAAATGACTGCTGCACGACATTGTCGACAACAGGATTTAAGTCGACATACACGCTACTCAGGAATTTGGAAAAAGCATAGACGATATCCTGAACTGAGGTATATGATGCCTCGTCGTCAATCATAGAAGCGGGAATTCTAGAATTATTGTTGAAGTTAGATAGTACGAGATTGAGAAATCGACCGCTCACATTAGGCACCTTATTATATTGAAAAAGATTGGTAACTAAAATAAAGTTGACTATAAAACTCTTTCTGACAGCATAATTACTCATTAAAAAACACAACATTTAAGTTACCAATAACAATACCATTTTTATCGTTAAACAAACTGATTGTTGTGAGATGTTCTTAGTTATATTAATTTTATCGTTACTTTTCATAGCTACTTTGATTAAAAAAAAATGTATGAATGGATGCAAATGTCTGATTAAAAATCAATTAAGAAAAAAATCTTAAACCACTTGAAATGAGTAAAAATAAACCTGGTATCAAATGAAAGGAGATTATATTGTAGAGTAGACGTATTTTCATTTCATAAAATATACAAAGAAATCTTATATTATATATATATATATATATATATATATATATATATATATATATATATATATACTCTAGAATGATAATCCCGTAGTACAAAAATGTAACCAAAAGTGTAGAGCTGTCCATAATGCGCATGATCACCAGTAACTTATTTTTCAACAGGACCGGCATTGATTAAATGTAATATTACTGTTATAGGTATATTTAAAATTAAATTTTACCATTTGGTAACATTCAAATAAAAAAATGGAATAAAGGAATTTAAGAAATAAAAAATTACATTAAATATCTAAATACTTTATTGTCTAACAGGTACAACCCAATAATAATAAATCTAAGCAGAAACGAGAAATAAGTAAAAATTCTAATACTGGAAAATATCTTAAGGACTTGAGCATTCTAAGTATTTATTTTATTATTATATAATATTTGTTTGTTTATACAACCACCTTAGGCGTCTTACCTCTCTACAGCCTTCAATGAAGGGGTGCAAGAAACAGTGACTTCACAAATATTTTCCGTGTCCATGTAAACCACTTCCATATCATCCGTACTACTCGCAATAGTATTTTGTGACAAAACATGGTTGGTAGAACTTTTATTCTCAGCAATTTCATGGAGGATTCTATAATTAAGTATATTCCAGTTTAACAACAGAATTCAAAGAACTTTGTATACCTACACAACGTAGGAAATATATTCTTGACATACATATCATGCATTTTTGACAGACTGCTTTTAAGTAAACAGTGTCTTGATATCAAACGATTAAGAATTTAACTTCCACTCTCATTTACATAATATCTTCTTTTCAACAAAAGTTTAGGAACTGCATCGGGTACGAGGGTGATCCTCTTGCCGTCTCCTCTACAAATGATATCTTCTGCAGCGAAATGCTTACTGCATATGACATTCCCATCACATACATTTTCTGTACTAGGATCCCAATGCCCGCATCCAAACATCATGTCTTTTTTTTGTCAAGCTAAAAATGAGTATCATGTCAATGGTATCATATTGACTCAAACTGAGACTGTTAGAAACCCGAAACAATAACTTACTGATAATATTTAATACCAGGAATGAGACCTTCATTTTTACACCACAACACTATACACCTCATTGTTTGTTAAATAAACGAACTAAAACCAAAATAACAAATATTAAAAACAATTTTAATCACAAATAGGTATATCTATCAACAATTAAAATATACCACGAATAAAACCATAACTCAATTATTATAAAACCTATCTGAATTGTTGTGAAGCCGACTCTGACAGATATTCCCACTACGAGAAACGTCATTTGCGAAAACAGACGCTGTTGCGAAATCTCCTAAATTTAATAAGATTTGGAAAAAAATGTTTCGTTCATATTGCTGAAAACTAAATAGTATGCAATTTTACCGATAACATTTAATTATTTGATTTTGTCAAGCAGTTTCGTATGACGCAACATATGGATTTATTTATAAAACAGATATGTCGCATAAATTCTGTAAGGCGAACGACAAAATAGTTTTAAATATGGCAGCTCTGTACTGAAAATAAGTTACTGAGGAGGATGCGTAGTTCGTGAAAACTCTGCATACCCGTTACACTTTTTGGTATTCGGCTGGATTTAATTAGCATTCTAGAGTACATATATAATATAAGATTTCTATGAAAATATATAAGTATATGTTGATTGTTAGTTTTGACTGGCTATGTTACTAAATAAAATTTCTTAGGATGTTCAGGCTTTAATGCTTGAAATAAAATTAAGCTTTTTCTTATTTTGCCAAGCTTTCGGTATATATTCATAGCGTCATCCCGGCTACAATATTGAAATTTAAAAAAAATTGAAATACAAGATTTGTTTTTTTTTAATTTAATGTTACCTTGATATGTAAATTAGGTTTTGATCATAGTTTGTAAAAATAAAAATGGCATTAAAGAGTATTTAAAAATAAAGATGCAATAATATGGGGTAATAATTTCATGTTAAATTAATTTTTTGATCACACTGGTTGACATGCTTATTTAATTTTGTTTTGATTAGGATAAGTATGTATATATTTTTAAATTTTTGTTTGACGTCAACATTTTAAAGATAAGTTATACCTACAGCTTTCTTATAAGAAAAATTATTAATTATTTTAGGGCCTGCAAACGTAATTTTTTACGCAAAATATTAAATATCTCAAAAACTCTGAAATTTTTATAAAATTGAAAATCGAAATAATATCTAGAGTGTCTAATTTGAAATAAGAGAGTAGACATCAAGTTCCGATATAACGGGAAGTATCACTATATTGAAATTATTTAAGTCGAGTTGCCCCCATCGACATTGGTATACCTACTGCCAAATTTTCCATATCGTACTCTTTGAGAAACCTATAGCGTCGGTGCGTCGCACTGTGGTCAGCTTTGTCGCAATCGAAACGTCAATATCCAACTATTTTCTACATAGTCACTGAATGTTCAAAAAAGTTCCCCATTATCATACAAATAAAGCATACTACAGAAATTTGACCAATTACTTGTCGCGCGTCTCGAACGCAGTTTAGAACTTGGAGACAGTAACTCTGCAAGCGGTACGCAATATTTTCGGGAGTTAGTGGACAATCTGAAGTGCTTCCGTGTTGAAATACCAAGGTTTGTGTGAAGCTTTCTTCGCGGATATCATAAATATGTGTTAGTATCTTTAATTTTTACGATATAAACATTTACAAAGCTTTCATTTGCATATTGAAACTATAGATGAAAGATATGTATGCATATACTGTAATTTTCTAAATATGCATTACATTTATTAGACTGGAAAAGTATCCGATTGATACAGATTTCTAATGATTGCGACTTTATTATTTTAAGCATGTATGGGACTCCATTCAGCCGCAGCAACTTGCAGTCTTACTAGTTACAAATTTTTTTCAGCGTTGGCGAATGGTTTTACTCGGTGTATTTTATTTGACAGATGGAAAAATGAACCGCTTCCACAAGATAAAAGTGATTCGTTATCCAAAGCTGTTATTGCAATGCTGACATCGTTTATGTCTATCTATCCGGCTGACAATCAAGATTCCAGTGAGAGTGATGAACCTATATTTAATTGAATTTAAAAGATAGAGTTGTGCACATACAAAATTCAAAAACATTTCACCAGATTTACATAAAATTATGTGTGAATAATAAAATGATTTTCTTAAAACTGTAGCTTTCTTATTAGCCACTTCGAACTTTAGTTCATCAATATCCGGCGTAGCATTTAGAACTCCGAATTTTCCTTTTCTACGATTTGACCTCGTTGTAGCAGTTGCCTTTGGCAATGGAGAAATTTCTAATATGCTTAGGTCCTGTGTCCGATCTATAGACGACGAAATTCCAGGTTGTTCATCTTTGAATGACGAAGATTTTGGTTGTTCATCTTTGGACGATGAATGATCAAGTGGTTCTTGGATGGTTATTAAAAGTCCATTTGGCTCTTTAACTTGTGTGTCTTTGGATGATGATGGTCCTGTCTGTTCATCTTTGGACGATGAAGGACCAGGTTGTTCTTGAACGGTTGTGGCGTCTGTGACTGATTGTACCATAGCATCAGCACCAACTTCTGATACCAGTGGTAATTTTTGTTCAGTTACATCCGCAGGTGCGAACATCCAATCAGGAAAAATATTCTCATTTAGTGGGAATATTCCTGCAGCCGCGAATCCACTTTGCCCATTTTTAACTGTAGCAGCTCGAAGAAACGCCTCTTTAAATATACCCGAAACTTGCTGGTGAGCTACCGTTCGACCAGGGTGGCTCTTCAGCCATACATTCAATTCTTGATTATAGAATGTATTTAAAGGCCCAAAAAAACTAACGTCTAGCGGCTGGAGTCTGTGGGTACAATGTGGCGGAAAACAGAAAATTATAATGCCATTCTGCTTTGCAAATGTTAAAACATCGAGGCTCTTGTGACTGGAATGCCCATCTAAAAGCAATAAAGCTTTATTTTGAGGTGTAACTTTGCTGTGTTTAACAAAATGTTGTAACCATTTAAGAAACACCTCTCCATTCATCCATCCCTTTTCTTGGGTAAATCCTACGGAACCAAATGGAGCTTGGTCCATTAAATCTAATTTCATATGTTTTCTTGGAAATATAAAAGCTGGCGGAATATATGTTCCCAGAGCGTTTACACAGCAAACTGATGTGAAGTGATGGCCTCTCTCAGCACTCGTTAAAACACCAACCTGCTTTCGACCTCTAGTTGCAAAAATCTTGGCATGCTGTGATGGTACTGTGCTAAACCCGGATTCGTCAACATTCCAAATTTGCTGTGGCTCAAATTTATATTCTTCTAGTATCTCGGTTAAGCAACGAAAAAATATTTGAACTTGTGGCCTATTAAAACCGCGGGCCCTTGCAGCTGAAGTAGCTTCCGGTATGCGAAGAGATATTGTAGGGTTCCGCATTCTAAATAATTTTAACCAACCTCTACCAGCCATTTCTTTTTCATTGCAAAATCTATGAGGAATTTTTTTCTTAACGGCTATTTGATATGCTAACTTTCTAACATCAACTGATGTCATTCCAAAGAATCGGATTTCCAAATATTGTAGATGTTTGACTAATTCTTTCTCCAAATTCGCATCAAACGTAGTCTTGTGTCCACCTAAATATCCTTTAGAACTATTGCCTATATGAGCACGTCGCCGCAATGTAGTAAATGGAACATTATAGGTTTTGGACGCCAGCAACCAA
This sequence comes from Apoderus coryli, assembly GCA_911728435.2. Taxonomy (NCBI): domain Eukaryota; kingdom Metazoa; phylum Arthropoda; class Insecta; order Coleoptera; family Attelabidae; genus Apoderus; species Apoderus coryli. The sequence continues at coordinate 9,895,036 of OU452209.1, read as the reverse complement.
CCCATTTTACCGCTCCGAACAGCATCGATAGCCTCCTTCATTTGATTCTCATCCCATGACTGCCGAGAATATTTTCTAATATATGGAGCCATTTCTAAAACGAAATTAATAAAAATGGTACGAGTAGATACATACAACCAGACTGAGGTAAAAGTCGTGGTGTTGTGTGAGATGGCATATATGCCATCTTAGATAACCAGTACCTATGCCATCTCACGCACACACACGTGCAAACAAAAAATAATCTTAAAAAATCTAAAACTGTAAACAATCAGTAAACCAGCAACAGTGGTTTCAACAGTATACTTAAAAAGTAGACAAAAATTTATAGAAATCCTTCTTAGATGCTCCACCATAAAAGAAATAGGCTAGGTCATATGCCGGTGAACCAACACCACATAATTGAAAATCTAACATTCTTAAACTTTGAAGTTTCTCATTTTTCTGCAAATACATAAATTTTCCTTTTATTGGAAAAAATAACCAAACATAAAATTATTTTCTACAATATTGATACAAAAGAAAAATATGTATTAAAAAACCAATAAATACATTCCTGTCAATCCATAAATTAAAATCAGCCTGTTACCGGTATAATGGTGTCGACCAATTCTTCATTTTTGGTACTCAAAGTAAAGGAACTATAATAATCGAGTGGCAACCCAGAATTATTTATAGACTCTTCATCTAAGATGTAATCTTTAATACCCAAAGAATCAGATCTTTTTTGTTTGGTATTTTTTGCCTAAAAAAATATTTATCTTAGTTCCTGAAGTTGAACTTCCGCAGATATTTATTATAATATATGTATATAGGTAGGTACTGGTGAATATTGATTTTTAGTTGTAAGTAGGGAACTATAGCTTGTGAAACAGACGGATGTTTAGATCACAAAATAAATAAATCCACAGACTAATGTGACAAACATATTAATTATATTTGACATTGACATTAACTTCGTTGCCACAATAACATGAGTATTCCTTCATCACAGCCCTCTATTCATTATATAAAAAATTATTATACCTATGTTAAATTTAGACAAAAATATATCCAGTCATTGAGATGGATAGGAAAAAGATAGAAACTTCCGGTTCTTACTGTTTTCTTTATTTTTAAATGCTCTTTCTATCTAGTGAAGACTAAAATAGTACCATTCCATTTGATTTTTGTAAGAAAATTTACAAAATCGGAAACATTGTTATATATCTCCATCTAGCGCATAAAAAATAAATAAAAACAGGAATACTTTTTTTGATACTCCCAAACATTACCTTTATGCTGAGCCTAACTTTATTAAAATCGCACTCTCCATAAGAAAGTTAAATAACTTTTTACAAAACAACATTCTCCGGCTTCTCCACCATTTATTTAAGAAGATAGGGAAAAAGGTTTGTATGAAAAAGTTTTAGAATTGTACTTAGATTATCCTCATAAAGTTTAACACTTACGTAATATACAGGGTGGTCCAACGAAAAGTTTGCACCTAGCTTTTCTCTTTTTTTTGTAGTCGAATGCGAAAATGCTCGGACACGTCGATTTTGCTTTTGAGGGGGACACATTTTAAACATATTTTTCGATCTGCGCCTTTAACCCCCTAGCGGGGATGAGTAACAACCCTAAAATTTTAAATGGAAAGAGGGGTCTAATGACATATCATTTGAAAGGACACAAAATTGTCTTTCTAATGATACCCTATTTGTCGAATTTTACTAAAACAGTTAATACGAAAACGACTTTAAAGACATTAAGCCGATAATTTTGGTATTAATGAGAAATACAAATAAGTTTTAATTATTGCGAGTGAAAACACCTGCAATCGTTAGTACATTCAAATGTTTGTTAGTTTTAACATTGCTTTGTAAAAAAAGTAAACAAGCTGTTAAATTGTTTTATTAAAACGTTACATTAACAAATGTTGAAAATGTGACCCATTTGATTCCATACAATAATACAGATTTTGTTCAAATCTATTTCTAACATTTTGTAGCATATCAGGTGTTATGTTTCTGCACTCTTCTGTAATGCGTTGGCGAAGATCTTCTATGGACTCGGGCTTCGTGGCAAAACATTTATTTTTTAAGTGCCCCCAAAGAAAAAAGTCTAAAGGCGATAAATCCGGTGACCTGGCAGGCCATTCAATTGGGCCCCTCCTTCCAATCCACCGTCCAGGGAACCGGTCATCTAAGAACTGTCTTACAGGAGCCACATAGTGCGGAGGTGCTCCATCTTGCTGGAAATAAAGCCGATCAGCAGTATGATTTTGGTCATCTTCTATTATTTGTGTTATTAAAGGATCAATTGTGTCTTCAAGCATGTTCAGGTACACTTCACCAGTTAAATTTCCAGGAATAAAAAGTGGTCCTATAATATGATTTCCTAATATGCCACACCAGACGTTTATTTTTTGAGGATACTGGGTATGAACCTCACGGAATAAATGTGGGTTACTGTCATCCCAGTAACGGCAATTGTGCCTATTTACAGCTCCATTCAAATAAAATGTGCATTCGTCGGAAAAACAAATGTTAAATAATAATTGCGGATCTTCAATTAAACGCTGGCTCATTGCTTCACAAAATTGCAGCCTTCTATCAGGATCATCCTCATTTAGTTCCTGTACTAATTTGATTTTGTACGGATGAAATTTGTACGCTTTTAAAATTCGTATTATGGACGAACGGGAGACACCTGAGGCTTCAGCTAGTTGACGGGTACTTTGACTATGATCCATTTCAACATGCCCTAAAACAGCGACTTCCACAGCTTCATTTCTGATCGGTTTCTGCGGCTGGTGTTTTACATTACAGACAGATCCGGTATCTACAAACTTTTTAACTAACTTGCCAACGTACACATCATTCACATTTTTATCGGGATGTCTCTCATTAAATAAGCGAGCCGTAAGTCTAGCACTACTATTATTTTGAAAATAAAGTTTAACAATTTCAACTCGTTCTAGAATGGAATAAATCATTTTGTACGGTAAAAGTAAAATAACTTGAGAAGCAACCAAACTGAATCAATGAAAAGACTAAAATAAACGGTGTAAATTCTTTTCCTACACGTATCTGCAGTTTTTATTTCAACAAAAAACGCAAACGATTAGTGAGGAATTTAGTTCTGATAAATAAGATAGTGTTTTTGAAATCCCGTTTTTCTTCAAAGTAAATAATTTAGAAATGATTGTAGTTGTTTTCAGTCGTAATAATTAAAACTTATTTGTATTTCTCATTAATACCAAAATTATCGGCTTAATGTCTTTAAAGTCGTTTTCGTATTAACTGTTTTAGTAAAATTCGACAAATAGGGTATCATTAGAAAGACAATTTTGTGTCCTTTCAAATGATATGTCATTAGACCCCTCTTTCCATTTAAAATTTTAGGGTTGTTACTCACCCCCGCTAGGGGGTTAAAGGCGCAGATCGAAAAATATGTTTAAAATGTGTCCCCCTCAAAAGCAAAATCGACGTGTCCGAGCATTTTCGCATTCGACTACAAAAAAAAGAGAAAAGCTAGGTGCAAACTTTTCGTTGGACCACCCTGTATGTATATTTTTAAGTAAACAGTGTTTTTCACTTTAGACTTAGATTTACGCCCTCTAGCGGTAATTTTAGGAAACTAAAACTATTTTCCAGCGATTTCCCTTGTCTGCTTTGACTAAAACAAAAAAAAACCTAAAACCGTACCACGTATAGTTTTCGAGATAGAGCCGGCATCCTTCCTTACACCCGGTACATAGGTAGTTTTAAAAAATGTCTGTCTGTGTGCTCGTCTGTCTGTCTGTCTGTATCCAGGATAACTCAAAAACCACTTAACATATTTTAACCAAATTTGATACAAAAATACTACAGAATATGTCTAAGTGCTGATTAACTTTTTGGATGTTTCCTCAATGTTTTGAGCTTGGGCAAGGGGCTTAAAACAGGTTTCAGAACTTTAAAAAATTCATACTTCTTAAACTTATACGAAATATTGAATAATTCTTCGTTGGTTTAATAGAGTATAACCTAACACATTATTAACTATAAAAAATATTAGATCACGTTGGCGTTCGAAAAGGGGTTAAAAACTAAAAAAAAAAAAACAACATATTTCCTAAATATAGAAGAAATATGGACTAGTTATATATAGTTTTGGTAGTATATAGGTAACCTATGAAATCTATAATAAAATCGACAATAGCAATGATTTACGACAAAATTTGGAAATTTTAGAAGAAAAACTTAATAACCATTTGGAGCAGAAATTAAGTGAAAATTTCTTCATTCTCAGATGCATCCAGATCATCCAATATTTCCACATGCTCTGAAAGAGTAAATATGAAAATGAAGCCACCTCATTCGATGGGACGACACCTTTGGAAGTATATTTCAGACAATTTGAAGCAGCTGTGAGAAGTAATAATTGAACAGCAGAAAGAGCAACTGCATTCATTGACCCTTTCGTTACGAGGTAGAGCAACGGCAGTACTACAAACCGTTACAGAGGCGGAGCAGGAAGATTCCGAACGGCTAGTGAAGAAGTTGAAAGCCAGATACCGTCAAGGACATTTGGAACACGTGAAGAGTCGCTTGCAGAAGTCGGGGGAAACACTTTAAGAATATGAAGCTGACATCGAGCGATTCGTTCATTTGGTATATGCTGGTACCCCAGCGAATGTTTTGGATCAGTTGGCAGTACAGGCTTTCTGCGACGGGCTTCGTGAGAATACAGTAAGGGAGGCGCTGCTTTTAGCCAGACTGAGAACGTTAATCGCGCTAACGAAGGCATCGAAAATCGAAGCTGCCAAAACGAGTTCCAGGGGCACTATGGGTGTTCGTCTATTGGATGGAGAATATGACGATTCTGCGCTTGCGCTGAAACAAAGGACAGGAAGAAACGACCGATTCGATGCTGGAACTATGGAGAAGAGGGTTATAGCCGAAGCCGCTGCAAGAAAGAAGACAGCAAGGAACCACATCAGCCGTCGGAAAAATAATCCTCGACCCGTATCAAGCAAGCCCCCGAAAATAGTGCACTACCTAGTTGCTTCAATAAAGCATAGACCGAATAGTTTGTGGACGGTTTCGTCAACGGTAAACAAGTGTCGCTGCTTGTTGATACGACAAGAACCATCATCAGACCAGAAATAGGGAACACTAGAATTCAACCTACCAAATGGAAACTTCGCACGGCTACAAGGGAACAGGCGAACATTGATGGAGATACGAACGTCAGTATTCAGTTGGGCAATACAGTTTTCGGAAGTAATTGCACAAGTGCATCAAAATTACCGATAATTTTACATGCCAGCGTGTTGTCTAAAAACTGCATGAGTGCATTTTCATATTTTGGAGAAAGAGTCGGACACCGAAGGTGGAGGAGTCTTTTAACAAAATATGAAAATGCCCGAATGTAGTTTTTCCAAGACAACACGCTCGAATGCAAAATTATCTGGTTATTTTGATGCACGAGTGTAATTCGGGGGAATATTTCCCAAATACAAATACTGTCGCCACACGTATTGTCTGTTGGGTTTGCTGTTCTTTGGTTCGCTTTCCATCACTTTATTTGCTATAATTCCCAATTCCCACATCCGCCACGAGACATTTTTAAAAATATTTTTTGAATTTACTTGTCAAACTGATTTTATTTTTAATTATCATGGATTCACAATGAGATTACCGTGGATACGTAAACAATGTAATTATCGCAGTGCTCTTTCGGTTTCTACAGTGCAGTTACCGCTGTAATCAATCGTTAATTGCACACCTCTCATAAGATTTTTTACACATGAGGGAAATATTCAAACATAGAGTTCTGGTATCGGATGTAGAAGACAACATGATATTGGGAATGGATGTCATGCACGACTTCGAACTCTTAAACGTGGTACATTAAATATAATTTTTTTGGCAAATGAAAAGGCTATCGCATCCACTAATTGTTTTTATTCAAAAATACTTGTTTCGACCCTAGCTAGGGTCATCATCAGTTAGGTAGAAACGAAATTACATAACTACTAACTTACATCGTCTTAAAACTAACAATAATTGATAAAATAAGATTCATGGGATATTCCTATAAGGAACCTCATGAATCTTATTTTACCAATTGTTAGTTTTAAGACGATGTAAATTTTAGTTATAAAAAATTTCCGATATAACCTCTCCACTTAGGTAAGTTGTAGTGCTAGTTTGCAATGATGATTACTGATAATGTTTCTCTCCTCTCTATAGTTATATAATTTCGTTTCTACCTAACTGATGATGACCCTAGCTAGGGTCGAAACATGTATTTTTGAATAAAAACAATTAGTGGATGCGACATCCTTTTCATTTGCCTAATTATTGGACATCCACAGTAACATGGACTATTTTGTTAAAATTAAATATAAATGGTGAAGAAATTATTCTGCATCATAAGTTTCGAAGATACGGTGCGAGTACTTTTGGCGGAAGATATTACTGTACCTGAGAGAACTGAAATGGTAGTTAGCACCCACATGGAGACCGATTTTGGGAACGATTTTGGAACGATTATGATGTTAGAACCCAAATTTATTGATAGCTATTCTTATCCCAAACTGTTAATTTATTACATCGAATTATCGGGTTTCGGGATAAACGAAATTCCAATTAACTTGGTGTAGTCTCTATTGCAACGTTTCGTGCCAATATATGCACTTCTTCAAGCTTAGAAACAAAGGTTATATCTGTAAATAAATATTCATAACAAACGATGTATGCGACCATACCAGCAAAAAATTCTTTTTCTAAATGAATGTTTATGTTATAATCCGAACTAAACATTCATTTAGAAAAAGAACATAGTATATGAGAGAACTGACCATAATAATAATTATTCTGGTCAGTTCTCTCATATACTTGTTTAGTTCGGATTATAACATAAACATTCATTTAGAAAAATAATTTTTTGCTGGTATGGTCGCATACATCGTTTGTTATGAATATTTATTTACAGATATAACCTTTGTTTCTAAGCTTGAAGAAGTGCATATATTGGCACGAAACGTTGCAATAGAGACTACACCAAGTTAATTGGAATTTCGTTTATCCCGAAACCCGATAATTTGATATAATAAATTAGAACCCAAGGTTCATGATTCGGAAATAGGACGAGGCGTTGGAATAGGGAAGACCCTTGTACGTGGAACTAGAACGATTCCGATTAGAATAATGAACATGGATGGCGGTATTCCGTAACACTCAATAAATCGACGGAAATTGGAAGTTTTTCGCCAGTATCATCGGTATGTGGAAATCTGGTAACTACGTGTGAAACTCCAAAGAAAATACCTGATAAACTTCACAGTTTGGTAATGGCATGTTCTAAAGGGTTGAGTTCGGAACAGAAGAAGAAGTTGATGAATCTATCCACCACCTATCAAGATATTATCGACATCTGGCGAAAGTTTGCAGATAACCAACGCGACTGCGATCGACCCTTGCCACTATTCCTATTGGACTACCGCTCAGCCATTCTCGAAACAATAGAAGAGACGCTGGCAAGTATCGTATTTGGTCGAGAATTACGCCTGCCCGGCGATCTGAAGTTTGGGTGCCCTCCAGGCACTGACACCGCCGGTGAAGACTACGTGTCGGATTTGCGAAGAAGAATGGATGACGCCCACAACCGAGTGCGATTCAACATGGAAAAGGCTAGCGAACGCATGAAGGAAAGGTACGACATAACCGCTTCTGGAGACATCTTCAAAGTTGATGATTTGGTATAACGGTACAATCCGCAAACGACGACCTGGATACTCCCGAAACTACAGAAGGCATGGCATGGTCAACAACAATCAACGATGTCATTTACCGCATTAAGAACAGAGGTAATGGAAAGCTCAGGGTGGTCCACTTCAATAGATTGCCTCCTTACGAATGTGAAGAACAAGATGGTGAAATACGAAGTCTTCAGCCCCCGAATTCAGAATGGTCATTCGACGATTTTATGAGACAGTATTCGTCCGCTCATAAAGTAAGGTACGGAGTTACTCAAGAAGAGAAACGCGACCTGTTCGGGGCCCCCTTGGAGTAAGCTTTGGATCATTGCATAGCCAGACTTGCGAATGTGCAAAGGAATAGCCGCTACCTTCAAAAATAAATTTGGTAAAGTTTATGAACTTCATCAGCAGAATCCGGAAGTTGGCGAAGTATTGGAAATTAATCATGAAGAACCAGAAGGGCAAAGGAAGATAGATAGAAGGAAGAGAGAATATAGTCATATTAGTTCGTTTAAGTGTTTATTATTAGTTTTAATTCAAATCTCGTTATTATTTCACACATCGAACTCCGAAAGTCGTTACATTATATAAAACTAATAGTACATTATTATTTTCTACCCTTACCCTTTACACCGCTTTATTAAAAACGCCCCGTACAATTTGCATTATGAACTTAGTAAATGATATTCCTATATAGCTTATAATAAAAAAAACATTCCCTGCTAGATATAATATAATATATGTGAATTGGTTGTTACATAAAGTAAAAAGACTCTTAGTTATGTTGCAAATTTGATTCACACCACCATGCTCTGGGTCGGGAAAGTAAAAATAGCTTTTCATGCATAATCATAATATAGGTTCATGTAAACGTATTTGGAAAGTAAATATTGTTCAAAGATGTTAATAAAAAACTGACTGTTATATGCGTGCATAAAATTTTACTTACATCATACTTAAACATCATATTATTCGACCAACAGTCACCATGTAAAATTGTTCCAAAATCACCATCATATTTATAAGCATTGCAAAACATGTCTCCATTTATTTTATATGGTTCAAATTTTTCAATTATATGTGCATGCTTTTCTGGGTCTAATGAACGAAATGCTTTATCGCATGCAGCAACTATACTTCCAAGAGATACTTTTGAATTAGTTAGACAAGAAAGTATTGGTGGAAGTTGTGCCGTCGATTTTTCATATTCCTCTTGATTCATTGCTTTAAATGAGAGAGCATGAAATTTACCATATTCTTTAAATATAAACTTAATTTTTTCTTCATCTACACTGAAAAAAATATTGTACGTAAAACCAATGAATGGTTGTCATCAATATTTTGAACATTAATATTATGAATTGGTCACTGTTACAATGAATTTTGATCATAAATTAATAATTTCATACATAGAAACAATGTACGATGAAACATTAATCATTAAATGCAAGACATGGAAAATTTATGTTTTTTTTCATCAATATAATCTCACTATTTATTGCTTCAATGTTTTAAATTTATTAATTTATGCTCTTCGCCTTTAACACAATAATTTGTAAATCATAGACCTATGAACAGCGAACATAAAAACTAATAAACGATCATCGTTGATTCAATGGATGGTAAGCATTAATTTTACGAACCTAACCATTAAATTCTGAATAACGCACGCAAATCAATGCACCCGGACCATAGACTGAATACTCAAAACATTGACATTATGACATTCTCATAGACTTTTTGTTTACGCGTCCTTTTTGTTTTGTTTAGTTAAATGTATACAGTTGAAAAGTGAAGTGTGTTCCTAAATCTATTTTTAAAATTTGTTCCCAAATAATACAACAAATGTAGAAATATAAGGTAAGTAGTAATCCTTTTATATAAGTACCATTTAGTAAAGTACAAAACTAAAGTCAGTTTAAAACGAAAAAAACACAGTGCGGTATTCCTTTGTAATGTTGAAAACCCGCCGATACGAGGGGAGAAATTTTATAATAATAATAATAATAATAATAATAATAATAATAATAATAATAATATTCTTTATTGTCTAACAGGTTACAGACCCAATTACAAGACAATATAACTAAATAAATAAGCTACTATAATAATAAACTAATTTATAATCCTATAAAACAAAATACGCACACACATCAGATGGCCAGATTTTGCAGGAACCGAGACAATTGAGCGCAGAAAGATCTTACAGGCTCATTGAAATAGTTAATTTCTTGACTAAATCCTTCTATGTTACATGTTTGGCATGCTCGAAGTAGTGGTGCTTTGGATTCATAATTGGTACGAAAAACAGGAACGTGAAATAGTCTGCTACTCCTCGCAGAGGGGCGCGGTATGTTAAAATTTAACGATCGGAGTAGATTTGAACAGTCCACCAAGCTATTTATAATCTTAAACAGAAAAAGTTGTCCGGCATACACTCTGCGAGCAGCCAGCGAAACCATTTGAAAGCGATCGAGCAGTGCTCCATGATCGAATCCTCTACATGGAAATCTACCGTCAATTTTAAACGCTAAATATTTAAGGAATTTGCGCTGTATGTATTCAATGTGTCCTGCATGCGATTGGTAAATGGGAGACCATATTATCGATGCGTACTCAAGCTTAGATCTTACGAGAGCACAATACAAATTGGTTACACATTCAATATCAGCAAAATCTTTGGTAACACGAAACAAAAAGCCAAGCATGCGTAGTGCATCTCGGGTAATACTTTGAATATGATAATTAAATGACAATTCAGTGTCGACGTAAACTCCAAGATCCCTGACAACATCACAAGACTCAAGCGCAGTGTCACTCAGCTGATAGCGATATTCAAAAACAGTTTGCGATTTCGAAAATATGACAAACTTACATTTATTAATATTTAACGGCAATTTATTATAGTTACACCAATGTTCAAGCTTAGATAAGTCGCGCTGCAACAATACGCAATCTGAAGTGTCTCGAATAACACGATACAACTTCAGATCGTCTGCAAACATCAAATGGTTGCTTGTAAGTTCCTGGGATATGTCATTAATGAAAATTGAAAATATTAATGGTGCCAAACAGCTGCCCTGAGGCGCTCCGCTGGTGGGTGTGAAAGTTTTCGATTTATGACCATTGTATTCGACATAGTGTTGTCGATCAGACAAGTAGGAGGCAAAAAACGTTAAAAGATCCTCATGAAAACCCAACCTCGACATTTTCCGTAGGACAAGCGAATGATCCAGCTTATCGAAAGCCTTCGAAAAATCTGTATAAATCGCATCGATCCGCAGATCCTCCCCGAGGGTACGAAATACATCCTCTAGGAAACAGGTTAGGTTGGTTACTGTAGAGCGGCCTGGGAAAAAACCGTGCTGCTGTGGATCAATCTGATGCTTAATTTGAGTAAATATTTTTCGGTGTAATGCCGCTTCAAAAACCTTCGAGAAGTTGGGCAGGAGCGAGACGGGTCTATAATTTTCAACATGATCATTCTCAGCAGATTTATGGATTGGGCAAATGCGGGAAATTTTCCAAGTTTTTGGGAATGTATTGGATCTCAGAGACCTATTAAACAGAGTCTGCAGTGGAACGGCGAAAACAGACGCACAATCTCGTAAAATGAAAGCCGGGATGTCATCCGGTCCCGAAGTCATTTTGGGCTTTAATTGTTTGAGTGACATGAGAACATCATCGATATCAAGCTGACCCACCGATATGCGGGAAGAAGAAGAATGCACCTCCTGAGTGTGGGCACCATCAACATATACGCTATTGAAGTATTCGGCGAAAGCGTTTACTATGCCTTGGGGTGTTGAGTACTCAGCACCATCCGCACCATACATGACACCCGGGATTCTGGATTTGCGCTTCTTATTCTGTACATAGCTCCAGAGCCTCTTTGGATCTGTTTTCAATGAATTTTGAACTTCCACCAGGTAATTGTTATATGCAGCAGTTATCTTATGTTTGATCCTGACTCTTAAATCCCTAAAGATGTTAAAACTGTTCAAACACTGCGTAGATTTCCATCTTTTCAGATGTTTTGACTTTTCCCGAATGTCGCAGATTAAGTCCCATGTGTACCAACATGGATATTTGTATTTTTTAGAGTGAATTTTTTTAGTTGGAACACACATACTAAATATGCCATCAAGGATCCTGTAGAACGCCGACACGGCATCATTCACATCACCGAAGCCATTAATAGAGGACCAATCCTGAAGCAACAGTTGCTGATATAACAGGGGGTAGTTTGCCTTTCTAAAGTTGTACATTTTATTGTTGGTGTTGACCGGAAAATTTCTATGTGACTCAACTTTGGCCCAAAAAGAAATATGCAGTGCAGGATGATGCGAATCCTCATCCACTAATGGCGGCGAACAGGGTGCGACGTTACATTTAAAATTGGACAGAACAAGGTCAAGTATATGATCACTCTGATTACGAGTTGTATTATATTGATCCAATTCAAACACAGACATGAAATTCTGCACGGCCCTCCGCTGAGAAACATAAGGACCTAATAGATCTTCTTCGAAATGGACATTGAAGTCTCCGATAATCATCAGTTGTGCACCGTACAAGTACGTCAGTTGCTCAAAGAATTCGAAAAATCCAATATAGTGATCAGCATTTAGGCCAGGTGGGATATAAACACAAAAACAGAAAACCGAGAAGTGATTCGCACTCAGCCTACATCCAATCACATCTATTGACGGGTGCAGAAAAGGGGAGTCGGGTATGACAACCCTTCTAGAATTCAGGTCTGACCTGACGGCCAATAGCACGCCCCCGCCTCTAGTTACACCAAGCGCATCATTATCTCGGTCCCTGCGATAGACGACATAATTGTCATCAAACAATTCACTGTTTAAAATATTGTCCTGGAGCCAGGTCTCAGTGATTGCAATTACGTGGTATTCGGCAGATGATGTAGATGCGTAAAACGTACCAGTCTTTGTATTCAAGCCCCTGACATTTTGATACATAATATTTAGATCCATGTCGACACCGTTAGACAAACAAGTTAGTTTAAAGAGCGCTCACTTATATTAATTATTGTCGGAACACCTTTTTGAAACGCTATCTTGATGTTGCTCTCCCCCTTGTTTTTTCGTTCTATAAGTTGTTGCTTGATCTTCTTGTAGTATTGTTGTTGTTTCCGGGTTTTGTCAGATGAGATAGTGATGTGCTTCAAACGAGAGTCCGTTTTTATGGTTCTAGACTTACGCAAAATCTCTGTCACCAAGTTAGCTTCCCGCATTACCACCCGTAGTGGTCTGGGATGAGGCGTCTCAGTGGTCCTCCTTTTATTGCCTATTCTAGTCACTTGAGTAATATCTGATACTCTCATGTCCGGGCAAAGCGTTGTGATTACAGTTGCCGCAAAATCTTTGTCTTCGGACTCCCCGCTGGCATCACCTGATTCCTGTTGGCCAAATACCATCAGATTCTTCCTGCGCCTATCCCTCTCGTTGCATTCCAGAATCACATCCTCGAAAACATCACATTCCACCGGTTTCCTAACTTCTCCAGTACGCAACGTTTCTTTAATAGCATTGATTTCAGTTTTCAGGGATTTATTAACTTCCAACTGTTTTTCGTATTTCTTCAAGACATCGCTATACAATTGCTCAAGCGACAACAATTTATTCATCACATCATCAATTGTATATTTTGCATTGCTTGGATAGACTGAAGCCGCATTAGTCAAATGCGATTGATTTCTTTTTGTGTTTTCCGACTCACTATCCGATGATAAAGTTGGCTCCGGAAAGTTAACACTTCTTCTACCTTTGGTTCTACCTCCCATATCGAGACTCAAACAACTATCACAAGTCCATGTTATTGATGATTCCGATTCAGCCATCATTTTAAACATTTCGTTTGCGATTTTCGAACATTGCTTGTGGAACCAGCCCTGACAGCTACCCGAACATTGCACGCTAAATTGAGTCTTTTTAATTATCTCGGAACAAGTTGGACATTTGGTTCTACGTGTCATGATCTAAAACGTTTGAAATCACGATGACGTCCAATCAACGCAGCCCTCGAAATATATTAGTGTGAAACCACTCTTAGCATTTATTTATTTATTTATAAATACACAGTATTTTAATAACTACTGAATTAAAAATGCGAATATCTATTAGATTTTATCAGTTCAGTGTTTTGGTTTTTTTCCCCTTATACCGATAAGCACACACATAGGTATACCAATTCTGTATGTACAACTATGCAGTTTTCGTAAGCATGCTTCTTTATTTGGTAACAAAACGATACTCACAGTAATCCCCGATTTTTTATCTATACGCAGATACTAGACACAGTAATTAAAACCCGATTAACAACGCGTAAATGTACAGAAAAGACGGAGCAATGAATTGCTGCTATATAGCTTTGATATAAATTTTTTTTTTTTTTTTTTTTTTTTTTTTTTTTTTTTTTTTTTTTTTTTTTTTTTTTTTTTTTTTTTTTTTTTTTTTTTTTTTTTTTTTTTTTTTTTTTGGGCTCTTCATGGATATTTAGTGCTATCCGCTAAGCTATGTTCCAAAGGTGCCAGTGGAAAGATAAGCCATTTAAAGTACACAATAAAAGACTCTCAAGAATCTTTTTTATTTTGTGCTAAAACAGTTCAAGAAATAGAAGAACATATAATAAACCTTAGAGGAAGAAAATCTGCAATTCAACCGTACTTATGGGTTCTATAAGTCTATATTAAAGGCACACACTGTTTACTTAAAAACCTGTTATTTTGATTAATAATAATATAATAAATGACTTTATTGAGAACTTAGAAAAGTTACACAAAAGGCGAAGTCGATGCACAGCCTCCTAGCTTAACATATTAGCAATACTAAAGATAACTGCATAATAATAACAACAACAAAAACGGCACTACACAATGTCCTGGGCCCAGACACTGCCGTTCCCAAAATGACAACCTGACTTCTATCATTCACATATGTTCCGAGTAGAGACACAGCAGACTCCCCAAAGCCCAGGTAACCCACAATGGCCAGCAACAAAACATGACCAATGCGGTCAAATGCCCCTTGCGTAGTCCAACAGCAGCAATGCCGTCAATCGACCCTGATCTACCGCCTCCAATGCATCATCCAGTATTTTAAGTCATGTCGTGGAGCAACTGTGACCCTGACGGAAACCAAACTGCACCTCCGACAACAACCCATGCCCATCAAGATATGTTTTCATTTGATTGCAGATCACTCTCTGAATAACCTTGGGGATCGCTGGGAGTATATTAATCGGTCTATAAGATCCTTAAATGTTGATGGAGTTTTAGTTTTGGGATTGGAATGACATTGGCTTCTTTCCAACATGTTGGGAAGTTCCTCGTTTCTATATAGTAATTTACTAGATGCTGTATAAAGGGCATTATAAACGGAAAACTACTACTACTAGCATATCAATACTGATCATGTCACTGCCTACAGCATTTGCCTTAATCCCAAGCAATGCATCAAGTATCTCCCCATGATCCACCATTGTAAATTCAAAGTTAATATCAGGCCTAATTTTATTACCTAAGTAAAAATTGATCGTTCCTGGGTCCGGATTGTTGGTAGAAGTGGCCACAAAAAATCATTAATATTATCAACATCATGAATAAAAGACGGTATTGTGATATTTTCCCTTGCATAAATGTTTAGATCTCGTAATAATTTCCAATTTTTTTTAGAAGAATTTCCGCGGACTTTAGTTTCCAAATATAGTTTTTTCTCCCTTTTCACCTCAGACGACAGACGAATCTGACATGTTTAGCATTTAATATTAACTAAATTAAAAATAAAGCCTTTAGATTTCGAGTGTCGTACAAATATGATTTAATTTATTTACAAAGCAGGTGCATCAAATCAATGGACGTACAGCAAGATAATTTTGAGTCTTATTTGGGCTTTTAAATTCTCTAACCATTGGTACTAGTATATTTGAACCATACTGCACTTTGCAGTACACATAATACATATGTATGTAAGAATACCTTAACGTGTCAACGGTTCATGTGACTCTTAAAGACAATTTATTACCAGACGTGTCTAACAAATATTTTTAGTTTATAGGCTGGGAATAATTATTTGTTATCTTTTCCATAATATTAAGTGAGTTACATGTTCTACTTTTGTGTGTTTATATTATAGTAGATTTATAGATGATAGAATAGGAAAGAAAGGACTCTTGGTAAAAAGAAAGGAACACTTATTCTTGGGTCGGCATATAGAACGGATGCCATAATTGATATGATATTCTGATTTTATTAAATGATTCTTGTTTATTGAAAAATTTCTTGTTTTCTTACATGTACCTATATGCTCGCGATTATTGATTGAATACAGAACAATAATCTCAATCTTTCGTAATAATAATTTCCGGCGAACACAATTACGTAAAACAATTATTATAACCCAATGTAATAATCAGCTAACATTGGTTTAACGTACAAAAGTCATAGGTTCATGTTTCTCGTTCGTAACATTAATAACCTTCAGACATCGGTTTAATGTACAAAAGTCATAGATTAATGTTCATCGTTCGTAACATTAATAACCAGCTAACATCGGTTTTACGTATTGGAGACATAAACTAATCTTCATCGTTCGTAACATTAACAACCTGGTAACATCGTTTTAACGTACAGGAGTTATAAATTAATGTCCATCATTCGTAAGATCAATAACCGGCGAGCATAAATTTATGTTCTTTATTTATTAATTCAACGTACAGAATTCGCTACCGAATTTATGTACGAACGTTCATTGTATTAATGTCACCAATCATCAGCTCAAATTTAATGTTGACGTTCATTGATTTGAAGCACTTTTTTATTAATATCACGTACCTTTTCGGTTCAGTGTAATGGTATCCGTTTATCGTGTAGTTTGTAACCGGCATGAAGGATGTTTTCCATTACAACAGCTTCATGTCCAATATCGCTAATTGCCAAATAATGTTTAGCTACTTCAAATGGATCCTTTATTCCTGCATTTCTCTGAAGTTTGTCAAAAGCGGGAAATATATCTGTGTAGAACAGATTTTCTATTCGATACAAGTCGGCTATATTTACGAATTTTCTGATAAGTGCATCTTCAGGAACGGCTTTTTTAATAGCGATATAATATGTTTTATTAACTTCTTTATCAATTACGCTACCGATGAAAAATTCACCAAGAAATCCATTTCCTTTATCGGATTCAATATTAAATTCAACATCGTAATGTTTCAAATTAACTTGATCTGCCACTTTATTTAAAATATCGCGTATCTCAATTTTAAGATTATCAATATTCATGTTTAATGTAAATATATAGTTAAGTAAAAGTGATTATTATTGTCAAAATCCCAAACTGAATTGAATCTAATCGTTATGTGCTGGTGTGTAAATGTAATGTTCAAGCACTTTATCATATTTTTATCTAAGTGAGTTTATGATACAAATTCTCAGAGGCGTTAGTGTACGAGGCGTTTGTTGGTTATTTGGGAATTTATTATTAGATGATACAAAGGAAGTTAATGCGTACCAGTTTCCTCGTCTAAAGATATTCTTATATTTGCGGTATATAATTTTTCATACACTCCCGTAATTTCTCTATTTATGAAAATTTCTTGTTTCTGCAAACACATTGTTAAGACACTTTTTTAAGAGGAGCCAATTGTCTTTCTAGATTTCGTTGAATAAAAGTAATTTGAATGCTATGTATATGGTTACATAGTCGTTTTCGAAATAAAATTCTCCATTCAAATTAAATAAGATAATACGTGTTAGCTCTAATTCACTCTAATCTCCCAACGTAAACAGAGTTCCAGTCCGTGAAGATGTTCTCGAAATCAACACAAATGTAAAATATGCCATGTATTTTTACATGCAATTAAATATTAAGAGAAGCGCAACGTTTACTTTTGTTCAGGTCCTTTGAAGGGAAACATTTTTTCAATAGTTCACAAATCGTCAATTTTGTCATGAAAGTAGAAAATAAAAAAAATGTCTATTGCCAGTTAGATCACCAACCTTCGAAGGGCGACGGCGCAAAAAGAAGAAGGAGGTTATCCGGTAAGAGGTTTCGATCATGTGATTGTAATTGTTGCTATCACCACAAAACAAGGGGGTATGTTTTGTGGCTATCACGTTTCCACGTTCAGAGGCTGGAGTACCGAAGAAATCAGAGCTCATTAACTATTTTGTATAAATTGCTTAGAGTAACAAAAGACTGTTTTTTTTCTGCTATCTTGCTTAAATTTATTAGTCCCTAGGTTAATTACCAAATCGAAACTAACATTTTACTTATACATTTTAAAATTTTAACGAATATTTTCTTGGGATGAGGTTCGAACACAAATTATCATTTATTTGGAACTATACTTTTTTATTTAGTTCCATGTCATTTTTTTTTTTTTGTCTACGTTCCTTGCCTTCTTCACGACAATCTAAAAATTATTTTTTTTTATAATTATTATTTTTTAGCAACATTATCAACATTTACAAATTAAAAATTAAACAATCTTAAAATTACCAAACCACAACATAAAACGTACAAAACAGAAAGAGATTAAAAATTGTCATTGTATACGTACAACAAGAATACAATACGTAGATGTAAAAAAGATAGATAGAAGATCAAAAAATCACAAACAAAATATTTAGGTATTACATATGTATACACATACGAGTACTTTTTTTTTCAATAAAACACAAACGATACATTACAATTTAAAATACCCACTTTTTCTTGTTAGAATAATATTTTTCTTTGTCTTTATTTATTTCTACAACATTGATTCAAAAATCGAAATGCATTTTTACCTTATTTAATTTTTTTTATATTATTTGTTTTTGGTTTTTAAGGAACATTTTTCTGCTTGACAACAAATTCAATTTACCAATATTAAAATTATAGATTCTAATATCAAAAATTTTTAACAGTAGTCTTTTTTTTTCGGTATAATCGGGGTAAAAAGTAATAAACCAAAAAATACCTACATATTCCACTGTGAAAGCGGACACTACAGGGGAAGCTCAATAATGATGAAAATCGTCTTATATGATATTATTATATATTTGAATAAGATATTAATAATAATAATAATAATTCATTTATTTTTGCAACAAAAAAATACAAACTCCAGAATATTGTATATTATTTATAAATATAATATTGCAAAAAAAGGAGACTAAATCAATTTAAAATTGTTCAAAGTTAGTCCCCGATTCAGAAATAATAAATGAAATCGAAAAAATATCCGCATCCTAGCAGTTTATATAATATAAATTATAAAAGTATGAATAAACACTTCCTCCCACAGAACCACAATAAACTAATTTCAATAATAATAAATTGAGAGAAAGAAAAAATTGAGAAAAAAAAATGAAAAAAATGCACAGCCAAGCAAAGCAAATATGAGCTCAACATGATACGAAGAAGACATCACCCCTCCCACACCTCCAACACTATTCAACCTCCATAAGAAAGACCCCATACTTACATTTGAATGATTTTGGTTTTAAGAATTTCATATTGTTCGGTATGCTATTATATAGTTTATAAATATTGTAAGAATATGATCTCTGGAAAATTGCTGTTTGATGAGCCGGTGGAGAGATTAAACCCTTAAACCTTAAATTGAATTATGTACATCCGTACAATACCGAATTTTTTCTACAAGATATGGCGGGCAAGTATTAACAATTATTTTGTGAAATAATGATGCAGTATGAAGCCTGCGTCGCCCTGCCATAGACAACCAGCCGGTCCCTTTTAGTTTGTAACTAACTCTTTGGTATTTCCTAATGCCATATATGTAACGAAGACAGGATTTTTTCACTTTTTGAATTCTTTCAATATCCAAGCTATCCAGACACGGTCCATATACGGCATCACAATAATTAAAATGGCTAAGTACAAGAGAGTTACACAATTTCTTTTTTCTACGACTGTCTTTAAATGCCTTTATTATATGTTCAATCATGATTTGAAAATGTAGTACATTGTAATGCTGTTTATCATTTACCCGTGCGTAATAACATTTCCCACTAGTTACCTAGCAACTAGTGGGAAATATTATTACGCACGGATAAAATTTCCTGGTAATGACAAAAGTAGCGGCGGGCATGAAAAATCACCATAGCAACGCCGAAAATACAAACACCAAATTGACAGTTTTGGTATTTATAATTAATAATAATTAGAATTAAGTATTTCGCTAATTTCAAAACACATAAACAGTGATAGTGAATATAGTTTAACACCACCTAATCAATTTAATACTTCTAATTTATCGTATTTAGGCTTATACGCTAACAAGGGTAAGTTTCGAAAAACAAATATGTTCCTAAAAATTATGTTAAATTTATTCAAAAGCATTAAAAACAGTCGTAGAAAAAGTATAATGTGAAACTCAGATGAAATGACCATTTCCTACTCGTATGATTTGCAGCACTCGCCTGCGGTTCATGCTGCAAACGATCATACTCGTAGGAAATATATGTCATTTCATGTTCGTTGCACAATATACTATTTAATATTTATATTAATTAGTTTCCGATTAGGATAAATCATTTTTAATTTAGCATAAGCTCTTCTTAAACAATTATTAATGTGTGATTTAAATCTCAAAGAAGAATCAATTTCCAACCCAAGATTCTTAGAAGACCTGGATAGTTTTACAGTTTGACCCAGTATCTGAACATTAAACATAGGTTCAAGAAGCTCCTTCTGTTTGCCAAACAATATTACCACTGACTTTTCAGGATTTAATACCAGATTATGCTTTTTGGATACTTCCACTAAAACCCGTAAATCATTATTAATTTTATCCAAGGCATTGTATTTTTCATACGGAAAAAACGAGAGATACAGCTGAGTATCGTCAGCATAATGATGAATGTTACAATTTTTAATTTGACGGCTAAAGTGACACGTATATATACTAAATAACAAAGGACCTAATATAGAGCCCTGTGGGACGCCACAGCGCACTTCCAATTCATTTGAAACTCCCTCATCAGTCTCCACAAACTGGAAGCGATCAGGAAAATAACTTTCCATGAATGTCAAAGATTCCCGAGAAAAGCCAATAAACTTCAAAACTGCAAACAGTATTTCATGATCCAATTTATCAAACGCTTTTGTATAGTCAAGAAGTATTAGAGCCGTAGCTTTGCCTTCATCGGTTGCGCGCAAAATGTCGTCGGTAATTTTCAAGAGAGCAGTTGTGCAACTATAGCCCGGTCGAAACCCAGATTGACACTCTGGAAGTATGTCATATTTGGTTAAGTGTTCTCTAATCTGAAAATTCATTATCTTTTCAATAATTTTGGATAGTACCGGTAAAATACTGATAGGGCGAAGATCACTATAGCTTGATGGATTGCTTTTTTTAGGAAGAGGTCTAATCTTTAATATTTTCCATTGATTCGGAAATGTATGATCTATTATGCATGAATTGACTATGTTTGGCAGATATGGCAAGATTTTGGGACAACACAACAAAATCATTTCGACATTTAACTGGTCCAGGGTATTGAATGTAAGTTCACATAAAAAAAAATAATAATAATATCATATAAGACGCGTCCCCTGTAGTGCCTGCTTTCACAGTGGCATATGTAGGTATTTTGGTTTATTACTGGTTACCCCGAATATAGCGGAAAAAAAGACTACTGTGAGAATCTATGATTTTAATGTTGGTAAAATGAATTTGTTGTCCAGCAGAAAAATGTTTCTTAAAAACCAAAAACAAGTAGGTATTATAAAAAAAAATAAATGAGGTAAAAATGCATTTTGATTTTTGTATCTGTGTTGTAGATATAAATAAAAAGAAACATATTATTCTAACAAGAAAATAGTGGGTACCTATTTTAAATTGTAATGTATCGTTTGTGTTTTATTGAACAAAAAAAAATATATGTTTATACATATTATGTAGGTAATACCTAAATATTTTGTTTGTGATTTTTGTATCTACAATTGTGACGAATTGTATTCTTGTTGTACGTACCTATACAATAACAATGTTTAATCTACTCGTATTTCTGTTTTGTACGTTTTATGTTGTGAGTTGCTAATTTTAAGATTGTTTAATTTTTAATTATATATATTAATAAGTGTTGATAATGTTGCTAAAAAATAATAATTATAAAAAAAAATAAATTTTTAGATTGTCCTGAAGAAGGCAAGTTTTACCTTGCCGAGACGTAGACAAAAAATATATGACATGGAACTAAGTAAATAAAAAATTATAGTCCCAAATATATGATAGTGTGTGTTCGAACCTCGTCCCAAGAAAATATTCGTTAAAATTACAAAAAACAAGGTTCAAGAAATCGAAAAAATAAAAAAATTTGCTTATACAGAGTTAGAACCAAATAAGATCTCCTGTTCATGTCACATTTTCAGAACCACAATTAATCACTCAAAAATGGTAACCGCAGAGACATATTATGCGGTGTAGTATGTGTTCGGAATTAGTTAGGATTTAGTCTAAGTGTATTCATAACTTTATTTAGACATCCAATTTTTTAGTTTGTATATTGTCCTTCAAATGAAAAACTGTTGGTCAATAAACGCTTTATTTATTTATTTAATATTATGATAAAATAATTTACAGAACTCCATAGTCATATGCATGTTCTAAGATATCGATTGAAGCAGTACAAATATCACTAGGTCGCTTAAAGTTCTTAGTGTTGTCATCAGGTTCATTTTTTTTTATCGCCATTTTTCCTACATCTTCCTTGTCCATTTTTTTTGCATTTTGTATATTAAGTGCCATCATTAATCCAGCTTTGCCGTATTTTTTCCATTCTAGTATCAATTGCTCTTTTGGATACAATTTGTTTGGATCGCAATTCAGCTCATTTGCAAATGAACTAAACGATTCATAGTAAGTATCTAAGTATTCGTCTAATTTATAGAAATCCTTCTTGGATGCTCCACCATAAAAGAAATAGGTGAGGTCATATACCGGTGAACCAACACCACATAGTTGAAAATCTAACAGTCTTAAACTTTGAAGTTTCCCATTTTTCTGCAAATACACAAAAATATACAGAGTGGGCTAACAAATAGTACGCGACCGGCTTTTCCTCTGTTCGTAAACACGTCGCACAGCGTTGCGCCAGATAGGAAAGATGAAACAAAAGTATGTATAGTGGAATTCAGGATAAATGGTTTTGACTAAGTTGTATTCCGATATTGCCCATCATAAAATCCAAGAATGTAAATGGACCGGATTGTATATTTATTATAATTTCTGAAAGCAGGTAATTGTGCTTACAATAATTTTAAAACATTTATATATCAATACAGACCTGTAGGACATTTGCATTTTTTACCTCGTGATTTACTACACAATAGGATTATACCAGGTAGTTTATTACAGTTGATAAGCCAAAACCATTTTTCGTGAAAAAAACTATACGCGTGAAAATTTTGCAAATAAATATATTATATTATACTCAGTTGTGTAAGAATGTATGTAATGTACAGGTTTAACAAAAAGTATGGAAACCCCTCAATATATCACAATCGGAAAATAATATGAAAAAAGTTTCATACAGAACTTTTAGGTTTTTTAGGAGCATTTACTCGCAGTACTTTGAAATATACCGGGTGGTCCAACACAAAAAAGTACCCAAATAAACAGATCTTCTTTTGTTTGGTATTTTTTGTCTAAATATTATTCAAAAGACAAATAAAAAAGCTTTTTTTTTCTGAAGTAATCCATCTATCGAGGAGTTGAATAGTATTATTTGAATAAAACGACGTCTACTCCACAAAATGATCTATATTTATATACGTTAAAACCATGGTTTTAACTGCCAGACATGTTTCGGACTACACGTCCATCATCAGTGGCTTAAGGAAGAATAATTGACAAATTTTCAACCATTTAACTATATATTTTTATTTTATTAATTTAACACTCAATTTATTTCCAACAAGGTGATATGTATAAACATTTAAATCAATGTAAAAAACTCTCTATTAATATTTGTATGAAGTACGACCCTCGCATCTAACAATATTGTATAAGGTTCCTTAAGCCACTGATGATGGACGTGTGTCCAAAACATGTCTGGCAGTTAAAAACAAGGTTTTAACGTATATATATATAGATCATTTTGTGGAGTAATAATAATAATAATAATAATAATCATTTATTGTTTCTGAAGGTTACAAACCTTATAACAAGAGTATGGTTTAACAACAAAAAAAAAATACATTCTAATAATAAAAATACAAGAAAAAATAATAATAATAAAACGAGCTAATGACATATTATCACAAAAGGTAAGTGGTACAATTAAATAACTTATATCAAAAAAAAAAATAATTCAATTAAATCCTAGATAAATTTTAAAATTTCAAATCAAATTAATAATCATTCATTTAGTAAGAACGATCTCAACTTTAACATGGCAACCAAAAATTTCGCTATCCTGGACAGGCAAGCAAGTGATTCCGATGCCAAGGCAGAGATCAGATCAGTAAAAGTTACCACATCTGACAAAAAGTGTGCTCTTAAATATGCATACAAGGGACATTCAAAGAAAAGATGGTCAACTGTCTCCGGCCTGTGCTGATTGCAAATTGTACACAACTCGTTCATTTTGATCGAGTAGGCTATACCATTATAAGTCAACCGTAGATAATCCCGACCACAAGTTCTAATTTGTGCAATAAGTCTTGTTATATATATTGGGACTTTGAAAGATAAATAAGAAGACAGAACATTGTATGAAAAGAAGTTGGACAAATAAGGAAAAGTTGATACCGCCAATCTATTAATGTCATGTTGTTTTAAAAAATCGTTATACATGTTAAGAATCAAATCATTATTAGCAGATTCCCATAAATGAGTGCCACCACAGACGTTATAAAAGTGCTTGATCTGCGAAACCCAGTTAAATTTTACTTCTGAACAACTACTTAATGCTAGCAGCCTCTGATAACAAATCTTAGGCAGGCGCGAGTCGTCCATCTGTTCAAGTTTCTTACGCCAAGTGAGTGCCATTTTTAAAATAGTATAGCTTAAACCAATTACGTCCACCTCCAACCACACTACATAATCTGGTGTATTTCTAGGCAAAGAAAGAAGCTTTTTAAAAAATCATTTTGTGGAGTAGACGTCGTTTTATTCAAATAAATAAAAAAGCGTTTTCCCCAAGTAAAACTTTAAAATTTTCGATATTTTCTTAGTTCTTGAAGTTGAACTTTGGCAGATATTCTCGTTACAAAAATACTTACTGGTAAATATTGATGTTTAGCTCTAAGTAGGGAACAATAGCTTGGGAAACAGACGAGATGTATCGCATTTACAACTGAAGCTAAAATATTGTACTTTCTGACACTCTAATTAATATCGTAAAATAACGCTAAAGTCTTTATGGGTGTCCGGTGTCGAGTTTTCCGTCATTATATACGTGTAAGCAATCATCCCCTGTAAAGTACATTCCGACGTGGTTCGCCTACGTCACACCAGACAAACAGGTTTTGGTTTTCGATACAATAAGGACGGCCGAACCAGTATCAGATTATAATAAGATAAGAAAATGTAATAGAAGACAGATGTTGTTAATAAGAGCTGTGAGAAATACGTTGTTTTATGTGATGACAAATAATAAATGATTTTGGGTGTGGTTTTGAGACTTTTATTAAATAAATTCAAAAATAAAGAAGAATACTTTTTACATACGTAAATAGGTAGTTTTAATAAAATGTCTGTCTGTGTATCTGTATGTTTGTATCCACGATAACTCAAAAACGACTCAACATATTTTAACCAAATTTGGTACAAAAATACTACAGGACATGTCTAGGTGCCGATTAAGTTTTAGGAAACATTGAGCGTAGGCAAGAGTTTTAAAAAAGGTTTCAGAAATTTAAAAATTGCATACCTCTTAAACCTAACCGAAATATTGAATAATTTTTCAATGGTTTAATAGAGTATAACCTAACACATTAACTATAAAAAATTAGACAATAATAATAATAATAAACGTATTTACCTTCCAGATGACTTTACAAATAAATTACTAAATATAACAAAACGAAAAATAATTAGTTATTTATTATACAAGGGAAAAAAGTACCAGATTTTAGCTTGAGGTTGTGTTGTTGTTGACAAACAACCGAGAGCAAAAATTTTTCCCGTGTATAACTATTTTTTTCTGTGACGGGAAAAACGTCGATTTAATATTGAAGAAATATTACAAGTCAGAAAATAAACCAAGTGAAATTTGAAGTTTTAAAAACCTTTCAGTAATCAAATATCTGTCAATTTCATTTTGTGATTTGATTTAAAAATTGCGAACACTCCACCGGAGTCAGTAGAAGTAGCCAAAGTAGCGTCACAAATTATTGCCAGTTTTGATATATAAAGAAAATGTAACTTTTGTATAATAAAATTTGCTAAAATTAAATATCTACCTTTACTTATGTGTCCGGGAAAAAAGTAAGTTGATAAAAAGTGACGTTTTATTACCTCTCAACAGAGATAATATGTCAAACTTTTTTCCCGTCACAGAAAAATAGTTATTTATTATACAAGGGAAAAAAGTAATAGATTTTAGCTCGAGGTTGTGTTGCGGAGGGAGACAAAAAACCGAGAGCTAAAATCTAACTTTTTTCCCGTGTATGATACACTATTTTTTTCTGAGACGGGAAAAACTTCGATGCAATATTGAACAAAGTCAGAAAATTATCCAAGTGAAATTTGAAGTTTTAAAAAAGTAATCAAATATCTGTCAATTTCATTCTGTAATTTAATTTAAAAATTGCGAACACTCCACCGGAGTCAGTAGAAGCAGCAAAAGTAGCGTCACAAATTATTGCCAGTTTTGATATATAAAGAAAATGTAACTTTTGTATAATAAAATTTCCTAAAATTAAATATCTACCGTTACTTATGTGTCCGGGAAAAAAGTGCTCACTTTTTTCCCCGGGGAAAAAAGTACTCACTTTTTTCCCGGGGATAAAAAGTGACATTTTATTACCTGTCAAGAGAGTAAATATGTCAAACTTTTTCCCGTCACAGAAAAAAATAATAAATTGATGCGATACACTAAGAAAAAAAAAAAAAAGAAAAGAAAAAATATGCATCAGAGAATCAAATCGCCCGATTTCTAAATTTAAATATCTTCCGATTGTAACATATCTTCTATTTTCTTCCTAAAACTAAAACAATTATAATATGAATTATACAAATTTACTATTTGATATGTAAAACTTCTTTTAAGTAATGCAAGCGAATACTGAGACATGGTCAACAGGTTTACATTTCGTACATTTCTGTTGTGAACATTGTGTCTGAAAGTCAATTTTTCACGCAAGTACACCGGATATTAAGACTTCAGAAGCCTATATGTGAACACAAGCTAATGCAGCTTTAGGATATTGTGTAGTTTGAGCTACCCTAGGTCAAATTTTTTTTTGAGAAACACTATCATACTTTCGCAAATTATTTATAAATCGGCAGCAAGCCACATCACATTGGCTTTCGAAAAGTGTGTAAAATGGGGTTAAAAACTAAAAAAAAAACAACATCTTTTCTAAGCATAGAAGAAATATTGACTAGATATTTATAGCTTTGATAGAATATAACCTAGGAAATGTATCATAAACAACTACGCGTTCGTAAATAGTGGAAAAGGGGTCAAAATAAAAAATTATTTCCTATGTAAACTTATTCGAAATATGGAATAATTTTTCATATAGTTGTGTTAGAATATAACCTAAAAGGTGCTTTCCAATGATGTACCACACGAACTCTATTGTTATTTAAGAATTTGGAGGATGTGTGCAGACCTATCACAGGGTTAAAGCGGTTTTAACCAAAAACTACCCTAAACTCATATGCCAAAATTTAGCTCAATTGGTTCAAGCGTTTACGCGTTATCGTGGAAGAATACATAAAGACACAGACAGAATTTTATCTGAACATGATAATAATAATAATAGTTCCAGCTCATAAAAAACAACTATTTAAGAAATCATTTTCCTATAATGCGGCAACGCTGGTTAAGCGATTTGTTAATAAGGACTTCTCCCAAAGTTTAAAGATGTTTAAATTTGAATTAAAGAATAAATTGCTAGATAGTATTGAATATTTTAGTTCTTTGTCTTAATTTATTATTAATTATTTTATAGTTCAGCCTTATTATTGTAATGTGTAGTTTGATGTTGGTTATTAACTATTAAGTACCTTGAATATAGTGTTGTAATAAGTTTTGTGTTTCTTAGGCTTCAACAGCACTCAACTTAGTTGAGAGGCTGAAAATTAACGGCTTTTAGTTTTAATAATAATAATAATTTTGTCATGTATATCCCAGAATTGATTTATGTGATGTTTTTCTTAGAACTAATAAACGTATTATTATTATTATTATTCTCTGAGTCATCTCAAGGGACTTTAAACTGGTTATATCCGTCTTTATCTCAATTTTTCTTAGCCCTTCCACAATACTTTCTCTGATCGGGAAAGTAAAAATTGCTTGGAATTAACTTTTCATGCATAAATAATCTTAATATAGGTTCGTGTAAACGCATTTGGAACGTAAATATTGTTGAAATATTCAATATAATTTTTTTTTTTTTATCTCAAAGGTGTGCATAAAATTTTACTTACATCATACTTAAACATCATATTATTCGACCAACAGTCACCATGTAAAATTGTTCCAAAATCACCATCATATTTATAAGCATTGCAAAACATGTCTCCATTTATTTTATATGCTTCAAATTTTTCAATTATATGTGCATGCTTTTCTGGATCTAATGAATGAAAGACTTTATCGCATGTAGCAACTATACTTCCAAGAGATTCTTTTGAATCAGATAGACAAGAAAGTATTGGTGGAAGTTGTGCCGTCAATTTTTCATATTGCTCTTGATTCATGGCTTTAAATGCTAATGACAGAGCATGAAATTTACCATATTCTTTAAATATAAACTTAATTTTTTCTTCATCTAATGGTATCCGTTTATCGTGTAATTTGTAACCGGATTGAAGGATGTTTTCCATTACAACAGCTTCATGTCCAATATCGCTAACTGCCAAATAATGTTTAGCGATTTCAAATGGATCTTTTATTCCTGCATTTCTCTGAAGTTTGTCAAAAGCGGGAAATATATCTGTGTAGAACAGATTTTCTATTCGATACAGATCAGCTATATTTATGAATTTTCTGATATATCCATCTTCAGGAACGGCTTTTTTAACAGCGATATAATATGTTTTATTAACTTCCTTATCAATTACACTACCGATGAAAAATTCACCAAGAAATCCATTTCCTTTATCGGATTCAATATCAAATTCAACATCGTAATGTTTCAAATTAAGTTGATTTGCCACTTTATTTAAAATATCACGTATCTCAATTTTAAGATTATCAATATTCATGTTTAGCGTAAATAAATACGATAGTTAAGTAAAACTGATTATGATTGTGGAAATAGCAAACTGAATTGAAGCTAATCGGCGTGTACTGGTGTATAAATGTAATTTTCAAGCATTTTATCACCTTTTTATCTAAGAGACTTTAGGATACAAATTTTATCAGTGTTATCAGTGTACCAGGTGTTTGTTGATCATTTGAGAATCTATTATTAATATATATGATACAAAAGGAGTTAATGCGTAACAGTTTCACCGTCTAAAGATATTCTAATTTTTCTGAAGTAATCCATCTATGGAGGAGTGAATATTATTATTTGAATAAAACGACGTCTACTCCACAAAATGATTTATATATATATACGTTAAAATTCTTGATTTTAGTTGCCAGACATGTTTCGGACTACACGTCCATCATCAGTGGCTTAAGGAACCTTGTACAATGTTGTTAGATGTGAGGGTCATACTTCATACAAAATTAACAGAGAGATTTTTTTTTATACATATCTGTAAAATAATCACTTATTTAGGATGTGATGTAATATTATTATACGTGTAGGAATCTTACCATTCTTGTCTCAAAAGCACAATGTTAAATGTCTTAGAAGCCATGGAAATTAATTCATACAAAAAGAACACTAAGTACACTTGCGTAAATGACTAACTCGAATTCGACTGCCTCCCTTTCTTCAATTCCCTTAAATTCAACTCAATAGAACCCACCACCCCAAGCCTCCCATAAATAAGCCCCATAACCCACAAATTTAGACAAATCAACAAATACTAGGTTATAACATGACATTTCACCTTCTCTTAGACACAAACAATAGAATCATTAATCCACAGACACCACTCCTTTTTATCGAACATTAAGGTTAATATACCCATAGATAACAAATTTAAAAGACACTAAAATCATGGACTTACAAATAACAAATAACTTCTCTCTACATCATACCAAAATTCATTCACTTAATATATTACAGATTAAACAACCCTCATTTACTCACCTCACTTGACTTACTCACCTCACCTCAAACACCAAATGTATAGCTTTGGCTGAGACCTTGATATTTATATAACTATCTTCATCCTCGCCACTCGACATTTTGTTTGTCTTATTTGTAATTCTTAAACGGCCGTACTGTTGTGGGCTCTTACCAATTTATTTCAATCTAAATTGTTTTTCCTTGAAGATGAGAAAAAGGAAAAAACTAAGAATACAAGCAACAAAAATCGACAAATGTTCATCAATTTAATTATATCTTAATTTTTATTTTATTAATTTAACAACCAAATTTTTCCAACAAAATGGTAAGATTCCTACACGTATAATAATATTACATCACATCCTAAATAAGTGATTATTTTACAGATATGTATAGACGTTTAAATCAAAAATCTATGTAAAAAAATCTCTCTGTTAATTTTGTATGAAGTATGACCCTCACATCTAACAACATTGTACAAGGTTCCTTAAGCCACTGATGATGGACGTGTAGTCCGAAACATGTCTGGCAACTAAAATCAAGAATTTTAACGTATATATATAAATCATTTTGTGGAGTAGACGTCGTTTTATTCAAATAATATTCTAATTATATAGTATATAATTTTTCGCACACTCTCATAACTTCTCTATTTATGAATATTTCTTCTTTCTGCTATTTTTCTTATGGACCTCCCTGTATATTGGTACATAAGTATATGTTTTCGAAATAAAATCCACCATTCAAATTAAAGAAGATAAAACGTGGTCGCTCTTATTTACTCTAATCCTCCAACGAAAACTTAGTTCAAATCGATGAAGATTTTCCCAAAATCAGAACAAGTGTAAAATATGGCATGTGTTTTTACATACATTTAAATATTCAGCGAGCCCAACGTTTACTTTTGTTGAAGAATGATATAATTCTAAATTGGTATCAGAAACCTACATCATCAGGGAGGTACATTAATTATTATTCCAATCACCCTATGAGAAAGAAATATAACACCGTGTTGGCAATGAGAAATCGCGTCACTTATATCTCCGACGATACATTTTTGAAACAGAACTTGGACAAATTACAATATATAACAAGCTATTCGTTAATATATTTTTCTAATAATAGTCAAATGTTCAATGTCATTTATAGAGTGCAATGTATCCCAAACAAGCTTTTGGACATTAGACATGGCAGCATTAAAAAGAAAATTGAAAAAAAAATAAAAAAAATTTCAGTAAAAAAAATCTCAAAAAAAAAAGTATTGCAAGAGCTGGGATTCGAACCCCTAACCTTTCGCATGCGAAGCGAACGTTCTGCAGCCAGTGGCGTACTGATCGCTGACTGTTTTGAACTATGTATACAATTTGAAGTTTTGTGAGGTTTATTTGCAGTATTTAAAATTTAATTTATATTGACGTGTTCAGAAAAATATGGTGGTGAGTTGTACAGTGTTTTTTTGTGGAATCAAATGTTTGTAGCTGTTAAATTTTGATAATAGGCGTGATATATTAATTGCAAAGAGCTACCTATAGAACTTTTTTGTGCTTATGCAATATGTTTGCATGGATGGTATTACAAGTCAACCGCAATTTATAGATTATGGGGTTCCTCAGGGAACTGTTTTGGGACCCATACTATTTACATTATACATCAATGGCCTACTTCAGATAAATTCTAGGGGAAAAATTTCTTCATTCGCTGACGATACTGTGGTTTTATATGAATCTGATTCCTGGGAAACAGTTAAAAAAATGGCAGAAGAAGAAATGACTTTGTTAAAAACTTGGTTTGATGAAATGTACCTTACCATTAATTTCAGTAAAACTAAATATATACCATTCTCATGCAATAAAACTAAATACCCACAATTCACTTTTTTAAAAATTATTGCGGAAAATGAAGAAATTATAATATCACAAACAGATCATATATCATACTTAGGAATAGAGTTTGACAGATCATTAAAATGGGATGTACATGTAAAGAATTTGGCAAAAAAAATAAGATATTTGATTTTTAAATTTCGCCAAATAAAACAAATTTTTTCTCAAAGCTATTTAATTTCTATTTATTACGCGTTAGTGCAATCCTTGTTACAATATGGCATTGCAGGTTGGGGTGGTTTGTACAAGGCTCACCTTAAACCGCTGGAGAAAATTCAAAAAACAATTATAAAAATAATGTTTAATAAAAACAGAATGTATCCGAGTGACTTGCTGTATAGAGAAAGCTCACTTATGGACTTGCGACAACTCTATGTTTATCGTATCCTTTTGCTTCAACATAAGCATAAAGAATCTCTTGAGGATATTCAGCATGCTTACAACACTCGCTATAAAAAAGATAATGAATATTCTCAATTAAAAGCTAATAAAAAGTTGGGTCAGCGCGCGTTTATGTTTATGGCGCCCCGTGTATACTGTGCCCTCCCTGATGTGATTAGAGGCCTTTCTAGATTTAACAAATTTAAAAGAGAGAGTAGAGTCTGGATATTAACATTATCAAGATCTTATATTCACGGACTCATTGACTTTTAGAAAATAATTGATTAATTAATAAAGAGCTACTTGCGTTCTGGTTTGTGTTTTTTGTATTTAGACATGTTTAGTTTAGTTTAAGTTACAAAACTAGCAGCTTAATTGGGTGATATATTTTTTTTTGCGAATAAAGGGCTACACCCACGCACAAATCAATTTCTGATTTCAGTGGGTTTGCTTTTGTTTTCAAAAGATTAATTGTTACTATTTTATTTTATTTTTGTAAAATCTTTATTTTTGATAAACTTTTCCTAAATTTGTTATACCTATGTACCTATTGTTTATCTTTTGGAAATAAATTATTATTATTATTATTATTATATTATCAATCTGATAAAGTACTACTACTAGATCCACTCGCGACAGAACCGGACTTACTGGAACGAGATAATATAAAATAAAATAAAAATATACCATGGGTCATTTTAAGTGTTGCAGCACACGAAGCACTCGTGCTCATATGTACTACGTTTGTATTAATTGTCACAGTGTGTTACATCAGAGTTGTGTTCAGAAAAACAAGAAAAAGTACAATTTCTGTGGCGAACATACATTAATTTGTTGCAACAAAGAAACAAAGGAAACCAATGATACTAGCTTACTTGAGCAAACGGTTTACGAACTTACTCGTGACTCACTTGATAAAGACAATTACATTGACAAACTTAAAAAGGAAGTCAAAATTTACATGGATCTAGCCACTCAGACCGAGAGCGAGTTCTCTGAGCTATTAGATAAGAGAACACTGGAACTCTCAGAAGCAAAAGACAAGATTATCCAACTACAGCGGAAGCTGCAAGAACTTCTTCAAAAACCAGAAGTAATAAACACGTTTACTCAAACAAAACAAAATTTGATGGTGAATTCCACAGTTCAGTGCAATATTCCCAAATTAACGAACAGTGTTTCAGTGCAATGTGAAATCCAACGCGTGAAACATAACAAAAAAGTTCAAGTAGGATCCATATCTGGAAACGTGGAACCAGTAAATACGACAAATCCTATAAAAATTAACAAAAACTACAATAATAAGCCGCGTGTTGTTTTGGTATCGGCTGCTAACTCACAGGATATTGCAAGAATTATTTCGAACGAAACGGATGACTTCCATTTCCAATCAATAATAAAATATAATGCAACAGATCCAGAGCTTCTTCAATCGGCGTATGATATTGCAAGAGACTTTACTAAGAATGACACCATAATTCTTTGGCCAAAAATTCCTCATGTGATGCTCGTCGACTCATTTATTAAAAAACTTAGTCAAACAAATCCGATTGTCATCTCACGTCCATGTATATATGACCATCTCGAGCGCAACAAGGGTTTATATTATGACAATCACAATTTCCTAAGAAACTTGACAAACCAAAAACTTCCAGCTACACATTTTTTAGATTGTAACGTATTTTTAAAAAGTAGAAACTATCAGAGGAATGGCAGTTCGCTAACAAAATCAGGAAGACGTTGTATTGCTAAGGCAATATTGAGTAACCTACGTAACACTTCTGCTGACGATATATCCGCGTCTGCGTATGCTTTACATGAGGACCAGACGTACTTAAATCGAATTGAATCATTGATGGGTAGAAAGGTCGACATGCGTCCGCAATTCTTTAGCACGTTCCCTAAACATTACCCGAACCCAAAAGATATAATGGCTGTACCCAGGAATCACCAATCGGACATAAAATCATTAAGCAACAACAACAAAAATGAGCGGATTTTTTTAAACCATCTAACCGAACTAAACAACTCCGGGTAATGCATCTGAATGTGCAGGGAATTCAGGGCAAATTTGAAAAATTGGAACTGTTACTGGACGATAATGATATAGACATTTTTTGTGTTAGCGAACATTGGGTTATATCGGAGCCTCACTATTCATTAGACAATTACAAACTTGCAAACTATTTTTGCAGAAAGACGTTTATTCGGGGAGGTGTATGTATACAGGGTGGTCCAACGAAAAGTTTGCACCTAGCTTTTCTCTTTTTTTTGTAGTCGAATGCGAAAATGCTCGGACACGTCGATTTTGCTTTTGAGGGGGACACATTTTAAACATATTTTTCGATCTGCGCCTTTAACCCCCTAGCGGGGGTGAGTAACAACCCTAAAATTTTAAATGGAAAGAGGGGTCTAATGACATATCATTTGAAAGGACACAAAATTGTCTTTCTAATGATACCCTATTTGTCGAATTTTACTAAAACAGTTAATACGAAAACGACTTTAAAGACATTAAGCCGATAATTTTGGTATTAATGAGAAATACAAATAAGTTTTAATTATTGCGAGTGAAAACACCTGCAATCGTTAGTACATTCCAATGTTTGTTAGTTTTAACATTGCTTTGTAAAAAAAGTAAACAAGCTGTTAAATTGATTTATTAAAACGTTACATTAACAAATGTTGAAAATGTGACCCATTTGATTCCATACAATAATACAGATTTTGTTCAAATCTATTTCTAACATTTTGTAGCATATCAGGTGTTATGTTTCTGCACTCTTCTGTAATGCGTTGGCGAAGATCTTCTATGGACTCGGGCTTCGTGGCAAAACATTTATTTTTTAAGTGCCCCCAAAGAAAAAAGTCTAAAGGCGATAAATCCGGTGACCTGGCAGGCCATTCAATTGGGCCCCTCCTTCCAATCCACCGTCCAGGGAACCGGTCATCTAAGAACTGTCTTACAGGAGCCACATAGTGCGGAGGTGCTCCATCTTGCTGGAAATAAAGCCGATCAGCAGTATGATTTTGGTCATCTTCTATTATTTGTGTTATTAAAGGATCAATTGTGTCTTCAAGCATGTTTAGGTACACTTCACCAGTTAAATTTCCAGGAATAAAAAGTGGTCCTATAATATGATTTCCTAATATGCCACACCAGACGTTTATTTTTTGAGGATACTGGATATGAACCTCACGGAATAAATGTGGGTTACTGTCATCCCAGTAACGGCAATTGTGCCTATTTACAGCTCCATTCAAATAAAATGTGCATTCGTCGGAAAAACAAATGTTAAATAATAATTGCGGATCTTCAATTAAACGCTGGCTCATTGCTTCACAAAATTGCAGCCTTCTATCAGGATCATCCTCATTTAGTTCCTGTACTAATTTGATTTTGTACGGATGAAATTTGTACGCTTTTAAAATTCGTATTATGGACGAACGGGAGACACCTGAGGCTTCAGCTAGTTGACGGGTACTTTGACTATGATCCATTTCAACATGCCCTAAAACAGCGACTTCCACAGCTTCATTTCTGATCGGTTTCTGCGGCTGGTGTTTTACATTACAGACAGATCCGGTATCTACAAACTTTTTAACTAACTTGCCAACGTACACATCATTCACATTTTTATCGGGATGTCTCTCATTAAATAAGCGAGCCGTAAGTCTAGCACTACTATTATTTTGAAAATAAAGTTTAACAATTTCAACTCGTTCTAGAATGGAATAAATCATTTTGTACGGTAAAAGTAAAATAACTTGAGAAGCAACCAAACTGAATCAATGAAAAGACTAAAATAAACGGTGTAAATTCTTTTCCTACACGTATCTGCAGTTTTTATTTCAACAAAAAACGCAAACGATTAGTGAGGAATTTAGTTCTGATAAATAAGATCGTGTTTTTGAAATCCCGTTTTTCTTCAAAGTAAATAATTTAGAAATGATTGTAGTTGTTTTCAGTCGTAATAATTAAAACTTATTTGTATTTCTCATTAATACCAAAATTATCGGCTTAATGTCTTTAAAGTCGTTTTCGTATTAACTGTTTTAGTAAAATTCGACAAATAGGGTATCATTAGAAAGACAATTTTGTGTCCT
Source organism: Apoderus coryli (assembly GCA_911728435.2). Classification (NCBI taxonomy): domain Eukaryota; kingdom Metazoa; phylum Arthropoda; class Insecta; order Coleoptera; family Attelabidae; genus Apoderus; species Apoderus coryli. Next base: position 9,858,533 of record OU452209.1, on the reverse strand, counting down.
TTCAAATGATATGTCATTAGACCCCTCTTTCCATTTAAAATTTTAGGGTTGTTACTCACCCCCGCTAGGGGGTTAAAGGCGCAGATCGAAAAATATGTTTAAAATGTGTCCCCCTCAAAAGCAAAATCGACGTGTCCGAGCATTTTCGCATTCGACTACAAAAAAAAGAGAAAAGCTAGGTGCAAACTTTTCGTTGGACCACCCTGTATATGTAAAAAATAACATAGAATATAAGAAAATTGATTTTAAATTTTGTATCGAGAAAACATATGAAATGTGTTGTATTGACTGTGTTTTAACATCTAATGATATTTTAACGGTGTGTGTAATTTATAGGTGTCCCAACTCCAGCTTTCAAGATTTTATCTGTTCTTTCACAAAATCACTTGATAAACTATGTCAAGTTGATAAAAAAATAGTGGTGTGTGGAGATTTTAATGTTAATCTAATTAATATGACCGATTCAAACAGTAAAGGTCTGACCAATCTTCTCCAAGAGTACGATTTACATCAAACAATTTTTGAACCCACGAGAATAACACGGTTGAGTGCTACATGTATTGACAATATATTTACTAATATTGAGGAGTACCACACAGTTGTTATTGAGAGTGACCTCTCTGATCATAGCTACCAGATCATAACATTGGAGGGCTTTCACAACCTCAACCATGAACATCGAAAATCAATGGAATTGAAAAGGTCTTTTACACCGAACAATATTATGTTGTTTAAACACCAAATAAATAGGGTTCAATGGCTACCATTGACGAATTCGCCACTACATTGTAATAATTTGTTCAATAATTTTTACGAAACAATTTTAGATATTTTCAATTCTGCTTTCCCCCACAACGCACTAAACATACTAAACCGTGGATAAATAGGGAACTTCGTGAGCTGTCTAAGACTGTTAGAGAGATGGCGGTGCTAAATAAAAGAATACAAAACAACTTTTATACACAGAAATACAAAGAACTAAAAAAAATATACAGCCACAAATTTAAGATTGCCAAAAAGTTCTATAACGACGGCCGAATCACCCGGGCTGATAACATGAGCAGGGAATGTTGGACGATAATTAACGAAAAGCGAAATCCTGGTAAAAGTACTAATAGAAGGATTATTCGAGAAGTTTTTGATGCCTCTCAACATTTAAAGACAACACCCGCCGATATTGCAAATACTTTTAGTGATTACTTTATTAGTTTCTCTAGGAAATCTGATTCGGTTGACTTGAAAAAAGCAACTCCCATAAATGTTACTTTAAGATCTTTTTATCTTTTCCCTGCTACGGTTGACGAAGTTATTAGAGTTGCCAGAAAGGTTTGTAGGAAAAAATCAAGTGGTACAGATAACATTCCAGGTCATGTGGTATTGAGTATTATTGAAATAATTGCAGAACCTCTATGCGCGATCATTAATAAGAGTTTTGAGGAAGGTGTTTTTCCAGAATGCCTTAAAACATCAAAAATAGTTCCTATTTATAAACAAAAAGGTGATGCAAAAGATACAAATAATTACAGACCGTTGGCACTACAAAGTCAGTTTAGTAAAATATTTGAGTGCTTATATAACATGAGACTTAATAATTATCTTGAAAAATTTAGGATCCTCTCTTGCAACCAGAATGGATTCAGGATCAGTCGATCAACAGAAACAGCTCTTAATCAGGCTTTAGACAACCTATACCAGTCACTCAATAATAGGGAGATAGCTCTTGGCCTTTTCTTTGATTTAAGCAAGGCGTTTGATTCCATAAGCCATGATCTTTTGTTTCTGAAGCTGAATGCTGTTGGTATAAGAGGAACAGCGGCCGCATGGATACGTAGCTATCTTACACAGCGTACACAGGTGGTTGAAATTGCGGGTGTCCGTTCGAGGTCCGAGATCGTGAGCAGTGGGGTGCCGCAGGGCTCCTGTCTCTCACCTACCTTGTTCAATGTTTTTATTGACGATATCTCTGAAGTTCTGGGTATTTTTGGATATCCCATTCTTTATGCAGACGATACTAGTGTTTTTGTTTCAGCCAAGAATGAAGCAGGGTTAGTTCAGGCTGCCAACGTAGTGACTGGGGCGATGTCTCGGTGGTGTGTGCATAACGGACTTACCCTTAATGCATTAAAAACGGTTGCTCTGCCTATATCTATAGCAAACAACACCAGCAATAAGAGTTATCTGATACGTATAGGAGGTGAGTCTGTAAGGAATGTGAGTAATACCAAGTTTCTGGGAGTGCATACAGACAGCAAACTGATCTGGGACATACATATTGACACCATACTGCCAAAAGTCAGTAGCTGTGTGTTTCTGATAAAGAATATTAGAGGTACTGTATCAACTAGCATTCTTAAAATGATATACTTCGGCTTAGTCCAGTCTACCTTGGCATATGGAATCATATTTTGGGGAGGAGCCTGTGGATCGAGTAGAGTATTCAGGGCCCAAAAAAAGGTTATAAGAGCAATACAAAAAATTCCTCAGACAGCATCATGTAGGGAACATTTTGTGAATTTGAAAATAATGACTTTTCCTTGCCTCTACATGTACGCACTCATAATTCATATAAAAAAACAAAGTGAATCGTTGCTTAAAAGAGAAGATGTTCACAATTATGACACTAGAAACAAAAATAACGTGGTTTTGCCATTTTCTAGATTAAGTATTGGTCAGAAAAATCCTAACTATATCGGCGTAAAGTGTTATAATAAGATTCTGAAAATTAATAAATTTAAAAACCTAACATTTAGGAGATTTAAGCTGGAGTTGAGAAACTATTTTGTGGATAAATGTTTTTATTCTGTGGATGAATTTTTGAACTGTGAAACGGATTAATAATATGTATCTATTAGTTATTATGTTTGACAATCCCATAATGTAACATGTTGTATTGTTATCATTCGGTGGAACTAAGAAATAAATTAAAAAAAAAAAAAAAAAAAAAAGAACGCTCTACCAATTATTTATTTATTTTTTTTGAAATTTTTTTTTCGAAATTTTTTTCTTCAATTTTTTTTTTATTTTTTTTTTTGATTTTTTTAATTTTTTTTTATTTTGATTTATTAAAATGTCCTTGTTGGTTTCTAGCAGACAATATGAAATAAAAAAAACTATCACTGTTAGGACCCCCATGTATTTCCATTCTCTTTAAACATTTTCCTCTAGAATTCCGATATTTGCTCTAACAGTTTTTCAGTAGTGATACCCATAAGATTTTGTACAATTTAAAATTCAAAAACTGAGCACAAATATTCTATATTTTTCAATTTAAAAATAAATTTAAAAAACAATAGCCTGTTCGTGTTATCTGATAATCTGAGTGATATATAATTTCCTTATCACCTGGTAATTAAATAAATTATGCTTTGTTAGACTTCGTGAGTCGACACTTTACATAGATATAGTAGGTAACTGCTTACAAATGTATGTGGACTGAACAGAATAATCATGACTTTGAATTTTGAAAATACAAATTTCTCACTTTTATATCATATCAAAAATTCAAAATCTACTCACAATTTGAAAGTCAAATAATAAACAATATAAAACTCAAAGCACTTTGTGATTTGTAAAGTTGAGCACATATAAATGCCCGCCCAACTTTTTTAAAGCAATCTATTAAAAAATCATAAATTTAGTAAAAAATTGAAAATTCTGGTTAGATTTCGTACGAAACTTACCTCCTACATGAAAATGTGCAATGTATTATTGTGCATACACATAGAGAAAATGAATGAAAAATACACTGCCTCAAAATTCCTAGGGGTTTAATTGTTTATGTTATAGATAAAGCGTTGCTTCACCTCCTGCTCCTATGGTAATCTGCAACTGTCGTACCATTAATTAATAGAAAAAACTAGCGGGCTTGTGAAAGTATTTACCTACCGAAACCCCCCAACCTTGAAAATTGCAGGTTCTCGACAAGTTTAGTGAACGTTTCTTATTAATTAATCCATTATCTCCTGCCGGTGTTAAAAGTGTCAGCCAAACGCGTGTCGAGATTAAAAAAATGCGTCGGTGAAATGGTAAAACGAATTTTTCACTAGGGTACATATTGTTACGCATTCTGAGTGAATACCTAAATCACAGAATGCTAAAAGCATGCTAGGTATACCAATATTTATTAGATAGAAAATTAGTATTCATTTGGAAGTAAAAATATATAGGATGTTCAATTTGATAAAATGAAGTTTAGAGTTTATATGAGACACGTATTAATTATTATTAATAATTTAAGATTGTGTATTATATTTTTTTAAATAATTATTTCCTCCAAATCTATTCATAAATGCTATTGAAGCTTACTGTCAAATATAAGGTGTCCGCATCGAACATTATCACAGAAAAAAAAACTTGGTTTATCCAAACAAAAAATATTATTTAGAGGTGAATTTGCTAGTTTTCGCAAAATTTTTTTTAAAGTAGTAAATGTAGTTATCAAGTATGAGTAGCTACATTATCTAAAAATGACAATTTTTCCTGCTAAGCTGATATCTTCTCATCTAAACGAGACTTGTATGTGCATTAGTTAAATAAGATTTCAAATTGTGAACCTATATAAAATTTTATTTGCGCTAAATGAGTTCGGTATTCTGCTTGAATTAGGTATTGTACACCTACAGATTTCCATACGTACCCACTTAGGTGTAGCTATTATTATTAAGAAAATACTTAATGAGGTAATTAGGTAGGTACCTATACGTACCTAACTATTCTCAAAAATCGTTTTATGAAACCCAAAACTAAATTAGTTCTAATAGGAACATATACCTACCTACCTATAAATTTTATTTATCTGCTTTAGTATATTAATGGACCTAGGTATGTGCATTATAATATTTAAGTATAAATAAGATTTTAACAACTAAGTACATAGCTAAAATAGGCACTGATTTAATTAAATCTGTGTAATAGTTATTTTACCTAATACTTCTGATTTACGAAATTTCTATCCTCCAAAATATCGAATTATTTCATCTGGTAGAGATAGAAACCTATAGTTGTCTACATAAGTCGTCATTCTATTCCAGCCAACGGTTATTCCCCGTTCTACCTAATGTGTTTGTCCCCGCTGCTAGTCCCCGTACCTAAAACCCTTTGTAGGAGCGGGTGCCGACAACAACATCTTCTATGTGTACCACCTTGTACCTAGCGTGTCTCGCTTGGTGTAGAGGGGGGGGGTTTCATTTTGGTATTTTTTGATTAGAGTCTTGGCGTCGCTCTAACTAGGATCTAGTTATTTGGTGTTCTAATCTGAAGATATTTTAATTTAATATATTAAATTTTGATTTATTGATAGTAAGTATATACCTAGATATTGATATCCCAATTTCTACAAGTGGTGAGGACGGACTATACAGACAGTAACAGATATGTATTATACCAATGTGCATCCAACATAATTAAGTGTAGTGATTAGTTTGGTGTGTTGAGTTTTGTTAAATATTCATATATTATTAATAACAATGGAGGAAACAAAAGAAATAATAATTAGCTGGAATCTGGGGGAGCTCGTTTGTTACTTTTCTCGGTAAGTAAATTATAATAATTATTACTTAATTATTTATTTTTATAATTTTACGACCAATGCAAACAATCCTATTTCATGGCAATATCAGATATAATCTTTGGCAATAGATACCTATCTAGTTACGTATTATTTAGTAGGTACTTAATCCTAATTTAAAATACTTTTCCTAATTTAATCAATCTTAATATGGTATTCCTCCATTTACAGCAACTAAACAATAGTTTAGATGGGTTCACGATAATATATTTAATTTGCCAGGGACGGATTAATTTTTAGCAAATTAATGCAGTTTTTCAAAAGAAGTTACATAAATATTTTAGCTAGGTATGAGTTTTTTCTTTCTTTTGTAAAGGTAGGTATGTATTGATTTGTTTACCATTTTACCAATGTCTGTGAATTAGGAGTTGTGGATTGGAATTGTCTTATCATTCCTCGTACGTACCGGTAGAATCTGTTATTTTACTTAGTTTCCTCATAAGGAATCTAAAGTTTCTTTGATAATTTTTTTTTGTTTCAGCGTCATTGTTTTTCGGAAAAATTCGGTTTTTTTTTTAAATAGCCAATACATTTTAGGTTTATTTGTCCCCAAATTAGATAACTACCTAGTACCTAGTTAGTAGATCTTGAAATGTATAATATTTATAGTAGAAAATGAATTAGGTATAAACTATATTTTACAAGGCCGTATTTTTTTTAAAAAAATGCAATTTTTTTGCGATTTTAGTTTTTATTGATTTCTGACATTATTTTTACTGATATAAAAAACTTAAAAGCTCTCATTGTTACTTTTTTATGAGAAAAATATAGCGTTTATAAATTTTCATTACGACGTTTCGTTTTTGAAAAACCATCAACTTCGATTTTTTAAATACGGCCCTCGATTTTTTAATGTTAAATTTAAAGCCATTTTCAAAGCAAAAATAGATGTAACGGAATGGTTTCAACAAGTTTTCAGTATTTTTAGCTGTTTATAATTATTCAAGAAAAATCGCCATAGTTTGGCACTTATTTAGCGTAAAAGAAAGAAAGGCGTTTCTTTAATAATTTCAAAAAGCACAAAAATTTTAACTAAATTTAAAAAACTGCGTACAGAATAAAATGTGCTGACAGAAATAAATTGGCAAATAATAATAAATAATTTTGATTAACGTCGAAAGAATTTTATTGCAAAAATTACTAATTAGGTATATACTGTGCATTCAGTCAGTTAAGTCCCAAACTATGGCGATTTTTCTTGAATAAGTTTAAATAACAACTAAAAATACTGAAAAGTTGTTTAAACCACCTATTTCTGAATTGAAAATGGCTTTAAATTTAAAAATAGAAAATCAAGGGCCGTATTTAAAAAATCGAAGTTGATGGTTTTTCGAAAACGAAACGTCGAGTCTCCTCAAAAAGCAACAATGAGAAAGTGCTTTTCATTTTTTTTATATATCTGTAAAAATAATGTCTGAAATCAATAAAAACTAATATCGCAAAAAATTGATTTTTAAGAAATTCTCGAAAACTGCTAAATTTACTTTACTTTTGAAAACACCATTTAAAAGGTGTTTAAATTGTACAACTTTTCTCTAAGTTAACCGACATTGTCACTCCGACCGTTTCCAAGATCAACCAACCCTAGTTGTTTATGTGCTGAGCAATATTCTCAGGAATTCCGGCAAAGGATTCAGCCGCATTATACCTACCCACTTTAACATGTGTAGATTGAAGTTTGACTATATATACCTAATACAAGATTTTCAGTAGGCTTAAGTTTATTTTAAAAAAATAAATAAATAAGAGTCGCACTAAAAACCTGATGGTGGTTCAGATAAAAAAACGTAAGCACCACAGGGACCCCCAAATCTTGTCTACCCCTTCTAGAAAAAATTACTAGAAGAGAGAGACAAACACTATTTGTCATTTAAATAAAAATATATTGTATGTTAGCAAAGTTTATTAGTTATTTTAGTAATGTAGACATTTACTGGATAGACATTCAACGAGTATCATCACTAAAATAACTAGTAAACTTTGCTAGCATACAATATACTTTTATTTAAATGACAAATAGTGTTTGTCTCTCCCAGACAAGGAGCATATGTAAACTATTCAAGAATATTATCTAAATGACAATGTCTATCCAGTAAATTTTTCTACATTACTAAAATTACTAATAAACTTTGCTGGCATACAATATATTTTTATTTAAATGACAAAAAGCGTTTGTCTCTTTTAGACAAGAAGCATATGTAAACTATTCAAGAATATTATCTAAATGACATAATGTCTATCCAGTAAATTTTTCTAGAAGGGGTAGACAAGGTTTTGGCTGTCCCTGTGGTGCTTACGTTTTTTATCTATCTGAACCAAGGTTTTTTTTTCTGTGATACTTTTTTAATAACAATAATAACATTATACGAGTATTTCTTACCTTAAACAAAGTGCTAGTCTTGCAGTCGATCCAATCGATTCCCGAAAAGTACTATTGTCCTTTTCTATATTTGGATGTAACATAATTTTAAAAGATTAGGATATTTTTCATGAGTCATCCGAAAGTATTGGAAAAATTTTGTTTCATCGCTTAGCAAGTCGTCAAACAAGGTATGAAATTCTCCATAGAGTTTTCTCTTGATATAGGTATATAATATTATGGATCCAAATTAGCTTATTCCTTTTATTGTTGTTCCTCTGTTCTTCAAATGCAAATGCAACCGCAAATAATTCCTCGTCAGAAGTACTACTCATTTTAAAAACAAATGTAGAGAAACATAAGTTTCGTACTATCCCGCTTGGACGATTGCACTAAAAAATTAAAATACGGGGAGATCCAAATGTAATGTGCGATGATGACAAAAATATTGCGATTCGTCCGATACGTTCGTTGCGTCCGATCGTTAATTGAAACATTTAATTTTCAATCAACGGTCCGATGCTTTCAAATGCGCGCTTAACTTAAATGTACAAATGCGCATTCATGCGGGGATACGGGTATATAGGTACCACAGCAGATCGAGAGTTCTCGCTATCACACACTGACCGATGACCATGATAATTTTTTACTAAATATAGTAACCAATCAAATTACTTAATTTTAAGTCATGTGTCAAATTTCATCCAATCACCTCTGGAATACAGCGATAATACCCTACAGGTGGTGTTATCAGTTTGGTGTTTTTTATATTAAAAATTAATTAAACGTCAAACTGACAACTGGTTTAAAAATGTCGCGAAGATTTGGTATTGCATCTAACGATGCAATTAATGATATTATATCTAATAATATACCAAAAAATACTATCAAATCAAAAAAATATGTATGGAAAATATTTCTCGAGTTTTGTGCGACGAGAGAATACGAACTGAATGTTGAAACGAGTTTGCATAATTTGGCTAATATATTGACAAATTATGCGGTAAATATGAGAAAAGTTGACGGAACTGAATATAAAGAAGCAACTGTAAAAACAATTTGGAATACTACGAGTAGGCTACTCCAGGAAAAATACTTCAATGACTACAAAACTGTATTCGACCCGTTTACCAGTCTGATATTCAAAAATGCGCGAGATGCAAGAAATGCAAAACGTAAAAGATTACAGCAAGATCCAAACAAACGAAAATGCAGTTCATCAAATTTGAGTTCAAGTGATTTGGCTAGAATCATTGGATTATGGGATGAATGTACACCAGAAGGTTTACAAAAAAAATTGACCATATTGTAGCTGTTGAGTTAGTTTGGCGAGGTGGTGAACCAGCTGATTTCCTATATAGATTATTTCACAATTGAGAAACATAATGATGGAACGCCAACCAACAGAATTTAATACAATCCAATATTCAGTAAAACATGCCAAGGAGGATCGAAAAGTTGTACAAATAGTAAGTGGCTTGTTCCAAATATTGGAAACGAAAGTTCATGCCCTGTTCGGTTATTCCATAAATTATTGTCCAAAAGGCCTATTCTTGAGACCAAATCGTTTCTGGAAATCCGAAAGTGACACATGGTTGGACAATATACCGGTAGGCAAGAACACAATTAATATGTGGACCAAATCATCCGCGCAAGCTATTGGTTTGGACACTAAGTGTAAAAAGATATCCAATCATTCGAACATCAACTGCAGTTAGCCATTTGGCAAATAAAGGAATTCCTGAACAGCAATTAATAAAAATAACAGGACATAGCAGCTCTAATTCAATTAAACCGTACTTGAATATTAACCAAGAACGCCATGGTGAAAGAATCAACACCATGCGAGGAATTTCTTCAACAGTGGAAATTAACAATCCGTCAACTTCAGCAAACTCTTCTTCCAATTTAACATTTACCAATTGCATTTTTCACAACTGTAGTTGTAAATAAAAATGAATAATATTTGTTTGATTAAAACTAATACATTTTGTATTGAAAATTATTAAACGTCAGATTGATAATCAAATTTTTGATATCTACAAAGTAAAAAATTGTCTTATCGAATACTCCTCGGGCCTTGATAAATACTCACAATTTTGTCATAGAGAATCCTTCAAGCGAGTTGCTCAATGATAATAGCCCTGGGCCTGCGGCCTTGGGCTATTATCAAGCAACACGCTTTCGGCGTTCTCTATGACAAAATTATCTCGGTATTATCAAGAGGTATTACTACTGATAAGTCGTCGATCGATGAAACGACAGTCTGGTGGGAGTACAGTGTTTTCAAAAACCAATTTAACGTGTTATTTGTTTAAAGTTAAACTACCTATTTCTTTTCTGTTTTAATACAGCCATACCCACTAACAACCCTGTTACAAAATTGGCGCTCAACTTGTGGCCTGTGTTTATCATATCGGCAAAGATTAATCTTTGATATAGGTAACAGTTGAGGATGTATAACAACTTTCAGTAAAACAAATTATTAATAATAAGGTGTTAATTGTGTAATAAACATTATAAATTGAAGTGATTTCTGTTTGAAAATTCTTTCTTTCTTCAAATTTGCGGTTATTCAAATTATTTTTCCGTTATTAGGTATTGCATAGGATTAAATGGAGTTGTTACTTCTTGTCCGGCCATCGTTTGTGAACTGTTTCACCGGGCATAATGCCTGCTCAAGCTAGATGTCACCAAAAACATCTCTTTGTCAGTCATCTCTCGTGCTAGTATAAGCATCTCGTAAATTTTGGAAATTTGGGTGACACTGCCGCCCCTAAGATTTGCGCCTCTTACAAATGTCCGGGTTGTCCGGCCTTGGAGCGGGGCCTGCTGAAAAGCAAAGGATGCTCTTCGGTCCCCTTATACATATTAATATTTAAAATTTTGGTGAATGCACCAGTAATGACAAGAATGTGTAAATTGTGGTTGCTATATATTACGAAAGGCAATTAAAACAAGTCCAACACGCAGCCACCGAGAGGCAAGACAAATAAAGGCAAAACAGTTTTGAATATTCAATATAATAATATTTTTGTAATATTAAGGATTAAAATTAGGAATTTATAATTAAATTGTTAATATAAAAACTACACTCCACAACAATTTCATAATAATTAAGCCACTGAATCTCAGGGTGTCCCAAATTCGATGGTTTTGCGGGTTATCTCGGTTGTTAGTAAGAACGGAGGAAACGGTTTTCGGAGCACTATGCTAGTTTTTTTTTATCAAACTTAAGATGCCACAATCAGAATTAAGATAAAACTTTTTCGTTTTGAAAACTTTGCATTTTGGAACCTCCTTCGTATCTCAGTTATCCGGTAACTTATCAGGAAGCTGTAAATTGGGTTTATTAGCTCGTTTTAAATAGAATATTTTGAGCGAGGCAGTTTTTTTCCTACTTATAACTACTGTTTTTGTGTAATAACCCAAATTTCCATTTTTTGTAATGGCCTACCCGCCCTCACCGGATTTTAAATCCGTTGAAGGCGGTAGCCACGGCAAAATATTAACGCCAGCTCCTTGAATAAATTCCATTGTCGATGAGCAATATAGGGACGTGCGTTGTCTTGTTGAAAAAGGACCTGTGGACGGCCATTTAGATTAGGCAGTACCTATACACATATGTACTATGAATTTCATATGATCTTATTATTTTCTCAAACGACAACAATCTACTTTGTCTGATAAAATGAATTACCTAATTTTAGAGTGTCTGCACCTGTCAAAAAGAGTAAATTTATTCGAAAGGTACCATCATTTAATCGTGTAGTTGTTTCCCTAAAACCACTTTCACAAATTTTATACTCATGACTAAGCAATATTTTTGCTTCAACTACATATTTCAAGTAATTTGTTTATTTAGTCACGGACAAAGTCCATTATTACAATACGAAAATAAAAAATATTAATGACAATCACTTAGGTATCTAACTAAAGTAATTAATTTCGAATTGCAAGTACAACATTAGAAACTCACAAGCATTAAGCAATACTAGTAGAATGAATCTGAAAGAACAGAGAGCAGTATAGAGAACAGTTACAGAATCCCAAACCAAAGCTGTTGTGAAAATCTATTATGAAAGCCGCCTACTCGGAAGGCCAGCATCACATGCCCCAGGAACTTGTTGGCCGGAGAGAAAAAGTCTAGTTTCAGGATTGTTCATTGATTGCCAGACGACATGGCCTAGGATTATAAAGCTACCCATGGCATAATTCGTCCGGTAATATGCCTCATGAAATACATATAATATACACACATATTATAATAACAGCTCTGGCAGGAACATGGAGCCCAATCTGTGAGAGCAAGATAGCTGAATGAATGATCTTGTTAATGATTTTGTAAAATATGGCAACGTCTCTCACGCTCCTACGCGCCCCCAACGTCGTCAATGCTATCTCCTCCATCAGTGCATCATAATTGTAGATATGCTCAACAGGTGGTGGGCGACGGATCTTAGAATGTATAAATCTGTGGAAACGGTACGGAATCCTCTCGATATGTCCCACATGACAGGCATAGATGGGACTCTAAGCAGTAGATGAAAAAGAGGATTCCTAGAACGATTAAAATTGACACAGAAACACTTCGAGACGTTTAAATCCATGTCATTCATCTCGCAGCAATGTCGGTGACACCTCGGACCCGTCGTATAAAACTTGAGATAAACAGCAAATAGCTTAAATGCACTAATAGAAAGCATTGCTCGATGTCGTTAATAAATAGGTTGAACAATAATGAACCCAAGTGAGAACCTTGCGGAACACGGGAAGTGACCTTCACCGGCCTAGAATGAAACTCATTAAGTCGAATAACCTGAGTCCTACTTGACAGGTAGCTCCCCAACCAGAAAAGCAAGGAATTTGCCACTCCGGCACCCTCAAGCTTATGAAGGAGAAGCCCGTGGTTGACGCGGTCAAATTGCTCGGTTATAATAACAGGAGGCAACGCCGCCGTCCGGTACCTGAAGAAAAGATTTCCAAAGAGCTTCGGAATGGACACAGATATGTTAATCTCTGAGCTAAGTTAGGGAGCGAAAAAGTGACTTTGCAAACGAAATACTAGATTTATTCTTTCCTTAATGTTAGGTGCTGCTTAAAATAGTCGGTGAAACCGGGCATGTGCTATACATTTATTTTCCAGCGACTTGTAAACCGATGAAGTGTACCTACTTGTAGACGGTAATTAATCAGTTTCTGTAGGATAAAATATTAGAAGTATTGTGTAGCCAGTATCTTGGGTGTCAGTTCACATACATTTTTTTATTAGGCGAATATATAATTCAAATTTTGAAATTAATTTTAAAAAAATCGTCCGAAATGACACCTTACAAAGATATTAATGGTTTGTTTTTAGATCACTTCACTTGAACCTAACTAATAAGGAACAAATTTATGAGATATTATTATTAATTCGGCACTGAAAATAGCTCTTTGATGTTTTATTAATGGACTATTTTCATGTAGTATATCGTAAGAGCAATAATTAATACATTTTATCCTGAATATTTGTGTTATTGCTGATTGAACAAGGAAAACGCTTCTATCACACTTAGCCTTAAATTTACCATCATGTTAGAAAATTAACAACTCTAATTTCTATACAGAATTAGTATAAGAAACACTAATCAAACTATATAAATTTTCATGTTATAGAAATATTCCATTATACGTGGAGTTTATCATGTAATGATAAATAAAATTCGTCTGCTCCACAAACAATTCTTTATTTATTTATAATATTTCGTCAGCGACCAGACATGTTTCGAGAGACACAGCTCTCATCATCAGTGGTCATTAAAATGGGGGGAATTTAGTACATAATTAAATTTGTTTGAATCTGGAATACAATAATAAAATGTCATAGGTGTTATAACTTATTATTGATAATGGACTCACCATTTGTGAAAAAATATTTTTATATAAAAACTTAAATATTAAGATTTTGTCATTTATATGAGGAAAATACTATTGTAACATCTTTAATTTAACAACATTACACTGCTGTGCAAGTTTAAATTTGTATTTATACTTATTCTTCATCTTAAACAGAATTACAAAATTCGCAATGAATTGCGTGTTATCGATGGATTTAAGATGGCGAATATGGTATTTATCATTATATATAAATTTTGTTCTAAGAAGCCAGGGATTTGATTTAATATACATATAATTAGTTTCTATATAGCTGATGGATTAACGTGTATTTAAATTATGAATTCCAAACATATCTTTTATATTTTTTATGTGCTAAAATTTTGTGTTTCACTCTTATGTTTTAATTTATTAAATACTTATTTAGTTAAGTATGTGTAAGTTTGTACTTTTTCATTTTATTTCTCTTTTGGATATCTTAGTTACATTTGTTTAATAGTTAGTAGTTTGTAAAAAAAAATAAAATTTTGTGTAAAAGAAATAAAAAAAATGCTTTTATGTACCACTGGTTTTTATTTAAAAATTAACTAGTATAACGAATATACAATTACATTTTTACCACCCTCGTAAGGATAAGTTTTAAACATGCGTGCATAGATGCCCCCGTATTTCGCTTTCACGGCTATGTTGTCTTGTTGCATGCCCCGATACGCGGCTTCTCTCTGTAAATGCTACACCACGGATAGCGACCAGTGTATACTGTCTCATATATTTACTCTGCTTAAGTTGGGGTGGCGGTGGTGTGCATCTTGGCGTACGTAATAAGTATTTATTTAAATTGATGAATTTACCATGTCTAGATAATTTGTTACCGCAATTTGATGTAATTCGTTGTAGGATTACTGCTACGTACATTGTGTTTTATGTGATCTTATATGCACTGCATTAGTATTCATATCTTTGCAAAAAAGCATGCCCCTAAGCGGTACAAATCTTCATGCTCGCGTGCGGATTACGCGGAGTTGAGTCAATATAGAACTGAGTGCAGGCAGTTGTCTCGTGAATTTTATGTGTCCTATATCACTCTATCGTAGTGGAGTTGACTGCGAACATTGCCGATGAATTCAAGCCAACTTGAACTTCAGTCATCACATCGAGCGTTCTGCATCCCGTTGCTTGCAAATGTTGGGCTTCGTCAGGCGCTACCCTGCAGGCTTTTGAAGGAGATGGGAGTGATGACGTTGGGACCACGTAGGAGCGCGAGAGACCTTACCATCTTTTATAAAATCATTAATAATATCACCCATCTATCTTGCTCTCACCGATTGGGCTCCATGTTCCTCCCAGATCTGTTGGGGCGACTCATGTAGTTCATGAGGCATATCACCGGACAAATTATGCCAGGGGTAGCTTTATTTCGAAAGCATGTCGTTTGGTCAATCAATGTTCAAGCCTGGAACTAGACTTTCTCTCCGACTAACGAGTTCCTGGGGCACTTTATGCGGGCCTACCGAGGAGGCGGCTTTTCATAACAGATTTTCACAACTGCTTTGCGATCAGTATTGAGCATTGGCACAGCGAATACCAATGGTATTACACGAAGATAAACGTTTAGCGAGCATACGTTAATTTCTTTTTGTGCCATCCCAACGGGAACGTTAGCCATGGGTCGTGTTCCTGTGGGTATCCGTCGCCGATCGGTGGCATGCGTTTCGCTTTGTTTTGAATGTTTAGGCGCCATAAGCAAAGACAGGTGAAAAGCAATTACCGTTTGGACTGATCCACGACTGACATGCGCAATTTAATTTTATTTCACTTTGTCCGTATTTGTCTTGTGTTAAACAAACAATCTCTTACCTCTACCGTTTTTGCTCTTGTATATTTTTGTGTTTTTTGGAGTTGTACTAATTATTGTTTGTATTATTATTTAGTGTTTTAAAGAAATAAGACATTGCATTTTAAGAAAAATGAGTGACGACAGACAGTGATTTGTTGGACACTACTTGTAATATATCAACGATATTAAAATACATACGAGTGGACGGACCTGTATAAGCAAATATAATTTGTTTATTTGTATTAATAGTTTTTGTACATAAAATTTGTAGATAAATAAAAATGTATAGTTTTGGGGTAAAAGATATTCATTGTTGAGTTGTTATATTTCAGACATATTGATGCAGAATAGAATAATTAAATTTCTGTTTTCATTTATTATCTTTACCTAAAGATACTACACTACTGATACAAGTAAAGACGATTTACAGATCTTATAGGAGAGCATAGACAGAATTCAAATAATTAAGTGGTTTATTGAAAATTTAATAAAG
Source organism: Apoderus coryli (assembly GCA_911728435.2). Lineage (NCBI taxonomy): Eukaryota > Metazoa > Arthropoda > Insecta > Coleoptera > Attelabidae > Apoderus > Apoderus coryli. The sequence continues at coordinate 9,842,401 of OU452209.1, read as the reverse complement.
GCTACGTTATTACATATTTAATGTTTTTTATTTGGATATTGAAAAATATACTCATCATGATAGAGTTTATACCGTACCCTAGTGGTATAAACGATGATCATGGTACAATAAAAACCTATATACGTATTCAGAAAGCCTAATAGTATATTGTGCAACGAACATGAAATGACATACATTTCCTACGAGTATGATCGTTTGCAGCATGAGCCGCAGGCGAGTGCTGCAAATCATACGAGTAGGAAATGGTCATTTCATGTGAGTTTCACACTATACTTTTTCTACGATGCTTCAATAGTATCCTTTTGAATAAATTAAAAAAACTACAAAGTTTACTCATAACAACTGTATTGTTGTAAATTAAAAAAAAAAACATTAATTACAAAAAAAGTATTCCACTTATTTGTTAATAAGTAATATTTAAAGTAACGTTGCGTTGGTACAATTATTCAAAATAATCTTTGCGGGACTAGAGTCCGTTGTTTTAAAGAATGCATTTAGATTATTTACACTTTCTTTATTTGCTGTCGATGGAAGGTCTGACAGCTTATTGATCGACCCCACAATTTTGTTGGCTACGTTATTTCGATTAGTTTGGGACTCCTCTATATAACCTTCTGCTACTGTCGTAGAGCGCCAGCCACCAAAACGTTTTAATGTCGTTATGTCTTGCCACTATCTACTAAGATTGTAGCCGAAGATCGGCGGAAACAGTGGCCGGTATATAACTCAGGATTTGGAAGTTTTAAATACGATGCAATTTGCTTTCCCATATTTCCTATTTTATTGATTCCAATCTTTTGAACAGTGCATTTTCCTTTTTGATAATTAAGGAAGAAACTACCGTTGTTGGCAGTACTTGGTCGCATGTCCCAATATTTTTTTACAATGGTGGAATATTCCCCAGTTATAGTAAATTTTCGAGATGTTTTCGTTTTAGTGTTTGGACTGTGAACCAAAATTGCGGTACCTAAATCTTCTAAATCGCGGATTTTCAAATTGTACATCTCATCTCTCCTACACGCACCCATAATTCCCATGATAAGGATAACTAAAATAATATTAGAATTATGAAAAATAACTCAAAATTTGTATTATAAAATTATTTTAATAATATTAATATAATAATGTCTTTATTGCAAAATAATAAAATATTTTACAACAAGCGAAGTTGAAGTACAGTTCGTTTATTAATTTATAATACTTCAATTAAATATTTATATCAAAATTACTATAGTAGTAAAAGCTTTGTATAGCCCGTTCGCCAAGTGTCCAGAAAGGTTTCTTTCTTAGCATTTGATATGTTTATTAACATTTATTTCATCAAAAAAAAACATTCGCTAATAAGCAAATAATATATTAAAGTCCACATTAAAGCCCTTTATATTGGTTTGGGTGGTTAAACTTATTGTAACAATTACCCACTGACTTCCTAAGTTTTTTTAGCACTTTTGAATTACATTCTAAACATAAAGACATTGCAAAACTTACTTTTGATAAAAGGTAGACGTTGTCTGGGGCTTCTTTGATGAACGTATCAATCTCCTCTGTTGTGAAAACTTTTGATTTTTTTGATCGGTATCCATCTGATTTCCTTTTCAGAAGCGCTTTTAATTTTAGGTATTTACTTAAATCCACGTCATTATTTATACGCATCGTTTTTAACATACTGTATTGTGCCCATAACGTGGAAGATTTAAATTTATTAGATATATTACCAAAGTAAGCAAGCAGAACATTCTCTGAATAAGAACTAGTTTTCTCTTGTTTGCACCAGTCCATGAATACATTATACCGTTGATTGAAATTATTTAATTAATTAAATATTTCAATCAACGATTATACGCAATAGTGTATTTTGCTTTAGATTTCTCAGGTACCAAATGTAAAGTTGCATTATTTGCGGCTTCTATAATATTAGGTGGTGTTAAAGTAAATTCACTATCATTGTTCATTATATACCTAAATAGTTTTGACAGCTTCGAAATTTAGAAATAGGTTAAACTGTCAATTTGGTGTGTTTGTAGTGTCGGCGTTGCTATCGTGAGTTTTCATGGCCCACGCTACTTTTGTCATTACCAGGTAATTTAGCCGTGCGTAATAAATTTTCCCACTAGTTGCATAGCAACTATTTATTGTGCACGGGTAAATGAAAAACAGCATTACAATGTACTACATTTTCAAATCATGATTGAACATATAATAAAGGCATTTAAAGACAGTCGTAGAAAATAGTATATTGTGCAACGAACATGAAATGACATATTATATTTCCTACGAGTATGATCATACGAGTAGGAAATGGTCATTTCATGTGAGTTTCACACTATACTTTTTCTACGACTGTTTTAATGCTTTTCAATAAATTAAACATAATTTTTAGGAAAATATTTGTTTTTCGAAACTTACCGCTGTTGCCGTAAGCCTAAATACGATAAGTTAGAAGTATTAAATTGTCTAGGTGGTGTTAAACTATATATTCACTATACTGTTTTTGTGTTTTGAAATTAGTGAAATACTTAATTATAATTATTATTAGTTATAAATACCTCAACTGTCAATATGGTGTGTTTGTATTGTCGGCGTTGCTCTGGTGATTTTTCATGCCTGACGCTACTTTTGTCATTACCAGGAAATTTTATCCGTGCGTAATATTTCCCACTAGTTGCCTAGCGACTAGTGGGAAATATTATTACGCACGGGTAAATGAAAAACAGCATTACAATGTACTACATTTTCAAATCATGATTGAACATATAATAAAGGCATGTAAAGACAGTCGTAGAAAAATGTATTTGCATTAATTTTAAATACATAGATCCCGGTTTATACAAGATAAGCTTATAATTATTATATTAGTTTAAACAAACAAAGGAAATTAACGTGTGCTAGCTTCCTTCTATTCTTTTGTGTTATGTGTTATTAGATTCACAATACATCCCCCTTTGTTTTTGTTTTGTGATTAGATTATTCTTTGTCCTCTGATGCGGAACTTGTTTGTTGATTATTGAGAGAACTTATTAGAAATAATAATTCTAAGGATAATTAGGGTTTTATGTGTATATATTTTTTTCCTAAAATTCATACGAGTTGGTGTTTTTTTTTGTGACTGTATTGTATATTGTAGGGATTGAAGGCGACAAATTAAGAAGATTTACCAGGTTAGTACTAAGCACATATATTTGGGTGACACAACCGATGTTTTGTATATTATTATAGTTTGCTTTAAAACTAGATTTTTCATATATTTTTTGAGAGTTTAATGTCTTTTGCATTGTTTAATGAGGATAAATAAGTTTTTTGGATTTGAAATGTTTGTATTATTTCCAAGTATTTTTATTTCTGCTATTACTTATTTGATCCCAATACTTATCAATAAATCCAGTATATACGGGTGTCCGGAAAAAGGAAGTCAATTCGTTAACCACAGATTCATTGAGCAAAAATAATATGAGTTTTTAGATGTCATTTTTCATTTTAGCCCTCCATGTTCGATATACAGGGCGTCAAAGTTGAAAATTTAAAACCAATATTTTTAAATAATTCTAGTATTTATTGAGATATTGGATTCAAATATAGTGTGTTGCTTCAGCATAAAGAGCTACTTCTTTCAAAAAAACAACACAAAAACAATGTCTTAATAGCCAAAATACGGGATGTTCAGTACCTATTGACCCTCCCAAGTTTTTATTACGTACGCCAATGACTTTTAAACTAATTATTTATAGGTCACTATGTCTTTTTGATTATTTTTTAACTCTTATAAAATTTGGATAAAATCATTTGTTTTTGAGATATTTGGAAAAGTATTGGCTCTTGTTTGATGCCTCGGCGGCTCTGGCTATTCTTATAATGTTGAAATATCAAGCAACTCTGGTGTTACCTTGGATACCTACTTATGCAATGTTTTATTGTTGTCAAATTAGTTATCACAATTTGACAGTAGTTTAAGGTTTAAAAGTTAATATTTTTAATTATCGGTAATTTTATAAGTAAACACAACGAAAATGGATCGTAGACGAAACAATTTTATATGTTTTTCGGAAATGACGGATATGATTTTAATCATGGGTAAGATTTAAAGGCATTTAATTGATTATAATCAGTTAAATTTTATTTTTGTTTATTTACTAGGAAAATGTAACTCTAACGCTAGTTTAGCCGTTAGACGGTACGCAGAAAAGTTTCCTAATCGAATTCATCTAAGACGAAGGTATTTTTCAAATTTAGTTAGGCGACTAAGGCACAGCGGAAGTTTTAGGGAAGACCGTAAAGGGAACTGCGGTCGACCCCGTCTAATTCAACCGGAAAAGAAGGAGAGTTTTTTAAGAAGCATCGAGGAAACACCAAATATTAGTACCAGAGTTCTTGCCCGACAGGTTGAAAATATTGGGAAATCTGAAGTACACCAGAATTTAAAAAGCCAGCAGCTTTACCCCTACCACATTCAAGAAGTACATTCTCTGCTGCCTCAAGACCTTGAGATGAGATCTAGGCTATGTAGGTGGATATGCGAAATGCATGACAGAGATATACACTTCACCAAAAATATTTTGTTTACGGACGAAGCTACCTTTACTAGAAACGGGGTCACAAATATTCATAATACACATATCTGGGCAGAAGAAAATCCTCATGCCGTAGTAGAGACACATCATCAAGTAAACTTTAAAGTCAACGTGTGGGTTGGTGTCGTGGATAATTTCTTTTTGGGTCATGTAATTTTACCAGCGAATTTGACTGGTGATTCATTTTTAGCATTTCTTCAAAACATACTGCCCGATTTATTGACGATTTGCCTCTCTTAATTAGACAAAATATTTGGTTTCAACTTGATGGTGCACCAGCGCATTTTGCTAGGAATGTAAGGAGATACTTACATGAAAACTTTCCCCAACGCTGGATTGGGCGAGGCCAAGATGCTCCTGTTAAATGGCCACCCCGATCTCCAGATTTTACTCCCTTGGACTATTCAGTCTGGGGTTGTATGAAAGATTTTGTTTATAAGGTTCCGATTTTGAGTGAAAATCATTTAATAGAGAGAATCTTACAAGCTGGGGAAGCCTTTAGATTGAAGCCTCATATTTTTCAAAGACTAAGATTTTGAAAAGAATGGGGGTCATATCGAGCAATTTCTTTAGACTGGTAGTTTATCTAATTATAATTTTCAATTTTTACGACCTTTATTATTGTTATAGTGAGAAAATAATGGGTTTTAGGTCTTTTGTAAAAGAAACTAATGTATTTTAAGCCTAAAAGCCATTATTTTCTCACTATAGTTTATCTAATGTTTATTTAGTTACTTTTTCATGTTTTTAAAATAATATGTTTAAATAATTAATATTTGACTACGATGCATCAAATTAAGTTAAAAATAATAAACAATTTCGTGTTCGTAGTGTTTAGTTTTATTACCTTTTCGAAAACTGTACTTAATTTGATGCACGGTAATAGTAGTTTGAGTTAAATATGCTTGATTTAGTAGTGAAAATACCGTGAGCCGCGTAGACAACAAGAGCCAATACTTTTCAAAATATCTCAAAAACAAATGATTTTATCCAAATTTTATAAGAGTTAAAAAATAATCAAGAATACATAGTAACCTATAAAAACTTAGTTCAAAAGTCATTGGCTTAGGTGATAAACACTTGGGGGGTCAATAGGTACTGATCATCCCGTATTTCAGCTATTAAGGAATTGTTTTTTGTGTTCTTTTTTGGAAAGAAGTACCTCTTTATGCTGAAGCAACAGACTAAATTTGAATCCAATATCTCAATAAATATTAGAATTATTTAAAAATATTGGTTTTAAATTTTCAACTTTGACGCCCTGTATATCGAACATGGAGGGCTAAAATGAAAAATGACATCTTAAAACTCATATTATTTTTGCTCAAGGAATCTGTGGTTAACGAATTGACCTCCTTTTTCCGGACACCCTGTATATATGTATTATAATTTACTAGTTGATTGTTACATAATGTAACAAGACTTTAAGTTATGTTGGAATTATTAAAATTTATAATTCTCGTATAAGCCGTCCCTATGTTTACAATACATTCACATAACACACACAATATAAGGGAAACGTAGATGTACGACCTTGGACAGTAATATTAGTTCTGTATACAGACGTTGCATGGCGTTGGAGTCGAAAATTAAAGAACTCTGCCTGTCGGCTGCCGGTAACTGCGTTCTGTCAGTCCTGTCAATTGTCAACCTGAAGAAGAAGGTTAAAAAAAGTCAGTGTTTTGTGGTTAAAAAAGTCTTAGAATATTATAAATCCTCTTTATATTATTATTATTGTGCAATTTTGTGGAAAACTATTGCTGTACTTTTTGTACACGTGCCTCCTGCTGCAACTTTAAGATAGTTGTAATGATTGGAATAAATGTTTAGTGCCTGGGTATGTGGATAGAACCAGTAAACGACATAGATTTCCCGATAAGGATTCAAATCTTATGCGTGAATGGCTTACTAATATTAATAATCTAGTTTTAAATGAATTATCATCTGAAATAATACAGCTGTTTGTGATAAACATATTTCTGATTATATTTTTGTATTGTTTTACGAGTGGTTCCTGATGTATACCTACAATTATTTCGAACCTACACCTGATGTAAAAATTCATTAATAGAGCAAATTTCAAAGTTGTTTGTTTTTTTTTTCATTATTTAAATCTATGTTAGATGAACCACTATACTCTGATTTCAATAAATTAGATACTTAGTTCAACTGTTTAGTTTTAAGAAATGTTTAGTGGAGGTCTTTTAACTTTAACTAAAACAGTATTCTCGAAAAAAATAATCTAGACAACATGAGTGGGAAGGATCCTCCAAACTTTTTTATGACAATACATTTGGATTTAGAAACTATTTTACTGAAATCGTGGAATAGAGGTAGTACGGTCGTTACTAAAAAAAACTAGAACATTCAAGGTTGTTAACTGAAATGAGAATGACATAAGGGTTATTCTTTCGTACTGAACTAAGTGTACAATCTGAAAATTGTCAGTTCATTCACGATTGTGCGTATTCTTTCGACATCGGTCACTTCTACCAAACTGATTAAAATTCCTACCCCCCTTGCCGCTTACTGATCAACCTCTTGGTACCGGTTAGTTCGTTCAGTTAACCTCTAAAAGTATTGAATATTGAGAGATAATAATTGGAATATGCTTTCGAATCAAACCAATATATTGCAAAAGTTTAAAACATGGATAATAATATCATGGAAGAAATAATTTTCCAGTTTTCAGAGCAGATTTGGTTGTTTTCACAAGATTTCGAGGTTAAGTGAAAGACAATCACAAAAAAGATGATCTTTCGGTTTCGCCAAATATTCAGTTCAGTATAATCACATTCAGTTTAATCACATTCACTTGTTCAGATCAATCACTACGAAAGAATAACCCTATAGTTAACAAAAAATTATGCTGTATTCACATTTCAATCTTATGAAATGATCTTGAAGTCCTAGTTTTTTTTTTGTGACGACCATAATAGTTAATTTTCAAATTTCTTGGCAAATAATTTAAAATAAGTCTGGCGTCATCTATCAGTTAATACACAAACTTTAATAATAAATAAGTCTTTGTAACTTAATTCAAGAATCCTGTAAATTATAAAATTAGTTCTTGTCGACAACCACTGCAACGCTGCAAACAGTTCCCAAATCTTAGTACGGCCGTTTCCCTTATATTGTGTGTGCTATTTGAATACATTCAACTTTTGTAAATATGAGCGTTTTTCCCCCGAAGGGTTAAAAACGCTTATTTTGAGTCTTGCAAAAGCTTGACCCATTTGAGATTACCCCTCTATTATTCCCCCTCTCAGAGTGCCCCCACTTCCCCCTCCACCACCGTTTAGCCCCACTACACGAGCTCCGCGCGCCGACCCCGCTCTACTGTGCCGACTAGCGCGTAGCGTTCTTCAGTACCTGATATTTTGCCGACAAGGACTTAATATTATGGGTCAAGCTTTTGCAAGACTCAAAATAAGCGTTTTTAACCCTTCGGGGGAAAAACGCTCATATTTTATGTCTGTGCTTCAGCTTGACCCATTTGAGATCTGTTTGTTATCTGTCGGCACTTTAAAAGCGTACTGTGACTAAAAACCTCTTTTTTCTAAAAAGAAAAATATGAAATGAGTAATCAATGACAGTCAAAAAACTCCAAAAAATATTAAAGTTTAATATATAAGTTACGTAAACAAAACAATTTATTTTATCCATAACTTAACCTAACTTCAGTCCCACTAGGAACAAAATATGAATTCTTTGATTACAAAGGTATGAATAAACTAGACGGGACGTCAGAATTTTCTAAAGTATATTTTGGTTCATTAACTTTTTCTATAGTTTTAAAATAGAATTTTAGAAAATTTTTCTCATTTCTCCAATTACCACAGGCCAAAACATCATCAATTGGTGTGTCAAACGCAACTCGTTTAGAGCCCACCGCGGACCTAAAACTACCAGGAGAAGCTGTAAGTCCCACCTGTTTGAAAATAGTTCTAATCCAACCCGCAATAACTGCTCTTGACGCTGCACTAACTTTTCCTCTTGTTGTAATAAACAAGGAAGAGATATCCTGACCTTTTCTTCTTGGTTCTGATAAGTCCAAGAACTTTCCTAACCAGAAGCCTATGTCAATGTTGGGATCTTTATTTTTTAAGATTTTCCAACCCGACTGCCGAAAAGAAGCATTGTCTGTTTTGGAACCAAAAGATGGCCAAAAAACCACAAATTCTGTAAAGATTTGTAAATGATCCTTGTTAATGTGTAGAAGGGTCAAGTCGTGTATTCTCCTACCTGAAGTTAATAATAGAAGAATTGCCAAGTGTCTGGAGACTTGGAAAAGGCTGTTTATAGATGGGGGATGAGTTCTAATCCAGTCTAAAATAATTTCGATATCCCAGATAACTTTATTATGTTTAATGGGCGATTGTAGACTAATAGCCTTAAGCATTTGTTTGACAGTTGGGTGTGAGGACAAAAAGGTACCTCTCTCAGGATTCGCAAAAGAGGATATCACAGATTTATTCACTAAAATAGTACTATACGATAGCTTTTTTGTTCGATGCAGGAAACTTAAATAAAGCGCTAAATCTATAGGCGAAGGGTTATTGACCGAAATGTTATTAGACTTTGCCCAACCACACCAATTTTTCCAGGGACGACTGTAGGTTTTTAGAGTCGATTTTCTCCACGCAGACTGTAACAAGTCAACATCCGCCTTATTCCAGCCTGTTATCATTTCACTCCACCCCGAACTTTCCAGGCCTCCAAACATAACGACTGAGCTTTGGGTAGAGGTTTGCCGGTTGATCAAATTTCGATGAAGGTCTTGAATTGGCAGCGGCGGAAGTAACGCCCGGGCTTGGAGATCTGACCTCCAGAAGACCTTTTCCCACCTCGGAGCTATCACTATGTACACTCCTTTTGCTCGGTTTAAGTGTTGAAGTACTCTCGGAATCAGCGTGGGAGGAGGAAACACCCAAGCTAGGTGGAAATTCCACTCTTGGCTGAAGGCGTTTACAAACAGAGCCTGTGTGTCCTGCAGAGACTGAGTTACATATATTGGGACAACCGCGGATTGCTTGGTGGCAAATAGGTCTATTTGAGGACGACCCCAGGCCTGAAAAATTCTGTTTGTCTCCGGTTCCATCAAGTGCCAATCTGGCAATTGACCTTGTCTTGAAAGACAATCCGGGATGGAATTGAAAACTCCCGGAATGAATCGAGCTGACAGGTGAATATTGTGAAGATTCGTCAGATTTAACAATATTTTTGTCTGGAGTAACAGATTTAGGGACTTCGTGCCGCCTTCGTTCCTTATATAAGAAACTACCGTCTTGTTGTCCGACAATACCAGAATTGATTTGTGCTTCAATATCCTGATATTTTTCTTTATACTTTCGACCACCGCAAACATTTCTTTCTGGTTGATATGCCAATGCTTCTGACGATTTGACCACTGACCTGACAGCAGCAGGTCTCCTAGCTGGGCTCCCCAACCTGAATCTGAAGCATCGGTTGCTAGGTGGAAATCTATATTTCTTTGAAATATTGTCGAGCTCAAATGAAGATGATGAGACCACCATTGGATGTCTCTTAAAGCAAGAGGACCTATGGCAAAATTTTGGTCCGGATTTTCCTCCGGAAGGCGTGTACAAAGTCTTTGCATCTGTCTGCAATGTAGGCGACCCAGGGGAACAACAAAAGCACTGAAGTTTAGACTGCCTAAAATTGATTTTGCCTCTCTCCAAGACCAGGTCTTTCTTTTTAACAGAGCCTCCAACTTCCTGGAGAGAATATTCCGTTTCCTTGAAGATATTTGCTTTGAATTTTTTGAGGGATTCCAAATTATTCCTAAATACTCCAGTTCTGATACTGGGAGAATTATTGACTTTTCGAAGTTTATCTTCCACCCCAGAAATGTAAGAACTTCTATTGCCGTTACTACTTGATTCTTCAGGATTTTTGCGTCCTGGTTTACTAAAAGAAAATCGTCTAAATACACGACCACTCTTAAACCTAAATCAGTTACTTAAGAACTGGCAATCCAATTTGTCAGTTTTGCAAATGTCTCCGGAGCTGAAGACAGTCCGAATGGAAGACACGTCATGCAATAAAGATTGTTTTTGTAATAAAGGGTCAGGAACCTCCGATGAGACTCCTTTATAGGAACATGAAAATATGCTTGAGAGATATCCAGCTTCACTAGGAAATCGTTCTGTTGGATAAACTGAGGAATTTTGTAAAGATTTAACAGGCGGAAGTGATTCGGAGACAAGTGCTCGTTTAGGCGTTTTAAATTGAAAATTGGCCTGTTGGATCCGTCCTGCTTTGGGATTAAAAACATATTTGACAGGAAACCCGTTTTCAGCTGAACTCTTTCTAGAACTTTGGTTTCTAACATTGAATTTATTTCGACATCCATTTGTGGAGAGGCTATTGTTTCGAAACGCCGGCAAATATCTTGAGTCAGGGAAATCAACGGCGGAACCTCGACGAAAGGTATTGCGTAACCCGAAATTATTTTTAATATTATTAACGGAGCCCCTAAGGATTCCCAGCGAGCACTGAAATCTCTCAACCGGCCTGCATAAAAAATGTTCTGACTTGCATAGTCATCTGGGGTGTTTTCTATCCCTGGCAGAGGAAGAAGAGAATTTTCTATTCGGGGGACGAAACCTATCTTTTTCCTGAACTCTAGCCTTCTGACTTGAACTTGACTTCTCCGAGTTTTGACGATTACGTGCGTAAGGCATATTATTCGACGTTCTTTGTAATTTCTTTGGACGAAAATCATTAGAGGATTGGAAATCTTTAGGAAGGCGCCTTTTTAAAACCTGAGTATGTAAACCCTGTTCCTTCTTTATTTGATCAAAAAGATCTTCTTCAAATAGATGGGTAGCAGAAGGTGGAATTTTATTTACAATATGAGATATCGCGGCGTTAGATCCACTATGATATCTTCGGCGCAAATCAAAAACTTCCGCCCGTTTGCCACACACATATTGTAATAAATCATCCGAAACAATCCTGAAATTAGATAAAGGACCGCCAAAAATTTCACGGAGCTCTTGAGCATATTCCGGATGTTTGGAAATAAATTCCGAAATACCTTCCTGAAAAGATTGACGCTGTTTCAGCATGGCATGGCATAAAGTGCCAAAGGAACCATCTGTCTTTGACAGGAAATCACTATAACTATTAGAAACTTTGTTTAGGCCATGGTTGACGAGGAGATGAGAAAAAACGGGAGACGCATGATATTTTTTCTGAACCTCTGAATATCTTATCTTATCCCATGAAGATTTTCCTAATCTTTGACAGTCAATCCCTTGTATTTTTAGTTCCAGATTCGGCTCTGGGATTGCAGGTTCTTGTTCTTTAGTCGCTGGCGCAAAATCAAACGAGATCTCCCTTTCTTTATTATCTGTAGGTATAAAAATAGGAGCTTGCCAGTTAGAACCAGTACTTTCTTCTTCTAAGGGATCGTCGTTTTCTTCATCGTATGAAACGTTTGAAAACTGATCATTTTCTTCAGGTAAGGAACGAGAAGACGTCAACCTTTCCAATATTTCTTCCAACAGCGATTGGTTCTGATCCGACCTCTGTTCCAATGAGTCTAGGCGAGTGGCAACAGACTGCTTTTTTGGTGTTTCAAGTTGCTCGGAGTCTTCATCCGAATCGCCTCCCGCTAGCTGTCTAGAAGCTTCTTTACGAGAAACCAGCAAATGCTTGATCGAAGTAATTGACTGAGAAACCAATTGATGTTGAACATAAGACGAACCTCTCAATCGGATCGACAAAGTTGCAGGACTATATATCAAACCCCTACAAAAACTCCATTTGAGCATCTTAGCTTTCATGTCTCTGTAAGGCTTTTCCATAAGACCAGAAGCATTGGGATCAAATGCCAAGGCAATACCCACTGTAGGCAATGCAAATCGGATTTTATTTAAAAGTTGTGGATCAATGTCCCCTTCCAACGCACATGGAATTTTAGATAATGTCCAATCCTTCCATCCATCGGGAAGATGATCTTCCGCCAGCTTTTTTAACTTTCGCAGAGTGATATTCTCATCGTCTTCGACATCCTGCAGAAATAATTCACCCATGCTTATAACGTCAAAGTTAATTGCCATCTGTAAATGAAACAAAGGCAGATATTTGAGATAGGTCCGCTAATTTGTACCGTCGACCTCGTGTCGAGCGGCTGAGCTAATGGGCCGTAAGGCCGTAAAAATGAGCCGTAAGGCTGACGATTTGAGCCGTGCTGCCCGAAACCTGAGCCGAACTGCTCAAAAAGCGAGGCGCACGACTGCAAATTTGAGCCGTAGCTGTTCGACACTGCGCCTTAAACCAAAGGAGCGAATGTTGCAATATATGAGCTCTATATGCTGCTATAAATGAGCTGCAAATACAATACTTTTTGAATAATGCGGGTGTTGAAAAACGATCGCCGCTAAATATTTCTGCATATGAAAATTTCACTTTCTGAAAGAAAAAATATTACCTACCGTTGTGTTATCCATCGGACACACCCCACTAATTCACTTCACTTGTCACTTAGATAGATACTACACTTAGATACTACCCTTACTAGAACACTCTGAGCGCTAAGAATAATAAAAGCGTACTGAAGAACGCTACGCGCTAGTCGGCACAGTAGAGCGGGGTCGGCGCGCGGAGCTCGTGTAGTGGTGCTAAACGGTGGTGGAGGGGGAAGTGGGGGCACTCTGAGAGGGGGAATAATAGAGGGGTAATCTCAAATGGGTCAAGCTGAAGCACAGACATAAAATATGCCTTTCTTTATGATTATCCTGTATAAATTCGCTTTTCGACAAGCAGACGCGCGCATGAAGATTCTCATTGGCTCGACACAAAAGGAAATTAACGTATGCTAGCTTCCTTTCTATTCTTTTGTGTTATGTGTTATTAGATTCACAAAACATCCCCATTTTGTTTTTGTTTTGTGGTTAGATTATTCTTTGTCCTCTGATGCGGAACTTGTTTGTTGATTATTGAGAGAACTTATTAGAAATAATAATTCTAAATATAATTAGAATTTTATGTGTATAAGTATATTTTTTTACTAAAATTTATACGAGTTGGTGTTTTTTTTTGTGATTGTATTGTATATTGTAATCCCTACAAGGCGACAAATTAAGAAGATTTACCAGGTCAGTACTAAGCACATATATTTTAGAATATTATTTGATTAATTAATATCACTATATCTTACATATTACTATATCTTACATATTACTTACACAAATACCGCTTTGGTTTAAAAAGTGCAAGTTGCGGCGCATGGATGCTATAATATATATATATATTTAAGTATAGCCGGCGATATATTTCAGGATGGTACGAATATGCTTTCCGAGCGATTTTTCTGGTATATCTTTATCCCCTCTGGCGCCGCAACCACATGCCAAGGAAGCATACCGGCGATGTTTACATGTTTTTTTTTTATTATAACGTGATCTTATAAGTATTGGTATATTTTATATGATTAGATAACCAGTATCTTGGTTTTTCTTTTTGGTTAGAAGCAATAGATGCTAAAAGATTGTCGCTTTCGGCATCTGATTCTTCTTCTGATGAGCTATCATCGCTATCTAGGAACAAGCCATTAAACTTCACCTTCGCCATTTTTCAACTACACCATATAGACCAGCCTACTAAACTTGAATTGAAATCCAAAGAAGTAGTCGGTTTAAATTGAAAAATACACATTCTAGTACCTAGTATAGTATAGTAATATCGCTTACCATCCGTAGTCGGCTTAATATAATATTATATTATAGCTCACTGCAAAACTATAATATATAATATATCTTACATATTATATTACACAAATATCGCTTTGCTTTAAAAACTTCAACGCGCCGCGCATGAATGCTACAATATATATCTACAGCCCGGCGATATATTTCATGTTTATACGAATATGCTTTCCGAGGGATTTTTGCACTATATCTTTTCCCTTTCTTACATTTTTGGTTTTATTATACGTGGCTTTATCGTATTTGTAGTTTTCTAATAATTGAAGAATTCGTTAATTTCTGTGTGAATGGACCATTTCATAGCAAGTGTGCGAAAATATCCATGTTTATGGAAAGTGGATACTAATGATAAAATTTAGTTATGTCATTTCGAAAATAATTTGTAAATTCTGGTACTTAATTCGTTTAAAAATTGTAAATTCATTCGGCGAGTATGGAACGTGTTTAGCGTTGTTTCGTAGCGATGGAGCTTATCCAGCTTTCCACATGATACGCTCCAAAATCGTTTTAATTTGAAATCTTTAAGTACGCTTAGGGAATGTTCTGCTATTATCTTACTGTAGAAGATTATATTAATGGAGTTATTGATTGTCCAGAGTTGTTAGAAATGCCTCCATTTTATGTCCCTACTTTGGGTACACGTAATAATAATACTGTTTTACTTTCCCGACACAGGGAAAGTATTGTGAACGCTCTAAAAAAAATTGAGATAAAGACGGATATAAGCATTTTGAAGTTCCATGAAACGATTAAGACCATTTCCAGATGGAAGTCTGTCTGTCTGTGTCTGTATGTATTCTACCACGATAGCTCCCAAACACTTTAACCAATTGAGCTAAATTTTGGTATATGAGTTTGGAGCAGTCCTAGGATGAAACCATTATATTTTGGTTGAAATCAAGTAAGCCCTGCGATAGGGGTGGACACAACCACTAAATTTTCATAGAACAGTAGGGGTCGAATGAAACATAATTTTAAAGCATTTTTTATCTGCTTTACAGCGATATATCACTTTTGATATTTGCCTCCATAATTCTCGAGTAAATTGCGTTTAAAATACTAGTTGCAGCGTATATATATTACGTTTATAATACCTACAATACGAGTTTATAGTATAGATGGTAGATGGTAGCGCCTTCGTTTCGTAACTGGGAGGCTGGGTTTTCGAATCACAGCTCTGGAAATAGTTTTTTTTTCTTGTAATTTTTGTTACGTTATTTTATTGTGGAAATAATGAAAATAATACAATTATTATAATAATAGCTATTATTAAAATTCTGTTTCATTACGCAGGTCATATATTTTTGATTATATTATAACTTGTCGGGAAAGTTTTGGGGTGACACAACTGATTTTTTGACTTGTCAAGAGCGCGCACTAATTTGTTGTTGCATTCTCCTTTGTTCGTAATGTAATATTTGTAACCGCGCGTCTAATGATTTGGATATATTTGAATCAAGTTTGTCATGTACCTATAAAACGTTTATTTTTTAAGTAATTAGTTTAAGTTGTTCATTAGTTATTATTTTAATGTTAATGTAATTGTAATTTTTACCGGCCCTTTAATTGGCTATTTATCTGTCTGGGCAGTTGTATCTTAAATAAATAAAAATTCTCCTCGTTCTTTTCAAAACTGTATATGATTAGATAACCATTATCTTGGTTTGCTTTTTGGTTAGTAGCAATATCTACTAAAAAATTGTCGCTTTCGTCATCTAATTCTTCTTCTGATGAGCTATCAATGGTACCTATCTAGCAACCATCCATTAAAGCCTACTAAACTTGAAATTGAAATCCTAAGAATTACCTAGTCGGTTTAAGTTGAAAAATATACCTACATTCTAGCAGTATAATAGCTTACTGCAAACTATCTTTATATTTTGGAATATAAAGAATTGGTTTTTAAAAAAATATTTTTTAATTCAACTTTATTCAAACTCAAAATACAACTTAGAAAAAGCAAAGGAATACAATTATTATTAATGTTGTTGGTGTCTATGTCTATTCTAATTGAACATGTTGTTGTACACAACTAAGTAACTTTTGATACATATGTACTTTTGCTATTTTACTGGAAATGATGGATCCGCAACTTGTCGTCGTGGGAATCTTCTTACTATATTTATACAGGATGAACCATACATAACTCCTCCATCCCTTAGAAGGAACTCGAGGTTTTGTTTCTTCTTCTTAGTTACCAAATATCGTTGTAATAATTTGAAAGTGATGTAGCCCATTATAGATATTGAAAGTATAATGACTACAGATATGGATGGTTGTGCGTAGCTTGTTGATTGATTGATGTTAATTGTTGATAACATTTCCTCGTCCATGTCTTCTAACTGGAGTTGGTGAAGTTTATCGAGACGTAATTTTTCTAATTTTAGCTTCTTCATTTGATGTCTTGGTAAATCAATTAATTTGATATCTTCAAAAGTTATGGGGTGGCCGTGAGAAATTTTCTTTTCGTTTTTGTATAAGAATTTGTCTGTCTTCAATGAACATCCGGGTGGAATCGTTAAAATGTATGTGCCTTTTAATATAGCAACATTGATTTCGACACAATTGGTTTGGAATTTTTGAGGCTTAGGAAAAATTCCAATATAATGAGCTTGGTTGATTTCTTCTATAATTGAACTTATTAACTGAATTGGAATTTGTTCACACTTTTCTGGATTTTTTCTTCATTGACAAAAGCGACGTTATACAGTCTGGATTTTCTTGAAGTGGCAAGAGACGATTTTCTTTACATAGGTAGTTTGGTTGGAGATCGACACATTCTTCATCTTCGTACTGATATTCATTGTTGCTTAAGGTAAGGTAAGTATGAGGAGCAATAATAATTGATTGGTTTTGGTTAGGAACAGAATAGAGGTGATAATGTTCGAAGGTATTAGGGTGCACTAACGGAAATTCTAGCGAAAATATGATTTTCTCATTAATTATATAAACGTTAGTTTTTACTATACTGTAATATGTTAAATAATCTTTTTCTGAAAATAGTAATTGGGAGTGAGTATGTGATTTATAGCGTTCAATAATAATCTCTTTTAAATCTGTGAGATTAATAATACTATGATGTATAACTTTTAGATTAGCGAAACTTATAGCATTTTCAAGATCTGTCAAAAAATGTAAAATTAAATCTATATTGAATTTTATTTGTTCTAAAGTTTCTAATAGTTCAAATTGATGTACATAATCATACTTATTTTGATAATCGATAATTTCGTTTAATTTATCTTCAACTAGTTTTTGATTGTAACTAAATGCAGAAAAAGTTTCATTAATATTTGACATCAATTGAGTTGTAATAGAGATTTGTCTGTTAACCTTCGTTATAATTTTATTTTGATTATTTTCTAATTGGTAAATATTATCATGAATTTCTTTAGCATCATCCTGATCTAAATTGCCTCATATAAATTTAATTAGAGAACCAAGAGGGTTGATAAGACCTCTTTTATTTCGTTTTTCTGGAAACATAGAATTTAGTTTGTCACTAACCAGTTTTATTTCATAATCATAACGTTTATAAATTGATCCTAAGGGTGTAGAATAATTAATAAATTTATCTAGCGAATTATAATGTTTAGTTGCAGAGTGTATTTGTTGACGTAAAGCATTAATATTTAAATAATGTAGAAATGTATGAGAAGTAATTTGAACTTTTGCTGTACCTAACTTAAAAGGAAGGATACCGGGGGTATTCTCTAGGTTGTGAATTTGAACTTTCTGAGCCATCGCCAGATGAAGTATCAGTAGTATCCTGTAACAAGGGATTATTCGTTACTTTTCTTTGTTTCTTAAATAATTGTTTTTGATAAGTATTTTGAGGGGTTGTAACGGTTAACTTATTGCTTTTTAATATATGTTCAGCTTGGTACGGTGGTTTTGTTTTAACCTGCCTATCTGGTTGTTTCTTAAATCCAATAGTTCCGGGTTCTATGTCAGGGGGATCAGTTCTTTTTTCGTTACGTTTATTTATTATATTAGCCTTTTTATTTGACAAGTTTTCGTGTAATTTTGTATAAATATCGTGCATTACTTCTTTATGTTCGTTAACCTTGTAATTTATTTGTTGAGAATCATTATCGAAATCGAAAGCGTCTTTTAATTCTAGGTGTCCCATTATTAAATCAACTGGTTTATAATTTGTAGCTGAATGAATTGAATTATTATAGCCTAATAATGAGTAATGTAACATTTCAAACGGGCTTAACTTTGGTTTGATAATTTTTAGAGTACGCATGTGTTCTAAAAGGGTAGAGTGAAATCTTTCTACAATAGCATTACTATCTGGATTAATCGGTAAAGTAAAATGCCAATTTATTTTATGAAATTTTGAAAAGTCTTTCAAAAGAGATTGATTAAATTCCGTGCCACAATCTGATACAATGTTTTCGGGAATTTTAAAGTTTGATATAAATTTTAATAAAGATTCATACACGTGTATAGCTGAAATAGAAGGTACAATATAAGCTTGACCAAATTCAGAAAAGCTATGACAAATTCTAACTGAAATTGTATTACCAAATTTAAATGTATCAATGTGAATTGTTTCAAATGGTTTTTTAGGTGCAGGAGTAAGTTCTAATTTAATAAGTGGTGGATGTCTTTCGTATTTTGCTTGTTGACATACTATACAATTATTTACAAAGTTTCTAACGTCTTCATCTAGTTTTGGCCAATAGAATTTTTGTTTTAATTCATTAATGGTTTCTAAAATTCCTCTATGATTGGTTATACCTTCGTGTTGAGTTTTAATAAGATTTTGTTGTCTTTCCGCGTTAGTAACATCAATTAATATTTTATTTGATTTTAAAAATTTAAAGGAAGAGTTTTTGAAGGTTTGTGGTAAGAAGGGTGTGAGAGATTTATACAAGAGTTGATTTTCGTCATTTTGAAAATAGAATACATATTGTTTTTTAGGTTCAGCATATTCCTTAAGAAATTGAATTATTTGTTGTTGAAATGTATTTTCTGTTACATAGGGTCAACCTGGGGTATTATTGATTGATTATCGGATTCTCGACTTGTAGAAGGAATTTGATTGTCGTTATATTGTCTCATATATTGTAGAATTGATAAATTATAGTCGGATTCATTAGGATAAATTTCAACACGTGAGAGTGCGTCTGCATTAGTATTTTTTGTTTTTAAAATTGCGTTTTCTATATCTAACTTTGCACTAAGGTTTTTTAAAGTATCGTATCCGATTAAGCCATCGAAAAAATTATGAAATTTAAATAAATGAAACTTAATATTTTTATTTGTTTTAAATTCAGAGAATGCTGGAATTTCTATACAAAAATCTCTTGTAGTTGTTTGAAATATTGAAGAAACAGTAAAAGGTTCCTTTTTTATAAATTCACAAAAATATTGCTCAGCTATTTCAGGATTTAAAAATGATTTTGTAGCTCCGGTGTCTATTAATAAATTTAAAGGTGGTTTAGATATTTTTATATAAGGTAAATCTTTTTTGTCATCTATAGGATGAAGTTCTATGGGTCTATGGTATTGATGTTCGGCTATTTGAAAATTTTGATCATTTTCTTCGTATTGATTTTCATCGAATTCATATACAGCTGAATTTTCATGATATTCTGAATAATATATATTTTCAGAATAATTTTCGGTTTCGTCGGGTTGAGGTTGTTCTGAGGTGTGAAGTTCTTCTACGGTGAAATTTGGTTTTCCACGAGGTTGGAAATAATTTTGTTGTCTTTGTTGATTGTTTTGTGTTGGTCTTGTTGAAACATATGATATTCCACTCATTGGGGTTGGTTTATACAAATTTGGTTGGTTATTACGAATAGTTGTTGAAGAGTTTGGTCTAAAGAAATTTTGGTTCGGAGTAGGTCTTACGTTGCGATTAATAGGACCTCTCGGAAAGTGTTGACCAGGTTGTGAGGTTGTCGCAAATTGATTTGGTTGAACAAACTGTGGGCGAAATTGAAAGTTTGGAACTGATTGAAAATTATGATTTTGTTTGATTTGGGGTTTTTGAAAATTTTGATTCTGAGAATAATTATGTGGACGTTGTAAATGATGAATATTATTTTCAGAAATGATATATTGTCTAGCTTCTGCAAGGCTATTAGGTTTCATTGCGCGAATTGTGGATCCTAAAGGTTCTTTTAAACCTGCTAAAAATATTTTTAAAGCGTGTGTATTATAAAAATTCTTTTTCATAGTTTTGATTTGAATTGTTTCTTCATGCGTATCAATAAAGTTGTGTAAAGCACTTAAATTTTACATAACTCTAGTATAAAATTGTAAAGAAGGGTAATTATTTTTTTTTTTGTCTTATTCTTATCAATTTCTAATAATCTGTGGTGTACGAGTGTTAAATAACTACTCATTATTGTTACTTATTATAATGTGTTTTATTATTTATATTCTAAGTTACATTTGTTCCAAACCGAAAACCAAAACATACTATTCTCTTAATATCTGAATATATACCCATCCGAATAGTGTAGGTATAGTGTAGGTAGATATATAGATAATTGATAAATAAATATACAGGATATATTTCTCTAAAAATACACTACATTTTCTCCCCACTTATTATATAACTTAAATGACACATTCGTCGTAACTTAGAATAATGAAATATAATAAAAATGAATAATGTAAATTTAAATGATCCATTAAATAAATTTAAATGATTAATAGGATTATAACGGAATAAATCGATCAGGAGGATGTCTAAATCTTTTAGGACGTCCTATTGATTTCCTACAGGGCGGAACCGACGAATTAGAACTGCGTATTTGTTCATCATCATCACTTGCGCTCTGCAGCTCCTCCTCCTCCTCAAGAGCAATATCAAATTCATCATTAGACTCAGAATCTGTCAAAGATATCACCGATCGCACCTCCACCGAGTCAATTTCCTGGGAGTCTGGTTCTTGTGAACCTATATCAGTGGATTTTGATCGGTAGAAGTGCAAAAGTTGATTTACATGGCGTCTCCAAATTATACTTGTATCTGGAATTCGAACTCTAAATATATTTTTACAATCTTTTCCTATAATAATTCCTACGGTCCATTCCGGTTTTGTTTTTCTGTAATCTTTTACTAACACTTTGTCTCCTATATAAAATTGCTTTCGGATATGACCTCCATAATTGTCTATTTGATTTTCTTGTACTTTGCTTAATACTTTTTTTACAAATTCAATAGATTTATTTGGTCTTACTGGTATATTTTCTGGTTTAATTAGATCTAATCTAGTTCTAAGTGGCCTACCCAACATCAAACGCGCTGGCGATTCACCGGTACTACAATGTTCTGTATTTCTATAAAGCAATAAGAAGTTATTTAACTCAAACTCTGACAAATTACTGCTTTGACTTATATTATTATAAATATTATAAGAACTCTTCATAGACTTAATAATAAATTGCTTAACGGTTTTTACGGAATTTTCGGCAGCGCCATTTGAGGCTGGGTAAAATTGTGGAGATGTCACATGATTGATTCCGTTATTTATTAAAAATGATTGAAATTCTTGTGAAGTGAATGATTTACCATTATCTGAAACAATTGTATGAGGCAACCCAAACTGAGCAAATAGCCCCCGTAACTTTTGAATAGTTGTAGATGAATTAATTGAATTCATAAAAAATACTTCTAACCACTTAGATAATGCATCAACAACAACAAAAAACATCTTACCGTTTATTGGTCCTAAAAAATCTATATGAAGACGTTCCCATACTGCATTGGGAACTGGCCAAGGCGTCAATTCGGTTTTAGGCGGATTTTGACGACAACTTGTACATGCTATACAATTTTTACACATTTGCTCAATATCATCATTTAGCGATGGCCACCAAATATATGACCTAGCCAGTGATTTCGTTTTTACAATGCCCATATGACCTCTATGCAATTCACTTAAAATATTTTTTCTTAAATTCGCAGGAACTATTACCCGATAACCCCACAACAAAATGTCATTTTCTATACCAAGCTCAAACCGTCTCCTATAGTACGATTTCAAGTCAGGATCATACTGTTGTGGCCATCCATTAAGAACACATTTTAACAATTTGCTTAATATCGGGTCATTTCTTGTACTTTCTTTCATCATTTTAACATTTATAGGTAAATCGCTTTTTTCTGTAAGATAATTTAAAGTAAGAAATACGTCACAGTCACCCTTATCCGTAATATCCATTGGTAACCTCGACAGAAAATCCGAGCAGTTCATTTTAGTATTAACGTACTGAATGTCAAAATCGTAAGAATATAAAAACAAAGCATATCTTTGCAGCCTATTTGCTGTCATGACAGGTAAACTCTTTTTTGAACCAAAAATAGAAATTAGAGGTTGGTGATCACATTTCAATAAAAATTTACGCCCCCATAAATATGAGTGAAATTTTTTTACTCCAAACACAATCGCCAACGCTTCCCTATCAATTTGACTGTAACGCTTTTCGGCATCAGACAAAACACGCGATGCAAAAGCAATGGGTTTTTCTACCCCACTTGGATACAAATGCGATAATGTGGCACCTAATCCATAGGACGATGCATCTACTGTCAATATTACATCTACGTTAGGGTTATAATGTGCCAAAACTTGCGGAGAAACTATAATTTTTTTTATTTCATCAAATGCCTCATCGCAATGTTTTGTCCACACAAAAACTTTATCCTTTTTTAATAAATCATAAAGGGGTTGTAAAATATCTGAAATATTTTCAATAAATCTATGATAATATTGAATAGCGCCTATAAAAGCTTTCACCTGAGTAACTGAAGAAGGTTTAGGAATATTTACAATAGCCTCAATTTTTTTAGGTGACTTATGCAATCCATTTTTATCGATGACATGCCCTAAATATTCAACAGAATCTTGAAAAAATATACATTTTTCTCTTCTTATTGTCAAACCACAATCTCGTAATCTTTTTATTACCTCTTCTAATCGTACAATATGTTCTTGTTCATTTGACCCCGTAATTAAAATATCATCCAAAAAACAACAGACACCCGGTATATCACCCAACAGTTGTTCAATAATTTGTTGAAATAAGCCCGGACCTGAACTTATTCCAAATGGTAGTCGATTATAAATATAAACACCCTTATGAGTTGATATAGCCGTAATTTTCTTTGTTTCTTCATCCAACGGAATTTGTTGATAAGCAAAAGTTAAATCGATTTTAGAAAATGTTAAACCATTAGAAAGTCTCGCGAACAAATCTTCTATTTTCGGTATTGGATAACGACAAATATGTATATACGGATTAATTGTAATTTTGTAATCCCCACATATTCTAACACTTACCCCATCTTCTTTTAAGACTGGCACTATAGGTGTACCCCATTCCGAATATTGCACAGGTTGCAAAATCTCCATTTTTACCAATTTCTCTAATTCTAGTTCGACTTTCTCTCGTAATGCATGTGCTATCGGTCTGTGTTTTAAAAATCTTGGAATAGCACCATCTTTGAGTTTAATGGATAACTTACCCTTATTAAATGTACCCAATTTATTTTGAAAAACTTCCGGATATTTGTTAATTAAACTCTCTACAATGTTATTATTTCCTACATAATTCAGCTGTTTGAAACCTAAATTAAATTTTGAAATAAAATCCCTACCTAGCAGTAAATTATCGCCTCTACTAATAACAAAAAATTCTAAAACTTGATTGAGACCGTTGTATTTGATATCAATATCAATTTTACCAATAGAATTTATTTTATCTCCAACAAAAGTAACAAATGACATTTCTGTACTCTTTAATGGTTTATCCTTAAAACATGTTTTCCAAAGACGTTCAGAAATTACTGATTTTGATGCACCTGAATCGATTTCTGCAGTAAACATTTGGTTATCCAAAAAAACCTCAATCATTATAGGATTTTCATTTATAGATTTTAAACAAAATAATGGTAAATCATTGTTAGTTTGTTTATTTTCATTTTTACTGATTTTACTACCTACCATTTCAATACTATGTTGCATACTATTATCTATAATTTGATCATCTATAAAATTTAGAGAACGATTTTTATTTTTTTTACACATATTTTTCAAATGTCCTTTTAATCCGCATATGTGGCAACAATATTCGCGATAAAAACATCGGACACTTTCGTGATTTCCACCGCACACACTACACAAACACAATGGTTGGTTTCGTACCCCCGATGTAGATGGTTGTGGTTGTAAGGTGGCACCACCTTTGAATCTTCTGCTCCCCCGATTCTGATACTGCTGATAACGGAGATGGTTGATATCAGCCTCCTTTTTAATTTGCTGAGAAGGCAGCCCAAATCCATGTTGAGCTGATTCCGTCATTAATGCACACTTAACTGCTTGTTCAAGAGTTATACTTTCATCTTTTAGAAACATGGCGTCTAATATTTTTCCTTGCCCGAACCCGCATATGAACTTATCGCGCAAAATATTATCTAACATATTTCCAAATTTACAATATGTTGCCAGCCGTCTTAATCGCACAGCGTATTCTTGGATACTTTCGTTACATAGTTTTGTTGCTGCATAAAATTTGTAACGTTCTGCGAAAACAGCTCGTTCTGGTTTATAGTGGTTTTCTAAAAGTGCAACTAATTCACCAAAGTTTTTGCTTTCTGGCTTCTCCGGCACACATAAATCTTCCAACAGGGCAAACGCTACCTGATTAAGACTATTCAATAACAACGCACCTTTTATTTTTTCATCCGTGACTCCATTTGCAACAAACAGTGACTTCAAACGTTTCACGTGTATTCCAAAATCGTGAACATCTGGGTTAAATTCGGTTTGTATACCAAACTGCACACCCGTGGATTGTTCAGCCATTTTAAAGTCCTTGAACGTTGAATATTCAATTTTATATTAACGATTATTTACACTATTCAGTCATTATTAGACTATTCACTGTTTTACAATTACGCCATCATCCTTGTCGCCAATGTGGTGTACGAGTGTTAAATAACTACTCATTATTGTTACTTATTATAATGTGTTTTATTATTTATATATTCTAAGTTACATTTGTTCCAAACCGAAAACCAAAACATACTATTCTCTTAATATCTGAATATATACCCATCCGAATAGTGTAGGTATAGTGTAGGTAGATATATAGATAATTGATAAATAAATATACAGGATATATTTCTCTAAAAATACACTACATAATCTATTATCAAAAGCTGGCGGTGCCATATTATTTTTATTTCGATTTTCAGAATTTTCACTAATGGATAAACTTGAAAAAAGATTACTTAAATCTACAGATTCTAAATTATTTCTAATTGTTATTTAATTCACTAATTTCTAGCTCGAAATTCTCTAGGTTTTCCTGCCTGTACTTTCTCTCTAGCGGTCTCCTCTTCTGCCTCAGCTTCTTCGATACTTTCCAAAACGGAGGTTCTCCCGAATAAACAATTGATACTGAAGGGTTATTAATAATGAATGCCCTTTCATTATCCTACCGACTGCGCCACTTTATATTTTGGAACATAAAGAATTGGTTTTAAAAAAAATATCTTTTAATTCAACTTTATTATATTATATTATATTATATTAAAAATTAATTTTCGGAATGCGTCTGGATATAAAAATTAAATTTGGCACGCTTACGTATCTTTGTAGTACTATTAAGAAATATATTATCCCATGGTTAGGAAAATGTCAGGTGGGTTAGGCTGGGAGGGTCAGAACAAATTTTGTCCCAACTTTTTTGTGTGCATTTTTTACTTTTTCTAAACATAATGATAAATTTAAGACTTTTATACATAAAAAATGTTCAATTGTTTCATAACGCTAGAAGAAGCCGTTTTCAAGATAAATAATAATAATAAACGACTTTATTTAAATATTCATTACATACCCTACTAGTGATATACATCTATTCAATGAGGCGACAGTTTAGCTATAGCTACTCTTACACTTAGCCTCAAAAACAGAAAATCAAAAAACCGGACAATAGGCATACAATTCAAAATCAAACTTTACTTAATACAATTTGTAGTACTTAGTTACTTACTCACTAAACAAAAAAAAAAGAAGTATTTCAAATTAGTAAGTAAAGCAATAATTTCGATATAATAATTCAACGTTTTTAATGTTGGTTTGAGCCTGGAATCTGATAAATTAGAACAGCAAATAATTAATTAAGTTATAAAAAAACAATAACAGTTCGCATCCACTAGTGCGGCCATCTGTTGTTTCTACATCAAACATTATTAGTATTAATTGTTGAACTCGTTTTATCGCTGCCTACCTACTATGCAAAAAGCTGCAAATAATATAGATAATACAGAAATTAATATTGAGAATTTGTATTATTTGGTATTGAATTCTTCCAAACAAATATCATCGCAGATAGATGGTGTTGTTGGTCGCTTAAGTAGATTGGAAGAAAAATTAAATGGGGATATTGTACAGCTTGAAGAGAAAGTATCGGGACTCCAAGAAGAAAATCATGAATTGAGGAACGCGTTACAAAATTTAGATCGTAAACTTAGAAAGCGAAATCTCGTCATACACGGACTTCGGGAAGAAAAAAATGAAGATCTGATTCAGGTATTAAAAACATTTGTTGAAGATCGCCTCCAGATAAGATTAGATACTTCTGATATTGCTAATGTTAATCGGTTGGGAAAGAAAAGCTCTGGAGATCGGCCTTTATTACTGGAACTAACAACTGATATAAGGAAGAGACAAATTCTATCAAATTGTCATAAATTAAAAGGTTCACACGTATATGTTAACGAAGATCTCTCAGTAGCTGATCGTGAAAAGAGAAAAGTATTGCTTGATAATCTCAAATTAGCTAGAACGCAACATAAACTTGCTAAGCTTCAAGGCAATAAATTAATCGTCGAGGGCGACGTATATTATTATGAAGATCTGGTCGAGGCAGTATCCGAAAGTGATGGTACGCCGAGGCAAGCTGTTACGAAAACCGATAATACTATTGATAAAGAGGCATTAAATGCAGCAGAACAGGAAGTACACTCACTACGAGAGAATTTGACTGCAGAAAATTTGGCAGTACCTGAGATCTCATCTGTCAGTCAACATCTAGTTAAGGAATCTGAGAGTGATGTATTCACAGATGAACTAACTTGCGGTAATGATGACGGTGTTTTTGAAAATGCAGAAATAAACAACGAACTCGGTCATAATAAAGAACATACTAAACCCGAACCTTTTAAAGCGGTGAGCACTGAACTGAGTGCAAAGCAGGCAGCAGTCAAAAAGAGGAACCTTGAGATGACACCATCAAAGCCATTGGGAGCAGTTCATAAAAAGATCAAGCCTGGAATCTCCACACGATCGAGAATACATTCTAGGTAGACTTTTGGGTTCTGATTATCGATCTCGATTTGGCTTGATTACGGTTTCTGTGTAGTGCATTTTTTTTTTATAATATATGTATTGTCTTAATGAGAACTTAAATGTGTTATAATTAATAATAATTTATTTTGGTCTAAATATAGCTTGTAATTTAAAAATTTAAAATTTTTCGCAACATTGACAGGATGGATAAATATACAAGAGAGTTTAAAGTTGATGAATTTGATTGCATAGAGATAGAAAATATTGATATATTTAATAGGGTGTTTGATGACTATAATAGTGGTAATCTCTCTATATTTCATACAAACATAAGAAGCATAAATAAGCACTTCAATGATCTGGAAGTTTTATTAGAAAATATTAACCTAAAATTCGACATAATAATTTTAACAGAAACCTGGACAATAACAAATACCGACATTTTTTTGTTGCCGTCGTATAAACAAATGTACAATAAAGGTTCCATAAATAAAAATGATGGAGTCTTGATCTATATTAGAAACAGCATATCTGCAAAAACCGAATTAGTAAAAATTGACCAAATTGATTCTTGTCGAATCACACTAAATTTCCAAAATAAATTGTTGGCCATAACAGCAGCATATAGGCCTCATACAGTAGATGTATCGGATTTCTTAACGGGGCTAGAAGGATATTTAAACACTACTGCCATTAACGACACCGAAATCTTAATTGGCGACTTCAATGTGAATATCCTTTCAAACTCAGTCAATTCCCATGAATATTTAAATATTTTATCTGAGAATGGATATATCTCATTAATTAACAAGCCCACCAGAGTTGAAAAACAAAGTCAGACGTGTATTGATCATATATTTTTGAAAAGTTCCTCTATTAAAACTGATCAAATATCTTCCGCTATAGTAAACTCAAAAATAAGTGATCACTACCCTACTATCCTTCATTTGAAAAATAATAATAGCCACGTTAAACATAATTCACATTTTTATACGAAAAAGTTCATTAATTACGAAAAACTGAAAAACACTGTAAATCCAGGACTTTTCAGAGATGTCGAACATGTTGATGATGTTAATATATGTGCACGTATAATTGTTGAACGGTTGATAGAAAGGGTAAACAGCGTAACAAAAACAGTAATAGTCAAAGGGAAGCCAGCAAAGAAACCTTGGATAACAAAAAGCATATTAAAATCCATTAAAACTAGAGATTACCTCTACCAACAATTTAAAAAAACCAAAAGTAATATTGCCTTCGCCGCTTATAAAAGATATAGAAATATTGTAAATAAAACTATAACTAACTCAAAAGAAATTTATTACAAAAACCTAATTATTAAAAATAAAAATAATTCAAAAAAAATTTGGCAAACGATTAATGAATTTTCTTTAAATAAGACAAATAATGACAAGAATGAAAAAATAGGAGCTGTATTTGATGAGAATGAATCGATTGTGAACAGTAGTAATAAAATAGCTGACGTGTTTAACAAACATTATTGCAGCGTCGGTCAAAAGTTAGCTAATGAGATTCGAACAAATAGCCTATCTAACACCAATGTGGTATTTCCATCTCGCACAGACAGGTCACTTTTTCTTTCACCAACAACAGAAAATGAAATTATCAATATTATCAACGAACTTAAAAACGACTCTTCTCCAGGAAATGATGGCATTCAAAGTAAAACTCTTAAGGTAGTAAAACATGTGATTAGTAAACCCCTTTCGGAATTGATCAATTTAATATACGCAAAAGGAATATTTCCTGACATTTTCAAAGATGCAATAATTATTCCGATATATAAATCAGGAGATAAAAGATGTGTAACAAATTACAGACCTATTAGCCTAATCTCTAATATTGCAAAAATCATCGAGAAAACTATAAAGAAACGTTTGTTTTCATTTTTTGATAGCAACATGCTAATTTCAAATAAACAATTTGGATTTCAGGCAAAGAAAAGCACCTCTCACGCAATAGCTTTATTGTCTAAAAAAATTTACAACAATTTGGACCATGGCAGGCCTTGCGCTGGCATCTTCATTGACTTAGCGAAAGCTTTTGATACGGTCTGTCATACGAAACTTTTGGAGAAACTTTATTCATTAGGTATAAGAGGGGCTTGTCATGACTTACTTAATTCATATCTTCAAAATAGACATCAAATGGTGAAAATCAACAACACAATAGGCCTGCAAAGTGCCATAAATTACGGAATTCCACAAGGGACTGTGTTGGGCCCTGTCCTATTTATAGCATATATAAATGACCTCCTTTCATTGCAATGCCATGGGGAGGTTATATCTTATGCTGATGATACAGTACTATTAGTTTCTGCAAGTACCAAGGAAGAAGTTGAAGTCAAAATTCAAAGTGATCTCAGGCTAATAACTGACTGGCTCGACTCGAATTTGTTAACAATTAATTTAACTAAAACATCATACATCCCATTTGCAATTAACAAAACGAAACTACCGGATACGACACTTTCTGTATATCTACCGCAACGGCAATACCTATGGACATTAAATCCCTCTGATAAAGTCAAATATCTTGGCGTAACTCTTGATGCCTGTTTCAAATGGGCTACACACATTCGCAATGTTGCAAATAAAGTACGGTCTTTGTTATTTATGTTCAGAAAACTGAAAACTATCGTAACCTCGGGCCAATTAATATTGTTATATTATGCATTGGTACAACCCCATCTTTTGTACGGAATTATAGGCTGGGGAGGTGCTTACCAAAATGTATTAACCCCTCTGGATATAGCACAGAAACGAATTTTAAAAATGATATTTGGTTTAAGCGCTTATTATTCAACCAATCTGCTTTTTAGGGAATGCAAAATGTTATCTATAAGAAAAATTTTTTATAAACAAACCCTTCTTTTTTCAATAAAAAGCGATTGTAACAGCTCAGCAGGGTCCTCTCATGATTATGGAACAAGATTTAAAGAAAATAAAAATTTGGACTTGCTACGAACAAAAAAAAGTATCGGACAAAGATCGTATAATTATGTAAATGTAAAACTTTATAATCTACTTCCCAGAGAGCTTAGAGAAAAAAGTAAATTAAAATCCTTTAAAAAGCTCTTAACAAATTGGTTAATTGCCGAAAATTTTTCCATCTTGTAAATGTATAATTATTAGGAAGATTATTATGTTATATTATTATAATTAGTTATCGGTGTTAATTCATTAGCCAATGAATTAGACATGTAATTTTATATTATTGTGTATCTATTATTTTCTTGTAGGGTAAAATTTTCAATTTGTATTTTAAGCCTTGTTTTATGCAGACAAGCTTTGCTTAAGCAAAAACAAGGTATTATTTCGTACTAGAACATGATGTATCAGCTATTTACATATTTATTACCCAATGTATTTATACTTTATTATTATTTTGTAAAAGATTATTGGTGGTGAATAAATATTATTATTATTAAAAAAAAAAAAAAAAAAAAAAAAAAAAAAGCAGTAATTACAATGTAAGTATGTTTATATACTAAAGTAATGTAGATCTTTCCAACAATTTTAATCTATTTTGGATTTTTCATAGTTACATTTCAATTTTGGATCTGTCTCAGCATTTTCTTTGTTTGCGTCTTAAAACTACCAATACCAAGTGACTGAAAATTGGCAGGAATCATATTATTTAAGTTAACACACTTCTGGTACAATGCAGTCGAATGCCGCGGAACATGGAGTCTAAACTGTGTTGATCGCAAGTTTCTTCTATGGAAATGACTTTGAAAATTTCTATGCAACGTCTCCAATCTTAGTATACCGGTACGATAATACAAGAAACAGGGTGGAAATGCGTATTAAGGGTTGACAGTATAACTTCTCCCTTTCCTACAAAGATACATACTTAACTGTGCCAAATGTCTTTTTGTTATTGATATATCATCGATTACCGTCCGTTGCCGACTTTAGAATTAAGTCAAATTCCTTTCTCTCATCATACTGGGATGTACACTTTAGTATGACTCTTGAGTATGGACATCATCAGAACGTTGTTGAATTTAGTACTACACCTACTACCTACTAGTTGCATAATATTAATAAAATAATCGGTTGCCAAATCAGTATCTGCAGTATGATATAATTCCATTGTTCATGTTTAATAATATCAATTAATTTACCTTCATCAAGCTTCAGAACACATTTAACATTTTCTGTGCATTGGCTTTTGGAATTTAAGTCCATTAAGGAGAATATTGGAAAATGATCTGTTATATCCGTATTAATGACAAATGTAGAGTAATTGAGTTTGATTTTTGACAAATAGATTATCTATATACTGGATTTTGATCCCTTTTTTATTCTTGTATATTCACTAATCTAGTTATTGAATCCCAGTTCACTCATATTAGTTAAATAGTCTTGGCAGTAAGTTGTCAATATTTGTGTCGCCTATTAAGTAAATAATAGATTTTTTCTTTGTCCCTGGTTTTTACATCTAAATAGTCTTTTAGGCAAATGTTAAATAATGCATAAGTGTAAAGAATTTTAGTAATTGTTTTTTACATAACCCAAAACACCATCATTTTGGTTATGTGAACTATTATTGTCTTAGATTAGGAACTCTTTCCTTGTCTAAGATTATTGTATACTTATATTTTGATAACCACTAATACTAAACAAGCTTTTATCATCTACATTGCAAGTTTCGGAAAACACAATAATATCAAAATTAAAAGTGCTAAACTGATTATTTAATAGTACTTAGGTACCATAAATTCAGCAAAAATATAGAAAAATTTCCAATCGTCATTTTCAACATAAGTATTTAAATAAATCGTTACCACTGTTTAAACTTATAGTATTTACTTCAAATATAGGAACGTCCCTTATATTTATACTGATTCATGTTTCTTTTTATTTATCCTAAAAATAAAGTACCTATACGTTTAATGAAAACATATTATTTTTGGTTTTTGCTATTATTTAATCGGCTACGGGTTTGGATGTTTCCACCTGTGATCACGTCAGTGTTTTTCGGAATTAATTATTCGTCTTTTACGCTTCCTTA
Source organism: Apoderus coryli (assembly GCA_911728435.2). Classification (NCBI taxonomy): domain Eukaryota; kingdom Metazoa; phylum Arthropoda; class Insecta; order Coleoptera; family Attelabidae; genus Apoderus; species Apoderus coryli. Next base: position 9,809,734 of record OU452209.1, on the reverse strand, counting down.
TCTCTTCTCTGTTGCCTACGTTTTTAGTTCCCAAATTATTACTATTTTGAAAATTTTCATCCTCTTTTCCTTCGGGTAGATCTCCACCTTTCTGATCCGTGTCGCTGTATGTAGTCTTCTCTAGTTCAGGCAATTCATTTGCTGAAAAGGATTGTTCTTCACCAATTAGCTTATTGCCCTTAATTTTTGGAACCAAATTCTACTTAAGAGCTTCTCTTTGATGAAATCTTAGTAATTTCCTCTCCCCCCCGATCCTCATAGCAAAGATCGTTGACAATTCTTACTTCTTACACCAGTATTTCGAAGCTTACTTACATTTTTGAAAAACTCCTCTTTCTTTAGAAAAGAAAGGAATTCTATTATTCCAGGCTTTGAAAGATTACCCTATGAATCAACGCTCTGAAACAAAATCCCATACCTACAATAATAATATTTAACAAAACATAAATTGTCGGTATCCGACAAAAAAAAAATAAATAAAAAAAACTAAACTTTAGCCAACGTTTCGTCTATTAAACATAAACTTCTTCAGGGCCTAAAACAAAATATCATGAAAACAAAAGTGTACACAAAACAAAAAACACTACAAAGTAATACCTTGTGGAGTCGTTCTTATTATAAAATAATAATCATCATTTTCAACTCAATTGAATACACGTAACAAATAACATTTGTCAACACAATACAAATAAAATAAATAAATTTATCACATTTTAGTGGTCGAAAATTCTTAATGATATACATCGTCGTTGTTCTTAATTTAAGTAGCTTTATAACTAAAAAACATATACAGGGTGGTCCAACGAAAAGTTTGCACCTAGCTTTTCTCTTTTTTTTTGTAGTCGAATGCGAAAATGCTCGGACACGTCGATTTTGCTTTTGAGGGGGGGACACATTTTAAACATATTTTTCGATCTGCGCCTTTAACCCCCTAGCGGGGGTGAGTAACAACCCTAAAATTTTAAATGGAAAGAGGGGTCTAATGACATATCATTTGAAAGGACACAAAATTGTCTTTCTAATGATACCCTATTTGTCGAATTTTACTAAAACAGTTAATACGAAAACGACTTTAAAGACATTAAGCCGATAATTTTGGTATTAATGAGAAATACAAATAAGTTTTAATTATTACGACTGAAAACAACTACAATCATTTCTAAATTATTTACTTTGAAGAAAAACGGGATTTCAAAAACACTATCTTATTTATCAGAACTAAATTCCTCACTAATCGTTTGCGTTTTTTGTTGAAATAAAAACTGCAGATACGTGTAGGAAAAGAATTTACACCGTTTATTTTAGTCTTTTCATTGATTCAGTTTGGTTGCTTCTCAAGTTATTTTACTTTTACCGTACAAAATGATTTATTCCATTCTAGAACGAGTTGAAATTGTTAAACTTTATTTTCAAAATAATAGTAGTGCTAGACTTACGGCTCGCTTATTTAATGAGAGACATCCCGATAAAAATGTGAATGATGTGTACGTTGGCAAGTTAGTTAAAAAGTTTGTAGATACCGGATCTGTCTGTAATGTAAAACACCAGCCGCAGAAACCGATCAGAAATGAAGCTGTGGAAGTCGCTGTTTTAGGGCATGTTGAAATGGATCATAGTCAAAGTACCCGTCAACTAGCTGAAGCCTCAGGTGTCTCCCGTTCGTCCATAATACGAATTTTAAAAGCGTACAAATTTCATCCGTACAAAATCAAATTAGTACAGGAACTAAATGAGGATGATCCTGATAGAAGGCTGCAATTTTGTGAAGCAATGAGCCAGCGTTTAATTGAAGATCCGCAATTATTATTTAACATTTGTTTTTCCGACGAATGCACATTTTATTTGAATGGAGCTGTAAATAGGCACAATTGCCGTTACTGGGATGACAGTAACCCACATTTATTCCGTGAGGTTCATACCCAGTATCCTCAAAAAATAAACGTCTGGTGTGGCATATTAGGAAATCATATTATAGGACCACTTTTTATTCCTGGAAATTTAACTGGTGAAGTGTACCTAAACATGCTTGAAGACACAATTGATCCTTTAATAACACAAATAATAGAAGATGACCAAAATCATACTGCTGATCGGCTTTATTTCCAGCAAGATGGAGCACCTCCGCACTATGTGGCTCCTGTAAGACAGTTCTTAGATGACCGGTTCCCTGGACGGTGGATTGGAAGGAGGGGCCCAATTGAATGGCCTGCCAGGTCACCGGATTTATCGCCTTTAGACTTGTTTCTTTGGGGGCACTTAAAAAATAAATGTTTTGCCACGAAGCCCGAGTCCATAGAAGATCTTCGCCAACGCATTACAGAAGAGTGCAGAAACATAACACCTGATATGCTACAAAATGTTAGAAATAGATTTGAACAAAATCTGTATTATTGTATGGAATCAAATGGGTCACATTTTCAACATTTGTTAATGTAACGTTTTAATAAATCAATTTAACAGCTTGTTTACTTTTTTTACAAAGCAATGTTAAAACTAACAAACATTGGAATGTACTAACGATTGCAGGTGTTTTCACTCGCAATAATTAAAACTTATTTGTATTTCTCATTGATACCAAAATTATCGGCTTAATGTCTTTAAAGTCGTTTTCGTATTAACTGTTTTAGTAAAATTCGACAAATAGGGTATCATTAGAAAGACAATTTTGTGTCCTTTCAAATGATATGTCATTAGACCCCTCTTTCCATTTAAAATTTTAGGGTTGTTACTCACCCCCGCTAGGGGGTTAAAGGCGCAGATCGAAAAATATGTTTAAAATGTGTCCCCCTCAAAAGCAAAATCGACGTGTCCGAGCATTTTCGCATTCGACTACAAAAAAAAGAGAAAAGCTAGGTGCAAACTTTTCGTTGGACCACCCTGTATATATCCTATTTTGGATTATACTTATATACCTACAGGACAATTTTCAGTGTACATTATTTTATCCTGCCATTCATTCAGAAACCCAAATGAACAGCAAGCAAGCTATCGCACAGTGCTTTTTCCCAACACAAATTCCTCGTTCTATTCATAGGATTCAATTTTAACATTTTAATTTGTGAGTAGAGCAGAGTAAATGATGCTTAGGTTCATTGTGTCGGTTCTAAAATTCACCGATTTTTCTTTAAATTTGTTGATGTGGAGTATCTCAGATAATGCTCTCTTTTTATAGTCTCACGGTCCAAAATGCTCGTGCTATCAAAGTCGAAACAGTGAATTGTTTCGAAATGGTGTTTCGACAGAGCCGTTTTTGTACTCGAGTCCAGCTTATCTGGACGGCAATCATTAGCGTGTTGTTTAAGTCTTTGATGTAATATATTCTTTGTCATACCAATGTAAATCTTTTCACAATGATTCACAGTGATTATGAACAAGGATGACTATTGCCTTAAGATGTCTACTTTGGTTAATGATACTAATACGTACGTCCCTTTGGTTAAAGATATGACAACAACCTATGGGAATAGGGTTAACAAATTGGTTTATATGAGAGTTTGTACATTAGTGAATCAACATATAAACAACTAGTAACAAATAACTCTTTACTTACCTCCTAAAATATAAGGCTTGCCAAAAACTTATAAAACCAATTTCCCACTTAGACCAATAGTTTCGGGTGTACAGTCTCCTTTGTACAAGATTTCGCAATTTATGAACAACATTAGTGATAAATTTACTTATTCAGTCAAAAATTCCTTTGAATTCGTTAACAAGATCAGATCCTGTCAAATTACGGAGGATTATGTGTTGATATGGCTGGTTCAAATTAACCATTTCCCGACGCAGCCGAATATAAATGTCTTACATTTAATTCTATATTCGATAGTCTATAGTATCACAAGTCACAAGTGCAAAAATGGAAAATGCTAAGTGTAATGACCAATAAATCACCCCTAAATTATTAATTTTACTATCTTATGCTTATGCAACCCACACCAATATGGTATTGGTATTGATGGTTTTATAACCTCTTTTTCGTAATATGACACTTTTCGATAGTCGTTTGTCCAGAGTTTTTGAAGTTTTTGAACCTCATTGACACATGCAAAGGCTACTAATTTAGCATACGTGAATTTCCTTTTGTGCAGAGCCAACGGGAACGTTCTGCCACAGATCGTCTTTGGTGGCCGTCGCTGATTGGTGGCGTGCGTTTCGATTTGTTTTTGCTGTTTTCAATATTTTGCCGCCATAAGCTATAAATGCTAAGCATCTGTTATTAGATAAAAACAAAAATAAAAATCTCTTTTATAACAGCAATTCTTATTGCTAAATATAAAATAATAATTTATGAGTTATTCCTGCGAATATTATTGCATAATGGAATCGGAAACTGAAAGGTATGTACTTACTTTTTGGTTGACATATGAGAACATATAGCTTTATTCGGGTTTGGAAATTAGAACCGTTCTAGGACAGTTCTCGGACTGTTTGAGAACTGCGCCTTGGATAAAGTTCTCGGACCGTTCTATTACTGTTCAAAATTCTGAAAAACCCGAACGCTTCATCTTCATCTATACCAAACATAAATAATATATAACCTAACTTTAATGTACAAACAATAAAATAATATCGTGGATGGTCTTGACTTCTACTTGATGAAAATTAATTGAAGTTTTTGAAGATAACAAAAAATGTTTTTAAATAATTTTACAAAATATATCTTCTTCTTCTTCTTTTAGATATAGGTATATAATATTGTTTTTTTTAAATAAATGTAGGCCATCTTTTTAAATATAGATAAATTTAATTATAATATAACATTTAATCATCTAATATATAATTAAATGTATTATGTGATAAGATGTACGTTTTTAGTATATGTTAAAATTAAACTCAAAACATAAATAACACGTTTATTGATATGCGCATGTGTAGCAAATAATCCAAAAACAGTCAGAGATCAGTTCTTGCCTAACAGCAGGGATCGATTCTGACAATTCTAGAACCGTTCTCGGACTTTTTTATTTCAAACCCGAACAGCAAACTGCTGGTTCTAGAACCGTTCTAAATCAGTTCAAGAAAACTCGAACATGTAAATTTGAACTGCGCACACTCCTGACAGTTCTAGAACAGTTCTGTGCGAACCCGAATAAAGCTAAATGTTTGTATTAACGTTTTGTAGGATGGATAGTAATAAATTACAATTGCAGATTTGTATAATCAGCTTTTCTACCACTAGCACAAGAAATAGACAATTTAAGGAATTGTCCCATCTGTACAAATGAAGGTAAATTTTCCCTGCACACTAATTTAATTACATATTTGGTCAATATTCGTAGTATAATATTATTAAATTTTAGAAATTCTGATGAGCACAGGAGAAGTTTTAGATCTAAATATGGCGAAATACCAAATGTATTTGAATACCTATATATAATTGACTTTATGGATAATGTAATAATAATTATAATGTAGATATTTTGGTGAAGGAATTATATTTAACTGTTGGTATACTTGATTTATGGTTTTATATCATTTAAGTTTGCTTTAAAACTGGATTTTTCATATATTTTTTTGTTTTAATTTGGTAATAAATATGGTTTTTTGAATTTGAAATTTTTGTATCATTTCCAGCGTGCCTTTTTTTTTGTTCCATTCCTAATTTAAGCCCAATAATTAACAATAACTCCAGTATAAATGTATTTTAATTTACTTCTGAAATCCTATAACCATCCAAAAACTAAAGCAACACAACACACATCTTTATCAAAAATTCTGAACATGCGCCTTTTAACAATAACATATTCTATCGAATTTGTTACTGAATGTAATATATGTTTCAGGTTTTTGTTAATTAAATATATTTATTATTATTGTAACAGTTTTACTTATTATTATAACAGTTCTACTTAGGTAATCATTGGTTTATATAACAATAGCATAATTATTAAGTTAGTTTAAACAATAATATATAAGGGTAGGTATGTATCTAATTTTGAGTTTTAGATAGAGCACAATCAGCTTAATTTCTTAAATCAAATTTTGCGTTTTGTATGATATTGGACATTCTAATTTGTTAAATTTACCTACATTTACAACTAGGTATGTTTAAGGTTATGATTCTCGTACAAATCGGTCCCTATGATTACAATAGGGTTATTCTTACGTAGTGATTGATCTGAACAAGTGAATGTGATTAAACTGAATGTGATTATACTGAACTGAATATTTGGCGAAACCGAAAGATCACCTTTTTTGTGATTGTCTTTCACTTAACCTCGAAAACTTGTGAAAACAACCAAATCTGCTCTGAAAACTGGAAAATTATTTCTTCCATTATATTATTATCCATGTTTTAAACTTTTACATTTTATTGTTTTGATTCGAAATCATATTCCAATTATTATCTCTCAATATTCAATACTTTTAGAGGTTAACTGTTAACTGAACGAACTAACCGGTACCTAGAGGTTGATCAGTAAGCGGCAAGGGGAGTAGGAATTTTAATCAGTTTGGTAGAAGTGACCGATGTAGAAAGAATACGCACAATCGTGAATGAATTGACAATTTTCAGATTGTTCACTTAGTTCAGTACGAAAGAATAACCCTAATGCATTCAACTTTTGTGATTATATCTATATTTATGATTATGCTGTATAAACCCGGCTAACAACTACAGTAGTACTTATCATTTTAAATTTGGCGCGCTCTGTATCGACAAGCAGACGCGCGCACGAAGATGCCCATTGGCTCGGCACAAAACGAAATTAAATTAACGTATTTACCCGTTGTTCAAGGTACGAACATACAACACAAGACAGAATCCGTTAAATATTAAAATAAAACTAGGTGTTTAATTCAGAAACTGAAGAAACAGTATAAGGTAAACCTTATTATTGGCTGTGAAAATTTTATTTTGAAATGCCTATATTTCCTATTAAATATCACATTTTTACATATTTTTAATAAGCTGCATATATTTTTGTTGTTTTAATTAGTTTTTTTGAAATATGTATTTTATTTTTTTTAGACTATTTGAATCTAAAAGGAGTCATGGGGACTCCATTTAAAATCAATTGGGAAGAGGTGGAAATGCGAGTATCCCTTGCACAAGGAACTACGGACGGTATTTACCACAAGTTGGTAAAATTGGCGAAATTGAATGAGTGTCAGGTAAGAATCAAATATTTACGTAAACTCGTTGTTAAACCTCCAGTATCCGTATCATAGAATAATGTTTATATACTGATCCGTATTCATAGCATATTATGGTAAATAGTTACAAATGTAATTATATCAAGTTCCAAGCGACAAAATGGCTAACTTGCAGCGCTGAAATATAAGCAACGTGTACGTATTTGGGCGTGCGCTGTGCAACATTCGTAGTCTGTCAATTGTAAGGAGTATGCAGGCCCGTACTTACAAATAAATTTGCGTTACGCTGTAATGTCACTGACCTCTATTTTAATGTGTAATTTACAAAAAATCTTAAAAGATAAAGGCGTTGAACAGTAGTCTCAAAAAGAGTAAATATAACAAAAATCCATGCTAGTCATTTGATTTTAAAATGTATTTTAATTATTTTTACAGGTTTTATGGGTATATTAGGGACATATATTTATATTTAATATTCAAAATTAATATTATATATTCAAAAGTGTTTTTTGATTTATATGGATATAAATCAAAAAATTCTAAACATATTTCATATTTCATGCATACTATGTTGTACCTATCGCCAGCCGTTTTCGAAATATTTGAAATTTTATGTCATGACGTTTTCAGAATAAAGAATAATAACAATTTTTTACTATATGGAAGCTTTAATAATTTAATTTGTGAGAAAATCCTGAGAGATATAGACTTTAGGCGCCTACGTATATTTTTTTAGTAAATATTAATACAGGGTATTTGAAAAAAGGGTAAAAAATCAAATTGAAAAAAGTGTCAATTCAAAATTTTTAATATAAAAAAATGTCAATATGTTTTATAAAATAGTATGACGTCCTCAAAGTTGTAACACTCTCTTGTTTTCCGTGATTTCAATAAAATAAAAACTGTTTTTTTTGCTCTCTATAGATTTCTGATGAATCTATTCCTCGCAACATATTCGTAGCAAGACATGGCGAACGTATTGATATGACTTACGGTATTCTTAGTTGGATTCCACGTGCATTCGATGAATCTGGTACTTATATCCGAACAGATTTAAATATGCCCAAAAGTCTGCCTGAGAGACGTAACTGTTGTGATGGATATTTAAAAGATTCTCCTCTGACAAACATTGGAGTATATCAGGCGCAACTATTAGGAGATGCTTTGACTGAGTACAACTCACGAATCGAGCATGTTTATTGCTCTCCAGCATACAGATGTATTCAGACCTGTGATGCTATACTTAAAGGTAAGAATATTATCCTCCTAAATGCTACCACTCTATTCTTATACTATTATACACTGTGTCCAAGATAAGAATGGGATAGCATTGGAATCTTGGAAACGGTAATGTCGATTAAATTAGAGAAAAGTTGTACAATTTAAACGCCTTTTAAATGATGTTTTCAAAATTAAACTAGCTTGTGTTAGTTAAAAAACGATTTTTTGCGATTTTAGTTTTTATTTTTTCTGACAATATTTTTACAGATATAAAAAAATGAAAAGCACTTTGTGTATTGCTACTTTTTGAGGAGAATAAGATAGCGTTTACAAATCTTCACTATGACGTTTCGTTTTTGAAAAACCATCATCATCTTGGTTTTTTTAATTAGGTCCATGGATTTTTTATTGTTAAATTTACAGCCATTGTCAATTCAAAAATAGGTAGTATATCGCATGTAATGGTTTAACCAAGTTTGCATTATTTTCAGCTGTTATTTTAAAATTATTTAATAAAAATCGCCATAGGGCAATTTAACTGACAAAATCAATCTTTCGTCGTTACTCACATATTATATTCATTATTATTTGACAATTTATTTCTGCATCAGTACAACATTTTATTCTTTACGCGGTTTTTTAAATTTAATTGATACTTTTGTGCTTTGAGAATTTATTAAAACAATGCCTTTCTCAGATGAATGTTTTAGGGAAAAAAAGTGCAAAACCATGGCGATTTTTCCTGAATAATTTTAAATAACAGCTAAAAATTTAATATTCTTGAAATAAAAGTCGACCTCCACACAATAAATTTAATAAAAATCCTCAATAAATGTCACCATACATGTTTCACAGCTCCGGGCTGCATCATCAGTGGTTATAATAGAAAATTGACGAAAAGCTATGTTATTTAACTAAATTAGTACATATTATTTTTGGGAATTTTATTTATCAACTCTAGAAATAAGAATGTATATATTATTTTCAATTGCACCAAAAAAGATTTGAACTTTAAACTTACCATTGTGTGAAAAAATAAAAGTTTTTTATTGTTAAATTAATTGTTGTTAAATACTTAAACTAAAATTAATAAATTTAAAAAGGTCACATTATTACTAATGTAAGCCTTGTAACATTTTTCTTTTTATATATCATCGAAATTCTTAAAAATTCTTTCTCCACGAAAACACTAGATTGCAGTTTCACACAACAATGGCGTTTCAAATTTTCTCAAAAAAAATAGATTTTGTATATGTAGGATAGATGCAATTGTAATATTGTTTTAGAATTCTAATAAATATATTAACAATAATATTGTTGTGACATCTATTTCCTAGAGCCAATATCACTTCCGTACATGTGATCTACAATGTTAGATTTCTTTTTTATCTCAACTCTATACTATACAGATCCCTATGTTAAGTGTATACAGATTTCTTTGATTATTAATATGGGATGGTATTTTTCTTATGGTTATGTTTATGTTGTTTATATAATCTATGAGCTACACATTAATACACAATAATATCAGTTAGTGTGACAATCTATTTATGTTTTAATTTACATATACTTAATTGTACTACAAATAAAATCAACACGCAATCTCATGTCAATGTTTACATTTATGTACGTGGTTTTCCGTTATGTAATTATCCTTAGTTTATTTACATTTGCGCTTACAATTTAAAATTAAATGTAGTAATCGAGAAGCTAGTTTAAGAAGGATAATGATTTAAAAAATCTGGTGGATGTGAACTCAGTTTGATCATTTAGACAATTTATTGATGGCGAGTTGTTAATTGCTGTTATTTCCATAATTTCTAACGTATTGAGTAAAGTGCCTTTATTACAAATGTGTAAGAGTTTAACGTTGTTATCTATATCAAAAGAGTGGCCGAGATTTATGACATGGTTTGCTATAGCTGAGTTACTGTCAATGCATGTATAATTTCGTGCTTGAGATTTAGTGATAATTCTATTGTGTTCTTCAATTCTAGTTTTAATAGCACGTCCAGATTGGCCGATGTATTGTGCAGAACATCCTGTTGTATTACATGATAATGCATATACGCCAGATTTTTCGTTTGACGGTGATTTGTCTTTGCTATTATTCAGAAGGAGGTTGATAGTATTATTAGTACGAAAACATATTTGAATGTTGTTTTGGCTAAAAACTCGTTTTAGCGCTAAACATAGTGGGTGTGTATATGTTATTGGATAAAATTTCGGTGTGGAAGAGGTATATACTGATCTTAGATTTCTATTTATATACTTATTAATGTGTTTATAGTATATTCTGTTAATTGTACTAACTTGAAAATCGTTCGATTTGGCTATGTGGTATATAATAGAAAGCTCTTTTTTGAAATTTTCCTCGGACATTGGGATGTTAAATAATCTGTGAAAAAGAGAATTGAAACCTGCAAACTTATGTGCATATGGATGGTTAGATGAAAATGGGATTGCTATGTCTGTGCTTGTATCTTTGTGGTAAATAGAGAAGGATAAGTTATTGGACAATCTGTGAATACGCACGTCTAAGAATGGTAATGATCTGTTGCTTTCTATTTCTACTGTAAATTGTATCCTATGGTGTAAGGAGTTCATAAATGTTAATGTGTCATTCAAATCATGATCAGATCCTTTAAATACTGCAAATATGTCGTCCACGTATCTAAAATATGCAACTAGCCTATCTTTATGTATTTGGTTTTGCATTATTTTATTTTCCAGGTTGACCATGAAGATTTCAGCTAGGAGTGATGATGTAGATGCTCCCATTGCTAATCCTTCGCATTGTTTATATATTTGGTTGTCAAACTGGAAGAAATTCTGATCTAATGCGACGTTTAGTAAGTTGACAATGTCACGAATGCTGGGTTCATTAAGGGATGAATCACTATTAAGAAGATCGTGGACGAGTTGTACGCTCTCACTTACTGGAACACTGGTGTATAGATTTTTCACGTCAAATGATACAAGAAAAGAATTTGCAGGACAGTGGATATTGGTTAATTTTTGACATAGTTCAACTGAGTTATTTACTGAATATGGGGGTTTAAAATTTGTGCATTTTAATAACATACTATTGGACGAATTGGCATGTTGATTTTATGTGTTTTAATTTGTCCTCTTAATTTTGGTATTTGAGGATTCATATTTGTAAGTCTAAATTTGTTAGTGTTGAGGAGTGATAATGTATCTTTCGTACTATCTAAAGTTTTCCTAAGTTTAGTTTGATAGGTTTTAAGAGGATTAGATTGTACTATAGTGAAGTCGGGTGTATTGAGAAATTCATTAACTTTATTAATATACGTTTGTTTGTCACATATGACAGTGCAGTTACTTTTATCGCTTTTACTTAGGATTAAGTTGTTATTATTTAATTTTGATTTGATATTTTTAATAATTTTAGTTTCACTAGAGTTGTTTATTTTGTTGTAATTTTTATATCCTATTTATTGAGGATTTTTATTAAATTTATTGTGTGGAGGTCGACTTTTATTTCAAGAATATTAAATTATTCTACTCCACTTCAGTATGGACTACTTCTTTCGAATGAACAGCTAAAAAGACTGAAAACTTGTTTAAACCATTAAGTGTGATATACCACTTATTTTTGAATTGACAATGGCTTTTAATTTAACAATAAAAAATCCAAGGCCGTATTTAAAAACAAGTTGATGATGGTTTTCCAAAAACGAAACGACGCGCGTTGGCCGGACAAGAAGCAACAACTCCATTAAATCCTATTGCCAACACTAGATACGCCCGAATTCCCTGACGGGAGGCTTTATATACAAATTGGTTGTTACATATAGGAACAACGTTTGTGAACTGTGTTTCACCGGGCTTATTGCCTGCTCACACTAGATGTCACCAAAAACATCTTGTTGTCAACAAAATTATTCACCTCTTGCCCTCGCTGCGCCGCTTGCGCTCTACTCTGTGTAAGTAAATAGTGCAAATAAGCAACCCATTTATAACGAAAGCAAAGCAGTTGCATGCAAGTTCTTAGTAGCAGATATCAAAAAATCAATAAATATACCGGGTGTGCCGTTTGAAATAATGACGTGTTTACCTTTATATTTTTATAAATTGCACATATTTTTTGGGACTTCCTGTGTAATGGGTTTTCATTTTAGTAATATTACATATCTAAATTATACTTTCTACATCGAGCTCAATTAGAACCATGTTTATTTTAAGAAAAATAATTTTTTTAACATTAAAATTATTATTAACTTAATATTGACACACCCTGTGTACTTTATTATTTCCAAGCAATAATACACACTAAATAGAAATCAACTTTTATATAAAACTTTTTTCTGTAAACCTTTTTGTTTTCGAGATCAGGGGATAGTTTGCGTTGCGTGAGACACCCCGTACGCTTCACACATTATATTAAAACAAAGCGCTTAAAAGTTAAAAGGGTATTGTTACATAAAGTTCAGTTAAAATCTTAACGAGTACAACAGGTTGATGAATTTTCAATTGCGACGATTTTACCAATTTTTCATTTTTATATTTTATTACTAATAACTCCATTCTTAAAAATTAAAAAGTAGGTGTAACAACTTTTAGTTCACACAGATGATGCTTTAAGAGAACCAAACATATTTGGCTAAATCTCTAAGACCAAGACGGTTCAGTTTATTTTATGATGACTACAACTGGGTACAAATGAAACATTGTTTGGGTAGATTGTAGCAGACTTACTTTATTCCGACCTAAAGAGATCTTTTGTGAATGTCTCTAATCTAGACAATATATTATATTTTAAACGGTTTCTACAAATTCATTAAGGTGTAACTGATGCACTGGTTCAGCAGCTCCCCAACCTTTTGTGTTTATTCGGTAAAACGTTGTTGTACCTAGTCCTTTTTGTATATTTGTAGATTTAAATGACTGTAGGCATTCCAACGCCTGCTCCATCTTAGCAAGGATGTGTATTTTTTTCATTTGAACATAATGTCGCATCTTTTATTGTGTTATGTCAAAGATTAATCTACACAATAGATAGTCAGCGTATATGGGAAATAAAACAAAAATTGAAACTGTCTCGACACGAGCTACATCTATTAGAAAAACATGCAACCATGGAAATTGTAGATGGCGTTATATGTATTGTGTTGAAATAAAATAATCATATGGGCAATGTTAGACAAGGACGAGTATACTTTCCCCTACGAGGTGGGAGTTTGTTTTTATATTATAGGTATCATATATGTACTACTGTGCAGCAGAGTTTTTTGTTTAAAATTATATGGTATACGTATACCTATCTACGCAAAGATTAATGTGTATGGACGAAAATAAAAGAAATTACTATAATAGTATAAATATACAGGGCTGGTTTATTAAATGTTTTAGACAATAATTTTAAATGACTAAAATAATATTATTTTAGTCATTTAATTTTAAATTTCGGATATAAGGATGCATCAAAAAGTTATATTTAAATTAACGAAATTTGGCGTTATAGATAGGACTTCCGGTTATTACCTGATTCAGTTTTAAGGATCAAACTCAAACAGCAGATTCAACTTGTCGTTAACATTATGAAAAAATAAATCTCAGAGGCGGGTAAATTAAAGGGGCATACAGGCGTGAAATGCTACCCTAACTTTTTTATGCACATTTTTTGCGTGTGTTTCAATTCGGAGATGTAAAATCTAACAAATTATATACGTAATAAATGTATCCTTCTGTGATATTGATAGAAAGTCATCGTTATCGCGTAATATCGATTTTAAGAAATGTTAATATTAAAAAGGCTGTGCTTTTTACAAGTTGCTGAAGTAAATAAGGTTTGAAATTTCCAGCATGACAATAATTATTTAAAAAAATACGGTTTCGAAATGCAGGATGTAAAAAATTAGAATTTTTAATCTGTTTTTAATGAAAATTTAAATCTATTGAGAAATATGGTTCAGGGTTTTTGTGAAATGTATTTTACTCCAAAGATTCTACTCATCGATTATAACCGAATTAATTTACTCAAAAATATCTATACTAGTAAAATAACACAATTATCACAATTAGGTTCAAATTCTGCAACGCCGAATTGAAAAAAAACTTACAGTCTCCCTAATATTGGTTTTTGTGCAATGATCATAAAACTTTAAAAAACTAACGATTTATGTAGATTGTATTGTTAACACGTTTCGTAAAAAGCTTTAAAAACCCACCAACAGGGTGTTAAAAGTATCACGACAATAACTTTTTTCATGTTTTAACAAGTACAATCGTCTGCTTCAGATTGATCCTTAAAAACTGAATAACAGTTTCTCTATATAAAAAAATAAAACTCGTAAATATCATCCCCAAACATTTAATTTGATTACAATTACATAACACCATATTTGAAAGTAAATAAAAAAAAACAGCATTACCTAGTTTGACAGATTTGCAAATTGCAAATCAAAGTATCTATGTATACAGGGTGTTGCATAAGTACTTGTACAAACTTTAAAGGGTGATTCTTTGACTAATTTTAAGATACAAATTTCATATGTACATGGGTCCGCTACGGCTTGGTTTTCGAGATACAGGTAGTTCAAAAAGAATATTATATTTAGGATTATATGCTTGTTCAATAGCATCGCAATTTGGTGCAATTCGGGATACAGGTGTATTGATGACACCAGAGCTGTCAAAAGAACTAATAAAAAATACGAAAAATAACAAAATACAAATATCATTCAAAAGACAAAAATGCACATAATAGTCGGTACCAAGCCAAATAGGTAGTAGGTAAATATAGATTTATTTTGTTTCGGGCTTGGGCTTGGCACCGACTTATTGTAATCAAAACTACCCACCAAACGGATACATTTAATTTTACGCAGATGCTCAAAATGTTAACTTTCTTTCATTAATAGAGACCTGTGAAGTGAGCTTACCTCTTACGCCCACGTATTAAGTACTAAGTTTCAGTTATCAGTTATACTTTTTTATTTTCCAAGAAAGCGAAACGAGATATTTAAAACGGCATTGCGCCGCCCTCATGTATACCTCCGGGGGCGGCATCGAAAATCGCTACACGTCACAAACTTGTAAATGCTTAGAACTACCCCTATATCAAATTTCTATTTTCTATCTTTTTTGTTTCATACCCAAAGCCCTATTCCTACCGAACTTATTATTTACCCGAAGAAACATTAAAAAGAAGTAAAATTTAAGTACCTAAACCGATAAAGTGGAACTTATACCTGATGAAGAGACAGACTATTATAATAGGTATACCTAATATAATATAGGTATCACTGATAATTTTTTTATTATAGGTATTATAAGATCTACAACAATCTTGTTACATCTTTGCCACATTGTCTACGTGAAATATTTAGTCAAAAGTATGTTTCTATCTAAAAGCTTTTCATTTAACGATTGTTCGCCACTGATCATGGGACTGGTCTAGTCTTGAAACATGTATGACATGGATTAAATATTATTATATTAAATTTAATTCATAGAGATTAGGCTTTTATTTCAATACTGTACTTGTAATAAATCACCCTGTGTGTTTCTTTTACCGACGAATTGGCAACAGCACGACACACACCACATTCGCTTGTTTTTTTGTCTACCCTCCCTGCGTATCCCCTCCAGATTAATACAGAATTTCATCAATTTCTCTCTCTGACAATACAGCATTGCCGGTGCATATCTGTTGCAAATGATCTAAATAATTGTTATACGTTGCGTTTTGTTTTTGATATTAATAAACTACAAAACGGTTTCTGGCTGTGACAATACTGCTCTATGCTTTACACGCTAGTCTACGCCACGTAGTGGCAGGCATACTTAGAGATGTTCTGATTTTAATGCATTGGGCTGACTATCTATTGTGTAGATTAATCTTTGGTTATGTCTACAAATACATGGAAAAAAGCTGCTTTGTAGACACACCTGCTTGGAAACCACGTACAATAATATAGTTCACAAACATATATATTCTCTGTGCATGTTTGTTCTTATTTTAAGCAAATTCGTTAATTTTGACCTTAGGAAGGGCAATTTAAATATTAAGTTTAGAATACTTAAATTGGATGGACGACCCAACCCAACAAAAATGACATGAGAAACGACTTGGTAAAACGAAAACGTTGTCCTAGTCACTGCTAGATTGTATACAATGTTTATAGAATTTTGCATTGCATATATTATAATTATTACCACAGATCTAGAAAAGGGAGTTTCTAGATCTGTGATTATTACTTAACGATTTTATTAAATAATTCTATATCCTATTTATTGTACTACTAAACAGGATTGGATAATAATAATCATAACAGCTTTATTGATAATCACATTTTTTATTTAATCCGAACGTTTTTCTACAGGGATGAATAGGAGAGACATAAAAATAAAAATAGAACCAGGTTTATTTGAATTGATGGCGTGGTATCCTAAAGACTTTACTCCAGAATTTATGACGTTTGATGAACTAATCAAAGGTGGTTATAATGTTGATGAAAATTATGTACCATTTGTGAGTGAAAAACAATTGAAAGAGTCTGGAGAAAATTGTGAAGACTATCATTTTAGATCTGCCTTTGTAACAAGAAGTAAGTTTCCATGATTTAAAGTATTTATATTATGAAAATCTATCTTTTGGCAATTCGCTAAAGATTAAATTGTTTAACTTTACGAGTTGATGTTGCCGTTGTATGATGGTGAAAAACCGATTTTATAGTTACAATATTCGGTTTTTAATATTTTTAACAATTGCTTTATGTTTTTTTTTTCTGAAGAGCTCGTGTCATTTAATATGCTTTATGATAATTACTCACATTTCATGGTGTTTTTAAAACATATGAAATAAATTGTTGTACGACACCCATCCAGTATAGTATATTGTGCAACGAACATGAAATGACATATATTTCCTACGAGTATGATCGTTTGCAGCATGAGCCGCAGGCGAGTGCTGCAAATCATACGAGTAGGAAATGGTCATTTCATGTGAGTTTCACACTATACTTTTTCTACGACTGTTTTAATGCTTTTGAATTAATTTAACATAATTTTTAGGAAAATATTTGTTTTTCGAAACTTACCCCTGTTGGCCTAAATACGATAAGTTAGAAGTATTAAATTTACGAGGTGGTGTTAAACTATATTCACTATCACTGTTTTTGTGTTTTGAAATTAGCGAAATACTTAATTATAATTATTATTAATTATAAATACCTAAACTGTCAATTTGGTGTGTTTGTATTGTCGGCGTTGCTATGGTGATGGGAAATTTACCCGTGCGTAATAAAAAACAGGATTACAATGTACTACATTTTCAAATCATGATTGAACATATAATAAAGGCATTTAAAGACAGTCGTAGAAAAAAAAATTCCAGTACTCTTTTTGAAATACCTTAGGCTGGCGTTACATGCATCCGACGTCCGATGATACCACCGAGGGTACGAATCTATTGGTTGAAATACTGGGGTCTTATGGAAATTTGAATATTCTGACCAATAGCAACAATTTCGTATATATAATACATAAAATAGTAGTGCACTGGCGTGTGTGTAAGGCGAACAGCCTATAGACGTTATGGTGAAGATTATGATTCTGTAGTCTTACTTCAGCACATGTTTCTGTTACTGTTATCGTCTCGTTTGCTGGATAGCATTCACTTTTAGAATTTTGGAGTGTACTATACTATCTTGGATAAATATTTTTCTTTGTAGGTATTTCTGATCACCTCGTATTGTATTCTTGAAAGGTCCGTTTCCACCTACATACACAGAGACTGCAATGGCGTTAACCTAATATCCCATCTTTGTGAAGAGTTTTCGTTAGCTCTTTTGTATTTTGCAGCCCGCCTTGGCGAACTTTGTGTTATTTCTTTTAGCAAATGAGAAGCAGCTCTTTCCTGAGGCATGCAATTGTGATTGAGCTGCGCTAACAATAATTCTGATCTTATGCTAGTACGGATTTTTTCAGTTTTCCCCGTTTTGCTTGGGCCACTTAAACTCTTAAATAGTTTTGATGGTCGACCTGATCCTGAAGTTTCGGTAAATTTGGGGATTTGAAATGTTCCCTGTAGCCATGGTCATTGTTTTTTACAAACACATCTCCCGTTTTATGTGATTTGTTCCATATTGACTTGATTTTAAATAGTAATATTCTTTCTTTAATACCTTCTTTTGATCTCCTGAAAAGTTGTCATAAAATAAACTGAAATTCTCCAAATACTGCAGTTTTTTTGTCTATATTTGGCAATTCTTGTCATTGCGTTTGGTCTAGTAAAGGTTCGGAAGCCTGAACCATTCGCTGTTGCTGAAATAAAAACAACGTTTTGTATGTTTATCTTGGGATGGGTGGACGGTGCTTCTGGCCGAGTCGGTAGACTGCCTTGCCAACGCTAAACTGTAGGCCCGTACTTAGCTGGCTGTATGTCAAATCTATGACAAGAAGCCAATAAAAAAACTGAGAGATTGAACTATTTCTTCAAGTTAAAAAAAAAAACTATTGTTACACTTGTATTTCCTACCTCAATAACAAATCTGGCCTCACGCGCTTACACGGTTAAACTAACGTGCATCATAGCACCGTATTATTCGTACTTGATGACGACAACAGTTGCACGTGCGTTGATTTAGACCGAGTTTCCAAAGCTTCTCTGTATACCCTTAGCTTGCCGGTGGCCCGGTGGCGGGGTTTATCACGAATTTTAATAGGCAAAAGCGGAAGCATTTAGGGTGCGCCAACGCTAGTCTAACCCATTTATTGTAAGTTTTATGATTCCCGACTATTTCGTGGTGCATTCCTGCGTTCAATTATAGTGACTTTTTGTTAGCTCTCTGTTATTTTTATTTTAATAGGTAGAATTAACAGTTTCAGTGTGGATATTTGCAAAGGAATTTTAGCTGCTTGAGTTTAGAACAAAAAATTGAAATAAAAAATGCTGGTGGACCTACATCGGAAATTTGACACAAACCACAGAAGGTAAATTTAGGGATTGCAAATAAGAACAGAAGAATGGACTTTACTTTTTTTAAACACTCTACTCGGTGATAAAAATTAGGAATTTGTATTTGTTAAATATATCTTACAAATATCTCACTGTTTAATATTAAATTTGGTGATCGATGTGAAAACCTATAAAAGTAATTTTGTGTGATCACGAGCCGCTACTGAACACAAGTTCTTTATACTTACTAATGCGAAGGGGTAGGTAAACACAAGAAGGGGTAAGCCACTGTTTTTAGAATATGGTTTTGGCCGCCTAAATCGGACATTTGCCACTATCGTCCTATCATCGTACGTCGGATGCATGTAACGCCAGCCTTACTCGTACTGTATTAGTGTGTCACTGGACTTATATCGTAAGTGTATGTTTGCAATCTAGCACTCTTTTAGATATCATAATTACATCTCATAAAAAGATAATGCTTGATAGCCCATGGCATATTCCCATGCACGATATTACAGATCATCAGCTCATAATGTCTTCTTTAACATTCAATGCCAACAGACTGGAACCTAAATTTTTAGCGGATCGAAAATGACTTGTTTCAGAGTGATTTAATTAATGCGAACTGGGCTGCAGTAGATCAGATGAATGTTTATTCAAATAAAATAAAGCGAAATGTAATACCCATTCCTTTTAGTTGCCCTGATGATATAAATAATTATTTCATAAGTTCGGTTGCGCAAATTGCTCTTTGTATTAATGAAGTAGACTTTTATTTGCAAAATCGTAAATGCCCTAGTCGGTTTGAAATGTCAGATGTAACTGATTCTGATGTATTGACCAGTATCGGGGAACTGAAGTCGAGGGCAGCTGGAGCGGACAAAATTAGTTTGGATATGATTAGGATGTATTACCGCACAATAATTCCGAATCTAACACACATATTTAATCATTGCATTCAGAATGGCGTATTTCCTTCCGATTGGAAGAGGGCGGTTGTCTTGCCCCTTCCGAAGGTGTCGGTTGTAAATTGATTTTCTGATTTGACACCTATTAGTTTATTGTCGTTATCTTCAAAAATATTTGAGAAAGTCTTGTACAAGCAAATTGCGGCGTTTTTAAGTGATTTTAATCTTACCCCTTCATGTCAGTCCGGCTTCCGGACCTCTCCTCATTAGGCACGGCAACGGCTTTAACCAAAGTTTTGAACGACATTATTTTAGCTGTAGATGGAGCTCTGGCTCTTCTTGATTTTAGTAAGGCGTTTGATATTATTGATCACCGGTTGTTGTGCGGGAAATTAAGCTAAGTATTAGGGTTTTGAGCAAATTACTGTTAATTTTTTTAAAGACTATTTACATGATCGTTCGCAGGCAGTTTTTATCAATGGTAGGCATTCGAAATGCCTTCCGATAGAGAGGGGAGTTCCCCAGCGGTCGATACTGGGACCTCTACTATTTGTTTTATTCACAGTGGATATGGGAGGCTGTTTGATAGCTTGTGATATGCACTAGTATGCGGACGATACACGGGTCTATGTGACCGGAGTGGTTCTGTTACCGCTGAAGCTAATCTCAATCAAACGCTACATAATATAGAGCAATATTGTCGCAATTATGGACTTAAAATTAACCCCAAAAAGTCAAACCGCATTTATTTCGGTACTTCTTCAGATAAAGCGAACCTGAGTGATCGTATTTGAGACGACGAAATTGCTGCTGTCGAGGAAGTCAAAAATTTGGAGGAGTCCTTATTGATCGAAAATTGCGATTCAGGTCTCATGTCAACAGCATTGTTCAGCGTTCTTATGCCACACTTAGGAGCCTATACCGCAGTAGACATGTGTTGGAGAAGGACATAAAAATTGAATTATGTCAGACCCTGGTCTTGAGTCACTCCAACTATTGTGATGTGGTATATGGCTCTTTTATAGACTTGAATACTTCCAAAAGAATTAAAAAGATATAGAACTGTTGCGTTCGCGTTGTCTTCGGTCTGAGGGCCCTTATATTAACCAGTTGGGATGACTGAAAATGGATAAACATAGGTTGTTACACATGGTCTGCTTGGTTCATAAGGTTATTTCGACTAAACGTCCTAATTATTTGCGAGAAAGACTGACATATAGATCATCACAGAGACACTCGTCACCGATATCATTTTCTTTCATCGCACCGCGCCTTTATAGGCACTACAAATGGAAATGTATAGTCTCAGTCAGGCAGGCTTCAAGCGAAATTTCAAATTGTTTTTGTTAAATCAATAATTAATGTTAGTGCGATTTGTTTCTTTATAGGTTTTGTTTATTAAATTTCCAATATTTATTTTGTTTATTTTTTTTGTATATTATATTATATATGTTTTGTACCCACTCAATTCAATGATAGTTATCTTTGTAATTTAATTTACATGCTCGGTTAGCAACAGCTAAGCTGATTCTCGCCGAGTTAAAAATAAAGTCCTTTTTATTTATTTATATAAATTACTTTTATAGGTGTTATATCTGCGAATAATAAAGGCGATATCCTATTTGTTGGTCACGCAGCAACGCCTGATGTGTGTTTACGTGGATTGACTGGTAAACCACCAAGAACACTAAAGGAATCAATAGGAGTTATTCAAAAAGTACCATATTGTAGTACTATTAAAATAAGCGGTGCTGGTAATAATTGGGAACTTGCTGATTCCCCAGCTTTATCATTGACACACACAGCAAATCCAAGATTTGATATGAAAGATTTGCTATAATAATTTTAGTGATTTAGTGGTGAATTATTTCGAGTATTATGTTAATAGCTGAATGACAGGTTTTAGTTACATTTCGTAATATTATTTAGTTTAAAAATAGTACATATTGGAGAAGAGCGATAAATCAATATCTTAATGAAATAAAAGCCTTAACTGTAAATCTATATATATATATATAGATATATAGCAGACATATTTCGGGCAAAACCAGTGGCTTTTTTATGCTTCAGTATTTCTAAATAAGTATACCGTGGAACATGTAATGGAATTGATGTTGAGCGGTGCTCCTCGAAATATATAAATAATAATCATTTATTGCCTGAGCCCAATTACAAGGCAAAAATTATATAGTTTCAAATAATACTAAATAAATCTAACAAACTACAAAAGTAGATATGCTTTTCTAAGCATTCTTCCCCCAATTCTACTATCCTTATTGATTCCATTACAGCCATTCTATTGTCAATTTTTTGCCACAATGTGGCCAAGCAATTGTAATTGTATTGTCCGTAGTGTTTAAGTTTTTCTTGAACCATGTCTAAAGTAGGCACGCTATTTGGTTTATAAAAACTATACAAAATTTTCCTAAGGAAGTCCCTACCTTCGTCATCAATTTGTTGTTTAAAATTGTATCCAATACATTTTCTTTTTACACTAGGTCAATTACATTTCCCTCTCTAATCACTCGATAAATTGTTGGCACTGATAATTTAGTCTGCTTGTTATTTTTTTACAGATATATTTAAATCACATTCTTCTTCGTGTTCGTTTTTAAGGCACTAGCTTACTATCAATCAGCACGCAATGGTAGGAGATAATTCTAGCACAGATCTGTTAAGAATGTAGTTAAAACGAAAATGTCATCAACCTATACATTTAGACAAATTTAGTGGTAATTTGTTGGTTATGCACTATCTCTCAACCATTGCTAGGTCAGCTTGCAGTTGCAGACAGTCTGCATTATTCGATTAGATTAACCTGTATCATTTAAAATCGTCTGCAAGCAGCAGAAACTTACTCGTTATATTCGATCAAAAGTCGTTATAAAATGTATGATATGGAGAAAATCAAGGGAGTCAGATTGCTGCCCTGAGGCGCCCCACTAGTTGCGGAAAACGCCTTCGATCTGAATCCATTATACTCAACGAATAGTGTGCGATCAGATAGTTAAGGATCAAAAAATTGTAAATGAAGGAAAACCAATATTGCCTATCTTGTAATATAGTGGCATGATCCAAACTGTCAAACGCCTTCGAGAAATCAGTATACATTGTGTCAGCTTACATCGCGAGAATTCAGCTAGATTTGTTACAGTTGACCGTTTCTGAAAAAAAAACGTGCTGCTCACTAACTATCCAAGTTGGCCAAATAATTTTTCATGAATTATTCTCTCAAAGACCTTTGACAATATGGAGATGGTTCTATAGTTAGCAATTTTGTAGCTGTCACCAGACTTGTGTACAGGACAAACTGTTGTAGATTTCCATAATTGTGGGAATGTAGGAATTGTTAAACATAATCAAATTCAATTCCTCAGTATAAATGCCGGCACCCGTATATTTGTAGAGTTAATACTTTTATTTCAATAAGATATTTATTTTTGTTTTCATTTGCATTAATTTTAAACATTATTTGAAAATATTTATACCGAACATATTATATGTTGTGATATTGTAATGTTGTACTTGTAATTAGTTTAGTTAGATACCTAAGTGATTGTGACGTCTGTTTTTTTTTATTTTTATATAATTATGTTCTGAGTATTTTACATACCCTACAACTATTTTTTAACATGTTTCAAACATCCCCTGGTTTTTGAACAAAAAATCTTAAAACTTTGAATTGCTTTTTGCTCAATAAATTGAGTCAGTTAACATTGAATAAATATTACATTTTCATAAAATAGATTGTAATTTTTAAACTGATGAATGCGCATGTTTTGTGCAAAAGTATATTGATTGCGCATGGTTCGTGACACATTTTTTAAAACCAATTAACACAAAAATGTAGCACCATAAAATATGTAGTTTTTAAATAAAAGGGTAGTTTTATTCATTAAAAAAAAGAAACAGACATTTTAAAAAAATCCTAATTTATTTATATTGTAATTCTTTCAAAACGCAAATATATCTTATCATAAAGCGTACATTTCGGTCGCCTAGTAGGTATATCAAAATTTTTAAAATTAAACTGATATATTTTTTTATTTTGGTACCTATACAATGTTCCTTTTTCAATGAATACTCTATACAGAAAACTCAGGGACTAAAATATAATTTTCCTTTATTATTATTGTCTCTTTGTATAATAATTAATACAAATATTTCCGGCAATATTAGAATATGTTATTTTTACCCTTACCTTCCCGTATTTATTAGAAAAAAAAAAGGAAATCTGAATCTACTACAACTTAGACTTACAAGACAACTAAAACGTAAAAAAACAAGAATTTCCATATTACGTGGAACTAGTAGGGAAATATTACGAACACAAATGTTCAAGATCCTATTAAAACAGCAGGAGGCCACGATTTTGCAGAAGAAAAATGTTCAAGTCACTCTTGGTGATGCGTAAAATATTGGATACTAACTTATGGTAATTGATTTGGTGTCCCACAAGGAAGGGCTTTAATATTATGTTGTGCCTATGTCCAGCCGTTTTCGAAATATTTGAAATTTTATGTCAAACATGACGTTTACAGATTAAAGAATAATACATTTTTTTATTATAAGGAAGCCATAATAATTTCATTGATGAGTGAAATAACCGTACATCTCCAATACGAAAAAAACTGTTTCATTAATCATCTATAATTCTCACAGTATTTTGATGTATTGACATTTTATAAGTCTTGCAAATTAAAATAAGTTAATCAAATAAAATTTGTAAAAGAAATTAAGGGGTAAGCGGAATTTGATGAAATAAAATGTAATTGAATTTGTTGGGATATTCTACGAGGGTTGCTATTTATCTATTGAGAATAGAAGAACAAACAAATTAATTTTATAAAACATATTTTTATTGCTTTTCAAAATATTCTCCTTTAGAATCTATACACTTTTGCATGCGATGAAACCACCCTTCAAAGCACTCACCCGCTTCTTCGGGCGATGAAAATCGTTGTCCACGCAGTTTATTTTTAATCAGTGGCAATAGGAAGAAATAATTGGGTGCCAAGTCCGGGCTGTAAGGTGGAGAGCCACAGTTGCAACATGACCGGTTTTCGTGAAGAAATACGCCACCATTTGCTTTTTAACGCTTGGGGAACGAACAACTTTTGTTGGCTTTGCTTCACATTGAAACACCGAAACTGCCGATTGTCCTTTTTTCGGGCTCATAGGCATAAAACCACAACTCATCAACTGTGACGATGCTGTGTACGGCTTTGGATGCATTTTTAAGCATTTTACGGCACCAATCGACTCGAGTCTTTCTTTAAGCACCTGTCAACAAATGTGGAATCCAACGCGAACACAGCTTGCGGACATCCAAATGTTCGTGCAAAATCTTATATATGCGGGTCAGTTATTTCTACAGTTTTGCCTGTACTCTTTGGTTTTGCCAAATTTGAAGTGCTCGTAGGAATAAATGCGAAAAGTGTCTTTCGCACTTGACCGATGGTCGAACTCCACTGAGCGTCCTTCGGTCAACTATCGCCGCGTGCGGAAAAGTACTACTTTATTAGGTAAATACCTATTATGTTCCACACGCACTATGTAAAACTTACTTAGTTTTTTTCTTGTAAATGAGGAAACCTGTTATACAAATAAAGCTTATTATTGGTCTTAAGTAATTTTATTCTGTTGCAAAATAATCAATTTTTCATCAACTTTGATGAGTGCATTTAAAAAGGAAACCAAACTATACGAATTAAAAAAAACCCTAAAGACATTTCAAGAAAATTATTTTTTATTTTTCATGTCTTGGACTAGTTGTAACAAAAAATAGAGGTAAGTAAATATATGTATTATCTATTATAAACAATTTTTAACACAAAATACATTGACTACAACTATTTCGAACACAGAGTTTCATTTCAGATATTTTAAGGAAATAAAGACACATCTTTTTTGGTTTGTTAGTAGGTACCTACTGACCCAATTTTTGATAAAAATCTACATGTTCCGCTCTAAATCTAAACATAAAACACATTTTTGATTGTTTACAGAAAAACATACACACATCAATTTTAAAATAAAGTCTCTTTGGCCCAGAACCGTTTTTCGTCCAATTTTCCACTGGAGGATGATAGTCGGCGCACAGTATCCCTTAGAAATAATTGTGAAAGTTCGGCACTCTCAGTCAGAGCTGAAGATGATTTTGATGCTATTTTATTGACACTGGCAACATCCTGAAAGATAATAAAAAAAATTCAAAATGAACAATTTCGCTGGTCCAATATTACATAGTTCTATGTAGCATAATGTTTAAATTGAATACTATTTCTGAAGTATTAATTTTTTACATTTTTAAACCTCTTTATATGCTTAAGGTTTCTTAAAAGTTAATCAGAATTTTGTAGGTTATCTTATATCAAAACTATATAATTAGCCTATTTTTCTAGTATATATTTGGATATGATTTTCTCAGTTAGGTATGAACCCTTTTGTATTTCTTCTATGTGACATTTTTTAGGTTATTTTCTATCACAACTATGAGAAATTATTCCTTATTTCGAATATTTCGAAAAATTTTTTATTTTGACCCCTTTTCCACTATTTAATGTCTTTTTAAACTAAATGCAAGTGAAACATGAATACAAGTTGTCGCGTGGCTAAAGCATAGCATGACAGCGCATCTGCTACCTAGGTGTTATTTTATTGACAATATCAACCTAAAGTTTCAAGAATTCCTAGAGCCTACCACAACTTTTATGATTCATTGCCACAGAACAGTTTAAACAGAACAGACGACAATAATTATTTATTTTATAAAAATATGCTACTAGATCATTGAAGCTGAAGCCCAATGCACATCGTGTCTTCTGTAAACCTCGAAACGTACCATTTGCATATAAGAAAATGTTGGAGGAGATTGGATTGATGCAGTAGGGTAAACTACCCAATGATTGGCACTCTAAGGGAACCGTAGTAATAAAACTAACTTAAAAATAATAATGTGCATTTCATATGGTTGATATATTTTTTTCCCGAATCCTTATCAATTTAAGACCATTTATTTGAATATTTTTTGACCATATCTTGATTGCTAACGCTGAATTAAAATTAATTTTGCGAAAATTCAAATTTTCCAATTATTGGCAGTCATACGCTATTAATTGGCACTATATATTTTCCAATTATTGGCACCCAATATTATGTGGCAATTAAGGACCTAGATACTTAGGTAGTGACCTATATAGCTAATTTAATGTTAATACTTTAAACTATTACCTACACTTCTACAATTAATATTTCTACTAAGTTCCTACTTACCTAGGTATCTGATTTAAACTAAAAAATCAGTATAAAAAAAGCATTTATTTTATTCAAAATAAATTATTATTATTAATACGTACAAAACACAAAAGACCTGTGAATTACAAACTAAAAATACTATTATTCTTTGAAATAAAATACACATTCTTGAAAAAAAACAAAAATCATTTACCTAGGTAAACAATAAAAGAAAAAAACTTGTTAATCTTAATTGGGTCTACATTTTATGCAAGTGGTACAAATAAACTTTTCTTTATACATTTTGTATTTAGTTAAGCAGCTAACATGATACGTCCTAGTACAGTTTTGGCATTTTATTCCTATGTTTGTTCTATAAATATTATTCGTACAAATAAAACATAGCCCTCGCGGAACGACCGTATTGTTTTCTGGTAAACGTTGTGGTGATGGCCGTTCAGGACTCTCTTCAAACAGATTTCTTATGTGAGAAACATTAGTTGTTATGGTCGGAGTTATAATAATGTCGGTGGAATTTTGTAAGATATTATTATTGTTGGTAGTATCAAAGCTTTTACAAGGAGTGCAGTTAGATTTGGCATTGAAACCGGACGTTTTATGAGGTATAACAGATTTATTTAGAGAAGTGTTGTCAGAATCTCTACTCTTTGGCTGGTTTTTCAAGGTTTTTAGAGGTTTCCTCTTTTCAAACTTATTTTTTAGTTCTTTATCCTTTTTTATCTGTTGCTTATCTAATCTTTTTTGTTTATTGTCTTCTTTCTTCTTTTCTTTGTCTTCTTTAATTCTTTCCTTTTCTTCCATTTGCCTTTTATAAACCGTTGAGGTAAGTACGAATGAGGTTCTCTCCGTTTGTCGTTTACCTGTTCTTTCCGGCGTTTTCATATGTATCAAAAATTCATTTATGTCTGAGGTTTTTTCACAGTTGTTTTGGGTTTTATTATTTTCCTTATTGACTTCTTCTTGCGTCCCACTTACATTGCTTTGCTTAGAGTACTGTTGAAATTTTATATCGGTCAAATTTACTACGTCAATTTCTAGTGATTCTTCTTTTTGAAATTCCAATTGTTCTTGTATATTTATTGATGTATCAGGTATTTCAGTTAATTTAGGCTTTACAATACTCAAGCAAGGAGAGGCTTTTGTGAGAATTTTATTTTCTAGTATGACAATTTTTTTTGTACTAATGTTTGGGTCATCCAAAGGATGTTCTTCATCAAAAACAATAGGTATATCTTGTATAGTATCTTCATTTAAAAATATTTCATCATTGTAATGTACTAGGCTATCATTAAAATCTTCTGGTACTATCTCTATTGTATAATTATCTTCATTAAATTCAGTTTCAGATTTAAAATACATTTTCAGTTTTTGCAGTAGTAGAAAATTTTCACAAGTTTCATCACACCCAGTAAATGAAGCGCTAGAATTCTCTAGTTCTAATGATTTACTCATCCCGAGTATTTCAGTAAACTTTTGGTAACTTAAGACGCTATTATTATCAGTCTCACTCCTCCCAGTTTTTTCAACAATGGAACGCGCTACTTTTGGGTACTTCTTACCTAAACATTTGCTGTAGTCGATTGAGTTCGGATTCCAGGGATACAATCCACAGGCTTTAAATCCGCTAGATGCAACTTCACGCTTTAGGGAACATACAGCTTCATTCAGGATTTTTGCAAAATGCTCTTTGGAAAATTTACAAAATGGATTTTTACGGCGCCATTCTAACAACGATTTTTTCCACATTGTCTTAAGTGGTTTAAAGTTCGAAACATCTGCTGGTTGTAATATCCTTGTTGAGTTTGGGTAAAGTGCTACGAGAATAATACCGAGATTTGAGCAAAGAGTACTAAGTTGAAAGCTAAGATGTGTTGCGTGGCCGTCCACAAATAGAATAACAGGAAATTCAACATGTTTCTTTTTTAAATATGGATAAAGTATATTTTGTATATAATCTATAAAAATATCTGTTTTCATCCAGCCGTTATCACTCATTCCGATTCCCCATGTGTCTGGAACACTATTAACGACTGCTCTTGACAAACGCTTGTTTGGGTAAATTATTAAAGGTGGAGTGGTATCGCCTTCAGCCGAAAACGTAAACATTACTGTAAGATTTTTCTTGGCCTCTCCTTGGTCAACTTCGTATACATTGCGGGAACCTTTCGGTGCAATAACTTTACCCATTTTGGGACAAAACTGGAAACAAGTTTCATCCCCGTTGAATATTCTGCTTGGGTCATTCAAAACAGAAAAGAAGTTTTTTTCTTTAAGATAGTCTTCTATTCCGGAAAACCAGCCTCGTATATTGTCCTCAGACACATTTGCTGAAGCCGCAGTCACTCCTTCTGGTGTCCTTTCAGTAAGCAGTGGATGCCTTTTTAAGAAAAGGTTATACCAGTGGTCACCTGGAATGTTGTTTTTAAATGGAGTGGTTCTGTTATCTGCATCCAAGAAGCTTTTTACAGAAGCCTGAATATCTACTTTTCTTCGTGGGAAGCCTTTTCTATGGCTATCTAAAATCCATTCAACCAGTTTGTTTTCTTCGTCATTTGTTAAATATGTATTTCGTCCAAGTTCTGGTTTTGAAAACTTAGGACCTAAACGATATTGTAGGGTTTGCCTTGGAATACCATACCTCACAGCAACGGTTTTCTTTGGTACGCCGTTTCTCACTTCAGTTAATGCTTTCTGAAGCAATTCTTCGCTATATGATTTTGTATACTTTGTATCTTTCTTTACCTTTGGCATCTAAAAAGTTAAAAAGAAAATAATACAGACTTTTATTCTTTTTGGAACGAAGGAATTCGAGAAGAGAAGGTGAATTTAAAAGTTGTTCCTATTTATAAAAATTCAAAGCACATATTTAATTTAATTTGATACCTAGATATAGGTATACCTAAATATTTTTTGCATAAAATGCATTTTAGTTCCTAAAACTAAATTGTATTTTTGGGATGCCAATGTTAGGAACATCAAAAATAAGACAAATTCTATATTTCGGCACCAATGCTAATAATTAGATTATTTTAAGTTTTGCTTTCCTAATGTTGGCACCCTATAAATTGGCGCTAAATCGAAATTTTTATTATTGAAATTATGTTAAAACAAAACTAATAAGGTCCATAAAAGTGTGTATCAATTTGTGCTATATATAACAAGACTGAACATAATTTAGAAATCGCTTAAAGATTGCGGTAGCCTTACGAAAAACTTAAAATCTTACCTTGTATGGTAACAACGTCTCAACAAACACACATAACATCTGCCATCTTAGTTTTACGGAACATGCGCAGTCATTTACTAAAAGGGGACAAGTTGCCAGATTTAAAAAAAATATCTTATTTTAGAAATTCCACTTATATTGTCTTTATTATTACAGTTTAAAACAAGTGTGCCAATCGATGGTCGAGTGCCAACATTTGGGTGTTTTACCCTAATATCGATCCTGTGGAGAATGGGGAACGCCCCTCGTAACGGTGCCCATCACTGACTAAATATTTGGAGCCAGTGATACATCTAATATCTTCGCTAGAGGATTTCACCAAGATATACCAAGATGAGGAATTTTAAAAAGTATACCTATATTTATTCATGACATACAGTTAATTGAAATTAGTTGCGAAATCTCAATAGTTATATCATAAATCATTGTCTAAATATTATATAATACCATTTAGAATAACACTTTCTGTTTCCTTATGTTGGAAAAATATCGAAAAGTTATTTCAAGGCCATGATAGCGGATTCTTTTGAACAGGTAAATATTTTAAAAGACTGCAAAACCATCGGAGGGCAGGCTATGAGGGAGATGTCACACCGATTTCTTATACGTAAATGGACAGTATTTGCAAGAAGTAATGAACTCTTAGAGCAAATATGCAATAACGTATGAGATAAAATCGAGTGAGAAACTAAAGAAAAACTGAGGGACTGTTTTGCGATGTTACATTGGTCACAGACAGACAACGGTCTACAATTTTCGGCCGAAAAGTTGAAGAACTTAATAATAATAATGACTTTATTGTGTGATATAGTAGATACACAAAAGGCGAAGTTGAGGCACATGCCTCCTAGCTTAACCTTATCTATTACTTATTCTAGACATACACAAGAGAAATATACAAGACAATAAAAAAAAAACAAAAACAATAAATGTGACCTCCATGAAAGCTTACACATATAAGTAACCCGGTTTAAGACAAAAAAAAAAATAAATACAAAAACTTTTAACAAGCAAGAGAGTTGCTAACTATTAATTTCCTAACCATAGATTTGAAGCGGTGGCCAGACAACCCGGACACATCGCCGGGTAGTACGTTGTACAATCTCGAAACACTATAGCTAAATGACCGTTCAAATAATGCTGTGTAGTGTAGGGGTGGAGTAATAATATTAGCATTTCTGGTATTTATAGGATGAGCACTTGATCTGAATTCAATTTTATTAAACAAATATGTTGGAATTTTATTATGTATTATTTTATTATAAAAAACAAGTGAATGTAGCAGACGCCTCTGATCCATTCTCAGCCATCCCAGTTCAGAAATCTTGGCACTTACACCACGTTCTCTTCCTCGAATACCAGCTATCAGACGAATGCAAGAATTCTGCATAAGCTGTATCCTGCGCTCATCAACACCAAGCAGACAAGGCCCATAGACGACATCGCCAAAATTAAAATGCGACAGGACCAAGCTATCACAAAGCATTTTCTTCATGGACCGACTCAGTAGTCCCCGCTGGCCATAGATCAATTTTAGATTACAAAATGCCTTCTTAATACACGCACTTACATGCTCGCTAAACCTCAAATCTGCATCGATGTGCAGGCCCAGGCTTTTTACAACATTGACACATTTTAGTTCAAAACCCGCCAAATCAAGTCTCAGTCCAGTGGAGCAGTCCAACCGAGCACGACGCGCACCCAACAGCAACAATTGCGTTTTAGTGGGATTCATTGTTAAGCAGTGCTTATTAGAGATTTCCACGAGACGTCCCAGATCATCATTGATAAGCCTCGCGACGTCAACCATATTATCCGGCCTGAAGGACATGTACAATTGAGTGTCATCAGCATATAAGTGTGCCGAGCAGTGTCTCAAGACCCCAATGAACTGTGATGTATACAAGGAAAACAACATCGGGCCAAGAATTGAGCCCTGTGGCACACCACAGCCCAACACTACGCCGCGACATCTCCCCACCCAGCAGCACAGCCTGGCTCCTGTCACTCAAATACATTCCAAGTAAATTTAGCGCACGGTCTCCAAAGCCAAGATAATTCAAGATCGCCAGCAATAAGTCATGATCAACCCGGTCAAATGCCTTGGAATAGTCCAACAGCACCAAAGCCGTTAATCGACCACGATCCGCCTCCAGCAATGCATCATCCAATACACTCGACAGTGCCGTCGAACAGCTGTGACCCCTGCGAAAACCAGATTGAACTTCCGGAAGCAAGCCGTACTCATCAAGGTATTCTCGTATTTGGTTATATAAAATTCTTTCAAAGATTTTAGAGATTGCAGGCAGTATGCTAATGGGCCTCAGGTCTTTCAAAACTGATGGAGATTTATTCTTAGGGATCGGAATAATGTTTGCCTGCCTCCAACTTAAAGGAAAGCTCCATGTTTCAATAGAGAAATTTACCAGGTGTAATATAATGGGAACTATATATGGACAAGATCTCACCAGCATATCAGCACTAATCCCATCATGCCCCACTGCATTCGATTTAATCTTAAGTAGTGCATCAGATATCTCGTCATAATTCGCCATTCTGAACTCAAATTTTACATTGGGTTTAAGGTAGTTGGATAAATAAAATCTCACTGTATCTTTATCAGGGGGATTGTTATGAATATCGACAAAAAAATCATTAATGGCATCTGCATTACCCAGAGTAGGTGGCAGAGATACCCTATCCCCTGAACACACATTCAGTTCACGCAAAAG
The DNA here is from genome assembly GCA_911728435.2 of Apoderus coryli. Lineage (NCBI taxonomy): Eukaryota > Metazoa > Arthropoda > Insecta > Coleoptera > Attelabidae > Apoderus > Apoderus coryli. The sequence continues at coordinate 9,776,365 of OU452209.1, read as the reverse complement.
TTTCCAGTTCTGCCTTGGAGATCCCTCGCGAATGCTATGCTCCAAATACCTCTTCTTTGCGTTTCTTCTTTCCGATGTTACTAAATTCCTAATTCTTTTGTATTCGTCCCAATCACCAACCGATCTACTCCGCTTATATTTCGCCAAGGCTTTTTGTCTTTGCCTTTGCAGATTCTTTAGAGCAAGAGAAAGCCATGGTGCTCTTTTCTTAGAAATTCTTACCGTTTTTATGGGGGCATAACGATCAAACACTTCCAAAAGATATTGATTGAATAGCGCAACTTTATCATCGATGTTATTAACGTAAAATATATTGTAAAAAGGCATATTCATAAGGTCATTGTAAAAGAGATCCTGGTCAAAACGGCGAAAATCTCTGAAGGTATAAAAGAAAGGTTTAGGTTTTACAATTTGCGTTTGAAGAGTACAGATAACAGGTAAATGATCAGACAAATCAATACTATGGTCGACCACCACAGAACGCACACAGGAAACATCCGAACATATAATTAGATCAAGAAGGGGTGCCGTGGAGGGGCCATGCCTCGTAGGCTCATCAATCAACTGAGTCAGACCATAATCACTAAGTATCGAGAGAAAACGCTGAGCAAAGTTACAATGCATGTCCAGAGTGTTAATATTAAAATCACCAATACAGATAAGCTGATTAGCATCAACAAGACATCTACTCACATTTTCCTCAAACTCAGATAAAAATTCAGTCGCACCAGTTAACCCTGGCGGTCTGTATAACAAGGAAATTATATGGGTAAGTGTGCCCACCCTAAATCGAATCCAGATCTGCTCAGCATGAAGAACATCCAAATTCAAAAATTCTGAAAAATTAATAGTGTTCCTAACATATAACAACACTCCTCCACCCCGACCACGACTACGGTCATGGCGTATGATACTATAGCCATCAATAATTAATAAGTCATCAGGAGTACGTTCATCCAGCCAGGTTTCGGACAGTCCAATAACGTCAAAACTTTTATCCAATACATATGATTTAAACTGTGCAAGCTTAGGCAACAATGATCTTACATTTAAATGTCCAATATTAAACACATCCATTGTTATACAGTGGATACAAATCTAAAAGAAAAACTTATTATTATTATGTTATTCACTCATTACACGTCTTAAGAGTTTCTACTTGTTCAATGTTATCGATCTTTGTTATTCTTGACATATCACTCTTACGCCAGAAAACTTGGCCATCTTTATACCACACATACTTATACCCACAACCTCTTAGCTGACGTGCTTTATAAAACAGGTCCCGCAATTCCTTCGACATATCCTCATTTATATACATTCTGCGTCCAGGTCCAGGTAATTCCAAATTAACAGAGTTCAGTTCACCCACACGCTTGCGCTCCTCCAAAACGCTGTTCTTAGATTTGATGTCCGCAAAAGTTACCAGCAATGGCCCGATACCCGTACGACTTGGGAGCTTTTTCACACTTATCCCACACATCTCAGCCGAGGGCACACCCATACACCGGAAGAGTTTAGTCACCTCTTCCGCCTCAGAACAGCCGTCCTGATGCAACCCCCTCAGAATAACATTAGTACTTCTCTTCACAGCTTCTTTTTGAACAGTTATTGTCCTGCGGATCGCATTTACTTCCGTTTGCAAACTATTTACGGTTCCTCTCAGCTGTTCGTTTTCCCTTTTCAAAGATTTGTTCTCCGCAACAACTTGTTTCAGAATACCACGTATTTCCTCTATTCCGTGATTATGAAAATTTAACGATTCCTCAAAGCTGTCAATTTTCTTAGCAAGTTTGTCAATCACCGCCTCCAAATTGCTAGTCGAGGCAAGTTGAGCAGCCTGAGATACTCCACAGAGCGCACCTTCATCAGATATGACAGGGGTCCTCTCCCTAGGAAACAAGAGAGCAGACCTCCTTCTACTATTGTTAGGAGAAGCACCACGCATTTTGATGTTATTGCTGACATTAACATCCTCATCATCATCCGATATCTGACTGTTAGTAGACGATGATCCCCCTTGACATTTCTTGCAGGTCCAAACAACCTCACGCCTCTTGGGTCCAGTCACATCATCCCTTTTATACCCCGCACAAGTCAAGTGAGCCCACTGCTGACAAACACCAGCACACTGTATACGAAAGTTAGTTTTGCCAAGTTTTTGATTACACAGTTTGCACGACATTACTATAATAACAGTACTAAGCTCACACTTATTTATATTAAAATATTAAGTTTACTGTGTAGGAACTAACAAAGTCCCATATATAAATCCACAAAAATGCGAAATACCACAAAAAATGTAAACAGTAGCACGTACCTAGAATGTACCGATAAATAGGTACTATTTCCTTGATAAGATAAATCACAGCTGTAAAACCCGAAGAAAATCAGTATGTTACTCAATATCTTAAAGCTCCAATCACTTACATTAAAATACAGCACAAAAAAGTTTATAAGTGTACGAAAACCAGAGTTCAAACAGAGCTATAACAACGGAGAAAATCACAAAAATGCACGAGCTACTCAAAAGTACGTTCAATTTACTTTACTACATTACTACACATGTAGTAATGTAGTAAAGAGAGATGAAATTAAATATGTAAATATTGCAGTAGGTACCGCAAAGCAATGCGGAAAAGCAGCCTAATACTTTCCAATTGAAAGTGACTGCAGCAATGAATAATCCAAAAAATAAAAATACCTAATTATATATATCAAAATATCGCTATTTTCATTTTCTTATAGAAATACAGTTCAAGGTATAAGAGGTGAAGTGAAAGGACCACGCAGTAGTAAAGAGTACCTATTTGTCAGCTGAAAGACTGTGGAAGCGACATGCTAACCAGATGATGGAGACTGCGAGGCATTGAGGCTAACTGAACTTGCGGGTGACAGAAAGCTGTTGCATTAAGATCAAAACTAGAAACGCACACCCAAATTGTAATTAAAATCATTTTTGAAGTACGTATCGAAACAAAGTAAAATAAAGAAAAAGTTGAGCAGATCTTTATGATTATTAAACCACAGAGTAGTTTTTTTTTGGTTGTTAGTTACCTCAACGAAATTTGAAAATTGACAAATATTATCTCTCAACTTTGAATTCACGAATTTTAAGTTATTGTACAAATCAAGATTGTCACCGAAGGTATTCATCTTCTTTGATTAGATAGGTAGGTATGTACCTAATATCGACTGTTGAGTATGACTGACTTGCGAATTCTGGATAAGTTAAAAATTCCATATAAGTAATTCCAGAAATAGCAGCCACTGTATATACCTAAATATAGATTTTAAAGGTTTAATCCCACTAGTTTTCATGTAGGTACGAAATATGTAAATTGTCAGGTTACAATTTTACTAATTATTTCTTCCAATATTTTGAATACTTACACAAACTAAAGAGGAATTAAACTTTGAAGCTGATAGTCTTTCGCTACTACCACCGATACAGCATCCAATAGGACTGGGTAAATTACATGGCGGTCTACACGCAATTACTACATGTGTGGTCTCAACTGCCTTTTCGCTAACAATCGTTGTGGGTGACGTATTAGTGTCATCTGATAATATAGTCAAATGTGGAGTGGTTCGTTTATCATAACAAGCCCCCTCATCACTGTTTACATCACTGTCCGTTGAAAAAGGATCAACTTCATTATCCGTGTTTTCATCTTCTTCGTCTGGATATGTAATATCGGCTGCTGAGTAGGATTGACTTGCGTATTCTGGATAATCTGTACCTGAAAGATTTTTTGGTAGAGATTATCTAATTTATGAGAAAACTGTAATCATAATTTTAAGTTGAAGGCGATATTAATATTTTTTTGACCGTAACATAAGAATCATGACAACAAGTAATTTTTCCAACATAACTTAGTCTTGTTACATTATGTAACAAGCAGCTCATAAATAAAGCCTCCCGCCAGAGAATTCGAGCGTATCTAGTGTTGGCAATAGGATATAATGGAGTTATTACTTCTTGTCCACCTGTCGTTTGTGAACTTTGTTTCACCGGGCATATTGTCTGCCCACACTAGATGTCGCCAAAAACATTTTGTTGTCATTCATCTCTCGTGCTAGTATAAGTTTTTCGTAAATGTTGGAAATTTGGGTCACAGTGCATGCCGATCACCATTGATGAGTTGTAGATCAACGAAACAGCCCGTCTGGTGAAAGCATGGTAGTGTGAAACAATTTTCCAACATAACTTAAAGTCCTGTTACATTATGTAACAAGCAACTCATAAGTAATTTTGTACAATTTCTGTCTTTGCTTTCGAATTCTATCTACTAGTTCCTATTGGCACAATATTCTAAATTTAAACTAATTATGTGAAGGTAAAATAACATTTACAGAAAAAAAAAAAAGAAATGCATAACCCAGTTAAGTTCAAAAGACTAAAACTCACAAAAGTAAAGTTGTAACACCCATAACTGAACCACTCATGACGAGGCTTTGTGCTTCGAAACATGTATGGTGTTTTGATTAATGACTCCTAGAGATATTTATTAAATTTATTTCGTGGAGATTTAGACGTTTCTTTCCAAAAGATATGTGCATCCAAACTGACTTAGTTGTATAAAAAAAATTAAACTCTCTGGCCGGGTAATCGACAAGTTTTACGAATGGTTCATTTGAATAACGAAATTGTGTGGCGATATCCGGATACATGCTGAAAGTAAAACATTGCCCTTTTGGATAAGACACTGAAAAGTAGATGGGAGTAACTTTGCGTCATTGAGGTGGAAATGCAGAAGAGGTCGTTGATTAAGAGAAGTACCAAAATTGCATGTTCATGAAGCCATCTTATTATTTGAATAAGCTCTTATTATCTCCATAAAACTTGATTTAGTAATCTCGGTCTTCCCTATGTTTATGCAACATTATTTGGCAAAAAATTACACAGTGCATATATCGATATAAGTAATAATGAGAACTATGTAATTCGGTTTGCTTTGGATTTAGATATATCGTTATGCCTTTCAATTTTTGCGTCTATGTGTGTCCGTGAATCTAAATCTCGTAGTATAGAGTTTTACAGCTTTCCACTATCTCGGAATCTCATACCTTTTTACTAATAACATATTTTGATATTAAGGTCACTCATAAACGGGTCCATCAGCCCTTCAAAACTTGAGGTTTACTTTTGTGACACCCTCTATTTCTAGGTTATTTGTTTGATTATGGTTGTGGGTGCCACGATTTGAAATTATGTTAACCTACTACTAATATACTAACCTAATGAACTATTACAGCTACTAATAGAAGCCAACGGTGCCAATCGCGGCTTTAAATTCGTTTGATTTGATACTCGATCGTAAAGCGCTCGATCACTGCCACAAGGAGATCCACCAGGTGTTGGTTGCGTAACACGTATATCAATCGGATAGTAAAAATCGTAAATTTCCGGCAATGGTGATGATTGCCGACGATTGGGTTTGCATTTGTGCGCTGGCACAGCGGGGAATCCCAGAGCTACAGCTGAATCACGACGCTCCAAATAAGAGCTGCCTGAAGAGGAACATGTAATATTGCTAGGCCGACGAGGGACGTCGAGATGTCTAAAAAAAAATAGAAATTAAATTAATTGTAACTGTTGAAATCCATAGTCTTATTTTTGTGTATTTAAATAAGAATATATTGTATATTAGTATAGTGTCGCCATTTGTGTAAAATAAAGGGAACTTCTATATCTCGAAGTAACAAGATACAGTTTTTTAATATTGTCAGTTAGTTGCTTTACTTATTGCAAATAAATACATATTTTTGTTCAATTAACGTATACCTAACGGTTATCTTATTATCATTAATAAGAACTAAGAACAATTTAGCAGGTTATGGGCCCATACATACGCCTGAGTAATTAAAGTGGTTTATACACGATGATTCACGCTCGATGGTAGGTTAGACGTTTACGGAAAACGAGACATACGCTTATTTAGAAAATTCGATTACTTACATAATATGTGTAAAATTTCTACTACACTTCTGAAATATTTTGACGTTTGGGACACTTTCACGTTGATACCAACTCTGTTAATTCAAACGAAACATACTGAATTGTATTGCCTTTTTAGATTCCTTATCCCTTTTGATGTATTTTGTCTTAACACTTTCCTTTTTCGGATAAAAACAGGTATGCAAAAAAAATGTAATATCGTTGTTTGAAAGGACAAATTGTTGAAGTTTTGCCAGTGATTTAAAAACGCCGTAGAAAATTAAACGGCGTTGACCGGTTGGCTCACCCTGTTACAGGGTGTTCGCAAATTACAGTATTATAATAATTAACTAATAAAAATAGGCAAATTCATTTTACTCAAATAGGACACCCTATATAATTCGAAAGAGAAAGTAAAATGCTTTAAAATGACATTATATGGCCCTATACCTAAATCATCATGTTTACCAAATAATGTATTGTGGAAATTTATATTTAATTTTTTATTTCTACAACTGTCGACAAAAAATGTCCATGGTTTCATACTAATGTCAGTGTGCGAACTGCCAGTTTTTTTAATTGCCACTATTTTTTCACGTTACCCATGGTAAAGTGCGCTAAATATTTTGCACACTAGGGCGCAAAATAAATTGCAAGAAACAATCGCTTGAATTAAAACATACTGAAATTATACTTTTAATTTAATGAAAACTAACATATACTAAGCAAGATAATATAGTTTATTTTACAAATATATACTACTACTAATATTCCAAACTGTAATACAAATATGTAACTATTCTTTTTTATTTATAATATTGATATTAATAGAACATTCTATACAACTACCAATATTTACACCAGATGTAGTTAACGCAGCCAGCGCTGCGGGTGGTATTGGATCAATTATATTTGTAGTTTTTGAGGCTCACAAATTACACAACAGGTTAAATAACGCCTTGTTATTTATTGCCCAAACATTTTGTAAGAAAACAACGTTTCGGCAACGCACATCTGTTGCCTTCTTCAGGTAATATAATACTAAAAATAAATAATAAAAACAATTTACACATGAACAGTTAGGTACAAACAATTTACATAAAGGTTACATGACATTATTTTTATGCAAGCAATAAATAACATATTGTATAATATTTCTTTTTTTTTCCCTTTTTTTTTCCTTCCATAGTTTTACAAAGTTCAATTATTATAATTTTGTATTGTTATGCTTAATCCTAACTATCATTAGTTAATTTTTTAATACTACAACATTTCTCTTACCAAAAATCGTCTAGTGGACAAGTAGTGTTTGTGTATTATATTGTTTGAGTGCTATATGTGCATTAGTCGGTATAAAATATCTGTTATTTTTTCCCCGTTGTCACTTTTTTGTCGAACACCTATTCTCTGGATTACGAGGGATGGGTATAAACGAGAGCTGTTTAGGTTGCACCCTAAATATATACATACATTTTTAAAACACACGCATGTACAAATAGTCTGATTACATATTATGTTATTGATTATAGTTAGTGATGCAAAATTACCGGTAATTTATTTTTTGGTAAGAACATTGGAAATATTACGTAATTTTAGGTAATATTAGGTAATATTGCTGAACAACTTAGAAAAAGCTGGTTTTATAATATGCAAAGAAGCTTTAACAAATTAAACAATAATTGCCTCAATTATATTGCTCTAAAAGGTCAATAAAACACAAAATAAACTGAAATCTGAAACTATAGTACTATGCCTAATACAAATTTTATAATAAAAAAAATAAGTATGCAGGTTATGTTTATTAGAAATAACATCATAATATATTATTTTGATGTGCAGTAGTAAACATAAAGATTATATGAAAACAAAATTTATAAATAAATATTAACTCTTGATTAATAATTAAAAAAGGTAACTTGTGTTTTTATCACTACATCCCTGTTGAAAATGCCAGATAGAACCATATAAAAAAAAATTTAATATGGATTAATACGGTTCATAGTGTGTATTTGAAACAGCAATTCCAAATTAAAAACATATTTGAAATAATTAGTATGAATCAGGATTGCCCACTAGAACCTGTTTACATCTAGAACGGATTTAATATGGTTTTATAAGCAAATCCAAATGCAAAAGCTATTGGGATTAATTTGTAGTTATCAGTTTCTATCAGGATTGCCCAATAGAACCTGTTTACATTTAGAACGGATTTAATATGGTTTTATAAGCAAATCCAAATGCAAAAGCTATTGGGATTAATTTGTAGTTATCAGTTTCTATCAGGATTGCCCAATAGAACCTATTTACATTTAGAACGGATTTAATATGGTTTTATAAGCAAATCCAAATGCAAAAGCTATTGGGATTAATTTGTATTTATCAGATTCTATCAGGATTGCCCAATAGAACCTGTTTACATTTAGAACGGATTTAATATGGTTTTATAAGCAAATCCAAATGCAAAAGCTATTGGGATTAATTTGTAGTTATCAGTTTCTATCAGGATTGCCCACTAGAACCTGTTTACATTTAGAACGTTTTAATATGGTTTTATAAGCAAATCCAAATGCAAAAGCTATAGGGATTAATTTGTATTTATCAGATTCTATCAGGATTGCCCAATAGAACCTGTTTACATTTAGAACGGATTTAATATGGTTTTATAAGCAAATCCAAATGCAAAAGCTATTGGGATTAATTTGTATTTATCAGATTCTATCAGGATTGCCCAATAGAACCTGTTTACATTTAGAACGGATTTAATATGGTTTTATAAGCAAATCCAAATACAAAAGCCATTGGGATTAAGTTGTAGTTATCAGTTTCTATCAGGATTGCCCAATAGAACCTGTTTACATTTAGAACGTTTTAATATGGTTTTATAAGCAAATCCAAATGCAAAAGCTATAGGGATTAATTTGTATTTATCAGATTCTATCAGGATTGCCCAATAGAACCTGTTTACATTTAGAACGTATTTAATATGGTTTTATAAGCAAATCCAAAAGCTATTGGGATTAATTTGTATTTATCAGTTTCTATCAGGATTGCCCAATAGAACCTGTTTACATTTAGAACGGATTTAATATGGTTTTATAAGCAAATCCAAATGCAAAAGCTATTGGGATTAATTTGTATTTATCAGATTCTATCAGGATTGCCCAATAGAACCTGTTTACATTTAGAACGGATTTAATATGGTTTTATAAGCAAATCCAAATACAAAAGCCATTGGGATTAAGTTGTAGTTATCAGTTTCTATCAGGATTGCCCAATAGAACCTGTTTACATTTAGAACGTTTTAATATGGTTTTATAAGCAAATCCAAATGCAAAAGCTATAGGGATTAATTTGTATTTATCAGATTCTATCAGGATTGCCCAATAGAACCTGTTTACATTTAGAACGTATTTAATATGGTTTTATAAGCAAATCCAAAAGCTATTGGGATTAATTTGTATTTATCAGTTTCTATCAGGATTGCCCAATAGAACCTGTTTACATTTAGAACGGATTTAATATGGTTTTATAAGCAAATCCAAATGCAAAAGCTATTGGGATTAATTTGTAGTTATCAGTTTCTATCAGGATTGCCCACTAGAACCTGTTTACATTTAGAACGTTTTAATATGGTTTTATAAGCAAATCCAAATGCAACAGCTATAGGGATTAATTTGTATTTATCAGATTCTATCAGGATTGCCCAATAGAACCTGTTTACATTTAGAACGGATTTAATATGGTTTTATAAGCAAATCCAAATGCAAAAGCTATTGGGATTAATTTGTATTTATCAGATTCTATCAGGATTGCCCAATAGAACCTGTTTACATTTAGAACGGATTTAATATGGTTTTATAAGCAAATCCAAATACAAAAGCCATTGGGATTAAGTTGTAGTTATCAGTTTCTATCAGGATTGCCCAATAGAACCTGTTTACATTTAGAACGGATTTAATATGGTTTTATAAGCAAATCCAAAAGCTATTGGGATTAATTTGTATTTATCAGATTCTAGCAGGATTGCCAAATAAAACCTGTTTACATTTAGAACGGATTTAATATGGTTTTATAAGCAAATCCAAATGCAAAAGCTATTGGGATTAATTTGTATTTATCAGATTCTATCAGGATTGCCCAATAGAACCTGTTTACATTTAGAACGGATTTAATATGGTTTTATAAGCAAATCCAAATACAAAAGCCATTGGGATTAAGTTGTAGTTATCAGTTTCTATCAGGATTGCCCAATAGAACCTGTTTACATTTAGAACGGATTTAATATGGTTTTATAAGCAAATCCAAAAGCTATTGGGATTAATTTGTATTTATCAGATTCTAGCAGGATTGCCAAATAAAACCTGTTTACATTTAGAACGGATTTAATATGGTTTTATAAGCAAATCCAAATGCAAAAGCTATTGGGATTAATTTGTAGTTATCAGTTTCTATCAGGATTGCCCAATAGAACCTGTTTACATTTAGAACGGATTTAATATGGTTTTATAAGCAAATCCAAATGCAAAAGCTATTGGGATTCATTTGTAGTTATCAGATTCAATCAGGATTGCCCACTAGAACCTGTTTAAATCTAGAACGGATTTAAATGTAAATCCCTGTATATTATTATAAATAAATTATAACTCTTCAATTTTGTTGAAAAACGTTAAGGTCTATAGTATTATAGAATTACTTACCTCTTCGTCGAATTAATTTTCATTTATTATTATTATTTTTTATATATGTCTAGAATTATTGTTTTAAAAAACCATAACTTTGGGATTTGTGGAAGCAAAAAACAGTCTGCACTCGGTTACATGTACTTTTTTTCTATTTTAAAATTACATGTCAATATTTATCTCAATGTTCACCTAAAACAAAATATAAAATATTAATAATACTTAATCGATGAGTAGAAACCAACCCAAAGATATCAAAATCATAATTCAATTATGTTTTATTTAGAACATATTAATAGTTCTTTGAGCTAACATATATTTTTTGTCATACATATATTATGTAAAATGATGAATACTAAATTTTTACGCGAAATTAATAATCATAATATACCTAATTATTTAATTTATATCAGGCAAGTGTCTAGTCTTTTAAAATCACCACACTGGCGTAGGCGTAAAGAAGTTTAAAGACGTCTTGTCTTGGGTTTCAATAATAATCTGATTATGGAAATGTTTTAGAAGATATATATTGTGAACTAAATAAGTAGCTATTAAAGTTTTAGGGCTCCATAATATATTGCGCGGCTAAGTTTAATGAAAATTATTTTTGGAATGTTATCATAAATAAGTGTTTTAGGTCATTTTATACGTAAATAAGTACTTGTTGAACCAAATTTGGTAAACCATACTACTGAACATTTCTAAGTTCTGAACTTTTGGCAAAATAAAAAAAAACATAACTACCTAAAAATCTTACTGGGCTTGCCTGAAGACAGCAGATACACCACATAGCCACATAGTAAACTTGGTCTACATACGCGATATAAAATGAGTGCCTTAGAGAATCCCGTGAAAAGTGTATAAAACGGATAAAAAGTAAACCCAATATTTTTGTCGACTATAAAATACTAATAAAAAAAAAAGATGTTAGGACTTTTTTTATAGAAAAAATTATAACATAAAATTGTTATTGAATAATACTAACTTTCCGTTCCTCATGTCTTATTGTCTAAAATATCTTCACTCTCTACGTTTATTTCTTCAGAGGTTTCCGTATTCTCTTTGAATTATTTTTCATCCCATCTAAAAAAAATTTCAAGTCCATGACTAACTTTTTGTGGAAAAGTTAGACATTGGAATATTAAAATATCAGTTATGAAAATACTGTTAAGCAGTTCATTACATAAACAATCCTTTTATTTAATTGGTACTTACCACAGCTCTGCCGGGGCGCCCTATTAATATCGGATACCTTTATCCCAATCCAGGTATTTACTTTTGATAACTGGGTACGCATGGCGAATTCATCAGTCCCTTTTTTAATTAAATAAAATGTTGTAATATCTGAAAATGCAAAACGAATCAGTTCCATGTATTGGCTTCAGATATGCCATCTAAATATGCCCAAACAGAAATAAAATTTGAATAAATAGGCCATTCTTACAGCGAGCGGTGTACAATTTTAATAGCAAAGTAAAAAACAAATGTCACCACAAATATGTTTTATATTAACGCCTTTATAGAGACACGTTTCGAGAGTATAATACACTCATCATTGGCCTGCAGCAACCTAATGCTGGAAAACCTAACAATTAAACATTCACATTTCAATGCAGAACCTGTACTGGGGAGCATTTCAGAGTTTAAATGGTAAAACGTAAGTATTTACAATACAAACATTGTAATGTCCTCGGACAGGGTTCTTGTTAATTTTCCAGACTGAATAAAAGATATTATAATTAGGTGGATGAGACAGAAATGTACTTGAAGATTAATATTGAAATATAGAAAGAACAACAAATAAGTCCACAAACAAAACCTTAAATTGCAAACGTATAAGAATCATAGAACGGCAGACTTCTTATCGCACTGAATACAAAATTTGTTTAAAAACATTGCAAATAATAATAAATTAAATTATTGGTGTGGAAATAAAATAAACTTCCTGAATTGGTTTTTTTAACTTCGTGTCATAAGGAAAATCTGCCTCATGATCATAATGAAACCTATAAAACGGTAGCAAGTGAGAACCCAAAAGTTCTATTTTAGTCATGATATCAATGATACTTGAACGTTCAAAATTATACGGTTTTCAAAATACCAAAGCTACCTTCTAAGGAGAAACTGTGTTCTTGGTAAGGACCAAGAACACAGTTTCTACAAAAATAGCAAGCAAACATTTTATAAACTACTAAGTACTAGATGGATAAAGCTAAATAATATGATTTCACTCTTACTTAGTTTTGAAACAACGTCGAAGACATTTTTTGCAACCATTGAACATTTAATAACTCATTTGTTGCTTTCAGTTGTTCCCTCAAATTATTTAGTCTCATTGGCTTTCGTGAATTTTCTTTCAGAATTTCCTCTGGGTTTAACATTTTAATTTTTTAATTAATCCTAGAATGGGCCAAAACTGAATATTTGAACTATTAAACAACGGAATTCCGTCAATGTTAAAAGAAACTTCTATAAGATTTTCCAAATTTCCAATATATGTTTCCAACAACCGATTTTTTATGTTCGATTCTAATCCCAAGTAACAAAATTCTCCATTATTTAAAACATTTACAACTCTATTTCTAGGAGTCTTTAATATTGTCCTACTATCTAAGGGTAAGTTGGGGTGATGTTTAGATAAAAACTTTAGCATATCAGTAACAGCACATTTTGGAATGTTATGGTTTATAGTCCAGGGTATAACCCAAGATTTGAAATCAGTAAGAAAATCTGTATTTATTTCATTAAAGTCATTTATGGTATCCCTAACACCTGATATTATACTCAACTCATCTTCATCATAAATTGTATCTGTATCTACCTGATTAATTACATTTTTTTCTATTACACAATTGTTAGTATTATTAAAGCTGCTTCGAACAGTTTCTATATCATGTTGAGATTCCAAGCAAGAATTCGATCGAATTATCAAATTACAGACAGTATTATTATTATTTCTTACTTCAGCTAAAATATTATTTATGTCCTCCCGCACTCTTCGCTGCAATTGTCTTCGACCGACCACATTTTTAACTTTTCTTCCACTACTGTTTGGTTGCATTCTTAAGTCTTTGCGGTGCATGTTTTAACCAGACTTTTATTATGTTTTCTATGTCCTTTTGGGAACAGTCAGCGCAGTTTATTTTTATAGCTTCTGCAAAAGAGGGAAATTGAGAAATTTGTCAACATTCTCTAAATTAATGAATTCACTAGATATTTAAGAAGTAAAATTCTTGTTGATAAATGATTTAATTTAATTCATTTTATAATTTCAAATAAATTAAAAAAACGTACCAACAACTACGTCCTTAAGTAGACTATCGTTAAAAACTTTTTTGTTGAGACGTTTTCCATAAAAGCTGTAATGGCTGGCAATATCGTCACGAAGCAGTGTTTTTAACACGTTGTTAGTTTTATTCGTCAAATCTCTCCCTCCTATACTTGCTAAGTAACTAGCCTGAAAAAAGTAACCTATACCTCATGATAGCATATAAAGATTTAAATCTTACCAATGCACTGAAATTGTCGTTGTTTTTTAAAAAATCTTCTAAGAGACAAATTTCTTCTTCGTTCGTGCACGGAAAGTTGATCGGTAAATTTTCAGGAAGGCTTCTCTTGGGTATTTTTTGATCCTTGCTTAAATTTTCCACAAGGCTTAATATTTGTTTATTTTGTTGTTTTATGTGAATGACTGTATCAAGCAATTTCTTTAAAATGTCTAATGTACAAAAAAAAAATACATAAATAAAAACAACCTAGGTAGGTATCTAAAATTATACGCATTTTACCATTATCTTTTAATTGGGCGCTTCTCACATTTATGTTCTGGTTTTCACTAAAAAGTGAACATATGGTTTCAGAGTCGTCAACAGTATTGAATCGTAGTTTAGGTGTAGACCGCGGTGTAGACTGCAGTAAAACTTCCTTTACCTTTGCTAAAACAGTATAGCAAAAAATAAATTAATTCAATAACCTTATAGAGCATAAGTAGTTAGGTAGATATATATTTTTTAATTATAAGTCGTAGATAATAATAATTGACATTAAGTATAGATACCTGTAGATTTAAAATGTAGCTAATTAAATTCTCCCTACCTTTTACTGGATCTAAATTGGGTCTTTTTATTTTGCTTATTGTGGGCGAACATTCTACTTCTTCATCTGATTCGTTCAAATATCTTGCGGGACGCACTATTCGCCTCTGCATCGGTTTATAAAAAAGTTCATCTTCGTTATCACTTGGAAGTTCTGATGCTGAATTATATTCAAGCGCTTTTATTTTTTCTTTAGCCTTCAAATAAGTATCTAAAAACACAACAAGAAAAAAATTAAATTTAGTAGGTAGTTTACTATTTCAAAACCCGGAAAACTTAATTAAATTAGTACAACACAACAAGTATAGTAATGAAAAATTATTACGAGTAGTAGTAATTGCTGGTACCTACCGAATTCAAAATAATATTTATTAATTTCATATGTCTTCCAATCATACGAAGGTGACAACAATTCTTTGGCCGCCTTATCCAATTCCCATTGATGTTTATACGGCGGCCAAAAACATCTTGTTTTTGTGGTGTTAACCATGTTTTACTTATGACGGCAATGCTTTCGTCGATTTTAAATTGTACACCAATATAAGGCATTTAGCTTAAAAATTAAATCTTTAATTTTAATTAGTGGAGTAACCTTCAGATAACCTCTACAATTTAGACGCGCAATTTCACTTCAGAGCTTTATCACCATTATTTAAAAGAAATGGAAAATACGTAGCACCTCCAACCATGTTATAATATTGTATTGCTCCAACCACCAAACCCGCAGTAAATAAAATACATTAAGTAAATATAAAATATAAAAACAAATGTAGGTATTCTCTATAAGAAACTTAACCACAAAATTTGCGAATAAACAAGAACAAAACAACGCATGCCGACGAAACGTAAAACTTTATCAACCAGTGTTGCCAGATCGAATTATAGCCTGATTTTCTAAAAAATTTTAACAAATGTGGAGAGAACCATTGTCTTAAAGACAATGACAGAACTCTTGATAAAATACGATAATCTAAACTAAACGTAGCTCATTGGCAACAATGCGGACTATAGAAAAGAAATGATAAATTTCAGCAATTTTGACTCAAATATTAGAGAAAGGTAATATAGTAGAATCGGTAATTCTAAATGTAGTAATAAATACTCGTTATGATTATCATATCATAAATGGCGGATGTATGTGATGTGTGATTTTTATGACACAAAAATGACGTGAAAAACACGTTTTATTTAAACGCAAAAAATGCCGTCATGAATATCACGTGATTAATTACGTCACTTTTTGGTCTATGACGTGGACGACGAGTTACGACCTTAAAAGAACGTCATTTTCACGTTAGTGTGTTAACTGGGTTATCATGTCATAGGCAAAACCAGGAGCAAATGTATGTTCATGCCAACGCAATTGTGACTCTTTGGATATACTTTGCCATCTTTTCTTATGTAAAAAATGTAATTAAATTTTGAATACCTATCTGTGCGTTAGTAAAAATTACTATGTATATAATTATGTATATAGGTAGGTAATATCAAAGATTAATGTCTTTGGTAATAGTGAAGACTATACCTCGGCAACACTGAGTATTAGTAAATGGTCAGCGTTGCCGGTTGTAACATAATAATTATTATTACAATTTTGCACTAAATCTGGTACTAAATTTGTACTGTAAGATGAATTTAATGAATCTGTACTAGGATTTTTTATATACTAAATTGGCCAACAATTGACCTTTTTTTCTTGGTGACGTAACATAATATGTTGTAAAATCTGAGCAGCTATAACATTATAATATTATGTTTAAGCATGTTATCGGCAACAGTGGATACGGTAAGAAAATCATAACTATTTTTTCAAAACACAAAAAACAAAGTAGTAGTTGTCTTTATAAAGACAATGACCTCACCTATCTATAGGGTTATTCTTTCGTAGTGATTGGTCTGAACAAGTGAGTGTGATTAAACTGAATGTGATTATACTGAACTGAATATTTGGCGAAACCGAAAGATCATCTTTTTTATGATTGTCTTTCACTTAACCTCGAAAACAACCAAATCTGCTCTGAAAACTGGAAAATTATTTCTTCCATGATATTATTATCCATGTTTTAAACTTTTACAATTTATTGGTTTGATTCGAAATCATATGCCAATTATTATCTCTCAATACTTTTAGAGGTTGACTGTTAACTGAACGAACTAACCGGTACCTAGAGGTTGATCAGTAAGCGGCAACGGGGGTAGGAATTTTAATCAGTTTGTTAGAAGTGACCGATGTCGAAACAATACGCACAATCGTGAATGAACTGACAATTTTCAGATTGTTCACTTAGTTCAGTACGAAAGAATAACCCTTACATTATTAATGTTTAGGTATATATTTTATTTTAATAACTTAAGACGCCGTGTTGTTTTATGCAATAATTTCTTAAAATAAGGAGCTCAAGAAATCTGCATTATTTAGGATAACGGACATGAATGGAATTTTTTATTGAATCCGTATTGAAACCAATCGCATCGTGGAAATTCTTA
This sequence comes from Apoderus coryli, assembly GCA_911728435.2. Classification (NCBI taxonomy): domain Eukaryota; kingdom Metazoa; phylum Arthropoda; class Insecta; order Coleoptera; family Attelabidae; genus Apoderus; species Apoderus coryli. Next base: position 9,759,164 of record OU452209.1, on the reverse strand, counting down.
TTCAGCAATTCTATATTAAACGCAATTGAAATAAGCAGTTTTATGCCGCATAAAAACTAATTCAAACTGATAAAACCAAATTAAACATTTGATTTGGAATACCTTATTGAAACCAATAAATTCCAATTAAAGAATTTCTTATTAATCCATATTGAAACCAATTCGTTCCATGGTAATTTTTATTCAGTACTTCCATATTAAACGCAATTGAAATAAGCAGTTTTATGCCGCAGAAAAGCTAATTCAAACTGATAAAACCAAATTAAACATTTGATTTAGAATACCTTATTGAAACCAATAAATTCCCAATAAAGAATTTCTTATTAATCCATATTGAAACCAATTCGTTCCATGGTAATTTTTATTCAGTACTTCCATATTAAACGCAATTGAAATAAGCAGTTTTATGCCGCATAAAAACTAATTCAAACTGATAAAACCAAATTAAACATTTGATTTGGAATACCTTATTGAAACTAATAAATTCCAAATAAAGAATTTCTTATTAATCCATATTGAAACCAATTCGTTCCATGGTAATTTTAATTTAGTACTTCCATATTAAACGCAATTGAAATAAGCAGTTTTATGCCGCATAAAAACTAATTCAAACTGATAAAACCAAATTAAACATTTGATTTGGAATACCTTATTGAAACCAATAAATTCCAAATAAAGAATTTCTTATTAATCCATATTGAAACCAATTCGTTCCATGGTAATTTTTATTCAGTACTTCCATATTAAACGCAATTGAAATAAGCAGTTTTATGCCGCATAAAAACGAATTCAAACTGATAAAACCAAATTAAACATTTGATTTGGAATACCTTATTGAAACCAATAAATTCCAAATAAAGAATTTCTTATTAATCCATATTGAAACCAATTCGTTCCATGGTAATTTTTATTCAGTACTTCCATATTAAACGCAATTGAAATAAGCAGTTTTATGCCGCATAAAAACTAATTCAAACTGATAAAACCAAATTAAACATTTGATTTGGAATACCTTATTGAAACCAATAAATTCCAAATAAAGAATTTCTTATTAATCCATATTGAAACCAATTCGTTCCATGGTAATTTTTATTCAGTACTTCCATATTAAACGCAATTGAAATAAGCAGTTTTATGCCGCATAAAAACTAATTCAAACTGATAAAACCAAATTAAACATTTGATTTGGAATACCTTATTGAAACTAATAAATTCCAAATAAAGAATTTCTTATTAATCCATATTGAAACCAATTCGTTCCATGGTAATTTTTATTCAGTACTTCCATATTAAACGCAATTGAAATAAGCAGTTTTATGCCGCATAAAAACGAATTCAAACTGATAAAACCAAATTAAACATTTGATTTGGAATACCTTATTGAAACCAATAAATTCCAAATAAAGAATTTCTTATTAATCCATATTGAAACCAATTCGTTCCATGGTAATTTTTATTCAGTACTTCCATATTAAACGCAATTGAAATAAGCAGTTTTATGCCGCATAAAAACTAATTCAAACTGATAAAACCAAATTAAACATTTGATTTGGAATACCTTATTGAAACCAATAAATTCCAAATAAAGAATTTCTTATTAATCCATATTGAAACCAATTCGTTCCATGGTAATTTTTATTCAGTAATTCCATATTAAACACTATTCATTTTAACCTATTAAATCCGTATAAAACCCACTTTGTTTTGAATCTGTAATGCCATATTAGATCTAATCATATTTAAAACTTATAGAGACCAATACAATTCCATTGATGTGTTTTATATGTATATCCAAATAAACCCAAACCATATTGAATCATATAAGATTACTATTAAAATAACATAGAGCTTGTCAAAGCCAGATTAAAACCTACATTCACTTATAGATACTTATAGATCCAGATCAAGTTTTAATATGATTCTATACGGTATTTTCAACAGGGATATCACAAACTGAAAAAAATCCTTAAAACTTAATCACACAATTCTTAGATAGGCCAAAGAATATGTAGGACATATGATGAAAATAGTTTTCAGTCGGTAAAAATAAATATTTAGTCATTATTTGCTAAACCCTCATCCGCAGACAACTCCTCGGATAAATCAGATTCAGTTTCATTAAAAGTATTTGTAACTGTTGATGGGGTCATTAATGCAACATTTTTCATTTCGGCACGGTTATTGTGTAAGAATTTCCGATTAGTTCGTATGTAAACGAGCTTCACATATTATAGCGATGGCGTAAGAACTGAGCAACAGCTATCACTAGACGTGTTGCAGCATGTTGAAACAAGCAAAGACCGTTAGTTAGTACTTTAACGTAATATTGAAGCGAATATTACCGGGAATATTACCCCGACAATTAACGAAATTTTTCGGAAATATTACAGTAACAATGTAACGTTACCGTATGGTAGAGTTAATATTACGTAATATAACTGGTATTTCTGATGGTAATATTCGGACCGTGCATCACTAATTATAGTATATTGTTGTAAATAAGGCTTAGGTATTGAATGTCCGTTCTGTCATTGACACTACTCTGATCTTTTTTAATATGGATCATTTCCAGAATCTCTCTTTTTTTCCTATCTTTTTCTTTTGTTAATATTGTGGTACCATTAAAATCGAATTGGTGTTTTAGTGATTCGCAATGTTTTTTTAGGGCGGTCTGTCCTGAGTTAGGGTTTTTGTGATTACTTAATCTTTTACCTAGGTATTGTTTGGTTTGTCCAATGTATGTTGCGTCACAATCTTTCCATGGAATTTTGTATACCACATGAGTGTTTTTCATTGTCGGTGTTTTGGATTTTATTTTTGAATATATATGAGTTTTAATATATTTGTATTCATAACATGTTATGATATTATATTTCTTTAGTTTATTTTTTAAGTTTTCGGCAAGTGCGGTCACATATGGTATTGACACATACCCAGTGGAAGGGTTATTATTTGAATTTGTGTCACTTCCATTGTACAGTTTGTGTATACGTTTTGTAAATATTTTATCTACTAACTTTTTGGGGTAGTTGTTCTTGTAAAGGGCAGACTTTGCTTTTTCAATAGTTTCTGTTCGATACTCCGGATCTGTTAACTTAATTGCTCTGTCCGCTAACCCTATCACGACGCTTATTTTTTGATTAAGAGGATGGTTTGAGAAGAAGTTTGTGTACCTTCTGGACCCATTAGGTTTGGTAATTTGGTTGTTGATTTTTAAGTCTAAGAAGCTAAGTGTATTGTTGTTTTCCAATTCGACAGTGAATTGTAAATTGGGGTGATACGAGTTAAATGCATTTTTCATGTTATCAATTTCTTTGGTAGGTACTAGGGCTATGCAATCGTCGACATATCTATAAAAAAACACCGGTTTGAGAGTATGTCGTGTAACCTTTATGTAAATTGTTTGTACCTAACTGTTCATGTGTAAATTGTTTTTATTATTTATTTTTAGTATAATATTACCTGAAGAAGGCAACAGATGTGCGTTGCCGAAACGTTGTTTTCTTACAAAATGTTTGGACAATAAATAACAAGGCGTTATTTAACCTGTTGTGTAATTTGTGAGCCTCATCCCAAGAAGTCTCAAATCTAAATATTGAAGAAATAAGGCTCAAGAAAAGAAAACTAAATATATTTGTAGTATGAGAGGTGGAAGGGCTTGGATTTAACTTTTCACAATACAAAATTTTATTTGAAATTTCGATTGTACTATTAATTGAAGCCTCCACGTACCCTTCCGCCACTGTGAAAGATTTCATCCTCCATGGCGTTTTAAGCTGCTTATATCACCACCAGCATTAGCAAGAAGAGTAGGTGACGTTCTGCTGAAACAATGTCCAGTAAATGCTTTGAGATCTGGCAAATTTAGGGACTTTGCTATAACGGATGGAACAGCTCCAATAGTAGATATTTATTCCGCCTACTTGGTTAAAACACTTGTTGTGATATTTTACAAAAAATCGATTGCTCGTGTCGTATGACTTGGACGAAAATTGGCGTATTTTCTATAAAGCTCGATATAGTTTTTATTTGAGACTGTAAAAACGCGATGAATATTTGTTTTTGAATCTGGAACATTTACTATTAACACCATATCTTTGTCTGCTATAACATCTACTGTCATTTTAGAAAGTTCTTCCAGACGGCATGCGCCCGAAATGCCCATAATTAATAAAGTACTACCTAAAATATTAACAATGCAACATAGAAAAGACATCAATTTAAGTAAATATTTAGATATTTTACCCTCATCATTAAATAAGTCTCGTTACCTGCTTCCATTAAAAACTTGTAAATTTCATCCCGTGTTAGAATTTTAGACTTTTTGGCATGATACCCAACTGACATGATACTGACACTACCTACCCAAAGTGGTCTTTAAATTTTATAGGGAATCTGAAAAAAAATTACAAATGTGCTCCTTCCACTAAAACAGCTAAGTAGGTGGTTACTTTCGGTATATCAACGTTTTTTAAAAGCTAATCAACATCTAGAACTATCCTGTAGTATTTTTGTACCAAATATTAAGTGAGTTTTGAGTTTTTGTGGATACAGATTTGACTAACTTTTTTTAAGACTCTTCACGGACGCCTATGGTACATACATTTTTGTCATGTATTTTTGACACCAATTCTGTCTAATTCTTTAACCCTTTTTCTATTATTTTTGAAGGCCTAGGTAAACAAGTTTTTTATGCTGCATTTTATATCAAAATTATATATAATTGGCCAATTTTCCTGGTATGTTTGGCATTTTTTTTCCATTTTACACTATTTGGGAACGCCTGTGTGAACCAATTTTAGGTTATATTCTATCACAACTATGAAAAATTATTCCATATTGCGAATAAGTTTATATATTATAGGAAATTTGTTTTTTTTTCAAATTTTAAACCCATTTTTACACTCTTTTCGAACGCCAATGTGATCTACTTTTTTTTTTCGATAACCACCAAGGGAGTATAGCCCCTAGAAGAAGAATATGCAAAAATCATTTTTTAACATTTTCTTCGAAACTATGAAAATGGAAATTGTTTTTCTGTATGTATTTTTTTTTTTTTAATAAATGTATCAAATATTAAAAGCCTGATTTATCAGATATTTATATAGAAACGTATTCTTAAAACGTTCGAGTAAGTTGCAATTATTGAATGTTGATGCGCTTTTCCAACTTTGTCTTAATTTTCATTATTATTTTACCTTACCAACAGGATTGCCCTGATTAGGGCCGTAATAACCTTTTATGCAGATATCTACTGAGAAATATTAACTAGGTGTTTTTTTTTCAATATCTTTATATTTTATTTGCGAGTGAAACAAGAATTTTAATTTAAACTAATTAATACTAACATAAGTAGTTTGTTTACAGAATTTTTTATTATTAAATATCAACTAAGTATTACAACAATAATATTTACAAATAATAAAAATTTACGAATTACAACAACATAACATTTTGATTGTCAAAATGGTATGTACAGGCACCTTAATATTAACAAATAAAAACTAAATATAAAAGTAACAGTTATAAATAAATCACGGAAACAATAAAACAAAAACACTATAATCTAAAATCGTACCCTATTATTTCTTCTCTTCTTCTTCTTCGTCAAAAACCCTCAACAATTTTGTTTCGACCTTACCAGATTTTGGTCTGTTGGGGTGTCGTCGTTTCCGAGATTTTTTCTCTTGTGCTTCCACCACTTCTGGTGGCAACGGAAGATTCCGCTCTTTCGCGAACATTTTTTTCCATTTTACCACCAACTTCGTAGCTTTACTGTCAGCTCACCGTCAAAAAGACAGAGCTCATTAACGGTTCTGCCAATCTCCGTGTCCTCGAGGTGACGCGCTGTCACAGGAAGGGAATCGAGCTTTTTTAGACACGCTAAAATTTCCTCTGCTGCAAATTTATATTGTACTTCGTACTTGTAAGTCTTGTCTTTTATCATCGCTTGAGCCATTTTAAATCAAATAGTTTCTGTCTGCAGTCGATATTAGAATGAATAAATTTCTGCAAATACTGCAGTATTTATAGGAAACATATTAGTTTTTGGACTGGTTCGTAATCCAGGTAACAGGTACCTTTTGTTACCTGGCAAAAGGTACTAATCCTATAATCCTATTTATTATCGCAGTTATTAGGAAATATTTGTTATTCCTGTGTACATACTCCATTACCTTTTAATAATATTCTTTATTCAATATTTGTATTAGGTATCTCTTAGAGTATTTGAATTTGTGGCCAATTATGACAAAGACCCAAACTGTAAATCACTACCTACTTCAAAAAGTTTAGGATATATTAAATACCTAATACCATAAAAAATAAATAATATCATATAACAATGTGTCTGGGTTTAATTTTACAAATACATTTTAAGTGTTAAAACTTCAAAGCTCTTTTTTAAATTATTCATAATTTTAAAAACAAAATCATTCCGTTAAAAATCTGATTTTAATCATCTTAACCCTGGCATTAGTAGGTACAGGATAAGTTTTAATCACAGATCTAGTTTCTAGATCTGTGGTTTTAATTAATTTCCATATCTTCATTTTTACTCTAGTTATGTCCAAAATATTAAAAAAAATTAAATTCAACATTTGGCGTGCAATAAACTTGCTTTTCATGTATCCACATATACATATATATATATATATATATATATATATATACAAAAAAAAATATATATATATATATATATATATATATATATATATATATAACAGTTGTAGAAAAATATTGTTTCTATTTTGTGTGAAAATTCGTGGTTTATGGCACATTCGAATGAATTTTTGACGTCGACAAGTCTCGGCCAAAAATGAACACTCTTATGTGCCATTTGCAAAACACTCATTTTGCACACTTAATACAAAAATAACTATTTGTAAATTATTTATTTTACAGCGGCATTGTGATGAAATTATTGTCAGAACTTGCAAAAAATATAACCAATTTAAATTTACGAAGTACGAGTCAACTAATCTGGGTAACGTAGTATGTTTAAGATGAGCGACATTTGACTTAGAACACAAAAGCTTACATGATACCACAATTTCATGCACAATAAGCTAATGTAGAGTCATCTGAAAACCCATGAAGTTGTAGCTGTAACACATTGGATGACGTACATACCCAGCGATCTATATTTATTTCAGCTAATATTGGAAGGGTAGAATAAAGAATGTTCCAATTCTTTGTGGCGATGTTAGGAGGTAATGGATGACTCCAGTCGATATTACTGATCCATATTTATTGCATTATTAATTTAGCAAGTACAATAATAGGACCGACGAGACCTCAAGGATCAAAACATTCAGCATTTTGTCGCAAAATTCGTTTTGAAAATATATTTGATGTTTTTTTCAGTTTACTTTTTTTCTTGGGGTGTTCGGTTTTTATAAAAATTCCTCTTTACACACTTCTCTAAATAAATATATTCATATTTATTTTCGTCACTATCAAACAACAATCATATCAAACGACGTTTCGTTACTAATTAGTAACTTCTTCAGGTTGAAACAACATTTTTTTCCCCTTTCCTTTCTAACACAAATTCCAACACGTCAATATCAATAAAATAACAAACAATTTTCATTATATTTACAAACACATTTAAAACATTAAAATATAATAAAATACATTTTTATTTAAAAAGATGGAACTATTGCCTGATATGTTGTGTTGGAAGTATTCAACATATCAGGCAATAGTTCCATCTTTTTAAATAAAAATGTATTTTATTATATTTTAATGTTTTAAATGTGTTTGTAAATATAATGAAAATTGTTTGTTATTTTATTGATATTGACGTATTGGAATTGTGGTATCATGTAAGCTTTTGTGTTCTAAGTCAAATGTCGCTCATCTTAAACATACTACGTTACCCAGATTAGTTGACTCGTACTTCGTAAATTTAAATTGGTGATATTTTTTTGCAAGTTCTGACAATAATTCCATCACAATGACGCTGTAAAATAAATAATTTACAAATAGTTATTTTTGTATTAAGTGTGCAAAATGAGTGTTTTGCAAATGGCACATAAGAGTGTTCATTTTTGGCCGAGACTTGTCGACGTCAAAAATTCATTCGAATGTGCCATAAAACATGAAATAGAAACAATATTTTTCTACAACTGTTATATATATATATGTGGATACATGAAAAGCAAGTTTATTGCACGCCAAATGTTGAATTTAATTTTTTTTTAATATTTTGGACATAACTAGAGTAAAAATGAAGATATGGAAATGAATTAAAACTTATCCTGTACCTACTAATGCCAGGGTTAAGATGATTAAAATCAGATTTTTAACGGAATGATTTTGTTTTTAAAATTATGAATAATTTAAAAAAGAGCTTTTAAGTTTTAACACTTAAAATGTATTTGTTCATAAAAAAAATTAAACCCAGACACATTGTTATATGATATTATTTATTTTTATGGTATTAGGTATTTAATATATCCTAAACTTTTTGAAGTAGGTAGTGATTTACAGTTTGGGTCTTTGTCATAATTGGCCACAAATTCAAATACTCTAAGAGATACCTAATACAAATATTGAATAAAGAATATTATTAAAAGGTAATGGAGTAGGTACACAGGAATAACAAATAGTTCCTAATAACTGCGATAATAAATAGGATTATACGATTAGTACCTTTTGCCAGGTAACAAAAGGTACCTGTTACCTGGATTACGAACCAGTCCAAAAACTAATATGTTTCCTATAAATACTGCAGTATTTGCAGAAATTTATTCATTCTAATATCGACTTCAGACAGAAACTATTTGATTTAAAATGGCTCAAGCGATGATAAAAGACAAGACTTACAAGTACGAAGTACAATATAAATTTGCAACAGAGGAAATTTTAGCGTGTCTAAAAAAGCTCGATTCCCTTCCTGAGACAGCGCGTCACCTCGAGGACACGGAGATTGGCAGAACCGTTAACGAGCTCTGTCTTTTTGACGGTGAGCTTGACAGTAAAGCTACGAAGTTGGTGGTAAAATGGAAAAAAATGTTCGCGAAAGAGCGGAATCTTCCGTTGCCACCAGAAGTGGTGGAAGCACAAGAGAAAAAATCTCGGAAACGACGACACCCCAACAGACCAAAATCTGGTAAGGTCGAAACAAAATTGTTGAGGGTTTTTGACGAAGAAGAAGAAGAGAAGAAATAATAGGGTACGATTTTAGATTATAGTGTTTTTGTTATATTGTTTCCGTAATTTATTTATAACTGTTATTTTTATATTTAGTTTTTATTTATTAATATTAAGTTGCCTGTACATACCATTTTGACAATCAAAATATTATGTTGTTGTAATTTGTAAATTTTTATTATTTGTAAATATTATTGTTGTAATACTTAGTTGATATTTAATAATAAAAAATTCTGTAAACAAACTACTTATGTTAGTATTAATTAGTTTAAATTCAAATTATTGTTTCACTCGCAAATAAAATATAAAGATATTGCAAAAAAACACCTAGTTAATATTTCTCAGTAGATATCTGCATAAAAGGTTATTACGGCCCTAATCAGGGCAATCCTGTTGGTAAGGTAAAATAATAATGAAAATTAAGACAAAGTTGGAAAAGCGCATCAACATTCAATAATTGCAACTTACTCGAACGTTTTAAGAATACGTTTCTATATAAATATCTGATAAATCAGGCTTTTAATATTTGATACATTTATTAAAAAAAAAAAAAATACATACAGAAAAACAATTTCCATTTTCATAGTTTCGAATAAAATGTTAAAAAATGATTTTTGCATATTCTTCTTCTAATGGCTATACTCCCTTGGTGGTTATCGAAAAAAAAAAGTAGATCACATTGGCGTTCGAAAAGAGTGTAAAAATGGGTTTAAAACTTGAAAAAAAAAACAAATTTCCTATATATTAACTTATTCGCAATATGGAATAATTTTTCATAGTTGTGATAGAATATAACCTAAAATTGGTTCACACAGGCGTTCCCAAATAGTGTAAAATGGAAAAAAAAAATGCCAAACGTACCAGGAAAATTGGCCAATTATATATAATTTTGATATAAAATGCAGCATAAAAAACTTGTTTACCTAGGCCTTCATAAATAATAGAAAAAGGGTTAAAGAATTAGACAGTAAAAATTATATATTTACCAAGGGTAGTTGAATTGGTGTCAAAAATACATGACAAAAATGCATGTACCATAGACGTGCGTGAAGAGTCTTAAAAAAATTTAGTCAAATCTGTATCCACAAAAACTCAAAACTCACTTAATATTTGGTACAAAAATACTACAGGATAGTTCTAGATGTTGATTAGCTTTTAAAAAACGTTGATATACCAAAAGTAACCATCTACTTAGCTGTTTTAATGGAAGGAGCACATTTGTAATTTTTTTTTCAGATTCCCTATAAAATTTAAAGACCACTTTGGGTAGGTAGTGTCAGTATCATGTCAGTTGGGTATCATGCCAAAAAGTCTAAAATTCTAACACGGGATGAAATTAACAAGTTTTTAATGGAAGCAGGTAACGAGACTTATTTAATGATGTGGGTAAAATATTTACTTAAATTGATGTCTTTTCTATGTTGCATTGTTAATATTTTAGGTAGTACTTATTAATTATGGGCATTTCGGGCGCATGCCGTCTGGAAGAACTTTCTAAAATGACAGCAGATGTTATAGCAGACAAAGATATGGTGTTAATGGTAAATGTTCCAGATTCAAAAACAAATATTCATCGCGTTTTTCCATTCTCAAATAAAAACTATATCGAGCTTTATAGAAAATTTAAATAAATAATAAATATGAATATATTTATGTAGAGAAGTGTGTAAAGAGGAATTTTTATAAGAACCGAACACCCCAAGAAAAAAAGTAAACTGAAAAAAATTAGAATAGCGGTTCAAGAATAATAAAAAATAAATAAATATATATTTGGTTGTTTCTCTAGAGGAACCGATATAACTTGTATGCATATGTTACAGTCTGTAACGCTATGAATTTAAAACTTTCAGTCGGATTATCTCGCCATATAATGATTTGAAGAAACCTCTGACTAGGGTTTACTCTAATACATCGAAACATCTTTTCTTTATCAGAGATCACAACAAACTTAACCAGGGAAGCGTGCCTCAGGGATCAAACCTAGGAACTCTAATGTTTAATCTATTTTGCAATGATATTATAGAGTCAATAAATTGCAGTAGACTTACATATTATGCGGATGCCTTAAGATTTTTCAACTGCTCAGTTCGTTAAATGATTGTTACACGATACAGAGCAGTATGGATATTCTACTCCTATTTTGGTATGTCGATAAAAAACTATCCTTGAATGTGTCAAAACGTAACATTGTTTCTTTCACTCAGGTGAAAAGTCCTCTGATACAGGAATGTTGAGGCTCTCAATAGGTTGCAAGAGATTAGGGGTTACATTTGATGAGAAATTGACATTCATTCTTCACATTGAAAGAATAGTTGCTTCCGCTCCACAGTAGCAGGGATTTCTCATCAGAAACAGCAAATGCTTTCAAGTTGTGGATACATTGAAATTGTTATATTACGCGTTTTGAAATGCACGCTTTGGCCAGGAGAAGAGATATTTATGCGGTTGCATTTCTCTATAAATTACTTCACAGCAATATAGATAGCCCGTTCCTGCTGGGCTGTGAGATATCTAGTTTTGCGGCTAAACGTTGGGCTACTTATGCTGGAGGACCAGCTAGAACAAAAGTTCTCTATGGGAGCCCTGTAGGTATACTTCATTTGTTCGGTGGTAATCGCGTCTGTGGCGACTGTGCTATCAATGTATAGTCGGTTCCTTAAGTTGTCAGTGAATGATTGCGTGGATGACTGGTGGTTCAGTGCAGAGGCTGGAAAACTCCAGTAAGTATAAAATGTATTGTGTGATTTTGATTGTTTAGTTATTTGCTTTTTTATTTGTATATTGTGGCACATTCAGTATTCATTATTATTATTGATTCCTCAATTGTAATGTGAATTTTCTGTAAATGTTTTTGTATCTGTTGGAAATAAATACTTATTATTATTCTCAACGCAAATAGCCTCATTGTCAGGGATCCGTTTAGAGAACTGTACCAAATTTGGTTTAAATCGCCCAGTAAATTATATATTATAGTAAGATTAGGTATTAAGCCGTTTCCAAACTTTATACACACACCGTATATAAGTCTTCGAGATAATAAAAAAAAAGGAGCCATACATATGGCTCCTAAACATTCTAGCTTTAAAATAATCATAGATCGATTACACGGACCTTCTGAACAAGCACAGTAAACGATGGTGGTATTTACCCATCTGTCACCACTTTATATGCTACAAACCTGATGCTGCTGATTTATGAATTTATACTATTGCGCCGCCGAGAAACCATTCCATCAACATTAATCGAAAATTTCCACGTTAAATGCCCTAATATTATAAATAGTTTATTAAATTTCTGTAAGAAGATTAAGCAAAAAATTGCAATCGTTTGAAGCGTATGCCGCCTGTATATCTCTGAACATATTTGATTACTTCATTACTTCATTATTGCAATATTTTTGAATAAATCATATGTCGAAGAAACACAGACTAACGTTTTGCTGATAATTTTGGTAGCTCCTTCAGACCAACTTTGTTAGAGCACCGTCAAATTAGAAAAATTAATTGTGAGTTTTAAAAGACTACAAAAAAATTTGAAGAAATAGTCAATTCTCACAGTGCAGTGCAATGTTAATTAAAATAAATAAAGTTGATCACCTCCACAAAGTTTTTATTTTTTGATAGCTACTCCCATCATCACTAACAACAGTACAGTCAAAAATTGAAACCAAATTTAAAATCGTGTTGGTGATCGATAGAAGTCAGAGGCACAGGCATCACTAAAAAACGTACCCTCACAATAGCTGTAATAACAGCAAATTTAAAATAAAATTGAAACAAGGGCAAATCTCTATGATTGTCAAATGTGGCAGAACGCTTTTGCAAACTGGTATTTTCTGTTTTTTTTTGTGTTATGTGTCTGACTTCTATATAGGTATTCAACAAACCATTTAAAAATTGGGTTAAATTTTTGACTATATTTTGATGACTGATGATGATGGTATTTACCCATCTGTCACCACTCAAACTTGATGTAAATGATTTATTAATTTATACTGCTGCACCCTTGAAAAACCCTTCCATCAACGCAACGAAAATTTCTACGTTAAATGCTCTTAATATTATACACGGTTTATTAAATATCGTTAAGCAGATTAAGCAAAAAATTACAATCATTTTAAAACGGGTGTTACCGTGTATTACTAAACATAAACGTCCTATGATATTAGATATTGCATTTGAGATACTTGATTACCGCATTGTTGCAATTATTACATACACAATATATTTGAATAAATCATATGTCGAGAAAACACAGAGTGGCGTTTCGCTGATCAGTCTAGTAAGCTTCTTCAGACCAACTTAGTTGAGTACCGTCATATTAGAAACATTTAAACAACTAAATAAAAATTTGGAAAAATAGTCAATTGACACAGTGTAGTGCATGTGAATTAAAATAAATAAAATTCGTCACCTGCTGAAAGTTTTTTATTTTTTTTTTTCGAGGGTATATATCCCTATGATCAGTAACAACAGTACAGTCAAAAATTGAGAACCATATTTAAAATAGTGTTGTGAATCTTTACAAGTCAGAGACACATTCATCACAAAAAAACCTACACTCACTATTACATACGCGCAACTTAAAATATGGTCATATCTCTAAATGATTGTCAGATGTAATATATTATCAACTGTTATAACACTTGGCAGAACGCTTTTACAATATAATATTATTTATTTTAACATAGAAGTTTGCCTTTCTTTTAACTTGATTTTAAATGTACCGTAATAATGAGTACTCTTTTTTTTTTTGTGGTGATTGTGTCACTTACTTCTATAGATTCATTACACCATCTTAAATTAGGTTTTAATTCTTGACTATATTTTCGTGACTGTTGATGGGGTATAGACCCTCGAAACATGCATCTGAGAGAAAAATTACGTTAATAAAATACTTTGTGAACCATACGAATTGTGTTTCTTTTAATTAATCACAAATTATATAATTATATACCTATTATAATACACCTCATCGTAAAAAGACCCAACATCTTCTGGAGGCGAGTCCTCATCCATTAAACTAGGCAACCGCGAGGTCACTCTCGTTGGAGGCTCTAAAAGGCTGCTATACCCTGCTATGGAAGAAAAACGTTTGGCGTGTTTTGACCACCCTGGAGGCATACTAGAAGTATCTAAGGATTTTCTACTTGATCTTCGTGGGTTCAATTGTTGGTACGCAGTTACTTCTAACGCCAATTGAATTTGACGCTCCTCCTCTTCTACTTCTGCTACGGCGGCTGCTGTAAAATCTGGATCCTCCAGGGCCTTCTCAGTCTAAAAACATAATAGAAAATAAATTTAAAGCAATGTGCACGTTATGTTATTTGCATAGTGCTTGTGAAACAAAATTAACTACAGCTGATCACTGCAGAATATTTAGTTTTTTGAGATTAACCAAACCTCTTCTAGTGCCTATAGCCATCCCGAAGGTTTGCTAATTTCTCGAAAATAATTAGTTAAAGTAAGGCTGGTAATATTGGAATACTGGATAATACTGAACATTGAAAACGAATATTAAAATAAAAGACAAATATTTAAAACAAACTGACATCCTTGAATAAAAAATAATTTAATGGCAAAGCGGACTAAAATGCTGGTTTTACCTACACAAGGAATTTTGTTTAATTTAGCAGGGCCCCAGTCTAATTCAATAGAACCAGACCGAGGCATGGGTCGACAGATACTGACGAATTCGTTTCGCCCTTGTTATGAGCTCGTCACAGTACCATAGTCGTTGCCCATCTACAAATATCAGCCCGCATTTAAGCCTAATAGGATACACAATAGTAGACACATGTAAACACGTATCATCTACATGTACATAGTAATGCATATCCCATACCAGGCAGAGGCCGAACAAACTCAATGTATAGGTAAAACCAGTCGTATAAATAGAAATAAATATAAATAAAAATAGTATGAACACAAAACGCTAGCAGGAGACCATTTTATCCTTCTGCCAGCATCTCCGAAATATTTGGGTATCAGCAATGCTCGGACGGTGGTCAATTTAGAAGGTAGTCCGCTTTGCCATTAAATTATTTTTTATTTATTATATTTACGGACATGAAATCCTTTTAATTGAGATCCTTGAGTCACAAAAGCGGTCCATACAGAAAATTATCTTTGTTTCTTTTTTATTATTTTAATCTTTTTTGACAGTACATTAATTTGATCTTTACTTATATATATTTTTTTAGTTTGACCCTCTTTTTATACCCGTTAGTTACGCCCTATGAGTTCCAAAATATAAGCAGTTCCTCGCTATGTCCATTAGCATTTTCTACAAAATTTGGTTAAAATCTGTTGAGCCGTTTTTTAGCAATCGAACTAGAGATAAAAATTTAGTGCTATTAAGTTGGTTCAAGTAAATTCATAGCTATAAATTTTACAAAAAACTGACCGAGTAAAGCGGAGGTTGGAAACGTTCTAGGACAGTGGAGGGACATTTGGCGGAGTGCACTGAATTACAGAATAAACGAGGCGGATGTTTATCTACTTCACCATCTCAATAGGACTTCCAATGTAGCCGCAGTCACACAAAATCAAAAATTGTTTTTACTAATGGGCGTAAATTTATATGAAGTTAGATACGATTTCGTAAATACCTACTTTTTTAGCTATTATGGTGTGTCATTATTACCGACGCTTAAAAGAAATTAAAGTTTTCCTTAATTCCCTCTACTTTTTCATTAACTCCCAAGTTACGACCCTCTTTATTCATGAGAAACTCGACATTTCAAAGGTTAAATTCTATAAAAATAATAAAATATTTCTTCTATGTATAGGACTTATTTTTATAAAGTTTTTTTTTACACTCTTTTCGAACGCCAATGTGATGTACTTTTTATGATTATTGTGTTAAGCTCTATTAAACCAATGAAAAATTAATCAATATTCCTGATAAGTTTAAGAAGTATGAATTTTTTAAACTCTTTTTTAAACCCCTTAATCAGAGACATATCCTGTAGTATTGTTGTACAAAATTTGGTTAAAACATGTTAAGTGGTTTTTGAGTTATGGATACAGACAGACACACAGACAGAAATTTTTGTAAAACCACGTTTTTTCGTAGAAATGATCGAAAACACGTGTTTCGGGTGAAATAAAAAAAAATCAAGAAACTAGTAGCCTCTATAGATACTCGATATATATTACATATTTATGAGTTTTTAACTACACACATTATAAAGGAAAATAATGACTTTCGCCCCTAAATAATTATTGAATTTTAATTATAGGTAATTATTAATTTTTAATTTAAATAAAAATATTAATTCTGAAATAATAATCAATACACCACAAAATAAACACATTTTAATCATATAATCTGCAGACATGTTTCGGACATACCCATGTCTTAACATTTTCCAAATTTCAGTACGCAAATTAATAATAATTATTAATTAATACTTCGTATTTTTAATTTTCCATTTTAATATTCATCATAGTAGAACGTTGAATAATTTTTCGCTACACATAATAATTTCTTAAGAAAGCCTTTAGTTGAGTATGTTATAGAAAAAGAAAAATAAACGCCAAACAATACTTATTTCAAACCTTTTTATTAGCTAAATAAGTTTTGCAAATGTAACGGAATTAAAATATTACTGTTAAAAACATTTTCTTGCACAAAATTAATTAGATCCTTTCAATTTATTGGCAATTTGCGTACTGAAATTTTGAAAATGTTAAGCCACTGAAGATGGACATTGTATGATCGAAACATGTCTGGCGAATTAAATGATTTAAATGTGATAATTTTGTGGAGTATCGACTATCATTTCGGTTAATTAATGATTATTATCACTCCTCTACTATTATAGACTACTTTTTCAAGATTAAATTTACTTAATGAATTTGTATTTCATTTAATCCAATAATAATAATTATCTGCTAAAATATATTCATTTTGTTTAAAACGAAGCCTTCATTCCTTATAAGTATTTATTTTTGTCATACTCGAATTGGAAGTTTTTGTTCCCGATAGGTATTAAGTAGGTTTCCTTTACCTATTAGAAGCGAAAACATATTGGGAATCCTACACATTCCTTTCAACTGTAAACGCACTTCAATTCATTTATAATATATTATGTTGCATGTTGTAGCAGTCCATTCTCATAGTATCGAAAATAATATTGAAATAAAAACTCTAAGTCGTCTTCACTAATTAATTTATGAAAATTTCTTAATTCGACACATAAATATGAATGTTCTATTTTTCTGTTATCTATTTTAGATGTGGATATGATATAATATGTATGTTATAATAGTAACATTGATAAATTGAATGAATTCAAAATTTATTTAAATGGCATACATCCATCCATAAAATTTACAATGGAACAAGAAAATAATGGTTCTATATCTTGGATATTTTATTAACAAGAAGTTACAGTGGTATTTCTGTCTGTCGTGTTTATTAGTGTTTACTTTTTGCAGTTTTAAGACTATTAAGAGGGAATCACCGAACCTCTAAATACCGAACGCAGTAAAAGGGTCTCATGACATTGCTATTCCCCCACCTTCAAATCTCTCAATACCCAAATACCCTGATCTCTCTCGCACAAAAGGCAGCTTAATATACAATGACAGTTGACATAACATATTATGACATACCTAATAACATAATATAACCATTTTCTATCGACAAAAGAATACAATCATAATTATTATGAAATCACGATTCCAATTTACCGATTCGATTGGACGGATCATGACTCGGATTTTACAACGAAAGAGCGTCGTACTTTGTCGAGTTGGTTAGAAATAATTAGAACAATTATTATACTTAGTATTTTGTAAGTTGGATGAAGTTTTCATGGTTTTGTTATTTAAAAAATACGGAACGGAAGACAAAAATGACAAAATCGAAATTTTCTGTTACAAATCACTGATCAAATAAAGTGAATAGCGAATTTCGAATTAGGGCAAGGGGATTACGGATCAGGATCACGTTTTTGTATTTGAGTGGGTTTGAATCAGACAACGGCGGCTTTAAGGAGGGGACACAGGGGGCGCGTCCCCCAACGATCGATCGGTGGATATTATTATATTCAACATTTAGAAAATGATAAAGCATTCATCCACATATAAATAAATAAATTGCATAAATATTTTTTATACGAGCACCCGGCCTATAATATTTAACAGGTCTGACTGCTCTATTCAACTTTGCGTTGCGCAAACTTATTTTTCGTATGAAAAAACTGCACAGTATTTACAAAAAAAACTTTCTTTTCTTCCGAAAAAACTAGCCATTCAATTTTTCTTAATTCGGTGTATTTTGGACGCCTTTGTTTCTCGCGTCCTCTTTTGGTGTGAATTGAAAAGGGGAATTCTTATTGTGGTTCAGGAATCCAATGATTTTTCAATAAATTATATTTGGTGATGTCGAGGATGGTTTCAATTTTCGTTAAAAATGCGCCAATATCATATTTCAATTGTTCGCCAAGTTATGTGTAATTGAAATCTGTATTTTGATTTTGTGTTGAACTAGAAGCAACTGCAACATACATCGGCTGGTTGACCAACTGTATTTTAATTTCCAAGTCTCTCCACTGTTCTTGATTTTTGAAATAATTTAATATATTATTTGCGACTCTCTTACTCGACATATTGAATTAATATTACCGCCTATGTACATCAGTCTAAGAGGTCTGATCTAAACTAAAGTTAATTTTTATTATTCTAACCAAGAAACCAAGTCAGAAATGAATTAAAACAAAACGCCGAACATCAACAAAGAACGAAGACGACAAGGACAAAGATGCCGCTCTTAGAAACCCGCAAGACAATTCACTATTCACTTCATTTGATCAGTGATTTGCAACATAAAAATTCGATTTTGTCATTTTTGACTTCCGTTCTGTATTTTGTAAATAAAACCATGAAAAACTCATCCGACTTACAAAATACTAAGTATAATTGTCCGAATTATTTCTAACCCACTCGACAAAGGACGACGTTCTTTCGTTGTAAAATCGGAGTCATGATCCGTCCAATCGAATCGGTAAATTGGAATCGTGATTTCATAATTATGAATGTATTCTTTTGTCGATAGAAAATGACTATATTTATGTTATTAGGTATGTCATATAAGTCAACTGTCATTGTATATTAAGCTGCCTTTTGTGCGAGAGAGATCAGGGTATTTGGGTATTGAGAGATATGTAGGTGAAGGAATATCAATGTCATGAGGCACATTTACTGACTTCGGTATTTAGAGGTTCGGTGATTCGGTCTTAATAGGTAGTCTTAAAACTGCAAAAAGTAACCACAAAGGTAAGAAAAATAGTATAC
This sequence comes from Apoderus coryli, assembly GCA_911728435.2. NCBI lineage: Eukaryota > Metazoa > Arthropoda > Insecta > Coleoptera > Attelabidae > Apoderus > Apoderus coryli. Next base: position 9,739,701 of record OU452209.1, on the reverse strand, counting down.
ATGGAGTATCAATTCTATCAATTTATACTTGATTTATATTTGAGCACAACATTTTTTAAGGGTTTTCGGAAAACCCGAATTGGATATTAGAAATAAACTAAGTGAAAAACGATCCAAACAGGTAAGAAAGGTTATGATCTATTTTAAAAACAATAATATTACATGCACAGAAAAAAATCTTACTGTAATATCAATATTAGCGATATATTTGATTGCCTCTATTTTGGTTTAATGACAGTAATACTTAATTCATTAGAGTACAATTCGGCCAACATTAAATATATACTTAATCCGACATTCCAGATATTATTGAAATTCAATTTCATATATGTTAGGCACAAAACAGATATATTTTTTCTTTCAATGATTACAGTATAATTGGCAACTAATATTGCAATTGTATTATTTCAAATATTGTTATATTACGATAAGCAAGAAAAAGCATTGGAAGAATATTATTTCTCTACTCGGATTATTAGATATATATCATTGAATTAACAAAACCAAATTTTACTCGCTGTCATATTCTACTATTTAAATAAACTAAATAATATTAAGTGAATACTTCTTATTGTTGGGACAGCCTTAACTTATTATTGCGCCGGGCTAAATTCATCGATATATCGAAACACAAAACGTCGAGTATCCAACATTTTCCACCCATGCATGTATCGAATTTAAGTATATAAATTAAATAAAAACTGGATTTTCGTACTACCTACCCCACTTCGTAAATATTAGTTTTTGACTTGAAAAAAAAAATGCTTTCATACGCCGATATCATAATAAAACGAATTCAAAACCATTGATATAAAAACGTAGATTTCGGGCTGATGTATCGGGAAATTTCGGAACTCCCTAGTCACTAGCAAAGCTTAAAACAATAGGTTATATTACATTTATATATTTATTCTATTTGTGTGCCGGTAGCGCGTGTCTATATAGTTAAGTTCTATAATCTGCAATAATATATTATGGAAGACTTCTTAAACGCCTCAGAATTGGACAAACTAATTCCAATATTCTCCGGTAAGTTTTACTCCTAACTAAGTATATCTAATCATAAGTTTTTTCCTATAAATTATTTTGTGTAAGCTTTTCGAACAATACTATTAAAGATCGGTCTAGCCAACAAATGATTTAAGAGGTACCTATAATGCATAATAAAAACGTTTTAACAAAACTATTCAGGGTGTTCCATTCAAAAGTTATGAATATTAACCTTTTTATTTCACATTAACCAGTATAGCATGACAGCATGGAATACATTTTTGCAACCTCAGATAACCTCAAAATTCAAAATATCCTGTTTTAACACGATGTAGGTATACAGTATACAAAGTACCGAGTGGGAGTGGGACACTATGAAGATATGGTAAAAAAGCACAAATACGATATTTGGTTTAATATTTTGTTAGTCGTACATGTTCAATGTTCATGTATTAGAATGACATACATAGTTTAATGTATTGTTTATTTTTTGTACTGTGATTATAGAGTAATATTTTTTTTATTACAATACAATGTATTATAGAATTAATAAAACTGTTTTTGAATAAAAACTTTCTTTTATTTCATACAATTATTTAACGTGATAGTTTTATTAAATTAAGTAATTAATTTCTCTCCAGGATTATATATAAAATTGATTTAAAATGACAAAACAATTATTTCAATACCAAAATATATTCTGTCTATAATTTCTGTATTCCCCTTAAAAAGCGATAAATGTTCTATCAACGATAGTGACACTTAGTCCAATCAATACTTTTTATTTAATTTCAATATATTCTTATAATTCAGGCATTTGATTGGAAGTCAATTAATTTTTATACTTAAAGCAATAAAGTCATATTTCGCAATTAATCATATAACTATGATTGAAAGAAATGTAGCTTTGATTGTGGAATACGGAATATATGCTATCATTGATTGAATGTGCATATGGTTCATGATATGATAGATTTTTCTCTGTGTGGTAGCCAAAATATACCCTTGTGAGGACATCGCGATAGTAGACTCCTATTTAATGAAGATTGTGATTTTAATCTAACAGAAAATAATGATGGTTGTTTTCGAGCACTTCTTAGATTTAGGATAGATGCTGGCGATGTGCAGTTAGCAGAGCATCTTACAAATACAGGCGTTCGTGCCACATACATTGGAAATATCACAGCCAATGAATTAGTTAATTCTTGTGAGCAAGAAATTATATCTAAGATTGTGGGTAATGTTTACGAAGCCGAATTGTACTCCATAATTTTTGACGAAACTACCGATATATCCACCATATTTAAGTTTGACAGTTAGATTTTTAGATCAGAATTTTTACTGTCGTCGCAGCAGATATTCTACTGGACAATGACTTACCTTTGATTTTGATTTGTACAACACTAAGAGGACCATTAGGCCGAAGAAGCTACCTAAAGTAGCTGCGATTCTCACTCCCGTCATGACATCGTATGTTTTGTAATATTCTCTTGCGTCGATCGTAGTGATTGGGGATGTCGGATAATGAACCGCTGTCGGGGTGGTCGATGATGTCGAACTGATAGTGATGTTGTTCCTCCCTTGTGAGCCATTTGGCTCCCCGGCCATCACGTTCGGTCTTTGGCTAAAGTAAAAAAAATACGTACAGATTTTAGATCATAGTGTTATGTACAGAAGTAATGTTAATAAGCTTTATTGTCTAACGGAGAAATCATTAATAACAAAACAATACACAATAATTATAATGTATCATATACACAAAAACAAAATAAAAAGATAATACTCGTACATCATAAAAAAAAGATATAATATTAACAACAAATTTGACATTGCAATGAGTTTGAATTGCACCAGCGATGAAACTATGAATCTTCGATACTTAATATAATCTGACGTATATAAAATCTCTCCACGTTTAGAGAAAAAGAAATACATCGGACAACACCGCAATTGTTTAAAAACAACATAAACAACTGGGGGATTTGAGTAAATAGCGGACGCGTGGAGACGTTTCTAGAGACGGAGACGTACAATGTAAATACTGGGTGTTTCAAAAAGCGGCGACAATATTTAACGGGGTGATTTCTCAGGTTATTTTTTGAAAAAAAAAATCACATAAACATACGTCGGGAAATGAATTGTTGCAAAGATACAAGGTATTAACGTTTTTTTGTAAATAAAGGTTTTTTTAATTAAATATCTCCTTATCGATTTCTTTGAAATTTGGTATCGCTGTTGCTAGAAATATATGTTTATATGACCCTAACTAGATTAAAATTAAAAATTCCAGTAGCGTTAGGTGCAACTTAATAAAAATTATTAACAAAAGCAATGTTCATTACTGCCTGTAATTTAATTTAATTATTCTCTTGAGATAAAGCAACTAGAATTACATATTTTTATCTCTTCTATTTATTTCATATGTTGCTTTGTTTACGAGATATAAATTTAAAACATTTTTGAACATGCCAAGAATATTTGCGAATAATTCGACTAAAAATCAGTAACGTTGATGTTATCTGATTTCGCCAATGATTTTGATTCTGTCAGACTTGTTGAAGTTTCTTAACATGAATCACTATACAAATGCCGAGATGACCGACATGCACTTCATTTATGAACTTGCTGATGGTAGTTGCATTAGAAGCTAGGCGGTTGTACACTGAAAGATATCCCAGCCTATAGCTTCTGATTCATTTTCGAAAGCATTCATCGACGCCTTCCTGAAACAGGCACACTAAAACAAAGTAGAGGAACAGGAAGGCCAAAGACAGCAAGAACGGTAGAGCTGGAAGAGGTAGTGCTGAACGTGGTTGAAGAAAATCCGGATACTTCTACTCGAAAAGTTGTTGTGCTTTGAATGTAAGTAATACTACTGTTTGACGCAATTATAAGGAGAATTTATTATATCCATACCACTTCCAACGCGTTGAAACACTTATTCCTGGTGATGTTCCTACACGTGTGGCATTCTGTCAATGATTCTTTCATAAAACTGTTGAAATTCCTCAGCTACTTATGTTGATTTTGTTTCTTGATGAAGCGACTTTTTTCAAGAAATGCAAAAAGGAATTTTTATAATAACCATTTATGGTGTGATGAAAATCATGCATGCCATAGTTGAAGATCATTTTCAGCATCATTTCCCGTTAAACGTTTGGATTAGAATTGTGGGTGACTGCTTAATAATTTGACCCGTATTTCTACCAGGAAGACTTACTGGAAAGGTATATCGCAACTTTCTGCAACACACGCTTGCTGGATTTCTGGAAAACGTACCATTGGCAATAAGAAATGCATGTGGTTTATGCACGATATGGTGCATCAGGGCATATAATTTTTTTATTTTATTATTTTGCAAAACAAACGTAAACATTTTGGAAACATAGGTTTTATGGCCACTATAAATGTTCACACATTTGGTATACTAAAACACATCCCTAGAATAAAATTTTGACCGCCAGAGCGCAGCATCTGTTTTTATTTGAAAGAGCAAAGATTTTCAACTCACCCCGTTTTACAAATTAATTTTAATGGACAATTCTAGTGAACCAATTTCACAGTGATGTTTAGCAAAACTTTGACTAAAACATCTCCGATTGTTTATTGATGGTTCACATGTTGTGGACGCACGGTATATCAACATAAAAACACGGCATGAAAACAAAGACAAAACAAAAACAAAATCGGGCACAACAACACAAAAAATTTAGATATTTCTACCTGGTGTTTTAAATACTTAATTAATAAGCGAAATTGAGGTCGTAGTCTCTGCTTCTTGTATTCTTAGTTATTCTGCAGTAGTCCACTATATTATGTTAAGCAAAACACGGACAGAAAATTTATAAATATCTATAAAAAAAATAATAAACAAAAAAGTCCTAATAAATATAACAGTTTTAAGTGAAATGTTCGCAAGAATACTTTTGATAGTTTTATTAACAAACATTGTATATGGATTTCAAAACGTAAATAGAATTATTCATAAAAGTAGGTAAGTGTGATAAATTCATTAGACGTGCATTAACGGTAATCGTTTTTGTAGAAGAAAAAATAGTGATAGTTTTTGTTTTAAAAAATGGTACCTACTTACATAGGCTTCATTACATTCGTTTAGTAAACACAAATACAAAATAGGAATCTTGTAATTTAATAATCAGTTCCTCTCGCCAGCCATCGTACGAGTAGAAAATGGTCATTTCATGTGAGGTTCACACTATACTTTTTCTACGACTGTTTTAATGCTTTTGAATAAATTGAACATAATAATTTTTAGGAAAATATTTGTTTTTCGAAGCTTACCTATACTCGGCCTGTTGGCGTAAGCCTAAATACGATGAGTTAAAAGTATTAAATTATATCACCATCACTGTTCTTCATTATATAAATAGCTTTGACACCTTCGAAATAAGTGACTTAATTTAAACTGTCAATTTGATTTAATTGTATTGTCGGCGTTGCTATGGTGATTTTTCATAACCGATGCTACTGTCACTACCAGAAATTTACCCGTGCTTTTGTAAATTATGTAATACATTTTCAAATTATGATTGAACATAATATAATAAAGGCATTTAAAGACAGTCGTAGAAAAAATAGTATATTGTGTAACGAACATGAAATGACATATATTTCCTACGAGTATGATCGTTTGCAGCATGAGCCGCAGGCGAGTGCTGCAAATCATACGAGTAGGAAATGGTCATTTCATGTGAGTTTCACACTATACTTTTTCTACGACTGTTTTAATGCTTTTGAATAAATTAAACATAATTTTTAGGAAAATATTTGATTTTCGAAACTTACCTCAGTTGCCGTAAGCCTCAATACGATAAGTTAGAAGTATTAAATTGACTAGGTGGTGTTAAACTATATTCACTATCACTGTTTTTGTGTTTTGAAATTAGCGAAATACTTAATTATAATTATTATTAATTGTAAATACCTAAACTGTCAATTTGGTGTGTTTGTATTGTCGGCGTTGCTATGGTGATTTTTCATGCCCGATGCTATTTTTGTCATTACCAGAAAATTTTATCCGTGCGTAATAATATTTCCCACTAGTTGCTAGGCAACTAGTGGGTAATATTTATTGTGCACGGGTAAATGAAAAACAGCATTACAATGTACTACATTTTCAAATCATGATTGAACATAGAATAAAGGCATTTAAAGACAGTCGTAGAAAAACATTATTTTCATGATCAACTGACTACTTCAAAAAGACGCGGCAATGTTTAAGGAGGTGATTTCTCACGACATTTTGTTAAATAAAAAGTTCTCATAAGCATACGTCCAGAAATGCATTGTTTCCAAGATACAAAGTGTTAAATGTTTGTTGTTTTTTTCATTAAGTCAAATATTTCCTTCCGGATTTCTTTGAAATGTCGTAGCCTTGTTGCTGGAAATAGGGAGGTTATATAGCCCGAACTACATTAATAGTATATTAAGTATAAAGGGCGGTAAAGCATTCGTTGCAGCCCGCCGCTGTATAGACGCACGAGTGAGCGAAGCGAGCGAGGGCAGCTATACAGCGAAGGGCTGCAGCGGCTTTACCGCCAGTGGTGCTCACAACTGTTTTTCGCCTGCCTCTTCATACTACAATATTAAACCAAAAGAACTTTATTTTAATAATTAATTATTACAGTTATGAACTGACAGTTTTTGACGTACATGATAATAGGCGTTATCCTTTGACAAACTCAGATCAGATAAACTTATGTGACAGGCTCACATGTCAGTATTTTAAATGTAGAAAGAAACTGTCAAATTATGTACGCTATAGAAATTTGATTTTGAATCTTAGGTATATTTCGGTACTACAATAATAATTAAAAAGTGATTACTAATTAATAATGGACAAATTTAAATAATTAAATGAGTTTAGCGGAATGGCAGACGACTACCTATAAGTAAACTTTCTCAATTAATTGTCAACTTATCCTCTAGATGGAATGCACATTAAGTTAAGTGAGTGAAAACTACTGATGTTAACGTTATTATTGGAAATCTAACAGTAGCGCCATCTATGAAAAAAAATTAAAATGAGCAGGCGCTAAATGGTCATTTACCGGCCGCATATGCGGGTTGAAGGAAATCCAGGTACTTCTACTCGAAAAATTGCTGAGGTTTTGAATATAAGTAATAGTACTGTTTGGGGCATTCGTAAGGACAATTATTCTTGCTGATTTTCCTCCACGTAATGGCATTCTCTCTGTTAAAGAATTTAAGTTTTTTAGGTTGTAATTTATTACACTTTGTATGTTTATTTAGTTAAAAAATATCGAGCATGTTAAAAAAAAATGTTTTTGATTTTGACATTGTCAATTAGAATTAAAAAGAAAAATCAATTCATGTCATTTATATTTTATAACAGTCCACAATAAAATATTATAAACTTGGTAATTTTTTCATTCATTTACGTACAAACGTAACACTGTCAATGGCTTTTGGGTTGTTGAAATTCCTCAACTACTGATGTTGATTTTGTTTACTGATGAAGCGAGTTTCTCAAGAAATTCAGGAATTTTCATAATAACCATTTATAGTGTGATGAAAATCCGCATAAGAAAGTTCTGGTTGAACGTTTGGATTGGAATTGTGGGTTACTGCTTAATTGGACCCGTAAAAAATTACGGGTCCAATTAAGCAGTAACCCACAAACCAGGAAGATTTACCGTAAAGGTATATGACGACTTTCTGGATTTCTGGAAAACGTACCATTGGCAATAATAAATGCAATGCATTTTAGTCAGGTTTCTCGTGAGAACATACGGAAATCGCTGGATGGGATCTCACTTATCACTTGTACGACCCCCGGATTTAAATCCACTGGATTTTTTCATGTGGGGCCACCTGAAGTCCTTAGTTTACGCTACTTCTGTGGGAAATATGGAGGACCTAAGGACTCGCATTATTACTGGGTGTACTTTAGAAATGTCCCTCGTACGTTTGCGAGAGTTCGACAGTCAATGAGGAGAAGATGGTAATCATGTATCCGCGCTAGAACAACAGTTCTTGTAATTTTTTGTATTAGGTATAAAATTTAATTTTATTTATTTATTTTTACCTTGCTTTGAAATGTTAATATTATATTTAGTTGAATTATTCGCAAATATTCTTGGTATGTTGAAAAATATTTTAAATGTTTATCTCCTAAACGAAGTAACATATGAAACAAATACAAGAGATTAAAAAGTTGTAGTTCTAGTTGCTGTATCTCAAGAAAATATAGAAATTAACTTACAGTCAATGGCGAACATTTTGCTTGTCACTAATATTTATTAAGTTGCCCCTAACGCCACTGGACTTTATAATTTTAATCTAGTTAGGATCATATAAGCTCCCTATTTCTAGCAACAACGCTACCAAATTTCAAAAAAATTGGTAGGGAAATATTTGACTTAATTAAAAAAAAACCCTTATTTACAAAAAAATAACACCTGCTATCTTAGAAACAATGCATTTTCGGAAGTATGTTTATGGGAACTTTTTTCCATAAAATGACCTGAGAAATTACCCTCTTAAATATTGCCGCGTCTTTTGGAAGCACCCTGTATACGGAAATATTAATTATTATTGTCTTAGTAATTCAAGTAAAATATTTTTAATATAAGGGGTACACGATGCTCTCAAATCTCTAAGAATAATTATTTTAGGAATATTGTTGTATCAATGTTGATAAAGGGTAAAACCTTTTAAACACACACAAAGTACATTTAATTGTATCGGAAACAATTTTTTCTACGACTGGCTTTAAATCCCCTTATTATATGTTCAATCATAATTTCAAAATCCAAATCGACAGTTTATTATTATTAAATTATTTCGAAGATTTCAAAGCTATTTATATAATGAGAAACAGTGATAGTGGATATACAGGGTGACATAGAAAAAAGTACATTGCATACTGCCACACAATAGAGGACACTAAAATAAGAAAAAAAGTTCCCATGAACACGGGTCCGCAAGGCCTTCGGTTAAAAGATACGGGGTGTTGAATCTTATTTTTTTTTTGGGTTTTTTTGAATATCTTTAGCCAAAGACGCAAGAAATGGATAAAATGTGGTATACAGGGGTTTTTTATCATGCTAAAATCAAATATGATCTTAGTTTTGTGATTACTGTAATTCGAAGTCACCAATATAGGTTGGGCAGGTATAATCGACAAATACTTAATTGGCCCATTTCAATTGCCCAATCGATTGACAGGTGTACTGTATCAAAATTTCTTGGAGGATGATTTAAACACATTATTAGAGGATGTCCCATTGGCCATTATTGGAAGAATGTATTACATGCATGATGGGGCGCCAGCTCACTTTTCTCGAGTGGCAAGGGAATATTTGGACAGGAGATTTGGAAATACGTGGATTGATCGAGGGAGGCCTGTACCCTCGATTTTTCATTTTGGGGATTTATGAAAAATTAAGTTTATGCAGTAGAAATACATAATGAAGAACAATTATGGATAAGAATTATGGAATCGGCAAATAGATTTCGTAATAACCCAGGAATATTTCAAAGATGCCGTCAATCATTAAGAAGGAGAATGGTAAAATGTATTGACGTACAAGGGCAACAATTTTAACATCTTCCAAAAACTTAATGTTTTGTTTTAATTAATCATATTTTTCATCATACCATTAAAATGTAATTGTTGAAGTATTTATCATTGTTTTTACAAATGTTTCTTTGGCGCTTTTTGAATAATTTGCATGCATTGTCGGCTTTTAGAGGCATTTGTTGCTTCTAGCGACTTGGACAAGGTATACCTCTCTTAAGTATAAAAAAAGGGATAACAATTTTTTTCAGTCGAAAATGACATACAGTGGATAGCAAAAAAGTTACAACCGATTCAATAGGGATGGAACCCTGTATGTAGCGCCCTCTATCAGTAATCACAAAACTAAGATCATATTTAAATTTAGCATGATAAAAAAAACCCTGTATACCACATTTTATCCATTTCTTGCGTCTCTGGCTCAAGATATTCAAAAAAACCCAAAAAAATTAAAATTCAACACCCCGTAACTTTTAACCGAAGGCCTTGCAGACCTGTCTTAAAGGGAATTTTTTTCCTATTTTAGTGTCCTCTATTGTGTGGCACTATGCAATGTACTTTTTTCTATGTCACCCTGTATAGATTTATTTTTCTCGGTTCTGCTTCACAAACAATAATAAGTGAAGAACTAAGTCAATTTCGTGCATTTCGAAAATTTCTTCATCAAATTGTTTGTCGTTCAACGTAAGGTACCTAATAGTTTATCCGAAGTTTAACAAAGCATAAAGAAAATTTGAATGTTATACAGGGACATATTTATTGAGGAAGGTTAGGTTTGAGAAAAAAAATATTTAGAACTATTGCAGAATGAAATTCTTCGAGAATTTCATTGATTATTATTGATTGTAGGTACTTATTTAATAATATACTATATTTATTATACTAATGTAAGAAAACGGCAACCGTTTGAGATAATTTGATAATTGTTATTGAAATAAATCAATTCTAATATATACAAGTACCGCTTATTAACGGAATTAAAACGTTTTTCGTTTTAAGAAAAACATTAATTAAATTGACCAAGAGAAGGTAGGTAATTGAAAATTGAAGCAATTTACATGATACATAAAAATTGCACTTAATGAATACTTAGTTCCTCTTATTGTTCACATGTTTCATTATTAGCCATTTTTCTAAATTTTGTAACCCAAGGTTGGCAGAACTATTAATAAATTTAGTGTTGTTCGAAAAGTATTTATATAGGTACCTATTTGTTTGACGGAATTGGCTGTCGACGTTAGGACATTCCAGGCCTCAGAGGGGTCGTAGTTTGCTAATAATTAAGTATTTTGCTAATAAAAACGAAATGGCACGATAATCTTTTTTTACTATTCATGTTACGAAAGTCCATTACACTAGTTACTTATATCTGCAATGAAATATTCGTCAGGAATAATTATGTTTGGAATGTGATCAAGGTCCCAGAAATGGTGGGGGTATTTATAAATTTTGTAAAAAAAGTAAACGTTAGAATTTTTTGAGAAAGTTTTGGAAAATTAAGTGGCAAAGATTATTTTGTCCAAATGTTGACCAGCTCTCATCTAATCGAAAACAGAAATTATTAGCTGCGACGCGTCTACACATCTCTCTGGAAATAGCGGCCAGTTCGGTGCGGATGTTGTGCTTCAATTGCAGTAGAGTTCGTTGTTTGTTTGCATACACTGTCTGTTTAAGGTATCCCCTTGAGAAATAATCAAGGGGTGTAAGATCGGGGCTTCTAGGAGGCCAGTTGATGGTGCCTCGACGAGATATCACTTTTTCTGGGAAAAGTTGATTCACAACCGCAAGCGATTGGTTGGAGGTGTGGCAAGTGTTGGCATTGATATAAATTTATTCATTCCGATATGTCTCTATTCTGAAGTAACGCAAGTGTTATTTTATATCAAAAATTTTTCATAACTTTGATACAAAACATATAATCTATTATTTATTGAATACTAAAAGATTTATATTTGTTTTAGGCTCAGTATACTTCGAGATCACAACACAATAGTGACAGAATTGCCAATTACAACAAAACCTTTGTATTTCACTGAAAATAATGCTTCAAATAGTAAAAACGTAATTAATTGGTTTCTTGGTGTCTTAGGAACAAATAAACCTTCTGACCAAACACCACCAAAAGATTGTCCAGAATGTGGTAAGTGTGTATGTTTACTAAGTTAGGCATCATTACAAACAAGATATGGTTTCACTATTTTCCAGAATGTGGACAGGCAATCAAACACAAACGGATTGTCGGAGGTGTAGAAACTTTGGTAAATGAATATCCTTGGATGGCGGCACTTATGTACAATAAGCGTTTTTACTGTGGAGCTTCCCTGATTAATAACAGATATTTAGTTACTGCTGCACACTGTATCTCAGGGTATGTTTTGTCTGAGCAACGATGATTAATTAGTATATATTAAGCAACGTGCGTTTGCAGCATTGATAATATTATAATATGTAATTAGGTAATGTAAGGATTACATATATACATTAGAGCTAAGATGATTACTACATTAAAATTGTAAATCGAAATAGGTATTTTTAAACAGATATATGGACTTTTGTTGACATATTCATTTTATGAAAAAAAGTTCACATAAACATACGTCCGGAAATGCATTGTTTCCAGGTGTTAAAGTTTTTTTGTAAATAACGGTTTTTTTTTTAATTAAGTCAAATATCTCCTTACCAATTTTTTGTGAAATTTGACTGTTGCTAGATATAGGGAGCTTATATGGCCCTAATTAGATCAAAAGTATTAACTTCAGTGGCGTTAGGGGAGAAACTTAATAAAAGTTATTCACAAAAAAAATATACGTCACTGACTGTAATTTCATTTCGATATTGACTTGAAATAAAGCAACTAAAACTACAACTTTCTTACCTCCTGTATTTTTTTCATATGTTACTTGGTTTACGAGATCAAAATTTAAAACATTCAACATACCAAGAATATTTCCGAATATTTCGACTAAAAATCAGTAACCGTGATGTTATTTGACTGCGTCAATCATTTTGGATCTGTCAAACTTGTTCAAGTCCCTTTGTAGAATAATAACTAACTAGTATTTGATTAATAAATATTTAATTAACAACTATAAACTTTATCAGAACGATTCTATAAATGTGTTACAAAAAATTCTTCTACTAACTCATAATTAATTTCTATTTCTATGGATACTTAAAATATATCTACAGAGTATAATATTTCCAACACTCCTCCTCGATTTAATCATTTTTAAATATTAAATCGCTACTCTTTAATAAATTCAAGAACATGACAATCAGTTCTAAAATGACTAAATTTCTCTTTACATAATGGTTTTGTAAACATGTCAGCAACATTTTGATTAGAGGAAACATATTCCATTTTAAAAACATTTTTCGAAACTAAATCTTTAGTAAAATGTTTTCTGATATCAATATGTTTGCTTCTTTTAGAATTTTCATAACTTTTAGTCATTAAAATTGCACTTTGATTATCACAATATAGACTAATTGAATTATTAAGACCAAATTCACTTAAAACACCTTTTAAATTAACTATCTCTTGAGCTGCACTAGCCGCTGCTACATATTCTGCCTCCGCCGTCGACAAAGCAACACAACTTTGTTTTCTTGAGCTCCAACTAATAGGATTTCCAGAACAAAATGTTATCCAACCAGATACACTTTTTCTGTCCGTTTTATCGGTACCCCAATCAGCGTCGCAATATGCTTCTAAGGACATATTTCCTCTTTCATATATCATCTCGAAATCTTTACTATATTGCAAATAACGAGACTCTTTTTGCTGCTTGCCAAATTTTGTGTGTCGGCTTATCCAAAAATCGACTTAGATAAGAAACTGAGAATGCGAGATCAGGTCGTGTGGTAGTTGTAAGATACATTAAACTTCCAATTAATTCTCTAAGTGGCACATTAATTATTTCTTCATCTTCTACAATATTAAACCCTGTTTCCATTGGTGTTGATACTGTTTTACATGTATTCATATTAAATTTTTCTAAAATTTTATATGTCATAATTGTTTGTGATAGCTTTAATGATGTTTTGGTTCTTGTGATATTGATGCCTAGAAAATTATTAATTTCTCCTAATTCTTTTGCTTCAAATTCATCTTTTAAGCACTGAATTACTTCTGCAACATTTTCTTTTAACCCAGTTACCAAAATATCATCTACATAATCAATCATAGAAACATTCGAATTATAATAAAAACAACAGTCATAATTAGATCTTTTAAAATTATTTTTTAAAACAAAATTATTAAAATGTTCGTTCCAAACTTTAGGTGATTCTTTTAAACCGTAAAGCGCGCGATTTAATTTTAAAACAGGACTTTTAACTTTTAACCCTTCAGGTGGATAAATATAAACATCATTTTCAAGAAAACCATTTAAGAATGCTGTTGGAATATCTAACTGTTTAATAGACCAATTCATTTGAAATGCATGATTTAAAAATAATCTAACAGTTGACGTCCGTGCTACCGGAGCATAAACTGGTTCAAACGAATTCTCCTCCTTAAGTTGAAAACCTTTTGCAACTAATCTGGCCTTCTTGGTTCCATCTTCTTTTGTTCTAAATACCCACTTTGTTTGAATCGCGGAAGATTCAGACCAGGTTTTTAACTTACTATGTGACTGTAATTCTTTATTAATTGCTTTTTTCCAATCAACATATTTCGATGCCTCTTTGAATGATTTAGGATTTATATCTTCTGTTAATAAACAATAAGCTGAATAAACTTCGTAATCATTTAAATATTGTGGTTGCTGTACTCTTCTTCCTGCTCGTGTTCTGATATCATTAATTTCTTCATTGTTATCTTCATTATCATCCTGTATATCTGTGTTATCATTTTCATCAACTATAACTTGTATTTCATTTTTGTCTTCTATTCTATTTTCCTGTATTTCTTCTGAACAATATTTTAGTTTTGCTTCATCAAATGTTACATCTCTCGAATAAACAATTTCAATTTCAACAAAATTCCACAATCTATAGCCTGTTGGTGTATAACCAACCATTATGGAATGTTCAGCACGTGGTTGCAATTTATTTTGTTTAGGAATAACTACTCGCCAAGCTTGACTGCCAAAAATTCTCAATTTATGTAAATCATTCATCCCGTACCACCTTTTTGCTGGAGATATGCCTCTGTTTGCTTTTGTAGGACTTCTATTTAATTCGTATGCCGAACACTGATTTGCTTCACCCCAGAGTTCTTTCGGTAAATTGGTTTCAGCAAATTTTACTCTAACTTTATCCATTAAAGTTCTGTTCATTCTTTCTGAGACACCATTTTGTTGTGGCGAGTATGGACTTGTATATTGAATTTCTATACCCTTATTCCTGCAGTAATTTTTAAAATAATGTGAAGTAAATTCACCACCATTGTCACAACGTATCTTTTTTGTTTTCTTTCCATGCTTAGTTTTAATACAGTACAGTAATGTGTTGAAGTAACTTCGAGGAAAATAATGTTAATTATAATTTGTGATTGAAATATACTTATTCATATTATATGTGTGGACTATATAATCACAATTTATAATTAACAATATTTTCCTCGAAGTGACTCCAACACATTACTCTTAATCAAATGATATAAATATTTTACATAATGCAAATTCTCTATTGATAATACCACTGAAGATGAGGGTTACAAGCTTCGAAACATGTATGGTAATTTAATTGACCCAGCACGTTCAGTGTGATTTGTTGAACTGATTTCGTAGAGTTTGACGTTTTATTTCATATTCACAATTCATTAATTCCCTTTTAAAAATGGACCACTTCTTTAAAATAACCATTTATGGTGTGAGAAAAATCCGCATGCGATATTTGAAGATCATTTTCAAGATCAGTTTGGATTGGAATTGTAGGTGACTGCTTAATTGGACCCGTATTTCTACCAGGAAGACTGACCGGAGAGGTATATCGCGACTTACTGGAACACACGCTTCTTGGATTTCTGAAAAACGTACCATTGGCAATAATAAATGCAATGTGGTTTATGCATGATGGTACTCCAGCGCATTATAGTCGGGTTGCTCGTGAGTTTTTAACAGAAACATACGGAAATCGCTTGGAAACAATGCATTTCCGGACGTAAGTTTATGGGAACTTTTTTTCAAAAAATGACCTAAGAAATCACCCTCTGACCTCAACCACACTCTGTATATATTTTTTGTATTTAAAAAGAACATTATTTTAAGAGATGTTGATTTTTGTACGCAAATTCGCTTTTTCTCGATATATTCAACAAAAATCTATCAATTTATTTTGGTATTTACAGTATTAAAATTTGAAGGTTTTCGAAGGAGAGGATTTCTGCTGCACTATTAGACCACGACAGAGCTAATGTGTTCGAGACACAAATAATTTCAAGAAACATTAAGAGAATTGTAAAACATGGCCGTTACAATACCGGAGCGAATTATGACAATGACATCGCTTTACTCGAATTGGATGAAGTTGTCCCGTTAGATGGAGTATTGCGGCCAGTGTGCCTTCCAACTATTGGCAAAAGTTATTCAGGACATCAAGGTACAAAATATATTTATAGTATTTTAGAAATAAGAACAAAGACATCGTTTTAAATGATATTAAGCCAATAATATGCAGCTCGCGTCGTAAGATAACATTTGCTGTAATATTTAATAGAGCAGGAATTCTAAACTAGGACACTACGCCTCGTTACGGGAGGAAAGAGAAAAATGAGAGTGCAAGCAATATTTACTTCTAAATTTGCAATTCAGGTCCCTAAGTAATTAATTTAGTGTTTTAGTCGTTTTTCAGCACACCGTTTTCACAATTGTGTGGACATTTTCTCATAATACCCTCTTTGAAATTTTACAAAAGAGCTAGTAATTAAAGCTTAAATTAATAGTCGTATTGTTTTTATTATCGGTCTTTCTGAATTTATTGAACATAATATTAAATAATAATAAACTCTCTTTTAACTAAGTTAAACTACAAAAATATGTATATTTAAAAACTTTTGAAATGGATTAGAGATCGAACAGGTATTATAAAATTTTAATCAAAAATGTTCTGCATATTATGTATAACAATAAATAATTTCAGTGAAAGGTAACATGTTTAACTAGCAGTTGAAGCGTTGAGTCAGTAGTTAATCTTCACTTAAGGGTAATAACTAACTATTACTTCCAGTAGTTCTTACTAAAACTTTGCACCTAGAATCCCGTTTTTAGAAAATCTAACGTATCAATTGAAGAACAAACATAGTTTCAAGATCATCGTAACATTAATTCTGTAGTATGAAGTAAAATATATTAACGAATTGCTTGTTACATAAAGTAACAAGACTTTTAGTTATGTTGGAAATTTGCTTCACACTACCATGCTTTCACCAGACGGGCCGTTTCGGGTATCCACAACTCATCAGTGGTGATCGGCAGGCAGTGTGACCCAAACTTGCAACATTTACGAAAAGTTTATACTAGCACGAGAGATCACTGACAACAAGATGTTTTTGGCGCCATCTAGTGTGAGCAGGCAATATGCCCGGTGAAACATAGTTCACAAACGATGGCCGGACAAGAAGTAATATCTCCATCATATCCTATTGCCAAAACTATATGCGCCCAAATTCCCAGGCGGGAGGCTTCATTTACGAATTGCTTTTAGTTATGTTGGAAATTTGCTTCACATCATGGTGTTAATACAGATGGTGTGCTATCGCGCATGTAATCTACCGTCTCTGTCGCACCGGTGACGTCAGCCTGGGAGCATTTTTGAAATTTGGTCAATGGCTTTTAAATGTCGATATTACTTAGTTGTATTTGTTTTTAGGTGTTTCATTAATAACAAAAATAACTAAACAAAAAAGCCAAATGTGGCTTGTAGGTATAAATAATTAGGAAAAATAAAATACTTCACAGCGCTTAAAATGTTTTTTTTTTTATTTATAACTTGACCTGAATCACAATATTTATTCATGTGTAATGTACTTTCAGTATTTATTCAAAAAGGTTTTAGGGCTAAATAAACAACAAAAACCAATTATTTACTTTTTTTATTTGTAAACTTGGACATTTTTTTTTTCCAGCTTGCGTTTGGAATTTAACAAACTAATATTTTTATTAAGCTCTCTTAATCTAATATAAATTCGGGTACGAACCATAAAAAGAATAACTTCATAGGGTAAATATTTTAAATTAGATGGTATTTTTTCAGTAACAATATTTGCCAACCTCTTAAATATTATTGGTTCTTTCGATAAAAAATTACCATGAAAATTCCGAAATTCTTCTTCTATGATCCGTCCCATTTGTATCAATTCATCACTAGGTTGAAGTAAAAACCCCCTTGAGAGGAAGTTCAGCCAATCAGGATTGCTATTAGTACTTAAAACAAGTACATTTTTTGTTTCATTACCTAAATTTAAATGCTTAAATTTATTTTTGAACCGATAGGCTACATAGCCTGCAATATATTTCAAACCTTCGTTTGCTATAGTATCTGAAAATTTATTAGTCTCCAGTATCCCCAATACATTTTCCCACTCGGAAGGCACAGCATAATTGGTCAGATCTATTTCGGGAACTAACTCTTCCGGTATTTGCGGTTCTACAAATGTATAGTTAGTAAAACAATCATCCTGAGTAGAAAAATCCTCTTTGTCAAGATTTTGCTCAGAGTTCACACCCGATAAATTGTTTTTAAGTAACTCTTGAGATAAACAAATTTCAGTATTTGTAAGTAGGCAAGATTCATGACCTTCTTCGGTATTATTGTTCATTGTAAATATAGCTAGGGAATGTTTACCAAGTATATACCATAGTATTCTATATTAAATTTGTACAGGATCTGGATGATCGTTAGTGGCACCCATTCCACGAATATATGAAAAAAAATTTTCTATGACATCTTGGTTCAATCTATACGTAATAAGATAATTAATACCATATTTCTTATACAAATAGTCATACAATTCAATTAAGGACCTATTACTCAACAGGATTCCCTTCTGAAAAGGTACAAGTGATTTATGAGTGCCAACTATCATTTGTGATATAATTTCGTTAGTTTCTCTTATAGCTGCAGTTTGTTTTTGTAAATCTGTGCCAAAAGCATTAGCTCCCGGATGGCTACCATACTTGAATTTTGCATTAAAAATATCAAACCAATCATTCATTATTTTTAAAAATTTACTAGTTTGTTTCCAAGATCTATTTTTATAAAACCCTTGTAATCCGCACCACTCGATAGCTTTTGACAAACTGTTTGAAAAAATTTGTGCAGCCGGTTTCACTTTTTGTCTTTCTGTGCCTCGTAATGTGAGATGATATTCGCTTATTTTGTATGCAATTTTCAAATCATCAGAGGAAGCCGCAATTAGTTCTTCAATTGGACTTTTGTTGATAAAACTGTTGTTAATTGTAAATCCCTGATCTATAAAATGGTTTCTTGCAAGTTTTAAAAGATGTGGTACATCTGCAAAAACAAATACTTTTTTATCATTATCTACAGGATGGTGGAAAAAACAGTTTTTGTTATCTCCAACATTGATTTCTGACCATAATTTTTGATTCCCTATCCCCATGTCAGAGGTCATAGCAACAACTTCATAATCTGCTGAATGTAGATTGGCAATGATTTCAAATAGAATATTTTTCGTTTCTATACACATTTTGTTAGAAATATAAATTTCATCAACACAGATAACACAAACTTTTTGTAATGGTGTTAACGATAAAGATTTTTGCTTCATTAATTTTAAAACATCTTTTAAAATACCCTGACCTAAATTTAAATTTAATGCCCATTTTCTTAAAGTGCTGAGCGCTGGCAACGGATGGCCAATTTTACGAAGGTATCTGTAGGCTTTAGCGCTTACACTTCTTAGTGAAATAGCGGAAGCAATGTCTCCAGGCGTCCATCTAGTATTTTTGGTTGGATTTAATAACCTTTTAATTTGACCGGGACCAAAATGTTTATTTAACATAGATCTATATGTATCTAGCTCCTTATTTGCCAACGATAGCTTTGTTTTTAAGGATTCATTTTCATTTCTTAATTGCTGCAGTTCCAGTGTGACTTGTTCAAATACTCTGAAATAATTTTTTTGTCATAAATAATTAAACATTATTTTTGAAAAAAGCCTAGATTTTAGTTGTTCTATTTTCACTTACTTTATTGATGACTCCATAATAGTATTGCATATATTTTCTTTATCCACATCTAGGATACAACCGACAGCCAGGACTTTTTGTTGGTCAACTTCTTTACATTGGTCTTCTGATTCTTGCAGAAGTTGACTTACGGTTTCTTTCTTGTTTTTATTCCATTCACGCAGAACAGCCCTTTCAGACCGTTTTTGACCTGATATTAATTTTGATGGTAAATGTTTCTTAGATAAGTATAATGTTGGTACGGCATTTGGCAGAAGGTCTCGGCTGGTTTTTGATCGATATCCTAGCAATTCATGCTTTAAATCTTTTTTGAAAGCAGCAGGTTCAAAATGCATTGAGCAAATTCGTGCTAAATAAAGCAAGTAATAAATTTAGAATAGCAGTTCAAGTAGGTTTTATTTTCAAAATGTATTGAATATTCCGTAATGTCCTAAATACACAAATTTTGAGTATATTGTTTCGGTTTAAAACTACTACTACTTCTGAAAATAATTTTAAGGTAAGAGCAATTGCGTTAAAAGGTGTGCAGGATTTAATATATTATGTTACTTTGACATGACTTTGACTTAAATTAAGTTATATTAATAAAGGCTCTCATGAGCAGCTGAAATGGACTTACCTTGCTTTGTATTAATTTTATCCTCACGTTGACAAGCCATAACCCACTGTTTGGACACTTCTTGGTTTTGGGGAAAACTAAAATGTCTTATGTCTGTACCTTTTGTTTTCCGCGAATAGTTTTTACAACCGTATATTGCACAACCAGGCATTATAACAGAGCCCAAATACAATAAATTTGATTTTATTATAAATTTTCTATATAATTATGAATAGAATAAAAACAATTTATATTACTTTGTGCTGTTCACAGTTTCATCACTCATCTGGCGTTGCCACGTCAGTAATACTCGTATTATGATGTTCTGACACCTGCACTTTTAAAACTGCTCCCAAAATGACGTCATGCGCAAGTCGATCTAAAACACATTCATAGGCGTAGCACACCATGTGTATTAACGCCACGCTTCACATTAGCATGCTTTCAACAGACGGGCCGTTTCTTCCAACATTTACGAAGAGCTTATACTAGCATAGCACGAGAGATGACTGATAACAAGATGTTTCTGGCGACATCTAGTGTGAGCAGGCAATAAGCCCGATGAAACACAGTTCACCACAAACGATGGCCGCACAAGAAAAACATCTTGTTGTCAGTCATCTCTCGTGGTAGTATAAGCTATATAATACTATAAGGAAAAATAGTATTACCAACAACGCGTTTTAAGTGAAATTTAACCGATTTCACTCCAGCCTCCCAAACACCTCCAAAATGCGGAGATAAGGGTGGTATGAATTTCTAGGTAATTCCTTCATTGCAGAGTGTGTCAATAATTTTGTCACTCTTATTATCTAAAAATGTTTTAATTTCATTATTCGCTCCAACAAAAGTGCTTCCATTATCGGACAGTATGCATGCACATTTACCGCGACGTGCAATGAAACGTCTCAAAGCTACTAAGAAACTCT
This sequence comes from Apoderus coryli, assembly GCA_911728435.2. Lineage (NCBI taxonomy): Eukaryota > Metazoa > Arthropoda > Insecta > Coleoptera > Attelabidae > Apoderus > Apoderus coryli. Next base: position 9,718,464 of record OU452209.1, on the reverse strand, counting down.
CAGAAGTCAAACTGCTTACTACTTCTAAATGTAAGGCCTTAGTAGCCAGGCAAATGAAAAGAGCTATGTAAGCCTTAGTAGTTTTGTAATTCCTTCTGGAACGGTCTTTTATAAATATAGGTCCAGCATAATCAAGGCCGCAAGATGCAAAGGGCCTGGACGGAGTTAAACGAAGAAGCGGGCAAATTATCCATCAACTAATCTTGAGATTTCGGTAAAGCCCTAAAACAGTGGATACAATCACGTACAATTTTTCTGGCTACATATCGACCAGATAAAGGCCAATACCTTTCCCGCAAAGAGGCAAGTAGTAGTTGCGGACCAGCATGTTTCAGCTCAATATGTTTATGACGTGTTTTTGGGGAAGTACGGCTGGGTGTTTTTTGTCAAAATCGAAATCAGAATTGTTAATGCGTCCGCCAACTCTAATGATGTAATTTTTATCAAGAAACGGATTTAAATTAAGTAACACGCTCTTGGTGCTAACTTGGCCATGTCTTTTAAGACTTAGATAATCATGTGGAAAGAATTCTCCCTGCACTAAGCGAATTAAAACGTTTAAGGAGTCATTCATTTCGTCACATGAGATCTGGCCAAACCTCTCATTTTTAGGTAAAAGTAGATTATGTTTGAATCTCAAAACGTGAGCAAATATTCTTTGAAGTCGTCGAAAAGAGGAGCATTTTTTAATTATGGTAAAATCAAAATTCCTTGTAGTAAGTAAAACCTTAGGAGGCCGTAGTTCAGGGACTTCAGCTAGTTCGGGTTGTGAATGATTGGGCCAATGTTCCCTTGTCATTGTAAGCCAAAAAAGCCCATGAAACCAGAAATTCGAATTCAGTAAATTAAGTGGAGGAATTCCTCGTGAAACTAAATCCGCTGGATTTTCATGTGTACTGACATAGTGTCAGACATTAGAGGTCACTAGTGATTGAATTTGTGACACACGATTCGCCACAAAGGTTTTTAATAAATTAGGCGAGGTATTGATCCATGCCAGTGCGATATTCGAATCAGACCAGCAAAATGTTTCATCAAAAGTAAGCTGATGATGGGATTGTTTAGTCCTTTCAATGAGTTCGGATAATAACAGTGCCGCTGAGAGCTCGAGACGAGGCACAGCAATGGATGTTTTAGAGGTGCTACCCTGATCTTTGCGCACAACAGGATACAATAAATGTTTCCAGAAGAATCTGTACTTCTTATAAAAATGCAAGCGCCGTAAGCAACTGTAGAAGCATCTGAAAGACCGTGCAACTGGACAGAAGTGGGATTGGCACAAAGAACATGTCGGAAAATATCAAGATGGTTTAATTTGGATAATTGAGATTGATATGTGGACCAGATAGTATGTAATTCCATAGGAATAACTTCGTCCTAGGAAATATGTAATTGTTGGAAGTTTGTGTCACACTGCCTGCCGATCACCATTGATCAGTTGTGGATCAACGAAACGGCCCGTCTGGTGACACCGAATATAGATCTATACGAAGCGTCACTCCCTTTGAACATTTCATTTTGTCAACTTTTTTTGCGACCCGTCGTAAACCATTCGTAATAAAGCGTCCCTCCAGGGAATTTGGGCGTATCTAGTGTTGGCAATAGGATTTAATGGAGTTGTTACTTCTTCTCTGGCAATCGTTTGTGAACTGTGTTTCACCGGGCATATTGCCTTCCCACACTAGATGTCGCCAAAAACATCTTGTAAAATAATTAATTTCTCATGTTTTGCAGTTATCAAGAAAGTTTAGGAAGAATTTTTAGATAAGCGATAAGGGTATGGTTCTTAGGATCGAATAAAGTGCTGCTACTATCCATCATATGTATGTAGCATTTCCTCTTTTCGTAAAATTTAAAGCAGAATTGCATGAACACGCCAATTTCGTTTTGCAATGGGGCATATTTTAAACATGTTTCGAACCTGCATCTTTATCCAGATAGCGACAAAAATCACACCCTTAAAATTTTGAATACAAAGTGGGGTCATAATCTTGAAAGGAAGAACATGATATTTCTAATAATACCTTATTTTTCGAATTTTACTTGAACAGTTAATTTGAAGATACCTAAAACAAGCAATCAACAAAGTAGCGCAGAAAAATTGTTGGCAATCGACTGGAGATTAATTCAGTTTGTTTGCTTTTGGAACTATTGCAATTTGACTGTAACAAGGAGGACGAGTTGAAATTGTTAAACTTTATTTTCAAAACGCCAGCAGCAGAGAAACATCAGAAATGAAGATCAAACTCAAAGTACATGTCAAGTAGCTCAGGCGTCATATGTCTCCGTTTCCTCCATAATAAGGATTTTAAAACCTTCTTTTGAAGATCAGGACTTATTATTTATAATTTGCTTTTCCGATCAGTGTACCGGGTGTCCCAAACTCGGCGCCCCAGGCCTATTGTATGGAAACGGGATAATATATTAAAAGTCTTTTGAAGTGGTATAAATTGTGTTGCTTTCAGGTATATTTTACGCCAAAAAAATATTTTTTTCCGATTTTACAAAATGAGAATGAGAATATGACGTCATCAGTATTATTTTGCCACGGACATACCTATATTTTGCCACATTCTCCTAAATACTTTTTTACTAATACATTTTTTTCTATCTTCATCCGCTAAAAAGCTAGAATTCCAAAACTGACAAAAAAATAGTATTAAAATATAATTTAACATAGCCATGTCAAATCAAATGCTCCATGAAAAACAATTATTCTGTCACATTACTAGTAACAATTCTTGTTAACTATAATAATACAAAACTGCAAAAAATGCTACTACTAAATCAATAAATTTACCTTTTTGCAACATCCACACATACAATAAAAGCATTTTGATTTATACTAGGAACTGTTCTAAACATGGGAGTGCACTTTTACGGTATGGTACGGCCCTTTATTAGATTTTTAATTGTAAACTAAAAATGTTGGAAAATCTTCGAGACGTTGTACATCCATCCATCTGACTTCTTAGGTTATTGAAAAATATATGATCACATCCATCCATCTGACGGCTCTCACTTTAGGTTGTTAACACTTTTTCAGTAAAATTACTTCAAATACACAATGGCACCTTCTAAATTTACTACAACTATTTTTAATAACCATTTTATAACAATACTAATGTAAACAAAGAAACTATTTGACACAAGCAATTTGTCTGCGTGTTAGAAAAAACATCTTACCAAAACCAAATTATTACGTGAAACTAGAGGTGTCAACTAAACTAAAATAAGTGACACGAACGGTAGAAAAAAGTATTATCAAATTGTGAAAAACCAACGAACCAAAATAGAAGATACGGTAGTCCTAAAAATACGTCCGCCACTATTAAGGTTAACGTTATTTTAACATCTGGCTATGCGCTAAGTATTTATCAGATTATACCAACATTAATTAATAAGCAGCATGTACAGGGTAATACAAAAAAACATTAATTAGCCTACATTTAAGAAATTTTAAATGTATAGAAATTTATATACGGGGTGAATCAAAAATGTATTTCTTTATTTTGTTAAGGAGAAAAAAGCAATATTTTGAATAATTTTTTGATTCCTTTAGATTTCAATTCAAGATTGCTTTGAAAGTTAAACTATAATTAAGCTCCTGGAGGTGATCTACGGGGTAAATGTTTATTAATGTTATTTATTATTTAAGACTTTTAAATACGGCAGAACCTTATCAGCGATAGGTGACTTTTTATTTTCTTTAAAAGATACATTTTTAGCATAGGTTTTAAATTTATATACGGGGTGAGTCAAAAATGTATTTCATTATTTTGTTAAGGACACAAAAGTAATATTTTGAATAATTTTTTGATTTCTTTAGATTTCAATTCAAGTTTTCTTTGAAAGTTAAACTATAAGCTCTTAGCTTATAGTTTAAGCTATAAGCTTTTTAGATTGGTTATGAAATTATTGCACAGGGTGGATGTGACCTACAAGGTAACTCAAAAATGTTTTTGTATTTCTAGGTAGAATGGGCTCATAAAATATTTATACAGGGTGTATGTGTCCCATTTCAAATTTCACCAGTTAAATATTTCTAGGAGGGAAAACGGTTTTATTTTAAACGTCAATAGAAAATCAAGTACATCAAATTAACGTTCAATTAAAAATCTTAGGATTAAATTTTTTTCTAGAAATATATGGTACCCCCCCGCCCTGAGGCCGTTAAAGTTTGTTGCAAGCTATAGTTTGCTTAAATTTCCATTGGCAATCCCCTACTATTTTTTAGCCGACCATTTAGCATAACAAATCAGCGCTAGAATGGCTGCTTCACTACGACGTAGATTGCAATGTCGCACTTCCGATAGTTCTTCTGCAAGGTTATATTGTACACGCCAACAATAATTGTTTAAAATTTGCAAGGTGTCGCTGTAGGCTGGGGAGCCACAGAGGAACACGGTCAAACTTCCAGTAAACTAAGAGAGGTGATGGTACCAATCATGTCAAACATTGACTGCAGAAAAACCGGATACAACAATCGAATAACTGAGAATATGATTTGTGCTGGACTTAAAGAAGGTCAAAAGGACTCGTGTCAGGTAATGTTAATGATGACTTACGCTGGTTGTTTTAAAAGTATCTATATTTCAACGAAGCTTTTCATACACGATATGCAGTTTTCTTAATTCTATTGATTTGAAAACATTGTCTCTGTCAACTTTTAAAAAACATATGTTTCAGAGGATTTTGTCACAGCAAACCTTACCTATCTCTTGTTAATTAACATTATTCTTTCTCTTCTTTTCTTAGTTAGCTAAACACAGTCCCCCAAGCTTTTCCATTCTAGTCCTAGTATGATCTGTTACGATATGCAATACAATTAGTGTCCTCTGGTTTTTGTTAATGTTTTCTTCCAGGGTCGGAGATATGCCTACTTGTACTGTTTCCTTATATAAATTTTGTTTAATTATTAATTTCAATGGGGTTAAGTGGTACAGCGTCGTGTGAACTTCCCCCTTTTTATTGACATATTTTTTTTGTACCGACATTAACAGAAAACCCTTCATCAGAGTTTTCAACAAACTCTGCAAGACCGGAACGCTTCCAAGTGCTAATCTATCATTAGAACGAGCCATGCAACAAGATTTAGAAGAAATAGAAAATGTTCTATATTTAGTGGAAGAAGATGCGGCGACGAGCTCACGAAGAATTGGAAATCAGTTGGGATTGCCAAAAAAAAAGCGATCAAGGCGCTTCATGAGCAAGGTTTATACCCGTAACATATAAAGCGTGTACATAATCTTCAACCTGAAGACTATTCCAAGCGTATGCAAATTTGTGAGTGTATAATTAATAATAGTCATCTTTTACCGCACATACTTTTTACTGACGAAGCTACATTCACCCGTGACGGCATCAATACTAGTCGAGACTCTCATGTACGGTCGGAAAAAATCCTAACGCAAAGTGATTTTCAACACAGATTTTCAATAAACGTGTGGTGCGGTATGATCGATAATAATTTCATTGGCCCGTTTCTTTTGGAAAATCGTCTTACAGTGGATGGTTTTTAGAAAATGGATTGCAAGGACTACTAGAGGAGATTCCTTGAAACATCAGAATTGAAATGTAATATCAATACGACGGAACGTCTGCCCATTTCGATCGTCGGGCAAGCAACATTTGGACGAAAGGTTTCTAGGGCGTTGGATTGGTCGCGGTGGTCCTATTAGTTGGCCTACTAGATCGCTAAACCTCACGCCGTTGGACTACAATTTATGGGGTTGGTTAAAAACTGAGGTTTACAAAGTAAAAGTAGATTGTAGGGATGCATTAATTAGACGCATTCGAAATGCTGCACTCAATATTAAAGAAAGACAAGAATCAATTAGAAGTTCCACGCGCACCCTTTGTAAACGAAGCAGGAAATGTTTGGAAGTCAATGGCGGTATTTTTGAAAATTTACTAAACCAATGATTTATTTAAACCAATGTTAATGTTTGATATTTTCGTTTAACAATATTTTTATTTTATTTATCGCTGTAACTTGAAAACAATTGAATATTGGATAACAACATTTGAGTTTTTTCTTATTATTTTGATGCATATATTACACCCTTAGAGTTGGGCGCATTCCTCTAGACTCACCCTGTATATGTACTTAAATCTTGTTTGTTCTTAGGGAGATAGCGGTGGTCCTCTACATGTGATTAATGGGTCATTCCATCATTTAGTAGGTAAGCCTTACGTTAACTCGTAGAAAATTTATTTTTTGTGTTCAAACCTTCAATTTTTTAGGCATTACATCATGGGGAGAGGGTTGCGCTAAACCAAATTATCCCGGAGTTTACACAAGAGTTAATCGATATGTGACTTGGATTAAAAGCAATACTAAAGACGCATGTTACTGTTAAAAAATTATACAATATAATTATTAAAATTACGTTAAGTTTTGTCCTTTTATTCAAGATGCTAAATCCAAAATTACTACAGTTTTGATTTTCTTCGCAGCTCGTTGGAAAAATGTCTAATTATACAGTATTTTATTTTGATATAATTTTTATTATTTGATGTATTTAGGTAATTTACTTTCAGTGAAAAAAAAAATTATATAAACTTTTTACAAATTACTGATTCTATTAAAGTTAGTATGTAAAAATTTAGATAACAAGGCAAAACAAAGCGGTCGAAAATATCAACGGCGCATAGTGGGGTATAACTTAGCACGCCAAAATTCGATTTTGTAAATTTGTTAGAAATGGGTAGTAAATAGACCTATCATGAAGCAAGATAGACAGAGAAACCAAAACTATTCTTTTTGGGCCTCTGTTTTTTGCACGTGCTTAGGGCTAGCGTATATCTGACTATTGATATAAGAGTTTACACCAGTAGCTATTAGAACTGCTTCAATAAAAAAGATATTAAAACCGCACGCACGCCAGCCAATGTACTCAAAATGTATGTCAAGAACCGTGATACATATCCACACATTGACAATTTTTAATACTAGCTTAAGGCTGAGCAAGCATGTATTTAAGCTAGAGTAAAAACGTGTATGTCAAACACACTTGTTTACATTCTTTTAACAATACACTCGCACAGATGATGTGGTTATATGAAGATTTGTGGACATGTTAATAGAATACTAGATAATTTGGTAGATAGGTGTGCTATCAATCTGAATAGGTACAGAATAATCTAGTCACTTTTGATATATAGGCGGGTGTCCCGGAAAATGTCGAAAATCTCCTGAATGTAGAGAAAAATAAGATGATAGGTTCCTATATTTTTTTCCTACAGGCTTTCCTGACATAGATGTAGGCCCCTAAAGGACGCCGTTGAAAATCGGTTTTTCTTGAATAACTTTTAAGGGACTCTGTATAACATAATAACAATTGTATATGATGAACAATAGTAAAGACATCTTAAAATAGTGTTCTTTAAACTAATTTAGCATTTTTACTTTACCAGGCGCGGACTAAGTTTTAGACCTTAAATTTAACACCCTTTATACTTAAGACTTAAAAAAATAAATCTGAGTGGTCTGAACCTTCCGCTAACAAAGTTATTTATTCTCAATCAAATGAACCATTTTTGAGAAAAAATAAAATAAAATATACAGTGATGATAAGGGAGGTTTGTAACGAAATCATTGAAAATTATGATGATCCTTAGATACTTGTTTAATAGGACACCTTTTTTAGTTAATTAGAAAAAACGAAACAAAATCATATAAAATAAAAATTAAACACATTAATAAATCAAAAACTCTTAAAAGTTTTAGAGGGTTGGAAAAAAAAAGTAGAACTATTTTAATTCGTATTTTGAAATTTGATTACTTGCAAATTTGAAATTAGCAAATCTGAATTTCAAACAATTGAACTTGAGATCGCTGATTTATAACAATTGAAAACGTTGGTAAAACGGTATTCTTTTTTATTGTCGATTACATGAACCGTTTTCGATAAAAAACAAATTTCCTAACCAATTTTAAATAATAAAACCTATTGTTGTTGCAAACGTTACTATGGTACGAAATAACAATACACCGATCTCCTCCAAATTTGGAGACTTCGCTTCGCTCAGTCGCCAAACATTGTCGTCGATCGGTAAACTACACTTACTGTTCTCAATACTTAATATACTATTTTTGTACGACCGACCTTTTTTGATTGTTTACCGTGTCTGTCATTATGACAGTAAGTGACATTTACTGGCTGACAACCCAAACACGACGGTAAGTAATTCACTTACCGTTCAGAGAACGGTAAGTAAATTCACGACGGTATGTCATTGCCCATTTATGCTGACGTCATTATTTTGATTTTTAAAATTGTATATTAAACGGCATTAGGTATGAACTTTTATAAGTATTTTCATACCGTTCTCTGGAATTATAGCGGTTATTCCAACATTCCTTGCTTCATCAAGAGATTCACATTCAAAGTCACTCATTTTCAATAATAATACTTATGTAAATAAGTTTTGACAAATACATGACATAAAAAATACGATAACAATCATAACAATAACAATTAGTTCCATGACAACGTTCAACTGCAACTTTGTAGAGGGTATTCAGCTAACCTGAATTTGTATTTAATTGAAAATAATAATTATTAAAAATAATAAAATTGCAATTTCAGCTATTTCGATCGTACAAAAAATAGTATAAGCATCTCAAACAGTAAGTAGTTTACCGATCTCCTCCAATTTTGGCGACTTCGCTTCGCTCAGTCGCCAAACATTGTCGTCGATCGGTAAACTACACTTACTGTTCTCAATACTTAATATACTATTACTGCCGCCGGCAGCAAATGTAAAACTTTTGTGCCTATCAATTGTCAGTATAAGTCCACTTTTAATGACGTTCGAAAAAAATAATTATTTTTAAAAAACGTAGTGTTCTAAACAATTTGCGAGGCAAACAGAAGTAGGTAATAATAATATTATTTCATATCTTAAGAGTAGGACGTATATACTAAATTAAATTTAGAATTTTGATCCAATTTAGACACTCGTAACTTCATTTCTTCAAATGGAACAACCTGTATATTTTTATTTAAAATATATATATATATAATTAAATATATTTAATTTTCAATTCAAATTTCAAAAAATATCAAATTTAATTTTATATTATTTATTTCTAATAAGTATTGGTATTGCTACCTTGCTTCGAGAGGTTTGCTAAACATCATCTGATTTCGGTGAACGGTTAAACATGATAAGCACTGTAAAGAGCACCTCGGGGTTTTTGAGGTCGCTCATCCCGAATTGAATCTCAGATTTGTAAAATATGGTTCCCAGGGGCGATAGTCAGCAACGAGTAGGATTAATTATTCGAAAATCTGAAAAAATTTCTGTACATTTTCATTTAAAATATTATATATTTAATTTTCAATTCAAATTTCACAAAATTAGAAATTTAGTTTTATATTAGATGTTTAGCAAACGTCTCGAAGCAAGGTAGGAATACCAATACGTACTAGCAATTAGTCGTTGTTAACATTTTTTATTTGTGTATAAGATTTGTATCTGAAAAAATGCCGGAACTCATTGATATTAAACAACAAATTCTTCTAGAAACGTTACGAAAATTGGATGATAACGTTTTTGATAAAAATCTACAAAAATACTTGTTTCTAACCAAAATGTTAAATACAGTTTCGGTAAATCACAATAACAAAACTGATGAAATGAAATCAATGGTAAACGAAGCTGAAATGAAAATGTTACAGAAGAAACTGGAAGAAGAGAAAGATAGTGATCTGCGAAAACTGGAGGAAATACTGACAGCTCAAGCATTACACTTGCAAGAGGACTATTTATCTTATATGAAGAATTAAAAGTAGCATTCTAATAAGTGTGTAAATATTGCCATTAATGTTTAAACTAGTTTTGTGTAAGAACATTAAATTTGTGATATTTTCATGTATATTTTAAAGTTAATTTTATGATATCAAACTAATTCCTTGTCAATTAAATTGACGATATTTAACTATCCTAAATATATAATAATTTATGTAGAATTTATTTTTTTTTTTGTAGTTTTTGTATTGTATAATTTGTGGAGACGACGTAGTTTAATTTACATATTAATTTCGAAATGCTTTTCTTGAGATTTGATTCAGATGAAATTAAGAATGAACCGAATTCAATAAGAAAAGCCGCAAGCGATATTATTAACATAGCCTAAAAACGTGTTGCCCACAATGGAAGTCATTTTGTGTAACTTTAGTTATGATGTTGTGTCGTTATAATAACATTTATTAATATTTTTCGTTATTTCATTATTCTGCTGTTACAAAGAAAATTTAAAAAATGTTATGTTTTGTAACCTGCACACAAACATTGAAACTTTTAATTCTAACTCAATTCTCCAAACGCATTGCAAAATTTGTGATATACCTACAAGACGTTGTTTTGGAGCTATGCGAAAGATGCAAATTATTTTCTGATTCGGGCCTGCATTGGCAATTCTGGAACATGTTATTATCTTTGAAGTTATGAAATTATACAAAAATACGTAATGTAATAAACTGCTGTAGTTTTATTTGAGAAAGTGATCCTGGGTCGCAGGGTGTTGTTTTCGGTTCGACGCAAACAAAATAGTATGTTTTCAATCAATCCGTTCCTGGATTTTTTATTCTACTTATCATTAGTTGCTTAGACATATTTAGTTGCCGAATGTCAAGGCAATCTGCAACATCATTATAATTGGATTAGAAAAATATATAATATATTTCCGACCACTAAAGTAGGTATGTGATTTCCCAATTTGTATAATTAGTCCATTACATGTTATAATATTGTTAGTTTGTGAAGATCTGTTTGCCTCCGTGCTTTGAAAAACTCATCATGACTTCAGTTGGAGTGGAAAAATGGCTTCTTTAATAGTAGTAATAAAAGACAAAGAGAAAACAATACACTTCACTCATTGGTTACGCACCACAATAAATATAAGTAGTAGTGGATTTCAGGATAAATGGTTTTGACTAAGTTGTATTCCGATTTTGCCCATCATAAAACCCAAGAATGCCTATCATAAATGTAAAAGGACCGGATTTTATATATTATATTATAATTGCTGAAAGCAGGTAATTTTGGTACTCGGACAGGTGGAAGTGTTCACTTGTGTTACGGTATTGCAATAATTTTAAAACATTTATATATTATTAGAGACCTGTAGCACATTTGCATTTTTTACCTGGGAATTTTCTACACAATAGGATTAAATCAGGTAGTTTATTACAGTTGATAAGCCAAAACCATTTTGTAATTTTATGATATGGAACTAATTCCCTATCAATTAAAATGACGATATTTAAATATATAACAATTTGTGTAGAATTTAATATACATTTAAGTGACGAAGCTACTATTAGCTACAATTGAATAATCTACAATATAATATAATTAATTACTAAACCCTTTTTGTATAATTTTTAGTATTTAAGATTTTTTTTTGTAGTTTTTGTATTGTATAATTTGTGCAGAAGACGTAGTTAAATTTACATATTAATTTCGAAATGCTTTTCTTGAGATGAAATTAAGAATGAACCCAATTCAATAAGAAAAGCCGCAAGCGGTATTATAAACAAAGTATAAAAATGTGTTGCCTACAATGGAACTCATTTTGTGTAACTTTAGTTATGATGTTTCGTTATAATAAAATTTATTAATATTTTTCGTTATTTCATTATTCTGCTGTTACAAAGAAAATTTTGAAAATGTTATGTTTTATAACGCTTCTGAACGCTCCGTTTATTTGCTCCTTCATCTCCTCTATTAAAAACATTTCATTTTCGATGATTTTGTTCCTGCCCATGTACAAAATCAACACGATTTAAAATCAATATTTGAAAAGTTCTTGTGTTTGGGTAGTATCTTTCGTTAAACTGCCTTAACAGTCTCTCGAAGACTGCTTTTTGGGATGATTTTGCGCCGGGAACCTTTGAGCGTAAACTCGCGATGCCAGTAAAGCGTTTTTGGACCATTCCCTAAAAAACTGTTTTATGAAAAATTCCCAACTCTTAGGCAAGAATGTTCATCAGACTATTTGACAGTAAATATCAAGTCTTCTTAAATTCTCATGCGCTGGCTGACTTGATATTATAATTTTGAAAATTCTTCCTATTATTACAAATAATATGTGTGCCTCTTCCATGCAAAATTAAAGATATACATATCTATAGGAAAACTTTACTTTTACTTTGATTTTTGCATCATCAAATACAGGGTGGTGTACATGCAACTAAGAGATTCAATTGAAAATTCGCCTAATATTGTGAATATGTGCATTTTCCACGAAAACGTCAAGAGATATCCATAGGACAATATTATAATATTTGACAGATAATAACTTTGTGCATCTAATTTTGATCTCATATACCGGGTGCTCCATTTGAAATAAACAAGTTACTTAGAATTAAACTTTACGTTCATATAACTCATATTATGAACACCCTATATTTAGTATTGGGGTTTTTTATAATTGGCGTAACAAGTGATGAGTGGGTATATTTATCAGCCCAGACTGGCTTAAAAAGAACAAACGAATAAATGTGAATTTTTCCATTCAAGTTATATCTATATCTTTATAAAAATTAAAATATGGGTTAGCTGAACAGACGGTTATATGCATAATGTGCATAGCGCCGTACTGAATCTCGCCCAATTGCGTATATATATAAAAAAAATAATTTACTTGTTTGTTAAATATGCAATAAAAGACCTTTATTATTATTATTATTTAAAAAAACTGTGAGGTTTAGGTGAAATGTACTTTAATGAAAGTTAGATTTATTTTGAACGAAGAATCTAAAAATATATTCAAAAAAAACAAAAAACCACAGTTCATTGTTATATTTGAAACACCCTGTATAGATTCACAATATTTTCAAAATGTAGCCATAAATCATTATTATCGAACCCACGCATAAAACATTTAGGAAAATAAATAGTTTAGCCACACTATTCCGTGTCGTATGGCGTGAATAACCCTGAACATCGACAGCAGTATGGACTATGCTTCCTTAAAACTTATTTTCTATGTTATATTTAAATAAAAATGCAAGCAAATTTAACTATTTGTTAGCCTAGGCAGGAAAGTGTCCCTTCCCGCACCCTACCTACCACATGCGTGACAAAAAATCTTCACTCATTGGTAGGTACCATAGAAATCTTATATTATATATGTACTCTAGAATGCTAATTAAATCCAGCCGAATACCAAAAAGTGTAACGGGTATGCAGAGTTTTCACGAACTACGCATGCTCCTCAGTAACTTATTTTCAGTACAGAGCTGCCATATTTAAAACTATTTTGTCGTTCGCCTTACAGAATTTATGCGACATATCTGTTTTATAAATAAATCCATATGTTGCGTCATACGAAACTGCTTGACAAAATCAAATAATTAAAAGTTATCGGTAAAATTGCATACTGTTTAGTTTTCAGCAATATGAACGAAACATTTTTTCCAAATCTTATTAAATTTAGGAGATTTCGCAACAGTGTCTGTTTTCGTAAATAACGTTTCTCGTAGTGGGAATATCTGTCAGAGTCGGCTTCACAACAATTCAAATAGGTTTTATAATTGAGTTATGGTTTTATTCGTGGTATATTTTAATTCTTGATAGATATACCTATTTGTGATTAAAATTGTTTTTAATATTTGTTATTTTGGTTTTAGTTCGTTTATTTAACAAACAATGAGGTGTATAGTGTTGTGGTGTAAAATTGAAGGTCTCATTCCTGGTATTATATATTTTCAGTAAGTTATTGTTTCGGGTATCTAACAGTCTCAGTTTGAGTCAATATGATACCATTGACATGATACTCATTTTTAGCTTGACAAAAAAAAGACATGATGTTTGGATGCGGGCATTGGGATCCTAGTACAGAAAATGTATGTGATGGGAATGTCATATGTAGAAAGCATTTCGCTGCAGAAGATATCATTTGTAGAGAAGACGGCAAGAGGATCACCCTCGTACCCGATGCAGTTCCCAAACTTTTGTTGAAAAGAAGAGATTATGTAAATGAGAGTGGAAGTTAAATTCTTAATCGTTTGATATCAAGACACTGTTTACTTAAAAGCAGTCGGTCAAAAATGCATGATATGTATGCCAAGAATATATTTTCTACGTTGTGTAGGTATACAAAGTCCGTTTGAATTCTGTTGTTAAACTGGAATATACTTAATTATAGAATCCTCCATGAAATTGCTGAGAATAAAAGTTCTACCAACCATGTTTTGTCACAAAATACTATTGCGAGTAGTACGGATGATATGGAAGTGGTTTACATGGACACGGAAAATATTTGTGAAGTCACTGTTTCTTGCACCCCTTCTTTGAAGGCTGTAGAGAGGTAAGACGCCTAAGGTGGTTGTATAAACAAACAAATATTATATAATAATAAAATAATTAATTAGAATGCTCAAGTCCTTAAGATATTTTCCAGTATTAGAATTTTTACTTATTTCTCTTTTCTGCTTAGATTTATTATTATTGGGTTGTACCTGTTAGACAATAAAGTATTTAGATATTTAATGTTATTTTTTATTTCTTAAATTCCTTTATTCCATTTTTTTATTTGAATGTTACCAAATGGTAAAATTTAATTTTAAATATACCTATAACAGTAATATTACATTTAATGTTGAAAAACTTAACTTATTTTTCGTTACGAAAATTGGATGATAACGTTTTTGATAAAAATCTACAAAAATACTTGTTTATAACCAAAATGTTAAATATAGTTTCGGTAAATCACAATAACAAAACTGATGAAATGATATCAATGGTAAACGAAGCTGAAATGAAAATGTTACAGAAGAAGCTGGAAGCAGAGAAAGATAGTGATCTGCGAAAACTGGAGGAAATACTGACAGCTCAAGCATCACACTTGCAAGAGGACTATTTATCTTATATGAAGAATTAAAAGTAGCATTCTAATAAGTGTGTAAATATTGCCATTAATGTGTCAACTAGTTTTAAGTGTAAGAACATTAAAATTGTGATATTTTCATGTATATTTTAAAGTTAATTTTGATATCAAACTAATTCCTTGTCAATTAAATTGACGATATTTAACTATCCTAAATATATAATAATTTATGTAGAATTTAATATACATTTAAGTGACGAAGCTACTATTAGCTAAACACTTCTTGTATAATTTTTAGTATTTATGACATTTTTTTGTAGTTTTTGTATTGTATAATTTGTGGAGAAGACGTAGTTCAATTTACATATTAATTTTGAAATGCTTTTCTTGAGATGAAATTAAGAATGAACCGAATTCAATAGGAAAAGCCGCAAGCGATATTATTAACATAGCCTAAAAACGTGTTGCCCACAATGGAAGTCATTTTGTGTAACTTTAGTTATGATGTTGTGTCGTTATAATAACATTTATTAATATTTTTCGTTATTTCATTATTCTGCTGTTACAAAGAAAATTTAAAAAATGTTATGTTTTGTAACCTGCACACAGACATTGAAACTTTTAATTCTAAGTCAATTCTCCAAACGCATTGCAAAATTTGTGATATACCTACAAGGCGTTGTTTTGGAGCTATGCGAAAGATGCAAATTATTTTCTGATTCGGGCTTGCATTGGCAATTCTGGAACATGTTATTATCTTTGAAGTTATGAAATTATACAAAAATACGTAATGTAATAAACTGCTGTAGTTTTATTTGAGAAAGTGATCCTGGGTCGCAGGGTGTTGTTTTCGGTTCGACGCAAACAAAATAGTATGTTTTCAATCAATCCGTTCCTGGATTTTTTATTCTACTTATCATTAGTTGCTTAGACATATTTAGTTGCCGAATGTCAAGGCAATCTGCAACATCATTATAATTGGATTAGAAAAATATATAATATATTTCCGACCACTAAAGTAGGTATGTGATTTCCCAATTTGTATAATTAGTCCATTACATGTTATAATATTGTTAGTCTGTGAAGCTCTGTTTGCCTCGGTGCTTTGAAAAACTCATTATGACTTCAGGTGGAGTGGAAAAATGGCTTCTTCAATAGTTTAGAACTAATTCATGGATGAGACAGCATTTTATTTCAATAATATATTGAACATCCACAGCAGTATGGTATACTATCTAAAAACTTCCTTAAAACCCTCATTGACATACTTGCAATATAATATTCAAGACCAGTACCAAGTCATCTCCAGAGTCAACCTTCACTTAAAGAAGGAATACCGGAACCTGAATTTAGAGTTTCGAAGGAGGGTAGCCCGTTTCGCTAGTTCTCTTTCTCTCTCTATCATTTCTTTAATTATATATATTTGTGAGAATTCTTGGACCTACACTTTATCGTGGAATCCGAACCACGGTCATCGACTGCCAGATGCCAACACCTACGACTATGTAGTCCATAACTAGTCTACCGACTCGGCCGGGAGCACCGTCCACCCATCCAACCTCTATCCACACAACACGCGCTTGCACATGTTTGGCTAGTTTACTTACCTTTATTTATACGGTTGCTTCGTGTGAAAGAGACAGTGTAACTGCAGGCTATGGGATATACATTCCGACACTTAATTTTAAATTTTCTTCGAAATTACCTAGGAACTCCCAAATATGCACAGAGGAGATTGTCGCTATGCAGAAAGCAATTGAAATATGCACTGTGAAAAATATTGACAAAGCCATTATATTTAGTGATTCTCAAAGTGCCATATCTAAGATCTGTGGGAGCTATTTGAGTACAAAACTCCAACATTTCTTTTTCTCACTAAGCGGCTTTTAATTGAGGCTTTTCAAAGTGATAAAGATATAAAACTCTGCTGGATTCCTGGTCACGCGGGCATTAAGGGCAACAATATGGCGGATAGGCTTGCCAATGCTGGACGTATTCTCAGAGGCACACCTCCAATCAAAATTAGACAAAACAGCCTTTCTCCCTCATATTAAATTAAACTTGCTTGAGGACTGGAGGCAGCAATGAAAAAATATATCTTCCATCAAGAGAGTCTGGTATTTCAATATTCAGGAAGTGTTTCCGGGCACTCCTTGGTATTCCAAGTTTCCCTTCATAGACCGACGATTTCTTACCACTATTATTCGGATGCGTAGTGGTCATTGTTTATATTCAGAACACCTTCACAAGATTAAAGTCCTGGCCAGTCCCTTATGCCAGTGCGCTCAATTGGGTAGCCTTTCACATATTCTGTTTGATTGTCTAAACAATAATAATAGCCTGTACTCCGGAATTTCAAAATCCGGAGTTTCATCACCTATGTCGGTGCAATCATTAGGTACTTAGAGAAATATGAGTCACTTAAATTGCTAGTTGGTTTTATGCATCAGAATGATATTGTCTTGTAATTACTGTGACCCTTTGTTAGATATCGTTCTATATCCTGGTGTTTGACAGATGGTTATCTTCTTGTTTTATGTGTGTCTCAACTAACATTTTATTTTTCTAAATAGCTGAGGTCTACAATAAAAATTAAATATAGCTTGTCAGCAAGAGTCTTACGAAAAAGGTAAATGACAAAAAGTCACAGAAATATTACTATTACACCCACTATAAATTATTGAGGTGGAAAGTTTTGGGGTGACACAACCGATTTTTAATAAATAAAAAAGCACATTTTTTAAACACTCACTAACCACCAACTGTTATAAAAGTCATACTGCAAATCAAGTTATGACTTCTGCTCAGTCGTTTTCCATTATTTCAGAAATTGCATCAACAGAAGCGACTCCCTCATCGACAATTTATCCCTCTACTGCAATACGAATAACATACCCACCGAATTCTCGCCTACAATTAACTTCAGCTATGTTAGAAATTGTACATTTAATTTTTTTAAGTCCTAAAAGTGTTAAGTTTTTAATGTAGGTTGAAAAGAAAATTATATACTTAAAAAAAATATTTAGCGACAAATAAAAGTAAAATCAATTTGTCACTAAAAATATGCAACTCCACTTAAGGACTATTTTTGGAAATAAAAAAAAATACCTGAATTTACGTGAAACTTTATTTAACTTGAAGGGAGGAAAAGTCTCACTTTAAAAAATATATCAGGGTTATTGATGATGGATGGCACCTTAGACGTTTTAGAAAAACAAAATGAGGGATCATCCTGAAATTTTGGCTACTTACATCTGTCGATCCAATCTACATTGCTAAGATATTTTGACATTTATCTTGAAAGATCGGTCAGGGATCGGAGCATAACCTCGTCGGCACCCACCGGATGATCAGCGAAACGTTAGCTAGTATAAATTTGACGCAGGATATATTTAGAGCATTGTATCTATAGACAAACGATGTTCAGGGCAATATGGGTCAGACTATACTTTGACTTTAGGGTCAATTTTCAAAGCTCGTTGTTCAAGGTCACTCCAACACATTAGGCCTCACACAATCGTTTCGAAAGTAAAATTTTCCGCTCTTCCCGAATCCGGTATAAAAAATGACTTTAACCTTTCAATTACCATGAAAGTTGATTCCAAGGTCAAAGCTATTCGTACAGTTGAAAAACAAAATTTTATTCGAGGTAGTTTTCCTATAATACCTAAAATATACCTAATTATATTGATTCACCATATATATTTGATCCAAAATGATTTAAAACCTCAAGACAAAAACGTAAACCAATGATGACCCTTTTATTTATTATTTCTTCAATAATCCACCCTTATTTTTCCCATTCGACAAAAAATGGAAAACTCTTATTCATGGTGAATATTTATTACTAACAGCAGAAAGCGAAAGTCAATACCTGGGTGTCTTAATGTTTGGCCAATTTATGTAAAACATATATTTCCACTTAGTATGTATGAATAAAATTACCTGATAAAAGCTTAGTGATTAAAATGAAGAAGTAATCAATTACATAACAGTGTAAACAATAGCTTTTGTTTTCTTTACAATTCTATAGACATTGATCGCATTTACAATTTTCACTAAACATAAACAAAAGCAATGTGTTAATGAAATATAAATACACTTTTTTATTCATACTTTTTAGTTACACTTAGAAGTGAACTTTCTTGAAAATGGTTAGTGTAAGTTTAGTGATTTTAGTTCTTTTCAATGCAGTTTTCATAAAAATATCATTTTCTCAAGAAGTTTATGAAGCTGACGATATAAATTTAAAATTGAAGGAGACTGATAAACATCTTGGTTATAGTTATGATCGCCCAGCAAGTGATAAAATCATAGAAAATATGCAAGAGATTAAAGGTACGTAACATATCAACTAAATATTTAGCTCTACATAACATATTATATTTATGTCCAGGATTTTATCATATTTATTTACCTGAAATAAGCTTTTGGATTTTATTCAACCAACGGAAAAATTAATTGTTGTCCCCGAGGCACGAATAGCTCCCAATATTTAAGTGTAAAAGCAATAGCTTCTATATGTTTGTTGTGGCGGCAATAGATTAAAGCCCACTACGTAAGTTCTGAATGCAAAAGTAATATTTTTGTGACCTTTTTGTCATTTACCTTTCTCGTAAGGCCCTTGGTCACAAGCTATATTTCCAAATAAAATATTTTCTTATTGTAGACATCAGCTATTTTTTTTTTCACGAGCGCCTATAATACACCAATTCCTACTTAAAATGCTATAAACATATCATTCATACAATCTAATTTTTTTAACACTAATATTTATGAACGCTCATGTAAACAAGTTTTTTTATGTTACATTTTATAGGTTATATCTTATATCAAAACTATATATTATAATTAGCCAACGTTTGTGGTATGTATGTGAAGGGAATACATATATTTTTTTTCAATTTTGACCACTTTTTACACTATTGGTGAACGCCTCTATGAACCAATTCTTGTATGTTATATTTTTTAGGTTATATTCTATCACAACTATGACAAAGTATCCATATTTCGAATAAGTTTATACAGGAAATATGTTATTTAGTCTGACCCCTTTATTTTATATTTTGAACCCATTTTTAAGCTCCTTGCCTACGCTCATGTTTCCTAAAAGGTAATCAGCACCTAGACATATACTGTAGTATTTTTGTATTGTATTCCTGAAATAGAATACCCTATGTATTATCGAATATTCTGAACGACAATCAAATTCCCTTTCAAATGGTATGCCATATTCGGGGTTTACGAAACAAAAGCAAATTTTCCAGACAAAATTAGATAATTTTGGTATATTTTAATTAGGAAGCCATGAAATGTCGCTAAACGACACGAAACAGTAAAACAAGGTGTCCAGAAAGGGTGGGAGGATTTGTATCTACGATGTCCATGTAACTGCGCGGATGGGAGGGGACGCGTAAGACCACCCTAACGCGCTGCTCTTTGGAGATTGAGTAACCGCTTTTTGCATACGTGCCTACTATCGAAATGGTGATTCGATAGTCACATCTAAACGTTTATATCGTGCAGAATTTAATGTGCGGAAGGACGATATGATCAGAAAATGGATACGAATGTTTGAGAATACCGGTGCGAGTGTACAAATTCACAATCCAAGTCGGCCGCAGATAAAGCAAACTGCTTATTGGCATGATAAAATATTCAAAACACAGTAATTTTTCATTGAAAATATTTCTCTTTATGATGATTAATACACTTTTGCACGCGTTCGAACGATTTTTTACTCAGTTTTATTTACTTGCAAGGTAAAACTTAAATGACAGAAATGATGACAGAGTATATCAGCTTAAGCATATTAATATGAATAATTGAAATGAATCCCACCAATCACAGTAAAACAAAAACTACTAATGAGATTTATATAATTGTGATTTTCCACCGACAGTAGTTTGTAATTGTGAATCATTTTTACTTGTACCAATTATTAAAAGAGATTTAAGATGCTCATCTGTTAATTTAGATCTGTAAACATCTTTTGTGTAGGTACTTCATCTTGAAAAACGTTTTCTCACACAAGTAAATAGTACAAAAAACAGAAGACAACCCACTAGCAAATTTATGCAAATTATGAAATTGTACCAGTGGACTCTTATAAAATTCCAACATAGATGAATTTTGATGTTCTTAATCATATCACTGCACTGTAAATCAATAATTTCCATTTGGACTTCCGCAGCCAGGGTTTGTATGTCAGAATCAAAAGGATCCTAAAAAAGCTTAATTTCATTCGCAATGACATCAAAGTCTGAGAAACGAGAATCTAAATTGATCTTTAGAGCACTCAAAGTTTTGATTGCAAAATCGACGGGAAATTCAGTCTCTGTAGTGTGGCTAAATATTTCATATGTTTTAAAATGTGTGAAATATTTTTTACGTAATTGGGATTGAAATAGTGTTATTTTCTGCCTGAAGGATTTGGTATTTGTAAATCAGGGACAAGCTGATTTTCACCTTGCAACGTTAAATTCAGTTCGTTCATATGATTTGTCAAATCGGGATAGAATGCCAAATTCCACAGCCAATCACTATTTTCTAAATCGGCCAAAGGGCAATGCTTCTCATTAAAAAATTTCGATATTTGCTCGAAGTTAAAAAAAGCACTTAAGGACTTTTCCCCCAGTGGATCTGATGAAGTTAACAACTGATATGCCTCGTTTTAGAACTTCAGACATATCCAAACATTTTTCGCACAAGGAGTGCTGATGAATAATGCAATGTAAGACTAATGGTTTTGAACCACCATCATTGTCTACAGCCTTTGATACAAGTGCAACCACTCCTTTATTCTTACTACACATATTTTTGCATCCATCAACAGTTTTCAAGTTTTTCAATCAAAGGTAGGTAGGTAAATATCTGTCCCAGTTGTCGTGCCGTGAATACTATCAATATCAAGAAGTTCTTCATACACTTCATAGCTTTTATCTACTCCGCGAATAAAAATGAGCACCTGACACATCCGTTGACTCATCGAAAGCTGGAGAAAAGCTCTCGAGATGTCCATTTTTGGCAGAGAGTTGAGAGATGTATTTTCTGCGATGTCTAGCACCCTCCGAGCCACGTTGTTTGCTCACAAACTGACACTTTTAAATAAATTTACCTTTTCGGGGCATATTTCTTCGGCTACTGCAATCAAGCATTCTTGTATCATTTCTCCATCGGTGAATGGTTTTCCACGTTTTCCGATTTCAAGAGCCAAATGAATGCTGGCGTGAGTTCAGCATTCGCTTTGGTAAACAAAGATTGCTGCGATTTCAGTCCGCGCTTCAAATTTTTCCATCCGCAACTTCCAGGATGTTTGGAGTAATTCATTGTTATATTCTTTGAGATCAACATATAGCGCCTTATTACTGGACTCAATCACAAAATACTGAAAGTTCCATTTATCTTTGAACGTTCTGCATGCACTGACTATCTTTGTAAGACCAAATGCTTCTTAAATTAAATTAAATTTTGAAACGGTTTGATGGCTGTCTACTAAGTAGTTTCTGAGGTGATTATGCTGTCATATTCCAGAATTTCTCCGAAACGCTTCCCTAACACAAGTGCACCTTGAGGAGTTGTCTTCATGGGTTTAACTTCACTGCTGATGCTAAATTTTACTGGTGAACACTGCATTCTTGAAAGTAATAATAATGATATGCATTTAGTTACTTATAGGAGCTGTCACTTACGCTAAAATATAGGGTGTTCTGTTAAAAAGAACCCTGTATAAGGAAAACCAACTTTAGAATATGGCACAGGTTACACCAAATTTAAATTTTCGTGATTTTCAGACATAGGTACACTTATAATTGCTCGAGAGGCGTCTATTGGGACATACTTGAAATCTGTTTTCCGATTTTTTTAATCTTGCTTTCGGAATGGCCTAATATAAGATAAACGTTCCAAATTGTATTTTGTATGTTATGTATTTTCCAACTATTAAAATATCGTTAATACTCATATTCACATAAATATTACCTCCTTATATTGCGAACTAAAGTACATTTTGATACCAACTGAGGGGGCATACTGCTACTACTACTTGCCTATACCTACCTTCAACTGCCTTTGATTAAATAAGTGATGTTGCATTTTTTTGGCCAAAAGAGGTCTCCGAAAAATATTCGTAATTTCGTCACCTGAATAGACAGACTCTTGAAATTTTGATGGTAGTTAAAAAATATCTTATAAACTAGCTGTTGCCCTCGAGGCACGAATAGCTCTCCATATTTAAGTGTAAAAGTCATAATTTTATGACCTTTTTGTCATTTATCTAAATTTTTGTTTTGTTTTAGACATCAGCTATTTTTTTTTTTTTTTGTATCGGGTTTTGTGCCTTTTTCTTCTCTTTGGAGGCACTATTTATACGCAGATATTTTATATTCCAGATCTAGGCCAAATTCTTGTACGCAAAATAATTGATTTTTTTTTAGTTTTATTATAAAATTTATTTTGCCCCCTTTTCTACTATTTACGAACGCCTATGTAAACAAAATTGTTATGCTGCATGTTGTAGGTTATCCGTTAAGTGGTTTTTGAGTTATCACGGATACAATTTGTTCCTGATCCTTTTATAGAATTTTCACGGACGCCTATGGAACATTAATTTTTGTCGTGTATTTTTAACACCAATTCAACTAGTTAAATATAAAAATTTTTACATTTTAATTTTTTTTTTCATTTTACCCCTTTTTTTTACTATTTACGAACGCCTATGTAAATAAAAATTTTATGCTGCATTTTTTAGGTTATCTTATATGAAAGCTATATATAATTAGCCAATTTTTCTGGTATATTTGGGAAACATTTTTTTTTCGTTTTTGACTCTTTTTTTAAGACTATTTTCGAACGCCTGTGTGAACTAATTCTTTTATGTAACATTTTTTAGGTTATATTCTATCACACCTATAAAAAATTATTCAATATTTCGGATAAGTTTAAGAACTATAATTTTTTTAAATTTTTGAACCCTCTTTTAAACCCCTTGCCTACGCTCAATGTTAATCACCACCTATAAATAGCCTGTAGTATTTTTGTACCAAATGTGGTTAAAATCCGTTAAGTGGTTTTTGAGTTATCACGGATACAAATTTTTTCTGAACCTTTTATAGAATTTTCACGAACGCCTATGGAACATTAATTTTTGTCGTGTATTTTTAACACCAACTCAACTAGTTAAATATAAAATTTTTTACATTTTAATTTTTTTTATTTTACCCCTTTTTCTACTATTTACGAACGCCTATGTAAATAAAAATTTTATGCTGCATTTTTTAGGTTATCTTATATCAAAGCTA
Organism: Apoderus coryli; assembly: GCA_911728435.2. Taxonomy (NCBI): domain Eukaryota; kingdom Metazoa; phylum Arthropoda; class Insecta; order Coleoptera; family Attelabidae; genus Apoderus; species Apoderus coryli. Next base: position 9,694,320 of record OU452209.1, on the reverse strand, counting down.
TATATAATTAGCCAATTTTTCTGGTATATTTGGGAAACATTTTTTTTTCGTTTTTGACCCTTTTTTAACACTATTTTCGAACGCCTGTGTGAACTAATTCTTTTATGTAACATTTTTTAGGTTATATTCTATCACAACTATAAAAAATTATTCAATATTTCGGATAAGTTTAAGAACTATGATTTTTTAAATTTTTGAAACCTCTTTTAAACCCGTTGCCTACGCTCAATGTTAATCACCACCTATAATTATCCTGTAGTATTTTCGTACCAAATGTGGTTAAAATCCGTTAAATGGTTTTTGAGTTATCACGGATACAAATTTTTTCTGACCCTTTTATAGAATTTTTACGGACGCCTATGGTACATTAATTTTTGTCGTGTATTTTTAACACCAATTCATCTAGTTAAATATAAAATTTTTTACATTTTAATTTTTTTTTATTTTACCCCTTTTTCTACTATTTACGAACGCCTATGTGAATAAAAATTTTATGCTGCATTTTTTAGGTTATCTTATATCAAAGCTATATATAATTAGCCAATTTTTCTGGTATATTTGGGAAACGTTTTTTTTTTCGTTTTTGACCCTTTTTTTAAACTATTTTCGAACGCCTGTGTGAACCAATTCTTTTATGGAATATTTTTTAGCTTATATTGTATCACAACTATGAAAAATTATTCCATATTTCGAATAAGTTTAGGAAATATATATTTTTTATGTTTTGACCCCTTTTCCACTATTTACGAACGCCTATGAAAGTAAGTTATTCATAACACATTTTATAGGTTATATTCTATCAAAACTATCAATAACTAGTTAATATTTCTGCTATTTTTAAGAAATACGTTTTTTTTTAATCTTTTTTACCCCATTTTACACTATTTTCGAACGCCAATGTGGTCTAATATTTTATGTTCAATATTTTAGGTTATATTCAATTAAATGCGTAAAAAATTATGCAGTATTTCGGATAAGTTTAAGAACTATGAATTTTTTTAATTTTTGAACCCTCTTTTAAACCCTTTGCCTACGCTCAATGTTTCCCAAAATCTAATCAGCTCCTTGCCATGTCCAATAGTATTTTTGTACCAAATTTGGTTAAAATCTGTTAAGCGGTTTTTGCGTTTTCGTGGATACAGACAGACAGACAGACAGACAGACAGACAGACAGACAGACAGACAGACAGACAGACAGACAGACAGACAGACAGACAGACAGACAGACAGACAGACAGACAGACAGACAGACAGACAGACATTTTTTTAAAACTACTTATTTATGTATAAAATGACCAAAAAGAAGTATTTCCGGTGAAATTAAAAAAATTTTTTTTTCATGAAACTAATAGTCTCCATATATACATATATTACATATATGATATGGAGAGCTAAAAATAATTATTTTGACAGATCGGTCGTAAACTACTGTAGTGTGATCTAATAAAAATAAGCACCAATGAGTGAATTTTCTAGAATGGAACGCCCTTTGAGAATATATTGGGTTAATCTGTCAATATGGTTGATTTCCCTAAGATCCTCTTGAACTACCCTCAAATTTTGTCTATTCAAACTGGAAACCTGTTTTGACCTAAAAAATCTAAATAAATTATTTATTTAAAAACACTTAAAGAGAGGAAGTTTTAAGAGAAAATACTCCAGAATAGATAAGGAATCCAAAAATATAATTATTATACACACGGTGTTCCATTGAAATAGGAAAGTTGGTATCAAATTCCCGTATAACAGGAAGTGGCACAAATATTACAATACTACTACTAACAATGATAGTTTGGATTGACCTGAGTAATCAGTTAACATTTCAAAACAATAGTATGCTTAGTTTTCTGAAAACGTCGAACCTACCATCGACCAACAATCACCCTGTATATTTTTAAATCCACACCGGTCTAACCATTTAAACTTTTGTTTTCAACAGATTACATACCTACTCATCCGATATATCAAATCCAAAATATAAGAAATTTTTCAATAAATAAGACTTTTTTTTACAGGACACAATTTCAATCCCTATTTCTTTCAACCGAAAACTCCAAATCCAAAGAACGATCTACACAATCCTCTATTAACAGGACTATTACAACATATTCTGCATGGTTTAAATATGAAAGTATCCGGTAATAGTTATAACTTAGTGCCCATCAATCCCTATATAGCACTTTATCTGTCACATTATGGTAGCAGATATTCACACCCATTAGCATACGGGAACAATGGCCTTTATGGATATGCAGCATCTAACAACTACCACAATAATAAACCCTTTGGATCGTATAAGCTTGATGATGAAAAATAAAACACTTTGTGAATTAAGGTTTCAAAAATATTTGTGTTCAGAAAAAAAATTCGACAACTGTAAACATTGTTTTTTTTCTTTCGTAAATCGATTTATCATTTGAAAGATATTCCATATTATGATTTTTAAATAAGATTTGGCATTTAGCGGAATATTTAATAGTCAATAAGACAATATAATACAATAATATATTATAAATTTTATGTAAATACCTAATTGTGAAAATAGTTGTTTCAGTATTTTTATAACCCATATGATTTGAAATAAACTCGAATGAGTAAGATTTGTTCGCATTGCCCAGACATGAATTAAACCTACGAGTATTTTTATCGATATGTTAAAAGTTGTCACGAAATGTATAAAGGGTGGTTCAAAAAAAATTGTGTAACTTGCCTTTCCACTGTGCGTAAAGTTTGAAGAAGAACTGCTGAGATACGTCCACTTTGCTTCGGAGGGAGACACAGTTTAAGCTTCTTTTTTAACCCCCCTTATCTACTGGGGGAGTATCACATTCCAATAATTTCTATTGAAAAGTGGGGTCTAGTGGTACATCATTTCGAAGAGCAAACAATTATCTTTGTATTATTGACTGTTCGTTTGTGTTTAGTTTTGTCTATTATTTTATTAAAATTATACTCAAATAACACCACCTGATTTCGCCTGTATATAACCAAGATAAAGTAAAGGCAAAAGACAAACATATTCTTATTTTATTTTTCTTAGTCATTAAATAATTTTAACAAGATTAAAAGTAGTAACTTTAACCAATTTGTGTTTCTACCAATTAGAATTATACAAACTTACCTATTGTGTGATTTGTGATTACGTAATTAATGAATTTGTTTTAACCACAAAAGTTAATTTAAACTGTTAAGTTGTTTAATAAACCTATATTAAAATCAATTTCGTGTAATTCATTGTTATGGTCCTTCGAGAGGTTATTCGGAATTTTTACGGCGTATTGCCATTGGGAACTATCTTGATGTATAGTGTTGAAACTACACAGTTTGATTTTACTTAAACATTAATACAAAATTGACTTTAGGAACGCCAACCCTGCAATTTTGGTAAGAATGAAATTATTTTATTGTAATTAGGAGTAAAAATAACTACGATTACTTGGATATTACAGAAAGTTACAGATTTATTGTTATCCGTTAAAACCATCCTATAATAATAATTGATGTTTTAGATTATCAAAGATGTCTGGAAGCGACTTGAAACCACACTTGTTAAGCCAAATTTTGACAGGTGTCTTTATTGATGTTTTACATTATCAAAGATGTATGTAAGAGACTTGAAACCACACTCGTTAAGCCAAATTTTTGTCATTTTACAGAGTTGAAAAGTTTTTTTTTTAACCTGGTTACTCCTTTTTCAAAATGGTACTCCTGATTTGTTTCGATAAAATTCGCCCTTTCCGAAAAAATAAGCCATTTGGTATAACTTTAATCATTAATTGTAATAACATAATAAGGTTAGCGGAGAAACAAGTAAATATTAGATTTAAAAAAGTGCTGAAGTGCTGCATAATTACTGGTGTCAAAACTTAGGTCCAACCAGTGTGATGACAAATCCGTTCCTGATGTCTCGGATTATGTAAAGCATCGAATGTATTATGGTTTTATAAGTCTTTATGGCGAAGAATAAATATGAGAATTCCATTGAATTATACAATTCGGTTCCAAAATTAGAGTCGAAAATTGCTGAGTACACCATTGATTGCAAGAAGGCACTTTCATAATACTTAATTCTTGATATTTTACATTATCAACGATGAAGAAAAGAGACTTGAAACCACACTCGTTAAGCCTAATTTTGACAGGTCATTTTGCAGAGTTGAAAAGTATTTTTTTTTTAATATTTTGGTTACTCCTTTTTAAAAATGGTAGGTACTCCTCATTTGTTTCGATAAAATTCGCCCGTTTCGAAAAAGTAAGCAATTTCGAAGAAGTTTAATCATTAAAAAATGTAATAACATAATAAGGTTAGCGAAAGAAGTAAATATTAGATTAGAATTGTTAATTATTATTTTTGTTTTTATCATCCCGGTTCCAGTTATTTTAATATACATATCGTGATTATGATAAAGGAATTTTCAACTTCTTACTTCTTTGTATATAAAATGGGCGTTGACCATTGAAGTTCCCAGACAGCTTTTTTTAGCAACGTATTGTACAACGCAAAGCAGAACTGTAGCTGGCCATTTCATCTGATAGATCAATAGACCTCTTACCCAAATTTTAGTCGATTCGCTCCGACCACACTGGTCACCAGCGGGACGTAAGGGTTTGATAGGGCCACAGCGGATACCGGTACGTCCGTGGTAGTAAGCCGAGCCGCTGTGAGCAACTGTGTCTGCTCTTATTTTTTTCAAAACCAATTAGGCAATAGTGAAAAAACATAAGTAACCCTTCATATATTATTATAAATATAAAAAGTATATTGGTCTGGGTCGAAAGTTTTGTCTAAAACGCTTCGCGCTACCTGGTAAAGAGGTGTATATTTTTTTTGTATTCAATTTTTCTATGTTTTATGTTTAAAGATTTTTTTTTGTAATACGAGTTTAGGTTAGGTTGAGTCGGGGGACCTGAGTTCAGATATGCACGCCCAAGCGTCAAAAATAAAACAATATTCAATGAGGATTTCGACAATCAACAAATTATGTTGGATATTTTCGCATATCACTGCGCATGTTTTGGATGTAACTGGAATATAATATTCGTATTTTGGCATCAGCATATAATATTAACATCACACGGTAGTTCTCACAAGTTACTCCTTCCACCAAATGGTTATTGGGTCACAATTAATTTGGCATACACTCTGGTAGTCGTTAAGGCTGCTGCTATGATTTCCTGATTAAATATTGTTGTTATGTTACATCATAGATCTACGAAAACACACAATATAACCACTTCCGTATATTAAATGATGTATATATATATATATATATATATATATATATATACCCGAATTCACTAAATAAATGGGCGAGCGATGTGTGGATAAGCAGACTTTTGTTAATGTTTTTATGCTCATGTTATTGATTTTTTGTTTATTCTTGTTTTAGTCATTTATGTGTATTGTGTTATATTATTTAAGGATTATGTTCCTGAATATTATTTTGTTGTCAATGAGTTAACTGAACAGACGGTATAACCTACTGCACCGTACTGAAATTCGCTCAATTATAACAACCTAAATATTCTAAAGTAATCCATTTTAGCGAGGAGTGATTAATATTGGTTGAATAAAACACGTCTACTTCACAAAATGATGTATATATATTGTGGAGTAGACGTATTTTATTCAACCACAACCTAAATAGTTCAGCTATGCCACTGGCACGCAATACAGGTGTTGCCTAGCGACCTGACTCTATGCTGCCTAACAACGCGCCGAGTTGCAGTTACATTTATTACATGTCAAAATACGTCAATTTCGTTATGATGCAATAGAAATTTATAGAGGCTGTACAAACATTTCAGATGAAAACGCGTTACGTGGCCACCCATGCTCTTGGACGGTTTCGCGGCGACATGGTTTCAAGGTGTCAAACCTTCGCTAAACTCTTGCAAAGATGCGGTTATATTATTAAAATCTACATTCGGTCCTGCTAAGCCTCCGTACCGTGTGTACCGCGAACTATTCGCACACGAACAAGACGGTAAAACAAAAACCGATTTATTTATATGTAAAGCTAGGTCAATTTTGGCTCAATTACCTTCCGATACGCTTACCGAATAAGTGCAACTTGACATGTATACGGACTATTAAATCGCAAAATACGAGAGAAAGTTCCACGCGATAAATTTGATAGTTTTCAAGATCGTCTAAAACACGCTAGGTTAGCAGAGGAATAACGTTACGTAATTATTACATGTCAAAATACGTCAATTTCGTTACTAAAATCTTAATATTTGTTCTTTTGTTGTAATAATCATTAATAAATGTGCTTTATTTTGTAAACATTAGACAACGGGTATTAATCGACACCCCCTAAACTTTACACAATTGCATTATTTTTTTTATTTATTATTATAATTATAATTGTTTATTAATAATGCAATAAAAGAACTTTTTTATTGTTATACGCTTATTGAATGTCTATCATGACAAGATATTAATAATACGATAAATAAGAACAGAAAAGGGAAACTTCTTTTGATAAATATTTTTGCGTAGAATTCAGTGGCGAACTTAAAAAAAATTCGTGTACCTACTCCTTCATCTGTGTAATTGTATTCTGAAGTAAGCATTCTGGTACTTTTGTAGTTTGTTTTATTTATTTACTATTAGTTGAAAAGCTTAGGCCTGTTAGGCAATAAATAAATGATTATTACTATTATATTATTATTAGCCAGAAAACTGCCCTGTGGGGTACCACTAATAGGTATAAAATAATTCGATATAATGGTGGTCATTAGCAAAAAGCAAAAGGAGATCAGCATTAAACCCAAAACTGTAACTAATTTATATTTGTTTTAGTAATAGTGTTACAAAATATGACACCCTTTACCTATTTGAATTGAATTGCCTTCTATTATTATCTTCATGGAAACACAAAGTCTCACCGGATCGACGACAACACACAGTCCATATAATTGTTTGTGGCCAGCATAACGTAACAATTGTATATAATCCCATTAAAGTTGGGTCGTTACGTTATAGATATTGAAGATGAGCGTAGCGTGTTGCTGTTCATAAAACCATCAATTTACCGCTCCGAGTTAATGTCATTTTCACAAAATTACTTGACAATTACAGATTACAATAGCCGTTGCGGTGCATTTCAATGTCGACTTTAATGGTTTTCCACCTTGGGTTAAACAAAAACTCTCAGACCCTTTAATTAGCTTAAGAGAGTGGAATGAAGGCTTTGTTGTGCATAATGAAAATGTACATTTTATCTCGCACTGCTGGAGCATTAAGATCAAAATCTTGGAAAGTAGACATTTATCCCCTGTTTAATGGGTGGTCCAGTTTCAGCGAATACTCTAGAGGCAGAGAGAAAACCACAATATGTTTATATAATATTATAAATTATATTCGAAAAATGCTTCGTTACAAAAGTACAGGGTGTCAAAATTTTTATAAAAAATTAATTTATAATTTATAAATTTATTTATGTTTTTAAAACTTCTTTACACATTTAAATGAAATTTGGCACGTTTTGATATATTACTTAGATTCATCTTTTTACGCAAAAATTATTATTATATTCCAGCAGTGGAGTGCGTACAGAGACATATTCGCACAATTTTAATGAAAAATATAGTACTCCACTGATTTTTTAGAAACATAATTTCTTTTTCAATTTGCAACAAAAAAAGGTTTATAACTTTTTTTGGTTTGACACACAATTAACTAGTGACGTTCAACAACAATAATAAAATGAAAGAAAATTAAAGGTAAAATCACAAAAATTGCTTGAAATAGTTCATCCACCTCAATACATTTTCGACATCTTGTGATGACCGTTTGTGTAAAATATTATATTTTCCTAGTAAAATTAAAATATTTAATATAAAATAACTATTTTAGACTATTTTCAATATACACTGTTCTGATGCTGATTTGAATTGTATTAAGTATCAAAGATTTTCATCGCTAGTGTAATTCAGGCTCATTAAAATTGAAATGTCGAAGTTGTTCAATTTGTTTTTTTTTTTGTATTGTCTCTTTTTTTTTCTTTTTTTTCATCTCTTTCTTTGGGTTACTGAATGTATTATGTTTTTTATATTATTTCTGTTTGTTATACATTGGAATTGTATTGTCTTATTATTGGAGATTTCTCCGTTAGACAATAAAGCTTATTATTATTATTGCAAATTGCACAAACAGCTAACGCAGCTTTGTCATAGAGTATTGAACTTACTTAATATTTGTTGTATTTGCAATAAATAAAATAATGCTTAGGTAGCAATTAAGGTAATAAGTTTTACTTAGTAGAAATAGAATATTATTATTATTAGAGACATAAGTTCGGGTAGACATGTTAGACTAATAATTTATATTGGGGAATGTAACAGGGTGTACACATTTTATAATAAAACATATGAAAATACTAAAACTCACATGACTTATTTAAAAACGTGTGAAGAACCTAAATGCAAGTACTAATAACCAGTAACCAGTTATTATGACGATTAATAAACAAAACTAAATGCCGCATTACTATGGCACTGAACAATCATTACAATCTTCTCACTAACGCATTTATTGCAACATGATCAACAATGATGTTCTTTAGACTGGGTGATGAACTACGAAGGTAAAAGAGATCATTCTTGATTTGAAACATAAACATATCCATGAAAAATAAATTTGTGGTGTAGCGGACGAAATGACTGGTTTTACCTACACACACACACACCTACACCTTTATCGTGGGATATGCATTACTATGTGTATATGTAGATGATACTAGTTTACATATATCTACTGTTGTATAACTCATTGTGATTAAATGCAGGCCGATATTGTAGACTAGCGGCTAGGGGGCCGAATTTACTTTGCTCACGCGGTTGCCGCATGCGCAATACATATGGCGGGAAAAGTATCATAAGTTTGAACTTGTGAAATAAGATAAAAACTAGGAGCTAACAAATTTTGTATCAGGAAAGGTGAAGTTTGAAATTGTGAATAAGATTAAAAGTAGGTACCGACCAAATTTTGTAAAATATCCTTATTATTGTTAGTGTGTAGGTATTTTATGGATAGGTACAATAATATTAGAGTTATTAAAGTTACTGAATCGGTTTTGAGAATGTGCTTTTTTTAAAACATATTTGTAAGCATAAATGTGATTTCTTTTCTCTTTTTTATTTTTGTAATACTTGTATAAGCGTTGTGTAGAAGAAGTGGGTTTAGCAATAATTTTGATGTCATCGGTTTGATCAAAATGATCAAACAAGACTGATTTTGATGTAAATTCACAATTACACAAAGAGATGCATTTTTAGGTGACTGTTGTAGTGTATTATGTGTGATTTTTTTTTTTTGCAATATTTACATTGGTACAGATACACTTTTGGCAAAGTTAGCTGCTCTACTTTAGCTGAAATACACAATAATGGAACATTAAAAAGTTAAATAAAATAATTTAACTTTCCTGGATGAAACTTCAATATGTGTTTTTTCAAGTTCGAGTATTTACAAAAAGTTTTTGAACATTCATTACATAACTGATCTGAAATGGATCATTAAATTTATCCTATGTTAAAGTTAAGATGGCATTTTTACATTATTATCACAACATAGATCTTTATTAGTTATAATGTAGGTTTGGTTTATATCTTACCACTGTGATATTTTCTAAATTAGAATTGTTAGAAAACTGTTTGTTGCATGGAACACTTATATTCCATTTTTGAAACTAATTTATATCGTATAACTCAAGAATTTATATCCACTATAATATTATATCAACATAAGAAATAATACATAACCTAAAAATCGCTTGAGCAAAGTGAATTCGGTCCCCCTAGCCGCTAGTATATTTTGTAGATGGGCAACGACTATGCTAACGAGCTCATAATAAGAGCGAAACGAATTCGTCAGTACTGTCGACCCATGCCTCGGTCTGGTTCTACTGAATTAGACTGAGGCCCTGCTATATTAAACAAAATCCCCTGTGTAGGTAAAACCAGTCATTTTTCCGCTACGCCACAAATTTATTTTTCATTTAGATATATTTATGGACACAAATTCATTTTAAAATAAAAATATCTCTGCATGTTATAAAAATCATAACAAAACTAACTAATCTATTCGATAATGTTGTGTTTTCAGATGAGTAATAAAAAATAAGTTCGGTCCCGTTTATGAAAGATAAAAACTTTTAAGTAATTAAAAACCAATAGTTTGAGTTTTTCTCAAAAATATTAAAAAAATCACACTACACCAGTAGGTATTGATATAATTTTGTCAGGAATGGCAAAAAGCAATTTTTGTAACGGGCCCTTTGTTGGATCAAAAGAGAAAAACCAAATTTTTCAATGAGTCGTAGTTTCGTACAAATGCAAAAAAAAAAACACGGAAAAAATTTAATCAGTTTGAACTCAGGTACGGACTAAGGTCCATAGTTAATTAAGCAAATTTTTTATGGTATATTTCACTTTTAAATGTTACAAATCATTTCAAACATTTTTAAAAGACAAACGTCCTTTTATCACAACTCGTTTAAAGAAATTTTATGCCACACTGCATTTCGATAGCGTATTATAACTTACAAAGGAAACAGTTTGTAATACTTTATTATTTTTTGATAAATTATTAACAAATCACACCAGAATAAACTGATAATAAATACAAAAGGATTTTAAATAGTAAATATAATAGAGGAGAAATAATTTTGTGGCACAGTACCTAAAACTGCAATTAGCTGGCTTTACCTCTTCACGGGATTTTCTTTAAATTAGAATGCATAGAACGGCAGATAGTGACGATAAGTATTGTTTCGCTCTTATTATTAAGTCGTCAGGGTACCGTGTATTCCTGTTTCCGACTCGAGTACAACACCAATGAGACTGCAATGACCTCTTCGAACACTGAAAAGTGCGCCTCTATTAGTCTATTGTATGGAATTTTAAATTATTTTATCGAATATGTTTCACTCCAACGAGGGTTGTCAGACCAGATCCTTTTGAGCAAGGACAACTAAAAATTATTCGATACTTGGTCTACAAAATCTGCCATAAAAATTCAGTTTTAAATAATCAAGAAGAAAAAGACGACCATATTGTAAATGTCGGTATTTTAAATCATGACCTGATTGTTGTAAAAACATGGCAGTACTAATAATATCAACCTCATCTTGTATACCTTTAACGGTCATACTAGATAACTCGTCACATCGGCATGCTCGACAGTTCGCAATCATTAAAACAACCTACGAAAATATAACCAATTAGTAACGAAAAATGACCAATGACTAAATATAACTTCATCATTATAAACAAGTACTGGTCATTTGCTGGTGCCTCTACAATAAACTTATTAACCTCCTCTCTGGAAAAAACAACAGCTTTCTTGGTCTTATATACCTAGCCCCTAATTTCTTTAAAAATGCTATTAACTTGGGGTCGGTACTTTATTAAAATTGTAGAACAGAGTGAGCAGTGAATATTGAAACCATAATGTGGGAGGTTGAACGGTCTTTATGAGTTTAAAAAAAATTGATATTTGTTATACCTACGTAACTAAGGATACGATTTCAATGTCTTGAAACAACTAGATCAACTGGGTTTGAATTGCTATTTCTTTTTTAATCTCATTGCTGTTTTATAGCTTTATTATATAGTGGGTGGTAGTGGGTTTACTTATTATACTAGAGGAAAAGTGACAGGATTGTAGAGCCAACGTGCGTTTGTACTTACGCCTAACCCGTGTTCAGTAGCCGCGAAATCGACACGGTTTTGTAGTGTTGAAATAAGCTACAAATCCGTGTTGAACTTGCGACCTACTTTTTATGTGAAAAAAAAATGTAAAGACGATATAAGAAATCATACAAATACTAAGTTTTTGATTTTGCACCCCATATCTAAAAATCGGTTTATTGTGTTTGATTTTCATACAAATTCTGAATGACCGAAAATCAACGCATTAAAAATCTACAATACGCTACTGAAAACCAAATGTCATATATATATTTCCTTCTTATAAAAGCAGCAACCTGCTGCTGCATATTATACAGACGTAATAAATTTCCTGCTCGGATGTTATAATTCTGTTTCAGCTCTAACCCAGTTTTCTCTTTGTCTAAGTCTAAAAAAAGAACGAAAAGATCGATTTGATTCTCCTTTTATCTTTAACCGTGTCTTTCCTTTAGCGTAGATTCTCCTTCCACATACACAGCACCACTATTATATGTCATTTTAGAGCACCTGTAGAAATTTCCAAGACGATTGCAGCAAGTGCTCTGTTATATCACCGAACATTGTTCGGCGGTTATATGCTATTTAGAGACGCATTTAGGCTTTATTCCAATCAAATCTTTGAGAAAATAGAAAAAGTTAAATTTAACATATTTACGAATAGGCAATAAATAATACATAGGTAATAGCAATAAATGTTATACAAGTATACAGGGTTAATTTACGAATTGCTTGTTACATGAAGTAACAAGACTTTTAGTTATGTTGGAAATTTGTTTCACAGTACCATGCTTTCATCAGACGGGCCGTTTCGTTGATCCACAACTCATCAGTGGTGATCGGCAGGCAGTGTGACCCAAATCTCCAACATTACGAAGAGCTTCTACTATATAGTGCGAGAGATGACTGACAAAAGATGTTTTTGGCGACATCTAGATGTCAGTCAACCTGCAGATATTTTCAATATCGATACAGCATCTGATTGGGTTTGGAATAGCGCAACTTTAACGCTTAGTCAATTTTTAGCAGCACTCCCAACCAACTAATCAAAATATAATGCGATACATGCGTATCCACTTAATCATCTAAAAAATATGTTTTGCCAATAAAAAATCTAATTATGCTTTTTTAATTTTCAACAGGTATATTTTCGGCAAGCCAATGGTCACCAAAAACTTACGGAAAAGTGAAACCAAATTTCAAGAAAACAAAACTATAAGAAAATCAGGTACCGCGGGATTGGAACCCAGGACTTACTAACTCAAGCTAATCTAATCTCTGAATTACCACAAGAAAAAATTGGATGTGTCACCTGGCAAGAATAATATCTTAAATATAAGACCTTGGTAATGAAACAGAATCTGGAATTAGTCTAGTCGTCTCAAGGAATGTCAAAATGGTTATATCCGTCTTTATCTCCATTTGTTTAGCGTTGAGAGTTTAATAAAATTTCAATAGAAGCCGATGGGGGCCATTTCTAATACTTAATGTAGTTTAGATGTTAATGTATGTTGTTCTTGTTTTTGTTGTTCTTACATACATAATTATTAACAAAAACACAAAAAAACATTGACATACATTTTTTTTCTCAAAAATATTCGTTAAAGGCCTCTAAGGACGCCACTGGACTTGATAAATTTTATGAAGGTAGGACTGAATAAGCACCCTAACACTACAAATAAGACTGCCAAGTTACAATAAATTGCAGAAAGGATATTTAAGATGCTTGCGAAAAACGAAGCATTTTTGCGGATACATATTTATATGAAGTTTTTGTTTTAAAATCACTCAAAGAATCGTTTTTAAAATTAATAATTAATTAATGTACATACTTAATTAACACCATAAATAAGCAGTTAAAAAAATTCTTCGTGTTCACCAAAAGCAATAGGGACAAGAGTATTTGTTACACGTAATTTTTCTAAGAAAAAAATCAGTCAAAGAGCTCAATGCCGAAAATATACCAATATAAACGATAAACTGATTTCAGCTGACATAGATTTGATGTATTTTACTAGCTGATATCTGATACTATATCGCAAAACCAAAGATTAATCTACACAATAGATAGTCAGCGTATATGGGAAATAAAACAAAAATTGAAACTGTCTCGACACGAGCTACATCTATTAGAAAAACATGCAACCATGGAAATTGTAGATGGCGTTATATGTATTGTGTTGAAATAAAATAATCATATGGGCAATGTTAGACAAGGACGAGTATACTTTCCCCTACGAGGTGGGAGTTTGTTTTTATATTATAGGTATCATATATGTACTACTGTGCAGCAGTGTTTTTTGTCGGGTGGTAATATAAAATTATATGGTATACGTATACCTATCTACGCAAAGATTAATGTGTATGGACGAAAATAAAAGAAATTACTATAATAGTATAAATATACAGGGCTGGTTTATTAAATGTTTTAGACAATAATTTTAAATGACTAAAATAATATTATTTTAGTCATTTAATTTTAAATTTCGGATATAAGGATGCATCAAAAAGTTATATTTAAATTAACGAAATTTGGCGTTATAGATAGGACTTCCGGTTATTACCTGATTCAGTTTTAAGGATCAAACTCAAACAGCAGATTCAACTTGTCGTTAACATTATGAAAAAATAAATCTCAGAGGCGGGTAAATTAAAGGGGCATACAGGCGTGAAATGCTACCCTAACTTTTTTATGCACATTTTTTGCGTGTGTTTCAATTCGGACATGTAAAATCTAACAAATTATAAACGTAATAAATGTATCCTTCTGTGATATTGATAGAAAGTCATCGTTATCGCGTAATATCGATTCTAAGAAATGTTAATATTAAAAAGGCTGTGCTTTTTACAAGTTGCTGAAGTAAATAAGGTTTGAAATTTCCAGCATGACAATAATTATTTAAAAAAATACGGTTTCGAAATGCAGGATGTAAAAAATTAGAATTTTTAATCTGTTTTTAATGAAAATTTAAATCTATTGAGAAATATGGTTCAGGGTTTTTGTGAAATGTATTTTACTCCAAAGATTCTACTCATCGATTATAACCGAATTAATTTACTCAAAAATATCTATACTAGTAAAATAACACAATTATCACAATTAGGTTCAAATTCTGCAACGCCGAATTGAAAAAAAAACTTACAGTCTCCCTAATATTGGTTTCTGTGCAATGATCATAAAACTTTAAAAAACTAATGATTTATGTAGATTGTATTGTTAACACGTTTCGTAAAAAGCTTTAAAAACCCACCAACAGGGTGTTAAAAGTATCACGACAATAACTTTTTTCATGTTTTAACAAGTACAATCGTCTGCCTCAGATTGATCCTTAAAAACTGAATAACAGTTTCTCTATATAAAAAAATAAAACTCGTAAATATCATCCCCAAACATTTAATTTGAATACAATTACATAACACCATATTTGAAAGTAATTAAAAAAAAAACAGCATTACCTAGTTTGACAGATTTGCAAATTGCAAATCAAAGTATCTATGTATACAGGGTGTTGCATAAGTACTTGTACAAACTTTAAAGGGTGATTCTTTGACTAATTTTAAGATACAAATTTCATATGTACATGGGTCCGCTACGGCTTGGTTTTCGAGATACAGGTAGTTCAAAAAGAATATTATATTTAGGATTATATGCTTGTTCAATAGCATCGCAATTTGGTGCAATTCGGGATACAGGTGTATGGATGACACCAGAGCTGTCAAAAGAACTAATAAAAAATACGAAAAATAACAAAATACAAATATCATTCAAAAGACAACAATGCACATAATAGTCGGTACCAAGCCAAATAGGTAGTAGGTAAATATAGATTTATTTTGTTTCGGGCTTGGGCTTGGCACCGACTTATTGTAATCAAAACTACCCACCAAACGGATACATTTAATTTTACGCAGATGCTCAAAATGTTAACTTTCTTTCATTAATAGAGACCTGTGAAGTGAGCTTACCTCTTACGCCCACGTATTAAGTACTAAGTTTCAGTTATCAGTTATAATTTTTTATTTTCCAAGAAAGCGAAACGAGATATTTAAAACGGCATTGCGCCGCCCTCATGTATACCTCCGGGGGCGGCATCGAAAATCGCTACACGTCACAAACTTGTAAATGCTTAGAACTACCCCTATATCAAATTTCTATTTTCTATCTTTTTTGTTTCATACCCAAAGCCCTATTCCTACCGAACTTATTATTTACCCGAAGAAACATTAAAAAGAAGTAAAATTTAAGTACCTAAACCGATAAAGTGGAACTTATACCTGATGAAGAGACAGACTATTATAATAGGTATACCTAATATAATATAGGTAGCACTGATAATTTTTTTATTATAGGTATTATAAGATCTACAACAATCTTGTTACATCTTTGCCACATTGTCTACGTGAAATATTTAGTCAAAAGTATGTTTCTATCTAAAAGCTTTTCATTTAACGATTGTTCGCCACTGATCATGGGACTGGTCTAGTCTTGAAACATGTATGATATGGATTAAATATTATTATATTAAATTTAATTCATAGAGATTAGGCTTTTATTTCAATACTGTACTTGTAATAAATCACCCTGTGTGTTTCTTTTACCGACGAATTGGCAACAGCACGACACACACCACATTCGCTTGTTTTTTTTTCTACCCTCCCTGCGTATCCCCTCCAGATTAATACAGAATTTCATCAATTTCTCTCTCTGACAATACAGCATTGCCGGTGCATATCTGTTGCAAATGATCTAAATAATTGTTATACGTTGCGTTTTGTTTTTGATATTAATAAACTACAAAACGGTTTCTGGCTGTGGCAATACTGCTCTATGCTTTACACGCTAGTCTACGCCACGTAGTGGCAGGCATACTTAGAGATGTTCTGATTTTAATGCATTGGGCTGACTATCTATTGTGTAGATTAATCTTTGGCAAAACCTATCTAACATGCTGCATAAGCCGGTACATGCAAAGAAATAGCTGCAAAGATTTTCAAAGTACACTCATGGGAATGAAATTAATAATACTGTGCAATCTAGTTCCATTGTATAACAATAACTTCTGAAAACAAGAATTGCGTTAAAACATATAAACCGCTCGTCTCTTTTAGAACTCGTTAAAAAAAGCATTCGCCTTTCAACCATTTCAAATCTCATATTATCAAGTATAATAATATGGTATACAACCTACTACCTATAGTTGTTGCTATAGTCTATTTGAATGTATGGTTTCCATGTTCCCTTTTCATAAAGTTTCACTGTTTCTCTGCAATGTATATTATGTATAGAACAAACATGTAGATGTGTATGTACATACATCCGACTTTGATTAATGTGTACCTTTGCCAAAAACCTATACAAACAATACCATAGAGAGATGTCAAATGTCAAAGAATGTAGCCGACTGATAATAATGGTTTATCGGAAATTTGTTCAGCGAAATCATAGATTATGGGACTAGGTCTACTGTGGCGAAATATGTCTAGGAATTCATAATAATACAAGTTGTCCATGACAGGCCACAGACCTATTCACATTCTAAGATCATTTTTCGATAACGGTATTCAATATAATAGATATCTAGTAAACATACCCGGTGTTCCACGACGAACCAAGGGAATTGATTTCTCAAAAAACACGCAATGGAAAATTTAGAAAACTTGGTAGTGTACCAATGTTGATTGGGGCAACTCGACTAGCATATTTTAAAGATTGCAAGATTGGTCAACGCACATTAAAGAGACTTTAAAAAAAACTTAATAGAGTGAGCTATGGGATTCGAATCATTGGGCGCATATGAGTGAGAAAACTTTAAAATTCATGTATTTTGCAAACTTCGAGGCGAGTTTGAAGTATGGGTTGATATTTTGGGGGAGAGACAGTGACGTGTATCTTTGTGGTACAAAAAAGAGCGTTACGACTGTACTGTACAAGAAATGACCAACTAGATTTAAGTTAATTAATAGTAAAAAACATTTTAAACTAGATGTGCAAAAATTTTTAGTTGCCATACTCACTTGGAGATTATTTCATTGCTTACCTAGGGGTTTAGATTTAAGGGGGGTTTTTTGTTTGTGACGATTTTCATTTTTGTAATTTTACATAATTCTGAAATAAATAAATAAACAAATACAATGCTACGTTCGTTATTCAAAATTTAGGAATAAAATAAAAATTGCAAGAGCTGGGGATTTTAACCCAGGACTTTCCGCATGTATGCATGCAAAACGCGCACTCTACCACTAAGCTACAACTGTACCATACCCATTGTGAGCATTACTCCGACCTTATATATATATATATAATTACGAACTGGTGAAATTTCTAAAATAATCTATTGCTATCAAGAGCATAAAAAGAGCTTTCAAATGATGTGGAACTCGACCCCTAATCCTATTTAAGAATTTGGGGGTTGTGTACACCTCTATCATAGGGTTAAAGCGATGTTAACCAAAAACTGATGGGTTCATCCTAGGATTCCTCCAAACTCATATACCAAAATTTACCTTAATTGGTAGAACCGTTTAGGCGCTATCGTGAAAAAATACATAGACAGACCGACTTCCATTTGGAAATGGTCGTAGTCGTCTCAGTGGACTTCAAAATGGTTATATCCATATTTACCTTTTTTAGCGCGTCGGAAAGGTAAAAGGGGGTTTCTGGGTTTTTGACAACTGTTATTTTGAAAAATTTCAAGAAAATTACTTCGGTCTAGCTAAAAACGTAATTGATAACACAACGCTATCTTTACCAAATACTCCACCAATATATAAAACCCCTGCTGTCGTGATTCCATCTTTTTCCCGACAATCTACAAATCATCTCAATCTCAGACGATGCTGAACGAACAAAACTATGAATTGTAGTTTAAGTCACCTTCGCAAAAAAAGAAATTGCTTGACATTTTTTTGCACCAAACTGTACAGTATACAAGGACAATAACATCCAGAAATTTTTACTAATAGTTCAAAGATAAATTAATGCAAGTATAGTAAATAATAATTAAAATGGTAGAAATTATCCCTTCTTTATGTTTTTGAAAGAAACAAAAATAGAAAAACATACAGGGTCGATCGTGTCTCAGATAAACATAATTTCATATACTTTTCTCATGTCTTAATTTTTTTGATTCCCCACATGATTATAACAATAATTGATATGTTATAAAATTCACCTAAGGTCAACGGCTACAGCAATAATATTACTTTTTCAAGATTTTAGACACATAAAAATTGCTAAATATAACTTGGTCACCAATACAAACCAAATATTAAGAATAAAACACCAGTCTTAAAAAATATCAACGTCATTTACAAAATCCCGTGTTTGGGTTGCCAGGGGTTTTCTGTTGGACAAGCCTCTCGCTGGCTTAAACGACGTATCAGACAACAAAAGAGTGATTGCCGCATAGGAAAAAATTCTTGTGCAGCGGTTAACCATCATTTACCAACTGGACACAACTTTGATTATCGAAACGTGATAATTTTAGACCATTGCAACAATTACAAGAACCGATTGTGAATGTGAGAAACAGATTAAAACGGGAAAAATTATGACTTACCATTTTGTAAAAAAAATTCTCATGTAAAATATAGAAAGTGGCAACTTAAATACTATACATCACTATGTAGGTATAAAAGTGTGACACCTCACTATAGTGATAGTACAATGAACAATGATACATATATCATGAATTGCACCTAATTTTTTTGATTCGTACATGTTAGTTTATTTAATTTTTTTGAAAATCTACGAAAAATCTTTAATACATGTAGTACTTTTGTCTGGTTATAAGCAATTACGTTTCTAATATTGTTGCTTAACTAACCTAATAAAAATATCTATACATTATATAGTTTTAGTAAAGATATTTCTATATCTAATACGTTCACTTCCAAATCATTCCACCCAGTTCCATTAATGCAATTATCTCAATTCTCTCTATCCTAATTAATTTCCCACATATAATATAGAGTTTATACTGCCCAAACGAAGTTTTACTCCAACAATTACAAGAAACTCAACTCTATGGAGTCAACAGTATTTTAACCACTTGTTTGATTAAGAGGTACAATTTCTCGTTACAGAGGTTCTAATTAATCTAGAAATATGTCCGGGCACGGAAAATCATGTGTGGTAATTTGATTTACATGTTGACAACACTACGTAGTATTTCTGAATTACCACACACATTCTTTATAAATTGATGAAATCTATAATTTAATATAAAAATACGATAGCGAGGTTGCTTTAAAAATTGTACATAATCACTCATTTCTGAATATTCAATGTTATTGATATTATTTATATGCTATTACTTTCCCGCACAGGGAAAGTATTGTAAACGCGCTAAGAAAATGTTTTGAGTTAAAGACGGATATAACCATTTTGAGGTTCCCTGAGACGATTAAGACCATTTCGAGATAGAATTCTGTCTGTGTGTGTGTGTCTGTACGTATTCTACCACGATAGCGCCCAAACTCTTTAACCAATTGAGCTAAATTTTGGTATATGAGTATATGAGAGTATGAGAGTGGGGAAGTCAGTTTTTGGTTGAAATCGCTTAAGCCCTGTGATGGGGGTGGACACAAGCGCTAAATTTTCATATAGCAGTAGGGGTCGAGTGATACATCATTTTAAAGCATTTTTTATTTTATGAAGGTCACTTTTGATATTTGCCCCCATAATTCTTGAGAAAATTGCGATTAAAATTGCATCCGTTAGGTAATTGGAACTTATAATATTAGATCTTGTCGGGAAAGTTTTGGGCCGACCCAACCGATTTTTTGTATTTACCTATTTATAATATAGTCGCACAAATTGTAACGACAATGTAATCATTCACCTACTTTGGATTCAACGATTGTAGTAAATATTGGGCAATTTGTAGAGAAAGTCTACGTGACAGTGGTAATAATAATACAAATATATTTTACAAATTAAGAAGACGAAAAATAATCATCAATCTTCCAGTAAATCTTGCCGCAATTCAAGTAGGCGATGATTCCAGTTCTGATAGTAACTGATTATACTAATACATTCAAATATATTTTTGAAATTGATAATAATATAACTCATTTGTTACCGAATAATAATTGTGGACCAAAACTCAATTACTAACATCATAATCTGTCTATTGGGAAGACATTCGCATACAGAGCCAAAACCAAACAGGTTTGATCTTGTATTTGCTCATCCGTTTTCACGTCGTATAACCACAGTATATTTAAATATCCCTTATATTTACGATGGTATAACATACAACCGAGAGGTCAAAGTTTTCTAGGCTTAAATGCTACGAGTGAATAACATACTATGGAGGATTTTCGATGTCATAAGTCAAAACACATTTTTAGGTTATAACACATGCGCTAATTTATGCATTTTGATATAGGGACATAAGGGGCAACGATATTGTATTGAAATAAAGCATATTGTATTGAGATAAAGCAACTAAAACTATAAATTTCTAATATCTATTTAGTTAGTATTTTTTTCATATGTTGCTTGGTTTACGAGATAAAAGTTTTAAACAATCTGTCAAATTTGTTGTCCTTAACATGAATCACACAAATGCTGAGATCACCGACATGCACTTCATTTATGGACTCGCTGATGGCAATGCATTAGAAGCTAGTCGGTTGAGACTAAAAGATTGCCTCAGCGTATGGCTCCTGACAGAAAAATTTTCGAAAGCCTCCATCGACGCCTTCATGAAACAGGCACACTAAAACGAAGTGGAAGGTCAAAGACAGCAAGAACGGTAAAGCTAGGAGAAGATGTGCTGAACATGGTTGAAGAAACTACAGGTACTTCTAAGTTGCTGAGCTGTTGATTGTATGTAATAGTACTGTTTGCGCATGCTTAAGGACAATTTGTTATATCCATACCACATCCAACGCGTTCAAGCACTTATTCCTGCTGAATTTTCCTCTACGTATGGATGGCATTCTGTCAATGGCTTTTTCACAAAATTGTTGGAATTGCTCAACTACTGATTTCATTTTGTTTACTGATTAAGCGAGTTTTTTAAGAAATGCAATAAGGAATTTGTGGTCAAAAACTGCAAGCGATAGGTATTTGAAGATTATTTTCATCAGTTCTCGTTGAAGGTTTATATTGGAATTGTGGGTGACTGCTTAATTGGACTCGTATTGATCGGGAGTTTTTAACAGAAACATACGGAAATTGCTGGATTGGCCAAGGTGAACCTCATTTATGGCCTGCACGATCCCCTGATTTAAACCCACTGGATTCTTTCATGTGGGGCCACCTGAGGTTCTTAGTTTAAGCTACTCCTGTGGAAAATGTGGAAAATCTAACGATCGCATTATTGCTGGGTGTAATTCGATTAAAAACGATCTTGGTATTTTTGATAGAATTCGCCAGTCAATGAGGAGAAGATTATCCGAGCTAGATGTGGTCACTTTCAACAGTTTTTGTAATTTTTTCTATTAGGTATAAATGTTGATTTTATTTATTTTTATCTTGCTTCGAAATGTTAATGTTATTTTTAGTTAAATTATTCGCAAATATTCTTGGTAGGTTGAAACATGTTTTAAATTTTTATCTCGTAAACGAAGCAACATAATATGAAGAAAATACAAGAGCTTAAAAAGATTTAGTTTTAGTTGCGTTATCTCCAGACAATATCGAAACCAAAGATTAATCTACACAATAGATATTCAGCGTATATGGGAAATAAAACAAAAATTGAAACTGTCTCGACACGAGCTACATCTATTAGAAAAACATGCAACCATGGAAATTATGGAAATTGTAGATGGCGTTATATGTATTGTGTTGAAATAAAATAATCATATGGGCAATGTTAGACAAGGACGAGTATACTTTCCCCTACGAGGTGGGAGTTTGTTTTTATATTATAGGTATCATATATGTACTACTGTGCAGCAGTGTTTTTTGTTTAAAATTATATGGTATACGTATACCTATCTACGCAAAGATTAATGTGTATGGACGAAAATAAAAGAAATTACTATAATAGTATAAATATACAGGGCTGGTTTATTAAATGTTTTAGACAATAATTTTAAATGACTAAAATAATATTATTTTAGTCATTTAATTTTAAATTTCGGATATAAGGATGCATCAAAAAGTTATATTTAAATTAACGAAATTTGGCGTTATAGATAGGACTTCCGGTTATTACCTGATTCAGTTTTAAGGATCAAACTCAAACAGCAGATTCAACTTGTCGTTAACATTATGAAAAAATAAATCTCAGAGGCGGGTAAATTAAAGGGGCATACAGGCGTGAAATGCTACCCTAACTTTTTTATGCACATTTTTTGCGTGTGTTTCAATTCGGAGATGTAAAATCTAACAAATTATATACGTAATAAATGTATCCTTCTGTGATATTGATAGAAAGTCATCGTTATCGCGTAATATCGATTTTAAGAAATGTTAATATTAAAAAGGCTGTGCTTTTTACAAGTTGCTGAAGTAAATAAGGTTTGAAATTTCCAGCATGACAATAATTATTTAAAAAAATACGGTTTCGAAATGCAGGATGTAAAAAATTAGAATTTTTAATCTGTTTTTAATGAAAATTTAAATCTATTGAGAAATATGGTTCAGGGTTTTTGTGAAATGTATTTTACTCCAAAGATTCTACTCATCGATTATAACCGAATTAATTTACTCAAAAATATCTATACTGGTAAAATAACACAATTATCACAATTAGGTTCAAATTCTGCAACGCCGAATTGAAAAAAAACTTACAGTCTCCCTAATATTGGTTTTTGTGCAATGATCATAAAACTTTAAAAAACTAACGATTTATGTAGATTGTATTGTTAACACGTTTCGTAAAAAGCTTTAAAAACCCACCAACAGGGTGTTAAAAGTATCACGACAATAACTTTTTTCATGTTTTAACAAGTACAATCGTCTGCTTCAGATTGATCCTTAAAAACTGAATAACAGTTTCCCTATATAAAAAAATAAAACTCGTAAATATCATCCCCAAACATTTAATTTGAATACAATTACATAACACCATATTTGAAAGTAAATAAAAAAAAACAGCATTACCTAGTTTGACAGATTTGCAAATTGCAAATCAAAGTATCTATGTATACAGGGTGTTGCATAAGTACTTGTACAAACTTTAAAGGGTGATTCTTTGACTAATTTTAAGATACAAATTTCATATGTACATGGGTCCGCTACGGCTTGGTTTTCGAGATACAGGTAGTTCAAAAATAATATTATATTTAGGATTATATGCTTGTTCAATAGCATCGCAATTTGGTGCAATTCGGGATACAGGTGTATTGATCACACCAGAGCTGTCAAAAGAACTAATAAAAAATACGAAAAATAACAAAATACAAATATCATTCAAAAGACAACAATGCACATAATAGTCGGTACCAAGCCAAATAGGTAGTAGGTAAATATAGATTTATTTTGTTTCGGGCTTGGGCTTGGCACCGACTTATTGTAATCAAAACTACCCACCAAACGGATACATTTAATTTTACGCAGATGCTCAAAATGTTAACTTTCTTTCATTAATAGAGACCTGTGAAGTGACCTTACCTCTTACGCCCACGTATTAAGTACTAAGTTTCAGTTATCAGTTACAATTTTTTATTTTCCAAGAAAGCGATACGAGATATTTAAAACGGCATTGCGCCGCCCTCATGTATACCTCCGGGGGCGGCATCGAAAATCGCTACACGTCACAAACTTGTAAATGCTTAGAACTACCCCTATATCAAATTTCTATTTTCTATCTTTTTTGTTTCATACCCAAAGCCCTATTCCTACCGAACTTATTATTTACCCGAAGAAACATTAAAAAGAAGTAAAATTTAAGTACCTAAACCGATAAAGTGGAACTTATACCTGATGAAGAGACAGACTATTATAATAGGTATACCTAATATAATATAGGTAGCACTGATAATTTTTTTATTATAGGTATTATAAGATCTACAACAATCTTGTTACATCTTTGCCACATTGTCTACGTGAAATATTTAGTCAAAAGTATGTTTCTATCTAAAAGCTTTTCATTTAACGATTGTTCGCCACTGATCATGGGACTGGTCTAGTCTTGAAACATGTATGACATGGATTAAATATTATTATATTAAATTTAATTCATAGAGATTAGGCTTTTATTTCAATACTGTACTTGTAATAAATCACCCTGTGTGTTTCTTTTACCGACGAATTGGCAACAGCACGACACACACCACATTCGCTTGTTTTTTTTTCTACCCTCCCTGCGTATCCCCTCCAGATTAATACAGAATTTCATCAATTTCTCTCTCTGACAATACAGCATTGCCGGTGCATATCTGTTGCAAATGATCTAAATAATTGTTATACGTTGCGTTTTGTTTTTGATATTAATAAACTACAAAACGGTTTCTGGCTGTGACAATACTGCTCTATGCTTTACACGCTAGTCTACGCCACGTAGTGGCAGGCATACTTAGAGATGTTCTGATTTTAATGCATTGGGCTGACTATCTATTGTGTAGATTAATCTTTGTCGAAACTAAACTATAATCTGTGGCGTACATATTTTTTTGTCAATAATTTTTATTAAGTTGCCCCCTAACGCCATTGAACTTAATAATTTTGTAGTAGTTAGGGCCATATAAGCTCAATATTTCTAGCAACAACGCTGCCAAGTTTCAAATAAATCGGCAAGGAGATATTTGATTTAATTAAAAAAAACCGTGATTTACAAAAAAACTTTTAACACCTTATATCTTGGAAACAATGCTTTTCCATACGTATGTTAATTAGAACTTTTTTTTATAAAATTATCTGAAAAATCACCCCAATCGATTTAAGACCTTCCGAGTGGTAATACGAATTCTGCTGGCAGCGGAAAAGTCCTCATGTAGAATTCATTAAGCACGGATGAAAATTATCTTTCTCAACAAGAGGAAAATCATTACGGCTTACAATACATACCACATTAGAGATAACCAGATCAGTCTACTTGTAGACGACCGCCAACATTGTAGGTATATGGAATTATACTGAGACATATCAAAAAAATCAATAAAATTTCTTAAGAGCAATGTGCCACGATCATTCGTCATTGATATGATATACCTATGGATTGAATTGAACAGGATTACATACTCACGTTATGTTTGTAAAGCATGTTATTAGACCCACAATCTCCATGAATAAGAGTTGAATAAGCTCCATGATAATTGAAAGATTCAAAAGATAACGATACAATATCCTTACGAAATGGTTGTGCACCAAGATTTGATAATGCTCTTCAGGATCTAATGCATTTTCAAACACAGTTTTCATGTTGTCACATCACCCTTTCGATTTTTTTACTGTAGAGAAATATTTTGGTAAATTCGATATTCATATACTCTTCATATTTATTGTTGTTCTTTAAATGTCATAGTTAACGGATGGAATTTGCCATAAGTTCTAAAAATGAATTCTATATTTTTGAGGGCAAGGGCATGTCTGTTTGATGCATCTTAAACCCTTCTTCTAAAAGGTCCTTCATTACTAGTGCTTCACTAAATGGTTCGAGACCTCCAAAATAATAATACGGTACCGATATAAATTCATCTCTAACTTTATACGTTTTCTGAAATGTTTCCAACGCTGGGAATATTTTTGAATAGAAATAATTTTCTACTTCATATGCTTTCGGAATATAATAATAATAATAATAATAATAAACGCCTTTATTAAAAATGTATAAATACATTCTACCTACATCAAATCATCACGAAGGCAAAGTTTAGTTAATAAGCTATTCCCTAACACTTAACCTTCAAGATGACTTTACAAATCAATTTCTAAATATTATAAAAATACAACAACTTGTGGCGTTTAAATTTTTATCAGTTAATAATATATATATATCAACACAAACACAAAATCGTCACTAAGGAATTTAATAACAAAACCTAAAATTTATCTCACCTGTTCTATCTGAATTGAGGGCCAAGATGCGTCGGTGGCACAGCGGTCTAGCTTTTAGACAGTGGAGAATGGGAGTGAGCAATTAATATTTAATTACCACAAAAACAGTTAAATATTTTAGGGCGCCAATATTTCAATTCTCACCGAGGGCACCGATTTAATTCTGGGGAAATATAAACCATAGCCAAGTGACGATAAACAGGCTCAAAAGGAAACAAGAAATTTTAAATAAAAAAAAATAGTCCTTAACCGTATATTTCGGTAAGATAAAAAAATAAAGTTAACTATTAAAAAGTATTAATTACTATAATATAAAAAAAATAATCACCCACATGGGCCCAAGAATTTGCAATGGTTTCCTAAAATATATTCTCTTTTACAAAAGTTATTTGTCTCGCCTGGATCTGAGATCTATCATGAAACAGTGCACCGCTTTACGACTCACAACTCAGTCACTATACAAGTATCTATATATAGGTATTCAAATATTCAATTCAATAACCTAAAGGAAAAAAAATTGTAAGGACAAACTGAATGGTTTAGAAAACTTCCAACAAACTTTAATTGATAGCAAATACTTGACAAGAGAACTTCACTGAAGGTGAATTATAAATTATTTTCAGAATTAAATGATCTCACTGAAGGTGATTATGACTGCATCGCAGATATACACAAAGAAAAAAATTTTAAAGAAAAACTTGTCGCTTAAATTTAGCACTTAGCTGTGGTTACGGTTACACTTCGGTTCCATATCCATATCTTGAACTCCACGGAAATCAGATAATTCAGCAGAAGAATTCGTCCAAGGTCAAAACTAGTCCATAGGAGAACTTGACCTTAAGGGAAAATCCACTTCTCAAAAATCAACCATAAAAACAAATCCATAAAAAGAACCATAGAATAAAAGCCCATAAAAAACCATAAAAAAAACCCTGTGAGAGAAAGAAAGAAAACTCAATTACTCACACAGTATTATTAGAGAAATTCCAAATTTACTATATCAATTTCGTTAAAATTAAATTCCTACCTCGTTACATTGAGGGTTTTTTTTTTCCCAAACACAACTGCGTAGTTTCAGTCCACAGTAACCAAAAATACCCTTACTACGGTCAAACCATAGTCTATAGTTGGATGTGAATTCCACAGCAGTCCCAGTGAATACAGTTGGCTATGAAACATAATTCAGCCGGTCAAAATCAGAAAACATAACTCAACAAAAGTTCCTTACCAAGTCGAGAGTGTTCCACTACAAGATGGCGTCTATATCCCTCACAACGGAAGTCGTATCTCAGCCTTTACATATCAACATTATTGAACCATCAATCGTACGATGTTCAATAACAACCAAAAACCAGCTTCAATACTTTGGGTTACATAAACGTGGTGTATATCCCTTTAACTAAGGTAGATTCGCATCACCATCTATTTTCCACCACGTTTAGTTACGCCATTGAGTAAAACTATAAGTACCACTTATCTCTCAACTTGCCAAAACTATACTGAAACGCAATAGCTTAAACTCGTACTGTTATTGGACCTCCCCACCAAGAAAGAACTCTAAATATTGTTCTCCGGGTTCCTCACACGGAAAACCTCTATGTATCTTACTTTGTTCGAAAATCAATAATCACGAAACAAGCCTGCGCAATATCCATTAGCAATAATATAACGAGCAGGTCCCAATGGTAGGCAACCAATAAATCACACGCTGTTTCGCGCTTGCCAGATTGTAAGTAATTACTCCCTGAATATTCCCGTCATAACCAAGGACGCTCGGAAATACGAAATCACTCTCGAATCATACATTAATATAACCTCAAAAGTCCAGGCACTAAAGTCTGACTGAAACACTCAAGAACAACCACTGCCAAAAGCATTTCCACTGAAACCCAGTTCGTACAATTTCCTTCATGGTGAAACTTGACAACATCCAGCTTGGAGCCAGGCAACGTGCCAGACCGGGTACAACACTATCGCAGAGTTGCCAGTTGAATACCGCTACTGTTATAAGCTTAATAGAACTCGAATAAAATAACCCGGTGATAAGTGTAATTACATACTTTCCAATAAAACAGTAACAGAATAACACTAGGAAACTGCACTACTCGCTATAAACGGAAAAGTTAAATAATTCATTACGCAAGTTCGTCTTAAGATCGATGGCAACACAGGACCATGAACAGCTGAGTTTTCAACAATAAATGAATAATAACCATAACCTTTTATTGAGTTAATAATATCTATAAATTGTTACCAGTTAATATGATAATAATACCACAACCAAAATGTCCAAAATCGGGAAAAAAACATAGACAGAGATTATGGAAACACTCATACAGTCTGTCTATACGGAAGAGTTACACAATCGAGTAGAACATAACACTAACGTAGTGCTATTATTCTGGGTCACGTCCGGGAATAAACAAATAGTGCATAGTAAACTATACAACTGTGTGGTTTTAAGAACAAGTCCAGGGTGTCCACGAAGATTACCCAGCATAATTATAGTATATGCCATACTGAAACCTTAAATCTAACATAAAGTTTCAACGCGAGGACACCATCGCCGTTGTGTCCAGTCACAGTAAGAGTGCGTGGTCCAGAACTTCCCCTTGAGTGCGGATCTCGACATCGGCCACTCAGAGACATACAACCAGGTTAGTGATCTCTTGAAAGATAGAATGAGATTAGGTATATGTTGCGCAAGCCGAATTAAGCAGCGGAAAGCCTCGTTCATATACCCTCCGGTCGCATATCCCAGGAAGTCTTTCGCAGGGACAACTCCTACCCGAAAGTTCAACTTTTCCACACAACAGTACCCTCCCGCCGAACGAATTAACCAAAATAAAGAAAAGAAAAGATAGACATCACAAGATAGGAAAGAAAAAGGAAAGACGGAGCCACTAATCGCTTGTTCCAAAACAAAAACAGGAGCGGGTGTTCCCATCGAACGACACTGCCCCGATCTCCTCGCCGACGATCCAGTGGAGCTCAGGTGAATCGCAGTAGTGGCACCCAGCGTCACCATCCGGTCTAATAGACTAGAACCACTCCCTCAATGGTTCGCCAGATACCACCCCCCGTCGACCACCCTTCCAAAGAACCTCACCATTGAAGGCAGCCCTTGAAGACCCGAGAGCACCTGCCGCCCGAGAGCCGAAAATTCAGGAGAACGAACAAGGACCAGTGACAACCAACGAAACAAACCAACCAAAAAGAAACATGACAACAACACACAAAATAGGTGAGTATAGTAGCATACAGAACAACGCGATACGATGGACTGTATCGTAACGTTATTCCTCAATCTCTTACAGGACAGATGACCGCCTATTTTCAGCTTAGAGATGTTCACTATACAGAATATCTCCAGCGTAAGTTAAGATCCCACCCAGCAGGTACAACAAAACTACGGTATGAACCTGACTTATTACCCTAATTACCGAATAAAGCACATCCGTGCCATCAACCTCAAGAAAAACCCATGGAAGCACACTCCATACTCAAAATTCCAATTACGAGGGCCATATCAAAACAAGTAAGTACTTTCTATACAGAAATCAACTCATAATTAAACAGATCTAAACATTACAGGTGTCTGACATTATAGAAACACAGAATAAGGGCAACATTAGTAAACAACCATGTGCAGGTCAGGACTAAACAGTTTCCTTGCTAATAACGAACGACATAAAAGGCAAAAGGCATACACGAGCAGATGGTATAGTATATCCGGATAGTAAAACAATTATTATTAGGGATTTATAAACTGTAAGTATTGTTAATCAGTCAAATAATAAAAATGTGTTAAAATTACTTTGTACGTTTTTGAAACGTTACAAATTCCCCCCTTGCTTGAAGAAAATTAACCCGATTAATTTTCTAAACAATCGGACTTTAAATGTCGTATATGCCAGGTTCCCTCCAAAGGTTGGCCCTGTAAATTTTCCAGCTGGTATGTCCATGGTGACACGCGTCTACAAATTCTAAAAGGTCCCACATACTTTGGGGCTAATTTGCTAGAAAAATTCCTAGTTGCATCGGACAAAACAAAATTTCTTTTCCACACAAGTTGGCCGGAAACATATTCCTCATGCCTTTTCCTCAAGTTGTATTTGTTAACACCGTCACATCCCGCCTTCAAAAGTCTCGCCTTCACATCGGTAAACATCTTCTTAAATGCCTCATTTCTTGTCGTATCCCCAGTCTGAGTACCATCTTCAATCTCTTCAATTGTTCGCTCAGCATAATCATCTCCCGACAAACACATGTTTCTACCAAAATTAACAAAATATGGGGTTAACTGAGTAACCTCATGTCTCGACGTGCGAACAGCGCAAGCCAATTCCTGTAAATTCGCGTCCCACTTCTTGTGATTGTCCTTAACATATATCGATATCATCGTTTTTATAATTCTATTAAAACGTTCTGTTGGATTGGCCCTAGGGTTATAATAAGCATTGTATTTAATTCTGACATTATACTTATTAGCCAATTTTTGAAATTCGCGTCCTCTAAACTGCGGTCCGTTATCAACCAATATATGTTTCGGAACCCCAAAGAGTAAAAACACTTCTTCTTCCATACGCTTAACAATAGCGGGAGTCTTCGCATCTCTTAGCGGAAAAACCAATGAAAACTTGCTAAAATAATCAGTCACAGCCAATATATAACAGTTTCCCTTTGATGATCTCGGCAGAGGTCCAAGAAGGTCCGCGGAAATCAATTGCCAAGGTCGATCAGGCTTGGAATGTGTTACCATTTTGTCTGCTGTCTGTTTGTTATTGGACTTATGTGCCAAACAGATTTTACATCTCCGGATATAATTAGCGATGTCTTGTTTCATCTTAGGCCAGTAGAATCTTTCCACTATTCTAGCCAGTGTTTTGTACTGTCCAACATGTGCCGCTAATGGCGGATCATGCGCATTCGACATAACTTCACGTCGCCTCTCCTTCGGTACTACCTCCTTCCAAAAATCAGAACTCTTAGACAATTCGGGGTAGGGTTGCTTTACATACTTAAACAGCACACCTCCAGAAACTCTCCATGAACCAAACCTCAAAGGATCCCTCTCAACTTGTGCAGCCATCTTATTGTACCACTTATCCTGAACAATATTAGGCTCTGGAACAACATTGGGAACAACTGAGTCCAACATAGGAACAGACCTGGACAAAGTGTCGGGAACAACCATGTCTTTTCCCTTCCTGTGGATGATCTGGAAGTCAAACTGTTGCATCTTAACAGCCCATCTCGCAAGTCTTCCAGTAGGCTCTTTCAACTTTTGAAGCCACACCAAGCTGTAGTGGTCTGTGATTACGGTGAATGGTACACCTTCAACATAGCATCGAAGCCTCTCAACCGCCCAGAGAACCGCCAGACATTCCCTCTCTGTCGTGCTATAATTTCGCTCCTGTCTAGTCAAGGACCTAGATAAATAACATATGACCTTTTCTCCGTCTTCCGGGTGCAATTGTGATAACACGGCGCCAATTCCGTATCCTGAAGCATCCGTAGAGATCGTAAATGGTAGTGAGTAATCAGGACAGCTCAGAACCGGTGCCTGCACTAGGCATTCCTTTATTTTTTGAAACGCAAGGTCACACTCCGGAGTCCATATGAACTTATTTGACTTACGAAGAAGCGCAGTGATTGGGGCAATAACCGTTGAAAAATCCGGGACGAAACGCCGGTACCAGCTGAACGTTCCAACAATTCTACGTACCTCCTTGACAGTTCTTGGGACAGGTAGATCCAACATAGCTCTAACCTTGTCCGGGTCAACATGCAGACCATTTTTATCCACAACATATCCCAAATATTTTAACTGTGGCCTACAAAATTGGCATTTATCTATACTCACGGTTAATCTGGCCTCCCGTAATCGTTCAAAAACCGTCTCCAAAACCTCCAGATGCTTGGCAAATGTATCGGTAACAATCACAACATCGTCCAAATATACAAAGACAAAAGGCTCTAAATCAGACAGAACTCTATCAATCAACCTTTGCCAAGTAGCCGGGGCATTATGCAGCCCGAAAGGCATTCTCGTGAACTCGTACAAGCCACGGCCAGGAACAGTAAAAGCTGTCAAAGGTATAGAGGATTCGCTCATGGGGACTTGATAATAAGCAGACTTTATATCCATACTGGAAATATATTTGGCATTACGCAGCTTATCAAGGGTATCGGCTACTAAAGGAAGTGGGTAACTGTCGCGTTCCGTTACTTTATTAAGTTTTCTATAGTCGATACACATCCGCCATTTTTCCGTTCCCTTCTTTTTAACCATCACGATCGGAGATGACCAAGGGCTTCTAGATTTCCTCACTATACCTTGAGCCAGAAGTTCATTTAGCTCTTCATCTATGTAAGCTTGCATTATTGGAGAAACTCTGTAATATCGTTGTTTAATTGGTTCAGCGTTGGTAACAATTACATGCTCGGTCAAATTCGTACATCCTAAATTCTTAGACATAAGTCCGTTATTGGCATTTATCAAATCACGAAGTTTCTGGTTCTCTGCATCAGTAAGTACCTCCTCAGTATCTTCAATAGCACAAACCTCGTCAATACTACGTTGGGCGCCAAAATGTGGCGTTTAAATTTTTATCAGTTAATAATATATATATATCAACACAAACACAAAATCGTCACTAAGGAATTTAATAACAAAACCTAAAATTTATCTCACCTGTTCTATCTGAATTGAGGGCCAAGATGCGTCGGTGGCACAGCGGTCTAGCTTTTAGACAGTGGAGAATGGGAGTGAGCAATTAATATTTAATTACCACAAAAACAGTTAAATATTTTAGGGCGCCAATATTTCAATTCTCACCGAGGGCACCGATTTAATTCTGGGGAAATATAAACCATAGCCAAGTGACGATAAACAGGCTCAAAAGGAAACAAGAAATTTTAAATAAAAAAAAATAGTCCTTAACCGTATATTTCGGTAAGATAAAAAAATAAAGTTAACTATTAAAAAGTATTAATTACTATAATATAAAAAAAATAATCACCCACATGGGCCCAAGAATTTGCAATGGTTTCCTAAAATATATTCTCTTTTACAAAAGTTATTTGTCTCGCCTGGATCTGAGATCTATCATGAAACAGTGCACCGCTTTACGACTCACAACTCAGTCACTATACAAGTATCTATATATAGGTATTCAAATATTCAATTCAATAACCTAAAGGAAAAAAAATTGTAAGGACAAACTGAATGGTTTAGAAAACTTCCAACAAACTTTAATTGATAGCAAATACTTGACAAGAGAACTTCACTGAAGGTGAATTATAAATTATTTTCAGAATTAAATGATCTCACTGAAGGTGATTATGACTGCATCGCAGATATACACAAAGAAAAAAATTTTAAAGAAAAACTTGTCGCTTAAATTTAGCACTTAGCTGTGGTTACGGTTACACTTCGGTTCCATATCCATATCTTGAACTCCACGGAAATCAGATAATTCAGCAGAAGAATTCGTCCAAGGTCAAAACTAGTCCATAGGAGAACTTGACCTTAAGGGAAAATCCACTTCTCAAAAATCAACCATAAAAACAAATCCATAAAAAGAACCATAGAATAAAAGCCCATAAAAAACCATAAAAAAAACCCTGTGAGAGAAAGAAAGAAAACTCAATTACTCACACAGTATTATTAGAGAAATTCCAAATTTACTATATCAATTTCGTTAAAATTAAATTCCTACCTCGTTACATTGAGGGTTTTTTTTTTCCCAAACACAACTGCGTAGTTTCAGTCCACAGTAACCAAAAATACCCTTACTACGGTCAAACCATAGTCTATAGTTGGATGTGAATTCCACAGCAGTCCCAGTGAATACAGTTGGCTATGAAACATAATTCAGCCGGTCAAAATCAGAAAACATAACTCAACAAAAGTTCCTTACCAAGTCGAGAGTGTTCCACTACAAGATGGCGTCTATATCCCTCACAACGGAAGTCGTATCTCAGCCTTTACATATCAACATTATTGAACCATCAATCGTACGATGTTCAATAACAACCAAAAACCAGCTTCAATACTTTGGGTTACATAAACGTGGTGTATATCCCTTTAACTAAGGTAGATTCGCATCACCATCTATTTTCCACCACGTTTAGTTACGCCATTGAGTAAAACTATAAGTACCACTTATCTCTCAACTTGCCAAAACTATACTGAAACGCAATAGCTTAAACTCGTACTGTTATTGGACCTCCCCACCAAGAAAGAACTCTAAATATTGTTCTCCGGGTTCCTCACACGGAAAACCTCTATGTATCTTACTTTGTTCGAAAATCAATAATCACGAAACAAGCCTGCGCAATATCCATTAGCAATAATATAACGAGCAGGTCCCAATGGTAGGCAACCAATAAATCACACGCTGTTTCGCGCTTGCCAGATTGTAAGTAATTACTCCCTGAATATTCCCGTCATAACCAAGGACGCTCGGAAATACGAAATCACTCTCGAATCATACATTAATATAACCTCAAAAGTCCAGGCACTAAAGTCTGACTGAAACACTCAAGAACAACCACTGCCAAAAGCATTTCCACTGAAACCCAGTTCGTACAATTTCCTTCATGGTGAAACTTGACAACATCCAGCTTGGAGCCAGGCAACGTGCCAGACCGGGTACAACACTATCGCAGAGTTGCCAGTTGAATACCGCTACTGTTATAAGCTTAATAGAACTCGAATAAAATAACCCGGTGATAAGTGTAATTACATACTTTCCAATAAAACAGTAACAGAATAACACTAGGAAACTGCACTACTCGCTATAAACGGAAAAGTTAAATAATTCATTACGCAAGTTCGTCTTAAGATCGATGGCAACACAGGACCATGAACAGCTGAGTTTTCAACAATAAATGAATAATAACCATAACCTTTTATTGAGTTAATAATATCTATAAATTGTTACCAGTTAATATGATAATAATACCACAACCAAAATGTCCAAAATCGGGAAAAAAACATAGACAGAGATTATGGAAACACTCATACAGTCTGTCTATACGGAAGAGTTACACAATCGAGTAGAACATAACACTAACGTAGTGCTATTATTCTGGGTCACGTCCGGGAATAAACAAATAGTGCATAGTAAACTATACAACTGTGTGGTTTTAAGAACAAGTCCAGGGTGTCCACGAAGATTACCCAGCATAATTATAGTATATGCCATACTGAAACCTTAAATCTAACATAAAGTTTCAACGCGAGGACACCATCGCCGTTGTGTCCAGTCACAGTAAGAGTGCGTGGTCCAGAACTTCCCCTTGAGTGCGGATCTCGACATCGGCCACTCAGAGACATACAACCAGGTTAGTGATCTCTTGAAAGATAGAATGAGATTAGGTATATGTTGCGCAAGCCGAATTAAGCAGCGGAAAGCCTCGTTCATATACCCTCCGGTCGCATATCCCAGGAAGTCTTTCGCAGGGACAACTCCTACCCGAAAGTTCAACTTTTCCACACAACAGTACCCTCCCGCCGAACGAATTAACCAAAATAAAGAAAAGAAAAGATAGACATCACAAGATAGGAAAGAAAAAGGAAAGACGGAGCCACTAATCGCTTGTTCCAAAACAAAAACAGGAGCGGGTGTTCCCATCGAACGACACTGCCCCGATCTCCTCGCCGACGATCCAGTGGAGCTCAGGTGAATCGCAGTAGTGGCACCCAGCGTCACCATCCGGTCTAATAGACTAGAACCACTCCCTCAATGGTTCGCCAGATACCACCCCCCGTCGACCACCCTTCCAAAGAACCTCACCATTGAAGGCAGCCCTTGAAGACCCGAGAGCACCTGCCGCCCGAGAGCCGAAAATTCAGGAGAACGAACAAGGACCAGTGACAACCAACGAAACAAACCAACCAAAAAGAAACATGACAACAACACACAAAATAGGTGAGTATAGTAGCATACAGAACAACGCGATACGATGGACTGTATCGTAACGTTATTCCTCAATCTCTTACAGGACAGATGACCGCCTATTTTCAGCTTAGAGATGTTCACTATACAGAATATCTCCAGCGTAAGTTAAGATCCCACCCAGCAGGTACAACAAAACTACGGTATGAACCTGACTTATTACCCTAATTACCGAATAAAGCACATCCGTGCCATCAACCTCAAGAAAAACCCATGGAAGCACACTCCATACTCAAAATTCCAATTACGAGGGCCATATCAAAACAAGTAAGTACTTTCTATACAGAAATCAACTCATAATTAAACAGATCTAAACATTACAGGTGTCTGACATTATAGAAACACAGAATAAGGGCAACATTAGTAAACAACCATGTGCAGGTCAGGACTAAACAGTTTCCTTGCTAATAACGAACGACATAAAAGGCAAAAGGCATACACGAGCAGATGGTATAGTATATCCGGATAGTAAAACAATTATTATTAGGGATTTATAAACTGTAAGTATTGTTAATCAGTCAAATAATAAAAATGTGTTAAAATTACTTTGTACGTTTTTGAAACGTTACAAATTAAAAATAAATTGATGCGATAGACTAAAAAAAAGAAAAAAATATGCATCAGAGAATCAAATCACTCGATTTTAAAATTTCCGATTTTAACATATCTTTTATTTCCTCCCTAAAACTAAAAGGTCTTAAACTGAAACAATTGATTGATTGATTTTGGCTGAAGCTAAATGAACATTTTTATTATCAAAGTAATGCAAAAGATGAGTATCATCAGCGTAGAATTGTAAATGAGAATAAGTCACCGAGGATGCAGCATCAGACGTGTAAATTAAAAATAGTAATGGGTCTAGAACTGAGTCCTGGGGAACACCGGAAATAACTGGTTCACTAAAAGACGCGTTATTATTAAGTAATACGAATTGGGTGCGATCCGCTAAGTAGTACTGAAAACAATGATGAAGTGGTGCCATGAGCTTTCCGAAATTCCGACTGATGTGTATGAAGAATACTATTTGACGATACGTAACTGAATACCTGCTTGTCGACTACGGTTTATAATATTTTAGAAAGAACAGGCAAACGACTAATTGGTCTTAAGTCACTTGTGAAACTAGGACTGTGTGTTTTAGGTATAGGACAAACAAGCGATTTGCGCCAGGTCAGGGGAAAGTAGCCAATCTCCACGCAAATGTTAACAATATGTGTTATATGATTTAAGATATTTGGGAGGCAAAGCTTAATCATTTGTAGGGAAACTTGATTTTATTTATAGTCTCGAGTACACCAGACTGAACGAAAAATCTAACTGTTTATGTGGGTCATACGTGATATTTCTATAAAATGGAATTTTGTCAATACAGAGGTTGTTGTTTTTGGAAAAAACACTTAAAAAATATTTGTTTATTTCTGTCAGATCCTGGATAAGTGTCGGGGAGAGAATTGGAAATTTAGATATTTTCAAACATAATTGCACAACAACAACTGTTCAAAGAATGCCAAATAATCAATTATATGTTTCGGTTTTTAAGTGCCTTTGATTTTTTTTCCAAAAAGTACAATATTTAGTTAATGGACATTTTTTATTTTGAATGTATTTGTACTTTACACAGGGTGTTATGGATAATGCCAGAGTTAAAATTGTATTTTTAGTTTATTATTGCGTGTATATCTGAGACACAAGTTCTTTTTTTTTTGTATTTCTACATGTAATCGTAAGTCTGACAAGGTTCCTTTTTTACATTAAATATATAATTTTTATTTATTATTATTACGCATGCATAATCTGCACTACAGTAAAGGTATAATTTTTGACTCAATTTTTGATATTTATTTAATGTTGAGGCGAAGTGTTAGAACTAT
Organism: Apoderus coryli; assembly: GCA_911728435.2. NCBI lineage: Eukaryota > Metazoa > Arthropoda > Insecta > Coleoptera > Attelabidae > Apoderus > Apoderus coryli. Next base: position 9,655,825 of record OU452209.1, on the reverse strand, counting down.
TTCTGTAGTTTATTTATTTGTTATCACATGTAATGATAATAATGATTAATAAGTCTGAGAATATAGTTACCCGTTAAATAAATAATGTGAGCAATTCAGGAAATAAAAGTCTACCTCCACGAAATATAATATATATTTCAGTGTTTTTAGCTGTTATTTAAAATTATTCAAGAAAAATCACCATAGTTTTGCACTTATTTTTCGTAAAACATTCAACTGAAAAAGGTGTTTTGTAATAACTTCAAAAAGCATAAAAATTTCAACTAAATTTAGAAAACCGCGTACAAAATAAACTGTTGTACTGAGATATAAATTGACGATTTAATGAAAGTAATATCTAGTTATTGTGAAGATGAGTCAATCCAGTTTTAAATACACATACACAGAGCGAAAGAGAATAATATGTTGATATTTAAAAAAACGGTTCTTTTAAGAACCGCACCATTTATTTTTTTCTAAAAAAAGAATTCTATTTAATTGAAATAAAGATATTTAATATTATTGTTTGTTACGTTTACAATTTCATTGTAATTGATTTTAATGACTGTCATTATTACTTTTATTTTTGCAATATAGTATATACAAGTTTGGGTCTTCATTTCTATTCTTCTTTCTTCTATAGCATTGGACTCTTGGAAACGGTAGGAGTTCAAATGTCGGTTAAATTAGAGGAAAGTTGTACAATTTAAAAACCTTTTAAATGGTAAAGTAAACTAAGTTTAGCCATTTTCGAGAATTTTTGAAAAAACGGTTTTTGGCGATTTTAGTTTTTATTTATTTCTGACGTTATTTTTACATACATAAAAGATGAAAAGCACTTCCTCATTGTTACTTTTTGAGGAGAATAAGACAGCGTTTACAAATTTTCACTACGACGTTTCGTATTTGAAAAAGCATCATCAACTTCATTTTTTTAAATACGGCCCTGGACTTTTTATTGATTTAAAGCCATTTTGAATTCAAAAATAGGTGGTATATCACACGTAATGGTGTAAACAAGTTTTCAGTATTTTTAGTTGATATTTCAACTTCTTCAAGAAAAATCGCCACAGTTTGGCACCTACTTTGCGTAAAACATGCATCTTAGAAAGGCGTTTTTTAATAACCTCAAAAAGAACAAAAATTTCAACTACATTTAAAAGACCGCGTACAAAATAAAATGTACTGAGCTAGCAATAAATTGGCAAATAATAATAAAAAAATTGTGGGTAAAGACGAGATAATGTTTTTGCTAAACCTACTACTCTGCAGTCAGTTAAGTGCCAAACTATGGCGATTTTTCTTCAGGAAGTTTAAATAACAGCTAAAAATACTGAAAATTTATTTACACCATTACGTGTGATATACCACCTATTTTTGAATTGAAGATGTCTTTAAATTTAACAATAAAAAATCCAGGACCGTATTTAAAAAAAACGAAGTTGATGATGGTTTCTCAAAAACGAACCGTCGCCTCGTAGTGAAAATTTGTAATCTTTTATTTTGTAATTGGGTTTTTAGTTAGCCAATAAAATGTCTTTATATTTGATAATCCATAATCGGACCAATCCTTTGAGGTAATTAAGGATTATTGAGCTAGTACCTAGGTACCCGATTTATGGTAAGGGTCAAATTTTTATTTTTACCTAATCAGTATTTAAATCCAGGTTGGGTCATTTTTTTCTCATTCAAAAATAGAACTGCGAAGTGCTAGTTAGTCTGTTGAAGACGTTGCGAATATAAAAGTAAATTTACATAAATCATAGTTCGTATCATGTACACCACCGAAAGGCCGATTTGATGGATTATATTCAGTTAATTGACAAAAAATCACGGACAATCAATCGAACAAAAAAAAGAGAAAAATTATGTATTAGAGCTATGTTAAATAAAGCTCGGCTAAATGCTGAAGCTTTATTGCAACAAGAACGGGATAATAAAATTGACGAGTTAATGAAAGCAATATCTAGTAATTGTGAAGATCAGTCAATCCAGTTTTAAATACATAGAACAAGAGAGTATGTTGAAATGAAAAAAAACGGTTCTTTTAAGAACCACCATTTATTTTTTCTAAAAAAAGAATTATATTTAATTGAAATAAAGACATTTAACATTATTGTTTATTACGTTTACAATTTCATTGTAAATGATTTTAATGACTGTAATAATTATTATTACTTTTATTTTTGTCATATAGTATACATAAGTTTAGGTCTTCATTTCTATCGCCAAGTATATACTGTCCAAGATAAGAATGGGATAGCATTGGAATCTTGGAAACGGTAGGAGTTACAATGTCGGTTAAATTAGAGAAAACAATTTAAACACCTTTTAAATGGTATTTTCAAAAGTAAACTAACTTTAGCCGTTTTCGAGAATTTTTGAAAAAATTATTTTTTGCGATTTTAGTTTTTATTTATTTCTGACATTATTTTTAGATACATAAACGATGAAAAACACTTCCTCATTATTACTTTTTGAGGAGAATAAGAAAGCGTTTACAAATTTTCACTACGACGTTTACGAAGTAGGTGGTTTATCACACGTAATGGTGTAAACAAATTTTCAATATTTTTAGCTGTTATTTCAACTTCTTCAAGAAAAATCGCCATAGTCTGGGACTTATGTTGCGTAAAACATGCATATTAGAACAGCGTTTTTAATAACATTAATACATATTGTTTACCGATGTAGAAATATTTCATAATAATTGTCATGTTAATCGTCATAACAACCATTATTATGACCATGAGAATGAGCATTTATTACATACGGTAGATCACGAGAATCGATCGAGGAAAAATGTGTATAGCGGATCAGTTAGTTCGACAGCATTTTAAATGGTCGCATATTCTAAAAGTTTTTACGAAAGGGTACTATTAGAAAACATACAATTAAATATCAGACAAAAAATATGGTTGAAATAACACATTTTTGACGACGTGCAAGAGAATATAAATTGATCGGAAGAGGATAGATTTCTTGTTAGAACGAGATATTAGAAATCTAGTATACGCTACTCCCTCTACCACTGCAGAAGACATGATAGACCTACTTTTTAAAGGCATTTGGAACTATCAAAAATTCTGTTATTTTGCAAAATATAAGATGTTTTGATGAAAAAATAATTGTGGTCAGTATTGCAAAAGATGACAGTCATGTTGATAATTTGTTATAGTATGTTATATTGTTAACAATAATAATTCGTTGTATTGTTAAATAAGTACACTTGTTAAATAGTTGATAGTACTAGATTTATCGAGCCAGGTATCAGATATTAGAAACTCATTATTCTCGTACATAAACACTTCAGTTACTTATATACTGTTTTGGGTGAAATGTTTGTACCAATCTTTAAAGCGCTTTCATGTATAGACAGTGAAGGTCAATAAACGGTTACTTTGAGTAATCGCAATAGTTAATTAAATAAATAATAAAGTGAATTTGAATGTATTAATAGAACTCAAAAATCTGAACACCTAGTCTAGTATTTTTCGCAACTAAATTAGTAACTAAATCAAAGAAAACAGTCTATTTTTTAGATACAGAAGCAGTTTTAGTTTCGTTTATTAACAAGTCATGTTTTCCCAAAGATTAGATTGTAGCAAATAATGTTGGAACTGTGTTCAGTTTAATTCTTATCAGTAAGCAAGCCGCAATTCACATTCTCGTTTCTTATCATTTCAGGCGATACTTGCTGAAGTTGATACCTGATTCTATTTGTTAAATAGTCAATACTCTTGGGCTTATTTACATACACTCTGTGCTATAGTGTAGCAAGACGATAATTATATCTAGGCTTTATTATTCTATGGTTGTCCACCCGGTATTTCTACAAATTCTATTTATCTGTATAGGGCCCGGTTTTTTTTTGGGTAAAAGTAAATGTGATACGCGCGAGGTAGAGTACCTATTTTTGGTTCTGCATTTAATACCGATTTACTGAATCTCATTTAATGGTATGCAGCATCTTTGAATAAGTATTATTTAATTAGCTTGTTGTTTACTGTATTTGTAGTGTTATTATACACAAGTGTTTGGCCCAGATATTTGCGATATCATTAATTTGGTGTACCTATATGTTCTGTATAATCTTAATATTTTTTGTACTTACTTATTATTTTATAATTAAAGCCCTATAAGTTCTATTACTAGCGTACAATACAAATTCAGTTTGGTGTTATTCCTGATATCGGGGTTTCGTTTTTAGATTGGTTGTGTTAATAAACTGTTTTGATTAAACATTACTAAAGTAGCTTTATTTATTCTACTGAGAACTCCACCAAGAATTCCGGTCGTTAGCGAAGCTTTAGCCGGGCGTTTCGCTACAACTTGTCGCCCAACATAGAGGCCAGTAGAAAGCTACCACAAATTATTATGGTGTTAACCAGATCGCCTTCTCGCGGAATAAACCGGGAGAGCCCTCCCCAAACACGTAGTAGAACTAGGGATACTAGTCAAGTGCTTATGGGTGCCTCAGGATATGCCAACACGGGGGCAATACCAAGAAGATTTGGTGGTGATCGTTTTACATCACTAACGGCAGCCTCCATAGGAGTTCCTCCAGTTCCTACGCCATGTTCATCCTCAAGAGCTTCTTCTCCACGTAGAACGCATACGTTGAACATGGGTGAAAACCAGGTATTTTCAAGGCCAGCTAACAAACCAGGGGCCGAAAAAAGAATAAGTCAACAAACTGGTAACACACAAAACTTTCTTAATAATTCTGTTCCAAATGTATATAGTTGTAATTATAGTAATTTAAATAGGTCAATGCCAGCTATATCCGTTAGTAATAATAACTGTCCTAATTATTTAGCCGGAAATGGATTACCAATATATTCTGTACAAGGTGTATATGAAAATGGTGCGAAAGTACAGAATCCTGGAAACAATGTAACTTCACAAAATCCAAATTTAAATATGAATGCATATTACGAAAATCCATTACCACGTAACCGGAACCCTAATTTTGATTACTTTTTACCCGAAAATAATGCTAATTTTAACCCATTGTTTCAGCAAAACTTAAATTTAAATAATTTGAGATGTCAACCAAATATACACGGGTTTTAAGGAAATCATGATACTAATATACAGGATGGTCATACTTTCGTACCTATTTTAAATTCGGGAATTAACAATAATTAGAATTCTGCTTTTAATCAAGTGCAATTTAGAGATAACATGTTAAATAATATGCTATTTTCACATAACTCTTTAGAAAAAATAATGCCAAAGTTTGGAGATGATGGGTCGTTACATCCCAGAGATTTTATAAACCAAATAGAAAATTTAATTGACTTTAATGTTGTGGAGTTTAATTGTATTCGATTCATAGTATATGAGTGTTTGTTTGGTAACGCTAAGATCTGGGCGAACGCACTGATGAACACTTTTCAAAATTTTTGCAACTTTAAATGCGCGTTTCTACAACAATTTTGGGGTCCATTAAAACAGTCCTCTAGCCGTTTTGAAATCAAGCGAGTAAATATTGTAACTCTGCGGGTTCTTACGTAGATTTTTTCTTGAATTTAGTGGCAAAAGCTAAATATATAGAGCCGCCCTATACAGAACCTGTATTAATAGCAACAATAAGTAGAGATTATCCGTCCGAAATTGCGTTATCCCTTATTGGAGCTACAACTATAGGTGAGGGACTTGAACGTCTCAGACAGGCTGATTTTGTCAGAAGTCCTAACATTAGAAAATTTCAATATCCCGAATCTCAAAGAAAACCCCTCACACAGTTGGAGAATAACAATGCTTATAACCGGGCAGGTTCCCCAAGTAATTTTTCCAAAACTTATGAGAGGTCATCCAGCCCAGCCAAGTCACGGGTTACTTTTCGGGACCGATCCCCCGCGAGGTCGGAAAACTAGAATGCCTTCATCCATCCAGCCCTAGGGTGGGGGTAATTAGTGATAGGGTTAATAATCCAAGAAATCAGTTTGAGTTTCACGACCTTGTTAATCCAGTTAAGGTTAATCCCCGTGAAGATTTACTGGAAGGGATTTGTATGCCATTTCTGGCGTCGATCGTGAGTTTCCTGCAATGTTGGATACCGGGAGTGAAATTTGTTGTATTTCTGGTGCAGTTTTCCAGCAGGTGCTACGGATTCAACCAGGGTTAGCCGTGTTCCCAGTGACTGGGGTTAGGGTGTCTGGCGCTTTTCGTGGTAAACAGAGAACGGTTACCAATCAAGTGCTATTAGACTTTGAGATTTCAAATAAACATTTCAGCCATGAGTTTCTGGTCATTCCTGAGTTAGTTTTCCCTGTTATTTTGGGAATAGACTGGATGAGAATATCTGCTATAAAGCTCGATTTAAATAATCGATGTTTGTCTTTTGGACATCCTGAACTCTGCGTCGAAGAGATGCCACTTCAGCACAGCTTCCGAGTGGCGGCTCCTTTAAATCTGCATTTGCGTAGCGTGTAGCGTTAATAAATCTCTTCCAAAACTTCAAGCAGAGAGAGTAAGTTCCACACCTCCTGCAATCATGAAATATAATCATCTTGTGCCAATATTCAATGGTAGGTAATATCATCGAACATATACATTGGTGGTAATATTAAATATAATAATTATTTATATACCTAATAATAAAGTTGCGTCAACACACTCCCGTTTTGATATTATTGATTGGAATTTTTAACATATTTACAAGTTTTATGGACCACAATACGATTATCACCATCACCTACTGTTATTATATACTCTAATTACATATAATTTATTTTGAATAACTTTCTTTCCTGATTATTTGAAATGTTTACTGTATCACTCAAAAAAGTGGCATGTAGAGAGAAATTTGTTATTTTTTATCATCTTCGTATGTCCTTTCTAGATCCGAAACGGAGCATTTAGAACAAGAAGAGTCGATCCAATGGTTGCAATATTGTATTGAACCGCATGGACATATGTTATAGAAAAATAGGATATGACATTGATTTTTCCACAATAAAGTATTTTGTTTCATATTTCAAAATATATTTATATTGTTTAATATGGAAAATGTAATTTTAATTCATTTTTACAATAAACTTCCTCAAAAACTAATAGAGTATAAAAAAATTGAGTTTCTTTACAAATTTCTATAAAATTCTATCAATTAGAGAAAAAAAATCTGAAGAAGTTCGGCCCTCATGCTTTGAGGGTTGTATATCTGCTCGAGCTTTTTCTCAAAAGATTCGCATCTAATGCCCGTTTGCACCACATACCGTTTAAGTCACGATTTGTTCTAAGAGGCGCTTAGCATCTATTTTTTATTGCACCGCGTTAAAACGTCACTTTAAATTTGCCTAAGTGTCACTTAAGTGAAGTGTTGAAGAATATTTTAAGTCACGATTTGTTCTAAGAGTCGCTTAGCATCTATTTTTTATTGTACCACGTTAAAACGTCACTTTAAATTTGCCTACGTGTTCCTTAAGTTAAGACTTGAAAATTCTCTTCTTAAATGGAATTCTAACCTCAATATTGCTTTTATATTTTTCATTATTGGGTTGTTTACATTGTGTGGCGATTAAAAATATGGGATTATTGGATGATGATCTTGATGTTTTCGAATTAATTGAACATGGATTTCCAAGGAGGGTGTATGAAAGGCCGAATTATTTTTAAGATATGGAAAATTTAAGTTTTTTTCAAAGATTTCGACTGACGAAGCCTACGATTCGGCCTATCCTAGACCAAATTGAGCATTTTTACTAGAATTTGATGAGATATGACAGCTTTCATTAGAAGATAAAGACCAGAAAGGGTCTTTGTGCTTAACATACCTATTACTATTATATAGAGGTATAAATTATTGAGCTAGGGTATCAACAACAATAAATTAAAACCATAACAACTATTCGCAACTATACTTATAAATTATTATTTTATATGTAGCAATAAAAATTATTGCTGTTATAAACGAGTTTGTTTTTGCTTTTTATCTAGTAACAGATTCAGTTGTTTATACTATTCAGAGCACTAGCTTATGGCGCCAAAATATTCAAACAGCAAAAACAAAGCGAAATGCACGCCACCGATCCGCGACGGCCACCCACGGAAACACGACCCAAGGGCGAACGTTCCCATTGGCTCGGTATAAAAGGAAATTAACGTATGCTTACCTACTGCCCGACCAAAAAACTCTTCTTCATTGTCGGCTACCTTGAATTTGCTATGTTGACAAATTTACCCGATACTTAACTAAGTGCTATCTACTCATGATTCGGTGCAATCAATTCCGTTCTTAAAATTTAGGTGACCCTTAACTATTCTCTACTTAAACTGTATGTGGTGCCAACGGGCATAAGTTGACTCGAGAAATCTCTTCTTAAATGGAATTCTAACCTCAATATTGCTTTTATATTTTTCATTATTGGGTTGTTTACTGTGTGTGGCGATTAAAAAATTAAAAATATGGAATTATTTGACGAGGATCTTGATGTTTTCGAATTAATTGAACATGGATTTCCAAGGAGGGTTTATGAAAGGCCGAATTATTTTTAGATATGGACAATTTAAATTTTTTTCAAAGATTTCGACTGACGAAGACTACGATTCGGTCTATCCTAGACCAAATTGAGCATTTTTACTAGAATTTGATGAGATATGACAGCTTTCAATAGAAGATATTTTAGTAGGAAAGACCGAAAAGCGTCTTTGTGCTTAACATACCTATTATATATATATAGAGGTACTGAGGAAATAGTCGATATTAAAAAATAATAATAGAGGTATATACCTATGTATTAAAACCATAACAACTTCACGTTTACAGTTTATTTAATTATTAATCCACAAAAGAATAAATAAGCTAACAACTCTACTTATGTTCCCAGGTAAATAATAAACTAAAACTATTTTTGAATATAAATCATAAAATATGTAAGTAGTAGTAGCACTCATCTAGCTAAATCTTATAATAGAAACAGATCAAATACTATGTATATGTAATAAATACATTTCAAATATATAACAATAAGAATAGATAAATTTAACAATGGAAAATAATAACAAAAAGTTAATTTTATTAATTTGAATGATGCCACAATAACTATGATCCAACACTATCCATAGAAGAACTTCTTTCTCGTTGGAAGTGTAGTTTGGAGGTCTTCTCTTTTTTTATGTATCACTAACTTCCATCGTATTATATGTTATATTAAAAACATGTATTAAATAATAAAATGAAAATAATTTTGTGGCATAGCGGACAAAATGACTGGTTTTTCCTACACAAGGGACTTTTGTGTAATTTAGCAGGGCCTCAGTCTAAACAAAGTCCCTTGTGTAGGTAAACCCAGTCATTTTGTCCGCTATGCCACAAAATAATTTTGTTTCCATTATATTTACGGACACAATTTAACTCTAGTATTTAATAATTTTCGTTCACATTCACAATCAAAATTAATGTTTACATTATGAATTATTATGAAAACAAAACTGAAGAGGTTAAAAGTTAAAATATTACCTACTGCCCGACCAAAAAACTCCTCTTCATTGTCGGCTACCTTAAATTTGCTATGTTGACAAATTTACCCGATACTTAACTAAGTGCTATCTACTCATGATTCGGTGCAATCAATTCCGTTCTTAAAATTTAGATGACCCTTAACTATTCTCTACTTAAAGTGTATGTGGTGCAAACGGGCATGAAGCTCCTGATTTTGAAGTATTCTATTCACATCCAGGAGATTGACACTCGTTGTGAAACATCTTGTAGACATTGGATAACATCACAGTACAATTTGGCTTGGTGAACAATGGGAAATTGTTCAGTGAACAATATGGTATAATAGGAGTAGTTAGAGAGTTATTATTATAGTGGAAGTAACAATAGATTGGAGTGTAGGTTAGTTGATACCAACTTAGGATATAACCGGAAGTTCCACGAATATCACAATATTATAGTTTGGAAGATTGACCACCACTCAAATCTTCAAAATAATCGAATGCTTAGTCTTCTCTAGCACAGACGACTTTTGCCCTGTGCAATGGCATATCCCAATTGTTCTTAATGAAAATCTTACTACCTTGCGGTTTCTCCAAAACTGAAGACACATAGAATTGACATTTATATTTGTGGCAGTCGCCAAGAAACAAAGTCCTTTGAATGGTTCCGTTGTTTACCAAACTCAGAAGTTCTTGCACACACTTAGCTACACTGAGTGGCTAGTCCCGAGTTCCAACTTGTTCAGAGTGCCATCTTTAGTGGGATGATTTATTTACAAATTGCTTATTACTAAATGTAACAAGCCCTGGGTTGCCACAGCTGGTACAATTGTGCAGATCCAGTACATTTTAAGACCGTTTGTAGCAAAGTACATTTGTAATTTTTCTGGTACATTTTTAAAGGTCAACGGCACTCAATAGTAAATATAGATGCATTAATGATCGGTTAGAAATTGATTGCCTACCTTTCATCAACTCTTGAACTTTCAATAACCAACCCCAACCTTAATACTGTCCAATCCAATCCCATTCACATTTCTACAAGGTTTAACAATCCCCATGTACTTAAATAAAATGTCCTCTTAAATTTCCTTATTTTAAAAAAAAACACATAAGTATACGACAATAACTTTAAAATAAAAATTTAAACAGCATACATCTACTATGCCAATTATACTCATAATAATCATTTCTTCTTCTTATGGCTAACTTAGATTCTCCCCATGAACCTATATAGCATCGCATTCAGTTTTAACCCTAATACCCATACCCACAATTTCCTCACACGCACATAAAAAAAGTATCCCTATACTTACATCCTAAGTTTCATAATCTCATACACCTATGTAGACACACATTAAAAATATATTATTATTATTATTACACCTTCGACCAGGACCTCTCCAAAACATCACCCCCAAAGAATAGTTATATATTATACATAGGTTGTGACAGAAATAAATTCGTCCTAGCTCTGCTATTATAGGACATCATATTGTGTCTCGAATTAACTCGCAGTCATTAGTGTGTATTACTTTCTACACAAAAGAGATGCATCCCAACCTCCTAGGAACATCCAAACTATAAACATTAAATCGATATCTTAATATTGAGTATGGTACACCTTGTACTCGATAAATTCCGTCCTGTTTATATGCTAAAAACTTCAGGAATTTACGCTGAACTTGAATAGGTACCATAATACTGAATAATATTCTAGCCCGGAGCGAACAACGGTATATAACAGCATCTTAGGCGCATCAACGCATTAACAAAAGATTTACATGTTCTGACCAGGAAGCCAGCTTTAGCATTAATATGGTTAGAAGAAGAAAGGCCAGCATCGAATATCGCCCCCAAGTATCATAACGCAACAATACATTGTCTCCGATCCTGTAGAGGTTCTGGATAGGTTCTTTCTTCCTCCTGTATGTTACAACGTTTAGCTGAAACCAATTTTCCCCACACCATGCCTGTACAAGATTCAGATCGTTTTTATTATAGTCAATCTGGGACTTCACCGCGCTATAAATCTTAAGATCGTCAGCAAGAAACAAATGAAAAGAACAAAGGCATTTCCCGAGATCATTGATAAAGATGAGAAACAAAAAATGGGCCCAAATTAGATCCTTGTGCACTGAACCGAAAAGGTACGTGATATTAATAAAAAAGTGCTTCAAATCAATGAACGTCAACATTAAATTTGAGCCGATGATGGGTGACATTAATACAATGAACGTTCGTACATAAATTCGGTAGCGAATTCTGTAAGTTGAATTAATAAATAAAGAACATAAATTTATGCTCGCCGGTTATTGATCTTACGAATGATGGACATTAATTTATAACTCCTGTACGTTAAAACGATGTTACCAGGTTGTTAATGTTACGAACGATGAAGATTAGTTTATGTCTCCAATACGTAAAACCGATGTTAGCTGGTTATTAATGTTACGAACGATGAACATTAATCTATGACTTTTGTACATTAAACCGATGTCTGAAGGTTATTAATGTTACGAACGAGAAACATGAATCTATGACTTTTGTACGTTAAACCAATGTTAGCTGATTATTACATTGGGGTATAATAATTGTTTTACGTAATTGTGTTCGCCGGAAATTATTATTACGAAAGATTGAGATTATTGTTCTGTATTCAATCAATAATCGCGAGCATATAGGTACATTTGTATTATGTGTACTGCAAAGTGCAGTATGGTTCAAATATACTAGTACCAATGGTTAGAGAATTTAAGAGCCCAAATAAGACTCAAAATTATCTTGCTGTACGTCCATTGATTTGATGCACCTGCTTTCTAAATAAATTAAATCATATTTGTACGACACTCGAAATCTAAAGGCTTTATTTTTAATTTAGTTAATATTAAATGCTAAACATGTCAGATTCGTCTGTCGTCTGAGGTGGAAAGGGAGAAAAAACTATATTTGGAAACTAAAGTCCGCGGAAATTCTTCTAAACAAAATTGGAAATTATTACGAGATCTAAACATTTATGCAAGGGAAAAGATCACAATACCGTCTTTTATTCATGATGTTGATAATATTAATGATTTTTTTGTGGCCAGTTCTACCAACAATCCGGACCCAGGAATCGATCAATTTTTACTTAGGTAATAAAATTAGGTCTGATATTAACTTTGAATTTACAATGGTGGATCATGGGGAGATACTTGATGCATTGCTTGGGATTAAGTCAAATGCTGTAGGCAGTGACATGATCAGTATTGATATGCTAGTAGTAGTAGTTGTCCGTTTATAATGCCCTTTATACAACATCTAGTTAATTACTATATAGAAACGAGGAACTTCCCAACATGTTGGAAAGAAGCCAATGTCATTCCAATCCCAAAACTAAAACTCCATCAACATTTAAGGATCTTATAGACCGATTAATATACTCCCAGCGATCTCCAAGGTTATTGAGAGAGTGATCTGCAATCAAATGAAAACATATCCTGATGGGCATGGGATGTTGTCGGAGGTCCGTCTGGGTTCCGTCAGGGTCACAGTTGCTCCACGACATGACTTAAAATACTGGATGATGCATTGGGGGCGGTAGATCAGGGTCGTTAGTTGCTGGCCATTGTGGGTTACCTGGGCTTTGGGGAGTCTGCTGTGTCTCTACTCGGAACATATGTGAATGATAGAAGTCAGGTTGTCATTTTGGGAAAGGCAGTGTCTGGGCCCAGGACATTGCGTAGTGCCGCAGGGCATCCAGGAATCATTTTTATGTATCAGGGTTTTTTTGTTGTTATTATTATGCAGTTATCTTTAGTATTGTTAATATGTTAAGCTAGGAGGCTGTGCATCGACTTCGCCTTTTGTGTAACTTTTCTAAGTTCTCAATAAAGTAATTTATTATATTATTATTATTAATCAAAATAACAGGTAAACAGTGTGCGCCTTTAGAATAGACTTATAGAACCCATAAGTACGGTTGAATTGCAGATTTTCTTCCTTTAAGGTTTATTATATGTTCTTCTATTTCTTGAACTGTTTTAGCACAAAATAAAAAAGATTCTTGAGAGTCTTTTATTGTGTACTTTAAATGGCTTATCTTTCCACTGGCACCTTTGGAACATAGCTTAGCGGATAGCACTAAATATCTATGAAGAGCCCATAAAATTTATCCCCTCGTATCGGCGGGTTTTCATCATTACAAAGGAATACCGCACTGTGTTTTTTTTCGTTTTAAACTGACTTTAGTTTTGTACTTTACTAAATGGTACTTATATAAAAGGATTACTACTTAACTTATATTTCTACATTTGTTGTATTATTTGGGAACAAATTTTAAAAATAGATTTAGGAACACACTTCACTTTTCAACTGTATACATATAACTAACTAAACAAAACAAAAAGGACGCGTAAACAAAAAGTCTATGAGAAAGTCATAATGTCAATGTTTTGAGTATTCAGTCTATGGTCCGGGTGCATTGATTTGCGCGCGTTATTCAGAATTTAATGGTTAGGTTCGTAAAATTAATGCTTAGCATCCATTGAATCAACGATGATCGTTTATTAGTTTTTATGTTCGCTGTTCATAGGTGTATGATTTACAAATTATTGTGTTAAAGGCGAAGAGCATAAATTAATAAATTTAAAACATTGAAGCAATAAATAGTGACATTATATTGATGAAAAAAACCATAAATTTTTGATGTCTTGCATTTATTGATTAATGTTTCATCGTACATTGTTTCTATGTATGAAATTATTAATTTATGATCAAAATTCATTGTAACAGTGACCAATTCATAATATTAATGTATATTGATGACAACCATTCATTGGTTTTACGTACAATATTTTTTTCAGTGTGGCACTTCGGATCACACGACATATTGCTTCGAGTCAAAATTAATAAAAGATACATACTGACGTCTATCAAAAAGATAAGACTTTAAGAGGGATACGCAGCAGGCACGCGAAAACTAAAGGTAGTTAGCTTTCGAAGCAATACTTCATGATTTATTCGGTCAAAGTCCTTAGAGAATTCTGTATAGATTGCATCCGCTTGACCCCGGTTAACCAGGACCTCAGAAACATACTGGGAAAATGAGCTAAGTCGTAGATCTGTTAGGAAAGAATTCGTGCTGCCATATCGAAAGTGTATTCTTAATTTGTGGAAAAATTCTATTATAGAAAATCATCTAAAATATCTTTGATTTGAAAGTAGTACGATTGGCTTATAATTCGTAACAAAAGTTCGATCCCCATTCTTGAGAACCGGGTACACTCGAGCCAATTTTATGAAAACTGATATCAGCACTATGTCCAGTAGAGATTAATCATCTATCCAATTAACAGGGTCAGATCGTAAAAATACACTTTCAAAGTAGGTTGCAAATGTATTAACGATTGATACCTACTTCACCGAGAATAACTCATCGTTAAACCTCATTGTTCCTGGAACATGTGCAGTTCCCTTCTTTGAATTTAATAAGGACCCAAAACGGAAACGTGATCGGGATATGCCGACTGGATCTGATGTTTAAGTTCTTATGAGAACTTTCAATTGGTCAAATAATACACTTAAATAGTTTATGAATCTTTGCATTTCTTTTTACATTATAAATTATCTCTGAAATGTACCTACCAGGACGGATATTGATGACTAAACCTTCTACGCAGTCCCGTAAAACTATCAAAAATTGAATAAATATGATGAGTTATGAGCATAAGTTATACCTATTTTTATGCTTATGTTTTATGAACTCGGTCATAGCTGATTATGGAAACATTGATTTTACATTGTTTGGGTTAAACTTGCCGTAATTCCTTCAACTTTACCTTTACATTTTTTTTTTATAATATTGGAACAAATTAATAAATTTGTAGTCGGATAATGTCAAGATCAATGGAGAGTGACATTATCTCTATATCCTCATTGGTTCAGCGTCTATTTTTTAAAGTACTCAGTTTTTATTCTTCAATTCAATTATGGTTATAAGATTATTAAATATTATCTTAGTCCTAATTACTTACCTAACATAACAAAAATACCATAAATATAAAAATGCGTCTTTTCACTACACATATTCACACCAATCCATTATTAGAGATATTTACTTAATATCAAATTCAATGAAGAACTTTTAAGTGTAACTATACGGTTAAAAGCACCTAAATACACCACGCAAAACTTATTTAAAAATTCTACCAGTCACTGTTAGCAGAATTAAAATCGAACAGTTAAATGATATTTTTAAAATTAGCACAAATCGTTTATTTTCATTAAATTTCAAACATATCTCGAATCAAATGGCATTATTATTTTCATTCTCTTCCTACTATGTAACGATCAGAAAAATCCAAAATTCCGTTCTATAAAAACATACAAAACACACTTTAGGTTATTTTTAGGATGGTGTTGACTCGGATGCGTGGCTGTTTATATACACAACATCAAACATTTTATTTTAATAAATTATTCCAGAATTTTATTTGATTTCAGTAAAAGTATTAATTTAAATAATTACTAATCAGCGGTTTAATCGTGTGAAATATTATGTCAGTTACTGTAGGTATACATTTTTTTAACATGTACTTCTAAGTATATTATGATGTGTGTGTCGAGTGTTTCAACGATCTGATTCAGACTGAAGATAACGCGAAAATCGAGGGCGCCCCGACGCAGGCGTCGCGGTCACGGCAAACGTAAAATTGTAATAGCAGCGGGGCTGTTTGGAGAGCCGAGTATACTGTGGGTCATGCAGTGGTGGCGTTTGATTGAAAAAGGGAACCCGAGAAGGCACTCCATATTTTACTACAGGATCCATCAAGAAGGTGTTTCTTATTGGAAAAACATATACAGGGTGTCCTACGATAACCAAGTATAGCGACGAGGTCAAAAATTCGATGTCGAGATTTTAGTGGAAATATTTACACGTTTTGAGATTCCTGATTACAAATATCATGTCACAGCCTTCTTTAGACAAGCCATGGAAAAGTATATTTGGCAACGTCGAATTCAAGTCTATTGTAGTGTTTACATTGGAGCATTTGTAACGTGCGGTCTAATTAAATCAGGAAGCTTATCCAGCTTAATTAAAACAGTTTTTTTTTTTATAAAACTAGTAGGGATAAGAGTGTAAGTTACAATACCGGATCACATGTTTGTTAATAAAATAAAGTGATTTGTTTGGACTCTTTGACCGGCGGTGAAAATGGCGGAATTCCTATAGGCATACTAATTGGTTCTATTTTTGGGTCGTGAACAGCCTTCTTTTTATAAGACTAGTGGTGATAACTGTGTATAAATATATCGTCTAAATTTTGTGTAAGTTACAACACCTTAAACACTGTTTTTTAATAAAATAAAGTGTTTTGTTTATTACTCTTGTACCGGCATGGCATAGTGTTTGTCGTATAACTAAGTGGTGGACCTGTCTTTTTACCAGGGTTTGTACCGGTGAAACAAAATTCACAAACGAGCATATTGCCTGCTCACACTAGATGTCGCCAAAAACATCTTATTGTCATTAATCACTCGTGCTAGTATAAGCTCTTCGTAAATGTTGGAAATTTGGGTCATACTGCCTGCCGATCACCACTGATGAGTTGTTGGTTAGCGAAACGGCTCGTCTGGTGAAAGCATGTTAGTGTGAAACAAATTTCCAATATAACTAAAAGTTGTTACTTTATGTAACAAGTAATTCATTAATAAATCTTCAGTTGGATTTTTAGGTAAGTGCCTCATTTTTAGCTCTCCATATCATATTATGTAATATATACCGGGTGTCCCACCGGGAAGGGATTCGATCGATTATGGAGAAACTACAGTGTGGAAGAATCTGAAAATCTGGTGCAGTACTTAGGTCGACGAAACTAATTCGGCTAAAATGTTTACAAGAACCTAACACTTCCGGCTATACGGAAATGGGTGTCAACTTCCTTATTTCAAATGCGACCCTATGGAAATTCTATTTTTCTTGGAGTCTTTTTGTAATTCTAAACATATTTCATGCATAATATGTTATACCTATCGCCAGCCGTTTTCGAAATATTTGAAATTTTATGTCAAAAATGACGTATTCAGAATAGAGAATAATAACAATTTTTTATTATATGGAAGCTTTAATAATTGAATTTGTTAGAATATCCTAGAAGATATAGACCTACTTTATCCGCCTACATATATTTTTTTAGTAAATATTAATACAGGGTATTTGAAAAAAGAGTAAAAAATCAAAATTTTTAAATTGCCATTTTATATTTTTTTAATTTTTTTTTGCATCCAAAATAAGGGCAAGTTTATGAAAGGATGTCTATCCCAAAAACTGATAGTTTTCAAAATATTGGCAATTTTACATTTTTCTATTACAGTAGTGATATGAATTTGAAATTTAATTGAATTTAGTTGGCCATGATGGCTTTAGATAGCAAATAAATATGACACTTGACAAAAATAATCAACAACAACGAGAAATTGTAGACATTAATTAGTAGTAATAATCATGGCGGGCGTATACAGGGCGAGTATGACGAACTCAAACGAATGAGCTGGCTTAGGGAAAATGTGCACAATCAGGAACTGAACGAGAGTTACTGGGATCTAAGGAGGACTGTAAAGCGCCATATCAGGGAAGAGAAGCTTCATGCTTTTAGCACTGGTCTTAAAAATTCTGCCAATAGATCGAAGTACGTCTGGAGTACGTTTGATAGAATTACTGGGAGAGAGAAAAAATCACACAATATACATAGTGTGAGGCTTGGTGATGGTTCTGTTATTAGGGATGCTGATGAGATAGCCTCTAAGTTTTGTGACCATTATGTCAACGTTGTGGGGTTGAAGTTAAGTGAGCACTTTGGTGCTGATATCTCTAGGGTATGTACCACGGGTCACATTAATGGAAGAACTATGTTTTTCGACCCCGTCTCTGAATGGGAGGTGCAAGATGTGATTGTGGATTTGCATAACAAAAAATCAACAGGCCCTGATGAGTGTCCTGTCTCTCTGCTGAAGGTTTGTCAGCGTGTTCTCGCTCCTATCATATGTGATTTAATGAATGCCTCAGTTCTGTCTGGAATATTTCCATCAAAACTTAAAGAGGCTATTATTCTTCCTATCTTCAAAAAGGGTAGCAGGGATGATCTTGAGAACTACAGACCAATTTTGTCAAAAGTTTTTGAAAAGATCATGTGTAATAAAATATCAAATTTTCTAGGGAAATGCCGAATAACGAGCGATTGCCAGCACGGGTTTAGAAGTGGTTTCTCCACGGATACGTGCATCACGGAGCTTGTACAACATCTGCACGAATTGACTGATAGGGGTGATTTTGTTGTGGCGCTTATGTTTGATCTGTCTAACGCATTTGACACCATCGACAGGGACTTTGTTGTAAGTAAACTGGCCGATTTGGGAATACGTGGTCGGGTAAACGATTGGATTTTCTCTTATTTAACTAATAGAAGGGTTGCTGTTAGGGTTGCATCTCATACATCGCAGTTTAAGGAGATTAAGATCGGTACCCCTCAGGGAAGCATTCTGGGTCCACTTCTGTTTATACTTTTTGTGAACGACCTACCGTTACACATGCCCTGTGGAAAAGTCTTTATGTACGCGGACGACACGTCAATAGTTAAATCTGATAAGGACCCTGATAAGCTTCGAGCAAAAATTGATACGGTTCTGCGGGCTTTCGACCACTGGTGTTTCCAAAATAAACTAATTATTAATCGCGACAAAACTGTGGCAATCCAGTTTAAGAGATACAGACCCCCATTGGAGTTTAACGTTCAGTTTGAGGGTAACCTCATTGCTTGGTCTTCGGAGGCGAATTTGTTAGGTGTGACAATTGATTCGGAGCTCGGATGGCTGGCTCATGTGGATATGCTGTGTCGCAAATTATCGCGCCTTAGCTATGTGGTATACACATTAAAGAGCCATATGAATATTGCGTCGATTCTTGACATCTACTATGCTATGATATACTCTCCCATTTCTAATAATATAATCGCGTGGGGCAGATGCTGTGAGCTGTCAAGAGTGTTTATTATTCAAAAACGCGTACTACGTACTATGTTCAACTTGCCATATAATTTCTCGTGCAGAGGTACGTTTAAACAAAATAAAATACTGACTGTGGTTGGCATATATTTGCTTAAACTACTCTTATTCATCTACAAAAAAAGAGGTCAGATTCTTAGAAACGGTTTTCTCTGCACGATTATCCAACGAGGGGGCGCAACCGGATGCTTCATCCGAGGCCGAACCATGAGTCATACAAGAAATCGCCCCACTACTCCGGAATATACTATTTCAATATTGCTACCAGATGATATAAAAGATTGTTCTCCACAGCGAAAATTCAAAAAAGAATTGAAAGAGTTTCTGGTGACGGGTGTCTTCTATACGCTGCAGGAGTTTGCGGAATATTGCGACAGCCATTAGTCCTCTGTTGTGACCGGTGTGAAAATAGCAGCTAAAGATAGCAGCCAAAATATCCGAACAAGCACGAACGCCAGTAGCCTCGCACTATATGCGCGCGCACATCGTATCGAGCCAGCGGTCATGACGGGCACGAACAACTTGCCACGCGGTAATAAACATATAATTTACAGACAAATAACTTATTTAAAAAATAATTCATAAAATTAATAATGAAGTTAATATTTTGCAAAATATTGGACCAAAAGACAGTTTGAAGGTGGATGGTGAAAAAATATATTTTAATTTAAGCAAAACAGTATTGGGTAACAAATTACGTACCCATTTGCATTAGTACAATAATTTAACTAAAAATTAGTGGAAGTGACGTAATAGGGCGTTAAAAGATAGCAGCCAAAACCGTCCTAGTGGGGAAAACTTAATAACTCCGAAACTATTGACCCTGCCATATCGGGCATTCAGAGTGTGTTACATAACAACATGGGCAATATAACGTATATACTCATTATCACTTACAGGCCGTCGCAGGGGCGTACTAAAGCTTTAAATGATTGCAGCCAAAACCCTCCTGATGGTGAAAAATTAATTACTCCGAAACTATTGAGCCTGCCATATCGGGCATTCAGAGTGGGTTAGATAACAACATGGGCAATATAACGTATATACTCACTATCACTTACAGGCCGTCGCAGGGGCGTACTAAAGCTTTAAAAGATAGCAGCCAAAACCCTCCTGACGGTGAAAAATTATTAACTCCGAAACTATTGACCCTGCCATATCGGGCTTTCAGAGTGGGTTAGATAACAACATGGGCAATAAAACGTACATACTCACTATCACTTACAGGCCGTCGCAGGGGCGTACTAAAGCTTTAAAAGATAGCAGCCAAAACCCTCCTGATAGTGAAAAATTAATAACTCCGAAACTATTGAGCCTGCCATATCGGGCTTTCAGAGTATGTTAGATAACAACATGGGCAATATAACGTATATACCCACTATCACTTACAGGCCGTCGCAGGGGCGTACTAAAGCTTTAAAAGATAGCAGCCAAAACCCTCCTGATGGTGAAAAATTAATAACTCCGAAACTGTAGAGCCTGCCATATCGGGCTTTCAGAGTATGTTAGATAACAACATGGGCAATATAACGTATATACCCACTATCACTTACAGGCCGTCGCAGGGGCGTACTAAAGCTTTAAAAGATAGCAGCCAAAACCCTCCTGATGGTGAAAAATTAATAACTCCGAAACTATTGAGCCTGCCATATCGGGCTTTCAGAGTGGGTTAGATAACAACATGGGCAATATAACGTATATACTCACTATCACTTACAGGCCGTCGCAGGGGCGTACTAAAGCTTTATAAGATAGCAGCCAAAACCCTCCTGATGGTGAAAAATTAATAACTCCGAAACTGTAGAGCCTGCCATATCGGGCATTCAGAGTATGTTAGATAACAACATGGGCAATATAACGTACATACCCACTATCACTTACAGGCCGTCGCAGGGGCGTACTAAAGCTTTAAAAGATAGCAGCCAAAACCCTCCTGATGGTGAAAAATTAATAACTCCGAAACTATTGAGCCTGCCATATCGGGCTTTCAGAGTATGTTAGATAACAACATGGGCAATATAACGTATATACCCACTATCACTTACAGGCCGTCGCAGGGGCGTACTTAAGCTTTAAAAGATAGCAGCCAAAACCCTCCTGATGGTGAAAAATTAATAACTCCGAAACTGTAGAGCCTGCCATATCGGGCTTTCAGAGTATGTTAGATAACAACATGGGCAATATAACGTATATACCCACTGTCACTTACAGGCCGTCGCAGGGGCGTACTAAAGCTTTAAAAGATAGCAGCCAAAACCCTCCTGATGGTGAAAAATTAATAACTCCGAAACTATTGAGCCTGCCATATCGGGCTTTCAGAGTGGGTTAGATAACAACATGGGCAATATAACGTATATACTCACTATCACTTACAGGCCGTCGCAGGGGCGTACTAAAGCTTTAAAAGATAGCAGCCAAAACCCTCCTGATGGTGAAAAATTAATAACTCCGAAACTGTAGAGCCTGCCATATCGGGCTTTCAGAGTATGTTAGATAACAACATGGGCAATATAACGTATATACCCACTATCACTTACAGGCCGTCGCAGGGGCGTACTCAAGCTTTAAAAGATAGCAGCCAAAACCCTCCTGATGGTGAAAAATTAATAACTCCGAAACTGTAGAGCCTGCCATATCGGGCTTTCAGAGTATGTTAGATAACAACATGGGCAATATAACGTATATACCCACTATCACTTACAGGCCGTCGCAGGGGCGTACTAAAGCTTTAAAAGATAGCAGCCAAAACCCTCCTGATGGTGAAAAATTAATAACTCCGAAACTGTAGAGCCTGCCATATCGGGCTTTCAGAGTATGTTAGATAACAACATGGGCAATATAACGTATATACCCACTATCACTTACAGGCCGTCGCAGGGGCGTACTAAAGCTTTAAAAGATAGCAGCCAAAACCCTCCTGATGGTGAAAAATTAATAACTCCGAAACTGTAGAGCCTGCCATATCGGGCTTTCAGAGTAGGTTAGATAACAACATGGGCAATATAACGTATATACTCACTATCACTTACAGGCCATCGCAGGGGCGTACTAAATCTTTAAAAGATAGCAGCCAAAACCCTCCTGACGGTGAAAAATTAATAACTCCGAAACTATTGACCCTGCCATATCGGGCTTTCAGAGTGGGTTAGATAACAACATGGGCAATAAAACGTACATACTCACTATCACTTACAGGCCGTCGCAGGGGCGTACTAAAGCTTTAAAAGATAGCAGCCAAAACCCTCCTGATGGTGAAAACTAGTGTATTTTTATCTTTGATATAGATCAATTAAAGTATGCCTGCCCCACAAATCAGGTTTTTATTTGCTTAATCTTTACATTGCACAATTGCCAGACAATCTTACTTAGAAAAATTGATTTTTGGCACACATAATTATCGCTTATTAATATAAAGTTAATGAAATTATATATTATCTACTTGTTATAAAAGTAAAATATTAAAAAAAAAAACAATAGTATATTGTGCAACGAACATGAAATGACATAAATGGTCATTATATGTGAGCAACTAGTGAGAAATGAAAAACAGCACTACAATGTACTACACAATTGAACATATATAATAAAGGCATTTAAAGAAAAAATTATTACAGTATAAAGTATGTAAATTTTTAAATATATTTCGTTTAAAACAGGAAATTAATGTTTAATTTCAAAATATTTTCACAAAGTGACTATTTTTTGTACCAAATTCCATTGCTAAGTTGAGATAAAAGTAATAGAATTATTTGTGACGTTAGTGAGGAGGCCGTTGGTCCTGGAACATGTCCGGAATTTTGCAATGTACAGACTGAAAATATACGAGTAATACCTACTTGAGTTTTACTTAAATTAAGTTGCACAATTTTTTCTGAAATTTACCAACTTGCTACATTTATCCCTATATAAACAGTCTTGGACACACTCACTACTCCTGATTAATAATTGTAGCAAATTAAACACATATTATTATGCACGAAGTCAGTTTGACCAGAATATGAACATTTGATGTGGACCATCCGGGAACAGAAATTACATTTCAAAAATGCATCAAAAGCATCTCTATTACAAACCAAACATTTGGATTTCATATCTTTAGATTTTTTAAGAATCAGGTGTTTTAAATAAATTCGAAACTCATCCATATTGCAGTAGGTATCTAGAGGTGTATTTTCACACAGCAGTTTGAAAATATATATGATATATGGGCCACAATTATAGCTATCATTTTGCAAAATATGCACAAACAATTTTGGAGTTAAAGGTTCATTACAAATAAAATCAGAATTGATGTCTTTGTAGTATAACAGAAATTTTTCAAATTTTTTTAAGTACGTTTGATTTTTTTCTTCCGTAGACCCCATTGGATCAATAAAACTAAATGTTTTTTTAAGAAAATCAATAATAACTAAACAAAAATGGTTTCTATTGACAACTATGGGCATAGCTAATAAATCTAACTTGATATTAATTTGTTTTAAGAAATATTCAGAGTAGTTTCCGTTTTCAAATACTTGTGTAGCAAGCGTTTCTTCTATGATATGATATTTTTCTTTCCAGTTTATGATATTCATAACTAGACTTACTAGAACACCAGTCAGCCAATTTTTGTGTGAAAGGGTATCAAAGTCAGTTAATAATATTTCTTTAATAATAAACTGTGTATTATCAAATGAAGCTACAATATAATGCCTCCCAATATCTCTATAATAGTTAATATCGTCAACCAAACCGTTCTCAAAGCAATTAATTTTCTTAAGTATTGTCCACTTTCGGTCCCGAGGAAGATGATTTTCACTTGGTGATACTAAGAGTGGTAAATAAACATTTTATGTAGGCTCAATAAATGCATTGTCGGAATATCATCCTAATCCTAATTTTCCTACCAACCTATCCGCCTATAACGCAAAGCCGCCAAAAGCTACCAAAGCGCGATTCCTTTATGTCGAAAATGCCGCTGCGCCGCGTCAACTGAGATTCTGTCCATTTTAGGTACGTACCTATACCACCGACAAAAGTTATTCTCTTTGCACGGTGTTTATACAGGTTACCATACTATACATGTAAAATATCTTCGATGAACTTTGATAGTAATTTTAGGTATATTATAGTTTTATTCAAACAATATAATAATGCCTTTATTGCAATATAATTACAAAAGGCGCTGAAGATGTGCATCCTATTTTAACTTATACAGTGTGAATCATGACTAACGGGACAATTCGGAAAATTACGAAACAAAAAGATGAAGGTAATAATGTTAGTTCACATTCTACAGGGTGTCCTGAATTGAATATATAAATTTTAATAAAATAGATACTCGCGACTTCATTTTCTGACACGCAGTACCCTGTATATTTTGATTGGAAAATATGCTAAGTGTAATTTTTAACGATTTCCAATAAGCGTAAAACGTCACAGGTAGGTATAGGAAATAATAATACCTACAAATTCTATATATTTTTTTAATGTACTGTCAAATTATAAGGTGAAACCGAAGTAGTTCGTATAATAAACTGTAGGTCGTGATTCACCCTGTATATTTAGGCCATTAGATAACATATTAGTTGTACCTTGTACCTGAAATTGATTTATTAAATATAGCCAAGTTAAGAAGAATATGAATTTTTCTAAAATTTCCGTTCATTTAAATTGCGATCTACAAAAGATTGCATTATATTATCTAACCCACTCTGAAAGCCCGATATGGCAGGGTCAATAGTTTCGGAGTTATTAATTTTTCACCATCAGGAGGGTTTTGGCTGCTATCTTTTAAAGCTTAAGTACGCCCCTGCGACGGCCTGTAAGTGATAGTGAGTATATACGTTATATTGCCCATGTTGTTATCTAACCCACTCTGAAAGCCCGATATGGCAGGCTCAATAGTTTCGGAGTTATTAATTTTTCACCATCAAGAGGGTTTTGGCTGCTATCTTTTAAAGCTTTAGTACGCCCCTGCGACGGCCTGTAAGTGATAGTGAGTATATACGTTATATTGCCCATGTTGTTATCTAACCCACTCTGACAGCCCGATATGGCAGGCTCAATAGTTTCGGAGTTATTAATTTTTCACCATCAGGAGGGTTTTGGCTGCTATCTTTTAAAGCTTTAGTACGCCCCTGCGACGGCCTGTAAGTGATAGTGAGTATGTACGTTTTATTGCCCATGTTGTTATCTAACCCACTCTGAAAGCCCGATATGGCAGGCTCAATAGTTTCGGAGTTATTAATTTTTCACCATCAGGAGGGTTTTGGCTGCTATCTTTTAAAGCTTTAGTACGCCCCTGCGACGGCCTGTAAGTGATAGTGAGTATATACGTTATATTGCCCATGTTGTTATCTAACCCACTCTGACAGTCCGATATGGCAGGCTCAATAGTTGCGGAGTTATTAATTTTTCACCATCAGGAGGGTTTTGGCTGCTATCTTTTAAAGCTTTAGTACGCCCCTGCGACGGCCTGTAAGTGATAGTGAGTATGTACGTTTTATTGCCCATGTTGTTATCTAACCCACTCGGAAAGCCCGATATGGCAGGGTCAATAGTTTCGGAGTTATTAATTTTTCACCGTCAGGAGGGTTTTGGCTGCTATCTTTTAAAGCTTTAGTACGCCCCTGCGACGGCCTGTAAGTGATAGTGAGTATGTACGTTTTATTGCCCATGTTGTTATCTAACCCACTGTGACAGCCCGATATGGCAGGCTCAATAGTTTCGGAGTTATTAATTTTTCACCATCAGGAGGGTTTTGGCTGCTATCTTTTAAAGCTTTAGTACGCCCCTGCGACGGCCTGTAAGTGATAGTGGGTATATACGTTATGTTGCCCATGTTGTTATCTAACCCACTCTGAAAGCCCGATATGGCAGGCTCAATAGTTTCGGAGTTATTAATTTTTCACCATCAGGAGGGTTTTGGCTGCTATCTTTTAAAGCTTTAGTACGCCCCTGCGACGGCCTGTAAGTGACAGTGGGTATATACGTTATATTGCCCATGTTGTTATCTAACATACTCTGAAAGCCCGATATGGCAGGCTCTACAGTTTCGGAGTTATTAATTTTTCACCATCAGGAGGGTTTTGGCTGCTATCTTTTAAAGCTTAAGTACGCCCCTGCGACGGCCTGTAAGTGATAGTGGGTATATACGTTATATTGCCCATGTTGTTATCTAACATACTCTGAAAGCCCGATATGGCAGGCTCAATAGTTTCGGAGTTATTAATTTTTCACCATCAGGAGGGTTTTGGCTGCTATCTTTTAAAGCTTTAGTACGCCCCTGCGACGGCCTGTAAGTGATAGTGGGTATGTACGTTATATTGCCCATGTTGTTATCTAACATACTCTGAATGCCCGATATGGCAGGCTCTACAGTTTCGGAGTTATTAATTTTTCACCATCAGGAGGGTTTTGGCTGCTATCTTATAAAGCTTTAGTACGCCCCTGCGACGGCCTGTAAGTGATAGTGAGTATATACGTTATATTGCCCATGTTGTTATCTAACCCACTCTGAAAGCCCGATATGGCAGGCTCAATAGTTTCGGAGTTATTAATTTTTCACCATCAGGAGGGTTTTGGCTGCTATCTTTTAAAGCTTTAGTACGCCCCTGCGACGGCCTGTAAGTGATAGTGGGTATATACGTTATATTGCCCATGTTGTTATCTAACATACTCTGAAAGCCCGATATGGCAGGCTCAATAGTTTCGGAGTTATTAATTTTTCACCATCAGGAGGGTTTTGGCTGCTATCTTTTAAAGCTTTAGTACGCCCCTGCGACGGCCTGCAAGTGATAGTGGGTATGTACGTTATATTGCCCATGTTGTTATCTAACATACTCTGAAAGCCCGATATGGCAGGCTCTACAGTTTCGGAGTTATTAATTTTTCACCATCAGGAGGGTTTTGGCTGCTATCTTTTAAAGCTTTAGTACGCCCCTGCGACGGCCTGTAAGTGATAGTGAGTATATACGTTATATTGCCCATGTTGTTATCTAACCCACTCTGAATGCCCGATATGGCAGGCTCAATAGTTTCGGAGTAATTAATTTTTCACCATCAGGAGGGTTTTGGCTGCAATCTTTTAAAGCTTTAGTACGCCCCTGCGACGGCCTGTAAGTGATAGTGAGTATATACGTTATATTGCCCATGTTGTTATCTAACACACTCTGAATGCCCGATATGGCAGGGTCAATAGTTTCGGAGTTATTAAGTTTTCCCCACTAGGACGGTTTTGGCTGCTATCTTTTAACGCCCTATTACGTCACTTCCACTAATTTTTAGTTAAATTATTGTACTAATGCAAATGGGTACGTAATTTGTTACCCAATACTGTTTTGCTGAAATTAAAATATATTTTTTCACCATCCACCTTCAAACTGTCTTTTGGTCCAATATTTTGCAAAATATTAACTTCATTATTAATTTTATGAATTATTTTTTAAATAAGTTATTTATCTGTAAATTATATGTTTATTACCACGTGGCAAGTTGTTCGTGCCCGTCATGAGCGCTGGCTCGATACGATGTGCGCGCGCATATAGTGCGAGGCTACTGGCGTTCGTGCTTGTTCGGATATTTTGGCTGCTATCTTTAGCTGCTATTTTCACACCGGTTCTGTTGTGTATGTATATGTTAGTGCCTGCTATAATTACTTAGTTTATAATGTTTGACCTAATTTATATTTCAATGCCTATTTTTTATCGTTTTTTTAGAATGTCTAATTGTTGCCGTCCCGCTGTTTGTCATTTATATGTATCTTGTATATTATATTCGTGATGTATTTTTATTTATTTATGGATTGTAGTGTAGTATAATGTAGACGTGTCTATGTACTTTGTATGATTAAGACTGAATAAATATATTATTATTATTATAAATTATAGTAACGAATACCATCTAAATTTGTTTATTATTTATGGAGAATGGTATTTTTGTCTTTACGGACCCGATATTTTTGAAATTATCTATTATCCGTTTAACAACTTTTGGTGATGGCTTGTGTTTTTCTGGGTACCTGGCAGAAAATGTATCACACGTTTGTGACATCACTCTGTCACATTATCCATAAATAATAAAAAAATTTAGTTAGTATTCGTTAGTATAATTTATACGCCCGCCATGATTACTACTATAATTAATGTCTACAATTTGTCATAGTTGTTGATTATTTTTGTCAAGTGTCATATTTATTTGCTATCTAAAGCCATCATGACCAACTAAAATCAATTATATTTCAAATTCATATCATTATTGTAATAGAGAAATGTAAAATTGCCAATATTTTGAAAACTATTAGTTTTTGGGATAGACATTCTTTCATAAACTTGCCCTTATTTTTGATGCAAAAAAATAAAAAAAATATAAAATGGGGGGTTGCATTTAAAAAATTGTTATTATTCTTTATTTTGAAAACGTCATTTTTGACATAAAATTTCAAATATTTCGAAAACGGCTGCCGATAGGTATAACAAAAAAATATATAATTTATATAGGGTCGTATTTGAAATAAGGAAGTTGACACCCATTTCCGGTATAACCGGAAAACATTTTTAGCCGAATTGGTCCCATCGACCTAAGTACCACACCAGATTGTTCCACAGTGTAGTTTCTCCATAATCGATCGAATTCCTTCCCGGTGGGACACCCGGTATATGGAGACTATTAGTTTCATGAAAAAAAAAATAATTTCACCGGAAATACTTGTTTTTGGTCATTTTATACATAAATAAGTAGTTTTAAAAAAATGTCTGTCTGTCTGTCGGTATCCGCGAAAACGCAAAAACCATTTAACAGATTTTAACCAAATTTGGTACAAAAATACTATTGGACATGGCAAGGAGCTGATTAGATTTTGGGAAACATTGAGCGTAGGCAACGGGTTTAAAAGAGGATTCAAAAATTAAAAAAATTCATAGTTCTTAAACTTATCCGAAATACTGCATAATTTTTTACGCATTTAATTGAATATAACCTAGAATATTGAACATAAAATATTAGACCACATTGGCTTTCGAAAATAGTGTAAAATTCGGTAAAATTTTTTTAAAAAAACGTATTTCTTAAACATGGCAGAAATATTAACTGGTTATTTATAGCTTTGATAGAATATAACCTATAAAATGTGTCATAAATAACTTACTTTCATAGGCGTTCGTAAATTGTGAAAAAGGGGTCAAAACATAAAAAATATATATTTCCTAAACTTATTCGAAATATGGAATAATTTTTCATAGTTGTGATACAATATAAGCTAAAAAATATTCCATAAAAGAATTGGTTCACACAGGCGTTCGAAAATAGTCTATAAAAAGGGTCAAAAACGAAAAAAAAAATGTTTCCCAAATATGCCAGAAATATAATTCGCTAATTATATATAGCTGTGATATAAAATAACCTACAAAATGTAGCATAAAATTTTTATTTACATAGGCGTTCGTAAATAGTAGAAAAGGGGGTAAAATAAAAAACATATTTAAAATGTAAAAACATTTATACTTAGCTAGTGGGCCGGGAGATGCCCACATGTGCAAGCGCGCATCGACGTGATTATGATATCGCAGTATCTAGTCGCGTGGATGGTGGTTGGATGGGTGGACGGCGCTCCCGGTCGAGTCGGTAGATTTGCCTATGCCAAGTAGTTATTGACTATATAGTCTAGTCGTGGGTGCTGGCATCTGGCGGTCGAGGACCGTGGTTCGGATTCCACGCTAAACTGTAGGTCCAAGAATTACAAAGATGGCTGTATTACCTAAAAAGGTAGAGGCCAAACAAACAAACAACAACAACAACTTAGCTAGTTGAATTGGTGTTAAAAATACACGACAAAAATTAATGTACCATAGGCGTCCGTGAAAATTCTTTAAAAGGTTCAGAAAAAATTTGTATCCGTGATAACTCAAAAACGGATTTTAACCACATTTGGTACGAAAATACTACAGGATATAAATATATAGGTGGCGATTAACATTGAGCGTAGGCAAGGGGGTTAATTAAACTCGTGCTGGTTGTACACCGCTATCGAATAGAATGAAAGATACTGGAAAGGTGCAGAACATTCTCGTGTGATGTGGAAGGCGACATGTGTATATTATTAAGACAGAGAGGCACAGAGGGGCAATCAGTCAATAGTTGAGAACAGTGTTGTGACATATAAAAATAGTGAAATAAATAGTGAAAATAAATATAGTAGTCACATTAGTTCATTAATCTTATTATAGTTTGTTTAAGTGTTTAGTTATTGAGTGTAAATATTTTTTTTAAGTGCGTTATTATTTCACACAATGCACCACGAAAAACGTTTCATTATTATATGTTTTAGGTATATTATACGTAAATGACCTTTCAAAAATGCCCGTCCTATGAGTAGGCGGCGTTAAATATCCCCGAAATCGTAAGTTGAGATTATGTACATCACTACGAAATGTAATCCTACGGCACAAATAAGCGGGTCGCCAGTCAATTAAGATATTGTGATACAAGCAGCACATATGAAGTTCCGCCTATTACTTTCCCGAACAGGGAAAGCATTGTGAACGCGCTAAAAAAAATTGAGATAAAGACGGATATAACCATTTTGAAGTTCCCTGAGACGACCATTTGCAGATGGAAGTCTGTCTCTCTCTGTGTATGTGTGTCTGTATGTATTCTACCACGATAGCGCCCAAACGCTTTAAGCAATTGGCAGTCCTGGGATGAAGCCATTAGATTTTGATTGAAATCGCTTAAGCCCTGTGATAGGGGTGGACACAACTACTAAATTTTCATACATCAGTCGGGGTCGAGTGATACATCATTTTAAAGCATTTTTATCTGCTTTATGATAGGTAACTTTTAATATTTGCCCCCATAATGAATTATGATCGACCAGCCATTCATGCAGGGAAAGTAGGTATGAATTTGCTCTGACAATTAGATCAGAAATATTTGTACCCTCTAGAATAAGGAGAAAGTCATCAGCATATTGGAGCACTTTAATGTCACGAGGGGTAATATCCGCCACAGAGATGGTGTAGATGTTAAATAACAGCGGACTGAGAGGTGAACCTTGAGCAAGGCCAATAGATGCAGGTCCGGGGCCAACATTATGTCCATTCTTGTCCTTTACATAGATAAGCCGATTGTTTAAGAGATTAAAGATAAAATTAACTATCGGGATAGGGATATCATATTCCACAAGATACTGATAAAGCTTCGAGAGATTTACACTATCGTATGCTGCCGAAATGTCAAGGAAAATTCCTAGCGTAAAGTAGTTACGGCTATTATTTAAAAGAACCGTGGACGATAGCACAGCAAGATTGTCAACGCATCCCTTCCCTCTGCGAAATCCCATTTGAAGTTCTGGGAATTTCCGGGCACGTTCAAGTTCCCACTCTAATCGATTCTTGATAATAGACTCTAAGAGCTTACAAATGGTCGATGATAAGGCAATCGGTCTATAACTATTAGCCGCTGCAGGATCTTTATCTTTCTTGAGAATTGGAATAATTTGTATACTTTTCCAGGAAAGGGGAATATCGCTGGAGTTAACTATGTTATTGAAAATGTTAACCAAAATTTCTTTGCCATGCATCGGTAGGTTTTTAATCATTGAGTAGGGTATGAGATCCATCCCGGGAGCAGAGTCTCTTTTTGAAGATAAGATAGATTGCAATTCGGACACGTCAAAATGAATATCCCTATGCACATTAGGGAGTTGAGGATTTCCCTGGCAGTATTCTCAGCTGGGAGCCGTTTAGGAATATCGTCACTTATGGCATTCGAGAATTTTTTGATTGTTCTCCAGACTGCGGATAACGAAGAGTTTCTATTTAGCGTAGCACAGAACTCTTTAAATTTTACCTTTTTCTTAGCCTTTGCGAGTTAGAGCAATAATTCTTTTAGCTTCGACATAGTTAGTCAAGGAAGGGTGATTTTGGAAGCTTCTGATTGCTTGCTTTCTTTGTGTTATAAGTTGGGAACATTCATCATCCCACCATGGGGTGGGAGGCCGTCTCCCACCCGATGGAGATAGACACGGAGTACTGAGTTCAGCGGCTTCGTTCAGAATTTCTATGAATGAGTGGTAGTTTGGGGAGTTTTCAATCGATAAGGTAGTCAGTAATCTATCATAATAAAGGGACCAGTCCATCCTCTTGAAGTTTTTCCCCGCATTTAATTTAGTAATATATTCCTGAGAAACGGACATATTGAATATTATGGGGTAATGGTCGCTGTTTCCACAGTCCTCCAATGTTTTCCAATTAGCCTTAGTTGCTAAATTGGGAGAGACCAGAGTAAGGTCAACCGCTGAGCCCACTCCCGAGTGACAAAATCTGGTAGGAGAACCATCGTTAAGAACAATGAGATCAAGAGTCTCCAAAGAATCATTAATAACAGTTCCCAACCTATTAGCAGACAAAGCGCTCCAAGCTGGGTTATGAGCATTCATATCACCAACAACAATCTTGGGACCCTGAACAGAAGCAATCAACCTGAGCCAATGATGATAATTCAGTGGAGAATTTGGAGGAATATACGTCAGAATAACTGAAATGCCTATTTTTTCTAGAAAAATTCCCATAACTTGCATATTTCGTGGTAAATATTCCGTATTAAAATTTATGGGATGGAAGTCAATGTTAGACTTGATTAGGAAAGCAAGGCCCCCTTTGTTATCATTTCTATCCTGTCTTAGGACTTCATAGTTGCTAAATCTCGTTCGAATCGGCGGTGACAGCCACGTTTCGCATAAGGCCACAATAGATGGAGATTCAGAATCTAATAAAATTTTCAGATTATCTAAATTAGCGCATAGGCTACGAATATTCCACTGAAGGAAGCTTAACATCTTTCAAGGAAATCATCCCCCATGGGGGAGTCCACAATTTCCTCCATAAGAATGCTTTCTAGATGAGTTTTAAGTTTTGAGATAGCTGCCATTGATAAATTATTAACTGTTAAAAAGAGATTATTTAGTTGCGATAATTGGTTAGGTTGAGGATGTCTTCTAGTTTGACTTAAAAATGACTGTTGGT
This sequence comes from Apoderus coryli, assembly GCA_911728435.2. NCBI lineage: Eukaryota > Metazoa > Arthropoda > Insecta > Coleoptera > Attelabidae > Apoderus > Apoderus coryli. The sequence goes on along the minus strand of OU452209.1, from coordinate 9,622,355 downwards.
TAATAAATTTAGGACTAACCGAGTTGCTTGAGCAAGAGGGCTTATCGATTTTCCTATAGGCTAGAGATGAAGTTGATTGAAGAGAGGCTGTACGGGAAGTAGCTGGAAAAAGACATTTATTATGTGCGTCTTTATCATATCCGGGCAGCGATGTTTTACGTTTTTTCAAAGCCGAGTCATACCCTTGAAGTTTATTATTTTGGTCATAAATTTCTCGTTTTTCATTTACATGTCGGAAGTTTTTTTGGGGTAAAGAGGATGGAAGTGCAGGGAAATCATTCTGATATTCTATAAGAGGGGCAAATCTATTAGTTTTCGGGACCATTTGATTAGCATCCTGAAAGGATATACAATCTAAAGACATATATTTGCGAATCGTTTTTTGTCTCTCATATTCCGGACATTCACGGGATGTGGATATGTGATTTATGCTATTGCAATGGTAACATTTGTTCTGAGTTGGACAATCACCCTCGTGTGAAAGAGAACACTTACTACATTTCGCCTTACCTCTGCATTGTTTGGCAGTATGACCAAACAGCAAGCAATTGTAGCACTGAATGACTGGTAAAATGTAGGGTTCAACGGAAAAGTCCAGTCCATATATGTTGAGCGATCTCGGCATAATCTTCCCTTCAAAGGTGAATAAGCATGTACTTGATGGTTTGTATTCGACTTTGTCGTCTACTTTGGTTTTATAATTTAACCTACGAACACCCAAGATATTGCAAGAGGCCTTTGTTGCTGAAATTAATTCAATCTCTGAAATATCTTTATCTATAAACTTTACTATACCTTTACTGGTAATATTGTAGGAAGGAACAAACATTTCATACCCCTTAGATATGAGAGTTTTGTCTTCAATGAAGTTATTTGCACTGAGATAATCTTTGAACTCCACCCTGTTGAAAATGCCAGATAGAACCATATAAAAAAAAATTTAATATGGATTAATACGGTTCATAGTGTGTATTTGAAACAGCAATTCCAAATTAAAAACATATTTGAAATAATTAGTATGAATCAGGATTGCCCACTAGAACCTGTTTACATCTAGAACGGATTTAATATGGTTTTATAAGCAAATCCAAATGCAAAAGCTATTGGGATTAATTTGTAGTTATCAGTTTCTATCAGGATTGCCCAATAGAACCTGTTTACATTTAGAACGGATTTAATATGGTTTTATAAGCAAATCCAAATGCAAAAGCTATTGGGATTAATTTGTAGTTATCAGTTTCTATCAGGATTGCCCAATAGAACCTATTTACATTTAGAACGGATTTAATATGGTTTTATAAGCAAATCCAAATGCAAAAGCTATTGGGATTAATTAGTATTTATCAGATTCTATCAGGATTGCCCAATAGAACCTGTTTACATTTAGAACGGATTTAATATGGTTTTATAAGCAAATCCAAATGCAAAAGCTATTGGGATTAATTTGTAGTTATCAGTTTCTATCAGGATTGCCCACTAGAACCTGTTTACATTTAGAACGTTTTAATATGGGTTTATAAGCAAATCCAAATGCAAAAGCTATAGGGATTAATTTGTATTTATCAGATTCTATCAGGATTGCCCAATAGAACCTGTTTACATTTAGAACGGATTTAATATGGTTTTATAAGCAAATCCAAATGCAAAAGCTATTGGGATTAATTTGTATTTATCAGATTCTATCAGGATTGCCCAATAGAACCTGTTTACATTTAGAACGGATTTAATATGGTTTTATAAGCAAATCCAAATACAAAAGCCATTGGGATTAAGTTGTAGTTATCAGTTTCTATCAGGATTGCCCAATAGAACCTGTTTACATTTAGAACGTTTTAATATGGTTTTATAAGCAAATCCAAATGCAAAAGCTATAGGGATTAATTTGTATTTATCAGATTCTATCAGGATTGCCCAATAGAACCTGTTTACATTTAGAACGTATTTAATATGGTTTTATAAGCAAATCCAAAAGCTATTGGGATTAATTTGTATTTATCAGTTTCTATCAGGATTGCCCAATAGAACCTGTTTACATTTAGAACGGATTTAATATGGTTTTATAAGCAAATCCAAATACAAAAGCCATTGGGATTAAGTTGTAGTTATCAGTTTCTATCAGGATTGCCCAATAGAACCTGTTTACATTTAGAACGGATTTAATATGGTTTTATAAGCAAATCCAAAAGCTATTGGGATTAATTTGTATTTATCAGATTCTAGCAGGATTGCCAAATAAAACCTGTTTACATTTAGAACGGATTTAATATGGTTTTATAAGCAAATCCAAATGCAAAAGCTATTGGGATTAATTTGTAGTTATCAGTTTCTATCAGGATTGCCCAATAGAACCTATTTACATTTAGAACGGATTTAATATGGTTTTATAAGCAAATCCAAATGCAAAAGCTATTGGGATTAATTTGTATTTATCAGATTCTATCAGGATTGCCCAATGGAACCTGTTTACATTTAGAACGGATTTAATATGGTTTTATAAGCAAATCCAAATGCAAAAGCTATTGGGATTAATTTGTAGTTATCAGTTTCTATCAGGATTGCCCACTAGAACCTGTTTACATTTAGAACGTTTTAATATGGGTTTATAAGCAAATCCAAATGCAAAAGCTATAGGGATTAATTTGTATTTATCAGATTCTATCAGGATTGCCCAATAGAACCTGTTTACATTTAGAACGGATTTAATATGGTTTTATAAGCAAATCCAAATGCAAAAGCTATTGGGATTAATTTGTATTTATCAGATTCTATCAGGATTGCCCAATAGAACCTGTTTACATTTAGAACGGATTTAATATGGTTTTATAAGCAAATCCAAATACAAAAGCCATTGGGATTAAGTTGTAGTTATCAGTTTCTATCAGGATTGCCCAATAGAACCTGTTTACATTTAGAACGTTTTAATATGGTTTTATAAGCAAATCCAAATGCAAAAGCTATAGGGATTAATTTGTATTTATCAGATTCTATCAGGATTGCCCAATAGAACCTGTTTACATTTAGAACGTATTTAATATGGTTTTATAAGCAAATCCAAAAGCTATTGGGATTAATTTGTATTTATCAGTTTCTATCAGGATTGCCCAATAGAACCTGTTTACATTTAGAACGGATTTAATATGGTTTTATAAGCAAATCCAAATACAAAAGCCATTGGGATTAAGTTGTAGTTATCAGTTTCTATCAGGATTGCCCAATAGAACCTGTTTACATTTAGAACGGATTTAATATGGTTTTATAAGCAAATCCAAAAGCTATTGGGATTAATTTGTATTTATCAGATTCTAGCAGGATTGCCAAATAAAACCTGTTTACATTTAGAACGGATTTAATATGGTTTTATAAGCAAATCCAAATGCAAAAGCTATTGGGATTAATTTGTAGTTATCAGTTTCTATCAGGATTGCCCAATAGAACCTGTTTACATTTAGAACGGATTTAATATGGTTTTATAAGCAAATCCAAATGCAAAAGCTATTGGGATTAATTTGTAGTTATCAGATTCAATCAGGATTGCCCACTAGAACCTGTTTACATTTAGAACGGATTTAATATGGTTTTATAAGCAAATCCAAAAGCTATTGGGATTAATTTGTATTTATCAGATTCTAGCAGGATTGCCAAATAAAACCTGTTTACATTTAGAACGGATTTAATATGGTTTTATAAGCAAATCCAAATGCAAAAGCTATTGGGATTAATTTGTAGTTATCAGTTTCTATCAGGATTGCCCAATAGAACCTGTTTACATTTAGAACGGATTTAATATGGTTTTATAAGCAAATCCAAATGCAAAAGCTATTGGGATTAATTTGTAGTTATCAGATTCAATCAGGATTGCCCACTAGAACCTGTTTACATTTAGAACGGATTTAATATGGTTTTATAAGCAAATCCAAATGCAAAAGCTATTGGGATTCATTTGTAGTTATCAGATTCAATCAGGATTGCCCACTAGAACCTGTTTAAATCTAGAACGGATTTAAATGTAAATCCCTGTATATTATTATAAATAAATTATAACTCTTCAATTTTGTTGAAAAACGTTAAGGTCTATAGTATTATAGAATTACTTACCTCTTCGTCGAATTAATTTTCATTTATTATTATTATTTTTTATATATGTCTAGAATTATTGTTTTAAAAAACCATAACTTTGGGATTTGTGGAAGCAAAAAACAGTCTGCACTCGGTTACATGTACTTTTTTTCTATTTTAAAATTACATGTCAATATTTATCTCAATGTTCACCTAAAACAAAATATAAAATATTAATAATACTTAATCGATGAGTAGAAACCAACCCAAAGATATCAAAATCATAATTCAATTATGTTTTATTTAGAACATATTAATAGTTCTTTGAGCTAACATATATTTTTTGTCATACATATATTATGTAAAATGATGAATACTAAATTTTTACGCGAAATTAATAATCATAATATACCTAATTATTTAATTTATATCAGGCAAGTGTCTAGTCTTTTAAAATCACCACACTGGCGTAGGCGTAAAGAAGTTTAAAGACGTCTTGTCTTGGGTTTCAATAATAATCTGATTATGGAAATGTTTTAGAAGATATATATTGTGAACTAAATAAGTAGCTATTAAAGTTTTAGGGCTCCATAATATATTGCGCGGCTAAGTTTAATGAAAATTATTTTTGGACTGTTATCATAAATAAGTGTTTTAGGTCATTTTATACGTAAATAAGTACTTGTTGAACCAAATTTGGTAAACCATACTACTGAACATTTCTAAGTTCTGAACTTTTGGCAAAATAAAAAAAAACATAACTACCTAAAAATCTTACTGGGCTTGCCTGAAGACAGCAGATACACCACATAGCCACATAGTAAACTTGGTCTACATACGCGATATAAAATGAGTGCCTTAGAGAATCCCGTGAAAAGTGTATAAAACGGATAAAAAGTAAACCCAATATTTTTGTCGACTATAAAATACTAATAAAAAAAAAAGATGTTAGGACTTTTTTTATAGAAGAAATTATAACATAAAATTGTTATTGAATAATACTAACTTTCCGTTCCTCATGTCTTATTGTCTAAAATATCTTCACTCTCTACGTTTATTTCTTCAGAGGTTTCCGTATTCTCTTTGAATTATTTTTCATCCCATCTAAAAAAAATTTCAAGTCCATGACTAACTTTTTGTGGAAAAGTTAGACATTGGAATATTAAAATATCAGTTATGAAAATACTGTTAAGCAGTTCATTACATAAACAATCCTTTTATTTAATTGGTACTTACCACAGCTCTGCCGGGGCGCCCTATTAATATCGGATACCTTTATCCCAATCCAGGTATTTACTTTTGATAACTGGGTACGCATGGCGAATTCATCAGTCCCTTTTTTAATTAAATAAAATGTTGTAATATCTGAAAATGCAAAACGAATCAGTTCCATGTATTGGCTTCAGATATGCCATCTAAATATGCCCAAACAGAAATAAAATTTGAATAAATAGGCCATTCTTACAGCGAGCGGTGTACAATTTTAATAGCAAAGTAAAAAACAAATGTCACCACAAATATGTTTTATATTAACGCCTTTATAGAGACACGTTTCGAGAGTATAATACACTCATCATTGGCCTGCAGCAACCTAATGCTGGAAAACCTAACAATTAAACATTCACATTTCAATGCAGAACCTGTACTGGGGAGCATTTCAGAGTTTAAATGGTAAAACGTAAGTATTTACAATACAAACATTGTAATGTCCTCGGACAGGGTTCTTGTTAATTTTCCAGACTGAATAAAAGATATTATAATTAGGTGGATGAGACAGAAATGTACTTGAAGATTAATATTGAAATATAGAAAGAACAACAAATAAGTCCACAAACAAAACCTTAAATTGCAAACGTATAAGAATCATAGAACGGCAGACTTCTTATCGCACTGAATACAAAATTTGTTTAAAAACATTGCAAATAATAATAAATTAAATTATTGGTGTGGAAATAAAATAAACTTCCTGAATTGGTTTTTTTAACTTTGTGTCATAAGGAAAATCTGCCTCATGATCATAATGAAACCTATAAAACGGTAGCAAGTGAGAACCCAAAAGTTCTATTTTAGTCATGATATCAATGATACTTGAACGTTCAAAATTATACGGTTTTCAAAATACCAAAGCTACCTTCTAAGGAGAAACTGTGTTCTTGGTAAGGACCAAGAACACAGTTTCTACAAAAATAGCAAGCAAACATTTTATAAACTACTAAGTGCTAGATGGATAAAGCTAAATAATATGATTTCACTCTTACTTAGTTTTGAAACAACGTCGAAGACATTTTTTGCAACCATTGAACATTTAATAACTCATTTGTTGATTTCAGTTGTTCCCTCAAATTATTTAGTCTCATTGGCTTTCGTGAATTTTCTTTCAGAATTTCCTCTGGGTTTAACATTTTAATTAATCCTAGAATGGGTCAAAACTGAATATTTGAACTATTAAACAACGGAATTCCGTCAATGTTAAAAGAAACTTCTATAAGATTTTCCAAATTTCCAATATATGTTTCCAACAACCGATTTTTTATGTTCGATTCTAATCCCAAGTAACAAAATTCTCCATTATTTAAAACATTTACAACTCTATTTCTAGGAGTCTTTAATATTGTCCTACTATCTAAGGGTAAGTTGGGGTGATGTTTAGATAAAAACTTTAGCATATCAGTAACAGCACATTTTGGAATGTTATGGTTTATAGTCCAGGGTATAACCCAAGATTTGAAATCAGTAAGAAAATCTGTATTTATTTCATTAAAGTCATTTATGGTATCCCTAACACCTGATATTATACTCAACTCATCTTCATCATAAATTGTATCTGTATCTACCTGATTAATTACATTTTTTTCTATTACACAATTGTTAGTATTATTAAAGCTGCTTCGAACAGTTTCTATATCATGTTGAGATTCCAAGCAAGAATTCGATCGAATTATCAAATTACAGACAGTATTATTATTATTTCTTACTTCAGCTAAAATATTATTTATGTCCTCCCGCACTCTTCGCTGCAATTGTCTTCGACCGACCACATTTTTAACTTTTCTTCCACTACTGTTTGGTTGCATTCTTAAGTCTTTGCGGTGCATGTTTTAACCAGACTTTTATTATGTTTTCTATGTCCTTTTGGGAACAGTCAGCGCAGTTTATTTTTATAGCTTCTGCAAAAGAGGGAAATTGAGAAATTTGTCAACATTCTCTAAATTAATGAATTCACTAGATATTTAAGAAGTAAAATTCTTGTTGATAAATGATTTAATTTAATTCATTTTATAATTTCAAATAAATTAAAAAAACGTACCAACAACTACGTCCTTAAGTAGACTATCGTTAAAAACTTTTTTGTTGAGACGTTTTCCATAAAAGCTGTAATGGCTGGCAATATCGTCACGAAGCAGTGTTTTTAACACGTTGTTAGTTTTATTCGTCAAATCTCTCCCTCCTATACTTGCTAAGTAACTAGCCTGAAAAAAGTAACCTATACCTCATGATAGCATATAAAGATTTAAATCTTACCAATGCACTGAAATTGTCGTTGTTTTTTAAAAAATCTTCTAAGAGACAAATTTCTTCTTCGTTCGTGCACGGAAAGTTGATCGGTAAATTTTCAGGAAGGCTTCTCTTGGGTATTTTTTGATCCTTGCTTAAATTTTCCACAAGGCTTAATATTTGTTTATTTTGTTGTTTTATGTGAATGACTGTATCAAGCAATTTCTTTAAAATGTCTAATGTACAAAAAAAAAATACATAAATAAAAACAACCTAGGTAGGTATCTAAAATTATACGCATTTTACCATTATCTTTTAATTGGTCGCTTCTCACATTTATGTTCTGGTTTTCACTAAAAAGTGAACATATGGTTTCAGAGTCGTTAACAGTATTGAATCGTAGTTTAGGTGTAGACCGCGGTGTAGACTGCAGTAAAACTTCCTTTACCTTTGCTAAAACAGTATAGCAAAAAATAAATTAATTCAATAACCTTATAGAGCATAAGTAGTTAGGTAGATATATATTTTTTAATTATAAGTCGTAGATAATAATAATTGACATTAAGTATAGATACCTGTAGATTTAAAATGTAGCTAATTAAATTCTCCCTACCTTTTACTGGATCTAAATTGGGTCTTTTTATTTTGCTTATTGTGGGCGAACATTCTACTTCTTCATCTGATTCGTTCAAATATCTTGCGGGACGCACTATTCGCCTCTGCATCGGTTTATAAAAAAGTTCATCTTCGTTATCACTTGGAAGTTCTGATGCTGAATTATATTCAAGCGCTTTTATTTTTTCTTTAGCCTTCAAATAAGTATCTAAAAACACAACAAGAAAAAAATTAAATTTAGTAGGTAGTTTACTATTTCAAAACCCGGAAAACTTAATTAAATTAGTACAACACAACAAGTATAGTAATGAAAAATTATTACGAGTAGTAGTAATTGCTGGTACCTACCGCATTCAAAATAACATTTATTAATTTCATATGTCTTCCAATCATACGAAGGTGACAACAATTCTTTGGCCGCCTTATCCAATTCCCATTGATGTTTATACGGCGGCCAAAAACATCTTGTTTTTTGTGGTGTTAACCATGTTTTACTTATGACGGCAATGCTTTCGTCGATTTTAAATTGTACACCAATATAAGGCATTTAGCTTAAAAATTAAATCTTTAATTTTAATTAGTGGAGTAACCTTCAGATAACCTCTACAATTTAGACGCGCAATTTCACTTCAGAGCTTTATCACCATTATTTAAAAGAAATGGAAAATACGTAGCACCTCCAACCATGTTATAATATTGTATTGCTCCAACCACCAAACCCGCAGTAAATAAAATACATTAAGTAAATATAAAATATAAAAACAAATGTAGGTATTCTCTATAAAAGAAACTTAACCACAAAATTTGCGAATAAACAAGAACAAAACAACGCATGCCGACGAAACGTAAAACTTTATCAACCAGTGTTGCCAGATCGTATTATAGCCTGATTTTCTAAAAAAATTTAACAAATGTGGAGAGAACCATTGTCTTAAAGACAATGACAGAACTCTTGATAAAATACGATAATCTAAACTAAACGTAGCTCATTGGCAACAATGCGGACTATAGAAAAGAAATGATAAATTTCAGCAATTTTGACTCAAATATTAGAGAAAGGTAATATAGTAGAATCGGTAATTCTAAATGTAGTAATAAATACTCGTTATGATTATCATATCATAAATGGCGGATGTATGTGATGTGTGATTTTTATGACACAAAAATGACGTGAAAAACACGTTTTATTTAAACGCAAAAAATGCCGTCATGAATATCACGTGATTAATTACGTCACTTTTTGGTCTATGACGTCGACGAAGAGTTACGACCTTAAAAGAACGTCATTTTCACGTTAGTGTGTTAACTGGGTTATCATGTCATAGGCAAAACCAGGAGCAAATGTATATTCATGCCAACGCAATTGTGACTCTTTGGATATACTTTGCCATCTTTTCTTATGTAAAAAATGTAATTAAATTTTGAATACCTATCTGTGCGTTAGTAAAAATTACTATGTATATAATTATGTATATAGGTAGGTAATATCAAAGATTAATGTCTTTGGTAATAGTGAAGACTATACCTCGGCAACACTGAGTATTAGTAAATGGTCAGCGTTGCCGGTTGTAACATAATAATTATTATTACAATTTTGCACTAAATCTGGTACTAAATTTGTACTGTAAGATGAATTTAATGAATCTGTACTAGGATTTTTTATATACTAAATTGGCCAACAATTGACCTTTTTTTCTTGGTGACGTAACATAATATGTTGTAAAATCTGAGCAGCTATAACATTATAATATTATGTTTAAGCATGTTATCGGCAACAGTGGATACGGTAAGAAAATCATAACTATTTTTTCAAAACACAAAAAACAAAGTAGTAGTTGTCTTTATAAAGACAATGACCTCACCTATCTATAGGGTTATTCTTTCGTAGTGATTGGTCTGAACAAGTGAATGTGATTAAACTGAATGTGATTATACTGAACTGAATATTTGGCGAAACCGAAAGATCATCTTTTTTATGATTGTCTTTCACTTAACCTCGAAAACAACCAAATCTGCTCTGAAAACTGGAAAATTATTTCTTCCATGATATTATTATCCATGTTTTAAACTTTTACAATTTATTGGTTTGATTCGAAATCATATGCCAATTATTATCTCTCAATACTTTTAGAGGTTGACTGTTAACTGAACGAACTAACCGGTACCTAGAGGTTGATCAGTAAGCGGCAACGGGGGTAGGAATTTTAATCAGTTTGTTAGAAGTGACCGATGTCGAAACAATACGCACAATCGTGAATGAACTGACAATTTTCAGATTGTTCACTTAGTTCAGTACGAAAGAATAACCCTTACATTATTAATGTTTAGGTATATATTTTATTTTAATAACTTAAGACGCCGTGTTGTTTTATGCAATAATTTCTTAAAATAAGGAGCTCAAGAAATCTGCATTATTTAGGATAACGGACATGAATGAAATTTTTTATTGAATCCGTATTGAAACCAATCGCATCGTGGAAATTCTTATTCAGCAATTCTATATTAAACGCAATTGAAATAAGCAGTTTTATGCCGCATAAAAACTAATTCAAACTGATAAAACCAAATTAAACATTTGATTTGGAATACCTTATTGAAACCAATAAATTCCAATTAAAGAATTTCTTATTAATCCATATTGAAACCAATTCGTTCCATGGTAATTTTTATTCAGTACTTCCATATTAAACGCAATTGAAATAAGCAGTTTTATGCCGCAGAAAAGCTAATTCAAACTGATAAAACCAAATTAAACATTTGATTTAGAATACCTTATTGAAACCAATAAATTCCCAATAAAGAATTTCTTATTAATCCATATTGAAACCAATTCGTTCCATGGTAATTTTTATTCAGTACTTCCATATTAAACGCAATTGAAATAAGCAGTTTTATGCCGCATAAAAACTAATTCAAACTGATAAAACCAAATTAAACATTTGATTTAGAATACCTTATTGAAACTAATAAATTCCAAATAAAGAATTTCTTATTAATCCATATTGAAACCAATTCGTTCCATGGTAATTTTAATTTAGTACTTCCATATTAAACGCAATTGAAATAAGCAGTTTTATGCCGCATAAAAACTAATTCAAACTGATAAAACCAAATTAAACATTTGATTTGGAATACCTTATTGAAACCAATAAATTCCAAATAAAGAATTTCTTATTAATCCATATTGAAACCAATTCGTTCCATGGTAATTTTTATTCAGTACTTCCATATTAAACGCAATTGAAATAAGCAGTTTTATGCCGCATAAAAACGAATTCAAACTGATAAAACCAAATTAAACATTTGATTTGGAATACCTTATTGAAACCAATAAATTCCAAATAAAGAATTTCTTATTAATCCATATTGAAACCAATTCGTTCCATGGTAATTTTTATTCAGTACTTCCATATTAAACGCAATTGAAATAAGCAGTTTTATGTCGCATAAAAACTAATTCAAACTGATAAAACCAAATTAAACATTTGATTTGGAATACCTTATTGAAACTAATAAATTCCAAATAAAGAATTTCTTATTAATCCATATTGAAACCAATTCGTTCCATGGTAATTTTTATTCAGTACTTCCATATTAAACGCAATTGAAATAAGCAGTTTTATGCCGCATAAAAACGAATTCAAACTGATAAAACCAAATTAAACATTTGATTTGGAATACCTTATTGAAACCAATAAATTCCAAATAAAGAATTTCTTATTAATCCATATTGAAACCAATTCGTTTTATGGTAATTTTTATTCAGTAATTCCATATTAAACACTATTCATTTTAACCTATTAAATCCGTATAAAACCCACTTTGTTTAGAATCTGTAATACCATATTAGATCTAATCATATTTAAAACTTATAGAGACCAATACAATTCCATTGATGTGTTTTATATGTATATCCAAATAAACCCAAACCATATTGAATCATATAAGATTACTATTAAAATAACATAGAGCTTGTCAAAGCCAGATTAAAACCTACATTCACTTATAGATACTTATAGATCCAGATCAAGTTTTAATATGATTCTATACGGTATTTTCAACAGGGACTGAGATCCTGTTCTTTCGTTTCCTTTTAGATTGAACGATATTATTGAGTTTTAAATTATAAACGTCTTTAGCTATAGAAAGCGGATGGTAATTGCCCAGATTGGTATTATCTAGTTTACTTTGTACGATAACAATGAATGGTCCAAGGCTGTTTGTTAGATAACGATTATCAAACTGGGATCTTTTGGTAATTGGTTGGTCAATTGGTGAAAGCTGGGAGAGGCTCACGCCTCCCCCAGAGGCTTCGTCCATGTTTAGCCTACCTTGTAGCCGATTTTACGAGAACTACTCAAAAATATAAATAAATATCACTTACGCGAAGAGGAGGATTGAAAGGCCTCTAGTATACAAAACACACACAAAAAGATGTTAGTCTCCTATAAGAAATAAAAGTAAATTAATATAACTTTCGCAGAAACAAAACACCTTCAGAAAAAATCTCGAATTTTCATAGGGTTAGTGTGTTACAAGTTTATTTACATTTACCAATTCTACCAAACAAGAATATAGAGGTTATATGCGATGTTGCCATATATATTGGACTCGTTAGTATTTTATTTGCTTCTAGCGATTATAGTGAAAGTAGTTTAAGTTTGGATTCGCTCTGATTACTTAGTTTAAAATTAATATTATAGTTGGGCTGGATAGTTTTGTTACTTGGGTTGGGTAGTTAGGTTATTTTGGGTGAGTTATATTGGGATAGTTTCGTTTGTTGGGTTGGGTTGGGTAGTTAGGTTAGTTTGGCCATTGTCTTTAAAAGGATAGTCTGTCAGCGCTATGTACCGGCAGGTGCTGGACTCTGGTGGCCAAACTTTGAAGTACTATTTATGAATGAAAATCAAAATTCTCCTCTTTTACATATTTTGGTAGAGGGGAGCAGGCGCGGGTGAACGACCTCTTCAAACACTGAAAAGTTCCTCTCTGTTAGTTTATTTCACTCGAATTAGGGTTGCCAGACCAGAAAATTTGATGTAGATGTTTCTCTACAACTAAGGTTGCCAGACCATACATTTTGAGGTAGGACAAACAAAAATATTCGCACATAAAATTTGTTTGAAAAAGTATTCCGTACTTGGTCTACAAAATCTGCTATAAAAAGTTGATGAGCATAACAACGGGGTTACTGTAAAAAATGGGTAGTGAAAAATAGTATTTATTTAAGTAGATGTAGATATAGGTACAGGGTGTCATGAAATGACTACAACGCTTAACCACAAATTCCTCAACTAAAAATAAGCCAATCGAGGCAAATAGACATGTCATGTTGCTTCGATGTGCCTCTCCAGGGCGCTAAAATTCTCAAATTAATATCGTTTTTTCTGAATAATTTCGCCTTTATCGATTTCCATCGATTTAATTTTGGAATTAAGATTTAGTACTATAATTGATGTGTTTTGACGAAAATGTGATTTTTTTTTAATGCCTAGAAATTTAAAAATGGCTTGTGATTCGTAAATAAAAGTTTGCATTTTTGTTGTCCCTTGTACAAATGACTTTAATTATTTATATGACACTAAGCGTTTGTTAGATCATCACTATTATTATAATAACTTCATATACCCATCACTAATCTATGTATTGTTTTTGACATGACAGTTGATAGTTGAGAGAGATAGATATAACCTGTAATGATAAATGGTGCGATTTTGGTGTGAATATATTTTTATTATTTTATTATTAAAGTAATCAGTGTGTTTTATTCAGAAATCCTGACAAAAACTAATATATTTATACCCTGTTGAAAATACCGTATAGAATCATATTAAAACTTGATCTGGATCTATAAGTATCTATAAGTGAATGTAGGTTTTAATCTGGCTTTGACAAGCTCTATGTTATTTTAATAGTAATCTTATATGATTCAATATGGTTTGGGTTTATTTGGATATACATATAAAACACATCAATGGAATTGTATTGGTCTCTATAAGTTTTAAATATGATTAGATCTAATATGGCATTACAGATTCAAAACAAAGTGGGTTTTATACGGATTTAATAGGTTAAAATGAATAGTGTTTAATATGGAATTACTGAATAAAAATTACCATAAAACGAATTGGTTTCAATATGGATTAATAAGAAATTCTTTATTTGGGAATTGTTGGTTTCAATAAGGCATTCCAAATCAAATGTTTAATTTGGTTTTATCAGTTTGAATTAGTTTTTATGCGGCATAAAACTGCTTATTTCAATTGCGTTTAATATGGAAGTACTGAATAAAAATTACCATGGAACGAATTGGTTTCAATATGGATTAATAAGAAATTCTTTATTAGGAATTTATTGGTTTCAATAAGGTATTCCAAATCAAATGTTTAATTTGGTTTTATCAGTTTGAATTCGTTTTTATGCGGCATAAAACTGCTTATTTCAATTGCGTTTAATATGGAAGTACTGAATAAAAATTACCATGGAACGAATTGGTTTCAATATGGATTAATAAGAAATTCTTTATTTGGAATTTATTAGTTTCAATAAGGTATTCCAAATCAAATGTTTAATTTGGTTTTATCAGTTTGAATTAGTTTTTATGCGGCATAAAACTGCTTATTTCAATTGCGTTTAATATGGAAGTACTGAATAAAAATTACCATGGAACGAATTGGTTTCAATATGGATTAATAAGAAATTCTTTATTTGGAATTTATTGGTTTCAATAAGGTATTCCAAATCAAATGTTTAATTTGGTTTTATCAGTTTGAATTAGTTTTTATGGGGCATAAAACTGCTTATTTCAATTGCGTTTAATATGGAAGTACTGAATAAAAATTACCATGGAACGAATTGGTTTCAATATGGATTAATAAGAAATTCTTTATTTGGAATTTATTGGTTTCAATAAGGTATTCCAAATCAAATGTTTAATTTGGTTTTATCAGTTTGAATTCGTTTTTATGCGGCATAAAACTGCTTATTTCAATTGCGTTTAATATGGAAGTACTGAATAAAAATTACCATGGAACGAATTGGTTTCAATATGGATTAATAAGAAATTCTTTATTTGGAATTTATTGGTTTCAATAAGGTATTCCAAATCAAATGTTTAATTTGGTTTTATCAGTTTGAATTAGTTTTTATGCGGCATAAAACTGCTTATTTCAATTGCGTTTAATATGGAAGTACTAAATTAAAATTACCATGGAACGAATTGGTTTCAATATGGATTAATAAGAAATTCTTTATTTGGAATTTATTAGTTTCAATAAGGTATTCCAAATCAAATGTTTAATTTGGTTTTATCAGTTTGAATTAGTTTTTATGCGGCATAAAACTGCTTATTTCAATTGCGTTTAATATGGAAGTACTGAATAAAAATTACCATGGAACGAATTGGTTTCAATATGGATTAATAAGAAATTCTTTATTGGGAATTTATTGGTTTCAATAAGGTATTCTAAATCAAATGTTTAATTTGGTTTTATCAGTTTGAATTAGCTTTTCTGCGGCATAAAACTGCTTATTTCAATTGCGTTTAATATGGAAGTACTGAATAAAAATTACCATGGAACGAATTGGTTTCAATATGGATTAATAAGAAATTCTTTAATTGGAATTTATTGGTTTCAATAAGGTATTCCAAATCAAATGTTTAATTTGGTTTTATCAGTTTGAATTAGTTTTTATGCGGCATAAAACTGCTTATTTCAATTGCGTTTAATATAGAATTGCTGAATAAGAATTTCCACGATGCGATTGGTTTCAATACGGATTCAATAAAAAATTTCATTCATGTCCGTTATCCTAAATAATGCAGATTTCTTGAGCTCCTTATTTTAAGAAATTATTGCATAAAACAACACGGCGTCTTAAGTTATTAAAATAAAATATATACCTAAACATTAATAATGTAAGGGTTATTCTTTCGTACTGAACTAAGTGAACAATCTGAAAATTGTCAGTTCATTCACGATTGTGCGTATTGTTTCGACATCGGTCACTTCTAACAAACTGATTAAAATTCCTACCCCCGTTGCCGCTTACTGATCAACCTCTAGGTACCGGTTAGTTCGTTCAGTTAACAGTCAACCTCTAAAAGTATTGAGAGATAATAATTGGCATATGATTTCGAATCAAACCAATAAATTGTAAAAGTTTAAAACATGGATAATAATATCATGGAAGAAATAATTTTCCAGTTTTCAGAGCAGATTTGGTTGTTTTCGAGGTTAAGTGAAAGACAATCATAAAAAAGATGATCTTTCGGTTTCGCCAAATATTCAGTTCAGTATAATCACATTCAGTTTAATCACACTCACTTGTTCAGACCAATCACTACGAAAGAATAACCCTATAGATAGGTGAGGTCATTGTCTTTATAAAGACAACTACTACTTTGTTTTTTGTGTTTTGAAAAAATAGTTATGATTTTCTTACCGTATCCACTGTTGCCGATAACATGCTTAAACATAATATTATAATGTTATAGCTGCTCAGATTTTACAACATATTATGTTACGTCACCAAGAAAAAAAGGTCAATTGTTGGCCAATTTAGTATATAAAAAATCCTAGTACAGATTCATTAAATTCATCTTACAGTACAAATTTAGTACCAGATTTAGTGCAAAATTGTAATAATAATTATTATGTTACAACCGGCAACGCTGACCATTTACTAATACTCAGTGTTGCCGAGGTATAGTCTTCACTATTACCAAAGACATTAATCTTTGATATTACCTACCTATATACATAATTATATACATAGTAATTTTTACTAACGCACAGATAGGTATTCAAAATTTAATTACATTTTTTACATAAGAAAAGATGGCAAAGTATATCCAAAGAGTCACAATTGCGTTGGCATGAACATACATTTGCTCCTGGTTTTGCCTATGACATGATAACCCAGTTAACACACTAACGTGAAAATGACGTTCTTTTAAGGTCGTAACTCGTCGTCGACGTCATAGACCAAAAAGTGACGTAATTAATCACGTGATATTCATGACGGCATTTTTTGCGTTTAAATAAAACGTGTTTTTCACGTCATTTTTGTGTCATAAAAATCACACATCACATACATCCGCCATTTATGATATGATAATCATAACGAGTATTTATTACTACATTTAGAATTACCGATTCTACTATATTACCTTTCTCTAATATTTGAGTCAAAATTGCTGAAATTTATCATTTCTTTTCTATAGTCCGCATTGTTGCCAATGAGCTACGTTTAGTTTAGATTATCGTATTTTATCAAGAGTTCTGTCATTGTCTTTAAGACAATGGTTCTCTCCACATTTGTTAAAATTTTTTAGAAAATCAGGCTATAATTCGATCTGGCAACACTGGTTGATAAAGTTTTACGTTTCGTCGGCATGCGTTGTTTTGTTCTTGTTTATTCGCAAATTTTGTGGTTAAGTTTCTTATAGAGAATTTGTTTTTATATTTACTTAATGTATTTTATTTACTGCGGGTTTGGTGGTTGGAGCAATACAATATTATAACATGGTTGCAGGTGCTACGTATTTTCCATTTCTTTTAAATAATGGTGATAAAGCTCTGAAGTGAAATTGCGCGTCTAAATTGTAGAGGTTATCTGAATGTTACTCCACTAATTAAAATTAAAGATTTAATTTTTAAGCTAAATGCCTTATATTGGTGTACAATTTAAAATCGACGAAACCATTGCCGTCATAAGTAAAACATGGTTAACACCACAAAAAACAAGATGTTTTTGGCCGCCGTATAAACATCAATGGGAATTGGATAAGGCGGCCAAAGAATTGTTGTCACCTTCGTATGATTGGAAGACATATGAAATTAATAAATGTTATTTTGAATTCGGTAGGTACCAGCAATTACTACTACTCGTAATAATTTTTCATTACTATACTTGTTGTGTTGTACTAATTTAATTAAGTTTTCCGGGTTTTGAAATAGTAAACTACCTACTAAATTTAATTTTTTTCTTGTTGTGTTTTTAGATACTTATTTGAAGGCTAAAGAAAAAATAAAAGCGCTTGAATATAATTCAGCATCAGAACTTCCAAGTGATAACGAAGATGAACTTTTTTATAAACCGATGCAGAGGCGAATAGTGCGTCCCGCAAGATATTTGAACGAATCAGATGAAGAAGTAGAATGTTCGCCCACAATAAGCAAAATAAAAAGACCCAATTTAGATCCAGTAAAAGGTAGGGAGAATTTAATTAGCTACATTTTAAATCTACAGGTATCTATACTTAATGTCAATTATTATTATCTACGACTTATAATTAAAAAATATATATCTACCTAACTACTTATGCTCTATAAGGTTATTGAATTAATTTATTTTTTGCTATACTGTTTTAGCAAAGGTAAAGGAAGTTTTACTGCAGTCTACACCGCGGTCTACACCTAAACTACGATTCAATACTGTTGACGACTCTGAAACCATATGTTCACTTTTTAGTGAAAACCAGAACATAAATGTGAGAAGCGACCAATTAAAAGATAATGGTAAAATGCGTATAATTTTAGATACCTACCTAGGTTGTTTTTATTTATGTATTTTTTTTTTGTACATTAGACATTTTAAAGAAATTGCTTGATACAGTCATTCACATAAAACAACAAAATAAACAAATATTAAGCCTTGTGGAAAATTTAAGCAAGGATCAAAAAATACCCAAGAGAAGCCTTCCTGAAAATTTACCGATCAACTTTCCGTGCACGAACGAAGAAGAAATTTGTCTCTTAGAAGATTTTTTAAAAAACAACGACAATTTCAGTGCATTGGTAAGATTTAAATCTTTATATGCTATCATGAGGTATAGGTTACTTTTTTCAGGCTAGTTACTTAGCAAGTATAGGAGGGAGAGATTTGACGAATAAAACTAACAACGTGTTAAAAACACTGCTTCGTGACGATATTGCCAGCCATTACAGCTTTTATGGAAAACGTCTCAACAAAAAAGTTTTTAACGATAGTCTACTTAAGGACGTAGTTGTTGGTACGTTTTTTTAATTTATTTGAAATTATAAAATGAATTAAATTAAATCATTTATCAACAAGAATTTTACTTCTTAAATATCTAGTGAATTCATTAATTTAGAGAATGTTGACAAATTTCTCAATTTCCCTCTTTTGCAGAAGCTATAAAAATAAACTGCGCTGACTGTTCCCAAAAGGACATAGAAAACATAATAAAAGTCTGGTTAAAACATGCACCGCAAAGACTTAAGAATGCAACCAAACAGTAGTGGAAGAAAAGTTAAAAATGTGGTCGGTCGAAGACAATTGCAGCGAAGAGTGCGGGAGGACATAAATAATATTTTAGCTGAAGTAAGAAATAATAATAATACTGTCTGTAATTTGATAATTCGATCGAATTCTTGCTTGGAATCTCAACATGATATAGAAACTGTTCGAAGCAGCTTTAATAATACTAACAATTGTGTAATAGAAAAAAATGTAATTAATCAGGTAGATACAGATACAATTTATGATGAAGATGAGTTGAGTATAATATCAGGTGTTAGGGATACCATAAATGACTTTAATGAAATAAATACAGATTTTCTTACTGATTTCAAATCTTGGGTTATACCCTGGACTATAAACCATAACATTCCAAAATGTGCTGTTACTGATATGCTAAAGTTTTTATCTAAACATCACCCCAACTTACCCTTAGATAGTAGGACAATATTAAAGACTCCTAGAAATAGAGTTGTAAATGTTTTAAATAATGGAGAATTTTGTTACTTGGGATTAGAATCGAACATAAAAAATCGGTTGTTGGAAACATATATTGGAAATTTGGAAAATCTTATAGAAGTTTCTTTTAACATTGACGGAATTCCGTTGTTTAATAGTTCAAATATTCAGTTTTGGCCCATTCTAGGATTAATTAAAAAATTAAAATGTTAAACCCAGAGGAAATTCTGAAAGAAAATTCACGAAAGCCAATGAGACTAAATAATTTGAGGGAACAACTGAAAGCAACAAATGAGTTATTAAATGTTCAATGGTTGCAAAAAATGTCTTCGACGTTGTTTCAAAACTAAGTAAGAGTGAAATCATATTATTTAGCTTTATCCATCTAGTACTTAGTAGTTTATAAAATGTTTGCTTGCTATTTTTGTAGAAACTGTGTTCTTGGTCCTTACCAAGAACACAGTTTCTCCTTAGAAGGTAGCTTTGGTATTTTGAAAACCGTATAATTTTGAACGTTCAAGTATCATTGATATCATGACTAAAATAGAACTTTTGGGTTCTCACTTGCTACCGTTTTATAGGTTTCATTATGATCATGAGGCAGATTTTCCTTATGACACAAAGTTAAAAAAACCAATTCAGGAAGTTTATTTTATTTCCACACCAATAATTTAATTTATTATTATTTGCAATGTTTTTAAACAAATTTTGTATTCAGTGCGATAAGAAGTCTGCCGTTCTATGATTCTTATACGTTTGCAATTTAAGGTTTTGTTTGTGGACTTATTTGTTGTTCTTTCTATATTTCAATATTAATCTTCAAGTACATTTCTGTCTCATCCACCTAATTATAATATCTTTTATTCAGTCTGGAAAATTAACAAGAACCCTGTCCGAGGACATTACAATGTTTGTATTGTAAATACTTACGTTTTACCATTTAAACTCTGAAATGCTCCCCAGTACAGGTTCTGCATTGAAATGTGAATGTTTAATTGTTAGGTTTTCCAGCATTAGGTTGCTGCAGGCCAATGATGAGTGTATTATACTCTCGAAACGTGTCTCTATAAAGGCGTTAATATAAAACATATTTGTGGTGACATTTGTTTTTTACTTTGCTATTAAAATTGTACACCGCTCGCTGTAAGAATGGCCTATTTATTAAAATTTTATTTCTGTTTGGGCATATTTAGATGGCATATCTGAAGCCAATACATGGAACTGATTCGTTTTGCATTTTCAGATATTACAACATTTTATTTAATTAAAAAAGGGACTGATGAATTCGCCATGCGTACCCAGTTATCAAAAGTAAATACCTGGATTGGGATAAAGGTATCCGATATTAATAGGGCGCCCCGGCAGAGCTGTGGTAAGTACCAATTAAATAAAAGGATTGTTTATGTAATGAACTGCTTAACAGTATTTTCATAACTGATATTTTAATATTCCAATGTCTAACTTTTCCACAAAAAGTTAGTCATGGACTTGAAATTTTTTTTAGATGGGATGAAAAATAATTCAAAGAGAATACGGAAACCTCTGAAGAAATAAACGTAGAGAGTGAAGATATTTTAGACAATAAGACATGAGGAACGGAAAGTTAGTATTATTCAATAACAATTTTATGTTATAATTTTTTCTATAAAAAAAGTCCTAACATCTTTTTTTTTTATTAGTATTTTATAGTCGACAAAAATATTGGGTTTACTTTTTATCCGTTTTATACACTTTTCACGGGATTCTCTAAGGCACTCATTTTATATCGCGTATGTAGACCAAGTTTACTATGTGGCTATGTGGTGTATCTGCTGTCTTCAGGCAAGCCCAGTAAGATTTTTAGGTAGTTATGTTTTTTTTTATTTTGCCAAAAGTTCAGAACTTAGAAATGTTCAGTAGTATGGTTTACCAAATTTGGTTCAACAAGTACTTATTTACGTATAAAATGACCTAAAACACTTATTTATGATAACATTCCAAAAATAATTTTCATTAAACTTAGCCGCGCAATATATTATGGAGCCCTAAAACTTTAATAGCTACTTATTTAGTTCACAATATATATCTTCTAAAACATTTCCATAATCAGATTATTATTGAAACCCAAGACAAGACGTCTTTAAACTTCTTTACGCCTACGCCAGTGTGGTGATTTTAAAAGACTAGACACTTGCCTGATATAAATTAAATAATTAGGTATATTATGATTATTAATTTCGCGTAAAAATTTAGTATTCATCATTTTACATAATATATGTATGACAAAAAATATATGTTAGCTCAAAGAACTATTAATATGTTCTAAATAAAACATAATTGAATTATGATTTTGATATCTTTGGGTTGGTTTCTACTCATCGATTAAGTATTATTAATATTTTATATTTTGTTTTAGGTGAACATTGAGATAAATATTGACATGTAATTTTAAAATAGAAAAAAAGTACATGTAACCGAGTGCAGACTGTTTTTTGCTTCCACAAATCCCAAAGTTATGGTTTTTTAAAACAATAATTCTAGACATATATAAAAAATAATAATAATAAATGAAAATTAATTCGACGAAGAGGTAAGTAATTCTATAATACTATAGACCTTAACGTTTTTCAACAAAATTGAAGAGTTATAATTTATTTATAATAATATACAGGGATTTACATTTAAATCCGTTCTAGATTTAAACAGGTTCTAGTGGGCAATCCTGATTGAATCTGATAACTACAAATGAATCCCAATAGCTTTTGCATTTGGATTTGCTTATAAAACCATATTAAATCCGTTCTAAATGTAAACAGGTTCTACTGGGCAATCCTGATAGAAACTGATAACTACAAATTAATCCCAATAGCTTTTGCATTTGGATTTGCTTATAAAACCATATTAAATCCGTTCTAAATGTAAACAGGTTTTATTTGGCAATCCTGCTAGAATCTGATAAATACAAATTAATCCCAATAGCTTTTGGATTTGTTTATAAAACCATATTAAATCCGTTCTAAATGTAAACAGGTTCTATTGGGCAATCCTGATAGAAACTGATAACTACAACTTAATCCCAATGGCTTTTGTATTTGGATTTGCTTATAAAACCATATTAAATCCGTTCTAAATGTAAACAGGTTCTATTGGGCAATCCTGATAGAATCTGATAAATACAAATTAATCCCAATAGCTTTTGCATTTGGATTTGCTTATAAAACCATATTAAATCCGTTCTAAATGTAAACAGGTTCTATTGGGCAATCCTGATAGAATCTGATAAATACAAATTAATCCCTATAGCTGTTGCATTTGGATTTGCTTATAAAACCATATTAAAACGTTCTAAATGTAAACAGGTTCTAGTGGGCAATCCTGATAGAAACTGATAACTACAAATTAATCCCAATAGCTTTTGCATTTGGATTTGCTTATAAAACCATATTAAATCCGTTCTAAATGTAAACAGGTTCTATTGGGCAATCCTGATAGAAACTGATAAATACAAATTAATCCCAATAGCTTTTGGATTTGCTCATAAAACCATATTAAATACGTTCTAAATGTAAACAGGTTCTATTGGGCAATCCTGATAGAATCTGATAAATACAAATTAATCCCTATAGCTTTTGCATTTGGATTTGCTTATAAAACCATATTAAAACGTTCTAAATGTAAACAGGTTCTATTGGGCAATCCTGATAGAAACTGATAACTACAACTTAATCCCAATGGCTTTTGTATTTGGATTTGCTTATAAAACCATATTAAATCCGTTCTAAATGTAAACAGGTTCTATTGGGCAATCCTGATAGAATCTGATAAATACAAATTAATCCCAATAGCTTTTGCATTTGGATTTGCTTATAAAACCATATTAAATCCGTTCTAAATGTAAACAGGTTCTATTGGGCAATCCTGATAGAATCTGATAAATACAAATTAATCCCTATAGCTTTTGCATTTGGATTTGCTTATAAAACCATATTAAAACGTTCTAAATGTAAACAGGTTCTAGTGGGCAATCCTGATAGAAACTGATAACTACAAATTAATCCCAATAGCTTTTGCATTTGGATTTGCTTATAAAACCATATTAAATCCGTTCTAAATGTAAACAGGTTCTATTGGGCAATCCTGATAGAATCTGATAAATACAAATTAATCCCAATAGCTTTTGCATTTGGATTTGCTTATAAAACCATATTAAATCCGTTCTAAATGTAAATAGGTTCTATTGGGCAATCCTGATAGAAACTGATAACTACAAATTAATCCCAATAGCTTTTGCATTTGGATTTGCTTATAAAACCATATTAAATCCGTTCTAAATGTAAACAGGTTCTATTGGGCAATCCTGATAGAAACTGATAACTACAAATTAATCCCAATAGCTTTTGCATTTGGATTTGCTTATAAAACCATATTAAATCCGTTCTAGATGTAAACAGGTTCTAGTGGGCAATCCTGATTCATACTAATTATTTCAAATATGTTTTTAATTTGGAATTGCTGTTTCAAATACACACTATGAACCGTATTAATCCATATTAAATTTTTTTTTATATGGTTCTATCTGGCATTTTCAACAGGGTAGTTAAAGCATATAAATACAACAAGTCAGAAGTGCGATTATAAACCTATGCGTAAATATTAAAAGATGAATACGGATGAAGTGCGAAATTACGAAAACAGTGTGTTAAATTCATTTTGTGATATTGCTTTAAATCAATCAAACTTACGTGAAAAAGAAACTATTACAATGAACACGGACGATCCAGGCGCGAATAATATAAACAATACGGAAAATCAAGGTACGAATGTAAACAATGATTTAATATTAGGACTGCTACAACAAAATGCTCAAATGTTAAACATGCTACAACAACAGCAAATTCAAAGTACACATAATGTAGAAGAACGTAATTTGAACAACTTTAATGTAATGCCGGACTTGTCAAAAACAATTGATACGTTTGACGGAGAAAGAGGTCCAGAAGTTGCTAAAAGGTGGATTGAACAATTACAAACGTCAACAATGTTACATGCATGGCCAGATGCATTTGCGTATGAAACAGCACGTAGTCACTTAGTTGGAGCCGCAAAATTTTGGTATGTAGGTAAGCAAGCTTGTATTCGTAATTGGGTAGAATTTAAATACACTTTTAGAAAAACTTTTGTATTCGAAAAGAGTAAAACTGAGTTATGGAAATCAATGCAAGATAGAAATCAACAGAAAAACGAAAGTTTAAGCGCATATTTTCATGAAAAAGTGACCTTATGTAAATCATTAGATTTAAGTTT
Source organism: Apoderus coryli (assembly GCA_911728435.2). Classification (NCBI taxonomy): domain Eukaryota; kingdom Metazoa; phylum Arthropoda; class Insecta; order Coleoptera; family Attelabidae; genus Apoderus; species Apoderus coryli. The sequence continues at coordinate 9,597,182 of OU452209.1, read as the reverse complement.
TAATGAAATAAAAGAACAAGTAGCGATTGGATTATTTTCAAGAGAACTAAGTACATTTATAATGTCGAAATATCACGATGATGAAGATGATTTGTATCAAGATGTCATAACATATGAAAGAATAAGTACTGCTAGAGTTAATAGAATACAGAAAGTAAAATGTGAAACGAAAATATCAAGCCAAACTGTACGAGCTGATTCGAATAATAAACGAAAACCAGAAAATAAAGATACAAGACGGCCAATCACAAATAACCAAGGGCAACCGAAATGCTACAATTGTGCAGAATTCGGTCATATTGCAAGGAACTGTACAAAACCAAAGAAAATTATTAAATGTTTTCGTTGTAATGAAGAAGGGCATACACCTAGATTTTGCACAAAGCCAAGAAAAGCTGAAAACGGTGAAGTAAACGTAATAGAAACAAATACAAACCCAGCATCAAAATATATAAAGAGAATTACTGTTGACAATAAAAATTACAATGCAATGATAGATCCCGGAAGCTCAGAATGCATCATCAAAGCAAGTTGCGCATTATTAGGAAATTTCGTAATTGACAGAAAATTATGTGAGTTAAGAGGATTTGGCAAAAGTGAGGCCGTGAAGTCAAGTGGTACAATAACAGCTGATGTTACAATAGATGGAGTAGAAGCTAAGCAAATATTGTTCAGAATAGTGCCAGACGATGTGCAGTCAGTAGATATTATAATTGGACGCACCTATACTGAATTACCGCATATAATATACTACAAAATAAACGATGAACTGAAATTCCAGACCCACTGTGATGACTTACCTTTGTTTATGTCCAGAGAAAATGCTGTGAAGATAAATATTAATGAAAATCAGATTATTGCTCCAAATACAATAAATTTTATTAATACGGTTGTTGAAAATACAGAATTTAACTTACCTGTGATGAACGTAAGCAATCAGAATGTTATTTTATGTAGTGATACGCTAAAAGAAAAAGTTTTGAAGATTGAAGAAGTAAATGAGTTGAAACCAAGAAGAGAAGAAATCAAAGAGGAAGAAATAAATTTTGGAGAAGACATTACAAAAGAAGAAAGACAAGAATTGACAGAAATAATGAATGAATACAGAGATTGTGTTGCGACAAATATTTATGAGTTAGGAAAAACAGATTTAATGGAAATGGAAATTAAGGAAGTACCTGGAAGTACACCTGTATCATGCAAACCATATAGAGCTAACAATGAAGACAGACAAGAAATAAAGAAAATTGTTGATGAATGGAAAAAGGCAGGAATTGTTACTGAAACATCATCTCCATATGCAAGCCCCGTATTACTAGTTACTAAGAAGAATGGCGACTCACGTTTGGTTGTAGATTATCGAAAATTGAATTTGCAAACACAAAGAATTAATTTTCCTTTACCTAATTTAGATGAACATTTAGAAGTGTTGCATGGAAATAAAAAGTTTATTGTGCTAGATTTAGCAAATGGATATTTGCAAATGGGCTTATCAAAAGAGGCACAAGAGAAGACAGCTTTTATTACACCGGATGATACTGGTCAATTTACAAGATGTATGTTTGGTTTAATGAACAGTCCCTTTTATTTTTCAAAGTTAATGCAAACAGTACTCGGACCATTGAGAGATAAAATTGTACTATTTTATCTAGGTGATATGTTAATACCTGGAAAAGATTGGTCAGAACTTATGTGCAGATTAAAACTAGTATTAGAACAATTACGAAAAGCTGGTTTAACGTTGAAATTGTCAAAATGTGAATTTGGAAAAGACAGAATAGAATATCTCGGATTTATAATAACTTCAAATGGAATTGAACCAGGATCTAAGAAAGTTAAAGCTATTGAAGAATTTCCTAGACCTACAGATGTGCATAGTTTACGAAGATTTATTGGACTATCATCATTTTTTCGAAGATTTGTAGAAAAATTTGCTGAAATTATAGAACCTTTAACACGACTTACGCGTAAAAATCAAGAATTCATGTGGGCAAATGAGCAAAGCCAAGCATTTCTAGAAATAAAGAAAAAGTTAACTACGAAACCTGTGCTACAAATATATAATACGAATGCAAAAAGGACTGAATTACATACAGATGCGTCAGCACAAGGATTAGCGGCAATTTTATTGCAAGAAAATGATTGTGATGAATTACATCCAGTATACGCTATAAGTAGACGAACATCAAGCACTGAAAAAGCCTATCATTCTAGTAAATTAGAATTATTAGCTGTAGTATGGGCTATGGAACGTTTAAAAATATTTTTGATTGGAATAAAATTTACAGTATATACAGACTGTCAAGCGTTGATTTATTTACAGAAAAACAAAATCAAAAATGCACAAGTTATAAGATGGTATAATACACTATGTGATTATGATTTTACTATTAAATATAAAAGTGGTACTAGTATGAGACATGTAGATGCATTATCTAGAGCACCTGTAGATATTGAAACAGAAGAAATGGAACAGATAGTTGCTGAGAAAATAAGTGTTTTTACAATAGTGACAAGAGAAGAAGAGATCACGTTATTTCAGTACAGTGACGATGATTGTAAGGAAAAGATAGACATTCTGAAGAAAAACAAACACGAACAAACTACATCAGAGAAGAATAAAATAAAAGAGTATAAATTAAAATCGGGTTTATTATATAAAATAGTGCGAGGAAAAGATTTATATGTAGTGCCGAAACATATGCGTAAATCTCTAGTTATAAAATATCATGACTTAAACGGACATTTTGGAACAGAACGTGTAATAAAGAAAATGTGCGAATATTACTATTTCTCGGGTATGCGCAAATACGTGAACAGACATATTCGTTGTTGTTTAGAATGTATTCTAGCTAAAAGAATTTCGGGAAAACAACCAGGACTATTAAATGCTATACCCGCCGGACAAAGACCATTCGCAGTTGTACACATAGACCATTTAGGACCTTTCGTAAGTTCGATCATAAATAATAAATATGTGTTAGTGATAATAGACAATCTAACGAAATTTACTCAACTTGAAGCCGTAAAGGATACTAAAAGTGAAACTACCATAAAAAGACTTGAACAATTTATAAATAAATTTGGATCACCTTTAAAACTTATTAGTGACCGCGGAACCAGTTTTACAAGTGAAAATTTTGAACAGTTTTGTAATAAATACGGAATTTCGCATACATTAAATTCAAGTAGACATCCTCAAGCTAATGGTATGGCAGAACGTGTAAACCGTACTTTGATACCGATTATGCAATCAACAGTAGAGCACCATGAAGGACGTGATTGGGACAAGGTATTAAAGAAAATTGAACGCGATATAAATACATCAGTGAACAAAACAACAAATAAAACACCCTTTGAAGTATTGTATGGATATATACCACGATTTGAAGACGGAAGAACGCGTATGTTAACCTACGAAAATGAAACTTACAAAATACCTCAGGAAGTTCAAAAAGAAGTAAAAGAAAATATACAACGAGCACAACAAAAGATGAAGAAGAAATACGACAACAAGAGATATGAAGGTGTCAGATACAATGTCGGTGATATAGTATTCGTCAAAAGTCAACCCACTGTGACAGGAGAGTCGAAGAAGTTACAAAGTAGATATAAAGGACCCATGGTAATAACAAAAGTGTTACCGTCAGATACGTATACAATTACTTATTTAGTAAACGAAGGAGAAGAACGATACACCACGACAGCTCACGTTAGTCAGTTGAAGATTTGGAACAACAAGAATGAAGTTAAAGAATCCCCGGAATATGAAGAAACCGAAATAGAAAGTCCAGATAATGACGAACAATCGAAAGAAGAAAATGAGAACGATAACCTGGAAATAGATGTGAAGAACGATGTAGAAGACATGAAACCCCAACGAAACAAGAGAGTCAGAAAGAAGCCCAAGCACTTAGAAGCGTTTGAGGTAGATTTTTAGTTATCTATAATTTATTTGTTTGACTGTTCCAGAAAGCACCAACCGTTACATTTCAGTCTCATTCAAGACAACAGCAGGATAGGCCGAGTGTTAGATCATCACTATTATTATAATAACTTCATATACCCATCACTAATCTATGTATTGTTTTTGACATGATAGTTGAGAGAGATATAACCTGTAATGATAAATGGTGCGATTTTGGTGTGAATATATTTTTATTATTTTATTATTAAAGTAATCAGTGTGTTTTATTCAGAAATCCTGACAAAAACTAATATATTTATAGTTAAAGCATATAAATACAACACGTTATTATGCACATTAACTTTATATAGCAGATTTTGTAGACCAAGTATGGAATACTTTTTAAAAACAAATTTTCTCTTTGAGTTTGTTCTAAAATATCTGCGATATAAAATTAATGTAGTGCACATTTATAAGGCAGTAAAAAGGGCAAAAAACAAAAATATCTATATTTACATGGAGAGTTATTCTTTTCCAAGAGTGTCAGTTTTTTAACATTTATTCATTGTTTTATTAAGTATCGGTTTTACCAAAACAAACAACTTTGTAATTACTAAAGAACATTGTTTATTCCATAAACAGTAGAAATTAATAAGGATGTTAGAAAACATACAAAAATAGAGGTATAAATAACAAATAATGTGCATCAGCTAATATATTTTAATGGAGCGCATTACAAAATCTTTCAGCGACTTTTCTTTTCCATTTCCTACCATTCATAATCTCCAACCATAGAGCACTATAATTGAAAACAAATTTCCACACCATTCATGAAGTATTGCTAATGGCGCGTTACCTTTTTTCAGTGGGTGGTTCGCCAGTAGCCCTATTTCCCACAACTGCAACAAAATTATTGAAATACCAGAGAGATATTCACTAAAAATTTAGGTACCTATAGTTGAAAATTTCTATTACTTAGGTAGGTAGGTAGGTATAGAAATTAGAAATCAAATTATAATGAAAATAGATACAAACTCCAGAAAATTCTATCGAAAACTCATTCGATTATCATTGTAAATTATTTTTTGTGCTATTAAGTATTTTATAAAAAAATGGATCAGAACTTACCTTTCGGCTTTGTATCCGTAAAGGGAAATTACCTATAATCAACACAAAAAATTAGCGCTATTGTTTTTACTCTTACAATAAGTAACACTGAATATAAATTTCCACTAAAAAATATTTTTTTAACTTTAAAATTTAAAATCACGCTAAATATTATTGTATAGAGAAAAAGGATAAATAATAATGATAATATAAATATATAGCTATCTCTGTTAGGTATAAAACTTCGTATATTTTTTTTTATATACGAGTAGGACCTACCTTATATCTTATATAGGTAGGTATTTATTTCTTACTTTATTATTAATAGATACAGTGTTGCGACTATGACGACTGAATATTATGTGATCGCCTAATTAATGAAGTCAAAGAAACTTTTTTATAATAGATATCGTTAAAACTAAGTTAATAAATGTGGAAAACTCAGATCAAGCCAAATAACATTTAATTATATTTTTGAATTATTCGTCACAAAAAAAATAATGGAACCATTTATAAAATGAAAAATAAGGTAGCATCTGATAATTATGTGACGGCTGGCAACATTGTCTATGGCTGGAAGCGAAAGAAAAATACGCGAACTTATTATAGATGTCCGTATGTTCAAATCACGACCTGATTGGTCTAAAAACATGGCTCCCCCACTTTTCCACCAAAGTTACTACACATTTACTATAAACCCAAATTTATGAATGAACGACATTTTACGACAACGCCGTCTGGTTTTTTGAGACAGGTACTAATCAAGCGCTGACAGACTATGTTTATAAAGACAATGGTTTGGCTGAGTTCTATTGGGGTCGTTTCGCGAGTTTGGGTTAGGTTAGTTTGGGTGAGTTATATTGGGGTAGTTTCGTTTGTTGGGGTGGGTAGTTAGGTTAGTTTGGCTGAGTTCTATTGGGGTAGTTTTGCTAGTTTGGGTTGGGTTAGGTTAGTTTGGGTGAGTTATATTGGGGTAGTTTCGTTTGTTGGGTTGGGTAGTTAGGTTAGTTTGGGTGAGTTATAGTGGGGTAGTTCCGTTAGATTGGATTGGATTAGGTAGTTAGGTTAGTTTGGGTGAGTTATATTGGGTTAATGTGAGTTACTTGATGGTAGTGTGCTTATATTGGGGTAGTTTGGTTAGATTAGGTTGGGTTAGTTTGGGATAGTGTGATTAGATTAGGTTGGTTAGGGTTAGGTTAGTTTGATTAGATTGGCTTAGGTAGTTAGGTTAATGTGGGTGAATTATGTTGGGTTGGGGTAGTTGGGTTTGTTTTAGTTAAGGTATTAGTTTGACCATTTAAATATTTATAGGTGGTGAAATAGATATTTTTTTTATTTTCGTTTATTTATTACTTTCAGTTTTTAAAGTACGATTAGACAATACTAATGCAGTACATTTAAAACTCAGTGAAAATAACATTACTTGGCAACACTGTAAATACTGTGTGATGACATTAGCGTATTTTTACTACTGCGTTGCGTAAACGTCTTGTTTTATTTAACTTTTAAAATCATTTTTTTCTTTCAAATGTGCTTTATCCATAAATTTTTTTTTGAAAAAATGTTCTATTACAATAGAGCTTTTAAGTAAAAAAAAATTTTTGCGAAATTCCGTGGGTCCCCAACTTTACCAGACCCAAACAAAACAAAGCAAAAAGCATTGCAGCCGTCGCGTCGTGTTCTTGATTTTAAATATTATTAAAAACGAGGTGCGGTTCAAAAGTAAAAACATCATTAACACTTTCAGGATGAGGGCTTTTAAAGCAATTAAATAAATACGAGAACAGAGAGATGCATTAATGTCATTTCAAGAAAGAAAATTATATAAACACAAAAAACATGAAAAACAAAACTAAGTCAGATTACGATTAAAAATATTGGTGTCCTATTTTTTTTATATTAATCATTGGTACGGTTTTTGATTGTACCAGTTGCCGTTTAACGATTTTATTTAATTGCACAACGCCAGCTTTTCGAAAAATAGAACCCACCACTGATGATGAGGCCGGGTGCCTCGAAACATGTATGGTGACTGACTTAAGACCTTTAGAGGGATTTATTAAATTTATTTTGTGGAAATTGACTTTTATTTCCAATATTGAATATCTCACTCCACTTGAATATGGACTACTTCTTTAAATTATATAATAATATTTTGCCTAAATAAAAGTTTTAGAATTTTAACACCTGTATGGATTAGCATTGCCTACGCCTTACAAGTATTTTAAGTATACAATATTTTGGAAATATCAAACATATTATTTAAAATAACGATAAAATACTCCTATAATGCAGTACTTATAAGAGAATTCTGAGAATATTTTTATAGGACATTTTTTGCATAATTAATTTTGTAGGCTTAGACAATATTATGACAATGCCGATTATTCACAGGAGCGACTAGCCGGAGGAATATATACCTATTCCATGTTATGCACATGCGTTAAAATTAACGTATTTTATTCCAAGTTTTATGTTGTATTTCTACGGAAATCACCTGATACCTGCTGATATAATCAAATTTATATATTATAAATTTATGATGTCCTCTGTTAAATAATCGAAGTGCCTGTTTTTTGTTTTGAGTGCCAAAAACTTTACTGTAGTCAATACAATTTGAATAAACACATGAGAATAGTACCTACATAATAAAAATTCTAAATCAATTGGCTATGCTTATGATACAAAATATTCTTGTGTGGACTACAAGTATGCTAACTTTAATGCAATATCTGTGTCCATTCCTATACATGTAGTTGTACTGATTTTATAATAAAAACTACCATTCATTATGTAGGTAGTAATAAATACAGAAAGAATAAGTCCGTCTAACAACAACTCCGCAAAGAAAATGGGGAGATATCAGAGTTAACATCAGAATTAAAAGTTCCTGGTTATAGCAATGAACAAATTGCAGAAAGAACAAGAAGAAATTGTTTACAAATAGTGAAACGTCTAGATAATAACGAATTAAACCACGAGCAACTTTAATCGATTTTAGATAATGCAAACTCAAGTTATGGTTTAACTCGCATAAAACCATCAATTGAAACAAATACGGAATATTTAAATGGACCCCCCAACAAAAAAATTACTAAGCAAAAATCGTTCTTTTCTACTAAAAATCAAAAATCTGTTAGAAAAAATGTCTATTACGAAGCCTTCTACCGTTGAGGTTAAAATGAATTTGTCAACAACAGTTTCATAATTTCAAAAGATGTGAAAAATGATCACCAATATATATAATTTTATATTATTGTATGTGTATTATTTTTACACCAAAATGAAATAATATATAGTTAGGTTATTTTCATTTAAATCAAATAATTTTTAAATTTAAATATTTCCAATTTATTTTTATAATATTCACGTATCGGCTAATTAAATGCAGGTCACAAGGTCATAATACACCAAAATATTATGCTATCATACATTCACTCGTTCCTCGTAAAACATTGTTGCAAATAACCCTCGTATTGAATACTACCACATGCGCATATTATGGAATATTTTCCTCCGGATAGTCGCTCCTATTATTCACCATGTTGCTGCGATATTGCCACAAACTTTTCCTGTTAAACTCGCTGCTACGCTGTGAGATTTTGGTTGTTTACACTAGATAAGCACGCATGAAAATAGAGTTAAGGTGCCATCCATAGAAATCTTATATTATATATGTACTCTAGAATGCTAATTAAATCCAGCCGAATACCAAAAAGTGTAACGGGTATGCAGAGTTTTCTCGAACTACGCATGCTCCTCAGTCACTTATTTTCAGTACAGAGCTGCCATATTTAAAACTATTTTGTCGTTCGCCTTACAGAATTTATGCGACATATCTGTTTTATAAATAAATCCATATGTTGCGTCATACGAAACTGCTTGACAAAATCAAATAATTCAATGTTATCGGTAAAATTGTAATACTGTTTAGTTTTCAGCAATATGAACGAAACATTTTTTTTCCAAATCTTATTAAATTTAGGAGATTTCGCAACAGCGTCTATTTTCGCAAATGACATTTCTCGTAGTGGGAATATCTGTCAGGGTCGGCTTCACAACAATTCAGATAGGTTTTATAATTGAATTATGGGTTTATGCCACAGAAATCTTATATTATATATATATATATATACTCTAGAATGATAATCCCGTAGTACAAAAATGTAACCAAAAGTGTAGAGCTGTCCATAATGCGCATGATCACCAGTCACTTATTTTTCAACAGGACCGGCTTTGATTAAATGTAATATTACTGTTATAGGTATATTTAAAATTAAATTTTACCATTTGATGAATTTATTTGAATTACAATAAAAAAATGGAATAAAGGAATTTAAGAAATAAAAAATTACATTAAATATATAAATACTTTATTGTCTAACAGGTACAACCCAATAATAATAAATCTAAGCAGAAACGAGAAATAAGTAAAAATTCTAATATTGGAAAATATCGTAAGGACTTGAGCATTCTAATTATTTATTTTATTATTATATAATATTTGTTTGTTTATACAACCACCTTAGGCCTCTTACCTCTCTACAGCCTTCAAAGAAGGGGTGCAAGAAACAGTGATTTCACGAATATTTTCCGTGTCCATGTAAACCACTTCCATATCATCCGTACTACTCGCAATAGTATTTTGTGACAAAACATGGTTGGTAGAACTTTTATTCTCAGCAATTTCATGGAGGATTCTATAATTAAGTATATTCCAGTTTAACAACAGAATTCAAACGAACTTTGTATACCTACACAACGTAGGAAATATATTCTTGACATACATATCATGCATTTTTGACTGACTGCTTTTAAGTAAACAGTGTCTTGATATCAAACGATTAAGAATTTAACTTCCACTCTCATTTACATAATCTCTTCTTTTCAACAAAAGTTTGGGAACTGCATCGGGTACGAGGGTGATCCTCTTGCCGTCTTCTCTACAAATGATATCTTCTGCAGCGAAATGCTTACTGCATATGACATTCCCATCACATACATTTTCTGTACTAGGATCCCAATGCCCGCATCCAAACATCATGTCTTTTTTTTGTCAAGCTAAAAATGAGTATCATGTCAATGGTATCATATTGACTCAAACTGAGACTGTTAGAAACCCGAAACAATAACTTACTGAAATTATTTAATACCAGGAATGATACCTTCATTTTTACACCACAACACTATACACCTCATTGTTTGTTAAATAAACAATCTACCAAACCAAAATAACAAATATTAAAAACAATTTTAATCACAAATAGGTATATCTATCAACAATTAAAATATACCACGCATAAACCCATAATTCAATTATAAAACCTATCTGAATTGTTGTGAAGCCGACTCTGACAGATATTCCCACTACGAGAAATGTCATTTGCGAAAATAGACGCTGTTGCGAAATCTCCTAAATTTAATAAGATTTGGAAAAAAATGTTTCGTTCATATTGCTGAAAACTAAACAGTATTACAATTTTACCGATAACATTGAATTATTTGATTTTGTCAAGCAGTTTCGTATGACGCAACATATGGATTTATTTATAAAACAGATATGTCGCATAAACTCTGTAAGGCGAACGACAAAATAGTTCTAAATATGGCAGCTCTGTACTGAAAATAAGTGACTGAGGAGCATGCGTAGTTCGTGAAAACTCTGCATACCCGTTACACTTTTTGGTATTCGGCTGGATTTAATTAGCATTCTAGAGTACATATATAATATAAGATTTCTATGCTATTACTAGTTCGATAATTTTTTTACCGCAAACGCAGAAAAGCAAACTGCGCAAGCGAAGAAAACTAGAACCAGTTCAGAATTGCCTCCCCGAACAAAGCTAATCAGTGAGTCGGAGCCGACTATCTCACATCAGTTACGCACGAAGGAAACGTAAACATAACCTACAATCTAAAACACTACATCCACAATAACAAATCGTACGAATTGTTTTCAATTTTGATGTTAAAATATTTGGTTTATTGTATATATTTTACTTTTTAAATTTCGCGAGGTTTTAGTTCTGTATTAGAAAATTAACAATGGATTCTTTAAAAAGAAAATTAACAGCTGCAGGTGTATTTATGTTCTAGTTGTTTTGATTTTATACAATAGGATGATGCTTGTTAAAATATGTGTTTGAAATTCTTGATGTTTTAGATACAATATTACCAAAAAGGCCGAAAAGAGAGAATTGTCCGCATGGCGAAAATTGCTACCGACGCAATATACATCATTTTAAAGAATACGAACATCCACACTGTAAGTGTTAATTTAATTAGGTATTAAAACAGCTGGTAACATTAGAATAGAATTTTAATTTAAGTGAGTACTTTCTAATAGCATATTTAAAGTATCTACTTTCTAATAGCCTATTTTAAGTAACGACATATACCTAGGTACTTAGACTTTAGGCAAAATTTAGTTTTAAACTAAATATTTTTGTAGTTTTTGGCTTTTTTTATACCAAGGTATATCCACTTACCGTAATTATAAAGCTTCCGAAGGTGAAGGCGCATTGGCATTGCTAATTAACTACACAAAGAGCAAATATTATGCGAAAATCACACTTGATTGCACAAATTTCACTCAAGATTACAAGGAATGTTTACATATCACACGAGATAAAGTACACAGATTTCCCAATATACACATTAATTACACGAAATTGCAGAATAAGCCTTAGTTTATTGTTTAAAGATATGACCCGAAATGTTTCTTTTCCAAGATACTTAATAACGCGTTGTTAGGTTCTAAGTAAAAATAGCTTTTATCAAGATTTTATCGCACTACTTTCTATCAAATTTGGTAGGTATCACTAGGCCTCACCTTCAAATCATCAACGACATTTTCATGCAAAATATATTTTTTAATTTCTACTAGTGGCGTCTGTACTGTGTGTCAACAATATTAACAGAGACAGAGCCTTGCTGTTTTTGCGAACTGTTTAATGAAACTTGAGATGCCACGATCAGAATTAGGCTACTTAGCGCGTTTACTGTCGATATACATAGCGTTTTTAAAGTTCTGCAATCTATCACAAAAAAGTAATCACAATTTTCCCGAAAAAGTACTTTTATTACAAAAAAATCACTGTTACCATATGGTAACGCTAGCTGAATAAGTGATACAAAAATTATTATTTGGTATGAAATATTTCATTACAATCTATACATAAACCTATATCACATTTACGACATTTAGTTCTTATACTGGATGAACAGCCCTCACCAACGCATCTTCTCCTATTCTTGTTTTCATTTGGCACGAGTAAATGGTTATTGCCATCATATCGTAAATCATCAGAGATCCTATTCAGAGTTACACTCGAACGTGATGTTGCGGGCTTTCCTGATCCCTTATGGGGAACTCCATATTTAGTAAGGTATGATTGCACAATTTGTCTTCTAAAGTCCAATTGAGAAATAGCTTCATGCTTCCTATAGATATTCCAAGCATTTACTACTGAAACGTCCAACATCCAAGTAAAAATTGCCCACCACCATTTCTTGCGCCTAATACTAATTCTATACCTGGCAACATTTTCATCTAACAAGTCAGTACCCCCCATGAAGCGATTGTACTCTGTTATAAGTGATGGACGGCCGACATATATGATCTTCTTTTCTGCTCGAGAAAATCGTTTTACCTTGGTGATTGGATTTATACCAAAACAAGTCGAAGCGGCAGTGACGACGTTGTTATCAACCCACTTGACAACAATAATACCATCATCTTTATTCAGACTTGAAGTGTATTCTCCCCTTTTTTTCGTTTCAGCACATCTTTTTTATTGAGCAACGGACAAGATTTGGGAATACGATTTTCTCGAATTGTTCCTGTGCCGTCATATCCCAACTGTTTCAGATAAAATAAAACGTTGAAGCCGGTAAACAAATTGTCAAAATAAAATCTGAAAATTGGAATCTGCAGGTTCCAGGAAAATCTCTCTAACATCCAAGTCGTCCTCATAAGCCATATTTAGAGCCTCTTCGAGAGTAAAACCTCGGCTAAAAAAATATTTTGATTACGTAACCGGCTAGCGTTACCATTTGGTAACTCAAGGTAAAATACATGCGAGAGATCAAAAACATAATTTATAACATCAATTTTACTAACCAAGTCTAAAGTTTAAACATTTATTTAGCAAAAACCACTAATTGCACACGAATTATAACAAAATTAAATGATTCACGGTACTTACTCTAAGCGAAAGTCCAACGTTTTATCGGCCATTTTGTTTTCTCAAATTTAAAACAATATCACGCTAAAACTAAACGAAAAATCAATGCCGTTAATTATATGTTAGGTTGAAATACTATCTAACAAGTGAATGACATAACCTATAAACGAATTTAGTAATAGAGATGGGATATTTTGATTTATATAGAGTTGTGCGTTACTGTTACCATGCGGTAACGCTAGCCGTTTAAGGGTTAATTACACTTAAGATGACCTGATCAGAATTAGGCCAGCCCATTTGTTGTCGTCTATTGTTTTGGCACTGCGAACGGGTTACATTTCGCGTCTCGTTGCGGTGCAATCGGTTTACTCTCGTTTGGCTCAGGTTATATTTTATGTTTCACTTGTATTAGCATTTATGCATGTTGTTTTCTACTATCTATTAGTCTTAAGTATTATCTTCATATGTAACTCATTTTTGTGAACATCTTATACACGGTGATTCACTGTCAATGGCAGGTTAGACATTTATGGAAAACGAGACATAGGACCTGGCATACTTTTGTTTAGAGGCGAATTCCTACAAAACCGTTCACTTTAGACTCATAACAAGTTATTACTTTTTTAAGCAAAAATAAACAGGGAATTTAAGAAAAATTAAAAAACTATATTTATTCCAGTTGCGTAAAAATAGGGGGATAAAAAGTGTCACTAACCCCTATAGCATGCCACTGGTTCATTTTTTGAAAATATTGTTTATGTCAAAATATGACTATTTTAAAGAACATAGCGGTCACGGAATTTTAAACAAATATTTGTAGGCGTTTTTGAACTATGACACCCTTCACAACTATATATAAATACATGAGTTAGCGAGAGCTTCCTATGGTAGAGCGTTGTCGGTCGAATTTAGAAACACCCTGTATATAGAAAGATGATTACATTTCGATTAATATATTTATGATGTTATCATTTTGTGAAAAAAAGTTTTAGAGATAAAAACTTAAAAGCAAATCATTACTACATTTAAAATATCATATTAACCAGTCACAAACATGTTAAAGAAACTCATGTTGTAATTGTAGTAGTTTTTATTTTTGTATATCATTCCAAATGTAATTAATTAAGAAAATTGATTAGTTCGGTCCTATATTATAATAATAATATAATAATAATAATACTCTTTATTCAGTAAGTAACATACATCGCTCATCTCAAACTCAAACTTGGTCTGCAATCTATTTTGAACACTCAACTTTATACACAAAAGACAACACACATAGCTCTCTAATTACAAAAATTTCATACGCAAATTATACAAAACAAACATTTATATACTAATTAAGTGAGACTACGCTTAAGGTGCCCCGAGAATGCAGAAATTGAACTAGCTTTGCACTGAGGGGAGAGGGCATTATATAACCTTGCTATATCGAATGTAAAGCTTCTCTCAAATATACCAGTTCGATGAACAGGCGACGTTAAGCTTTTCTTTTTTCATATCCAGCCAGTCTGCACTTTTTAGTTTGTGTGAAACTGGCCGTCCTTTTCTAAACGCCATAAATAAAACGTAAGCAATACTTCTGTATCTTTTGTATACGATGTGCTGTAAGAGCTGTAAGGCACGGACCATAGACCGTGTCGCAGTGATTGAAATTCGACAGTACAATGGAATCACATAATATGGTTTTAAGCTTAATGTTAAGGATGTGCTGCGAATTGTACAACTTTAGATTCCCCACAGCTCTCTTTATGCACTCCGATAAATGCCCGTCGAACCTCAAGCGACTATCCATAATCAAGCCTCGCCTTAGGCCGTGCCTTCAATTTTGACCATAACGCTATCACTCAATCTCCGAACATCAACTGGCCTTCCGAACAACATGGAGACACATTTACTCGCGAAAGAATTGGGTTTTAAATAGTATTGAACCTTTCGTGATTGATCGGAAGTTAGTAAATCGTGTGTAGAGGCATCAAAGCTAGATAGCGACGCACTCTGTACAATACGCAGTATTTGTAAACGTGGAGCAACATATTATTGGTACAGGTGACACGTATAATATTTCTAATGGTTCTAATTATTTTTTAGTAATAAAATTTGCTGAAATGGGTGATTCGTTGGTCATTCCAAAAAATATGCCTCAACCGCAACAAGTTTATTTGGAACAAATAGAAATTATGAAGCCTATATTGAAAAACCAGAATAGCACCAAGCCAGAATCCACAAAGATAATAATTGAGAAATCGCCAAGTACTAGCAAAACTGAAACGCCAGGTACATTGAAACAAAGGGTGTCGGTCAAAGGAAAAACGACAAGCTTTGTTAGTGATAAACCGAATGATATACAAAGTAATGTACATCATTCAACACCGTTACCCGGCAGTATGTTGGAAAAGTTTGAACTAACCAAACCGTACAATGTGTTTTTTACTACAATTCCTAAAGCGCCGAGTACACTAAAGGAGCCAAATGCAATACAGTTCACAGGCAAGTATATATTATGTTGCTATGGTGCCGGATTTTGTTGCTATTTTGATATACAAATTTTGGCAAATTTGTACGCATGTATTTTAAGTTCGAAAAATACGGGTGCCTTTTTCAGTTTAACATGCATGAGTACATATTTTTCAAAAAGTATCTATATATTTTCTGTGCACGAGTTATATTATATAAGTTCCTTTAATATTGATTCCGCGGAAGACAATATTTCATTCAGAGAATCAAAAAATATATCACACTGATCATTAACCAAATTAAATTGCCGGCACATAGTATAAATGGGAGATTTTAATATAACATTTGTTCTGGCTCGCTCATTATAAAATGCAATAGAACTTCTAGCATTGATACGCGGAACCAACAGAGATACCTTTTCCAGTAGCTCAGGGCACACTACATCACTATTGAATATCTTATATAGAAAACTTATACTAAACAAATTTCTCCTTAAACTTAAACTTTGAAATTGAAATCGGTTCCATCAATTTTAAAGCACAAACATTTTAAAAATTTACGCTGAACTTTCTCAATCATTTGAATCTCACAGTCATAGCAGACCAAAGAGCAATACTCAAGCTTGGATTTTACGTATACAAAATATAGAGTATTCAAAGTAACGACACTCTCGAAATATTTGCTGTTTCTAACAATAAAGCCATAAGCTTTCTATATATGGCGGCACATAAACAACAAATATCGACATACAATAACAATCAAACTTACATTTACAACCTAAAAGATCAATCATTGGAAAACCGGTATTTAATTCAGTAATATCCAAAATTTGCGATCTTATCTAACTTTTTATTGCTAAAACTACACCTCCGCCATCTTGTTTCCCCGACAAAACGCAATTTCTGTCTTTTCTGAACACAGTATACTTGCTTGAGAATAACGAAATAAGATTATTGGTCGCACCAGCCACCATATCTGTAATATGTTCCTTGAAAGTGAAATGCATGTCAAAAGTAACTCCAAGATCTTTAATAGACTCCTTTCGATTAAGAATTACTCCATTTACATTATAATAAAAGATGGTCGGGGACGTTTTGCGGGTATAAGAAACAACATTACATTTCTTAGGATTGAGGGAAAGTCTGTTTTGTTCACACCAAGCATTCACCAATTGAAGACTGCCTTGTAGCGAAATACAATCCTCCGGCGTACTTATCGTTGTAAAAATCTTTAAGTCATCTGCATAAATCAGTTTACTACAATTCAATAATTCTCCCAAATTATTAATGAATAATAAAAACAATAGAGGTCCCAGATTTTAACCCTGAGGTACTCCAGATAGAGCTGTATAATATGTCGATGTATATCCATTGTATGACACAAACTGAATTCTATCAGTAATATAAGATTGCAGAAGACAGACGGCATCAGCGCTAAAGCCAAAATGCGGAAGCTTTTGTATAAGGATTGTATGATCAATTCTATCAAACGCCTTGCAAAAATCGGTGTATACAACGTCAACCTGACCGCGGTTATCCAACGTCCCAGACACGTATTGTGAAAAAATTGACAAATTTGTAAGTGCGGACTTGTGTGCAATGAAACCATGCTGATACTGGACCAGCCCATGTTGAACAATTGGATAAATACGATTGTAAAGGACTATTTCAAGTAATTTAGAAAAATTAGACAGAATTGATATAGGCCTATAATTGGTTATATCCGCACGATCTCCGCACTTGAAAAGAGGACACACCTTAGCATTCTTCCAGACCATAGGAAAAGTATTACGTCTTGATATTAAGTTATAAATTATACACAGAGGAACGCACATGACTGAAATTGTATCTTTGACCAAGAATGAGGGAATCGCGTCAGGTCCGGAAGTAAACCTGTTCTTTAATTTGCGAGCAGCCATAACTATCTCTCCCTCAGTTATATTTCCAAATGCGATATCATTTCCACACAGGAGCGATAATGTATCATCATTACCACAACCCACAGGTTCCACAAATACGCTTTCAAAGTATTTAGCAAACGTTTAAATAATATTTTGTGGATCCTCAATAACATTGTTGTTGTATTGCATGGAACCGGGAATGCGTGACTGCTGGCGCGACGTGTTAACAAATGACCAGTGACAATATGATTCTCAGCAACACGCGCATAATTTTTATACGACGTAGTTATTTGTTGCTTTAAGAGCCTTCTAATTTCACTGAATTTGTCATAGTAATAGCGAGATTTTGTATTCTTATATTTCTTATGTAAAACGGCTTTACACTTAATATTTCTGATAATCTCAGGGTTAAACCAGGGAGGATATTGATGGCTGAAAGTCCTGTAAAGGGGAACACAGGAGTCAAAAACAGAATAAAGGTCAGCATAAAACAAATTTAAAGCGTCATCAACATCATTACAGTTGTACAGATATGACCAATCACGCTGGAATAATATTTCATTAAGGATTTCATAGTTCGCCTTTTTAAAATTATAATTTGCTTTAAACACTGACTCTTTATAGCAGAAATAGTTTCCTCATTTAGGGCCGGATGGTATTGCGCATCTCCCGATAAGAATGGTACAACTTCTTTGGTAACTACAGGATACCGATGAGATTATGAGATCGAGCAACCTGCCATGACATACCCAGGAAGTTCAAGTGCATACTCGCACTTTTATTATCAATGAAGAACTCCATTGCAAATCCTGCAAATCCACTAACATTAAAATCTCCCATAATCAGTCTTTTACCTTCATGACAAACTTGCTCAAAACATTCCAAAAACAATTCAAACATACTTGCTTCTATATATGGCGGCACATAAACAACAAATATCGACATACAATAACAATCAAACTTACATTTACAACCTAAAACATCAATCATTGGAAAAGCGGTATTTAAGCAGTAATATCCAAAATTTGCGATCTTATATAACTTTTTATTGCTAAAACTACACCTCCGCCATCTTGTTTCCCCGACAAAACGCAATTTCTGTCTTTTCTGAACACAGTATACTTGCTTGAGAATTACTCCGCACTGTCAATCCCGTCATTCAAAAACGTTTCTGTTAAAGCAACCACATCAAAACCACCAACATCACTGGAAACATAAAGATCATGCCTTTTCGATCGAAGGCCCCTGACATTCTGATAATAACACGTCAGACTAGGCTGATTCCGGTTTGGAGGCATTAGTTTTTTGACTTAATCAACTTGGGCACACCCTGAAAATACTTTATCACGAGATATTCACAGTTGGCTCTTCTACGTTGCTGTTCTTCAAGCAGACGTTTAAAATATTGTCTCTGCTGTACTGTTTGGTCCGCGTCTATACGGACTTCGTCTGCCATACCCTTAAGCAATCTTCTTTTTTTTAAACATTCCATCACCAAGTGCTCATCTCCCAGAACAACCTTCAGAGGACGCTGTCGTATGCCATTAGCACGCTTACAGAATCAAAACAACTTTATCGGATCAACGTTCAGGTCAACATTAATGGCGGTCAATACTTCCTTCAGTCGTGACTTATCATGGTTCACCCTACTCTCAACACTCGCATCAGAGCTCTCCTTCAAATTGTAGATAATGATATTCTTTGATCTTTCTTGCTTATCCTGCATTTCTTCATACCAACTCTCCGGATTACCATCCGTTGAAATATCCCTACGACTGGTCTCGCGTATACTGGCCAGTTCAACTGTGATTTCTGCAACTCTAGATTCAAGCTCGGCGATCTTGTTATTCTTTTCTTCTTTTATTTTCCTGACTTCAGACAGCACCTCAGCCAAAACACGAGACTGGTCCATTATCACACCGAGCATCTTAGACATAACCGCTATGGCGTCACCAATATCAACATTCTTTTTAGACTGCATCTGTGAAACTAATTTCTTTACCTCATTGAAAGAAACACCTCCGGCAGCATTCGGTGTTATCGACGGATATGCAGCTCCTCCATCAGATGATACATCGGGAACCACGGAGCTCTTTGTGATATTAGCCTTACATGTTACACTGTTACCCATCGATATGCTTCTAACAATATTGCTACACATTCTGCACTCCCAACTATGACTTCCATTCTTCACAAAAGTACTGTGTATTTTGTTAAACTCTGCAGCAACCCTTGTGCACCCACGAACAGCATGCTGCACACTCTTTGCGACGGTTCTCTCACAAATGGGACATATCACAATACCAGCATCGATTTTGATTATTACAGTAAAATCACCGCAATATTAATTCTGGTGCAAGCAGCATACACCCAATTAAATCCCTTTATCAGTGTAGTTCAATTGAAATAGATAAACCGAGAATCCACATAGGATAAAAAAAACACACTAGATAAACACTTTAACCGCATAGTTTATGAAACAAACAGCAAAAAATGACTTCAGCTTTAGAAATAGTTACAAAAATCATTAAGCAGTGAGCAACCGAAAAAATTCCCCTTATTTTGATATAAATATAACTTTATCCACAAAAATTCAGAAAATTTAACGGATACAAAATAATACGTGATACTCTCTTTTATTAATATGTGACACGTGTCAAAATCGACATTATTTTTACTGAAACCTGGCTGAATGGTGACATATCGAATGCTGAATTGAGTCTGGATGGTTTCCTTCTCTATAGGAGCAATCGTTCAGCCGCAACTAGTACTCGTCTACGTGGAGGTGGAGTTCTCATCGCTGTCCAAAACTTATTATCGAGTTTTATACTTCCATCCTTTGACAATTTGGAGCAGCTTTTTGTATTGATCTCCAGTGGAAAAAGATAAATTACTTTTTGGAACCGTGTATGTACCACCAAGTGCAGGTGATTACCACGGTTTTAGCAGCAGTGTGGAAAGTTTGTCCCTTCAACATCCAGAAGTAGAGATTTGGATTGTGGGTGATTTTGATTTTAACCTGCCGGGGGCTTCATGATGGAGTCAGGATGTTCTCGGGTCAGCTGTCACTTTAAGTGAATAATGTGTTCATGATGAGCTGGAGTCACTGAAGATTGTGAACGAACTGTGTGGTTTTCATAACTTGTATCCGTTAAACAATATTGTAAACTCTAATAACAGGATTCTTGATTTAGTTTTGAGTAGCAATTCGTCCTATAAAGTAATTTTGGCTCACGATTGTATTGTTGATTTTGATAGCCATCATCCATCATTAGGTTCATGATTGATTTTACAGATTTTAATCGTCCCGCGAGGCATGCAGATTACTTTGATTATACCTCACCAGCAATTTTGGTTCAATTGACTGGGATACTCTGCTCTCTCATCCGCCTAACGAATCGATGTTGGAAACATTCTATGCGGGTCTTTACCAATCGTTTAATAATTTTGTACCTAAGAAAAAATATCTAAATGAAAGTTTCCTATATGGTTTTCACCTGAAGTAAGACAGGTTCAGTTGACTGGTGACCGTTTTGACTACTTAGAGTTTGGTAGGCGGTGGAATCTGGTCTTCTATTCTATTCTATTTTTGTTTCTTCGGGTGTGCCACAGGGTTCGCACCTCGATCTACTGTTGGATGATGACACGAAATGTTTTAAGAATGTCTTCAGGCTACTTGTGGACGACCTTAGCTGTATCTAAGGGTATCTGATATATTTGATTGTCAGCGATTGCAGTTGGATCTTGATGTTTTCTTTAAGTGGTGCTTATAAAATGGCTTAGAGCTGAATATTTCCAAGTGGCATGCAGTGAAATTCGGTCGGTCGACCGGTCCTATTACATTTACGTGTTTTCTTAATGGCACCCTCTAGCATAACATGGAATGATAGTGAAGGATCTGGGTGTGATTCCCGGCTTAATTATGATGACGTTTTTATTGAACTTGCGTTTCAAACATTGGGGGGACGCAGGAATTTGAGAGGAATTTGTCTTCTATATAGAATTTTGAATGGTATGGTCTCCTCTGTGTTCTTGTTGGGTGAAGTTGGATTCCACATTCCGGGTAGATCACTGATCGCTGATCTCTTTGATGTCATCTTTTATCTAACTAATTACGGTGCTAATACATTTATTTCTAGCCTCTAGATTGGCCAATGTTTATCCTGATGCCTATTTTAGTACAAATTTTGACATTTTGAAAAGATGATGTAATTGATTGATGTAATGTGTTTGTCTTCTTACTTATATAATATGATAATTGGACGTATATTGGAACTTTTAAATGGGCTTGGCCCGTAGATAAATAAATTATAAATTCTATTTAAATATCAAGTGATGAACAAAAGGGGCTCTCGTTACTTACTTCAACTCAACCGGTTTTTTGTCTAAACAAAGTTGCCGGGCGATCAGTTCATTAGGCATTTAAATCTAAAAATAAAACAGTACCATTTGACTGAACTTGAGAACCCTTGTTGTGGAAAGTCGTGTTTATGAATATTTTTCTTGAGATTCTGAATTTTAACTTCTGTTTTGAACACTATTTAGGTTGTAAGTGACTGATGATGAAAGCGTAAGCATGAAAATGTTGTTTAATGGTTTTAATATAAATTGTTGACTTTTTTGTTTGCTTTTTTATTACATTGCACTCCACTGTGAGAAGTTTTGAATTTTCTTTTGGAATCGTCTTTGAAAGTCAACTAAAATAGCCAAATTTGTTGGCGAATTATTCAGAGACTTTTCAAAATCTAATTTTTGAAAATTTTCGGTTATTACTGGGTCTTGTATAGCATAACCAGCCCGAATCGGAACACATAGATAATAGGTGAACAATAACGCTAATGCCGGGAGACGTCCTATGGGTAGCGTTCGTCTAATGCTGTCAATGTTACGAAGCATTATCCATTACTATATACTTTATATAAAACTATTTTGGCGCCGATGTTAATGCCAGCTTAACATTTATTCAAATTCAAGTGATATGTTTCTCGAAATTAAAAAAATGAAGTTATTCCAGTTCAATTATAATTTATTTCTTAACTGATTCATTTTTAGGGTTAACCAAAAATTTACTTTGTTATGAAACATCAACAGTTTAGTAAAATGATTTGCTATTCGTTAATGAGAAATTCTCCGGTAGGAAATGGGCTACCACTTAGTGTAACCATCCTCCCCCAACAACTAATGAAGGACTAAGAAAACTTTTACTCTTATTTCTTTACGTATCAGTATTTAACTGTTTTATGTTATAACTTATAAGTTCATTAGAACTGAATACTAGAATTGATGATTTAGCTGATAACGATTTTAAACGTTGAGAGAATAGGTATTGTCTGTCCATTCTGTTTTTCTAAGTTACAATTAGTTGCATTCGTTTTAAAACACATTTTAATATAAACTTGATTAATACGGTATTTTCATTATTTGCAGATATTTTGTGCCCAAGTTTAGGTAAATTGGAGAGATCTTTACAAATAAATTTCATGATTGACATTGATTGGTTGTTGAAGCAATACAAGGCTAGAAATTTACAGTAAGTTTATTAGTATTGAAATAAGACCCGATGTCAGTTGTGACTTTAATCTTCGCAGCGCTTCATAAACTTCAGATTCAGCACTCCTGCGATCAGTCAAAAATGATACTTTCAGTGACATTTTGTAGGAAGAGTCTATCTCAAACTTTATATTCCGCCGCAATAATCTAAATTCACTTAAAAATTGAGGGTCACCTGAAACCCTATACTTTTTGCGAAGCCTAGACTTCAATTTAATATTACGAACAACATTTCTATATATGAACAAAACAAAAACAAAAAACACGTCGCTGCTTGCCGTGTGCCTATTAAATAATAATAATGCAGAAGCAGGTCATCCTCGGATCGTTGCGTTTGCTCAGGGCACATGAATCTGGGGTTCTCACTCACTAACCACACGGCGTGTGGAGTGGGTGAGAATTGAACGATCGGCCATGCTTCCCTGACACCTGCCGGGGTTGGAGACGGTAGGGACGACGGGGCGCCATCTGTGTCTGCACACTCCAGAACACTTCAGTCTATTTCTTTCTGGAGGGTGCAGACATAGGGAGAATTAACACCGCTGGAGACAGGCCGCTTCAGCAAATGGTTTCTTTACCACGTGAAATAATAATAATAATAATAATAAAATAAAAAATAAAATACTACATTAAAATTACTAATATATTTATTTATAATTCTTCTTGTAGTGAAAAACCGTTGACGATAATTTATGGAGACGATTGGCCTGATATGATTGAATTTATGAACAAATTTTGCCCAAATGTGACTTACAAATTTTTCAAAATGAAGGATCCATTCGGATGTCATCACTCGTAAGTAAATATTAAGATAATATTAATATTTCTCTGTTTATTACTTTCCCGTACATGGAAAGTATTGTGAACGCGCTAAAAAAAATTTGAGATAGACGGATATAACCATTTTGAAGTTCCCTGAGACGATTCAGACCATTTCCAGATGGAAGTCTGTCTGTATGTATGTATGTCTGTATGTATTCTTCCACGATAGCGCCCAAACGCTTTAACCAATTGAGCTAAATTTTCATACATGGATGTGGACACGTCCACTAAATTTTCATATATCAGTAGGGGTCGAGTGATACATCATTTTCTATCTGCTTTGCAGCGATAGGTCACTTTTGATATTTGCCCTCATAATTCTCGAGAAAATTGCGTTTAAAATTTCATCAGTGTAGGAATCAATATTCTTATAAGAATATTATATGTAGGTACTTGAGTACCTACTTTATAACACATCGATAGAGCGTTCGCTTCGCATGCTTATATATTATCATTGTACGATATTGTTTATATATTTATGTATATAGGTAAGTGTCTCTGATGTATTATGTGACTGAATAAAACTTGAAAAATTTGAATTTGCTTCGCATGCGGAAGGTTATGGGTTTGAATCGAATATATTTTTTTAATTTTTGAGTAAAGCAGTGAATTTGTTACGTTAGATTATTCGAATTAATGAAAATCATACAATTAAGCCCTGTTTAGCCAACGTTTTTGTATAACGCAGTGAATATGATTAGTCGTAATTTTTGTCACAGTTTTAGTGTATAATGCATAACAAAAGTGAGCGTTTATCCAACATTAGTCATAAAAACAAGGATAACCAAAGTACCGAGCCAATCAAAATCTGTATATTATTGCGCATGCGGGCAATAATACACAACATTATTATTTTTGTTTTTGTTTGGGCCATACCAAATGTTACCAAACATTTAAAACAATTTTGTAAATTTGTCCACCATTTTGCATCATACTTCATAGATCTCCTATGTTATGTAACACAAAATATAAATACATTCAGCAGTTTTATTTTTAAAAGTGTTGTGTACGCTTTCGATACCGATACCTAAGAGTATCGATACTTTTTAGACAAGTATCGGTAGAATCCATACTTGGCAAAAATTACGGGTATCGGAATCGATACTTTTTACTATTTTCGCATCCCTAGTTACTTCCTCTTCTTCTATTATATGGCCTGAACTTCTGGGTTATTCGGCCAGATTAGGGAAAACCCGTTACCTCGACGGGTGCGTGTACTAGGAGAAAAAAATAAGTAGAAGTGAATCTGGGTGAGATCCTATAACTTCTACTTTAGGCTAAACTACAACTTTAGAGAGCAATCCTTTAGAAAAGCACATATACGTCTAATGCATTCTAGAGAAAGAAAATCAATATGCAAGATGATTGAAGTAATTAGCGGAGTATAGGAATGTATGGATGTCATCTGATGGTTAAAGGAATCGGAACGTGCATGAAATAATCTACATTCAAGCTGTTTATCTTTTTTACAGGTTACATTTTATATTGATTTTTTAAGCTCGCCTGCGGACCTGCGCACATTTGTCGTAATATAATCATAAAAGTTGAAATAATTGAACTTTCACAGACTACTGTTTTTATCACAAGGCTC
The DNA here is from genome assembly GCA_911728435.2 of Apoderus coryli. Taxonomy (NCBI): domain Eukaryota; kingdom Metazoa; phylum Arthropoda; class Insecta; order Coleoptera; family Attelabidae; genus Apoderus; species Apoderus coryli. Next base: position 9,571,662 of record OU452209.1, on the reverse strand, counting down.
TCGACCGTAGTCGTCGGCGTTGGGAAACGTCATTGCGGGAAATTCAAACTACGACATAATTTTTTTCATAGCAGAGACATAATAATAATATATGTTCATAATTTATATCATAAATTTCAATTATTATATATATAATATGCGATTATGTCAATAGTTTGAATTTTCTGGCAATAACATGTTTCCGAACGCCGACGACTATAGCCGAGGCTGTCGCTATTCTTACTACAATATTCAAAGTTATGACTATTACAAATCATTACAACTTGTAAACTAAACGTTGCCGTTGTATAAACGATACCATTTGACACAAAGGCCTTAGTAACACAGGAGACAAAATATTTCATTGATAACGTGCTTTCAAACACGAGCCAACATAACTTGTAAACAAGTAATGTGTAAGAGAGAGAAAGACTTATCCTTGTCGCCTTCAAGTTGCTCATTGGCAACGTTGTAATCTCCGGTATGCGTTCTGCAGCCAGTGGCGTACTGATCGCTGACTGCTTTTGAACTATGGATACAATACATAATATATAATTAATAGCATACATTAAAAAGCCAACGTGCCGAGAATTTAACCGCTATTCAACTTATTTTGAAACTGAAATTTAATCGATATTTAATTGGAATGAGTTTTTCAGTAAAATAATTTAAATATTAATATGTATAAGGTATTCGCTAAGAAAGTCTGTTAATCTTTTTTTGTAGTAGGTATTTCTTGATATAGCTGAAAAACCTTCATTTCGTATATCGAAAAAACGATACTTAAATTAATATATTTATGTATAATTTGAAGATAATCTAATTTTAAAATCATTTTATGCATTACAAATAGGAAGTCAGGAAATAAAAAAAGGCACATTATTCTCATTTATTTTTAGCTATATATATTAAATTAAACACAATGATAATGAATAATAATTATCTACTATGAACATACAAATTAATTATGTTTTTGCAGACTTTATGCAGTTTCTGTATCGCTTTTTAATAAGTATGAAGTCTATTTGATTGCGAATAATTCTTTCAGGGGTATGGGCGCTAGAGGTCCACGTATAGAGCCTTCTATTTGGAAGTTTAAAAAAGGTGTTTGAGACAATGAAATTATGTTCCTGGCACAACTGAACTAGCCGGTCTCCTCTATCGTTTGCTGTACCTAATCCGTATATACCGGTAATATCCTCTCGTGGTGTACTTCCTACTTTGGCATTAAAATCGCCCATGATAAAAGTCGCCTCTGATTTTTTCGCCAGCTTCACGGTATCTGTGATTTGTTCCTTAAAACTATCAATAGGTCTTTTAATGATTTTATGCGGATTTTAAGTCGTCTAACTTGATTTTGTAAGGTGTGTATTCTTTTCCTTTGGCACGTTATTTTATTTTTTTAAATTCCTATATTTTTTCTTCTCTTAGTAGGGGTTGAAAAGTCACTACTATCCATATCACCAGGATAACGCCTTTTCCTAAAAAATATCAAGCCCCTGGTAAATTATACTAAAAAAGAGCTTTTTATGAACAAATATCAAAATTTCATAACGGTAAAATGTAAATTTGAATGATGTACCAAATATTCCAACATTTAGCTTCAGCCCCTTTATATCACCCGCTTCTGAAACATGTTGGTGTAATACCTACCTCTTTTTACTTCCAATTTTTGCACTAGCTACAGGGGCTTCAATTATATCAGAATGGGATTCTCCTGCTTCTGATGCAGTTTCTGTCACAGAACTGGTTGAACCCTTGTTGGCTTCTAATGAAACTGGCTCTGGAGGTGTCAGGAATAGATTTAACAATTATACTTTCAGACCTAAAATATGTATTAATTCAATATATCAAAATATTAAAAAGCCTTTCTAAAGGATACCTTTTGATTAGGGACCCCATATTAGCGGTTGAAACAGTGGACTCCATAATAGTTTTTTCTAAGAATAGCTGAGCAATCCTAAAAATGGATATAAATGCGGTTAATGCACGTACCTACTTAGCTAGTTTAATTTTATCCAAAAAATAATAACAGAACTTACTTAGGATATTCTTTCGGTATTGGAGATGTTCCAAAAACAGATGAGTCCACAGACCTAACATCTGTGGTTGAGTCAGAGCAAGAAGAATATAAATTATTATTATAATATAATAAATATAATTATAAATATTTTTTACCTAGTGGATGCATCATCCAAAAATAAAACACCTTCACACCGTCGAGGATTTGCACCCTTTCTAACGAATCTTGCTCCCTTAGATTTCGTTGCCAGATCCTCTGGGAAAAAATGATCCGAGCATAACCATGGATTTTTTGGCAAAAGTGGTCCTTTAGCAATGCCAACTAAAGAAAAACAGAGTTTTCGTTTTTCCGGTTCCTGAGGAAACCTAATTTAAAAAATACAATATAAGTACCTAATGTAAAAAGGCTATAATCAGCCTTATACAGGGAGGTAATATCCTACGTAGATTTACCACTTACTTCTTTAATGCTGCTTTGAATTACTAGGCGGTTACATTGTTGGGCGTAAATGAACCAACATTATTTTCAGAAAGTATCTGTTTGCTTTTGTTACTAATAATTTAATAGAAATAAAAATTCAAAATGTAACAAAATTATCATATCAAACAAACCACGCCACTGTGTAAACTAACACCAGACACAAACAAATTTCCAAACATAACCACACTTACCTGTGAAAAGTTAAATCTGGAAATAAACTATCCACTTTTCCACAAACTACACAACCACGAACCATAGTTAATCAATAAATATTTAAATTTTATAAAAACGCACACAAGAATATCGCAAAACAGGAAAATACTTCAAAAAACGATGAAAAGCGATAATGACATGAGTGTTTCTCAACGTCAACGTCGCAAATTATAATTTCATTCATAACGCCGTGTTCTGTCGTACAAGAAGCGTAAAGTTGTAAACGATGTTGCCGTAGTGCGCTTTTATTTTACTATGAGAATAATTCCTAAAATAAAATAATTATCCCGTTTTGTACAATTTAATCTTAAAATGAACTAATTTATAACCTAAGTATAGTAATAAAATTTTGTATTAACATCCTAGTTACAAATAATTATTTACATCGCTCATTTTTTATTTGTTGTGACAAAAATTTAAAGATATTCCAAATACATTTGTAAGTCGAGAGGAAGGGACGATGTTTGCTAACCCTGAAAACGTAAACAATGTGGTCTCCTGTGTTATTAAGGTCTTTGATTTGACATAATGTATTTTAACTAGTTGTGCTTGTGTCTATAACTATACACTAATCATATTCTTATGCTTATTCGTTGGCTAAACCAGCCTTTATAATAATAATAATTACTAAAGTTCTGTTTCGTTATGCAGGTCATATATTTTTGATTATATTAGGTATATCATGTCGGGAAGGTTTTGAGGCGACACAACCGATTGTTTGTATTATGTTTGCACACAAAGTATTATCTACACTGGGACAACATACAACATTATATAGCAACTATCACGTCTTCGTGTTCTAGTTAAGTGTTGATTTACGAGGAAATATTTTTTTTCGAACGTCAGTAAAAGTGGACTTATACTGATAATTAATAGTCACAAAAGTTGCATGTACATTTAATGCCGGCGGCAGAAAAAGTATTTTTACTGCCGCCAGCGCCGGCAGTAAAAAGTGTCTTCTTGCTACGCAATATACCGGTAATAATAAACAAAATTTTAATTAATTCTAAAAATATTTAAGTAGTCCTTAACTACGAAACTTCTGGATTTTTTTGATTTGGTATTTCGTTAATTTCACTAATGTCCTCCATCCTCATTTGGACAAGTTCATCACATCTACAAGGCCCAGCTACGACCTAAAATATAAATTGAAACTATTACTTATTCCAGAATAGATAAATTTCACTGTATTACCTTCGTACATAAACATTATTGATCTGGAGCTCGAGTAGAAATTTCTCGATTTCACATCGTTGTAACACGGAGATTTTTTTGGTTTGAAGCCATCGTTTTAAAAAGCCCGTAATTTCAAATATCTAGCCAGGTCAACGTTATGGTTTATACTCAAATGTAGTTTTTAACATTGAGTAAATGAACCATAACGTCGATGACTTCATTTTCTTCAATAGTGCAAACAAATACGCTACTAACACATTTCTTTTGCCTATATTCCATGAATCTTCTATATGTGAGCTCATACACTTTCTTAGACTTCTCTGGCAATATATTTAATTCCACATATTCCACCGCAACGCAAGGAAACTTATCCAACTAGAGAGAAGCGACCTAAGGAGAATTACAGGCCTTTTTACTGGCCACCACCCAGTGAAGTACCATCTCAAAAAGATGGGCCTACCCGAGGACGATACTTGTCGTTTTTGCGAAGACGCAACAGAGACAACGGAACACCCCTCCTCTGTGAATGCATGGCACTTTTCTGCAAAAGGCTAAAACACCTTGGAGGGGTGACTCTAACACCCGACGAGGCAAGGAATTTAGCCTCCAGAGAAATCATCAACTTGAAAAGTGTGGGACAGCTGGGCAATTCATAGATTAGAGTCATTCACAAAAGAACTTCTGCCGGTCGAAGTGAGGGGAGGCTAAACCCTAAACGACTCGTATAAAAGAATCTACAATCTACATATTCCACCAAGATTCTTATTTCAAGTGGTGTAAATGTGAACAATTCATCATAACTTTCAATTACATCCATTTCAAATAGTTATTCAAATATTCTATCAAAATTGACAACTTAATGTTTGAAATATTAACACGATTATTGATACTTTTATTTTCATAGTAATTGTGCGTAAATAACAATTACAGTTTATACTGGGTTTTATACAAATACAATTATTTAGTATTTTTTTGAGAATTTATATTTATTTTTTTTATTTTTTTTTTATTATGTATATATTTCTTAGCAATCAGAATACAATATATTCTATAAGCTAGTAGGATGACAGGGAGTCCTCTTTAATCCTCTCTCAGATCTGCAGGCCAATTGCGTTTGAGTCTTCTGTCCAAGAAAGGCTCCAGTAGTGGACGCATGAGGGCATTTGTATGATTTACGAGTTTTTCGTGATGTTTTATGCTTTTCTCCTTTATGACATCTTTAACATAAGGTATTTTTAGGTCTTCGTGTAGTGTCAGATTGCTAACATACCATGGAGCATCTGTTATCATTCTAAGAATTTTAGACTGACTTCTCTGGATAATTGATATGTTCGATTTGCTTGTACATCCCCATAGTTCTATTCCGTAAACCCATATAGGTTTGATGATACTTTTATATATTAAAACTTTATTTTCCAGTGGTAATTTCGATTTTCTACCTATTAGCCAGTATAATTCTTTGATTTTCAAATCGATTTGCTTACGCTTTTTGATTATATGCTCCTTCCAAGTCAGTCTTTTGTCAAGATGCAATCCTAAATTAAATTAAAGGGAATATTATCTTTATCGGCCTAGTTCGTGATGAATTGTACGACCCAATTCTGTAAAGGCGCATGCCATCAAGTGGCAAGGTGGCGTCTATCTGGCGAAGAAGCTCGCTTATTTTAGCTTTTTCCTGGATTGCTCTTTGGTCCTTCTCCTTAATGTCAGATTCCGTCATGCCGAAAACGAGAACATTGTGCTTCCTTTTCTCCCTCTCCTCGAGTTCAGTTAGCACCGGCTCTACATTAGTTATTCTGGGTGCTGCATTTTGAGATCCCACTGCAGTAGGTGCTGGGCTCACAAAAACATGAGCTTCCAAACATTCGATTCGTCTTTCTAAACCTCCAAGGCGTTCGTCATCAGATAACTTGTTCTGGTTACACGTAACTTCAATCATCTTCTTGCGCAGTGCTACTACCTCATTTTTAGTTTGGTCATTGTTCTTTGCGATCTCATTCAATTTCAGTTCATAGTCTAGTAAAGCTTTTGCACTGTCTTCCTTGATTTTACATACATACTCCGAGAGAATATCCTCCAACGAGTTCCTAACGATATCTCTAATATCTGCATTTTGTTTTTCAATAGAGGTGGAGATTAGGTTTGTGTAATCTGCTTTTAGTTTATCTGTGTAGCCCGAAAGCATTTTATCTATAGAATTATTAACCAGTTCTTTGATGCTTGCGATATCGTGGTCCGCAGACACTGAGGATGATCTGGGTCTTGATAAACTAGATATAGGTGTTACGTGGTGGCACAGTTTACATAAATACTTTGGACCGTTTGGCATTTTATGTTGCTTTTCAAAATTATTCACCTCTTCAATTGTGAGGTTTGCACAGTTACGATGGTTCCAGTTTTGACATTTTTGGCATTGAATGCTGTAACCTCCACGTCCAAGCGGCTTTAAGCAAAGACCGCAATTTACTAAAGGCGGCATTTATGTAATTTATTTATTAATCAATTACCAGTTTCAAATAAAATAAATTTACCGTGCAATGCTGCGAGACCCGGTATATCTATCGTTTGGACGAACCCAGTATATCAGTTATTGATCGTACACTCCCCGCAGCAACTTCATTCAAATAAATAAAAAATAAAAGTAAATGTTTATCTATTGTTGTTGTTTTTTTTTTGCACTTATTTATTATTGATGTTATCGTATTAAATATATTAAGTGTTCTAATGTAAGCACTATTTATTTGAGTTTTACGGTGAATTAAATAACAAGAACTAGGCCGATAAAGATAATATTCCCTTCAAAAACTGTGGCAGCGACCTTCCTCAAAAATAAAAATAAACTATGCCCGGAGGTCGGATACTTAAAATACGATCAAACGCGAACTCAGAGGGAATATCTAAGAAGTATCTTGAGCGAATTTGAGAATAGAAAATCCAATGGTGAGGGTGAAATTAAAATAAAATATATAAGGGGTGTCCCGACAATAGTTTCCAAACTCTCAAAAAACTTGAAGTAGTACCTGAAACACAAGAAAACAGCCCCATGCGGCCTTCAATTTTAGATGTATCGTTTTATTACACAAATCTGAATTCAATAATGACTAAGGTAGATGAGATGAAGATTGAGGTTACTAAGTCTGATCCTACTTTCATACTCTTCACTGAGACATGGCTTACCGATGAGATTAACGACGGACTGGTGGCGATGGACGGTTATAGTATGGTGCGTCACGATCGAAATGACCGAAAAGGCGGAGGAGTATGTATCTACGTTAAAAACGAAGTTGCCGGTCATAACATACATTACTCTGTTATCGATAAGCACCAACAGTTGCCGGCAATTGAGTCGCTGTGGCTTTGTGTTTCAATTGGCGGCGTCTCGCTCCAGTTGTCTGTAATATACCGCCCAAAGTCTGTATCTGTCTTCGAGAACCAAAGCCTTATAGAGACCATGAAGGTTTTTGTTTCGTCCAACACACCTACATTTGTTTTTGGGGATTTCAACTTTCCCGAAATCGCATGGAATAGTTTGAGCTTGACACGCAACAATCCTGCCGCTGCTGATTTTCTGGATTTTTTTAAGAATTGTCACCTTTCACAGATGATTGACTTCAACACACGAAACAGAAATGAACAATCCTCGCTGCTGGATTTGTTGATGGTTTCTGATAAGAAACTCATACACAAAATTTCACAGTATCCGCCACTTGGGTTGAGCGACCATGTTGTTATCCATGCTCACGCTCAACTGACAACAGCGAATGAGGTAACTAAATCTGTAGTAAAGAGAAACTTCTGGGTGGCTGACTACACACCTATAAATTCTTTCTTGTCGGACAATTTGTGTGGTGTTCACGACATTGAAGCATGCCGCCTAATAATTAGCGACGCAACTCAAAAATATATACCAATTTGTCGTCGAAAAGTCAACACACAGAAGCCATGGATCTCCAGTGGTATTTTTAGGGAAATACGAAGGAAGAGAAATTTGTGGGAAAAGTACTCAAAATTGAGAACTAATGAAAACTACGTGCTGTATAGAACACAAAACAACAAACTCAAAACAATGATAGCAGATGCCAGAACTAAATATGAAGATGGGCTGGCAAGTGGCTCGGACAAAAAATTTTATGCTTACATACGAAGATCGCTGAACTCAAATGTTGCAACCTTTTCACTGAGAAGAAGCGTTACCAACGAAATGATAACAAGTTCAATGGAAATCGCTGATACGTTCGCTGATCAGTTTAGCAGTGTTTTCACCAGGGAAGCGACCGGTAACATGCCTACACTACCGCAAAATACCCGGAACCCACAATCAATGACAACTGTCAATTTTACAAACAATGACGTGAGGGAGGCTATCACAGCACTGAAGACTGACTCCAGCCCAGGTCCGGACGAGATCCCACCGGTTTTCCTCCAGAGATGCATTGAGCCACTGTTGCAACCTTTAACAAGAGCAATGCAGAATTGTTTTAACACCGGAACCCTGCCAGATGGGTGGTCGAATGCAATAGTCATACCAATTTATAAGAAAGGGGACAAATACAATGCTGAAAATTATAGACCAATTAGTTTGACTTGTGCCCTGTGCAAATGCATGGAGAAAATTATTACGAAAGCAATGACTCCATTTTTACTGCAGTCAAACGTTATTCCTAACCAACAACACGGATTTACGCCGGGAAGATCAGTGGAGTCAAATCTGCTGGAATGTCTTAACTTGTGGATCAAACAGAACGATGATGGTCAGCCTACTGATGTGGTGTACCTGGACTTTGAGAAGGCATTTGATAAGGTGCCATTCGCTCGACTGCTATTGAAGCTGGAACATTATGGTATTCGCGGAGAACTCCTGCGATGGATTGAGTGTTTCCTTAGAGGAAGAAGTTTCCAGGTTAGGGCGAATGGTTCGATTTCCCGTAGACTGCCGGTCTACAGCGGGGTGCCTCAGGGTTCGGTGTTGGGCCCGCTGTTGTTCCTGGTTTACATATCGGATCTGACGGAAAATATAAATGCAAATACAAGTTTCTTTGCTGATGACTCTAAGCTGTTTTGTGATCCGCTGCAGAGTGCTGAGATGTTCCAGACCGATCTCGACAGAGTGATGACTTGGTCGTCAACTTGGCTGATGAGTTTGAATTTGGATAAATGTACAGTCCTCCATTTGGGACCAAATAACCCCGAAATATCCTACACCCTTGGTGGACACGAATTAAGACCAACTCTCCAGCAAAAAGATCTCGGCGTGATTATTACCAATGATTTAAAATGGGAAATCCATGTCTCGGCCGTAGTGAACAAGGCCAACAAATTGTTGTATTTGATCCGGAAAGCATTTAGATCAAGGTCCAATGACATGATTCTGAGGCTATACAAATCGTTTGTCAGGCCGGGTCTGGAATATGCCAATAGTGTATGGTCTCCTTATTTTGTTAAGGATATTGAGGCTTTGGAGAGAGTTCAGAGAAGATTTACCAAGCTTCCACAAGCGCTGTGCCACCTGCCATATGAAGATCGGCTAAGAGCTTTGAACTTAACAACGCTTCAAGAAAGGCGTCGTCGTGGCGACTTGATACAGACGTATAAGGTTCTTAGCGGACATTACACAATAAACTTGGATCTCTTTCATCTTAATAGAAATCCGAGCCTACGTGGTAACAGCAAGAAATTGTGCAAAGAAAGATGCGCCAAGCTCGCTCGCAGAAACTTTCTATCAAATAGAGTGGTATATGAGTGGAATGATATGTCGGAGGAGGTTGTATCGGCGCCAACAGTGAATAGTTTTAAGAATAGACTGGACATTACGCTTAAGGATCGGGGCAGCTGCATGACCCACTACTCGTTATAGTGAATCGTCGTGTTTTTATGCACTGAGCCGAGTTTTATCTTTTATCTTTTACAAATCGGGCGACAGTCTCATCGGTTTCACCGCTTACTGTCTGAACTAATAATAATAATAATAATAAATAAATATTTTGTCACAGCTGATGTGGTTATTTGTATGTTGTTTATAAATGCTGGTGGACATTCTTCCTTCCGCAGCGCAAAGTTAACTTGAACAGATTTACTTTCATTAATTTTAATTCTCCACTGTCGCAGCCAGTTTTCAATTTGATTTAAATGGTTTTGCAATGTAGTACTTGCCACATCTGGATCTTCGTGACTTGCTAGAACTACCGTGTCGTCAGCAAATGTTCCCATGATTGTGTCCCTGTTTACAGGTAGATCCGCAGTGAATAGTATGTATAGGAGTGGACCTATAGCGCTCCCTTGAGGTACTCCAGAATTGATATCAAATACTCGTGAAACTTTGTTGTTGACACGGGTTCTGTACTGCCTGTTACTTAGATATGATCTCAGTAGCTCGAAGTAAGTCGCAGGCAGGAATCTTTTGATTTTAACCAGTAAACCTGTATGCCAGACTTTATCAAATGCTTGGCTTACATCACAATTTATATGAAACCAAATTCTTTTTTTTTGTGGAAAATGGAAAATCATTTGAAAAAAAAAATATATATGTGTTTGACACGACAGAAAATCAGATTTAATGGCTTGGCCGCTTTTCTAGTCTCTGCTACGCCTCGTCTATAAAACATCTTCCGCGGCACTAAATCTGGCACTTTTCTGCCTAGTAAAACAAATAAGTATTTTATGCATGATGCTGCTTTACCCCATTTCAGTAGACAACCTAGAAAATGGCTCAACGAACATTTTCCTGCGATGCTCCTATCCACTGGCCACCAAGATCCCCTGACCTAAATCACTTGGATTTTGATGTGTGAAGTTTAGTTAAACAAAAAGTATATTCAAGCAAAATAAAATTCCATTGAAGAACTTCAAGCGAGAGTTGAAAATAATGTAAGAATGTTAAGAGGGGAATCCGAAATGGTTACTTACAAAAATGTCCGACGGTGGCGCTAGTGAATCTCATTTCATTCCAAGTTAATCATTTCTTAACTTAGAGTAATTTTATAGAATATTTTAATACATTCTTCTCCTCAATAGGTGTCGCCAAAAACTAATACATAGTGACACTAAAATCTCATATTTCTATTTTGCGTAAATTATTTTCACATTCTTTTTTGTGCTAGTGTTCTTATACGTTTGATGCTTATCTTCGCTTAGACTAGTTATAGTTATATACTATTATACATAAAAAGGATGAATGTAAAAAAACTGGTTTTATTTGCGATAAATAGTCAAGATTTTTAAATATTTTCAACATATTATTTTTTTGCCAAGCCTCTAAATTTTCACAAATTGATGATTTGTGTGAAAACCGTAAAACATAGGTATATGACACCTTAAAACGAATCCCAGTTATTTTTGAGGGACTATTAAATACTCCAATACAGGGTGTTCTATTTAAAAAACCAGAACTATGACAATACATGATTATCTCTTCTTTGGACCGACCTGTATGCTTGCAGTGTTTTTCAAAATGTATTAGATTAGCCCTGTTGTTTTAGTTTGTCAGTTTCAAAACCATGACATGTTTTTTTCATGCATCAAAGAGTGTCTTTCCTAACTATGATAATACATACTTATCTATTCTTTGGACCGCCCTGTATGCTTGCAGTGTTTTTCAAAATGTATTAGGTTAGCCCTGTTGTTTTAGTTTGTCAGTTTCAAAACCTGAGGCGTTTATTTCATGCATCAAAGAGTGTCTGTCCTAATAGTATACAATGTGTCCAGAAACTAATGGACCAAGCGAAAGCCACAAATTGTAGAGCAGATTTCATGGCAAACTTCTAATGCAAAATTGCTTCCGAAAGCAGTTATAGTTTTTAAAAGAAAGCGAAAGCGCCTTTAGCCATTGGAGTGAAAGGTGACAAAGATATTTCCCTAAATAGAAGCATTCGTTCGCCATACACTGCTGAATTAAATTGCGAACATAGGCGTCCAAACGGGTATCAACGGACATTTCTAATAAAAACTTCTTTTTCACTAACTTTTCGAGAATTCTGACATCATTCTTAGGAAATTTGAGGTATTCTTATCTCAAGATGATAGAATGCTGCATTTTCGAGAAAAATTAAGTTTTAGTTTAATATGCGGTTTAACATAGTACCTATCTATTTGATTTACGATTGGTACATTACTTATTTTAACAGTAAAAATTTAAAAAATTAAGTAGGGTATTAGGTAGTCTTTACAGGGTGTCCCAAATATAAGAAATGCATCATAGTTGTGTTTTTTTTAAATGGAATGCCCTGTATATGAATATATTTTTAGATTCCCCGTTCAAAATAAACCTAACTTTCATTAACGTACATCTCACCTAAACCTGACAGTTTTTTAAATATTTTAATTTTTTAAAAAATATTGACATAATATGAATGAAAAAATTCACACCTATTTGTTTGTTCTTTTTAAGCCAGTCTGGGCTGATAAATAGACCCACTCATCACTTGTTACGCTAAATATAAAAAGCCCCCAATACTAAATACAGGGTGTCCAATAATATAACTTATATGAACGTAAAGTTTAATTCTAAATAACTTGTTTATTTCAAATGGAACACCCAGTATAAGAGGTCAAAATTAGATGCATAAAGGAATTATCTGTCAAATATTATAATACTTTCCTATGAATAACTTTTGACGTTTTTGTGGAAAATGCACATATTCATGATATTAGGCGAATTTGAAATTGAATCTCTTAGTTTCATGTAGACCACCCTGTATTTAATGATGCAAAAATTAAAGTTTTCTTATAGATGTGTATACTTATCTTTAATTTTGCATGGAAGAGGCACACATATTGGCAATAAGAGGAAGAATTTTCAAAATTATAATATTTATCAAGTCAGCCATGAGAATTTGAGAAGATAGAATACATTTTTTTTAATTTGATATTTACTGTCAAATAGTCTGTTGAAAATTCTTACCTAAGAGTTGAGAATTTTTTCATAAAACAGTTTTTTATCTGTGACATTTGATTTAATTCACTTCAATTCAAAAATGCGAACCTATTCCAAAGGAGAAAGAATACACATGATTTTTATTCTGGGAGAATGGTCCAAAAACGCTTTACTGGAATCGCGAGTTTACGCTCAAAGGTTCCTGGCGCAAAATCCTCCCAAAAAAGCGGTCTTCGAGAGGCTGTTAAGGCAGTTTAACGAAAGATACCACCCAAATACAGTGCAACTGCATCAAGAACTTTTCAATATTGATTTTAAATCGTGTTGAATTTTGTAAATGGGCCAGGAACAAAATCATCGCAAATGAAAACTTTTTTAATAGAGGAGATGAAGGAGCAAATAAATGAAGCGTTTAGAAGCGTTACACCAGATTAAAGTTGTTGAAGGATTAAGAAAAGGATTCAAATGTGCCTATAGAGTCCAATCATTTTGAACATTTATTATAAAATTTATCAGTTTTTATGTAGGTATATCTTGTTATTTAATTTAAGTTAAAAATGTATTTATTTATTATGTTATTGTTTAAATTATGGTTTGTCAAATTCTCATGGCTGACTTGACGAATATAATTTTGAAAAATTCTTCCTATTACTACCAATATGTGCTTTTTCCATACATTAAAAAAATATACATATCTATAAGAAAACCTCATAGTGATTAATAAATAATTAATTTCATCACCATCAAATACAGGGTGGTCTACATGAAATTAACAGGTTCAATTAAAAATTCGCATAATATTATGAATATGTTCATTTTCCACGCAAACGTCAAGAGTTATCCATAGGAAAGTATTATAATATTTGACAGAGAATTACTTTGTGCATCTAATTTTTACCTCATATACCGGGTGTTCCATTTGAAATAAACAAGTTATTTAGAATTAAACTTTACGTTCATATAAGTTATATTATTGGACACCCTGTATTTAGTATTGGGGATTTTTTATATTTGGCGTAACAAGTGATGAGATATTCATCAGCCTATACTGGCTTAAAAAGAACAAACAAATAGGTGTGAATTTTTTCATTCAAATTATGTCTATATTTTTATTAAAACATAAATATTTAAAAAACTGTCAGGTTTAGGTGAGATGTGCTTTAATGAAATTTAGGTTTATTTTGAACGGGAAATCTAAAAATTTATTCATATACAGGGCATTCCATTTAAAAAAACACAACTATGGTTAATTTTTCATATTTGGGACACCCTGTATAGACTCACAATATTTTTAAAATGTAGCCATAAATCATTTTTATCGAACCCATGAATAAAACTTTAAGGAAATTAAATAGTTTAACCACAGTATTCCGTGTCGTATGGCGTGAATAACCCTGTATAAACGTTCCAACTACCTAACTGGTGAAATTTTAAACGCTATTTAAACCCCCACCAAGGGTATCTTATAATTTTATAATAACTACCAGTCGGGAGTTTTGTAATCTCTCTATAGATCATAAAAAATCGGTTGTGTCACCCTAAAACTTTCCCGACTAGTTATAATATAATCAAAAATACCTATATGACCTGCGTAACGAAACAGAATTTTAATAATTATTATAATTGTATTATTTCCAATAAACTAACGTAACAAACTACTACTACTTTATCCCTTCTTGTATTTATCCTCTAACAGTAGGTATACCTACATAATATTACCATAGATGTTTATGTATTCTCTGATATTACTGTACATGGCTAACGTTAATAATCCCTACTCCTAGTACATACGCATATACATAATATACTATACCACATACAACTAAATATTAATAATATAAGTACGACAAAACCATTAGATATTACCATGCGCAAAATTATGCCTGCAAAGCGAAATATGATGATTTTCTAACTCTGTTTTTGAACTAACTATCCAATATTTCAACTTCAAAATACTTCAATACCTAATCCCATCTTTACTCTTTAACTCCCTATCAAAATTTTTGCTACCAGATACGTATTAGTGGAGTCTACCATGCGCAAAAATAGGTCTGCAAACGATTTTATTCAAACGCCCCTCTTAATTGAAGAACCACGGCCACTCGAAAGGATTATGTTTTCACTAGAAAAATGTTTACGATTATGTATTCGTGAAAACGGTGGGCATTTCTAACATTTAATGTAAAAACACGTACCTAGCCTTATTCCATTTTTTGTTTTGCTGTTTGTTTTGTGTTATTCGTTGTTTTTGTTGGTTTGTTCTTTATTAATGTCATAGAAATTAAAACCTTTTTTAAGTACATAATAATTTAAAATATTTTTTCTCAAAAATAATAAATAATTTATTAATTCTGTCAGCATTTTTGGCTAAAACCTCAAATGACTCCAAAACCAATAATGATTTTGCTTTACAACAAGAATTTATATTATTTTTGTCCAAAAAAATAAAAATCCTCGAGAAAAAAAAATGGAGACAAACTAAGTGGCACCCCCCTTCAGCGACGCTCCTGTACAAAATTTTAATTTATTTACTTTAATTATTTATTATATTAATCTACGGACAACAGTCCATTATTACATCGTACATACAATATGTAATCATAACAATTCAATTATAAATACATTCGTGAACAGTTTTTATACACAAAACTAATAATTTGGTAAACAGCAAAAATGAAACGTTGAATTCTACAATAATTTAATTTGCTATAATTTAGACAGTAACTTAAACACAATAACAATCTAAAATATGCTCGAGCTGTTCGCAAGGACTGGAAAGACAGCCGGATAACTGTTAAAGTTCGATAAACTACCCTAATACTTAAACATTCTGAAATGATATTTGAATAAAAAGAAATATAAACTTCTTGTGACACAACTCAATTAATCTATTCTGACAATATTTTTTTTTTAACAAAATATATATAATAATAACAATACTTGAATATATACAGTGTAAACTTCAACACCTTCCCTTATTCAATGTATTGGTTACTCCCAATCGCCCTCGAAGTTCTTGCAGTCTCTGTTTGAATAATGGCTTAGTTAACAAATCAGCGATTTGTGATTTACCATCTATCTTCTTTATCAGAATTTGACCATTCACTACAAGTTCTCGAACAAAGAAATGTCTAATTCTAATATGTTTTGTACGCCGGTGAAATTCAGGATTTTGCGCCAATTTGATTGCAGCTTCATTATCAACAAATAGGACTGGAACACTTTTCAAAGCGTGAATTTCATTGAACAATCTCATTAACCAGACAAGTTCTCGAGCACCTTCACTTGCAGCTACAAGTTCTGCTTATGTAGTTGAAATTGCTACTGAAGACTGTCTTTGACTCATCCAAGATATTGCACCTCCTGCATACATACATACAACTCCAGATGTAGATCGCCCCGTAAGTTCATCACCTCCATGGTCTGCATCAGTAACACATTCTATAACGTTTTTATTTGCATCGCGTTGATAAGTTATACCAGAGTCTAAAGTGCCTTTAAGGTATCGAAATATTCTTTTAACTTTAACAAAATCAGCATGACTAGGATTTTCTAGTGATCTAGAAACTACTCCTATAGCGTAGGCTAAATCTGAACGACTTCCAATCATTAAATACATTAATGGTCTCACAGCTTCTCTATAAGATATAATATAATTTCAATCACACTAGAATCTTCATCCTTCCCTGATTGACCATTTTCTTTTACAATTGGAGTGCTAACAGGTTTACATTCGCTCATAGAAAAGCGATCCAATACTTTTCTATCATATGCCTGCTGACTTTAATAGAACCATCTGTACTATTTCTTTCAATTTGGAGACCCAAAAAATATGAAGCAGGTTTGACAGTAATTTTAAATTCATTTTCAAGATAATTTAACAATTTTGATTTTAAGTTTTCATCATTTGATGCGAGAAGTCCATCATCAACATAAAATCAAAGTACTATAATTTTCTTCCTTAATGAATAGACATGGATCTGCTTCTGTACTTTTAAAACCAAAGTTTGATAAAACAGCTACAATGCGCTTGTTCCAACAGCGTGGAGCTTGCTTTAAGACTTTTCTTTAAAAAACACTCTATCTGTTCCATCTTCAAACCCTTCAGGTTGTTTCATATAAATGTCCTCTTGTAGTTATCCATACAGGAAAGCAGTAGTTACATCAAATTGTGTATGAGTCATATTGTCGATAGCAGCAACACTTAATACACTCGTGATTGATGATAATTTTGCAACTGGACTAAATGTGTGATCGTAGTCTTTACCACATTTTTGTGAAAAACCTTTGACCGCAATTCTTGCCTTATATTTTTCAATAGAACCATCTGGATTTGATTTAATTTTATATATCCACTGTAACAGGCCAATCCCTCTTTTAAATGTATATTATTTTAAATTAGGTATAATTAGTTATTAAGTTCAAATTTTATGTTATTTAGGTGTAAGTTGTCGATTTTTAGATATACGGATAAACAAAAGTGGTGTTGTGAAAGTGCGCGCCAATATGAATAACAGCTGCGAATATTGCGGCTTCTCTAAAAGGGATGCCGAAAGGAACGCGGTATAATCGCTCAAAGAATATTGAGATTTTGGGTTTTTGGGTTTTTCCGTACCAGATATATGATGATGAAAGGAGGATGGAAAAAGCTGGTAGTCGGGAAGCAACTGCATTAAAAACAGGTTGCATTTTGTTTTAATTTCCCGAACCGTTTTTAAATTTAATAAAACAATTCTACATAAGTAGAATAATCAGTAGTACTTGGCCTGAGCCATTGTAAGAAAACGAAGTCATTAGCACCAGTAGCGTGGTTCAAGTTACGTAGTAATTTCAAAATTACTATTTTTGCTGTTATTGTTTGGGGGGTTTGAGTGTTGTTGGGGCAGTAGCAACCAACTAAAAGCTTGGTGGCCACCGAAGAAAATACATTTGGAGACTATTTATTTGTGCGGGTTTAAAGTGATCAGAACTGTTAGTAGTTATAATTAGATATTAGTATAGTATTAGTTGTTTTTATTCAGTTTCGATTTTTTTCTTTTTAATAATAATAATTAAACCAAATTATTTTGTTTTTGTGACAAATCCTTTTCCGAACTCTTATCCTGACATTAGGTAGGTAATTTTCACCACTTACATGGAATACTTTCCTTCCTTTAGGAAATTTATCTAAGATCCATGTTCCGTTTTCCCTATGTGACTGCATTTCTCTTTCCATAGCAGCTTTCCATTGATCTTTATCATTGCTTCGGATAGCTTCATCAAAACTCTGAGGCTCATTACTCTCTAAAATATTTACAGCAACTGACATTGCAAAATCTTCAAATCTCGCAGGTTTACGTAAATTTGTTCTGTCTCTTAACTCTCTTCCACTACTTTCACTCGTATCTTCTTCAGTTATTGTGCTTCTATTATATTCCAAATCTTCAAAATTTTGTTCATTTTCAGGATTTTCTATTTCTAATCTACTTTCAGAAATTTCTTCATGTTCGTTTTGTAAATGTACTGGGCTTAATCTTGTTTCACTAAGTTTTAATGGTTTTTCGTCAAACGTAACATTTCGAGATCGTATAACTTCTCCAGTTTCTTGACACCAAACTGTAACCTTCAGAGCCTTCATATCCAACAAAATGATGTCTCGACCAATGATCTGTTTTCTCTTTCAGAACATCCATTTTGTTGAGGCGAATATGGCATAGTAAGTCTATGGCGAATTCCATTTCTGTTTAATATTTGCTTAACAGAATGATTAACAAATTCTCCTCCGTTGTCACTTAAAAGCTCCTTAACAACATAACCAGTGGAATTTATTTTTGCCAAAACTGATTTTAGATGTGTAGCTACTTCTGACTTTTCTTTCATAAAATAAACATAACGGAATTTACTGTAATCATCTTTAAATAAGACAAAATATTTATAACCACTGAAGGAATTTTCAAATGGTCCGCATACGTCTGAATGTGTTAGTGTGTTAGATCTTTCTCTTGAACCAAACTTCAACACATGAGATTTGCCATAGACGCAGCCTTCACATACTTCGCTATCTAACATACTTCAATTCCAAATTCTCTCTCAAAATTCCCTTAACGTGTTTTTTATTCTGGTGTCCTAATCTTTCATGATACAGCTGAAGAACATTTTCAATCTCAACAACATTTGTTTCATTTTCTTGATTTGCAATGATATTTTTCATGTCTAGCTTATAAAGTCCACCATGTATGATTCTTCTTCCAATCAAAATTATCTTTCCATCAATTTTAAAATAACAAATTTGTGACGTTGAAATAAATTCACTGTTTGTTCTTTTATCTTGTGCAGAAAGAACTGAAAACAAATTCTTTTTAATGCTAGGAACGTACCAAAGATCTTCTAAACGAATAACAGTAATGTTTCCATTGACGTTCGCTTCAACTTCAATCGTGCCTTTTCCTAAAGCGCTTATTTTATCACCATTTGCAGTTGTTACTGTATGATGCTCACTAAAATATTGGAAATTAGTAAACAAATCACTTCTGTCACATATATGGTTTGTTGCACCATTATCTACAAACCAATGTTCATCATCAATATTAACTGTTAAGACTGTTTCTGTCAAAGCCATTAGTGATATTGTAGTCTCTGCAAAATTACCTTTTTCAACGTTATTTACCTTAGGAGGTCTTCTATCAGCCTTCCATTTAAAACACTGTTTTATCATATGACCAGCCTTGTTACAATACTTGCAAATTATTTCTTTCTTCAATTTTGAATTCTTTGAAAAATTCTACGTCTTCGTACCTTTTACCAAAAGAACTTCTTCTTGATTACTTTCTTCATTTTTACTTAACAATGCTTTCTCAAAAGAGCAAAGTTGAATTGTTAAATTTTCAACTGATCTTTCTGATTTTACCATCAGGGACCAACTTGACTTAAAGGAGAAATAATCATCTGGTAAAGTTGACAAAATTTTGCAAAGTAACAATAAATCTGGTAAACCACCGTTACAGGTACTTCCATTTGTGGACTTTTCTTTTGATAATTCATATTGTAAATCACTCCACAAATTTTTGAGTTTAGAAACATGCGTCGAAATATCATCGTTAGCGTCTTTCTTATAATTGAAAAACTTCGTGCACAAATCATACGATTTTTCCTCAACAGCACCGTCATACAATCTATGAAGTTCTAACCACACATCTCTAGCTGTATTAAATCTCATAACTTTTTGTAAAGTATCTTGTGTCATATTGAGAGTAAGCAAAAGCAAAGCATTACTATCAGCTTGATCAAAGGTAGCGAAATCTCTGTCATACTTGGTTTTTTAAAATTTAGATATGTCTTACTGTCACTACTTGTCACAATTTTTTTTTTTACAAATATCTATCTTCTCCAACAAAATTTAAGTCTTCTGGGAACCACGCTCTGCTACCATGCTAAAGTTCGATAAACTACCCTAATACAACAATACAACAGAACAGCCATCAGATAATCACACCGAACCGTCACGATGACGTTCACCTCCCCCGTCGCAAAAACTCACCGATACCCTAGAATATAAACAGTGCCGATACGTGCAAAGAAATCGATGTTTCGCGAATGAGAATGGCCAGTCTGGTCACTCTAGGGATAAAATTATGTCGTCCGTAATTCGTACGGTGGAGTCCCTCCTGGAAAAGTGGGGTGGCGGGCGACAGAGCTTGAAATGAACCTACCTAAGGAAACTGTTGAAATCTCCTGACTTGGGCTATACGGAAATCGTATTATGGGGCCCAAACCGCCAAAGTATATTCCAAGTACGCTCTGACGAGCGATGTGTACAGAATCTGAATAGTGTTGACACTATTGAAATCTTTTGAGCGACTTGGAAGGCGAACATCTGATTTGATTAACATAATTCAAGGAATTGTCCAGATAAACTACCAGATCCTTGACTGAGGATCTATATTTTAGGGCTGAACTGTCAATAAAATATTCTCGGTTGAAATTAACGCAAAAGCATTTAGAAATATTTAACGACATACCATGTACCTTACACCAATGCACAAATCTTACAACATCCTCCAGTAGAAGATAACAATCTGAGGGACCCCCTGTAACATTTCAGATCGTCGGCGAAAAGTCTGAATACACTGTGAGCGAAACACCGCCTAATATGATTTAAAACAAGTTAAACAACAACGGTCCTTGGTGGAAGATAAACTTAAAATTAAAACTTTTACCCATATATAAGATTACAATAAATGTTCATCATTCTAAACACTTCAGAACACAGATCTTTACGGATTCCATCGTAGCTTTCCCTATTTCCCTGGCATCCACTTCCGCAAGACTTTGTACTACCCGTTCATGTAATCCATGGTCTATATTCTGGTCTAATAGACGTTAGATTTTAAAGTTGTCCATAAGTAAAAGTCCAATGAGATCATGAGGTCTTGGAGGCCAAATCATTCCAACATTTCCGACACAAACAGGTTATTAGTGTAACTGTTCTAGATTATAATATAGCATGCGTATTACTCAACCATTGATATTTTAACTTTAGATGAGCAAAACATAATCGACAAAATGGCAAATTTACGGCGCTGAAATGTAAACAACGAGAACATCTTTGGGCGTGCGCTGTGCAACATTGCTAGTCTGTCAATTACAAGCAGTAGGTAGGCCCGTACTTACAAACAAATTTGTGTTATGTCACTGATCTCTATCTATAATAATGTGTAATTTACGAAAAATCTTAAAAGGTAAAGGCATTGAACGGTAGTCGCAAAAAGAGTAAATATAACAAAAAAGCACGGATTGTCAAGTCAAGAAGTCATTTCATTTTAAAATGTATTTTAAATATTTTTGCAGGTTTTTGTGGGTATATTAGGGAGTAACAGAAAATTTCTTAAAGTAATCCATTTCAAATGCTGTTGAAATCTCTCGTGTAAACTAAGCCATTTAGTCTGTTGGAAATGACCGGAAATGTGATCGTACTTTCTCAGATTATAACAAAAACGCACGCACCAGTTTTGTTTATTTTGTAAACTTTTCCTATCTTTATAGAGAAGTGCTGGCCAATACACAGTATTACAATAATTTAATTTTGATAGAATGAGATATTCACAAAGCCTGAGTTTAGTATGTATATCAAATACGTCCCTGTTCATATACAACACCTTCAGGCTGCCGTAACATGTTTGCAATAACGCATTTATTTGCTTAAAAAATCTCAAATCATCATTAAGATAAACACCGAGACTTTTCGCACAATCAACAAAAGTTAGAACTTCCCTGTTAAGCACTACCCTAAACAATGGATTCCGAGTATCCCTTTGTGGTCCAAACATTAGTAATTGGGTTTTACTGGCATTTAATACTAAATTATGAGCATTGGATATGCTTTTGATAGTTTCAAGGTCCCGATTTATAGAGTCTGCAGCCATAACGGCGTCGGAACAAGGAAAAGAATAGTACATTTGTGTATCATCAGCGTACTGATGTATACAACAGTTTTTCAGTGACTTGTGAAAATCAGATGTATATAAAGAGAATAAAAGTGGAGATAAAACACTTCCCTGCGGAACACCTTTTGTAATGATTGCAGATGACGAAATATTTCCATTTAAAACCACTCTTTGAACGCGATTGGTCAGAAAACTGTTCACCAAATAATTCACCCTGTATGTAACTTTTTCCACCCGACAGAAAACAGATAAAAAATGTTTGTAATAACCTAGTTTTCTTAGTTGTTTGACGAAAACTCATGTGTCTAATTATTTTAATCGGAATGACATGAACAAGCCAGGAAAATGTTTATTCATAAATTAAGAAATAAAATAAAAAACAATAACCAAACAATAAAACAGTTTTAACAATGTGGAGCAAAGTAAAAATGACCAAAATCTCTGAATATGTAGATACAATTAAAGCACTAAATATTTAGCTCGAACGAAATCCGACATAATATTAATGTGAATAGGCAAAGGAGTAAAAAGGATTAAAAATCTGCTCTCTGATGCAATGGTTATGTCATCTTTATCAAAGTGAACACTCGAAATGTTTTCTTTATCAGGATCCATACCTAGCACTTCCAACCAGGTATTATACCAAAAAAAAAAACGAATGTACTTATGCATAAATAATAAATATATCTGAGATAATACCTACCGAAAATACCAAATTCCACGTAGGCACACATAAGATATTTAACACAAAAAAACACCAAAATAAATATTGCGTCATGTAGAATCAGCTCGGCAGTGTATGTTTAACCTTCATTTCATACACTTGCTAATCAGCTGAGGAACGTTGGTTGTGCGCACGCCCAGAGAGAAATCTGACCGTAAACTCATGCGTAGAAACCCACGTTTTCGCCCATGATTTGCCACTTTTAATATAAGCAACGCATTGACATTGCGGATCCAAATTAGAGGTCAGGTCAGTGGTCCTAACATAAAGAAACAGTTCAAAATTTGCCTACACCTAATAGTCAACGGCTGCAGTTTGTCAAATTTGATACGTTAAGGTGATTATTTACCGTTCTCGTTTTGAAACTGAAGGTAAAAATACCTCATCAAATTGGTCGATTGATTTTAACTTCTCATTTATTTATGTCAATGCATTGTATTAAATACACGCCAAATTTTTAATTCCATATTTAAAATACTAATTTAAAAAAATAGCTTAACGTATTTTTTGACATATACACTGTGTCCAAGATAAGAACGGGATAGTATTGGAATCTTGGAATCGGTATGAGCTACAATGTCGGTTAAATTACATAAAATTTGTACAATTTAAACAGCCTTTAAATGGTGTTTTCAAAAGTAAACTAACTTTAGCCGCTTTCGACCAATTTTTGAAAACACATTTTTTGCGATTTTAGGTTTTATTTATTTCTGACATTATTTTTACAGATATAAACATTCGAAAAGCAGTCTCTCATTGTTACTCTTTGATGAGAAAAATATACCGATTAGAAATTTTCACTACGACGTTTCGTTTTTGAAAAACCATCATCAACTTCGTTTTTTAACTAAAATCTCAAAAAATCATTTTTTAAAAAATTCTCGAAAACGGCTGCAGCTTGTTTACTTTTGAAAACACCATTTAAAAGGTGTTTAAATTGTCCAACTTTTCTCTAATTTAACCGACATTGTAACTCCTACCGTTTCCAAGATTCCAATGATATCCCATTCTTATCTTGGACAGAGTGTATAGCAGGAGACATCAAAACGTGTATTTCCGTCAAAATCTCCTGATTGAATTTTAAATTTTTTATGTTTTCCTACAGTTATAAATGAAAGAAACAATACTTTTACTATTCATAAATATGTTGTTTATTTTAATTTTAAAATTTAATTAGTTTTGTACAAAATATTACAAAAAAGTTAATAAATTATATTTGTAGAATAATCATCGGCAACAGCTACATGTAAATGCTTTGTGCACATTTACCATTATATTTCGCCAGAAACCATTGTCGTGGTTTTCTTCTTCTTTTATAGCAATGTTATAACTTGAGGTTGAGCGTCGTTTTCGTCGTTTTGGTTGAACATAATTTTTTTCCAGTAATAGTTTTGCCAGTTCAATATCTTCTGTTGGTAATCTGTTTATAAGATTTTGCAATAATATAAATTTCTTCAGATTTCTCTCACATAATGGATACTCTTTGATCATTTTTTTTACAGTACTGTTGACAACCACGGCTCTATGTACTATATGCTTATCGACTGTTACATTTTCATATTTATCATCATAAGCTAGTTCACAACATATATTTTTTGAGGAATTATACATTGTGACAACAAAGTATTTGCCCATTTAAATTTCTATTAGTAATAACATAATGTTTGCATTTATATTTAAACATTCTTCTGCAAAAATCTGAAAGTCAATAGGAAGGGATTTATGACCACCCCTTTTTACCTAAGTCGTCTGGGTATTTAAGATTATATATTACAGTTTATTATATATATATACGATACCCAAAGATTATACAGGTAGTGTAGTACAATTTCTTCAAGTATGGTCTATACGTAGTAGAGCAAATTCGACACTCTTAGGTATATTAAAAAAAGCACCTAATGAATTGTTGTTGGTTAAATTTTATGCAGAGGACAACTACCTGCATATTTTTGATCTCGATGTATGGAATTCCCAAGCTCCAAAATGGGAAATGTGCGTACCAAGCTCAACTTTATTTTTTTTGTTTCAGAAAAATTGGCATATATCTGTATGAAGACAATTCTCTTCGTGTTGTAGTTTCAACAGCCAACTTGTATTATGAAGATTGGAATAATTACAATCAAGGGTTAGTATTAAGTGAATTTCTCATTTGATTTAAAGAACACATTTTTTCCTTCTTCGCAGTTTGTGGCTGAGTCCGGCGTGTCCTAGATTACCAGAAGGAAACTCAGTGAGTGATGGTGAATCACCTACAGGTTTCAAAGCAGCTCTATTGAACTATTTGAAAAGTTATAGCTTGACACATTTAAAAGACTGGATTGACTATGTTGCTAAAGCAGATTTTTCTGAAGTTAAGTAAGTTGTTTAATCTCATTAACATTAACGAATTTTAGTATGAGTTGAGTTTGACAGAAAATCTCCCAGTAACCTACTACATAGAAATTACATGGAACGAGCAAATGTAGTATTTGCAGTATAAGTACAAACATTTTATATGGCACTTAATTCAAAGTTTTCTGATTTCTTCCCATTTATCCGAAAATACAAGTATTAGAACAAAAGAATAGTTAGTGCCATCGAATGCTAAGAATTTGGCTTACTTTTATGTGCAAATAATAAAACTTTTCCCAATTACACATTTACCGGTTTTTTACTCTCCTGACCGAATATTTTTGTCTTATACAGGGTTAACTATCACTCAGTACAAAAATTTTAACTGGAGGTACAGAAAAATCAGATTGAACAGAATCGCATTTCAAAATTTCAAAATTTTTTTAAAGCTGAAAATAATTTTTTTGTAAATCATATTAAACCGCCTTTTTACGACGCCGATGACCGACTCCCAACGGAAATGTAAAATACTCATTAGGTTAAATGTTATATTACACCGCCATGTTGTTACGTGTGTCGATTTACCACGCATTTAAAGTAAAAATTTTTGTTACAAAATGTAGATGATTATTGCGAAATATTATGTTAGTAGTTACCTTTCGGATATGTCTAGCACTGGACTATTCCTCTTTTCTTTAAAACATGTCATACAATGATTTTTCGCAATACCTGGGGCCCGCTTGGTTTCTCTCGATCACTGTTCTTGTTTAATTCGAGGTACTCAGCCTGACGACCACGACGGTGGATCCTCTCCATCAGGAAAAACAGAGCGTAACAAAAACACACATATGCACAATAACACTAGCACTCGATTAAGGTCAAAGCACTACAACAGGAAATGGTCAATGAGGATACCGTTAACTTCACCACACTTATTTACGCGCTTAATCACCGGATTTGATCAGCCAGCTGCCTAAGAGTTTAGGGTTTTTTACTTATCTAACTGTTATATACAAGAGCGATGGTTTTCGATGGTGACTACAAATTTGACTGACTGATAACTTTTATCGCACTGATAATTAGTAGTCTGACAAGTCACACTTTGGTGAATATGGCCATTATAGTCGCACATGCTCACCGTTTGAAACGCGATGCTGTATAAGTTGACGATGATTCCCTTACAGACAATTTGCTAATAGCCATCGTGTATTAAATTATAAAATAATAAGTTTTTTTTTCTGAAGTAATCCACTACGGAGAGGAGCTGTGAATTATAATAAAGAAAACGACGTCAGCTCGACAAAATAATTCAATTAAATAAAGAGTTTTTGATAAAAACTGTTCTAAACAAAAGTTCTAAATAGAAGCTAGTCTTCCCAACGCCAAAGAACAACCGGACAACGCAAACTTATGGACCTGGTAGGGTTCAGCCATCGAACGTGTAAGATTTGGGCACAGAACAATGTTGATCAATCTAGTGGGCGTTAGCAAAGTTCGAAATGCTTCTTTTGTGCCTGATACGAGTAGATAGGCTATGTCGGTTCAGGGACATTTCTTATGGAAAATAACATGGGACATTGCTAAGGTCCGTTTAGCAAATTTTGGATCATAAAGTGGTGGGGGTTACCATAATATGTCAACACCATACGTTTTATGCCAACGTCTTATGTCAACGGTATACTTCTTACGTCATATGTGAACACCATATATCAACGACATACGTCAAATGTCAAATATCATACGTCAACATCAAATGTCATTAAAAGCGATACCATTTCTACCACCGTGTTGTGACAAAATTATGTAGGGGCTATAGGAACTGTAACAATGACATCAAAAAATAACTGATATAAAATATTTAATTAAATTAAAACATCAACATTATAATACACAGAGTGTATGGTACGGTATAGTGGGTATTTGAAAAACTAAATTAGTTTTTCAAATAGCGCCAAGAAAAAATTAAATGTAACAAAATAATAACACAACTTTTTATTAAGTTTCTTTCAAAAACAGTATTAGGTGATTCTGACATTATTTCTTGAATTTGATGTTTGTATTTGACGTACCTACCTATTTGTTTTCTTATCAATTATTTACAATCATTCCATTGATTCTGGTAAGTTACAGTGTTGGCGAACGTTCATAAATTTGCAATTCTTCCAAATTGTGATATATGCGGTTGCCTTCTCTCGGGATAATCATTTAACTGCTTCTGAGCACTTCTTTCTGCATTTCGACCACAATCATGTAAACACAGATCATATCATACCGTTCGTCAACACTGTAACTTACCATACATAATGAATCCATTTGCAATTTATTGATAAGAAAACAAATAGGTGCGTTAAACACAACGAAATATCAAATTTAAGAAATAAGGTCAGAGCGAACAAATCAAGACGCAAGCCTTTATTGAATCTATTTAAGTCTGGAATCAGAATTATGGCCAGTGATCAAAAGGTGGTTAGCAAAAGGTGAAGGCATGTTATAAATGTCAATTATACGTCCAGACTGACCGTCGTTAATAAGCACGAACACAAACTCGCCAAGAATTCATACACACCCCTGGTCCCTGACATATCCAAAAATTAGATTTTATCCTTGGAGTTAACGAGTTGATAAATATACTTATTAGTAGTTTGAAAACAAATGCGTACCTTAGAGTCCTTGAACCACTTAGCGACCTTCGTCGCTTTGAAATTTGAATTCTAGATGCTTCTATTGAATTTGAACTCTAGATGCTTCAAAAAGACCTCTTATCATTGTCATTGTAAATCAATTTACTTATTTCTCAATATTTATATTTTAATCTGAAGATGGCTTAGGCCGAAACTAGTACCCATATTTTATAATGAGAATACAGTGGAGTTGACTTTGAAATTGTTTGATTTACTTTAAAACTTTCTTCGTCACTTTGTGTAATGGGTAACCTCTACCATTTGACCATTTCTTCAATTTTTTTTTGTATTTGGTACAGCTAATGCTAATTTACATTTCAGAACATTTTTCATTTACTCAGCACCTGGTAAATACTATCCAAAAGCTAATGGTTGTCATTTACATAAAGTTGGTGCTTTGTTAAGTCAATATTGTACACTGCCAGCAAAAACCACACCCACAAGTGAAGGTCCCTTAGCTTGGGGTGTGATAGCACAGGCGTCTAGTATAGGTAAGTTATGCTAATACTTGTCATCTCTATTGGTTCTACACCTAGATCATTATTATCTCGATCAGTGGCTGTAAGAAACAGGAAAGGAAAGGTATTGAACCACAATAATGACGAGCTTTGACGTACTCTGTCCGCATATGTGTGTTATTGAATTGCAAATTCTTCTCTCTTTTCTTCTTAGGTTCCATGGGTAAAAACGCCGGTGAATGGCTAAGAAGTAGCGTTCTACGTACCTTAGCTAGTCACAAACAATGCCCATTGCCAAACAATTCCAATGCCACACTTAGTATTGTTTATCCGTCAGTTGACAACGTTGCCAAGGGATTTTGGGGTTTACAAAGCGGTGGTTGCTTGCCTTACTCTAAAGCCATTAATGAAAAACAAAGATGGCTTCAAACATATATGCAGTAAGTATTCATACCTCTAAATTGGTATAATAATAATAATAAACATTTATTGCCCAACATTATAAATACCAATTACAGGACAAAATTAGATTACAAATATAAACATATTATCAATTAATAACTCAATTAACACACACTCATTATTATACATAGTACCGTAAAATAAACATGTGAGATATTCTCTGAACCTTTAACATTAGCAAAAAATCCCAACCTCCAACACTATCAGAAATAATTTCACATTACATATTCAACAATGACCTACCCAATGTACATGCAAAAATATCACAGGGACGACACAATCGGTCATAATTATTACAAAAAATATTTACAGGCGATCCCAACAAAATATTGGTGCGACACAATAAATATTTCCCACTAGTTGCCTAGCAACTAGTAGGAAATATTTATTGTGCACGGGCAAATTTCCTGATAACGACAAAAGTAGCGTCGGGCATGAAAAATCACCATAGCTACGCCGACAATACAAACGCACCAAATTGACAGTTTAGGTATTTATAATTAATAATAATTGTAATTAAGTATTTTGCTAATTTCAAAACACAAAAACAGTGAAAGTGAATATAGTGTAACACCACCTAGTCAATTTAATGCTTCTAACTTATCATATTATTCAGGCTTACTAACAGGGGTAAGTTACGAAAAACAAATATTTTGCTAAAAATTATGTTTAATTTATTCAAAAGCATTAAAACAGTCGTAGAAAAAGTATAGTCTGAAACTCACATGAAATGACCATTTCCTACTCGTATGATTTGCAGCACTCGCCTTATTTCCAAACTTACCATCTCAAAGTGACCCAGAGTCGCTGTATAATCTAAACAACCCGAGGGGGAAATATTCCATTCCGTCTCTTTTATATTCAAGATAGCGCACGAATTTTCTCAATAGTATATACAGGGTGTTAGTAAAGAAGTGCGACAAACTTCAGGGGGTAATTCTGCATGAAAAATAATGACAGTTTGCTATATAAACATTTAAAGTTTTTCTTAAAAACTGAAGATTTATTGATTGCTCTGAAACCGGTGGAGATATGCAAATGAAATTTAGTGAGTTTTAAGAGGTAGTTATTGCGCATTTTTTGGCAAGCAATTAAGAATTGTATGTTCATTAGTGGCGCGCATACGGGTAATGATCTCAATATTTTTAAAGAAAAAAATGGTACGCCACTGCAATTTTTCAAATAAAAAATCATTTTGCAATTCCTCGTTCAATTTGTGATAAAAAATCTCTGTTGCTGTTTTATCGTAGGGGGCATCGTCTTGTGCAAAAAAATAAAACATCTTACCTCGTATTTTTCATTTCTTTAATACATTATCAAGAACTATCTAATACAATAAACATTAAACCAAAACAATAACAGAAAATAACACTAATAATAAATAAACGCTAATTTGACATTTCGTTGAAATATTCGTATTTAACAGAATGTTGACAGTAGCCTACTAGCGTCGCCGCGAGTTTTATTTTTTTGCACAAATGCCCCCTACGATAAAAATGCAAGAGAGATTTTTTGTCAAAAATTGAACGAGGAATTCCAAAATGGTTTTTAATTAGGAAAATTCTAGTGGCGGACCTTTTTTTTTTTCTTCAAAAAAATTGAGATCATTACCCGTATGCGCGCCACTGATGAACATAAAATTCGTCAACAAATGCGCAATAACTGCCTCTTAAAACCCACTAAATTTCATTTGCATATCTCCACCCTGTATATGATTATGGTAAACGGGACACCACACAACAGAGCAGTATTCTAGTTTAGATCGAACATACGAATAATATAAAGCCTTTATCGCTTCTAAATTGCTAAAACCCTTACAATTTCTAATAATAAAACCATACATTCTATTCGGCTCTGCCGCTTTCTTATTGACATGATCAACGAACGTAAATTTTGAATCAAAAATTACTCCCAAGATCAGTCATAGTGTCAGTTCGAGCAGCCGATCCACCATATACTCGTATTCAACAAATTCTTTCTGCCTAGTAGATATGACATCTTTACACTTGTTAGGATTCAAAGTTAACTTATTTAAATTACACCAATCCAGTATAGAATTCAGATTAGTTTGCAAGTTGATGCAATCACCAATGCCTGCTACCCCTGAGTATATTTTTAGGTTATCAGCAAATAATCTTTGACATGTGAGATGCTCTTCTATATCATTAATGAACATTAAAAAGAGTAATGGACCTAAATTTGATCATTGGGGAACACTATTAGAGGCTATATAGCGATAGGATTTGTACCCATTGTATGACACATGGTGTTACTCAAATGTGATCCGAAAAATGTTTGAAGGTCGTTCGTTAATCCAAATGAATCCAGCTTATCAAGCAGTATTCCATGGTCCATTCTATCAAAGGCTTTCGTAAAATCTGTGTAGACAACATCCACCCTACCCCCAAGGTCCAAGATCTCAGAAATGTCTTGCGAGATGATTGAAAGATTAGTAACTGTCGATCTTTGAGACATAATGCTGGCATAGTGACATCTGACCTCCAACAGCTCGTGAAATTTGTTCGTGTAGAACGGCCTTAAAAAGTTTAGAAAAATTTGAGAGGATTGAAATAGGGCGGTAATTTGTAATCTGAGAGCTTGCTCCAGATTTTAACACTGCATTGATGCATCAAATCTATCCACTTTGGTGTTCAGTCCCCATTCTGATATATACACACTAAATCATCCAAACGATCAGAGACACTCGATGAGCTGAAGTCTACTGTTGAGCAGCTACTGGGTTTTTTGGTTTCCTCTTCCCGATCAAAGGCACACCGTTGACATATCTAACAACCAGGTCTTTCTCGCCTCTCTGGACGCGATCTCTGAGTTTTGCCCGAACATCCCGGTACTCTCCTAGCTGAAGTGGAGTCTTGTCAGTAGTTATACTTATAACGTACATCATTTGCATAAGCATTTCTCAATCTGTGAGCATTTTTCAATACACTTGCCACAATCTCAGGAGAACCGAGAATTACCTTAATCGGACGATGTTTTCCCGCAGACACCTTACCTATTCGGTACGATTTAACTTCATTTGTGCTTGGTACGCCTGGAAGAGACACTCTGTTTAGTATTTCACTGACCTTTTCTTTATCTCTATTTCATTCTCCGTAACTACAAAGATTATTATGTTTTTCTTCCTATTTTCCCTGTCAAAAACTTCCTTGAGAATCTCACGAGAACTCTCCGAAGTATCCCATTCCGTTGCTGTTCGATGCAATAACTTTTGTTTGAGTTCGGTCAACTCCGATCTCAGCGACTCATTAATTTGCAGTTGCTTATTGTACTTGTCATAATATCATTAATTGTGTATTCTAATGTCGATTTACCTGAACTGTCAGATGTTTGCTTTTTTGTGATATCCTCCTCCAGTTCGCTCTCAGAAGATTCAGCATGCAATCCCTCAGGAATGCCAACACTACGGTGTCCCCGCTGATTTTGTCCATGTGAGAGCCAACTTTGGATTGGCCAACATTTGAAACAGCTCATCAGTAACGCGATAGCACTTCCGATGAAACCATGTACCACACTTACCAGAACACTTGACGCTAGACTGCGACTTGGTAATACTCTGTGTACAGTCTCGACAACGATATTTCGGTGCCATATTATAAATATTTGATAGTACCTCGTATAAACAAAACCACTCTCAAATATAAATTCCAATCGATAAGATATGCACCAGCACACGACACGCAAAATATAATAAAAAATCACAGTACGTCCAAAGTAGATAGCGATAAAGTCCTTCCGATAAAATATTCACGCTTTTATCACGAATGTTATTAAATGTAACGTGATATTACTCGACACAATCGAACAAACTAAACTTATCAATATATGTAAGAAAATTAGCCCCGATCACTCGAAAAAACTCCAGCTTAATTGATCAAATATAACCGGCCAAAATCAGATATAAACCGAAAGATGGTATGAGAATATGACAGTATATAATATCTAGTTTGCAATAAAAAATCATATGAAGGAAAGCTGCAGCCTTTTCATAACGACTTTATCATTTTTTACGCATATAACATGGCCGCACCATAGTCCATTTTCGCGAGACATGTTGATTTACAGCGACTGCGTGTACGACACACGAGAAATAGCCGATATACAGGGTGTTTCGCCGTGTGTGTGCCGAACGAAGAAGACCGGTCGTAGAAAACATTATTTTGAGCATAAAAACCTTATATAACATATTTCGGCCAATGCCCCCTTAAGAAGCTACAGATAATTTCAATATATCAGGAAATCTTCCTCAATTAATAGATAGCGTGAAAATAGTGTATAGAATACGGGACAAAACATATTTTATTAAAGCCATCTGATAAGTTTATCTACTAATCTGAATTACTGTAATTAGTTAATTACAGTAATTCAGTTTAGTAGACATTTCGGAGGTAACGGTCTCTGATGAATTAACATTAGTATTCTAATCTAATCCGAGCTGAAAAATTTCGCAAATGCATTGCTTATCTCTGATGAATCATCCAGAATCTTTCCATCAAGCCTCATTAACCTTGGAAATTCATCATATACGATTCTTTTGCCTCGCGAACCTTCAAAATTCACGGATGTCAGTTGAAATGGAGTTTTCAATAGATTTTATTTTTTTTATTTTATTAAATTAACGGGATACCCCAATTATATTTACAACAAATTTCTTATATACATGACAGTACCTAAGTCAAAATAAACAAATTCATAATAAATTCAAGATCTGTTATGAGTTCTACTCAATACAACAATTAATTTGACGTTTAAATTCTAAAACTGAATTGCAAAAGATATCTATACAATCATGTTCATTCAGAGTGCGAAGAGTTCTATCAATAGGAGAAAAGTATGTATAATTATTTCTACTTGTATGGTGAAAGAAGAGATCATGGTGTCGTAAATCACGCACTGGCACATTGAAGTAAATCCTATGCAGGACAGCAGGACAATTTATGTTACCTTTCAACACATTATACGTAAATACTAAGTCGTTTATAACTCTGCGTTTACCAAGAGTGTTCAAGTTTAACGCCCCTCGTAGGTCCGATCTATGATAATTGCGCATATGTATCCCCATTCTAAACGCAGCATAACGCAAAAACTTGTCCTGAACTCTCTCAATCATATTTATATAAGTCTGATAATAAGGCGACCAAATCACTGACGCGTATTCCAGTGAAGAACGAACCAGGGACACATACAACAAACGACAGCTCGGAATCGATAAGTCTCTAGAATTTCGCATCACAAATCCCAATACTTTATGACCATTCTGAGACATTCGGCATATGTGTTCATTAAAGTCAACAGACTCTGAAAAGTGGACACCCAGGTCTTTTATTTTGCCAACATATTTCAACTGATTTCCAGTCATCTTGTACTGACTAGGAAATCTATTCCTCTTGCGAAAGAAGCTAATAAATGAACACTTATTGATATTGAATTTCAAATTATTATACACAGACCACTGCCACAGCGCATCAACATCGCGCTGCAAATATTCAACATCGGCCTCGCACGAAATTCTTCCATAAATCTTTAAATCATCCGCAAATAGATTAGCCATCGAAAACTTCAATACATCACTGATATCGTTGACAAAAATATTAAACAATAATGGGGCCCAATGGGACCCCTGAGGGACTCCTGATGTTACTCGAAATTCATGACTTTTGTGATTCATGATTTTTACTACCTGTGTACGCCCCCTCAAAAAACTTTCCAACCAAGATTAGGCATGGTCAGAAAATCCGAACACTCCCAGCTTTGCCAACAAAACATCAAAGTTCACCCTATCAAATGCTTTGGCGAAGTCGGTATACACCGAATCCACCTGATAACCTCCACTCACATCATCCAATATATCAAGTTTATAAGAAATCAAATTCGTAACTGTAGATTTTTTTCTACAGAAACCTCTGCATTTCCATTCAAGTTGATCGAACAGAAGGCCATCGAATAACTTCGCTACTGCAGATTGATTGCAAACTCCTCTGTAATTCTCTCCAGAGGCACCAGATTTGTATATAGGTATCACATACCTAGTTTTCCAGGCGTCTGGAAATTTCTCTTGATCCAATGACATGCTGTACAGTCTCTGAAGAGGCACCGCCACAGTATGTACGCAACTCTTAAGAAAGTAATGAGGTATGTTGTCTGGACCAACGGAAGTTTTATTAAGGGTTCTAAGGATTTTGTCATACACCTCACCTACAGAAATACCATCAAAAATAATTGAAGTAACAGAATTTTGACAAACCATTACATGTCGTTTTCTTCGTCTTGCATTGTAAATAATCATTTTATAGAAAAACTATTTCCTCTTTTCAGTCAATGGAAATCTGACGACCTAAACCGTTCCAGGGCCATGCCACACATTAAATCCTACTGTCGTGTATCACCATGCTTAACGAAGTTAGCATATTTCCTATTAACCAGCGCAAACTTGTCGAAGTCAGCTTGGGGAGGTATTATCGCCAAAGATGGTGGGGTATATGTTAGATCATATGAGTGTGGTGTATTATTTTTACCGCAATTATTTGAAGAAGAATATTTTGAAATCAGAAAGACTACTGGAAGTAAAAATAAAACAATATTTCCGTTTATTTACGATCTACCATTAACTCCTTTTAAGTCAGACGATTATCCATGGTGTAATTGAAAGTGCGTTTTTGTTATATTTTTGTATTTGTTTGTTATATTTTTGTATTTGTTACCGATTATTACACAGGAATAAAAGTTAATAAAAACTATGCGTTACATACATATATTTCCGCATTTTATTCACTTCTAAAGTTTTTCCTACCGGAAAAATCCAATTAATATTTTTTTAACTTTTAAATCCCTGAAAACTATTTCAGGAAAAAACAATACGTCCCAAATTCGTATATATGTTAAAACTTATCTTATGACACCAAACATGGTTTGGAACTCATTTGTCTCATTATCAGTGGTATACAAATAATGGAACCTTCGTCATTAGGTACTTGGAAATTTAAGTTTGTATACAATAACCTTGTAAACATTTTTATGATAAGGTATGAAATGTTAAAACTTAAAAAAGATTGGGTAATACATTGAACAGTACGATAAATTACAACATTTTTTCTTTTATAAATTAGTCTGCATTTAATGGGAAAAAGAAAAGCTTAAGTTTAAAAATTTCACTACATTATATCGATTTGTGGTAATTTACACAATTACAATTTGACGGTTCGTCTATGTTTCATAGATTGCAGACAGTCAGCGGATCACGATTATTTCGCAGAGCATAGAGCAATAAGGATTTTTCAGCATTACATATGTTATTATTTAAATTAATACTTTGTATATTTGTTTGAGTTTGATTTGTTATAGTTGTAATTTTTAAATAATACTCTGTAGATAGTTTGATTTGGGACAATGATTGTTAATAGTTTTGAATAGTGAGATTGTCAAAATAAAATAGCTTGACAAAAATAGTAAAAATACGCCAGTATTTAATAGAAAATATCACAGTTTTAATACAGCAATAACAACATAGAATCCATCACTTTTTTTGGCTCAGAATTTCACATATGAGAAAAGTAGTCCATTGAAATATCAATTTCCTACCTGTTACAAAGTTTACTGACATCTCCGGTTTTCTGATACAATCTTGTATCAGAAAACCTGATACATTTGTATCCACTTTAGTTTATTTACGACCAAATGTATCACAATAACCTAACTGATAAAACAAATATGTGCAGGTATGTGCACATTTATAAGAAATAATTTTTATACTATTGTGGACTGAGAAAAATGCAGTAATTTGACATTTATTTACATTAGAACAAAAGACTAACCCCTTATGTCTAGGATCAATCGAAAAAAAATCATAGCTCCCAAACTCTTTCATGAAACAGAATGGAGCCTACGAATTCAATAAATACAATGTACGAGTATTAACATATTATGTTGTTTCATTTATCAATTAAATTATCTATATTGCATATCCAGCTCACAGATTATCACTAACCGAAAAATCAGCATTTATAATATGATAAATAAATTAAAATATTATGATAAATAGATTTGTGAACAAACTACCAATAAGTATCAAAGAGATAAATGGATTGAAGATATTTAAGAATAAAGTTAGGAAATTACTAGTGGAACTAGAACCATATCAATTGGCGGATTATTTTGATATGTAGTTAGGAGTTTCAATTTTTTTTTGTTTTTCTCTTTTTTTTTTTATTAAAACTATTAATCATCAAAATTAAATAAAATTTCAAAAATATATCACATAAGTTATGTATGTTACGCCTCTGACTCTAAGGGATATGTGCTAGGTGGTAACACAACGACCGGCACAGTTACGGGTCCACTCTCTTTCCTTGTCTAAGACATAGGGTTTGTAAATACTAGAAAAGAGGGCAAAATAAATTTTATAATAAAACTAAAAAAATCATTTATTTTGCGTACAAGAACTTGGCCTAGAAGATCTGAAATATAAAATATGTACGTATAAATAGTGCCTCCAAAGAGAAGAAAAATGAACAAAACCCGATACTGAAAAAAAATAGCAGATGTCTAAAACAAAACAAACATTTATTAAATTTAGATAAATGACAAAAAGGTCCAAAATTATTACTTTTACACTTAGATATGGAGAGCTATTCGTGCCTCGAGGGCAACAGTTTATTTTCGTTTTATCCTAGACATGAGTTTCTAAATATGTACTTGGGCTAAGTAACACAGAGATTGTGCGTTATTTAGCCCTAGTGCATATTGTGGAATATGTTAGTAGCTAATAGAATTCATAGAGTCCATTCTATTTCGTGAAAGGGTTTGGGAGCTATGATTTTTTTTTAGATTGATCCTAGACATAAGGGGTTGGTTTCTAAATATGTACTTGGGCTAAGTAACACCGAGTTTGTGCGTTATTTAACCCTAGTAGATATTGTAGCATATGTTAGTAGCTAATAAAGTTCAACTCCATCATATCGTATTACGCTGATACGTTGATCCACAACTCATCTTATAATATCTTAATGGCTAAAAAAAATTACAAGCAGCAACTAATTTTGTAAAAAAGTTGCGGAGCACAAGGGATTTTTCTAACCTAATAAATTTAAATATTATTTATTTAGAGGCTATGTTTACTGTTATATGCGAAAGCACGTGTTTATTAAATTCTTAAATATTACAATTGGTTCTAATGTAAATGTCAAATTACTGCATTTTTTTCAGTCCACAATAGTATAATAGTATATTGTATTCCTAGGCGGTAAAGTGTCATTTTTTCAGGCTGAAAGAAGAATTGTACACTTCTTGAAGCCTGAAAAAATCACTTTACCGCCATGGTTTACACATTATTTTTCTGCCGGCACCGTACAATTGTAGGTAATACAAAAAGAAAAAACAAACATTAAACGTACCAAATAATAATAACAATAATATAATTTATTGCCCAACAGAATAATCCCTTTACAGAGAAATATATCATATATACATAAAAAAATACAAAACCCTAATAATTAATAGAAACAAATTTCAAACAAATAACAACTCAGTTACTTGTTAAAGCTGATGATGAATTTTTGCTCGAGACTACAGCTGATAAACCGTCAGTAATTACAGAGCTTTTGATGATGTCAGATTCAGTACTGGTTTCGTAGATAGCATGATTTCTGCCACAAATGGGACACCTAGTAGATGATGCACAGGAAGAAGCTTGCACGAACAAAGCTGCTTGCTTAGAGATTTTCACATCCTTACCACGCCACGTTGCGTAGAGGCATAATCCTCCAATGCATTACAACGTTTAGTAAGAAAATTTACTAAGTCTGGGTATTCATGAACATCAACCAAATTATTATGTAACTTAAAATGAGTGGCTGTATCTGAATCCAGTTTATCGAGCAATGTGTAAACGAGAATGAGATTCCACTCAAAGGAGGAGGAGAGCGATTTTGAAATACCCTGTAAAGACAGGGTATTTCAAAATCGCTAGAGCAGCAATATGGTCGTTGAAAACAGCGAGTAATGATTTCAACTCAGAGATATGACCGGTTTTCAATTTGGGTGCAGTATCAATCGCTGCCCAATGAGACATTGCAATAATCGGGGTTTTTTGAAAGTTTTCATTATAGTGTCATACGCCTGCTGATAATTATTTCCATTAAAGGGTATGTTTTGAATAGCTTGCAAAGCACCACCACGAAAAGACATTCGCAAATATTTATACTTTTGAATATTTGAAAGTTTTATGTTATTAACGATAATTGAATCAAATAGTTCAATGAATGATTGAAATCCTCTTGAAAATATAGGAATATCAATTGTAGGCAGCGGTATGCAACATTGAGTTTCTTCAGATGGCTCCGAACTGACCTGAGCTTGTTTAGCCAAAGCGTATAATTTATATTTGATGCTAAAAAAAGTTGTATCAAAATTTTTACGAATTTTATCTTCCACTGAGAGGCCGATAATAGCATTGTGATACTCGTAAAACTGCGCTTTAATTGTTTCTAATTCTGAGGAATACTGTTCAAGTAATGGAATTAATACTGAACTTTGTTACGCTCGTTCGGCAATTCGAAGCGTCTCATCAACACGGTTACAGTAGGTCTGCCGGTGCAATTTGTAGCATCCCTTTTTATCCGTCGACATTTCAAAATAAGAATATTTTATGTAAAGAAAAATACTCACTAATCTGCAATTGATGAAAAAATATGTGAAGGTACCGACAAAATTATGCACTCAAATATTTACAAAAAAATCCAGTGGAAGGAAAAAAAACAACATATCACACAATTCAAAGTACAAACAAATAATACGAGCGGTTAAAAAATTAAATTATGGGACCGTACCTATGTCAAATCACTGTATCTGTATACGCATACCGGGAGTCCCACCGGGAAGGGATTCGATCGATTATAGAGAAACTACACTGTGGAAGTATCTGAAAAAAAAATTGCCAATATTTTGAAAACTATCAGTTTTTGGGATAGACATCCTATCATAAACTTGCCCTTATTTTTTATGCAAAAAAAATATATATAAAATGGGGGTTGCCATTTAAAAATTTTGAATTATGACACTTTTTTCAATTTGATTTTTTACCCTTTTTTTCAAATACCCTGTATTAATATTTACTAAAAAAATATACGTAGGCGGCTAAAGTAGGTCTACATCTCGTAGGATATTTTAACAATAGTATATTGTATTCCTAGGCGGTAAAGTGTCATTTTTTCAGGCTGAAAGAAGAAATGTACTCTAATTTTGTTATTTATTGAGTCTTCCACGTAGCCTTCTGCTACGGTAGCTGATTTCCATCCATCGTGCCTTTTCAGTGACAATATCAGCTCCTTAATCGGCAAGAAGTGTGGCAGATGTCCTTCTGAACGCATGTCCAGTCTATTCTTTGAAATTTGGTAGGTTTAAATAAGAAGCTATCTAATTGCATCAACTATATGATGTCCTACATTTTGGGCTGAACATTTTCCAGCACTGTATTTCACAAATAATCGTCGAGAATTCATATTTTTGAGACGTAGACTAAAATACTTTTTGCATATTGATACAACGTCAGTAGTATTTTCTTTTTGTTCTGTGTTGCATACAGTAAAAGTTCGCCGCTTATGAGTTTTTGTGTCTGGAACGTGAATTATTAAGATATCGTCTTTATTAACCACATGATCTATCATCATATTTGTGAGTTCAATACTTCTACAAGCACCGGCCACTCCTATAATCAACACTACCTAAAATTATATTTTTGAAGAGTAAAATTATAGTTTTTGATTCATAAGATTATTGATTACCTTTGTCATTAAATGTATTTCATTCGGTGCAGTTTCAAGAAATTTTTCAATATCCCGTTGGCCGAAAATTTTTGACTTTTTTTGCAATGTGGCCAACAGATTTCTTCTTTAAAAAGGCAATCACTTTTGTGAAATTTCTAATGTTTACGTTATTTTTAACTAATAGCGTAGATTTTAACATGGAATGAATTGACCACAGTGTTGAAGATTGGTATTTTTGTGAAAGATCCGATAAATACGTCAAAATCACGTTTTCACTATACTTTTTAACGTTTTTAGCACTACACCAATCCATAAACAGTTTATACTGAAGTTCATATTTGGTTCTTGATTTTTCCGGCAGCAAATTCATCATTCGCTTTCTCGAGAATTTCAGGCGGGGTACAATACTCAATTTACTCGTCACTACGATCAATCAGATGTTCCATGATTTTATTATATAAATGATGAGTCAAATTGAATATTTTACGACGCGCTCGATTTTTGACAACCACTGTCACATTGGTCTGTCATCATTGTTAATAGCTTTGTGGGGAAACCACTACACATAGGTTGGTAACAATTACTGGTTACCAACTATAAGTTGGCAGCAACAGTGAAGGGACGCATCTAGAGAAAACATTTGATCTTTACTTCAGTTATGTTTAATGTATTGCCTAGTGTACGATATTAATATAGTTAACCGCAATATATATTTGTATTTGTTTTCACGTGTGCGAGTATTATTTATAATAAAGATTTGTTTATTGAGATCTCAGTTCTTTAATTCATATGTGGTATACAGAAACCCCACATAATTGGTGACCCCGACGTGATCGCGAACAGTAAACAGTTAAAAACATTTAAGTAGTGCGGGTAAAAAAAAGTGTAGGGCACGTGTCCAAATGTCGTTTCCAAACCATACTCTCCACTCGTCTCTGCCAGAACTTGGTGACAATGTTAATATTGGCGATGATCAGCAGCAAACTCCAGGCGCTCTTACACAATCACAGGTAACTCAATTCCAACCACAGATAAGTACAATGGAACGCCTAGAACTCCCTGTATTCTGGGACAGAAAGGTTGAGCTGTGGTTCGCCGCTGTAGAATCACAATTTGCCAACCGACGCATCACATCCGACAGTACTAAATACCACGCTGTTGTGGCTAGACTCAACCAAGATACCCTCACAGTGGTTGAACACATTATCGCACAACCTCCTACGCACGAAAAATATTTGCGCATTAAAGAAGCCTTATTAAATCATTACTCTGTTTCTCAAGAAAAACAGTTTAGGACATTAATATCGGGACTCGAACTAGGCTCTAAGAAACCATCCGAATTATTGAGTGAAATGAATCGTCTCGGTGGACATAACATGGATCCTAAGTTTATCAAGACTTTATGGATGGATCGGCTGCCAGCCTACGTGCAAGTAGCATTAACATCAGCCGATGGCCTCGCTCTAGGAGCCATCGCTAGCTTAGCAGACCGGATCGTGGAAATTCCTTCAGACGCCAACACAACACGCGTAATGACAGTTTCCACGTCAGACCAGACCCTGGACGAACACGTTTCGGCCATCGCGCGCTCAGACGCCGGTATCGAAAGACGCTTAAGTACCCTTTCCGATCGAGTTGACGAGCTAGCCCGGACAGTAAATCGCTTACAAGTTCGTGGCCGATCACAAAATGGTCGCGGTAGGTCACGTAGCAACACACCACGACAAACACAAGCTAGCACCGACACACAACAGGGTCCAACCAACAGCGGAATCTGCTATTACCATCGACGGTTCGGCTCGAAAGCGGACAAATGTACTATTCCGTGCGCATGGCAACCACCTGGCTCGGGAAACGAGAATTCCCGCCAATAGACGCGACGGCTACTGGCGGTTCGTCCACTCCACGTCGCTTATTTATCACCGACTGCAAGACAAACATTAGTTTCCTTATAGACACTGGAGCTGCTATTTCGGTTATCCCAGCGTCTATAAAGGACAAATACCAGCCATCCTCGCTGACACTCTACGCTGCAAACAACACGAAGATCCCAACATATGGTGAACGTAGCCTCACGCTGAATATTGGCCTACGACGTCCAATCACTTGGACCTTCTGCAAGGCTGATGTTCCATACGCAATCATCGGTGCCGATCTAATCCACCATCACGGACTCATCGTCGACCTGCAAAACAAACGAATCACAGACAGCACAACGGGCTACTCTCACCTCTGTGCGTTGGGACTAGCTCCTATCAACAGCATCCAGATGATAACGGGGGACAACAGGTACGCAACCATTTTAAAAAACTATCCACTAATCCTCGGCAGTCCGTCGAACAAGGTAGCAGCCGCACATTCCACAAGGCACTACATCACTACCACTGGACCACCATGCACTTAGCGAGTGAGGCCATTACGACCTGAC
Organism: Apoderus coryli; assembly: GCA_911728435.2. Classification (NCBI taxonomy): domain Eukaryota; kingdom Metazoa; phylum Arthropoda; class Insecta; order Coleoptera; family Attelabidae; genus Apoderus; species Apoderus coryli. The sequence continues at coordinate 9,528,639 of OU452209.1, read as the reverse complement.
CGACTCAAAGCAGCCAAAGAGGAATTTAAAATTATGGTTGAACAGGGACTAGCTAGACCATCTACTAGCCCTTGGGCTAGCCCACTCCACTTGACCCAAAAGAAGAACGGTGACTGGAGACCCTGCGGAGACTACAGGCGCCTCAACAAACAAACTGTACCTGACAGATACCCAGTTGCACTCCTACAGGACTTCACTGCTAACCTCTCCGGAAAAAACATATTCAGCACGATAGATCTGTGTCGAGCATTCCACCACATACCTGTTGCAGAAGAAGACATCCCGAAGACTGCAGTCATCACCCCATTCGGCCTGTTCGAATTTGTCTGCATGCCTTTTGGTCTTCGCAACGCAGCCCAAACCTTTCAACGGTTCATCCACGAGGTCGTAGGCGACTTGGACTTCGTCTTTGCATACATCGACGACTTGTTGATTGCCTCCTCTACACACGACGAGCACGAACAACACCTCAACATCGTGTTCCAACGCCTTGAGAAATTTGGCTTATGCATCAATCCCGAGAAATGCGTATTCGCTTCTGAATCCGTCAAATTCTTGGGATACGAAGTGTCCAGCCAGGGCAGACAACCAATCGACGAACGAATTCGAGCTCTGCTTGACTTTCCCAAGCCACAGACGATCGTCCAACTCCGACGCTTCATCGGGGCTATCAACTTCTATCGGCAACACATTAAGAATGCAGCGACGGTTCAAGCACCTTTAAACGAGATGCTCAAAGATTCTAAGAAGAACGATAAACGACCAGTTCCTTGGACGCCAGACGCGGAAGCAGCATTCACATCGATCAAACAACAGCTAGCGACAGCCACCATTCTGACTCACCCAACACCATCAGCTGAGCTACGTCTCGTCACCGATGCCTCGAGTTCGGCTATTGGAGCCGCCCTAGAGCAACGGGAGAACGACCACTGGAAGCCATTAGGTTTCTTCTCAAAAAAACTATCACCGGCTCAACGCAACTACAGTACGTACGATAGAGAGCTAACAGCGGTCTACGAAGCAATTAAATTCTTCAGGCAATGGGTGGAAGGCAGAGAATTCACGGTTCTTACGGATCACAAGCCGCTGATCTACGCTTTCCAGCAACGTGCAGACAAAGCTTCCCCTCGGCAGCTCAGACAACTCTCTTTCATAAGCGAGTTCACCACCAACATCCAGTACATCATTGGCACGGAAAATGAAGTCGCTGACGCATTTTCACGCGTAGACGCCTTCAGGATGCCGACTGTCATTGATTTCGATGAACTCAGCAGGTTGCAAGCCAGCGACACTGAACTCCAAGACCTACTAAGAGATGAAAACTCATCACTTCGCCTTCAAAAGCTGACATATGGACCAGACCACCAAGGTATCTTCTGTGACGTATCGACGACAGACATCCGACCATTCGTACCACAACAGCTCCATCGACAAGTATATGATGCTTTTCACGGACTGTCACATCCTAGCGGTCGACCCACAACGAAAATCATCGCACAACGATACGTTTGGCCGTCAATGAACAGAGACATCACGAAGTGGGCAAAGCACTGTTCCGCTTGCCAACGCTCGAAGATAGGCCGCCACTTCCATGTACAGCCTGCAAGTTTCACCAGCCCAGACCAACGCTTTGACCATATCCACATCGACATCGTGGGACCAATGCCGGAATCGCAAGGTTTCCGATATGCACTCACTATGGTCGATCGCTTCACCAGATGGCCAGAAGCCATACCCATCAAAGACATCACAGCCACAACTGTAGCCAACGCCTTTTTCAACCACTGGATCGCTCGTTTCGGGACTCCAAAGATTGTGACGACTGACCAGGGTACACAGTTCGAAAGCGCACTCTTCACCGCCTTAGCCTGTTTGGTTGGCGGCAAACGCATCAGAACAACGGCGTACCATCCTCCAGCCAACGGCATGATCGAAAGATGGCATCGCACCATGAAGACTGCCATAATGTGCCACGCCACAACAAATTGGACCACAGTCCTGCCTACAGTCCTCCTCGGGCTAAGGACATGCTTCAAAGAAGAGCTACGTGGATCGCCAGCTGAGTACCTGTACGGAACAACCCTGAGGATTCCCGGTGAATTTTTCACAAACGAAGATCCTCCAGCGGACCCACAATTCTTCCTTGAAGATTTCAGAGAGCACATGCGAAACATCAAGCCAGTTCCAGCAGCACATCACTGCAGAACGAAAACCTTCTGCTACAAGGACCTCTACACTTGTAGTCACGTCTTTCTACGACTGGACCACGTCAAGACGCCACTTGAACCACCATATTCAGGCCCACACGAGGTCGTCACCAGGATCGACGATCGAGTTTTCACCATCCTAGTTGACGGAAAAGAAGTCAACGTGAGCATAGAACGCCTTAAGCCTGCCCACATGGCCTCAGACGACGTTTTTCGGAACGAGACTACGCCACCTTCAGCAGCAGATGAGTCGCAAACCACCTTCCAACAGCCAGAGCCACCCTCCATCCCCGGAACACCCATGCGAGTATTGAGAACCTATCCTGGCGCGAAGAACAAGGCATCTGGACAGAAAAAAGTTTCGTTCCAGGACGACCAATGAACATTCACTTCTCCACTTACCTTTTACTTAGAGGGGGGTGGTGTGGGGAAACCACTACACATAGGTTGGTAACAATTACTGGTTACCAACTATAAGTTGGCAGCAACAGTGAAGGGACGCATCTAGAGAAAACATTTGATCTTTACTTCAGTTATGTTTAATGTATTGCCTAGTGTACGATATTAATATAGTTAACCGCAATATATATTTGTATTTGTTTTCACGTGTGCGAGTATTATTTATAATAAAGATTTGTTTATTGAGATCTCAGTTCTTTAATTCATATGTGGTATACAGAAACCCCACAGCTTTTATTATTGTGCCGCCATCTATTACAAATAGTCAAAAATAATTTTCTTGCCTAGCCATTTTCGAGTGTTTTGTAGCGCTAGCCTTAGAAATGTATACTTTCTCGTCCCTATGGAAGCAGTAAAATTCAATTTTCTCATAGTGTCGGCAGAAAATTAAATTATTAAAGCTTTCATATAATAAATAATAATTGTTATTATTTTTTATTCTGAAAACGTCATTTTTGACATAAAATTTCAAATATTTCGGAAACGGCTGGCGATAGATATAACATATTATGTATAAAATATGTTTAGAATTACAAGGAGAACCCAAAAAAAATATAATTTATATAGGGTCGTATTTGAAATAAGGAAGTTGACACCCATTTCCGGTATAACCGGAAGTGCTAGATTCTTGAAAACATTTTAGCCGAATTGGTCCCGTCGATCTAAGTACCATACCAGATTTTCAGATTGTTCCACAGTGTAGTTTCTCCATAATCGATCGAATCCCTTCCCGGTGGGACACCCGGTATGTATAGAAAATTGAGTATACGAAAATATAATATACAGGCTGATCCCAGTGGCGGCTTGTGGGTAATTTAATTAGGTAGGCACTAAGTAAAAAATGTACATGAAGAAAATTGCGCCTTAGATGAAAAGAAAATTATCAAGGTAAAAAAGAACACGTTCAAATACGGGTTTCGTAAGGTACATGTTAATTTTTTGTTTTTGTTTTTTTATTTTTAAAAATTATGCCCCATTCACTACTTTACAAAATCCAATACATAATCAAATACAAATAAAATACAAAATTATTAATATTGAATAAACTTTAATTTTAATTTAATTAAATTAATTAAATAATATTACTACGTAATTACTACTTACCGCTACCGCAACAAGTTGTGCCGCACAACCACTAATCTTTACTTCTACTAGTCAAAATATTATTACTATTATTATTAAATAATTAAATACATACATTTTTTAATCAATGGCACTAGTATTTAAACAACAAACGAACAAATAGTTCAAACGTAATGTAACAAAACAAAAACAGTAAACAAAAATATAGGTACCTAGCGTACAAATCGAAATTCGTGCAAATAGTCTACCTACCTATCTACAATAGATAGAAGGCGGCCGGGGTGCATTTTCGGAATTCGTATTACGTATGAAATTGCACATCTCAAACTAAGAATATCTTTTCGTTTTGAATCAGATTGGTGTAACTAGTTTCTTGAGCTGTTTTGATTTTGATTTCCCAATAAAAATAAATGTTGTACCTACCTATTAATATTCAATTAATGAAATGGATCCAAAGAAATTGCGCAGTGTGTGTTACAAAGATACATCATCTAATACTATTAGATTGCAAATAAGTGATAAAGAGGAGATTGAGGTATGTAGATTCTTTGTATTTTTAGGGTAGGTTTACGCCGTTATATTTACGGTGGTGTCTGATCGATCGTTGGACGTAAGTTCGAATAATTTCAGTAATTGGCGCATCGGACGGTCGTTTACGGTGAGTAATGTATGTGCTCGTCCGGAAAATACTAGGACTTCCTAAGAAAGTACAATCAATTAGGTGTCACCGATGTTTCGCTGCTTCATTTCCGCTTTTTCAAGCTTGTTCCAGTTCGATTGTACAATTAAAACAATTAGATGACATTTCTATATACAACAACAGTACCAAAAAATGTTCCTATACGCAATTAGTGATCAATTCAGTTAGTGTTCACGATTAACTTGTATATATAAACGTGATTTAATTGTTTTAATTGTACATTCTAACTGGATGCATTGAAAAAGCAGAAATAAAGCCGCGAAACGCCACTGATACCTAATTGAGTGTACTTTCTTACGAAGTCCTATATCCCACTATATAAATGAAAACATAAATTATTGAAGACGCGAAATTGTCGATCATGAATTAATTTTTTTCATAGTTTCCAAACTGTAACCGAGATTTGTAAGAAAAAAAAAACATGGGAAACCCTTTCGGAGTTGGCACATTGCATGTATTTCATAAATCGCCGACGCATTAGTCTAAAACGTCGGGACTTTATGAATCTGTGATTCGCATTACCCGAGTTATTCCGAGCGGCTAATGTGTCGGCGAATTCCGAAAATGCGGCCGGGGTAGGTGCCTAAACTCAATGTAAATGCGTTCCTACGCAATAGCACACATATTATTTCAATAGGTATTATATAAAAGTTCACAATCACCACTAGTTTTTTCTGTATATTTATTTAAATATATTCAAGAAAAAGTACAACAATTTTGAGCAAAATACATTTTTTTATTTTAGGCCGTATTTGGTAGTGCATACTATTACCCGGTGACCAGTGGCGCAAAACTTTTGATATGTACATAGGTATATGTGTATACAGTGTATACGAGTATACGGTGTGAGCGACGATAACTAACAGTTGCCTGTAAAAATGCGAAGTCTCGGTAGTGGGTTATAGCACTAGCGGTAAACCTATTTTGCGGTAGTTATAATTCTTGAATTAAAGGGGAATGGTTTAAAGGTTTAAGGTAGAAAATGAAATAAATTAAATTAATATAAGAATTAATATAAGAATCAATATTATTTTTTTTTAAATTATGGAGTCAATAATAATAAATTGAGTATTTAATTTAGGGCGAAGGTTTCCTACCCCGACCAGCCGCTACTGGCTGATCCACTAAGCGTGGCCAGCGGCTGTATCTCGGAAACTATTGGTCGTATAACCTTGGGAAAAATTTGTTTTCAATTAAAATGGTCATGAGAAAATTCTAGGAATTATTTTCAAGTTCCGCATTTCGCAAAGGGGCGTTATTTCATTAAAAAATTTTAAATGCTTAAATTCTTCGAAAATTTCCAAATGTAGTTAAAAATGTGGTAACATCATGAAAAAGCCTAGACAATTCTACACCACTTTTGTCTGAAACTTGTTGATGTATGATCCTTAATAAGAGTGGAGGAAGCCATTCAATGTGTAATTCTTTAAATAACTGTAACTTCTAAACGCCTTATTCGATTTTGACAAACTTGAGAGTGTTTGGAAGAGAAAACCAAGCATTTTTAACTGTTGTATTCGCTGATACACAATAGTTTCTAATAAACTTGGCAGAGGGCGCAATTTGTAATCATTAGAGCTTTTTCGATTTTTCTCCAAAAACTTAAATCGCACGGTATAACTAAAATCCCATAATCGCAAAGTAGATTACATTTACAAGAAGAGTATGAAAAACCGCAGTTCGATATCTTTGTTCGTTTCAAAGTTATTACCAAAACAATAATCTGGGCATATCTAATGCGGTCTTCTAAGAAATAAATCAAGATAGCTTAATAACTATCTTGTTTAATAACAAGTTCGGTAGGTTTCTATGGAGACAAATAATATTAATTATTAGTCACCTTATTTATAATGGATAGGTCTTTTGACGTTGACGTTATGAAAATCGTGCAAATAAATAATTTTCATTTGCAAATCGGTGCCCTTCTTCCGACCTAATTTAGATTTTAGGCATGGTCCCCATTATGTAAGAGGCAAAATAAGTTTTTTATTTCAAATGCACAAATAGAACAGAACAAAAGTAAAAATAGTTAAATGCAAATCTAAACAGTGCGAATAATAAGTAAACATTGATAAAAAAAACTCCACAGGTGTTCAAATTGTTTTCCATCATTTGAAATACAAAGATTTAACCGATTTCTGGTAGAATTCACGCCTGCTTCTATTTCAGCGCCAGGTAAACTACCGATTGCATTTCTAATTCTAATAATCATGTCTTCTCTGCTGTTCGGTTGCACTTTGTACTGTACCCATAAATAAAAATCCAAACATGTTAAATGAGGAGACCTGGCCGGCTAAGTTACTTCCCCTCCCAATCCACCGGTCTGGAAAATGTTCATTAAGAAAATTGCGAACACGAAGGGAAAAATGAGCAGGGTACCCATCAAGTTGTAGCCACATGCGTCTTCTCACAAGTAAAGGAACATTTTCTAGTAATTCGGGCAAATGAAACTCTAAAAAATCAAGGTACATTTCACCTGTCAAAATACATTCAAAAATATACGGACCAATAAGCATGCCGTTAATTATGCCACACCAAACATTACAGGGCCATTGATCTTGATTATCAACTTCACGCATCCAGTGTGGGTTGGGTTGGGTTACCAAAAATGCATGTTGTGCAAATTTACCTTCCCAGTATTAGTAAATGATGCCTCATCTGTCCATGATATTTGAGAGAAAAATTGTGGATTATCTCTTATCATATTTTTTAACCAATAACAATAGTTTAATCTCATATCAAAATCAGATAAGGATGAATTTTTTTTTTCACAAGGATTCTTTGAATCGTGCCGTAACTAAGGTCCAAATCTCTAGCCATTTCTCTTATACTACTATGGGGTTCTGCGTTAACATATGCCTGTACATTAATAACTGAGTCCTCTGTCCTTGCAGGACGGCGTCTTCTTATGGAGGGTACAGGCCGAAGACAACCATATTGTCTCAGACAGCGAGCTAAACGTTGAAAAACTCTCCGTGAATGGTGAACTCTATGAGGATAACACAAAGCGTATTCTCTTGAAGCCACCACTGCATTTTCAAATGATTGAAAATAAATAGCTAACATCTCGTATGCTTCTTCGTTTGTAAACGGCATTTTAACTTAACAAATATTAGCTATTAAGTACTTCAAATTAAATATTAATTATTTAACACTATTTGAGTAATTGTTAAAACACCTTTAGAAAATGTCACATACAATTTTACACAGAAATGTCAGTAGTGTTGTCTAATAAATAATCTAATTTATCTCCATGGAAACCTGCCGAATTTGTTTGACGGTTAGGTATCTTGATTCATTTTTTAGAGGTATCTACGTATTAGACTTATGCCCAGCTTATTGTTTTGGCGATAACTTTGAAACGAAAAAAGATAATTTCTAGAATTTTCTCATGACCATTTTAATTGAAAACAAATTTTCCCCAAGGTTCTACGACCAATAGTTTCCGAGATACAGCCGCTGGCCACGGTTAGTGGATCAGCCTGTATAATATTATCTAAGTAAATTACCGCTTCTATTTTTTGTGCTAAAGTTGTAGCTAATTCCTTATATGTTAAATGAGCGTTGCATAAAATTCATATAAGGTGGTGCTTAACTGTTTTGACTCCAGCCTCCCACAGACCTCCAAAGTGAGGACTGTATGGTGGAATAAATTTCCATTCGATACCTTCTATACTTAATTAATGAATCGTTCTTGCTACACCAAGTAAAGTCTTAACGTTTTTGATCTATCATCAAAATTTTCTCCACTTAAATCGCATCCGAGACTATCTAGAATACTAGAGCAATTAGTTTTCCACTTTCTCAAAATGAAACCACCTAGTTGTGCCTCATTAATTGTACTTGCGTCTGATAACAAGTCATCTACGCACATATCTCGTTTAATTATCTCGGATATTCTAGGAAACCACTCGAAACACTCGTCTGTCAGCTCGAAAAGACAGCGAATAACTAAATAAATAAAATAATAACTAGATGAAGCTTGCCCGTAGGTATTTAAGACATATGTTTTCAGTTCTTCATCAGGACTTGCTCGCCAAACTATTTTCTGCAAATGTCTATGTTCTGGAGACATTAATACCATACGGTACATTTTAGCAACATCAGCAGAAAACACATATCTATGAGTCCGAAAACGTAATAATATAGACAGTAAATCATCCTGCAAAACTGGACCCACGCATTGAATATTATTTAAAGACAAGCCATTACTCGTAGGAGCTGAGCAATTGATGACAACCCTAAGCTTTGTAGTTAAGCTGTTCACACGTAGAACTCCATGATGAGTCATAAAGTACTCCTCCAGAAAAATCAGGAGAGTTTCTTACTCCGGACATATGATTTAAAGCTTGATATTCTAGCATGAAGTCCACATATAGTTTTCGCAAAGAATTGTTTTTACATAACCTTCGTTCTAAAGAGTAAAATGCAACTGGGAGATTTCTTAAATGGCAGACTAACAATGAATTTGCCATCGTTAGCTCTAGTGGTTGTATCTAAAACGTTTTGCTCACAAAATGATTCTTCCTTGGAAAATAGCCTCGCAGCGTCAACTTCTTCTAGCTCCCAAAATTTTGTTAAAATAGTATTAATAGTTTGGGATTGTTGAACACTGAAGTTGCAAACTCAACTATCTTGCTGAGAATGACCATACTTGCCCGATACCACCCAACCTAAATGAGTTTCTTGCAAAACTGGTTTATTCTTACCGCAAGATATAGTGCCTGAACAAATAATAGACCAAAATAATTCAGCACCCACCAAAATTTGTACTGAACTATGTTGATTAAGCTTGGTGTCAGCTAACTGAACATTGGAAGGGATATTAAAATTTGTAATATCGACTTTCAAACTCGGCAAGGTACTAGTTATTTTTTCTAATGTATAACAGGGTATTTTAAACTTGACATTATTATAGACAGACTGAAATTGAATTGTGCACTTGCTTTCTATACTAGAAATTGTATTGGAAATACCTGTTATCGAAATATTCGCTTTGGTTGTATCTAGTCCTAATTTAGCACACAAGTCCTTAGTTATAAACGAACTTTGAGTCTAAAAGTAGGCGTGCATTGAATATAGTACCAATTTTAGCAAAAACCTTGACAATTGCAGTGGATGAAAAGACATAACCATTACTATAGCATCTCTCACTCCACTATTACAAGCTAAAATTGCATCATTCGTATTGCCTGCGGGTTATCTTCAAAATGCAGAAGCGTATTATGGAATAATCTGCATTTTTTACATGGACCAAGCTTGCATCGTTTTGCGAGGTGACCTTCTCTTAGACAATTTTGACATAAATTAGCTTTCTTGACTGCACAAGAATATTTATATAGAATGATCTTTTTGCAATAAGTAGGTACATGAATGACCTACTAAGTAACTATAAAGGATCTAGGCTTGGGCTTTAATATTGCTTCTGGTTTGCTAGAATTGTTTGAAATCTGGACTGATTGCCTGATTTGATCAGCTTTTCTGCATTCAAGAGTTTCTATTCTAAATAATTTGCTCTATCTTTTAAAGACGTCTTAAAATCGTTTAATGTTAGTAAAGTAGAACTTTTGTTTTGTTAACACTCCCACTGTTCGTGAGTATGGGTATCTAGCTGATTAATAGTTATAAGAAAAATTAAAAGACTGTCCCAATTGTCAACACTGTGGCCGAGTTGCTGCAAAGAACGCATATGTTTAGACAGATTTTCAACTAAATTTCTTAGTTGACTAGCGGTTTCCTTATGCATGGGTTCTGACTGAGCTATAGCCTATAATTACGAATGAGAATTTCATTGGGATATTCACTAGCACTTGTTGTGTATTCACCCTTAGATTATAGTGTGTAGCAACCTTAAGATAAGAGATATGACAGACATTCAGAAAGTGAGGTTAATCACGTTTGAAAAACATTATACAACATATTGTTAATCATAGCCTTATTAATAAATACTTCAAGACTGCGGTGCATTCATTATTAATGACGAACCCCAACAAAGAATATTAAACTGGCGACGAGGAGTTGAAATTGAAAATGAGTGAAATAGGCCGCATAAAAGAATTTGATTCTTCTAAAGAATCATTTGTGACGTACATTAAAAGGTTAAAATTGTATTTTATGGTTAATGGGACTGTAGAAGATAAAAAGAAAGACATATTTTTATTATTAATTGGGTCTAAAGTATATGAAATACTGACTAACTTAGCTATGCCGAGACAACCGGAAGAATTGAGTTTCATCGAAATTGAACAAATGTTACTATCGTACTTTCAGCCAGCTAAATTAGAGATAGTAGAACGGTTTCAGTTCTCAAAAAGGGACCAAAAAGAGTCAGAATCGGTAAAGGAATATGCTGTTGAACTGAAGAAAATGGCAATATCTTGTAATTTTGGTGCGTTTCTCAACGAGGCTCTGCGAGACAGATTTGTATCGGGGCTTAAAAATGACCGTATTCAAAGGGAAATATTGGTGAAAAACAGAACGTTTGATGAAGCCTTAAAGTTAGCTGTTAGCCTGGAGCTGGTAGAGAAAGAAGCTAAAGAAATGCAAGTACAAGAAGTGAATTTTGCGAGAAGAGAAAAACATGGACATGACAAAACTAGTAAGTGGACAAATAATAACGAAAACAGAAAGAAATCGATGCAGAATAAGGAAGTTTGTAACTGTTGTGGAAAACATCACCCAGGGAAGTGTAAATATCTGGACTATTCATGCAAAAAGTGTGGGAAAAAAGGACATTTGATGAGAATATGCAAGGTCACGGGTAAATCGGTACATTACACTGAAGAAGAAAGCAACGAAACAGAGGGATATGAAGATAACGGTAATGTAATAGATGAAAAACTATTTTATGCCATGGACTATGATGTAAGTGTAAATCCTTTTTTAATTAAGCTTAAAATGGCTTCAAAATATGTTAATATGGAAGTAGACACTGGGGCATCTGTATCTTTAATAAGTGATAAACATTATAATGACTATTTTGCAGATTTTGAGATATATAAGTCTGACACTAAACTGTATACATTTTCAGGGTTAAATTTGTTGGTTATAGGAAAAATTTATGTTCCAGTAGAATATAAGAACGTGAAAAAAGAGTTAAGCTTATTAGTTGTAGATAGTAAAAGCATGCGTGCACCTATGTTGTTAGGTAGAAACTGGATGCGTGAATTAAACTTGAAATTTGAAATTTTAAATAAGCTCACAACTAATGAGGCTAACTTTGGAGAAATCGACAAATTAATTAATGAATATTCAAAACAATTTAGAGTTTTCGATAACAACAATGGTAAATTTAGTAATTTTAAGGTAGAAATTGTACTAGAGGGTAATCCGACACCTGTGTTTTGTAAGGCACGTCCCGTACCTTATTCTTTACGACCAGTGGTTTCAGCAGAACTAAATCGTCTAGAGGAATGTGGAATAATACAAAAGGTAAGCCATAGTAAATGGGCTTCACCAATAGTTATTGTTGAACGCGGTGGTAATGATCAAAAGAAGGTAAGAATTTGCGGGGACTATAAAATTTCTGTTAATCCAGTATCCAGAACTGAACATTATCCATTGCCCAACCCTAATGATGTAATGGCTGTATTAAAGGAAGGTAAAATTTTTACTTTAATTGATTTGAAAAATGCATATCAACAATTAGAATTATCCAACCAGGCACAAGAATTACTAACTATAAATACTCATCAAGGTTTATACTCTTATAAAATGATGCCATTTGGTATTAAAAGTGCACCTGCTATTTTTCAGGCAACAATGGACAAATTACTTAGTAAAATTGACAACGTAATTTGTTATATCGATGATATTCTTATTTGGGGAGATGATTTTGAGCAATGTAAAAATACTGTAGAAATAGTTTTAGGTAGGCTAAGCAAAGCAAATTTAAAAGTTAGCATTGGAAAATGCAAGTTTTTTAAAAATAAAGTTGATTATTTAGGTGTATCTATTTCAGAACAAGGTATTCAACCTACTAAGAAGGGAATTGATGCTATTGTTAATGCACCTAAACCTCATGATTTAACGACACTAAGATCATTTTTAGGTTTACTAAACTTTTATGGTAAATTCATACCAACATTATCAACAGTTTTGAGACCTTTTCACGAGTTACTAGAGAAAGATAAACCATGGATTTGGACACAGGAATGTGATCAATGTTTTGACAAATGTAAAAAATTGTTAGTTGAAAGTAACGTTTTGATTTATTATGACCCTTCGAAACCTTTGATCTTGACATGCGATGCATCACAACACGGAGTAGGAGCTGTTTTGTCTCATGAAATTGATGGTATTGAACGTCCAATTTGTTTTGCCTCGCGTACTTTAAATAAAGCTGAAAGAGGTTATTCTCAATTAGAAAAGGAAGCTTTAAGTATTATATTCGGTATAAAGAAATTCCATTTATATTTGTATGGTCGGAAATTTCTTATAAATACGGATCATCAGCCTCTTCAATCGATTTTCCATTCAAATAAAGCTATTCCAACATTATCAGCGGCGCGAATTCAGCGTTGGTCATTATTGTTAGCTTCTTATGATTATGATATTAAATATAAATCTGGTAAAACCATATCGCACGCAGATGCATTATCCAGATTACCATTACCCTGTACAGAAGAATCTGAAGCTGAAATTAATTATTTTTCTTGTGTTAATGAAGAACCGCTTTGTTCTATTGATATAACCTATCATACCTCTAAAGATATTGTCTTGTCAAAAGTTTATGAATACTGCTTAAATGGTTGGCCTACTACAAATACTGATAAATCACTAGTTCCATATTGGGTTAGGAGAAATGAAATTAGTTTAGATAAGGGTTGTATTCTTTGGGGAAGGCGCGTAATAATTCCAAAAGATTCAAATTTCAAATTTACTTCATGAACAACATCCCGGAATTGTCAGAAGTAAAATGTTAGCTCGTAGTTTACTGTGGTGGCCTTGTTTCGATAACGATTTAGAGAATTTTATAAAAAAAATGTGATATTTGTCAGAAATCAGGCAATTCAAAGTCTGAACCTGAGGTAAATTGGCCAAGTTGTTCACGTATATTTGAACGTATCCACATTGATTTTGCTATGAAAAAGGATAAAAATTTTCTAGTATTAATTGATGCATACTCCAAGTGGGCAGAGATAAATTATATGCAATCAACTACTTCGGATTCAACTATAAATGCATTAAGAACTATATTTTCTAATTTCGGTCTTCCTGAAATTATTGTCTCAGACAATGGACCACAGTTTATTTCTAGTGAATTTTCTAAGTTCTGTAAAATGAATGGCATTTCTCATATTAAAAGTCCACCATATCATCCCAAATCTAATGGGGCAGCTGAGCGTACTGTGCAAATTTTAAAAAAGTCATTGAGTAAATTAAATCTAGAACATAAGGCTGATCCGATACAACTACAGATTGATAATATATTGTTTGCTTATCGAAATACTCCACAAACATCAACGGGTAAAACACCATCTGAATTGTTTTTAAATAGAAAACCAAGAACTAGGTTAACTATTTTAAAACAACAATTAAAACGCGGAAAATCTAAAGACTTTATATCTGGTAAAACTTACAATAATGGGGACTTAGTTTACGTAAAGACCAAAAAAGGGGAAGAAGAATCTTGGGTAGACGGGAGAGTTATCCATAGAAACAGTAACTATACTTATTTGGTAGAAAGTAAGGGAAAAGAGTATCTTATTCATGTAGACGACATGAAAACAAGGAGTTCAAATTCATCATCTCAAATGCTCATATCAAACAGACCATTGTTTCTGCCAAGGTATGAAGGTTTGTGCGAAAATAATAGTTGTGCTGAAAACACTGTCGAATCCATTCCTTCATCCTTTTCAACAATGCCAGTGATCCCTATAAATCCTGAAACTCCAAAACTCTCACCTCAAAATTTGGAAAATGTAAGACGTTCTGCAAGAACTATAAAAAAACCAATCAAACTAGATTTGTAACTGATAAGATTAAAGTACATATATAAATATTTTAAAAATGTAGAAAGGGAGAGTGTTGTGTATTCACCCTTAGATTATAGTGTGTAGCAACCTTAAGATAAGAGATATGACAGACATTCAGAAAGTGAGGTTAATCACGTTTGAAAAACATTATACAACGTCACAGCATTAATAAGTACAGCATTCCGTCTCCACGTTCGCACTTTGAAAAAAAGTGTGACGTAAGATGCCGCCATTTTGGGTTACAAAACAGGTCCTGACTAAGAATAATTATAGTTTTTGGTTTCTAACCACAGTACTGTATTTTTATTTTTGTAAAAATATTTAAGTACATAATAATATCGCTGTCAATTTCAGAAATATTTGTGGTGTGTCATAGTGATTGAAAACAACCTTGAGTGGTGTTATCAGTTAAATGTTGACATGATTGGGTGATTTTTAATAACAATAATAATAACTATTGGAAAAAGTTGTTATTGTCAAAAAAGAATTCATATTGTCAGATTTTTGATTAGTTTTCAATTTCTATATTATATTGGTCAGTTAAAATCGTTTCAGTTTTGTATTTAGTTTGTTATTTTTCTTTATTAATAAATCGCGTTTATTTTAATTTTCGTGGTTTATTATGAATATCGTTGTAGTGAGTTAAACGGGTAGTTTAATTCACAAATTACAACAACAGCAACTTTAAAGGCAAATTTTGGCAAAAACTTCTTGAAACTTTATAATGATATTGTCAATAAAATAACAACTAGCCACGCGACAACTTGTGTTTATGTTTTACTTGTATTTAGTTTAAAAACATATTAGGTACTGTCATTTCGTAATATAAATTTTACGGTTATACAAATAGTTGTTATAAACGTAAAATTATCTAGTATTTATCTTAATTTTTACTTATTACTCACGTAACAGGATCTTTGGGGAAGCGAAAAAAATGTTTAGAGCAAGTTTAAATAAATAAATAATAAATAAATAAATAAGCGTTTATTGCCCAACAGAATAAATCCCTTTACAGAGCAACATATAATACAACATTATAAATAAACAATAACAAAGATAATAAATCAAATTAAATTACAGCAAATCAAACAAACCAAAATCAATTACAATCCAGAAACTAACCGGAATAATATTGAACAAAATAACAAATTAAATTCAGATGTAGACATTTACTTTCATTATATTACATTACATTAGCATTACATCACACCCCAAAAAAACTACGAGCAGTCTCAATTAAGTCGTGCAACGAACAATGAAATATGTCGCAATCGTTACAGATTATATTAAAATTATTGCACATCACAAAAACTGGCGATTTCGTGTATAGATTCGTAACAGGACGTTTGCAGTAAAACATTAATCCGTTAGTTTACCACTTATTGGGACAACATTTTGCAACACACACATGTCCTCCGTGATTATTCATTGTATGAATCCCAAGACACGTTAATAAAAATAAAATCCTTTTAATTCTCACGAACACTATACCAAAAACACAAAACACAGATTTAGATTTAAACACAATATTTATTTATCTCGTACACGCCGACAATGAACTATATATTGAACACAGTAGTGAACTGTATCTATCTACGTCAATGGGATTATTTTGACGTTGTAACCCATAATGGCGGCATGCGCGACGATATGCGCAGGACGGCTTGCAAACGTGAAATGGTGAAAGACAGAATACTGTATTATTTATTATACTGTGACAACGTATTGTTAATCATAGCCTTATTAATAAATACTTCAAGACTGCGGTGCATTCAGTATTAATTGACGAACCCCAACAAAGAATATTAAAGCACTAAATTCAATTGAGCTAATAATGCTGGAGGCCTCACCTTCTAGTGCGGATCTTAGATAGTGATATTTTTGTATGGATTTTAAATTATTGATTTATTGAGTGAATTAAAGACTGGTAAGTGTCACGAAATTCTAACCATTGATCATAGTCTCCTTTAAATGTGGGGAGCGACATAGTAGGCAGTTGTGTATGCTCGTTTTGATATATAATAGACGAACCTACAGTAGCAACTTCAGAGGTCGTGCCGTTATTATATTTTTGAATTATGGACTTTTATTTAGCTATCCAACTGTGAAAAGGGTTTTCTATAGTAAAACGCTCTTCAAATTGTGCCTCAAACACTTCAACTGCTACAATAGCTTCAATATCGGATTGAATTTGACCAAATTCAACAAAACACGTATCTAGTTTTGATAATCTATTTTGCAACTCAAATATGCTTTGTTCTGTTATAGTTTCAATAGACTGAAATTTTTCAAAATACTTTTTCAAATTAGTTAAGTTGGCTTTTATGCAACACGTTTTCTATTTAATGCTTCCATTACGACAATAAAAATTAATGGTATTGAATTAAATATTAACACAACTAGAAAAGGTGGAAATATGACGGATATTGACAACTAAATGTCAACTATTGAACAGAATTTAAGTATTCAATTCTAATATAGTAAATAGTAACGAAAATAGATATATAAGCTCACTTGTTTCTCTTTGTTGGTTATAAATATTAGTTTCTTGAATAACCAAATTCGTATACAGCGGCATAATTTATACTTGTCTTGCTACTTATATAGTCCACTGTGTGATATTAATATTATCCACTATATTTTTCTTACTTGACTTGACTGTAACTGGTCTTTATTGATTCTATCCGGCTCGAAGGACCATTTGTTGAGAATTACTGCACAAAATTGTACTAATAACTCTTTTATTAACGAATTTCTGAACATAATAACTAATGATAAAAATTATATTAACATTCTGTCAATTTGACAATCAATAATAATTCTTGATTTCTCTTGCTGTTATGACATCACGCATACACGATGTGGGAAATATTGTGCGCCAACAATATGATATCAATGCCTAATCTGCTATATCCGGCATTTGGTCGAGGACCAAAAATAATGTTTTGTATTTGTGAGTATTGAAAAATTAAATTACGATACACAACAGTGCGGAGCTACAAGAAGCAAAATAGACTTTAGCAGATTATTAAAAACAAAGAAAAAAAAATCAAATACGAGCCTTAGGCTTACCTTAATTGTCGCACCGATCTTCTTGGTTGGCCAAACTGTTCCGTATCCTCTGTTCCAGTTGATCACACACATCAAACTTTTGACTAGTAACTAGTCAAAGCATCAAACACATAACGCACAGAAAACAACCCAGTAAACACACATACGTTTATTTAACGTTTACCATTACAAAACACCTTTTCAAAAAAAGGTACATTAAATACGCACATTTTAATTTTATATGTCGCGCTTTTTCACGTTACAGAACACTAATAACGAAACGTTAGTTAAATGGTTTAAGAAAACGTGTATTGAACGTATTTATGTATATATATTCAACGGTGAAATAAAACGTTATTAAAACGGTTCTAAAATACGTTAATAATACGATTACACAAACGTTAATTCTTACCTTTTAAAAAACGCCAAATGCATGTATTAGATATACATGCATTTATCGTTTTCTAGAAGCTAATAATTAACGTTTGTGTAATCGTATTAATTACGCATTTTAGTAACGTTTAAATAACGTTTGATTTCACGTTATTTAATGTTGCTTTTATATATTTTTGTAACGTGAAATATACGTTGATAAAATGTATGGAATAAATCAATAAAACTACCAGATTTCCATTGTTGGGTTGGTACAAAAGTTTGATGAAAAAATAATGCCCTTTTTGTTAAATAGTTAAACCAAAAAATATAAACATTTGGGTGTTTTTGGTATTTTTAATATTAAATATTGTGGTCAAATATAACTTAACAATTATACGATACAATAATGCACGTGTCGGCCAACTATGCCGCTTTCGCCGAAACTTACGTTGTATCGAATAATTTTGTAATTTCTTTTTGACAATATTTTATATAAAAATATTGAATAACACAAAAAAACAAACGGATTTTTTATTTGTTTTTAATATATTTACAACCAACAATCCAAGTTTTTGGTTTAACGATTTAGGATATTGGAGACATACTTTTAGCATTGTCCGTTACTTTATTAGGATAAAAACACTTTACATTTTTTGTTGCATATAAATAATTATATACAACAAAAAATGTATAACAAAATGTTTTAGAATCATCACTATTGTAAAATGTAAGATAACAAATTGTCTATAAATATGTAATTTATTCTAAACATAGGAACATTTTTGTAATAACAAATAGAAAGTTAAATTATGCAACAAATAATTCGTTCATATATTAAGAAGAATAAAATACAGAATTATGCTTAAATTTTGACTACTTCTTAACCGCTTACGAATGTTAATTAATTTAAAAAATCAATAAATCTTAAATCTAATACATAAATAATGCTTGCAAATCATTTTTCTGGTGTACGGGAAAGTTCAATTTGGCTGCTTCTGAAATAAAAATGCATACATAGGTATTAGCATAATATAATTATAAATATTTAGAATGTAATGTTATTTTTGCTAGATGCGTATAGATATTTTATACATTTTTAAGCAAAAGATAGATTTGTTAATAATAATGATCAGAATCCAACTAGTAGGTATGTAAATCAAATGTGCTATTTAAAAAATTAAAATAAGTTTGGTACGCGTTGTTTTTATGGTATACCATGTATACTTATTTTAAAAAATATGTACTTTGATAGGACGCATAATATTTATTTATGCCATTTTTCTGCAAATATGGTGGCAAATAATGCGTAAATGGATCTTAACGCACTAATTTTATAACCTGTGTAAATATCAAATATGTTTAAGCCGTTTTAGTATCTTAATAAAATTTTGCCGTTTTCTATCTTATTGACACCTACTTACTTATTACTTACCTAAAATAGTGCTGATAAATGTCAATTTTGTTGAAGCGACCTTTACAGTTGAAATGAATTCCATTGGTTGGTCATTAAAAATGTCATAATTCTTCTAGAAACTTCCTCACTTAATTTCTAATAGTAATAAACTTCGTAAATCTTTTTTAACTAATTGTAGCACTTTATTTTTATTATATACGCACTATCTTCATAATTCTTCTAGAATACCTCAATACCGAAAATCACGTAATTTTTAATAATATTAATCTTCGTAAGTCTTTTTTAACTAATTGTAGCACTTTATTTTTATAATAATCGCAATATCAACAATGATACGTAATTATTCTTCTTTGCTAACACATTAATTATTTAGCTTGCATGCTTCCACTACTTTGATGTAACATAGTAAATAGGTATAAAATATAATTCTAATAAATCTTATACCCGCGATTTTACCTAAAACTGTTGTTGCCAATTGGGGTAGCCCTCGCTATAGGTACAAAGTAACATTTTCAGTTCGCTGAAACTTCCGATTGTACCGGATGTAAACATCAACTTTGTTATTTTAAATATAATAATCATATTTTTATTATTACTTTTTCCGGTTCTTAATGAAATTTAAATATCATTTTAAGTCTGTCTTACCTATTACACGAATTAACTTTCTTAGCCCGGAGTTTCCCTTTTTAAAAACTTTATTTTCAAAATACAAAATTACAATATTTCTGGTTTATATTAACAAATAAAATTATTATAACTGAACTTGAAAAATAGCGTCTTCTTCCTATATATAATGTTTACTGCGGTGTCATTTGATCTCGCTTGGTCAGCATTTATACGGAGTGGACCATCATATAACTCCTCCCTCCTTAGAATAAAACTACACCTGGTTTAGGGGTAGTTGGATATGTTGGTATGTCTGAGTTTCCAAGTTGGTCTTCTTTCCATTGAGTTTTCGTCCTATAATGCACTTATATACCATATATGAGCATATTCCAAACACTAACATATAGATCAAAATTGTCCATAGACTCGGAAATTTTGAAATGCTGTCAAAAATTGTATATGGCTGATTTTTCGTGATTTTATTTTGTAACTCGTGTAGACTGTCTAAATTTATCTCTTGCAGATGGATACTTAAATTAAGGAGTGGAAGGTACTCTTTGGTTTCGTTAAAATCTGGGAAAATGATTGGCTGTTGACTGGAATTGGTTTCCTTTTGGTTATTGATTATTATTTTATCTTCGGTCTTTATTTGGCACCCAGTTGGTATTGTCGTTAAGTAACTTCCTAACAACCTTTGGTTTTCTTCTTGAAAATGGCATTTTAATTGTACGATAGTTTCCTTTGGTAGTACTAAAATCCATTTATCTGATTGGTCTAGTTGATTTATGATTGGTTTTGTTGCTGTGATATCTGTTTGTTGACAGGTGGGGGTGTTTTTGGTCGATCCTAGTAGTTGTACTTCACAAGGGCTGTTTTCTTCGATTTCTTTCAGCATTGGTTTGTAGCAGAGGAATGTTTGTGGACGTACGATTGTACAAGGCGTTCCAAAATGTGAATAGTGTAACTGACTTTTTACTAGATATGTATTACGCGGAATGACTACCTTAAACAGACTCTGATGTTTGACTGGTAGAGAATATAAATGGTAATAGTCGAATTTATTTGGATATGTTACAGGAATGTGTAATAAAAAGGTGATTTTATTTTTATAAATAAAGCAATCTATTTCAATGAGTTTTTCGAACAAAAATATGTTTTCTAAGTTAATAGGTAAAGGCAATGAATTAGGACCTACAATGTGTTCCAACTTCTTTAGTTCGGTTAAAAGGTTATTTGTTTTAATTATGCTAGGGTGCATAGTTTTGAGTCTAGCAAAAGTTATTGAATTTTCTAAGTCTTGGAGCATAGAGTCAATTATTTCATAGAAACTGATTATTTGATTGATAATGTCTTTAATAAAATTATAGTTTTCGGGAATTGTAGTTCTTTGCACAATTAGCCCAATTTGATTAATTCTTTTTTCTATTAGCTTTTCATTTTGATTAATTTGTTGAACAGTATTGTTGAAATTCTGGATTATGCTTGTTGAAATTGAATTCTGGTTTTTGATAATTGTTGCCAAGTTATTTTGATTGGTTTCTAAATTATTGATGAGTTTTTCGTAGCGTTCGCCATCCGACGCATCGAGGTTACCAGTTATGAGTTTGAAAACTGAGCCTGCTGCATTAATAAGTCCTCTTTTGGTCCTTTGGGGGTGAGGTATCAAATTTTTGATTTTGGTTTCAACTCTTTCTTGAATTAAATTAAGAATTTTTATATAGTTAGATGTTTCGTTAAAATATTCATTATGTTTATTTAAAGAATTGGTTATGTTTTTGGTTCTGAAATGTAATTTGTTAACCTCCGTTATAATGGGATTTAAGTCGAAGTAATGTATTAGAGTAAAGGTGTATTGTACGAGTTTTGCTTGTCCAAGTTTAAGAGGTAGTATGCCAGGGTTATCGTCCAGTTGCCTAAGTACTATTTTGTCTTCTGCGTAAATTGTGGCGGCGAGCCTGAAATAAAATTTTGGTTTTTAGTCAAAGCTGTATGTTTGCCTGAGGGGGCGTTTTAAATTGTCCATATGAACTTTAGTTTGTGATTCTGTAGAAACGGTTTTACGGTTTTCATTTACTGAGAGGATTTTGGTGGGTTTTAGGAATTTGTCTGTAAGTTTTTGTCTTATGTGTTTCTTAGGGTAGACTTTTTGGTTTTCTGTGAAAATATCGGGTTTATCTCGGTTTTCGTTAATTTTAGAAATAACCTTCTCTTTATTTCCAATTAGTTTTTCATTTATATTAGAGTATAAAAGACGAGCCTTTTCTTTGTGATTATTAATATAGTCAGTTAGTAACATTTGGTCTAATTTTATATCGAATGGATCATTATCAGAAATATGGCCGTTAATAACGTCTATAGGTTTAAATTTCGTAACAGAATGTATTGAGTTATTATATGCTAAAATGGCGTAAACCATTTTTTGACTTATTGGAGATTTTGAAAACTCTTGATTATTAAGGAGGCGAATGTGTTCGCTTAAAGTGGAATGGAGTCTTTCAACTTGCCCGTTAGATTGTGAGTGATACGGAGAGCAAAAATGAATTTTAATTTTATGGAGGTTTAGCATTTCAGTTACAACCGTATTTTTGAATTCAGTTCCATTATCTAATATAATTTGTTCTGGGACACTATGATGAGAAAAGAAAATTAATAGTTTGTCAACAATTTCTGAAGCTGCAAGTGACTGAAGGCCATATGCTTGCGCATATTTTGAAAAGCTGTCGATTATTGTAAGGAATTTGGTTTTTTCTAAAGTGTATACGTCTATATGAATTATTTGAAAAGGACGGGAAGCAGTAGGTGTGACGTTCATTTGCATATTTATAGGGTGACGTTCGTATTTACTTCTTTGACAAATTTCACAATTGTTTATATAGGTTTGTACAGAGTATTTTTGGTTTGGCCAATAATATTTTTGGAATGGGCTTGTTTAACAAAACAAGACTTAAAATCCGAGAGTTTGTCTGTCAACCACTATACTTTCACCAGACGGCCGTTTCGTCGATCCACGACTCATCAGTGGTGATCGGTCAGTAGTTGACAGCCAAACTCTCGTAAATAATGTGGTATATACCACAAACGGTACAGAGATGTAAAAGGATGTGTTTGGCGACATCTAGTTTTATTGTTGGTAGTACGCCGAGTGAACACAGTTCCTATATCGACTGCCTGGGAGGTCTCTGACCCCATAAAGCAACTACCAACACATAGACGCGCCGATACTCCCTTAAGCGGGATCGCATATATTTGGAATGGGCTTGTTTAACAAAACAAGACTTAAAATCCGAGAGTTTGTCTGTCAACCACTATACTTTCACCAGACGGCCGTTTCGTCGATCCACGACTCATCAGTGGTGATCGGTCAGTAGTTGACAGCCAAACTCTCGTAAATAATGTGGTATATACCACAAACGGTACAGAGATGTAAAAGGATGTGTTTGGCGACATCTAGTTTTATTTAATATTTTTGTTTAATTCTTTCGAGGGTTTCGTCGATGCCTCTATGATTATTTTTTGATTCATGATACATTTTTATGATGTCACAAATTTCAGTTTTATCGGTAACGTCTATTAATTTCTTTAAACAACGTCTTAACTTTAGTGAAGGCCATTTGAATGTTTTTCTTATAACTTCGCAAAATGGTTCGTAAATATCTGATTTTTCAAAATAAAGGTCATATTGCTTATCAGGCACGATAATTTCTTTAAATGTATTTAAAATATCGACATCAAAATTACTTTTGGAAATTTGGATGATATAGCGGCGTTTCTTTTCAAATAAGATTGTCAATTTTGGTTTTGCAGGGGAATGTAGTACTTGTTGTATAATTATTTGATTCGCACCGTAGTTTACAGGAATATCATGTATTGGAATGTCGACTATGGGGTCTTCGTTTACGTTTGTATGTATAGTCATGTTATCGTTGTTCGCTGCATCATCATTAGGTACTGGGAGTTCTATGTCGTTGTATCGAGTGTTGTCAGTGTCGTCCACTTGGGCAATAGTTGAAATTTGGTCGGTGTTGTGGTCAGCTGTTTCGTTTTCTAGTTGTTTATTAAAGTCTTCGATATAATCTTTTAGGGAAAATTTTTCGTGCGTTTCTTTAGTGTGAATTTCGATGCGTGACAACGCGTCAGCATTAGTATTTAATCTACCTTTTTTGTACTTTATTTCGGGGAAATATTCATCTAGTTTTATGCGCCATCTTAACAATTTCGATCCGAGGTCTTTAGCCGAGAAAAGCCATTGGAGGGGTTTATGGTCGGTAATTAAATTTAATTTCCTTCCAAAAATGTAAGGCCTAAAATATTTGGTTGCCCATACCAAAGCTAAAAGTTCCTTTTCTGTGGTGGAATAGTTTCTTTCTGAGTCGTTGAGTGTACGTGAGGCGTATGCTACCGGGAGGTCTTGTCCTATGGGACCTTGTGAAAGAATTGCGCCTAAAGCTACATTGCTTGCATCTGTTGTAAGGTTGAATGGCTGTGAGAAGTCCGGATATTGTAAGATAGGTTCGTTTGTCAGTAAGTTCTTACAAAGTTCAAAGCACTCCACAAATTCTTTGTCGTGTTTAATTGTTGCTCCCTTTTTTAGACATTTCGTTAGTGGTTTGGTGATCTTAGCAAAGTCCTTAATGAATCTCCTGTAGTATCCGAGCAATCCGAGGAATCCTTTAATTTGTTTGGTAGTTTTTGGAATGGGATATTTCTTTATACTTATTATTTTGTCAGGGTTTGGCCTAACGCCGTCTGGTGTTACAATATTTCCAAGATAGGCAACTTCTTTACGTAAAAATTCGCTTTTGTCCAACTGTATCTTGAAATTGGAGTTTCGAAGTCTTTGGAAAACGTCTTTGAGCGCGTCTAAATGCTCTTGGAGTGAGGTGGAGAACAAAATTATGTCATCCAGGTACACCAGGCATTTCTCATTTTGGATGCCACGAAGGATATTATCCATAATTCTTTGGAAGGTCGCTGGAGCGTTCTTCAGCCCAAATGGCATTCTTAAAAATTCATAATGTCCACGTTCTGTACTAAATGCAGTTTTTTCGATATCTTGTTCGTGCATTTGTATCTGGTGGAAGCCACTAGCCAGATCCAATGTGGTAAAATATTGGCATTTGCCCAATTTGTCCAGTATATCCGTGATATTAGGCAGTGGGTACCTATCGTCTAAGGTTTTAGCATTAAGTCCTCTGAAGTCTACTACAACACGCCATTTTTGTTGGCCGGAAGCGTCTGCCTTTTTGGGTACTACCCAGATTGGTGAACTCCAAGGTGAGGTGCTTGGTTGGATGATTTGTTGGTCTAACATTTTAGTTATTTGTTTTTGGACTTCTTCCTTATGGATAGTTGGGTAACGGTATGATTTGGTATAAACGGGGATTTCGTCCGTAGTTCTTATGCGATGTTTGATTTTACTTGTAAACGTCAGTTGATCATTTTCATTATAAAAAATGTCTGAATAATTTCTAATTAAGTTTAAAATTTTTATTTTTTCTTCTTCATTTAGATGGTCTGTACGAAATTTGGAAAGGTCAAGTTTATTTGAAAATTTTGGGGATTCGTCAATATTGTTTAAATTTATTTCCGACATTACTTTAGAATTGAATTGTTCTACGCCTATGGGTTCTGATAGGTCTAACGTAATGGATTCACAGGTATTGTTTAAAATAGTTGTGAGTGCAAAGCCTTTTTTTGCAGTTGATAGTGATTCTGGGATTTCACAGTTATGAAATTTTTGATGTGGTATTATAATATCACCATTTTTTATGGAAGTCCTAATCCTAATTACTTGTTCGACACGCGGTGGGATCGTTATATTGTTTAGTTCACATCTTGTTTTCTGGAATTGTAACTTAATATGCGTGTACGGTGTAACTAAATAGTTGTTATTGTAGTCTAAAGTTGCTTGCAATAATTTTAAATTATCTAAACCTAAAAGTCCATCAAAAATATTATGAAATTTAAATAGGTAGAATTTTAAATCTTTATTTTCGGGTAAATTAAATAATTTTGAAGCAGGCATAAGAACACTATGTCTATGAGCTGATTTCTGATATACTGTAGACACAACGAATGGATCGTCTATTATTTTATTCGGAAATAACTTTTTGGCAAGAATCGGGTCCAAAAATGAATTACTTGAACCGGAATCTATCAAAATTTTAAGGTTATTTTCTGGAAATATAATGTATGATAATTCGTTAGGGTTGGACATATTAAAAGATATTGTAGGTGTTTCTAACCGTTCGGGGTTTCCTGGCCGTCCTGTCGAAAATTTGAAGCATTTTCTACAGGCTGATTATTAACTGGTTGTTCTTGTTGAGGTAGGTCATCGCAGGAGTGTTCGTATTGGTTAGGATATGCAGAGTAGAAATCTTGATATTGGTTAGGTTCATTGTACTGGCTCTCATCGTAATAATAGTCTTGTTGAGGTAGGTCATGTGATTCTACATTGTATAGTTCTTCAAAAGTGAATTTAGGTGGGTTATAATTATTATTAGGTTGATTTGTAAAGGGTTTAAATTGAGAAGTTTCTATGCCAGACATGGGTGTGGGTGTAGGTTGTTTTACATTTTGAGGTTTAAAAACATTAGTTCCATTGTTATTTGGTCTGCCAAAAACTTGCGAGTTTGTGGGGAATCTTGTTCCGTTAAAACGAGGTCGAATATTAACCGACTGTGGAGAAAAATTCGTTCGAAAAGCATTGTTTGAAGTTTGATAATTAAAAGGTCTTTGTGAAAAGTTAGTTTGAAAGGGTCGCGTATATAGGTTTTGTTGCATGGGCCTAAAATTTTGAGTATTATTTTTAAAGGATATATTAGGTTTATTTTGGTTTTGAAAATAATGAATATTATCCTCTTGTGAAACAAATTGTAGTGCTTGCATTAGAGTAGCGGGACGCATACATCTGATTGTAGTTCCCAGAGGCTCTTTTAATCCCGATAGGAATGTTTTCAAGGCAAGGTCGTTATACAAATTTCTTTTTAATGTTTTACCAGCAACTGATAATTCGTGCGCATCAACAAAAGAACATAAAAGATTTAGTATGTGTAAAATCCTGTCGTAAAATTGACTAGGTTTTTCATTAGGTGCTTGTCTCATCATAACCAGATCCCTATTTAAACAAGTTTCGTCTCTTTGATCGGCAAAATTACGTCTTAAGGTGTCCTTAAGTTCATTCCAGGTGTTAACATTTTGGATGTTTACAACTAATTTAGCATGACCACTAAGTTTGCCAATTAAAGAATTTAATAGGTATATATTGTGAAAATTATTTGGGTTAGCTATGTCGTAAAAAGAATCAATCAAAGTTTGGCAAGTAGATAAATATCTGTTTAAATCATTAGCGTTACCGTCGAAGGTAGGAACACAGTTTAGATATTCAGGTTTAAAAGTATTTGCCATTTTGCTATTACTATTATCTAAAGCAATAATTTAATTCAAATTATCTTTAATATTGACTTCTAAGTTTTGGTCGTAAATAGCAGAGTCAGTTGAAGGAGTTTGCAATGAGAGATTTTCTAAATTTTCGATAAGATTATTGATTGACATTACATTTATCACTTACACTAATACAATCAGGTTCGCTCTGGCCATTACTATAAGTTCCAAGTCTTGATTAGGCGATGATGGTCCTTCTCAATCACTTAGTCCTTGCGACGATAGACAATATTGATTCTATCGACCGATGATCGATTGTTCAAGAGCACTTTATAGTTCTGCGATAGATTGGGATTTTTCGATGTCCAGAAAGTCCCTTCTATAAAACACCCTCGCACCAACGTCACAACAAAGGTTCGTATTTTCGGTAAATCCGTTGACACGAAAAAGCAATACGATTGATTCGCACACTTCCGAAAATCCGACTGACTGCGCCAATTAACTTTCTTAGCCCGGAGTTTCCCTTTTTAAAAACTTTATTTTCAAAATACAAAATTACAATATTTCTGGTTTATATTAACAAATAAAATTATTATAACTGAACTTGAAAAATAGCGTCTTCTTCCTATATATAATGTTTACTGCGGTGTCATTTGATCTCGCTTGGTCAGCATTTATACGGAGTGGACCATCATATAACTCACGTTAAGAAAAATTTAAATTTTATAAATCAAATGCGTCTACTCCAGAAAATACTTTTATATACATGTTCGAATCAGCCAGACATGTTTCGGAACTTTACTGTTCCATCTTCAGTGGCATTAATAAATCTTACAAAGAATTCTTACCTAGTGTCTTAAGTTATAATATGGATTCAAACATGTAGGTATACATACACTTTGTGGAAAAACATTTATTTAATAGCAAAAAACATGAGGTCAGTCTATAATATTTTTCGAAAACAAATTGGTTATAGGTACTACTTATTATGTAAATAGCAAATTTCTGTAATACACCATTTAATGTGGAATGTTTCGTTTTGTAAATCAATTCAATAAAGAAAAATTCTTGAAAATACATTTATGTTGTTGTTTGACTTTAATCAAATTCAAAAAAGTGTGTGTTAAAATTTATAAATTTCTGGAAACCCCGAAAGTATACGTAGCTATTATAAAAAATAATAATTACATTATATTATATATCTTTATATCTCCTATAGTATGAGAAGAAATTCTCACTTTGGCATCACTGTTAAAAAAAACTATATTATGATTTAATTCCCAAACAAACATTACGACCTTCACATACGCTTTCGGCCAATCATATGCTTTATAATTTAATCGTGTAACAACGGCCTGCCTTCAACGTTTAATAAACGGATGAAATGTGTTGAAACTACACAAACAGGTGTTCATATAGCAAAAACAAAAACATTTCTTGTGAATGCTTGGGCCGGTTACTAGGTATTTAAGTAGGTATAATACGACTTATTTATAACTTCTTATTCAAGATTGGAAAAAATATGTTCTGAAACTTACATATTTGATTAAAAAAATAGAAAAAACCCAACAAATCTTTATAAGATTTAATAAACATGTTAACACTAGGTATAGCTAGTTGTAGTAGGAAGTTTTTGAGAACACTTTTTTTTTCAATTTGTTATGTACACTATGTCCAAGATAAGAATGGGATAGTATTGGAATCTAGGAAACGTTAGGACTTACAATGTCGGTTAAATTAGAGAAAAGTTGTACAATTGAACACACCTTTTAAATGGTGTTTTCAAAAGTAAACTAACTAAACAGGTATATAAGGGATTTACTTACATTGAAAGTGTTTGTTTTACTGTTTCAACTGGTACCTACGTAGGTAAATTAAGGTTAAACCTTTATATATTCTAGATTTTTGAAAATACATTTAGGACGTAATAGGTATTCGTTGTTATTTCAATAATTCTAGATTTATATCAAACGATTCGTTGATACATTTTCTAAAAGTATTTGGAATCGTAATACCTACCTATCAACGTTTTAAAATCTCCCACTTTAAATATTCCTCGTTTTAAGAACAAATTCACGCGTTCTTCTAATTGTAGGTACATTTGGAATTGTGATATCATACTTTATAAACATTATATAAACGTTTTGAATTTTACCATATTAAGCAATACGCATTTTTATGGGATATTTTACACGTTACCTTAACTGTAATTTTCGGATTATCATAAAATTCTTAAAAAACGTCATTTTAACGTTTTCATTGTCGCCTCTTAAAATTATGCGCTTCTAATGAACAATTTATAACGTTATTTTAGCTATAAATATGGGATTATTATAAATTACATAAAGAACGTTTTAGAAACGTTTTTATTTTTGACAATGTTTGACACACGTTTAAAAAACACATAAAACAAACGTTTTTATTTTATGGTTTATTTATAATGCATATGCAACGTTACTTAAACATAATAAATGCACGTAGTTGTATTTAGATAATAAAAACACGTTCCTATAACGAACTGAACGGTGTAAAATTAAACTTAACGGTGTAAAATTAAACTTAAAATAAAAATTAAACTTAAAATAAACCGTCACTTTTCTAACGTAAGACCAATTATCAACGACTGACACGTTTCATTTACGTATATGTGTTTACTGGGAATGTTCAAGTAAAAATAAAATAGAAATGTTCAAAAATTAAGAAATTGCGGGGGATCGATAATTTGTTTTAAATCACAACGAATGCCGAAATTTATAAAAATGGTACTTATGTGTAGGTAGGAAATAGTTGAGAATAGTTTTTTTGTTTTATATGCTTAAAGATAAGCAATGCTCGAAAAGAATAGGTAAAACCCTTAATGCCAAATCACACGATTAAATATATTAATGACGTGACGCATTGATATCACAATGAATAAATTAAAAATTAATAATTTAAAACTAATAATTATACATTATATACAGTGTGGCCGAGACAGCACCAAACCTCTTTGTTATCATGTTCAGCTTTGTGTTCTTAGTTCCAAGTTCGCTATTTTACCATCCATATTATTAATATACAAGTAAATTTAAAGTTTATTAAGAAGAACGCTACAGGTTTAAAGTGTATATCTATGCAAGATTTTTGCTCCGCGAAAGCAATTTGTTCTGTCCGCGCCCGATGTAGGCAGATATAATTTGCCAGCCAGGAAGTACTGATGCTTTGCTGATCTAATTGTCATTAATTATAATAATCAAAAAGTTTTCTTACAAAACAGTGAAAGCCTAATTCATTGAATTCGGCGTTTTTTATAAGAGTTGACGTCGAATGCTTCTGGGTGTCCTTGGAAATGATTAAGTTATGTTGTCCTGTTATCGTCCCGTTTCTAACTCATATTTTTAATCATTGTATTTTCCATTCGGAATTTCCTGAACAGTGCAAAACAGCTGTAGTAATACCGTTGCCTAAGGGAAGTAATGTTAGTAGCATGACTGACTTGAGACCTATTAGTCTGTTATCCGTTATATCAAAATTATTTAAAAAAGTTTTATATATATATCGTGACATTTTTAATGGATAACTCTTTGCTGCCTAACTCTCAATCTGGTTTTTGTAGGGATCGTAGTGCGGTGACGGCATTATTAAAGGTTTTGCACGATATAATAATATCCTCGGATCGCGGTGAAACATCAGCGTTAGTTTTACTCGATTTTAGTAAAGCCTTCGATACCTTGGACCATCAGATGTTATGTGCCAAACTACATGACTATGGGTTTCATAACAATAGTGTACGTTTTTTTGAAAGCTACTTGTCCAATAGATATCAGCGTGTTCAGTTAGAAGGTAAAGTATCTGATCCACTCCTGCTTACAACGGGTGTACGACAGGGATTAATTCTAGGACCCCTGTTGTTTTTGATATATACATTTGATATGGATCGGTTCGCGAGTTACAATCGTAACATGCAGAGATATGCGGATGACACGCAGCAATACACTAGTTTTTCATTAGAACAAAGTCAACTTGCAGTTGAAAAAATAAACAATTCTCTAAAAAGTATTTACAAATATTCCACAAAAAGTGGTTTAAAGCTTAATCGATCAAAGTCACTGGTTATGTTTTTCGGACCAAACCGGGAATTGTCTTATCAAAATATGATTTTCTCTGTAGATAACGTTGGCTTACCTGTGGTAAGGGAAGCCAGGAATTTGGGCGTCGTTTTTGATAGTGACCTTAGATTTAAAACGCAAGTGGGTAAATTAGTACAAAAGTCTATTATATCACTTAGAAATTTGTATAGGAGCAAGACAGTTTTAGGTAGCAAATTAAAAAAACAACTTTGTGAATCTCTGGTGCTCTCACAATAAAATTATGCGTATATCATGTATGGTCCTTGCCTGGATACTCATTAAAAAAATATAATCCAGCGGATTCAGAATGTATGCATACGTTTTATAAATAATCTTAGAATGAGAGACCATGTGAGTGGTAAATTATTTACTTTGGGATGGTTGAACATGCACAACAGACTAAAATATCGTATTGCTTGCTTCGTACACAAGCTTCTCAAAACTGGAAATCCCACATATTTGCGTACAAAACTTTCTTTTCGATGTGCCATCCATAATCGTTCTACGCGATATTGTAATCTGCTTAACATACCTCGCCACCGTACTACGCTGTTTAAGCGCACCCTCTCTTACGTCAAAGATTAATGTATTAATGTGTAGATTAATCTTTGCTTACGTGGTTCCCAGTGTGTACAATGATTCAGATATTGGAGAACAGTTCCTGAACCTAAGTTACAGCTCTTTTAAAAAAAAGTTAAAGGATCGATTGCTCTTTAATAGTGGATAATGGGGTTAATTTTCTAGTATATTTATGTCATTTTAATTTTGTATGGGGAGTGGGTCTCTTTAGTTGTATTTTACTGTATTATAATATGCTTATTGTTATGAATGTATTATTATATGCTTAGTGTTATGAATAATGATGTATTGTAAACCATACATTCTCGGTTAAGAAAACAGCTTTGGTGCCCTTCGCCGAGTTAAAAATAAAGACGTTTCTATTCTATTCTATTATAAGCGGGCTAAATACTCTCACGGCAAATGGAGTTTAAGAGTTGAAATGCTGTTGTAATAATTGGAAATATTTTAATAAGATAAGAAACCAAAAATATACCTAGGCTGTTGATGTAAGGAATATTCAATTGACAAGGGTTTATGAATCGTACCTGATAAAACATATAAGATGTAGCCAGAATATCCCACGCAATGTATTGATCGTAGATGCACGAGGGATGCACCTAAGGTAACTAACTACAAATTTCAAATTTACAAACTTATGCATTAAGTAAAGTTCGCAATTTCATGTGTTCGCATTCTAAATATTTTTAAAAAGAAAGACATTTAATTCTCGTTTGTGTATATCTATGGTTAATTTTCCATATATCCTACATTAGTAGGTACTAACCCTAGAATAGTGTACTTTAATTTATATAGGTACATAATATATTATTGACATTTATGTATTTAAAAATATACAGGGTGATTGTTGGCCGATGGTACATTAGACGTATTGGAAAAACAAATCATACGTTTGCTTTGTTGTTTGCTCAGGTCAATCGAATATATCACTCCGTAATACTATAATTTTGTAAATACATTTTTCATTATTTGGCATTAAACATCGACGGCAGAACGCTTGGAGACCACCGTCCGAGCATTGCTGAAACCCAAATATTTGGGAGATGCTGGCAGAAGGATAAAATGGTCTCCTGCTAGCGTTTTGTGTTCATACTATTTTTATTTATATTTAATTCTATTTATACGACTGGTTTTACCTATACATTGAGTTTGTTCGGCCTCTGCATGGTATAGGATATGCATTACTATGTACATGTAGATGATATGTGTTTACATGTGTCTACTGTTGTGTATCCTATTGTGCTTAAATGCAGGCCGATATTTGTGATGGGCAGCGCCTATGGTGCTCTGACGAGCTCATAACAAGAGCGAAACGAATTCGTCAGTACCTGTCGACCCATGCCTCGGTCTGGTTTCTATCGAATTAGACTGGGGCCCTGCTAAATTAAACAAAATTCCTTGTGTAGGTAAAGCCAACATTTTAGTCTGCTTTGCCACGAAATTATTTTCATTTGTAAATACAGTTTAAATCCAACCTTTGTGCTAGTCTCCGAGAATCACGAGTGCGTCCCTGTCCACACGCCACCAAGATGCCTTGTTGGGTCCTACCTACCCCGCCTAGGCAAAACACAACACACTTCACTTCGCGACAAGTCAAAATCGTTATTAATGTATTCCTAAATATTGTTGTAATGTTTGCAAATAAATAGTTGGATTAGAAAAACAACCAGCGAATATAATATAGGTATACATAGTACACGAATATTGGTCCTTCGAGTCGGATAATTATGATAGAGCGTGGATCGCGCGTTGTGACAGGTACGATAACGAATATGTTTTAATACAGAATCATTTACGCGCCATATTTGAATTAGAACAATTAGGTGAGCCATCTTCAAGTAAACGAGTAAAAGAGACTTTTATGAGAAACTCTTTAAGCACTGTCTTTTCGTCCATTACATTACTATGACTAGGTAAATCATCTACTGACTTTTTGCCAATGTCGCGCTTGATTTTACAATGCCATATAATCAGCAGTGCAGTCGGGATTTTTACGCCTCTTAGTACAACGCACGAGCCGCCAACCGCAGCGGATGGCGGTAAAGCGGTGCCGCGTAGAAACTCTGATTGCTCTTGCAGACGCCGCCGCGTATTGCGGATGTTTAGCTGTTGTTCTAAAAACAACAAATTACAATGTGGTTTTAGGAAATAAATATAATATAAAAATTTTTGTAGATCCAGAAGAAGACAATAACCATTGTCGAAACGTCGATAGGAGAAGGAAAAAACATATGACAATTTTTAATGGTTGTTTAAATCAATTTTTACACATCTACTACTATGAAATAAGGGAGTTTCATTTTAAAATTCCAACCTAATACCGAAGGAAAAAAAGTAATTAAAATTTGTTATAATTCTCGCACACCATGATGTCAAAAATAATAATAAAATACTCTCGAAAACAATATTATTCTAGATCACTAATAAAACCGCGCGAATTGGCGTTGTGGCGTGCGTTGTCTCTGATATAACTGAACAAGCGTGCGTTGTCTCTTAACAAGTCGCAAACCGCGGGTCTGCGCGGTCTCCGCGTGCACCGCGCCCTATGCTGGCATCCGCTCAACCTCTCTATTTACAAATAGAAATTAAAATCCGCGTGACCGCCTTCCGCCGTCGTGCGTTGTCCTCCTTATTGTTCTTCCCCCGGCGGAGTCGATTTTCCCGCAATTGGCTTAGCCCTTGTCTGAGATGGCGAACCCGGCGTTACACTTTTTAATTTGATTTTAAAAGAAGTTGACCGTGAGATTAGAGTTTCGACTTATCAAAGTGGTTCGTTCCAGAGTTGTTTCGCTACAATACCTGACAATTAATACAAGGATTTGCACTTGAAGTATCCACTTTGAACACGTTAACTACAGAAAATACTAGGTCCCAAAACCAAATATCGCGTGGTTTTTATTCTGTCGTTGCCATTGTTAGGTTTGCGAACAAACTTCGGGTCCTTGACCAACCCTAGCTAAGTACGACAACAAATTGACACCAGCTCAATTTAGGTGTACCTACTAATATAAAAGAAGATCAACAAAATGTCTAATTTCTAACCTGAATAAATTTGTTATTTTTCTAAATCAATTTAGACTTTGTTTTACTGATAAATTATATTTTTTGTGGTTTCTATAAAATTTGTATTTGATGTGGATTGTCCTGCATCAAAAATTAAACCTCGGAGAGCTGAAAAAGCAAGCACTGTTATTTATTTATTTATTTAAAAATATAAAAATATCTTGGAAAACAAGCATACTGATGCTGTTTCATTAAAGCAGAGAAAAGATGCCTGGTTAAAAACTGAATCAGTATTTAACGCAGCCTCTCCAAATATGGTGTACAGGCTGGGTTATTCGGTAAAAAAATTTAAAACCACTTGAAAGAAGATTTAAGAAAAAGAGTAGGTGAAGCTAAAAAAGAATTATACAAGACTGGCGGAGGAATAGCAAAAGTGACCATTAACGATGGAACTGATGGTTTATTGGATTCAATTGTAAATGTCAAATAAATATATGGGTTACAAAGTAGTTTTGATTTAGATTTTATTGATACTAATCCTATCAGTCAAAATGCCATCGTGAGTGAGGTATTTACATTAGATTATTTCTCATATAATATACTTTTACATCCGTATAATATAATGGAATATAATATATTAATATATAATTATAGGGGCCATGATCTTTGATTGATTTTGAGCCGAATGCAAAATACCCAATAAATATACGCCCCTAATGAAATGCCCACCCTGTATAATTTTTGTTTCAAAAGTTAGATTAGGTTAACATTTCTAGTAAATTTGATAGTCAAATAATTTTCAAATCAACAATATTTTTATTATTTAATAGTCTTTATAATTGAACGAATACAATTCATAATTGAAAAGGTAAATAATAATTTTGTTAAACAATAAATTGAACCAGATTTGTCAAAAAAATTAACGTTTATCTTGCAAACAAATCATCATCCATAATCGTCTTAACTTTACGGGGTTTACTATCCCTTAAAATCCGTGTTTTCTTAATTTTTAGATTAATTGTATTGGAAGTATACAGTGGTTGTTTAGGAAAAACATCAGTTGCAACAATGCTTACTGGATGCTTTAAATTGTAATAAATTACTTCTTCTTTTGTTTTAAGTATAGATTTCTGCAGATATTTTAGTGTACGTAAGACATCCTGTTTATCAAATGCACTTATAGTGTACACGAAAATCAAATATTTTAATTTGGATTGCGCATATGTTGATGTGATTCTAACATGCCACAAAATTGAACTTTTGATAGCTTCTTTGATCGTTGCCCATGCTGTGTCTATCTGTTCTTCGGATAAAATGATCTATAATCAAGAAATTATATTACAATATTAAAATCCTGTTCACTCGAGTATCTACTACATTAATAATATTCTTTTTAATCTAAGTAGTTATATGTATTTGTCTACTACAATATGTTCTAAGGCATCTTTAAATAACAATATAAGCTTTTATATTGTGCGGGTTTAGCCATAATAAATATTAAAGCACTCCTACTTTTTTCTTTTATTAGGGATAAAAACTAATTGACTAATTGAAAAGGGCAAAAATTAAAAACTACAGCAGAAACTTTATACTTTTAAAGAACATTTACATATTTCATTATCATTTTAATTGTTAGAATAAAGTAAAATAAGATAACATTAGTAGTTTTAGTATTCTAGTAACTATATTAATTAACACGATTTCTCGACATACCTAATACAATTAAAAATGTATGTTTTAAGATTAAAAAACAATATTTCACACGACATGACTTTAAACGCATTTCCAATATAAAATATTAACTACTTATAAAATAAATGCGGGAAACTTTTTCGCACTTATTTTACATATAAAAGTTTTTCTACAACTGCAGAAATTCTATGTCATTAATAATAGGTACCCTAAAACAATCCTAAAAAATAAAAATTTAATTTATAACATATCTACAACTAATAAGGCACAAAACCCGATACAAAAAAAAAATAGCTGATATCTAAAACAAAACAAAAATTTATTAAATTTAGATAAATGACAAAAAGGTCATAAAATTATTACTTTTCCACTTAAATATGGAGAGCTATTCGTGCCTCGAGGGCAACAGTTTATTTTTTTTAAATTTAACGCAACATATCTGGCAAACTTTGTCATAGAGCTTGTAGAACACCTGTATAGTATTGTTCACAAACAAGTAAAAGTCTTTACCAAGAAATTACATCACTGTACACCAAACACGGTTTGACACACCAAATTTCATAATAATTATAAAAGTCTTTACCAAGAAATTACATCACTGTACACCAAACACGGTTTGACACACCAAATTTCATAATAATTATGAAATTTGGTGTATCAAACCGTGTTTGGTGTACAGTGATGTAATTTCTTGGTAAAGACTTTTACTTGTTTGTGAACAATACTATACAAGTGTTCTACAAGCTCTATGGCAAAGTTTGCCAGATATGTTGCGTTAAACTTAAAAAAAATAAACTGTTGCCCTCGAGGCACGAATAGCTCTCCGTATTTAAGTGGAAAAGTAATAATTTTATGACCTTTTTGTCATTTATCTAAATTTAATAAATTTTTGTTTTGTTTTAGACATCAGCTATTTTTTTTGTATCGGGTTTTGTGCCTTTTTCTTCTCTTTATAGGCACTATTTATACGCAGATATTTTATATTTCAGATCTAGGCCAAATTCTTGTACGCAAAATAATTTATTTTTGTTCAGTTTTATTATAAAATTTATTTTGACCCCTTTTCTACTATTTACGAACGCCTATGTAAACAAAATTGTTATGCTGCATGTTGTAGGTTATCCGTTAAGTGGTTTTTGAGTTATCACGGATACAATTTTTTTCTGACCCTTTTATAGAATTTTCACGGACGCCTATGGAACATTAATTTTTGTCGTGTATTTTTAACACCAACTCAACTAGTTAAATATAAAATTTTTTGCATTTTAATTTTTTTTTTATTTTACCCCTTTCTACTATTTACGAACGCCCATGTAAATAAAAATTTTATGCTGCATTTTTTAGTTTATCTTATATCAAAGCTATATTATATAATTAGCCAATTTTTCTGGTATATTTGGGAAACATTTTTTTTTCGTTTTTGACCCTTTTTTAACACTATTTTCGAACGCCTGTGTGAACTAATTCTTTTATGTAACATTTTTTAGGTTATATTCTATCACAACTATAAAAAATTATTCAATATTTCGGATAAGTTTAAGAACTATGATTTTTTAAATTTTTGGACCCTCTTTTAAACCCCTTGCCTACGCTCAATGTTAATCACCACCTATAAATATCCTGTAGTATTTTCGTACCAAATGTGGTTAAAATCCGTTAAGTGGTTTTTGAGTTATCACGAATACAAATTTTTTCTGACCCTTTTATAGAATTTTCACGGACGCCTATGGAACATTACTTTTTGTCGTGTATTTTTAACACCAATTCAACTAGTTAAATATATAATTTTTTACATTTTAATTTTTTTTTTATTTTACCCCTTTTTCTACTATTTACGAACGCCTATGTAAATAAAAATTTTATGCTGCATTTTTTAGGTTATCTTATATCAAAGCTATATATAATTAGCCAATTTTTCTGGTATATTTGAGAAACATTTTTTTTCGTTTTTGACCCTTTTTTTAAACTATTTTCGAACGCCTGTGTGAACCATTTCTTTTATGGAATATTTTTTAGCTTATATTGTATCACAACTATGAAAAATTATTCCATATTTCGAATAAATTTAGGAAATATATATTTTTAATGTTTTGACCCCTTTTCCACTATTTACGAACGCCTATGAAAGTAAGTTATACATGACACATTTTATAGGTTATATTCTATCAAAACTGTAAATAACTAGTTAATATTTCTGCTATTTTTAAGAAATACGTTTTTTTTAATCTTATTTACCCCATTTTACACTATTTTCGAACGCCAATGTGGTCTGATATTTTATGTTCAATATTTTAGGTTATATTCAATTAAATGCGTAAAAAATTATGCAGTATTTCGGATAAGTTTAAGAACTATGAATTTTTTTAATTTTTGAACCCTCTTTTAAACCCCTTGCCTACGCTCAATATTGCCCAAAATCTAATCAGCTCCTTGCCATGTCCAATAGTATTTTTGTACCAAATTTGGTTAAAATCTGTTAAGCGGTTTTTGCGTTTTCGTGCATACAGACAGACAGACAGACAGACAGAAATTTTTTTAAAATTACTTATTTATGTATAAAATGACCAAAAACAAGTATTTCCGGTGAAATTAAAAAAAAAATTTTTTTCATGAAACTAATAGTCTCCATATATACATATATTACATATATGATATGGAGAGCTAATAATGAACATATGCGTCCGATTCGTTTTTGTTTCAAAGTTAGAAACATATAAGGAATCATATTTTCAGACTTCAATCAAAAGTATCACATGTCTTGTAGAGCACTCTGTATAATAGACGTTCAACCAGATTTACAATTCATTATTCGGTAAAAAGTGTGTTCTTTCCGCGGTTATCTATGAATATACATTGAAATATTGTGACAGGAGATTTAATTACATTAAATTGAATTGTAGACCTGTCAAGGTCAACTTTAATATTTGTATGGTTAGTATATATTGTACTTTAGTTTATTTTATGAGTATAATATTATTTTGTTTAGATCATATTATACTATAATATCTTTTTTTTTATATATTTGGTAAAATTGTTAATTTTGAGTAGCTGTTTTCTTTGCTTTTTTGTTTAGGTAAGGAAAAGCCAACTAAGCTTTGCCTTTTGAGATTGTATTTTCGTATATAATATTTTTTTTATCCTTCTGGTCCTCCACTCGCACACCTCGGTACGCTCTAATTATAGCCCCCGGTGTGTACCAATGGCGTACTTCAGCCTTGAAAGGGCTTTTTATGTCTTTTCAGGACCATACTGCACTATAATTCTACTACCAAGCAACATTCATTCTTCAGCCTAGATGGGCCACCGTCAGATACCGTCTTTAATGAACCCCCTAAACGGTCAGCCACCACGCGACATTCATTCTGTAACCTAGATGAACCACCGTTAGGTCTGTTTTTAATAAACCCATCAAACGGTCACCCATCCAATTGTAGCCGCGCTCCACAGAGCTGCACTTCGACGGTCGTCAGTGTATGATCCCGACTATTATTATTATTTACCTGTAAAAACTGACATTTCTTAAAATGATTAAAAATTATGAAACTTTTTTTCAAAAAAGTGGTTTACCTTGCATTTTCTATCCTAGTGCAAATTTTTACTAATACAAAATAAATCGTCATATTTCTATAAATTTGGAAAACAACTTTAGAGTTGTTTGCTACTATAAAATGTCTAAAAAGTTTTAGAACACATGTGGTAACATAGGCATTGCTAAGCAATGTCATTGAATTTGCCCCTTGTCTTTTGTTTCATTAGTTATTTCTTTGAAAACTTTTTGATTAATTATGTACTGTGATGATTGTTGTTTGTTTTGTTTTCCGAT
This sequence comes from Apoderus coryli, assembly GCA_911728435.2. Lineage (NCBI taxonomy): Eukaryota > Metazoa > Arthropoda > Insecta > Coleoptera > Attelabidae > Apoderus > Apoderus coryli. The sequence goes on along the minus strand of OU452209.1, from coordinate 9,488,178 downwards.
ACAAATTTATAGTGTGTCATCACGTGCAACTACGTCAAATGGGCTGGCGCAGCATAGCGGAGCGTGTTGCTAGTGGGTTTCGAACTTATGTTGTATTTAATGTGTGTATGAAACATACATCACACACGCATGGCCAGTAAATAACATTTTTAAAATCTAATGGAACTTTTGTAGATATGAGCAGGTACGATTGCTGGTTTTTAAACCCTAAGTTTTATGAATATTTCGGACTAAGTAAAATCAAATAATTTCAAGTAGAAAGTATAGTGTAAAAAACATTGCAAGTAAATAGAAAATGCGAAACTAAACAATCTTATCTACCATAATTTAATTAACAGGCAAGGAGTTTTCAAAATTTTGAATAAGAATTGTCAAATATTGCAGTAAAAGCATGTTGCACACTAATATTTTATACTTTGTTTTCCGTTTTCAGACATGCTTTGAGGCTAACGGTTTATCTAATTTTACCAACAATGATAAAAAAATTCAATTTAATGAACCCATTTTTTTGCAGTGTATATTGCATATACCGATAATACGTCTTACTTTGCAACATACAATCACTGATTGATAAGGACTGCTACGCACAGAAAAAAGGTCGATAAATCAGGCAAACTGCAAATATTGCAGTTTCCTCTGTGTTGCACGCATGGAGTTTAATGGGAAAGTTTATTATTATTGTAATAGGTATGGCATTTAAACAATGTATACAGGGTTATTCACGATTTATGGCGCGGAATATTGTTGACAAACTACGTGACTTTCAAAAAGTTTCATTTGTTAGACGTGTGAGCATCTACTATGGCTACTTTTTTAAATTGGTTTAGTATTATACAGGGTGTCCCAAATAGCGTAAAACTACCAAAGTTATGTTTTTTTAAATGGAATGCCCTGTATATTATTGCACTTTTAGATCCTCTGATCAAATTAAGTGTCTGTTTCATTAAGGTTTATAATACCTAAACCTTAAGGTTTTTTAAATAAATTGAATTTTCTCAAAATCTAGCCTCATTTTCATCTTTCAAATACTTAGGAACTATTAAAGTCATGTTGACGAAATGAACACTAAAGTGTAAAAATAGATCATATTTGATATTCCATTTGCAATAAACTTGCAATCTTATACAGGGTGTCCAAAAATTAAAACTACTCAAATAAGAACTTTAAGTTGCTATAACTTCATTAATGTAAATGGAACGTCATATTCCTGAGCTTACCTATCAATGTACTTACTAATTACCTGTCGAATGGTATTAGGGTGTACTATAGCTAAGTCTGCGCGTTTTGGAAGAAAACTCCAAATAATTGTTTTGTACACCATTTGGTGTTTTTTAAATAACGTTTTAATATATCTTAGTAGGCTATGGAATCAGAAATGTCAAATGATCTACAATTATTATAAAAGTCATTATGAATTATTCTTAATTATGCATAAACAGCATTAATGGAAATAAAATAGCACTGATAAATCTCTACCAAAATATTCATAACATGTGTTCGAAATGTTGACCGTACATTTCCAGACACTTCGATATTCTTTTTTGAAAACTACGGCTAACTCTGGTCAACATTTGTGGGGTAACAGTTTGAAATGCATCTCTTATGCGTATTTTCATATCGTGTGGTGTTGTTGGAGGCGTCTTGTAGACAATTCCTTTCACGTATCCCCATAAAAAGAAATCCGGAGGAGTTAAATCGGGAGATCTGGGAGGCCAATTTTTAAATCCATTTCTTCCAATCCACCTGTTTTGAAAATTGGTATCCAAAAATTGCCGAACCTCGTGATGATAATGAAGAGGAGCTCCATCTAATTGAAACCACATGGGTTTTCTCCTGTTTAAAGGAATTTCTTCTAATAATACAGGAAGTTGGTGTAGAAGAAAATCGAGAAACATCATACCATTTAAAGATCCCTCAAAAAAATAGGGTCCTATTAAATATGGGCCGAATGTTCCACCCCGCACACATTAATGGACCACCTATTTTGATTGCTGATGATCCGTATTCATGGGGATTCGAGTCAGAATAATAATGGTAGTTGTGTCTGTTCACGAGGCCATTGTTGTGAAATGTGCATTCGTCACTAAATAACACATTATCAAAAAATATTTCATTTGCTGCCACTTTATCTAACACCCACATGCAAAATTCAATTCTATTGTCAATATCATTTCCATAAAGCTCTTGACAAAGCTGAATTTTATAAGCATGAAATCTATGTTTTTTAAGCACTCGTGAAATACTTGCCTGACTAATATTGGTGTTTTCGGATATGTGATTTTGACTAATATTAGGATTTTCGATAACTGAACCAACTATAGCAAAAATAGTTTCTTCATTTTCGGTGACAGGTTTTCTTTTCACGTATTTCTTGTAGCTAACACTTCCAGTTTCCTTAAACTGATTTAATAGTCTTTCAAAAGCAGCTGGTCTTGGATGATTTCGTATGGGAAACCTTTCAGCATAAACTCGAGAAGCCAATAAAGAATTTTGATGATATTCTCCAAGGATCAATATCATATCAATACGTTCTTTTTTTGAATAAATAATCTTCATTTTAACAAAACAACACCAAAACTAACAATTGTACATCAATAATAACACTAGTAAAGCATGAACAGTAAATTAAATTGACAGATAAAATAATTTATTTGACATTTCTGATTCCATAGGCGACTAGATACATTAAAACATTTATTTAAAAACACCAAATGGTGTACAAATCAGTTATTTGACGTTTTCTGCAAAAACCCACAGACTTAGCTATAGTACACCCTAATACCATTCGACAGGAAATTAGTAATAAGTACATTGCTAGGTAAGTTCAGAAATATGACGTTCAATTTACATTAATGAAGTTATAGTAACTTAAAGTTCTTATTTGAGTAGTTTTAATTTTTGGACACCCTGTATAAGATTGCAAGTTTATTGCAAATGGAATATCAAATATGATCTATTTTTACACTTTAGTGTTCATTTCGTCAACATGACTTTAATAGTTCCTAAGTATTTGAAAGATGAAAATGAGGCTAGATTTTGAGAAAATTCAATTCATTTAAAAAACCTTAAGGTTTAGGTATTATAAACCTTAATGAAACAGACACTTAATTTGATCAGAGGATCTAAAAGTGCAATAATATACAGGGCATTCCATTTAAAAAAATATAACTTTGATATTTTTAGGTTATTTGGGACCCCTGTATAATACTCAACCAATTTTAAAAAATAGCCATAGTAGATGCCCACATGTCCAACAAATGAAACTTTTTAAATGTCACGTAGTTTTTCCACAATATTCCGCGCCATAAATCGTGAATAATCCTGTATAAAATAAACGTTTTTATTATAGATTACAAAATACACCAAAAGTTAGTAAGACCCCATTATATTAGGAATAAACTGTTGCCATCGAGGCACGAATAGCTCTCCATATTTAAGTGAAAAAGTAATAATTTTATGACCTTTTTGTCATTTATCTAAATTTAATAAATTTTTGTTTTGATTTAGACATCAGCTATCAGCCAAGTTCTTGGACGCAAAATAATTGATTTTTTTAGTTTTATTATAAAATTTATTTTGCCCCCTTTTCTACTATTTACGAAACCCTATGTAAACAAAATTGTTATGCTGTATGTTGTAGGTTATCTTATATCAAAGCTATATATAAGTAGCCAATTTTTCTGTTATATTTGGAAAAACATTTTTTTTTCGTTTTTGACCCTTTTTCGAACGCCTGTGTGAACCAGTTCATTTATGTAACATTTTTTAGGTTATGTTCTATCACAACTACGAAAAATTATTCCGTATTCCGAATAAGTTTAGGAAGTATATATGTTTTTATTTTGACCCCTTTTACACTATCTACGAACGCCTATGAAAACAAGTTATTTATAACACATTTTTTAGGTTATATTCTATCAAAGCTATAAATAACTAGTCAATATTTCTGCTATGTTTAAGAAATAACGTTTTTTCTAACCTTTTTACCCCATTTTACACTTTTTTCGCATGTCAATGTGTTCTAATTGCTTAGGTTAAATATTTTAGGTTATATTTAATTAAACGCACAAAAAATTATTCAATATTTCGGATAAGCTTAAGAACTACGATTTTTTAAGTTTTTGACCCCTATTTTAAACCCCTTGCCTACACTCAATGTTAATCACCACCTATAAATATCCTGTAGTATTTTCGTACCAAATGTGGTTAAAATCCGTTAAAAAGTGGTTTTTGAGTTATCACGGATACAAATTTTTTCTGACCCTTTTATAGAATTTTCACGGACGCCTATGGTACATTAATTTTTGTCGTGTATTTTTAACACCAATTCAACTAGTTAATTATAAAAAAAAATACGTTTCATTTTTTTTATTTTACTCCTTTTGCTACTATTTACGAACGCCTATGTAAATCCTTCCTTCCTCTTCCTAAGTTTAAGAACTATGGTTTTTTAAATTTTTGAACCCTCTTTTAAACCCCTTGCGTACGCTCAATGTTAGTCACCACCTATGAATATCCTGTAGTATTTTCGTACCAAATGTGGTTAAAATCCGTTAAGTGGTTTTTGAGTTATCACGGATAGAAATTTTTTCTGACCCTTTAATAGAATTTTCACGGACGCCTATGGTACATTAATTTTTGTCGTGGATTTTTAACCCCAATTCAACTAGTTAAATATAAAAAATTTTACATTTTAATTTTTTTTTATTTTACCCCTTTTTCTACTATTTACGAACGCCTATGTAAATAAAAATTTTATGCTGCATTTTTTAGGTTATCTTATATCAAAGCTATATATAATAAGCCAATTTTTCTGGTATATTTAGAAAACATTTTTTTTTTCGTTTTTGACCCTTTTTTTAGACTATTTTCGAACGCCTGTGTGAACCAATTCTTTTATGTAACATTTTTTAGGTTATATTCTATCACAACTATAAAAAATTATTCCATATTTCGAATAAGTTTAGGGACTATATATTTTTTATGTTTTGACCCCTTTTCCACTATTTACGAACGCCTATGAAAGTAAGTTATTTATGACACATTTTATAGGTTATTTTCTATTAAAGCTATAAATAATTAGTTAATATTTCTGCTATGTTTAAGAAGTACGTTTTTTTTTTTAATATTTTTTACCCCATTTTACACTATTTCCGAACGCCAATGTGGTATAATATTTTATGTTAAATGTTTTAGGTTATATTCAATTAAATGCGTAAAAAATTATGCAGTATTTCGGATAAGTTTAAGAACTATGAATTTTTTTAATTTTTGAACCCTCTTTTAAACCCCTTGCCTACGCTCAATGTTTCCCAAAATCTTTTCAGCTCCTTGCCATGTCCAATAGTATTTTTGTACCAAATTTGGTTAAAATCTGTTAAGCGGTTTTTGCGTTTGCGTGCATACAGACAGACAGACATTTTTTTAAAACTACTTATTTATGTATGAAATGACTAAAAACAAGTATTTCCGGTGAAATTAAAACAAATTTTTTAGCTCTCCATATCATATATGTAATATATATGTATATATTTAGCTCTCCATATCATATATGTAATATATATGTATATATGGAGACTATTAGTTTCATGAAAAAAAAATTTTTTTTAATTTCACCGGAAATACTTGTTTTTGGTCATTTTATACATAAATAAGTAGTTTTAAAAAAATGTCTGTCTGTCTGTCAGTCTGTCTGTCTGTCTGTCTGTCTGTCTGTCTGTCTGTCTGTCTGTCTGTCTGTCTGTCTGTCTGTCTGTCTGTCTGTCTGTCTGTCTGTCTGTCTGTCTGTCTGTCTGTCTGTCTGTCTGTCTGTCTGTCTGTCTGTCTGTCTGTCTGTCTGTCTGTCTGTCTGTCTGTCTGTCTGTATGCACGAAAACGCAAAAACCGCGTAACAGATTTTAACCAAATTTGGTACAAAAATACTATTGGACATGGCAAGGAGCTGAAAAGATTTTGGGAAACATTGAGCGTAGGCAAGGGGTTTAAAAGAGGGTTCAAAAATTAAAAAAAATCATAATTCTTAAACTTATCCGAAATTCTGCATAATTTTTTACGCATTTAATTGAATATAACCTAAAATATTTAACATAAAAATATTAACACGACATTGGCGTTCGAAAATAGTGTAAAAGGGGGTAAAAAATATTTTAAAAAAACGTACTTCTTAACCATAGCAGAAATATTAACTAATTATTTATAGCTTTAATAGAATATAACCTATAAAATGTGTCATAAATAATTTACTTTCATAGGCGTTCGTAAATAGTGGAAAAGGGGTCAAAACATAAAAAATATATATTTCCTAAACTTATTCGAAATATGGAATAATTTTTTATAGTTGTGATAGAATATAACCGAAAAAATGTTACATAAAAGAATTGGTTCACACAGGCGTTCGAAAATAGTCTAAAAAAAGGGTCAAAAACGAAAAAAAAATGTTTTCCAAATATGCCAGAAAAAATTGGCTAATTATATATCGCTTTGATATAAGATAACCTAAAAAATGCAGCATAAAATTTTTATTTACATAGGCGTTCGTAAATAGTAGAAAAAGGGGTAAAATAAAAAAAATTAAAATGTAAAATTTTTTATATTTAACTGGTTGAATTGGTGTTAAAAATACACGACAAAAATTAATGTACCATAGGCGTCCGTGACAATTCTAAAAAAGGGTCAGAAAAAATTTGAATCCGTGATAACTCAAAAACCACTAAACGAATTTTAACCACATTTGGTACCAAAATACTACAAGATATTTATAGGTGGTGATTAACATTGAGCGTACGCAAGGGGTTCAAAAGAGGGTTCAAAAATTTAAAAAACCATAGTTCTTAAACTTATCCGAAATATTGAATAATTCTTCATAGTTGTGATAGAATATAACCGAAAAAATGTTACATAAATGAATTGGTTCACACAGGCGTTCGAAAATAGTCCAAAGAAAAGGGTCAAAAACGAAAAAAAAATGTTTCCCAAATATACCAGAAAAATTGGCTAATGATATATAGCTTTGAATAAGATAACCTAAAAAATGCAGCATAAAATTTTTATTTACATAGGCGTTCGTAAATAGTAGAAAAAGGGGTAAAATAAAAAAAAAATTAAATGTCAAATTTTTTTTATAATTAACTAGTTGAATTGGTGTTAAAAATACACGACAAAAATTAATGTACCATAGGCGTCCGTGAAAATTCTATAAAAAGGTCAGAAAAAATTTGTATCCGTGATAACTCAAAAACCACTTTTTAACGGATTTTAACCACATTTGGCACGAAAATACTACAGGATATTTATAGGTGGTGATTAACATTGAGCGTCGGCAAGGGGTTTAAAAGAGGGGTCAAAAATTGAAAAAATCATAGTTCTTAAACTTATCCGAAATATTGAATAATTTTTTCTGCGTTTAATTAAATATAACCTAAAATATTTAACCTAAACAATTAGACCACATTGACATGCGAAAAAAGTGTAAAATGGGGTAAAAAGGTTAGAAAAAACGTATTTCTTAAACATAGCAGAAATATTGACTAGTTATTTATAGCTTTGATAGAATATAACCTAAAAAATGTGTTATAAATAACTGGTTTTCATAGGCGTTCGTAAATAGTGTAAAAGGGGTCAAAATAAAAACATATATACTTCCTAAACTTATTCGGAATACGGAATAATTTTTCGTAGTTGTGATAGAATGTAACCTAAAAAATGTTACATAAATGAACTGGTTCACACAGGCGTTCGAAAAAGGGTCAAAAACAAAAAAAAAACTGTTTTTCCAAATATAAAAGAAAAATTGGCTAGTTATATATAGCTTTGATATAAGATAACCTACAACATACAGCATACCAATTTTGTTTACATAGGGGTTCGTAAATAGTAGAAAAGGGGGCAAAATAAATTTTATAATAAAAATAAAAAAATCAATTATTTTGCGTACAAGAACTTGGCCTAGAAGATATGAAATTAAAATATGTACGTATAAATAGTGCCTCCAAAGAGAGGAAAAATTAACAAAACCCGATACTTTATTAAATTTAGATAAATGACAAAAAGGTCATAAAATTATTATTTTTACACTTAAATATGGAGAGCTATTCGTGCCTCGAGGGCAACAGCTAGTTTTTCATGAAACTAATAGTCTCCATATATACATATATTACATATATGATATGGAGAGCTAAAAATAGAAAAAGTGTGGCTTTATTTAGATTAATTTATATGTAACAAGAAGACTGTCCTTATATATTCTACAAATATTTCAAAATAGGGTTAATCAAATCATCTATCATCAAATCAAATTGGAGCGAAGCAATTTTAAAATAATCAATCAAACATTAATTGGCAAATTAACATATTTCATAAATTTTGTTCTATTGCTATGTTCGTAAGTGATTGGAAAATTATGTCTAAATATAAAGAAAAACTGTCATCAATTAAAAAAAAAAAAGTTTAAACTAACTTAACTTTTAATAATAATAGGAATTAGGGAACAGTGGCCGTTGATTTTAGAATAAGTGCGTCAGAGATGTGGAAAATAGAGAGTAAATAGTCCTCAAGACCATAAATTTTTTATTGAGTAATATGTGGAGGAAAATCCAAGAATTACTCTCAAACAAACAAGGTCGATGTATATGTAAGAAAACAAGAAATTTTCAATAACAACTTTATATTTTCCAATAAACAAGAATCATTTAATAAAATCAGAATATATTATCAGTTATGGCATCCGTTCTATATGCCGGCCCAAGAATAAGTGTTCCTTTCTTTTTACCAAGAGTCCTTTCTTTCCTACTCTATCATCTATAAATCTACTATAATATAAACACACAAAAGTAGAACATGTAACTCACTTAATATTATGGAAAAGATAACAAATAATTATTCCCAGCCTATAAACTGAAAATATTTCGTAGACACGTCTGGTAATAAATTGTCTTTAAGAGTCACATGAACCGTTGAGATGTTAAGGTATTCTAACATATACGCATGCGAAGCGAACGCTCTATCGATATGTTATAAAGTAGGTACTCAAGTACCTACATATAATATTATTTAAAGAATATTGATTCCAACACTGATGAAATTTTAAACACAATATTCTCAAGAATTATGGGGGCAAATATCAAAAGTGACCTATCGCTGTAAAGCAGATAAAAAATGCTATAAAATGATGTATCACTCGACCTCTACTGATATCTGAAAATTTAGTGGTTGTGGCCACCCATATAACAGGGCTTAAGCGATTTCAACCAAAATCTAATGGCTTCATCCTAGGACTGCCTCAAACTCATATACAAAAATCTAGCTCAATTGGTTAAAGCGTTTGGGCGCTATCGTGGTAGAATACATACAGACACACACACATAATAATAATAATTTTATTTCCCAAACAAAATTTACACAATGAATATATGACAACCCACTGAAGTCCAAGGACTAGTGCGTGGGCATCTTACAATCTAAGTCACAATAATTTTTCAACGATCTGTGGTCACAATCTCCCTATAAGATGAATATTTGGAAACACAAAAATATAAATACACCAACATAAAGATAAAAGTACTCAAAAGTAACAAAAATTAAATGACCCTAGTAAATAAAAAATAAATTTGATGTAAATACTAAATTTATAATAATAATAAAGGTGAACTCAATCAATATAAACAGATAAAGCCAAAAACAAAAAAAAAGTACTATTATGATTTTGGTGCATAAAAACATAATTTCTATTTTAAAAATCTATTAACTTATGTATAGTTTTTCTTGGAGTAAGTTGAAGCCATTTTTTTAATTTTATTTTGAATAATCTAATTCTGGTAGTATGCCTTATTTCCAAGGGAATACTAGCGTATATTCTCGGCGCTAGGAACAAAAATGATCTTTGTGTCATTGATTTTAAAGTTTTCACCATTTTAATTCCTGCCGTATGTTTATGTCTTGTGTCGTGACTGTGAGATATCTTCTCTAAACTATTCTGTTTCCCATATTGAAATATCGATATTCTCAGTACATATAACTGCCTTAAATCAAAAAAACTACTTTCCGAATATAAACGGTTGCTTGAATATGTGAATTCTCTATTATATATTATTTTAATAAATCTTTTTTGTAGCACGGCCAATCGATTAATATGATGATTATAAGCACCACCCCAACCTGCGATTCCATACCGCAAGTGCGATTGCACCAATGCAAAATATAAAATTCGCAAACTGGGTATGTCTAAAAATTTTGCTAGTTGGCGGAATTTAAATAAAATGACACGTAATTTACTTACTACATATTGAATGTGTACATCCCATTTTAAAAATCGATCTATCTGTAACCCCAGGTATTTAATTTGGTGTACTTCGCATATGACCATGTTATTACCATCCACAGTAATACTAATTTCTTTATATCTTGGCGTATTCGATCTATTGCAACTAATTGGTAAGTATTTAGTTTTATCTATATTAATCGTTAATGACATTTCATCAAACCATCCTTTTATATTCTCCAGATCACACTCAGCCTTAAGTTTAACCTCGGCCCAAGTTGGTGCGCAATAAAGTATAACTGTATCATCAGCAAATGATGATATATATCCGCTACTTTTCAAGGACAAAAGGCCATTCATGTATATAGAGAACAAAATTGGTCCGAGTACCGTACCTTGAGGTACACCATACTTTACAGGTTTTGCGTCGCTTATGTGGTCATCAATCTGGACATACTGAACGCGATCTTCCAAGTAAGAACGAAATAAAGTAAGAGCCACCCCCCGAAATCCAATGTCCTCAAGCAAATCTATTAAAATTTTGTGGTCGACAGTATCAAAGGCTTTGGCTAAGTCCAAGAATACACAGATTTCAGCCTTATTTTTATCCAAATTAGAATATATGTTATTAGTAAGATATATGATCGCATCCTCTGTAGAAAGACCATCCCTAAAACCAAATTGCTTATCTGATAATAGTTTATATTTATCTAAAAAACTAACGATTCTTTTTTTAATTATCTTTTCAACTACTTTGGAAATACTCGATACAATAGTTATGGGTCTATAATTTGAAACTAAAGAATGATCACCAGATTTGAAAAGAGGTTTAACGAGCCCTGTTTTCAAGCAAGTTGGAAAGTAGCCTACATGGAGAATTTTATTAATTATATAAGCAATGGGCTTTTTCACGTAAATGTTGATTGCCTTCAAAACTTCAGAAGTTATCAAGTCCAAACCTGGTGCTTTATGTAATTTTAATTCTTGAATAACATTTCCAACCTCGACTTCATCTGTGGGATTAAAAAAAATTGATTTATCTATAATATTTTTACAAATTACAGATGATTTTGGTTTAGAAATATTACTAGCTAAGTTCTCTCCTACAGTGGCAAAATAAGAATTAAAGATATTACTTATTTCCTTCTTATCAGTGGCTACGTTATCTCCGCTCTTTATTGAATTAATTTCTATATTTTTATTTTTTTTGTTTGTATAATTATTAATGACATTCCAAAGAGCTTTTGTATCAGACATATTTCTTTTAAGTTCTGTTTTGAAATAGTTATTTTTAGTTTCATCAATTAGTTTTTTTAATTTATTTTTATAAGTTTTATATTGACGTTCAATAAGAGGATTATGCGGATTATTTTGATATTTCTGAAACAACTTCCGCCTAGTATTAACTGAGCTCAACAACCCTAGGGTAATCCACGGCTGTCTCTTTTTTACATTATTCTTGTGTAATAACAAAACATCCGTTGCAGCCTCCATAGCATTCTGGACTTTTTCAATAACCATGTGAGTTGCAAGATCTAAATTTTCCATATTATAAATTTCATTCCAGCTTTCAGTTTTAATTATATTTTCAAACTTTTTTAAATTTATTTTTTTAATATTTTTTATTTTAGGTACATCTGCTAAAGGTTCAACATCAAAAAGAACAAAAATGGGGTAATGGTCAGTAACATCACACTTATAGATAAAAGACTGGTAATCAGAATCAACATTTTTCCCAAAAATATGGTCTATGCAGCTTTTTGAACCGTTTTTTTCCCTAGTGTATGAATTAATTAAAGATGTATAACCAAACTCATTCAAATTATTCAGATATTCCTGACAAAAATCCTTGTCCGATTTGATATTTATATTAATATCACCTATGAAAAAATATAAGTCTTCTTTATTACATTCTTGGGTCTCCAAATAATTTTTCAAGTTTAGATTGAATTCATGTGGACAAACTGATGGTGATCTATATATTGCACTTATTAAAATATTCTGCTTTTTAAGTTGCATTTTCAATGAAATCATTTTGATAGTGCCTAGATTTACTATATCGGAAGTACAGAAAGGTTTGTAAATATTTTTTACATAAACCACCACTCCATCATTTTGATTCATGTCACCATAATTGTATATCATCAGATATCCAGGAATTTCAAACAAACTAGGAAGCTCCAAACTCCAAGTCTCACTAAATACCAGTATATCGAAATAACCGTCACCAAAATCACCGATAGTAACTAACATTTCATTAAAATTCTTATTCAGACTTCTTATATTACAATGAAAGATTTTAAACTTCAGACCCTCATCACTTACAATATGTTCAAAAAAATTTTTACTGCTATCGATAATGGTACAATTTGCTTCGTTTGTTTGAAAGTCTCTAATATACTGGTTCATAATGATTTATTTTTCAATAATGAATTAATTAAAGATTGTTGTAGAAAAATATGTACAAATTAATAACAAACACAAACAGATATATACAAAAGATACCACCATTAAGAAGTCTTTGTTTGACGTCGAGTTGCCATACCAGAGTTACTTGCACCAGTGGTTTCTGAATTCCCCTTAGGGCTATAATTAATTCTGCGCCTCTTCTTTCCTTTACCAATATCCACCGTATCCAAATCTTGTTGTGTAGGTGGTAGGTTTTCTACTTCTTGATAAATCTCCTGTTCCGTATCAGTTTCTGATTCCCGCTCTAAAGTTTCCAGCTGTTCAACAGAATAACTGACATTGTCCACAATTAGTTTATCTCCCTTAATTTTTGCATTAAGGTTCTGAGCTCGTGCTTTCTTCTGATGAAACAATAAAACTTTTCTTTGTTCTCGATCTTCGTAGCAAAGGTCGTTAGCAATGGTAATCCCTGTGCCTTTTAAATTGCCTACTTTCTTAAATAAGTCTAATTTTTTCAGAAAGGAGACAAACTCAACAATGATTGGAGTATACTGATTTGTACCCTTAATAACATATATATTATTGATGTCCAATTCTGTTAATGATACTTTTAGAAGGGAATTAAGTTTCTCTAATGTAGCTTGAATTAGATTATCACTTCCACACTCTAAACCAAATATGACAATGTTATTTTTCCTAGATCTTCTTTCCAAAACAAGGTTTTTCTTTTTTAAGGTATTTATTTCCACAACAGCTTTTTCAAGCTTGTCACTAACTTCCTTCACACTATTTTTTATTTCATCTTTTAGTAAATTCGTTTGGTGTTCATTTAAATCTATAAGTTTCGCGGTTTGATCCTCATTTGCACGTTGAATTAGATTAAATAGTTCAGTATTATCGGGCATTATACTACTATGCTCAAAAAGAATTTAATTTCAATTTCCAACCTACCGTTGGTGCAAACAAACTTTACCTTGCACGACAATCACAAATTTTGAAATTGATATCAGGTAGGTACCAATGATAAGACTCTGTATTTTGTTCAAATACATTCAAAAATCACCTTTAAGCACAATTAAAAATATGCACACACAAATAATATTTCTGCTATTTTTGAATGGATAACACATAGTTTAATTTTTTTTTTCTTGTTTAACCATAAAACTGTATTTTATGTTTTCACCGGTGTCAAATTCAAAATTTTAAAAGCCTTTTTAACATCAAAATTTTACAATTTATAGAGATAATAATAACATTAATGCTTCCACAACCGCAGGCAGTTGCTATTCTATAAACAAACACATCACACCACACACAGACAGACAGACTTCCATCTTGAAATGGTCTTAATCGTTTCAGGGAACTTCAAAATGCTTATATCCGTCTTTATCTCAAATTTTTTTTTATCGCGTTCACAATACTTTCCCTGTGTCGGGAAAGTGACAGTATTATTGTTGTGTGCACGCAAATAAGGGACAGAACATTGAGGTAATTCTAACAACTCTGGACAATCAATAACTTCATTATTAATCTTGTACAGGGTGGCCCAAATTAGACATTTTCTTATGGGAACTTATGTTCCAGTCGAAGATAGAAAAAAATTAACCAAGGTCCTCCAGGGTCAAATTTTATGAAAAGCTCACTCGTGCAAACTAAATTTGGCTCTATGTAACGGTTAAGCCGCTAGGTGGCGTTTCTCAATTTTGGTCGATTTCTTTTATGGCTTATAACTTTATTATTTGAGATAATTGATTTCTGCAAAAACTTTCTCTTAGCACTTTTCAACGTAGAATAAGATATAGTTTTATTACAGGGCCATTCGTAAAGGTACTGTAACGACAATATTTTTTTTTCCTTATGAGACATCCTGTATAATTTTGGATTTTTTACAGCCCCTCAAAAATATATAATAAGTTATATATATATATATTTTTTAAAACCAACAATATATTTGACTTTAAGAAAATAATCCATACAAATCATGTATGGCCTGGCCATTATGATACAACGGCGCGGCGTGAATATTGTTTTAAAAGAAGCGCAGCTGTCAAATCTGTTAAAAAGTTTGGTACGTCAAATTTATTTTGGTAAAAAAGTGGTTTCAAATATTTTGAGAGTTCGGTATTCATCTAAAATAAAATAAGTTGTCATAATTTAAAAATGTACCAAAATTATGAAAAATATGACATTTTAAAATGCTTTATCGAGTGTAATAAATATATAGAAGCTGCAAAGAATCTTTACGAAAACCGATATCCAGAGAGAGTGCAGCCATCGAATTTGATGTTTCATAGATTAAAAAGTAACCTTATTAATATTGCTGCGTTTCGGAAACCACGGACTAGTGTCAATAATATCGATAATCGGCAAGAACTTATGGAAATTACATTTTTGGGTGCAGTTGCAAATAACCAATGCTCGTCAACCCGAATGTTAGAGGACGAAACAGGTGTCCTAAGAGCATCAGTGCAGAGAATTTTAAAAAACCATAAATTTAGGCCATACCGAGTTCGAGTCATTCATTATTTACTTCCGCCAGATTTACACAGAATACTTCAATTTTGAGAATGGTATGTGCGCAGAATGCCAATTTTGGTATGAGGTGTATTTGGATGTAGCATACATCAGTACTGCGGGAATATTTATTATATATGGGCCCAAGCAAATCCGCATTCAACAGTGACGGTCAGGAACCAAGGACGATTTGGTTTTAATGTATGAGTGGGTATGTTTGATGGCTATGTTATTGATAGTGTGCTAAATTCAGATAGAAACATTCAAATTTTAAGATCACAAGTTGAACCATTCTTAGATGAGCTAGCTTTAGATCAACGGAGAAATGGTATTTATTTTCAACCAGACGGCGCACCTCCCCATAATTCAAGGGTAATAACTAACTACTTTAATGAACATTTTGGTGATGAGTGGATACGAAATCGAGGATAGCTTGACCATCCAGTTCAACAGACTTGACACCTTTAGATGTCTATCTTTGGGGACGAATTAGAGACTTAATTTCCAAACAATCAATTACCTCAAGAGAGTTGTTGGAGGAAGCATTGCACAATGCTTTTGCCACAGTTACCAATTTGGAGATACGACCATGGGCGCCGGAAGTAATTAAATTAGGGGAGGGCAAGGCGAAAAATACTAAGTAAGCAAAACAAAAGTATTATGTAGATAATATGTGGAAAATACCTATACTTATACAGTCAATCCAACTTCTTTTGAAGTTTAATTTATATATTAAGTACTTAAAATATTATATAATTAAAAAAAAAATAAGATAAACTGATCCTGCTCAGTTATAACATAAATTGAACATAAGTCTAACCAGAAAATAGGAGTAGAGTATTCCTTCGTTTTTGCGAAAATCGATCTATCACTTTTTTAATAAACACGTCTTTGTTCTTATTTACATGTTCTCTGTGTACGCTGAGAAGACATAATCCAGATAGTCTTTCGTCACTCATGGTAGACCTTAACCAAGTTTTCACCAGTCTTAAGGTACTAAACGATCTTTCAATGGTGGCCGTTGTTGGAGGTAAAGCCAAAAAAATAGCAATTGCTTTTTTGATACTAGGGAAAAACTCACAATGTTTTTCCAATAAATCGGCGACTCTAACTGAATATTTTCATTTTTATTTTTCTCTATCCACATTTCAGTCCATGTTGCACTCTCAGTCTCTAAATTTTCTAAATCGTATACTTTGGCTATATTAGGAATTTTTTCTATTAATTTCCTATACTCTTCTGTTACAGTTAACTCTGGATGAAACAGGCACAAAGAAAATGCAATATCTGTTTCTTCCGAAAATCTTATCTCAATTGAGCGGATAATTGAGTCTAGATATGGAATAAACAAAGAAACACGGTAATATTTCCTCGCAAGACTTCGTCTCGTAATTAGCTCTATAAATTTGATTTGATCCCAGTCTAGGAATTCTTAGTGGTATGTCAAATTTATCACCAACTTTTTCAGATTTTTGGAAAATTTCCTTAAAATATTTTTCAGCGTCAGATCTGTGATTTTTTAGTGCAGACAAAAGTGTTTTAATTAGGTTTTTTGCCGAAAGAAGATTTATTATTTTTCCTTGTAGTATGTTGCACACCGGTTCCAATTTAGCACTATAATGTGAAATGATGTGGAGACAGAGTATGAATTTACAAGTCGAAACTGCAGCTAATAATTGATTAGCTTTTGATAGAAATGTACACTATTAACCTACAAATTTTTGGATTATTACATGGCTATAGAACAGTTGTGTGCTGTGTAGAAAATGTGCGCAAATGAACTGAGATGACAGATGACACACTACTGTGAATGTCGGCAAATCCTTACTTTTGCAGTTAAAAAGATACCCGAAACCGAAATCGCATTGTTGCAAATTTAAAAAACCCACTTATATCGATTATCACCTCCCTCGCTCATAATCAAAATAATCATAAACTATTTAGTCGATAAAATAGGTAATTAGCAAATATCTAGATATCCTTAACTACATTTATAATTTAATGATATAATCTATGTTATGTATGTTATATTTTCCTGTATTTACGTGTTCCAGGGGGGGGCAAGCGCCCCGTCTTCAAGTATCTTGTTTCTGGTTAATTTGTTGATTATTTCTTTCTCTTTTGTGTATTGTTTTGATTGTTTATAGTTATTTCTAGTTTATGTAAAGTACCTACATATTGTTGACACTTTAATATATGTATCATTTGTTGTCAAAAAAATCCTCAATTACGTAATTGTTACAATAAATTAGTTTGGTTAATTGTTTTTACTAATTTTTTGGGGTGTAAAACAGTTGAAACTTGGATGGATTATTTTCTTAAAGTCAAATATATTGTTAGGTTTAAAAAATATTTATAACTTGGTATACCGGGTCGGGCAGTACATTCGCCTCGGTCTCTCATAGCCTAACAAAATTGAAATTGCAAATTTTGTTTACGTGGGTGTATGTAGGTCTACCAGGAGCATTTAACAAAAATGTTTTTTATTATACCAGGTGTCCCAGAAAAGTGTGGCATATCAAAGTTATATTTTTTTAAATTGAACACCCAGTATTTTTTGGATTTTTGAAGGCTTTGGATAAAATAAAGTAAAGTTATTGTGATCCCTATAATTAAATCTACCCGTTTGGACAATTTTTGCGTTTTTTGCAAAAAATAGGGTCATTTTGAAAAACATTCTGTGCGTTTATTGTTTTGTGACCACCCTGTACAATATTTACAATTGGGCTATACACCGACCGAATGTATGTCCTATCCACTTGCCATTTTAAAATCTTAAGCGGTTTAGTTAAAAAAATAAACGCATAGAATGTTTTTCAAATGACCCTATTTTTTGCAAAAAACGTAAAAATTGGCCAAACGGGTAGATTTAGGTATAGGGACCATATCAATAACTTTACTTTATTTATCCAAAGTCTTCAAAAAATCCAAAAAATACTGGGTGTTCCATTTAAAAAAATATAACTTTGATATGCCACACTTTTCTGGAACACCCGGTATATTTAAAAATATTTTTGTTAAATGCTTCTGGTAGACCTCCATACACCCACGTAAACAAAATTTCAATTTTGTTAGGCTATGAGAGACCGAGGCGAACGTACTGCCCGACCCGGTATATTACGAAAAATCTCTTATTATACAGGGTGTCCCATAATGAAAAAAATACACAAATATGTTACAGTAACTGTGCGAATGGTCCTGTAATAAAACAGCTTACTATATCTTATTCTACGGTCAAAATTGCTAGTTTTTGCAGAAATCAATTATCTCAAATAACAAAAAAGTTATATGAATTGCTTGTTACGTTACAACATCTCTTTGTCAAAAAAGTTATAGTAGTAGATTTCATTATGTTCAAAGTATTTTAACCATTAATTAAAAGGTAGGGTACATATAAATAATGATTAAAAAATCGTTGCATGTGGATTTACCTGTAGCGGCTTATATTTAACTAATTTTTGATGGTTCGAGTTTGTTCAATTATAGCAAACCTTGTTTAGAAACTAATTATTACCTGCCAGCAACCAACTTTTTGCTGAATTACATCTTTCCATGGATACTTGTTATTTTTAGCATGCAACCATCTACTTTTAGATGACAAAACTGTTGAAGGAATGACAGACCCATCAGTGATCATTATTTTTTTGTTCACATCATACACATACGAAAACTTTTCAATTGAAGATTGCCTAGCACGTTTCTCTAGTGCTCTCTCTCTTAAAACAACTGAAATAATTCCAGGTACATTTTGGGCAATATTTCTCTTATATGCAAAACGTTGTCTGAATGATTTTAGTCGTAATACTTCCAAATTATCTACTATAGTTATAGCATAATCAATGTCCTTATAATTTGGTGTATAAACGAGGATTTGGTACCGTTTTAAATCTGCACCTGCTAGAGATATTTTTGCAGCCCATAGGTAACCTTTGACTACAGCGTCTTTAATCAAGTGCCAAATAATGTTTATTCTGGAAGGGACATTCGTAAAAACCATTGCACCAAGTTCATCTTCCATTAACGGAATTCCATCATATTCACAAAAAGTTTCATCAGTATTATTATATACATTGTTTATTGCAAAAACGCTTTTTGTCATATCGGATATATCTGTAGGGTTTACATCGCAATTAGATATAATTTTTCTGTTCTTTGCATCAGCATAAAATATATGTTTCTCAGGATCCCACTCATTTTTAACTCCTTGGCGTATAGTATTCGACGAATAAAGAGATGTATTAAAGCCAAACAGATAAAGTATTTGTGAACAATGTTGACTCATTTTGTAGTAGTGAATGACTGGTTCATATAACGGTATTAGTTCATTTGACTGCAATATGTCTAAAGTGTTTACGACGTCATCAATATTATTGTAGTCGTCTGTCATAATATCTGAAATAAATAAAGTCTCATATAATAACAAAATCGTACAGAATAGAGTTCTTGTCCAAGTTCAAAAAAATTATTTAAATTATTAAATTTATATCACTGAACAAGAGTATTTCTACATTTTGTAGCGAAATTAACTTATACACGTTCTACACATCCCCAAAATAGGGTCCTAAAATTTTTTATAAGGTTATTTATTTTTTATTGTTTATCTGTCTAAGAATATTTTATTCTCGACTATTCTTGATAATTGTTAATGCTCAAGATTTTTTCTGTTTTCCTAGAATCCTGAAACGGTTTGCCCTCGCAGTGTGTGTGAGAATTTGAATTTGACGTTGAACATTTCAAACTGACAGGTTATGTTATAAACAACAAAAAACAACAGTCACCTGATCTAAATTTTACTTTGAATATACAAATAAATTTTAAAGAAGTAGTCCATTCTGAAGTGGAGTGAATGTATTGTAATAGGAAATAAAAAGTCTGACTCCACAAAATCATGATTGATTTTGTGGAGTCAGACTTTTTATTTCCTATTACCATACAAATAAATGCTCCATGCATTTTTTTGCTTTCTAGATATTGCCGTACTGTTCATTCTCATAGAAATTGCTCGAAACTTCCGTTGCAAAACTATACCTAATAAAATGGGTTACATAGAAAATTTTTATGCGGTAAAGTTTACACACACTGTAATTTGCTATTTTGGAAAACAAGTGAATATATTAACAAATTATATACAGTGTGTTAATTAAGTCTTCTTTGTAGTGTTATGGGACTCATTCGGTCCTAGCTTCACAAAATTTATCAAGTCAGTGGCGTTATAAACGAACCTTTAAAGAAAATGTCTAACAAAAAAAAACGTACGCTACTGGATTTTTGTGTTTTATTAATAATTATGTAACAAAAACATTAACAAGAACAACATCAAATAAACAATAAACTGAATACATTACATTGACATCTAAACTAAGCCCCCTCGGCTCGCAGCGAGTGCGAAATTAATTCGTAAATTTAAGACGTGAGTCAATAAGAAGAGCGACTCATAAATAATTGTTGCTAAGATGCGTAAAATGTCTAGAAGTCCAAAGTCGTCAATTCGGACATTAACTTTAAAATTATTGTTTCTTTGAATTGTTCTACATATTTAGTGTTTTCCTTTTTTAAATGAAATATTACATTCAGATGTCCAAAATTCTTACAATTTTCAATAATTTGTTTAACAGCATGTTGAGATGGTTTCAGTTCCTGTGATGTGTCACATGTTATTGATATTACTTTATTACATTGTCTACAATTAATAAATAAATTTAAATAATCTTCATGGGTATAATTAATTTCAATACCCCGGCATTGTTATTGGTAATTTTAAACTGGTAAGTGGCAGCGTCATAATGAGAGTTTTTGATTTTCATTGAAGTCATTGCTACCTAGATGTATTTAAACTTAAAAGTTGTAATAAAGTTGCCGTATGCAATTTACTCATTTGACAATATTTCAAAAACTAAACATTTTAGAGACATACAACCTTATACAAATTTACCCTTATTTTTATTGGTTAATAAAATATTGCGGTTTATATTCAAATATATTGACTTTTGATAGCTTCCTCATTTACATGTTTGATGTGATATTTTGCACACGCTGTATAAATATTTACCAAAATAGTTCAACATTCTCATAAAATGACTATTTTTGAGATAGAAATTAGTAGGTATGTAATTGAATTAATGAAGATTTACTTATAGGAAGCGTTTATAAATATTTTAGACCCCGCAAACGTCACTTTTGACATAAAACCTTAAATAAGTTAGAACTATAGGACGTGATACAGAAAGTTGAAATTTTACGAGTCAAAAACTGTGATAATATATACGTGTTTCATTTGAAAGAAGCAAGTTGACACCTATTTCGGGTATAACCAGAAGTGTCAATAACTATTTTACCTCATGTGCCCCCGTCGACATAGTTACACTGCCAAATTTTTTAAATTCTCCGATGTATAGTTTTCTATACACCTTGGATAGGTTCAGTAGTTCTTAAAAAAAAAAAATTCAGATATTGAAAGCAATTTTGACTTTTCAATTTTAAAAAGCGTTTCAAGTATTTTTAAGGGTAATTTTACGAAACAAGTGAAAATTTTGTAAAACATCTATTCATTAACCGTTCAGGACCGTGCTAGGTACAAGTAAAAACGGGCGGCCTCCTATAGGCAATAAAAGGTAAAAAAAGAAGCTTTTAGTGAAAACTTGTACTTAACATTCCAAGAGATTAACTATAGTGTGCAACTCAATTCTGATTATGGCATCATAAGAAAGTAGCAAAGTTCAAAGCCTCAAGGTGCTCACAACGCAATTTATTACGTATTTCTCCAAATACGTAGATTGTTACTGAACATTAATTATTGTGCTTTTAACAGCAACGTTAATAATTAGAGTGAGTCGGTAGGTACTCGTACATCTCCTTTAAGTTGAACGCCACTGCTGGTGTGTCCTTGATTGTTTTTGCATTTATAATGTTTTTTGTAAAAATTCCAATACATAAATTTTTCATGTTAATAGAGGGATTTTTTTTGATGTACACCTTATAAATTACTTACGTAGAACATGTGTGCGGGAAGAATTGCTTTTACAAGATGCTTCTGTGGAGCATGCAATACAATTCAGCCGTTCTGCATAAATAAGACGTCTAAGTTGTTTCCAAAAACCATCTATTTCATCGTGTTTTACATATATCACCCATTTACCAGACTTGTCTTCGGCAACATCTTGTTTAGATTTTAGTTTATCTGGGCTTTTGTACCAAATTAAAGGCGCTTTTGTTTCTTTTGTTGGCAAAATTTCAGAATTGACACAAAGTTCACCTGTAGCGTTTCTATCATAACTTGGAGAACTTCCGATTGGTGCCTCTCTGGTATCGGGAATGCTGAAAACATGTGCATAAATATGAATCAGTACAAATAGGATATATTAATTATTTTAATATTGTGTTTTTCTTGAACCCTGTTGCAATTTTTTTAACAAATTATTTTTCTTTCTTGTGATATCAGGTTCTATTTTAAAAGGGAATTTTTTCTTTTGAAATATTACTTTATTTCACGTACAAGGTTTCGACTCATTAGCCTTCCTCAAGTACATCTCTTTTCTAAAAATTTTTTAAATTAGATTACAACTAAAAACAGGCAATTGGTTAATTATAGACGCAAAATATATTAACAGCAGTAGCGTACAGTTAGCCTATCACCATGATTAATTTGAACTAAATTTTATTTACCATATTTTCAAAATAGTGGCACATCTGGGACGCTGGCGTCATTGCTATTTTAAATCTTTTTGAAAAATGGTCTAGGTCTGAACTAGTAGGATTTCCACTGTCTTTAAAAAATGTAAACATTTCTATTCAAATTTCAGCAGGTTCCACAATAATTGTAATATACCTAATATATTATGTGCATTATAGTGTTTGCGACACATTTAAAACATGTTTTTTTTTTCATTTAGTAGGTACCCATTTTAAACAGTTTAAAACCAAATAATGTTTTTTTTTGTTTTTTTAAACGTGTTTTTTTTTGCCGACCCTGATGCCGTTTTAAACAGGACATCTTATATGTGGGCGGAAGATATCTCATTTTTAAGCGATAGACAAACGAATCCTTCACAAAACTTTTAGGCACTGAAGAGATGTACGACCCAAAAATGTTTCGAATTATACAGGGTAGTTCACAAACGCGCAGCAAATCAAACTTGCTTTTTCTTAATGCAACATCCTGTATATTTTTAAATAAGTGAATAAGTAAAAGTAAAAAAAATGACACAATGGTTGATATGCCTAGGACCAGGAGTTTTTGGAATATTTGTAATTATGGCTTAATTTTGACATAAATTTAAGGCGTTGTGGTTACTACAGACACCAAAAACATACCAATTTTTCGTGCAGCTCGATTTGAATTCCCTTCTTTT
This sequence comes from Apoderus coryli, assembly GCA_911728435.2. Classification (NCBI taxonomy): domain Eukaryota; kingdom Metazoa; phylum Arthropoda; class Insecta; order Coleoptera; family Attelabidae; genus Apoderus; species Apoderus coryli. The sequence continues at coordinate 9,464,652 of OU452209.1, read as the reverse complement.
TTACGTTTTACTAGATTTCATTGACCTGTGGTTTCTAATTTTTCAGGGTGATCACATTTTCTAAATTGTATTTTTTTTTGGAAATGTTAAATGGCACACCCTGTAAGTCTGCTTAAATCCGAGATATCACTCTCATATACATTTTATTGAATCATATTTCATGAGGTTAAGGCTAACCGTTTTTGCATAAGCAATTATAGATCTTGAGATATCATCCGCCCGCACATATGCGATACCCTGTATATTAGTTTATTATTACTCTATTAGAATCTAAAAAACATTACGTTGCGTTTGCTTTCATTTTAAATTCAGCTATAGTATGATAATTATCAATTGCAATCTGGGCAATTTTTATTTTGTAGAAAAGTAATATAGTGGAATTCGTAGGTATTACTGGTAAAATTAGCTGCTTTGCATTTTTATTATAAATGTAAATTATGCTAAAAACCGATCCCTATATAAAAGATATACTAACAATAAACTCATAACTTACCTTATTAGGCTGGATTGACGCTTTATTAAATTTTTAGGAGCTTTTACCCGCTTATTTTTCGAGTTCTGTAAGGAAGCCATTTTACTGTCAGTACTTTATTTTAAGTTTAACCAAACGTTCTGAAAAGAGAATATATTATTAAAAATATGGTTTCATTCGATGAAGGGATGTTTTGGGTCATTTTAGATATTATAAATATATTATTTTTTCTGTGACGGGAAAAAAGTTTTACATATTTACTCTCTTGACAGGTAATAAAATGTCACTTTTTATCCCCGGGAAAAAAGTGAGTACTTTTTTCCCGGACACATAAGTAACGGTAGATATTTAATTCTAGGAAATTTTATTATACAAAAGTTACATTTTCTTTATCTATCAAAACTGGCAATAATTTGTGACGCTACTTTTGCTGCTTCTACTGACTCCGGTGGAGGGTTCGCAATTTTTAAATTAAATCACAGATTGAAATTGACAGATAAACTTGGATAATTTTCTGACTTTTTTCAATATTAAATCGAAGTTTTTCCCGTCTCAGAAAAAAAATAGTGTATCATACACGGGAAAAAAGTTAGATTTTAGCTCTCGGTTTTTGTGACAACACAACCTCGAGCTAAAATCTAGTACTTTTTTCCCTTGTATAATAAATAACTATTTTTAAAAAGTTTTCTTGTTTGTAAATGTTTTATACAATTTGACGTTTATTTTGTTGTTCTTGTTGTCTATATCCCTCCAACAATACCAGTTGATGTATTTGAAATGATTTTGGACTTCGTTGAACAACTAGATTTTTTACACTGTAATAAAATTTAATTTATTTGGGATATTAATAATAGTTATTTATTATACAAGGGAAAAAAGTACTAGATTTTAGCTCGAGCTAAAATCTAACTTTTTTCCCGTGTATGATACACTATTTTTTTCTGAGACTTCGATTTAATATTGAAAAAAGTCAGAAAATTATCCAAGTGAAATTTGAAGTTTTAAAAACCTTTCAGTAATCAAATATCTGTCAATTTCATTCTGTGATTTAATTTAAAAGTTGCGAACACTCCACCGGAGTCAGTAGAAGCAGCAAAAGTAGCGTCACAAATTATTGCGAGTTTTCATATATAAAGAAAATGTAACTTTTGTATAATAAAATGTCCTAAAATTAAATATCTACCGTTACTTATGTGTCCGGGAAAAAAGTACTCACTTTTTTCCCGGGGATAAAAAGTGATATTTTATTACCTGTCAAGAGAGGAAATATGTCAAACTTTTTTCCCGTCACAGAAAAAATAAATAAATAAACTAAGAAGGCTGATTTTCGGTCGCTATATCACTCTATACTAGACCTTCCTTTACGAAATGAAGAATGTTGATTGAGATGTGGATGAATTTTATAAAGTGTTTTATTCTATGATTGACTCTCATGTGTCATTTTACAAGAATTTTTCTTGTCGTTTCCCGACCTGGTATATCGTAAGAAATATTAAACTAAAGGAAAAATGTCTAAGGAAGTATAAGAAAAATGGTGACCAGTATTATTTACAGGAAATTAAAAGGCTTAGGTCAGCAATGAAAATAGATACTAGAGTTGCTTATGATAATTATATTGATGAGGTTCAGAATAATATAGCAAGTGAACCTAGGGAGTTTTGGAGGTATTTTCAGTGGAATAGTAATTCATCCAGAATCCCAGGAGTAATGATGTATAATGATATATAAATCAGTGATCCCCAAGATATAGTGACTACTTTTGTCATTTTTTTTTTTGAGAGTATATGTACCTGTGTTCGTTGTCACATATTATAGTTCCCTCGTATTTGATTCTATTCACATTTGTTAAATATATAAAAAACAATACTTAGAGATAAATAAATAAATATTTAAAATAAAGAGTAGTTCAACTTCAGTGGTCGTTTAATTCAGAGCCTTCGACCTTGAATAAAATATATCATGGCGTAGTCTGTATCTGATAAAGAAAAAACTGTTAGTTTTGAAAAATTGTAATTGAAAATTATGTACTAAATTATTTAGAAAAAAAAAGGTGTGTGAAAATTAAAAGTGTTTATTCACAATGGGTGATAGTAGAGGAATTTCGCCAATGCTTTTAACCGGAAATTTGTCTGAAAAATGGAAAATATGGCGGCAGAAATTCGAGAATTATCTAGTTGCTTCCGAAATTGGTAAAAAAGACCAAAAAGTGTTAGTCGCACAATTACTACACTATTTTGGTGAAGATGCATTTACTATATATAACACGTTTACGTTTGAAAATGATGATAAAAATAAATTGGAGTGTGTGATACAAAAATTCGAAGATCATTTTACGCCGAAAAAAAACTTATCGTACGAACGTTTCAAGTTTTTTACAAGAAAACAACAAGCGAACGAAAGTATAGAACAGTTTGTTACTGACTTAAAAAACAAATCAAGGTCTTGTGAATTTGGAAATTTAAAAAATAGTTTAATAAAGTGTATTATGACAATTGGTTTAGATAATCAATTACTGCGTGAAAAGTTATTGCAGGACGACGAAATGGACCTGGATGATGCCGTAAAATATTGTATATCGGTTGAAAGCTCAAAAAAGCAGTCAACAATGATGGCAACTGGTGTTCGGGAAGAAGCTGTATTTGAAATTAGAAAAAAAGGTGTTATAAATAAAATGCAAAAATATAAGCAACAAAATGTTAACGCAAATCGTGCGGGACCAAACTATAGTGCTGCATCGAGTTCTAATGGTAATCCACAAGTGAAAAGTCATTTTCCAAGAAAATTTTCATCGAATCAGCGTTTACCGGAAAATAGTGGTGTGTGTTACAGGTGCGGTAGTGCTCACGGTAAAAATCAGTGCCCAGCATTCGGAAAAAAGTGTCATGTGTGTGGGTTATTTAATCATTTCGGGAAAGTGTGCCAACGAAAAAACGTTCACACAGTCGACATACGAAAAAAAGAAGATGACGAGAGTTCGGAAGAAAACTACGTTTTCGTCGGTAGTATTAATGAAATTAATCGACAAAGCAGTGCTTGGTATGTAAATTTAATTATTAATAGGAAAAAATCTGTAAATTTCAAATTAGATACTGGAGCACAAGCAAATTTAATATCATGCGATGTATTGAAAGACTTAGGTTTAGATTTAAGAAATTTACATAAAACGAACATTCAATTGAAGTCTTATACAAATAATCATCTGCAGGTGTTAGGCAAATGTAAATTAAATTGTAGAAATAAAAATTTTGATTGGATCTCGATGTGGTTCACAAATTTTATAGTGAGTGGTCCCGGTTAGCAGGAGTTTATGATGAATGAAATTATTTTGGCGGGCAAAAAATTAAAAAACAAATTAACATCTGAGCCTGATGGTATGCGGTCGTTTCTTGTCAAGGATTGTGCTCCGGCGCTTGTTGCCCATTATATTTTATTTTCAATTTATCATTAAATAGTAAAGAAAATATTTTCAATTTATCATTAAAAAGTAAAACATTTCCAGTTCAATGGATGAAGTCTAGGGTTGTTCCTGTAATTGGTAGTGATTGACAACTACAGACCTATAATTATTCTGTCTAATTTCTGTAAGTTATTTGAGTGTGTGTTGTGTGATCGTATCTATCTGTTTGACCGAGATAAGATTACATCGATGCCACATGGTTTCATGTCAATGAGCTCTACCACTAGTATCTAATCTGGCATTAATGACTCCTCCAATTATTTCACAGGTGATTGATAAGAGCGGCCAGATGGATGTGATATACACGGACTTCGCAAAGGCTTTTGATAGGGTAGATCATGGGATATTGCTGCAGCAATTCGGTTTTGTTACGGACTTGAACATTTTTTTAATTCATATCTTTCGAATAGAGAGCAGATTATGCCATGTAATGGATACAGGTCATACGCATATCGGTCACTTTCAAATGTTCTTCAAGGTTCTCACCTGGGTCCATTGTTGTTCGCAAAAATTGATTTTATTAACAAACATAATTATGGTTAAGTTATTGTTTGAAGATGATTTAAAGATTTTCTTTCAAATTGAGAATATTGATGACTGTGATGAGCTTCAAGCTGATTTAATCGATATAATCAGCCTTTTCACATTGACAGAGCAATAACGAATGTGCTTCTACGTTCTCCCATTAGTATAATGTGTGCTAACTACAATTGTATTTGTGCGAACTGTGACATCTTTGATTCTGGTTTGAGTGAAGTTCTAGGATCTGACAATGATCACTTTAGTAATTAGAATTGTTATTATGGGGTTCGAATTATTGTTACTTTGTTTTGTCTGTTATATATCAATGTATTGGAAATTGTATTATGGTATTAATTTACGATATTTGTCCTGTAGAGGATTTGTAAACTGTTGGTCAAATACACGCTATTATTATTATATTAACTTCAGCAAAATATACCTCGCACACTGCTATTTTTTGTTGACACAATTTTTTTTTTCGATCGATCTCAGCGATACATCCAAAAAACGAGAACTTTTGGTCCGTTCTCTTATTTTTTTACACGCAGGAACACAACACGCTTAAGGCATAATTTCAAAATAATAATGATACCAAATCTTACAAACACTCAACACAAAACTAAACTAGTAACACAAACGAGGCTGCACTATAGCAAAAACTGCAAATTACGCACTTTAACAGGATTTAATTGTTTACAATGCGATTTAACTACGCTTTTTAACTATTAACGAAACATTTCGTGAGCAAATAAACTATTAATTACACTTCTTTATTACTAAAAATATAATATCACTTGTTATTTATATGAAAACAAAGAAAATGCATTGTTACCACGTCGATAAATGAATTTCCATGGAAAAGACTGTTAAAGGAATTAATACATATTATATTACATCACTTTTATATATTTATAGGACTTTCAAAAGCTATATTTTTTTAACGTATAAGCTATAAATATAATTCAATATGCGAAAATCTGGAATTTGATATGTTCGCAGCAAGCTGGCAAACGCGGATCATTTCCCATAACGCATATTTTCAATGCCCTACAACAAAGCTGACATAACAGAAAAATATTATCTGGGCGCTCTGTCTTTTTATTATAGGTGTTACGTGTTATTGGACGGCTACCTATGCAAGCATAATATATGATATCTGGCTATGTATGTACAGGGTGGGCAAAACTCGATGTCCTAGCTTTGTTATGAGAAAATGGAAAACTATAGAAAAATTCTGAAAAAGGTGTTTAAATGAAATTAAGTAAGCTTTATTTTAACCCACATTTGATTTTTTCCAAAATTGGAAACTGAAGTAAATGAGGTCAAAAACTTTTTTTTCTGAATACCTACCTATATTTTTGCATAGTTCAAAACAGCTGATTTTGTAAAGAAAAAAATTGCTGTATTTATTCGTTAAAAAATTTTAAGCAAATTTGCAGAAAAAACAAATATTCACAACCGCCACAACTTTTAGTAGACTTTGATTTGAAAACAAACTGCAATTATACCTGTCAACAATTAAACTAATGGTTGACAAATAGTATTCTTGTGATAACTTGTAATATAAGTCAAACATTTGATATTCAATCAAGAGTTATCCATGCCTTTTAGTGTAGTCTCATTAATAATTAAACATTAGTTGGAAGTAATAATTATTTATTGAACAGTAAAAAACATTTGATACTATTTAATAGCAACTATATTATTACGACATGCATTTCCAATTTTTTCCTTAAAATGTTCTAAGTTAAGGGTTGGCGTTTTATACACTTTAATTTAGAATGTTCCCGACGGGAAGAAGTCTAGTCGGGTCAAGTCAAGTGATTTAAGCGGCCATTTACCAGTCCATTTATAGCTATACAAATTTCCCCGAAAATAGCATTTATAAATTCTTGGACGATTCTTGTTTTATGGAACAGCGCTCCGTCATGCTGGAAAAACATATTTGCTCGTATCTGCAATGGCACCTTGGTATGTACCAATTAAATGCCCGTTAATAATGCCATAGCAAACGTTATTGCTAAAATGTCCTTGGTTTTAGATCAGATTGACAAAATGCAGATTTTGAGTAGCTTATTATTATTAATTTTTATATTTGGTTTACAGTTACTAACAAAACGGCTTTCGTCTGTCCACAGGACATGCTGAAAGAACTCATTGTCGTTAATCTCCAAGTTTACCATGACTTGGACAACATAATTAATCTTGGTTATTGATGTTGATCTGACAAATATTTTAAGTTGTGAAGTTAATTTTTAGCGAAGAGTTACATTTCGCTTGTCTAACTTTATTGACTACGTTTCGGCGATGGTTTATCGCCTTCCTCAGGTCATTCTAGAACATTACGTACCTATATATTCAAAAATTGTATAAACCTGATTTATCTATTATTTTTTTTATAGTTTGTAATTAAAATTCAGAATAAAAATTAAACATTATAAAAATTACATTTTATAAAATATTTTATTTCTAGCTCTCCATATCATATTATATGTAATATATGTATATATTAGGAGACTATTTGTTTCATGAAACAATTTTTTTTTTAATTTCACCGGAAATACTTGTTTTTGGCCATAATACACATATACATAAATAAACTGTTGCCCTCGAGGCACGAATAGCTCTCCATATTTAAGTGTAAAAGTAATAATTTTATGACCTTTTTGTCATATATCTAAATATAATAAATTTTTGTTTTGTTTTAGACATCAGCTATTTTTTTTAAGTATCGGGTTTTGTTTTTTTTTCTTCTCTTTGGAGGCACTATTTATACGTACATATTTTATATTTCAGATCTTCTAGGCCAAGTTCTTGTACGCAAAATAATTGATTTTTTTTTTAGTTTTATTATAAAATTTATTTTGCCCCCTTTTCTACTATTTACAAACCCCTAAGTAAACAAAATTGTTATGCTGCATGTTGTGGGTTATCTTATATCAAAGCTATACTTATATAAGTAGCCAATTTTTCTGCTATAGTTGGAAAAACTTTTTTTTTTCGTTTTTGACCCATTTTTGAACGCCTGTGTGAACCGGTACATTTATGTAACATTTTTTAGGTTATATTCTATCACAACTACGAAAAATTATTCCGTATTCCGAATAAGTTTAAGCAGTATATATATGTTTTTATTTTGACCCCTTTTACACTATTTACGAACGACTATGAAAACAAGTTACTTATATATAACACATTTTTTAGATTATATTCTAACAAAGCTATAAATAACTAGTCAATATTTCTGCTATGTTTAAGAAATTCGTTTTTTCTAAGCTTTTTACCTCATGTTACACTTTTTTCAAATGTCAATGTGGTCTAATTGTTTAGGTTAAATATTTTAGGTTATGTTTAATTAAACGCACAAAAAATTATTAAATATTTCGGATAAGTTTAGGAGCTATGATTTTTTAAATTTTTGAACCCTCTTTTAAACCCCCTGCCTACGCTTAATGTTAATCACCACCTATAAATATCCTATAGTATTTTTGTGCCAAATGTGGTTAAAATCCGTTAAGTGGTTTTTGAGTTATCACAGATACAAATTTTTCTGACCCTTTTATAGAATTTTCAAGGATGCCTATGGTACTATAATTTTTGTCGTGAATTTTTAACACCAATTCAACTAGTTAAATATAAAAAAATTACATTAACTTTTTTTTATTTTACCCCTTTTCCTACTATTTACGAACGCCTATGTAAATAAAAGTTTTATGCTGCTTTATCTTATATAAAAGCTATATATAATTAGCCAATTTTTCTGGTATATTTGGGAAACATTTTTTTTTTCGTTTTTGACCCTTTTTTAGACTATTTTGGAACGCCTGTGTGAACCAATTCTTCTATGTAACATTTTTTAGGTTATATTCTATCACAACTATAAAAAATTATTCCATATTTCGAACAAGTTTAGGAAATATATATTTTTTATGTTTGGCCCCTTTTCCACTATTTACGTACGCCTATGAAAGTAAGTTATTTATGACACATTTTATAGGTTATATTCTATTAAAGCTATAAATAATTAGTTAATATTTCTGCTATGTTTAAGAAGTACGTTTTTTTTTAAATATTTTTTACCCCATTTTACACTATTGTCGAACGCCAATGTGGTCAAATATTTTATGTTCAATATTTTAGGTTATATTCAATTAAATGCGTAAAAAATTATGCAGTATTTCGGATAAGTTTAAGAACTATGAATTTTTTTACTTTTTGAACCCTCTTTTAAACCCCTTGCCTACGCTCAATGTTTCTCAAAATCTAACCAGCTCCTTGCCATGTCCTATGGTATTTTTGTACCAAATTTGGTTAACATCTGTTAAGTGGTTTTTTCGTTTTCGTGCATACAGACAGACATACATTTTTTTAAAACTACTTACTTATTTATGTATAAAATGACCAAAAACAAGTATTTCCGGTGAAATTAAAAAAAATAAACTGTTGCTCTCGAGGCACCAATAGCTCTCCATATTTAAGTGTAAAAGTAATAATTTTATGACCTTTTTGTCATTTATCTAAATTTAATAAATTTTTGTTTCGTTTTAGACATCAGTTATTTTTTAAGGATCGGGTTTTGTGCATTTTTCTTCTCTTTCGAGGCAATATTTATACGTACATATTTTATATTTCAGATCTTCTAGGCCAAGTTCTTGTACGCAAAATAATTGATTTTTTTTAGTTTTATTATAAAATTTATTTTGCCCCTTTTCTACCATTTATGAACCCCTATGTAAACAAAATTGTTATGCTGCATGTTGTAGGTTATCTTATATCAAGGATATATTTAAGTAGCCAATTTTTCTGTTATATTTGGAAAAACATTTTTTTTTTTTCGTTTTTGACCACTTTTCGAACGTTCACAACCAATTCTTTTATGTAACATTTTGTAGGCTATAATCTATCACAACTATGAAAAATTATTCAATATTTCGGATAAGTTTAAAAACAATGATTTTTTAAATTTTTGAACTTTCTTTTAAACCCCTTGCCTACGCTCAATGTTAATCACCACCTATAAATATCCTGTAGTATTTTCGTACCAAATGTGGTTAAAATCCGTCAAGTGGTTTTTGAGTTATCACGGATACATAGTTTTTCTGACCCTTTTATAGAATTTTCACGGATGCCTATGGAACATTAATTTTTGTCGTGTATTTTTAACACCAATTCAACTAGTTAAATATAAAAAATTTTACATTTTAATTTTTTTTATTTTAACCCTTTTTCTACTATTTACGAACGCCTATGTAAATAAAAGTTTTATGCTGCCTTATCTTATATAAAAGCTATATATAATTAGCCAATTTTTCTGATATATTTGGAAAACATTTTTTTTTCGTTTTTGACCCTTTTTTTAGACTAATTTCGAACGCCTGTGTGAACCAATTCTTTTATGTAACATTTTTTAGGTTATATTCTATCACAACTATGAAAAATTATTCCAAATTTCGAATAAATTTAGAAAACATATATTTTTTATGTTTTGACCCCTTTTCCACTATTTGCGAACGCCTATGAAAGTAAGTTATTTATGACACATTTTGTAGGTTATATTCTATTTAAGCTATAAATAATTAGTTAATATTTCTGTTATGTTTAAGAAGTACGGTTTTTTAAATATTTTTTACCCCATTTTACACTATTTTCGCACGCCAATGTGGTCCAGTATTTTATGTTCAATATTTTAGGTTATATTCAATTAAATGCGTAAAAAAATATGCAGTATTTCAGATAAGTTTAAGAACTATGAATTTTTTTAATTTTTGAACCCTCTTTTAAACCCCTTGCCTACGCTCAATGTTTCCCAAAATCTAATCAGCTCCTTGCCATGTCCAATAGTATTTTTGTACCAAATTTGGTTAAAATCTGTTAAGTGGTTTTTGCGTTTTCGTGCATACAGACAGACAGACAGACATTTTTTTAAAACTACTTATTTATGTATAAAATGACCAAAAACAAGTATTTCCGGTGAAATTAAAAAAAAATTTTTTTTCATGGAACTAATAGTCTCCATATGATACATATATTACATATATGATATGGAGAGCTAAAAATTTTTTATGAAATTAATAGTCTCCATATATACATATATTACATCTATGATATGGAGAGCTAATAAGTAGTTTTAAAAAAATGTATGTCTGTCTGTCTGTATGCACGAAAACGAAAAAACCACTTAACAGATTTTAACCAAATTTGGTACAAAAATACTATAGGACATGGCATTATAAGCTAAAAAATATTCTTTCGAAAAAATCTAAAAAAAGGGCCAAAAGCGAAAAAAAAATTCCCAAATACACCAGAAAAATTGGCTAATTATATATAGCTTTGATATAAGATAAAGCAGCATAAAATTTGTATTTACATAGGCGTTCGCAAATAGTAGAAAAGGGGGTAAAATAAAAAAAATTAAAATGTAATGTATATTTAACAAGTTGCATTGGTGTTAAAAATACACGACAAAAATTAATGTACCATAGGCGTCCGTGAAAATTCTATGAAAGGGTCAGAAAAAAATTGTATTCGTGATAACTCAAAAACCACTTAACGGATTTTAACCACATTTAGTACGGAAATACTACAGGTTCTTAAACTTATCCGAAGTATTGAATAATTTTTTGTGCGTTTAATTAAATATAACCTAAATTATTTAACCTAAAACATAGACCACATTGACATTCGAAAAAAGTGTAAAATGGGGTAAAAAGGTTAGAAAAAAAGTATTTCTTAAACATAGCAGAAATATTGACTAGTTATTTATAGTTTTGATAGAATATAACCTATAAAATGTGATATAAATAACTTGTTGTCATAGGCGTTCGTAAATAGTGTAAAAGGGGTCAAAATAAAAAAAAATGCTTCTTAAACTTATTAGAAATATGGCATAATTTTTCATTGTTGTGATACAATATAAGCTAAACAATGTTCCATAAAAGAATTGGTACACACAGGCGTTCGAAAATAGTCTAAAAAAGGGCCAAAAACAAAAAAAAAAATGTTTCCCAAATATACCAGAAAAATTTGCTAATAATATATAGTTTTGATATAAAATAACCTACGAAATGCAGCATAAAATTTGCATTTACATAGGCGTTCGCAAATAGTAGAAAAGGGGGTAAAATAAAAAATATTTAAAATGTAATGTATATTTAACTAGTTGAATTGGTGTTAAAAACACACGACAAAAATTAATGTACCATAGGCGTCCGTGAAAATTCTATGAAACGGTCAGAAACAATTTGTATCCGTGATAACTCAAAAACCACTTAACGGATTTTAACCACATTTGGTACGGAAACACTACAGGATATTTATAGGTGGTGATTAACATTGAGCGTAGCTACGCCCTTTAGGTAAAGGATTTAAAAAGAGGGTTCAAAAATTAAAAAATCATAGTTCTTAAGCTTATCCGAAGTATTGAATAATTTTTTGTGCGTTTAATTAAATATAACCTAAATTATTTAACCTAAAACATAGACCACATTGACATTCGAAAAAAGTGTAAAATGGGGTAAAAAGGTTAGAAAAAACGTATTTCTTAAACATAGCAGAAATATTGACTAGTTATTTATAGTTTTGATAGAATATAACCTATAAAATGTGATATAAATAACTTGTTGTCATAGGCGTTCGTAAATAGTGTAAAAGGGGTCAAAATAAAAAAAAAAATGCTTCCTAAACTTATTAGAAATATGGCATAATTTTTCATTGTTGTGATACAATATAAGCTAAACAATGTTCCATAAAAGAATTGGTACACACAGGCGTTCGAAAATAGTCTAAAAAAGGGCCAAAAACAAAAAAAAAAATGTTTCCCAAATATACCAGAAAAATTTGCTAATAATATATAGTTTTGATATAAAATAACCTACGAAATGCAGCATAAAATTTGCATTTACATAGGCGTTCGCAAATAGTAGAAAAGGGGGTAAAATAAAAAATATTTAAAATGTAATGTATATTTAACTAGTTGAATTGGTGTTAAAAACACACGACAAAAATTAATGTACCATAGGCGTCCGTGAAAATTCTATGAAACGGTCAGAAACAATTTGTATCCGTGATAACTCAAAAACCACTTAACGGATTTTAACCACATTTGGTACGGAAACACTACAGGATATTTATAGGTGGTGATTAACATTGAGCGTAGCTACGCCCTTTAGGTAAAGGATTTAAAAAGAGGGTTCAAAAATTAAAAAATCATAGTTCTTAAGCTTATCCGAAGTATTGAATAATTTTTTGTGCGTTTAATTAAATATAACCTAAATTATTTAACATAAAACATAGACCACATTGACATTCGAAAAAAGTGTAAAATGGGGTAAAAAGTTTAGAAAAAACATATTTCTTAAACATAGCAGAAATATTGATTACTTATTTATAGCTTTGATAGAATATAACCTATTAAATGTGATATAATAATAATAATAATAATAACTTTATTGTAAAAAAAAGCATTTTACAAATGGCGAAGTTGAGGCAAGCCTCCTATCTTAACCACCTAATTACTACCTAGTAAAAGTAAAAGAAAACAGAAAAACGCACAAAAACATATAGTATGTCCGACCATATACTACTATAATTTCTCACAAAAAATAGCAATAAACACTCACAAATCACTACGCGTTGCCATGTCCCCTTACTATACAAGTCCTGACAGCTAATTTGAAACTGAAACCTGTCATTTTCTTGACCTCGTCAGGCAGAGAGTTGTATATATAAATAACTTGTTTTCATAGGCGTTCGTAAATAGTGTAAAAGAGGTCAAAATGAAAAAATATAGACTTCCTAAACTTATTCGAAATACGGAATACTTTTTCATAGTTGTGATAGGATATAACCTAAAAAATGTTACATAAATGAACTGGTTCACACAAGCATTCGAAAATAGTGTAAGCAAGGTTCAAAAATGAAAAAAAAAATCCCGATTATAACAGAAAAATTGGCTTTGATATAAGATAACCTACAACATGCAGCATAACAATTTTGTTTACATAGGCGTTCGTAACCAGTAGAACAGGGGCCAAATAAATTATATAATAAAACTAAAAAAATCAACTATTTTGTGTACAAGCACTTGGCCTAGAAGACCTGAAATATAAAATATGTACGTATAAATAGTGCCCTCAAAGTGAAGAAAAAGGAACAAAACCCGATACTTAAAAAAAATAGCTGATGTCTAAAACAAAAAAAATATATATAAATTTTAGATAAATCATAAAAAGGTCATAAAATTATTACTTTTACACTTAAACATAGAGAGCTATTCATGCCTCGAGAGCAACAGTTTATTTTACATTAAAAATACATATATTTCGCAGGACTAAACGTGAAGTCCTGCGAAATATATGTATTTTTAATGTAAAATAAACTGTTGCCCTCGAGGCATGAATAGCTCTCTATGTTTAAGTGTAAAAGTAATAATTTTATGACCTTTTTATGATTTAGCAATTTAAATTTTTTTTGCTAATATAAGTTTATAAATTCCCTGAATTTGTCATATATCAAAATATTTGCTGTACTATTATTATTATTACTATATTTAGAGTTTTTTTATATTTATTTATTTTTTTTATTGAAATTGATAAATGTGGTGGTATGTCGATCTACTATAGGTATAGGTATAATAAAATTAGGAAATTGTGGAGTTACGAGGAACTATTATAAGTGTGTACGTCTGCAATTTCATATTAAGTTATGGTATATGTTGCTTAAGTATTGGATGTCTGTTCTATCATTTGTACTGTTCTTTTGTTTCTGGTATTAGATCATTTCTAAAATTCCTCATTTTTTTAGTGTCTAGAATTTTTCTATTTTCGATATCAAAAGTGTGATCATGAGATTAGCTATGTTTTGTTACATGGTATTTCGTAAACTACATGTATATGTTATTTTAGGCGTTTTCGTTTTTAGATTACTGTATAGGTTATTTTTTAAAGAGTTGGTATTTTTATGACACACTGTCAAATTGAAGTTTTTTATCTTCCTCTGAAATGTTTCTGATAGGCCTTTCGCATATTATGGTAATGATAGGTTGTGTGTTATTTTTTATTATTTTGTTAGTAGCTTCATTGTAAAGTTTGTGCATTCTTTTTTTGAATATTTTATAAATGAAATGTAAACGTAAACGTTTTTTGTAAAGTAGATTTTGCTTTTTTTATGTATTTTATAAAATGAAATTTTTGAAATGTTTAATTTATATTCTGAATTTTAATAACTAACTGTAAAAAAAAATGGTTGTGTTGCCCCAAAACTTTCCCGACAAAATATAATATAATTAAAAATATATTAACTGCGTAACGAAACAGAATTTTAATAATAATAATACTAATTAAAATTAATTAATTATTCGCATTATTTTCTATAAACTAATGTAACAAACTAACTACTTTATTCAAAAATTAGAAGAAAAAAAAGTATTACCAGAGCTGGGATTCGAACGCCTAACATCCAAATACAAAGATTCTATTAGCGAGGCCACGGTACCACCTATCGTATATACTCGTATTGTAGGTATTTTAAATGTAGTATATTATATACGTTTAAACTACCTAACTGCTTTAAACGCAATTTTCTCGAGAATTATGGGGGCAAATATCGTTGTAAAGTACATCAAAAATGCTTTAAAATGACGTATCACTCGACCCCTACTGATATATGAAAATTTAGCGGTTGTGTCCACTCCTATCACAGGGCTCAAGCGATTTAAACCAAAATATAAGGGCTTCATCCTAAGACAGCCCCAAACTCATATGCCAAAATTTAGCTCAATTGGTTAAAGCGTTTGGGCCCTATCGTGGTAGAATACATACAGACACACATGCACACAGACAGACTTCCATCTGAAATTGGTCTTAATCGTCTCAGGGAACTTCAAAATGGTTATATCCGTCTTTATCTCAATTTTTTTTTAGCATGTTGACAATTCTTGTGGGAAATTAAAAAAATAGGTAAATCAGGTTTATACGATGTTTGAATGTATTATACATAATACATATAATGTTTGTAATGTTCTAGAATGACCTGAAGAAGGCGATAAACCATCGCCGAAACGCAGTCAATAAAGTTAAACAATCGAAATGTAACTTTTCGCTAAAAAATAAAAAAAATTGTTTTCAAGAACTTGAAACCCAAATAAAAACAATAAAAAAATTAAAAGGAAAAATGGTCCAAAAACATACAAAAACTTGATAACCATTTTTATTCAAAATGTTTCGTACATAACTATATTTTAAATTTAACTCACGAGCAGCTTGACAATCGAGTTTCGTGGATAATCTTCAAAATATTGCAAAATAATGGCAACAATATTGTCAGAATTTACTCCTTTAGCCATTATTCTTTCCTTTCGTGAAGAAAATGCCTCGATGTTTGCACGTAAATTCCGTTCCATCTTACAAATCAAATGACAATAAAACTGTTTGCCAACCATTAGTTTAATTATTGACAGATATAATTGCAGTTTGTTTCCAAAGCCTACTTGTTTAAAAGTTGTGACGGTTGCGAATTTTTTATATTAGTTTTTTCTATAAATTTGCTTCTATTTTTGTAACGAATCAAGATACCAAAATTTGTTCTTTACAGAAGTGGTACAGAAAAATTAGCCCTTTTAAACTATGCAAAAATAGAGGGATGTTTCTGGAGAAAAAAGTTGATGACGTCATTATTTACTTCAGTTTCCAAATTTGGAAACAAAATTAAGTGTGGGTTAAAATGGAGCTTACTTAATCCCATTTGAGAACCTCTTTTGAAATTTTTCTATCGTTTTTCATGTCCTCCGGGACATCGAATTTTGCTCACCCTGTACAAGAATTATATTATTTTAATTTCTTAGAGTAAAAATTTTAACCATGAAATTGTAATTTAAAATTTGCAACAGCTAACACAGCTTTTTAATAACTATGTATCATAATACAAATATTAAATGCATAGGTGGCAATTAGGTATAATAAGTTTTGTACCTAGTTAAAATATATTATAATATTAGTTAATTAGATGAAAATAAAAGGAGATATAGGAATTTAACGGGACACTGCAGAATATTATAATAAAATATTAATAACAAGTTTATCACAACACGTGTGAAGAATCATAGTCAAAAAGCATTATGACTAACCATACTTATAACTTTTTTTTATTTAAATCCCATATCCAATGTATTTTAATATAATACGTTAGGAACTAAAATATCATAAAATTTGAATGAATTTTTTTTGAAAGAAACTTTCGCGTATAGGTATTACTTTTGGTTTTACGTTTTTGGCGAAACACAAAAGTAGACAGTTACTAAGCAGTATGGGTAACTTTGTTATTTGAAGTGTTTCGAGGCCAGTAAATTAGAAGATAGTTTCCATTTTCGAAGTATATTAAAAATGCATTTTCGTTGCTGCCAATTTTCTATTAGTTTCCGAGAGTTTTGTCTCTTATAATTCAACTACTCAACTAAGGCCAGAGAATGACTTCTCTGCTACGGCACTCTTGGCGAGCCGTACTGCCTGTAGGCACAACAGTGCGACAACTAAATGAACGACTCTGATCTCGTTATACGTCGCACCAGAGGACCTCTATCCCATGCGCTTAAGCGTCGTCTAGGATGCGAATCCAACATATTACTCACGCATCTATTGACACCCCAGCAACAGATTGCAGCAATGCTAGAGTCTCCAATCGTCGTAGACACTATGCCATTGGGTCGGACTTCAGCTTCTGTCAGGGGTCGTGTGATTGCTTATGTGCAGCAGCATTACCACGTTAAAAAATCTCAAGCACAGGCATATTCCAACGAAGGCGAAGTCCAAATGCCACCACCGAAAGCCCTGCGGCGATCGGGGAGTCGCGACGGAAGCAGGATTGTGTGATCTGGAAGCTCCTAGTGACAAACCGGCACGTAGGCGGCGAGTGTGTGTTGGCCGTTCAGCTTCAGGATTTGGGACTGTGGAGCTGCTCGTGTCCTGCACTTGTGACTAAGCAGTCTTTTTTAGGGTCCGCTCCCCTCTGCTCACCCGGCATGGCGAAGGGGCTACAAAAGGTGCACTAAACATAGTCAGTCCTCCCATCCACCTGTCTGGATAACCTCGTCCAGAGGGTGCACCATTTGAGGGTAAAATAAAAATAATACCGGTAAACATTTGAACTTCGCGACATTAAACGTCCGCCCACTCATGGATGCGGACACAAGAACGACGTACGGCAATTATAGCCCGTGAACTAAAACCATTCAGCATTGACATTGCTGCATTAAGTGAGACCAGAAGATCAGGTGAGGGTCAACTGAAAGAACATGGTTGGGGCTATACTTTCTTTTGGAAAGGAAAAAACCAAAAAACAACCTCGTATACATGGTTTCGGATTTGCAATTAAATATGACATAATTACTTATTTGGACGAACTACCATCTGGCATAAATGAGAGGTTGATGACCCTTCGCCTCAAACTAAGCCGGGATCAGAGAGCCACAATTATACCAACCATGGACACCGACGAAGAATTAAAAGAGGAATTCTACTCCCAGCTTGATAGAGTGCTGTCGTTCCTGACTCCGACAAGATCATCCTGCTAGGAGACTTCTACGCTCGAGTTGGTCGAGACTCTGCTCTCTCGCCTAATACCATCGGCAAAGAAGGAGTAGGAAAGTGTAATTCCAACGGTCTATTGCTGCTAACCAAATGCGCAGAACAAGGTCTTGTTATTACAAATACACGTTTTAGACAAAAAGAAAAGTTTAAGACGACATGGCAACATCCAAGGTCTAAGCACTGGCATATGATTGACTACGTAATTGTTCGCGCTTGTGACCGACATGAAGTAGTGAAGAGCACCAACGATTTAACGAGTGCTGATGATGGCTAGACTGATCACCGACTTGTGCGATCCAGTATGACCCTACATCTACCTGTAAAACGACCACAACAGGGAAGGGAATTAAGGCGAATGCTTAACATTGAATGCCTAAAGGACAACCTAGCGAAACTGTGTTTCCAACAACATTTAGATCCGCCGTGCTCTCTGCTGGTGAAGAGACGCTAGGCTATGTCCGACGTATACATCAGGACTGGTTCAACGAAAATGATGAAGATATACAAAGACTAATAGACACTAAGCGTAAAGCCTCACCTGGCAAAATGACCGCAACTCAACATAAAAAAAGCGTGTCTTTCAAATGGTCTGAAGTACAACGAAGAACTCGATATCTGAAGAATCAGTGGTGGACGGCTAAATCGATCGAAATGCAACAACTAGCCGACAGGAACAACACTAGAGCCTTCTTCCATGCCACTAAGACCATTTACGGCCCCTCTGCACAGATTCTTAACCCACTGCAAACAAACCGGCGATGGCTCTCGTCTTCTAAAGGATTGCACGTGATTGGTTCCCGGTGGAATAAACATTTTCAGGAACTACTAAACAAAGACATGAATGTTGATAATGCAACACTTAATCGGTTGCCACATAGACCAACCCAACAACACTTGGAAGATGTACCTTCTCTGCAAGCAGTTGATAAAGCTATTCGACAACTTAAATACAACAAAGCAGCTGGCTCTGATGGCATATCTCCTGAACTTTTTAAAGAAGGAGGACCTGTGATATTGGAACATTTTCATGTTCAAATAACCAAAATATGGAACACCGAAACAGTGCCTGCTGAAATGGCACTATATTTAAGAAAGGGGATAGGTCCGTATGTGGAAACTATCGTGGTATTTCACTCCTCTCCATCGCCGAAAAGGTTCTTGCAATAATTTTGTCAAATCGTGTTCTCCCACTCTCGGAAGGGTGTTTGCCGGAATCACAATGTGGTTTTAGACCCAACAGGGGTACAGCCGATATGATATTTAGTGCCAGGCAATTACAGGAAAAGTCACGAGAGTAAAATCGTCCTCTATACATGGGTTTTATAAACCTTTTTAAGGCGTTCGACTCTGTTAACCGTGAAGCTCTGTGGAGGATATTAGCAGCAGTTCTCAACAGCAGCGGACCGGGAGAACCCTTCCCAATAACAACTAGCACCGATTTTGTTTTCGATGTTTGTGGGAACGGTCATTCAACTTGTTAAGGATGAGCTACCGAGGGGAATAGAGTTCGTCTACAGATTTGATGGCGGCGGACTCTTCAACTTTCGTAGACGGCAAGCTGGGATGAAGATCGTATCCACATCAGTTTTAGCTAATACAGAAGAGAATCTCCAATAGGTATATACTAAATGTATTTAATAGCGCATACAGGAGTATCGACCCTGAACGAAATATACAGAAAACACAGATTCCCTACCAGCTTGCACCAAACACTGTGGCTGTCCCACCACATATTTTAGTTAACGGAGACAGACTTCAGAACATCGAGAGTTTCTCTTACCTCGGCAGCATCCTCGCGGCCAATGCAAATATCAATGATTAAATTCAGCATCGTATAAGATGGACAAGCGCATCTTTTGGCCGACTAAGGACCAGAGTCTTCGAACTAAGAGGCGAGTGTATAAGGCTATTGTATTTCCTTACGTATTAATTAAATTCCGTTACCTATACTGGTGAGTCTTGGACCACTTATCGGACGCATTTAAAAACCCTAGAGAAGTATCATGAACGATGTCTTAGAAGAATTCTTGGAATGAAATTTCAGGACCGACGAACAAACATCAGCGTTCTAGAGGAAGCTGAATGAACTAGCATTGAGGCGATGATTGTGAGACACCAGCTGAGATGGACTGGCCACGTAATCCGCATCCCAGCGGAACGCCTTTCAAAGAGAATCCTTTATTCACATCTTAAGGTCGGCTCACGAAATCAGGGAGGACAGCAAAAGAGTTATAAGGATGTTCTAATGACCAGCATGAAGAAGTGTGGCTTAGATGTGAAGAGCAACTGGGTGCAAATCACGAACGACCGGCCGAGACGGAGGCGTACCATTTACGAGGGCCATCCTGTTTTTGAGGATGCAAGGAAACGCATCGATGGGGCAGCGCACCTACAACAGCCGGTAAATGGTGGTGATTGGGTGTGTCAATTTTGTGACAAGATTTGCGACTCGAGGATCGGTCGGTTTAGCCATCTTTTAGAGTTCACAACAGAAATCCCTGAGTTGGAATAATTCATACTCGTTAGCAAGTGAATGCTGATGATGATGATGAGTTTCCCAGATACAGGGTGATTTGTAAAAACACTAAACGTTATTATGTCAAATATTTCGAAACCTACTAGTTTTAGAACCTTCAATCGAAAAGTTTTATGATTTTCTATGCTCTACGTGGTGTCTGTGCTTCTAAAGCTAATGGTTTTCGAAATATTTGACAATATAATTTGTGGTGTTTTATTACAAATCACCCGGTATCTCGGAAACTAATAGAAATTTGGCAACAACGAACATATATTTTTAATAAGCTTTGAAAATGGTAACTTTCTTCTAATTCAACCGCCCTTGTAACTCTTAAAATAGCAAAGTATAGTTGATGAATTGCATAAACATGTACCTATTTGTTGAATAATATACTTTACACATTTCAGTATATGTTTTAAGATCCTCAGTTGGACGATATTATCTATATATGGTTAGAAAGCAACTGTCATTTGTTTGAGCGACGTTTTGATAGTTAACTTATTAATATAATTAGCTTGAATTATTATTATTAATTATTAGAACTGAATGTTTTGATTTCAATTGAGTTTTTAGAACAGTTATAGGAATTAAAATTTTTAAAACATTGAAAGCCGTAGTTAGTGTGTTTTTTTAACTAATTTTAAATGAAGACAAAAAACATAATAAGTGACATGTAGATTAGAGTTTAAAATGAGTTTTAAGTTTTTACATAAAAATTAAAAAAGTAGAATTACATTAAAAAGTAAATTAAACTATTTCATATTTTAGCCAACATTGCAACTCTTACACTTTTTAAAATCCCAATGCTATCCCTGCTTATTTTGGACACACTGTAATTATAGATCACTCTCACTATTTATTATACCTACATAAATATTAACAATTTTTGTATTAATTTATTGTAAAATAAATTTTATTCCATGTATTTATACAACGAACACTAGAAATAATATCATAAATCTATTAGCACTGGTATTTTTTACACTTAAACAATAGAAACAATATGGGATACGGATATATCAGTAAGTAGTTATTACAATAATTGATTGTAATAAAAACCGATAAATTGAAAAAAAAATATTGGTAGGGGAAATACCTAAAAACACTATAAGTATTACATAGCCGTTGTTATGCGTGATACCTACTTGGAAAAAAAGTGCAGAGATGATAATGCACAGGGCTGGATTTACTTTTTGAAGTGACAGCACAAGTCGTGTCACGTCCCTTTCTTCCCTGGTATTTTTTATTACTTTTATAAAAAGTTGGTAAACAACTAAAATCACTCAATTATAAGATTTCGACTTAGAACATGTAATACTCTGAGAAAATACAGAAATCAGCAGTTGCAGATTGCGACTCTGCTCCAATGGTGAAACAAATATTATTTTACTTTATTTTTTTACTCTAAAATAATTTTTTACACTCCATAATGAAGTGTATCAACGGTATCATCAGAAATGACAGTGGATGTACAGTGTGGCCATTATGTTATGTTAATTCAAAAGTTTCTTAGATTTAAAGAATGTTTTTAATTATTTGAGTATTATTAATACATGGCGTCCGAAGAATGCTACACCGACAATAACACCAGA
Organism: Apoderus coryli; assembly: GCA_911728435.2. Lineage (NCBI taxonomy): Eukaryota > Metazoa > Arthropoda > Insecta > Coleoptera > Attelabidae > Apoderus > Apoderus coryli. The sequence continues at coordinate 9,442,511 of OU452209.1, read as the reverse complement.
ATTTTAAATGGTGTAGGTGTATATAAGTTTAGTGGCCAGCTTAATCATTTTAAATGGAATACCCTACATATTTTTATATTTTTGGATTTCTTGGAATAAGTAATGGTAACTTTCATAAAAACTCCCTAATCGATTTTGATGTAAATTAGGATTATGTATTTTTTTTAATAAATTGATGACCTCAGCAAAAAATGTCTTGTGGGGTCGCTAGTTTAGATTGTATGATAAAATTTCACCATAACTAAAAAAAATAATAAGGAAAGTCACCTAATTTCGGATGGTATCCTAATTTCAGATACCCATGTATTTACAGAGCCATCTACAAGTGACGAGCACAACATACAGGCCTGCTTGGAAAACGCTTGTAGAAACCTGCATGTCTAATTTATTGTTTCATATTTCCACTGAGAGGGGAACAGTAACGCTTTACACGTTCTTACGTTCGTCGAGTCTTTTTACGGCTCTCTTAAATTGGCAATTTTTCCATCAAATTCCAGTGCAAATTCGAGTGTAAATATATCAAAAGGTAGGTGTGATATCCTAATTTTTGACACATATGTGTAAATTTGATTGTACGTTGTGTTGTTTTGTTTTTTCAAATTTAACCTCAAAGTGCTGTTTGCCCAATTTCGGATACCATGAGTTTCTCAAATTCGGATATCCGAAATTAGGACACCAACTTTAACAAAATTTACATTTTGTATTTTTATTTTCAGAAATACCTGGAAGAAGTAAAACACATAAAAACTGGTCTCCAGAAAATATGCAACATGCTGGAGAGGCTGTAAGAAAAAAAGAAATCGGCTATCTAAAAGCTTCACAGACCTTTAATGCCCCAAAGTCTACTTTAGAAGACTGTCAAACATGGCAGTTCACCCGGTCCACCTGGAAGAAAATCTACATTGCCATTAGAGTTAGAGGAATCTTTAGTTGATTACTGTTTAGAGATGGACCGACGATTCTTCGGTTTAACTACAATCGATATAAGAAGGCTTGCATACCAACTTGCTATTCAAAATGGGATTTCACATAAATTTTCTCAAGCCTTGCTCGAAAAAAATTGTTAAGGGGTTTTTTAAAACGTCATTCCAATTTAGCATTACGGTTACCTCAAGGATTATCAAAAGCCAGAATAAAGGGCTTTACACAAGAAAATCTTGATCGCTTTTTTTATTTACTTTAGCCAGGTTTGGAAAAGATCAAGTTTAATCCATTAAGACTGTATAATGTCGATGAAACTGGCATAACAACTGCGCAGTCAAAGCATCCCAAAGTTATTTCCCTTAAGGGAAAAAAACAAGTTTGCGCTATGACTGCCGCTGAAAGAGGTGCGCTAGTTACCGTTGTGTTCTTCATGGATGCCGCTGGGGGATTGGTTCCACCTGTAAGGGTAATAACAGTAGATCCAAATAAAACCCGATAATAATGCAAATAATTGAATTTAATCCGCTCAGTACAACAGCTTGTTTCTAAATTCGACTACTCTCTAACAATATAATCATCTAACTAACTTTTATTTTAATCATCAAATCATATAACCCAAGATTGCTTTCTGTTTCGTTTTTGTTTATGTTAACTCTCTAAACATGTCAACGACTAATATTTTAAAAATGGCTGAATGAACAAGTTTTAATTTGGTGAACCTTTACCAAATTAAAACTTGTACATTCAGCTGTTTTTAAAATATTAGTCGTTGACATATTTAGAGAGTTAACATAAACAAAAACGAAACAGAAAGCAATCTTGGGTTATATGATTTAATGATTGAAATATAACCAATAACACACTAATTATAATATGAAGTGTGTTAAAATAAACATGTTGCAGGTCATCGAATAGTACAATGCACTTATATACTAAAATATTATAACATTCGGCCATCCTGACCATTGGTCTCTCCTCAGACCTGATACTAAAACTTGGACATAACTTCAATCTTATAAAAATAGGCTTATTCGTTAAAACAATATAATGACTAAACTGACAGTCGTTTTACCACTTCACCAAAACACTTCTTTTTAAATCTCGACGCGCGTTTCGCTAACAATGTTAGCATCCTCAGGAGAGAATTAAAACTAAACTACTACTAAATATATTACAGCTTATATACTATTCAAATACCACAGATACGCGCTCTGATTGGTCGCCGCGCAACCAATGAGAGGGCGGTACATACGTCAACATATATTAATTACTTACATACTAAAGAATACAAAATACTATTAGGGATTGGACCCTTATCTTTGTTTAGTGCTTTTGAATTATTCTTAATAATTTCCAAACTTTCATAAGCGTCCAAATATTTCCAATTGCTAACAGATTTCAACAATCTTAAGTTACTAGAATCTACTCTATGATTATTTTCAAACATATGTTCTGCTACACTAGACTTATCTAACCTACCATATCTTAAATGAGCAATATGCTCCTTAAATCTAACATTAAGTTTTCTTTTGGTTTGTCCTATATAAACTTTGTCACAATCCTTACAACTGATTTCATAAATGCCAGATTTTTCCGTCATCTCTACTTTATCTTTTGGATTGCCCAACAGATTGCCTAGACGTGTACTAGATTGAAAACCAGTTTTAAAGCCAATGTCACTAAAAATCTTATTTAAACCGCGTGTAAATTTTGGAAGATAAGGGATCGAAATAAATTTGGAACTATCTTGACTTTCTCGGAAAGTTGTGGCATTATGAAGTGCATTTTTAAACTTATATTTTCTGATTAATTTATCAACTAAATTGTCATCATAACCATTAACTCTAGCCACCATTTCATATGAATTATTTTGAAGCCTCCGCGAAAACCAATTTTTCATATTTTCCCAGAGTTTGGATCAGATATGTGGACGATGTGTTTGCTGTTTTTGATACAAGTGTTGATACAATTGATAACTTTGTTGCCCAACTTAATAATTGCTTCTCATCTATCAAATTCACTTATGAATTAGAAAAAGATCGTAGACTTCCATTCCTGGACACACTTGTAATCAAAAACAGTGAAAACAAATTGGAATGTGACATATATAGAAAAAGTACGAATACATTCAGGTATATAACCAATGACTCTAATCATTGTTTCCAACACAAAATGGCCAGCCTAAATTTTCTTGAACATAGATTAATGAAATTTCCCCTTAATAAAAACCGTTTCGATACAGAGAAAAACACAATTAAAATGGTGGCTAGAGTTAATGGTTATGATGACAATTTAGTTGATAAATTAATTAGAAAATATAAGTTTAAAAATGCACTTCATAATGCCACAACTTTCCGAGAAAGTCAAGATAGTTCCAAATTTATTTCGATCCCTTATCTTCCAAAATTTACACGCGGTTTAAATAAGATTTTTAGTGACATTGGCTTTAAAACTGGTTTTCAATCTAGTACACGTCTAGGCAATCTGTTGGGCAATCCAAAAGATAAAGTAGAGATGACGGAAAAATCTGGCATTTATGAAATCAGTTGTAAGGATTGTGACAAAGTTTATATAGGACAAACCAAAAGAAAACTTAATGTTAGATTTAAGGAGCATATTGCTCATTTAAGATATGGTAGGTTAGATAAGTCTAGTGTAGCAGAACATATGTTTGAAAATAATCATAGAGTAGATTCTAGTAACTTAAGATTGTTGAAATCTGTTAGCAATTGGAAATATTTGGACGCTTATGAAAGTTTGGAAATTATTAAGAATAATTCAAAAGCACTAAACAAAGATAAGGGTCCAATCCCTAATAGTATTTTGTATTCTTTAGTATGTAAGTAATTAATATATGTTGACGTATGTACCGCCCTCTCATTGGTTGCGCGGCGACCAATCAGAGCGCGTATCTGTGGTATTTGAATAGTATATAAGCTGTAATATATTTAGTAGTAGTTTAGTTTTAATTCTCTCCTGAGGATACAATATAATGAAATAAAAGTATCATAAATATTATAAGAGACGTTCACTTATAGTCAGCGTTTGCCAAAAAAAACAAAAAAAAAATAATGTTCACTCCTATGGTAGACAATGTTTGTTAAAAAAAACAAATTTACTAGCCACGTTCGCTTCTGGGCAACGTTTGCCAAAAAAAAAATACAAGCGACGTTCGCTTCTTCGCAACGTTTGCCAAAAAAAAAATCACAAGCAACGTTTGCTTCTAGGTAACGTTTGCCAACAAAAATCACAAGCATCGTTTGCTTATAGGCAACGTTATGCCAAAAAAAAAATCACAAGCGACGTTCGCTTCTAGGCAACGTTATGCCAAACATAAATCATAAGCAACGTTTGCTTATAGGCAACTTATGCCAAAAAAATTAATCACAAGCGACGTTCGCTTCTAAGCAACGTTATTCCAAACATAAATCATAAACAACGTTTGCATATAGGCAACTTATGCCAAAAAAATAAATCACAAGCGACTTTCGCTTCTAGGCAACGTTATGCCAAACATAAATCATAAGCAACGTTTGCTTATAGGCAACTTATGCCAAAAAATAAATCACAAGCGACGTTCGCTTCTAGGCAACGTTATGCCAAATATAAATCATAAGCAACGTTTGCTTGTAGGCAACTTATGCCAAAAAATAAATCACAAGCGACGTTCGCTTCTAGGCAACGTTATGCCAAATATAAATCATTAGCAACGTTTGCTTATAGGCAACTTATGCCAAAAATTAAATCACAAGCGACGTTCGCTTATGGGCAACGTTTGTCACTAATCCTATTCGTTTTGTATGCTAATCCACCTTTTGAAATGGTCTGCGGCTACAACAGTTCTCTTACATTTGAACCCTTCTCGTAAGTCTTCAACGTCATATTATCTGTCATTGTCATTAAACAACACAACACTTTTGTGTTGCGACCGGAGATGCATTTTCCTGTAACAGTCTTATTTAAAAATTACAAATGTGTCCATGAAACTACGCAATGTCATATCCTTTAAATCAATACAATGCCAATCTAATCTTTTAACTCTTTTATGAACGTATTTGAACTGTCCAAATCTATTAAACAATTCATTTTTTTTTTGCCAAAAAAAACAAAAAAAAATAATGTTCACTCCTATGGTAGACAATGTTTGTTAAAAAAACAAAATTACAAGCAGCGTTCGCTTCTGGGCAACGTTTGCCAAAAAAAAATACAAGCGACGTTCGCTTCTTGGCAACGTTTGCCAAAAAAAAAATCACAAGCAACGTTTGCTTCTAGGTAACGTTTGCCAACAAAAATCACAAGCATCGTTTGCTTATAGGCAACGTTATGCCAAAAAAAATAAATCACAAGCGACGTTCGCTTCTAGGCAACGTTATGCCAAACATAAATCATAAGCAATGTTTGCTTATGGCAACTTATGCCAAAAAATAAATCAGAAGCAACGTTTGCTTCTAGGTAACGTGTGCCAACAAAAATCACAAGCATCGTTTGCTTATAGGCAACGTTATGCCAAAAAAAATAAATCACAAGCGACGTTCGCTTCTAGGCAACGTTATGCCAAATATAAATCATAAGCAACGTTTGCTTGTAGGCAACTTATGCCAAAAAATAAATCACAAGCGACGTTCGCTTCTAGGCAACGTTATGCCAAACATAAATCATTAGCAACGTTTGCTTATAGGCAACTTATGCCAAAAATTAAATCACAAGCGACGTTCGCTTATGGGCAACGTTTGTCACTAATCCTATTCGTTTTGTATGCTAATCCACCTTTTGAAATGGTCTGCGGCTACAACAGTTCTCTTACATTTGAACCCTTCTCGTAAGTCTTCAACGTCATATTATCTGTCATTGTCATTAAACAACACAACACTTTTGTGTTGCGACCGGAGATGCATTTTCCTGTAACAGTCTTATTTAAAAATTACAAATGTGTCCATGAAACTACGCAATGTCATATCCTTTAAATCAATACAATGCCAATCTAATCTTTTAACTCTTTTATGAACGTATTTGAACTGTCCAAATCTATTAAACAATTCATTTTTTTTTTGCCAAAAAAAACAAAAAAAAAATAATGTTCACTCCTATGGTAGACAATGTTTGTTAAAAAAACAAAATTACAAGCAGCGTTCGCTTCTGGGCAACGTTTGCCAAAAAAAAATACAAGCGACGTTCGCTTCTTGGCAACGTTTGCCAAAAAAAAAATCACAAGCAACGTTTGCTTCTAGGTAACGTTTGCCAACAAAAATCACAAGCATCGTTTGCTTATAGGCAACGTTATGCCAAAAAAAATAAATCACAAGCGACGTTCGCTTCTAGGCAACGTTATGCCAAACATAAATCATAAGCAATGTTTGCTTATGGCAACTTATGCCAAAAAATAAATCAGAAGTAACGTTTGCTTCTAGGTAACGTGTGCCAACAAAAATCACAAGCATCGTTTGCTTATAGGCAACGTTATGCCAAAAAAAATAAATCACAAGCGACGTTGGCTTCTAGGCAACGTTATGCCAAACATAAGTCGTAAGCAACGTTTGCTTATAGGCAACTTATGCCAAAAATTAAATCACAAGCGACGTTCGCTTCTAGGCAACGTTATGCCAAAAATAAATCATAAGCAACGTTTGCTTATAGGCAACTTATGCCAAAAATTAAATCACAAGCGACGTTCGCTTATGGGCAACGTTTGTCACTAATCCTATTCGTTTTGTATGCTAATCCACCTTTTGAAATGGTCTGCGGCTACAACAGTTCTTTTACATTTGAACCCTTCTCGTAAGTCTTCAACGTCATATTATCTGTCATTGTCATTAAACAACACAACACTTTTGTGTTGCGACCGGAGATGCATTTTCCTGTAACAGTCTTATTTAAAAATTACAAATGTGTTCATGAAACTACGCAATGTCATATCCTTCAAATCAATACAATGCAAATCTAATCTTTTAACTCTTTTATGAACATATTTGAACTGTCCAAATCTATTGAACAATTCATTTTTTTTTTGCCAAAAAAAAATAATGTTCACTCCTATGGTAGACAATGTTTGTTAAATAAACAAAATTACAAGCAGCGTTCGCTTCTGGGCAACGTTTGCCAAAACAAAATACAAGCGACGTTCGCTTCTTGACAACGTTTGCCAAAAATAAAATCACAAGCAACGTTTGCTTCTAGGTAACGTTTGCCAACAAAAATCACAAGCATCGTTTGCTTATAGGCAAAGTTATGCCAACAAAAATAAATCACAAGCGACGTTCGCTTCTAGGCAACGTTATGCCAAACATAAATCATAAGCAACGTTTGCTTATAGGCAACTTATGCCAAAAAAAATAAACCACAAGCGACGTTCGCTTCTAGGCAACGTTATACCAAACATAAATCATAAGCAACGTTTGCTTATGGCAACTTATTCCAAAAAATAAATCACAAGCGACGTTCGCTTCTAGGCAACTTTATGACAAACATAAATCATAAGCAACGTTTGCTTATAGGCAACTTATGCCAAAAAATAAATCGCAAGCGACGTTCGCTTCTAGGCAACGTTATGCCAAACATAAATCATAAGCAACGTTTGCTTATGGCAACTTATTCCAAAAAATAAATCACAAGCGACGTTCGCTTCTAGGCAACTTTATGCCAAACATAAATCATAAGCAACGTTTGCTTATAGGCAACTTATGCCAAAAAATAAATCGCAAGCGACGTTCGCTTCTAGGCAACGTTATGCGAAACATAAATCATAAACAACGTTTGCTGATAGGCAACTTATGCCAAAAAAAATAAATCACAAGCTACGTTCGCTTCTAGGCAACGTTATGCCAAACATAAATCATAAGCAACGTTTGCTTATAGGCAACTTATCCAAAAAAAAAATAAATCACAAGCGACGTTTGCTTCTAGGCAACATAATACCAAACATAAATCATAAGCAACGTTTGCTTATGGTAAGTTATGCTAAAAACTAAATCACAAGCGACGTTCGCTTCTAGGCAACATTATGCCGAACATTAATCATAAGCAACGTTTGCGTATATGCAACTTATGCCAAAAAATAAATCACAAGAGACGTTCGCTTCTAGGCAACGTTATGCCAAACATAAATCATAAGCAACGTTTGCTTATAGGCAACTTATGCCAAAAAATAAATCACAAGCGACGTTCGCTTCTAGGCAACGTTATGCCAAACATAAATCATAAGCAACGTTTGCTTGTTACGGTTCAGTTTGGTAAAGGATCGCATAATAATAACCCACATTATATATTCTTAGCGCTTAACACCATATGAATTAAATACATGTTCATTACATGCAGATTTAGTTGCCACAATTAATGATGGTTTAATTTATATTGTTATTATTGTCATCCATATTTCTTGATAGTGTTGAAATTAAATTTGTTGTTGACTGATTTGATGCCTAGAAGAGCGTAGGTGGCAAATCTATTACTATGTTGTCGGATTGGAATTGTGGCCTACGAATGGTGTTTATTTACCCCTTTTCTCTCATTGCTTAGATGTATTGTCGGTCTTTATTGTACTTGTCCCAAAAATCTAATATTATTAGTTTATTGCTCCTGATCTTTATTTGAATGGGGTATTCGTTGTATTGAGTGGTGGACATGGAAATGTAATGTTGGTAGTAGCTGAGACTCGCGGCCTTTATGATTTTCGCATGAAGTGCTGTGAATACGTTATTTATTGAATATATATTATGAGTGTAATTTATTCCCGAGGGCGCCCCGATATATTATATGATCTAATATATGATGATTAAATAATATATTAATAAATATTTTCCCGATAACGACCTGTATTGTTTATAGTCACATGATTGAACATTTCTTGACCCTTCTTCTAGTTCAAGAAGACAAAAACGACATTTTTTTTAATTTGTGGGCTTTAAGGTAGGAAAGTTGCCGTTAGAATTTATGTGAAAATTTCCGTTTGGTAATGGGATAATTGGAAGCATTCTGTGATGTGATTGATCAAGTTTAGTACGTATCAATTTCGAGTTTAGCTCGGATTTAAATAAATATACCTTCACGGCCCACAAATCGTCGTATTTCTGCGACGAGTACTGGAGTTATTTTTTTTGTTAATTCCATTTTCAACATGCCTCCACAAGATCTGAGTAAGTTGTTGTCAATTATTAATTCATTAAATACTTGATGAAATTGTTGTTTATTGAATTGGATCAAGTAGGTGATTGAGTGAATTATGAGCTGTTGTGTAATCAGTCTGTTTGGTTCCAAACCCATCTTTTCTCCTTTTCATATTTTTTTTGTTTATAATTGTTATTTCTTAATGCTATTCGGTACAATAATTATTTTCCTTTTTTTTGTTATAATTTAAATTAATAATAATATATCTGTCGGCAAATTACGACAGCCTTCGGCGATCGCCGAGAAGACGCTGGCTGGCACGTTAGCCATTCTGCTTTCGCCGCGCGCTGTAAAAGGGACAATATAAACCGTTATATGTTAAAATCCGCATAATTAATGATCGTATTTGTTACAATTAATGACTGTTATTGTTGTACAGTATGCTACGCCACTGTGTGTCTTTGAATGTGCGTGTGTGTGTATCGTGAAGCGTCCGCGTATGAACTTGTGCTGAGACATCGAAACGAAAAATCGATGTTGACCATCGATGTTAACATCGAAAGCTAACATCGATGGCTTAAAAACATCGGTTGTAAAACATCGATGTTTTCGAAACCTCGATATTTAAAACAGTACATTTGCGATTAGGAATAAATTAGATATAAAAAATAAAAATAAACTTTTTATTAAGACTTAAGAAATTATCAAACGTTAAAATACTCAATAACAAAAAAACATATAAATAACTCCAAAAATAAAACAAATTTTAAAACATAATATTTTATAACGCCGGCGTCGAGCCAGTTTGCAGGGTTGCAGTTTACAATACGTATGGAAAACAAGTTGCGACGTTGCCGAATGCCGACTGGAAGTACAGAAAAATTTCAACCACCTTTAACAAATGAAATCAAAAGCTTTCGTTCTTATTTTCTTGTGCTGGGAAAATTGATTTTAAGATAAGAACCTAGTTTTCTTGTTTTGTCATATTATTGAACATCTAAAGGAAACATCGATGTCAACATCGATGTTTTCTACCTCTGACATCGATGTCGAAAACATCGAACATCGGTAACAGAACATCGATGTTTCAAAAACATCGATGAACATCGCCCAGCACTAGTATGAACACAATCACTCTCTCTTAGAACGTTATAGAGCAAAGACGTTATATTTTATTTTTTGTATGAAAACCATTTGATTTGATGTATTATAGTGTAAATAAAGCATTGTTAAATAAAAACCAGCGTCAATACAGTCTATTACACAACATATGGTCCTTCAAACCGATAATAAGACTATAATACATCGATTAAAAACGAAAATTTGCGAAAAAAAAATTAAAATCACAGTAAGTCACGTAGGCAGTACAATCGGCCAAGCAAGTTACAACGACGAAGCAGCGACGTTTTCGACAAAACCGAACTGGCGAGCAACAAGCACAGCGCGGCGGCGGCATCGGCATAGCGAAATACAGGTGATATTTTTCTATTCCTTTCTCATTTCTTCATATTAGCTGATATACGTAACACAGGGTGGTATTTGATATTTTTATATGCGTAATTTATACAGATACATTTATTATATAAAATCAATTCGTAATAATACTCGATAGTATTAATTCGTATACGTTATTCATTTAAATCAGAATGATGGACTCCGAAGAGTCTGTTAGGGCATTAACAAAGAAGCGAGCGTCTGTTAAGGCCAAATTAACATTTTTTGAAAAACACGTAACAACGTTTGAGGGTCTACAAGGTGATTCTATTTCTCGAAATAAGGTCATAGAACTCGAGCAGCGAATAATAAATGCAGAAGCATTTTTTAATGAGTTTGACACGATTCAGGGCGAAATTGAATACACTGCAGAACGACCCGACGATCATTTTGTGGAAAGGGAAGCCTTCGAAGATAAATATCATACAGTTTTAGCAAAAGCGAAGTCACTTCTAGAAACACTTTCGTTAAGCAATAGTGACGCTAAATCAAGTGTCTCTCTTAATCAAGCGTCTGTTCACTCAGTATCACAAGATAATGGAATTAAGCTCCCAGACATGAATTTGCCGAAATTCGACGGGTCCTTTGAAAGGTGGATTAAATTTCGTTCCGTGTTTGAATCAATGATTCATAATAATCCACATATCAACAACATGCAAAAGTTCCATTACCTTAATTCGTCATTGTCGGGTACCGCTCCGCAAGTCATAGATGAAATCGAGTTCGAGTCGGAAAACTATGGGCTTGCGTGGTCCACCCTTTGCGAGCGTTTTAATAATGAACATCTTTTGGTTCAAAACCACTTGAAAGCCATTTTTAATATTGAACCTATAGTGGTTCCCTCTTCTGCTAAACTTCGAGATCTATACGAACGACTTTTTAAACATTTGCAAACATTAAAAAGATTAGGGGAACCTACTGACTCGTGGGATTCGATTATAATTTACATAGTTGCGAGTAAGTTGGATGAAACAACGTCCCGGGAGTGGGAAAGATCCAGAGCCAATCGCAACAAGGCTACTTTAACCGAGTTTAAAGAATTTCTTAAGAATCGCGCAGTCGTGCAAGAAACGATCGAAATGAAGTTTGAAACGTCAAATAACAAACGAGGAAATAACGTTCCTACTGATGCGAAAAAGTCTAGCAGATCAGGAAACTACTCCAGGGGTCTTGTAACGACAAATAATAACGATGCCAATGCGAGTGGCAATTATAAGGTTAAATCGTCTTGTTATAATTGCAAAAAAGATCATCGTCTATACGGTTTCACAGAATTCTTGAAATTGTCAACAAAGGATCGCATATTAAAGGTACGAGCTTTACGGTTATGCTTAAACTGTTTGCAACAAGGTCACACGTCAAAGGACTGCAAATGGTCCGGATGTAAAATTTGTGCTAACAAACACAACACCGTATTGCATGATACAGGGGAAGCCACAAAACTTGCCCCGGAGAACAGTCGCGAACATGTGAAAGAGGAATCTCCTCAAACACGTTCATATTCACATACGGAGTCTACCAACTGTGCTTTGGCAACAGCCCAACAGGCTATACTCTCCACAGCCAAAGTGCAGGTCCGGGCTAATGCGAGCGACACGCAGTTTGTAACAGTCAGATCACTACTGGATTGTGGCTCACAGTCTAGTTTTATAACGTCGGACCTGTGTAGAAAATTGCGTTTATCTAAAACGAAAGTTCAATTAGCTGTATCAGGTATCAATAGCAGTTTAACTTATTCCAATTTCAAATGCGAAATAAATGTGAATTCCATTCACAGCTCCTTTTCATTCAATCTGTCATGTTTTGTGTTAGACAAAATAACATCCGATGTTCCGAATTCTGCACTTAATCACTCAAAGTTTGACATTCCCGTTAGCATAAAATTGGCGGATCCAAATTTTCATACGCCAGAAGCAATAGATCTATTAATCGGTGCCGATGCGTTCTGGCACATTTTAGCCGTAGGTCAGAGGAGTTTAGGATCCTGTGGTTCTCTCTTACAAAACACGCGATTGGGCTGGATAGTGGCCGGGCCTTTATCTATCCCAGGTGATACATCCCAATGTAATCTTGTTCAATCTTCGGTGCAACAACAACTCGAAAAATTCTGGGAGGTTGAGGAAGTTGACACAAAAACTCCAATGTCTTGTGAGGAGCAGATGTGCGAAAAACATTTCGTTGAAAACGTATCCATTTCGAATGATGGTAGATTTGTTGTCTCACTTCCACTCAAACGTTCCCCCGAGGTACTCGGCGATTCACGCGATGTTGCTTTCAAACGTTTTCTGTCATTAGAACGGCGACTTATGAACAATGAAAAGATGCGATCGTTATATGTCGATTTCTTAAACGAGTACGAACGGTTAGGGCATATGACTGATATTAGTCAGGTTCCTGATGCTGATGATTCGGGTTATTTTATGCCTCATCACGGGGTATTGAAGGAATCTAGTTCCACCACCAAACTTCGCGTGGTGTTTAACGCTTCATCTCCTACGTCTACTGGTATATCGTTAAATGATATCCAAATGACTGGACCAATAATCCAACAGGATTTACTATCTATACTTTTACGTTTTCGAATGCATCGAATAGTACTATCTAGCGACATCAAAATGATGTATCGGCAGGTCATTATGTCACCTGAACATCGGAATCTTCAAAAGATAGTGTGGCGACCTAATCCGAACGAACCAATCAAAACATTTCAACTCAATACCGTAACGTACGGAACCACGGCGGCATCTTTTTTGGCTATTCGTTGTCTTCATGAGATAGCTAATGAATGTCAATACGATCATCCATCTTTAGCAAGAGTTATTCGGGAGGATATGTACGTTGATGACCTCTTAACAAGCGTAGATACGGAAGAAGAAGCACGATATATTTGCGACAATATAACGCGCGTTTTTCTGAATCATGGATTCGACTTACGAAAGTGGAAATCCAATGTCAAAAATCTAATCCTGGGATTAAACGAATCTGAGTCTAAAACCGTTGAGTTTTCGGCTAATAAACAAAACGACACTAAAACGTTGGGACTATTATGGGAAAGTGAGCGCGATATCCTTACTTTCACCATTAAGGCCACAAACGATCATGATGTTATCACGAAACGCGTATTACTATCACGGATCGCAACCATATTTGATCCCTTGGGCTTACTCAGTCCTTGTATAATCGTTGCTAAAGTTCTCTTACAGAAACTTTGGACAGAAAATCTTACGTGGGATGAACCATTGCCAACCCACATTCTGCAAAAGTGGTTAGAATTTTCATCCGATCTGTTCAATCTAAATAATTTGACCATACCGCGTCCTGTATCATGCGAGGGTTCGATTAGTCTCACTTTACATGGATTCTCAGATGCTTCAGAGGCTAGTTACGGAGCCTGTATTTACATCGTATCCAAAACCGCTTCACACAATACATTTTCTAATCTCTTATGCGCAAAGTCGAAGGTTGCGCCGGTAAAATCGTTATCCATGCCAAGGTTAGAACTATGCGCAGCGGTGGTTTTGGCCCAATTGATGGCTAAAGTCGTCAAATCAGTTCACGTTAAGTTCACGGGTATTTACTGTTGGACGGACTCAACCATTGTGCTCGGATGGTTGCGTACACAGCCCAATACACTCAAACAGTTCGTTGCCAATAGGGTTGCTGAAGTTCAGAAACTGACCGATTCTTTTGAATGGAGGCACGTCCCGACCTTAGATAACCCTGCGGATATCGTGTCGCGAGGACTAACTCCTAGCAAGCTAATAGCCTCCGAAATGTGGTTTTACGGACCCAAGTGGTTATTGTGTGATTCAAAGATATGGCCGAATATCGCCCTCTCGTCAATGGATCTGCCTGAGAAACGAATTACTAATCTTGTGGCTTCAGCTCCCAATTTTAGATTCCCCTTTGAACGTTTCTCAAACTTCGAAAGACTGAAACGTACTATGGCATACATTTTGAGATTCCTGAAAAATTGTCGAATCAAATCTCAATCACGTTCATTGTCCTGTTTAACTGTGGATGAACTGAACGCGGCCTCTAAAACGTTAACAAAATTGTCTCAATCCGAGACTTTTGCGGCGGATTTTGTTCAACTCAGCAAAGGTCTTGAATTAAATTCAACTAGCAGCATATTAAGTTTGCATCCATTTTTGGACACTGACGGAATTATACGCGTCGGAGGACGATTAACGAATTCCGATTTTCCCTACGAAAAAAAGCATCCTATACTGTTGTCTCATAAACACAGGTTGACGGCGCTTATAGGAGAGCATGAACATCGGGTTCTCTTACATGCCGGTCCTCAATTATTATTGGCCTCGCTTAGGAATTCTCTGTGGCCCACTTCTGGTAGAAGTTTTGCTCGTAAGATCGTCCAGAATTGTGTTAGATGCGCTAGACACAAAGCCTCAAAACTTCAACCCGTCATGGGTGACTTACCAAAGGCACGCGTGCAACCCACCTTTCCATTTTCTGTCGTTGGTGTTGACTACGCAGGTCCCTTCACGATGAAGGATAGACGCGGTCGAGGGTGTAAACCGTTAAAATGTTGGGTAGCCCTTTTCGTGTGTTTTGCGACTCGAGCAATTCATCTGGAATTGGTTCTATCATTAAGCGTGGAAGATTTTTTACAGGCCCTCCACCGTTTTATTGGACGCCGCGGAAAACCTCGCGAGATTTTCTCCGATAACGGCTCTAACTTTGTTAAGGCCAACAAGACTATAAAAGAGTTTCATGATTTTGTAAACCAAAATTCGTCTAAAATATGCGAATACACTGCCAATATTGGCATTAAGTGGCACTTCATTCCGGTTAATTCTCCTCACTTCGGTGGGATATGGGAGGCAGGGGTTAAGAGCCTAAAACATCACTTAAAGCGCGTTTTGGGAGATAATGTTCTGTTTTATTTCGATTATCAAACCCTGTTGATTCGTATTGAAGCCATTCTGAACTCCCGTCCCATTTCCCCCATGAGTTCCAATCCTGACGACCTCACACCGTTGTGCCCCGCACATTTCCTAATAGGTCGTCCCATAATGCACCTAGCCGAGTCACCAGTGCCTGCAATAAGCGAAAATCGCCTGTCCCACTATCAAGTGCTGCAGCGATTGTACGAACAGTTTTGGCGTCGGTGGAGCCAAGAGTACGTCAGCGAACTTCAACAACGTCAATGTTGGAAGAAGACCCAAGGCACGTTAGTCGTTGGGCAACTAGTTCTAATCAAAGACAACAACCTGCCACCTGCAAAATGGCGGCTGGCCCGCGTCACTGAGCTTGTTCCTGGACGCGATCGGGTTCCACGAGTTGCGATTTTGAGAACGGCCGATGGGGTAACATCACGAGCATTGGTCAAGCTGTGGCCTTTACCTGTTGAAAGCTAGGACTTCCAAGGGCGGGGGCATGTACAGTATGCTACGCCACTGTGTGTCTTTGAATGTGCGTGTGTGTGTATCGTGAAGCGTCCGCGTATGAACACAATCACTCTCTCTTAGAACGTTATAGAGCAAAGACGTTATATTTTATTTTTTGTATGAAAACCATTTGATTTGATGTATTATAGTGTAAATAAAGCATTGTTAAATAAAAACCAGCGTCAATACAGTCTATTACACAACAATTGTTGTATGAGTTGTGTTGGAAGGTGTTTTACTGTAGTGTACTGTTGGCCGATAGTTTTAAAGTTTGAAGAAACCATTTATAGCCTTTCCACCAGGCGATTAAAGGTAAGTCGGTATTTTGCCACAGACCTTTCAAAAATACAAATTTAAAATACAGTCCACTTCGCATACATTTTTTGGTCCATTCGACCACGGATATTTCATAATTATTGTGCCAATAGTAGTTCTTTAATTTAATTTAAAATCAATTATATTTCACATACAGGGTGGTCCAACGAAAAGTTTGCACCTAGCTTTTCTCTTTTTTTTGTAGTCGAATGCGAAAATGCTCGGACACGTCGATTTTGCTTTTGAGGGGGACACATTTTAAACATATTTTTCGATCTGCGCCTTTAACCCCCTAGCGGGGGTGAGTAACAACCCTAAAATTTTAAATGGAAAGAGGGGTCTAATGACATATCATTTGAAAGGACACAAAATTGTCTTTCTAATGATACCCTATTTGTCGAATTTTACTAAAACAGTTAATACGAAAACGACTTTAAAGACATTAAGCCGATAATTTTGGTATTAATGAGAAATACAAATAAGTTTTAATTATTGCGAGTGAAAACACCTGCAATCGTTAGTACATTCCAATGTTTGTTAGTTTTAACATTGCTTTGTAAAAAAAGTAAACAAGCTGTTAAATTGATTTATTAAAACGTTACATTAACAAATGTTGAAAATGTGACCCATTTGATTCCATACAATAATACAGATTTTGTTCAAATCTATTTCTAACATTTTGTAGCATATCAGGTGTTATGTTTCTGCACTCTTCTGTAATGCGTTGGCGAAGATCTTCTATGGACTCGGGCTTCGTGGCAAAACATTTATTTTTTAAGTGCCCCCAAAGAAAAAAGTCTAAAGGCGATAAATCCGGTGACCTGGCAGGCCATTCAATTGGGCCCCTCCTTCCAATCCACCGTCCAGGGAACCGGTCATCTAAGAACTGTCTTACAGGAGCCACATAGTGCGGAGGTGCTCCATCTTGCTGGAAATAAAGCCGATCAGCAGTATGATTTTGGTCATCTTCTATTATTTGTGTTATTAAAGGATCAATTGTGTCTTCAAGCATGTTTAGGTACACTTCACCAGTTAAATTTCCAGGAATAAAAAGTGGTCCTATAATATGATTTCCTAATATGCCACACCAGACGTTTATTTTTTGAGGATACTGGGTATGAACCTCACGGAATAAATGTGGGTTACTGTCATCCCAGTAACGGCAATTGTGCCTATTTACAGCTCCATTCAAATAAAATGTGCATTCGTCGGAAAAACAAATGTTAAATAATAATTGCGGATCTTCAATTAAACGCTGGCTCATTGCTTCACAAAATTGCAGCCTTCTATCAGGATCATCCTCATTTAGTTCCTGTACTAATTTGATTTTGTACGGATGAAATTTGTACGCTTTTAAAATTCGTATTATGGACGAACGGGAGACACCTGAGGCTTCAGCTAGTTGGCGGGTACTTTGACTATGATCCATTTCAACATGCCCTAAAACAGCGACTTCCACAGCTTCATTTCTGATCGGTTTCTGCGGCTGGTGTTTTACATTACAGACAGATCCGGTATCTACAAACTTTTTAACTAACTTGCCAACGTACACATCATTCACATTTTTATCGGGATGTCTCTCATTAAATAAGCGAGCCGTAAGTCTAGCACTACTATTATTTTGAAAATAAAGTTTAACAATTTCAACTCGTTCTAGAATGGAATAAATCATTTTGTACGGTAAAAGTAAAATAACTTGAGAAGCAACCAAACTGAATCAATGAAAAGACTAAAATAAACGGTGTAAATTCTTTGCCTACACGTATCTGCAGTTTTTATTTCAACAAAAAACGCAAACGATTAGTGAGGAATTTAGTTCTGATAAATAAGATAGTGTTTTTGAAATCCCGTTTTTCTTCAAAGTAAATAATTTAGAAATGATTGTAGTTGTTTTCAGTCGTAATAATTAAAACTTATTTGTATTTCTCATTAATACCAAAATTATCGGCTTAATGTCTTTAAAGTCGTTTTCGTATTAACTGTTTTAGTAAAATTCGACAAATAGGGTATCATTAGAAAGACAATTTTGTGTCCTTTCAAATGATATGTCATTAGACCCCTCTTTCCATTTAAAATTTTAGGGTTGTTACTCACCCCCGCTAGGGGGTTAAAGGCGCAGATCGAAAAATATGTTTAAAATGTGTCCCCCTCAAAAGCAAAATCGACGTGTCCGAGCATTTTCGCATTCGACTACAAAAAAAAGAGAAAAGCTAGGTGCAAACTTTTCGTTGGACCACCCTGTATAAAATTTCTATTTGCGTATATAGTATACATTTCATTTAAATATAAATTCCTTATCTCTTTCTCGAGATTTTATTTATCTCAATTTTTTGTGTCCAGTAGCAAGTACGGTCAGCTGTTTATTATTTACATTTTTCGAATTTTTGAATACCTAAATACATTTATCGCGCTCTATTGTTTCAGTACCGTAGGTAATTTAGATTTGCGCTATAACTATAAGACGTATTTTTTGCCTCTGGTGTTGTTATTGATTTTCTTTTTGTTTATCTGGTTGCTGAAGTAGTTTACATTTAATCTTTATTCTTAGCCTTTAATTTGTATATTGTTATACAGTATGTCTCAAACAGTGAATAAGATAAAACAATTTAAAACTTGGCGCGGTCTTTGTATCAATAGAATGCAGGAATTATTGCATGTCGCGGAGGACGCAGTTAATAATGAGGCGGTTCGTCTTCATTTTAAAGTGCGCTATGAACGTATTGACGCAATGTCTGAGGAATTCGAGCGTCAACTCGGTGCTTTAATAGCTCTTTTAGCCACCATGGAAAATGCTGATATGGAGGCTGAGGAAATTGTTCGCTCCGCTTTTGATCGCGATTATTACTCCATAAAGGCTATCTTTCAGAATCTGTTTGCAAAGGAAGCTCCACATAATGAAAACAGATCTGAACGCAGAGTAACTTGTGCCAAATTGCCGGACACTAGTTTGCCTACATTTGACGGCAATTACAGAGATTGGCCTAGATACTATAGTCTATTTAATTCACTCATACATAATAATAATTCTCTTGATGATTCTGCTAAATTTCAGTATCTTGAGTTGTCACTGACTAAAAACGCTCTGGCTGTTATTAAAAAATTAGCTCACGCTGACGGTAACTATAGGCTCGCTTACGAAGCATTAGTTAGGAATTTTCAAAAGAAAAGAATTCTGGCTGATGAGTATTGGAATCAAATTATTATTAATTAATTAAGGTAAATTCGGACTCTCCCCATGAATTACGTCGTTTGTTGGAAACATTTCAACAAAATTTGGCCGCATTGCAGGGTTTAAGATTTCCTGTCGAACATTGGGATTTTGTTTTGTTTCATATTTTAGTTGAAAAACAGAATATCGCTACTATAACGCGTTTTGAACTTCAGTTTGACTCTGAGGACAGGCCAGACAAGATCCCAACGTATAAGGAATTGGTGTCATTTTTGGAAAAGCAATGTTCTGCTCTAACTACTGTCGCGACTCGCTCAAGTCCTAAGGCTACAGGCTCAAAAGCTAGTGGTCATGAAGCTCATGGGTACAAAACAAGATCTCCTTTAGCTTCTGCTTTTGTTGTTAGTTTCGATAATCATATGAAACTGAAATGTAACTTTTGTAAAGCTGATCATTCAATTTATAAATGCTCCTCTTTTATCGCTAAATCTCCGCCAGAAAGGTATGCGTTTGCAAAGCAGAATAAATTATGTACTAACGTTTTGTGCACTAATCATGTCCCTACTAACTGTCGTTCTTCTGGAACTTGTAGATTTTGTAATCAAAAACATCACTCGTTATTGCACTTCGATCGTTCTAGGCAGATCGTAGATTCCCCTTCTGATAATGCTCAGCACTGTGAGACGACCAGTGCTGAGAGAAATTCGCTTCACGTTTTCGCCAATAATATATCCCCGCAAGGACCTTCTGTTTTATTGTTCACAGCTCTTATACACATTGTCGATTCTCACGGTTCTTACCAAACTGTTCGTGCTCTATTATATTGCGCTAGTCAAGCCTCATTTATGACGGAAAAATGTATGCGCAGATTGGGTTTACACCGCTCTAAGTTGAATTTTCCTATAAGTGGTTTAGGCCATTTTTCTTTAACCGCTTCTGGTAATGTTTCATGTAAAATAAAGCCAGTCGAAACCGCTGATCCATTGTTGGATGTTGACGCTATAATTTTACCGCAGATTTGTAGCAATATGCCTACTATATCGCACGCTCAAACAGATTGGCCTCACATTTCTAATTTGAAATTAGCCGATCCTGAATTTCATATTTCTCGAAACATTGACATTCTTCTCGGTGCCGATGTTTTTCCTCTTGTTTTACGTGAGGGTCGCATACTTGGAAGCTCTAATTCTCCTACCGCTCTCAATACAATTTTCGGGTGGGTGCTGATGGGCAAGATTAGTTCCGAACCCACCACGCCTTCAGTTAGCTCATTTCTCACTCTCTCATCTATATCTATAGAAAAAACAATTCTGGGAACTTGAGGAAGTACCTCATAACAGTTTGATGAGTCCAGAAGATATTCGCTGTGAAGAAATATTCGCACAAACCTACGCTAGAACCGAAGATGGTCGGTTTATGGTTTCCTTGCCCTTCCATAATAATGTGGAACCAAGTTTTGATAATTCTCGCTCGCTTGCGCTTCGACGATTTTTGTCGTTAGAACGAAAATTATTGCAAAATCCTCAACTTCGTGAGGCCTACTCGGAGTTTCTTAAGGATTATTTGAACAGTGGTCACATGTCATTACTGTCGAATGATGAAATTCGCTCTGTTAATACCTCCTACTACATTCCTCATCACGCCGTTTTTAAATCGGATGGTTTATCCAGTAAGATACGAGTTGTTTTTAATGCTAGCGCTTCTAATTCTCATGAACCCTCTTTAAATGATACGCTGTTGGCCGGCCCTAAATTGCAACAGGATATTTGTGCCATATTGTTACATTTTCGGCAACATAAATTTGTTTTTACCGCTGATATACGGCAAATGTACCGGCAGATTCTTGTTCATCCAAATCATCGAAAATTCCAAAGAATTTTGTGGCGATTCTCTCCTGATTCGCCGATTGATGATTTCAGTTTAAATACTGTTACATATGGTGTTAGGTCTGCTCCTTTTCTGGCTATAAGAACTATTATTGAATTAGCTCGAACTCAAGGCGCACAGTTTCCTTTAGCTGCTCACGCATTACTTAATGATACATACGTTGACGACATTGTCACCGGCAGCGATTCTCTGGAGAGTGGTGAGGCTTTGCAAAAGGAACTTCGCAATCTCTTGGCACTTGGAGGATTTGAGCTGCGTAAATGGGCAAGCAACTCTCAAACACTCCTTGAGGGAATTCCCCCTGAACATTGTCAACAAGCGCCTCTATCTTTTGATTTGAATTCCTCGAATGTTAGCATATTGGGGTTGAAATGGAACCCTTCACAGGATGTTTTCTCCTATGTGGTAGCACCTCTGAACCGTGTTTGTACTAAACGAACGCTTTTGTCCGAGTTGGCTAGAGTTTATGACCCCTTAGGTTTTCTGACTCCGCTAACGTTTTTCGCTAAACACATGATTCAATATCTCTGGAGCTTGCGTTTGGGCTGGGATGAAACTCCTCCTGATCATGTTATTGAACAATGGATGCAATATAAAAATGAATTGCCCTGTATTTCTCAATTAAATATTCCTCGCTACATATTTGTCTCTAAATATACATGTGCTCAAGTTCATGGTTTTTCAGACAGCTCACAGAAGGGATATGGCGCTGTGGTCTACTTTCGTTTTGAGTGCAATGATCAGATTAAAGTATTTTTTGTGTGTGGTAAATCCAAGGTCGCTCCGATTAAAACCGTTTCACTCCCTTGCTTGGAACTGTGTGCTGCTCAACTCCTATCTAAATTGTTGTCTCACATAATACAGATTTTCTCAAGTACTCGTTTTCATAAAATAATCACATGGTCAGATTCGATGGTAGCTCTTTCATGGATCAATAGCTCTCCCCACAGATGGAAGACCTTTATCAGTAATCGCGATTCTTACATCCATGAAAAATTGCCGAGCGCCATTTGGCATGATGTACCTACAGCAGATAATCCAGATGACGCTGCGTCGCGTGGCCTATTGCCCTCTTCTTTGCTGCGCCATTCTCTATGGTGGGCGGGACCATCTTGGTTATCTCAAAACGAACAATTTTGGCCTGCTCAGATTTCTTTTTCTGAAAAGGCTCTCACCGAAGAGAAAAAATTGTCTTTGTTTGTTGTTGATTCGGACTACAATGTTCTCGATATTATAGATCGTTTTTCTTCTTTACAAAAAATTCAGCGCGTATTGGGGTACGTTCGTCGATTTATTTTTAATTTAAAGCATCCCGCGGAACATAATTTATCCTATCTAACTCGGTCTGAGACTGGTGAAGCTTTGATATTGCTCGTTAAGCTTGTACAGTCTCAGGTTTTTAGTATGGAGATTTCGCGTTTGAGGAAGGGTAAACAGTTACCTAAATCGCTTCGAAAATTATCGGCTTTTTTAGATGAAAGCGGAGTCCTCAGGGTGGGCGGTAGATTGGTTAATTCTAAGCTGTCCTTTTCTCAAAAGCACCCAATTCTTTTACCACGCAAACATAGGCTTACTCAGTTAGTAATCGAGGATACTCATCGCACTCATCTGCACCCAGGTCTGCAGACCTTGCAATTTATTTTGTGTCAGAATTTCTGGATCCTCAATGTACGACGCGCTATTCGTTCCGTTCTCTCGCTGTATTAGAGTAAAACCTCAAATTTTTCAACCTCTAATGGGTGATTTACCTATAAATCGTGTATCACAATTGAAGCCATTTTCTACCGTTGGAATTGATTTCGGAGGACCCTTTAAGATTACAATGGCAAAGATTTGCGGAGCTAAAACATTAAAGGCTTACATTTGTCTCTTCGTCTGTTTTTCTACAAAGGCGCTCCATATTGAATTGGCCTCAGATCTTTCCACTGAGGCTTTATTGGCATGTTCTCGGCGGTTTATTGCCAGAAGAGGACGTTGTTCGCAAGTCTTTTCTGACTGTGGAACCAACTTTGTTGGAGCGAATAATTATTTTCGTGAGATAATGAAGTCGGTTTGTGAAGCGGAGCAGATCAAATGGAATTTTAATCCTCCTGCAGCCCCACATTTTGGTGGATTGTGGGAGGCGGGAATTAAGTCCGTTAAAACTCACATATACCGTGTCGTAGGTGAACAAATACTTACCTACGAAGAATTTTCTACCGTATTGATACAGATAGAGGCTCTATTAAATTCTCGACCGCTAACCCCACTCAGTTCAGATCCTAATGATCTTAAAGCTCTAACGCCGGGTCATTTTCTGACTCTCGAACCTCTCTCCGTAATTCCTGACCCTGATTTGACTCGAGAAAAGATACATCGCTTGACCCGTTGGCAGCTTCTCCAGAGGTTACATCAAGATTTTTGGAGGAGGTGGCATAGCAAGTATTTACAAACACTACTTAGTAGGTCCAAATGGACTATCGAATCTCAAGCGCTTTTACCAGGTAATCTGGTAGTTTTGAAGGACGAATCGGCTCATCCGTTGCGTTGGCGTTTGGGTCGTGTTATTGAGTGTCATTTCGGTCGTGACAAGGTTTGTCGCGTTGTGACTGTTAAGACAGCTGATGGTATTGTGCGCCGGCCTGTGGTAAAAGTTGCTCTTTATATTTTTTGATGGGCGGAAATGTTTGGTTCCAAACCCATCTTTTCTCCTTTTCATATTTTTTTTTGTTTATAATTGTTATTTCTTAATGCTATTCGGTACAATAATTATTTTCCTTTTTTTTGTTATAATTTAAATTAATAATAATATATCTGTCGGCAAATTCCGACAGCCTTCGGCGATCGCCGAGAAGACGCTGGCTGGCACGTTAGCCATTCTGCTTTCGCCGCGCGCTGTAAAAGGGTCAATATAAACCGTTATATGTTAAAATCCGCATAATTAATGATCGTATTTGTTACAATTAATGACTGTTATTGTTGTATGAGTTGTGTTGGAAGGTGTTTTACTGTAGTGTACTGTTGGCCGATAGTTTTAAAGTTTGAAGAAACCATTCATAGCCGGTCCACCAGGCGATTAAAGGTAAGTCGGTATTTTGCCACAAACCTTTCAAAAATACAAATTTAAAATACAGTCCACTTCGCATACACAGTCACTGATTAATTGTCTATGGTTTTAGGGCTTCTGCTATCTCCTGAGGATTTTCTTGGATGATCCACTGAAACCTGATCCCACTAGTGCTGATATTTTGGTGCTGGTATTGTACAAGCCATAAGTTTGGAGTGGATGTAATTGGTCGACTCGAACCATTTTCTTTGGTACTTTTTTAATGCTACCAAACTTTCCGTGAATTCCAAGAGCCACGTGATTGGATAAGTACCCCATAGGGGATAGTTTTAAGTATATGCTCCAGAAAATTAAGTTCGGTAATTTTTTTTATACACAAATATAAACTCTTAAAGTCAGAGGCGTACCACAGGGTTTTCGTGATACCCCTGAGTGTTAATGTGAAGTAAGGTATACCTAGTGTGTAGCGTTTATTATTGTTTTGCGTTGTTTTACATAATAATAATAATAATAATAATGATTTATTGTGAAAATGTAGAATATATACAATTGCACAAAAAGGATAGAGATTTGGCCAATGCCACTCTTCCACTCTTCCTTAAAAAAGCATATACAAATAAAGAAAGAATGTACAAAACAAAAACTCTTAAAACTAGAATAAACAAATTTTCATTTTAAATTAATGTAAAAAGTTAATCACACTATGAATAAATTCTGAGCTTCAATTGTCGCTGAAATAATTCCAATGGCAAATCAATTATATCAATACATTTATTTAGCAGTAGTGAGGCCATATACGAGAAACTGCCCTCAAATTTTGCTGTCATATGCTTAGGGATAGTAAAGGAATCAATACGTACATTAACATCATGAACATTAGAACGTCTACACAACAACTTATACAAATATTGAGGGTCACGAGCATGGTATATCTTATGTAGCAATGAAGTATATAAATACTCATGTCTCACATCCAACTTTGGCTCACCCAATCTCTCAAAAAAAGGAGTGACATGTGCAGCAAAAGGAACCCTACAAACAAACCTTATACAAGAATTCTGCACTCTCTGCAACTTCATTTTATTGTAATGAAACAAAAAATAAAAATATACCGGAAAACAATAATCCAAATGCGGATAAATAAGAGCTTTAACCAATTTAAGTTTAGTAGGCTCATCAACCAGGTGTTTAAGATGGTATATCGAACGCAATTTAAAAAGTGAATTCCTGCATATATTGCCACAATGCTCGTTAAAATTTAGCTCAGAATCCACGATTACTCCTAGATCTCGAGCTTTATGCATCCAGGGGATAACATCATTGTTAATCTTAACATTAAACTCTTGAGTAACAAAACTACCGTGGCGCTCGTTGCCAATGCACATTGCCACCGTCTTCCTAGAGTTCAGGAGCAAACCATTGTTTACACACCAACAAGAAAACTGAGACCGCTCTCCATTTATTACATCAATTGCAGTCTCAGCATTGGCTAGGGGAAAAGACAAGTATACCTGGATATCGTCCGCATAGAGGTGTATGGTAGAGAGCTGGAATGATCCCACAATGTCAAATACATAAACAGAAAACAACAATGGTCCAAGAATACTCCCTTGTGGAACACCACTATTGGTCACCAAAAAATCTGAACATTTGCCATGCAATTTCACCCGCTGTCTTCGACCACACAGATAACTTCTGAACCATGTCAACGAGACACCATCAAATCCAAGGTATTTAAGCTTGGCAAGCAATAATTCAAAATTAACCCGATCGAAAGCTTTACTTTGATCCAGCAGAACAAGTATCGTTAACATGGATCTGTCCATGGCGGTAGCAAGGTCACTCATGACGCTCAGAAGCGCGGTGGTTGTGCTGTGCTTCTCCCGAAAGCCTGATTGAATAGACGGCAAAATGCTATTCTCACGTATATAGTCTAAAACTTGACGACCAATTATTCGCTCAAATATCTTCGACATTGCGGGAAGTATGCTAATTGGTCGCAAATCATTACAAGTTACAGGAGACCGAACTTTAGGTAGTGGAATCACATCCGCCATCTTCCAAACATTAGGAAATGTCCCTGAACTGACAGAGTCATTGAAAATATTGCAAATTATATCCGCACAATGTGGTATAACTAAGCGTATCATTTTTATGTTAATACCATCAACACCATAACACTCAGATTTAATTCTGCTAACACATCTCATAATATCCTGACAGTCGATCTCCTTAATCTGAAAAGCTAAGCCGTTCCGAAATTGACTATTATTAAAAAAATTTAAAACTTCATCACTCGCCTGTGACTGACCGACAACATTTAAAAAATAGTTGTTATTTGATCCGGGTCCTGAAACTCATCCGGTAAGTCATTTGAGTTTTGATTACTACAAAAACCCCAACGAGAAAAATTTTTCCACATAGCTTTAGAGTTAGATTTACAAGCTTTGATATTTTCGCGAACATAAGCCTTTTTTTCTGCTTTAATGGCCTGCTTTAAAAAATTTCTAATGTCAACATAATACTGTCTAGATGTATCAGTTCTGTATTTAAGATATCTTTTATGAGCCTTTTGTTTTAAACGAATCATTTTTCTAATAGTGTAGGTTATGTAAGGCTTATATTGACGCTTGGTTTTGAATACCCTCAGCGGAGCATGTGCATCAAACAAGGCCAAAGCAGCATCATTCAAGGCATCCACCCTCTGATCAACATTTTCGAACCAGTCTCCCATGGAAATCTAACAGCATCACGCGAGAATAGGTTGATGTCAAACTTGCTGAAATCGCGATATACGATTGTTCTTGATTCCCTAACGGGTAATCAAGCGTACAGATAACAAACATGTGATCACTATTACACAACAGATCAGCAGTTGAAGAAGATTGCAGGTGAAGATCTCTGCTTACACATATCACGTCAATGAGAGACTGGCCGCGCTCTGTAATTCTAGTAGGCTCACCTATAACTTGATCCATGTTGAACTGATCAATGAAAGCATTAAACCTATAAGAATCGACCGAGGTGTCATTTAATAAATTTATATTAACATCTCCCATTAAAATGAGAGATTGAGTTTCAAAATATAACTGCTCAAGACCCTCAGACAATCCATACATGGCCCCAACGCTAATGTTGGGTGGCCGATATACTACACACAACCCTAAATTTTTATTATTAAAATTAAGAACAGTAAAAATTTGCTCTAAACCAATTTCACTGATATACGATACTACATTCTTAAATTTAACAAACTTCTTAGCATATATAGCTAAACCACCACCTCTTGTCGGCCTATCCAGTCTAAGAATATTATAGTTTTTTATGTTCACAAGAGTATTAGGAAAATCAGGGCTTAACCACGTTTCAGATACTGCCACAATGTCAAAATCAGAATCGAGTATAAAATCTTTAAACTCATTAAAATTTGCTACAAGGGAGCGTATGTTGATATGACCAACTTTCAAAATTAGTTTTTTGATTTGCTTATAGAGGGGACACCGTTTTTAAATAGTATAGTTTTCTCATAAGGGAAGTAGGTTGTAGGTAAAATAAGTTACATATTGGATGGGATTTTCTTTGATGATTATTTCATTGTTTAACAAGTTTCATTGTTTCGCCCGTTTCATTATTTAACAGATTTCATTGTTTCATAAGTTTCATTATTTAAAAAGTTTCATCATTTAACGAGTTTCATTGTTTAACGAGTTTCATTATTTCACAAGTTTCATTGTTTAACAAGAATCATTGTTGCAGAAGTTTCATTGATTAATAAGTTTCATTATTTAAAAAGTTTCATTGTTTAACGAGTTTCATTATTTCACAAGTGTCATTATTTTACAAACATTTTCATCTATGATAGTTATTTAAATGATTAGTTTGGTAGGTGCGATTACTGTGCACCAAACGTGATCACGTGCGCTATTAGAACCGATGGATTAAAATATTTTTTTTCCTTATTTCGCAAGAAAAGGAATTACTTTATCATTATTGGATTTAGTCCTGTTTATTGGAATTTATTTTGAATCATCATTAATCCTAGTCATATTATAGATTTATTTATACAATTATATTTACACACAGAAAAAAAAACTTGGTTTATCCAAATAAAAAATATTATTTACAGGTGAATTTTCTAGTTTTCGCAAAATTTTTGTTAAAGTAGTAAATGTAGTTATCAATTATGAGTAACTACATTATCTAAAAACGACAATTTTTCCTGCTAAGCTGATATCTTCTCATCTAAACGAGACTTGAATGTGCATTAGTTAAATAAGATTTAAAATTGTGAACCTATATAAAATTTTATTTGCGCTAAATGAGTTCGGTATTCTGTTTGAATTAGGTATTGTACACCTACAGATTTCCATACGTACCCACTTAGGTGTAGCTATTATTATTAAGAAAATACTTAATGAGGTAATTAGGTAGGTACCTATACGTACCTAACTATTCTCAAAAATCGTTTTATGAAACCCAAAACTAAATTAGTTCTAATAGGAACATATACCTACCTACCTCTAAATTTTATTTATCTGCATTAGTATATTAATGGACCTAGGTATGTGCATTATAATATTTAAGTATAAATCAGATTTTAACAACTAAGTAAGTACATAGCTAAAATAAGCACTGATTTAATTAAATCTGTGTAATAGTTATTTTACCTAATACTTCTCATTTACAAAATTTCTATCCTCCAAAATATCGAATTATTTTATCTGGTAGAGATGGGAACCTATAGTTGTCTACATAAGTCGTCATTCTATTCCAGCCAACGGTTATTCCCCGTTCTACCTAATGTGTTTGTCCCCGCTGCTAGTCCACGTACCTAAAACCCTTTGTAGAAGCGTGTGCCGACAACAACATCTTCTATGTGTACCACGTTGGACCTAGCGCGTCTCACTTGGTGTAGAGGGAGGGGGTTTCATTTTGGTATTTTTTGATTAGAGTCTTGGCGTCGCTCTAACTAGGATCTAGTTATTTGGTGTTCTAATCTGAAGATATTTTAATTTAATATATTAAATTTTGATTTATGGATAGTAAGTATATACCTAGATATTGATAGCTGAGGACGGACTAGGTATACAGACAGTAACAGATATGTATTATACTAATGTGCATCCAACATAATTAAGTGTAGTGATTAGTTTGGTGTGTTGAGTTTTGTTAAATATTCATATATTATTAATATCTATGGAGGAAACAAAAGAAATATTAATTAGCTGGAATCTGGGGGAGCTCGTTGTTACTTTTCTCGGTAAGTAAATTATAATAATTATTATTTAATTATTTATTTTTATAATTTTACGACCAATGCAAACAATCTTATTTCATGGCAATATCAGATATAATCTTTGACAATAGATACCGATCTAGTTACGTATTATTTAGTAGGTACTTAATCCTAATTTAAAATACTTTTTCTAATTTAATCAATCTTAATATCGTATTCCTCCATTTACAGCAACAAAACAATAGTTTAGATGGGTTCACGATAATATATTTAATTTGCCAGGGACGGATTAATTTTTAGCAAATTAATGCAGTTTTTCAAAAGAAGTTACATAAATATTTCAGCTAGGTATGACTTTTTTCTTTATTTTGTAAAGGTAGGTATGTATTGATTTGTTTACCATTTTACCAATGTCTGTGAATTAGGAGTTGTGGATTGGAATTGTCTTATCATTCCTCGTACGTACCGTTACTTAGTTTCCTCATAAGGAATCTAAAGTTTCTTTGATAATTTTTTTTGTTTCAGCGTCATTGTTTTTCGGAAAAACTCGATTTTTTTAAATAGCCAATACATTTTAGGTTTATTTGTCCCCAAATTAGATAACTACCTAGTACCTAGTTAGTAGATCTTGAAATGTATAATATTTATAGTAGAAAATGAATTAGGTATAAACTATATTTTACAAGGCCGTATTTTTTTTAAGAAAATGCAATTTTTTGCGATTTTAGTTTTTATTGATTTCTGACATTATTTTTACTGATATAAAAAACTTAAAAGCTCTGATTGTTACTTTTTATGAGAAAAATATAGCGTTTAGAAATTTTCATTACGACGTTTCGTTTTTGAAAAACCATCAACTTCGATTTTTTAAATACGGCCCACGATTTTTTATTGTTAAATTTAAAGCCATTTTCAAAACAAAAATAGATGTAACGGAATGGTTTCAACAAGTTTTCAGTATTTTTAGCTGTTATTTAAACTTCAAGAAAAACCGCCCTAATTTGGCACTTATTTTGCGTAAAAAAAAGAAAGGCGTTTCTTTAATAATTTCAAAAAGCACAAAAATTTTAACTAAATTTAAAAAACTGCGTACAGAATAAAATGTGCTGACAGAAATAAATTGGCAAATAATAATAAATAATTTTGATTAACGTCGAAAGAATTTCATTGCCAAAATTACTAATTAGGTATATACTCTGCATTCAGTCAGTTAAGTCCCAAACTATGGCGATTTTTCTTGAATAAGTTTAAATAACAACTAAAAATACTGAAAAGTTGTTTAAACCACCTATTTTTGAATTGAAAATGGCTTTAAATTTAACAATAGAAAATCAAGGGCCGTATTTAAAAAATCGAAGTTGATGGTTTTTCGAAAACGAAACGTCGAGTCTCCTCAAAAAGCAACAATGAGAAAGTGCTTCTCATTTTTTTATATATCTGTAAAAATAATGTCTGAAATCAATAAAAACTAATATCGCAAAAAATTGATTTTTAAGAAATTCTCGAAAACTGCTAAATTTACTTTACTTTTGAAAACACCATTTAAAAGGTGGTTAAATTGTACAACTTTTCTCTAAGTTAACCGACATTGTCACTCCGACCGTTTCCAAGATCAACCAACCCTAGTTGTTTATGTGCTGAGTAATATTCGCAGGAATTCCGGCAAAGGATTCAGCCGCATTATACCTACCCACTTTAACATGTGTAGATTGAAGCTTGACTATATATACCTAGTAGGCTTAAGTTTATTTTAAAAAAATAAATAAATAAGAGTCGCACTAAAAACCTGATGGTGGTTCAGATAAAAAAACGTAAGCACCACAGGGACCCCCAAATCTTGTCTACCCCTTCTAGAAAAAATTACTAGAAGAGAGACAAACACTATTTGTCATTTAAATAAAAATATATTGTATGTTAGCAAAGTTTATTAGTTATTTTAGTAATGTAGAAAAATTTACTGGATAGACATTACACGAGTATCATCACTAAAATAACTAGTAAACTTTGCTAGCATACAATATACTTTTATTTAAATGACAAATAGTGTTTGTCTCTCCCAGACAAGGAGCATATGTAAACTATTCAAGAATATTATCTAAATGACATAATGTTTGTTGGGACGAGGATCGTCTGTTAAGTGGACTGTATTTTTGGTTGATTGTTTTTATTGAATTAGATATATTAAATAAGGAAAGATGGAAAAAATATTAAAGATGGTGAAAAGCACTCACACTGATAACGTTTGCAGATTCCGGAGGTCCCTCCACGTCGTTTTCCAATGATCAATCTTCTTGTGTCTTCATAACTATCACACACCATATATTGTAACACATTGTTTATGTAATTAATTAACGGTTTTTTCAAAATTTTATATCCCACGCACGCTTCCACTATAGCTATTAAAATGGTACTGAATTTAAAATAATGCGCACATAGCACCAAAAAAGTTAATGCGCATGTATTCTTCTTTTCCATGCAGGAGAACAAGGACAAGCAGGAAAAAAAGGAAAGTTATTAAAATTACGAAAAATTACTAAAAAATTAGAAAATTATACAGGGAGAACCGTTCATTCCACCCACCAAAAACTATGTTTTTAAGCTAAATACCCAATGATAAAGAAATTAAAAAATAATAATAAGAATAATTCTTAATAACACCTAGAACTTTCTCCCACTATCTACAGGCATAGTATGCATACTAAAATTGTAATGGCAAAGGACATATTTTGACAACTGGTCTCTGGAGAGTACCAGCCACCGTCTTCAAAGTAACCACGCGTATTACTCCATGTTTGCCGGGATGAAGTTGAATAACTCGGGCAAGCGGCCACTGTAATGGCGGTTTCTGCTCATTCTTGACAAGAACCACCCTATTTAAAAGATTCTGTGGTGTTTTAATCAGCCACTTTTCCCGTTGCTGCAGAGAATGCAGATATTCGAAATGCCATCGCCTCCAAAATTCTGCCTGCATATATTGAACTAACTGCCAGCGATTCAAGGTGCTGAGCTTGGATTGAGATAGGTCAGGCTCTGGAAAGCTACTATTAAGCGGCTCCAACATTAAAAAATGAGCGGGAGTGAGAACTTGAGGGTCATTAGGATCGGAACTTGCCTCGTAGAGAGGACGTGAATTCAACAATGCTTCCACCTGTGTGAGGAGGGTATAAAGCTCTTCGAAGGTCATTATTTGCTCTCCTATCACTCTGCGCAAATGGGTTTTTACAGATTTCACTCCTGCCTCACTGAGACCATTAAAATGCGGAGAGCCGGGAGGTGAAAAATGCCAAGAAAATCCGTAAAATTCGCCAGCCGCTCTCATATAAGAGGCTATAATAATCGATGCTCCGACGAAGTTTGTCCCCTGATCACTATACACATCCGTGCATTTTCCGCGTCTAGAAGTGAAACGACGGAAAGCTGCTAAGAAAGCCTCCGAAGAAAGATCGGAAACCAACTCGAGGTGAATTGCTCTCGTGGCTCCGCACACAATAACACATATATATGCCTTGGTGGTTTATGCCCCTCTTACTCGATTCATAGTTATCTGAAACGTACCTGCAAAATCCACTCCGACCTGAGAAAATGCCTTTAACTGAGACACTCGAAACGAAGGTAGGTCTCCCATATAAGTTTTGGTTTACAACGGAAACAACGGGTGCATTTTGAAAGACATGCAAATATTGAATGTCTTGGAGATAAAATCCAATATTGTTGTGAAATTAGATATTACAAGGTTTTAAAACCCGGATGAAGATTTTCCTTGTGAAACTGTTCAACGACCAAATTAGTATATGTTAGAATACACACTGTATATTGTAATACACACTGTATATGTTATGTGATATTATATTTTTAATAAGTTGTATGCTAATATAAGTTGTCAATAAATTATTCTAAACAGTCAACATTAGTAACTTAACTTTACTGCAAATAAGCACTCTGCTAATAGGTTATGGGCCTACAAAGTTATTTTAAAATGTTGAACATTTAGTTTAAAAAGTAAAAAGTGTGAATATAGTGAAATTTGAAGAAAAAAAACTTTAAAAATTAAATAAAAAAAATTTGACAGTTCCGATCAAAAAGTGACAAATTTTTTTTCTGAAAAGTGACGACTACTGAAGAATTACAACAACAAATTGAGGATTTAAGAAGACAACTTGAAGGTAGGAACACAAATAAGTCCACTATAATTAGTACATCAGTTGGCGGTTTATCTGAACTTAAACATTTAGAAGGAAATACTAATTATACTGAATGGAAATTTTGGATGAAAAATTTTTTTATTGATGCTGGACTCTGGTGTTGTGTTGAACCAAAACCTAATCAAGAAGTAAATCCTGAATTAGATCAACGTGCTCTTGCAAAAATTAATCTTTCTCTTAAACCGAATGCTGCGTCAGAAACGAGAAAAGCAAAAACTTCAGCCGAAGCTTGGTTAAATTTACAAAGAGCGTATGAGGATTCTGGAATCGTAAGGTTAGTTGGATTATATTCAAGTTTATTTAGAAAAAAATTTGAAACGTGTTCATCTATGCAAGCTTATGTAAGTGGAATAATTAAAATTGCCGAACAGCTAGAAAATATAGGCGAACCCTTTAAAGATCATGTTGTTGGTGGGATTATTTTAGGCGGTTTACCAAATGAATACAGACCTCTAATCATGGGTATACAAGGC
The DNA here is from genome assembly GCA_911728435.2 of Apoderus coryli. NCBI lineage: Eukaryota > Metazoa > Arthropoda > Insecta > Coleoptera > Attelabidae > Apoderus > Apoderus coryli. The sequence continues at coordinate 9,408,254 of OU452209.1, read as the reverse complement.
TCTAAACAGACCACAACGACAGAATTTGTTAAAAATTTATTACTTCAAGAAAATATTCAAAATTTAAGTAATAATCAGAAAACAAATTCAGAAGAAGCCGCATTTTCAGGAAAATATCGATATGGTAAGAAAACTCATAGCAAATTTAAGAGTCCACGCTGTTACAAATGTAATGAATACAGTCATAAAGCGAATGTTTGTCCAAAACCAAAAAGAAAGCCTGAAGCAAACTTTGCTATGGCGTGTGAAGACTTCCAGTCAAAGAAAGACCAATGGTACATTGATTCTGGTGCCACAGCTCATTTTACTAATAGTAAAAATTTGATTCAAAATTTTCAGTACATTAGTGACAGAGAATTGGCTGTCGCAAATGGAGAAAATTTGAAATGTATTGGTCAAGGCGAAGTAGAAATTAGTTTACCGAACACGCGGATTGCTACAATTAAAGATGTTATACTAGCTCCTGAAATAAAGCTAAATTTACTGTCAGTGAGCAAAATTGTAAGCACAGGAAAAACGGTAATTTTTGACAAGAAAAATGGTTGTCGAATTTCTGAGAAAAATATTTACTTGAAGCAAGAAGATATTTTAGCAACAGGCACTGAATTAAATGGAATGTATCAGCTAAATCAGTCTATACTTCAAGCAAATTCCGCGAATAATAAGAACTACAACTTATGGCATCGTCGTCTTGGACATTTAAATCCAGCAAGTATGAAAATATTACGAAATCTAGTAACGGGTCTTCAATTTACTGATTTAAATGCGGAAAACAATCGATGTAAAGTATGTGTTCAAGGAAAATTAAGCAGATCACCATTCAGAAGCATTGAAAATAATCGTTCCAGTTGTTTACTTGAATTGGTTCACTCCGATTTGTGTGGTCCAATGCAAACAAATTCACTAGGTAGAGCAAAATATTTTTTGACTTTCACTGATGATTTTTCAAGAATGACATTTGTTTATATGCTTAAATCAAAAGATGAATTCGCAGATAAATTTTTAGAATACAGACATTTTGTAGAAAATCAAACTGGTCATCGTATCAAGTGCATCAGAACAGACAATGGCACTGAATATGTGAACAATAGATTTTCGAGTATCCTAAAAAAATACGGAATACATCATCAGAAAACTGTACCATATTCACCTCAGCAGAACGGAGTAGCTGAAAGACTCAACAGAACGTTAGTCGAATATGCACGAACCATGTTAATTGAGTCATCACTACCTACTGAGTTTTGGGCAGAAGCGATAAATACGGCCGTCTACTTGAAAAACAGAGCCCCTACAAAAGCACTGAAAAATTCTACACCTGAAGAAATCTGGTCAAATAAGAAACCAACCGTCTCATACTTTCATGTGTTTGGTTGTAAAGCACTGATACATATACCTAAAGAAAATCGCAAGAAATTTGATAGAAAAGCAGAAGAATATATTTTCGTTGGGTACAGCGAATGTTCGAAAGGCTTCAGATTTATCCATCCAAAAACAAAGAAACTGAAAATTTCCAGAGACGCGACGTTTTATGAAGATGAGTATGTATTTCAAACAAAAGACGATTCTGGTATTTCTTCGCAGCTAAATATTGATCAATTGTTCCCAGAGGAAGTTCAACACTATTTAGAAGTTATCGAAAATACTGTTGAAGGGGGGAAAGAACAACAGCAACAATATCCTGAGGCAGAAGAAATAGAAATCGAAGAAAGCAGATCAGAACATGATATCAAAATTGACAAAAGTGTAGAAGACACAGAATCAACTGGCGAGTTACCAGAAAGTGAACGCCGCAGGACCACTCGAATTTCTAAGCCGAACAAAAATATTTTTAATGAGAATTTTGTCTGTGAAGCATTCTTAAATATGCTAGAACCTAAAACTTCTGAGGAAGCATTGAATTCTGAAGAACGGGATGAGTGGAAAAAGGCTATGGATGAAGAAATTAAGGCACATGCGGAAAATGGAACATGGAAGTTATGTGACTTACCCCCAGGTAAACAAGCAATTAAATGTAAATGGACAATCAAAAGAAAATTGAACCACAACGGAGATATCGAACGCTACAAAGCTCGTTTGGTTGCGAAGGGGTACTCTCAACGACCAGGTTTAGACTACGAAGAGACCTATTCACCAGTAGTCCGTTATAGTTCAATCAGACTTCTTTTGTCGCTAGCAGCTAAATTTGATTGGGATGTTGATCAAATGGATGTAGTAACTGCATTTCTAAATCCAAAAATTTCAGAAGAGATTTATATGCAGTTACCTGATCAAACATACTGTCGATTATTAAAGGGATTGTATGGTTTAAAGCAAGCGAGCCGTGTTTGGAATAAAGAGTTGGACTCTGCAATTAAACAATTCAAGTTCAAACAATCCAAACTTGATCCGTGTATTTATTTTAAACAGAATGGAGAGAGTCTCGTCGTCATCGCAGCATATGTAGATGACTTACTCATTTTCTCAAATAATCAAGGTGAAAAAGCAGATATAAAATCCGCACTCATGAGAAGGTTCAAAATGAAAGATATGGGAGAAGCTCATTATTGTTTGGGAATGAGAATTATGAGAAATAGAGCTGAAGGAACAATTACGGTTGATCAAGAAAAATATATAAATGAATTGTTACAAAGATTTGGGATGCATGACTGCAAACCTGTACAGACTCCGTTTGATCCAAATCAAAAATTAACAAAAGATATGCAACCAAAAGACGAACGAGAAAAAGAAGAAATGTCCAAGATACCGTACCAGGAAGCCATTGGGAGCATAATGTATGCTGCACAGTGTACTAGACCAGACATTTCGTATGCAGTGGGGGTTTTATCAAGATATAATCAGAATCCGGGACGAGTGCACTGGATAGCTGCCAAAAGAGCTTTGCGCTACTTAAAGGGGTCCAAAAATTTTAAATTAACTTTTAAACGGATTGAAGATGACATACGTGGTTTTAGTGACTCTGACTGGGCTGGCAATGTGGATGATCGAAGGTCGACTACTGGATATGTATTTGCCTCTTGTGGGGGTGCAATCAGTTGGTGCTCAAAAAAACAAGCAACTGTTGCTCTATCCACAACTGAAGCGGAATATATGGCATTAAGTTTTACTACACAAGAGGCTATATTCCTCCGAAATATATTGCAAGAGATAGGTCTACGAACGAATGCTCCAGTCCAAATATTTTGTGATAATAAAGGAGCTGTTGATCTCAGTAAAGATGCAGCGTTTCGCCCTAGAACTAAGCACATAGACCTAAGACATCATTTCGTGAGAGAGAAACAAGACAACGAAGAAATCAAAATTGTTTCGACTGGTACTAATGATATGACAGCTGACATACTCACGAAACCTTTGTGTAATGAAAAGTTTTCAAAATTTGTGAAGCAATTAGGACTGTGTAGTAATATCACATAAAGTGGGGGTGTTAGAATACACACTGTATATTGTAATACACACTGTATATGTTATGTGATATTATATTTTTAATAAGTTGTATGCTAATATAAGTTGTCAATAAATTATTCTAAACAGTCAACATTAGTAACTTAACTTTACTGCAAATAAGCACTCTGCTAATAGTATATCTGTGTTCTTTCGGAAGCAAAATAGGGTGCTTTATATCAAAAACTAATTGAGAATTTCTTAGCCTACCACCCACCCTAAGAAGACCCTCTCGATCAATAAAAAACGGCAAGTTTTCGTAGGGGCTTCGGCAACAATTTATTACTTTTAATAAGTCTAAAAATATCATCGAAACTTTCTTGTTGAACAAACTTTATTATCACCAAAGAGGATTGAGAGAGTTCGGAAGGAGTAAGAACGCCATATGTCCGATCCGCCCGGCATCGGGTACTTGCAAAAAATCTTCGTATATAAGCTAGAATACGAATAATTCTTTTAAGAGACGAAAATCTGTGTAATAAAAATGAAATTATATTATCTGAAGTTTCTGTAACTAAAGAACTAAGAATTGCAGGTTTTTCTTCCTGAATATATTCGGGAATGTCCGTCAACCTTACTGGAGCCTGCTCCGGCCACTCCTGAGGATGCTCCCGCAACCAACCTGGACCGCACCACCAAAGAGTGTGATTAATCAATTCAGCAGGAAACAAGCCCCTAGAAGCACAGTCAGCAGGATTGTCACCTGAAGGTACATAATGTCATGACTGGACTGGTAAAATTTCTTGAATATGCGCGACTCGGTTTGCCACGAAAATCTTCCAACGTTGTGCTGGAGAGGACAACCACGCTAAAACAACCCGACTATCAGTCCAAGCGTGAATATTATCGAAAGAAAAGAGTTTTGAATATGTAGTTTTGATAAAGAGAATGAGGTCAGACAAAAGAACCGCTCCAAGCAATTCAAGTCTGGGAAGAGATTGTTGTGTTTTAAGTGGCGCTACACGACTGCGTCCCGCTAAAAGTTGCACTTTACTAGATCCATTAAGATCAAAAACTTTCACGTAGACGACAGCAGCAAAACCAGAAAGTGAGGCGTCACAAAAACCATGTAGTTCGATTCGCGAACAAATGTCGAAAAAAGCATGACGATCAAGTTTTACCTTTGACAGTTCAGAAAATTGACCTATAAACTTTTTCCAAGCAGATGCAATATAATCAGGTGGTGTACTATCCCATTCTATCTTAAGTGACCACAAATGCTGCATAAAGAGCTTGGCTTTCATTCCAAGTGGAGTCAAAAATCCTATGCGGTCGTATATCCGCGCGATCTCTGATAAAATGTGTCTTTTTGTACACGGACGTGAAAGAGGGATACAAGAATATGAAAATTGATCGGCGTTGGAGTCCCACTGTAGGCCCAGAACCTTTAAAAAGTGAGGACCTTCCTTGTCAAAAATCAAAATCATTTGACTACTTGCTAAAGGTACAGTTTTTAGCAGAGCAGGACAGTTACTAGCCCACTTTCTAAGTTCAAAATTTCCCCTTTTTAGGAACTCAATAAGTTCCTTTTGCAAGAATAACGCCGAATCAACATTGTCACAACCTGTCACAATGTCATCCACATAAATATTGTTTTCCAATACATCCGATGCTTTAGGAAAATTTGTTTTTTCTAAGCGGGACAGTTCCTGAAGGGTGCGGATAGCCAAATATGGTGATGATACTACTCCGAAAGTCACGCTATTCAGTCGGTATTCGTCCAGCGTAGCATCATCAGAAAATCGCCACAATATCCTCTGATAGTCCCTGTCCTGAGGCTGTAAAAGAATGTTCAGATACATTTGTTTAATATCGCATATAAAAACCACTTTATAATAGCGAAAGATAAGTAATATTTCCGAGATATCGTGCTGAAGCTTGGGGCCTGGCAACAATGTATGATTGAGCGAAATACCAGACGAATCTTTTGCACTTGCATCGAATACCACACGCAACTTAGTTGATAAGCTGTCTGGTTTAAGCACGCAGTGATGAGGCAGGTAAAATGCTGATTCTGATTTTTGTTCAGAAATGGGAACGAGTGACATAAAACCCTGATCTAAATAATCTTGCATAAATGCATGATAAGCTACCTTTAGAGAAGGTTGCTTTCGGAAGCGAGATTCCAAAAGGCAAAACCTACGATAAGCATTTGAGTATGTATTCTCAAAAATAGGTTTATCGTGACGAAACGGTAAGGGAACGACAAAGCGACCAGTGTCAAGGCGATAATATGAAGTTTGAAAAATCTCTTCACATTTAATTTCATCAGTAGAAAGTTTTGGAGCTGACTTGATTTGCTCAAGTTCCCAAAATTTCTGTAAAACTATATCTACGGTCGTATCGGTAGAACTTAGCGAGGTATGACAACTAAAAAGATGAGTATCAGGTTGTGGAACAGCAACCCTACCCTGAAGAATCCATCCAAATGCCGTCTCGAGCGCCACAGGTTCATTCATCTTACCCATTAGCTTACCCGATCTAGTAATATAGGGTAAAATTTCGGCACCAATTAGAAGATCAATAGGTGCTGAAATATGAAAATTGTCATCTGCCAATTGTAAACCCTGGATATGAGACCAGCCACCGATACTTACATTTACTTTTGGCAAATCAGAACATACTTGCGGCAGGATAATAGCGTTAAAGGAAAATATAGATTGCAAACTATATTTAGACTTAATTTGACAATGTGTAATACCTTAGTTGAACCGCACGTCATACTATTTAATCCTTCAATAGGTATAGAGAAAGGTTTTCTGCGAAGCCCCAGTCGCTTAGAACAGCGCTCGGATATAAAATTAGCCATGCTTGCTGAATCAAGCAAAGCACGAACTCTTTGGAAATTACCACGACAGTCAAGAATATCTATCTCAGCCGTAGATAGCAATACAGTGCTTGCAGTCGGTTGTAAGGAGCTGGCTAAAGCACTTAAAGACGGTGGTATATCCTGTGAAGATGACTGCAAAACTGAAGCCTGTACAGGTTCCGAATTTTGACAGTCCCGCTCAGTATTCGAAGTATTTCTAGAAATATCCTTATTGCTTGTATTTTCATTAAAATGAAGCAATGTATGATGTGGAGCATTACGAATGCGACACTTCGAGACAGAACGACAATTTTTAAGAGAATGCGGAGAATTTAAACAATTAACACAGTATTTGTGTTGCTTAATCAAAGAAAACCGTGCAGAGGGCGACTTGGATAAAAAATTAGGACAGCGATAAATGTCATGTGTTGATGAGCAGAGAATACACCTTTTTTTAACAGGGCGCTCTGAATCTGCAGTGTTTGAACAATGTGCATTCGATGTGCTGATATGTAAAACAGATGTAGGCGTTTGTTTTGAAAAATTCGAATGAATGAATTTTGTTTTGACTTAATAGGCGTTGAGGATGAGAGCTGCATTGATTCCAAAGCTTTACATTGATTTTCTAAAAATGTTGTTAAGTTAAAATACTTAGGAAGTTCTAGACTGCTATGCTCAACCTCAAACTGTGTTCTTAATTTTGAATCTAACTTCCGTAGAAGCATGTTGAATAATAAGAAATCCCAAGAATCGGTATCGAAGTCAAGGGCATTTAGAGCAGAAATATTCTCCGAAAAAGTATCGATAAGATTACGTAAGTCTTTAGCTGTAACTCTCTGTAACACAGGTGTATTACAAATTTCGTTATAATACCCTGTAGCCAATAGCCTTTTGTTCTGATATCGTTTCTTTAATGTGGCATAAGCTATATCATAGTTAGAGTCCAAAACTGGCAAAACCTTCACTAAACTCAAAGCATCTCCCGCCAGCGAGGTTAAAAGATATTGAAACTTTTCAATTTTTGACAAAGTACAGTTATTGTGAACTAACGAATTATATAGATCGAAAAATGACGGCCAACTTTTAAAATTGCCATCAAAAACGGGTATAGAGATTTTGGGAAGTTTTAAATTTGAAGTTCTACCATTAAAATCTGTTGAAGAAGTACTAGCATTAAGTTGCAGTTGTTCTTGTTTTTCAAACTTAATTCGTTTTGCTTTTATGTAATAAAAAAGTTCATCGGCCGATTTCCGCACGTCATCATGGGTATCAAAGGCCTCACCCTCACCTGTCAATAAAGAAATAACAACATTATGATTCTCATAAAAATCATCGTAAGCATCACTTATATTTTCTGCTCTAGCCAAAAATATTGAAGCATGTGCATCATCACCCAGCGCTACAACATAATTATATGTTTCTTGCAATCGATTAAAAGCCACTGTACGTTTAAGTGCAGCTTTATTTATTTTGTCAGTAATTGTTCCTGCTGTTGCCATTGCAAATAATAATACATAAACAGGTGGGTAAAAACACTAGTTCAAAACACTGCAGATAGAGTGAAAGAAAACTGATTTACAAATGCGAACAGATTTCCCAAATATAATGGTAATAAATAGAAAGAGACAGTGCCAGTCACTCACCATAAACCAACGGCAAAAACATCAGTTAAATTTTGAAAACAACAAGAGTTACACTTGTTTTGATTTAGAATAAATACGCACAATAAATGTACTGTAAATAATGTGTACAATGATTGAAATTTAATTAACTTTCGGTACAAGCGCGTTTATTTTTGATTTATAATACAAAATCACTTTTGAAAATATTAAACTTATTCTTAATATCAATATAAATATGGCGGCATAAACAAACCGGCGAAAATTTTGTTAAACTAATTAAATATAGGTGAACGGGGTCGTTCACGCTTGTATAGCACGCATTGACAAACGCGTGGCGAAGAACCAATCACAGAGTGTGATTTTGTGTCACCTGACTTCAGCGACAAATAAGATTTAAATATTATTTTGTATTAGCAAGATATACCTATGAGTACCTATTAGGTATTTGTATAGGTGGAATGAACATACGTATGTATATAAAGATTTTGAAAAGAAATTAGCTATTAATAATTTAATTTATAAGGACAAAATTTAAATATGGCGGACTGCCGAATATGAAATTTTAAAACAATAAATTTTAAAGGAGAAAATGAAATCCGGACGAAGGATCAAAAAATGTTGGGACGAGGATCGTCTGTTAAGTGGACTGTATTTTTGGTTGATTGTTTTTATTGAATTAGATATATTAAATAAGGAAAGATGGAAAAAATATTAAAGATGGTGAAAAGCACTCACACTGATAACGTTTGCAGATTCCGGAGGGCCCTCCACGTCGTTTTCCAATGATCAATCTTCTTGTGTCTTCATAACTATCACACACCATATATTGTAACACATTGTTTATGTAATTAATTAACGGTTTTTTCAAAATTTTATATCCCACGCACGCTTCCACTATAGCTATTAAAATGGTACTGAATTTAAAATAATGCGCACATAGCACCAAAAAAGTTAATGCGCATGTATTCTTCTTTTCCATGCAGGAGAACAAGGACAAGCAGGAAAAAAAGGAAAGTTATTAAAATTACGAAAAATTACTAAAAAATTAGAAAATTATACAGGGAGAACCGTTCAATGTCTATCCAGTAAATTTTTCTACATTACTAAAATTACTAATAAACTTTGCTGGCATACAATATATTTTTATTTAAATGACAAAAAGTGTTTGTCTCTTTTAGACAAGAAGCATATGTAAACTATTCAAGAATATTATCTAAATGACATAATGTATATCCAGTAAATTTTTCTAGAAGGGGTAGACAAGGTTTTGGCTGTCCCTGTGGTGCTTACGTTTTTTATCTATCTGAACCAAGGTTTTTTTTTCTGTGCATATTTACAATTTTACATTGTAATTTTATTTCAATTCTGCAACACGTTTCACTGTTTGATGTTGGCTTATGTGGCATAGGGTGTACTAAAGATCGTAGGGTTCTGGCTTTTCCCGCAATTAAGTCAGTGGCGTCGGCCCACCCCTTTTGTTTTTTTGAGATTTTTGCACCAACGTAGATTTGTTCTGTGGGTTTAATTTTGGAGCTAGCTGTGCATTAGTTTGCTACTCGCTTCGCCACTCTAGACCAGACAAGAGACATTTTGCTTGGTGATTTAACCACTTATAGTCCGCGATTTTTGAAGCTCTCCAGTATTATATAATGAGTAAAATAAAGCGTAGCATGTTTATAGGCAACTTATGCCAAAAAAATTCCGGCGATGATCCTGTATTTGATAACGATGCTGACATGGACGCCAATGATGTGGATGTCGAGTGTTTCTTTTGTAATGGTCTATTTTCGGAGGATGTCAGAGGAGAACAGTGGATCAGATGTAGAAAATGCTCCCGATGGTTGCACGAGGAGTGTGCTAATAGTGATAAGAAGAAAGAATACATTTGCGACATTTGTTTGAAGTAAAACTTTTTTTTTGTGAGCCATGTATCCGAAATTAGGAACCGGCTCATCCGAAATTAGGATACCATTTTTTAAAACATAAAAAATTCAAATTTTCAGTTTTTAGTTTTTAGTGTGATAATCTTTAAGTATAAAATTTGTGTTGCTATATATTTTGTTTTTCTATACTAGGGTATAGGTAGAGTTACAAGACTTAAATACTAACTTAAAATATAGGTTCGTTTTCGAAAAAATAAAATAAAAAGCTATACTAATAATTTTTTTTTTGTTAAAAAATCTATAAAGACGGATATAACCATTTTGATTCCTTGAGACGATTAAGGCTATCTCCAGATGAAAGTCTGCCTGTCTGTGGTCTGTCTCTATGTATTCTTCCACGAAAGTGCCTAAACGCTTTAACCAATTGAGCTAAATTGATAAAGGGATTTTGCCGTCATTGACAGAGCGTGCGCTTCGAATGCTGAAGGTTCTGGGTTCGAATCCCAGCTCTGGCAATATTTTTTTTCTAATTTTTGAATAAAGTAGTTAGTTTGTTACGATAGTTTATTGGAAATAATGTCAAGAATACAATAATAATAGTAATTATTAAAATTCAGTTTCGTTTCGCAGGTCATATATTTTTGATTATATAAAGTTTTGCAATAGGGATGATATGATTTTGGAGCGACGTTGCGGCTATTTGTAATATGTCATGATCTGTCATTTGTTTGTCATTGTATTCAGTAGTGTTTACAAATTATTCAGTTTTATTATCAAAATAATCGTTCTCCAATTGCAACTTTTCGTGCGCTTTTGCCATTTTATGTTCGTAATAATTGTCCAAGTATGCTCGCTATTCGTCGAATTGTTGAAAATTTTGAGCGTACATTTTCTTTACATAATATTCAAGTGCCAATAAGACAAAGAACCACCCGAAGTAATGCAAATATTGCTGCCGTTCAGGCAAGTGTTGCTGAAGACCGCAATTTGTCGATTCCAAGACGTTCTCAACAATTGGGACTGTCTCAAAGCACAACCTGGCGGATTTTGAGAAAGGATTTGCATCCGTCTAATATTGTTCTCACTGAAGAACTGAAACCATTGGACCTCCGTAAACGTCGTGAATTTGCTGATTTTGCCTTGGAACAACTTGAAAACGATAACAATTTTTTTAAGAAAACATCTTCTCCGATGAGGCACACTTTCATCTGAGTGGTGCGGTAAATAAACAAGACTGTCGATTCTGGTGCGAAGAAGATCCACAAATTATTCATGGAAAACCATTACATTCACCTAAATTGACAGTTTGGTGTGGTTTTTGGTCTGGTGGAATCATCGGTCCGTACTTCTTTCGAAGTGATGCTGGTAACACCGTTACTGTAAATGGAGAGCGGTATAGATCGATGATAACCAACTTTTTATTTTTGGATTTTGGAAGAAGTTGATCTTGACAACATTTGGTTCCAGCAAGACGGGGCTACGTGCCACACAGCAAATGCAACAATTGAATTATTGCGTGAAAAGTTTGGAGATTCGATTATTTCAAAAAATTGTGATATTGAATGGCCTCCAAGAAGTTGTGATATAACACCATTAGACTATTTCTTGTGGGGTTATTTGAAGTCATTGGTCTTTCGAAATAAACCAGCCTCTCTTCAAGTTTTACAAGTCAATATTCATGACATACGACTTGATTTAGTGGAAAAAGTGCTCGAATTGGGTTCATCGAATTCGTTCCTGCAGAAGAAGTCGTCTAGGCCATTTGAATGACGTTTTATTTAGAACTTAAGTGTATCGATTGTACTTCACATTCAATAAAAAAACTTTAGAATTTCCTTAACAATAAGTGTTTTTTTTTTAAAGAAATCATATCACTCTTATTGAAAAACCCCTTATTATATCTTGTCGGGAAAGCTCCTGTAAATTGGTAAGGAAATGCTTAACAAATTAGATGTAAGAACTCCAAAATTCGGAAACAACATCTTCACAGTTGTTAAAACATGGACATATTTGTACAAGCCACAAACAAAGCAATGATCTGGTGTATAGGTGTTCCAAGATGGACCGAATCCCAGAAAAGCACGAAGCACTACCAAACTAATTTCCTTGTTTCTACGGCTGTACAAGACACGTTTCAACAATTCCTTTAAACGTAGAGGATCGCAGAACAGTTAACAGTGAATAGTATACAGTAGTTTGATTGCCAAAAAAGTCATAGACAAAGTTAGTTAGAAAAAATAAAAGGTATTGTATATTGGTAGGAATACTGCATATAATTTGTAGCTGGTGTACCCATACTGGGAGATGTTTCCACATTTTTTGGACACAGCATAAAGAAGCTGTGATTTCGATATATCAACCGTATATTCTTTTTCAATGAGTTTGCTCAACTGGAATAGGCTATAGTTTATTTCAGAAAGGTCTAGATTAAAAATGGGCAATTCCGCCAAGTTTGCCTGAATGTCGTAGTCGTGCATAGGCGCTACTTTGTTTTGTGACTGACCCATAAAGCCGTATAGTCCTTGGTGACACCAAATGTGCAATTTGAAGAAAAGTTCAGTCTTTTTATTTCAAAAAAGAAATAGTACCCACCCTAGATAAAGCCACTGTTTGATGAAGCCATTAACCAAGTGACATCAGAGGACAAGTGAAAAGCAGTACGGCATGTGATTAAAGAGAAGGAGAAATTGTGCGAGCAGACGTTCGATCCTTTGATTATAGTAATTTCAAGAGGTGATGAAAGTTCCTCAGATGAAGATGAGGAATATAACCTAATATAATTTAAATGTTGTATAACAATCTATGTAAAGTAGAGTTTTTAGAAATTACTAAGATGTGTTAAATTTTTTGTTGCAATATTATCATTATTGATAATATACAGGGTGATTCATCCTGATTGGCCTATTCAAAGATCTCGGGAACTACAAAGGATATGGGTTCGGTAATATTGAAAAAGTTCTATATTGATGTATTTCCGGGTTGATATAACTTCCGGTTATTCCGGAAGTAACCACCTACCTTGTTATTTTAAATGGAAGGACCACATTTTTTATTTTTTTTTCAGATTCCCTATAAAATTTAAAGGCCACTTTGTCACGCATTCCCTATACCTAAACCTAACAGATTTTTCCATCATTTTTTTTTACGTTTTTCGACTTTTACAAAAAAAAAAAAACAATATTTTTATGATTATTTCATTCAAGCAAGCAAAATTTTAGAATACATTAGAGCATCGTAAATATAAGGGATAGTACATGCACACCCTTTGTTTTGCATTTATAGAGAGATACCGCCTATCGAGACATGCAGCAATAGAAGATAACAGATAAAAAATTATTCTTACGAGGGGGAAAAAATTGTAATTGTATATTCGTTGGTATTTAAATGAATCAGGTAATTTTTAAACTAAAACTATTGTTACATAAAAGCTTTATTTTTATTTATTTTACACAAATTACCGATGTTTGATTTCTAACAAAAAAATGTAACAAAGATAACATATCTACAAAAGAAAAATAAATTGAAAAAGTACAAAATTACATATACCTACTTAACTAAGTATTTAATAAATTAAAACATAGGTATGAAACACAATGTTTTAGCACATGAAAAATAGAAATATTAGTAATAATATATATTTTATATAGACCTTGAATTGATCAGCTATATTTTATATAAACTAAATAAATGTTATTATATATTAAATCCCTAGATGCTTAGAACAAAATTAATATAGTTTGATTAGAGTTTCTTATACTAATTCTGTATAGAAACTGGGGTTGTTAGTTTTATAGCATGGTAAAATCTAATAGATCTGTTCCTTATTACGAGTATTTATTTTCAAGATCTAAAATTGTATTATTCATATCACATTATATTTTTTTTAAAGATTTTCAGGTTTTACCACTTATTAGAATTTCTAGCTTTGATTTGCACATTTAAGTCGCGATTGGCAAATTTTAAAGTATAATAAATGCGCAGGCGTGAATAAAGAAATAAAAAATAGTCAAAAGGAAAATGCTTCATTTTTAAAGAACTCTTTTAATTTTTTACCAATATGATATTGGTTACACAAGTTATTGAAATTCAGCACAAATACCTATATTTTCAGTTTTGATTATAAATTCCACAATGCTAAGAGAAGACAGATTTAGTCCTGTTTTTATATGTAGCCACATGTGCTAAAATAATCAAATCGTCTATCTTAATCTGGAGAACTTTGTTGTGTGAAACCTATTGGGTCTTAACTTAGTTATTTTGTAAATATTCTGTTTATAATATTTTCTTGTGTAAACAAAGATAAATATGCAACGTATATCTAATTACATGTTTATAAGTCATTGGACAATTTAATGTTAAGAATATAGCGGAAAAAGTTTTTGTTCTAATATCAAATTATTATTCATTCATTTTTAATTAAAAATTAATAATTCTTATTATTATTTATTTCAGTAAAAACTATTTAATCTCATACAACAAAGTACAACTGGTATAATAATACTCTTGTAGATGCTGCAGGTCAACCGGTATAAATCAGAACCAAGCGCGTCTCCCGACTGCCTCCAGAAAAGAGTAGCGACCGATAGTCAAATATTTCGGGTAGATTTCATAGTGGTTTTACTGTCCATATTTATATCATAGAATAAGAAAGCTAGCTAACCAGAAGTTTGACTTGACGATTTCGGTGGGATTTAGTGTTCGTTCGCGCGATTTTGTGCGCAAGCTGTCAAATTGGGTAAAATTCCAATATGGACGAATATTAATGATTGTTTACATTCGTTTATTTCATTTTCTAAAAAGTTTTCAACGTTTTTCCATTTTTATTAGTTATTTGGTTATAAGATTTATTTAATTCTAGTTTTAAGAACAGTAGTGTAATAGTGTTTATTTAATAAGTGTTACTGAAAGCATAGATCAATAATTGTGTACATAAGAAAATCTTTGGTGAAAGACAATGCCAAATTCTTGTAGTGTTAACGGTTCTGACAACAACAGCCGCAAAACTGGAAACTTAATAAGTTATTTCAGAATTCCGAGTGATCCAATAAGGTATGTATGTACCTACACAAAAAGTTGCATGTTTTAGCTATTTTGTAAATAATTTTAAAGGCAACTTCAATGGTTGGAAAACATTGGCAGGTTAGACTTGATGTCGAACGAACCGGAGAAAGTGTCTAACCGCAAAGTTTGTAGCGAACATTTTGAGAAGAAAATGTTTGCCGGTTTTGGCAACAGCAAGCTGAAAAATGAAGCCATACCAACTATTTTTAAAAAGGTGGCTAGCAAACAAGGTAAATGTTTAATGAATGTTGTGTCAGTCGTATGTACATATTTAATTAATTTATTTTAAGTGCGCGGCGATTCACCACAACCATCGACGTCAGGCATGATTTCGGATGGATCTTCTCTGGTTTTTGATGACCTGCATTTGGAAAAAAACCCTTTAGATAGTAAGTTACTTTTAACTACAAATTCTATCTTCATGTATTAGATGAAATTCTCAACTACAGAACAACTGCAAACATCTCCAGGCATATCTGAGCAATCTCCAAGAAAAAAAGCCTTGAGACTGGAGGTGAAGAACCTTAAGAGAAAGTTTGACAGAATTTCGGAATCATCGGAACTTTCGAACAGACCTTTCAATAAAGAAGATTTCATTGAGTTTGCTAAAACTAATTTTAAGGAAGTCTTGGCTAATTTTGTAATTATGCAGTACAATTTATCCAACAAATCATTGCAAGGTCGGAGATATACAAGTGAGTTCAAGAAATTTGCCCTAACTGTATATTTTCTTGGACCTAAACTATATCGACACTTACAAGACATTTTTTTTTTTGCCTTGTAAGTCAACCCTCTGGACAATAACTTCTGAATGGCATATTTTTTCTGGCTTAAATGATTTTATTTTTAAAACAATTTCACTCAAAATTAACAATTTAGAACCGAGTGCTAAAACCTGTATAATTTGCATAGATGAAATGTCATTAAAGACGAACTTAATCGTCTCAGGGAACTTCAAAATGGTTATATCCGTCTTTATCTCAAAATTTTTTTTTGTGCGTTCACCGTACTTTCTCACTTCGAAGTTATTTTCCATAATGTTGACTAGGAGGGCAAAAAAAAAAGTTTTCTGTAGATGCTTATACAAAGTTGGCCCCAAAAAATATAGAGTTAAGGCAATTTTCTTAAAATCATTTGTGTAGCGTAAACTATTTTGTTACGCCTGTTGAAATTCAAATTTCGCGCTTAGTGTTTTCGTTAATTTATAAGTGACATTGTTGATTGTTGACATAAGTCGATTTCCTGTTAGCTGTAAGAATTAAGAAATGAATGCATGTAAATGCAGATAATAAGGAGTTAAAGTTGTTCATGAGACAAGAACGTATACGTATCTATTGACAGCTAGGCATGCGCAAATGAAATTTTCATCTCGTTTGCGGATACGTATCCCGTATCCATACGGTCTCTTGCGTGTCATTCAGACGAGAACGCATTCTACCGGAAATCCTCGATTGTATGACCGGAGGTATCCGTACGAGTTAAACAAATATAAACATAACCTAAGAAAAATGCGTTAAGTTGCTAATCAAACTTTAACTCATTTTCGGTCCTAGATTTTTCAATTGACTTATCCTAAATAATTTCCGTTACGTCAGCATAGATACGTCTCGTCTCATGTACAGCTTTAACTCCCTAATAAAAGTTGTAAGATCATCATTTGAACCCTTCCCACGTAGCTGATATTGCATTATAAAGACGCTTAGAGGTAGTTGTCTGGAGGCCTTTAAAGCTCTGTGATACTTTTAAAACTTAACATGATTCTCGCAGTAATCATGATTCTGAGATATGATTAAAACAAAACATCATTCTCGTAGTAATCATGATTATGTGACTAGACACTATTTACGAACGCATTGGGTAAGCACGTTTTTCTGATACAATTCATAGGTTATATTCTATCAAAGCTATAAATAACTAGGCAATATTTATATTGTTTTGGAAATATTTTTTTTTTTTGAGTTTTTTACCCCTTCTACACGGTGGAATTCAAAAAATTCATGAAACAGACCTCATATATAATATGATATGGAGAGCTAATTAAAAAACCTACTAATTGACAACACATTTGCAAAAATTTCTAAATGCTGACCAATGATAACATTCTGTTTTGTTTAAATTTTTTTTTGTAGACACATTTATAGATATTTATGTAGCTATTATTATGTTTTTATTATATATTAAAATAAACTACGTATGTTTTATACTTTGGGTTACCGACGTGTATGTACATAAGTACGAATGAGACGAAATAAATATTATTATAATAAAGTTTTTTTTTAAATTAAACATATTTTTTTTATTGCGAAAGTTGCGCGAAAATATTCCGCTTATGTGAAATTGTGTACTATTTTAATTGTTAGTACAGAATTTATTGCCCGCTTGTTTGATATTGTGAACAATACTATGATGCGCACAAAATCTGCGCGAGTTTCAAAAAATCCCATACAAATCAATGCTATTTACACGAAGTCAAACTTCTGGTTAGCTAGCTTTCTTATTGTATGTTTATATATACTGTGATTAGAGGGAATACTGAGTATACAAATGATACAGTTGCAGAACAAGATTTCATTGAATTTAAACTTGAACCACGTGTTTACTAGGAAAAGTCAATTTTTTAAATGGAATGGTATATCTTCGACTATGCCGTGCGATAGACAAAAAAATAACCTTTTTAGTGATATATTATTACTTCCCTATACCTAAAATATTCCATTTCTTCAATATTTTGAATTTTGTACATTTTTGTCATACTTGATACAATTTGCAGCAACCTTTTAGTAGACAAATGCCATAATCAACGTCACATAAGTAGTAGGTATACAGAAACGTAAAATATTGACAACTATATCATTGTTAATATTACTGCAGTTTGTTTAACATATTATTATCACTTAACTAAGTTAAAGAAAATGCAACATAATTACGCGAACTTAGATGTTTTTAATTTATTTCAAATCTATGAACAGTGCAATCAAGTTATTAGTAGGACATGTAACACGTTTAATACTATGTATCCTGAATTAACGCCAATGACTACAGATAAGTTTTATAAGATTTGGAAGTCGAAATATTAGTAGACGAGTCACACAACCCGTTACATTAAATGGAGATGTTGTAGTTGACATATTAAGTTATTTCATTGCAAATCCCAACGTTTCCATACGTTCAGCAGCTGAAGAATCAGGTATTGCTTACAGTTTCATGCAGCGTATTTTAAAGAAAAAAAATATTTTTTTTATTCTTGTTTTTCTTTGGGTTTAAGGTTCTTGAAAACAACATTTTTTTTTTAATTTTTTTTTTTAAATAAATAAGTAACAACGTTTCGGCGATGGTTTGTCGCCTTCTTCAGGTCATTCTATTATTTCTTTTCCCCTTTTACATTTTCTCAAAAATTCAGAATATAACTGATACGAGTACATTTGAAAATCATACTTTAAAAAAAAATTCTTTTTTTTTCACACTAAAAATACATATATTATACAGATCTTCACGGTTACAAACACAATACAGTTTAAACATTTTTTCTAAATATACGTTTATAAACTTCTCTGAAATTAAAAAAATTTAATAGTTTTAAATATTCAACTGTACAAGAGCTCTACCCGCAAGAGGCAGAACATCGAGTTCAATTTTTCGAGACTTTGTTGGTTTCAGGATCCAGAATTCACAAAAAAAATTATTTGGCCTGATGAAGCAAAATTTAGTAGAGAAGGTATTTTTAATAGACGAAATTTACATTTCTGGAACAATCAAAATCCACACGTAACCCGAGAAAGGGGGTACCAAGATAATTTTCGCTTTAATATGTTTTGTTTATTAATGGATAATAAATTAGAATTTTATATTAAACGAAGAAAATTTAAATGGGAGAAAATATTTGAACATTACAGAACACCGTTTCAAATTTTTTAGAAGATTTGCCTTTCACCAATATGGCACTTGCTGGTACCAATTGGATGGAACTCCACCGCATTGTACTGCAGAGTTGAGTAATGAACTGAATATTATGTTTGAAGATCGTTAGAATCGCCGTTTAGGTCCGTGTAATTGGCCTGCTCCCATGGACTTTTTCCTGTGGGGTAGAATAAAAAATAACGTGTATAATACACACGAGAGGAATTATTAGAAATGGTCAGGCGTGAATTTGAGAATTTAGACAACAACGAAATTCGGCGAGCTACAACTCACGAGGTTAATAAAAGGGTACCAAAATGTTTAGAAGTGAACGGAAATCATTTTGAACATTTATTTTAGATTTTTTTTGTGTAATATTTAAAATTTCAAATATTATAAATCTTCTCTGTAGTCGTCTAAATGTCTTTGGTTTCATCGACGGAGTATTGATTGTATTGTCCACATAT
The DNA here is from genome assembly GCA_911728435.2 of Apoderus coryli. Lineage (NCBI taxonomy): Eukaryota > Metazoa > Arthropoda > Insecta > Coleoptera > Attelabidae > Apoderus > Apoderus coryli. Next base: position 9,389,077 of record OU452209.1, on the reverse strand, counting down.
TTGAAATAAGTGAAAAACATCTAAATTCGAGTGATTATGTTGCATTACTTTCTTCAACTTAGTTAACTGGTATGTTAAACAAACTGCAGTAATATTAACAATGATGTAATTGTCAATATTTGACATTTCTGTAAACGTAACGTTGATTATGGCGTTTGTCTACTAGATGCAAATTGCGGCCCATTATCACAAAAATATTTAAAATGCAAAATATTGAAGAAATGGAATATTTTAGGTATAGGGAAGTAATATATCATTAAAAAGGTTATTTTTTTGTCTATCGAACGGCATAGTTCAATATATACCATTCCATTTAAAAAAATTGACTTTTCCTTGTAAACACGTGGTTCAAGCTTAAAGTCAATGAAATCTGGTTCTGCAACTGCCTGACGACCTTGGACTATATCATTTGTATACAAAACTTCTTTCCCTCTAATGTATTTTAAAATTTTGCTTGCTTGAATGAAATAATCATAAAAATATTTTTTTTTTGTAGAATTCTAGAAAAAAATCTGTTGGGTTTTGGTATAGGGAATGCTTAACAAAGTGGCCTTTAAATTTTATAGGGAATCTGAAAAAAAATACAAAATGTGGTCCTTAACAAAGTAGGTGGTTACTTCCTGTATATCCGGAAGTAATATAAACCCGGAAATAGTAAATCAATAAAGAACCTTTCCGATATCACCAAACCCCAAAGATTCTGCAACATATCTTTTGTAGTTCCCGAGAACTTTGAATAGGCCACTTAAGATGAGTCACCCTGTATATTATTATTAAGTTTTATCTTGTTCACATATAATTTTGATCAATTTTAATTATTTCTACAATACTTGCCTGCACGCCGTTGGCGTATCATTTTCAGTCTATATTATATAATGGATAATAAGAGGGAACTGACCCGAAACCGGGTGGAAATACCTCAACTTCATGAAGAGTGAGAAGTTTACATTGAAACCAATGCCGAACTATGGAAGTGGCCGAAATTATATTATTGGTCTAAATGATAGGGTGGGTTTATTTATCTTGGGAAGGCCGTAAAATTTTGGGGAGGTTCACAGTGAGTTCAAATATTTTTCTCTACCAGCAATTGACAGTGTAACTCAGAAAATTATCAAAATCTTAAAAAATCAACCTTCTATAAAAATAGCTCAAAAAAGTGTTATCACTGTTGGTAACCTTTTCTCAAAAACCAAAGATAAAATCCCTCCCAATAAATCGTCAGACGTTGTATACGCCATTCCATGTTCATCCTGCGGTCATGCGCACTATCCGAACATCACTTAGATTCGGGACATTCACCCAATTATGAGGAAGTTAAAGTTGTTTTCACGGAAAGAAATTTGCGAAAGAGGTTATTTTTAGAAATGGTTGAAACAAACCTTAATAACAAAGCCATGAACAAACGAAGAGATATGGAGGATATTAATATCATATATTCAAATCTTTTCAGCTCTCAGTAAAACACCTACTGTTATATGGCAGTGTTTTTTCAGGCTTTACTATCGTAGAGGTTGGGAACATAAGTAGTGACAGCTTCTGTTCCCAGCAACTACCATATACACAGCGAAAAAAAAACTGTATAAGCGCTGTCTAATTTGAGCCTTAGTGTTCTGAGGGGTTGGTTCTTCCAAAAGTGGCATTTGGCTTCTTCATTCCTCTCACACAACAATATTTATCACTGCCAATATTTATATAGAAATATTTCTGCAACTCTTTCAAAAATTTAATGCACGCAAATGTATTCGTTGGACCTCACAGGTATAATAATAAAAAATATTTCGTTTTATTGAAATTTAAAAAAATTTTAAACTGATAAATAAATACACTTAGTTGGATATTCCAATACTGAGAACCACCAACTAAACATTTTTCTGTCTTTTAAACTAACAATATACTTAACAAGTAAATAAAACAAAGATCGATGTAACACAACCTATTTTAGAAAAGTTGTAATCAACGACTTTCTATGTTCAGTTAAATTTTCAATTATTTTAACTCACTTTGCAAGGTAATAGAAAAAATAAATAAATAAATAAAAATTGTATAACATAAATATTTAGAGATTTTTGAACAGTATGTGATTGTTTTGTAACTGTAACTGTATTTTCCACAGCCGTGAAGAAGGAAACAACAAATAAAAATTTTCGAAAGCTTGGCACGTAAATAAGAGTTTTATTTCGCAGAAGAACCAAGGCAGACTCCCCAAAACTTTTAACAAACATATATATATATATATATATATATATATATATATATATAAACTATTGTGTGTAAGGTTTTGGGGTGTCAGCCTATATAACTTAAAACTCTTTTTACTTTCCAAGCTTTCGGAACACTTTAGTAGTGACAGCCGCTGAACTCCATAACCATCAATACAGGATTTACCATTACAATTATACTAATACTCAATGAAAATTAGTAGGTACCTACACAATTAAAAATACGGGTTATTGTGTCTCGTGTATGATCTGGCTAGACCTGGGAGTGACAGTCTTAGGTTGGTATGTTCTTCGGGAGAATGTGATGACCTGAAAAGAGATCATGGGATTTGAAGTTTGCAGTAGTGACAGCTGTAGACCCAACTCCCATTTTTTTTGATGTATTTTGTGAGGTATTTCCCTAACACTGTTAAACACATATCACATTCCTTTTTTTCGTGTGGACTATGGTTTTTGTCAGATAGTGGCAGTCTGGTAATATATCGTGGTTCCATAATGATAAAACACTTACTTGCTCTTAGATCTTGGTCTATACGATATAAAACTATCAAGAAAAGGAAAAAAATTAAAAATCCATCGATTTCGTATATTCTGGCTTTATCAATTAACAAAATAGATAATAAATACCAACTATTTAAGCATATATTTAGTGAAAATTTGGATGTTACAAACACCGGTCTCGTTTAAAACAAACTCAAAAATGTAACAAACAACAATTATATCTGTAATGATTTTATGAGAATATTGTTTACATAGGTGTATGTCAATAGATCGTTCTCTACCGTTATTGTTAAATTATGTGATGTCTAAAAAATCTAAAAGCATTGTACTATAACTCACTTACTTAGAAAAAAGGTAAAGCAATATTTATATTCATTTAATTGTAAAATTGATTTTTCTTACAAGTGTAGTTTCATATTGTCGTTGTATTTTTTAGCCCTGAAGAAGGAATTAAAGTGTTCCGAAAGCTTGGAAAGTAAAAAGAGTTTTAACTTATATAGGCTGACACCCCAAAACCTTACACACAATAGTTTAAATATATTTAGCCGAAATATTATAAAATAAAATATATATATATATATATATATAAACAAACAAAGATATTCAACTAAGTTGACAGAGTATAGTATATCACCGATATACAAAGAAAAATGAAATAAACTAACTTGTACGAATCAAAAAAATCTCGTGACACAAGCTGGATTTGAACCAACATCTCCCAATTGCCGGTCAGGTGTTGTCAACTGTCAACTTAGTTGAATATCTTTGTTTGTTTATTTATATTTATTTGCGATGAGCAAAAGAGAAATAACATTGCATTATGGCAGTGTGTAGTCTATGTTGCCTTTGAATTAAAAGGTCGAGGCGTAGCACAGCACATAGGAAGCAAGGCATGTACGAATTAAAGAAGTTTCATTCATGTGCCACGATAGTTTAATTGGTTAAAACACCTGACCGGCAATTGGGAGATGTTGGTTCAAATCCAGCTTGTGTCACGAGATTTTTTTGATTCGTACAAGTTAGTTTATTTCATTTTTCTTTGTATATCGGTGATATACTATACTCTGTCAACTTAGTTGAATATCTTTGTTTGTTTATTTATATTTATTTGCGATGAGCAAAAGAGAAATAACATTGCATTATGGCAGTGTGTAGTCTATGTTGCCTTTGAATTAAAAGGTCGAGGCGTAGCACAGCACATAGGAAGCAAGGCATGTACGAATTAAAGAAGTTTCATTCATGTGCCACGATAGTTTAATTGGTTAAAACACCTGACCGGCAATTGGGAGATGTTGGTTCAAATCCAGCTTGTGTCACGAGATTTTTTTGATTCGTACAAGTTAGTTTATTTCATTTTTCTTTATATATATATATATATATATGCAAAACGTTAAAGTGGCCTCCAAAATATATATACGCTAAGCGCACTGGGCTCCAAAACGGAGGCGACTGCGTTTTTTCGGAGGCCACTACGTACCCCCGTGTATATAGTGTTTTTTCAGGTCTACAGGGTATACCCACCCATCTGGCAAATTTTAGGGTGGAGCCCACGGGGTAGTATACACACATACACATATACAACCGGGTTTGAAAAAATTCCACCACGTGGCGCGTTAGACATACACATATATACACACTTACTTGTGCGCTAGTTGCACTGGGCTCCACGTGTAAGTACACATATTAGCCTCCTAAATTTGGCAACGTTACTGGTGGCTAATGATACCAGCTAACATATATCGTAAACCTTCATGTGTATATTTCGTCGCTAGAATTATTTATTTTAGGTATTGTAAAGTATATTTGATTTCTCAACCTGTCATAGCAACACACGTACTTGTCCGCTAGTTGCAATGGGCTCCACGTACTAGTTGGCCAATAATAAACACATAGTTTTTTCAGTTTTATTTTAAAATTTGCTTTGCGCAAGAATCTATTTGTTGCTTAACAGTAGCTAATTACCAAAGTCGAAAATAGTACTTTGTTCATAAAGCAAATTTTATAATATATTTCTCTTTTTATGGGAGTGACTTCGAATTTCTTTTATGTCTTGAAATATAATTTCCCATAATCATAGATAATTCTTAATTCGTACTTTTCTCGGATCCTTTGACTCACAATTTTTTCCGGGACAACAACTTTATAGTCATATTTTAGTCGAACGAATATAGTTTCTTTCGCACATTTTTAATCCATTCATTTCGTTCTGTTCTTGCATACAATGTTCTTATTTATTTATCTTTCTTTGTGTTTTGGTTCATTACAAAAATACTGTTTTTTTTTTTAATCAATATACCTAACTAGATAAAAACTTCATAAATAAGTTCAAATTTTAACTTAAATTAATTTGTATTAATAAAGACTCTCATAAGCCTAGCCTCGGAGCAATTTTGTTAGATGTACTAATATTAACCATAAATGTGGCTTTAAAACCAGAAGGCATAAATAAAATAAAAAATTACCAAAAGTAAACACAACGTAGATATGTGGTAAGAATACATGAAGGTCGAAAAATGTCTAGAGGCAAACATTTGAATTTTTACAATTCGATCGAAAGAAATGAACACTGTTTCCGCTGATCTTCTGATGTTGGTTGCCTCTGGTGAAGGAATAAATAAGGATTCCTTATAATATAGTACCTACCTTATAAGAACAAAATATTCAGCAAAAGAATATCACTAGTTACCGTGTTATTTCAATGTTTCATACTTGTACTAATTGAGTAAGTTGTAAGTTGAAATTCCAAATATAAATTTTCTCAATTTGCTTGGTTTTAATCATTTTCTGTCTACCAGTAACGAAGGAGACAATACTTTCTTTGTATGTAAAATAGAGGCGGATCAGTTATATGCACATAACATTATTTATATACAACCCGTTTGCAAAACCAGAAAACCAATCAAGAGGAATTTAGGTCAGAAAACGACCGCGAAGTTCATTATAAAAAATGGAGCCCAATAAGATGAATGTAAGTAATTGATATACAACTCCTCAACAAAACAAGTTCAATAACGAAGTGGAATTTAGTTATAAAAAGACGGAGGCGATTAAAACGTGCCTGCGTTTATATAAATGATATACACAGCGGAGGCTAGTCAAAGTAGAGGCCATAAAGATACATTTACATATATTGTTTAGATATACAATATGCCTCGATATGGCAACATCGTCGGTGACCATTAGGTCGAGATAACATATTAAATTATATGCACCGGAGGAGAGTTACCAGTGTGAAAACAGCAATTAAAATTCTAGCAGTTAATTCCGAACATTGCCGAATGGAGTATACCGGGGTGATTGATGATTTACATCAAATTGATGCAATGCAAATGCAAACTACATGTAGTATCATTAAAATAAGTTAATTTACTTATATGGTAATAATTATTTGTCAATAAATAAATATTTCGACAGACATATTTGAGGTTAGAATATCAATTAATTCAAATGTTGTGTTCAGAGTGGTATACTACTAATATCAAGAAATTCATATATAAATAACATATATATTTCAGTGATATAATTATCAGAGCCGTATTATTAATTTTTAAGCCCCCAACAACATTATAGCTGCTGACCTTATAGCTCAAAACTCGCAAGGCGTGCCACTTTGAAATTTATAGCATAGATAGTCCTCTACATGTCCTTTGAACTCATATATGTTAGAATGACTTACACCCCGTCAGAGCCGTACTATATGATTTTTTTATTCCGGGATAATATTTTAACTGCTGACCCCATATCTCAAAACTGGCAAGGCGTGCCACCTTGGAATTTATAGCATAGAGAGTCCTCAACATACCCTGTGAACTCATATATGTCAGAATGACTTACACCCCGTCAGAGCCGGACTATCTGATTTTTTTGTTCCGCGACAGGTTTTAACTGCTGAACTCATAGCTCAAAACTGGCAAGGCGTGCCACTTTGAAATTTATAGCATAGATAGTCCTCAAAATGTCCTTTGAACTCATATATGTCAGAATGACTTACACCCCGTCAGAGCCGTACTATATGATTTTTTTATTCCGGGATAATATTTTAACTGCTGACCCCATATCTCAAAACTGGCAAGGCGTGCCACCTTGGAATTTATAGCATAGAGAGTCCTCAACATACCCTTTGAACTCATAAATGTTAGAATGACTTACACCCCGTCAGAGCCGGACTATCTGACTTTTTATTCCGCGACAGGTTTTAACTGCTGAACTCATAGCTCAAAACTGGCAAGGCGTGCCACTTTGAAATTTATAGCATAGATAGTCCTCAAAATGTCCTTTGAACTCATATATGTCAGAATGACTTACACCCCGTCAGAGCCGTACTATATGATTTTTTTATTCCGGGATAATATTTTAACTGCTGACCCCATATCTCAAAACTAGCAAGGCATGCCACCTTGGAATTTAAAGCATAGAGAGTCCTCAACATACCCTTTGAACTCATATATGTGAGAATGACTTACACCCCGTCAGAGCCGGACTATCTGATTTTTTATTCCGCGACAGGTTTTAACTGCTGAAGTTATAGCTCAAAACTGGCAAGGCGTGCCACTTTGAAATTTATAGCATAGATAGTCCTCAAAATGTCCTATGAACTCATATATGTGAGAATGACTTACACCCCGTCAGAGCCGTACTATATGATTTTTTTATTCCGGGATAATATTTTAACTGCTGACCCCATATCTCAAAACTGGCAAGGCGTGCCACCTTGGAATTTATAGCATAGATAGTCCTCAAAATGTCCTTTGAACTCATATATGTGAGAATGACTTACACCCCGTCAGAGCCGTACTATATGATTTTTTTATTCCGGGATAATATTTTAACTGCTGACCCCATATCTCAAAACTAGCAAGGCATGCCACCTTGGAATTTAAAGCATAGAGAGTCCTCAACATACCCTTTGCACTCATAAATGTCAGAATGACTTACACCCCGTCAGAGCCGGACTATCTGATTTTTTTATTCCGCGACAGGTTTTAACTGCTGAACTCATAGCTCAAAACTGGCAAGGTGTGCCACTTTGAAATTTACAGCATAGATAGTCCTCAAAATGTCCTTTGAACTCATATATGTGAGAATGACTTACACCCCGTCAGAGCCGTACTATATGATTTTTTTATTCCGGGATAATATTTTAACTGCTGACCCCATATCTCAAAACTAGCAAGGCATGCCACCTTGGAATTTAAAGCATAGAGAGTCCTCAACATACCCTTTGAACTCATAAATGTCAGAATGACTTACACCCCGTCAGAGCCGGACTATCTGATTTTTTTATTCCGCGACAGGTTTTAACTGCTGAAGTTATAGCTCAAAACTGGCAAGGCGTGCCACTTTGAAATTTATAGCATAGATAGTCCTCAAAATGTCCTTTGAACTCATATATGTGAGAATGACTTACACCCCGTCAGAGCCGTACTATATGATTTTTATATTCCGGGGTAATGTTTTAACTGCTGACCTCATATCTCAAAACTGGCAAGGCGTGCCACCTTGGAATTTATAGCATAGATAGTCCTCAACATACCCTTTGAACTCATATATGTGAGAATGACTTACACCCCGTCAGAGCCGGACTATCTGATTTTTTATTCCGCGACAGGTTTTAACTGCTGAAGTTATAGCTCAAAACTGGCAAGGCGTGCCACTTTGAAATTTATAGCATAGATAGTCCTCAAAATGTCCTTTGAACTCATATATGTCAGAATGACTTACACCCCGTCAGAGCCGTACTATATGATTTTTTTATTCCGGGATAATATTTTAACTGCTGACCCCATATCTCAAAACTGGCAAGGCGTGCCACTTTGGAATTTATAGCATATATAGTCCTCAACATACCCTTTGAACTCATATATGTCAGAATGACTTACACCCCGTCAGAGCCGGACTATCTGATTTTTTTATTCCGCGACAGGTTTTAACTGCTGAACTCATAGCTCAAAACTGGCAAGGCGTGCCACTTTGAAATTTATAGCATATATAGTCCTCAAAATGTCCTTTGAACTCATATATGTGAGAATGACTTACACCCCGTCAGAGCCGTACTATATGATTTTTATATTCCAGGGTAATGTTTTAACTGCTGACCTCATATCTCAAAACTGGCAAGGCGTGCCACCTTGGAATTTATAGCATAGATAGTCCTCAACATACCCTTTGAACTCATATATGTCAGAATGACTTACACCCCGTCAGAGCCGTACTATATGATTTTTTTATACCGGGACATGCGATTATGATTTAGATTGGATTTTGACGACTATAACACAGCTATGTGTATGTTAGCTGTGACTATAACAATAAAGTATAGTAGCAATTATGCTCTCATTTGAAATATCAGAAAATATCAGATGATTACCATCACCTCATCCTATTGCGAGTTCCTTTTGCCAAAGTTACTTGTAGAACGAAATTATACTGCAAGCAATTGGGAGGTGATTTTGTCCAAAGTTTTGTTAAAACTTTGATATTGTCACATTGATTCAATTTAGTTGACTTCTGAAAAAAATCCCAATTTTATAGTCATTTTCAGAGAGGTGATAAATATAATAATATACGCCACAAAATTATTTTTCAATTATATAGGTATACATATAGGAAAAAATAATACTTACGATAAATATGAGCTAATATGTCCACAATAATACGAATAAATATATTTAAAAATAGGTTTTATTTAAAACCCTGTAAAATAATATCACCCTCATATTAGATACCATACCTAATCTATCTCGATCTTTTTGAGCGTGTCTGTTTTGGCGCGTATTTTTTATTTTTCGTCAACTTTTTATTCTAATGCTGGAGGTACATTGTAAAATGCGGCCCGCGGCATAAGGTAAACAAATAATGCATAATATGCATCAAAGTGATCAGAGCAGGTATTTTATTGTTTTTTTGTTTTTTGTAAAGGTAAGATATTTTTGATTTATTTTCGAATATTTATTGCGTTTGCATTTAATTAAAGCTGGCATTTTTAGTATACCTAGCGTATTATTCACTATGGTATAGCGAATAATAGTTTACAAAGCCCGCGAAAATATATATTTACACTGATAAATCACTTAAATTATTATTGGTAGGTACCTATGCCTATTAGCGGTACGTAAGAAAAAAATTAATTTTTAGTGTTATTCAAAACAAGACATAATAGCTAATTTGGTTATCATAAAATAGTAAACAATGGTTGAAACTACTACACAAAGCTATTTAGACAAAATTATAAATGTAATATTAAAAGTATGTCCGGAAATCACGATTGATAGGTTGTCTTTATTAAAAAATAACGATCCTATATTGCACGAAATAGCGAATCATTTAAGTACTACTAAGAAAAAAGTATTTCCAAGTCAAATTTCTTTGTATATTAAGAGAAACAATGATAAATTTAAGCAGGTACTTGCAAATAATATTGAAAACTGTGAAAAACAAACTTTAGAAAGTAAAACTTTTAACTATTTGGCCAATTTGAAATTTTCGGCAGAAGATTTTCTGAAAGTCGGAGCATATAGGAAAGACATTAATTTTTTTTTTTGGAAACTTATGTAAAATACTTAGTAAAAAAAACTCTGTTATAAATAGAAAGTTAATTCATAAAATATGTAAACAATATTTTAATAGAAACGATTCTTTGCCAATTATATTCTGCTCAACTCCAAATGTAGAGGATATAACAATAAATCACGAAGATTGGCAACCCATTTCACCTATTGCAAATCATAGATGCAGCGACAGTTCTCTTGTAGAAAATTATGGTTTAAGCTCAGAACCATCTTCCATTATTGTTCCAACGTGTGTTAATCATGAAAGTGAAAACTATGAAGAACCAATTATACCGACTCCTGAAAAAAAACCGATGCCTTACGAATTATTTAGTAATGCTAAATGTGATAATGATGAGCTTTTACCCCGCGGATCTCAAAATCTCGATAATCTACCGACTTGTACTTACAAAGACTGTAATCATTTCGAAGGAACATTTAATATTTCGGAAAGGGCATGGCAATTGGTATCAGAAAATTCTAAATTAAATGCTTATTATGCGCCTTCATATTTAAAACAAAAAATTTCTCAATCGGCCAATAATACTTGCAACATAATATTTAAATATACAAATTACTCGAAACAAAATATTACTATTTTTGCTGTCTGCAAACATAATGCATATAAATGCAAAAAATTTAAAATTATTATTAATCCAGATTTAGTTGTTATGGTATATAGTTCAGGATTGAACTTTTCGCATCATCAATTTGTGACATCATACTTAAAGGGTATTAAACGAGTTTTAAAAATGCAAGATTGTTTAAGTAAAAAACCATCTGTTATAAAAGCCAATGATATTATAAATAGTAACTCCCAATTCATATTAAAAACTCAAAATCTTGGAGAAATTAAATCTGATTCAACTGTTCGCAAAATTAGATCAGATGCGCTAGCACAATTAGATAGAGATAAGGACGATATATTAGACTTAATTAAAATGCAACGCGATCATCCAGAGTACTTGCAAGAAGTATGTATTCCATTTTGCGTCAAAACATATAGTATGGAACAATTACACATTTTAAAAAATCAACAAACTCTTATGGACGTTCCTCCAATTATTCATTTTGATGCAACTGGCAGTATTGCAAGAAAAGTAAATTCAATGGATAATCGAGTTTATCTATATTCTGGAGTTATTAATCATATTCAGAACAAGAGGATAGTCCCTATTTTTGAAATGTTGTCATCGAACCATAATTCAAAAACAATTTTCAAAATTTTTAATGAATTTAGAACCTTCTGCGAAGAGCATAATAAATGGCCAGCATTTGGTGCTGTTGTTACAGATTTCTCATTTGCAAATATCCACGCAATCACCAAAGCATGTAATCGTTTATTGCTTTATGAATATTTAGATTTAACTTTCGAAGTTGCATTTAATAATAAACATTTGGATTCTAATATAATTACAATACATATGTGTTGCGCCCACTTTATGAAAATGGTGTCCAAAGATGTTGCGCTGCATTTTAAGGATGAAAAAGAGCTTGAAGGAATTTTAAAAAATTTGTTGGCTATTTGTATTCTTCAAAAGGATATTACTGTCATATCTAACTGGTTTACTGATTTAACAACACTTTTATTATCTGTGGATGTAAGCAACCAAGTTGTTCTTGCTAAAACACGTTTATTTGCTATGCATAATAATATTGAAAATGTCAACAGTACTTATAATTCAGATAGTTGTGATATTTCTGTTGCCCCTATCGACGAAAGCGAGACTGCCCTATATAAGCGCAGTCCTTTTTATAAATATTTTAAAATGTTGTTTGATAAACATGTACTAGTGTCTAGTGAACGAAAATTAGAAAAAAATGTATTTTATAATCCAGAATTCTTAAATTTAGTTTTAATTAAATATATGCCATTTTGTCCATTGTGGACAGGGATTTTAATTAGAAAAGAATACAAAATAGATAGATTAAGTAACTCTGTTGTGGAAAATTATTTTGGACAGTTAAAAAATATTTTGTTAGAGGGTCAAAAAAACCTAAAGGCTTCACGATTTATTAGAAAAAGTAGAATAAATGTACTCTCTGTTTACAAAGAAATTCAATTAAACATACCGAAAAAAGGACTTGCGAGAAAAAGGCTTTTCAGTAAAGATTTGAGTTCAGATGAATACACATCTCAAGAGAGTTGGTGCAAAAGACCAAAAACATCAATTACCACACATTTTTCTGGCAATTATCTTATATCATTTCAAGACGTTGGTCAAAATGACACAGTTTTTGACAAATGCTTATATTGTTTACGCGGAAGACTAGATGCAACTGCCGACTGGGTCCAATGCGATACGTGTAATGGATGGATTCATCAGCAATGTGACTCTTCTACGCTAGAAAAGTCTTATTCTGGAGCATTTGTTTGTCGTCTTTGCTTAAGCAACCCAACTGTCGATATCATCAATATACACTGTCAGGCTGAAACAACTATTCGCGAAAAGTGTTTGCAACACTTGCAAACCTTGACACTGTCCCCTCGAGCGATGAATTTGATTCAAGAAGAGACGGTACGACAGAGAAGCTCTACTATCTGGGTTAGAGAACGACAAGTTCGCCTAACTGCTTCAAATTTTGGCAAAGTTTTTACAGCTTCTAGTGAGAAGCGCAAGATCAATTTAGCCAAACAAATATTGCAGAATCGCAATTTATGTAACATTCCTTCAGTAAATTATGGAGTTACTAATGAAAATAATGCCATCAAATTATATGTTTCTCAAACCAAATGTCATTTCAAAAAAGCTGGACTTGTTATTCATAAACAACATAATTATATCGCAGGATCTCCCGACGGTTTTATTGATGATGATGGATTGATTGAGGTAAAGTGCCCTTATAGCATTCGAAACTCCAAAATTGATATAAATATCCTTGCTTACTTGGATTCTTCTGGCAACTTGAAAACTACGCATGAGTACTATTGTCAAATTCAAGGACTTTTAGAAATAACCAACCGACCTTGGTGTGATTTTGTTATCTACACTACGGTGGTTCTAAAAATCGAAAGAATTCGTAGGGACACTAAATTTTGGAATATAATGTTTCCCCGATGAAATTTTTTTTATTATTTTTATTACATGCCAGCTTTATTACTACCATCCCATGAAATTCCCCTATTTGCTGCGAGAAAATGGACAACCCTAAATGAGATAATTTTACTTCCCAATGGTTTAGTAAATAATATTAATTTTTATCAAAAAGTAGATCGCGAATATGTTGTTGCCACTTTTGATGACACTGATATCACAATAAAGGAACTTTTATTTTCAGATTTTAATTCCTTAACTGGCAAATCGTGGCTAACTGGTACTACTGTTACATTAGCAATGATAGCTTTGGATAAATATCAGAAATACACTATTGTTGAGGACATAATCGGTACCGAAATATTTAAAAACTTTAGTTCGTTTTCAACTGATTTTTTAAAAAAAGTGAAATTTTTTGATAAGCCTCTTGCAATGCCTATAGTCGTCGGTGGCAATCATTTCTGTCTAATATTAATAGATTTTCGTTTAAAAACTTTTATATATTTAGATCCCATGGGTTCAACTCGTAAAATGGCGGACATATATTACAAAAAATTCAAACATTTTTGGAATCAATATCAGGCAATTTTGGACAAACCGATCGATTATACCGATTTTTCAATTCTTTCCCTCAATCATCTTATTCAAACAGATCAATATAATTGCGGTCCATATATCATTTATTTTTTTAATAACATTTTAGAAGGTAAGCCTCTTGATGAATCGTGTGGTATTGATTCTTATAGAGATACCATAAAACGGATTATCTTAGGGAGATCGTCGGACATGGGCGACAAATGTTTATTATGTGGACGTAATGTTGTTGATAAATCAACTTCCTTAGAATGTCAATTTTGCCATAGAAATATTCATTCTTTATGCAATAAATCCCTGAATGATAATTCAAATTTTATTGAATGCAACATGTGTTCTTTGTGCCGAAAATACTAACAACAATTTTGTGTTCTTTCTGTCCACCAATAAAGCTATTTTCAATTAAATAAATAATGAGTGAATAATTCTCGAAACGCTAGTATTAACTAAAAATGACCAGTGAAATTACATTTTTTGCCAAAGACATGAAACACGTATTTATTGTTATAAATTTTTAGAATATATTTTTAATTTGGTTTTGTTTTTGACCTTCGATAGTACAGCTGTTTGGATCATCGATTAACCGATTGTTTTTAAGTTTATTTTTGTTGACTCATAGAGACATGGATTTTATTTTGTTTGTTATATTATTTGTACTTATTATGTTGTTTTTAGAATATACGTTTTGTTAGTTTTCGATGATGTGATTGATCGATGTGACATCAGTTTAGTTTATTTGACAGGTCGAACGTCCATGAAGAAACGTTATGCGATTTTTTTATTACGTTACGTTTTATAATTTTTATTCTTATTATTTTTAATTTTTATATTTAAAATAATATTTTTGTTTTCTTACTAACCGGTTCTAAACCAAATTCCATTCCAAAGAATCCTTCCTATTCCTTTTAAATAGGTCACTTTTCGGTATAAGTAGTAACACTCAAGTAACGCTTAGTTAGCCAAGGTATGTTCTAGTTGTACTATTTTTTTAAAGATTTTTAATTAAAATTATTATCTTATTACCGAAAAATGTCTTAATATCTACCCCTTCAGGCAAGAGCGCTCTACACCTCCTCGTTGGTTCTTGCTGGACGGTTGCGTAAACCAGATAAAAATACATTCGATTAAATAATAATTACTATTAAACACATAATTATTGGCCTTCAAAATCTTTTGCTTTCATTTGGCGTTCCTTCTAGCAAACTATTTTGCATGGTGAAAAAATAAATATAGTAAATGACAACAAAATGTATGTGGCGACAACTAGTGTGAGATGGCAATGTGCTTGGTGAAAAAAGTTTACAAACGTTGGACGGACAAAAAGTAAACACCTCCAATAAATCCTATTTCCAACACTAGATGCGCCCGAAATCCCTGACGAAAGACTTTATTTACGAATGCTTGTTACATAATGTAATAATATGCTCAAAGTGAAAGCGCCATAGTGTGAAACACATTTCAAACTTACTTAAAGTCTTGTTAGATTGTGTAACAAACATTTCGTAAATAAAGCCTCCCACTAGGGAATTCAGGCGTATTTAGTGTTGGCAATAGGATTTAATGGAGTTCTTACTTCTTGACCGGCCATCGCTTGTAAATTTTGTTTTACCGGGCATATTGCCTGCTCACACTAGATGTCGTCCCTTACATCTTGTTGTCATTTGATATCTCGTGCTAAAAGCTACAGTTGGAACCATACAGTACAGACGTTTAATAGAGTGCGACCAAACTTTTGAAAATTTCTGAGAACATGTCATTCATCCTCAAATAAAGTCAACATCATTTTTATACTGCAAACGACCATATTTGGGTTTACTCAATTGACGAAGTAGAGCTTTCCTTAAAAAAAAGCATGATAAAAACAAGTTAACTTAATAATCTAATTTAAAATTATATCTACTTTATTTTTAATTCAAACATTCATTATTTATTATTTTGCTTATGACGTAGATATTTATAGTTAAACCATTGTCGCTTAATGAAGAAAATAAATAGTACGGCTCTGACGGGGTGTAAGTCATTCTGACATATATGGGTTCAAAGGACATTTTGAGGACTATATATGCTATAAATTTCAAAGTGGCACGTCTTGCCAGTTTTGAGCTATGAGTTCAGCAGTTAAAACCTGTCGCGGAATAAAAAAATCAGATAGTCCGGCTCTGACGGGGTGTAAGTCATTCTCACATATATGAGTTCAAAGGACATTTTGAGGACTATCTATGCTATAAATTTCAAAGTGGTACACCTTGCCAGTTTTGAGCTATGAGTTCAAAGGGTATGTTGAGGACTCTCTATGCTTTAAATTCCAAGGTGGGATGCCTTGCTAGTTTTGAGATATGGGGTCAGCAGTTAAAATATTATCCCGGAATAAAAAAATCATATAGTACGGCAATGACGGGGTGTAAGTCATTCTCACATATATGAGTTCAAAGGACATTTTGAGGACTATCTATGCTATAAATTTCAAAGTGGCACGCCTTGCCAGTTTTGAGCTATAACTTCAGCAGTTAAAACCTGTCGCGGAATAAAAAAATCAGATAGTGCGGCTCTGACGGGGTGTAAGTCATTCTGACATTTATGAGTTCAAAGGGTATGTTGAGGACTCTCTATGCTATAAATTCCAAGGTGGCACGCCTTGCCAGTTTTGAGATATGGGGTCAGCAGTTAAAATATTATCCCGGAATAAAAAAATCATATAGTACGGCTCTGACGGGGTGTAAGTCATTCTCACATATATGAGTTCAAAGGACATTTTGAGGACTATCAACGCTATAAATTTTAAAGTGGCACACCTTGCCAGTTTTGAGCTATGAGTTTGTAATAAAACGAATGAGCAATGGAATTTCCTGTTGTCCGGCCCTGTGGTTATGTCTAGGTTTTATGGTTAATATTAGTTTTTGGGTAGAATGGGTATAAATATTCTCTCGGTCATAAAAATGTAAGGGATACTTTCTGTTTATTTTGTCGTTTATTGATATGGGTTTTTTTCAACATATGCAGATAATGCAAGTATTATCTTTGCCTGAAAGAATGGTGACGTATCTGGGAGAACAACCTTTTAGTTCGTTATCGAGAATATACAATTTTGTTTTATGGGTAGGCCAAAGATAGAGAAGAGAACCAGATGTTGGGTTACAGCGTGTTCACTCATAATTACTCGATAGATCTTCATGCAAATTAAATGTCGAACATTTTTGATTATATACTCCAGCTAATTGAAAAGCGTCACGGTTTCCCATATCAAAATAATATACTTAACGGGCGAATAAAAAACTATGGGTTTTTATCCAGACGCAATCAAGCAAATTTATTAAAGTCGACATACGAATAAAAATGTATCTTGTTTGTTCTCACCCTGTAAATGTATAAGGGTAACTATGTCATAAATGTCCTTCTTTTTGCTGGTCGGTTATTTTCCGTCTAGGTACCTGCTTTTTAACTTTGATGAGACATGCTAGAAAAGAATAAGTTTTTAAATATTCAGATTGGTCTTGGTCTTTGTTGAATAAAGAAGTGTTTTCTCTAATTATAAATGTTAAATTAAATATTTTAATTTCTTTTTTGAACTTAGTAAATTATCAGTTAAGAATTATTTTCTAGTTTTTGTTTAAAGACTAAGTTCATTTCTTTTTATTCGGAAATTGTGATTTGTATAAAGTTCCGTAAGTTTTGATATACTTTTAATTGAAGGCCTTTTTGTTTAATCAGTTTTTTTTGTTATACAAAGTTTAAAGTTATTTCTGTAGTAAATGAATTAAGTTCCGTTTTCACTAGTATGTTAAAGTCTCGTATAGAAATTAATATAATTATTCGAATTATATTAATTTTTCCTATTTTTAAGTAGTACAGTAATAACTACGATTTTCTTTTAAATTCTCATTATTGCTTAATTGTTTTATTCTTTCTCTTTCTTTTATTTACACATATTTATTTCTTTATTTGTTATTAAATTTCTTTAATTAGTTTTAATTATTAAATTAGTTGTTTTTAGCCCACAAAAATATGTGTTTTATTTCTAATAAAGTTTTCAATAAATTAGTTTCAAAAAGGTCAACCAATTAAAAAGTCCTTTTTAATTAAAGTCGGTGACCGATAGTGAAAAATACTATATTGGTAAGTAAATTTTGCATTACTTCAGTACAGATTAATAAAGCTTATTTTAGTTGTTTGTTTGTTCATATAATAATTTGATTCTGTTATTATTCAAGTTGATATTCTTTGGTTGTTCTTCTTTATTTTAAACCGCTCGTAAAATATGGAAGCGAACCCGTAACCAATTTAATAGCATATCGGAGTTCATTTGGATGAAACTATAACATTAGTATTCGTCTGAATGTATATAACATCCGCTAATTACATACGGTTACAAGTTCAGCAGTTAAAACCTGTCGCGGAATAAAAAAATCAGATAGTCCGGCTCTGACGGGGTGTAAGTCATTCTGACATTTATGAGTTCAAAGGGTATGTTGAGGACTCTCTATGCTTTAAATTCCAAGGTGGCATGCCTTGCTAGTTTTGAGATATGGGGTCAGCAGTTAAAATATTATCCCGGAATAAAAAAATCATATAGTACGGCTCTGACGGGGTGTAAGTCATTCTCACATATATGAGTTCAAAGGACATTTTGAGGACTATCTATGCTATAAATTTCAAAGTGGCACACCTTGCCAGTTTTGAGCTATGAGTTCAGCAGTTAAAACCTGTCGCGGAATAAAAAAATCAGATAGTCCGGCTCTGACGGGGTGTAAGTCATTCTGACATTTATGAGTTCAAAGGGTATGTTGAGGACTCTCTATGCTTTAAATTCCAAGGTGGCATGCCTTGCTAGTTTTGAGATATGGGGTCAGCAGTTAAAATATTATCCCGGAATAAAAAAATCATATAGTACGGCTCTGACGGGGTGTAAGTCATTCTCACATATATGAGTTCAAAGGACATTTTGAGGACTATCCATGCTATAAATTTCAAAGTGGCACGCCTTGCCAGTTTTGAGCTATAACTTCAGCAGTTAAAACCTGTCGCGGAATAAAAAAATCAGATAGTCCGGCTCTGACGGGGTGTAAGTCATTCTGACATTTATGAGTTCAAAGGGTATGTTGAGGACTCTCTATGCTATAAATTCCAAGGTGGCACGCCTTGCCAGTTTTGAGATATGGGGTCAGCAGTTAAAATATTATCCCGGAATAAAAAAATCATATAGTACGGCTCTGACGGGGTGTAAGTCATTCTCACATATATGAGTTCAAAGGACATTTTGAGGACTATCTATGCTATAAATTTCAAAGTGGCACGCCTTGCCAGTTTTGAGCTATAACTTCAGCAGTTAAAACCTGTCGCGGAATAAAAAAATCAGATAGTCCGGCTCTGACGGGGTGTAAGTCATTCTGACATTTATGAGTTCAAAGGGTATGTTGAGGACTCTCTATGCTATAAATTCCAAGGTGGCACGCCTTGCCAGTTTTGAGATATGGGGTCAGCAGTTAAAATATTATCCCGGAATAAAAAAATCATATAGTACGGCTCTGACGGGGTGTAAGTCATTCTCATATATATGAGTTCAAAGGACATTTTGAGGACTATCAACGCTATAAATTTCAAAGTGGCACACCTTGCCAGTTTTGAGCTATGAGTTCAGCAGTTAAAACCTGTCGCGGAATAAAAAAATCAGATAGTCCGGCTCTGACGGGGTGTAAGTCATTCTGACGTTTATGAGTTCAAAGGGTATGTTGAGGACCCTCTATGCTTTAAATTCCAAGGTGGCATGCCTTGCTAGTTTTGAGATATGGGGTCAGCAGTTAAAATATTATCCCGGAATAAAAAAATCATATAGTACGGCTCTATCGGGGTGTAAGTCATTCTCATATATATGAGTTCAAAGGACATTTTGAGGACTATCTATGCTATAAATTTCAAAGTGGCACACCTTGCCAGTTTTGAGCTATGAGTTCAGCAGTTAAAACCTGTCGCGGAATAAAAAAATCAGATAGTCCGGCTCTGACGGGGTGTAAGTCATTCTCACATATATGAGTTCAAAGGACATTTTGAGGACTATCTATGCTATAAATTTCAAAGTGGCACACCTTGCCAGTTTTGAGCTATGAGTTCAGCAGTTAAAACCTGTCGCGGAATAAAAAAATCAGATAGTCCGGCTCTGACGGGGTGTAAGTCATTCTGACATTTATGAGTTCAAAGGGTATGTTGAGGACTCTCTATGCTATAAATTCCAAGGTGGCACGCCTTGCCAGTTTTGAGATATGGGGTCAGCAGTTAAAATATTATCCCGGAATAAAAAAATCATATAGTACGGCTCTGACGGGGTGTAAGTCATTCTCATATATATGAGTTCAAAGGACATTTTGAGGACTATCAACGCTATAAATTTCAAAGTGGCACGCCTTGCCAGTTTTGAGCTATAACTTCAGCAGTTAAAACCTGTCGCGGAATAAAAAATCAGATAGTCCGGCTCTGACGGGGTGTAAGTCATTCTGACATTTATGAGTTCAAAGGGTATGTTGAGGACTCTCTATGCTATAAATTCCAAAGTGGCACGCCTTGCCAGTTTTGAGATATGGGGTCAGCAGTTAAAATATTATCCCGGAATAAAAAAATCATATAGTACGGCTCTGACGGGGTGTAAGTCATTCTCACATATATGAGTTCAAAGGACATTTTGAGGACTATCTATGCTATAAATTTCAAAGTGGCACACCTTGCCAGTTTTGAGCTATGAGTTCAGCAGTTAAAACCTGTCGCGGAATAAAAAAATCAGATAGTCCGGCTCTGACGGGGTGTAAGTCATTCTCACATATATGAGTTCAAAGGACATTTTGAGGACTATCTATGCTATAAATTTCAAAGTGGCACACCTTGCCAGTTTTGAGCTATGAGTTCAGCAGTTAAAACCTGTCGCGGAATAAAAAAATCAGATAGTCCGGCTCTGACGGGGTGTAAGTCATTCTGACATTTATGAGTTCAAAGGGTATGTTGAGGACTCTCTATGCTTTAAATTCCAAGGTGGCATGCCTTGCTAGTTTTGAGATATGGGGTCAGCAGTTAAAATATTATCCCGGAATAAAAAAATCATATAGTACGGCTCTGACGGGGTGTAAGTCATTCTCACATATATGAGTTCAAAGGACATTTTGAGGACTATCTATGCTATGAATTTCAAAGTGGCACGCCTTGCCAGTTTTGAGCTATAACTTCAGCAGTTAAAACCTGTCGCGGAATATAAAATCAGATAGTCCGGCTCTGACGGGGTGTAAGTCATTCTCACATATATGAGTTCAAAGGGTATGTTGAGGACTATCTATGCTATAAATTCCAAGGTGGCACGCCTTGCCAGTTTTGAGATATGAGGTCAGCAGTTAAAACATTACCCCGGAATATAAAAATCATATAGTACGGCTCTGACGGGGTGTAAGTCATTCTCACATATATGAGTTCAAAGGACATTTTAAGGACTATCTATGCTATAAATTTCAAAGTGGCACGCCTTGCCAGTTTTGAGCTATAACTTCAGCAGTTAAAACCTGTCGCGGAATAAAAAAATCAGATAGTCCGGCTCTGACGGGGTGTAAGTCATTCTGACATTTATGAGTTTAAAGGGTATGTTGAGGACTCTCTATGCTATAAATTCCAAGGAGGCACGCCTTGCCAGTTTTGAGATATGGGGTCAGCAGTTAAAATATTATCCCGGAATAAAAAAATCATATAGTACGGCTCTGACGGGGTGTAAGTCATTCTCACATATATAAGTTCAAAGGACATTTTGAGGACTATCTATGCTATAAATTTCAAAGTAGCACACCTTGCCAGTTTTGAGCTATGAGTTCAGCAGTTAAAACCTGTCGCGGAATAAAAAAATCAGATAGTCCGGCTCTGACGGGGTGTAAGTCATTCTCACATATATGAGTTCAAAGGACATTTTGAGGACTATCTATGCTATAAATTTCAAAGTGGCACACCTTGCCAGTTTTGAGCTATGAGTTCAGCAGTTAAAACCTGTCGCGGAATAAAAAAATCAGATAGTCCGGCTCTGACGGGGTGTAAGTCATTCTGACATTTATGAGTTCAAAGGGTATGTTGAGGACTCTCTATGCTTTAAATTCCAAGGTGGCATGCCTTGCTAGTTTTGAGATATGGGGTCAGCAGTTAAAATATTATCCCGGAATAAAAAAATCATATAGTACGGCTCTGACGGGGTGTAAGTCATTCTCACATATATGAGTTCAAAGGACATTTTGAGGACTATCTATGCTATAAATTTCAAAGTGGCACACCTTGCCAGTTTTGAGCTATGAGTTCAGCAGTTAAAACCTGTCGCGGAATAAAAAAATCAGATAGTCCGGCTCTGACGGGGTGTAAGTCATTCTGACATTTATGAGTTCAAAGGGTATGTTGAGGACTCTCTATGCTTTAAATTCCAAGGTGGCATGCCTTGCTAGTTTTGAGATATGGGGTCAGCAGTTAAAATATTATCCCGGAATAAAAAAATCATATAGTACGGCTCTGACGGGGTGTAAGTCATTCTAACATATATGAGTTCAAAGGACATGTAGAGGACTATCTATGCTATAAATTTCAAAGTGGCACGCCTTGCGAGTTTTGAGCTATAAGGTCAGCAGCTATAATGTTGTTGGGGGCTTAAAAATTAATAATACGGCTCTGATAATTATATCACTGAAATATATATGTTATTTATATATGAATTTCTTGATATTAGTAGTATATAACCACTCTGAACACAACATTTGAATTAATTGATATTCTAACCTCAAATATGTCTGTCGAAATATTTATTTATTGACAAATAATTATTACCATATAAGTAAATTAACTTATATTAATGATACTACATGTAGTTTGCATTTGCATTGCATCAATTTGATGTAAATCATCAATCACCCCGGTATACTCCATTCGGCAATGTTCGGAATTAACTGCTAGAATTTTAACTGCTGTTTTCACACTGGTAGGAGAGTTTGTCATGTCATATGCGGAGCCCGGTTTCTATCTTGAGTCTATACTTATTTCGTATATATTTTTTTTACGAAATCTCTTCCCCTCTCAAGTTACCTTTGTTTATTTTTTTCCGGGGAATTCAAATATGCAATGTATACACGCGTAAATAACGTGGTTCTGGTGGAGGCCAGGGCGCCTTATCCACGTATGGAGCCCACTAAGATAGATGTGCACGTATATATATATATATATACGTACCTATCTACCTTTAGGAAGCCCAGTACACACTATGGGCACTCAGACGCCCGGCACTTCTAGAGGGCCAGGGGCATTGTATTTTGTATATAACGGTTTGATTTAATTTGTTTAGTCGAGGCAACCTGGGAGGGGTAGCTTTAAACAATATACAAAATTTTGATATTTTCCAGTTTTCCAAACGCCCGCTATGTATGTACAACTATATGAAGCCCGTTTGTATATATTGTATATATATTACATATTCAATAACGCCCGACAACGTTGCCTCTATCACATTTTAGTGACAACATTAACGGGCATCATTAAAGCGGTAGAATCTATATTATACAACATACACACATGGGCATCATATAGTACTCCTAATATAACGGGAGTCCTTTAACTTGTGAAAACAACATAAATATTATGTAATTGTAAGTGTTTTTAAAGGAAATAATCTTCTTCCATGCAGAAATATAATTTTAATCATACAAGTTTTATTAAAGTCACATAAATAAATTATAAGAGATTTACTCTTTTCTCTCCATTACAGATTGGATGTTCAGTGAACCTCTATTATATTATGTCATGAAAGATTCTTGTATTGTTTTCGTTTCTCTATTTGCTTTGAAATCTATTTTTCAAATTATTTTCGAATAATTTATTTCATTCAAAATTCTTCATTTTTAAGACACACTGCACCGTCAATTCACTCATTCGTTCTACAAATTTTCAAATTTATCCTCGATAACTACTTTCGTTTATAGAAATTTGGTTTCCTTCAATTACTTAAAAAACATCTCAAGAAAGTAATATAGATGATGTCCTGTGTTCTTTTTGGGTTAAACTTATAATTGAAAGATCAAAATTTGATCTCGCAGAGATACGGGGGAAAATAAAAAAATGTGTTAGCTAAAAGAGATATAGAAAAATGTTTTATATAAAAGTTTGTTTATAATGATTGTTGAATAATCTGCGCATTTCAGAATGAGTATACGGGGTCAGTTAAAATTGGAATTTAAAAATCTAAGGTGCAAAGAATTTTGAGGTCCAATAAATATTTACCTTATGATGTTTGTATTACCCAATATTTGATGATGTGGGATGATAGAATTTTGTAACTGGTTTGAAGAAAATTTAAATGCTAGGCTGAAAGACTTCGGTCAATGGCCTTTTGGGGTTTTGTACCAATAAATTACGTTTCATTATTATTATTTATTTAAATGCAGATAGATATCTGGATATAGTCTAATCAAACTTTTTCAATATCCTTGATTATGTTCCCTTAAATGAAGTACGAGAGATTTACTTTCACCGATGACGCCTCGACCCATAACGCTCTTCGAATAAGAGAGTAATTAAATACTCACTTTAGAAACCGTTGGATAAGAACACACGGACCTATAAGGTGGCCAGCACAATCTCCACATCTAACACCTCCAGATTTTTTTCTTTGGGGAGTGTTGGAAAATAAAATTTATAAAGAAGTCATCTTAACTTGTGAGCAACTTGATCATCATGAATGCCTTAAAATCCCAATACCTCAATAGCTTTATCTGAATCTTTTATTTCGTTTTAATATCAACATAGTTTTGTTTCTAGGATATTAGCTTTTGTTTCATTGACTACTAACTGTGGTTTAAAATAATACAGTTGAAATAAATCGCATAGAAAACCAATATCATGGGGTGTTATATTTTTGAAAAGATAACTTAAAATTATATCTTCTTAGAATCAAATATACAGGTTGTCCCAGTTCAAAAAAACGGGGTTAGGTCCGATAACTTTTTTACCTGACCCACTATACTCACTCTGATATCGGCAGATAATTCAACATACGTTGTAAAAAAATTTTTGCATAAAACATTTTCCTGTGTCTCTTTTAACTAAGATAATATAGGGTTATTTTGAAATTCACACTTTTATTTTCCGCCGATCTCTTGCGGGCGAAAATTGTCACAATAATAAAAAGATAAGAGAAGAGGTTTACTTTGGGCGTTATTTATTTGCTTCTTTTCTTAATTTTTAAATTCAAATCAATTACTGCTATTTAATAGAAATTATATTTTTGGTTTTAATTATTCACTATTAAAAAACTAAACAACTAAATGTCAATCAGCCAATTTTTGTACAATACCGATGGTAGAGTGTTGAAATTTTATAAATTAGGAATCAGTAGAAATACTGAATTTGACCTGTGATGGAATATTTTTGTTAAAATATGATTGTGACAAAATTTTCAAATTTGAATTTACCATTTTAAGTATGACTCAAAGAGAGCAAGCACATGACATCTATATTATATTTTGGTAGCACTAACAATTACGGAGATATCCAAAAAAAGTTTCGAAATGGGATACCCTGTACTTTATCTAATTCAGTAGGCCATTAAAAGTCGTTTTTAAGAAATATTTTCACTTTATTGTTTATGTTTTTATCTGCAAAAATAAATGAATCTCCAGCATTATGTATCTTCAGGACATATTTATCAGATCTTCGGGTTCCTTCGAAAAAAGTGGCATATGAATGTTGTGTTTTAATATACATACAGGGTGAGTCTAGCAAGACACGTCGTTTTACTGTATTAAAAATGATTTTTTCTTTAATGGTAGATCTAATACGCCACATATTCTGCAAAAACTATATGCAAGTATACAGATTCACAATTAGTAACCAAAGTTTATTGCCAGTTATATGAGTGCAACCTGATTTTCTCAAATAAAACAATACTATTAGCAGCTATAGACCTGATTTTTTGATATTTCTTTCAAATGAGTGAAATCATGTTAAATATTTTAATAAACAAAACACTGTTAGTTAAATTCAGACTTCACAAAATTAACCAAAATATAAATAAATACTTTTTACTGAACTAATTAACCAAATTAAAAATATCCGCTCCCAAACTAACCAAATCGTGTTTTGTTTATTAAAAACCATTTTTGATATGAGCCTTCTAGGTTTTTAAACAAATATCAAAAAATCAGGTCTGAGTAATAGAAAATCGTATTTTGAGCCAAAAATAAAGTAATTTGAGTACTGACAACCCTTAATAAAATTCAGGCAAAATTAAGATCTGCATCTTCTCAAAGCAACATGTACAGACGCCGTCTAGAGACAAGATCATCATTTGTTTTAAATCATTTGTACCAATCAGGCTCATTTAAGTAGTATACATACCAGAAACTAATCACCCTATAGGGTGGTTTGCATTATTTGCCATTTTTTTTCTTAGATATTTTCTTTAAAAATAGTTTTAATAAAAGTTAGGGGGGACTTATACGTAGAGTACAGTAGCGTTCTCAGAAAAATTTTAGTTATCACTATAAACTTTGTTTGTTTATTTAACGGGACACCCCGGAATATTGCAGAATTGAAAGCAAATTTTAGACATTGTATCAATTCCGTTTCTAATACTCATATTTATAATGCTGTTAACATTATCCATAAAAGATATGACTTGTGTATGAGAAGTATTAGCCAACATTTTGAAGATTTGTTTTGTTTTGTTAATCGTCAAGATTCGTTTTTAAACACCTTTTAAATGGTTTTTTCAAAAGTAAACTTTAACTTTAGCCGTTTTCGAGAATTTTTGAATAAACTATTTTTTGCGATTTTAGTTTTTATTTATTTCTGACATTATTTTTACCGATATCAAAAAATAAAAAGCACTTTCTCATTGTTAATTTTTGAGACGAATAAGATAGCGTTTACAAATTTGCAATACGACTTTTCGATTTTGAAAAACCATCGTCAACTTCGTTTTTTTAAATACGCCCCTGGATTTTTTATTGTAAAATTGAATTTATTTGAATTGAAAATGGTTTCAATTCAAATATGGGTGGTATTTCACACGTAATGATGTAAACACGTAGTAGTATTTTTAGCTGTTATTTAAACTTTTTCAAGAAAAATCGCCATGGTTTGCCACTGCTGACTGAATGCAGAGTAGTAGGTTTACCAAAAACATTGTTTCGTCGTTACTCACAATTATTTATTATTATTTTACAATTTATTTCTGTCTCAGTACAATATTTTATTCTGTACGCAGCTTTTTAAATTTAGGGGAAATTTTTGTGCTTTTTGAGGTTATTAAAAAAACGCCTTTCTCAGATGAATGTTTTACGCAAATTGAGTGCCAAACGATAGCGATTTTTCTTGAATAACTTTAAATAACAGCTAAAAATACTGAAAACTTGTTTAAACCATTACGTGTGATACACCACCTATTTTTGAATTAAAAATGGCTTTAAATTTAACAATAAAAAATCCAGGGCCATATTTTAAAAAACGAAGTTAATGATGGTTTTTCGAAAACGTCGTAGTGACAATTTGTAAACGCTATCTTATTCTCCTCAAAAAGTAACAATGAGGAAGTGCTTTCGATTTTTTTATATCTGTAAAAATAATGGCTGAAATAAATAAAAATCGCAAAAAATAGTTTTTTCAAAAATTCTCGAAAAAGTCACTTTACTTTTAAGAACACCATTTAAACTGTGTTTAAATTGTACAAGTTTTCTCTAATTTAACCGATATTGTAACTCCTACCGTTTCCAAGATTCCAATGCTATCCCATTCTTATCTTGGACACAGTGTATATTTATTGAATAGAAGTAACATTTTAAAATTGCTAACCTATTTTATCTTTGTCCGCCAAATTCAAAATAAATTTAGTTCGATCTCCCATATTATAATCATAAACATGAATTGTTTGAAATAGCAATCGTAAAATATGCGTAATATAATATAATAAAACGAGCAGCGTATAGTTGTTCTTCTCAAATCATGGGAATCACATAAACTAGTATTTCCCCACTGTAGTAACAAAAACGTTCCTGTCAAAAATGTATTCTCCTAATCCTTCTAGGCGCACAAGTCGGGCCTTGGAAGCTCTTTAGAGTGTATGGGGGTCGCGTCGTGTCGTATAGGTAGCTGAATTTCGCCTTCTGTGATGTAATAATTTATTTTTCGATACGACAAAAGTTTTTTGGAATTCAAAAGTTAAAACAAAAATGTCGATTTTTTGACAATAGGTAATCTTTCAGAATCATTTCCAGAAATCTATCAAATTTAATTTGAAGTGGAGCATAGGATATTAATTACATTTTTATATTTATAGGATCATTTTGTTTGGGATTATTATAATTGTGGATTTTATGAATGTTTATTTAAATATCAAGCCTTTATTTGACAAGACGTTACTCAACTGATCTTTTTTATTCTTCATATTATTCTGTCTATTTTTTCACGACATGATATATACAGGGTGATTGCTGGTAGATTAGAAGTTTTGGGAAATGTAATAATACCAGCCTATAATATTGTCATATTTGTACGACTTCCGGTTATACCGGAAGTTGAAACGAACTTTCTTATTGCAAATGGAATACCCTATATATTATTATACGTTTGGATAGCCCCTCCTTTTTGGAGTATTTAGTATTAACCCATTCCCTCAACTCTTTTTGAATAAATTATTTATTTTGAATTTTTTTTGGTCCAAAACAGGTCTCCGGAAAATTTTATCCATTTCATGACTGGGATAAACAGACTCTTGAAATTTTGAATGTAGTTCAGGAATACTGAGTGGGCTGTTTTCATAATGACAGCTTTTTATAATTAAAAGTATTTCAACATTTTACTGAGTGTCAAATTTTTAGAAGAACTGCCCTTTATAAATTATATGTGTGCATTTAAAAAACCATGAAAGAATTGATACGAATTTAGCTTTGTTAATGGCTATTAAAATTCTTAAAAATATAATTTGCCTTAAATCAGAATTTGGATGAATAGTGAAAGAAAGCTTTTAATTTTATTCGAAGTTTATATATTTTCTATACAAACTAGTTAAAACATTGCATTTTTTATCATATATCAAACCCGTCAATTCTAAATTTAGGTATTAAAAGTTGCTGTATAGTACCCTAAATGATTCGTACAATGTAAAAATCTTACTTGTACCAGGCGTATCATTTAAAAGTCTAATTTTGATATCATTTCTGATAACTTAGATGCTATGTCGATTAATAATTTTTCTGGAAAACGGAATATTTAAGTTTCAAATATCTATCTTCTTGTTTCAACTTTCTGTCGTAACCCGGTATGTTGAATATAAGCAAATAAATGTACAAATACGATTTAATTTCTTTATTCAAATAATAAAAGTTATGCCTTACGTTGTTGCCAGGCTTTCGGGCGTCGCATCATACGCAATATGATGTGGGCTTCCTATCATGCGGTGCGTATAAAACACTATATACGTATTTAACGACGCGCCACCTACACGTTTTTCTCTTGAACTATTTCCATATATAATGTCCATGTGTATATGACTATACGACGCCCACACTAAAATTCGTCTATGGGTTGGTAGGGGTCTATAGAACAACATATCAAGAATATACACGTGAATTTTTCCAACGCCCGAGGTCGGGCGTCGTATCTCCAAAATGGCGTCGTATCATCCGAGCAATGTAGCGCTCTGGGCGTCATATCATACGATTGGTATGTATATATATATATATATATATATAAATTCAGTATTTTCGTAGCCTACTGTTTGAATATCAAATATGTTCAATATATTGGGGTATAGGCTAATGTTGTGGTGTAGTGTAAAAAAACTCTTTTTTACTATGCCAAGCTTTCGAAATTTTTTAATTTCTTCTTCAGGGCTGCAAATTACAAGAACAACGGTTTATGTTTTATATAAAAAGTACAATTCGCAAGTAATATTACCTTTGGTATGTAAAGGTGAGTTACATTAATGTTAAAACTGACATATTTTTTTATTGTATATAGTTGTATATAATTGTAGGAAAACAACCAAAATAATGTTTAAAATGTGAGAATTAATAATATTATTAAGCAGAAAACGTGGTGCCTATTCCAAGATCTAATCTACAATTTGATCAAGAGAACGATTTGCAAAAACTTATAGTGATAGGTATCAAATATAAAAAGTATAAACGGCGAGCGTTTCATTTATTTCATAGATGGTAACATGGGCGGACCTATAAATAGTTCTCGCTAATTTTGAAGGAAAAGCTGTCACTCTTTTCCCCGAATAACCGCGAGATCAATGAGGTGGATATATTAAAATATAATATATTGTGTATTTCTTTGTTCGGCAATCCTAATGTTCCATCAATCCTTTCTCTGATTTATATAATTAGTCTCACTAAAATAAGATTTCCTTTTTGTGAGCAGACTCCAAAACGGCGTTGGGAACTGTCACTTCCCCCACCATCCCGAAGCCTCCACTTCTAAACAACGTGAACGGAGACTAATTTGTTTTTTCGTAATGAGAAAACAGGCTGTCACCACTGTTTTCAGTTGTCCTGATAAGTGCAAAGCAGGCTGCCACTACTGCGTTACAAAAACATTGTATTGATGGATTGATATCTATGAGCCTTCTGACAAAATTTGACTAATCAACGTCCATGTAGACGTTAATCCATCAACTGTCGTCAAACAAATCGGGAAACAGGCTCTCACCACTGCTAACGAACTGTGTTAAAACAGAAAACAGGCTCTCACCACTGTTTTCCTATTTAATTGGTACTGACAAGGGCTAAATTGATCCTTGTGAGTCATCCGGCTCAGAATTGCGTGAATCACCCAATTGGCAAATATATGTGTACATCGCGCTAGTCGTGTCTATATCTCTTCGTTTGTTTAAACAGTTTTCGTCTCTATTAGTCTCAAACATCTCCAAGAACAGTCTCTTTGTTAAGTTAGGTTCAATGTGTAAGGCTTTTGTGTTTTCGTAACTTGGAAGGTGTCCAGTGTCCAGATGATGTTCTGACAGGGCACATGATCTCTTATTGAGACGACAATCACTTTTATGTGATGTTAACCTGTCTCTTAACACTCGAGACGTCTGTCCAATATAAGTTAGATTACAGGACTTGCAGGGAATGCTATATACCACATTCGAAGTCCTCATTGCATCATCTCTATCTTTAAGCTTTGAGAAAATATTGCCAACTGTTTTTGTATATTTCTGTGCTACTTTTATGGAATCAAATTTGCTAAAAACTTTTGCTATTTTTTGTGATACATCCTTTATATACGGAATAGCATAATAAAAGGTTCTTGTTGCCTCACTGTTGTTGTGTGTATTGGTGTGCTCATGTTCGTTATTGACTGAAGATCTATTGGTACTAGTGTTGTAAATTAGTTTTCTTAACAGCTGTTTGGGGTACGAATTTTCAATAAGTACATCGAACAAGATTTTTTTATTTTTTTCCAATAAACTGTGGTGACAAAGGTTTTCTATTCGTTTTTTTAATCCCAAGACGGAATTGATTTTTATCTTCTCAGTGTGGAAAGAATTATAATTTATATATCTTCCAGAATTGGTGGGTTTTACATACCAATCAACGAAAATTTTATTGTCAGGCATTCTAATTAACTTAGTGTCTAGGAAAGGTACACTTCTATCCTTCTCCTCCTCCATAGTGAACTGAATGTATTCATTGTAGTTGTTGAACACTTCTAGTATTACTTCTTTTTTGTTGTGTGGTATAGCACAAATTAGATCATCAACATATTTCTTTAGAAAGGGTAAATCAAAATCCAGCAGTGGTAGGACACAGTCCAATAAGTCATCCATGACATATTGGGCTAAAATCGGTGATAAAGTAGCACCCATAGGTGTACCTAATGGAGGAGGAGAAGGATAGAAGTGTACCTTTCCTAGACACTAAGTTAATTAGAATGCCTGACAATAAAATTTTCGTTGATTGGTATGTAAAACCCACCAATTCTGGAAGATATATAAATTATAATTCTTTCCACACTGCGAAGATAAAAATCAATTCCGTCTTGGGATTAAAAAAACGAATAGAAAACCTTTGTCACCACAGTTTATTGGAAAAAAATAAAAAAATCTTGTTCGATGTACTTATTGAAAATTCGTACCCCAAACAGCTGTTAAGAAAACTAATTTACAACACTAGTACCAATAGATCTTCAGTCAATAACGAACATGAGCACACCAATACACACAACAACAGTGAGGCAACAAGAACCTTTTATTATGCTATTCCGTATATAAAGGATGTATCACAAAAAATAGCAAAAGTTTTTAGCAAATTTGATTCCATAAAAGTAGCACAGAAATATACAAAAACAGTTGGCAATATTTTCTCAAAGCTTAAAGATAGAGATGATGCAATGAGGACTTCGAATGTGGTATATAGCATTCCCTGCAAGTCCTGTAATCTAACTTATATTGGACAGACGTCTCGAGTGTTAAGAGACAGGTTAACATCACATAAAAGTGATTGTCGTCTCAATAAGAGATCATGTGCCCTGTCAGAACATCATCTGGACACTGGACACCTTCCAAGTTACGAAAACACAAAAGCCTTACACATTGAACCTAACTTAACAAAGAGACTGTTCTTGGAGATGTTTGAGACTAATAGAGACGAAAACTGTTTAAACAAACGAAGAGATATAGACACGACTAGCGCGATGTACACATATATTTGCCAATTGGGTGATTCACGCAATTCTGAGCCGGATGACTCACAAGGATCAATTTAGCCCTTGTCAGTACCAATTAAATAGGAAAACAGTGGTGAGAGCCTGTTTTCTGTTTTAACACAGTTCGTTAGCAGTGGTGAGAGCCTGTTTCCCGATTTGTTTGACGACAGTTGATGGATTAACGTCTACATGGACGTTGATTAGTCAAATTTTGTCAGAAGGCTCATAGATATCAATCCATCAATACAATGTTTTTGTAACGCAGTAGTGGCAGCCTGCTTTGCACTTATCAGGACAACTGAAAACAGTGGTGACAGCCTGTTTTCTCATTACGAAAAAACAAATTAGTCTCCGTTCACGTTGTTTAGAAGTGGAGGCTTCGGGATGGTGGGGGAAGTGACAGTTCCCAACGCCGTTTTGGAGTCTGCTCACAAAAAGGAAATCTTATTTTAGTGAGACTAATTATATAAATCAGAGAAAGGATTGATGGAACATTAGGATTGCCGAACAAAGAAATACACAATATATTATATTTTAATATATCCACCTCATTGATCTCGCGGTTATTCGGGGAAAAGAGTGACAGCTTTTCCTTCAAAATTAGCGAGAACTATTTATAGGTCCGCCCATGTTACCATCTATGAAATAAATGAAACGCTCGCCGTTTATACTTTTTATATTTGATACCTATCACTATAAGTTTTTGCAAATCGTTCTCTTGATCAAATTGTAGATTAGATCTTGGAATAGGCACCACGTTTTCTGCTTAATAATATTATTAATTCTCACATTTTAAACATTATTTTGGTTGTTTTCCTACAATTATATACAACTATATACAATAAAAAAATATGTCAGTTTTAACATTAATGTAACTCACCTTTACATACCAAAGGTAATATTACTTGCGAATTGTACTTTTTATATAAAACATAAACCGTTGTTCTTGTAATTTGCAGCCCTGAAGAAGAAATTAAAAAATTTCGAAAGCTTGGCATAGTAAAAAAGAGTTTTTTTACACTACACCACAACATTAGCCTATACCCCAATATATTGAACATATTTGATATATATATATATATATATACTTCGTAATTAAATTTTCTTAGACTTCCAATATTTATATTCTTGATTTCGGATTCTTGGGTTCAAGTCTGGATAGTAAAACATGAAATATCATTCCATTTTTTTTTATAAAATTTTATTTTGAGACGTTTCGACTGAAAGTTCAAGTCTTTTTCAATCTAAAAAAGTACAAGTCATTTTGTCAATAACAACATTTCAAAAAACAAAGATACAATAATAAAACTTACCACAAATAAAATAACAAAACATTCACATTAATATAGAAAAAAAAAGGACTTGCATGGTTATACAATTATTGTCAAAATAGTTGGTTGATGATAATTACAACATATAAAAATTCTAAATAAAATATTCATTTCAGTACACGCGAGTATTAATAGTAATTGTTTTGCATTTAAAATATTTTCCTTGTGTTAGAATCTTTTTACGGTTTGGGTATCTGTTTAGATTTGGAATGAAAGCAACAAAAACATATTTAAAACTATCTCGTTTTTAGATGTATAGGGTGGTGAAATTAAATAGGAAGGATGATTATTGTTACACTGTGTTTTAGCTAAGAAAAAAAGGATTGTTAACGTTTTAGTTTAATAATGAGTGGTAGAATTTGCTTAGCGATTTTGTGTCGGTTTTTGAGTTAACGTTATTAGGATTTTTTTGGATAAAAATTGTTTCGTATGTTTCCCTTTTTTTAGTGTTGTTTTCAGTTTTCAGGATCTTTGTTTTTGTGAAATCGAATTTGTGTTTTTCATTTTTCTCATGGAATCTAACACCAAAATTTCTTAACTTAAATTTGCATCACATACAATTTGTCGATTTTAACCTTAATGAAAACTTTCTTAAATATGTACTCCGCACATTTATAAATAAAACTTTATCTCTATTAATAACTGATACAACTAAAAACATAGTTAACTTAGATAAGGAAAAAGAAAATGTACAGATCTTTTTACGCTCTCGTTTGCCATTAAATATTTTTAATGATATTATGAATTTTGAAAGCAGCAAGAAAGAAGTAATTCACTCAAAAATCAAACACATTAATATTGGAAAAATCAACATGTTACTTACTGAACAACACCCAAATAACAGTAATGCTCCTAATTTAATCTCAGACTGGGTGGAGAATTTAACAGATTTACAAATACCTAATGAAGTATTAGAAATACTAAGCTTAGGTCCAAATTTTGCTGCACCTCTTGAAAAACACACTGAAATCCCTGTCCCAGAAATCCTTACTGATATAGAATACGCAATAGAAAATTTTACTACAAAAACCAAAGACGACATACGATCAAAATGTGCAAATATCATAACGAATTTTAAAAACCGATTCGCCCAACAAAATCTTAATAATGAGTCAAAAACTCTTTTTAAAAAATTAAAAAAAACTAAGATATTCTGAAAACAAAATCCAAACTTGAAAATCCTTAGGCCTGACAAGTCCAATAAAACTATAATTATGACCGACACGGACTATGACAAAAAGATTAACGACCTACTTACTGACACAAGTACATATAATAGTATATTAAGTATAAAGGGCGGTAAAGCATTCGTTGCAGCCCGCCGCTGTATAGACGCACGAGTGAGCGAGGCGAGCGAGGGCAGCTATACAGCGAAGGGTTGCAGCGGCTTTACCGCCAGTGGTGCTTACAACTGTTTTTCGCCTGCCTCTTCATACTACAATATTAAACCAAAAGAACTTTATTTTAATAATTAATTATTACTGACAGTTTTTGACAGTAATTAATGGGAGTATTTTTTGACGTACATGATAAGAGGCGTTATCCTTTGACAAACTCAGATCAGATAAACTTATGTGACAGGCTCACATGTCAGTGTTGAGTATTTTAAATGTAGAAGGAAACTGTCAAATTATTATCTGAGCGTGTACGCTATAGAAATGTGATTTTAGAATCTTAGGTATATTTCGGTACTACAATAATAATTAAAAAGTGATTACTAATTAATAATGGACAAATTTAAATAATTAAATGAGTTTAGCGGAATGGCAGACGACTACCTAAGTAATTCTCAATTAATTGTCAACTTATCCTTTAGATGGAATGCACAGTAAGTTAAGTGAGTGAAAACTACTGATGTTAACGTTATTATTGGAAATCTAACAGTAGCGCCATCTATGAAAAAAAATTAAAATGAGCGGGCGCTAACTGGTCATTTACCGCATATGCGGGCGGTAAAACTCTGTTTAAGTGCAGGCAGGCGAAAAACAAAATAAGAACGACCCAACAAATGCTCACCAAAAAAAGAACAATGAAACTATAAACAATTGGGAGAAAAAAATGTACATTTCACCTATAAATGCTAAAAAACTAAAAATTCACAACGCCATCCGCCCTCGCATATACGGCCTCCCCAATTTACACAAAGAAAACATCCCCTTAAGACCTATAGTTTCTTGTATCCAATCTCCTTTCGAAAAACTGTCTAAATTCCTTAATGAAATCTTAAAAAATGTCATAAACCAAAATGAATACTACATAAAAGACTCATGGGACTGTAAAAACAAAATAAACAATGTAACATTTCCCGATAACTACATTCTGGTGTCCTTAGATGTCATATCTTTATATACAAACACCCCAATAGAGAAAGCCAAAACCCTAATAGAAAACCAATGGAACACTATCAAAGAACATACAGATATCCCACTCACCGAATTTTTAGCAGCCATAGACTTTACCCTAACTTCAATGTATTTCACATACGAAGACAAATATTTCAAACAAACCGATGGATGCGCCATTGGTGCGGCAATATCGAGCTCAATTGCACAACTGGTAATGGAAGACCTAGAAAATATTGTTATTCAAAACCTCGACTTCCAACTACCTTTTTTCTATAGGTACATCGACGACTGTATACTAGCTATTCCCGAAAACAAATGTGATTACATTTTGACAAAGTTTAATTCCTACCACCCAAGACTCAAATTCACTCTAGAAATCGAGAAAGATCAAAAAATCAACTTTCTCGACCTCACCCTACACAGAGGAAACGGTACGATCAAGACAGCGTGGTATACCAAACCCACTTGGTCGGGTAGATACCTACATTTTAATTCCCAACATCATATTAAACAGAAAGAAACAGTCATAATCGGAATAGCAGACAGGGCAATTAACCTATCAGACGCAGATTTCAGAAAACAAGCAATTCTACATGCAAAAAACGTCTTAAGAAAAAATTCCTACCCCGAAAAACTAATCAACTCAGTCTTTTCGAAAAGAATACATAAATTTTATAATGAAAACCCACCAAGGCAATCTAACAACATAAACGGTCGATATTTAACATTACCATATATACCAACACTAACAGAACAATTAAGAAACGTATTCAAGCGCACAGAAGTAAAAATAAGTTACAAAGGACATAAATTATTAAACAACAATTTTAGTAAATTGAAAACTAAAATTCCGGACAACAAGAGAAGCAATGTTGTATATGAAATACCTTGCCAGAACTGTAACGGTGTTTATATAGGACAAACATCGCAACTACTGAAGGACAGACTAAATGGACATAAGTACGACAAAAAAAAATACTACTGCTCTAACAAACAATGAGAAAAATGAAAAACACAAATTCGATTTCACAAAAACAAAGATCCTGAAAACTGAAAACAACACTAAAAAAAGGGAAACATACGAAACAATTTTTATCCAAAAAAATCCTAATAACGTTAACTCAAAAACCGACACAAAATCGCTAAGCAAATTCTACCACTCATTATTAAACTAAAACGATAACAATCCTTTTTTTCTTAACTAAAACACAGTGTAACAATAATCATCCTTCCTATTTAATTTCACCACCCTATACATCTAAAAACGAGATAGCTTTAAATATGTTTTTTGTTGCTTTCATTCCAAATCTAAACAGATATCCAAACCGTAAAAAGATTCTAACACAAGGAAAATATTTTAAATGCAAAATAATTACTATTAATACTCGCGTGTACCGAAATGAATATTTTATTAAGAATTTTTATATGTTGTAATTATCATCAACCAACTATTTTGACAATAATTGTATAACAATGCAAGTCCTTTTTTTTTTTCTATATTAATGTGAATGTTTTGTTATTTTATTTGTGGTAAGTTTTATTATTGTATCTTTGTTTTTTGAAATGTTGTTATTGACCACATGACTTGTAATTTTTTAGATTGAAAAAGACTTGAACTTTCAGTCGAAACGTCTCAAAATAAAATTTTATAAAAAAAAATTGAATGATATTTCATGTTTTACTATCCAGACTTGAACCCAAGAATCCGAAATCAAGTATATATATATATATATATTATAATCTATATCGACCGTACTATACAATAGTGAATTTGTATTATCAGGAATAGCGGTCTGTAATTATTATTAAGGTCAATGAAAACTCATTTATCCAAAAATCCTCTATATTTCGTCAACTATCAGTGACTTCATCAGGAGGCAAAGCTACAAAGTATTCTTAAATTACACATACATTTAAAAAGAAAAAAAAAAACAAACTTACATCAGAGTTAATTACACTAACCAAAAAACGTCATCAGAAAACATGAAAACGAATAAATATATAAAATCAACACAAATTTCGTTCACATACACAGTTAAAATCTAATAAAAATTTTGTGAAGTGCATTATCCTAGTTAGGTACAAAAATTTCCGATATTGAAAGGGAAAAAAAAAACAGTCTTAAAAAATTTTCTAACTACCGTACTATTTACCTATATTGTCTCTCGTCTATTAAATATACGAGGGAGAGTTGTTCAGTTAAGTAAGTTGGAGTAAATTATGCTTAGCTGGCTAATGTCAGAGTTAGCGTTTATAGTATTATTGGTACCGTTAATATGGGTCATTTCCAAAAACAAGCGTTTAGTTAAATTCTTCTCAAAATCTAAGATGGTGGAATTCGTATTTGCCTCCTGATGAAGTCACTGATAGTTGACGAAATATAGAGGATTTTTGGATAAATGAGTTTTCATTGACCTTAATAATAATTACAGACCGCTATTCCTGATAATACAAATTCACTATTATATATATATATATATATATATATATATATACGTGCACATCTATCTTAGTGGGCTCCATACGTGGATAAGGCGCCCTGGCCTCCACCAGAACCACGTTATTTACGCGTGTATACATTGCATATTTGAATTCCCCGGAAAAAAATAAACAAAGGCAACTTGAGAGGGGAAGAGATTTCGTAAAAAAAATATATACGAAAAAAGTATAGACTCAAGATAGAAACCGGGCTCCGCATATGACATGACAAACTCTCCTCCGGTGTATATAATTGGATATGTTATCTCGACCTAATGGTCACCGACGATGTTGCCATATCGAGGCATATTGTATATCTAAACAATATATGTAAATGTATCTTTATGGCCTCTACTTTGACTAGCCTCCGCTGTGTATATCATTTATATAAACACAGGCACGTTTTAATCGCCTCCGTCTTTTTATAACTAAATTTCACGTCGTTATTGAACTTGTTTTGTTGAGGAGTTGTATATCAATTACTTACATTCATCTTATTGGGCTCCATTTTTTATAATGAACTTCGCGGTCGTTTTTTGACCTAAATTCCTCTTGATTGGTTTTCTGATTTTGCAGACGGGTTGTATATAGATAATGTTATGTGCATATAACTGATCAGCCTCTATTTTACATACAAAGAAAGTATTGTCTCCTTCGTTACTGGTAGACAAAAAATGATTAAAACCAAGAAAATTGAGAAAATTTATATTTGGAATTTCAACTTACAACTTACTCAATTAGTACAAGTACGAAACATTGAAATAACACGGTAGCTAGTGAGATTCTTTTGCTGAATATTTTGTTCTTATAAGGTAGGTACTATATTATAAGGAATCCTTATCCTTATTTATTCCTTCACCAGAGGCAACCAACATCAGAAGATCAGCGGAAACAGTGTCCATTTCTTGCGATCGAATTGTAAAAATTCAAATGTTTGCCTCTAGACATTTTTCGACCTTCATGTAATCTTACCACATATCTACGTTGTGTTTACTTTTGGTACTTTTTAGCTCTCCATATCATATATGTAATATATGGAGACTATTAGTTTCATGAAAAAAAAATTTTTTTTAATTTCACCGGAAATACTTGTTTTTGGTCATTTTATACATAAATAAGTAGTTTT
This sequence comes from Apoderus coryli, assembly GCA_911728435.2. Lineage (NCBI taxonomy): Eukaryota > Metazoa > Arthropoda > Insecta > Coleoptera > Attelabidae > Apoderus > Apoderus coryli. The sequence goes on along the minus strand of OU452209.1, from coordinate 9,349,205 downwards.
AAAAAAATGTCTGTCTGTCTGTCCGAGGCTAGGCTTATGAGAGTCTTTATTAATACAAATTAATTTAAGTTAAAATGCCAGATATTAACCCTCCAGTAAATTTGAACTTATTTATCAAGTTTTTATCTAGTTAGGTATATTGATTAAAAAAAAACAGTATTTTTGTAATGAACCAAAACCCAAAGAAAGATAAATAAATAAGAACATTGTATGCAAGAACAGAGCGAAATTAATGGATTAAAAAAATGTATGGTGTAATTTTAAAAATTATTTTGAAAGAAATATAAAATATACTCTATACTATAAACAATAAAATAACGTTAAATAAAATAAATAACAAATTCAAGTTATAGATAAATAATAGCTACTTAAAAGAATAAAATAAGACATACAGTAGGTACCTATAATATATCCATGAAATGACTGTAAAACGCTTAACTACAAATTCCTCAACTAAAAATAAGCCGATCTAGCCGTTTTGCCTACAGGGCGCTAAAGTTCTTAAATTAATATCGTTTTTTTCAGAATAATTATTTTCTAAACGCCTTTATCAATTTTCACTAATTTTGAAACTAACCGATTTTTTGTTAATGCCTAGAAATTTAAAAATGGTGCGTGATTCGTAAAGAAAAGTTTCTGCCTCCCGTAAAATTTGGGCTAGACATGCAGTTTATCTACAAAAAGGTTATTTACAATACCTTGAAATTGATCATTGCCTATTTATTCGACACGAAAAAATATATGTCGAAAGTTTTAATTCTGAACAATGTTTAAAATAATTGTTATGTTTGTTCTAGACAACAATAAAATAAATAATCTGACATAACGATAGTTTTTATTTCTTTTACGTAAATAATTATTGGTTCTTTAACCATTATTCTATCGCTGAGAAGGTCGACATGCTTCTGGTATATGGATTATGTGAGAGAAATGAACGTATGAGTGTCAGAGTCTATCGTGAAAAATATCCAGAATTCCTATCGATCAAACTTTCACGAATATTAAGAAGTAAGTAACATAGAGAAAGGGGTAGTTTTCATGGAAATAATGTTAATCTAGGACGCCAACTTACAATTAGGACTGCTGAGTTTGAAGAGGTAGTTTTAAACAGAATTGAAGATGATCCCAAGTTAAGTCGTATACGCTAGGGGTTCGGATTGGAGATTTCCAGAAGTACAATTAATAACATTCTACGAGAGCAGTTACTCCATGCGTATCATGTCTAACAGGTGCGAAATGTTTTACCAAAGGACCCTGAAAGTCGGTTGACGTTTTACCATCTCATCAAGCCAATGAGAATACCACACATTCGTGCTGAAATGTGGTTTGTGCACGACGGAGCGCCATCCTTCTTTAGTACCAGCGTTCGCAGATTTTCAAATGAAACATATCCTAATAGATGTATCGGAAATCGGCCAGCAAGGTCACCCAACTTAACGCCTCTGGACTTTGGATATTTGGTATATTCGCCTAGATATTTTTAGTTGAGAAATTTTTGGTTAAGCGTTGTACAGTAATTTCATGGACACCCTGTATAATAGATAACTAAAGAAACAAACTAACAAATACTGTTTAAGTTACTCAAATTCGTTGGGTTTGTTAAAATGTTTCAAGTGGTAGGTAATATTGTAGGAATTTTTCATCTTAAAAGTATAATTACTTAAGATATTTAATTAATTTTGTATATAATTAATTTGTGCCGCTCCCTACAGAGCATATGAAGTGCGACGTCATTACAATAATGGAATGCGACGTCATTCGGGTTTTGGACGTTTGACGAAGAACGGCACAATTTCAATTTTTCAAATTCAATATAGTACCTAAGTGCGTTAGCTATTTCTTAATTTTATTGTTCCATTAGTTAGTTAAATTATTCTTACCGAGTTGTCATATTTTCACGTTGTGTTTTGTATTCGATTAAATCATTTTTTGAGACGTCACGTGTTTTAACCCCTAGACAACGACAAAAAAGCCTACATTTTGGGGGCCTGTCCGGGATAGAGATAGAGATTGTGCGGATAGTGATTGTGAGGGATACAAAATACAGTTTAGTTTATCAATACGTACGAAAGGAAGAATAGTGTGATAAGAGAATAATACGTAAGTTAGTAACGCATGAAAATACGAACGTGATAAGTAGTACGAGAAGACAAACGAACGAGTTCAAGCTGTTTCCGAATATAATATGATCCTATTTGGTAGCTGGTGTGCGGTTGGTGGCAAAGCGTAAACTTCTTTGAGGTAAAGACGAATATACGTTCAGAAGTTCAAAATCAGCCGGGCGATTGCAAGTAGCTATACGAAAATTAGACGATTATCGGTGGAGTAGCAGAAGAAGACGAGTTTCAATAACAGTTTGTTACCATATAATAAAAGAAGATTATAAGGTAGGAGATCCAATTTTTACTATTTCACGGACGTTTCGACTTATCGCTGACGATTCCATTGGCTATTGTTGCGGATATTTAGTTTTATAAATCTTTAATTTGATTATTTTCAGTATAATTATTGTAAAGCCGCGTACATAGGTATAATTATTGTTATAATCCAAATTATTTATTTAACTTTTGTCAATTTTGATTTAAATATTTTCCAAGATACTTAGGTAATTTTACTTCTACGTCTTAAAGATACCTAACGATGGCCACTTTAGGAAAAATTGATAATATAAATTATCAGATAAACTGTTGCAAATTTAAAGTTGTTAAAGCGTTACACTACATTTGTTTTGGTAACGAAGGTGAGCCTAGAAAAGTAAGAAAGGCGTTGCGTGAATTTTCAGGATTTACTTTTGATTATCAATCTGACGAATATCTAGCAAAAGTTGAAGAGGTAAGTTTGAATTTAGATATTTCTGATTTAATCGCTATATGTCAGGTTCTTGATTTAAATTATACATCTGATAAAAATAAACTAGTGGAGTACATTTGTTCCTTCTTGATATCTTTCACGAAAAATGACGACGATGACGAAAACCCTGAAGATGATGCAGAAAGCGGAACAGATAATGACGAGTCAGAGAATGAAGATGAAGAAGAAAACGAAAGACGCGCAGAAGACGAAAGACGAGCAAAAGACGAAAAACAAGCAGAAGACGAAAGACGAAAAAGAAGTAATAGAGCCGAAGAAAGATGAAACAGAAACAAAGAAGATGAGATAAGACGACAAAAAGATGAGGAGAAGCAAAGAAGAGACGAAAAACAAAGACGACAACAATATGAAAGAAGACGAAAGGACAATGACGACAATCACATTGGAGGTACATCCAGTGATGAAAGCATAGCAGGTAATGAAGTAAGAAGAAATAAAAAACAAGAAACATTCACATTAAGCTTCAGAGATGTTGAAGATAGCTTAAGAACGTTTGATGGAAAGGATGATTATCCGATCCACTCGTGGATATCCGATTTTGAAGAAGTTGCGGAAATTACGGGCTGGAACGAACTTCAGAAACTGATCTACGCAAAGAAATGTCTAGCAGGACTGGCCAAGTTATTTGTGCAGTCAGAAAGAGGAATCAATTCGTGGTCGACACTAAAACAACGTTTAATTGATGAATTTGCCGTACAGGTTAACAGTGCTCAAATACATAAGCTGCTGAAGACGAGAAAGAAAAAATTTGACGAATCTGTACAGGAATACATGTTGAAAATGCGTGAAATATCAAGCCGTGCATGCATTGAAACCGAAGTTGTAATTCAATACATAATCGACGGAATACAGGACGAAACGTCGAATAAATTGATTTTGTATGGGGCGAGAGATTTTGCAGGATTTAAAGAAAAACTTAAATTGTATGATACAGAAGAAGAAAAATACCTCAACATATATAAAACCAAAGAAAGAAGTCGATTATAAGAAGAAAACAGAAAATGCCAAGAAAGAAAACAACGAAAAACAAGCTGCAACGGTTATGGGCATGTTTCATCGAAGTGCACTGTGAAAAATGCGACGCGAGGTACAAGTTCAAATAATGTTAATTGTATTGAAGTTACTCCAAAGAATGCCGTTAAAGTAAAAATAGCCGATGTTGAATTGGTAGCATTGTTTGATACTGGAAGCGATATTTGTACATTAAGAGAGGACGTATATTATAAGCATTTCCAGAATATACCATTGTTACAAGATCGAATAACTCTGAAAGGTTTGGGAGAAAACAAGGTTGAAACGTCGGGAGCGTTTAGTACCAATGCAACAGTGAACGATGAAGAATTTGAACTTATATTTCATGTGATACCCAAAGTTTCTACATCATTCCAAATGATAGTAGGAAATAACATCCTAAAAGAGGCTGAAGTAAACATAAGGGATGACGGTATCATTATCCATAAGAAACAAGATAATTTCATTATGCAGATCGCAGTAGAGGAAAAGTTTGAAGCAGAAGTCAATGTAGATCACATTCTAAATGAAGAAAAGAAGAAAGTCGTTAGGGAACTTATTGAACAATATAAACCAGAGAAAACGAAGACTACAGAGATCGAAATGAAAATAATTTTGAAAAATGAGGAACCAATTTATCAAGGTCCAAGGAGATTGTCAGTATCAGAGAAGTTAGAAGTTGAAACCCAGATAGAAGAGTGGTTACAGGATGGAATAGTAAAACCCAGTTGCTCAGATTTTGCTAGTCCCATAGTCCTTGTAAAGAAGAAAGATGGTCGAACTAGGATATGCTGCGACTATCGCAAATTAAACAAAAACATCATCAAAGACAGGTTTCCCTTGCCACTGATTGAAGATGTGTTGGACGAATTACAAAATGCAAAAGTGTTTAGCACTATAGATTTGAAGAACGGATTTTTCCACGTACCAGTAGAAGATAAGTCAACGATGTATACGTCGTTTGTGACACATAACGGGCAATATGAATTCATGAGATGTCCGTTTGGACTATGTAACAGCCCTGCAGTGTTTCAAAGGTTCATTAATCACATATTCCGTGAACTAACAAGGCTCAATTTTGTAATGTACTACATGGATGATATCATTATCCTAAGTTCTAACGAAGATGAAGGTATAGAGAGATTGAAAATAGTATTAGAAGTCGCGAAAGATTACGGTTTAGACATTAAAAAGAAGAAGTGTCAGTTTTTAAAAAGAAGAGTGGAATTTTTAGGATTCATCATAGAAGATGGAAAAGTACAACCTAACAAAGAAAAGTCGATAGCTATTCGAAATTTTCCGGAACCAAATAACGTTAAGCAAATTCAATCATACTTAGGCTTAACTGGTTATTTTCGAAAATTCATACCTGGTTACGCTAAAATAGCTAAACCTCTAAGTGACTTATTACGGAAAACTACTGAATTTAAATTTGGTGAGCTTGAAAGAAGTGCGTGTAAGACGTTACAGGAATTGTTAACACAAGAACCAGTTTTACAGATATTCCAGCAAGGTTGTGAAACAGAACTACACACTGACGCTAGTCAAAGCGGATACGGCGCATGCTTAATGCAACGATCTAACATAGATTCAAAATTTCATCCAGTGTACTACATGAGCAAGAAGACAACACTAGCGGAAGAAAAGTACAGCAGTTACGAGTTAGAAGTACTTGCAATAATTCAAGCAGTCAAAAAATTTCGGATATACCTCTTAGGTACGAAATTTAAGATAGTGACCGACTGTTCTGCATTTCAGAAGACAATGGATAAAAAAGACCTTACCACGAGAGTTGCACGATGGTCGCTACTATTGGAAGAGTATGACTACCAAATTGAACACCGAAGAGGAACGCAAATGACACATGTAGATGCCTTAAGCCGATACCCTGCAGTTATGACAATTTTAGAGGAAAATGGAATAATGGAGCGAAAAAAGCTTGCTCAAGATAAAGATGATCATTTGAAAGCGATTAAGGAAATTTTGAAAACGGGAAACTACGTAGATTATTATCTTGATCATGGCATATTATACAAATACGAGAAAAAACAGCAATTGTTAGTGATACCTAAAGCCATGCAGACTGAAGTTATACGGAACGCTCATGAAGTTGGACATTTTGCAGTGAAAAAGACTGAAGAACTAATAAGAAGAGAGTTTTATATTCCGAAAATTAAAGAACAGATAGAAGCGTATATAAGCAATTGTATACCGTGTATACTAGGAAACAGAAAGAAAGGTAAGAAAAAAGAAATTCTTCACCAATTTAATCAACAACGAGAAGATGTAAAGAACAGATACTTAAAGTACAGACCGAAAATAAGAAGAGTTATAATTTGCGCAGGCGGAAGGCATTTAATTACAAGGAAAATGACCTCGTTGCTATTAAACGAACTCAATTTGGCCCAGGCTTGAAAGTCAAACGAAAATTTTTAGGACCATACAAGATTACTAAAATAAAAGGTAATGATCGTTATGATGTCATTAAGGTGGGAAATCACGAGGGACCAATGCGTACTACCACTTGTGTTGAATATCTCAAAACGTGGGTTGAGAATCAAAGTGAATCCGAGTCGGATTCTGACTAGGATGGCCGAGTGTAGGAATTCTTCATCTTAAAAGTATAATTACTTAAGACATTTAATTAATTTTGTATATAATTAATTTGTGCCGCTCCCTACAGAGCATATGAAGTGCGACGTCATTATAATAATGGAATGCGACGTCATTCGAGTTTTTGACGTTTGACGAAGAACGGCACAATTTCAATTTTTCAAATTCAATATAGGTATATTGCACTTAGGTAAGTGCGTTAGCTATTTCTTAATTTTATTGTTCCATTAGTTAGTTAAATTATTCTTACCGAGTTGTCATATTTTCACGTTGTATTTTGTATTCGATTAAATCATTTTTTGAGACGTCACGTGTTTTAACCCCTAGACAACGACAAAAAAGCCTACAACATTTTAACTGAAATTGAGGTCTGACGGGCGGGCCAATGCGATGAATGATGATACTACATTATTCCTTAGGCTTAAAATCTTTGTGTAGCTTTGTTTAAATAATTGAATCAATGCTTATGGATAAGTCGTGCGTCAAATTTACACTAGCTGTATATCTAAACAATATATGTGCATCTATATTATAGGCCTCCATTGCCGGAACACCTGTTCTATATATACAAGACAAAACATGATATAATACAAAAGCAAAATCAGTGACGTCTTAGAAAACTACCTGGAAGTAGGGGTAGGGATTACCTAGATTACATCCATAAATGTCATAAATCTAATCTGATCCCTAATTACACCAGGTAGTTGCTTCTATTCTTTCCAAATATACAGGTTGTCCAGAAACCACTGAACGAAACGAAAGCCACAAATTCCAGAGTGAATTTCATGTGAATTCGACGTCAAACCTTTAATGCGAAATTGCCTCCGAGAGGAAGTTTATGTAGTTGAATGGGTGTTAAAAATACAGGATAAAAAATGTGTGTACGTACCATAGGCGTCCGTGAAAATTCTAAAAAAGGGCAGAAAAATCTGCTTCGACGATAACTCAAAACTCACTTAACAGATTTTTAACAAATTTGTTACAAAAATGGTTCAGGATATTTCTAGGTGCTGATTAACTTTTGGAAAACATTGAGCGTAGGCAAGAGGTTTAAAAAAGGGTCCAAAAATGTATAGTTCTCAAATATATCTGAAATATTGACAAACTTTTTTAAAGCCAAACGTGTCTTTATTATATTAAATAGCAAAATAATTAATTAATCGTAAATTAACCTAAAATAAAAAACTTATTTTTATTTAATAATAATAATAAATAGCCTTTATTGCAAAGAAAACAACAAAAATATACAATAACAATAAATTACATAATTAAATTAACAACAAAAGAATTATAATCAAATTACTGTACAATAAAATTTAAATAAACAAAAAAACCTTATTTTTATTTAATAATAATAAATGGAAAACAACAAAAATATACAATAACAATAAATTGAATTTCCAAATTACAAAATTAAATTGAATTAAAGCCAAACGCATCTTTTTAAAAGAATTAATTATAATCACAAATTACCCTAAAATAAAATTTACGAATACAAAAAAAAACTAAACTAAAATAATACTAAAAGGCCATAATTAGAAAACAAAAATATACAATCTAAATACATATTTACAAAATATAAAATTAAATATCAAACTCCAATTTACATACCAAGTAACACAATTTTTTTCACTAATAAAAAACTTATCGCGAGTTACGAGCCCATAAATTACTTAGTATTTAAGAATTATTGTTATCTTTAGTATTATATTTCACTTATGTTTGTATTTTAATTCATATAAAACTGTTTTGCAAATTAAATATAAATTCATTCTCAAACTAGTAGCTGTAAATAAAAGATTTGAAGTTTTTACTGTTAATAAAGATTTTATAATTTTTTAAAAATCGTTTCAAAGTTAATTTATCCAAAATTGGCGCAGTCGGTAGGATACGCGCGGTTTCAAAAACAAGTTCGCATCGTGTCGAAAACCCAGTTTTTGTGACTTGAACATAAGTTCTTAAGTGCGTATCAAAAAACTCAAAGTGATAAGTGACTGGAGACGATCACCTACAGCGAAGAGTTGGGAATCAATCGAGAAAGGACTATTGGAACTGACGACAAAACCGTAAGTGCCAAATTTTTCCTTTTTGCCTTTCCGAACCCTATTATTAAGGACTTTGGAAAGATAGGTAGGAACTTTCAGAACCTTTTGTTTGAAGAATTCTGAAAATAGGTTAAGAAAAAGCAAAGAAAAGAAAGAAAGAAAAATCACATGACAGATTTGTTAGAAGACGTAGCAAACCTCTTAAGTAATTTATCATTTGAAGAAACAAATAATACATTAGAAAGTAGAGTTAATTCAAAAAATAAGACAAAAATGCCTAATGCAAATCAAGTTCAACAGCAAAGAGAAATAAATTGGGATTTATTTAGATCAAGACTAAATAATATTCGCCCTTACGATGGAGATAGTAATTCATTGAATAAATTTATCTCTCGTTGCGACAACTTAGTTTTAACATATTCTGTATTTAATAATCCAGAAATTAACGGTTTAATACTAGAATGTATTCAAGACAAGTTAGTAGGAAAAGCGGAAGCAATGGTCGGCAACCGCATGGAATTAAATAATTGGGATCTTGTTAAAAATGCCCTTAAACAATGTTTCTCAGATCGAAGAGATTTGGATTGTTTATTCCAAGAATTAACAAGAACACGCCCTTATAAAAATGAACACTTAATAAATTTTGGTAGTAGATTACAGTTATTACGCAGTCAGGTAGTTCAAAGAATTAGCAATGACACAGATTTAGCACACGAAGCAAAAGTTTGTCAAATTGTACATTGTGATAAAACAGCATTAAACACATTTATAGCAGGTTGTACTGGTGTTCTCAGAAATAACATGCATATAAAGAAACCTGAGTCTTTAGAGGACGCAATGGCGTACGTAACAGAATTTGAAAATTTCGAAAGATTGTATGGTAATTTAAATTTCGACCACAAATCTCAAAATCAGTCTAATCAATTAATTCGTCCAAAGATACCTATTCAGAATCAAAATATTCAACCCTCGTACTATCAACCTTTCCAAAATACAGGTTTTCAGAGACCTCAAAATTTCAATAATTTTATGCCTACTGCAAATCGCAACTTTAATAACACAAATCAACACTTTTCAACAAAACCAGCATTTCCAAGTCAACCAATAAACGTTAGACCTATACCAAACCCAAATACAAGGTATCCAACTAATCGAGAAGTATTTGGTCAACCACAAAACGTTTTTAAACCCAAATTTATTCCACAAAATCAATTACCTAAACCCGAACCAATGTCGACAACTTCAAGAAATCCGACAACAAATACCCAAAATAGAATGTCTAATCAATACTTTAATAAAGGAAATCAAAATTATTTCCAAAGACAACCCAATCAACCTTCCAACATTTTAGTTGAGGAACTTTTCAATCATGAATCCGATCAATATCCATTTGATTAATACCCCGAAACAAACACTGAAAGTTATTTTAATGAACCCAGCGATTATCAGTACAATTATTATGAAACCACCCCTGTAAATTACGAACAAACTTACGAAATCTCTGATGCATCATTACCAGAGCAATCAGAATTAGAAATCGAGAAAAATAATGAAGATCAAAATTTTCAGTTAACCCAAACTCCAAAACATATAACTTAACAGAAATTAATATATCTTCCAATAATGCATTACCTTATATAGAAATTAAAAAACCTAAAATTAAATTACTTATAGACACTGGCAGTTCAAGATCAATAATAAAACCTTCAATAATAGAAAAATATTATCCGCATACTATATATCACTGTAAATCAACGATCAAAACACCCTTAGGAAGCAAAGATATTCTTTATCAAGCTTCAGTTCCTGCATTTTCTGAATTTAAAACTGATAAAAATATAAATTTTATTCTATTTGATTTTCATGATTTCTTTGATGGAGTGATAGGATTAGAAGATATGAAAAATTTAAATCTAAACATCGATCTTACAAATCAAAGACTAGTTAACGACTTTAATGAAATTCCTTTTAAATATAGAGAACCCACAGATGTCACTTTCTCTTTTACAGTAGAAGCTAATGAAAGAGTTTTAAAGAAATTACCTGTAAATATATATCAAGGCGACATATTAATTAATGAGACTTATATTGATGAGTTATATATACCTCAATCATTAACAACAGCACAAGACGGTTATGCTTTCATAGAAATTCAAAATTGTAATGATCATGCAATGTCTGTAACTTTAGAAAAACCAATACCCGTCATTCCTTTTGAAAACAACAATTACGAAATATTTACTTTTGAACCTATTCAAGGAAACTCTTTTTTGGAAACTAAAAATAATAATATACAAATCGAAAACCTAATTCGCACTAATCATATGAACTCAGAAGAAAGAGCAGCTATTATTAAACTTTGTAAAGAATATCAAGATATTTTCTTCAAACCAGGCGATAAACTCACATTTACCTCAAAAGTTAAACATGAAATTAAAACCACAGATGAAATACCAATTCATACTAAATCTTATCGATACCCTTATATACATAAAGCTGAAGTTCAAAACCAAATCAAGGATATGTTAGAAAAGGACATCATTCGACCATCTTCAAGCCCATGGTCATCACCAATATGGATCGTGCCCAAGAAAGCCGACGCCTCTGGCAAACAGAAATGGAGACTTGTTGTAGATTACCGTAAAATTAATGACAAAACAATTGACGATAGGTACCCCATACCTAATATAAATGAGATACTAGATAAACTTGGAAGATCAAATTACTTTTCTGTAATTGACCTCGCAAGTGGATTTCATCAGCTGGAAATAAGCCCTTGTTCAATTGAAAAAACCGCTTTCACAGTAGAAAATGGACATTATGAATATCTCAGAATGCCGTTTGGATTAAAAAACGCACCTTCTACGTTTCAACGCTTAATGGATGACGTATTAAAAGACCTACAAAACAAAGTTTGCATGGTGTACATGGATGACATCATAATTTTCAGTACCGGACTACAAGAACACGTACAAAATTTAAAATTAGTATTTTCAAAATTACGAGACGTTAATTTAAAAATCCAATTAGATAAAAGCGAATTTTTCCAAAAACAAGTAGAATTTTTAGGACACGTAGTTACCCCAGAAGGAATAAAACCGAACCCTAAGAAAATTGAAATTATCAAAAAACACAAAATCCCAAAAACACAAAAGGAGATTAAATCATTTTTAGGAATATTAGGATATTATCGAAAATTTATTAAAAACTTTGCCAAAATAACCAAACCGTTAACTCAATGTTTAAAAAAGAATGAAAAAGTAATAATGACTCCAGAATACGTTAATAGCTTTTTAACATGTAAAGAAATTTTAACATCAGAACCTATATTAACTTATCCAGATTTCGAAAAACCGTTTGAACTTAAAACCGATGCATCTAACTATGCTATAGGATCAGTTCTATCCCAAAATGGACACCCTATATGTTATGCGTCTAGAACTCTTAACCCCGCAGAAATAAATTACTCAACGATAGAGAAAGAGTTATTAGCTATCGTTTGGAGCTGTAAATACTTTAGATCTTATTTATTTGGCCGAAAATTTCAAATTTATACCGATCACAAACCTCTTCAATGGCTATTCTCTCTTAAGGAACCAAATTCAAGATTAATTCGATGGCGTCTGATGATCGAAGAGTTTGATTATACTTTACATTATAAAGAAGGTAAAAAGAACCAAGTAGCAGACTTTCTCTCTAGAAATCCCCCTAGTGATGAATTAAATGCTTTAGAAAATGAATCAGTTGTTGTTAACATAGGAGATTTAGAACAAGAAATAAGTAAAGCACTCTCTAATGTAAATATCCTTCCAGAACTTAACGACGAAGATTTATCACAAATCTTAGGACCAGATAATTTAAACCCTAAAAATAAAATAAATATTCTGTCCGATATACAAATAAGACCACCTAATATCGAATTACAACCTAACAATGAATCTGATTTAGTAACTGTTCACACTGCATTAGAAAACCCTAATTTTAATATCCCAATATCTGAAAGATCATTAAATGTTTATAAATATCAAATAATAATGACGTGTGGCGACACATTGAACACACAAGTTAGAAAAGAGAAAATTTTAGAAAATACTAGATACTTCGTAACATTTCAAAAAAGTAACATCGAACAAAACATTGTACATTTTGCAAAAGAATATCTCAACCCTAAACAAAACTATGCTTTATACTTTCAAAAGCATTTTCCTCCGGAACTCTTTACATTAACCCTTCAAAAGTACTTTAAAAATTCATCTTTTAAACTTGTACAGTGTACAAAGATGTTAAACGATGTAGTGACAGTAGAAGAACAAAATAACATAATTAAATATCATCATGTTTACAAAACAGGACATCGCGGAATCAACGAAGTAAAAGCAGCTTTAAATTCTAGATATTACTGGCCGAAGATGAATGAAGATATCGAAACTTTTATCAATAATTGTGAAACTTGCCTCAAAAATAAATACGATCGAAACCCACCAGTAATTAAATTCAATTTAACACCTACTTCTTCAAAACCATTTGATCACATTCACATGGATGTTTTTAAAATAGCAAACGAATCATTTTTGACAATTATAGATTCTTTTTCCAGATATGGTCAAGCATATAAAATAAAATCGACAACTGGAACATCTGTTGTTGAATCTTTATTAAATTTTATTTCACATCATGGATTACCTTATAAAATCACCACTGACAATGGCAGTGAATTTAAAATTTATGATCTAGAAAATTTTTGTAAATTACATAGGATAGAATTACATTTTACAACAGCAAAAAATAGTAATTCCAACTCCCCGGTAGAACGATTTCATTCGAGTCTTATCGAGCATATTCGCTGCATACGCGAAGAAAATAAACAATTGTCAACAGAACAAATAATGAAATACGCTATACTAAGTTATAACAATTCTATACACAGCGTGACAAAATTTACACCATTCGATATAATAAAAGGACACATAAGTAATCCTAATCCATTCGACTTAAATGATCACTTAATTATATCTTCATACGTTCAAGACCATAAACAATTAACGAAAAAACTATATGAAACTATTAAAGATCGAAACGAAAAAACAAAAACAAAAATTATTACAAAGTTAAACGAAAATCGCGATGAACCCATCGACTATTCAAATGAAGACACTGTATATATTAAAACAAAAGAAAGAGATAAGAAATTACCAAAATTTAAAAAGACCAAACTTTTAAGCCAGTCTGACATTAAGTTAAAAACTAACTCTGGCACATATCACAAAAGTAATGCGAGGAAACCCCGTAATAATACTAAACAATCTTTACAGGGTGACCAAGAAGAAGAGAATGAAGCTCATAATCCTTTACCTGGTACTTCAAGCGCTGACATCAGTCACACCAGTAACGGATGACATAAATATTACCCCAATTAACAATTTAATACTTCCAATTGAATTGGGAAGTTCACGTTTAGTTTATACCAAACATACGTTTCTTTATTATTTAGATTTTAGTAATATTACTAAGCAAATAAATAAATTAAGTGAAAACTTTATTATAGTTAAGAATAGTATTATAGTTGTAAATGCTTCAAATCCAATTTCATATCATGGCTTAGCTGAAAACATGCTTAAACGTACAGAATTCTTAATTGAAACTACAAAGAAAAAACTTGAAAATATATTTCCTTCATTTAATATACAACGTCGCAGGAAAAGAGGTTTATTAAATGTTGTAGGTAAAGTTAACAAATGGCTATTCGGTACTTTAGATTCTGAAGATGAAGAAAAATATAATAATGCAATATATAAATTAGAACAAAACGAAAAGGACTTAGCACATGAAGTAAACTTACAAATTTCTTTATTAAAAAATCTAATTAATCATTATAATAAAACAATCCAAATATTGTATAATAATCAAGAAAAACTTGAACAAGATTTAACAAGGTTTCAAACAGCAGTTCAATCTAGTATTAAAGATGTTAATGATTACATTAGTTTTCACGGGACTATTTCACAAATAAATTTAGATTGTCAAAACATAATAACATTTATCGATAATATCGAAAATGCTATCATATTTTCAAAATTAAATACGCTACATAATTCTATCATATCGAGCTATGAAGTTAAGGAAATGATAAATTATTTAGGTAAACTCTACGGGAAAGATGAAATTCCAACTTTTACAAATATAATAACCTATTATCAGTTTTTAGGCACACAAGTGACCATTTCAAATTTAAAACTAATTTTTGCTATTCATGTTCCTATTTTACAAACCGAAGTTCTTAAATACTTCCATCTATATCCTATTATCCAAAACCACAAAATGTATACCCCAAAATATCCTTATTTGGCACAAACGGCAACCAACGCACAATTCCAAAAAGAAGATTGTCCACGTTTGGAAGACGTTTACTATTGTCAAGAAAGTCCTGTGTTACCAGACGAATGCACACTTAAATTTATGAACGGCGAAACCCCAGAACAGTGTCAAACCTGGGAAATCAACGCTGAAAACTCCATAACTTATCAAGTTACGCAAAATATGATCCTGATAATACCGTCAAAACCACAAAAAATATATTCAAAATGTCAATCCAACCAATATTTGGAAATTAGTTCTCCAGTATTAATAAAAATACCACCAACATGCGAAGTTCACATCAATAACGAAAAATTTATGAACAATCACGAAATGCAACATGGAAAACCATTAATCTTACCAAAATTAGAAATCACAAAATTAAAAAGTCCAAAAATGTTCGAAGCCTCAAATTTTACAAAACTCAATTTAGAAGAAATGTATCGAATAAACGAAATAACGAAGCAACTCAAACCGATCATGTTACGAGATATCACTGAAGAAAAGTCTACATTATTTACTACAATCCTCATCATCATATCAATCACAATCATCACATATTTTGGATGGAAAATTTGGAATAGAAGAGTCCAAATTTTGAAAATGTTCAAAAATAGGCCAAATCCACAACCCACTGACGAAAATAACTCCATTATTTTCGCATCTTAAGGAGGGAGGAGTTACGAGCCCATAAATTACTTAGTATTTAAGAATTATTGTTATCTTTAGTATTATATTTCACTTATGTTTGTATTTTAATTCATATAAAACTGTTTTGCAAATTAAATATAAATTCATTCTCAAACTAGTAGCTGTAAATAAAAGATTTGAAGTTTTTACTGTTAATAAAGATTTTATAATTTTTTAAAAATCGTTTCAAAGTTAATTTATCCAAAATTCGCGCCATATACACTTCCACATCGACTTGCTGAATTTCAATTTCCAGGAGTCCCTTCAGCGCATTGCGCATTGCCTTGGCCACTCTCCTTACCCAGGCACAGAAGTTGCGGCGCTTGTTTCTACACGGCACGACATTCCCGGATATTATTCGTATATCCCGTGGATTATGTTCTCCTATAGGTATACTCGAAAATTTCCTCTCCACTGAGATAGCGTCTGAACAATAAATCGCGCTCGAACTCAATAAAATCCTCGTCGATTTTGTTTAGATAGCGCGTTCCTTCCTCCTCAAACGGCAAAGGACTGCTCGTACGCATTGGCACTTCTAATAATGCACTCAGTTCTAAGTTTTTAGCCATTGCGAGAAATTTTTTTAGCACAAAAACACAATTTTAAATCACACTTTAATATTGATGTATACACTTCGACATACAACTTCAGAATGAATCTCATTTCAGACATTATGTACCTGAAGTGTTTTTAAACAGGTAATAAATAAATAAAAATAATCCTTTACTTACTTTATTTACTTCAGAAAAAAAAATAATCCCTTTACCTGTATTTTAAAAGAGGCTATGATCATAACATGTATAGTCGGTTCCACAATAATTCGCAATTTGACGTCAAACCTTTAATGCGAAATCGGCTCCGAAAGGAAGTTTATGTAGTTGAATTGGTGTTAAAAATACAGGATAAAAAATGTGTGTACGTACCATAGGCGTCCGTGAAAAGTCTAAAAAAGGGCAAAAAAATCTGTTTCGACGATAACTCAAACCTCACCTAACAGATTTTTAACAAATTTGTTACAAAAATGGTTCAGGATATTTCTAGGTGCTGATTAAATTTTGGAAAACATTGAGCGTAGGCAAGAGGTTTAAAAAAGGGTCGAAAAATGTATAGTTCTCAAATATATCCGAAATATTGACGAACTTTTTTAAAGCCAAACGTGTCTTTATTATATTAAATAGCAAAATAATGAATTAATCGTAAATTATAATAAAATAAAAAACTTATTTTTATTTAATAATAATAATAAATAGCCTTTATTGCAAAGAAAACAACAAAAATATACAATAACAATAAATTACATAATTAAATTAACAACAAAAGAATTATAATCAAATTACTGTACAATAAAATTTAAATAAACAAAAAAAACATATTTTTATTTAATAATAATAAATGGAAAACAACAAAAATATACAATAACAATAAATTGAATTTACAAATTACAAAATTAAATTGAATTAAAGTCAAGCGCATCTTTTTAAAAGAATTGATTATAATCACAAATTACCCTAAAATAAAATTTACAAATACAAAAAAAAACTAAACTAAAATAATACTAAAAGGCCTTAATTAGAAAACTAAAATATACAATCTACATACATATTTACAAAACATAAAATTAAATATCAAACTACAATTTACATATCAAGTAACACAATTTTTTTCACTAATAAAAAAACTTATCGCGCCATATACACTTCCACATCGGCTTGCTGAATTTCAATTTCCAGAAGTCCCTTCAGAGCATTGCGCATTGTCTTGGCCACTCTCCTTATCCAGGCATAGAAGATGCGGCGCTTGTTTCTACACGGCACTACATTCCCGGATATTATTCGTATATCCCGTGGATTATGTTCTCCTATATACTCGAAAATTTCTTCTCCACTGAGATAGCGTCTGAACAATAAATCGCGCTCGAACTCAATAAAATCCTCGTCGATTTCGTTTAGATAGCGCGTTCCTTCCTCCTCAAACGGCAAAGGACTGCTCGTACGCATTGGCACTTCTAATAATGCACTCAGTTCTAAGTTTTCAGCCATTGCGAGAAATTTTTTTAGCACAAAAACACAATTTGAAACCACACTTTAATATTGATGTACACACTTGGACATACAACTTCAGAATGAATCTCATTTCAGACATTATGTACCTGAAGTGTTTTTAAATAGGTAATAAATAATCCTTTACTTACTTTAATTACTTCAGAAAAAAAAATAATCCCTTTACCTGTATTTTAAAAGAGGCTATGATCATAACATGTATAGTCGGTTCCACAATAATTCGCATTTCGTCGTCAAACTTTTAATGCGAAATTGTCTCCGAAAGGAAGTTTATGTAGTTGAATTGGTGTTAAAAATACAGGATAAAAAATGTGTGTACGTACCATAGGCGTCCGTGAAAAGTCTAAAAAAGGGCAGAAAAATCTGTTTAGACGATAACTCAAAACTCACTTAACAGATTTTTAACAAATTTGTTACAAAAATGGTTCAGGATATTTCTAGGTGCTGATTAACTTTTGGAAAACATTGAGCGTAGGCAAGAGGTTTAAAAAAGTGTACAAAAATGTATAGTTCTCAAATATATCCGAAATATTGACGAACTTTTTTAAAGCCAAACGTGTCTTTATTATATTAAATACCCTGTATTCCGCGTACCACGCACCACGCTCAGACCAGACGTGACGTCAGAGCTACGCGGCATCAGAAAGGGTAGAAAGACGGCGCTTGCGAATTCACGTATCAACAAGCAACAAGTGAGCTTTACCGCGTTGTGCTACAAGACAATATTTGAAATTAATATTTAATATATAATAACGAGTGATCTTCGCGTTTCTTTCTAAAATGAGGAAAAAAAGCACAAAGTTGTGTGCGAATAAACGCAAAGGAACGCCGGATGCGTTCCAACAGTGATTCCTATATGGCAACTTTATTTTTTGCATCACCCGATAGGCTATTTATCAAAGCTGATTGGATGCATTAAAATTATGTATTTTAATCATTTATTTACCTCTGCACAAACGTAATTAAAGTGTGAGAAGGAGGTGAATAACTTTTTCTACGAGGAAATTCAAGAAAACAACAGTACAAAACTGCAAAAAATGCTACTACTAAATCAATAAATTTACCTTTTTGTAACATCCCCACATACAATAAAAGCATTTTGATTTATACTAGGCACTGTTCTAAACACGGGAGTGCACTTTTACGGTATGATACGGCCCTTTATTACATTTTTAATTGTAAACTAAAAATGTTGGAAATTCGTCGACACTTTGTACATCAATAACCTAGAAAAATTGCGAAAATCGCGGTTGCCACACTTTATTTGAACACTTTCATCATAAACATATTCCTCATAGTTTCACATATTTACACATGGAATATGATTAGATACTTAATTTTCCAACAAATTTAATTTACGCAACTCCCACAATAATATAACAAATATTAAAACATTATTTTATGTAAAAAAACTAATAATTTATACTTATTTTTATTTTACTGCTATTCACATGAACTAAATCTGGCAGAGTAGTAAAATTTATTCCCACCAGAAAGGTTACAATTTCAATTAATAATGCAAAAAAGTTCAATGACCCGTGAAGTGGGAGGAGTTGAGTATGTGCAGACGGGCTACAATTTCAATAATTACAACCAATCAATGACCTTTATTTAATATCTTATGCTTATGCAACCTCCAACACATCATTATGGTATTTACGGTTGCATAACCTCATCTATGGAATAAGACACTTTTCGATGCTCTTTAATTTTGTCTAAAGTAAAAAATTTGATGTTTTTGATGAGTTTCAGTATATACAGGGAATATAGGGATTTCCTTATTTTAATAGAAACATTTTCAGATTTTCAGCTCTGGCAATACTTTTTTTTAATTAATATAATTTTTTTTACAAAAACATTTTTCAATAATAAGCACCATGTACAGGGTGATACAAAAACAACATTAATTATCCCACATTTAAGAAATTTTAAATGTATAGAAATGTATATACGGGGTGAATCAAAAATGTATTTCTCTATTTTTTTAAGACTTTTAGACATGCTGCAGAACCTTAACAGCGATAAGTGACTTTTTATTTTCTTTAAAAGAGAAATTTTTAGCATAGGCTTTAAATTTATATACAGGGTGAATCAAAAATGTATTTCTTTATTTTGTTTAGGTGAAATAGTAATATTAACTTTTTGATTTCTTTAGATTTCAAATCAAGATTTTTTGAAAGTTAAACTATAAGCTCAAATTTATATACAGGGTGAATCAAAAATGTATTTCTTTATTTTGTTAAAGTGAAATATTTTGAATAATTTTTTGATTTCTTTAGATTTCAAATCAAGATTTTTTTAAAAGTTAAACTATAAGCTCAAATTTATATACAGGGTGAACCAAAAATGTATTTCTTTATTTTGTTTAGGTGAAATAGTAATATTTTGAATAACTTTTTGATTTCTTTAGATTTCAAATCAAGATTTTTTTAAAAGTTAAACTATAAGCTCAAATTTATATACAGGGTGAATCAAAAATGTATTTCTTTATTTTGTTTAGGTGAAATAGTAATATTTTGAATAACTTTTTGATTTCTTTAGATTTCAAATCAAGATTTTTTGAAAGTTAAACTATAAGCTCAAATTTATATACAGGGTGAATCAAAAATGTATTTCTTTATTTTGTTAAGGTGAAATAGTAATATTTTGAATAACTTTTTGATTTCTTTAGATTTCAAATCAAGATTTCTTTGAAAGGTAAACTATAAGCTCAAATTTATATACAGGGTGAATCAAAAATGTATTTCTTTATTTTGTTTAGGTGAAATAGTAATATTTTGAATAATTTTTTGATTTGTTTGGGTTTTAATGCAAGATTTCTTTGAAAGTTAAACTATAAGCTCAAATTTATATACAGGGTGAATCAAAAATGTATTTCTTTATTTTGTTAAGGTGAAATAGTAATATTTTGATTAACTTTTTGATTTCTTTAGATTTCAAATCAAGATTTTTTGAAAGTTAAACTATAAGTTCAAATTTATATACAGGGTGAATCAAAAATGTATTTCTTTATTTTGTTAAGGTGAAATAGTAATATTTTGAATAACTTTTTGATTTCTTTAGATTTCAAATCAAGATTTTTTGAAAGTTAAACTATAAGCTCAAATTTATATACAGGGTGAATCAAAAATGTATTTCTTTATTTTGTTAAGGTGAAATAGTAATATTTTGAATAATTTTTTGATTTCTTTAGATTTCAAATCAAGTTTTCTGTGAAAGTTAAACTATAAGGTCAAATTTATATACAGGGTGAATCAAAAATGTATTTCCTTATTTTAATAGAAACATTTTCAGATTTTCAGCTCTGGCAATACTTTTTTTTAATTAATATAATTTTTTTTTCTTGATTTTTTTTTAGGTACAAAAACAATTTTAATTAATAAGCACCATGTACAGGGTGATACAAAAACAACATTAATTATCCCACATTTAAGAAATTTTAAATGTATAGAAATTTATATACAAGGTGAATCAAAAATGTATTTCTCTATTTTTTTTTAACATCAGCGATAGGTGACTTTATTTTATTTAAAAGAGAAATTTTTAGCATAGGTTTTAAATTTATATACGGGGTGAATCAAAAATGTATTTCTCTATTTTTTTAAGACTTTTAGAAACATTTTTTTCCTTGAAATTTTTTTTCTTGAAATTTTTTTTCTTGATTTTTTTTTAATTTTTTTTTATAACCCTCAATGACTTTTTTCATAGATAAAACTACCACACAACGACTGGGAAATCCCGAAGGGATTTCTTGTTAATATATAATAACGAGTGATCTTCGCGTTTCTTTCTAAAATGAGGAAAAAAAGCACAAAGTTGTGTGCGAATAAACGCAAAGGAACGCCGGAGGCGTTCCAACAGTGTTTCCTATATGGCAACTTTATTTTTTGCATCACCCGATAGGCTATATATCAAAGCTGATTGAATGCATTAAAATTATGTATTCTATTAATATATTTAGATCTACAAAACCGAAATTAAAGTGCGAGAAGGAGGTGAATAACTTTTTCTACGAGGAAATTCAAGAAAACAACAGTACAAAACTGCAAAAAATGCTACTACTAAATCAATAAATTTACCTTTTTTCAACATCCACACATACAATGAAAGCATTTTGATTTATACTAGGCACTGTTCTAAACACGGGAGTGCACTTTTACGGTATGATACGGCCCTTTATTACATTTTTAATTGTAAACTAAAAATGTTGGAAATTCTTCGACACTTTGTACATCAATAACCTAGAAAAATTGCGAAAATCGCGGTTGCCACACTTTATTTGAACACTTTCATCATAAACATATTCCTCATAGTTTCACGCAATATATTTACACATGGAATATGATTAGATACTTAATTTTCCAACAAATTTAATTTACGCAACTCCCACAATAATATAACAAATATTAAAACATTATTTTATGTAAAAAAACTAATAATTTATACTTATTTTTATTTTACTGCTATTCACATGAACTAAATCTGGCAGAGTAGTAAAATTTATTCCCACCAGAAAGGTTACAATTTCAATTAATAATGCAAAAAAGTTCAATGACCCGTGAAGTGGGAGGAGTTGAGTATGTGCAGACGGGCTACAACCCAAACCAATCAATGACCTTTATTTAATATCTTATGCTTATGCAACCTCCAACACATCATTATGGTATTTACGGTTGCATAACCTCATCTATGGAATAAGACACTTTTCGATGCTCTTTAATTTTGTCTAAAGTAGATTGCAATCGAAAAACTTTTAAATCTTTAGAAATTTTTAACGTACACTTTAAATTTATATACAGGGTGAATCAAAAATGTATTTCTTTATTTTGTTAAGGTGAAATAGTAATATTTGGAATAATTTTTTGATATCTTTAGATTTCAAATCAAGATTTTTTGAAAGTTAAACTATAAGCTCAAATTTATATACAGGGTGAATCAAAAATGTATTTCTTTATTTTGTTAAGGTGAAATAGTATTGTTTTGAATAACTTTTTGATTTCTTTAGATTTCAAATCAAGATTTTTTGAAAGTTAAACTATAAGCTCAAATTTATATACAGGGTGAATCAAAAATGTATTTCTTTATTTTGTTAAGGTGAAATAGTATTGTTTTGAATAACTTTTTGATTTCTTTAGATTTCAAATCAAGATTTTTTTAAAAGTTAAACTATAAGCTCAAATTTATATACAGGGTGAATCAAAAATGTATTTCTTTATTTTGTTAAGGTGAAATATTTTGAATAATTTTTTGATTTCTTTAGATTTCAAATCAAGATTTTTTGAAAGTTAAACTATAAGCTCAAATTTATATACAGGGTGAATCAAAAATGTATTTCTTTATTTTGTTAAGGTGAAATAGTATTGTTTTGAATAACTTTTTGATTTCTTTAGATTTCAAATCAAGATTTTTTGAAAGTTAAACTATAAGCTCAAATTTATATACAGGGTGAATCAAAAATGTATTTCTTTATTTTGTTAAGGCGAAATAGTAATATTTGGAATAATTTTTTGATATCTTTAGATTTCAAATCAAGATTTTTTGAAAGTTAAACTATAAGCTCAAATTTATATACAGGGTGAATCAAAAATGTATTTCTTTATTTTGTTAAGGTGAAATAGTATTGTTTTGAATAACTTTTTGATTTCTTTAGATTTCAAATCAAGATTTTTTGAAAGTTAAACTATAAGCTCAAATTTATATACAGGGTGAATCAAAAATGTATTTCTTTATTTTGTTAAGGTGAAATAGTATTGTTTTGAATAACTTTTTGATTTCTTTAGATTTCAAATCAAGATTTTTTGAAAGTTAAACTATAAGCTCAAATTTATATACAGGGTGAATCAAAAATGTATTTCTTTATTTTGTTAAGGTGAAATAGTATTGTTTTGAATAACTTTTTGATTTCTTTAGATTTCAAATCAAGATTTTTTGAAAGTTAAACTATAAGCTCAAATTTATATACAGGGTGAATCAAAAATGTATTTCTTTATTTTGTTAAGGCGAAATAGTAACATTTGGAATAATTTTTTGATATCTTTAGATTTCAAATCAAGATTTTTTGAAAGTTAAACTATAAGCTCAAATTTATATACAGGGTGAATCAAAAATGTATTTCTTTATTTTGTTAAGGTGAAATAGTATTGTTTTGAATAACTTTTTGATTTCTTTAGATTTCAAATCAAGATTTTTTGAAAGTTAAACTATAAGCTCAAATTTATATACAGGGTGAATCAAAAATGTATTTCTTTATTTTGTTAAGGCGAAATAGTAATATTTGGAATAATTTTTTGATATCTTTAGATTTCAAATCAAGATTTTTTGAAAGTTAAACTATAAGCTCAAATTTATATACAGGGTGAATCAAAAATGTATTTCTTTATTTTGTTAAGGTGAAATATTTTGAATAACTTTTTGATTTCTTTAGATTTCAAATCAAGATTTTTTGAAAGTTAAACTATAAGCTCAAATTTATATACAGGGTGAATCAAAAATGTATTTCTTTATTTTGTTAAGGTGAAATAGTATTGTTTTGAATAACTTTTTGATTTCTTTAGATTTCAAATCAAGATTTTTTGAAAGTTAAACTATAAGCTCAAATTTATATACAGGGTGAATCAAAAATGTATTTCTTTATTTTGTTAAGGTGAAATAGTATTGTTTTGAATAACTTTTTGATTTCTTTAGATTTCAAATCAAGATTTTTTGAAAGTTAAACTATAAGCTCAAATTTATATACAGGGTGAATCAAAAATGTATTTCTTTATTTTGTTAAGGTGAAATAGTATTGTTTTGAATAACTTTTTGATTTCTTTAGATTTCAAATCAAGATTTTTTGAAAGTTAAACTATAAGCTCAAATTTATATACAGGGTGAATCAAAAATGTATTTCTTTATTTTGTTAAGGCGAAATAGTAATATTTGGAATAATTTTTTGATATCTTTAGATTTCAAATCAAGATTTTTTGAAAGTTAAACTATAAGCTCAAATTTATATACAGGGTGAATCAAAAATGTATTTCTTTATTTTGTTAAGGTGAAATATTTTGAATAACTTTTTGATTTCTTTAGATTTCAAATCAAGATTTTTTGAAAGTTAAACTATAAGCTCAAATTTATATACAGGGTGAATCAAAAATGTATTTCTTTATTTTGTTAAGGTGAAATAGTATTGTTTTGAATAACTTTTTGATATCTTTAGATTTCAAATCAAGATTTTTTGAAAGTTAAACTATAAGCTCAAATTTATATACAGGGTGAATCAAAAATGTATTTCTTTATTTTGTTAAGGTGAAATATTTTGAATAACTTTTTGATTTCTTTAGATTTCAAATCAAGATTTTTTGAAAGTTAAACTATAAGCTCAAATTTATATACAGGGTGAATCAAAAATGTATTTCTTTATTTTGTTAAGGTGAAATAGTAATATTTTGAATAATTTTTTGATTTCTTTAGATTTCAAATCAAGATTTCTTTGAAAGTTAAACTATAAGCTCAAATTTATATACAGGGTGAATCAAAAATGTATTTCTTTATTTTGTTAAGGTGAAATAGTAATATTTTGAATAATTTTTTGATTTCTTTGGGTTTCAATTCAAGATTTCTTTGAAAGTTAAACTATATGCTCCTAGAGGTTTTCTACGGGGTAACTCAAAAATGTTTCTATTTATTTTCAATAATAGATAGAAACATTTTCAGATTTTCAGCTCTGGCAATACTTTTTTTTAATTAATTTTTGAATTATTTTTTTTTTTAATTTTTTTTTTTTAATTTTTTTTTTTTTTAAATTTTTTTTTTTGAAATTTTTTTTTTTTAATTTTTTTTTTTAAATTTTTTTTTAATAATAGAAACATTTTTTTCCTTGAAATTTTTTTTTTTTTTGATTTTTTTTTTCATTTTTTTTGCCACCCTCAATGACTTTTTTCATAGATAAACCTACCACAAACCAACTGGGAAATCCCGCAAGGGATTTCTTGTTAATATATAATAACGAGTGATCTTCGCGTCTTTGTCGAAAAGTGGAAAAAAAAGGCCAAAAGTTGGGCGGAATTGGCATCTAGCCACGCCGAAGGCGTGGCCCCAGCTTTATTGATATAGAAACTTTATTTTTTGCAGACTGGAATAGGCTGCATATCAAAACTGATTGAATGCATTAAAATTATGTATTTTAATCATTTATTCACCTCTGTAGAAACGTAATTAAAGTGTGAGAAGGAGGTGAATAACTTTTTCTACGAGGAAATTCAAGAAAACAACAATACAAAACTGCAAGAAATGCTACTACTAAATCAATAAATTTACCTTTTTTCAACATCCACACATACAATGAAAGCATTTTGATTTATACTAGGCACTGTTCTAAACACGGGAGTGCACTTTTACGGTATGATACGGCCCTTTATTACATTTTTAATTGTAAACTAAAAATGTTGGAAATTCTTCGACACTTTGTACATCAATAACCTAGAAAAATTGCGAAAATCGCGGTTGCCACACTTTATTTGAACACTTTCATCATAAACATATTCCTCATAGTTTCACGCAATATATTTACACATGGAATATGATTAGATACTTAATTTTCCAACAAATTTAATTTACGCAACTCCCACAATAATATAACAAATATTAAAACATTATTTTATGTAAAAAAACTAATAATTTATACTTATTTTTATTTTACTGCTATTCACATGAACTAAATCTGGCAGAGTAGTAAAATTTATTCCCACCAGAAAGGTTACAATTTCAATAATAATGCAATAAAGTTCAATGAACCCGTTATATGTGCAGAGTGGGAAGAGTTGAGTTATGTGCAGACGAGCTACAATTTCAATAATTACAACCAATCAATGACCTTTATTTAATATCTTATGCTTATGCAACCTCCAACACATCATTATGGTATTTACGGTTGCATAACCTCTTCTATGGAATAAGACACTTTTCGATGCTCTTCAATTTTGTCTAAAGTAAAAAATTTGATGTTTTTGATGAGTTTCAGTATATACAGGGAATATAGGGATTTCCTTATTTTAATAGAAACATTTTCAGATTTTCAGCTCTGGCAATACTTTTTTTTAATTAATATAATTTTTTTTACAAAAACATTTTTCAATAATAAGCACCATGTACAGGGTGATACAAAAACAACATTAATTATCCCACATTTAAGAAATTTTAAATGTATAGAAATGTATATACGGGGTGAATCAAAAATGTATTTCTCTATTTTTTTAAGACTTTTAGACATGCTGCAGAACCTTAACAGCGATAAGTGACTTTTTATTTTCTTTAAAAGAGAAATTTTTAGCATAGGCTTTAAATTTATATACAGGCACTGTTCTAAATACGGGAGTGCACTTTTACGGTATGGTACGGCCCTTTATTACATTTTTAATTGTAAACTAAATATGTTGGAAATTCTTCGACACTTTGTACATCAACAACCTAGAAAAATTGCGAAAATCGCGGTTGCCACACTTTATTTGAACGCTTTCATCATAAACATATTCCTCATAGTTTCGTCAACAAATCCACACATTATTTACACATGGAATATGATTAGATACTTAATTTTCCAACAGATTTAATTTACGCAACTCCCACAATAATTAAAACATTATTTTATGTAAAAAAACTAATAATTTATACTTATTTTTATTTTACTGCTATTCACATGAACTAAATCTGGCAGAGTAGTAAAATTTATTCCCACCAGAAAGGTTACAATTTCAATAATAATGCAATAAAGTTCAATGAACCCGTTAATGTGCAGAGATATCATTGAAGTGGGAGGAGTTGAGTTATGTGCAGACGGGCTACAATTTCAATAATTACAACCAATCAATGACCTTTATTTAATATCTTATGCTTATGCAACCTCCAACACATCATTATGGTATTTACGGTTGCATAACCTCAGCGATAGGTGACTTTATTTTCTTTAAAAGAGAAATTTTTAGCATAGGTTTTAAATTTATATACAGGGTGAATCAAAAATTTATTTCCTATCGTCAAAAAAGTAATATTTTGAATAATTGTTTGATTTCTTTAGATTTCAAATCAAGATTTTTTTTAAAAGTTAAACTATAAGCTCAAATTTGTATACAGGGTGAATCAAAAATGTATTTCTCTATTTTTTTAAGACTTTTAGACATGCTGCATAACATTATCAGCGATAAGTGACTTTTTATTTTCTTTAAAAGAGAAATTTTTAGCATAGGTTTTAAACTTATATACAGGGTGAATCAAAAATTTATTTCCTATCGTCAAAAAAGTAATATTTTGAATAATTGTTTGATTTCTTTAAATTTCAAATCAAGATTTTTTTAAAAAGTTAAACTATAAGCTCAAATTTATATACAGGGTGAATCAAAAATGTATTTCATTATTTTGGACAAAAAAGTAATATTTTGAAGAATTTTTTGATTTCTTTAGATTTCAAATCAAGATTTTTTTAAAAGTTAAACTATAAGCTCAAATTTATATACAGGGTGAATCAAAAATGTATTTCTTTATTTTGTTAAGGTGAAATAGTAATATTTTGAATAATTTTTTGATTTCTTTAGATTTCAAATCAAGATTTTTTTAAAAGTTAAACTATAAGCTCAAATTTATGTACAGGGTGAATCAAAAATGTATTTCTTTATTTTGTTACGGTGAAATAGTAATATTTTGAATAATTTTTTGATTTCTTTAGATTTCAAATCAAGATTTTTTTAAAAGTTAAACAATAAGCTTAAATTTATATACAGGGTGAATCAAAAATGTATTTCTTTATTTTGTTAAGGTGAAATAGTAATATTTTGAATAATTTTTTGATTTCTTTAGATTTCAAATCAAGATTTTTTGAAAGTTAAACTATAAGCTCAAATTTATATACAGGGTGAATCAAAAATATATTTCTTTATTTTGTTACGGTGAAATAGTAATATTTTGAATAATTTTTTGATTTCTTTGGATTTCAAATCAAGATTTTTTTAAAAGTTAAACTATAAGCTCAAATTTATATACAGGGTGAATCAAAAATGTATTTCTTTATTTTGTTAAGGTGAAATAGTAATATTTTGAATAATTTTTTGATTTCTTTAGATTTCAAATCAAGATTTTTTTAAAAGTTAAACTATAAGCTCAAATTTATATACAGGGTGAATCAAAAATGTATTTCTTTATTTTGTTAAGGTGAAATAGTAATATTTTGAATAATTTTTTGATTTCTTTAGATTTCAAATCAAGATTTTTTGAAAGTTAAACTATAAGCTCAAATTTATATACAGGGTGAATCAAAAAGGTATTTCTTTAATTTGATAAGGTGAATTAGTAATATTTTGAATAATTTTTTGATTTCTTTGGGTTTCAATTCAAGATTTCTTTGAAAGTTAAACTATAAGCTCAAATTTATATACAGGGTGAATCAAAAATTTATTTCTTTATTTTGTTAAGGTGAAATAGTAATATTTTGAATAACTTTTTGATTTCTTTAGATTTCAAATCAAGATTTTTTTAAAAGTTAAACAATAAGCTCAAATTTATATACAGGGTGAATCAAAAATGTATTTCTTTATTTTGTTAAGGTGAAATAGTAATATTTTGAATAATTTTTTGATTTCTTTAGATTTCAAATCAAGATTTTTTGAAAGTTAAACTATAAGCTCAAATTTATATACAGGGTGAATCAAAAATGTATTTCTTTATTTTGTTACGGTGAAATAGTAATATTTTGAATAATTTTTTGATTTCTTTGGATTTCAAATCAAGATTTTTTTAAAAGTTAAACTATAAGCTCAAATTTATATACAGGGTGAATCAAAAATGTATTTCTTTATTTTGTTAAGGTGAAATAGTAATATTTTGAATAATTTTTTGATTTCTTTAGATTTCAAATCAAGATTTTTTGAAAGTTAAACTATAAGCTCAAATTTATATACAGGGTGAATCAAAAAGGTATTTCTTTAATTTGATAAGGTGAATTAGTAATATTTTGAATAATTTTTTGATTTCTTTGGGTTTCAATTCAAGATTTCTTTGAAAGTTAAACTATAAGCTCAAATTTATATACAGGGTGAATCAAAAATTTATTTCTTTATTTTGTTAAGGTGAAATAGTAATATTTTGAATAACTTTTTGATTTCTTTAGATTTCAAATCAAGATTTTTTGAAAGTTAAACTATATGCTCCTAGAGGTTTTCTACGGGGTAACTCAAAAATGTTTCTATTTATTTTCAATAATAGATAGAAACATTTTCAGATTTTCAGCTCTGGCAATACTTTTTTTTAATTATTTTTTTGTAATTTTTTTTTTAATTTTTTTTTTTTTGAAAATTTTTTTTTTCGAAATTTTGTTTATTTGATATTTTTTTTTTTGAAATTTTTTTTTTCAAAATTTTTTTTTTTAAATTTTTTTTTTTTTAATTTTTTTTTCAAATTTTTTTTTTTTAATTTTTTTTTTTTTAATTTTTTTTTTGACACATTTAATTTCCCTTGAAATTTTTTTTTTTATTTTTTTTTTTCATTTTTTTTAATAACCCTCTATGACTTTTTTCATAGATAAAACTACCACAAACCAACTGGGAAATCCCGCAAGGGATTTCTTGTTAATATATAATAACGAGTGACCTTCGCGTCTTTGTCGAAAAGTGGGAAAAAAAGGCCAAAAGTGTGGCCGATTTGGCATCTAGCCACGCCGGAGGCGTGGCCTCAGCTTTATTGATATAGAAACTTTATTTTTTGCACAATAAAATAGGCTACTTATAAAAGCTGATTGAATGCATTAAAATTATGTATTTTAATCATTTATTCACCTCTGCACAAACGTAATTAAAGTGTGAGAAAGAGGTGAATAACTTTTTCTACGAGGAAATTCAAGAAAACAACAGTACAAAACTGCAAAAAATGCTACTACTAAATCAATAAATTTACCTTTTTGCAGCATCCACAAATACAATAAAAGCATTTTGATTTATACTAGGCACTGTTCTAAATACGGGAGTGCACTTTTACGGTATGATACGGCCCTTTATTAGATTTTTAATTGTAAACTAAAAATGTTGGAAAATCTTCGACACTTTGTACATCATTAACCTAGAAAAATTGCGAAAATCGCGGTTGCCACCCTTTATTTGAACACTTTCATCATAAACATATTCCTCATAGTTTCACGCAATATATTTACACATGGAATATGATTAGATACTTAATTTTCCAACAAATTTAATTTACGCAACTCCCACAATAATATAACAAATATTAAAACATTATTTTATGTAAAAAAACTAATAATTTATACTTATTTTTATTTTACTGCTATTCACATGAACTGAATCTGGCAGAGTAGTAAAATTTATTCCCACCAGAAAGGTTACATTTTCAATAATAATGCAATAAAGTTCAATGAACCCGTTAATGTGCAGAGATATCATTGAAGTGGGAGGAGTTGAGTTATGTGCAGACGGGCTACAATTTCAATAATTACAACCAATCAATGACCTTTATTTAATATCTTATGCTTATCAACCTCCAACACATCATTATGGTATTTACGGTTGCATAACCTCAGCGATAGGTGACTTTATTTTCTTTAAAAGAGAAATTTTTAGCATAGGTTTTAAATTTACATACAGGGTGAATCAAAAATTTATTTCCTATCGTCAAAAAAGTAATATTTTGAATAATTGTTTGATTTCTTTAGATTTCAAATCAAGATTTTTTTTAAAAGTTAAACTATAAGCTCAAATTTATATACAGGGTGAATCAAAAATGTATTTCTCTATTTTTTTAAGACTTTTAGACATGCTGCATAACATTATCAGCGATAAGTGACTTTTTATTTTCTTTAACAGAGAAATTTTTAGCATAGGTTTTAAATTTATATACAGGGTGAATCAAAAATTTATTTCCTATCGTCAAAAAAGTAATATTTTGAAGAATTTTTTGATTTCTTTAGATTTCAAATCAAGATTTTTTTGAAAGTTAAACTATAAGCTCAAATTTATATACAGGGTGAATCAAAAATGTATTTCTCTATTTTTTTAAGACTTTTAGACATGCGTCAGAACCTTATCAGCGATAAGTGACTTTTTATTTTCTTTAAAAGAGAAATTTTTAGCATAGGGTTTAAATTTATATACAGGGTGAATCAAAAATGTATTTCTTTATTTTGTTTAGGTGAAATAGTAATATTTTGAATAACTTTTTGATTTCTTTAGATTTCAAATCAAGATTTCTTTGAAAGTTAAACTATAAGCTCAAATTTATATACAGGGTGAATCAAAAATGTATTTCTTTATTTTGTTAAGGTGAAATAGTAATATTTTGAATAATTTTTTGATTTCTTTAGATTTCAAATCAAGATTTTTTGAAAGTTAAACTATAAGCTCAAATTTATATACAGGGTGAATCAAAAATGTATTTCTTTATTTTGTTAAGGTGAAATAGTAATATTTTGAATAATTTTTTGATTTCTTTAGCTTTCAAATCAAGATTTTTTGAAAGTTAAACTATAAGCTCAAATTTATATACAGGGTGAATCAAAAATGTATTTCTTTATTTTGTTAAGGTGAAATAGTAATATTTTGAATAATTTTTTGATTTCTTTGGGTTTCAATTCAAGATTTCTTTAAAAGTTAAACTATAAGCTCAAATTTATATACAGGGTGAATCAAAAATGTATTTCTTTATTTTGTTTAGGTGAAATAGTAATATTTTGAATAACTTTTTGATTTCTTTAGATTTCAAATCAAGATTTCTTTGAAAGTTAAACTATAAGCTCAAATTTGTATACAGGGTGAATCAAAAATGTATTTCTTTATTTTGTTTAGGTGAAATAGTAATATTTTGAATAACTTTTTGATTTCTTTAGATTTCAAATCAAGATTTCTTTGAAAGTTAAACTATAAGCTCAAATTTATATACAGGGTGAATCAAAAATGTATTTCTTTATTTTGTTTAGGTGAAATAGTAATATTTTGAATAACTTTTTGATTTCTTTAGATTTTAAATCAAGATTTCTTTGAAAGTTAAACTATAAGCTCAAATTTATATACAGGGTGAATCAAAAATGTATTTCTTTATTTTGTTAAGGTGAAATAGTAATATTTTGAATAATTTTTTGATTTCTTTGGGTTTCAATTCAAGATTTCTTTGAAAGTTAAACTATAAGCTCAAATTTATATACAGGGTGAATCAAAAATGTATTTCTTTATTTTGTTTAGGTGAAATAGTAATATTTTGAATAACTTTTTGATTTCTTTAGATTTCAAATCAAGATTTCTTTGAAAGTTAAACTATAAGCTCAAATTTATATACAGGGTGAATCAAAAATGTATTTCTTTATTTTGTTTAGGTGAAATAGTAATATTTTGAATAACTTTTTGATTTCTTTAGATTTCAAATCAAGATTTCTTTGAAAGTTAAACTATAAGCTCAAATTTATATACAGGGTGAATCAAAAATGTATTTCTTTATTTTGTTAAGGTGAAATAGTAATATTTTGAATAATTTTTTGATTTCTTTAGATTTCAAATTAAGATTTTTTGAAAGTTAAACTATAAGCTCAAATTTATATACAGGGTGAATCAAAAAGGTATTTCTTTATTTTGTTAAGGTGAAATAGTAATATTTTGAATAATTTTTTGATTTCTTTGGGTTTCAATTCAAGATTTCTTTGAAAGTTAAACTATAAGCTCAAATTTATATACAGGGTGAATCAAAAATGTATTTCTTTATTTTGTTAAGGTGAAATAGTAATATTTTGAATAATTTTTTGATTTCTTTGGGTTTCAATTCAAGATTTCTTTGAAAGTTAAACTATAAGCTCAAATTTATATACAGGGTGAATCAAAAATTTATTTCTTTATTTTGTTAAGGTGAAATAGTAATATTTTGAATAATTTTTTGATTTCTTTAGATTTCAAATCAAGATTTTTTTAAAAGTTAAACTATAAGCTCAAATTTATATACAGGGTGAATCAAAAATGTATTTCTTTATTTTGTTAAGGTGAAATAGTAATATTTTGAATAATTTTTTGATTTCTTTAGATTTCAAATCAAGATTTTTTGAAAGTTAAACTATATGCTCAAATTTATATACAGGGTGAATCAAAAATGTATTTCTTTATTTTGTTAAGGTGAAATATTAATATTTTGAATAATTTTTTTTATTTCTTTAGATTTCAAATCAAGATTTTTTGAAAGTTAAACTATAAGCTCAAATTTATATACAGGGTGAATCAAAAATGTATTTCTTTATTTTGTTAAGCTGAAATAGTAATATTTTGAATAATTTTTTGATTTCAAATCAAGATTTTTTGAAAGTTAAATTATAAGCTCAAATTTATATACAGGGTGAATCAAAAATGTATTTCTTTATTTTGTTAAGGTGAAATAGTAATATTTTGAATAATTTTTTGATTTCTTTAGATTTCAAATCAAGATTTTTTGAAAGTTAAACTATATGCTCAAATTTATATACAGGGTGAATCAAAAATGTATTTCTTTATTTTGTTAAGGTGAAATAGTAATATTTTGAATAATTTTTTGATTTCTTTAGATTTCAAATCAAGATTTTTTGAAAGTTAAACTATAAGCTCAAATTTATATACAGGGTGAATCAAAAATGTATTTCTTTATTTTGCTAAGGTGAAATAGTAATATTTTGAATAATTTTTTGATTTCTTTGGGTTTCAATTCAAGATTTCTTTGAAAGTTAAACTATATGCTCCTAGAGGTTTTCTACTCAAAAATGTTTCTATTTATTTTCAATAATAGATAGAAACATTTTCAGATTTTCAGCTCTGGCAATACTTTTTTTTAATTATTTTTTTGTAATTTTTTTTTTTGAAAATTTTTTTTTTCGAAATTTTTTTTTTTTGAAATTTTTTTTTTTCAAATTTTTTTTTTTTTTTAATTTTTTTTTTTTGAAATTTTTTTTTTTCAAAATTTTTTTTTTTTTAATTTTTTTTTCTTTAATTTTTTTTTTGACACATTTCTTTTTTCTTAAAATTTTTTTTTTTTTTATTTTTTTTTTCATTTTTTTTTATAACCCTCAATGACTTTTTTCATAGATAAAACTACCACAAACCAACTGGGAAATCCCGCAAGGGATTTCTTGTTAATTAATACTTATTAATTATACTAACGAGCGTACAGTCCGTTTCTTTCTAAAATGGGGAAAAAAAGCACAAAGTTGTGTGCGAATAAACGCAAAGGAACGCCGGAGGCGTTCCAACAGTGTTTCCTATATGGCAACTTTATTTTTTGCATCACCCGATAGGCTATATATCAAAGCTGATTCAATGCATTAAAATTATGTATTTTAATCATTCATTTACCTCTGCAGAAACGATATTTTAGCGTGACAAGGAGGTGAATACGATTTTCTACGAGGAAATTCAAGAAAACAACAGCACAAAATGCTACTACTAAATCAATAAATTTACCTTATTGTAACATCCACAAATACAATAAAAGCATTTTGATTTATACTAGGCACTGTTCTAAATACGGGAGTGCACTTTTACGGTATGATACGGCCCTTTATTACATTTTTAATTGTAAACTAAAAATGTTGGAAATTCTTCCGAGACTTTGTACATCAATAACCTAGAAAAATTGCGAAAATCGCGGTTGCCACACTTTATTTGAACACTTTCATCATACACATATTCCTCATAGTTTCACGCAATATATTTACACATAAAATATGATTAGATACTTAATTTTACAACAAATTTAATTTACGCAACTCCCACAATAATATAACAAATATTAAAACATTATTTTATGTAAAAAAACTAATAATTTATACTTATTTTTATTTTACTGCTATTCACATGAACTAAATCTGGCAGAGTAGTAAAATTTATTCCCACCAGAAAGGTTACAATTTCAATTAATAATGCAAAAAAGTTCAATGAACCCGTTATATGGGCAGAGTGGGAAGAGTTGAGTTATGTGCAGACGAGCTACAATTTCAACCAATCAATGACCTTTATTTAATATCTTATGCTTATGCAACCTCCAACACATCATTATGGTATTTACGGTTGCATAACCTCAGCGATAGGTGACTTTATTTTCTTTAAAAGAGAAATTTTTAGCATAGGTTTTAAATTTATATAAAGGGTGAATCAAAAATTTATTTCCTATCGTCAAAAAAGCAATATTTTGAATAATTGTTTGATTTCTATAGATTTCAAATCAAGATTTTTTTAAAAGTTAAACTATAAGCTCAAATTTATATACAGGGTGAATCAAAAATGTATTTCTTTATTTTGTTAAGGTGAAATAATATTGTTTTGAATAACTTTTTGATTTCTTTAGATTTCAAATCAAGATTTTTTTAAAAGTTAAACTATAAGCTCAAATTTATATACGGGGTGAACCAAAAATGTATTTCTTTATTTTGTTATGGTCAAAAAAGTTATATTTTGAATAATATTTTGATTTCTTTAGATTTGAAATTAAGTTTTCTGTGAAAGTTAAACTATAAGCTCAAATTTATATACAGGGTGAATCAAAAATGTATTTCTTTATTTTGTTAAGGTGAAATAGTATTGTTTTGAATAACTTTTTGATTTCTTTAGATTTCAAATCAAGATTTTTTTAAAAGTTAAACTATAAGCTCAAATTTATATACAGGGTGAATCAAAAATGTATTTCTTTATTTTGTTAAGGTGAAATAGTATTGTTTTGAATAACTTTTTGATTTCTTTAGATTTCAAATCAAGATTTTTTGAAAGTTAAACTATAAGCTCAAATTTATATACAGG
The DNA here is from genome assembly GCA_911728435.2 of Apoderus coryli. NCBI lineage: Eukaryota > Metazoa > Arthropoda > Insecta > Coleoptera > Attelabidae > Apoderus > Apoderus coryli. The sequence goes on along the minus strand of OU452209.1, from coordinate 9,312,794 downwards.
GTGAATCAAAAATGTATTTCCTTATTTTGTTAAGGTGAAATATTTTGAATAACTTTTTGATTTCTTTAGATTTCAAATCAAGATTTTTTGAAAGTTAAACTATAAGCTCAAATTTATATACAGGGTGAATCAAAAATGTATTTCTTTATTTTGTTAAGGTGAAATAATATTGTTTTGAATAACTTTTTGATTTCTTTAGATTTCAAATCAAGATTTTTTTAAAAGTTAAACTATAAGCTCAAATTTATATACAGGGTGAATCAAAAATGTATTTCTTTATTTTGTTAAGGTGAAATAATATTGTTTTGAATAACTTTTTGATTTCTTTAGATTTCAAATCAAGATTTTTTTAAAAGTTAAACTATAAGCTCAAATTTATATACGGGGTGAACCAAAAATGTATTTCTTTATTTTGTTATGGTCAAAAAAGTTATATTTTGAATAATATTTTGATTTCTTTAGATTTGAAATTAAGTTTTCTGTGAAAGTTAAACTATAAGCTCAAATTTATATACAGGGTGAATCAAAAATGTATTTCTTTATTTTGTTAAGGTGAAATAGTATTGTTTTGAATAACTTTTTGATTTCTTTAGATTTCAAATCAAGATTTTTTTAAAAGTTAAACTATAAGCTCAAATTTATATACAGGGTGAATCAAAAATGTATTTCTTTATTTTGTTAAGGTGAAATAGTATTGTTTTGAATAACTTTTTGATTTCTTTAGATTTCAAATCAAGATTTTTTGAAAGTTAAACTATAAGCTCAAATTTATATACAGGGTGAATCAAAAATGTATTTCCTTATTTTGTTAAGGTGAAATATTTTGAATAACTTTTTGATTTCTTTAGATTTCAAATCAAGATTTTTTGAAAGTTAAACTATAAGCTCAAATTTATATACAGGGTGAATCAAAAATGTATTTCTTTATTTTGTTAAGCTGAAATAGTATTGTTTTGAATAACTTTTTGATTTCTTTAGATTTCAAATCAAGATTTTTTGAAAGTTAAACTATAAGCTCAAATTTATATACAGGGTGAATCAAAAATGTATTTCCTTATTTTGTTAAGGTGAAATATTTTGAATAACTTTTTGATTTCTTTAGATTTCAAATCAAGATTTTTTGAAAGTTAAACTATAAGCTCAAATTTATATACAGGGTGAATCAAAAATGTATTTCTTTATTTTGTTAAGCTGAAATAGTATTGTTTTGAATAACTTTTTGATTTCTTTAGATTTCAAATCAAGATTTTTTTAAAAGTTAAACTATAAGCTCAAATTTATATACAGGGTGAATCAAAAATGTATTTCTTTATTTTGTTAAGGCGAAATAGTAATACTTGGAATAATTTTTTGATATCTTTAGATTTCAAATCAAGATTTTTTGAAAGTTAAACTATAAGCTCAAATTTATATACAGGGTGAATCAAAAATGTATTTCTTTATTTTGTTAAGGTGAAATAGTATTGTTTTGAATAACTTTTTGATTTCTTTAGATTTCAAATCAAGATTTTTTTTAAAGTTAAACTATAAGCTCAAATTTATATACAGGGTGAATCAAAAATGTATTTCTTTATTTTGTTAAGGTGAAATAGTATTGTTTTGAATAACTTTTTGATTTCTTTAGATTTCAAATCAAGATTTTTTTAAAAGTTAAACTATAAGCTCAAATTTATATACAGGGTGAATCAAAAATGTATTTCTTTATTTTGTTAAGGTGAAATATTTTGAATAATTTTTTGATTTCTTTAGATTTCAAATCAAGATTTTTTTAAAAGTTAAACTATAAGCTCAAATTTATATACAGGGTGAATCAAAAATGTATTTCTTTATTTTGTTAAGGTGAAATAGTATTGTTTTGAATAACTTTTTGATTTCTTTAGATTTCAAATCAAGATTTTTTGAAAGTTAAACTATAAGCTCAAATTTATATACAGGGTGAATCAAAAATGTATTTCTTTATTTTGTTAAGGTGAAATATTTTGAATAATTTTTTGATTTCTTTAGATTTCAAATCAAGATTTTTTTAAAAGTTAAACTATAAGCTCAAATTTATATACAGGGTGAATCAAAAATGTATTTCTTTATTTTGTTAAGGTGAAATAGTATTGTTTTGAATAACTTTTTGATTTCTTTAGATTTCAAATCAAGATTTTTTGAAAGTTAAACTATAAGCTCAAATTTATATACAGGGTGAATCAAAAATGTATTTCTTTATTTTGTTAAGGTGAAATATTTTGAATAATTTTTTGATTTCTTTAGATTTCAAATCAAGATTTTTTGAAAGTTAAACTATAAGTTCAAATTTATATACAGGGTGAATCAAAAATGTATTTCTTTATTTTGTTAAGGTGAAATAGTAATATTTTGAATAATTTTTTGATTTCTTTGGGTTTCAATTCAAGATTTCTTTGAAAGTTAAACTATATGCTCCTAGAGGTTTTCTACGGGGTAACTCAAAAATGTTTCTATTTATTTTCAATAATAGATAGAAACATTCTCAGATTTTCAGCTCTGGCAATACTTTTTTTTAATTAATTTTTGAATTATTTTTTTTTAAATTTTTTTTTTTTTATTTTTTTTTTTTAAATTTTTTTTTTTGAAATTTTTTTTTTTAAATTTTTTTTTTTTAATTTTTTTTTAATAATAGAAACATTTTTTTCCTTGAAATTTTTTTTTTTTGATTTTTTTTTGCCACCCTCAATGACTTTTTTTATAGATAAAACTACCACACAACGACTGGGAAATCCCGAAGGGATTTCTTGTTAATATATACTAACGAGTGTACAGTCCGTTTCTTTCTAAAATGGGGAAAAAAAGCACAAAAGTGTGTGCGAATAAACGCAAAGGAACGCCGGAGGCGTTCCAACAGTGTTTCCTATATGGCAACTTTATTTTTTGCATCACCCGATAGGCTATATATCAAAGCTGATTCAATGCATTAAAATTATGTATTTTATTCATTTATTTACCTGTGCAGAAACGATATTTTAGCGTGACAAGGAGGTAAATACGATTTTCTACGAGGAAATTCAAGAAAAAAGCATTATAAAGTACTGCTATTACTTTGAAATAAATACCTGTTTTGGTGCTGTGTTTAGGTACAAAAACAATTTTAAAGTTACGTACAAGCATATTTGGTACGCCACTGTGCCTTTTCCATATCCTATATTTTCAATTATTGCGTTTTTCGTTCATTTTTATTAATCTATCAAACCTTAAATGCGACTGGTATATTCCTTAAAATTGACAAATCTAATTTAGTTCAGCTGTCACACATAACGTTCTTTTACATTTTTCCAAATAAATATACAATGACACTCTTTAAAAATACATGTTAAATATAAAGAACAAAATTTAAAAGACACTGATATACGCAGCATTTGCAATATTACTTACAAAATGTGCGAAAAACCACATAAAATCATACCGATGACACCCATTTTTGCCTTCAATATAGAGGCGACACTAACGACCACCACACAGGAAATGAACATTATGTTTCATTTGGCTATGATGCCTATCCTTTTCACAAACAAACACATTCAAATTCTTTCATCCATTGCAATTGAAAATAATACATACATACATAACCTATAAAATACTGCCATGAACAGTGAAGGCTTATCTAATTTTTTAACAACTGCTTTAATTCCAAATCTAATTATCCCAGAGAGTGATTTTGCAGAATGTGGCCCAATATGGCAACAATGGCGCACATCGTTTTCGATTCGACTTATTTCGTGATCAGTCACTCCAATTTTGCAAATGGCCACTCATCATAAACTTCCGCAAAGAACAACAACAATAAACACAAATTATCGAAATGAGTAAACAACAGTAGTAAATATAGCAAAAAACACTTGCACAGTAAGTAATTTAATACAAATACATAATATTCCATATTTCAGACAAATAGGTATATCATGCCGTCTATACCTAAAATGTAGTACATTCGTTGTTGTTAGCTACCTACTAGGTATATTATGATCAAAACAAACAGGCTAACATTCTTAAAATTAAAACATTATACCTACCTACCACATCACAACCGTAAGTAACAAATACAAACAACATATTATTGTTATTCCAAAGTGATAGATACAGAAATATACAAAAACAATGCAAGTAAGTAAGTACCTACTTACTTATTCTCTATCTGAAAATACCAACAATTACAATTAAGGTTCGCCATTTATCAGGAAGAGATACCTTATTATGTCGTTTATATTGTACTTATTAATGAAGTTTATAAAAAGGAAGGTAGGTACATTATTATTATTATTTAGATTTGTTTGAAACTAAACTAAAGGTTACTAGGTCAATTTCATCTTATTGATCTCGGTCAGGGTTGTTTCCAAATAACTAATGACGTACGTACCTACTTAGCTGACTAATTTTATTATAGATTTACAATTTTCGTTTTAAACCTAACTTTATCTGTTTAATTAACTAAATTTAGTATTTTATATTAATAATAGGTACTTATTTTTCTGGTAATTATATATTTCTTATAATCTTGATCATATATACATTAGTAGTTTTTATAACAGGTTCTCCATTCGTCAAGAAAGTAGATATTCATACGTACGTCGCTACTAGACTCCTATAATACATCAGGTGTTGAAGGGCAGCAACCAACTACGTACATTAGGACAGTGTTGCCTACGTTATCTGTTATAAAAAGGGCAAAGCAATAAATTTCAGAGTTTTTTAGATTAGTTGATGAAATTTTTTGATTTCTTTAGATTTCAAATTAAGTTTTCTGTGAAAGTTAAACTATAGGGTCAAATATATATACAGGGTGAATCAAAAATGTATTTCTTTATTTTGTTATGGTCAAAAAAGTTATATTTTGAATAATTTTTTGATTTCTTTAGATTTCAAATTAAGTTTTCTGTGAAAGTTAAACTATAGGGTCAAATATATATACAGGGTGAATCACAAATATATTTCTTTATTTTGTTATGGTCAAAAAAGTTATATTCTGAATAATTTTTTGATTTCTTTAGATTTCAAATTAAGTTTTCTGTGAAAGTTAAACTATAGAGTCAAATATATATACAGGGTGAATCAAAAATGTATTTCTTTATTTTGTTATGGTCAAAAAAGTTATATTTTGAATAATATTTTGATTTCTTTAGATTTCAAATTAAGTTTTCTGTGAAAGTTAAACTATAAGGTAGAATATATATACAGGGTGAATCAAAAATGTATTTCTTTATTTTGTTATGGTCAAAAAAGTTATATTTTGAATAATTGTTTGATTTCTTTAGATTTCAAATTAAGTTTTCTGTGAAAGTTAAACTATAAGGTAGAATATATATACAGGGTGAATCACAAATGTATTTCTTTATTTTGTTATGGTCAAAAAAGTTATATTTTGAATAATTTTTTGATTTCTTTAGATTTCAAATTAAGTTTTCTGTGAAAGTTAAACTATAGGGTCAAATATATATACAGGGTGAATCAAAAATGTATTTCTTTATTTTGTTATGGTCAAAAAAGTTATATTTTGAATAATTTTTTGATTTCTTTAGATTTCAAATTAAGTTTTCTGTGAAAGTTAAACTATAGGGTCAAATATATATACAGGGTGAATCACAAATGTATTTCTTTATTTTGTTATGGTCAAAAAAGTTATATTTTGAATAATTTTTTGATTTCTTTAGATTTCAAATTAAGTTTTCTGTGAAAGTTAAACTATAGGGTCAAATATATATACAGGGTGAATCAAAAATGTATTTCTTTATTTTGTTATGGTCAAAAAAGTTATATTTTGAATAATTTTTTGATTTCTTTAGATTTCAAATTAAGTTTTCTGTGAAAGTTAAACTATAGGGTCAAATATATATACAGGGTGAATCACAAATGTATTTCATTATTTTGTTATGGTCAAAAAAGTTATATTTTGAATAATATTTTGATTTCTTTAGATTTCAAATTAAGTTTTCTGTGCAAGTTAAACTATAAGGTAGAATATATATACAGGGTGAATCAAAAATGTATTTCTTTATTTTGTTATGGTCAAAAAAGTTATATTTTGAATAATTTTTTGATTTCTTTAGATTTCAAATTAAGTTTTCTGTGAAAGTTAAACTATAGGGTCAAATATATATACAGGGTGAATCAAAAATGTATTTCTTTATTTTGTTATGGTCAAAAAAGTTATATTTTGAATAATTTTTTGATTTCTTTAGATTTCAAATTAAGTTTTCTGTGAAAGTTAAACTATAGAGTCAAATATATATACAGGGTGAATCAAAAATGTATTTCTTTATTTTGTTATGGTCAAAAAAGTTATATTTTGAATAATATTTTGATTTCTTTAGATTTCAAATTAAGTTTTCTGTGAAAGTTAAACTATAAGGTAGAATATATATACAGGGTGAATCAAAAATGTATTTCTTTATTTTGTTATGGTCAAAAAAGTTATATTTTGAATAATTGTTTGATTTCTTTAGATTTCAAATTAAGTTTTCTGTGAAAGTTAAACTATAAGGTAGAATATATATACAGGGTGAATCACAAATGTATTTCTTTATTTTGTTATGGTCAAAAAAGTTATATTTTCAATAATTTTTTGATTTCTTTAGATTTCAAATTAAGTTTTCTGTGAAAGTTAAACTATAGGGTCAAATATATATACAGGGTGAATCAAAAATGTATTTCTTTATTTTGTTATGGTCAAAAAAGTTATATTTTGAATAATTTTTTGATTTCTTTAGATTTCAAATTAAGTTTTCTGTGAAAGTTAAACTATAGGGTCAAATATATATACAGGGTGAATCACAAATGTATTTCTTTATTTTGTTATGGTCAAAAAAGTTATATTTTGAATAATTTTTTGATTTCTTTAGATTTCAAATTAAGTTTTCTGTGAAAGTTAAACTATAGGGTCAAATATATATACAGGGTGAATCAAAAATGTATTTCTTTATTTTGTTATGGTCAAAAAAGTTATATTTTGAATAATTTTTTGATTTCTTTAGATTTCAAATTAAGTTTTCTGTGAAAGTTAAACTATAGGATCAAATATATATACAAGGTGAATCACAAATGTATTTCTTTATTTTGTTATGGTCAAAAAAGTAATATTTTGAATAATATTTTGATTTCTTTAGATTTGAAATTAAGTTTTCTGTGAAAGTTAAACTATAAGCTCACATTTATATACGGGGTGAACCAAAAATGTATTTCTTTATTTTGTTATGGTCAAAAAAGTAATATTTTGAATAATTTTTTGATTTCTTTGGGTTTCAATTGAAGATTTCTTTGAAAGTTAAACTATATGCTCCTAGAGGTTATCTACGAGGTGACTCAAAAATGTTTCTATTTATTTTCAATAATAGATAGAAACATTTTCAGATTTTCAGCTCTGGCAATACTTTGTTTTAATTATTTTTTTTGTAATTTTTTTTTTTAAAAAATTTTTTTTTTCGAAATTTTTTTTTGAAAATTTTTTTTTTTTAATTTTTTTTTTTGAAAATTTTTTTTTTTTTTTAATTTTTTTTTGACTTTTTTTTTTTTTAATAGAAACATTTTTTCCTTGAAATTTTTTTTTTTTATTTTTTTTTTTCATTTTTTTTATAACCCTCAATGACTTTTTTTATAGATAAAACTACCACAAACCAACTGGGAAATCCCGCAAGGGATTTCTTGTTAATTATACTAACGAGCGTACAGTCCGTCTTTGTCGAAAAACCAGAAAAAAAGACCAAAAGTGTGTGCGAATAAACGCAAAGGAACGCCGGAGGCGTTCCAACAGTGTTTCCTATATGGCAACTTTATTTTTTGCATCACCCGATAGGCTATATATCAAAGCTGATTCAATGCATTAAAATTATGTATTTTAATCATTTATTTACCTCTGCACAAACGTAATTAAAGTGCGAGAAGAAGGTGAATAACTTTTTCTACGAGGAAATTCAAGAAAACAACAGTACAAAACTGCAAAAAATGCTACTACTAAATCAATAAATTTACCTTTTTGCAGCATCCACACATACTATAAAAGCATTTTGATTTATACTAGGCACTGTTCTAAACACGGGAGTGCACTTTTACGGTATGATACGGCCCTTTATTACATTTTTAATTGTAAACTAAAAATGTTGGAAAATCTCCGAGACTTTGTACATCAATAACCTAGAAAAATTGCGAAAATCGCGGTTGCCGCACTTTATTTGAACACTTTCATCATAAACATATTCGTCATAGTTTCACGCAATATATTTACACATGGAATATGATTAGATACTTAATTTTCCAACAAATTTAATTTACGCAACTCCCACAATAATATAACAAATATTAAAACATTATTTTATGTAAAAAAACTAATAATTTATACTTATTTTTATTTTACTGCTATTCACATGAACTAAATCTGGCAGAGTAGTAAAATTTATTCCCACCAGAAAGGTTACAATTTCAATAATAATGCAATAAAGTTCAATGACCCGTGAAGTGGGAGGAGTTGAGTATGTGCAGACGGGCTACAATTTCAATAATTACAACCAATGAATGACCTTTATTTAATATCTTATGCTTATGCAACCTCCAACACATCATTATGGTATTTACGGTTGCATAACCTCATCTATGGAATAAGACACTTTTCGATGCTCTTTAATTTTGTCTAAAGTAAAAAATTTGATGTTTTTGATGAGTTTCAGTATATACAGGGAATATAGGGATTTCCTTATTTTAATAGAAACATTTTCAGATTTTCAGCTCTGGCAATACTTTTTTTTAATTAATATAATTTTTTTTCTTGATTTTTTTTTAGGTACAAAAACATTTTTCAATAATAAGCACCATGTACAGGGTGATACAAAAACAACATTAATTATCCCACATTTAAGAAATTTTAAATGTATAGAAATGTATATACGGGGTGAATCAAAAATGTATTTCTCTATTTTTTTAAGACTTTTAGACATGCTGCAGAACCTTAACAGCGATAAGTGACTTTTTATTTTCTTTAAAAGAGAAATTTTTAGCATAGGCTTTAAATTTATATACAGGGTGAATCAAAAATGTATTTCTTTATTTTGTTTAGGTGAAATAGTAATATTAACTTTTTGATTTCTTTAGATTTCAAATCAAGATTTTTTTAAAGTTAAACTATAAGCTCAAATTTATATACAGGGTGAATCAAAAATGTATTTCTTTATTTTGTTAAAGTGAAATATTTTGAATAATTTTTTGATTTCTTTAGATTTCAAATCAAGATTTTTTTAAAAGTTAAACTATAAGCTCAAATTTATATACAGGGTGAATCAAAAATGTATTTCTTTATTTTGTTTAGGTGAAATAGTAATATTTTGAATATCTTTTTGATTTCTTTAGATTTCAAATCAAGATTTTTTGAAAGTTAAACTATAAGCTCAAATTTATATACAGGGTGAATCAAAAATGTATTTCTTTATTTTGTTTAGGTGAAATAGTAATATTTTGAATAATTTTTTGATTTCTTTAGATTTCAAATCAAGATTTTTTTAAAAGTTAAACTATAAGCTCAAATTTATATACAGGGTGAATCAAAAATGTATTTCTTTATTTTGTTAAAGCGAAATAGTAATACTTGGAATAATTTTTTGATATCTTTAGATTTCAAATCAAGATTTTTTGAAAGTTAAACTATAAGCTCAAATTTATATACAGGGTGAATCAAAAATGTATTTCTTTATTTTGTTAAGGTGAAATAGTATTGTTTTGAATAACTTTTTGATTTCTTTAGATTTCAAATCAAGATTTTTTTAAAAGTTAAACTATAAGCTCAAATTTATATACAGGGTGAATCAAAAATGTATTTCTTTATTTTGTTAAGGTGAAATATTTTGAATAACTTTTTGATTTCTTTAGATTTCAAATCAAGATTTTTTGAAAGTTAAACTATAAGCTCAAATTTATATACAGGGTGAATCAAAAATGTATTTCTTTATTTTGTTAAGGTGAAATATTTTGAATAACTTTTTGATTTCTTTAGATTTCAAATCAAGATTTTTTGAAAGTTAAACTATAAGCTCAAATTTATATACAGGGTGAATCAAAAATGTATTTCTTTATTTTGTTAAAGTGAAATATTTTGAATAATTTTTTGATTTCTTTAGATTTCAAATCAAGATTTTTTTAAAAGTTAAACTATAAGCTCAAATTTATATACAGGGTGAATCAAAAATGTATTTCTTTATTTTGTTTAGGTGAAATAGTAATATTTTGAATATCTTTTTGATTTCTTTAGATTTCAAATCAAGATTTTTTGAAAGTTAAACTATAAGCTCAAATTTATATACAGGGTGAATCAAAAATGTATTTCTTTATTTTGTTTAGGTGAAATAGTAATATTTTGAATAATTTTTTGATTTCTTTAGATTTCAAATCAAGATTTTTTTAAAAGTTAAACTATAAGCTCAAATTTATATACAGGGTGAATCAAAAATGTATTTCTTTATTTTGTTAAGGTGAAATAGTATTGTTTTGAATAACTTTTTGATTTCTTTAGATTTCAAATCAAGATTTTTTTAAAAGTTAAACTATAAGCTCAAATTTATATACAGGGTGAATCAAAAATGTATTTCTTTATTTTGTTTAGGTGAAATAGTAATATTTTGAATAACTTTTTGATTTCTTTAGATTTAAAATCAAGATTTTTTGAAAGTTAAACTATAAGCTCAAATTTATATACAGGGTGAATCAAAAATGTATTTCTTTATTTTGTTAAGGTGAAATATTTTGAATAATTTTTTGATTTCTTTAGATTTCAAATCAAGATTTTTTGCAAGTTAAACTATAAGCTCAAATTTATATACAGGGTGAATCAAAAATGTATTTCTTTATATTGTTAAGGTGAAATATTTTGAATAACTTTTTGATTTCTTTAGATTTCAAATCAAGATTTTTTGAAAGTTAAACTATAAGCTCAAATTTATATACAGGGTGAATCAAAAATGTATTTCTTTATTTTGTTAAGGTGAAATATTTTGAATAACTTTTTGATTTCTTTAGATTTCAAATCAAGATTTTTTGAAAGTTAAACTATAAGCTCAAATTTATATACAGGGTGAATCAAAAATGTATTTCTTTATTTTGTTAAGGTGAAATAGTATTGTTTTGAATAACTTTTTGATTTCTTTAGATTTCAAATCAAGATTTTTTGAAAGTTAAACTATAAGCTCAAATTTATATACAGGGTGAATCAAAAATGTATTTCTTTATTTTGTTAAGGTGAAATATTTTGAATAACTTTTTGATTTCTTTAGATTTCAAATCAAGATTTTTTGAAAGTTAAACTATAAGCTCAAATTTATATACAGGGTGAATCAAAAATGTATTTCTTTATTTTGTTAAGGTGAAATAGTATTGTTTTGAATAACTTTTTGATTTCTTTAGATTTCAAATCAAGATTTCTTTGAAAGTTAAACTATAAGCTCAAATTTATATACAGGGTGAATCAAAAATGTATTTCTTTATTTTGTTAAGGTGAAATAGTAATATTTTGAATAATTTTTTGATTTCATTGGGTTTCAATTCAAGATTTCTTTGAAAGTTAAACTATATTCTCCTAGAGGTTTTCTACGGGGTAACTCAAAAATGTTTCTATTTATTTTCAATAATAGATAGAAACATTTTCAGATTTTCAGCTCTGGCAATACTTTTTTTTAATTAATTTTTGAACTATTTTTTTTTTTAAATTTTTTTTTTTTAATTTTTTTTTTTGAAATTTTTTTTTTTGAAATTTTTTTTTTTGAAATTTTTTTTTTTTAAATTTTTTTTTTTTTTATTTTTTTTTAATAATAGAAACATTTTTTTCCTTGAAATTTTTTTTTTTTTGATTTTTTTTTTCATTTTTTTTGCCACCCTCAATGACTTTTTTTATAGATAAAACTACCATACAACGACTGGGAAATCCCGAAGGGATTTCTTGTTAATATATAATAACGAGTGCTTTTCGCGTTTCTTTCTAAAATGAGGAAAAAAAGCACAAAGTTGTGTGCGAATAAACGCAAAGGAACGCCGAAGGCGTTCCAAGAGTGATTCCTATATGGCAACTTTATTTTTTGCATCACCCGATAGGCTATATATCAAAGCTGATTCAATGCATTAAAATTATGTATTTTAATCATTTATTTACCTCTGCACAAACGTAATTAAAGTGCGAGAAGGAGGTGAATAACTTTTTCTACGAGGAAATTCAAGAAAACAACAGTACAAAACTGCAAAAAATGCTACTACTAAATCAATAAATTTACCTTTTTGCAGCATCCACACATACTATAAAAGCATTTTGATTTATACTAGGCACTGTTCTAAATACGGGAGTGCACTTTTACGGTATGATACGGCCCTTTATTACATTTTTAATTGTAAACTAAAAATGTTGGAAAATCTCCGAGACTTTGTACATCCATAACCTAGAAAAATTGCGAAAATCGCGGTTGCCACACTTTATTTGAACACTTTCATCATAAACATATTCGTCATAGTTTCACGCAATATATTTACACATGGAATATGATTAGATACTTAATTTTCCAACAAATTTAATTTACGCAACTCCCACAATAATATAACAAATATTAAAACATTATTTTATGTAAAAAAACTAATAATTTATACTTATTTTTATTTTACTGCTATTCACATGAACTAAATCTGGCAGAGTGGTAAAATTTATTCCCACCAGAAAGGTTACAATTTCAATAATAATGCAATAAAGTTGAATGAACCCGTTATCATCATTGAAGTGGGAGAAGTTGAGTTATGTGCAGACGGGCTACAATTTCAATAATTACAACCAATCAATGACCTTTATTTAATATCTTATGCTTATGCAACCTCCAACACATCATTATGGTATTTACGGTTGCATAACCTCATCTATGGAATAAGACACTTTTCGATGCTCTTTAATTTTGTCTAAAGTAAAAAATTTGATGTTTTTGATGAGTTTCAGTATATACAGGGAATATAGGGATTTCCTTATTTTAATAGAAACATTTTCAGATTTTCAGCTCTGGCATTACTTTTTTTTAATTAATATAATTTTTTTTACAAAAACATTTTTCAATAATAAGCACCATGTACAGGGTGATACAAAAACAACATTAATTATCCCACATTTAAGAAATTTTAAATGTATAGAAATGTATATACGGGGTGAATCAAAAATGTATTTCTCTATTTTTTTAAGACTTTTAGACATGCTGCAGAACCTTAACAGCGATAAGTGACTTTTTATTTTCTTTAAAAGAGAAATTTTTAGCATAGGCTTTAAATTTATATACAGGGTGAATCAAAAATGTATTTCTTTATTTTGTTTAGGTGAAATAGTAATATTAACTTTTTGATTTCTTTAGATTTCAAATCAAGATTTTTTGAAAGTTAAACTATAAGCTCAAATTTATATACAGGGTGAATCAAAAATGTATTTCTTTATTTTGTTAAAGTGAAATATTTTGAATAATTTTTTGATTTCTTTAGATTTCAAATCAAGATTTTTTTAAAAGTTAAACTATAAGCTCAAATTTATATACAGGGTGAATCAAAAATGTATTTCTTTATTTTGTTTAGGTTAAATAGTAATATTTTGAATATCTTTTTGATTTCTTTAGATTTCAAATCAAGATTTTTTGAAAGTTAAACTATAAGCTCAAATTTATATACAGGGTGAATCAAAAATGTATTTCTTTATTTTGTTTAGGTGAAATAGTAATATTTTGAATAATTTTTTGATTTCTTTAGATTTCAAATCAAGATTTTTTTAAAAGTTAAACTATAAGCTCAAATTTATATACAGGGTGAATCAAAAATGTATTTCTTTATTTTGTTAAGGTGAAATATTTTGAATAATTTTTTGATTTCTTTAGATTTCAAATCAAGATTTTTTTAAAAGTTAAACTATAAGCTCAAATTTATATACAGGGTGAATCAAAAATGTATTTCTTTATTTTGTTTAGGTGAAATAGTAATATTTTGAATATCTTTTTGATTTCTTTAGATTTCAAATCAAGATTTTTTGAAAGTTAAACTATAAGCTCAAATTTATATACAGGGTGAATCAAAAATGTATTTCTTTATTTGGTTTAGGTGAAATAGTAATATTTTGAATAACTTTTTGATTTCTTTAGATTTCAAATCAAGATTTTTTGAAAGTTAAACTATAAGCTCAAATTTATATACAGGGTGAATCAAAAATGTATTTCTTTATTTTGTTTAGGTGAAATAGTAATATTTTGAATAACTTTTTGATTTCTTTAGATTTCAAATCAAGATTTTTTGAAAGTTAAACTATAAGCTCAAATTTATATACAGGGTGAATCAAAAATGTATTTCTTTATTTTGTTTAGGTGAAATAGTAATATTTTGAATAACTTTTTGATTTCTTTAGATTTCAAATCAAGATTTTTTGAAAGTTAAACTATAAGCTCAAATTTATATACAGGGTGAATCAAAAATGTATTTCTTTATTTTGTTTAGGTGAAATAGTAATATTTTGAATAACTTTTTGATTTCTTTAGATTTCAAATCAAGATTTTTTGAAAGTTAAACTATAAGCTCAAATTTATATACAGGGTGAATCAAAAATGTATTTCTTTATTTTGTTAAAGTGAAATATTTTGAATAATTTTTTGATTTCTTTAGATTTCAAATCAAGATTTTTTTAAAAGTTAAACTATAAGCTCAAATTTATATACAGGGTGAATCAAAAATGTATTTCTTTATTTTGTTTAGGTGAAATAGTAATATTTTGAATAACTTTTTGATTTCTTTAGATTTCAAATCAAGATTTTTTTAAAAGTTAAACTATAAGCTCAAATTTATATACAGGGTGAATCAAAAATGTATTTCTTTATTTTGTTTAGGTGAAATAGTAATATTTTGAATAACTTTTTGATTTCTTTAGATTTCAAATCAAGATTTTTTGAAAGTTAAACTATAAGCTCAAATTTATATACAGGGTGCATCAAAAATGAATTTCTCTATTTTGTTAAGGTGAAATATTTTGAATAATTTTTTGATTTCTTTAGATTTCAAATCAAGATTTTTTTGAAAGTTAAACTATATGCTCCTAGAGGTTTTCTACGGGGTAACTCAAAAATGTTTCTATTTATTTTCAATAATAGATAGAAACATTTTCAGATTTTCAGCTCTGGCAAACTTTTTTTTAATTATTTTTTTGTAATTTTTTTTTTTATTTTTTTGTTTTAAATTTTTTTTTTCGAAATTTTTTTTTTTTAAATTTTTTTTTAAAAATTTTTTTTTTCAAAATTTTTTTTTTTAAATTTTTTTTTTTAAATTTTTTTTTAATTTTTTTTTTTTTTAATTTTTTTTTCAAAATTTTTTTTTTTTTTAATTTTTTTTTTTCAAAATTTTTTTTTTTTAATTTTTTTTTTTAAATTTTTTTTTCAAATTTTTTTTTTTTTTATTTTTTTTTCAAAATTTTTTTTTTTTTAAATTTTTTTTTTTTTATTTTTTTTTTTTCATTTTTTTTATAACCCTCAATGACTTTTTTCATAGATAAAACTACCACAAACCAACTGGGAAATCCCGCAAGGGATTTCTTGTTAATATATAATAACGAGTGCTCTTCGCGTCTTTGTCGAAAATGGGGAAAAAAAGACCAAAAGTTGGGCGGAATTGGCATATAGCCACGCCGAAGGCGTGGCCCCCGCTTTATTGATATAGAAACTTTATTTTTTGCAGATCGGAATAAGCTACTTATCAGAGCTGATTGGATGCATTAAAATTATGTATTTTAATCATTTATTCACCTCTGTAGAAACGTAATTAAAGTGTGAGAAGGAGGTGAATAACTTTTTCTACGAGGAAATTCAAGAAAACAACAGTACAAAACTGCAAAAAATGCTACTACTAAATCAATAAATTTACCTTTTTTCAACATCCACACATACAATGAAAGCATTTTGATTTATACTAGGCACTGTTCTAAACACGGGAGTGCACTTTTACGGTATGATACGGCCCTTTATTACATTTTTAATTGTAAACTAAAAATGTTGGAAATTCTTCGACACTTTGTACATCAATAACCTAGAAAAATTGCGAAAATCGCGGTTGCCACACTTTATTTGAACACTTTCATCATAAACATATTCCTCATAGTTTCACGCAATATATTTACACATGGAATATGATTAGATACTTAATTTTCCAACAAATTTAATTTACGCAACTCCCACAATAATATAACAAATATTAAAACATTATTTTATGTAAAAAAACTAATAATTTATACTTATTTTTATTTTACTGCTATTCACATGAACTAAATCTGGCAGAGTAGTAAAATTTATTCCCACCAGAAAGGTTACAATTTCAATTAATAATGCAAAAAAGTTCAATGACCCGTGAAGTGGGAGGAGTTGAGTATGTGCAGACGGACTACAATTTCAATAATTACAACCAATCAATGACCTTTATTTAATATCTTATGCTTATGCAACCTCCAACACATCATTATGGTATTTACGGTTGCATAACCTCTTCTATGGAATAAGACACTTTTCGATGCTCTTCAATTTTGTCTAAAGTAAAAAATTTGATGTTTTTGATGAGTTTCAGTATATACAGGGAATATAGGGATTTCCTTATTTTAATAGAAACATTTTCAGATTTTCAGCTCTGCAATACTTTTTTTTAATTAATATAATTTTTTTCCTTGATTTTTTTTTAGGTACAAAAACATTTTTCAATAATAAACACCATGTACAGGGTGATACAAAAACAACATTAATTATCCCACATTTAAGAAATTTTAAATGTATAGAAATGTATATACGGGGTGAATCAAAAATGTATTTCTCTATTTTTTTAAGACTTTTAGACATGCTGCAGAACCTTAACAGCGATAAGTGACTTTTTATTTTCTTTAAAAGAGAAATTTTTAGCATAGGCTTTAAATTTATATACAGGGTGAATCAAAAATGTATTTCTTTATTTTGTTTAGGTGAAATAGTAATATTAACTTTTTGATTTCTTTAGATTTCAAATCAAGATTTTTTGAAAGTTAAACTATAAGCTCAAATTTATATACAGGGTGATTCAAAAATGTATTTCTTTATTTTGTTAAAGTGAAATATTTTGAATAATTTTTTGATTTCTTTAGATTTCAAATCAAGATTTTTTTAAAAGTTAAACTATAAGCTCAAATTTATATACAGGGTGAATAAAAAATGTATTTCTTTATTTTGTTTAGGTGAAATAGTAATATTTTGAATAATTTTTTGATTTCTTTAGATTTCAAATCAAGATTTTTTTAAAAGTTAAACTATAAGCTCAAATTTATATACAGGGTGAATCAAAAATGTATTTCTTTATTTTGTTAAGGTGAAATATTTTGAATAATTTTTTGATTTCTTTAGATTTCCAATCAAGATTTTTTGAAAGTTAAACTATAAGCTCAAATTTATATACAGGGTGAATCAAAAATGTATTTCTTTATTTTGTTTAGGTGAAATAGTAATATTTTGAATAACTTTTTGATTTCTTTAGATTTCAAATCAAGATTTTTTGAAAGTTAAACTATAAGCTCAAATTTATATACAGGGTGAATCAAAAATGTATTTCTTTATTTTGTTAAGGTGAAATATTTTGAATAATTTTTTGATTTCTTTAGATTTCAAATCAAGATTTTTTTTTTAAAAGTTAAACTATAAGCTCAAATTTATATACAGGGTGAATCAAAAATGTATTTCTTTATTTTGTTTAGGTGAAATATTTTGAATATCTTTTTGATTTCTTTAGATTTCAAATCAAGATTTTTTGAAAGTTAAACTATAAGCTCAAATTTATATACAGGGTGAATCAAAAATGTATTTCTTTATTTTGTTTAGGTGAAATAGTAATATTTTGAATAACTTTTTGATTTCTTTAGATTTCAAATCAAGATTTTTTGAAAGTTAAACTATAAGCTCAAATTTATATACAGGGTGAATCAAAAATGTATTTCTTTATTTTGTTAAAGTGAAATATTTTGAATAATTTTTTGATTTCTTTAGATTTCAAATCAAGATTTTTTTAAAAGTTAAACTATAAGCTCAAATTTATATACAGGGTGAATCAAAAATGTATTTCTTTATTTTGTTTAGGTGAAATAGTAATATTTTGAATATCTTTTTGATTTCTTTAGATTTCAAATCAAGATTTTTTGAAAGTTAAACTATAAGCTCAAATTTATATACAGGGTGAATCAAAAATGTATTTCTTTATTTTGTTTAGGTGAAATAGTAATATTTTGAATAACTTTTTGATTTCTTTAGATTTCAAATCAAGATTTTTTGAAAGTTAAACTATAAGCTCAAATTTGTATACAGGGTGAATCAAAAATGTATTTCTTTATTTTGTTAAAGTGAAATATTTTGAATAATTTTTTGATTTCTTTAGATTTCAAATCAAGTTTAGGTGAAATAGTAATATTTTGAATAATATTTTGATTTCTTTAGATTTGAAATTAAGTTTTCTGTGAAAGTTAAACTATAAGCTCAAATTTATATACAGGGTGAATCAAAAATGTATTTCTTTATTTTGTTTAGGTGAAATAGTAATATTTTGAATAATTTTTTGATTTCTTTAGATTTCAAATCAAGATTTTTTTAAAAGTTAAACTATAAGCTCAAATTTATATACAGGGTGAATCAAAAATGTATTTCTTTATTTTGTTAAGGTGAAATATTTTGAATAATTTTTTGATTTCTTTAGATTTCCAATCAAGATTTTTTGAAAGTTAAACTATAAGCTCAAATTTATATACAGGGTGAATCAAAAATGTATTTCTTTATTTTGTTTAGGTGAAATAGTAATATTTTGAATAACTTTTTGATTTCTTTAGATTTCAAATCAAGATTTTTTGAAAGTTAAACTATAAGCTCAAATTTATATACAGGGTGAATCAAAAATGTATTTCTTTATTTTGTTAAGGTGAAATATTTTGAATAATTTTTTGATTTCTTTAGATTTCAAATCAAGATTTTTTTTTTTAAAAGTTAAACTATAAGCTCAAATTTATATACAGGGTGAATCAAAAATGTATTTCTTTATTTTGTTTAGGTGAAATATTTTGAATATCTTTTTGATTTCTTTAGATTTCAAATCAAGATTTTTTGAAAGTTAAACTATAAGCTCAAATTTATATACAGGGTGAATCAAAAATGTATTTCTTTATTTTGTTTAGGTGAAATAGTAATATTTTGAATAACTTTTTGATTTCTTTAGATTTCAAATCAAGATTTTTTGAAAGTTAAACTATAAGCTCAAATTTATATACAGGGTGAATCAAAAATGTATTTCTTTATTTTGTTAAAGTGAAATATTTTGAATAATTTTTTGATTTCTTTAGATTTCAAATCAAGATTTTTTTAAAAGTTAAACTATAAGCTCAAATTTATATACAGGGTGAATCAAAAATGTATTTCTTTATTTTGTTTAGGTGAAATAGTAATATTTTGAATATCTTTTTGATTTCTTTAGATTTCAAATCAAGATTTTTTGAAAGTTAAACTATAAGCTCAAATTTATATACAGGGTGAATCAAAAATGTATTTCTTTATTTTGTTTAGGTGAAATAGTAATATTTTGAATAACTTTTTGATTTCTTTAGATTTCAAATCAAGATTTTTTGAAAGTTAAACTATAAGCTCAAATTTGTATACAGGGTGAATCAAAAATGTATTTCTTTATTTTGTTAAAGTGAAATATTTTGAATAATTTTTTGATTTCTTTAGATTTCAAATCAAGTTTAGGTGAAATAGTAATATTTTGAATTATATTTTGATTTCTTTAGATTTGAAATTAAGTTTTCTGTGAAAGTTAAACTATAAGCTCAAATTTATATACAGGGTGAATCAAAAATGTATTTCTTTATTTTGTTTAGGTGAAATAGTAATATTTTGAATAATTTTTTGATTTCTTTAGATTTCAAATCAAGATTTTTTTAAAAGTTAAACTATAAGCTCAAATTTATATACAGGGTGAATCAAAAATGTATTTCTTTATTTTGTTAAGGTGAAATAGTAATATTTTGAATAATTTTTTGATTTCTTTAGATTTCAAATCAAGATTTTTTGAAAGTTAAACTATAAGCTCAAATTTATATACAGGGTGAATCAAAAATGTATTTCTTTATTTTGTTAAGGCGAAATAGTAATATTTTGAATAATTTTTTGATTTCTTTAGATTTCAAATCAAGATTTCTTTGAAAGTTAAACTATAAGCTCAAATTTATATACAGGGTGAATCAAAAATGTATTTCTTTATTTTGTTAAGGTGAAATAGTAATATTTTGAATAATTTTTTGATTTCTTTGGGTTTCAATTCAAGATTTCTTTGAAAGTTAAACTATATGCTCCTAGAGGTTTTCTACGGGGTAACTCAAAAATGTTTCTATTTATTTTCAATAATAGATAGAAACATTTTCAGATTTTCAGCTCTGGCAATACTTTTTTTTAATTAATTTTTGAATTATTTTTTTTTTAAATTTTTTTTTTTTGAAATTTTTTTTTTTTAAATTTTTTTTTTTTAATTTTTTTTTTTTAATTTTTTTTTAATAATAGAAACATTTTTTTCCTTGAAATTTTTTTTTTTTGATTTTTTTTTTCATTTTTTTTGCCCCCTCAATGACTTTTTTTATAGATAAAACTACCACACAACGACTGGGAAATCCCGAAGGGATTTCTTGTATATAATAACGAGTGACCTTCGCGTCTTTGTCGAAAAGTGGGAAAAAAAGGCCAAAAGTGTGGCCGATTTGGCATCTAGCCACGCCGGAGGCGTGGCCCCAGCTTTATTGATATAGAAACTTTATTTTTTGCACAATAGAATAGGCTACTTATAAAAGCTGATTGAATGCATTAAAATTATGTATTTTAATAATTTATTCACCTCTGCAGACACGTAATTAAAGTGTGAGAAGGAAGTGAATAACTTTTTCTACGAGGAAATTCAAGAAAACAACAGTACAAAACTGCAAAAAATGCTACTACTAAATCAATAAATTTACCTTTTTGCAGCATCCACACATACAATAAAAGCATTTTGATTTATACTAGGCACTGTTCTAAACACGGGAGTGCACTTTTACGGTATGGTACGGCCCTTTATTACATTTTTAATTGTAAACTAAAAATGTTGGAAATTCTTCGACACTTCGTACATCAACAACCTAGAAAAATTGCGAAAATCGCGGTTGCCACACTTTATTTGAACACTTTCATCATAAACATATTCCTCATAGTTTCACGCAATATATTTACACATGGAATATGATTAGATACTTAATTTTCCAACAAATTTAATTTACGCAACTCCCACAATAATATAACAAATATTGAAACATTATTTTATGTAAAAAAACTAATAATTTATACTTATTTTTATTTTACTGCTATTCACATGAACTAAATCTGGCAGAGTAGTAAAATTTATTCCCACCAGAAAGGTTACAATTTCAATAATAATGCAATAAAGTTCAATGAACCCGTTAATGTGCAGAGATATCATTGAAGTGGGAGGAGTTGAGTTATGTGAAGACGGGCTACAATTTCAATAATTACAACCAATCAATGACCTTTATTTAATATCTTATGCTTATGCAACCTCCAACACATCATTATGGTATTTACGGTTGCATAACCTCTTCTATGGAATAAGACACTTTTCGATGCTCTTTAATTTTGTCTAAAGTAAAAAATTTGATGTTTTTGATGAGTTTCAGTATATACAGGGATTTCCTTATTTTAATAGAAACATTTTCAGATTTTCAGCTCTGCAATACTTTTTTTTAATTAATATAATTTTTTTTTCTTGATTTTTTTTTAGGTCCAAAAACATTTTTCATTAATAAGCACCATGTACAGGGTGATACAAAAACAACATTAATTATCCCACATTTAAGAAATTTTAAATGTATAGAAATGTATATACGGGGTGAATCAAAAATGTATTTCTCTATTTTTTTAAGACTTTTAGACATGCTGCAGAACCTTAACAGCGATAAGTGACTTTTTATTTTCTTTAAAAGAGAAATTTTTAGCATAGGCTTTAAATTTATTTCTTTATTTTGTTTAGGTGAAATAGTAATATTTTGAATAACTTTTTGATTTCTTTAGATTTCAAATCAAGATTTTTTGAAAGTTAAACTATAAGCTCAAATTTATATACAGGGTGAATCAAAAATGTATTTCTTTATTTTGTTAAGGTGAAATAGTAATATTTTGAATAATTTTTTGATTTCTTTAGATTTCAAATCAAGATTTTTTGAAAGTTAAACTATAAGCTCAAATTTATATATAGGGTGAATCAAAAATGTATTTCTTTATTTTGTTAAGGTGAAATAGTAATATTTCGAATAATTTTTTGATTTCTTTAGATTTCAAATCAAGATTTTTTGAAAGTTAAACTATAAGCTCAAATTTATATACAGGGTGAATCAAAAATGTATTTCTTTATTTTGTTAAGGTGAAATATTTTGAATAATTTTTTGATTTCTTTAGATTTCAAATCAAGATTTTTTTAAAAGTTAAACTATAAGCTCAAATTTATATACAGGGTGAATCAAAAATGTATTTCTTTATTTTGTTAAGGTGAAATAGTAATATTTTGAATTATTTTTTGATTTCTTTAGATTTCAAATCAAGATTTTTTGAAAGTTAAACTATAAGCTCAAATTTATATACAGGGTGAATCAAAAATGTATTTCTTTATTTTGTTAAGGTGAAATATTTTGAATAATTTTTTGATTTCTTTAGATTTCAAATCAAGATTTTTTTAAAAGTTAAACTATAAGCTCAAATTTATATACAGGGTGAATCAAAAATGTATTTCTTTATTTTGTTAAGGTGAAATAGTAATATTTTGAATAATTTTTTGATTTCTTTAGATTTCAAATTAAGATTTTTTGAAAGTTAAACTATAAGCTCAAATTTATATACAGGGTGAATCAAAAAGGTATTTCTTTATTTTGTTAAGGTGAAATAGTAATATTTTGAATAATTTTTTGATTTCTTTGGGTTTCAATTCAAGATTTCTTTGAAAGTTAAACTATAAGCTCAAATTTATATACAGGGTGAATCAAAAATCTATTTCTTTATTTTGTTAAGGTGAAATAGTAATATTTTGAATAACTTTTTGATTTCTTTAGATTTCAAATCAAGATTTTTTGAAAGTTAAACTATAAGCTCAAATTTATATACAGGGTGAATCAAAAATGTATTTCTTTATTTTGTTTAGGTGAAAT
This sequence comes from Apoderus coryli, assembly GCA_911728435.2. Classification (NCBI taxonomy): domain Eukaryota; kingdom Metazoa; phylum Arthropoda; class Insecta; order Coleoptera; family Attelabidae; genus Apoderus; species Apoderus coryli. The sequence continues at coordinate 9,289,540 of OU452209.1, read as the reverse complement.
AGTAATATTTTGAATAACTTTTTGATTTCTTTAGATTTCAAATCAAGATTTTTTTAAAGTTAAACTATAAGCTCAAATTTATATATAGGGTGAATCAAAAATGTATTTCTTTATTTTGTTTAGGTGAAATAGTAATATTTTGAATAACTTTTTGATTTCTTTAGATTTCAAATCAAGATTTTTTGAAAGTTAAACTATAAGCTCAAATTTATATACAGGGTGAATCAAAAATGTATTTCTTTATTTTGTTTAGGTGAAATAGTAATATTTTGAATAACTTTTTGATTTCTTTAGATTTCAAATCAAGATTTTTTGAAAGTTAAACTATAAGCTCAAATTTATATACAGGGTGAATCAAAAATGTATTTCTTTATTTTGTTAAAGTGAAATATTTTGAATAATTTTTTGATTTCTTTAGATTTCAAATCAAGATTTTTTGAAAGTTAAACTATATGCTCCTAGAGGTTTTCTACGGGGTAACTCAAAAATGTTTCTATTTATTTTCAATAATAGATAGAAACATTTTCAGATTTTCAGCTCTGGCAATACTTTTTTGTAATTTTTTTTTTTTTATTTTTTTTTTTTTTTAATTTTTTTTTTCGATTTTTTTTTTTTTTAAATTTTTTTTTTTTATATTTTTTTTTTTAATAATTTTTTTTTTTTTTTTTTATTTTTTTTTTTCAAAATTTTTTTTTTTTAATTTTTTTTTTTTTAATTTTTTTTTCTTTAATTTTTTTTTTGACACATTTATTTTCCCTTGAAATTTTTTTTTTATTTTTTTTTTTTCATTTTTTTATAACCCTCAATGACTTTTTTCATAGATAAAACTACCACACAACGACTGGGAAATCCCGAAGGGATTTCTTGTCAACTAATATAAACTGTGAGAGCCCTTATTCACTCTAATCTTGAACGAAAACAGGATAAAGTTGGGCACAGATTTCTGACAATCAAAACAAGTGTAAAATATGCCATGTCTTTTAACATACAGTTAAATATTGAGAATCGGGAATAGGCTACTTTTGGTGAGGCTCCTTTGAAGCGAAACATTTTTAAAATAGTTTCCAAATCGTCACATTTTTCATTAAAGTAAAGTCAGTAGAAAAGAAAACAGATTTGTGTGCTATTCTTATGGAATCCACTCGATTAAACAACATACCAACTTACAATGCTTTGCTGCCAGAATGTCTTTCAAATTATCTCTATCCTACACCTCGTACTTATTATTCGCGCAATAGCTTAATTAAACTGAAACCTATTGAGACCCGACACACCTGCAGATGGTTAGTTAAATATAATCTTAATTTCCCCAAGTTTATTTTATTTTACCTTTGCTAAAATAATTTCGTTGTGGAAAAAAATCCATATTATTTATATGTCATTCCATTCAATTCTTTCAAAACGTGACAACAACCTACAAAAATTGCGAAAGTCGCGGTTGCCACACTTTATTCAATATATCATTATTGGCGTAAAATACCAAAATCAATCAATCCCAATTCAATTTACATACCCAACACAAGTTAATTAACCACAAACTTAAATTGGCCAATCTTTATTTTAAATTTTCTTTCATGAAAACATTAGTTTCAAATCCACTTTTAAGAAAATATTCTCCCCTAAAATATATATTACATATTTTATATACTAAGAAAAAATAAATCTGACAACCAAGGAACTAAAGAGCTAATATTTGCTGTATGACAATTATGACAAGTGTCATTTCGAAATAAAATATAAATAAATTCTTTTAATTTGTTTGAAAATAGAAAAAACATAATAAAATTCATTCTAATATTGGTTATTGTACACGGTAATTATATTCTATTAATACCTAATGTTTATTTCTAGCCAAAATTCGATTTTTGATGTACCTATAATAGGTTAAACATATTACACGTACGTAAACAAACACTAGAAAAGGCTATATAAGCTTTCTTACGTAAGTACTTTAAAATACAATACTTTTTATGTTGATTTAAAGGTATTTCAACTAGATTTGTTTATGTTCCTAGGTACGTACCTACATATTATACCACATACTACTTAGGTATCTCCTAATCTCCACATTGGTAAACAAAAACGACTTACCATAAAGCACAGAATAATACATTCCTTATTCTGTGGAAAGAAACTTTTATTTAGAGAAAGTATTTTTATCATAGAAGCAGCATAATATAAAATATTTTATACTAATCAATTAGGTATCTACACGAAATAGAAACATGGGTACAACTAATAATGTTTCCAAAAGAAAATTAATATTATTTCAAAACGATCAAATTAATGTAGCGACTTGACATGGTAAACAAGGTTTAAGATAGTTTTCGAATCAATAAAGGTTTCTGAAGATAAATTCTGCGAGAGTTGAAAAGGTGATAATTGTCTCACATATTTATTTAACATAAGTAGTCTAAAAATTCATTTGTCGTGTTTTAGAACAAAGAAGAATAACCCAAAATAGCAGAAATTGTTTTGAAAACAAGCACATAATGTACTGGATGGTATTAACGTGGTATTCCAAGTATTCAGTCAATGAGAGAAAACCATTTATAATTTTGCATTTATATATTTTTTTATAAGTAGTAGTAGTAGTGTTTATTTCACCCAATATTAATGTATACAATAATAATAAGTAATAATAAGTCGTAACATAAAAGTTATTACAGTTTGTTGTTTTTCAAATAAATATTCACTTATCGCTATTCACTTGAATTGATATGGTACGTTCAACTGTCGCTCAGTTGAACCTAACTGATATTTACGTAGAAGGATACTACCTAGATCAGCTGGGCAGCTATTCTTGAAAACCAGGGAGTAGAACAATTGTGAGGCGAGGCAAAGTCTATTAAATTAGCACAGCTTTGCATCACTTCTATGTTCACTTGAACTGATGTGATAGGGGTAATTGCCACTCATTTTCAACATAACTTTTTCAGTTAATTGTCAACGAAGAAAAATGCTAATGCCTATAGACTTTGATAGATAACAAAAGTCAATGTTACCAACATACAAAAAATAAAAACATGTGAACTAGAGGTGTAAGGTAATAAAACTGTCGATAGTGTTTTTGATTCTTTAAATAATCAGCTGTAGCAAAAACGTGAAGTCATCGTAAATATTAAATATACTGTGGTTAAGTGTAGAATAAATTAAAAAAACCATATACAGGGTCATACAGAAAAATATATTAGTTTTGCAACGCTTAAATTTTTTAGAGCGAAACAAAAAAGTTAGAAAACTTTTGATTTTTTGTAGTATGTTAGAATGGTTTCATAAATTTTTTTATACAGGGTGAAATCATTTTTAGGAAAAATTATTTATTATTATGACAGAGAAAATTCAAATTTTACTTTGAGTTTTCTTAGTTTGTTAGAGTGGTGTCATAAAATTTATTTATATACAGCGTGTCTCAAATGTAATTCTATTTTTGTGATTAGGTTTTCAACCCATATTTTCAGTTTTTTTTTATAACACTCAAGACTTTTGTCATAGATAAGACTACCACAAAACGACTGGGAAATCCCAAAGGGATTTCTTGTATATATATAAACTGTGTAAGCCCTTACTCACTCTAATCTTGAACGAAAACAGGATAAAGTTGGGCACAGATTTCTGACAATCAAAACAAGTGTAAAATATGCCATGTGTTTTAACATACAGTTAAATATTGAGAATAGGGGGTAGGCTACTTTTGGTGAGGCTCCTTTGAAGGGAAACATTTTTAAAATAGTTCCCAAATCGTCACATTTTTCATTAAAGTAAACTCAGTAGAAAATAAAACAGATTTGTGTGTTATTCTTATGGAATCTACTCGCTTAAACAACATACCAACTTACAATGCAAGGCTGCCAGAATGTCTTTCAAATTATCTCTATCCTACACCTCGTACTTATTATTTCTGCAATAGCGTAATTAATCCGAAATCTGTTTACAACCGAAACACGTGAATATGCTAATTTAAACATAAACTCAATTTCCCCAACTTTATTTTATTTTATTTTTGTTAAAATAATTTCTTTGTCGAAAAAAATCAATATTAATGATATTTCATTCAATTCAATTTATTCAAAATCTGGCAACATCTAAGGAAAATTTCGAAAAGCGCCGTTGCCACACTTTATTTGAAAAATTCAATCTACTAATATCTTTCCGCAATAGCGTAATCAATCTGAATTCAATTTATACACTCAAAACAACTTCAAATACCTATTTAACCACAAACTTAAATTATCCAAACTTTATTTTCAAATTTCTTTCACAAAAACTTTACTTTCAATTCACTTTCACGAAAATATTCTTCCCGATAAATATTATTACATATTTTATATACTAGGTCAAAATCAATCTGACAACAAAGCAACAATATAGATGAACTATTATTGCAGTGACAATTATGACAAGTGGCATTTTGAAATTAAAAAATAAATTATACCTAATTAATTAAAAAATGTGTATTAAAATAGAAACATTTGCTTAAAATCATTCTAACATTAGTAATTGTACGATAACTATAATCTTTTAATACCTAATACATATTATTTCTACCTACCGAACATCTTAGTTTATATTGTAAACATCTATTAGTGGTTGCTGCCTATAAACACCTACATAAATTAAGCATTACCGGATCAAATGTAAGTATTTTTATCATAGAAGCAGCATAATATAAAATATTTTATACTAACTAATCAATTAGGTACGTACACGAAATAGAAACATGGGTACAACTAATAATGTTTCCAAAAGAAAATGAATATTATGTAATCGGAAGCAAGCGACTTGAAATGGTAAACAAGGTTTAAGATAGCTTTCGAATCAATAAAGGTTTCTGAAGTTATATTCTGCTAGAGTTGAAAAGGTGATAATTGTCTAACATATTTATTTAACATAAGTAGTCTAAAAATTCATTTGTCGTGTTTTAGATCAAAGAAGAATAACCCAAAATAGCAGAAATTGTTTTGAAATCAAGCACATAATGTACTGGATGGTATTAACGTGGTATTCCAAGTATTCAGTCACTGAGAGAAAACCATTTATAATTTTGCATTTATATTTTTTTATAAGTAGTGGTAGTAGTAGTGTTTATTTCACCCAATATTAATGTATACAATAATAATGCTAGGTAAAATATTTACAACATATTATCACAATTAAATCTTACCATATACACCTTTTCAGCATACGAAGGCACTCCTCAAACTACCAGATAGACGTCTGAATCTCTAACCACCACTGAAAAGCATCTATACTCAATAAAAACTTTACAAGAACCATAACAAGAATTTAATACCTATCGACTTTAAACTATTCTTACTCAATGGACATTAGATTTATTTCAATAACAATATCTAAGTGTTTTATTTCTTAGTTTAGAGCAAACTTGAATCCATTTTTCAAGTTATACCTACTGTACCGAGGAAAAGCTATCTAATTAAATTTTCTATTATTATTACCTATTATTATTATTTAGATTTGCTTGAAACTAAATTAAACGTTACTTCAGGTGAACCTATTGGTTGTAGGTACCTACTTTCACATATTACTAGCTGCCGAATACCTACTTATGTCTGTTTTTGTTCAAAAAGTAATTACAGACATCCTGGATGTACCAAAAACATTCAATGAAACAAAATAGGTACGTAATTTTGTTAAGTTTAAGTCTTTAAGTAAGTATAGCCATTATGTATATTCATATAAATAGCACAGAATAAGTAATATTCTGTGTAAATAGTAAGTAGTTAACTAACTAAAATTAAGTTACTATACTTATTTTTCGATAGAAAACCAGCTGCATATACTTATCATGTCTTTATTTAAATACACAAAAATTATAAATCGTAAAAACAACAAATCAATATAGACTTAACTACACTTTTTATTTTATACACCACGTATTATTATTATTAGCGGATGTTGGCCACCAAATTTCCATTTCCAAATTGATTTCTGTCTCTTGCCTGTAGGTCCATATTTTGAATGCTTCAAGTTATTTCGTTTTTTTTTTTAAGTTACCGCCTAAGCGAGTACTAACTATTATTGGCCTCTTGCCCTTTCTCAGTAGGATACAGCCAGCACAGTTTATTTTTATCAAATATAGTTACAATGCATACTACTACTTTATTTTTAACCTCCAAGCCCCATAATATAACCTATTTAGAAGTGTCAACCAAACAAAAATAAGTGACACTAACGTCAGAAAAAAATTCTGCCAAATTATGACAAACCAACGAAGCCAAAATAGATAGACAGATAGTCCTAAAATTAACGTCCGCCCCTATTAACGTTAACGTTAATTTAACACCAACGATTTTCAAATAGACAGATGTGGTAGGTTTATAAAATGATGATAATCATATTATAGGCAGCCATTTTTAGGCTAGCAGATTTAAAATACCTAACTAATATATTTATAGTAGGTATTTAGTATAAAATTTTTCAATAACAAAAAAGTAATATTTTCTTTAAAAGAGAAATTTTTAGCATAGGCTTTAGATTTATATACGGGATGAGTCAAAAATGTATTTCATTATTTTGGACAAAAAAGTAATATATTGAAGAATTTTTTGATTTCTTTAGATTTCAATTCAAGTTTTCTGTGAAAGTTAAACTATAAACTCAAATTTATATACGGGGTGAATCAAAAATGTATTTCTTTAATTTGTTACGGTCAAAAAAGTAATATTTTGAAGAATTTTTTGATTTCTTTAGATTTCAAATTAAGTTTTCTGTGAAAGTTAAACTATAAGCTCAAATTTATATACGGGGTGAATCAAAAATGTATTTCTTTAATTTCTTACGGTCAAAAAAGTAATATTTTGCATAATATTTTGATTTCTTTAGATTTCAAATTAAGTTTTCTGTGAAAGTTAAACTATAAGGTAGAATATATATACAGGATGAATCAAAAATGTATTTCTTTATTTTGTTATAGTCAAAAAAGTAATAGTTTGAATAATTTTTTGATTTCTTTAGATTTCAAATCAAGTTTTCTGTGAAAGTTAAACTATAAGCTCAAATTTATATACAGAGTGAATCAAAAATGTATGTCTTTATTTTGTTATGGTCAAAAAAGTAATATTTTGCATAATATTTTGAGTTCTTTAGATTTCAAATTAAGTTTTCTGTGAAAGTTAAACTATAAGCTCAAATTTATATACGGGGTGAATCAAAAATGTATTTCTTTAATTTGTTACGGTCAAAAAAGTAATATTTTGCATAATATTTTGATTTCTTTAGATTTCAAATTAAGTTTTCTGTGAAAGTTAAACTATAAGGTCAAATATATATACAGGGTGAATCAAAAATGTATTTCTTTATTTTGTTATGGTCAAAAAAGTAATATTTTGAATAATTTTTTGATTTCTTTGGGTTTCAATTGAACATTTCTTTGAAAGTTAAACTGTATGCTCCTAGAGGTTATCTACGGGGTAACTCAAAAATGTTTCTATTTATTTTCAATAATAGATAGAAACATTTTCAGATTTTCAGCTCTGGCAATACTTTTTTTTATTTAATTTTTGAATTATTTTTTTTGAAAATTTTTTTTTTATTTTTTTTTTTTGAAATTTTTTTTTTTGAAATTTTTTTTTTTAAATTTTTTTTTTAAATTTTTTTTTTAATAATAGAAACATTTTTTTCCTTGAAATTTTTTTTCTTGATTTTTTTTTTCATTTTTTGTATAACCCTCAATGACTTTTTTCATAGATAAAACTACCACACAACGACTGGGAAATCCCGCAAGGGATTTCTTGTTTAAAATATAAATAATATATCATACTTACCTTACCTGTTATTTTGTGCTATAAACAATCTAAAATATTCTGTTATATACTTTAATTTAACTTCTTATGTACCTACTTTCAATAAATGATTATAAAAATCACTACAACTGGCGTCCCAACTTGTGGGCATAAAAGGTAATAATAAGTGGTTAATTGAATATTGGTTACTGTAAAGTGTAATATAGAGTGTCTGTGCATAAAAATTAGTGACTAGTAGTTGAGTAGTGAAACAATTTGGTGAAGAAATCACGAAATACGAATCACACAACAACAATCGTCATTATTTTGCCGCCAAAGTAAACACTGCAGTTTTCCATACATATAGTACGTTTCAAAATATAAGGGAAGACGAAAATCATCGTGAGTACGTAAAAATTTTAAGTACGCTATGAAGCCTTCTTGGCACCCTGTCATAGCCGGAGCGCCATCCGTAGCAACTGATATAATATTTTTCAAGGGAATCTCTTTCTCATCACAAAACTTTTCCAATGTATTGAATTGAATATATTTCGCCTTTTGTATCGGTCTCTAAATTTCTAGCAAACAATAGTTCTTCACATGTTTTCTCATCTTTAATAAACCTCACGTAAGACAGCAACAATGCTTCATTAGTTGGTAAAGTGGACTCATCGAGCTGAATTGAGAATTGACTAGTCCCCAGATGATTGCACAATGATCCTTCAATATTTTCAGCCAGCTTTCATTTCGAACCGGAGCGACCAATTGACATGATTTTTCATTTATTTATTGAATAAAACAGGACAGATATATGAACTACGTGGAGCGAAATATCGAACCGAGTTTGAGCAATCTCTTAATTAATATTAGTTGATGTTCACAAGTTGTAGTCGAGAGCTCAGTCGGTGTATAAGAGTCCTCCTAGCTAGATAAAATTACAAATCGCCCCCCAAGCCTCTACGCAACGCCCCCATTTTTTTCTGGGTCTTTTACCGCCCCCCTTTAGGCCTGCAGCGCCCACTAGTGGGCTTTATCGCCCACTTTGGGAACCCCTGATTTAGCGGACATATATAAAAAAATAAATAAAGCAGCAATACTTTTTTTGATACTACCAAACATTACCTTTATATTGAGCCTAATTTTATTAAAATCGGCCTATCCATAAGAAAGTTAGATAAATTTCTACAAAACAACATTCTCCGGCTCTTCAACCATTTATTTAAGAAGATAGGGAAAAAAGGCTTATATGAAGAAGTTTTAGAATTGTACTTAGGTCATCCTCATTAAGTTGAACAGATACGTAATATAAGTATATTTTTAAGTAAACAGTGTTTTTCAATTTAGAATTATAAGAGGTGGTGACTGACCTGAGTAAAAAGGACACGTTTAATGCATGCTAATGAAAAACAGAGCTGTCCAAAATACTTTTGAATAGTATTTAAATACTATTTAACCACAAACTTAAATTATCCAAACTTTATTTTCAAATTTCTTTCACAAAAACTTTACTTTCAATTCACTTTCACGAAAATATTCTTCCCGATAAATATTATTACATATTTTATATACTAGGTCAAAATCAATCTGACAACAAAGCAACAATATAGATGAACTATTATTGCAGTGACAATTATGACAAGTGGCATTTTGAAATTAAAAAATAAATTATACCTAATTAATTAAAAAATGTGTATTAAAATAGAAACATTTGCTTAAAATCATTCTAACATTAGTAATTGTACGATAACTATAATCTTTTAATACCTAATACATATTATTTCTACCTACCGAACATCTTAGTTTATATTGTAAACATCTATTAGTGGTTGCTGCCTATAAACACCTACATAAATTAAGCATTACCGGATCAAATGTAAGTATTTTTATCATAGAAGCAGCATAATATAAAATATTTTATACTAACTAATCAATTAGGTACGTACACGAAATAGAAACATGGGTACAACTAATAATGTTTCCAAAAGAAAATGAATATTATGTAATCGGAAGCAAGCGACTTGAAATGGTAAACAAGGTTTAAGATAGCTTTCGAATCAATAAAGGTTTCTGAAGTTATATTCTGCTAGAGTTGAAAAGGTGATAATTGTCTAACATATTTATTTAACATAAGTAGTCTAAAAATTCATTTGTCGTGTTTTAGATCAAAGAAGAATAACCCAAAATAGCAGAAATTGTTTTGAAATCAAGCACATAATGTACTGGATGGTATTAACGTGGTATTCCAAGTATTCAGTCACTGAGAGAAAACCATTTATAATTTTGCATTTATATTTTTTTATAAGTAGTGGTAGTAGTAGTGTTTATTTCACCCAATATTAATGTATACAATAATAATGCTAGGTAAAATATTTACAACATATTATCACAATTAAATCTTACCATATACACCTTTTCAGCATACGAAGGCACTCCTCAAACTACCAGATAGACGTCTGAATCTCTAACCACCACTGAAAAGCATCTATACTCAATAAAAACTTTACAAGAACCATAACAAGAATTTAATACCTATCGACTTTAAACTATTCTTACTCAATGGACATTAGATTTATTTCAATAACAATATCTAAGTGTTTTATTTCTTAGTTTAGAGCAAACTTGAATCCATTTTTCAAGTTATACCTACTGTACCGAGGAAAAGCTATCTAATTAAATTTTCTATTATTATTACCTATTATTATTATTTAGATTTGCTTGAAACTAAATTAAACGTTACTTCAGGTGAACCTATTGGTTGTAGGTACCTACTTTCACATATTACTAGCTGCCGAATACCTACTTATGTCTGTTTTTGTTCAAAAAGTAATTACAGACATCCTGGATGTACCAAAAACATTCAATGAAACAAAATAGGTACGTAATTTTGTTAAGTTTAAGTCTTTAAGTAAGTATAGCCATTATGTATATTCATATAAATAGCACAGAATAAGTAATATTCTGTGTAAATAGTAAGTAGTTAACTAACTAAAATTAAGTTACTATACTTATTTTTCGATAGAAAACCAGCTGCATATACTTATCATGTCTTTATTTAAATACACAAAAATTATAAATCGTAAAAACAACAAATCAATATAGACTTAACTACACTTTTTATTTTATACACCACGTATTATTATTATTAGCGGATGTTGGCCACCAAATTTCCATTTCCAAATTGATTTCTGTCTCTTGCCTGTAGGTCCATATTTTGAATGCTTCAAGTTATTTCGTTTTTTTTTTTAAGTTACCGCCTAAGCGAGTACTAACTATTATTGGCCTCTTGCCCTTTCTCAGTAGGATACAGCCAGCACAGTTTATTTTTATCAAATATAGTTACAATGCATACTACTACTTTATTTTTAACCTCCAAGCCCCATAATATAACCTATTTAGAAGTGTCAACCAAACAAAAATAAGTGACACTAACGTCAGAAAAAAATTCTGCCAAATTATGACAAACCAACGAAGCCAAAATAGATAGACAGATAGTCCTAAAATTAACGTCCGCCGCTATTAACGTTAACGTTAATTTAACACCAACGATTTTCAAATAGACAGATGTGGTAGGTTTATAAAATGATGATAATCATATTATAGGCAGCCATTTTTAGGCTAGCAGATTTAAAATACCTAACTAATATATTTATAGTAGGTATTTAGTATAAAATTTTTCAATAACAAAAAAGTAATATTTTCTTTAAAAGAGAAATTTTTAGCATAGGCTTTAGATTTATATACGGGATGAGTCAAAAATGTATTTCATTATTTTGGACAAAAAAGTAATATATTGAAGAATTTTTTGATTTCTTTAGATTTCAATTCAAGTTTTCTGTGAAAGTTAAACTATAAACTCAAATTTATATACGGGGTGAATCAAAAATGTATTTCTTTAATTTGTTACGGTCAAAAAAGTAATATTTTGAAGAATTTTTTGATTTCTTTAGATTTCAAATTAAGTTTTCTGTGAAAGTTAAACTATAAGCTCAAATTTATATACGGGGTGAATCAAAAATGTATTTCTTTAATTTCTTACGGTCAAAAAAGTAATATTTTGCATAATATTTTGATTTCTTTAGATTTCAAATTAAGTTTTCTGTGAAAGTTAAACTATAAGCTCAAATTTATATACGGGGTGAATCAAAAATGTATTTCTTTAATTTCTTACGGTCAAAAAAGTAATATTTTGCATAATATTTTGATTTCTTTAGATTTCAAATTAAGTTTTCTGTGAAAGTTAAACTATAAGGTAGAATATATATACAGGATGAATCAAAAATGTATTTCTTTATTTTGTTATAGTCAAAAAAGTAATAGTTTGAATAATTTTTTGATTTCTTTAGATTTCAAATCAAGTTTTCTGTGAAAGTTAAACTATAAGCTCAAATTTATATACAGAGTGAATCAAAAATGTATGTCTTTATTTTGTTATGGTCAAAAAAGTAATATTTTGCATAATATTTTGAGTTCTTTAGATTTCAAATTAAGTTTTCTGTGAAAGTTAAACTATAAGCTCAAATTTATATACGGGGTGAATCAAAAATGTATTTCTTTAATTTGTTACGGTCAAAAAAGTAATATTTTGCATAATATTTTGATTTCTTTAGATTTCAAATTAAGTTTTCTGTGAAAGTTAAACTATAAGGTCAAATATATATACAGGGTGAATCAAAAATGTATTTCTTTATTTTGTTATGGTCAAAAAAGTAATATTTTGAATAATTTTTTGATTTCTTTGGGTTTCAATTGAACATTTCTTTGAAAGTTAAACTGTATGCTCCTAGAGGTTATCTACGGGGTAACTCAAAAATGTTTCTATTTATTTTCAATAATAGATAGAAACATTTTCAGATTTTCAGCTCTGGCAATACTTTTTTTTATTTAATTTTTGAATTATTTTTTTTGAAAATTTTTTTTTTATTTTTTTTTTTTGAAATTTTTTTTTTTGAAATTTTTTTTTTTAAATTTTTTTTTTAAATTTTTTTTTTAATAATAGAAACATTTTTTTCCTTGAAATTTTTTTTCTTGATTTTTTTTTCATTTTTTGTATAACCCTCAATGACTTTTTTCATAGATAAAACTACCACACAACGACTGGGAAATCCCGCAAGGGATTTCTTGTTTAAAATATAAATAATATATCATACTTACCTTACCTGTTATTTTGTGCTATAAACAATCTAAAATATTCTGTTATATACTTTAATTTAACTTCTTATGTACCTACTTTCAATAAATGATTATAAAAATCACTACAACTGGCGTCCCAACTTGTGGGCATAAAAGGTAATAATAAGTGGTTAATTGAATATTGGTTACTGTAAAGTGTAATATAGAGTGTCTGTGCATAAAAATTAGTGACTAGTAGTTGAGTAGTGAAACAATTTGGTGAAGAAATCACGAAATACGAATCACACAACAACAATCGTCATTATTTTGCCGCCAAAGTAAACACTGCAGTTTTCCATACATATAGTACGTTTCAAAATATAAGGGAAGACGAAAATCATCGTGAGTACGTAAAAATTTTAAGTACGCTATGAAGCCTTCTTGGCACCCTGTCATAGCCGGAGCGCCATCCGTAGCAACTGATATAATATTTTTCAAGGGAATCTCTTTCTCATCACAAAACTTTTCCAATGTATTGAATTGAATATATTTCGCCTTTTGTATCGGTCTCTAAATTTCTAGCAAACAATAGTTCTTCACATGTTTTCTCATCTTTAATAAACCTCACGTAAGACAGCAACAATGCTTCATTAGTTGGTAAAGTGGACTCATCGAGCTGAATTGAGAATTGACTAGTCCCCAGATGATTGCACAATGATCCTTCAATATTTTCAGCCAGCTTTCATTTCGAACCGGAGCGACCAATTGACATGATTTTTCATTTATTTATTGAATAAAACAGGACAGATATATGAACTACGTGGAGCGAAATATCGAACCGAGTTTGAGCAATCTCTTAATTAATATTAGTTGATGTTCACAAGTTGTAGTCGAGAGCTCAGTCGGTGTATAAGAGTCCTCCTAGCTAGATAAAATTACAAATCGCCCCCCAAGCCTCTACGCAACGCCCCCATTTTTTTCTGGGTCTTTTACCGCCCCCCTTTAGGCCTGCAGCGCCCACTAGTGGGCGTTATCGCCCACTTTGGGAACCCCTGATTTAGCGGACATATATAAAAAAATAAATAAAGCAGCAATACTTTTTTTGATACTACCAAACATTACCTTTATATTGAGCCTAATTTTATTAAAATCGGCCTATCCATAAGAAAGTTAGATAAATTTCTACAAAACAACATTCTCCGGCTCTTCAACCATTTATTTAAGAAGATAGGGAAAAAAGGCTTATATGAAGAAGTTTTAGAATTGTACTTAGGTCATCCTCATTAAGTTGAACAGATACGTAATATAAGTATATTTTTAAGTAAACAGTGTTTTTCAATTTAGAATTATAAGAGGTGGTGACTGACCTGAGTAAAAAGGACACGTTTAATGCATGCTAATGAAAAACAGAGCTGTCCAAAATACTTTTGAATAGTATTTAAATACTATTTAACCACAAACTTAAATTATCCAAACTTTATTTTCAAATTTCTTTCACAAAAACTTTACTTTCAATTCACTTTCACGAAAATATTCTTCCCGATAAATATTATTACATATTTTATATACTAGGTCAAAATCAATCTGACAACAAAGCAACAATATAGATGAACTATTATTGCAGTGACAATTATGACAAGTGGCATTTTGAAATTAAAAAATAAATTATACCTAATTAATTAAAAAATGTTTTTTTAAAATAGAAACATTTGCTTAAAATCATTCTAACATTAGTAATTGTACGATAACTATAATCTTTTAATACCTAATACATATTATTTCTACCTACCGAACATCTTAGTTTATATTGTAAACATCTATTAGTGGTTGCTGCCTATAAACACCTACATAAATTAAGCATTACCGGATCAAATGTAAGTATTTTTATCATAGAAGCAGCATAATATAAAATATTTTATACTAACTAATCAATTAGGTACGTACACGAAATAGAAACATGGGTACAACTAATAATGTTTCCAAAAGAAAATGAATATTATGTAATCGGAAGCAAGCGACTTGAAATGGTAAACAAGGTTTAAGATAGCTTTCGAATCAATAAAGGTTTCTGAAGTTATATTCTGCTAGAGTTGAAAAGGTGATAATTGTCTAACATATTTATTTAACATAAGTAGTCTAAAAATTCATTTGTCGTGTTTTAGATCAAAGAAGAATAACCCAAAATAGCAGAAATTGTTTTGAAATCAAGCACATAATGTACTGGATGGTATTAACGTGGTATTCCAAGTATTCAGTCACTGAGAGAAAACCATTTATAATTTTGCATTTATATTTTTTTATAAGTAGTGGTAGTAGTAGTGTTTATTTCACCCAATATTAATGTATACAATAATAATGCTAGGTAAAATATTTACAACATATTATCACAATTAAATCTTACCATATACACCTTTTCAGCATACGAAGGCACTCCTCAAACTACCAGATAGACGTCTGAATCTCTAACCACCACTGAAAAGCATCTATACTCAATAAAAACTTTACAAGAACCATAACAAGAATTTAATACCTATCGACTTTAAACTATTCTTACTCAATGGACATTAGATTTATTTCAATAACAATATCTAAGTGTTTTATTTCTTAGTTTAGAGCAAACTTGAATCCATTTTTCAAGTTATACCTACTGTACCGAGGAAAAGCTATCTAATTAAATTTTCTATTATTATTACCTATTATTATTATTTAGATTTGCTTGAAACTAAATTAAACGTTACTTCAGGTGAACCTATTGGTTGTAGGTACCTACTTTCACATATTACTAGCTGCCGAATACCTACTTATGTCTGTTTTTGTTCAAAAAGTAATTACAGACATCCTGGATGTACCAAAAACATTCAATGAAACAAAATAGGTACGTAATTTTGTTAAGTTTAAGTCTTTAAGTAAGTATAGCCATTATGTATATTCATATAAATAGCACAGAATAAGTAATATTCTGTGTAAATAGTAAGTAGTTAACTAACTAAAATTAAGTTACTATACTTATTTTTCGATAGAAAACCAGCTGCATATACTTATCATGTCTTTATTTAAATACACAAAAATTATAAATCGTAAAAACAACAAATCAATATAGACTTAACTACACTTTTTATTTTATACACCACGTATTATTATTATTAGCGGATGTTGGCCACCAAATTTCCATTTCCAAATTGATTTCTGTCTCTTGCCTGTAGGTCCATATTTTGAATGCTTCAAGTTATTTCGTTTTTTTTTTTAAGTTACCGCCTAAGCGAGTACTAACTATTATTGGCCTCTTGCCCTTTCTCAGTAGGATACAGCCAGCACAGTTTATTTTTATCAAATATAGTTACAATGCATACTACTACTTTATTTTTAACCTCCAAGCCCCATAATATAACCTATTTAGAAGTGTCAACCAAACAAAAATAAGTGACACTAACGTCAGAAAAAAATTCTGCCAAATTATGACAAACCAACGAAGCCAAAATAGATAGACAGATAGTCCTAAAATTAACGTCCGCCGCTATTAACGTTAACGTTAATTTAACACCAACGATTTTCAAATAGACAGATGTGGTAGGTTTATAAAATGATGATAATCATATTATAGGCAGCCATTTTTAGGCTAGCAGATTTAAAATACCTAACTAATATATTTATAGTAGGTATTTAGTATAAAATTTTTCAATAACAAAAAAGTAATATTTTCTTTAAAAGAGAAATTTTTAGCATAGGCTTTAGATTTATATACGGGATGAGTCAAAAATGTATTTCATTATTTTGGACAAAAAAGTAATATATTGAAGAATTTTTTGATTTCTTTAGATTTCAATTCAAGTTTTCTGTGAAAGTTAAACTATAAACTCAAATTTATATACGGGGTGAATCAAAAATGTATTTCTTTAATTTGTTACGGTCAAAAAAGTAATATTTTGAAGAATTTTTTGATTTCTTTAGATTTCAAATTAAGTTTTCTGTGAAAGTTAAACTATAAGCTCAAATTTATATACGGGGTGAATCAAAAATGTATTTCTTTAATGTCTTACGGTCAAAAAAGTAATATTTTGCATAATATTTTGATTTCTTTAGATTTCAAATTAAGTTTTCTGTGAAAGTTAAACTATAAGGTAGAATATATATACAGGATGAATCAAAAATGTATTTCTTTATTTTGTTATAGTCAAAAAAGTAATAGTTTGAATAATTTTTTGATTTCTTTAGATTTCAAATCAAGTTTTCTGTGAAAGTTAAACTATAAGCTCAAATTTATATACAGAGTGAATCAAAAATGTATGTCTTTATTTTGTTATGGTCAAAAAAGTAATATTTTGCATAATATTTTGAGTTCTTTAGATTTCAAATTAAGTTTTCTGTGAAAGTTAAACTATAAGCTCAAATTTATATACGGGGTGAATCAAAAATGTATTTCTTTAATTTGTTACGGTCAAAAAAGTAATATTTTGCATAATATTTTGATTTCTTTAGATTTCAAATTAAGTTTTCTGTGAAAGTTAAACTATAAGGTCAAATATATATACAGGGTGAATCAAAAATGTATTTCTTTATTTTGTTATGGTCAAAAAAGTAATATTTTGAATAATTTTTTGATTTCTTTGGGTTTCAATTGAACATTTCTTTGAAAGTTAAACTGTATGCTCCTAGAGGTTATCTACGGGGTAACTCAAAAATGTTTCTATTTATTTTCAATAATAGATAGAAACATTTTCAGATTTTCAGCTCTGGCAATACTTTTTTTTATTTAATTTTTGAATTATTTTTTTTGAAAATTTTTTTTTTTATTTTTTTTTTTTGAAATTTTTTTTTTTTAATTTTTTTTTAAAATTTTTTTTTTAATAATAGAAACATTTTTTTCCTTGAAATTTTTTTTTCTTGATTTTTTTTTCATTTTTTGTATAACCCTCAATGACTTTTTTCATAGATAAAACTACCACACAACGACTGGGAAATCCCGCAAGGGATTTCTTGTTTAAAATATAAATAATATATCATACTTACCTTACCTGTTATTTTGTGCTATAAACAATCTAAAATATTCTGTTATATACTTTAATTTAACTTCTTATGTACCTACTTTCAATAAATGATTATAAAAATCACTACAACTGGCGTCCCAACTTGTGGGCATAAAAGGTAATAATAAGTGGTTAATTGAATATTGGTTACTGTAAAGTGTAATATAGAGTGTCTGTGCATAAAAATTAGTGACTAGTAGTTGAGTAGTGAAACAATTTGGTGAAGAAATCACGAAATACGAATCACACAACAACAATCGTCATTATTTTGCCGCCAAAGTAAACACTGCAGTTTTCCATACATATAGTACGTTTCAAAATATAAGGGAAGACGAAAATCATCGTGAGTACGTAAAAATTTTAAGTACGCTATGAAGCCTTCTTGGCACCCTGTCATAGCCGGAGCGCCATCCGTAGCAACTGATATAATATTTTTCAAGGGAATCTCTTTCTCATCACAAAACTTTTCCAATGTATTGAATTGAATATATTTCGCCTTTTGTATCGGTCTCTAAATTTCTAGCAAACAATAGTTCTTCACATGTTTTCTCATCTTTAATAAACCTCACGTAAGACAGCAACAATGCTTCATTAGTTGGTAAAGTGGACTCATCGAGCTGAATTGAGAATTGACTAGTCCCCAGATGATTGCACAATGATCCTTCAATATTTTCAGCCAGCTTTCATTTCGAAACGGAGCGACCAATTGACATGATTTTTCATTTATTTATTGAATAAAACAGGACAGATATATGAACTACGTGGAGCGAAATATCGAACCGAGTTTGAGCAATCTCTTAATTAATATTAGTTGATGTTCACAAGTTGTAGTCGAGAGCTCAGTCGGTGTATAAGAGTCCTCCTAGCTAGATAAAATTACAAATCGCCCCCCAAGCCTCTACGCAACGCCCCCATTTTTTTCTGGGTCTTTTACCGCCCCCCTTTAGGCCTGCAGCGCCCACAAGGGGGCGTTATCGCCCACTTTGGGAACCCCTGATTTAGCGGACATATATAAAAAAATAAATAAAGCAGCAATACTTTTTTTGATACTACCAAACATTACCTTTATATTGAGCCTAATTTTATTAAAATCGGCCTATCCATAAGAAAGTTAGATAAATTTCTACAAAACAACATTCTCCGGCTCTTCAACCATTTATTTAAGAAGATAGGGAAAAAAGGCTTATATGAAGAAGTTTTAGAATTGTACTTAGGTCATCCTCATTAAGTTGAACAGATACGTAATATAAGTATATTTTTAAGTAAACAGTGTTTTTCAATTTAGAATTATAAGAGGTGGTGACTGACCTGAGTAAAAAGGACACGTTTAATGCATGCTAATGAAAAACAGAGCTGTCCAAAATACTTTTGAATAGTATTTAAATACTATATCGAAAACCGAAGTATTTAAATATTGAGTATTCAAATACACAAAAGTATTTTAAAATTCAAAATTATGTAACTACTTTTTTACATTTAAGATACTAATTAAAATACTTTTGAATTTACCAGCACTCTAATCCCAATATTTAAGCACTGTATTAGCGGAAAACAGGAATAAAAAAAAGGGATTTTTCTCGATGCCGATGAAGGTATAAGTGGAATTCAGGATTTTGTTGGTTTTCTGAAGACCACGGCGAATCAAAATGTGTTGTATCTTGATCAACCAAATGCGTGTATTTAGTTCTACCAGATCGCCCAAAGTTTTTAACTTGCATAACTTTTGGTAAAACAGTCTTATCGAAATGATCCTCCAGTGTAGCTTGGGCGAAATCGCGCCTAAATACGTCATCTTCTTTGTCCAAATAAAACGCACCACGATGATAGTATTTCTGCAAAAATTTGTACTTTCCTTTGGCGGCTTTGTTGGTAACAAGTTTTGGATTTAATCTTAACGCTAAACGTCGCTCTTCTTCAGTCATATTTCTTAATTTATCAATTTCCATTTTTTCTTTTTCCAGCGCTTCTCTTTCTTCCCTATCGCGTTTCACACGTTTCAACTCACGAAGTTTCCACGCCTCGTATTCAATTTCGTCATTTTCATCATCAGTACAAACATCATTCAGATTTGGCTCATTTGTATCCTTTTTAGATTCTTCATGTTTATTACGAACAATATCTTCAACCATTCGTAACGTTTGGCGTCTACGCTCTTCAGCTTTTCTTGTTTCTTCTTCCTCTAATTTTTTCTGTTTTATCGCTTGACGTTCTTTCTCTATCAGCGTTATTCTGTCTCGCTTCCTTACAAATACCGGTTTCAATCTAGGACCTGATTCTTCTTCAGAATCCGTATATTCATCGGAATCTGATTCTTCAGCGTAAGAACTTTCATCCGGTTCCTCTTTGAAATATTCTACTTCATCTTTTATTTTCAAAATCTTATGTTTAAGCATTTCTCGCCTACGCTCGATTTCCGTATCGGTAAGTGCCTCTTCTGAAGCATCGTCGTCTGGAGCTGCTTCTAAAGTATGCTTAATTTCAGGTAAATTCACATTATCTTCTTCCTCATTGGACGATTCCACTATTTCGGGCTCCAAAACATGTTGACGACGTTCAGGACGTACTTCTTGTTCAGACTCAAAATTTTTTAATCTTCTCAATCGAGGATCTTTCACATCGTCGTCACTGAGAACGGGTTCGGGCTTGGGTTCTCTAGGTACATGACGGCGCTCCAGAAAGTCATCATCATTGCTATCACTATCTGAATGAGCCTCGTGAGCGTAGTCAGGTCTTTTACCAGATACATATCGATGTACTTTTACTTTTTGCATAGAAAGTTCACCTTTTTCATTACGTATTGGTACAGCACCTGCCGTGCTCTGTATAGCATAAACTGATTGTGGGTTCATCATTTTAATTGCTTCTTGATATCACCAACTTATTAGGTTTTTATGTCTGATTTCAGCACGTCATACAAAACTAATTAAACTTATTTTATATGCACTGATGTGTGGATTTTATTTGTTAATTATAATAATTAACTTAACACTATATTAACACAAATTTATTTATTATTTTATAT
Organism: Apoderus coryli; assembly: GCA_911728435.2. NCBI lineage: Eukaryota > Metazoa > Arthropoda > Insecta > Coleoptera > Attelabidae > Apoderus > Apoderus coryli. The sequence continues at coordinate 9,268,643 of OU452209.1, read as the reverse complement.
ATGCACTAATGTGTGGTTATTATAATAAAATACTATTGTATTAGCTGTGGTATTTTTTAAATCAACACTATATTATCTCAGTAAGAGGAACTACACGAACATAAATTTATACTTTACTGTTACTTGTTGTAGTTTGATACAAGATACAATGAATAATGAATGAAGGGAACCGTTTTATACATACCATGTTATATTTGACAGTATTGTCAGTTGTCACTAGTCAATGTCATTTCTTCTTCTTCAATATGGCCTCCTACTATTCGCCAGCGTGTCAAAGTCAATGTCACTAACGTGCGAAAAAATTCGTTATCCTTTAACGCGAAATATCAGTAATGTATATTCACCTGTATGTCACGCATGTTCCTTTTCCAAAATCTATTGTACAGTTAATTGAGAAATCAACCTGTAAATATTTCATAGCCAATGATAATTTTGACAGGTTGACATGCCTTAAAATAATAGGTTCGTTCCTACCAGTAGTAATTTCCTGTAATCATACTAACACACATACGCGTTTGTAAAATGTCGTTCCAACCAGCTAAAATAACTAGTTCGGAACTGAGGATTACTGCTACTTCATCGTTCCAACCGGACTTATTGATAGTAAAATTACGGTTCAAACGTTAATTCCAACCCATAGCCGTCTTGTTGCCGCCACTAAGCTTATAAATTTTGAAATAGGCATTATCCTTAAGTCTAGGAGAATAGAAAAGACAGTTAACTAATAAAATAACATTGAAATGTTCCATCTCTAATGCTGATTTTGATAGTTTGCGATTCCTTTTATAGAAAATGCAAGTGAGGTGAGTGGTAGGTGATTTTTAAAAAAATCGGAACTCTGTATGTTCGTTTATTTATATTTGGTGTAAGCATTGTCTTTATAAGGACTCTTTAAGATATTGTGGCAGAGATATAGAGAAGGGAGAATAAGCTTCGACGAATGCGCATCCACTTTTCCGACGGGTGCCGCCATTTTCTAGTCACAAACGTCAAAAAAACAAAACACTGTTAAAGTTGCTGTGGTTATGTTCTTATGTTTCATGTGAGTGCCTTTCCCTAAAACAGAGTTTTGCTGCTATTTCTTAATTGTGTGGATTGTGGACTTATTTTGGATATTCGGCTTTTTATTATATCCGCTAATTAGTGTTAAGTGTGTGAAAATTGGAACTCTGTATGTTCGTTTAATTATATTTGGTGTAAGCATTGTCTTTATAAGGACTCTTTAAGATATTGTGTCAGAGATATAGAGAAGGGAGAATGAGCTTCGACGAATGCGCATCCACTTTTCCGACGGGTGCCGCCATTTTCTAGTCACAAACGTCAAAAAACAAAACACTGTTAAAGTTGCTGTGGTTATGTTCTTATGTTTCATGTGAGTGCCTTTCCCTAAACCAGAGTTTTGCTGCTATTTCTTAATTGTGTGGATTGTGGACTTATTTTGGATATTCGGCGTTTTATTAGTTCCGCTAATTAGTGTTGAGTGTGTGAAAATCGGAACTCTGTATGTTCGTTTAATTATATTTGGTGTAAGCATTGTCTTTAGAAGGACTCTTTAAGATATTGTGTCAGAGATATAGAGAAGGGAGAATAAGCTTCGACGAATGCGCATCCACTTTTCCGACGGGTGCCGCCATTTTCTAGTCACAAACGTCAAAAAAACAAAACACTGTTAAAGTTGCTGTGGTTATGTTCTTATGTTTCATGTGAGTGCCTTTCCCTAAAACAGAGTTTTGCTGCTATTTCTTAATTGTGTGGATTGTGGACTTATTTTGGATATTCGGCTTTTTATTATATCCGCTAATTAGTGTTAAGTGTGTGAAAATCGGAACTCTGTATGTTCGTTTAATTATATTTGGTGTAAGCATTGTCTTTATAAGGACTCTTTAAGATATTGTGTCAGAGATATAGAGAAGGGAGAATAAGCTTCGACGAATGCGCATCCACTTTTCCGACGGGTGCCGCCATTTTCTAGTCACAAACGTCAAAAAAACAAAACACTGTTAAAGTTGCTGTGGTTATGTTCTTATGTTTCATGTGAGTGCCTTTCCCTAAAACAGAGTTTTGCTGCTATTTCTTAATTGTGTGGACTGTGGACTTATTTTGGATATTCGGCTTTTTATTAGTTCCGCTAATTAGTGTTAAGTGTAGGGGTAGCTATGGCATGCTGTGCTGTTAAAAACTGTACAAAAAGTATAAATGGTACCGAATTTAATATCTACGCAACCAGACGACATATTCCATGTTTATTGAAAGAAATAGAAAAAAAAAAACCAATCAGGCCCTACACACAATTGTTTGATTATTACTATACATTTTTATAGCATAAGGTATTCTGGAATTAAGGAGGGTTTCTCTGCTTAGCTTTTTCCCCTAATAAAGTCCAAGCTAACTTTCATATTACTTATTATAAATAAATTAGGAATATTACAAATTTCGTGTCGTGTGTTTTATTAAGCCCCTCTAATTTCCCTAACTATGCCTATGTATTTTTGGTAAGTAGTATTGAAAAGGGTGACAATGTTACACACAAGGTAGATGGAAGTGGAAAAGAAAATACTTATGTAGTTTGTTGAACGTACCTGGCTAAGTATGTTATACTACAGGCAGAAATGGCCCAGTCAGCAGCATGTGAGCAGTTTGAAGCCATCTCAGCACAAGCTAAAGAAGAGTTATTAGATTTCAAAACTAGAAGGCTTCATGCATTTAAAAAGAGGTGAGTACTGCATGAATTTCAGAAAGGTTATACAGAATATTACTCTGGTTCATTTTATTTCATAATAAAGACCTTCGAATTTTCAGTTTGATTGAATTGGCGGAATTGGAAATAAAACACGCTCGTACACAACAGGACGTTCTACGAAAATCTATACAAGGATTAAAAAAAATACTGTAATTTTGTGATATATTATATTACATATATTTCATTCAAATTTATTATTTAAATTACTATTATTTGTCTACAATTTAAATTTTACGTACCTACAACGTTTAACAATTTATATATTATTTAGATAATAGAAAATTATGTATAACACGTTATATGTTTGTATCAAATACAATATTCAAAGTTTTTTTTATTTAGTTGTTGTTCCAATGATTTATGATTACTTACATTTGTCATAAAATAAAATCGATCCCGACAGTAATTTACTCTCCATTTCCAGCTATCCCAAAATTTCATTGATTGATCATTTTCAAAATTCTGAAAAAACTCAACACCCGACAAATAGTTATTGAGTTTTCCTTTTCTTCAAAGACGGCTTCTCAAAAACTTGCTTAGCCCCACCAGCTTGGATCGCATGAAATTTAATATTTTGTTGGTTTTCTGAAGACCACGGCGAATCAAAATGTGTTGTATCTTGATCAACCAAATGCGTGTATTTAGTTCTACCAGATCGCCCAAAGTTTTTAACTTGCATAACTTTTGGTAAAACAGTCTTATCGAAATGATCCTCCAGTGTAGCTTGGGCGAAATCGCGCCTAAATACGTCATCTTCTTTGTCCAAATAAAACGCACCACGATGATAGTATTTCTGCAAAAATTTGTACTTTCCTTTGGCGGCTTTGTTGGTAACAAGTTTTGGATTTAATCTTAACGCTAAACGTCGCTCTTCTTCAGTCATATTTCTTAATTTATCAATTTCCATTTTTTCTTTTTCCAGCGCTTCTCTTTCTTCCCTATCGCGTTTCACACGTTTCAACTCACGAAGTTTCCACGCCTCGTATTCAATTTCGTCATTTTCATCATCAGTACAAACATCATTCAGATTTGGCTCATTTGTATCCTTTTTAGATTCTTCATGTTTATTACGAACAATATCTTCAACCATTCGTAACGTTTGGCGTCTACGCTCTTCAGCTTTTCTTGTTTCTTCTTCCTCTAATTTTTTCTGTTTTATCGCTTGACGTTCTTTCTCTATCAGCGTTATTCTGTCTCGCTTCCTTACAAATACCGGTTTCAATCTAGGACCTGATTCTTCTTCAGAATCCGTATATTCATCGGAATCTGATTCTTCAGCGTAAGAACTTTCATCCGGTTCCTCTTTGAAATATTCTACTTCATCTTTTATTTTCAAAATCTTATGTTTAAGCATTTCTCGCCTACGCTCGATTTCCGTATCGGTAAGTGCCTCTTCTGAAGCATCGTCGTCTGGAGCTGCTTCTAAAGTATGCTTAATTTCAGGTAAATTCACATTATCTTCTTCCTCATTGGACGATTCCACTATTTCGGGCTCCAAAACATGTCGACGACGTTCAGGACGTACTTCTTGTTCAGACTCAAAATTTTTTAATCTTCTCAATCGAGGATCTTTCACATCGTCGTCACTGAGAACGGTGTGGTGCACTCAGTTTGCACCCTGTATTAACCAAGATTTCACCCTATTAAAATAAGTAATATTAGTCTTACATAAACAAACATAGCATAACAAATCTACAATTGTGTTATGATAATAGAATCCAAAAACACATAACAAAACAATCGTATTATAATAACATAATTCAAAACATTAAACAAAACCATTAACAGGTGTATTTATAATAATATAATTCAAGGCGCCACACTTGACGCTGACCTAGACCTAGCACGTACATTGCCATATAAATACAGTCACCTTTATAATTAGAAATAATCAGTTAATAGATGAAAAAGATGTAAATATCATGTATTCATTGTATATAAACATTTACCATCTAAATTGTTATAAGTGTAAAATTGTTGAATATTAAGAAAAATAAAACGTTGGTCCAACTATAAGTAGTTTTGATGAACTACAATAAAGGCGGCACTACATGGCGATCCTGCCCAACGAATTTGATTCTGTAAAGCAGTCCCAGATAGAGAAACTTAAGAGTGAGTCAAATTTTATATACTAATATGGGAACGACGAACTCGAAGCACTCAGACGTCACCGATACGGGAGTAGTCAACGCTAATTTGATCCTCGACGAACAAACCATTCAAGCCCCTTTGGACGTAAAAATTTTATTGTATATCATCACGGTAGTAATTATATTAATGGCAATTGAAAGATACGCTAAAGCATACAGAAGAGGATTGAAAAAGGACATTTGCAGAAACATAGTAACTAAAAGTCAAAACGAGCACGTGTAGATGACTCAAAACTGGGAAGAAGTAGCAGCGCAATTAGTATACCTTAAGGAAGCAGTAATCAAAGAGGCAAAACGTGTTTTAAAAACAGAAATACCCAAATCAACAGCGATTCATGACGAAGTAAGAGATAATTTACTAAAATTGTATAATAATATAGTCAGAATAACTAAAGTATATTACCCTGAGTTAAATGAAAACCAACGTATTTTCACGAAAAATATTTTCGACATCGCTAGAGACAAAACCCTACGCGCATACCAAGCACTAAAGGTACCGTATATAATTCCCACAAGCTATTTCGAACCAATCAATCCACAAAACATACAAGAGGACAAAGAAATTGAAGTACCAGCAAAAATGGCTATGACAACTGTCGAATTCTTCAACTTCGCGCACCAAATACTGCCGAACGAATACAATGGAGCCGCGGAGAAACTTCAATCATTCTTGGACGCATTGCAACTGTTACAAGATAACGCTGAAGGACATGAAAATCACGCCATAACATACGTCAAGACAAAACTCGTTGGAAAAGCAAGAGACAATGTTCTCCCAACAGATAGTCTACAGGATATAATTGACAAAATAAAAAATAATACCATCCATGATAAATCAGAGTTAATAGCTGGAAAAATGGCTTCGCTACGCCAAAATCATAAGGACACAGCACAATTTGCTACGGAATTGGAAAACTTAACAAGTCTACTAAGAAAAGCTTACATTAACGAAGGAGTTCCAATCGCAGTCGCGGAACGATACACGACCAACACCATGGTCAAAACGCTCAAGTCCAACGCCAGAAGTGACAGAACGAGACTGATAATGGAAGCTGGAAATTTTACAAGCTGCCACGAAGCATTGTCAAAGTTTATAGAGGTGGATACAGGAGCAACTCAACCCAACACAGTTCTATATACGAACCGATACAATTCAAGAAGAAGAGGCTACAGCACATATAACAGAGGTGGACAACACACACGCGAACATCACCGCCAGCAATATCAACCCCAGAGACACTCATCAACATATGGCAACAACCAACAACGACAGATGTACTCAAGACATTCCAGAGGAAACAACAGACGAAGACCTCAACAAAACTACCACGTCGTAAGACACTATACACAAGAAGAAGAAGCGGGAAACGATCAAGGCCCCCAACTAGGTCCAACGGGGGTAAGCCAGTAAATATTTTTAATATGGACCTATCGCTCTCGAACTTCATCATCATCCAGTCAGACATAACAAAAAGAGAAGATACAACGCTAATTGTTGATACGGGAGCGGATATATCACTTATAAAATTGACAAAGATACATAGACACCTGAAACTAAACGAAAAATACGCAAGCGACATAAAAGGAGTCACCGATGGTTTATCAAGAACATATGGTACGATAAATATGATAATCTATCTCAATGGCTGCAATTTTCGGCATACCTTCCACGTGGTTGACGACAAATTTCCAATACCATCAGATGGAATACTTGGAAGAGATTTCATTACCAAATACAATTGCAATCTAGACTATGCAACTTGGACGATGTCAATTGATGGCAGAACAACCACACGCATACTAAATGGCCCACGCAACGACCAACTGATAATACCACCTAGATGCGAAATTCTAAGAAAAATAAAAGAATTCGAACAATTAAAAGAAGATGTCCTGGTCGACAATACATAAAAGGAAAGGACAACGTAGGAGCAGACGCCCTGTCAAGAATTTCCATTAACGATCTCAAAGACATAACCAAGGGATCTGCCACAATATTAGCGATCACCCGTTCCATGACTAGAAGTACAAAGGAGAAACCGACCCAAGAAGAAAAGACGGAAACAAAAGCAAAGTTACCAAAAGTATACGAAACCATGGATAATATTAGCATAATTAAGCTGCCCGTAGTCCGTTTTGAAATTATGCCCAACTATCTTCGGATGTTTATGGGAAAAAGAGGACAATTCAGCGCTGAAACAAGCATACATTTCGTTAACGGCAAATATTCACTAGAGAATATTTTGTCTAAGCTCCAGGAGTTAGCTGACGATCATAATGTTTTGCACATAAAAATGAAATTGAATGATGATATATTTAAATTGTATACAATAAATGAAGTAAAAGAAGCAGCAGAAAAATACTTAAAATTGGAAAGTATACGGTTATATAAGGAACCCGAAAATATTAAAGACAAGGTAACTAAGCTAAAACTCATAGAAAAATATCACGATAATCCGTTATTAGGAGGACACTGCGGACAAAAGCGACTTCTCAAGAAACTTCGCACGCTGTATAGATGGAAAGGAATGTCAAAGGAAGTAGCCAAGTATATCAACCAATGCCAAAAATGCCAATTAAATAAACGGAAACCAGGTCATCAGGAACCTATGGTAATAACGCCTACACCACAAAGAGCAATGGAAGTTGTATGTATAGATACAATCGGCCCATTTATGACAACACCAAGAGGAAATGCTTACGCAGTCACTATGCAATGTGACCTAACCAAGTACATCGTCAACATACCCATCCCAAACAAGGAAGCCAGAACAATCGCTAGAGCAATCGTAAACAAATTCATTCTCGTATACGGTCCAATGAAACAGATCAGAACAGATCTGGGAACCGAATATAAGAATGAAATTTTAGCAGAAATAACTAAGCTGCTGAATATAGACCATCAATTCTCAACAGCATATCACAGCCAATCAATGGGAGGATGCGAGAGGAACCATAAAGTACTAAACGAATACATCCGGATGTACATAAATGAAGCTAAGACAGATTGGGACGAATGGACAACATACTACAACTTTTGCTACAACACAACGCCGAGCTCTTACCATAACTACACCCCATTCGAGTTGGTATTTGGTAGAAGAACAGAAATTCCAGACATCCTCACCAACTCAACGATAGATCCGGTCTATAACATAGAGGCCTACTACCAAGAAGTTCGATATCGGCTTCAAGAAGCGCATAATCGCGTCAAAGAAGTTATACAAAGGGAGAAAGAGAAGCGAAAAATGGTATACGATCGGAAAGCAACAGGAATCGATGTGCAACAAGGAGACTTAGTCATGATAAGCAATGAAAATCGAACGAAGTTCGACCCATGGTACAAAGGACCACATGTGATAGTGAACAGTGAGCAAAATAGTGTGAATTGTACTATTAAAGACACAAAAAACAGAGACGTGAATATCCACAAAAACAGAGTGCAGTGTATATAGCCATAAACATTATTAGTATAAGTTTTTGTATATATCCATTTAGTTATTTTTAGTTTATTTTACTCTAGGTGTATATAATAAAGCATTACCAGATAATGACCTTCATTGCTGGCCACAATGAAGTTCATTCTCCCAAAAGGAGGAGATGTGGTGCACTCAGTTTGCACCCTGTATTAACCAAGATTTCACCCTATTAAAATAAGTAATATTAGTCTTACATAAACAAACATAGCATAACAAATCTACAATTGTGTTATGATAATAGAATCCAAAAACACATAACAAAACAATCGTATTATAATAACATAATTCAAAACATTAAACAAAACCATTAACAGGTGTATTTATAATAATATAATTCAAGGCGCCACACTTGACGCTGACCTAGACCTAGCACGTACATTGCCATATAAATACAGTCACCTTTATAATTAGAAATAATCAGTTAATAGATGAAAAAGATGTAAATATCATGTATTCATTGTATATAAACATTTACCATCTAAATTGTTATAAGTGTAAAATTGTTGAATATTAAGAAAAATAAAACGTTGGTCCAACTATAAGTAGTTTTGATGAACTACAATAAAGGCGGCACTACAACGGGTTCGGGCTTGGGTTCTCTAGGTACATGACGGCGCTCCAGAAAGTCATCATCATTGCTATCACTATCTGAATGAGCCTCGTGAGCGTAGTCAGGTCTTTTACCAGATACATATCGATGTACTTTTACTTTTTGCATAGAAAGTTCACCTTTTTCATTACGTATTGGTACAGCACCTGCCGTGCTCTGTATAGCATAAACTGATTGTGGGTTCATCATTTTAATTGCTTCTTGATATCACCAACTTATTAGGTTTTTATGTCTGACTAATTAAACTTATTTTATATGCACTGATGTGTGGATTTTATTTGTTAATTATAATAATTAACTTAACACTATATTAACACAAATTTATTTATTATTTTATATATGCACTAATGTGTGGTTATTATAATAAAATACTATTGTATTAGCTGTGGTTTTTTTTTAAATCAACACTATATTATCTCAGTAAGAGGAACCACACGAACATAAATTTATACTTTACTGTTACTTGTTGTAGTTTGATACAAGATACAATGAATAATGAATGAAGGGAACCGTTTTATACATACCATGTTATATTTCACAGTATTGTCAGTTGTCACTAGTCAATGTCATTTCTTCTTCTTCAAAATGGCCTCCTACTATTCGCCAGCGTGTCAAAGTCAATGTCACTAACGTCCGAAAAAATTCGTTATCCTTTAACGCGAAATATCAGTAATGTATATTCACCTGTTGTCACGCATGTTCCTTTTCCAAAATCTATTGTACAGTTAATTGAGAAATCAACCTGTAAATATTTCATAGCCAATGATAATTTTGACAGGTTGACATACCTTAAAATAATAGGTTCGTTCCTACCAGTAGTAATTTCCTGTAATCATACTAACACACATACGCGTTTGTAAAATGTCGTTCCAACCAGCTAAAATAACTAGTTCGAAACTGAGGATTACTGCTACTTCATCGTTCCAACCGGACTTATTCATAGTAAAATTACGGTTCAAACGTTAATTCCAACCCATAGCCGTCTTGTTGCCGCCACTAAGCTTATAAATTTTGAAATAGGCATTATCCTTAAGTCTAGGAGAATAGAAAAGACAGTTAACTAATAAAATAACATTGAAATGTTCCATCTCTAATGCTGATTTTGATAGTTTGCGATTCCTTTTATAGAAAATGCAAGTGAGGTGAGTGGTAGGTGATTTTTAAAAAAATCGGAACTCTGTATGTTCGTTTAATTATATTTGGTGTAAGCATTGTCTTTATAAGGACTCTTTAAAGATATTGTGTCAGAGATATAGAGAAGGGAGAATAAGCTTCGACGAATGCGCATCCACTTTTCCGACGGGTGCCGCCATTTTCTAGTCACAAACGTCAAAAAAACAAAACACTGTTAAAGTTGCTGTGGTTATGTTCTTATGTTTCATGTGAGTGCCTTTCCCTAAAACAGAGTTTTGCTGCTATTTCTTAATTGTGTGGACTGTGGACTTATTTTGGATATTCGGCTTTTTATTAGTTCCGCTAATTAGTGTTAAGTGTAGGGGTAGCTATGGCATGCTGTGCTGTTAAAAACTGTACAAAAAGTATAAATGGTACCGAATTTAATATCTACGCAACCAGACGACATATTCCATATTTATTGAAAGAAATAGAAAAAAAAAAACCAATCAGGCCCTACACACAATTGTTTGATTATTACTATACATTTTTATAGCATAAGGTATTCTGGAATTAAGGAGGGTTTCTCTGCTTAGCTTTTTCCCCTAATAAAGTCCAAGCTAACTTTCATATTACTTATTATAAATAAATTAGGAATATTACAAATTTCGTGTCGTGTGTTTTATTAAGCCCCTCTAATTTCCCTAACTATGCCTATGTATTTTTGGTAAGTAGTATTGAAAAGGGTGACAATGTTACACACAAGGTAGATGGAAGTGGAAAAGAAAATACTTATGTAGTTTGTTGAACGTACCTGGCTAAGTATGTTATACTACAGGCAGAAATGGCCCAGTCAGCAGCATGTGAGCAGTTTGAAGCCATCTCAGCACAAGCTAAAGAAGAGTTATTAGATTTCAAAACTAGAAGGCTTCATGCATTTAAAAAGAGGTGAGTACTGCATGAATTTCAGAAAGGTTATACAGAATATTACTCTGGTTCATTTTATTTCATAATAAAGACCTTCGAATTTTCAGTTTGATTGAATTGGCGGAATTGGAAATAAAACACGCTCGTACACAACAGGACGTTCTACGAAAATCTATACAAGGATTAAAAAAAATACTGTAATTTTGTGATATATTATATTACATATATTTCATTCAAATTTATTATTTAAATTACTATTATTTGTCTACAATTTAAATTTTACGTACCTACAACGTTTAACAATTTATATATTATTTAGATAATAGAAAATTATGTATAACACGTTATATGTTTGTATCAAATACAATATTCAAAGTTTTTTTTATTTAGTTGTTGTTCCAATGATTTATGATTACTTACATTTGTCATAAAATAAAATCGATCCCAACAGTAATTTACTCTCCATTTCCAGCTATCCCAAAATTTCATTGATTGATCATTTTCAAAATTCTGAAAAAACTCAACACCCGACAAATAGTTATTGAGTTTTCCTTTTCTTCAAAGACGGCTTCTCAAAAACTTGCTTAGCCCCACCAGCTTGGATCGCATGAAATTTAATATTTTGTTGGTTTTCTGAAGACCACGGCGAATCAAAATGTGTTGTATCTTGATCAACCAAATGCGTGTATTTAGTTCTACCAGATCGCCCAAAGTTTTTAACTTGCATAACTTTTGGTAAAACAGTCTTATCGAAATGATCCTCCAGTGTAGCTTGGGCGAAATCGCGCCTAAATACGTCATCTTCTTTGTCCAAATAAAACGCACCACGATGATAGTATTTCTGCAAAAATTTGTACTTTCCTTTGGCGGCTTTGTTGGTAACAAGTTTTGGATTTAATCTTAACGCTAAACGTCGCTCTTCTTCAGTCATATTTCTTAATTTATCAATTTCCATTTTTTCTTTTTCCAGCGCTTCTCTTTCTTCCCTATCGCGTTTCACACGTTTCAACTCACGAAGTTTCCACGCCTCGTATTCAATTTCGTCATTTTCATCATCAGTACAAACATCATTCAGATTTGGCTCATTTGTATCCTTTTTAGATTCTTCATGTTTATTACGAACAATATCTTCAACCATTCGTAACGTTTGGCGTCTACGCTCTTCAGCTTTTCTTGTTTCTTCTTCCTCTAATTTTTTCTGTTTTATCGCTTGACGTTCTTTCTCTATCAGCGTTATTCTGTCTCGCTTCCTTACAAATACCGGTTTCAATCTAGGACCTGATTCTTCTTCAGAATCCGTATATTCATCGGAATCTGATTCTTCAGCGTAAGAACTTTCATCCGGTTCCTCTTTGAAATATTCTACTTCATCTTTTATTTTCAAAATCTTATGTTTAAGCATTTCTCGCCTACGCTCGATTTCCGTATCGGTAAGTGCCTCTTCTGAAGCATCGTCGTCTGGAGCTGCTTCTAAAGTATGCTTAATTTCAGGTAAATTCACATTATCTTCTTCCTCATTGGACGATTCCACTATTTCGGGCTCCAAAACATGTCGACGACGTTCAGGACGTACTTCTTGTTCAGACTCAAAATTTTTTAATCTTCTCAATCGAGGATCTTTCACATCGTCGTCACTGAGAACGGGTTCGGGCTTGGGTTCTCTAGGTACATGACGGCGCTCCAGAAAGTCATCATCATTGCTATCACTATCTGAATGAGCCTCGTGAGCGTAGTCAGGTCTTTTACCAGATACATATCGATGTACTTTTACTTTTTGCATAGAAAGTTCACCTTTTTCATTACGTATTGGTACAGCACCTGCCGTGCTCTGTATAGCATAAACTGATTGTGGGTTCATCATTTTAATTGCTTCTTGATATCACCAACTTATTAGGTTTTTATGTCTGATTTCAGCACGTCATACAAAACTAATTAAACTTATTTTATATGCACTGATGTGTGGATTTTATTTGTTAATTATAATAATTAACTTAACACTATATTAACACAAATTTATTTATTATTTTATATATGCACTAATGTGTGGTTATTATAATAAAATACTATTGTATTAGCTGTGGTTTTTTTTTAAATCAACACTATATTATCTCAGTAAGAGGAACCACACGAACATAAATTTATACTTTACTGTTACTTGTTGTAGTTTGATACAAGATACAATGAATAATGAATGAAGGGAACCGTTTTATACATACCATGTTATATTTCACAGTATTGTCAGTTGTCACTAGTCAATGTCATTTCTTCTTCTTCAATATGGCCTCCTACTATTCGCCAGCGTGTCAAAGTCAATGTCACTAACGTCCGAAAAAATTCGTTATCCTTTAACGCGAAATATCAGTAATGTATATTCACCTGTTGTCACGCATGTTCCTTTTCCAAAATCTATTGTACAGTTAATTGAGAAATCAACCTGTAAATATTTCATAGCCAATGATAATTTTGACAGGTTGACATACCTTAAAATAATAGGTTCGTTCCTACCAGTAGTAATTTCCTGTAATCATACTAACACACATACGCGTTTGTAAAATGTCGTTCCAACCAGCTAAAATAACTAGTTCGAAACTGAGGATTACTGCTACTTCATCGTTCCAACCGGACTTATTCATAGTAAAATTACGGTTCAAACGTTAATTCCAACCCATAGCCGTCTTGTTGCCGCCACTAAGCTTATAAATTTTGAAATAGGCATTATCCTTAAGTCTAGGAGAATAGAAAAGACAGTTAACTAATAAAATAACATTGAAATGTTCCATCTCTAATGCTGATTTTGATAGTTTGCGATTCCTTTTATAGAAAATGCAAGTGAGGTGAGTGGTAGGTGATTTTTAAAAAAATCGGAACTCTGTATGTTCGTTTATTTATATTTGGTGTAAGCATTGTCTTTATAAGGACTCTTTAAGATATTGTGTCAGAGATATAGAGAAGGGAGAATAAGCTTCGACGAATGCGCATCCACTTTTCCGACGGGTGCCGCCATTTTCTAGTCACAAACGTCAAAAAAACAAAACACTGTTAAAGTTGCTGTGGTTATGTTCTTATGTTTCATGTGAGTGCCTTTCCCTAAAACAGAGTTTTGCTGCTATTTCTTAATTGTGTGGATTGTGGACTTATTTTGGATATTCGGCTTTTTATTATATCCGCTAATTAGTGTTAAGTGTGTGAAAATCGGAACTCTGTATGTTCGTTTAATTATATTTGGTGTAAGCATTGTCTTTATAAGGACTCTTTAAGATATTGTGTCAGAGATATAGAGAAGGGAGAATGAGCTTCGACGAATGAGCATCCACTTTTCCGACGGGTGCCGCCATTTTCTAGTCACAAACGTCAAAAAACAAAACACTGTTAAAGTTGCTGTGGTTATGTTCTTATGTTTCATGTGAGTGCCTTTCCCTAAACCAGAGTTTTGCTGCTATTTCTTAATTGTGTGGATTGTGGACTTATTTTGGATATTCGGCGTTTTATTAGTTCCGCTAATTAGTGTTGAGTGTGTGAAAATCGGAACTCTGTATGTTCGTTTAATTATATTTGGTGTAAGCATTGTCTTTAGAAGGACTCTTTAAGATATTGTGTCAGAGATATAAAGAGGGAGAATGAGCTTCGACGAATGAACATCCGCTTTTCCGACGGGTGCCGCCATTTTCTAGTCACAAACGTCAAAAAACAAAACACTGTTAAAGTTGCTGTGGTTATGTTGTTATGTTTCATGTGAGTGCCTTTCCCTAAAACAGAGTTTTGCTGCTATTTCTTAATTGTGTGGACTGTGGACTTATTTTGGATATTCGGCTTTTTATTAGTTCCGCTAATTAGTGTTAAGTGTAGGGGTAGCTATGGCATGCTGTGCTGTTAAAAACTGTACAAAAAGTATAAATGGTACCGAATTTAATATCTACGCAACCAGACGACATATTCCATATTTATTGAAAGAAATAGAAAAAAAAAACAATCAGGCCCTACACACAATTGTTTGATTATTACTATACATTTTTATAGCATAAGGTATTCTGGAATTAAGGAGGGTTTCTCTGCTTAGCTTTTTCCCCTAATAAAGTCCAAGCTAACTTTCATATTACTTTATATAAATAAATTAGGAATATTACAAATTTCGTGTCGTGTGTTTTATTAAGCCCCTCTAATTTCCCTAACTATGCCTATGTATTTTTGGTAAGTAGTATTGAAAAGGGTGACAATGTTACACACAAGGTAGATGGAAGTGGAAAAGAAAATACTTATGTAGTTTGTTGAACGTACCTGGCTAAGTATGTTATACTACAGGCAGAAATGGCCCAGTCAGCAGCATGTGAGCAGTTTGAAGCCATCTCAGCACAAGCTAAAGAAGAGTTATTAGATTTCAAAACTAGAAGGCTTCATGCATTTAAAAAGAGGTGAGTACTGCATGAATTTCAGAAAGGTTATACAGAATATTACTCTGGTTCATTTTATTTCATAATAAAGACCTTCGAATTTTCAGTTTGATTGAATTGGCGGAATTGGAAATAAAACACGCTCGTACACAACAGGACGTTCTACGAAAATCTATACAAGGATTAAAAAAAATACTGTAATTTTGTGATATATTATATTACATATATTTCATTCAAATTTATTATTTAAATTACTATTATTTTTCTACAATTTAAATTTTACGTACCTACAACGTTTAACAATTTATATATTATTTAGATAATAGAAAATTATGTATAACACGTTATATGTCTGTATCAAATACAATATTTAAAGTTTTTTTATTTAGTTGTTGTTCCAATGATTTATGATTACTTACATTTGTCATAAAATAAAATCGATCCCAACAGTAATTTACTCTCCATTTCCAGCTATCCCAAAATTTCATTGATTGATCATTTTCAAAATTCTGAAAAAACTCAACACCCGACAAATAGTTATTGAGTTTTCCTTTTCTTCAAAGACGGCTTCTCAAAAACTTGCTTAGCCCCACCAGCTTGGATCGCATGAAATTTAATATTTTGTTGGTTTTCTGAAGACCACGGCGAATCAAAATGTGTTGTATCTTGATCAACCAAATGCGTGTATTTAGTTCTACCAGATCGCCCAAAGTTTTTAACTTGCATAACTTTTGGTAAAACAGTCTTATCCTATCCTCCAGTGTAGCTTGGGCGAAATCGCGCCTAAATACGTCATCTTCTTTGTCCAAATAAAACGCACCACGATGATAGTATTTCTGCAAAAATTTGTACTTTCCTTTGGCGGCTTTGTTGGTAACAAGTTTTGGATTTAATCTTAACGCTAAACGTCGCTCTTCTTCAGTCATATTTCTTAATTTATCAATTTCCATTTTTTCTTTTTCCAGCGCTTCTCTTTCTTCCCTATCGCGTTTCACACGTTTCAACTCACGAAGTTTCCACGCCTCGTATTCAATTTCGTCATTTTCATCATCAGTACAAACATCATTCAGATTTGGCTCATTTGTATCCTTTTTAGATTCTTCATGTTTATTACGAACAATATCTTCAACCATTCGTAACGTTTGGCGTCTACGCTCTTCAGCTTTTCTTGTTTCTTCTTCCTCTAATTTTTTCTGTTTTATCGCTTGACGTTCTTTCTCTATCAGCGTTATTCTGTCTCGCTTCCTTACAAATACCGGTTTCAATCTAGGACCTGATTCTTCTTCAGAATCCGTATATTCATCGGAATCTGATTCTTCAGCGTAAGAACTTTCATCCGGTTCCTCTTTGAAATATTCTACTTCATCTTTTATTTTCAAAATCTTATGTTTAAGCATTTCTCGCCTACGCTCGATTTCCGTATCGGTAAGTGCCTCTTCTGAAGCATCGTCGTCTGGAGCTGCTTCTAAAGTATGCTTAATTTCAGGTAAATTCACATTATCTTCTTCCTCATTGGACGATTCCACTATTTCGGGCTCCAAAACATGTCGACGACGTTCAGGACGTACTTCTTGTTCAGACTCAAAATTTTTTAATCTTCTCAATCGAGGATCTTTCACATCGTCGTCACTGAGAACGGGTTCGGGCTTGGGTTCTCTAGGTACATGACGGCGCTCCAGAAAGTCATCATCATTGCTATCACTATCTGAATGAGCCTCGTGAGCGTAGTCAGGTCTTTTACCAGATACATATCGATGTACTTTTACTTTTTGCATAGAAAGTTCACCTTTTTCATTACGTATTGGTACAGCACCTGCCGTGCTCTGTATAGCATAAACTGATTGTGGGTTCATCATTTTAATTGCTTCTTGATATCACCAACTTATTAGGTTTTTATGTCTGATTTCAGCACGTCATACAAAACTAATTAAACTTATTTTTTTTTTTTTTTTTTCTGAAGTAATCCATCAATCGAGGAGTGATTGTTATTGTTTGAATAAAAGACGTCTACTCCACAAAAAATCTTTATATATATGTTGAAACTGTTTATAATTCGCCAGACATGTTTCGGACTACAACGTCCATCATCAGTGGCTAAGGAACCTTATATAATTCGGTTAGATGAGGGGGTTAAACTTCATATGAACTTAGAATAGGGTACTTTTACATTGATCTTCAATTTAAACGTTTATATAATGTCACTTTATGGAAATTTGTTTTTTAAAAATTGAGCATAATAAAAAAATAAAATAAATTGGTTTTTAAAATTTAAATTTGTGTTTCAATGAAACACAGCCACTGATGATGGACGTTGTAGTCCGAAACATGTCTGGTGAATTATAAACAGTTTCAACGTATATATAAAGATTTTTTGTGGAGTAGACGTCTTTTATTCAAACAATAATTAAACTTATTTTATATGCACTGATGTGTGGATTTTATTTGTTAATTATAATAATTAACTTAACACTATATTAACACAAATTTATTTATTATTTTATATATGCACTACCCTGTTGAAAATACCGTATAGAATCATATTAAAACTTGATCTGGATCTATAAGTATCTATAAGTGAATGTAGGTTTTAATCTGGCTTTGACAAGCTCTATGTTATTTTAATAGTAATCTTATATGATTCAATATGGTTTGGGTTTATTTGGATATACATATAAAACACATCAATGGAATTGTATTGGTCTCTATAAGTTTTAAATATGATTAGATCTAATATGCCATTACAGATTCAAAACAAATTGGGTTTTATACGGATTTAATAGGTTAAAATGAATAGTGTTTAATATGGAATTACTGAATAAAAATTACCATAAAACGAATTGGTTTCAATATGGATTAATAAGAAATTCTTTATTTGGGAATTGTTGGTTTCAATAAGGCATTCCAAATCAAATGTTTAATTTGGTTTTATCAGTTTGAATTAGTTTTTATGCGGCATAAAACTGCTTATTTCAATTGCGTTTAATATGGAAGTATTGAATAAAAATTACCATGGAACGAATTGGTTTCAATATGGATTAATAAGAAATTCTTTATTTGGAATTTATTGGTTTCAATAAGGTATTCCAAATCAAATGTTTAATTTGGTTTTATCAGTTTGAATTAGTTTTTATGCGGCATAAAACTGCTTATTTCAATTGCGTTTAATATGGAAATACTGAATAAAAATTACCATGGAACGAATTGGTTTCAATATGGATTAATAAGAAATTCTTTATTTGGAATTTATTAGTTTCAATAAGGTATTCCAAATCAAATGTTTAATTTGGTTTTATCAGTTTGAATTAGTTTTTATGCGGCATAAAACTGCTTATTTCAATTGCGTTTAATATGGAAGTACTGAATAAAAATTACCATGGAACGAATTGGTTTCAATATGGATTAATAAGAAATTCTTTATTGGGAATTTATTGGTTTCAATAAGGTATTCTAAATCAAATGTTTAATTTGGTTTTATCAGTTTGAATTAGTTTTTATGCGGCATAAAACTGCTTATTTCAATTGCGTTTAATATGGAAGCACTGAATAAAAATTACCATGGAACGAATTGGTTTCAATATGGATTAATAAGAAATTCTTTATTTGGAATTTATTGGTTTCCATAAGGTATTCCAAATCAAATGTTTAATTTGGTTTTATCAGTTTGAATTAGTTTTTATGCGGCATAAAACTGCTTATTTCAATTGCGTTTAATATGGAAGTACTGAATAAAAATTACCATGGAACGAATTGGTTTCAATATGGATTAATAAGAAATTCTTTATTTGGAATTTATTGGTTTCAATAAGGTATTCCAAATCAAATGTTTAATTTGGTTTTATCAGTTTGAATTAGTTTTTATGCGGCATAAAACTGCTTATTTCAATTGCGTTTAATATGGCAGTACTGAATAAAAATTATCATGAAACGAATTGGTTTCAATATGGATTAATAAGAAATTCTTTATTTGGAATTTATTGGTTTCCATAAGGTATTCCAAATCAAATGTTTAATTTGGTTTTATCAGTTTGAATTAGTTTTTATGCGGCATAAAACTGCTTATTTCAATTGCGTTTAATATGGAAGTACTGAATAAAAATTATCATGAAACGAATTGGTTTCAATATGGATTAATAAGAAATTCTTTAATTGGAATTTATTGGTTTCAATAAGGTATTCCAAATCAAATGTTTAATTTGGTTTTATCAGTTTGAATTAGTTTTTATGCGGCATAAAACTGCTTATTTCAATTGCGTTTAATATAGAATTGCTGAATAAGAATTTCCACGATGCGATTGGTTTCAATACGGATTCAATAAAAAATTTCATTTATGTCCGTTATCCTAAATAATGCAGATTTCTTGAGCTCCTTATTTTAAGAAATTATTGCATAAAACAACACGGCGTCTTAAGTTATTAAAATAAAATATATACCTAAACATTAATAATGTAAGGGTTATTCTTTCGTACTGAACTAAGTGAACAATCTGAAAATTGTCAGTTCATTCACGATTGTGCGTATTGTTTCGACATCGGTCACTTCTAACAAACTGATTAAAATTCCTACCCCCGTTGCCGCTTACTGATCAACCTCTAGGTACCGGTTAGTTCGTTCAGTTAACAGTTAACCTCTAAAAGTATTGAGAGATAATAATTGGCATATGATTTCGAATCAAACCAATAAATTGTAAAAGTTTAAAACATGGATAATAATATCATGGAAGAAATAATTTTCCAGTTTTCAGAGCAGATTTGGTTGTTTTCGAGGTTAAGTGAAAGACAATCACAAAAAAGATGATCTTTCGGTTTCGCCAAATATTCAGTTCAGTATAATCACATTCAGTTTAATCACATTCACTTGTTCAGACCAATCACTACGAAAGAATAACCCTATAGATAGGTGAGGTCATTGTCTTTATAAAGACAACTACTACTTTGTTTTTTGTGTTTTGACAAAATAGTTATGATTTTCTTACCGTATCCACTGTTGCCGATAACATGCTTAAACATAATATTATAATGTTATAGCTGCTCAGATTTTACAACATATTATGTTACGTCACCAAGAAAAAAAGTTCAATTGTTGGCCAATTTAGTATATAAAAAATCCTAGTACAGATTCATTAAATTCATCTTACAGTACAAATTTAGTACCAGATTTAGTGCAAAATTGTAAAAATAATTATTATGTTACAACCGGCAACGCTGACCATTTACTAATACCATTGTGTTTACTATAATATAGTGTGTCAGCGCTTGGTTAGTACCTGTCAACTAACAACAGATGGCGCTATCATATACCAGAAATTTATTAATGAACGACAGAAGTTGATAACGCCGTCTGTTGTTAGATGACGATACTAACCAAGCGCTGACACACTATATTATAATAAACACAATGCTAATACTCAGTGTTGCCGAGGTATAGTCTTCACTATTACCAAAGACATTAATCTTTGATATTACCTACCTATATACATAATTATATACATAGTAATTTTTACTAACGCACAGATAGGTATTCAAAATTTAATTACATTTTTTACATAAGAAAAGATAGCAAAGTATATCCAAAGAGTCACAATTGCGTTGGCATGAACATACATTTGCTCCTGGTTTTGCATATGACATGATAACTAAATAAATAAAAAAATAACTAATAAGAAAAAAACTAAAATTGAAATAATGGACAACCTGTAAAATATATCACCATTTATATTTTAGTTTATAATAAATATATCAAATATATATGAATATTTTATTAAGAAAATCGCGACAAAACTGCGGATTTGACGTAAATCTGGCAACTAGTAAGTAGGTATAGTGGTTTATGCTTGACGCTTGTGAATAGTTCAGAGTTCAGTGTTGCCGATTGCAGCTCACTTCTGACACGGTATAGAATTATATCATAGTATATTTCAAAATTATTCTAGAATGGGTGAAGACATGAATATTAATACAATCACATCCAGAAGTGTGTGTGAATACAACATGTATGTCGTCATAACTCAATTTTGGTAGCTTATTCAATACCTACTATTCTCTATCTATAACAATAATAGCGTATATTTATATTTATATACCTATTATCTATTATTATATTAATTGCTATGGCGCATATTTTGTTATTGCCTTTATATAAAAAGTCAAAATATCTAAATGTAATTAAAGCATCTGTTGCAATCTCTATGTCGTCATTATATATATATTCCAGAAAACAATAAAAAACTATCGTCAACTGAATAAACTCATGCATAATAATCAGACAACAAGGTCTGTAATAATCTTGATTTTGGAATTGTCGAATAAAATATGTTACAATTTGATAATTCCCTATGACAACACTGCTGCGGTACAATTTCAATCTAGTACGAAAAAAAAAGCATGCGAACAACACTATGGCCACACACAAACAACACGTGTTTTGTTATGGCGTCGGTTTATGTTTTGTTTTTCATTATCAATAATATGTTAATTACTCTATCTCAATTGTGTAATAAAATAAGTGTAAATGCTAACCTAAATATATATTATAATATCTTTCATCTATGACTATCTAACAGCATAAAATAACTAAATAACTTTGTGTTGTGTGTTGTGTTGTGATTTGTTAACAACGCCGACGATGTGAAAAAATTGATTCCAGGTAAGCAAATAAATTATTCTTTTTACCAAGGTATATCATTGTCTTTATAAGGAATAAAAAACATTGCCTATGCTCTGCTAATATAATATTATAGTGTTCATTATCATTAGTACGCACGCAATGTATTAGATACACAGTATAGCCAAAGATTAATATAAATAAAATATTATGTATATTAATCTTTGGTACCTATGGTTATTTGTATAAGATACAGGTTGATTGCTGGTCGATGGTATATTGGAAGTTTTGCCACAAATAACCATACGATTGTTTTGAAAATGTAAGTGATTATTCAGATCAACCTAATACGACAGCTAATTGTGTGTATTAGCTGTACTAATACCTAATCTATCAGCATACAATAATATTGTCACTATAATATGTAATTTGGGTGAAGTGGTAGAATACATTTATTCTTGTGAACTTTATCAACGTTAATAAAGAAAAAAACGTTTTAATAGTTGTCTACCTAATTAACTATATCGAAAAAATCCAACTTAAGTAATTACTTACATTTTCAAAATATTCGTACTTAGTTACTTTTCCCAAAACAACAAAACAAAGTGTATACCATCAACCAGAATACACCCTGTACATATAGGTACTGTAATAATAGATATTTCACCACAATCAATTAATAAAACAAATGTGTTAAATTTTCCAAAACGGTGAAATATGGAACATTATTCGTAGTTATTTTAACAATTTTTATTTTATTAAATTTTCTTCAATTTATACACACATTTAAGACTTTTGGGAGATGAAAGAAGATCTAAAGAATTAATGATAATTTATTATTATATTAAGAATTGAGAATTAATGACAATATTTAAGAACTTTTTACTCTTTTTAGTATGGGGTATGCTTATCTCAGATTCCTTGATGATGATATAGTACAGGAGATTGGATTGGATTGGATCACCGAAGATATAAAAAACTTACAAACCTTTGTATTTTATATATTGAAGGTATTTTTGCTAGTTTATTATTGATTACTTTTTAAATTTATATTCGTCTGTAAATCTAAATAAATCATGTTGTTTTAGACGATATTGATGCTCTGAAAACGCAGATAAGCGAAAAAAACGCAGATAAGGGAAAAGCGAATTAAAATGTTAAACCCAGAGGAAATTCTGAAAGAAAATTCACGAAAGCCAATGAGACTAAATAATTTGAGGGAACAACTGAAAGCAACAAATGAGTTATTAAATGTTCAATGGTTGCAAAAAATGTCTTCGACGTTGTTTCAAAACTAAGTAAGAGTGAAATCATATTATTTAGCTTTATCCATCTAGTACTTAGTAGTTTATAAAGTGTTTGCTTGCTATTTTTGTAGAAACTGTGTTCTTGGTCCTTACCATTACTATTATTTGCAATGTTTTTAAACAAATTTTGTATTCAGTGCGATAAGAAGTCTGCCGTTGTTCTATGATTCTTATACGTTTGCAATTTAAGGTTTTGTTTGTGGACTTATTTGTTGTTCTTTCTATATTTCAATATTAATCTTCAAGTACATTTCTGTCTCATCCACCTAATTATAATATCTTTTATTCAGTCTGGAAAATTAACAAGAACCCTGTCCGAGGACATCTCCAATATTTTTAGCAGCATGATTCTAATAATACTTTAATTATCAATGCAGATATTAGTCGGAATTACTATATAAACATGTTTCCGTGATATATCACTCTCATCATCAGTCTGTAGCAATATAAATACCGTTATTACAATGTTTGTATTGTAAATACTTACGTTTTACCATTTAAACTCTTAAATGCTCCCCAGTACAGGTTCTGCATTGAAATGTGAATGTTTAATTGTTCGGTTTTCCAGCGCTAGGTTGCTGCAGGCTAATGATGAGTGTATTATACTCTCGAAACGTGTCTCTATAAAGGCGTTAATATAAAACATATTTGTGGTGACACTTGTTTTTTACTTTGCTATTAAAATTGCACACCGCTCGCTGTAAGAATGGCCTATTTATTCAAATTTTATTTCTGTTTGGACATATTTAGATGGCATATCTGAAGCCAATAAATGGAACTGATTCGTTTTGCATTTTCAGATATTACAACATTTTATTTAATTAAAAAGGGACTGATGAATTCGCCATGCGTACCCAGTTATCAAAAGTAAATACCTGGATTGGGATAAAGGTATCCGATATTAATAGGGCGCCCCGGCAGAGCTGTGGTAAGTACCAATTAAATAAAAGTATTGTTTATGTAATGAACTGCTTAACAGTATTTTCATAACTGATATTTTAATATTCCAATGTCTAACTTTTCCACAAAAAGTTAGTCATGACTTGAAATTTTTTTTAGATGGGATGAAAATAATAATTTAAAAGAGAATACGGAAACCTCTGAAGAAATAAACGTAGAGAGTGAAGATATTTTAGACAATAAGACATGAGGAACGGAAAGTTAGTATTATTCAATAACAATTTTATGTTATACTTTTTTCTATAAAAAAAGTCCTACCATCTTTATTTTATAGTCGACAAAAATATTGGGTTTACTTTTTATCCGTTTTATACACTTTTCACGGGATTCTCTAAGGCACTCATTTTATATCGCGTATGTAGACCAAGTTTACTATGTGGCTATGTGGAGTATCTGCTGTCTTCAGGCAAGCCCAGAGATTTTTAGGTAGTTATGTTTTTTTTTATTTTGCCAAAAGTTCAGAACTTAGAAGAAATGTTCATTAGTATGGTTTACCAAATTTGGTTCAACAAGTACTTATTTACGTATAAAATGACCTAAAACACTTATTTATGATAACATTCCAAAAATAATTTTCATTAAACTTAGTCGCTCAATATATTATGGAGCCCTAAAACTTAAATGGCTACTTATTTAGTTCACAATATATATCTTCTAAAACATTTCCATAATCAGATTATTATTGAAACCCAAGACAAGACGTCTTTAAACTTCTTTACGCCTACGTCAGTGTGGTGATTTTAAAAGACCAGACACTTGCCTGATATAAATTAAATAATTAGGTATATTATGATTATTCATTTCGCGTAAAAATTTAGTATTCATTATTTTACATAATATATGTATGACAAAAAATATATGTTAGTTCAAAGAACTATCAATATGTTTTAAATAAAACATAATTGAGTTATGATTTTGATATTTTTGTTTTCGTATGTACCTAATGTTAATGATTACAGTTTCTACTTACGAAACATGTTTTGCTACCGTTTTTATGTCATTTGATAAAACTGACGTTGTTTGTGTTATTACTATACTACTACTACTATACTGTGAGGATAAACTATTTTATTAATTGTAATTATTAGACAATTAAGCACACGTCTTACCAGTTCATTTCAAATCACTTTTATTTTATTTTCAAGTGATGTTGACTAAGCATTTTAGTTCTCCTTTGAAGATGCTAACATTGTTACGAAAACGCGCGTATACACTAAAACATTATGTTTGGTGAAGTGATAAAACGTACTTGTTTCTACTCATCGATTAAGTATTATTAATATTTTGCTATATAAAATATTTTATATTTTGTTTTAGGTGAACATTGAGACAAATATTGACATGTAATTTTAAAATAGAAAAAAAGTACATGTAACCGAGTGCAGACTTTTTTTTGCTTCCACAAATCCCAAAGTTATGGTTTTTTAAAACAATAATTCTAGACATATATAAAAAATAATAATAATAAATGAAAATTAATTCGACGAAGAGGTAAGTAATTCTATAATACTATAGACCTTAACGTTTTTCAACAAAATTGAAGAGTTATAATTTATTTATAATAATATACAGGGATTTACATTTAAATCCGTTCTAGATTTAAACAGGTTCTAGTGGGCAATCCTGATAGAAACTGATAACTACAAATTAATCCCAATAGCTTTTGCATTTGGATTTGCTTATAAAACCATATTAAATCCGTTCTAAATGTAAACAGGTTCTATTGGGCAATCCTGATAGAAACTGATAACTGCAAATTAATCCCAATAGCTTTTGCATTTGGATTTGCTTATAAAACCATATTAAATCCGTTCTAAATGTAAACAGGTTCTATTGGGCAATCCTGATAGAAACTGATAACTACAAATTAATCCCAATAGCTTTTGCATTTGGATTTGCTTATAAAACCATATTAAATCCGTTCTAAATGTAAACAGGTTCTATTGGGCAATCCTGATAGAATCTGATATATACAAATTAATCCCAATAGCTTTTGCATTTGGATTTGCTTATAAAACCATATTAAATCCGTTCTAAATGTAAACAGGTTCTATTGGGCAATCCTGATAGAAACTGATAACTACAAATTAATCCCAATAGCTTTTGCATTTGGATTTGCTTATAAAACCATATTAAATCCGTTCTAAATGTAAACAGGTTCTATTGGGCAATCCTGATAGAAACTGATAACTGCAAATTAATCCCAATAGCTTTTGCATTTGGATTTGCTTATAAAACCATATTAAATCCGTTCTAAATGTAAACAGGTTCTATTGGGCAATCCTGATAGAATTTGATAAATACAAATTAATCCCAATAGCTTTTGCATTTGGATTTGCTTATAAAACCATATTAAATCCGTTCTAAATGTAAACAGGTTCTATTGGGCAATCCTGATAGAAACTGATAACTGCAAATTAATCCCAATAGCTTTTGCATTTGGATTTGCTTATAAAACCATATTAAATCCGTTCTAAATGTAAACAGGTTCTATTGGGCAATCCTGATAGAAACTGATAACTACAAATTAATCCGAATAGCTTTTGCATTTGGATTTGCTTATAAAACCATATTAAATCCGTTCTAAATGTAAACAGGTTCTATTGGGCAATCCTGATAGAATCTGATATATACAAATTAATCCCAATAGCTTTTGCATTTGGATTTGCTTATAAAACCATATTAAATCCGTTCTAAATGTAAACAGGTTCTATTGGGCAATCCTGATAGAAACTGATAACTACAAATTAATCCCAATAGCTTTTGCATTTGGATTTGCTTATAAAACCATATTAAATCCGTTCTAAATGTAAACAGGTTCTATTGGGCAATCCTGATAGAAACTGATAACTGCAAATTAATCCCAATAGCTTTTGCATTTGGATTTGCTTATAAAACCATATTAAATCCGTTCTAAATGTAAACAGGTTCTATTGGGCAATCCTGATAGAATTTGATAAATACAAATTAATCCCAATAGCTTTTGCATTTGGATTTGCTTATAAAACCATATTAAATCCGTTCTAAATGTAAACAGGTTCTATTGGGCAATCCTGATAGAAACTGATAACTACAAATTAATCCCAATAGCTTTTGCATTTGGATTTGCTTATAAAACCATATTAAATCCGTTCTAAATGTAAACAGGTTCTATTGGGCAATCCTGATAGAAACTGATAACTGCAAATTAATCCCAATAGCTTTTGCATTTGGATTTGCTTATAAAACCATATTAAATCCGTTCTAAATGTAAAGAGGTTCTATTGGGCAATCCTGATAGAAACTGATAACTGCAAATTAATCCCAATAGCTTTTGCATTTGGATTTGCTTATAAAACCATATTAAATCCGTTCTAAATGTAAACAGGTTCTATTGGGCAATCCTGATAGAATCTGATAAATACAAATTAATCCCAATAGCTTTTGCATTTGGATTTGCTTATAAAACCATATTAAATCCGTTCTAAATGTAAACAGGTTCTATTGGGCAATCCTGATAGAAACTGATAACTACAAATTAATCCCAATAGCTTTTGCATTTGGATTTGCTTATAAAACCATATTAAATCCGTTCTAAATGTAAACAGGTTCTATTGGGCAATCCTGATAGAATCTGATAACTGCAAATTAATCCCAATAGCTTTTGCATTTGGATTTGCTTATAAAACCATATTAAATCCATTTAAGATTCTATTGGATTCTTGTGGGTATTCCTGATTCATACTAATTATTTCAAATATGTTTTTAGTTTGGAATTGCTGTTTCAAATACACACTATGAACCGTATTAATCCATATTAAATTTTTTTTTATATGGTTCTATCTGGCATTTTCAACAGGGTAATGTGTGGATATTATAATAAAATACTATTGTATTAGCTGTGGTATTTTTTAAATCAACACTATATTATCTCAGTAAGAGGAACTACACGAACATAAATTTATACTTTACTGTTACTTGTTGTAGTTTCATACAAGATACAATGAATAATGAATGAAGGGAACCGTTTTATACATACCATGTTATATTTGACAGTATTGTCAGTTTATTAGTTCCGCTAATTAGTGTTAAGTGTGTGAAAATCGGAACTCTGTATGTTCGTTTAATTATATTTGGTGTAAGCATTGTCTTTAGAAGGACTCTTTAAGATATTGTGTCAGAGATATAAAGAGGGAGAATGAGCTTCGACGAATGAACGTCCACTTTTCCGACGGGTGCCGCCATTTTCTAGTCACAAACGTCAAAAAACGAAACACTGTTAAAGTTGCTGTGGTTATGTTGTTATGTTTCATGTGAGTGCCTTTCCCTAAAACAGAGTTTTGCTGCTATTTCTTAATTGTGTGGACTGTGGACTTATTTTGGATATTCGGCTTTTTATTAGTTCCGCTAATTAGTGTTAAGTGTAGGGGTAGCTATAGCATGCTGTGCTGTTAAAAACTGTACAAAAAGTATAAATGGTACCGAATTTAATATCTACGCAACCAGACGACATATTCCATATTTATTGAAAGAAATAGAAAAAAAAACCAATCAGGCCCTACACACAATTGTTTGATTATTACTATACATTTTTATAGCATAAGGTATTCTGGAATTAAGGAGGGTTTCTCTGCTTAGCTTTTTCCCCTAATAAATTCCAAGCTAACTTTCATATTACTTATTATAAATAAATTAGGAATATTACAAATTTCGTGTCGTGTGTTTTATTAAGCCCCTCTAATTTCCCTAACTATGCCTATGTATTTTTGGTAAGTAGTATTGAAAAGGGTGACAATGTTACACACAAGGTAGATGGAAGTGGAAAAGAAAATACTTATGTAGTTTGTTGAACGAACCTGGGTAAGTATGTTATACTACAGTAGATGAAGCAAATACCTATTTTATTACGGTCATTCAATAAATAATTAATGTAGTAAAGAATGACGAATATCGCATATTATTTCCAATTTAATATTGGAATACCTGAAGCAACACTAGTTTTCTTTAATGAATGTGAATGTGAATAATTGCAACAATTATTGCTATCAGTTAGTTCTACAAGTATTAACCTACAATTTATGGTTCTCGTATCGTAAAAAGAAATTTGGACAATACCCTGTAAGCCTAAGCTAGAAGATGGCGGCCCCCGTGATTAAAAAAATATGCGCTCATTCTCCCCACCCTCTATTTCTCTGTATTGTGTGTGATGAAAATTAAAAGAAGAAGAAGAAAGGGCGGGAGATGCCCACATGTTCAAACGCATATCGATGCGAGCATGGTAGTTAAGTACCTGGTCGTGTGGATGGTGACTGGATGGGTGGACAGTGCTCCCCGCCGTGTCGGTAGACTTGCCAATGGTTATGGACTACATAGTCGCATAGTCAGCATACATTAAAATGCCAACGTGCCGAGCCAATCAAAATCTGTATATTATACGTATGCGGGATGCGGGCAATTCTCCTGATATTATTTTCGTTTGGCCCAATACCAAAAAAAAAAACAAACATTGAAAATAATTTTGCAAATTTATGCTCAATTTTCCTCATATACCAATCATATTATTGTTTATTTTGTTTAAAAGAGCAATTTTCATTGCTAATATTCTATCTGTGTCCAATTTGTTTTCTTTTAAACAGAAATTCCATTGTTGCGTAGATATGCAGACATTTGATATTTAATATTTTGTGTTTAATTCTAGCAAAGTCTATATTTATATTGAATAAACTTGGGTTCTACCGTTGGTTATAGTTATAGCACAGCTAATATTAGCTGTGGTTATAGCTTAGAATAAGGAAGCTACGCATGGTTCCTTATTCTGTAGTTGTAGTTAAGAAAATGGATTCGGTAGGTAAGTACATCTATGTTGAGATTGGAACTCTTAACCTAAACCACTTCATATGCCCTATATGCACAAACAGAGAGAAGTTTTCCAAACATAATACTTTGATTACTCATTTCAACAACATGCATGAGATAGATATTAAATCCGTTTTAAATTTTAGAGCTTTTAAAGATTTTACAGCTTGGAGACAACAGGAAAACAGAGAAGTGGACTATGCTTGCCGTAGTAGGAATAAATGTCATAATGGAGAAGAAATTATATTATATAACTGCAATAGAAGCGATTCTAGAGGTTGGGCATTTATTTACCTACTTAATAATAGGGGTGTTTGTGGAAATCTTGCTTTTAGGTTTTCTAAGTTCATATACAAAGCGCCTGCGAATAATAAAAACAATGATGAAGAATTTCAGTATAAAAATAAGCGAGAGATTGTAAAAAATGGAGACCAATAAAATGAATGTAAATAATTCATTGATATACAACTCGTCGACAAAACAATTGCAATAATGGAGTCGTATTTAGTTATAAAAATATGACAGCGGAGGCGATTAAAACGTCTGTTTGTATACATAATATACACAGCGGAGGCTAGTAAGTTTGTTGTGTATATGTTCTGATTGTATACACTAAATGTAAATTTTGCTATTAACAAAGAATAGATGCCACAAAGATAGATGTACATAAATAGTTTATATATATAGAACACGTGTTCCGGCAATGGAGGCCTATAATATAGATGCACATATATTGTTTAGATATACAGCTAGTGTAAATTTGACGCACGACTTATCCATAAGTATTGATTCAATTATTTAAACAAAGATCTACAAAGATTTTAAGCCTAAGGAATAATGTAGTATCATCATTCATCGCACCCGTCAGACTTCAATTTCAGTTAAAGTATTACCTACCACTTGAAACATTTTAACAAACCCAACGAATTTGAGTAACTTAAACAGTATTTGTTAGTATGTTTCTTTAGTTATCTATTATACAGGGTGTCCATGAAATTACTGTACAACGCTTAACCACAAATTCCTCAACTAAAAATATCTAGGCGAATATACCAAATATCCAAAGTCCAGAGGCGTTAAGTTGGGTGACCTTGCTGGCCGATTTCCGATCCATCTATTAGGATATGTTTCATTTGAAGATCTGCGAATGCTGGTACTAAAGAAGGATGACGCTCCGTCGTGCACAAACCACATTTCAGCACGAATGTGTGGTATCCTCATTGGCTTGATGAGATGGTAAAACGTCAACCGACTTTCAGGGTCCTTTGGTAAAACATTTCGCACCTGTTAGACATGATACCGATGGAGTAACTGCTCTCATAGAATGTTATTAATTATACTTCTGGAAATCTCCAATCCGAACCCCTAGCGTATACGACTTAACTTGGGAGCATCTTCAATTCTGTTTAAAACTACCTCTTCAAACTCAGCAGTCCTAATTGTAAGTTGGCCTCCTGGCTTAACATTATTTCCATGAAAACTACCCCTTTCTTTATGTTACTTACTTCTTAATATTCGTGAAAGTTTGATCGATAGGAATTCTGGATATTTTTCACGATAGACTCTGACACTCATACGTCCATTTCTCTCATAATCCATATACCAGAAGCATGTCGACCTTCTCAGCGATAGAATAATGGTCCATTTTAAAGAACAAATAATTATTTACGTAAAAGAAATAAAAACTATCGTTATGTCAGATTATTTATTTTATTGTTGCCTAGTAAACAAACATAACAATTATTTAAAACATTGTTCAGAATTAAAACTTTCGACATATATTTTTTCGTGTCGAATAAATAGGCAATGATCAATTTCAAGATATTCTAAATAATCTTTTTGTAGATAAACTGTATGTCTAGCGCAAATTTTACGGGAGACAGAAACTTTTCTTTACGAATCACGCACCATTTTTAAATTTCTAGGCATTAACAAAAAATCGGTTAGTTTCAAAATTAGTGAAAATTGATAAAGGCGTTTAGAAAATAATTATTCTGAAAAAACGATATTAATTTAAGAACTTTAGCGCCCTGTGGTCAAAATGGCTAGATCGGCTTATTTTTAGTTGAGGAATTTGTAGTTAAGCGTTTTACAGTCATTTCATGGATATATTATACCTACTGTATTATGTCTTATTTTATTCTTTTAAGTAGCTATTATTTATCGATAACTTGAATTTGTTATTTATTTTATTTAACGTTATTTTATTGTTTATAGTATAGAGTATATTTTATATTTCTTTCAAAATAATTTTTAAAATTACACCATACATTTTTTTAATCCATTCATTTCGTTCTGTTCTTGCATACAATGTTCTTATTTATTTATCTTTCTTTGGGTTTTGGTTCATTACAAAAATACTGTTTTTTTTTTAATCAATATACCTAACTAGATAAAAACTTCATAAATAAGTTCAAATTTACTGGAGGGTTAATATCTGGCATTTTAACTTAAATTAATTTGTATTAATAAAGACTCTCATAAGCCTAGCTTCGGAGCAATTTTGTTAGATGTACTAATATTAACCATAAATGTGGCTTTAAAACCAGAAGGCACAAATAAAATAAAAAAGTACCAAAAGTAAACACAACGTAGATATGTGGTAAGAATACATGAAGGTCGAAAAATGTCTAGAGGCAAACATTTGAATTTTTACAATTCGATCGAAAGAAATGAACACTGTTTCCGCTGATCTTCTGATGTTGGTTGCCTCTGGTGAAGGAATAAATAAGGATTCCTTATAATATAGTACCTACCTTATAAGAACAAAATATTCAGCAAAAGAATTTCACTAACTACCGTGTTATTTCAATGTTTCATACTTGTACTAATTGAGTAAGTTGTAAGTTGAAATTCCAAATATAAATTTTCTCAATTTGCTTGGTTTTAATCATTTTTTGTCTACCAGTAACGAAGGAGACAATACTTTCTTTGTATGTAAAATAGAGGCTGATCAGTTATATGCACATAACATTATTTATATACAACCCGTCTGCAAAACCAAAAAACCAATCAAGAGGAATTTAGGTCAGAAAACGACCGCGAAGTTCATTATAAAAAATGGAGCCCAATAAGATGAATGTAAGTAATTGATATACAACTCCTCAACAAAACAAGTTCAATAACGAAGTGGAATTTAGTTATAAAAAGACGGAGGCGATTAAAACGTGCCTGCGTTTATATAAATGATATACACAGCGGAGGCTAGTCAAAGTAGAGGCCATAAAGATACATTTACATATATTGTTTAGATATACAATATGCCTCGATATGGCAACATCGTCGGTGACCATTAGGTCGAGATAACATATCCAATTATATGCACCGGAGGAGAGTTTGTCATGTCATATGCAAAGCCCGGTTTCTATCTTGAGTCTATACTTTTTTCGTATATATTTTTTTTACGAAATCTCTTCCCCTCTCAAGTTGCCTTTGTTTATTTTTTTCCGGGGAATTCAAATATGCAATGCACGCGTAAATAACGTGGTTCTGGTGGAGGCCAGGGCGCCTTATCCACGTATGGAGCCCACTAAGATAGATGTGCATGTATATATATATATATATATAGAAAAATGAAATAAACTGTACATTTGTATATACTATGCTTTGTCAACTTAGTTGAATATCTTTGTTTGTTTATATATATATATATATATATATATATATATATATATATATATATATATAAATAAATCCGCATATCTATTTTGATTCCTTTCACATTGGAACCTTTCTACATCCCCTAGAAGGAGTGGGTTTAGAAGAAAACTATCCGCGTATATTGGATAACCCGCCGATATGTGGCGCAACTGACTACTTTTGATGTCTAAATTATAAAAATTGAAATATACATTTTTTCACATATAGCATCTTTTTGTATCTTTACAAAATAAGGTTTTCTTGATTCCAGGCTGTATATTTCCTTTCATAATCCGCACAATTTTGTGTCCAATTTTCAATATATTTTTCATTTTACAGACTATTTTGTATCTGGCGTTGTTGCCAAGTGATACTTATTTCTGTTAAGATTAAATATTCATACATGATACTATTTTAACTCTATTTACTGTATATTTGTATTTATTGGTAAACATGATTAAGTATATCTTTAAAAATTAAGCATTAAATTTGCAAATGTACAGTGTGGTCAATTTATCTTGATATCATTTTGATTATTTGATGATTTTTTTTTATTTTCAGAGATAGAATGCCGAACGAAAAATGTATTGTAGGGTATCTTGCTAAGTTTTTTGCTAGTAAAAAACCAAAAGACTGTCATTTTGGAACAGATACGAGCACAAGTGCGTTTTTTTAACACGCAGTTTATTGAACGCTCGTTAAAAACTGTGGTTTATTCTGATTTTATTGATATATGACACTTTATGTATTGTATCAGTAGTTTTCGATTAATTTGCAAAAAATGACCGAACGACATAAAACGCCAACACTTTAACACTCAGGCCTATGGAATGATAAACGTCAGTTTGAGACACATTTTGTTCTAATAATTGTACGTAAGGTTATATGAAATCAAAATCAAAACGGCATGATTACTAGGGTGGGCCGAAAATATGAATTTTTAAATTTATTTTCGGAATAGTGAAAAAAAGTTGCATTTTTTTATTATAAAAAAAAGAAGTTAATAAAACTTTTTTTGATTGAAGTGCATCTTCTGCCCCCTACCATAACCTAAAATTATAAAAATGTCTGAAATTCAAAATTTTGTATTTCGATATGGAATAGCTCGAAAGGCCTTGCTTTGGATATGTTAATCAGAACATGTATGTAAACTTTTTTTCTATCAGTTTATATTCTGCCCCCTACCGGCCCTGCAATCTTAGAAAAAAAAAATAACGACCTTTTTGATCGAACGAGGTTAAGTAGATGATGAGCTGAGTTTTCCTGGATTCTGGTTCGCTAAGCCCGCCGAACAATGACCTTAAGATATTGCGAGGCAAATTTTGTTAAGGTATCTCTGATCAATACATATGTCACAAAATTTTACTTCTGGTAATTTGCAGTCCATAATTTCATATTTTATAACTGGTAAATTTTCACAGTGGGCTGTAAGCTTTCCCAGTCGCACTGAAATCGCCTTAGGACCCGTTGTTTGTCCATCATTATGGTGAAAAATATGTCTTTTTTAAGGGTAGCTCATTGCCATGAAGCTGACAGACGACTCGTTTGAAAGGATGTCCTAACTTTGATTCAAGTTGAGCTATGACTCCATTTTTTGATTCGGTGTTGACCTGTACGAATTCAACTATACGTCGACAGATATCTTTTGCTGATCCAGAAGAAGGCATTGTGTGACCCAGAAACACAGAACCTGGCTCTTGCACCAAAGAAGCATGTTCTTCCACTAACGTTCTTCTGTGAAGCCTGCCATCTATTTTTTCAAAAGACAATGTTTCATCTTTTCACCCGTCAAGGTAAATGGAATTTATTGCTTGCCCGGATTTTGAAAACTGTATGCAAAATTTCATTTCTTAAACTCTCTCTAGCTCTTTATAATTTATTTGTATATATTACTTGTTCTGATCATTTTTTTATTACAAAGGCAACATCTTGTAAAATAGGCGATGCAACTGCTACACCAGATCTGTCTGACAAACCATATCTGTCAAACATTTAAGCGGGAGTAGGTAGTGTAGTTCTACTTTTAGAATTGCTCTAAAGTTTGTAAAAGATATTTCCCAAGCTGCATTGAAGTTAAACAAATTAGAAGCTAACGTTTTACTGTTGATAGTGTTCGTCTTCGAATAAATATTTTGTCGTTTTGCGTGACTATAAACTCGTAAACAATTCTTTCCTCCCTTGCATTTTTTCAAATCTTCTAGCGTTGTTTGTTAATTTTTTGGCTTGCTTTTTTGGATCAATACCCCCTATAAATATGTTTCTTGAACTCCTCTGCTCTTGGAGAAAGTAACGTTCTTTTAACGGTAGCTGTCAGAACAACCGTACGTTGGACAAATAACATTTTAAAGTAAAATAACAAAAATCGTACGTCGTTACAAAAGCTTTAAATATCTATCGTGTTGTGTTTTGATCACTTGCAAAACACGTTTACGGATTACTGTAGGATTTGCCGCTTTCTCCCACAAACTTAGAATCTTGTCAGCTAGTATATTAGAAATTTGGGAACCTATTGCCTCTTTTCCACAGTGCGGTGGTTATAGACTAAGCCTTATCCATAAAAAGCACTTTAACAAATCTTCTTGGGTAGGAAGAGTATTATCTTTTAAATCTGAAGGTGATCCCACTAACGGACACTCGGTGCATCGTCTTGGGTAACAAGTTTTTGAGAAACTCCTAACTCTAATATACTTCAAAGAAAAACATCTCATCTAACAACTGAAGACTGAATAGAAATACAATAATCACTTGCTTATGAGCAGCCGTCGATATCACGATCCGCTGCTATTAATCGTTTTCAAGCTAGCTGTTTATAACACATATTATGAAGGTTTTAAATGTCTATAAAAGTAGCGATGAGTTTTTTATAGAAATTTAAAAACTTCATAATATGTGTTATAAACAGCTAGTAGTGATGAGTTTTTTTTCAAATACTAAAGTATATCTTCAGGAAAAATAAACCAAAAAGAACATTACAAGCTTATTTTTAAGGGCTGGTAGGCGACATAAGACAGATTACAATAAAAAAACCGTTAATAAAATATTTTTTGTAACAACAAAAGGCATCTTTTGTGCCCTATTCCAAAACGAAATTCCAAAAATTAAAAAAAAAATGATTTTTCGGCCCACCCTAATGTATACTATATAAATATACAGTTTGTTTCATGGCGCATTATTTTGATACCAAATATCTTACATGGAATCAAAATAGTGCAGCACATGAAACAAAATATATATTAGAATCAAAATAGTGGGCCGTATCAAACGACATGTATATTATTTCAATATAAATTTCGTTTTGTATGACGCATTATTTTGATTCCAAATATCTTACATGGAATCGAAATAGTGTAGCACATGAAACAAAATGTATATTGGAATCAAAATAGTGTACCGTATCAAACGACATGTATATTCTGTCAATATACATTTCGTTTTATTTGACGCATTATTTTCATTCCAAATATCTTACATGGAATCAAAATAGTGCAGCACATGAACCGAAATGTATATTGGAATCAAAATAGTGTGCCGTATCAAACGACATGTATACTCTCGCAATATACATTTTGTTTTATATGACGCATTATTTTGATTCCAAATAACTTACATGGAACCAAAATAGTGCAGCACATGAAACGAAATGTATATTGGAATCAAAATAGTGGGCCGTATCAAACGACATGTATACTCTCGCAATATACATTTTGTTTTATATGACGCATTATTTTGATTCCAAATAACTTACATGGAACCAAAATAGTGCCGCACATGAAACGAAATGTATATTGGAATCAAAATAGTGTGCCGTATCAAACGACATGTATACTCTCTCAATATACATTCAGTTTTATATGACGCAATATTTTGATTCCAACTATCTTACATGGAAACAAAATAGTGCCTCACATGAAAGGAAATGTATATTGGAATCAAAATAGTGTGGCGTATCAAACGACATGTATACTCTCTCAATATACATTTAGTTTTATATGACGCATTATTTTGATTCCAACTACCTTACATGGAAACAAAATAGTGCCGCACATGAAACGAAATGTATATTGGAATCAAAATAGTGTGCCGTATCAAACGACATGTATACTCTCTCAATATACATTGCGTTTTATATGACGCGTTATTTTGATTCCAAATAACTTACATGGAACCAAAATAGGGCCTCATATAAAACGAAATGTATAATCTGTCAATATACATTTCATTTTACATGACGTACTATTTTGATTTCATTTATGTAAAATATGCATTTTGATTTTTATTCGCATTGTTTTGATTCGACGTATTCAACTAAAGAAATTGCTAAATTAGGTAATGGGTAATATTTTAAAGGGTTATTTTTCAGCAAAAATAAGCAAAGCTAGAGCCCTTTAAGTTTAGGGAAAAAGTTGTTTTTATTTAATAACTCGACTATGGAAGAATTTGGAAGAATGAAATGTAGCAGTTAACTGCTAATAAAATGTGAGTTGCTGGTAGTTTTCATAATACTTATTCGAACTACTATAGCGTCTCCTAAAATTGACATGTAACTAATTAAAATTCCTAAAAGAGCTCATCTCAATTATTATAAGTCATAGTGCTTTATATAATTTAATATTGTCTACAATAGTAAACGAAATCAAGCAACCATCTACATAATATGCTATTTATGTCATAAAAAGTAGGGAAATAAGGAACACGTTCAAGGTTTTTGATTTACTTTAGTCAATATAACATCCCCGGGGTGGTATTGGAGCGTGCATATCGGTGATAGGGAGGAAATTTCAACATACATAATTTTTATAATGTTTTAATTATAATCTGAAAACTAAGCGTTTTTTGCGACAAAAGTTGACTGAGATATCATCGCCAAAAATGTGCCAGTTTTTGTAGCTCGTTTACTTTAACATAATTGTTAATTACACATTTGAAAAGACCATAAATTTTTACTCAAGTTGTTAATAATAAATAGATAATATTTTCGCATAAGTAAATTGTGATAGTTTTTTTTAACGATTAATTATAATTAATGAGTAGAGCCTTTGGTGTAGGTAGACTAATTTGAACAAAACGTTTTATAAACCTTCACCACTTCTTTAAAACTCTACGAATTAATTATTATAGTAAAATAATCGAGGTCTTTCGTTTCACAAAATTATAATTTTAGTAGGTATCTATATTTTTGGAGGATTTTCAGTACGGAATTAAATATTTTCATACATTTGGTTCTAGCTCTTTAATCACATTCTCAATAATATCTCATCCTCTAATATAACAAAATTTAAATATTTCTAATAAAAAAAGACATATCTCTGTACATAATATTAAAGATATAGTATAATTAATTCATTTAAAAAGCAATAGAGTTTTACAGAACTGTGAAAATATTTATGTATTGTTATCAGATTAACTTGAAATACTTTGAGTGAAACTTAATTATCTAGTAAAAAGTAGATAATAATTAAAACTATTCCATAGTGAACACCAGAAAAAAAAAAAAAAGACTAAACTTGTTGAAGACACCATGTGAACGGATATTATAAATTTATTTTATTTAGTTTTAATTAATTATCAATACCTATACCTATGTCTGCTCAGATGAAAGATACGAGCCAAAAACAACCAAAAAATAGTATTTTCCTAGTTTTTAAATTGTTTTAGAATATTTTTTGCATCAAAAAATATGGAAAATTAGTTTCTCTACAAAAAGTTTCCTATTAGCTATACCTGAATTTTTCCTACTTTTCGAATTATAATAATTATTGTATTTCAACCCTATCTCCAGTATGCAGATCTATTATAGGAACTGAGAATTGATAAAAAAATGATTTGCTTATAATTTTTAAAGGAATCAAAATAACGCGTATTATTGTAAGTTATATACAACAACAGTGTTGTCATGTTTTGTAACTGTGGTTGAAATAAAGGATTCAATACAGTGCTCCGTATAAACAACAAATATACTTCTACTGTATATTAACAGCGCCAAAAGAAAAAAATTGCGGAATTTCCGTGAACTAAAATTTATTATACTTCTTTCATAAATAGCATCAAACTGATTCCCCTATCTGCTTAACGTGACCAACTAAGAGAATGCCATTAAATACGATAAAAAATAGACTATGAAAAAAAATGAAAGCCCTAAGATCTGTGTCTGTAACTCCAATACTATGTGAGATATAAGGCAAAACTATTTTGCGTCCGATATTCGGACGTAAAATAGTCAAGGAAACAGTTTGATATGTGCCGAGCTATAAGAGGGACGCAAAATAGTGTGCGGGATGTATATATATATATATATATATATATATATATATAAATAAAATGTTTCTTTTTTCTTAGCCTTTTGTTGAAACACAACAGTAAAATTTTTTTATAATTTGGGGTATAGGCTATATCTTGGATTTATTAGTAATACTCTTTTTTGCTATATGCCAAGCTTTCGAAAATATTTATTTTCATCTTCAGGGCTACAAAATACAGAAAACGACACAATATTAGTTGTGGTTTGTTTTTTACAAGTTATTCTACACTGTTGTTACCTTAGATATGCTAAGTTGAGTCTTTAAATTAAGGGAAAACTGTACATTTTGTTTGGCTTATATTAGTATATACTTGTAATTTTATTTTTACAAAAAGGACTCTTCACATTTTTAATCTACTAATATTCTTAAAATTATTGTTCTTCATAGGTAGTGTACGGATAAATTAATAAATGTTGGTCGGTATTTTGTATTTTTTTGCTACCTCCCTTTTTTACTTTTATTAAGTAAAAAGAGTCCACCTACACCTAGTTGCGAATATACTTCGTTCCACCAGACTTGTCTACTTTAATGTTACCAAAAATATTGTTGTTCAGTATCGTGATATGATATTCAAAAACAATCAGAAACCTATTCACAAAAGTCAAAGACAAAACAGATATTAAAAAAATGACTAACGTAGTTTATAACATCCCTTGTAAATCATGCGAATTAACATATATTGGACAAACATCACGCGCACTAAAGGACAGACTCACCTCCCATAAAAGTGACTGTAAATTAAATAAGAGATCATGTGCTCTATCAGAACACCATTTAGATACGGGGCACATCCCCAATTATGAAGATACGAAAACAATATACGTTGAACAAAACACTAATAAAAGACTATTTTTGGAAATGTTGGAGACGAATTTGAACCCAAAATGCTTAAACAAAAGAAAAGACATAGATACCGCCAGCATCATGTATTCATACATCTTGGATCTTTGTGGTTCCGGGGTCCAGAATGTCAACCTAAACCAACCAAACACAAGTCGATGAAAGATCGGGAGGGACAGTGGTGAGAGCCTGTGTCTCTGTCACGGGGGGTGGGGTGAGAGTTAACCGGGTTTCGGGGAGTGACAGTTCCATGGGGCTCGGACTCTTTCCTTAGTTTTTCCAAGGGACATGATCATAAATCACGATACTGAACAACAATATTTTTGGTAACATTAAAGTAGACAAGTCTGGTGGAACGAAGTATATTCGCAACTAGGTGTAGGTGGACTCTTTTTACTTAATAAAAGTAAAAAAGGGAGGTAGCAAAAAAATACAAAATACCGACCAACATTTATTAATTTATCCGTACACTACCTATGAAGAACAATAATTTTAAGAATATTAGTAGATTAAAAATGTGAAGAGTCCTTTTTGTAAAAATAAAATTACAAGTATATACTAATATAAGCCAAACAAAATGTACAGTTTTCCCTTAATTTAAAGACTCAACTTAGCATATCTAAGGTAACAACAGTGTAGAATAACTTGTAAAAAACAAACCACAACTAATATTGTGTCGTTTTCTGTATTTTGTAGCCCTGAAGATGAAAATAAATATTTTCGAAAGCTTGGCATATAGCAAAAAAGAGTATTACTAATAAATCCAAGATATAGCCTATACCCCAAATTATAAAAAATTTTTACTATATATATATATATATATATATATATATATATATATATATATATATCCTGCTATCAATGCTACGTCCGTATTACGCCCTTTTACGGTTAATATTGCATCCGAAGAATTGCTGCGTCCGTATATAGGACGCACTAAAGTCACGGCCTTATATCTTCGCTCTGTGAGCAGATACGACTATGAATTTTAGATGGACTCGTCGGATTGCTACTCAGCTTGAATATATTTGATATTACATTTTCCGGTAGATCTCCAGAAGACTGTAAAATTGGAACAAAAAGGGACGCAGCATCATACAAAAATTCCTATGAAGGTTCAGCGTGTTGCCGTAGAGGGCTCTGATGTTATATACATTTAAAGAATTATATATGGGAAAGTATACATTAGTGCGTCCCTGATGTGGCAACATTGTTTGCTTATTTTCTTTTCACACTCTCGCATTTTAACATTTATTTCATTCGAACAAGTTTTATATGATAGGTATTTACATTATTTACTAGTATTTTTTGGGGGAATCGTGTTAGACACACAAAAAAAATTATTTTAATATTGATTAGGAAGGATTAATTAAATATAAATGTTTTACAAAATATAAAACCCAATCAAGATATCTGTTCATTTAAAAAACTAAACAAAAATATTTTATAAACAAATATAAAAAACATAAACTGGCACGACATTCTTTCACATAACAATATTAACACCAAAACTGAAATGTTTATACCAACCAAAAATGACAACATAAACCGAGCTACTTCAGAAATTAAAATAAAACGAAAACCTTGGATTACATCTGAAATTATTGAATTAATAGGAAAGCAGTGATAAATATTCTTTCGTGTCCTTTTTGAGATCAAGACAGACTAGTCTTTTCGATTACTCACTGAACCAAACAACCCTTTAATGACTAAATTAGATATGGGAGTTATGCATGGTTTGATTTTTGTATTCCACATATAACTTCAATAGTCAAGGTTGCTGGCATTAGACGCTGGTCACGGGGGTTTATGCATGTTAATCCTCTGAACCTTCTTTACACAAGTTTGGTCAGACCATGCCTTGAGTATGCCTCAGCGTTTGATCCCCACATTATGCTGTACACCTAGTGAAAATTGAGCGTGTGCAGCACAAATTTCTCAGATACCTTGCCTACAAACTGCATATTGACTTGGTGGTATTTGATGATCGTTTTGAATTATATGCTGACTTAAAGTCCTATCTTGGCATTGACACGCTGAGTGGTCAACGCCATTATTTGATTTAATTCTACCATCTTATCAAT
The DNA here is from genome assembly GCA_911728435.2 of Apoderus coryli. Taxonomy (NCBI): domain Eukaryota; kingdom Metazoa; phylum Arthropoda; class Insecta; order Coleoptera; family Attelabidae; genus Apoderus; species Apoderus coryli. The sequence continues at coordinate 9,225,671 of OU452209.1, read as the reverse complement.
GGAAGGTTGACATGTCCTGATCTTTTAAGCAAAATTAAAATTCGTGTTTTACATCGTTCAACACTTACGAGCCCTGGTGTCATCAAACACATTCCAGAAAAAATATGGTTGCAATTCGTTCTTGGCGCGCTCGGTTCGTCTTGCCAATGACAGTGAGGTGACGCTTTTTTTAATTTTGTTGTCCCGAGAAGAACGTTTTTGGGCTCAGTAAGGCACCTATTTGATAGGTACCTAATTGATGTATAGTCTTATATTGCTTTGTAATAGTGTAGAATGTTATTATATTGTTATCCAATTTATGCGTAATTAATTTGTATGTTGATTGTGTACTTCTTTTGAATTATTTTGAACTCAAGTAACTTGGCGGTTTTTAGGGACAACACGTCTCCAGCTTGCACGATTTCATGCCCCAAGTATTTCTTGTGTTGGCTTCTGAAAGCGGTGTATTCTGGTACTAGGTGATCAAAAGTTTCTTCAGCCTCCCTACAGAATCTGTAGTCATCGATCTCTTCAAGGCCTAACTTTGCCATATGTTTCCTAAGGCGACAATGTCCTGTAAGAATACGTAGCCTGATATCCAAACAGATCTTCGATCTTTCTTGGTTGAAGTTTCCAAGGAATTTCTTGGAGTATCTCAATCCAGGTAGATTTTGCCTGAGTATTACTCTGTCTGTTCCTTCTTAATTCTGAACTTCTCCTTGACGGTTCAGACCTAACAAAAGGGATTGACACACCCTGTTTTCCTAACTTATTGGCGGCATCGTTTCCCCTGATACTAGAATTTCCGGTATCCAAACAAGGGAAACTCTGTTATTCTTGCTAAGTTAGAAGACCTCTTAAGCATTCCCATTTTTGAGCTAATGACATGTGAACTCAGTGATAATGTTGTCGGTTGTGTGGATCACAATGTCGCACCGTAAAGGTTAATTTGTACGCATCTACCGATTGCATGAATTTCCGCTTGGAAAACGCTGGAGTATATACCCATTGATTCTGAGTATTTGGTGCCAGGCCCGAATACTTTGCTTTTGTCCCTTTAATGGTTTTGGAGCCGTCTGTAAACCATTTGATAGTGTTTTCTGTAAGTTTTCCGGTGTGTAAGTTCCTTTCCCAGTCCCTCTGGTGACTTAACGTTGTAGTGAAGTTCTTCTGAAAGTTATATTTTTTCTTAGTTTCGTCACTAGCGAGGTTTAGAGACGTGATTTGTTTGATCAGATATGTCCATTTATTTACTGATCTTTCTATCACCAAAAAAGTGTGAAATTCGTAATAATCTCTAGTTGGACACGTTTATCATCGCCCCACTAATGCATATGCCTCCTAGTCTTTGTACCCTATCAAGTGCCAGACTATTGGCCCATATGTTATGATAGGTATCACAATCATGACGTACATCCACCGAAGTATTTTGAGATAACAGCCCAAGTCTCCCAGATTTCTGAACACCATCAGAGCTTTTGTTGCTTTATACTAACCGCTATTTCAACGTGCTTATTACAAAGAAGTTTAATATCAAGGGTGATTCCTAGATATTTTACTTCAGACTTCTGTTCAATGACCTCATTTCAGGCTAATTCGTCTGATATTTAGAGTTTCCTCGTTCTAGTGAATGTTATAATTGCGTTTTTTGCTGAATTTATGCTCAACCCCACAGATGTACACCGTTACTCAGTTATCCGGAGACACTTTTGTATTATGTTACCCACCCAAAGTGCTTTCAATTTGCCCCTGGCTACTATGACAATGTCGTCAGCATATTCTATACATTCTATGCCTTGATCTGTCAGTTTATACAGTAGTTCGTGTACCACCAGGCTCCACATAAAATGGGAGGTTACTACTCCTTCAGGACACTGGGGTTGCTCTGATGGTAGTGTTTTGGTCTCCCACTTTTGTCTCAGCTCTTCTTGTAGTAAGCATCTCTTGCATCCTAGTGATGGTTTTGTTCACAGACGCATGTGGTGTGTTATCGAACGCTCCATAGATGTTCAAAAAGGCACAGATTGCTGCTTCTTTGTTATCCAAAGACCTTCGGACGATGTCTGTGAGCTGATACAGAATAGTCTCTGTAAATCTGCATGCTCTATACGCATGCTGGCAGCCCTGCCCTGCAAGGGAGCGTGCTGCAGAGTATCCGTTCTGATATTGTTATCTAATACTTCTTCTATTGTTTTTAGAAAACACGATGTGAGAGATCTCGAGGACGAAAAGACTTGATGTCAGTCCAGTATTATTTTCCTATTTTTGGTATGAAAGTGACTTTTGCCCTGCGCGTCAACTTCCCGGTATGTATCCCAAAGCCAAACTGTTTTTTGTTACATTAGGTGTGGCAGGATTTGCTCTATTCCTCTTTGTAAGAGAACAGGGCAAATCTCATCAACTCCTGGCGCATTTGATGGTTGTAAAGTGTTCATGGCCCAATCCAGTCGTGTGCTCGTAAAGATTTTCTTAGCAATGTCTCAGTCTTCCTTGTGAGGATTTCTGATGGATTCCGCTTCTAATTCATTTGAGGGGTTTGATCTACTACCCGAGTCTCAAGGAGTAGGATGGCGGCTCGCCCCTCCCCCCTTCCGTATTGATCCCATCTGGTTTCTTAAGTACCACCGTTGGGTTTCTTCGCCCCTGTAGAAATGGAAGCGATATTTTCAAAAAAGGTTTGAAAGGCAGTCTTTTGACCATCCTGATTTTTTTTATTATTCGAAGTTAACCCGTTAGTGTACCCTGTCAATTTCCGTCACGTTTGGCTTTATTAAAAAGTCAATGGACCTCCAGCCTGAGTTTTGACAGTTTGTCATTCCACCAAAGAGCGTCCTTACTTGCTTTAACAGCTGCAGTGCGAGTGGGCAATTGGAGTCAAAAGCTTCCATTATTGCTTCACTGACTTGGTTTACTCTCCACTCAAGATCGTGGTTAGCTAAACCTAACCTAAACATTTTTGCACACTAAACTCAAATTTAAAAGTATAGTAGCGATTGTTAAAAAAACTATTCTATTAGAACGGATGCAGTATCATATGTAGAATATTTTATGTTGGTTATAGTATACAATATATCTAACAAATGGATGCAACAAAGTATGCAAATAATTAAATAACTCTAACCCAAGCTAAACCGAACCTAAGAATTTTTATTTGGACGCAAGAATGTATGCAGGTGGAACATGTTAAATGCAGACTAATCGCAAATTTAAAAGTATGGTAGGGATTGTTGCAGTTTAGTAAGAAAAAACTTGATAAAAAACTATTCTATTTTTAGAATGGATGCAGTATTATATGTAGAATATGTTATGTTGATTATAGTATACACTATATATAAAAAATGGATGCAACAAAGTATGCAAATAATTTAATAACTCTAACCCAAGCTAAACCCAACCTAAGATTTTTAAACGGACGCAAGAGTGTATGCTGTCGGAACATGTTAAATGCAGAGTAATCGAAAATTTAAAAGTATGGTAGGGATTGCTGCAGTTTAATAAGAAAAAACTTGTTGAAAAAACTATTCTATTTTTAGAACGTATGCAGTATTATATGTAGAATATGTTATGTTGGTTATAGTATACACTATATATAACAAATGGATGCAGCAAAGTATGCATATAATTAAATAACTCTAACCCAAGCTAAACCTAACCTAAGAATTTTTAATTGGACGCAAGAGTGTATGGAGGTGGAACATGCTAAATGCACACTAAACTCAAATTTAAAAGTATAGTAGGGATTGTTGCAGTTTAATAAGAAAAAACTTGATAAAAACTACTAATCTATTTTTAGAACGGATGCAGTATTATATGTAGAATATGTTATGTTGGTTATAGTATGCACTATATATAACAAATGGATGCAACAAAGTAAGCAAATAATTAAATAACTCTAACCCAAGCTAAACCCAACCTAAGATTTTTAATCGGACGCAAGAGTGTATGCAGTCGGAACATGTTAAATGTAGAGTAATCGAAAATTTAAAAGTATGGTAGGGATTGCTGCAGTTTAATAAGAAAAAACTTGTTGAAAAAACTATTCTATTTTTAGAACGGATGCAGTATTATATGTAGAATATGTTATGTTGGTTATAGTATACACTATATATAACAAATGGATGCAGCAAAGTATGCATATAATTAAATAACTCTAACCCAAGCTGAACCTAACCTAAGAATTTTTAATTGGACGCAAGAGTGTATGGAGGTGGAACATGCTAAATGCACACTAAACTCAAATTTAAAAGTATAGTAGAGATTGTTGCAGTTTAGTAAGAAAAAAACTCGATAAAAAAACTATTCTATTTCTAGAGTTGATGCAGAATTATATGTAGAATATGTTATGTTGGTTATAGTATACAATATATATATCAAATGGATGCAACAAAGTATGCAAATAATTAAATAACTCTAACCCAACCTAAACCCAACCTAAGAATTTTTAATTGGACGCAAGAGTGTATGCAGGTGGAACATGTTAAATACAGACTAAACGCAAATTTAAAAGTATGGTAGGGATTGTTGCAGTTTAGTAAGAAAAAACTTAATAAAAAACTATTCTATTTTTAGAACGGATGCAGCATCATATGTAGAATATTTTATGTTGGTTATAGTATACAATATATCTAACAAATGGATGCAACAAAGTATGCAAATAATTAAATAACTCTAACCCAAGCTAAACCTAACCTAAGAATTTTTAATTGGACGCAAGAGTGTATGCAGGTGGAACATGTTAAATACAGACTAATCGCAAATTTACAAGTATGGTAGGGATTGTTGCAGTTTAGTAAGAAAAAACTTAATAAAAAACTATTCTATTTTTAGAACGGATGCAGCATCATATGTAGAATATTTTATGTTGGTTATAGTATACAATATATCTAACAAATGGATGCAACAAAGTATGCAAATAATTAAATAACTCTAACCCAACCTAAACCCAACCTAAGAATTTTTAATTGGACGCAAGAGTGTATGCAGGTGGAACATGTTAAATCCAGACTAATCGCAAATTTAAAAGTATGGTAGGGATTGTTGCAGTTTAGTAAGAAAAAACTTAATAAAAAACTATTCTATTTTTAGAACGGATGCAGCATCATATGTAGAATATTTTATGTTGGTTATAGTATACAATATATCTAACAAATGGATGCAACAAAGTATGCAAATAATTAAATAACTCTAACCCAAGCTAAACCTAACCTAAGAATTTTTAATTGGACGCAAGAGTGTATGGAGGTGGAACATATTAAATGCACACTAAACTCAAATTTAAAAGTATAGTAGGGATTGTTGCAGTTTAATAAGAAAAAACTTGAAAAAAAACTAATCTATTTTTAGAACGGATGCAGTATTATATCTAGAATATGTTATGTTGGTTATAGTATGCACTATATATATCAAATGGATGCAACAAAGTATGCAAATAATTAAATAACTCTAACTCAAGCTTAACCTAACCTAAGAATTTTTAATTGCTGCAGTTTATTAACAAAAAAAAATGTTATAAAAACTATTCTATTTTTAGAACGGATGCAGTATTATATGTAGAATATGATATTTTGGTTATAGTATACAATATATCTAAGAAAAAGACGCAGCAAAGTATGCAAATAATTAAATAACTTTAACCCATGCTAAACCTAATCTATCAATTTTTATTTGGACGCAAGAGTGTATGTGGCTGGAACATGCTAAATACAACTAATATCAAATTTAAAAGTATAGTAGGGATTGTTGCGGTTTAATAAAAAAAAAAACCCTTATAAAAACTATTCTATTTTTAGAACGGATGTAGTATTATATGTAGAATATGTTATGTTGGTTATAATATATAATATATTTAACAATTTGATGCAGCAAAGTATGTAAGTAAATAATTGAATGAGGCTAACCTAGACTAAACATAACCTCAATTTAAATATATATTTTTGGGGCGCCGTAACATATCAGCAAAAAATAATTTAGAAAAAACGTTGTTTATTGACATGTCGAAACATGAACGGATGCAATATTGTATGCGTGTTATGTATGTTTTCATTATATATAATATATTTTCTTGAGGGACGCAGTATTATATACAATCGTGTTAATTTATAGGTCTACTAATTTAAAATCCCTCGAAAAAGAGAGAAAATAACGATGCGGCAGCACTGTCGGACGCTGCAACATCCGTAAAAACGAGGAAAAAATATATTTTGGAGTTGATAATGATAGCAAGATGAAAGGAGCTAGTAATGATAGCACGACCTAAAAATTTGTATATTAAAAGTTGCTCCAATCAATACGAAAATCCGTTTCCTCCGATAAAAAAATTCGCTGATTAATATACTTGAATCAGATTTGCTCTAACTATAGCCCTTCCAGGGGACGCCATAAGGTTGGAATATGTAAAGACGCAGTAAAGTCTCAAGATGTATATATATAAATAAATCCGCATATCTATTTTGATTCCTTTCACATTGGAACCTTTCTACATCCCCTAGAAGGAGTGGGTTTAGAAGAAAACTATCCGCGTATATTGGATAACCCGCCGATATGTGGCGCAACTGACTACTTTTGATGTCTAAATTGTAAAAATTGAAATATACATTTTTTCACATATAGCATCTTTTTGTTTCTTTACAAAATAAGGTTTTCTTGATTCCAGGCTGTATATTTCCTTTCATAATCCGCACAATTTTGTGTCCAATTTTCAATATATTTTTCATTTTACAGACTATTTTGTATCTGGCGTTGTTGCCAAGTGATACTTATTTCTGTTAAGATTAAATATTCATACATGATACTATTTTAACTCTATTTACTGTATATTTGTATTTATTGGTAAAAATCTTTAAAAATTAAGCATTAAATTTGCAAATGTACAGTGTGGTCAATTTATCTTGATATCATTTTGATTATTTGATGATTTTTTTTTATTTTCAAAGATAGAATGCCGAACGAAAAAGGTATTGTAGGGTATCTTGCTAAGTTTTTTGCTAGTAAAAAACCAAAAGGCTGTCATTTTGGAACAGATACGATCACAAGTGCGTTTTTTTAACACGCAGTTTATTGAACGCTCGTTAAAGACTGTGGTTTATTCTGATTTTATTGATATATGACACTTTATGTATTGTATCAGTAGTTTTCGATTAATTTGCAAAAAATGACCGAATGACATAAAACGCCAACACTTTAACACTCAGGCCTATGGAATGATAAACGTCAGTTTGAGACACATTTTGTTCTAATAATTGTACGTAAGGTTATATGAAATCAAAATAGTGTGCCGTATCAAACGGCATGATTACTAGGGTGGGCCGAAAATATGAATTTTTAAATTTATTTTCGGAATAGTGAAAAAAAGTTGCATTTTTTTATTACAAAAAAAAAGTTAATAAAACTTTTTTTGATTGAAGTGCATCTTCTGCCCCCTACCATAACCTAAAATTATAAAAATGTCTGAAATTCAAAATTTTGTATTTCGATATGGAATAGCTCGAAAGGCCTTGCTTTGGATATGTTAATCAAAACATGTATGTAAACTTTTTTTCTATCAGTTTATATTCTGCCCCCTACCGGCCCTACAACCTTAGAAAAAAAAAATAACGACCTTTTTGATCGAACGAGGTTAAGTAGATGATGAGCTGAGTTTTCCTGGATTCTGGTTCGCTAAGCCCGCAGAACAATGACCTTAAGATATTGCGAGGCAAATTTTGTTAAGGTATCTCTGATCAATACATATGTCACAAAATTTTACTTCTGGTAATTTGCAGTCCATAATTTCATATTTTATAACTGGTAAATTTTCACAGTGGGCTGTAAGCTTTCCCAGTCGCACTGAAATCGCCTTAGGACCCGTTGTTTGTCCATCATTATGGTGAAAAATATGTCTTTTTTAAGGGTAGCTCATTGCCATGAAGCTGACAGACGACTCGTTTGAAAGGATGTCCTAACTTTGATTCAAGTTGAGCTATGACTGCATTTTTTGATTCGGTGTTGACCTGTACGAATTCAACTATACGTCGACAGATATCTTTTGCTGATCCAGAAGAAGGCATTGTGTGACCCAGAAACACAGAACCTGGCTCTTGCACCAAAGAAGTATGTTCTTCCACTAACGTTCTTCTGTGAAGCCTGCCATCTATTTTTTCAAAAGACAATGTTTCATCTTTTCACCCGTCAAGGTAAATGGAATTTCTTGCTTGCCCGGATTTTGAAAACTGTATGCAAAATTTCATTTCTTAAACTCTCTCTAGCTCTTTATAATTTATTTGTATCTATTACTTGCACTGACCGTTTTTTTTTATTACAAAGGCAACATCTTGTAAAATTAGGCGATGCAACTGCTACACCAGATCTGTCTGACAAACCATATCTGTCAAACATTTAAGCGGGAGTAGGTAGTTTAGTTCTACTTTTAGAATTGCTCTAAATATTTATTTTGTCGTTTTGCGTGACTATAAACTCGTAAACAATTCTTTCCTCCCTTGCATTTTTTCAAATCTTCTAGCGTTGTTTGTTAATTTTTTGGCTTGCTTTTTTGGATCAATACCCCCTATAAATATGTTTCTTGAACTCCTCTGCTCTTAGAGAAAGTAACGTTCTTTTAACGGTAGCTGTCAGAACAACCGTACGATGGACAAATAACATTTTAAAGTAAAATAACAAAAATCGTACGTCGTTACAAAAGCTTTAAATATCTATCGTGTTGTGTTTTGATCACTTGCAAAACACGTTCACGGATTACTGTAGGATTTGCCGCTTTCTCTCACAAACTTAGAACCTTGTCAGCTAGTATATTAGAAATTTGGGAAACTATTGCCTCTTTTCCACAGTGCGGTGGTTATAGACTAAGCCTTATCCAAGCACTTTAACATATCTTCTTGGGTAGGAAGAGTATTATCTTTTAAATCTGAAGGTGATCCCACTAACGGACACTCGGTGCATCGTCTTGGGTAACAAGTTTTTGAGAGACTCATAACTCTAATATACTTCAAAGAAAAACATCTCATCTAACAACTGAAAACTGAATAGAAATACAATAATCACTTGCTTATGAGCAGCCGTCGATATCACGATCCGCTGCTATTAATCGTTTTCAGGCTAGCTGTTTATAACACATATTATGAAGGTTTTAAATTTCTATAAAAGTAGCGATGAGTTTTTTATAGAAATTTAAAAACTTCATAATATGTGTTATAAACAGCTAGTAGTGATGAGTTTTTTTTCAAATACTAAAGTATATCTTCAGGAAAAAAAAAACAAAAAGAACATTACAAGCTTATCTTTAAGGGCTGGTAGGCGACATAAGACAGATTACAATAAAAAAACCGTTAATAAAATATTTTTTGTAACAACAAAAGGCATCTTTTGTGCCCTATTCCAAAACGAAATTCCAAAAATTAAAAAAAAAAATATTTTTCGGCCCACCCTAATGTATACTATATAAATATACAGTTTGTTTCAGATGGCGCATTATTTTGATACCAAATATCTTACATGGAATCAAAATAGTGCAGCACATGAAACAAAATATATATTAGAATCAAAATAGTGGGCCGTATCAAACGAATTGTATATTATTTCAATATAAATTTCGTTTTGTATGACGCATTATTTTGATTCCAAATATCTTACATGGAATCGAAATAGTGTAGCACATGAAACAAAATGTATATTGGAATCAAAATAGTGTACCTTATCAAACGACATGTATATTCTGTCAATATACATTTCGTTTTATTTGACGCATTATTTTCATTCCAAATATCTTACATGGAATCAAAATAGTGCAGCACATGAAACGAAATGTATATTGGAATCAAAATAGTGTGTTGTATCAAACGACATGTATACTCTCGCAATATACATTTTGTTTTATATGACGCATTATTTTGATTCCAAATAACTTACATGGAACCAAAATAGTGCAGCACATGACACGAAATGTATATTGGAATCAAAATAGTGTGCCGTATCAAACGGCATGTATACTCTCTCAATATACATTTTGTTTTATATGACGCATTATTTTGATTCCAACTACCTTACAGGGAAAGAAAATAGTGCCGCACATGAAACGAAATGTATATTGGAATCCAAATAGTGTGCCGTATCAAACGACATGTATACTCTCTCAATATACATTTCGTTTTATATGACGCATTATTTTGATTCCAAATAACTTACATGGAACCAAAATAGGGCCGCATATAAAACGAAATGTATAATCTGTCAATATACATTTCATTTTACATGACGTACTATTTTGATTTCATTTATGTAAAATATGCATTTTGACTTTTATACGCATTATTTTGATTCCACGTATTCAACTAAAGAAATTTCTAAATTGGGTAATGGGAAATATTTTAAAGGGTTATTTTGCAGCAAAAATAAGCAAAGCTAGAGCCCATTAAGGTTAGGGAAAAAGTTGTTTTTATTTAATAACTCGACTATGGAAGAATTTGGAAGAATGAAATGTAACAGTTAACTTCTAATAAAATGTGAGTTGCTGGTAGTTTTCATAATACTTATTCGAACTACTATAGCGGCTCCTAAAATTGACATGTAACTGATTAAATTTCCTAAAAGAGCTCATCTCAATTATTAGAAGTCATAGTACTTTATATAATTTAATATTGTGTACAATAGTAAATGAAATCAAGCAAACGTCTACATATGCTATTCATGTCATAAAGAGTAGGGAAATAAGGAACACGTTCAAGGTTTTTTATTTACTTTAGTCAATATATCATCCCCGGGGTGGTATTGGAGCGTGCATATTGGTGATAGGGATGAAGCTTCCACATATATAATTTTTATAATGTTTTAATTATAATCCGAAAACTAAACGTTTTTTGCGAGAAAAGGTGACTGAGATATCATCGCTAAAAATGTGCCAGTTTTTTTAGTTCGTTTACTTTAACATCATTGTTATTTACAGATTTGACAAGACGATAGTTTTTTACTCAAGTTAACTTGTTAATAATAAATAGATAATATTTTCGCATTTTTAACGATTAATTATAATTAATGAGTAGAGCCTTTGGTGTAGGTAGACTAATTTGAACAAAACGTTTTATAAACCTTCACCACAACACTTTTTTAAATCTCTACGAATTAATTATTATAGTAAAATAATCGAGGTCTTTCGTTTCACAAAATTATAATTTTAGTAGGTATCTATATTTGAGGATTTTGATAAATAAATAGATACGGAATTAAATATTTTCGTACATTTGGTTCTAGCTCTTTAATCACTTTCTCAATAATATCTCATCCTCTAATATAATAAAATTTAAATACCTATTTCTAAAAAAAAAAATACATATCTATGTACATAATATCAAATAGGCACAAGATATAGTGTAATTAATTCATTTCAAAAGCAATACAGTTTTACAAAACTGTGAAAATATTTATGTATTGTTATCAGATTAACTTGAAATACTTTTAGTGAAACTTAATTATCTAGTAAAAAGTTACAATTAAAACTATTTCATAGTGAACTTCAGAAAATAAAAAAAAATGACTAAACTTGTTGAAGACACCATGTGAACGGATAGTATAAATTTATTTTATTTAGTTTTAATTAATTATCAATACCTATACCTATGTCTGCTCAGATAAAAGATACGAGCAAAAAACAACCAAAAAATAGTATTTTCCTAGTTTTTAAATTGTTTTAGAATATTTTTTGCATAAAAAAATATGGAAAATTAGTTTCTCTACAAAAAGTTTCCTATTAGCTATACCTGAATTTTTCTTACTTTTCGAATTATAATAATTATTGTATTTCAACCCTATCTTTAGTATGCAGATTTATTATAGGAACTGAGAATTGATAAAAATTTTTATTTCTTATAATTTTAAAGGAATCAAAATAACGTGTAATATTGTAAGTTATATACAACAACAGTGTTGTCATGTTTTGTAACTGTGGTTGAAATAAAGGATTCAATACAGTGCTCCTTATGTAACCACAAATATACTCTACTGTATATTAACAGCGCCAAAAGAAAAAAATTGCGGAATTTCGGTGAACTAAAATTTATTATACATCTTTCATAAATAGCATCAAACTGATTCCCCTATCGGCTTAACGTGACCAACTAAGAGAATGCCATTAAATAAGATAAAAAATAGACTATGAAAAAAAATGAAAGCCCTAAGATCTGTGTCTGTAACTTCAATACTATGTGAGATATAAGGCAAAACTATTTTGCGTCCGATATTCGGACGTAAAATAGTCAAGGAAACAGTTTGATATGTGACGAGCTATAAGAGGGACGCAAAATAGTGTGCGGGATGTATATATAATATATATATATAAATTTTATTTTATAATATTTCGGCTAAATATATTTAAACTATTGTGTGTAAGGTTTTAGGGTGTCAGCCTATATAAGTTAAAACTCTTTTTACTTTTCAAGCTTTCGGAACACTTTAATTCCTTCTTCAGGGCTAAAAAATACAACGACAATATGAAATTACACTTGTAAGAAAAAACAAATTTTACAATTAAATGAATATTGCTTTACCTTTTTTCTAAGTAAGTGAGTTACAGTACAATGCTCTTAGATTTTTGAGACATCACATAATTTAACAATAACGGAAGAGAACGATCTATTGACATACACATATATAAATAAAATTCTCATAAAATCATTACAGATACTATAATTGTTGTTTGGTACATTTTTCAGTTTGTTTTAAACGAGACCGGTGTTTGAAACACCCAAATTTTTATTGAATATATGTTTAAATAGTTGGTATTTATTATCTATTTTGTTAATTGATAAAACCAGAATATACGAAATCGATGGATTTTTAATTTTTGTCATTTTCTTGATAGTTTTATATCGTATAGACCAAGAGCTAAGAGCAAGTAAGTGTTTTATCATTATGGAACCACGATATATTACCAGACTGCCACTATCCGACAAAAAGCTCTGAAGAAGGAATTAAAGTGTTCCGAAAGCTTGGAAAGTAAAAAGAGTTTTAACTTATATAGGCTGACACCCTAAAACCTTACACACAATATATATATATATATATATATATATATATATACGTGCACATCTATCTTAGTGGGCTCCATACGTGGATAAGGCGCCCTGGCCTCCACCAGAACCACGTTATTTACGCGTGTATACATTACATATTTGAATTCCCCGGAAAAAAATAAACAAAGGCAACTTGAGAGGGGAAGAGATTTCGTAAAAAAAATATATACGAAAAAAGTATAGACTCAAGATAGAAACCGGGCTCCGCATATGACATGACAAACTCTCCTCCGGTGCATATAATTGGATATGTTATCTCGACCTAATGGTCACCGACGATGTTGCCATATCGAGGCATATTGTATATCTAAACAATATATGTAAATGTATCTTTATGGCCTCTACTTTGACTAGCTTCCGCTATGTATATCATTTATAGAAACGCAGGCACGTTGTAATCGCCTCCGTCTTTTTATAACTAAATTCCACTTCGTTATTGAACTTGTTTTGTTGAGGAGTTGTATACCAATTACTTACATTCATCTTATTGGGCTCCATTTTTTATAATGAACTTCGCGGTCGTTTTCTGACCTAAATTCCTCTTGATTGGTTTTCTGGTTTTGCAGACGGGTTGTATATAAATAATGTTATGTGCATATAACTGATCAGCCTCTATTTTACATACAAAGAAAGTATTGTCTCCTTCGTTACTGGTAGACAAAAAATGATTCAAACCAAGCAAATTGAGAAAATTTATATTTGGAATTTCAACTTACAACTTACTCAATTAGTACAAGTATGAATACTCGATGAAACATTGAAATAACACGGTAACTAGTGAGATTCTTTTGCTGAATATTTTGTTCTTATAAGGTAGGTACTATATTATAAGGAATCCTTATTTATTCCTTCACCAGAGGCAACCAACATCAGAAGATCAGCGGAAACAGTGTTCATTTCTTTCGATCGAATTGTAAAAATTCAAATGTTTGCCTCTAGACATTTTTCGACCTTCATGTATTCTTACCACATATCTACGTTGTGTTTACTTTTGGTACTTTTTTATTTTATTTATGCCTTCTGGTTTTAAAGCCACATTTATGGTTAATATTAGTACATCTAACAAAATTGCTCCGAGGCTAGGCTTATGAGAGTCTTTATTAATACAAATTAATTTAAGTTAAAATGCCAGATATTAACCCTCCAGTAAATTTGAACTTATTTATGAAGTTTTTATCTAGTTAGGTATATTGATTAAAAAAAAAAACAGTATTTTTGTAATGAACCAAAAGCCAAAGAAAGATAAATAAATAAGAACATTGTATGCAAGAACAGAACGAAATGAATGGATTAAAAAAATGTATCGTGTAATTTTAAAAATTATTTTGAAAGAAATATAAAATATACTCAATACTTACTATAAACAATAAAACAACGTTAAATAAAATAAATAACAAATTCAAGTTATAGATAAATAATAGCTACTTAAAAGAATAAAATAAGACATAATACAGTAGGTATAATATATCCATGAAATGACTGTAAAACGCTTAACTACAAATTCCTCAACTAAAAATAAGCCGATCTAGCCGTTTTGCCTACAGGGCGCTAAAGTTCTTAAATTAATATCGTTTTTTCAGAATAATTATTTTCTAAACGCCTTTATCAATTTTCACTAATTTTGAAACTAACCGATTTTTTGTTAATGCCTAGAAATTTAAAAATGGTGCGTGATTCGTAAAGAAAAGTTTCTATCTCCCGTAAAATTTGCGCTAGACATACAGTTTATCTAAAAAAAGATTATTTACAATACCTTGAAATTGATCATTGCCTATTTATTCGACACGAAAAAATATATGTCGAAAGTTTTAATTCTGAACAATGTTTAAAATAATAATTGTTATGTTTGTTTACTAGGCAACAATAAAATAAATAATCTGACATAACGATAGTTTTTATTTCTTTTACGTAAATAATTATTGGTTCTTTAAAATGGACCATTATTCTATCGCTGAGAAGGTCAACATGCTTCTGGTATATGGATTATGTGAGAGAAATGGACGTATGAGTGTCAGAGTCTATCGTGAAAAATATCCAGAATTCCTATCGATCAAACTTTCACGAATATTAAGAAGTAAGTAACATAGAGAAAGGGGTAGTTTTCATGGAAATAATGTTAAGCCAGGACGCCAACTTACAATTAGGACTGCTGAGTTTGAAGAGGTAGTTTTAAACAGAATTGAAGATGATCCCAAGTTAAGTCGTATACGCTAGGGGTTCGAATTGGAGATTTCCAGAAGTACAATTAATAACATTCTACGAGGGTAGTTACTCCATCCGTATCATGTCTAACAGGTGCCAAATGTTTTACCAAAGGACCCTGAAAGTCGGCTGATGTTTTACCATCTCATCAAGCC
The DNA here is from genome assembly GCA_911728435.2 of Apoderus coryli. NCBI lineage: Eukaryota > Metazoa > Arthropoda > Insecta > Coleoptera > Attelabidae > Apoderus > Apoderus coryli. The sequence goes on along the minus strand of OU452209.1, from coordinate 9,210,280 downwards.
AATGAGAATACCACACATTCGTGCTGAAATATGGTTTGTGCACGACGGAGCGCCATCCTTCTTTAGTACCAGCGTTCGCAGCAAATGTAACATATCCTAATAGATGGATCGGAAATCAGCCAGCAAGGTCACCCAACTTAACGCCTCTGGACTTTGGATATTTGGTATATTCGCGTAGATATTTTTAGTTGAGAAATTTGTGGTTAAGCGTTGTACAGTAATTTCATGGACACCCTGTATAATAGATAACTAAAGAAACAAACTAAAAAATACTGTTTAAGTTACTCAAATTCGTTGGGTTTGTTAAAATGTTTCAAGTGGTAGGTAATACTTTTATTGAAATTGAAGTCTGACGGGTGCGATTCCTTAAGCTTAAAATCTTTGTAGATCTTTGTTTAAATAATTGAATCAATACGTATGGATAAATCGTGCGTCAAATTTACACTAGCTGTATATCTAAACAATATATGTGCATCTATATTATAGGCCTCCATTGCCGGAACACGTGTTCTATATATATAAACTATTTATGTACATCTATCTTAGTGGCATCTACTTTTTGTTAATAGCAAAATTTAGATTTAGTGTATACAATCAGAACATATACACAACAAACTTACTAGCCTCCGCTGTGTATATTATTTATACAAACAGACGTTTTAATCGCCTCCGCTGTCATATTTTTATAACTAAATACGACTCCATTATTGCAATTGTTTTGTCGACGAGTTGTATATCAATGAATTATTTACATTCATCTTATTGGTCTCCATTTTTTACAATCTCTCGCTTTTTTTTATACTGAAATTCTTCTTCATTGATTTTATTATTCGCAGGCACTTTGTATATTGATAATTTATGTGCATTTAACTTATTGGCCTTTATTTTTACATAAAAAATAAGTAATAAGTAATAGTTATTAGTAATTAAAAAATGATTGAAAACAAGCAAATTTTAAATTTGGAATTTCAACACAATATAAAATTGATATTCATATTATTCAATTAGTACAAATATTAAACATTGAAATAACACGGTAACTACTCGTATATATTTTCCTCGCTGATAATTTTATTTGACAATAATCTATTGTAAGGTAGGTACTCTATTATAAGGAATCCTTGTTTACTAGAGGCAACCAACATCGTGACAGAAGATCAACGGAAACAGTGGCCAGTTCATTCGGTCGAATTATAAATGTTTAAATGATTGACTCTAGACATTTTTCTAACTTCATGTATTCTCTCTTACCATATGTTACATTTACGTGTTTACGGTGTTTTTACTTTTGTTATTTTTTTATTTTATTCATGCCTTCTGGTTTTAAAGCCAAATAGTTACGGTTAACATTAGTACATCTTACAAAATTACCCGAGACTTACTAAGTTCATTTCAGCTGCTTATGAGAGCCTTTATTAATATAACTTAATTTAAGTCAAAGTCATGTCAAAGTAACATAATATATTAAATCCTGCACACCTTTTAACGCAATTGCTCGTTCCTTAAAATTATTTTCAGAAGTAGTAGTAGTTTTAAACCAAAACAATATACTCAAATTTTTTGTATTATAGGAGTGATCAATTTGAAGTTATTTATTTAGTTACAATAGATGTGGCATTGATTTAAAAAAAAAAAGTATTTTTTGTAATGAACTCAAACCCAAAGAAAAATAAATAAACAAGAACAATATATGTAAGAACAGGATGAAATGAATGGATTAAAAATGTGCGAAAGAAACTATATTTGTTCGACTAAAATATGTTTATAAAGTTGTTGTCCCGGAAAAAATTGTGAGTCAAAGGATCCGAGAAAAGTACCAATTAAGAATTATCTATGATTATGGGAAATTATATTTCAAGACATAAAAGAAATTCGAAGTCACTCCCATAAAAAGAGAAATATATTATAAAATTTGGTTTATGAACAAAGTACTATTTTCGACCTTGGTAATTAGCTACTGTTAAGTAACAAATAGATTCTTGCGCCAAGCAAATTTTAAAATAAAACTGAAAAAACTATGTGTTTATTATTGGCCAACTAGTACGTGGAGCCCAGTGCAACTAGCGGACAAGTACGTGTGTTGCTATGACAGGTTGAGAAATCAAATATACTTTACAATACCTAAAATAAATAATTCTACCGACGAAATATACACATGAAGGTTTACGATATATGTTAGCTGGCATCATTAGCCACCAGTAACGTTGCCAAATTTAGGAGGCTAATATGTGTACTTACACGTGGAGCCCAGTGCAACTAGCGCACAAGTAAGTGTGTATATCTGTGTATGTCTAACGCGCCACCTGGTGGAATTTTTTCAAACCCGGTTGTATATCTGTATGTGTGTATACTACCCAGTGGGCTCCACCCTAAAATTTGCCAGATGGGTGGGTATACCCTGTAGACCTGAAAAAACACTATATACACGGGGGTACGTAGTGGCCTCCGAAAAAACGCAGTCGCCTCCGTTTTGGAGCCCAGTGCGCTTAGCGTATATATATTTTGGAGGCCACTTTAACGTTTTGCATATATATATATATTACTTATATATATATATATATATATATATACATCCCGCACACTATTTTGCGTCCCTCTTATAGCTCGTCACATATCAAACTGTTTCCTTGACTAATTTACGTCCGAATATCGGACGCAAAATAGTTTTGCCTTATATCTCACATAGTATTGGAGTTACAGACACAGATCTTAGGGCTTTCATTTTTTTTCATAGTCTATTTTCTATCGTATTTAATGGCATTCTCTTAGTTGGTCACGTTAAGCGGATAGGGGAATCAGTTTGATGCTATTTATGAAAGATGTATAATAAATTTTAGTTCACGGAAATTCCGCAATTTTTTTCTTTTGGCGCTGTTAATATACAGTAGAGTATATTTTTTTGTTTATAAGAAGCACTGTATTGAATCCTTTATTTCAACCACAGTTACAAAACATGACAACACTGTTGTTGTATATAACTTACAATATTACGCGTTATTTTGATACCTTTAAAATTATAAGAAATAAAATTTGTTATCAATTCTCAGTTCCTATAATAAATCTGCATACTAGAGATAGGGTTGAAATACAATAATTATTATAATTCGAAAAGTAATAAAAATTCAGGTATAGCTAATAGGAAACTTTTTGTAGAGAAACTAATTTTCCATATTTTTTGATGCAAAAAATATTCTAAAACAATTTAAAAACTAGGAAAATACTAGTTTTTGGTTGTTTTTGGCTCGTATCTTTCATCTGAGCAGACACAGGTATAGGTATTGATAATTAATTAAAACTAAATAAAATAAATTTATAATATCCGTTCACATGGTGTCTTCAACAAGTTTAATCTTTTTTTTTTTATTTTCTGGTGTTCACTATGGAATAGTTTTAATTATTATCTAATTTTTACTAGATAATTAAGTTTCACTCAAAGTATTTCAAGTTAATCTGATAACAATACATAAATATTTTCACAGTTCTGTAAAACTCTATTGCTTTTTAAATGAATTAATTATACTATATCTTTAATATTATGTACAGAGTTATGTCTTTTTTTATTAGAAATATTTAAATTTTGTTATATTAGAGGATGAGATATTATTGAGAATGTGATTAAAGAGCTAGAACCAAATGTATGAAAATATTTAATTCCGTACTTAAAATCCTCCAAAAATATAGATACCTACTAAAATTATAATTTTGTGAAACGAAAGACCTCGATTATTTTACTATAATAATTAATTCGTAGAGTTTTAAAGAAGTGGTGAAGGTTTATAGAACGTTTTGCTCAAATTAGTCTACCTACACCAAAGGCTCTACTCATTAATTATAATTAATCGTTAAAAAAACTATCACAATTTACTTATGCGAAAATATTATCTATTTATTATTAACAAGTTAACTTGAGTAAAAACCTATGGTCTTGTCAAATGTGTAAATAACAATTATGTTAAAGTAAACGAGCTACAAAAACTGGCACATTTTTGGCGATGATATCTCAGTTAACTTTTGTCGCAAAAAACGCTTAGTTTTCAGGTTATAATTAAAACATTATAAAAATTATGTATGTTGAATTTTCATCCCTATCACCGATATGCACGCTCCAATACCACCCCGGGGATGATATATTGACTAAAGTAAATCAAAAACCTTGAACGTGTTCCTTATTTCCCTACTTTTTATGACATAAATAGCATATTATGTAGATGTTTGCTTGATTTCGTTTACTATTGTAGACAATATTAAATTATATAAAGCACTATGACTTATAATAATTGAGATGAGCTCTTTTAGGAATTTTAATTAGTTACATGTCAATTTTAGGAGCCGCTATAGTAGTTCGAATAAGTATTATGAAAAGTACCAGCAACTCACATTTTATTAGCAGTTAACTGCTACATTTCATTCTTCCAAATTCTTCCATAGTCGAGTTGTTAAATAAAAACAACTTTTTCTCTAAACTTAAAGGGCTCTAGCTTTGCTTATTTTTGCTGAAAAGTAACCCTTTAAAATATTACCCATTACCTAATTTAGCAATTTCTTTAGTTGAATACGTGGAATCAAAATAATGCGTATAAAAATCAAAATGCATATTTTACATAAATGAAATCAAAATAGTACGTCATGTAAAATGAAATGTATATTGACAGATTATACATTTCGTTTTATATGAGGCTTTATTTTGGTTCCATGTAAGTTATTTGGAATCAAAATAATGCGTCATATAAAACGCAATGTATATTGAGAGAGTATACATGTCGTTTGATACGGCACACTATTTTGATTCCAATATACATTTCGTTTCATGTGCGGCACTATTTTGTTTCCATGTAAGGTACTTGGAATCAAAATAATGCGTCATATAAAACTAAATGTATATTGAGAGAGTATACATGTCGTTTGATACGGCACACTATTTTGATTCCAATATACATTTCCTTTCATGTGAGGCACTATTTTGTTTCCATCTAAGATAGTTGGAATCAAAATAATGCGTGATATAAAACTAAATGTATATTGAGATAGTATACATGTCTTTTGATACAGCACACTATTTTGATTTTATTATACTTTTGTTTCATGTGCTGCACTATTTCGATTCCATGTAAGATACTTGGAATCAAAATAATGCGTCATACAAAACGAAATGTATATTGAAATAATATACATGTCGTTTGATACGGCACACTATTTTGATTCTAATATATATTTTGTTTCATGTGCTGCACTATTTTGATTCCATGTAAGATATTTGGATTCAAAATAATGCGCCATCTGAAACTGTTAATATAGTATACATTAGGGTGGGCCGAAAAATCATTTTTTTTTTTAATTTTTGAAATTTCGTTTTGGAATAGTGCACAAAAGATGCCTTTTGTTGTTACAAAAAATATTTGTATTAACAGTTTTTTAATCTAATCTGTGCCCTACCAGGCCTTGGAAATCACCTTGTGCCGAAAAACCATTTTTTTTTTTAAATTTTGGAATTTGGTTTTGAAACAGGGCACAAAAGATGCCTTTTGTTGTTCCAAAAAATATTTTTATTAACGGTTTTTTTATTCTAATCTGTCTTCTGTCCCCTACCAGCCCTTAAAGATAAGCTTGTAATGTTATTTTTGGTTTATTTTTCCTGATGATATACTTTAGTATTTGAAAAAAAAACTCATCACTATAGAAATTTAAAAACTTCATAATATGTGTTATAAACAGCTAGCCTGAATACGATTAATAGCAGCGGATCGTGGTATCGACGGCTGCTCATAAGCAAGTGATTATTGTATTTCTATTCAGTTTTCAGTTGTTAGATGAGATGTTTTTCTTTGAAGTATAATATAGAGTTATGAGTTTCTCAAAAACTTGTTACCCAAGACGAAGCACCGAGTGTCAGTTAGTGGGACCACCTTCAGATTTAAAAGATAATACTCTTCCTACCCAAGAAGATTTGTTAAAGTGCTTTTTATGGATAAAGTTTAGTCTATAACCACCGCACTGTGGCAAAGAGGCAATAGTTTCCCAAATTTCTAATATACTAGCTGACAAGCTTCTAAGTTTGTGGGAGAAAGCGGCAATTCCTACAGTAACCCGTAAACGTGTTTTGCAAGTGATCAAAACACAACACGATAGATATTTAAAGCTTTTGTAACGACGTACGATTTTTGTTATTTTACTTTAAAATGTTATTTGTCCATCGTACGGTTGTCCTTACAGGTGCCGTTAAAAGAACGTTACTTTCTCCAAGAGCAGAGAAGTTCAAGAAACATATTTATAGGGGGTATTGCGTCATGGCAATGAGCTACCCTTAAGACATATTTTTCACCATAATGATGAACAAACAACGGGTCCTAAGGCGATTTCAGTTCGACTGGGAAAGCTTACAGCCCACTGTGAAAATTTACCAGTTATAAAATATGAAATTATTGACTGCAAATTACCAGAAGTAAATATTTGCGACATAAGTACTGATCAGAGATACCTTAACAAAATTTGCCTCGCAATATCTTAAGGTCATTGTTCGGCGGGCCTAGAGAACCAGAATCCAGGAAAACTCATTTGCTACTTAACCTCGTTCGATCAAAAAGGTCGTTATTTTTTTTGGTTGTAGGGCCGGTAGGGGGTAGCATATGAACTGCTAGTAAAAAAGTTTACATACATGTTTTGATTAACATATCCAAAGCAAGCACTTTCGAGCTATTCCATATCGAAATACAAAATTTTGAATTTCAGACATTTTTATAAATTTAGGTTATGGTAGGGGACAGAAGATGCACTTCAATCAAAAAACGTATTATTAACGTTTTCTTTGTAATAACAAAATACAACTTTTTTTCACAATTCCGAAAATAAATTTAAAAATCCATATTTTCGGCCCACCCTAGTAATCATGCCGTTTGATACGGCATACTATTTTGATTTCATATAACCTGACGTACAATTATTAGAACAAAATGTGTCTCAAACTGACGTTTATCATTCCATAGGCCTGAGTGCTAAAATTTCGGTCATTTTTTCAAATTAATCGAAAACTACTGATACAATACATAAAGTGTCATATATCAATAAAATCTGAATAAACCACAGTCTTTAACGAGCATTCAATAATCTGCGTGTTAAAAAAACGCATTTGTGCTCATATCTGTTCCAAAATGACAGTCTTTTGGTTTTCTACTAGCAAAAAACTTAGCAAGATACCCTACAATACATTTTTCGTTCTGCATTCTATCTTTGAAAATAAAAAAAATACATCAAATAATCAAAATGATATCAAGATAAATTGACCACACTGTACATTTGCAAATTTGATGCTTAATTTTTAAAGATATAATCATTTTTACCAAAAAATACAAATATACTGTAAATAGAGTTAAAAACGTATCATGTATGAATATTTAATCTTAACAGAAATGTGTATCACTTGGCAACAACGCCAGACTCAAAATAGTTTGTAAAATGAAAAATATATTGAAAATTGGACACAAAATTGTGCGGATTATGAAAGGAAATATACAGCCTGGAATCAAGAAAACCTTATTTTGTAAAGATACAAAAAGATGCTAGATGTGAAAAAATGTATATTTCAATTTTTACAATTTAAACATCAAAAGTAGTCAGTTGCGCCACATATCGGCTGGTTATCCAATATACGCGGATAGTTTTCTTCTAAACCCACTCCTTCTAGGGGATGTAGAAAGGTTCCAATGTGAAAGGAATCAAAATAGATATGCGGATTTATTTATATATATATATATAATAAAGAAATTTCTAAATTAGGTAATTGTTCCAATGTGAAAGGAATCAAAATAGATATGCGGATTTATTTATATATATATATATATATATATTACTTATATATATATAAATAAATCCGCATATCTATTTTGATTCCTTTCACATTGGAACCTTTCTACATCCCCTAGAAGGAGTGGGTTTAGAAGAAAACTATCCGCGTATATTGGATAACCCGCCGATATGTGGCGCAACTGACTACTTTTGATGTCTAAATTGTAAAAATTGAAATATACATTTTTTCACATATAGCATCTTTTTGTATCTTTACAAAATAAGGTTTTCTTGATTCCAGGCTGTATATTTCCTTTCATAATCCGCACAATTTTGTGTCCAATTTTCAATATATTTTTCATTTTACAGACTATTTTGTATCTGGCGTTGTTGCCAAGTGATACTTATTTCTGTTAAGATTAAATATTCATACATGATACTATTTTAACTCTATTTACTGTATATTTGTATTTATTGGTAAAAATCTTTAAAAATTAAGCATTAAATTTGCAAATGTACAGTGTGGTCAATTTATCTTGATATCATTTTGATTATTTGATGAATTTTTTTTATTTTCAAAGATAGAATGCCGAACGAAAAAGGTATTGTAGGGTATCTTGCTAAGTTTTTTGCTAGTAAAAAACCAAAAGACTGTCATTTTGGAACAGATACGAGCACAAGTGCGTTTTTTTAACACGCAGTTTATTGAACGCTCGTTAAAGACTGTGGTTTATTCTGATTTTATTGATATATGACACTTTATGTATTGTATCAGTAGTTTTCGATTAATTTGCAAAAAATGACCGAATGACATAAAACGCCAACACTTTAACACTCAGGCCTATGGAATGATAAACGTCAGTTTGAGACACATTTTGTTCTAATAATTGTACGTAAGGTTATATGAAATCAAAATAGTGTGCCGTATCAAACGGCATGATTACTAGGGTGGGCCGAAAATATGAATTTTTAAATTTATTTTCGGGATAGTGAAAAAAAGTTGCATTTTTTTATTACAAAAAAAAAGTTAATAAAACTTTTTTTGATTGAAGTGCATCTTCTGCCCCCTACCATAACCTAAAATTATAAAAATGTCTGAAATTCAAAATTTTGTATTTCGATATGGAATAGCTCGAAAGGCCTTGCTTTGGATATGTTAATCAAAACATGTATGTAAACTTTTTTTCTATCAGTTTATATTCTGCCCCCTACCGGCCCTACAACCTTAGAAAAAAAAATAACGACCTTTTTGATCGAACGAGGTTAAGTAGATGATGAGCTGAGTTTTCCTGAATTCTGGTTCGCTAAGCCCGCCGAACAATGACCTTAAGATATTGCGAGGCAAATTTTGTTAAGGTATCTCTGATCAATACATATGTCACAAAATTTTACTTCTGGTAATTTGCAGTCCATAATTTCATATTTTATAACTGGTAAATTTTCACAGTGGGCTGTAAGCTTTCCCAGTCGCACTGAAATCGCCTTAGGACCCGTTGTTTGTCCATCATTATGGTGAAAAATATGTCATTTTTAAGGGTAGCTCATTGCCATGAAGCTGACAGACGACTCGTTTGAAAGGATGTCCTAACTTTGATTCAAGTTGAGCTATGACTCCATTTTTTGATTCGGTGTTGACCTGTACGAATTCAACTATACGTCGACAGATATCTTTTGCTGATCCAGAAGAAGGCATTGTGTGACCCAGAAACACAGAACCTGGCTCTTGCACCAAAGAAGCATGTTCTTCCACTAACGTTCTTCTGTGAAGCCTGCCATCTATTTTTCCAAAAGACAATGTTTCATCTTTTCACCCGTCAAGGTAAATGGAATTTCTTGCTTGCCCGGATTTTGAAAACTGTATGCAAAATTTCATTTCTTAAACTCTCTCTAGCTCTTTATAATTTATTTGTATCTATTACTTGCACTCACCGTTTTTTTTTATTACAAAGGCAACATCTTGTAAAATTAGGCGATGCAACTGCTACACCAGATCTGTGTGACAAACCATATCTGTCAAACATTTAAGCGGGAGTAGGTAGTTTAGTTCTACTTTTAGAATTGCTCTAAATATTTATTTTGTCGTTTTGCGTGACTATAAACTCGTAAACAATTCTTTCCTCCCTTACATTTTTTCAAATCTTCTAGCGTTGTTTGTTAATTTTTTTGCTTGCTTTTTTGGATCAATACCCCCTATAAATATGTTTCTTGAACTCCTCTGCTCTTAGAGAAAGTAACGTTCTTTTAACGGTAGCTGTCAGAACAACCGTACGATGGACAAATAACATTTTAAAGTAAAATAACAAAAATCGTACGTCGTTACAAAAGCTTTAAATATCTATCGTGTTGTGTTTTGATCACTTGCAAAACACGTTCACGGATTACTGTAGGATTTGCCGCTTTCTCCCACAAACTTAGAACCTTGTCAGCTAGTATATTAGAAATTTGGGAAACTATTGCCTCTTTTCCACAGTGCGGTGGTTATAGACTAAGCCTTATCCATAAAAAGCACTTTAACAAATCTTTTTGGGTAGGAAGAGTATTATCTTTTAAATCTGAAGGTGATCCCACTAACGGACACTCGGTGCATCGTCTTGGGTAACAAGTTTTTGAGAAACTCATAACTCTAATATACTTCAAAGAAAAACATCTCATCTAACAACTGAAAACTGAATAGAAATACAATAATCACTTGCTTATGAGCAGCCGTCGATATCACGATCCGCTGCTATTAATCGTTTTCAGGCTAGCTGTTTATAACACATATTATGAAGGTTTTAAATTTCTATAAAAGTAGCGATGAGTTTTTTATAGAAATTTAAAAACTTCATAATACGTGTTATAAACAGCTAGTAGTGATGAGTTTTTTTTCAAATACTAAAGTATATCTTCAGGAAAAAAAACCAAAAAGAACATTACAAGCTTATCTTTAAGGGCTGGTAGGCGACATAAGACAGATTACAATAAAAAAACCGTTAATAAAATATTTTTTGTAACAACAAAAGGCATCTTTTGTGCCCTATTCCAAAACGAAATTCCAAAAATTAAAAAAAAAATGATTTTTCGGCCCACCCTAATGTATACTATATAAATATACAGTTTGTTTCAGATGGCGCATTATTTTGATACCAAATATCTTACATGGAATCAAAATAGTGCAGCACATGAAACAAAATATATATTAGAATCAAAATAGTGGGCCGTATCAAACGAATTGTATATTATTTCAATATAAATTTCGTTTTGTATGACGCATTATTTTGATTCCAAATATCTTACATGGAATCGAAATAGTGTAGCACATGAAACAAAATGTATATTGGAATCAAAATAGTGTACCTTATCAAACGACATGTATATTCTGTCAATATACATTTCGTTTTATTTGACGCATTATTTTCATTCCAAATATCTTACATGGAATCAAAATAGTGCAGCACATGAAACGAAATGTATATTGGAATCAAAATAGTGTGCCGTATCAAACGACATGTATACTCTCGCAATATACATTTTGTTTTATATGACGCATTATTTTGATTCCAAATAACTTACACGGAACCAAAATAGTGCAGCACATGACACGAAATGTATATTGGAATCAAAATAGTGGGCCGTATCAAACGACATGTATATTATTTCAATATAAATTTCGTTTTGTATGACGCATTATTTTGATTCCAAATATCTTACATGGAATCGAAATAGTGTAGCACATGAAACAAAATGTATATTGGAATCAAAATAGTGTACCGTATCAAACGACATGTATACTCTCTCAATATACATTTTGTTTTATATGACGCATTATTTTGATTCCAACTACCTTACAGGGAAAGAAAATAGTGCCGCACATGAAACGAAATGTATATTGGAATCCAAATAGTGTGCCGTATCAAACGACATGTATACTCTCTCAATATACATTTCGTTTTATATGACGCATTATTTTGATTCCAAATAACTTACATGGAACCAAAATAGTGCAGCACATGACACGAAATGTATATTGGAATCAAAATAGTGTGCCGTATCAAACGACATGTATACTCTCGCAATATACATTTTGTTTTATATGACGCATTATTTTGATTCCAAATAACTTACATGGAACCAAAATAGTGCCGCACATGAAACGAAATGTATATTGGAATCAAAATAGTGTGCCGTATCAAACGACATGTATACTCTCGCAATATACATTTTGTTTTATATGACGCATTATTTTGATTCCAAATAACTTACACGGAACCAAAATAGTGCAGCACATGACACGAAATGTATATTGGAATCAAAATAGTGTGCCGTATCAAACGGCATGTATACTCTCTCAATATACATTTTGTTTTATATGACGCATTATTTTGATTCCAACTACCTTACAGGGAAAGAAAATAGTGCCGCACATGAAACGAAATGTATATTGGAATCCAAATAGTGTGCCGTATCAAACGACATGTATACTCTCTCAATATACATTTCGTTTTATATGACGCATTATTTTGATTCCAAATAACTTACATGGAACCAAAATAGGGCCGCATATAAAACGAAATGTATAATCTGTCAATATACATTTCATTTTACATGACGTACTATTTTGATTTCATTTATGTAAAATATGCATTTTGACTTTTATACGCATTATTTTGATTCCACGTATTCAACTAAAGAAATTTCTAAATTAGGTAATGGGAAATATTTTAAAGGGTTATTTTGCAGCAAAAATAAGCAAAGCTAGAGCCCATTAAGGTTAGGGAAAAAGTTGTTTTTATTTAATAACTCGACTATGGAAGAATTTGGAAGAATGAAATGTAACAGTTAACTTCTAATAAAATGTGAGTTGCTGGTAGTTTTCATAATACTTATTCGAACTACTATAGCGTCTCCTAAAATTGACATGTAACTAATTAAAATTCCTAAAAGAGCTCATCTCAATTATTAGAAGTCATAGTACTTTATATAATTTAATATTGTGTACAATAGTAAATGAAATCAAGCAAACGTCTACATATGCTATTCATGTCATAAAGAGTAGGGAAATAAGGAACACGTTCAAGGTTTTTTATTTACTTTAGTCAATATATCATCCCCGGGGTGGTATTGGAGCGTGCATATTGGTGATAGGGATGAAGCTTCCACATATATAATTTTTATAATGTTTTAATTATAATCTGAAAACTAAGCGTTTTTTGCGAGAAAAGTTGACTGAGATATCATCGCTAAAAATGTGCCAGTTTTTTTAGTTCGTTTACTTTAACATCATTGTTATTTACAGATTTGACAAGACGATAGTTTTTTACTCAAGTTAACTTGTTAATAATAAATAGATAATATTTTCGCATTTTTAACGATTAATTATAATTAATGAGTAGAGCCTTTGGTGTAGGTAGACTAATTTGAACAAAACGTTTTATAAACCTTCACCACAACACTTTTTTAAAACTCTACGAATTAATTATTATAGTAAAATAATCGAGGTCTTTCGCTTCACAAAATTATAATTTTAGTACGTATCTATATTTGAGGATTTTGTTAAATAAATAGATACGGAATTAAATATTTTCCTACATTTGGTTCTAGCTCTTTAATCACTTTCTCAATAATATCTCATCCTCTAATATAATAAAATTTAAATATTTCTAATAAAAAAAATACATATCTATGTACATAATATCAAATAGGCACAAGATATAGTGTAATTAATTCATTTCAAAAGCAATACAGTTTTACAAAACTGTGAAAATATTTATGTATTGTTATCAGATTAACTTGAAATACTTTTAGTGAAACTTAATTATCTAGTAAAAAGTTACAATTAAAACTATTTCATAGTGAACTTCAGAAAATAAAAAAAAATGACTAAACTTGTTGAAGACACCATGTGAACGGATAGTATAAATTTATTTTATTTAGTTTTAATTAATTATCAATACCTATACCTATGTCTGCTCAGATAAAAGATACGAGCAAAAAACAACCAAAAAATAGTATTTTCCTAGTTTTTAAATTGTTTTAGAATATTTTTTGCATCAAAAAATATGGAAAATTAGTTTCTCTACAAAAAGTTTCCTATTAGCTATACCTGAATTTTTCTTACATTTCGAATTATAATAATTATTGTATTTCAACCCTATCTCCAGTATGCAGATTTATTATAGGAACTGAGAATTGATAAAAAATTTTATTTCTTATAATTTTAAAGGAATCAAAATAACGCGTAATATTGTAAGTTATATACAACAACAGTGTTGTCATGTTTTGTAACTGTGGTTGAAATAAAGGATTCAATACAGTGCTCCTTATGTAACCACAAATATACTCTACTGTATATTAACAGCGCCAAAAGAAAAAAATTGCGGAATTTCGGTGAACTAAAATTTATTATACATCTTTCATAAATAGCATCAAACTGATTCCCCTATCGGCTTAACGTGACCAACTAAGAGAATGCCATTAAATAAGATAAAAAATAGACTATGAAAAAAAATGAAAGCCCTAAGATCTGTGTCTGTAACTTCAATACTATGTGAGATATAAGGCAAAACTATTTTGCGTCCGATATTCGGACGTAAAATAGTCAAGGAAACAGTTTGATATGTGACGAGCTATAAGAGGGACGCAAAATAGTGTGCGGGATGTATATATATATATATATTACTTATATATATATATATATATATATATAAACAAACAAAGATATTCAACTAAGTTGACAGAGTATAGTATATCACCGATATACAAAGAAAAATGAAATAAACTAACTTGTACGAATCAAAAAAATCTCGTGACACAAGCTGGTGAACCAACATCTCCCAATTGCCGGTCAGGTGTTTTAACCAATTAAACTATCGTGGCACATGAATGAAACTTCTTTCATTCGTACATGCCTTGCTTCCTATGTGCTGTGCTACGCCTCGACCTTTTAATTCAAATGCAACATAGACTACACACTGCCATAATGCAATGTTATTTCTCTTTTGCTCATCGCAAATAAATATAAATAAACAAACAAAGATATTCAACTAAGTTGATAGAGTATAGTATATCACCGATATACAAATATATATATATAAATAAAAATGTTTTTTTTTTTCTTAGCCTTTTGTTGAAAAACAACAGTAAAATTTTTTTAATAATTTGGGGTATAGGCTGTATCTTGGATTTATTAGTAATACTCTTTTTTGCTATATGCCAAGCTTTCGAAAATATTTATTTTCATCTTCAGGGCTACAAAATACAGAAAACGACATAATATTAGCTGTGGTTTGTTTTATACAAGTTATTCTACACTGTTGTTACCTTAGATATACTAAGTTGAGTCTTTAAATTAAGGGAAAACTGTACATTTTATTTGGCTTATATTAGAATATAATTCTAATTTTATTTTTTCAAAAAGGAATCTTCACATTTTTAACTTACTGCTATTCTTAAAATTATTGTTCTTGATAGGTAGTGTACGGATAAATTAATAAATGTTGGTCGGTATTTTGTATTTTTTTGCTACCTTCCTTTTTTCTTTTATTAAGTAAAAAGAGTCCACCTACACCTAGTTGACGAATATACTTCGTTCCACCCGACTTGTCTACTTTAATGTTCCCAAAAATATTGTTGTTCATTAACGTGATTTCTGATCATGTCCCTTGGAAAACTAAGGAAAGAGTCCGAGCCCCATGGAACTGTCACTCCCCGAAACCCGGTTCACTCTCACCCCGCCTCCCGTGACAGAGACACAGGCTCTCACCACTGTCCCTCCTGATCTTTCATCGACTTGTGTTTGGTTGGTTTAGGTTGACATTCTGGACCCCGGAACCACCCAGATCCAAGATGTATGAATACATGATGCTGGCGGTATCTATGTCTTTTCTTTTATTTAAGCATTTTGGGTTCAAATTCGTCTCCAACATTTCCAAAAATAGTCTTTTATTTGTGTTTTGTTCAACGTATATTGTTTTCGTATCTTCATAATTAGGGATGTGCCCCGTATCTAAATGGTGTTCTGATAGAGCACATGATCTCTTATTTAATTTACAGTCACTTTTATGGGAGGTGAGTCTGTCCTTTAGTACGCGTGATGTTTGTCCAATATATGTTAATTCACATGATTTACAAGGGATGTTATAAACTACGTTAGTCATTTTTTTAATATCTGGTTTGTCTTTGACTTTTGTGAATAGGTTTCTGATTGTTTTTGAATATTTATGGGCAATTTGAATTGGTTTTATGTTTTTAAAGATGTTTGTTATTTTTTGTGATACGTTTTGGATTTGTGGAATGGAATAGTAGTATGTTTTGGTTTGACTGTCAGTTGTGTTGTTTGTGCTTATGTTGTTTGTTTGTATCGTATGATTGGTCACGTTTCTGGTAATTGTTGTGTTGTACATTAGTTTTTTTAATAGCTTTTTTGGGTAGGAATTATCAATAAGAACATCGTATAACATTTTTTTGTTTTTTTCCCATAAAGTGGGATGACTGATATTTTCAATCCTTCTTCTGAGACCTAAGATGGAATTTATTTTAATTTTCTCCGTATGTGCGGAGTGATAATTTATATATCTTCCCGAGCTTGTTGGTTTTACGTACCAATCTGTATATATTTTATTATCTGGCATTCGGATTAATTTGATGTCTAGGAAAGGTACTGTGCGATCACTTTCTTCTTCAATTGTGAATTGGATGTTCTCATTATATCCATTGAATTTATCGAGCAACTCATCTTTTTTGTCATTCGGTATAGTACATATCAAGTCATCAACATACTTTTTTATGAAAGGAACTGGAAAACTCAATGTAGGTATGATGTCATTTAGAAGGTCATCCATGACATACTGGGCAATAATCGGTGATAGAGTAGACCCCATTGGTGTACCGAAAATTTGTTTGTAAAATGAGTTTTCATGTGAAAAGTACGTGGACTCGAAAATAAAGTCTATGATGTTCAGAAATTCCGATTGCTGGATTTTTGTGTGGCTTGATATCTCTTCCCATCTTTTTATAATGCTCCCTCTGACTAACTCAATTGGAATGTTACTATATAAGGAAACAACATCCAAACTTACCAACACATAACCATTCGGCAACTGTTTTTCATTAATGAATTTTGCAAACGTAAAAGAATCTTTTGTAAAACATGGGTTATCCTGGTTATAGGCTGTGGTTAAGATGTCTGCTATGAATTTGGATAATTTGCTTGTCGGTGAATTTATGCATGAAATAATCGGCCTTAATGATAGTGAGGGCTTGTGAAATTGTGGGAGTCCATAAAATTTTGGAGAAATAGGTCCATATACCGACAGCGATTTTGCTATTTGTTGGTCTATATCTTCATTGTGTTTTAGTTTAGATACTATTTTGTTTGACTTTTGTTGTATCGTTGAAGTGGGATCATTTTTTATTTTTTTATAATATTTCGTATCAGATAGAATTGTTTTCGATAGTTGTGTATCTTTGTATAAAATTACCGTAACATTACCTTTGTCAGCATTTGTTACCACCAATTACTTATGATCTTTTAGAAATGACTTTGTTTTTTTAAAAATATTATTGAGATAGTTGGAATGAATTGGAACTTTATAGTAATTCGTTAGTACGTTTACAACTTTAGCTCTATATAAATTTTTATTTTCATCATTCGGTAAATTGTTTAGTATATTTTCAATATCTGCTAGTAACCTATTGGTTGAAATGTCTTTGAAGTTTGTTGAAAGAGCGAACTTGGGACCCAATGCTAAAAAGTTATTAATATCAGTTGGAATGTCAATGTCAGTCAGATTTTTTATACCTACTACAACTCTCACATTTGAAGATGGAAAAACAGCACAACAGGTGAAACAATTCAACAATAACCTTATACTTAAGATTTTAAACTTTGAAATTAGAAATACTTTTAGATATATTACTAACTTAGAAAAAATACTAACAACGGTGTCGGATAAATTAATGAATTTAATACCCACACAAACCTTGAATATATTTAAAGCCAAACAAAACAAGGCATATCAGAAAAAATTTCAACAAATCAAAAGACCGAACATAAATAAAATTAATCAACTAAAAAACCAACAGAACTTAATACAAACAAAGGCTATTTGGATAAAAAATCTGACTGACATTGACATTCCAACTGATATTAATAACTTTTTAGCATTGAGTCCCAAGTTCGCTCTTTCAACAAACATCAAAGATATTTCAACCAATAGGTTACTAGCAGATATTGAAAATATACTAAACAATTTACCGAATGATGAAAATAAAAATTTATATAGAGCTAAAGTTGTAAACGTACTAACGAATTACTATAAAGTTCCAATTCATTCCAACTATCTCAATAATATTTTTAAAAAAACAAAGTCATTTCTAAAAGATCATAAGGAATTGGTGGTAACAAATGCTGACAAAGGTAATGTTACGGTAATTTTATACAAAGATACATATACACAACTATCGAAAACAATTCTATCTGATACGAAATATTATAAAAAATAAAAAATGATCCCACTTCAACGATACAACAAAAGTCAAACAAAATAGTATCTAAACTAAAACACAATGAAGATATAGACCAACAAATAGCAAAATGGGTGGGTGGTTTACGAGTGAGTTGAGAGCGCTGAGAAATAGTGTAATGCTTAGTAAGCAAACTTTTAAACAAACATGTGATATATCTGATTGGGAAGACTACTGCCAGAGACGAAACAACTACAAAAAAGCTTTAAAAAAGGCTAAAAAGGCAGCTATTTCGGATTCAATTGTTGCATCTGAGCATAAATCTAAACGTATCTGGCAGATAGTGAATAACGAGAGACAGAATTCTAAGCGGTCTGGTGCGTCCCCATCTGGGAACGTAGATGATTTTAATAATCATTTTGCCAACATCTGTGGCAAGATAATAAGCACTTTAGCTCTTTCACCCGAGAATCATTTGCACTATCTTAAAAAGCTTTTTCCTTCTTTATGACACCGGTCATAGAATCTGATGTTCGTGAGGCGGTTTTATCTCTTAAAAATAAACCGTGCCTTGATTATTACGATCTAAATGCGCCGATGATGAAGGCTGCCCTTGATTCGCTAGAGATACCCCTTACCGTACTCTTCAATAAGTGCATAAACGAAGGTAATTGGCCAAATGTACTGAAGATTTCCAGAATTACACATATTCACAAAAAAGGGGACATCGATGATATGGAAAACTATAGACCTATCGCTATGGTTCCTGTGATTTTCAAAATATTTGAAATATTACTGAAGCAGAAGTTACTATCATACTTGACGAGTAAGTCAATAATTTGTCCTCAACAATTCGGCTTTCAAAAACAAAGATCGACAACATCGGCAATTTTAAAATTTGTCGAGTTTGTTGTCGAGGGTTTTGATAAGCGTAAGATAACTCATGCTACATTGTGTGACCTTACCAAAGCATTTGACTGCGTCGATAATAATATTTTGATCAGTAAAATGGAATTCTATGGCATTAGAGGTACGCCGCTAAAACTGTTTGCATCATACTTGCTTAATAGAAGGCAGTTAGTTTCTGTAAATAATGGAAATTCAAGTATAGTTTGTGTTAAGAATGGCGTGCCGCAGGGATCGGTATTAGGACCTATCCTTTTTTTGCTATACGTAAATGATTTAGCTCTTAATATAGATATATTAGGTAACGGGACCAGCGTTTTGTTTGCCGATGACACGTCATTGTTAACGCGTAGTGCGCGAGATAGAGATGAGTGTTTTAATGCGGCGAAAACTTGGTTCAGTGCTAATAAGTTGTGTTTAAATGAGGCCAAAACACAACAAATAGTGTTCGATTCTGATAAATTTGCAATTAGATCAAATCCGGTTAAGCTGCTTGGGTTGACGCTGGACTCCACACTGAACTGGTCTAATCATGTGTCGGCACTTTGTGCGCGTCTGTCAAGTCAACTTTTTGTCATGAGGCAGATGCGTTCATTGGTATGCGCTAATGACATTACCACCCTAAAAAAAAATTTAATTCCTAACTATCGAGGGAAAAAAAAAATCAGTTATGTAATGGAGAACTTTTCTCCATCTGAAATGTAAACAATGATTCACCCTTAATAGCAGAGAGGCTCTTACTCAGGGGTTGAGGCAAAATTTTGTGGTATAATACAATCACCAGGCTAGCTCTATCTACAGGGTGATCATACACTAAAATATCTTATTCTGGGCGCCACGCAGTTGCTAGTGAACCCTGTAAATTAGGTAACTACGAACCCCAAGTCTGGTAGTAAAACGATTTATAATATAGCACAAAACTTCAACAGATTTATTTTGATTGTAAATATGTATGTAGAGAACAATATATATAAATACAGGTAATTATGTAAACACTGAGAAAAAACAATAAAAGAATGTACCGTGACTGATATTATTAGGAAACACAATGACTTAAAGCTGATAATATGTACAATCTTCTCTATTCAGAACGGGGGGGGCGAAGTGTATAGCTATACTCTCGAACCCTAACAAGTCGCGATGCAACTAAAAATTTGTTTCGCAAGCCTATTATATGCGGCCTATACCTAGGTCGTAAGATATGTAAATATGTAACTAGTACTTCTAATTAATGTAATTTGTTATAGAATTAATTATATTATATTAATTAATTACACCAATAGTTGTTAAGAAAACCTGATTTATGATGAGGTAATGGATTGAATGGTCCAATGCTGCCACAATAGCATCCATGGGGTACAGCGAAAAAGAATGGAAAATCGAGTTGTCTGAACTTGAGGGGCTCACAACACCAAGGTCACACAGGTACAATTCCGGAGCCGAAGGTTAGGTACTGACGTTCTTAAGGTAAAAAAAAAACCCTGCAAGACAACAGAAAATCCTAACTAAGAGGGAGAATTTCGAAAAAAAACAGAAATAACAACATACCTCCGTTTGAGGGTTTTTGCAGCAAAATAATCCAGTAACACAAAGACACTCAGTTGACGATTACACTGGTTAGAAAACACTTATGATACGGGACTGGACAAGTTCGTTGTTCAAACTTTCAGTTCCAACAACCCCCCCGTATAAATCCAACTACGCAGTTGAGCACTCGTACCAATATTACGCAATCACTATTGGTTCGACTTATGATTTCTCTTTACAATATATATCCACAACTAACACTTTTCAATGAAGTAGCACTTTAACGATGGCTTACTAATAATTTGTAAAAGAAAATATGAGGGGTGTTACTTGAAGAACTAGTCTGAACAGAATGCCTCGTTTCACCCTCGAGAACTGATATTTATCACCTCGGTCATTCCGATGAATTCTCGAGAATATCTCTAGAAATTCCAAAAAAGTACCATCTGAATTCCATATAGAAAAACCCCCAACGAAAGAAGACGCACTGCCTATTCAGGCGAGTAGGCGCATACGCTATCACCCAGTAGGTACCCAACAAAATCAGGTAGCGGATAGGAAAATATGTAGGCACTCACGAATACCTATACTAGATCGATCTCAATACTTATTGAAAACAGTAATAAACGCTTTTAATTCTGTTCGTTTTATTAATAAAGAAAATAAGTAGGTAAAATTACATGCATTTAGCATACAGTGGGCGATTCGAACTTAGACGCTGCATTCACGGGAGCCGTACAACTTTGACACCTCAAAAAGAATTTAAGACTTTACTGTCACGGGATTTTAGACCGTGACAACATCATGAAAACGATTTACTTTGCTCTGATACACAGTCACCTAAATTATGGCGTGGTTTTGTGGGGAAATTCGGTGTCATCCCACAGAGCATTTGTATTGCAAAAGGCTGCAGTGAGGATTATTGATGGCGCGGGTCGCCGAGATCACTGTAGAGCCTTGTTTCTTAAATACAGAATTTTGCCTCTACCTTGCGTGTACATACTCGAGAACCTTCTTAATGTACATAAAAAAAGGCATGATATTCAAGCTCACTCCGCATTTCATGCATATGGAACTAGACATGCGAGTGAGTTGGTTGCTCCGTTCTCGAGGATTCGTATAACGCAGGACAATAAATTAGATGTAAACTTATACAATAGGATTAAGCAATTGCATCCATTTGTAAATATAGAAGATATGACACTAAAAAAATTTTGTAAATTTTCCAAAGAATTTCTCATAAGTCAGTGTTTCTATAATATTAATGAATATTACATATTTAATTACGATTAGGTGGGAAAAATTGTTATTTTTAGTTTGAATATTGTTATTTTTAGTTGAATTATTATTGTTTCAGTTGACGTATTTATATAGGTCAGCCATTATGATGCTGAATTTATTATTATGGTAGATAATTAATTATTACTTTGTAACACATTTTAGTTAATTTATATAATTTAGTTGCTATGCGAACCAAAAATGTACAAAGTATGTAAGAATGGTGAATAAAGTCTAAGTCTAAGGCGAATGATAGTGTATTGAATAAATAAATTATCATATAATTACCTACTTAAGCTGATTAGCGAGTAGAGATAGGCAATATTAACGCCAATAACATTGCAAACTCTATTTTAAATTAAACCTAGACTGCAATGTTATTTATTAATAAATTTTTGATTAGCGAGGAGAATCAAAATTTAAAACTTACGGTTTCGGCGTAACTGGGGACAACCAAACTAGCTGTACTCCATTGAGTTACATATGTGTACGGATACAGTAGTGGTTGAGCCTCCTGTTTAGTTTGGAAATGGTCTGGACCTGCTAATCATTTCTTTTCGCAAACTAAACACTTTAATGTTTAATTAAATTTAAAATATTAAGCATTTAAAATCCCATAACAGACTGAACTAGGAGTTGGACGTGTAAAATCCTGGACGGAGTTGCGAACCTCCTAGCATTTCAGTGCTGCGTTATTAACTACGAGTTAGTTAATTTATTATCGTCCCTTTCTTCCAAAGCATTGTGGAACTTAATGTCTTGATATTAATTATCTAATTTTTCCGTAAAGGTTTCACATTGGGCTATTAATTTTGTTTCAGAATTAATATCTTGTTATATCTTTGAGTAAGATACTCAGGCCCAAAAAGGTTTTAACCTTTGGCATATTTTTCGTCCTTGTCAAAGTAATACCGATTACTTTAAATTCCCTTGTACATTACGTACTCACGTTTCTTCATTAGTATAGAGTTTTAATTTTAGAAAATCATTGTTATGATTTTCCAATAATATGTCCGTGAATATTAGTGTCGGATAAATCAATATCGACATATTGATATTGTTTTTCGACAAATATCTTAAATGATGTTTGTCATGTAATGAATAGTTTTGCTGTTCATATTTTTTTAATGTTTTAGGAATACTTGATGTTGAATATATCGCCTAGCAACTGATTACAACAGGGAAACTTTCCAAGAAGTGAACAAACATTTGGACAAGACAAGAGTTGATTTCCGCCATGGAGCTTGATGTTTGACAGCATACTGGAAGGACATATTTAGGATGTATAGGTACGTTTAATTTGTTGATTGTTGAAAACAATACAAGTCACTATATCGAATCTGAATACATAATAGGATTGTTTATCGTACTTATGCAACCATTATCTGGATGCTGAAATTCATCAGGTGAATTGAGTGGTCAATTCTGTCTTGATGCTTAAGATATTCATTGTTATCAAATTTAATTGATAAATTATTGTAAAGTGAATTTCTTGCTCTACTGAAAGTAATACTATCCATTAATAACTGATTTTGTGTGTAAGGTTTTGAACAACCTTGTATATTATCTATTTTTCAATATATTTTAATTCTTGAATTGAAACTTGGAAGGGATAATTTGCTGGAGATCTTTCTTAATTAAATATTGTAACATCATAATATAATAAGTTTGTATACAAGATCTCAGGGGTGTTTTCCTTTCTAAGTAATTTATACATAGTCATTCGAGGTTCTGCTTTCCGTGGTAGCAAATCAATCATTGTTCTCTATTAAAAGATCATCATATAATATTGTTCATCTTGAAAGTATTGACTTTCCTTTATTAATTTTTATATACATTGAAACGTACTTTCCATCAAGTGTTGGAGTTAAATACTTTATTTTCTTTGTTCGAATTCAATCTAAATTTCCTTTTTGACACAGTGACATAGTTCACTTAAATTTAATTTTAAAATAGGATTAATTTGCGAATCTCCTTCAGAGACAGAATTTTAATTTTTGTGATTTAAATCTTGACTTTAACTACGATTTATTGTTATACCAATACATTAAAGAACTCGAGTGATTATCCAAAGCCAAAGTGAATTTTTACTAATTTCTATTGGTGTTTTCTACGCGGTACATGCATCCTCACCTACCTGATGACATGCCAATAAGTGCTGAGGGTTGAAGAAATTTACAACTGCCAGACTAAACCAGTCTAATCAACCTAGCAGAAGCCGATTAAGTTGGTGTGTATACTAGATGGTGTTGGAGAAAAAGTGCAACGTTTGGAACACAATATAACAGATAAGGGAAATTTAACCTTTCATTAATTTAAATAACTTTGAGCTGGATACTTATTTCAAAGAGTAATCAAGTAATTACATTACGTAAATATAAAGAAATTTGTCTAGTCAAGATTTTAAAGAAAATTAATTTTTATCAACAATTATTGTATTAATTTTTTCAACCTAATTTTTTTATTATAAGTATTGATTTTACTTAACGTAGTTTGATTTCATCATACACAGCTTAACGAGTGATCTAATCTAATCTAATCTAATCTAGTAGTGTTTGGATTTCTAATTTGTTTAGGGAGCACGGCATCATTTTTTAGTTATCTTTATCTATCTTTATCAATTATTTTTAATATAACGAGAAAAGTTTTTGTATATTTTTGTACTCAAAAATATTCTGGCGCCCTTTGCTGATCCCTGATCATTTTGGAATTCCATTCGCTGGAGTCTGTTAGGAACTGGGTCGAACCCTACTGACTTTGTTAGCCTGGTATGTGTGATAGCGGACTAACAGATTCTGTTCTCTTCTGATACAAATAAACTCAGCACGACTGAAACTTTTTTTTAATCCCGAAATATAAAAGGCAACCCTCGTATGGCGAGTCATGAAATGATGAGCCAACATAGAAAATGTTCCCATTTTTTTTAAATGAGGGCCGTAAGCGTGCTGAATTGCATTTAAATGTCACCCCGAATAATATGTTTATGAGACTTGACCCATGGAGAAATTGGACTATAAAACTTTGCCAACCAGGGCACAAGAGATTCTGCATACACACACAAAGCGTCTGTGAAGGGAGCTGGAGATTTGAAAATCAAAAATTAGAGAACACCTAATCAAAAACATCTCACGACTGAACCTCCATCATTGAAGCCAATCGTCCTGATTGGAGAGGTCATAGAACAGAAGTGTGAAGTCAAAAATATATGAATTACTCTAGACTCTAGAAAGAAAACTGTTTTGGAATAGGTATCTATCATCTAACAAAGCAACAAAAAATCTTATGGCGTGATAACGTCTGGAAAGCAATACTGTTACAGATGATGGATGTATGTACTATATGGGACCCATCATGATTGAACAATAATTTGGTTAGTAAAAAGTTCCACACTTGACAAGAGTACAAATATCGGACTGAATATGCATTACTCGTGGTTAACCGTTAGAGCCCAAGAGGTCACTATACAAACCTCGCACTATTTACTTGGTGATAGGAAGAGCAGCGAATGAAGTAACCTTCAGAGGATCTGGGAGTGATAAGTGTATATATGTGTGTGTGTTGACTTTGATATCAATAAGACATTAAATATTTGGTCGACCTGATCGAACACATCCTGTCTGTAAATTTCTCGAGTAACGAAACACCAAAATAAAATGACTTTGAGAGAGCAAATTCTCCACTGATCAGTTGTGGTTCAACGAAACCGCCCATCTGGTGAATGCAGGGTAGTGTGAAACAAATCACATTACATACATTATGTGTGTAACAAGCAATTCAATAAAATTGAATATAAAACAAAGAACGTGAACACATCGTTCACTCTGTAAGACATAACATTCGTCTATGTTATTATTACATATATATTATTATTACGTAGTGCCTGGAGGAAACACTATCTTACTTATTTTGTTCTGTTATTATGGCTCTTTATTTTTCTTAAACTTAAACGTCGAGAACGAAAAACAATATGATATTTCTTTTCTTTTTTAATACAATGGTTTGTTTTATTGTACATAATTAATATTTAAATATTTGGGGTCAATAAAGTATTATTTTTTTAACTATAATCAAACGTGTTCGCTCTTATTCACTCTAATCTTCTACGAAACAGGGTAAAGTTGGGCACGGATTTCCCAGATTCAAAACAAGTGTAAAATTTGACATGTGTATTTAAAAACGTTTAAATATTCAGCAACCTTTACTTTTGTTGAGGCTTCCTTGAAACGAAACATTATTAAATAAGTTCCCAAATTATCAATTTTGTTCATTAAAGTAAAGGCATTAGGAAATAAAAATTTTATCCACACATTCTTCCTGTAGTACCGAAATCATTCCGAAATCTATCTACACACTCAGCACAAGTGCAACTGCCTAATTAACCACATACTTAAATTATCCAAGCTTTAGTTTCAATTTACTTTTACGAAAATATACTAATATACTATGCGATATATTTCATATTTTATACTACCTTAAACTGAATCTGACAACGATGCAACAATCGAACTAAATTATTAAATATGACAACTATGACAAGTGTCATTTTGTAAATAAAAAATAAATTTAAATTAAAAAATGTGCAGTATATAAACATTATTTTATGAAAAATGTGTTTCAAACTAGAAAAAACGTACTTAAATTCATTCTACAGAAAAGTCAGATTAACTAACTAACTTTCCACTACTTAAATGGGGGAGAGACGACTTTAGGGACAGTGGAATCTTCTGCTTTTTTTATTTATATTAAAATAGTACATATCAAAAAAAAATCTGTAGTAAAACCGTTATTAAAGCCAACAATCAAAATTTAATTCCCATAAAAATCGACTTTTTCACCTATTACATACCTGGAAATTTTGACACCTTTTTCCATAAAGAGTAAACAAAATTATAATATTTTAACACTAGGTTATGATCTATAGTCATTTATTCGAAAGAAGTAGCCCATATCGAAGTGGAGTAGAATAATTAAATATTCTTGAAATAATTGTCGACCTCCACACAATAAATTTAATAAATATCCTCAACAAATTACATTTGTCACCATACATGTTTCGCAGCTCCGGGCCGCATCATCAGTGGTTATATGAGATTCTTACGAAAAGCTATGTTATACTAGTTAGTACATATTATTTTTGGGAAATTTATTTATTAACTCTAGAAATAAGAATGTATACGAGTATATTATTTTCAATTGCACCAAAATGATTTTAACTTTTAAACTTACCATTGTGTGAAAAAAATTTTTTCTCAAGTCATAAAATAAAATTTTTTTTGTGAAATTAAGTTTCTTAATTTAATAGTTTATTTTTTATAGTCATTTATTTACCTAACTAGCACCAATGTTTAATAAAACACATTTGCAATCTAAAACAATAAAACAGTATGTAAAATTAGACTATCTAAGTGAAGTTTGCTGCGTAGAAAATATTGGAGACTAGTAATGTTGCAATGTTGCCAGATTGTACTAATAAGTTACCATTACATATATTTAAAAAAACATAGACGTTGAACACGACTAATAATATACGCACTTTCCGAATCATAAAATCCTCGACCAACGGCTGTTATTGAGCGCATCAGATCAGTGCTTTTCCCTTACCGATGACTTTCCCCGTATTGTGTTCATCCTAAGCTAATACAACTAGATAATTTAGGCTTTAATAATGGTTTTACCACAGATTTTTTATTTTAAATGTACTATTTCAAATGCTATTTTTCTAATAAACAGGAAAAAGCCAGAAGATTCCACTGTCCCTAAAGTCGTCTGTAGCCCTTAAATGTTTAAAACTTTGCCCCAACAAAATTGGTCTCCATAAAAATAGTACCAAGTTAGTTTTTGTTAAGAATAACATGTATTTAATAATGATCAAAATTTATAACCAAAGGCTTAATTACCGAGGAATTTATCTTATAGAAAAGGCAATCAACAGAATTAATTATCCGTTAGTTTAATCAGTTAATTAATAGTTAGTCGTTAATTGGATGAAACTGTCTCTCCTAATACTTTTGATTCATCTCTTTATATTTATGTGTTCCTGGTGCAAGTGTTTTGATTTTTTGAGGTAAGATTCTTCCTGAAGTGAGTTTAGATATTTATAGTTACAAAAGAAACAACAGGTTAATTTAGATATTTTATATTTCATAGTATCAAAAATTACAAACTTTATTCAAAGATAAATGTTACAGTGTTATTTCTTTGTTTTGTTACTTCCAAACCGCCATTGCGTTCAAACTTATTTATTAATACAATACTGGTTATACAAAACATTTACAATTTTATGTTGAGACTTCCCTAAAATCTTCAATATCTCATCCAAAACTGCAACATTTTCATCTCTCGGTGCATTTGTAAGTAAATTAATCGCAAATATTTCAAGTTCAACACTAACATATTGGATTTGTAACATTTTTAAAACGATACTGAACTTATTTTCAGGAATATTTATAAAGAACCTTTGGAAAACTGATTGGAAAATGGAGAGAAAATGTGTACCGAACTGTTTTAAGTATTTCTCAAATATTTGGTGGAAATATTCTACATTTCGCGTGGTATAATCGGTCGTAGTTGATGTCAAAAGTTCTAGAAGCAAAATTTCGACACAAGTTTCTTCGATAGTAAAGAGATCCGCCCAGCGTTTTCTAAAATGATTTGCAATAATTAAATTCTTACTATCGACTTGCATATGATTGACAAAATTGTTAAAAAACCCGATAATTTTCTTACTCTCATTACATTTCTTACGTTCCTGTAATACTTTAAACACAAAATTGAAATTGTCCTCTCGATTTACTTCTGAAATAAGTAAATAGAAGATAAAATTGTTCATATTTAAATTATTTTTATTATCGGTTAAAAAATACGTTTCTATAATATTTTTATAGAAACTTGGATCGAATTTCGGAATAATTTCCCGTAAAATATTCCTTAGCACCCGCCTCAAATATCCCGAAATATCAACATCTTCCAACTCGAGTTTCTCGAAGAACCTCCATATCTTCTCAATGTAAATTGGTTGAAACACTTTCGGGATTTTACTAACGACACATATATCGTCCAACATTTCATTATCGTCTTTATTGATACTACATATATTATCGATGAAGAGATCGAAAGATTCCCGCGTAGGATTTTTCTGAAAGTACTTCAGGACAGCTGAGATAAAATGTTTTTGTAGTGAAGCATTCTCCAAAGTTCTACCACTTGTGACGTTATTAAAAATCGTGGCAACATCTTTCTGTGTCAAGAGTTCACACGACAGGAATATCCCATGTTTCATCACTGATAAAGGCCGTTGTAACAGAGTCGAAACATTGTTATATACCGATTTCTCGGGATCATTATAGAAAGCACGATATAACGTTGGTAAAGCCGATTGGAAATAATCGCCAACGCAAAAATCAAGCACGATTTTCACCAACTTAAATGGTTCAATTACGTTTTTCAACATTTGCACTGCATGACATTGTAATAAATACAAATCTTTAGCACCAGCCTTTGTTAAATCCAACTTTGCTTGTGTAGGAATGTATTTTTGACGTACAAAATCGATGAAATCATCTGTCGATTGTAATATCGATAGTATTTCGATAATATTCTTAACTGTATCGCGTTCTGCCAATTTTACATACGACAAAACCTGTTTGATAGTTATCTTGTCTAAAGCAAGGTAAGAATGTTGTTTTAATAGTTTTAAGTTACAAATTGATCGGTTTTTTAGAACGATATTAACGATTTGGTTGGAATACTTTGAAATATAACACGGTTCGTTCTCAAGGAAGTATGTCAAAATATCTATCATGCCGTTTTCGCGCAGGTTTTCAAAAACAAACTCTGTTAAGAGATTTTGGAAAGAACTACGGTTTTTCCTGCATATCAGTTCGTGTAATGTTTCGTTTAACCTCTGATCGTACTTCTTGCTGTCAGTATAAAACCGCGATACAACCTCTAGATAATCATTATCATCGTCGAATACTACCAAAGGTTTATCGCTGCATAATAAGAAATTATTGCGCAATGTAATAATTATGATTTCATACAGTTCACTAGTAATCCTAGGGGACTGGCAAGTATCTTGAACGATACTCACAATGTCGCTAAAATCCGCCAAGTATATTTTGCAGTCAGGGTTCCTACTATTGAAGTTAGTAACCTCTTTCATCCACTCAATGATTATATCGCGGTTAGATAACAGGTGTCGCATCATATCTACTAATATTGCACGTTCCACCCCCACTTCCGTAGTGTTATTATTATTAACATTAATGCTGTAGAACGAAGGGTATGATTGCTCTAACATATCCTCAACGTAACGTTTTATTGCTACCGTTTTCTTC
Organism: Apoderus coryli; assembly: GCA_911728435.2. Classification (NCBI taxonomy): domain Eukaryota; kingdom Metazoa; phylum Arthropoda; class Insecta; order Coleoptera; family Attelabidae; genus Apoderus; species Apoderus coryli. The sequence goes on along the minus strand of OU452209.1, from coordinate 9,180,011 downwards.
GCTGCGTTTTGCGTAGAATAAACATACACAACATATGCAGCGATTAAATGCAACATTTCGGACATTAGGAATTCGTCGCGAATGCGTAGCAACTCAATTTGTTCGTTGATGCATTCCCAATGCGTGTCATTCAATTTACGTAAATCGAAACTGGATTTAATTGAATTTAGGATTAATTTCCGCGTGTATGTGTCCTCGTTGCGATGGCGGTTATTACAGTATTTAAGAATCCTCGTTAGTGAATCTAAATCAGAGTTTATCGCGCTATTTTCGATCATTGTTTGCAGTAACTGGGCTCTGTCCCGATTTTGAGATGTCAAGTTGATTTTCTGTTTGATAATGCCAATTGCCTGGTTGCTAGGGTAGTATTTAAGGTAATAATTGTCCTTACTCGCTTTATAATTAGTCTCAGCCCATTTCACGCGTAAGTCGATAAGATCTGGGAAGAGTTTTGTTAAGAAATTGGTGTTCAGTACTGTTAGATCGTTCTCGATTGGTGATCCTTTGGTTTTCTGGTAGGCTGAACTGAAAACTGGCCATCTACGTTGTTTTGGATAGTTTTGCAAGAGTTTGTAATGTAGCAGGTTGGAGCTGTTTTCTGACATCTGGAAAAAAATTACTCACAGTGATAAAGACAGCGGAAAAATAACACTATTTGTTGGAATACAGATTTGATTCTTTGGAATACGGACTTGTGAGTAATGTTGTTTTATTATAAGTCTGATATCAAAAAATACCGATGATTCCAAAATGGCTAAAACATGGTGTGAAAAACATATAGATATTGGTATTTGAAGCTTATTTATAACTCTGAAGGTCTCTTCAATTCTCTATGCGAAATGCATAACTAAATAGCTGTTTCTTCAAAAAAACAAGTCTTTGTTAAAGTTACTACAAAACATTTAAAAAAAAACTGATGATTTCAAAGTGGTTGAAACTTGGTGAAAGAAAATCAAAAAGCATAAGTGCTTTCTCAAAAAAATCTTCATAACTCTGAAGTTTTCTTCTCTATGAGAATTGCATGCCTAAATATCTCTTTCTTAAAAAAAAATCTTTTTAGAATTACAACAAAATATTTACAAAAATCGAGAAAATAGAAAATCTGATGATTCCAATGGTTCACACTTGGTGCAAAAAGCATAGTAAGTGCGATCAGTTTTCGAGATATTTTTATTTGAGTTTTTTTCTCAAATATTCATAGCTCTGAGGTTCTCTTCAATTCGATATGAGAATGGCATGACTAAATAACTTTTTCTTCAAAAAAAGTCTGTTCTAAAGTTAAAACAAAACATGTACAAAAATCGAAAAAAATATAAAATCTGATGATTCCAAATTGGTTGAAACTTGGTGTAAGAAACGCATAGAGCATAGTAAGTGAGATCAGTTTTCGAGATATTTGCATTTGAAAAAATTAGTCTTTTTTAAAGTTGCAACAAAACATTTTCAAAAATCAAAAAAATAAAAAAACTGATGAATCCAAAATGTTTGAAACTTGGTGTAAGAAAAGCAAAAAGCATAGCAAGTTCGATCAGTTTTCGAAATAGTCGAATTTGAAGTTTTTTGGTCAAAAATATATTCATAAATCTGAATTTCTCTTCAATTCTTTATGATAATAATTCCTTTATGACTCTATGAATAATTGTATTGACTAAATAACTGTTTGTTAAAAAAAAGTATTTTTTTAAGTTGCAATAAAACATTTTCAAAAATTAAAAAAAATATGATAATAATTGCTTTATTACTTTCTGAATAATTAATAATAATAATAATAAATGGCTTTATTTGCATAAATTACATACATTCAAAAATGAAAGAACAAGAACTAAGAAAAATCAGATGCCAAAAGGCGCAAGCTCAACAAAGCTGATTTTCAGCAAGGGCCCTATAATACATTATAAATATGCTAACAAATATCTAAAACGAAAACACTAAACATATTAATACAATAATAATGTAATAATAATAATATAAAGGTTACAATTTCCAACATAAGTAAACACACCTCAAACATCAGACTCAATGAGTGTCATCTGCTCTTGAAATAATTTATCATAAAAACAATTTTTAAACTGAGACAGTGATAATGTTTTCATCTCCGAAGACATCTCATTATAGAATTTAGCTATATTGTAACTGAAAGACCTCTGATATATGGCAGTTCTGTGTTGAGGAATGTATGTCAGTCCGGAAAGTTATTCTTCTATACAAGTAAGGCGGAGTTTTCAACAAAATGATCCTGTGGTATAGAAACACAGAGTGCAATGTTCTTCTGTTAATCATATTAAGCCACTTTATGGTTGATAATGTATGAAATATTCTGTCAAACTTCCGTATTCCAAAAACCAATCGTAAGCATGAGTTCTGAAGTCGTTGGACACGCGCCGAATCAACCCGCAAGAGACACGGACCGTAGACGCAATCACAGAAGTTCATATGCGACAGCACCAGTGATTCACACAACAACTTTCTCAGGCTAAATGAAAGTAATTTCCTAGTGGCATAGATACTCTTAAGGTTGGCATAGCCAATTTGAAGCTTTGAAGCTGAGTAAATCTAAGCCCATTGTCAATTATTAGTCCCAAGCTCTTGGCATGATCGGAGATTTGAATGGCCACACCGTCCAGTGACAAGCACATGTCAGATTCAACAGGGAGTCCAAAAAACAAAGCTGTTGATTTTGAAGGATTAACAACAAGGTCATGGCGCTTTAAAAGATCCGCCAGGGCCCCCAGATCACGGTTTATCCGCGCTTCTGCAATGGTCAGCTCCCATCTCTCGAAGACATGAATAATCTGAGAGTCGTCAGCATACATTTTCATGTGGCAGTGCTGTAAGAATTCAGGAAAATTAGACGTGTAGATAGTTTAGAGAATTGGTGATAAAATAGACCCCTGAGCAACTCCCCTGGTTAAACTCGCAGTGTCTGACATGCTGCCATTAAAAAAGACACACTGGGTCCGTCCACTAATATAATTACGGATCAGACGTGTTGCCAAGTCATCGAAACCAACAAAATGCAGCACAGACAATAAGATGTCATGATTTACCATGTCGAATGCCTTAGAGTAATCGAGTAGAACCAGTACGGCGCACTTTTTGTTGTCAAGAGCGGAGAGAACATCATCGGTTATATCAAGTAGAGCTGTACCGCAACTATATCCCGACCTAAAACCAGATTGAAAAAATGGCAGAATATTGTATTTATTCACATGGGCTTTCATTTGAGTTTCCATTGCCCTTTCCAAAACCTTAGACAGAGCAGGAAGAACAGTAATTGGTCTGAGATCCTTCAAACATTCTGGAGTGGTACATTTTGGAATTGGTCTGACAATACCCTTCTTCCATTCAGCCGGAAATACGCTATTTTCTAGGCAGAAATTGACACGTGAGTGTAGTACGGGATCAGAGTAAGGTGAATCATGGTAATATCAAGACCATCCGCCCCACAAGCCTTCGTCTTTATACTAAGAAGTATCTTACTTATATCTATTTCCTGGACAGGATAAAATTTTAACTTCTCCACAAAGTGGCCTTTGTTGTTGTTTTTATAAAAGTTACAAGTGTTGACATCGGTATTGACAGGGCTACAGGAAGTCGCCGAAAAAAAACCTATTAATTTCGTCAGCATCCACCCCCAAATTATTAACAAAATGCCGACTCTTCCCACTGTAAATGTTAAGTTCCCTCAAAACTTTCCATTTTCTCCCAGCCATGCAGCCCCTTAGTTTTTGCTCAAGATATGCCTTTTTTTCACTTCGAATTGCTTGAGTTACATGATTTATTAGATCTTTATAGTAGTTCCAATGATTTGCGTTCTTTGAAGATTTAAATCTTTGAAATGCCTTATCTCTAATTTTCATCATGAGTCGAATAGTATCTGTGAGCCAGGGTTGAGGTGGTCGAGTAAACTTGGAAGTCTTAATAGGAGCGTGGAAGTTAAATATGTTTGTAAGATTTTCATTTAAAAATTGTATCTTCTCATTTATCGTTTGCATTAGATGTATGTTGCCCCAAGGGATTAAGTTTAAGTCAACGTTAAACTGATGCAAGTCAAACCGCGAAAAATCGCGGTAAGTTCTGAATATTGGCTCACATTTTTTGTCCAGCTCCAGATCAATCCTGCAGTGCACCAAACAGTGGTCCGAGAGATTCGGCATACTGCATGAAGCTGAGTTACCATGCTTTAATGCCTGATTCAAGATAATAAAATCAATCAAAGTTGATGAGTCACTCGTTATTCTAGTTGGCTGTGACACCACTTATTCGAGACCGACTGAATCAAGTAGAGTGACAAACTGTTTGCTAGTCGCATTAGAAAAATTTAGCAGATTTATGTTGAAATCATCAACGCATACCAGGTCATCAAACTGCAGAAAAAGTCCTGATACTAAATCTTCAAAAGCATCAAAAAACAAGCCTGAATCGGACTGGGGAATTGTAATGACTAAATAACTGTTTCTTAAAAAAAGAAGTCTTTTTTTTAAGTTGCAACAAAACATTTCAAAAATCAAAAAAATTTAAAAACTGATGAATCGAAAATGGTTGATACTTCGTGTAAGAAAAGCAAAAAGCATAGCAAGTTCGATCAGTTTTCGAAATAGTCGAATTTGAAGTTTTTTGGTCAAAAAAATCTTCATAACTCTCAATTTCTCTTCAATTCTTTATGATAATAATTGCTTTATTACTTTATTCTTAAAAAAAGTCATTTTGGTCAAAAAAATCTTCATAACTCTGAATGTCTCTTCAATTCTTTATGATAATAATTGCTTCATGACAATAATTGTAATAACTAAATAACTATTTCTTAAAAACAAAGTCATTTTTAATTTAATTATTAATAATAGTATCACTTTTTAGTAATTAGTAAGTATGTTTGAGTGACTGGTAAATCAATTTGTTCTATTCATTGTATTTTCATTTTCACATTTTACTTTGTTTTTATTAGGTATATCCTATATTTTGGTTTTTATTTAAGTCATAATTCTTATAGGGCTTGGTTTAGTTTAGATTAGCTAAAGTTCTGAGTAGGTTAAGATAGGAGGCTTAGCCTCAACTTCGCCTTTTGTGTAATTAATTTCACACAATAAAGTCATTATTATTATTATTATTAATTTATCTTCAATTCCTTATAATAATAATTGCTTTATGACAATAATTGTAATGACTAAATAACTGTTTCTTCAAAATAAAGTCCTTTTTAAAGTTGCAACAAAACATTTTCAAAAATCAAAAAAATAGAAGAACTGATGAATCGAAAATGGTTGAAACTTGGTGTCAGAAAAGCAAAAAGCATAGCAAGTTCGATCAGATATCGAAATAGTCGCATTTAAAGTTTTTTGCTCAAAAAAACCTTCAAAACTCTGAATTTATCTTCAATGCTTTGTGATAATAACTGCTTTATGACAATAATTGTAATGACTAAATAACTGTTTCTTCAAAAAAAAGTCCTTTTTAAAGTTGCAACAAAAAATTTTCAAAAATCAAAAAAATAGAAAAACTGAAAAATCCAAAATGTTTGAAACTTGGTGTAAGAAAAGCAAAAAGCATAACAAGTTCGATCAGTTCACGAAATAGTCGCATTTGAAGTTTTTGCTCAGAAAAATCTTCTTAACTCTGAATTTCTCTTGAATTCTTTATGATAATAATTGATTTATGACAATAATTGTAATGACTAAATATCTGTTTCTTAAAAAAAAGTATTTTTTTAAGTTGCAATAAAACATTTTTAAAAATCAAAAAAATTTAAAAACTGATCAATCCAAAATGGTTGAAACTTGGTGTAAGAAAAGCAAAAGGCATAGCAAGTTCTATTTCAAAAATCAAAAAAATTGAAAAACTGATGACTCCAAAATGGTTGAAATTTGGTGTAAGAAAAGCAAAAAGCATAGCAAGTTCGATCAGTTATCGAAATAGTTGCATTTGAAGTTTTTTGCTCAAAAAAATCTTCATAACTCTGAATTTATCTTCAATTCTTTGTGATAATAATTGCTTTATGACAATAATTGTAATGACTAAATAACTGTTTCTTCAAAAAAAGTCCTTTTTAAAGTTGCAACAAAAAATTTTCAAAAATCAAAAAAATAGAAAAACTGAAGATTCCAAAATGTTTGAAACTTGGTGGAAGAAAAGCAAAAAGCATAACAAGTTCGATCAGTTCACGAAATAGTCGCATTTGAAGTTTTTGCTCAGAAAAATCTTCTTAACTCTGAATTTCTCTTGAATTCTTTATGATAATAATTGCTTTATGACAATAATTGTAATGACTAAATAACTGTTTCTTCAAAAAAAAAAAGTATTTTTTAAAGTTGCAACAAAACATTTAGAAACATCTAAAAAAATAGAAAAACTGATGATTTTAAAATAACTGAAACCCTTAAAAAAACTTAGAAAGTTCTCTAGGGTTTTGACAGCACAACAAGCAAATCCATTGATATAAATTTAGACAGCTCAACTGAATAAAACAGTGAAACTGGACAGGGAATTTCACTGTAAGTTCGTTTGAAACAAATCTTCAATTGTTTGCTTGACACTTACTTTGATATAGATTTCCTCAAACTTTCCAGGTAATTGTCGCACCACCACAGCGGTCTTCAAAAACTTTAAATACTCTTTAATATCATCCATAACGTCATCTTTCTTCAACTGTACTATCTTCTTAGTGGTTTTTCGTCCCAATTTAATGCCAATATGGTGTTTCTTTCGCAGTTCCAGAAATAGATCAGGATCATTTTGAGCAATGTACGTGAACAGTTTGCCATAATCTCCAGCATTGTTTTGCTCTAAATACGTTTTGAGTAGGTTTTTGTCTTTTTTGAAGATTAAAATTGTTTGGTTTACCGTCAGAGTAAATTCATTGGAATCTAGTTCTGACTGGATTTTCTTTGAAGAGCATTTGTGAATTATTGTCTTTGCTATATGCAAGCCATATCTGGAAATAATATAATAAAATTCAAGATTTTATAGAATGTTTAGAGGAAAATCTAAGAGGAAGAAGAAAAGTTCATATAAATAATAATCGCTCATGACCAGGTATTTAAACTGTTCTAAGATTGAAGCGTAGTATTCTCCAGTTATAGTATTACCTTTATCTTAATAAATAGGATTCCTTCTGAATCTCAAAACATGGTCGCCACAGATTCAATTCGATCAGTTTTTACGCTGCGATCTGTTAAGAATTGCCTTATCTTGCTGCTTGGGGTTTTGTCGAAATACGCTTTTGCATATTCCTTCTGATTTAAGGGTTTTGGAGTGTTGTTCCATGACTATTGGGAACGCTATGGGACTGAAATAAAGAGTTGCTTTCAGAGCGCATTCTTCTTGATGTATTTGCCACGATATCCATGAACTTTTCTTCATATTTTTAAATGTATAATTTATTCACAAACATTGCTAAATGATAACCGTACCTTTCCAATACGAATTTATATAAGTCATCTAAACGATCCTCGCTCAAAGTATCCGCAACCCTATGCAGAAACTTCATTCTCAAACTATATGAGAACTCTGGTAGGACTTGTTCAACAACATCTCGTGCTGTGGTATTTTGCAGCAAATCCTCGAAGAACCATGGATGCTTGATGATCAAACTAGTGAAAATCTCATTGCCCTGTTTCAGGATTTCAAAGAGTTTTTCAGTTTTTTTGAAATAAATCAATGCCTGGATGTGTTGAACAGATTCAATGAAGTGTTTTGGTTTCACATCGGCTAGAGCTGCATCTATTTGAGTTGAGTCCAATTCCTTGGCTGATTTAGCAAAGAGAGTGTAAAGGTTCTTTTTACGTTCCCTCATATTGGAACCGTGGAGGTTGTGGAATGAGGATACGAAGTCCTCTGGATACATTTTTTACTGAAATATAATTATTGTTTTCATTAGTATAACAAGCAAGTATGAGATTTCTCTGGTTATAATAAAAATTCACCGAATGATACAAATCACATTTTAACGATTTGTTGAATGTTTCAAATTGATGCTCCGCGAAATAATAATAATAAATCAGTTTATTTGCAGCAATTCACACAAATATTACAAGTAAACGAAAAATAATTTATCTTTATAATAACTGAAAAAGGGGCTGGAAAACAGCAAATACCGATACGAGGTTCTACCCGCAGTTTACATAACACTGCACCGCATATTAACCGGACGAAGAAAATTTTTTTCATACTCAATCCTAAATAACTTTTTTAGTATTCAATCAATTTTGACAATTTTTTTTTCGAGTCTTAGGCCGTTTTATTCCTTCCACAATTTCGAACGGATTTGTTGTTATACAGGGGTGAACAAAATGTTACTTTTTACTCTAAACTTTTCAACACCCTGTATAAAAAACTCACGACCGAATAATGATCTTTTGTGCAACATTTTGAAGCCCCATCTTTTCTGAACAAACTGTTTTTTTTATACCCATACCTGTATTCTTAAAGCAAAACCCTGCTTTCAAAGAAATAATTTTTTACTAGTCGATTTTCTTGGGGATGAGGTTCAGATGAAACTAGTTTTTTGAAATAATATTTATTTCATGTCACATTTTTTTTTCGTACAACATTTCGACAACATTACCTTGTCTTCTTCAGGCAACAGAATCTTCTTCTTTTTTTTTTATAATTTCTTACAACATCTGTTGGGACGAGGATCGTCTGTTAAGTGGACTGTATTTTTGGTTGATTCTTTTTATTGAATTAGATATATTAAATAAGGAAAGATGGAAAAAATATTAAAGATGGTGAAAAGCACTCACACTGATAACGTTTGCAGATTCGGGAGGGCCCTTCACGTCGTTTTCCAATGATCAATCTTCTTGTGTCTTCATAGATATCACACACCATATATTGTAACACCTTGTTTATGTAATTAATTAACGTTTTTTTCAAAATTTTATATCCCACGCACGCTTCCACTATAACTATTAAAATGGTACTGAATTTAAAATAATGCGCACATAGCACCAAAAAAGTTAATGCGCATGTATTCGTTCTTTTCCATGCAGGAGAACAAGGACAAGCAGGAAAAAGCAAGAAAGTTATTAAAGTTACGAAAAATTACTAAAAATTAGAAAATTATACAGGGAGAACCGTTCATTCCACCCACCAAAAACTATGTTTTTAAGCTAAATACCCAATGACAAAGAAATTAAAAAATAATAATAAGAATAATTCTTAATAACACCTAGGACTTTCTCCCACTATTTACAGGCATAGTGTGCATACTAAAATTGTAATGGCAAAGGACATATTTTGACAACTGGTCTCTGGAGAGTACCAGCCACCGTCTTCAAAGTAACCACGCGTATTACTCCATCTTTGCCGGGATGAAGTTGAATAACTCGGGCAAGCGGCCACTGTAATGCTCATTCTTGACAAGAACCACCTTATTTAAAAGATTCTGTGGTGTTTAATCAGCCACTTTTCCCGTTGCTGCAGAGAATGCAGATATTCGGAATGCCATCGCCTCCGAAATTCTGCCTGCATATGTTGAACTAACTGCCAGCGATTCAAGGTGCTGAGTTTGGATTGAGATAGGTCGGGCTCTGGAAAGCTACTATTAAGGGGCTCCAACATTAAAAAATGAGCGGGAGTGAGAACTTGAGGGTCATTAGGATCGGAACTTGCCTCGTAGAGAGGACGTGAATTCAACAATGCTTCCACCTGTGTGAGGAGGGTATAAAGCTCTTCGAAGGTCATTATTTGTTCTCCTATCACTCTGCGCAAAGGGGTTTTTACAGATTTCAGTCCTGCCTCACTGAGACCATTAAAATGTGGAGCGCCGGGAGGTGAAAAATGCCAAGAAAATCCGTAAACTTCGCCAGCCGCTTTCATATAAGAGGCTATAATATTCGATGCTCCGACGAAGTTTGTCCCCTGATCACTATACACATCTGTGCATTTTCCGCGTCTAGAAGTGAAACGGCGGAAAGCTGCTACGAAAGCCTCCGAAGAAAGATCGGAAACCAACTCGAGGTGAATTGCTCTCGTGGCTCCGCACACAATAACACATATATATGCCTTGGTGGTTTTTGCCCCTCTTACTCGATTCATAGTTATCTGAAAAGGACCTGCAAAATCCACTCCGACCTGAGAAAATGCCTTTAACTGAGACACTCGAAACGAAGGTAGGTCTCCCATATAAGGCTCGCAAAGTTTTGGTTTACAACGAAAACAACGGGTGCATTTTGAAAGACATGCAAATATTGAATGCCTTGGAGATAAAATCCAATATTGTTGTGAAATTAGATATTGCAAGGTTTTAAAACCCGGATGGAGATTTTCCTTGTGAACTTGTTCAACGACCAAATTAGTATATCGGTGTTCTTTCGGAAGCAAAATAGGGTGCTTTATATAAAAAATTAGTTGAAAATATCTTACCACCCACCTTAAGGAGACCGCCTCGATCAATAAAAACGGCAAGTTTTCGTAGGGGCTTCGGCAACAATTTATTACTTTTAATAAGTCTAAAAATATCATCGAAGCTTTCTTGTTGAACAAACTTTATTATCCCCAGAGAGGATTGAGAGAGTTCGAAAGGAGTAAGAACACCATATGTCCGATCCGCCCGGCATCGGGTACTTACAAAAAATCTTCGTATATAAGCTAGTATACGAATAATTCTTTTAAGAGACGAAAATCTGTGTAATAAAAATGAAATTATAGAAGTTTCTGTAACTAAAGAACTAAGAATTGCAGGTTTTTCTTCCTGAATATATTCGGGAATGTCCGTCAACCTTACTGGAGCCTGCTCTGGCCACTCCTGAGGATGCTCCCGCAACCAACCTGGACCGCACCACCAAAGAGTGTGATTAATCAATTCAGCAGGAAACAAGCCCCTAGAAGCACAGTCAGCAGGATTGTCACGTGAAGGTACATAATGCCATGAGTGTACTGGTAAAATTTCTTGAATATGCGCGACTCGGTTTGCCACGAAAATCTTCCAACGTTGTGCTGGAGAGGACAACCTTGCTAAAACAACCCGACTATCAGTCCAATTGTGAATGTTATCGAAAGAAAAGAGTTTTGAATATGTATTTTTGATAAAGAGAATGAGGTCAGACAAAAGAACCGCTCCAAACAATTCAAGTCTGGGAAGAGATTGTTGTGTTTTAAGTGGCGCTACACGACTGCGTCCCGCTAAAAGTTGCACTTTACTAGATCCATTAAGATCAAAAACTTTCACGTAGACGACAGCAGCAAAACCAGAAAGTGAGGCGTCACAAAAACCATGTAGTTCGATTCGCGAACAAATGTCGAAAAAAGCATGACGATCAAGTTTTACCTTTGACAGTTCAGAAAATTGACCTATAAACTTTTTCCAAGCAGATGCAATATAATCAGGTGGTGTACTATCCCATTCTATCTTAAGTGACCACAAATGCTGCATAAAGAGCTTGGCTTTCATTCCAAGTGGAGTCAAAAATCCTATGCGGTCGTATATCCGCGCGATCTCTGATAAAATGTGTCTTTTTGTACACGGACGTGAAAGAGGGATACAAGAATATGAAAATTGATCGGCGTTGGAGTCCCACTGTAGGCCCAGAACCTTTAAAAAGTGAGGACCTTCCTTGTCAAAAATCAAAATCATTTGACTACTTGCTAAAGGTACAGTTTTTAGCAGAGCAGGACAGTTACTAGCCCACTTTCTAAGTTCAAAATTTCCCCTTTTTAGGAACTCAATAAGTTCCTTTTGCAAGAATAACGCCGAATCAACATTGTCACAACCTGTCACAATGTCATCCACATAAATATTGTTTTCCAATACAGCCGATGCTTTAGGAAAATTGGTTTTTTCTAAGCGGGACAGTTCCTGAAGGGTGCGGATAGCCAAATATGGTGATTATACAACTCCGAAAGTCACGGTATTGAGTCGGTATTCATCCAGCGTAGCATCATCAGAAATCGCCACAATATCCTTTGATAGTCCCTGTCCTTAATATCGCATATAAAAACCACTTTATAATAGCGAAAGATAAGTAATATTTCTGAGATATCGTGCTGAAGCTTGGGGCCTGGCAACAATGTATGATTGAGCGAAATACCAGACGATTCTTTTGCACTTGCATTGAATACCACACGCAACTTAGTTGATAAGCTGTCTGGTTTAAGCACGCAGTGATGGGGCAGGTAAAATACTGATTCTGATTTTTGTTCAGAAATGGGAACGAGTGACATGAAACCCTGATCTAAATAACCTTTAGAGAAGGTTGCTTTCGGAAGCGAGATTCCAAAAGGCAAAACCTACGATAAGCATTTGAGTATGTATTCTCAAAAATAGGTTTATCGTGACGAAACGGCAAGGGAACGACAAAGCGACCAGTGTCAAGGCGATAATATGAAGTTTGAAAAATCTCTTCACATTTAATTTCATCAGTAGAAAGTTTTGGAGCTGACTTGATTTGCTCAAGTTCCCAAAATTTCTGTACGAATACGACCGTAGATATACCCAGTAAACACATATACGTAAATTAAACGTTGATTTAACGTGTCAATCGTTGATAATTGGTCTTACGTTAGAAAAGTGACGGTTTAATTTAAGTTTAATTTTACACCGTTCAATTTAAACGTTATAGACACGTGGTGTTATTATCTAAATACAACTACCTACATTTATTATGTTTAAGTAACGTTATATATGTATTATAAATAAACCATAAAATAAAAACGTTTGTTTTAGGTGTTTTTTAAACGCGTGTCAAACATTGTCAAAATTAAAAACGTTTATAAAACGTTCTTTATGTAATTTATAATAAACCGATATTTATAGCTAAAATAACGTTAGAAAATGTTCATTAGAAGCGCATAATTTTTAGAGGCGACAATGAAAACGTTAAAATTACGTTTTTTAAGTATTTTATAATAATTCTAAAATTACAGTTAAGGTAACGTGTAAAATATCCTATAAAAATTCTTATTGCTTAATATAGGAAAATTCAAAACGTTTATATATTGTTTATAAAGTATGTTATCACAATTCCAAATGTACCTACAATTAGAAGAACGTGTGAAATTATTCTTAAAATGAGCAATATTTAAAGTGGGAAATTTTAAAACTTTGTTTATTACGATTCAAAATACTTTTGAAAAATGTGTCAATGAATCGTTTGATGTAAAACTAGAATTATTGAAATAACAACGAATATTACGTCCTAAATGTATTTTCAAAAATATAGAATATATAAAGGTTTAACCTTAATTTACCCACCAGTTGAAACAGTAAAACAAACACTTTATATGTAAGTAAATCCCTAATATACCTATTTAGTTAGTTTACTTTTGAAAACACCATTTAAAAGGTGTTTAAATTGTATAACTTTACACTAATTTAACCGACATTGTAAGTCCTAACGTTTCCTAGTTTCCAATGCAATCCCATTCTTATCTAGGACATAGTGTATATAACAAATTGAAAAAAAAAGTGTTTATCAAAAACTTCCTACTACAACTAGCTATATCTATCGGTATTCTAAGTTTACAAGAGTAATGCCAAATATTTGTTAACAAGTTAATTAAATCTTATAATGATTTGTTGGGTTTTTCTTTTTTTTTTTATGCAAAAATATAAATTTTAGAATAATTTTACAACATATTTTTTCCAATCTTGAATAAGAAGTTAAAAATAAGTGGTATTATACCTACTTAAATACCTAGTAAGCGGCCCAAGCAATCACAAAAAAATGTTTTTGTTTTTGCTATATGAACACCTGTTTGTGTAGTTTCACACATTTCAAACGTTGCTTGAACGTTGAAGGCAGGCCGTTGTTACACCATTAAATTACAAAGCATATGATTGGCCGAAAACGTATGTGAAGGTCGTTATGTTTGTTAGTGAATAAAATGATACAGTTGTTTTTTAACAGTGATGCCAAAGTGAGAATTTCTTCTCATACTATAGGAGATATAAAGATATATATAATCTAATTAATATTTTTTATAATAGGTACGTATACTTTCGGCATTTCCAGAAATTTATAAATTTTAACACACGCTTTTTTCAATTTGATTAAAGTCAAACAACATAAGTGTATTTTCAACAATTCTTCTTTATTGAAATGATTTACAAAAAGAAACATTCCACATTAAATGGTGTATCACAGAAATTTACTATTTACATAATAAGTAGTAGGTATAACCAAATTTAAGTTTTCGAAAAATTTTATATAAACCTCATGTTTTTTGCTATTAAATAAAAGTTTTTCCACAAAGTGTATGTAGGTTTACATGTTTGAATCCATATTATACCTTAAAACACTAGGTAAGAATTCTTTGTAAGATTTATTAATGCCACTGAAGATGGAACAGTAAAGTTCCGAAATATGTTTGGCGGATTCGAACATGTATATAAAAATATTTTCTGTAGTAGACGCCTTTGATTTATAAAATTTAAAGCTTTGTTTAGGTATAATAAGACAGACTTACAATGACATTTAAATTTTATTAAAAGGCTACCCGACTTGGCAACAATGGTTTTAGGTAAATCGCGGGTAGGTATTAGAATCAGAATTTAGAATCAATTTTATATTTATTACGTTTTATCCAAGCACTGGAAAGGGTTCAAGCAAAATAAATAATGTGGTAGCAAAGAATAATAATTAAAAAAGATTTAAGTAGTTTAATGCTTATTAAAAATTAAGTGACGTTCGGTATTGAGGGCCTTTCTAAAAGCATTATGAAGATAGTGCGAATATAATAAAAAGAAAGTGCTACAATTAGTTCAAAAAGATTTAAGAAGTGTAATATTATTAAAAATTAAGTGAGATTCGGTATTGAGGGCTTTTTAGAAGAATTATAGAGGTAGCAAAGAATAATAATTATGATTGTAAATTGTGCGAATATAATAAAAATCAAGTGCTACAATTAGTTAAAAAATATTTAAGTAGTTTAATATTATTAAAAATTAAGTGATGTTCGGTATTGAGTTTCTAGAAGAATTATGAAATTTTTAATGGCCAACCAATTAGGAATACAGTTCAACTGTAAAGGTCGCTTCAACAAAATGGTTTTGAAAAGACAACACTTTTGAGCACTATTTTAGGTAAGATTTTATTATGATACTAAAACGGGTTAAACATATTTGATATTTACACAGGGTATAAAATTAGTGCGTTAAGATCCATTTACGCATTATTTACCACCATATTTGCACAAAAATGTTATAAATAAAAATTATGCGCCCTATTAATGTACATATTTTTTAAAATAAGTATATTTCGTACTCCTTTGTACTCATCAGCCAGCCACACCACTCGATATTTTGCTTTTAGAACACTAATAAAAATTAGATTATAAAATTTGAAAAAATTCACAGGAAAAAAATTTAAAATTGACAAATTAATGCAATGAATTTACTGGGTGTTTGGTTTATTGCAATCAGAAAATATAATTTTAGATTAAAAGTAAATATCTTTTACTTTTGCCTAAAAATGTATACGCTTCTAGCAAAAATAACATTACATTCTAAATATTTATAATTATATTATGCTAATACCTATGTATGCATTTTTCATTTCAGAAGTAGCCAAATTGAACTTTCCCGTACACCAGAAAAATGATTTGCAAGCATTATTTATGTATTAGATTTATAATTTGTTGATTTTTTAAATTAATTCAAATTCCCTATCGTAAGCGGTTAAGAAGCAGTCAAAATTTAATCATAATTCTGTATTTTATTCTTCTTAATATCCTATGAACGAATTATTTGTTCCTTAATTTAACTTTCTATTTGTTATTAAAAGATGTTCCTATGTTCAGAATAAATTACATATTTATAGAAAATTTGTTATCTTACATTTTACACTAGTGATGATTCTAGAACATTTTGTTATAATTATATACAACAAAAACTGTAAAGTGTTTTTATCCTAATAATATAACGGACAAGGTTCGATGCTAAAAGTATGTCTCCAATATCCTAAATCGTTAAATCAAAAAGTTGGATTGTCGGTTGTAAATATATTAAAAACAAATCAAAAATCCGTTTGTTTTTTGTGTTATTCAATATTTTAATATAAAATATTGTCAAAAAGAAATTACAAAATTATTCGATACAACGTAAGTTTCGGCGACAGAAAGCGTTCGCCGAAACGTGCATTATTGTATCGTATAATTTTGTAAGTTATATTTGACCACAATATCCAACATTAAAAAACACCATATATTTTTTGGTTTAACTATTTAACAAAAAGGGCATTATTTTTTCATCAAACTTTTGTACCAACCCAACAATGGAAATCTGGTAGTTTTATTGATTTATTCCATACATTTTATCAACGTATATTTCACGTTACAAAAATATATAAAAGCCACATTAAATAACGTCAAATCAAACGTTATTTAAACATTCCTAAAACGCGTAATTAATACGATTACACAAACGTTAATTATTAGCTTTTAAAAAACGATAAATGCATGTATATGTAATACATGCATTTGTCGTTTTTTAAAAGCTAAGAATTAACGTTTGTGTAATCGTATTATTAACGTATTTGAGAACCGTTTAAATAACGTTTGATTTCACCGTTGAATATATATACATAAATACGTTCAATACACGTTTTTATATAGCATTTAACTAACGTTTCGTTATTAGTGTTCTGTAATGTGAAAAAGCGCGACATATAAAAGTAAAATGTACGTATTTAATGTATCTTTTTTTGGAAAGGTGTTTTGTAATGATAAACGTTAAATAAACGTATGTGTGTTTACTGGGTAGTTTCTACGGTTGTATCGGTAGAACTTAGCGAGGTATGACAACTAAAAGGATGAGTGTCAGGTTGTGGAACAGCAACCCTACCCTGAAGAATCCATCCAAATGCCGTCTCGAGCCCAACAGGTTCATTCATCTTACCCATTAGCTTACCCGATCTAGTAATATAGGGTAAAATTTCTGCACCAATTAGAAGATCAATAGGCGCTGAAATATGAAAATTGTCATCTGCCAATTGTAAACCCTGGATATGAGACCAGCTACCGATACTTACATTTACTTTTGGCAAATCAGGACATACTTGCGGCAATATAATAGCGTTAAAGGAAAATATAGATTGCAAACTATATATTTAGACTTAATTTGACTATGTGTAATACCCTTATTTGAACCGCACGTCATACTATTTAATCCTTCAATAGGTCTATACCTTTCTTTCTCTATAGAAAGGTTTTCTGCGAAGCCCCAGTCGCTTAGAACAGCGCTCGTATATTAAATGAGCCATGCTTGCTGAATCAAGCAAAGCATGAACTCTTTGGAAATTACCACGACAGTCAAGAATGTCTATCTCAGCCGTAGATAGCAATACAGTGCTTGCAGTCGGTTGTAAGGAGCTGGCTAAAGCACTTAAAGACGGTGGTATATCCTGTGAAGATGACTGTAAAACTGAAGCCTGTACAGGTTCCGAATTTTGACAGTCCCGCTCAGTATTCGAAGTACCTATTTCTAGAAATACCCTTATTGCTTGTATTTTCATTAAAATGAAGCAATGTATGATGTGGAGTATTACAAATGCGACACTTCGAGACAGAACGACAATTTTTAAGAGAATGCGGTGAATTTAAACAATTAAAACAGTATTTGTTTGTGTAATGAACTGTAGTCACTGGGTTCATTTTTTTATTAAGTTTAAAAATACAAAATTGGTAATATACATATATAACAAAAATATTGACTGTTCACTGTCGCAAGTCTGTGTTTTGACTGAAAGAAACGGGATGCCAACACAAGCGCTGGCATCGCACACTTATTAGTGCCCAGGATTGTATTCAGGGGCGTCTTCATGCCCCCGGCCTTGGAAGTCCTCACTGACAACGGGCAATGGACATAATTTCACTATGCCTCGCACAAAAACACCATCACACGTCTTGATACGGGCAACTCTAGAGTTGCCATCCTTGCCAGAGATCAACTGCAGAACACGACCTAGACGCCATTTTGACGGTGGCAGGTTGTCTTCCTTGATAAGAACGAGCTGATTTTCGGACAAAGAACCGTTAGTCTTCTTCCATTGCCTTCGCTGTTGAAGCTCATTCACGTATTCCCTGCTCCATCTGCTCCAAAACTGCTCGTATAATTTCTGCAGCAGTTGAAATTGAGTTAAACGATTGTCTGCGACGTTGAGCACTGATGGTTGCGGCAATGTCGTGAATGTTCTACCGATGAGGAAATGAGCAGGAGTAAGACAGGAAAGATCTTCTGGATCACTGGTTATTGGAGTCAAAGGGCGGGAATTAAGGATTGACTCAATTCGCACGAGCAAAGTTTGAAAATCTAATGTGAATAAATGATGATTGCCTATTGTGCGGCGCAAATGATATTTGAGACTCTTTACTCCAGCCTCCCATAGGCCTCCAAAATGAGGAGAACTTGGCGGAATGAAATGCCATTTTATTCCCATATCGGACATTTTATACGAAATATTTGACATATTGTTTTTCAAAAATCCTGCAAATTCCTGCAAATCACGGTTGCATTTGACAAAATTGGTGCCATTGTCTGAAAACACTTCGCTTGGCTTACCTCGACGACTTATGAAACGTTGAAATGCATCCAAGAAATCTTCAACGCTCAATGATAATACAATTTCCATATGAATAGCGCGCGAGACGAAACAAATAAACAATGCTACCCAACATTTTATCACCTTGCTCCCGCGGCCCTTTCTGTCTTTTAGAAAAAAAGGTCCTGCATAATCTACTCCCACTATTGAGAACGGAGTCGCTGGGTGTACCCGTTGTTTGGGTAAATCCCCCATTATAGGTTGTATTTTTCTATTATTGTATCGTGCACACTTGACGCAATTTCTGACAATTTTCCTGCAAAAACTACGACCCGACACAACCCAAAACCTTTCCCTGAGACTGGACAAAAGAAGCTGAGGACCTGCATGTAATAATCGCTTGTGTTCTGATTCTACAATGATTTTGGTAACATGATGGTTAGGCGATAATAAGATCTGATGTTTCTTATCATTCGAGTAATGAGAATTATTTAATCTGCCTCCTACGCGGATTACACCTATAGAGTCCAAAAACGGGGTTAAACTTAAAAGTTTGCTAGAATTGGGCAAGTCTCCTTTGATGCTCAAATTCTTGTAATCCTCTGCGAAAGACTCTTGCTGTGTCATTTTGATCAGCGTATTGAGACTTTGGTTAAGCTCGTCAACTGTTAAATACGTTAGTAAACTTCTGTCTCCGCTCTTCATTTTACTGTTTTTTATAAACCGTAACACCCATGCAAAAACACGCTTTAGTTTGTGAAAATCAGAAAATGTATTAAAAGGGAAATTAATCTGGGGCTTTACGACCAATAGGGTTTTTCGAATTTCAGGCAATTCTATTTTCGTCGATTGAACCTTTGGCCAACAATCAACTGTATCGAGTAGCCATTTTGGCCCATGAAACCACATGTTCGAATTCACTAATGCTCGTGGATTTAATCCGCGAGATACTATGTCTGCGGGATTATCCGCTGTAGGTACATGTTGCCATTGAAAATCAGCTGTGTGTTTTTGAATGTCAACAACACGATTTGCGACAAAGGGTTTTAACAGATGAGGGGATGCATTGAGCCATCCTAAAACAATAGTTGAATCACACCAACAAAACACTTTGTGAATCTTAATATCAACTGCCTTTAAGACCTTTGTTACCAGCTGTGACAATATCCATGCTGCAGACAACTCTAATTTGGGCATTGTTAATAACTTAACGGGTGCCACCTTGGATTTTGCGCACAATAAATTTGAAAACCGACCTGTTTCGTTTTCAGACACCACATAAATGCACGCTCCGTAACTGGACTCACATGCATCTGAGAAACAATGTAAGGAAACATACCTGGGATTTTCACACACAACGAAACGATCTATACTTAGATAATTGAGGGTATCTAAGCCAGAAGACCATTCTACCCATAAATCTCTAATATGGGATGGAACCTCCTGGTCCCAGGATAGTTTTTCTAGCCACAATTTTTGTAGAATAACCTTGGCCGTTATTATACATGGGCTGATGAGACCGAAAGGGTCGAAAATTGTTGCAATTTTTGATAAAATAAGACGTTTTGAGACGTGGGTACTAATTTTAGATGAATCGATTTTATACGTTAAAATATCTTCCTTTGAATTCCAAGACAATCCTAATGTCTTGTTATCCTGTTCCTTGTTTAATGAGAAATCAACTGAATCATGGACTGATTCTGTATCCAAGCCACGAATAATATGTTCCACATTAGATTTCCATTTACGTAGTTCAAATCCATGACCTTCTAAAATTTTGGAAATGGTTTTACAGACGAAATCTGCCTCTGATTGATGATCAACACAAGTTAGTAGATCGTCGACATACATGTCTTGACGAATAATTTTGGCAATGTTTGGAAATTCGACTTCACACTCATTAGCCACCTCATGTAAGCACCTGATAGCTAAAAATGCAGCTGCGGTTGTTCCGTAAGTAACGGTATTCAACTGATACGTCTGTATGTTATCGTTTGGGTTTGAACGCCACAAAATTTGCTGTAAACAACGTTCCTTTGGATGAATTAATACCTGCCGGTACATCATCTTTATGTCACTAGATAACACGATAAATCGCATTCTGAACCGCAGTATGATGGACATTAGGTCATGTTGAATGAGAGGACCTACCATCTGTAAGTCATTTAGCGAGATGCCTGTGGAAGTAGGACTGGATGCATTAAAAACAACCCTTAATTTGGTTGTACTACTGGATTCCTTTAACACCCCATGATGAGGCATGAAATATTCTGGGTTACCACTTGGTTCCCCTTCAACTTTGGACATGTGCCCTAACTGTTCATAAACGTTCAGAAAATCGGTATATAAAAGTCTTAAAGTTTCGTTGGCGGCGAGTTTCCTCTCTAAAGACAAAAAACGCTTTAATGCTGTTTCGCGCGAGTTTCCTAAAAGTTCAGAGGGTTTTTTCAAAGGCAAGGATACGACGAATCTGCCATCCTCATTTAACAAAGTGTGTTTTACGAAGTGATCTTCGCATGCTTGCTCTTCCGTAGACCATAAAGGTTTCGTACCAACCTCCTCAACTTCCCAAAATTTGGCAAGTTGGTCCTGAATTGTCTGGTTTTTGCTTACATTACAATGAGTTTTTTGCATAAGATTCCCTCCTAAAGGACCCGCAACAATCCAACCTAGCTGCGTGTTTTGAAGGACGGGACCGTTGTTTCTCAATCTGATGAGACCTGAATTCAAAATGTGCCAGAATGCGTCTGCACCGATTAAAATGTCAATAGGCTGAGGCATATAAAACTCTGAATCCGCCAAATCAATGTTAGTGGGTATTTCTAATTGCTCAATATCAATTATTGAATCGGGAATACATGAAGTAATGTTATCCAAAACGAAACATGATAAATTTATTGAAAAGTCACTGTTTAAGGATCGTATGTTTAACTCGCATTTAGAATTAGCATATGATAACTTTTCACTAATGCCTGAAACGACTAGTTTAGTTTCAATTTTCGGCAACTGTATCCTGTCACACAATGCCGATGTTATGAAACTGGATTGCGAGCAATACTTTTGCTGAAACGAAATGACGAGTGTCTTTGTTGTAAGCCTGAACCTTGGCTGTGGACAAAATCGCACTCTGAGCTGTGGCCAAAGTACAATTTGACTTGAAAATTTCTGAACTAGTTTGACCCTGATTGCTTGAGTCTTGCGATATGTGAGCTACTGTAGTATCATGATCCTTGGAATCATGCAAAAGGCTATTATGCTTCTTGCCACACACTTTGCAGCCTGACCAAGAACAATCCTTTACAATGTGGCTGCGCTTTAAACAATTTATGCACAATTTTAATTCCTTGACCCTTTCTAACCGACCTCTAATGCCTAACTTTAGAAATGTGGGACAATAGAATAGGCTGTGATCCTTTTTACAATGATAACATTCGTATTTCTTAGCACTGTTACCTTCACTGTTATTATCATTACAAGAAGTTAAACCGCGAGATTGATAGAACTGTTTATTGTTGTATTTGGAAGAGGCGTACGAAGGCTTTGTTTGTCGCGTGTCCTGAATCCTACCGCTTTGGTTAGAGGCTGAATGTATTTCTATGGTTTCCAATAGATTGGCGCGTTTCTTTAGAAATTCCTTGAAAATTTGTAAATCAACTGAATTACTGTTGGATTTTTGCTTTTCCCATTCTTGGGCTGATTGCTTGTCAAGTTTGCCTGTTACAATATAAATTAAAAGTGTGTCCCAATGATCTGTGGGTTCGCCTAATTGTTTTAAACTATTTAAATGCTTAAACAGATTTTCATATAAATTCCTTATATTAGCTGCCGTAACCACGCCAATGTTAGATAAATGAAAAATTGAGCTAAGATGATTTTGTATTAACAAGTGTTTGTTATTGAATCGATCACATAATGTATGCCACACCATGGCATAGTTATCAGCGCTAAATTCTAAAGATTGTATGACTAATGGAGCAGAGCCACACAGCGATGCCCTTAGGTAATGAAATTTTTGAATGTTGTTTATTTGTTCGTTATTATGGATTAATGATTCGAAGATATCTCTAAACTCCATCCACGTTTCATAAGTACCGTCAAATTTTGGTAATTTAATTTCAGGGAGTTTTACACATTCGAACTGACTTGGACGAGTGGAACTTTCACTAGACCTGACTGATGCATTGTCATCTCTGGACCGACTGCTACAACTTTCTAAAACCAGCTTTGCCTTTGAAATAGTAGCGTAATATTTATTTTCGAAACTTTCGCGATCTGCGTACTGATCCTCTGGCGAGTCTGAATGAAACTCAATTTCGCTTTGTATTTCATCAAACGAAGAAAGTAAATTCTCAGCCACATTCGTGCGCTGATCTAGTTCGATTCGCTTGAAACTGTCTATGCCACCAATATCCTCAAAATTTTTCAGAAAATTATCAAAAGAGGTTAATTTTGCTTTTATAGAAGCTCGCTTTTTAATGAGACTTCTTAATGAATCATTATTGCCACCTGACTGTCATTTTATTGCTTAACTTGACGAACTTGGTCACAATCAAGTTAAATCAATAAATACGAAATAAATACTGAATACGACACTGTGCGGCTTATGCACCTGCAACTGCCTCGCAATACCAACCGCTTGATATCCCTATACGCTACCTATCTGTAGGTAGAAATTCGAGAATGTAAATAATGATAGAAATGAATATGTACAAATGCTGCTATATACCTTGAACTATATTATGTATTTACTACTGAATAACTACGAAAATTTGTCACAAAGACTTTACAAACTTATACTCGGTTAACTGAAATCAAAATTATTAAGGAAAGAAATATAAAATAATACGACCTGTGTGCTATTATTTCTTCTATCTCGTTTGTGTACAACCGTCCGCTGTAGTTCTCAACACAACGTCGCTGCTTGGTGAACTCTCTTTGTCTGGTCGACTATAATACTGATTGTAGGTACGTCGCTCTTGCTTTAGCGGCACTTTGCAAACAATTATTAAAACTGTTATTAATAATTGACTTCAAACTTTAATTTGGCTAACGAAGGACCATATGTTTGTGTAATGAACTGTAGTCACTGGGTTCATTTTTTTATTAAGTTTAAAAATACAAAATTGGTAATATACATATATAACAAAAATATTGACTGTTCACTGTCGCAAGTCTGTGTTTTGACTGAAAGAAACGGGATGCCAACACAAGCGCTGGCATCGCACACTTATTAGTGCCCAGGATTGTATTCAGGGGCGTCTTCAGTATTTGTGTTGCTTAATCGAAGAAAACCGTGCAGATGGCTGATATGTAAAACAGATGTAGGCGTTGGTTTTGAAAAATTCCAAAATCAATTTTGTTTTGACTTAATAGGCGGTGAGGATGAAAGCTGCATTGATTCCAAAGCTTTACATTGGTTTTCTAAAAATGTTGTTAAGTTAAAATACTTAGGAAGTTCTAGACTGCTATGCTCAACCTCAAACTGTGTTCCTAATTTTGAATCTAACTTCCGTAGGAGCATGTTGAATAATAAGAAATCCCAAGAATCGGTATCGAAGCCAAGGGCATTTAGAGCAGAAATATTCTCCGAAAAAGTATCGATAAGATTACATAAGTCTTTAGCTGTAACTCTCTGTAACACAGGTGTATTACAAATCTCGTTATAATACCCTGTAGCCAATAGCCTTTTGTTCTGATATCGGTTCTTTAATGTGGCATAAGCTATATCATAATTGGAGTCCAAAACTGGCAAAACCTTCACTAAACTCAAAGCATCTCCCGCCAGCGAGGTTAAAAGATATTGAAACTTTTCAATTTTTGACAAAGTAGAGTTGTTGAGAACTAAAGAATTATAGAGATCGAAAAATGACGGCCAACTTTTAAAATTGCCATCAAAAACTGGTATAGAGATTTTGGGAAGTTTCAAATTTGAAGTTCTAATATTAAAATCTGTTGAAGAAGTACTAGCATTAAGTTGCAGTTGTTCTTGTTTTTCAAACTTAATTCGTTTTGCTTTTATGTAATAAAAAAGTTCATCGGCCGATTTCCGCATCATGGGTATTAAAGGCCTCACCCTCACCTGTCAATAAAGAAATAACAACATTGTGATGCTCATAAAAATCATCGTAAGCATCACTTATATCATCACCCAGGGCTACAACATAATTATATGTTTCTTGCAATCGATTAAAAGCCACTGTACGTTTAAGTGCAGCTTTATTTATTTTGTCAGTAATTGTTCCTGCTGTTGCCATTGCAAATAATAATACATAAACGGGTGGGTAAAAACACTAGTTCAAAACACTGCAGATAGAGTGAAAGAAAACTGATTTAAAAATGCGAACAGATTTCCCAAATATAATGGTAATAAATAGAAAAAGACAGTGCCAGTCACTCACCATAAACCAACCGCAAAAACATCAGCTAAATTTTAAAAACAACAAGAGTTACACTTGTTTTGAGTTAGAATAAAATACGCACAATAAATGCACTGTAAATAATGTGTACACTGATTGAAATTTAATTATTTTCGGTACAAACGCGTTTATTTTTGATTTATAATACAAAATCACTTTTGAAAATATTAAACTTATTTTTAATATCCATATAAATATGGCGGCATAAACAAACCGGCGAAATTGCTATTACTATTAAACTAATTAAATATAGGTCAAAGGGGTCGTTCACGCTTGTATAGCACGCATTGACAAACGCGTGGCAAAGAACCAATCACAGAGTGTGATTTCGGGTCACCTGACTTCAGCGACAAATAAGATTTAAATATTATTTTGCATTAGCAAGATATACCTATGAGTACCTATTAGGTATTTGCATAGGTGGAATGAACATGCGTATGTATATAACGATTTTGAAAAGAAATTAGCAATTAATAATTTAATTTATAAAGGACAAAATTTAAATATGGCGGACTGCCGAATATGAAATTTTAAAACAATAAGTTTTAAAGGAGAAAATGAAATCCGGACGAAGGATCAAAAAATGTTGGACGAGGATCGTCTGTTAAGTGGACTGTATTTTTGGTTGATTCTTTTTATTGAATTAGATATATTAAATAAGGAAAGATGGAAAAAGTATTAAAGATGGTGAAAAGCACTCACACTGATAACGTTTGCAGATTCCGGAGGGCCCTCCACGTCGTTTTCCAATGATCAATCTTCTTGTGACTTCATAGATATTGTCACACCCGGTATATTGTAATAAAAATATTGCATCCGGTCGAACAGCTATTTTACGCTGATTTAATAATTTAAAAGTTCATCAAAGTTTATACAAGTTCATGACTTTAGCATCGGTATTGTATCTACTAGACAAAATTAGCTGACGGACATTTTTTCAAACAAGCGGTACGACGAATAGACAATTTGATTGGTCTATATTCGTAAGAGTGGAAAATAGTAAAGTTATAAATATTGTTGTAACAGGAAGTTACGGGGGATTTTAATTGCGACTTCGGTGTAGGAAAGATTGAAGAGGGTGGTTGGAGACTTGGCGGCTCGGACCATGGAGTCTCCCCGCGTTGGAGCATATATGTTTCCGAATGCTCCGCCAGGTTCTCTAACCACAAAACTCTCTATTTTGGGGTTTTTGAGTAGTGTCTTTTAAATTTATTTAACGTGTACCTATATAGCATTAATTTTAATTATAAATTTTAAATATTCTGTGAAAGTGAAATTACGGAAAAAGATCAGCTCTAACCACAAAACTCTCTATTTTGGGGTTTTTGAGTAGTGTCTTTTAAATTTATTTAACGTGTAGCTATATAGCATTAATTTTAATTATAAATTTTAAATATTCTGTGAAAGTGAAATTACGGAAAAAGATCAGCTCTAACCACAAAACTCTCTATTTTGGGGTTTTTGAGTAGTGTCTTTTAAATTTATTTAACGTGTACCTATATAGCATTAATTTTAATTATAAATTTTAAATATTCTGTGAAAGTGAAATTACGGAAAAAGATCAGCTCTAACCACAAAACTCTCTATTTTGGGGTTTTTGAGTAGTGTCTTTTAAATTTATTTAACGTGTAGCTATATAGCATTAATTTTAATTATAAATTTTAAATATTCTGTGAAAGTGAAATTACGGAAAAAGATCAGCTGTGTCCTCAAAGATATTTGTAATGTAAGTACCAATTTTTAATTATTATAATTGTTAGTTTTTAAAATTGTCCTTTTTTATTAAATTGATTTTTGTACATTTTTTAAATAATTAAATAAACAATAGTTAGTAATATTCATCTGACTTTCCTTTTATTTTTAATATAGTTTCTTTCAATTTAATCAAATAACTATTAACTGAGAGACGCTGCTCAAATACAGACCGTCACTCGTTTACGAGGAAGAATCAATAAGATCCTCCTTCGTGAGCGTGATGTAAGTGGGCGATTCTCGAGTAGCTAAACAAGCCAAGCGGGTAACTAAATTAATTAACCTAACTTATAAAACTCAAACTATTTTATAAAGATTTAACTCAGTAGAGCATGCTTACCTGAGTCTTCAAATAGTAAAAGACGTAAGGGAGGCTATACCCTTATTTTCTATCTCTCAAATTGGGACTAGGTGAAGGCACCAAAATGCTTTCAAGAATCTAGTACTTCCGGTTATACTGGAAATGGGTGTCAACTTCCTTATTTCACATACGACCCTATATAATTTTTTTTTGATTCTCCTTGTAATTCTAAACATATTTCATGCATAATATGTTATACCTATCGCCAGCCGTTTTCGAAATATTCGAAAAGTTATGTCAAAAATGACGTTTTCAGAATAAAGAATAATTACAATTTTGTATTAGGTATATGGAAGCTTTAATAATTTAATTTGTTAGAATATCCTAGGAGATATAGAACTACTTTAGGCGCCTACGTATATTTCTTTAGTAAATATTAATACAGGGTATTTGAAAAAAGCGTAAAAAATCAAATTGAAAAGAGTGTCAAAATTCAAAATTTTTAAATGGTAACCCCCCATTTTATATTTTTTGGATCAAAAATGATACTTGTCAAAAATAATCAACAATTATGACAAATTGTAGATATTAATTAGTAGTAATAATCATGGCGGGCTTATCAATTATACTAACGAATACTAACTAAATTTGTTTATTATTTATGGAGAATGTGACAGAGTGATAACAAGAACGTGTGATAACATTTGTTACCACATACTCAGAAAAACACAAACCATCACCAAAAGTTGTTAGACTAATAATACATAATTTCGAAACTTTCGCGTCTGTGAAGGATTTGATTAACTAATAAAGTGAATGTATGATACAAACTTATCTAAGGTCATCTCATAAAAAAAATTACTTTAACAAATGTTGTTAATTTTAACCGTGAACTTCTAAACACTTTTCACATCTCAAAATTAATTGTTCATGTGTTGCCGCCGAATAGATGGTTGACTCAAATTGGCAAATGCTTTCCGAACTCTTTGCATACAGTCCTCTTTAGTGGTCAAATGCCTGGTTTACACTTCATTTTTCATCGTCCCCCAGATATAATAATCGATCGCTTTTAGAAAATCCAGACTCCACTGCAAATTTTCTCAGAGATATTGTAGAATAATATGCCGTGAAGTACCCCAGTATAGCTATTTCTATAGCTTCATCGTCCCAAATAGGTTTCCTTCGTTATATTTTTGTCTTTACGGGCCCGAAATTTTTGAAATTATCGATTATCCGTTTAACAACTTTTGGTGATGGCCTGTGTTTTTCTGGGTACCTGGCAGCAAATGTATCACACGTTTGTGACATCACTCTGTCACATGATCCATAAATAATAAACAAATTTAGATAGTATAATTTATAGGCCCGCCATGATTATTACTACTAATTAATATCTACAATTTGTCATAATTGTTGATTATTTTTGACAAATGTCATATTTATTTGCTATTTAAAGCCATCATGGCCAATTAAAATCAATTAAATTTCAAATTCATATCATTGTTGTCATAAAAAAATGGAAAATTGTCAATATTCTGAAAACTATCAGTTTTTTGGGATAGACATCCTTTTTTAAATTTGCCTTAATTTTTGAAGTAAAAAAATACAAAAAATATACAAATTTTGAATTTTGACACTTTTTTCAATTTGATTTTTTACCCTTTTTTTCAAATACCCTGTATTAATATTTACTAAAAAAAATATACGTAGGCGCCTAAAATAGGTCTATATCTCCTAGGATATTCTAACAAATTAGATTATTAAAGCTTCCATTTAATAAAAAATTGTTATTATTCTTTATTCTGAGAACGTCATTTTTGACATAAAATTTCAAATATTTCGAAAACGGCTGGCGATAGGTATAACATATTATGCATGAAATATGTTTAGAATTACAAGGAGAATCCAAAAAAATATATAATTTATATAGGCTCGTATTTAAAATAAGGAAGTTGACACCCATTTCCGGTATAACTGGAAGTACTATATTCTTGAAAACATTTTAACCGAATTGGTCTCGTGTCGACCTACGGACTACACCGGATTTTCAAATTGTTCCACAGTGTAGTTTCTCCATAATCGGTTGAATCCCTTCCCGTGCGGACACCCGGTATAGGTACAATAAATATACCTACATTATGATGGACAAGCTTAAACGCACGATGGGAATATAAACAGAAAAACAAAAAAAGAAATATCATTTTTTAACAGATCTCGTAGGTTCCACATGTAAGATAATTTGTTACCGGTATATCTTATGACGTTCATTTACCACTAACCTCAGTTGAACTGAGTTGTGTGTAAGGAACGCCCGAAAATACGTACGAAATCCTCTATTATAATATATAATAATAATAATAATCAGTTTATTTGCAGTTCAAAATACAAAAAAAATAATTCCAGATATAATACAATAAATATATATATATATATATATATATATATATATATATATAAAATTATTTCATAATAATATAAGAGAAACTTACTTGAATTTTTAGTAAACGTTTAGATTCACAAGCTGACTTTATTTATAAATTATTTTACATCAGACATGCAGTTGATTTTTGTTGTTTATCTCTCTGAATCATTCACAATGAGGTAAGACGGCGAACAAGTCGCGTCCAATTCGTGTTGTTTCGGTGTTGAATCGATGTATAAACCCAGAGCTAGCAAATACTTTAGCACGTTTAATCAATAACTCTGTTTTCTGATTTTTTTTAAATGAAACACATACAAATAAATGTTTTGAGGAAAATCTTTATTTCAAGTGTTCGATAACTTTGTTAGTTACATAATTTCGTTTAATCGTTGCCGACGACTAATGGTAGGAACACATTGATGTACAGTCCCCAACTGTGAACGATCTAGCCTTCATACCAAATTCTACGATACACACACAAGTGACCTGCAGGTCTGTACCTCTTTCTGGGTGGTTATCGGGTCAAAAATGATCCATTCAAGGTCACCCGGCTCTGTATTTTAGCCGTTTTTTAACCAAGATCGCGCTTGAAAATACCCTGGGATAACAGAACTAGTAAAATATTCACGTTTAATTCGAGTTAATCTGGTGTTGCATCGATGTATAGACCCAGAGCTAGCAAATACTTTGCCACCTTTAATCAGTAGCTTGTTTCTAACTCGGGTTTCTGATTTTTTCCCAACGAAACACATACAAATCAATGTATTGAGGAAAATCTTTATTTCTGATATTATTTAACTTATTTAGTTACGCAGTTTCCTTTAAATGTTGTCGGCAAATTGATGTACAGTTCCGAACTGTTAACGATCTAGCCTTTAGTCCAAATTTCCCCATACACACACAAAAGGCTCTCGCTCTCGCTTCAAAATACGCAGATATAACAGAACTGTCATTGAAAAGAAGTATGGGACATTTTTTAAGGCAAATTATAGACCGATTTGCTTTTAAGGACGTCTAAAATACAGAAAAGCTACTGAAAGCATTAGTCGTCCTATTAATAGAAAAATTTTTGTCCTGCATATCCCAGATGTTGACAATAAAATCATTGAAATCTTTGCCTGCACCTTGTAACTATAGTTTGCCTACTACGCCCCTTATATCTTTCAAGATCTCGTCATCCTATAATTTCCCTGAATTGAACATCGTTTTGTCCATTGAAGAAAATCCTCATAAACTAACTCAACAAATAACACTGGATTATGGTCCGATGAGACGTCCGCTCTTGGGTAGGTCTTCACTGAGGTCAAGCTGTTTTTAAACTTCTTGTGAATGAGAATAGAGTCGATTTGGTTTTGTGTGACATTTTTGGCAGTATCTGCAGGTGATCTCCATGTGTAAAGTCGTCTGGGTGGAAGTTTAAACCAGTTGTTGGTAATAATAAAATGTTCCTCCCGGCCGAACTGGATGAGGCGATCTCCTGTCTCGTTTCTCTCGCCTAGGCCGTGTTTTCCGACAATGCCCTCTATCCTGCTTTTGCCGACCTTGGCATTGGAATCACCCATGATGATGATAGACTCATTTTTTCTGGTATATTTAAGTACAAATTCTTGTGGCACTCTTGGCTCTTCGTTGGCTGACGACCTGGGAGGCCTTAGCGTCTCGTGATCTTCCTCCCCGTACGAATCTTTACGTCAAAATAAACATTTCTGAGTTGGACACATATTTGCATATTTAGATTAAATATTTCCCAAGCATTTTGTAAATTTAGTTAGCCACAACCCAGATTTAATATTTTAATTAACAATATATTCAGAACGTACACAGTTAAAACTTAACCTCATATACACGGACATTATTCAGATCTCGAAAGTTTCTTTTTATTACAACTGCAAAGAAGAGGAAGCGAGAAAGAAATAATAAAGAGCGGTTAAACTGGCTCAGCTCTAAAAAGATTTATGGTAAATTACGTACAATTTCCAGGCGTAGATTATAACCAACGTTTCATAAAATTTTGCTGTAAATGAGTACAAAACATTATAATAATATTCGATATGCTGTTATATCATTAATTTCACGTGCAGAAAGCTCACTGCTTAATTTAGTTTAGTGTGCAAAGGGAAATTTTATTACAAAATATTTAATATTATGGCTAGATGATTCCTTAATTTTAAATGATTTGTGTAAATGGAGAATGCAAATGGGGTTGGTGCTGGATAAATGGAAAGGTCTTGTGTCAATATATCTGCGGGTACTACTGAGCCTGAGCCATTCACCACTGCATCTTTACTCCCATTGATCTGTTGCCCAGTTTCCGGACGTTTTGTGCAGGCTTAATCAGGATCCTGTTCAGTTTTCGGCTTGGTGTGGGCGTCATGGTCTGAGGCTGAACTCCAGTAAGACTGTGGCTTTGTGTATTGTTGGTTAACAGCGTGCGGAGCTGATGCGTTCTTCTGGTAATGTTTTGGTGGGGGGAGAGAGAGGTGGATAACTCTAGAAATTTGGGTATTTTCATTAATTGCAAAGTAAGTTTCGATGATCATTTTTCTCAATTAGATAAGAATTCATTTTTAGACTTAAATATCATTTGTGATCTACATTAAACATTAATGCTGGTTAGATCGTTGGTTTATCCACACCTTGACTACTGCTGTCAGGTGTATTATTATTTAGCTAATTATAATAAATGAAAATTACAGCGAATTTTAAACGCTAATAATAAGATTTTGGAGTTTGGTTCGTTTTGCTGCCCACATTAGTCAATGTTTTGATAAATTAAAAGACCACAGGCTTGGTGTGATAGCGTTCTATACCAAACAAAGGCATTAAAATTGAAATCTGTTTCCCTAATGATGGGGTTGAGAAATTTAGGCAGGACAATGATATTATGAAGGGCTAAACCCCCAATATTAAATACAGGGTGTCCAATAATATAAGTTATATGAACGTAAAGTTGAATTTCAAATAACTTGTTTATTTCAAATAGAACATCCAGTATATGAGGTCAAAATTAGATGCACAAAGTAATTATCTGTCAAATATTATAATACTTTCCTATGGATAACTCTTGACGTTTTCGTGGAAAATGCACATATTCATATAATAAGGCCAATTTTTGCTTGAACCCTTGAACCTGTTAATTTCATGTATTTGATGATGATGATATTAATTATCTATTAATCACTATATGGTTTTCCTGTAGATATGTATATTTTTAATTTGGCATGGAAAAACCACATAGTGGTAGTAATAGGAAGAATTTCTCAAAATTATAATATTTGTCAAGTCAGCCATGAGAATTTGACAAACCATATATTTAAACAATAACAATAAATAAATACATTTTTATCTTAAATTAAATAACAAGATAAACATAAGTACTGATATATTTTATAATAAATGTTCAAAATGATTGGACTCTAGGCACATTTGAATCTTTTTCTTAAATCCTTCAACAACTTTAACCTGGTGTAATGCTTCTAAAGGCTTCGATTATTTGCTCCTTCATCTCCTCTATTAAAAAAGTTTTCATTTTCGATTATTTTGTTCCTGCCGATGTACAAAATTCAACACGATTTAAAATCAATATTGGAAAATTCTTGATGCAGTTGCACTGTGGTTGGGTGGTTTCTTCCGTTAAACTGCCTTAACAGTCTCTCGAATACCGCTTTTTTGGGATGATTTTTCGCCAGTAACCTTTGAGCGTAAACTCGCGATGCCAGTAAAGGGTTTTTGGACTATTCTCCCAGAATACAAACCATGTCTATTCTTTCTCCTATGGAATAGGTTCGCATTTTTGATTAAAAACTGTTTTATGAAAAATTCCCAACTCTTAGGTAAGAATTTTAACAGACTATTTGACAGTAAATATCAAATTAAAAAAAAATGTATTCTGTCTTCTCAAATTTCATGGCTGACTTGATAAATATTATAATTTTGAAAATTCTTCCTATTATTACCAATGCAAAATTAAAGATATACTCGTACATATCTATAGGAAAACTTTACTTTAACTTTAATTTTTGCATCATCAAATATAGGGTGGTCTACATGAAACTAAGTGATTCAATTAAAAATTCGCCTAATATTATGAATATGTGCATTTTCCACGAAAACGTCGAGAGTTATCCATAGGAAAGTATTATAATATTTGACAGACAACTACTTTGTGCATCTAATTTTGAATTCATATACCGGGTATTCCATTTGAAAGAAACAAGTTATTTAGAATTAAACTTTGCGTTCATACAACTTAAATTATTGGTATTTAGTATTGGGGTTTTTTTATATTTGGCGTAACAAGTGTTGAGTGGGGATATTTATCCGCCCAGACTGGCTTAAAAAGAACAAACGAATAGGTGTGAATTTTTTCATTCAAATTATGTCTATATTTTTATAAAAATTAAAATATTTAAAAAACTGTCAGGTTTAGGTGAGATGTACTTTAATGAAAGTTAGGTTTATTTTGAACGGGGAATCTAAAAAGATATTCATATACAGGGCATTCCATTTAAAAAACACAACTATTATTTGGATTATTAAAGTTTATGTTTGCTTGCAAATATCTTCGCCTTTTTTTCCTGAGAAATTGACTCAAGTTTTAAAGGTCTGAGTGCTTGAACTTTTTTTGCCCCTGAGGTAAGGCCAGGTCCAATTTTTGGTTGAAGGTTGCCTTTTTCTGGAAGTGAGTATTATATGAAAGACATTTAATAAATTAGCAGGAGTTTCTATGCACTTCAATGTTCTTGTTAATTATTGTGTCACTGTATTTATCATGTCAACTGCATTACAGTTAGCGTCCTATATATTGGTAATTCTCTGAAACTGCGCTAACAATCCAGCACCTGCAGTTTGAATGTTCGTCGTCAATCAGGTAAACTTTTTATCCAATCGTCACACCATTTACTATATTCCACCTCTTCTTCCATTTTAGTGCGGATAGTAGCAAAATACTTAGGTATTATTATCTTTATAGTCATAGTCGGTAATTAAATCTTCTGGATTAAAAACTGATTTTAATTGATTTAAAACGCTTTCTTTCGACATTGTTGAACAAAAAGGCACGCGATAACTAAGTAGATCCGAACCAACCAAACCTGCGAAAGCTTGCAACCGGGCGTCGCAGCTGAAATGAAGAAGAATGTATGTACGCTGGAAACTTTACTACATTGCAGCAGAGCGTTCCTCTGTATCGCAGTTAGAAATGAGTCGTTATAATAAGCTTATTAAAGTTACATTATTTACCGCGGTACAGCATCGAATTTAGCTGCACCGTGGTAAACATGTATTTTCGCTTCCCGGCAGAGTATGTACAGTAGACTGGTTTAGTAATCGTATTCCGTTGTTGCCATTATCTGTTCATGGCTTGTCTAAAGAAGGCTGTGGCATGATGTTCATTTTGAACAGAAGATGAAAACGCAACTCGCGCACCCAAGTTCGCAATTCATCAATTTGCTTTTCTTCATGTCATGCAGATAATTAGTAATTACATATACTACTACAACTTAAGAACTGTTAAATAAAATTTCATTTATAAATATACTTTATTTAAAAGTTAAAAATATGTTAAAAATATTTTTTTTGTTTTACATGGAAATTAATTAGTATACCTACTGTGTCGTTTAACACTTTAAACAATTTTTTAATAACTCAGCCCATCCCGACCTTTTTTATTTATATATAAACGACAGACCAATATCTAAAATAAAGTTTTTAATATTTTATTTCACTAAATGCCTTTAACATATAATTGTATAATAATATCTAACAAAACATTATAAAAGCAAAGTAATTATTTAGTTTCAATTATCAATTATCTAATATTAGATAATATCGAACTGTACAATGGATTTTCAGTTGGACTCGTAATTTCAGCCAAGCTAATTGGACGCCTCAAACTGTAGTGTATTACTTGGCCCGTGGATGGGATTAGATTTTTTTTTAGATGTGTGAGTATTTCGATTACATTGTCTTTGTTAAAGCCGTCGTTCGTGTAAACTAGCATCAAATAATTGAATGAATTATCTAACTGAGATCCCATGTGAATCAAAGTAATTCTAACGTGCCATAATATTCCACTCTTGATATATTTTTTTATTGTTTCCCACGCTGTATCTATGTTGTCTTTAGAAAAAATTATCTGAAAATCAAATATATTTAAATACAAATAGTTCTGTAACTTAAATATCATCACTAACTATTATTTGTTTCCCAAATTCATCTATATAATTACCCATAATTAGATCTCAGGGCAAAATCGATATATACCTATCTTTTTCCACTGGTCTGGCAAGTTATGAAGATTGTGCCAGCCCCGTTTGGTGTTCATAGTTTTTTTCGAAGTTGATATGTCCTGCCAGGCAGTTAATTTATGTGAGGCTCGGTTTTTCAATTGTATGACTAAACGCAACTGTTTAGAAAATATATAGCTATTATAGCCTTATTTGTTCAACAAAGCAATCAAAAATCACTGCCGCTTAAATCACCACCTTTCAAGTTTGAACCTTTTAGAAAATACGACGGCGAAACAGTTAGTGTGTTTCTCGCCATACGTAGCTAAAATTATATTTGCAACATTCGGTGAAGTAAGCCTTCACCAGACAGTAAAAACAAAAAATCTACTTCTTTTAGAAGATTGATGCTGGGTATATCATTTGAAATCTTGGTTTGATGAAATGTGTCAATACCAAATACCAAATCCTTTTCAACTTAAAATGATAATTAACAAAGTTTCATTTAATAGAAGTTCGGTGGACTCAAAATCAAAAGAGGTGGTAATAGTTGCAAGCAGGAAATTGATAAACGTTTGAAATAGCGTAATTATATGAATTCGTTTATAAAAAGGGATGCGATAAATTTCATAAAAATGAATATTTTGCCCAAACTCTGTGACAGATAAAGTATAGTACTAGACTTAGTATAGGTATAATTATCGCACCGGCACCGTTTAGAATCCGTGTGAACGCTTTTTAAACTCAAAGAGTGGGTATTACTTACGCAATTACATAACT
The DNA here is from genome assembly GCA_911728435.2 of Apoderus coryli. Lineage (NCBI taxonomy): Eukaryota > Metazoa > Arthropoda > Insecta > Coleoptera > Attelabidae > Apoderus > Apoderus coryli. The sequence continues at coordinate 9,143,640 of OU452209.1, read as the reverse complement.
CCCAAACTAGATCCAAGATAAAAATAAAAGTAGTTATTAACTAGTATACGTAATAAATAATGCATATAGATTCTTAATTTCAAATTATCTCGCAATAACATTTACAGAGTTTTGTTTATTTTTTAGTTAACTGTTTCTGGTACTTACTAATTATGATTTCTTACCTCCCAACATCCGACTGATGAATGATTTATATGGTTCCAGGAATATTTATTATTTCTTGCATGTATCCAACGTAACGATGTAACTTTTGATGGTACTATAGATCCCTTACTTATTACTTCTTTTTTACGTAGATCATATATGAAAGAAAATGGTTTTAAATCTTTACTTCGAATATCCTTAGTTAATACCATCGCTCTAAATCTATCATAAACAAAAAATCTCTTAAACTCTGGAATATTGTTTCTGTATCTAAAGCTTTTGGTAGATGGTAAAATATTCAGCAATTCTAAGTTTTCTACTAAGGTCGTTGCGTAGTCAATATCATTAAAATTTGGTACATAAACAACTACGTAATATTTTGTTGAATCCTTTGATTTATAATCTTGTGCAATTTTAGCGGCCCAGAGATAACCATTAAAAACTGCTTCTTTAATGAGTTCCCAAGTTTTATCAATTTCAGACCTGATTGTTGTGAATTCTATCACACCTAGATCTTCCTTTTCCATTTTTTTTCCATTATATATATAAATATGGCACCGGCATTATGTATTTAATTTCTTGCTACAAGATATTTGTTAGTATCCGTTAATGCACTGGTGCAACTTAGTTCGCATTTATTAATCACTTCTCGGTCAATCGCACAGGCATAATAAACGTATTTTACATTTCCAACTTCATATTTAATACCTTGTCGTATAGTTGTTGAAGAGTAAATAGATGATCTTATGCCAAACAAATTGAATACCCCAGCATAAGTCTGCCTGTCAGTTTTATAATAGATTACATCTTGATCTGGCTTTAAATTATTTGATTCGATAACATCTAAAGTTTTGATGACATCATCAATATCATCGTAATCGTCCGTGAAAATACCTACGGAAGATATCAAATTTTTAGCTTAGTCTTACTCCCGTTCTATTTTACAAATTTATTTGGACTGTTGCACAATATATGCAAAATAGATTTAATGAAGGCTTAGGATGTTTTGCTTCTTTAGTGTGACTATATCAACCGGCTTTAACATTTTCTTTTGATAATGTCAGTTATATCTGAACATGTAAATATATAATTTGGCGCAGAGAAATAGAGGTGGGAGAATGATATGCTACAAGTGAGCATAGGATTTTCGAAGGATGAAACGGGCAAGCTACCATGTTCCTCCCTTGTTGTGCCAACTATCGGAAACAAATCTGGCGTTAAACTACGATTCGTCTATTAAAGCGGGTATTTTAAATTAAATCCAATAAGAGGCCGCTGTTTTATGTTGGCAGCTGCAAAATGTTGACCGTTTGTCTGCGCGTTTGGAACTATTTCTCTAGTTTGAAAACGGCTTATGTTTATATTGTTTGTTTAATATATTTGTTAGGCTTCTCGTGAACATTTATTTGGTTTTGATGTTTTTAGTGTTTGTGTAGGTTTTATAAACTTTAGGCAAGTCACAAGCCAAGAAAGTGCTTAGTAATTAAGAATTATTGTTATCTTAGATATAATAATAATAATAGACAAAGAGATGTTTTTGGAGACATCTAGCGTGAGCAGGCAATCTGCCTGGTGAAACACAGTTCACAAACGATGGCCGGACAAGAAGTAACAAGTCCATTATATCCTATTGACAACACTAAATGTACCCGAATTCCCTCCCGGGAGGCTTTATTTACGAATTGTTTGTTACATAAAGTAACAAGACTTTGAGTTATGTTGGAAATTTGTTTCACACTACCATACATTCACCAGGCGGACAATAATAGTCTTCATTAAGATTATATGCGAAAATACAATCTCAAAAGGCGAAGTCTAGCTGGTTTTTCCTTACCTAAATAAAAAATCAAAGAAAACCCCTTCTCAACATTTTATCAAATATGAAAAAAAAAAGAGATATAATATTATAATGTAACCAAAATAATATTATACTCATGAAATAATCTAAACTAAAGTACAATATGTACTATTAATACATTACAGTACATACATTAAAGTTGAGCTTGACAGGTCTACAATTCAATTTAATGCAATTAAATTTCCTAAAACAACTTCAATATATATCCGATAATCACGGAATCAACACACTCTTTAACGTTTTACGAAAACTCTTGTTGAAATTGCAATTTCGAAATATTGTATGAAATCATTATAGTAATTGACAGCATTATATGTATAAAACCTCTATTAAATATACCGCTGTTCTATGCTGGGGCTTAGTAAGAAGACCCACATTTCTCACTTTCACTCTCTTAAGTAACCAGGCAATGATGATTTTAACAACAAAAAAAAACGATAAATAGATACAAAAACAAATTTTGAGATTCAACCAATCAAGCTGCCTCATTCCTGCAGACACATGCTCATACTTTCTTAATCCATATACATAGCTGTATTATATTTCGCTTGCATCTTCATTTGTATATATACAATGTTACCGGCAATGTGCTAAAACAAGGCATTGTATAGAATTCCTAGGAAATGTATACAGTACCGGGTTGACTTAGGAAATGTGTTAAATAATTTGTTAAAACTTATATATTACATACATTACCTAGGAAATATATAGAATTCCTAGGCATTGTCTACAATTTCTACATGCTACTAGGAAATGTATAAATTGATATAGCAAAATCAAATTTACATCCCTATGTAACGAAGTTACATTTTTTTTTAATTCTATCCACCCTGTATAGTATCCGTATTGTATTTTCCTTTCAATATGTTGACGCAATTCCGTCCACCTGGTATTATACCCCACCGCTTCAACCGTGCATCGACCGACAGCGACGTGGCTTGTGCTTAGCGTGAACATGATGCGCGCTGGCCTCGTGGTACGGAGAGAGAGAAGCCGGCCAGTGGGGACAGCGCCGTGGTGCATAAATACCAGATCACCACACAGAAACAGTCAGTCGACGACCGGCAGCGACCAGCAGCAACAGCAAGGAGCAGTAGAAGTGGTGAAGTGGTGAGAGCAGTACAGAGAGGAGTGAACCGTACCGTACAAGTTGTAAGTATTTGATATTAAATGTATTTCCTACATTGAATCCTTATTGTAATAATAGTTTCTTCCGTTAGGCTTTTAGGTCAGTAGATGTTGCGTATGCGACCGCTGAAAATTAGGCAGGTAACCGGTACATTGGTGCGTATGCGCCGGCCATTTTATTAAGGTTAGGTCAGTAGATGTTGCGTATGCGACCGCTGAAAATTAGGCAGGTAACCGGTACATTGGTGCGTATGCGCCGGCCGTTTTATTGAGGTTAGGTCAGTAGATGTTGCGTATGCGACCGCTGAAAATTAGGCAGGTAACCGGTACATTGGTGCGTATGCGCCGGCCGTTTTATTAAGAATATAGAAGACAGAATTATTTTCTTTAGTTTTAGTTTACCATTAGTTAGTTCTGAATAGATCCGATAGGCTTAACAAACCCTTTATTGTTTCCTATTGTACTAGTGTACATATAGACTTAAATCCGCTTGTAGACATGTACATATTTGCCTTGTTGTTAAATGTAAATATATTTTTATTATGAAATAAAATATAAAATCCAGTTGAGTTGTTTTATTTTACTGCTAAAAACTGACCGTAAGTAAATTACGAAACCTTTTTGCCGACGAAGCCCCTTTCCGCATTACTGGATATTCCCGTGGAAGTTGATGACAAACGTGTTCCCTGGTTCAACCGATCTCCACTGCCGCTATCCTGGTAACCGTGTGCGACCATCACGATAAACTGGCTGGCGCCCGAGGAAAACCGACGTAAAGTTGTTCATTAGAGGTTGTTGGTTGGTTAGCGCACGAGCAAAACGCGTAATTCGTCAACCAACTAAGAAATAGCGTCACACCAATTATGAATATTTTCAAGTTGAATACGTATACACCATTTTTGTTTTTTACACTAGGTGAGATTCAAATCATATGAAGTACATATTTAGAGGGTGTATTAAAACAAAATGAAAAAATTAAAACACATGCTATTATCAACTGAAAGTAAATAATTTTAATTCGTATAGGCACCTAAGAAAAAATTAAAATAAAATCAAAATAATTTACTTATATCGGTCTTGAATAAAAAACTAACAACATTTTTTGATTAACCCTCCGTTGATCGCGCCCCAATTTACGACAAAAGTGGTCGCGCCGGTCTCTCAGACCGTGTCTTATTATAAATGAGTATTATTTAAAAAAAAATATACGTATTGTAAAGCGTTTTTATTAGAAAAATACATTAACATCTTTATATATAGGCCAAAATCAAGCAGATATTAGATGATCAAATATTCTAACCTAAGACTAAACATATGACATATCTAATTATAATTAAATACATATTTAAAAAAACGAAGTAAGTATAAGCATAAGGGGTGATTAAACAACATTTTCGCGGCAAGTCTGGCAAATAACCACAACATGCTCTAAACACATATATTTATTACATTTGAAACAAGAATACGAACCTGTTCTCGCTCATAATTTTCCATAGTTTTTAAAGTTCACTTTCAAAGCACAAGTAACTTTTGCAGCACTAATAGTCGCGCCGGTCTGTGATTCCGGGTAACACCCTTATCGACAACACTTTGCTTCCACGACGGTCACGTACATACTGGTGTTTGACAGGTACAAAAGTAGGAAGCTAGGCGGGCCCTGCGATCCCCCACCCCGATCGTTCGAAAATTATGAGTGAATTTATTTTAACCCGGTCTCAGAGACCAGGCGCGACCAACGGAGGGTTAAAACCTTAAACCATTAAAAATAAATATTTTAAATTGCGTTCCTTAGTTTTGAAATGCCAGAACCTATTTATTTTTGCAAGGTAAACTGGAGTGACACTTGGACGAACACAACATTTTACTTTTTAAGCAAAAACATCTTGATGATCCATATCCTGTTTTGCAAGGACACATTTTGGATCCTTGCCCGGTTCCAGTTGATTGTAGATTCGCAATGCGGCGTAGTGAAATTTCGGTACGAGGTTCATCTTTAGTATCCAACAGAACTCTTGGACAAACGTGAAAATCAGACCTGGAATACAGCTGTTGAATAGTTCCACTTTTTGTACCTATTTGATGGAAGTCGTCTTCAAATTTCCGCAAAATCACATTACTTGCATCACTGCTAACCATTTCACTTGCCCTGTGCCCGGGACCAGTCTAGCTAGTCACGCCCCTCTATCACCGTTGTGAATTACGATAGTAGAAATTTAACACATTGCCTAAGGCTGTTAAGGAAACGTATACAATTCCTAGGAAATGTGTATAATACAACTTATTTCACACATTTCCTGACGACTACAGGCATGGTATACATTTCCTAGGGATTCTCTACAATGCCGAATTTCAAACATTTACGGTAACATATACAATGTATCCACGGCAGTGGCGGCTTTAGGATTCCAACTTGGTTGGTGCGCATCCCGAAAGGTCAAATATTAAACTATATTTAATGTGCTTGTAAAAAAATTGTCAATTTTCACGTACGATTAGAAGACTTTATAAAATATGTTTTTGATCAGGCGTGACGAGAAACATTGAGTTAAAATTAAAAGGAAATACGTTTCTTAACTTTTTTATAGGTAGATTAAAAGAAACTAAACAATTCTAAATTCGAAACAAGCAAAACTGATACAAAAATAAAATAATGAGAATGATTCTGTATGATATTTCGTGGTTTCGTGGCGAATAAAGTCGCCGCCTTTCCAATAAGTTTCGAAAAATTTTTCAATGGAAATTTAACCAATTTTATGTGGTATTGAACTTTGCGATGCACCAATTAGTTTTTCGTATGAAAAATCTGCACAGTATTTACAAAAGAAGCTTTTTTTTCCTTCCGAAAAAACTAGCCATGCAAATTTTTTTATAAATAGGCGCATGTTGGACGTCTTCGTTCTTCGCGTCCTCGTTTGATATGAGTTGAAAAGGGGAATTCACATTGTGGTTCAGGAACCCACTGATGTTTCAATAAATTAAATTTAGTGATGTCAGGGATGGTATCAATTTTCGTTAATTGTTAATTGTTCGCCAAGTTGTATTTAAAGTGCAGTGTGTTTTACAGGTAAAGATAATAATCCCATAGTAGGTACCTGACATGGCTTATAAAAATACGATTGCCAGAGGAGAAAGTCACATCACTTCTATCGTGAATTTTGTGAAGTAAAGTGACAATAGTGGTACAGTGTTAAATTTTCAAAATCTTCTTCATTAGGTACTTAAATCTTTGGAATACTTAGTAAGTATTTTAATCATGTCATGTCACGCAAACTTTCTAACATTTAAAGTTTTTGTTTGTTAGTTTATTATTATAATTTAAAAACGGTTATTTATTGTTAATACTTTTTTCGTTTTGCTTCAACTTTGGACAGCATAATAAACATTATAATATTTTTTTTCTCATTTTTTATTCTTGAACCTTTATCTTCAAATTTCTTTTATTTTACTTCTCTTGGGTAGAGGTTCACAATCATACACAAACATTTTTTGCAACTTTTTTTTTAATAATAGTTTCATGTCAATTTTTTTCCTTTCAACATTTCGACAACACTTTCTTTTACAATTCACAAACATTTACATTTTCGGTATTTTTTCCTATGAAATTTTTAGTCAGCATGTAAAGCAAGACTTCGCTTATACATGCATGAACAAAACCAAGGAAAAAAAAACCAAAATGTAAATGTTTGTAAATTGTAAAAGAAATTCTTGAAAAAGACAAACTAAGTCTTGTCGAAACGTTGGAAGGACAAAAAAAATATTATTAAGTATAATTATGATAATAGTAAATAAAAAACAAACAATATTTTTGTAAAACAATAAAATTAGAGAACTTAGTAATAATAAAGTTATTTGTATGAACCAAAAAAAAAAACAAAATAACTTAATTATTGCGTATTTTTAATATTAAAATACAAGATTAATAATAGCTTTATTCATTTTAGTTTATCAAACATGGCTACATGCGGCTTTGGACGTGGCAGAGGGTGGCTGAATAAGCGATTGAATGCCGATGATACCCAAAGACCGGGTATTATACCAAGTGTACATCCACCAGTACTTGCCGCCTTTAAAAATTGCGACGTTGAGGAGCAATTTGGCGATGTCCCAACAATCGTTTACGACGATCTGTTCAATAAACTTGGTCAACTAAATGAAAATGATGCTGGGATATTAATTATTCAACCAGAAACTTCGCTATATTGTTGAGGAATGGGAGAAAAAGTGTGCGACAGAAAATGAAGTATTGTAAGCAGTATTTACATTATTTTAGCAGAAGATAGTGGTGCAGACTTTTCATCTAATCAAAGACTTGGTGGTTGGAAATCTACTGCTGCCGCGAAAAATTATATAGATAATTATCTGCAGAATACACTTGAGACGACTAAAACACTCTTGGCAAAAATACCACTAAAACTTCTCAAAGTTTCCTTCAGCACCACCACTTCTTGTATCACAGAAGTCCAAGAAGACTTAAATATAAATTTATCAAAATGCTACATAGCAGATAATTTTTTATCAGTCCTTTCTTTTATTTCAGTAATTGCACCTACAATACTAAAACTACCACCAAGGTACCTTAGTTATTTATATTATTATATTATTATAATTTAAGTTTAAAAAAATAATAATATTTTAAACTAACCCAACTACCTTACTACCTTATTCAAAAATTAGATAAAAAAAAAAAAGCAGATAAAAAATGTTTTCAAATGATGCATCAGTTGACCCCTACTGCTATTTAAGAATATGGGAGTTGTGTGCACCAATATCACAGGGTTAAAGTGATTTCAACCAAACACTAATGAGTTCATCCTAGGACTTTCCCAAACTCATACGCCAAAATGTAGCGTTTATCCGCTATAGTGGAAGAATACATACAGTCTTTGATCTGGATATGATCTTAATTGTCTCAGGGGACTCAAAATATTTACATGCGTGTTAATTTTTTTTTGCGCGTTCACAATACTTCCCTTGGTTGGGAAAGTAAAATGTAACACTGGTACTCCAAAATAACAATTTTGTATCCTCAAAAATAACTGATATCTCAGTAAACACATATACGTAAATTCAGCGTTGATTTAACGTGCCAATCGTTGATAATTGGTCTTACGTTAGAAAAGTGACGGTTTATTTTAAGTTTAATTTTACACCGTTCAATTTAAACGTTATAGACACGTGGTGTTATTATCTAAATACAACTACCTACATTTATTATGTTTAAGTAACGTTATATATGTATTATAAATAAATCATAAAATAAAAACGTTTGTTTTAGGTGTTTTTTAAACGCGTGTCAAAAATTGTCAAAATTAAAAACGTTTATAAAACGTTCTTTATGTAATTTATAATAAACCGATATTTATAGCTAAAATAACGTTAGAAAATGTTCATTAGAAGCGCATAATTTTTAGAGGCGACAATGAAAAGGTTAAAATTACGTTTTTTAAGTATTTTATAATAATTCTAAAATTACAGTTAAGGTAACGTGTAAAATATCCTATAAAAATTCTTATTGCTTAATATAGGAAAATTCAAAACGTTTATATATTGTTTATAAAGTATGTTATCACAATTCCAAATGTACCTACAATTAGAAGAACGTGTGAAATTATTCTTAAAATGAGCAATATTTAAAGTGGGAAATTTTAAAACGTTGTTTATTACGATTCAAAATACTTTTGAAAAATGTGGCAATGAATCGTTTGATGTAAAACTAGAATTATTGAAATAACAACGAATATTACGTCCTAAATGTATTTTCAAAAATATAGAATATATAATTTACCTACCTATATGTAAGTAAATCCCTAATATACCTATTTATTTTTATTTAGTTAGTTTACTTTTGAAAACACCATTTAAAAGGTGTTTAAATTGTATAACTTTACACTAATTTAACCGACATTGTAAGTCCTAACGTTTCCTAGTTTCCAATGCAATCCCATTCTTATCTAGGACATAGTGTATATAACAAATTGAAAAAAAAAGTGTTTATCAAAAACTTCCTACTACAACTAGCTATATCTATCGGTATTCTAAGTTTACAAGAGTAATGCCAAATATTTGTTAACAAGTTAATTAAATCTTATAATGATTTGTTGGGTTTTTCTTTTTTTTTATGCAAAAATATAAATTTTAGAATAATTTTACAACATATTTTTTCCAATCTTGAATAAGAAGTTAAAAATAAGTGGTATTATACCTACTTAAATACCTAGTAAGCGGCCCAAGCAATCACAAAAAAATGTTTTTGTTTTTGCTATATGAACACCTGTTTGTGTAGTTTCACACATTTCAAACGTTGCTTGAACGTTGAAGACAGGCCGTTGTTACACCATTAAATTACAAAGCATATGATTGGCCGAAAACGTATGTGAAGGTCGTAATGTTTGTTAGTGAATAAAATGATACAGTTGTTTTTTAACAGTGATGCCAAAGTGAGAATTTCTTCTCATACTATAGGAGATATAAAGATATATATAATCTAATTCATATTTTTTATAATATATACGTATACTTTCGGGATTTCCAGAAATTTATAAATTTTAACACAAATTTTTTTCAATTTGATTAAAGTCAAACAACATAAGTATATTTTCAACAATTCTTCTTTATTGAAATGATTTACAAAAATAAACATTCCACATTAAATGGTGTATCACAGAAATTTGCTATTTACATAATAAGTAGTAGGTATAACCAAATTTAAGTTTTCGAAAAATTTTATATAAACCTCATGTTTTTTGCTATTAAATAAAAGTTTTTCCACAAAGTGTATGTAGGTTTACATGTTTGAATCCATATTATACCTTAAAACACTAGGTAAGAATTCTTTGTAAGATTTATTAATGCCACTGAAGATGGAACAGTAAAGTTCCGAAATATATTTGGCGGATTCGAACATGTATATAAAAATATTTTCTGTAGTAGACGCCTTTGATTTATAAAATTTAAAGCTTTGTTTAGGTATAATAAGACAGACTTACAATGACATTTAAATTTTATTAAAAGGCTACCCGACTTGGCAACAATGGTTTTAGGTAAATCGCGGGTAGGTATTAGAATCAGAATTTAGAATCTATTTTATATTTATTACGTTTTATCCAAGCAATGGAAAGGGTTCAAGCAAAATAAATAATGTGGTAGCAAAGAATAATAATTAAAAAATATTTAAGTAGTTTAATGCTTATTAAAAATTAAGTGACGTTCGGTATTGAGGGCCTTTCTAAAAGAATTATGAAGATAGTGCGAATATAATAAAAAGAAAGTGCTACAGTTAGTTCAAAAAGATTTAAGAAGTGTAATATTATTAAAAATTAAGTGAGATTCGGTATTGAGGGACTTTTTAGAAGAATTATAGAGGTAGCAAAGAATAATAATTATGATTGTAAATTGTGCGAATATAATAAAAATCAAGTGCTACAATTAGTTAAAAAATATTTAAGTAGTTTAATATTATTAAAAATTAAGTGATGTTCGGTATTGAGTTTCTAGAAGAATTATGAAATTTTTAATGGCCAACCAATTAGGAATACAGTTCAACTGTAAAGGTCGCTTCAACAAAATGGTTTTGAAAAGACAACACTTTTGAGCACTATTTTAGGTAAGATTTTATTATGATACTAAAACGGGTTAAACATATTTGATATTTACACAGGGTATAAAATTAGTGCGTTAATATCCATTTACGCATTATTTACCACCATATTTGCACAAAAATGTTATAAATAAAAATTATGCGCCCTATTAATGTACATATTTTTTAAAATAAGTATATTTCGTACTCCTTTGTACTCATCAGCCAGCCACACCACTCGATATTTTGCTTTTAGAACACTAATAAAAATTAGATTATAAAATTTGAAAAAATTCACAGGAAAAAAATTTAAAATTGACAAATTAATGCAATGAATTTACTGGGTGTTTGGTTTATTGCAATCAGAAAATATAATTTTAGATTAAAAGTAAATATCTTTTACTTTTGCCTAAAAATGTATACGCTTCTAGCAAAAATAACATTACATTCTAAATATTTATAATTATATTATGCTAATACCTATGTATGCATTTTTCATTTCAGAAGCAGCCAAATTGAACTTTCCCGTACACCAGAAAAATGATTTGCAAGCATTATTTATGTATTAGATTTATGATTTATTGATTTTTTAAATTAATTAAAATTCCCTATCGTAAGCGGTTAAGAAGCAGTCAAAATTTAATCATAATTCTGTATTTTATTCTTCTTAATATTCTATGAACGAATTATTTGTTCCTTAATTTAACTTTCTATTTGTTATTAAAAAAATGTTCCTATGTTCAGAATAAATTACATATTTATAGAAAATTTGTTATCTTACATTTTACACTAGTGATGATTCTAGAACATTTTGTTATAATTATATACAACAAAAACTGTAAAGTGTTTTTATCCTAATAAAATAACGGACAAGGTTCGATGCTAAAAGTATGTCTCGAATATCCTAAATCGTTAAATCAAAAAGTTGGATTGTTGGTTGTAAATATATTAAAAACAAATCAAAAATCCGTTTGTTTTTTGTGTTATTCAATATTTTAATATAAAATATTGTCAAAAAGAAATTACAAAATTATTCGATACAACGTAAGTTTCGGCGACAGAAAGCGTTCGCCGAAACGTGCATTATTGTATCGTATAATTTTGTAAGTTATATTTGACCACAATATCCAACATTAAAAAACACCATATATTTTTTGGTTTAACTATTTAACAAAAAGGGCATTATTTTTTCATCAAACTTTTGTACCAACCCAACAATGGAAATCTGGTAGTTTTATTGATTTATTCCATACATTTTATCAACGTATATTTCACGTTACAAAAATATATAAAAGCCACATTAAATAACGTGAAATCAAACGTTATTTAAACATTCCTAAAACGCGTAATTAATACGATTACACAAACGTTAATTATTAGCTTTTAAAAAACGATAAATGCATGTATATGTAATACATGCATTTGTCGTTTTTGAAAAGCTAAGAATTAACGTTTGTGTAATCGTATTATTAACGTATTTGAGAACCGTTTAAATAACGTTTGATTTCACCGTTGAATATATATACATAAATACGTTCAATACACGTTTTTATATAGCATTTAACTAACGTTTCGTTATTAGTGTTCTGTAACGTGAAAAAGCGCGACATATAAAAGTAAAATGTACGTATTTAATGTATCTTTTTTTGGAAAGGTGTTTTGTAATGATAAACGTTAAATAAACGTATGTGTTTACTGGGATAGGTATTCAATGAAAACAATGAATCCACGGCCTCTTGTACCTAGATAGAATTACATACGTACCTACCTAAATAATGTTTGCGTAACGGACTGGTTTTACAATATTTTTCAGTAGAGCATATAATACTTTGTAATTGTTCTGTATTGACCAAATATTTAGCTTTGTCCCACAAGACATCAATGTCGTCGTGATCACAAAATACCATCCATTTTCCCACTTTACTATTACTGTAGTATTCGTCGTCGTCATCTTCATTACCGTCGCTTTCGTCTTTCTCATCATCTTCATTTTCGTCATCTTCATCCTCGCCTTTTCAATACCAGATTAGAGATTTGGATGTTATTTGACTCGGAACAAATTTCGGTTTCACAGGAATATAATTTTTATCCTTAGCTAATGTCGCTGTGCTAGAGCTGGCTTGCAAATTCAGCTCACTATTGTCCATTGCACAAATTAATACGTTAAACAGGTACGTTTTTGTATTATACTAAATTATCAGAGAAGTTGGCATTATTTATATCAATTAAATCAGATATCTCAAGATAACTAATTCTACCACTTTAATTTTTAGATAGGTATCATTAATATGAAGAATTATCATTAATATTTTAATAAAATTAAATAACTAACAACTGGTTAGTTGTCTACACTACATTAGTACGCGTTGGTATATTTAACTTTGGATATATACATAAATATTATGGATATTATAATATATTATTGCTTGTTACATAAAGCAACAAGACTTTAAGTGATGGTGGAAATTTGTTTCACACTACCATGCTTTCACCAGACGGCCGTTTCGTCGATCCACGACTCATCTGTGGTGATCGGCAGGCAGTGTGACCCAAATTTCCAACATTTACAAAGAGCTTATACTAGCACGAGAAATGATTGATAGAGAGATGTTTTTGGCGACATCTAGCGTGAACAGGCAATATGCCGGGTGAAACACAGTTCACAAACGATGGCCGGACAAGAAGTAACAACTCCATTATATCCTATTGCCAACACTAGATGCGCCCGAATTCCCTAGCGGGAGGCTTTATTTAATAATAATAATAGTTTATTCGCAATCAAATTAAAATTACAAAAACATCATTCTTAATACTAAACTTAATCGATATAAATGACTACGAAAAGGGTCAGAAGGCAGCGGTGCTGATATTAAATTCTGACCCATACCTAAACTAAACTAAAGTTGTTTTTCTTTTTCCTGTCTCCCTTCCCATTCTGCCATAACAAAAGATAAAAAATTAAAAATATTCCTATTGAGTGAACATCATTCGAAAATACCTCCCTATACACCCCTAACGTGATATTCCATACAATTTGCTGATTTATAATGTGAGGTCATTATCATACATTTATAATATACCTAATATAGAAATAAAATAAAAAGACATTTAGAAAATAACGAAGATGATAATATAATAAATGCTTACATATTTTGTAACAGAAGGCTCCGATAGGAGTTCCTAAAATGCACAGAACTGAGTTCCTTCAGATGTGCTGGTAGATTATTGTATACAACATAAATATTAAAAGAAAATGATCTAAGAAATAGAGCACTTTTATGAGGCGGTGGGGACAGAAGACCTTTAAAACGAAGATTAAGTGTATGCACATCTGATCTGAAACCAATTTTGTTGTATAGGTACGGTGGATTTTTAAACATAATAATATAATGAAATAAACATGCAGAATGAAGTCTCCTTCCATTCCCCATGTCCAACCACCGGCAAGTTTTGAGTTTATGTGAAACGTGCTCATACTTGCGGATGCCATAGACGTATCTCAAGCAGCACTTCTGTATCCGTTGTATCCGGTCCTTGTCATACTTGGTCAAACATGGTCCATACACTACATCGCAATAGTTGAAAAAGCTTAAAACCAGCGCCTCAGTAAGCTTAATTTTTAAATATATCGGTAATGAGTGTCGGTGAGGATATAAGAGTTTTAGATTGGCATAGGCTTTATTAAGATTAGCAGAAATTTGCTGACTAAATCTTAAGTTAGTATCTATTTCCAACCCTAAACTTTTTGCAGATTGTTTGGAAGGTTGAGTGTCAATCTTCACTTTAAATAATTGCTTTGCAATGTCTTTATTCTTCCCAAAAAGTAACAATATTGATTTGGACGGATTGATAAGCATTTGGTGCTTTCTCGATGTTTCCACTAAGCTATATATATATCCCTGTTAAATATTTCTAATGCCATATTTAGGTTATTGAAATCAAATGAATATTTTATTTGGCGATCATCGGCGTATTCATAATTTTGACAATTTACCAAACACTTATAGATATTGGATGTGTATATACAAAACATCCATGGAGCCAAAACTGAGCCTTGGGGAACCCCGGACATGATATTACCCCACTCTGATGTACCTCTGTCTGTCTCTACGTATTGAGATCTATTATTAAAGTAGCTTTTCATTAATGCGCGTGCAGAGTCTGAGAATCCTGAGTAGTTCAGGATAGAAAACAGAAGTTCGTGGTTGATCTTATCAAACGCCTTAGAATAGTCCAGCAACAACAGTGCCGTTGTTTTTCCCGAGTCTATATCACGAATTATGTCATCAACCAAATCTAGAAGGGCAGTCATGCAGCTGTATCCTCTTCTAAAACCTGACTGTTTGTAAGGTATAATATCATAATTACAAACAAAATTATAGATTTGCTTGTACATTAGTTTTACTAAAATCTTTGACATAGGTGACAAAAGAGAAATCGGTTGAAGGTCATTGAGATCCGTTATTTGTACTTTCTTAGGTAAAGGAAACACTTTCGACATTTTCCAGCAATCCGGAAAAACTTTATCCAAAATACATGAATTGATTATGTTAGTAATGTAGGGAAGTACAAAAGGAGAACACATTTGAATCATATTTATGTTAATTTTATCAGGTCCTACAGCATTGGATTTGATGCTATTAATATGGCTGCTAATCTCCGATTCATCAACGAGTGTAAATTCAAAATGATGTTGAAAATTAGGAAATTTATTGCTATTATAGAAATTTGTTAGTTCGATATCGGCAGGCATATATTGGGATGATGTAAGAAAATGTTTATTTATAGTATTTGGGATGTTTAAGTGATTTGGTATTGTTCTGTTGATAGTCTTTTTTCTGTATATATTTAGAAACTGTAATTGTTTCCACAGATTCCTTTGATCGCATTTGTTTGTTAATTGAAACTCTAAATAGGCTTTTTTTCTCTACGAATAGCGTTTGTTAGTTCATTTTTCAAGTCCTTGTAATAGTTCCAGTGCCCTGGTAATTTTGAGCGTTTTAATTTAAGAAAGGCCCTATCTTTTAAATTGATCAACTTCTTTATTGTTTCAGTAAACCATGGGTTGAATTTTTTCCTTGTGGCAATTTCTATAATGGGAGCTATGGTATCGAAGATACCTAAAATTAAATTATTAAACTCTATAACCTTCTCATTTACATTTTGAATATGTAGTATATTGTTAAATGGGGTAAAGAGAAGAAAATTGCCTTGGTCTATATTATTGAGTTTACGAGTTTTAAATGTTATTGCTTCTCTTTTCATGTTTTCGAATGTAATATTACAAAACACCAGAAAATGATCAGATACAGAGGCCACATCCATAACACCACACAAGAACGCCCGGGTCTGTTTAGAAATTAATATTATGTCAATTAAAGTAGCTGAGTTAAGAGTAACGAGAGTAGGAGTTTCTATTATTTACTTTAAATTTAAGGCAGTTGTGACATTAATAAAATCTTGATTGTATTTGTTTTCAAAGTCTAACAAATCTAAATTTATGTCACCACCACATATTAGTTCCTCAGTTGAGATTACGTACTGAGATACAAAACCTTCAAAAACTTCTAAAAAATCAACAAATGAACTTGACGGAGGACGATAGATAACTCCGATGGTATACAACGTCTTATTTAATTTAAATTTTAGCCATATGTGCTCTTAATAGAGCCAGAAGAGAACTCACCTATTATTATGTAATCAATGTCAGACTTGATATAAAAACCCACTCCGCCTCCGCGTGTAACTCTATCTGATCTAACAAAATTATACCCATCTATCTTTATCACTTCATCTGGTATTTTATCAGTCAGCCACGTCTCGGAAATTCCAACAAAATCATAATTATTGACAGTTACATTTTCTCTAAAATCAGGAAAGCTATTTAGCAGTGACCTCACATTCCAGAAAGCGAATCTTAACAATTTATTTTTCATAGTTAAGCAGCAAGTATATATTGATTCATTGTACTACAAAAATGTTATAACGGAGCAAATATATAAGGAAAGTAAAAATTTAAAAAAATATCTACATATATATGTATAATCCAATGTCCAATCCGATGCTCACCCTAAAAAAATGCAGCTATATAAATGAAAAGAAAACAGAATCCAATAGTTGGTTAGGTAATTATAAGAGAAATAAAAAATACAATATAATATCAATATATCACAACAATGTATAGAATAGGAGAGAATACAATTATATCTATTCCGCAAAAAAAAAAAATGAGAGAAAAAAAAATATATATTTTCTTTTTGAGTTGAAAGCGTGGAAAAGCCCGTATTGTATGTATCAGGATCTTCGCAAGTTTTTATGTGAATCTTTTCGTTATTACATTTGGCGTAAATTTTATTGTTGACAGTCCAGACATTTTTATTTCCATATTTCTTCTTCACTCTTTGAAGAAGTTCAGAGTTTGATCTTGTTAATTCTTCAACGATACTCATCCTGGTTCCTTTTAAGTTTCTTCTGTTATAAAACACTTCGTTTCGCTAACCATTTCGAACAAATTGCACTAGGACTGGTCGTGGTTTGCTTTGATTTTTTTTACCTTTTTCCTATTCGATAGTATTACGAATTGCTTGTTACATAAAGTAACAAAACTTTTAGTTATGTTGGAAATTTGTTTCACACTGCCATGCTTAGTAATTAAGAATTATTGTTATCTTAGATATGATAATAATAGACAAAGAGATGTTTTTGGCGACATCTAGCATGAGCAGGCATTTGCCGGGTGAAACACAGTTCACAAACGATGGCCGGACAAGAAGTAACAACTCCATTATATCCTATTGCCAACACTAGATGCGCTCGAATCCCCTAGCAGGGAGGCTTTATTGAAGAATTGCGTGTTACATAAAGCAACAAGACTTTAAGTTATGGTAGAAATTTGTTTCACACTAATTTCCACCATAACTTAAAGTCTTGTTGCTTTATGGAACAAGCAATTCTTAAATAAAGCCTCCCTGCTAGGGGATTCGGGCGCATCTAGTGTTGGCAATAGGATATAATGGAGTTGTTACTTCTTGTCCGGCCATCGTTTGTGAACTGTGTTTCACCCGGCATATTGTCTGTTCACGCTAGATGTCGCCAAAAACATCTCTCTATCATATTTTATTATGGAATGGGCTTGTTTAACAAAACAAGACTTAAAATCCGAGAGTTTGTCTGTCAACCACTATACTTTCACCAGACGGCCGTTTCGTCGATCCACGACTCATCAGTGGTGATCGGTCAGTAGTTGACAGCCAAACTCTCGTAAATAATGTGGTATATACCACAAACGGTACAGAGATGTAAAAGGATGTGTTTGGCGACATCTAGTTTTATTGTTGGTAGTACGCCGAGTGAACACAGTTCCTATATCGACTGCTTGGGAGGTCTCTGACCCCATAAAGCAACTACCAACACATAGACGCGCCGATACTCCCTTAAGCGGGATCGCATATATTTGGAATGGGCTTGTTTAACAAAACAAGACTTAAAATCCGAGAGTTTGTCTGTCAACCACTATACTTTCACCAGACGGCCGTTTCGTCGATCCACGACTCATCAGTGGTGATCGGTCAGTAGTTGACAGCCAAACTCTCGTAAATAATGTGGTATATACCACAAACGGTACAGAGATGTAAAAGGATGTGTTTGGCGACATCTAGTTTTATTGTTGGTAGTACGCCGAGTGAACACAGTTCCTATATCGACTGCTTGGGAGGTCTCTGACCCCATAAAGCAACTACCAACACATAGACGCGCCGATACTCCCTTAAGCGGGATCGCATATATTTGGAATGGGCTTGTTTAACAAAACAAGACTTAAAATCCGAGAGTTTGTCTGTCAACCACTATACTTTCACCAGACGGCCGTTTCGTCGATCCACGACTCATCAGTGGTGATCGGTCAGTAGTTGACAGCCAAACTCTCGTAAATAATGTGGTATATACCACAAACGGTACAGAGATGTAAAAGGATGTGTTTGGCGACATCTAGTTTTATTGTTGGTAGTACGCCGAGTGAACACAGTTCCTATATCGACTGCTTGGGAGGTCTCTGACCCCATAAAGCAACTACCAACACATAGACGCGCCGATACTCCCTTAAGCGGGATCGCATATATTTGGAATGGGCTTGTTTAACAAAACAAGACTTAAAATCCGAGAGTTTGTCTGTCAACTACTATACTTTCACCAGACGGCCGTTTCGTCGATCCACGACTCATCAGTGGTGATCGGTCAGTAGTTGACAGCCAAACTCTCGTAAATAATGTGGTATATACCACAAACGGTACAGAGATGTAAAAGGATGTGTTTGGCGACATCTAGTTTTATTGTTGGTAGTACGCCGAGTGAACACAGTTCCTATATCGACTGCTTGGGAGGTCTCTGACCCCATAAAGCAACTACCAACACATAGACGCGCCGATACTCCCTTAAGCGGGATCGCATATATTTGGAATGGGCTTGTTTAACAAAACAAGACTTAAAATCCGAGAGTTTGTCTGTCAACCACTATACTTTCACCAGACGGCCGTTTCGTCGATCCACGACTCATCAGTGGTGATCGGTCAGTAGTTGACAGCCAAACTCTCGTAAATAATGTGGTATATACCACAAACGGTACAGAGATGTAAAAGGATGTGTTTGGCGACATCTAGTTTTATTGTTGGTAGTACGCCGAGTGAACACAGTTCCTATATCGACTGCTTGGGAGGTCTCTGACCCCATAAAGCAACTACCAACACATAGACGCGCCGATACTCCCTTAAGCGGGATCGCATATATTTGGAATGGGCTTGTTTAACAAAACAAGACTTAAAATCCGAGAGTTTGTCTGTCAACCACTATACTTTCACCAGACGGCCGTTTCGTCGATCCACGACTCATCAGTGGTGATCGGTCAGTAGTTGACAGCCAAACTCTCGTAAATAATGTGGTATATACCACAAACGGTACAGAGATGTAAAAGGATGTGTTTGGCGACATCTAGTTTTATTGTTGGTAGTACGCCGAGTGAACACAGTTCCTATATCGACTGCTTGGGAGGTCTCTGACCCCATAAAGCAACTACCAACACATAGACGCGCCGATACTCCCTTAAGCGGGATCGCATATATTTGGAATGGGCTTGTTTAACAAAACAAGACTTAAAATCCGAGAGTTTGTCTGTCAACCACTATACTTTCACCAGACGGCCGTTTCGTCGATCCACGACTCATCAGTGGTGATCGGTCAGTAGTTGACAGCCAAACTCTCGTAAATAATGTGGTATATACCACAAACGGTACAGAGATGTAAAAGGATGTGTTTGGCGACATCTAGTTTTATTGTTGGTAGTACGCCGAGTGAACACAGTTCCTATATCGACTGCTTGGGAGGTCTCTGACCCCATAAAGCAACTACCAACACATAGACGCGCACATATGCGATCCCGCTTAAGGGAGTATCGGCGCGTCTATGTGTTGGTAGTTGCTTTATGGGGTCAGAGACCTCCCAAGCAGTCGATATAGAAACTGTGTTCACTCGGCGTACTACCAACAATAAAACTAGATGTCGCCAAACACATCCTTTTACATCTCTCTACCGTTTGTGGTATATACCACATTATTTACGAGAGTTTGGCTGTCAACTACTGACCGATCACCACTGATGAGTCGTGGATCGACGAAACGGCCGTCTGGTGAAAGTATAGTGGTTGACAGACAAACTCTCGGATTTTAAGTCTTGTTTTGTTAAACAAGCCCATTCCAAATATATGCGATCCCGCTTAAGGGACTATCGGCGCGTCTATGTGTTGGTAGTTGCTTTATGGGGTCAGAGACCTCCCAAGCAGTCGATATAGGAACTGTGTTCACTCGGCGTACTACCAACAATAAAACTAGATGTCGCCAAACACATCCTTTTACATCTCTGTACCGTTTGTGGTATATACCACATTATTTACGAGAGTTTGGCTGTCAACTACTGACCGATCACCACTGATGAGTCGTGGATCGACGAAACGGCCGTCTGGTGAAAGTATAGTGGTTGACAGACAAACTCTCGGATTTTAAGTCTTGTTTTGTTAAACAACACATCCTTTTACATATATTATTATGTTATAGATCCACTATAAGCACCTAAAGCGGCCCCTAGATGATCAATATGTAAGTGAATATATTGCGCAATATTCGATATCATACAATAATATTGAACGTCTTTATATCATATTGAAAGATTGCACAATATATTGAGCCAATCAAAAAGAGTTTGATTTTTATTGTGCAATCTAGTAAATATTTTCTCGTCTGTGGGCAATATTGGGCAAGGCTGGTTCACTTCTGTGTTTGAAGACACATTTACCTATACCTAATTCAAAACCCGGAGTCAGGTCAGAAAATTACTTCTCTGCTACAGAACCCTTGGTGAGTCGTACCGCCTGTAGCCGCAACAGTGCGACAACTCAATAGATGAATTTGATCTCGTTTTACGTCGCACCAGAGGGCCTCCACAGCATGCCCTTTAGCGTCGTCTAGGATGCGAACCCAAGTCACCATCAAAAGCCCTGCGGCGATCGAGGAGTCGCGCAAAGGATTATGTGATCTGGAAGTTCCTAGTGACAAACTGGCACGTATGGGCCGAGTGTGTGATGGCCGTGCAGCTTCAGGATTTGGGACTGTCGAGCCGATCGTGTCCTGGACTCAGTCAGTGCAGCCATCTGGATAACCGTGCCCAGATGGTGTATCATTTGCGGTCGAAATAATAATAATACAGTTAAAAATTTGAACTGCGCGATGTGGCGCACAGTCATGGATATTAACACCAGTAATAGGCCATAGCGACGTATTGCAATGATAGCCCGTAACAAAAACGATTCAGCATTGAAATTTCTGCATTAAGTGAAACCATATCAAGTGAAGGTCAACTGAAAAAAACATGGTGGTGGTTGTACTTCTTTTGGAAAGGAAAAAACGACAATCATCACCGTATCCATGGTGTCGGATTTGCGATTCAAAACTTCCATCTGGTTCAATCAGAAGCTTGAGGACCCTTCGCCTCAAACTTAGACGGGATCGGCGAACCACAATTATAAGCGTGTACCATGATCACCGATGAATAATTAAATGTGGAATTCTACTCCATGCTTGATAGAGTGCTGAATAACATTCCTGACTTCTAGACCATCCTGCTAGGAGACTTCAATGATGGAATTGGTTAATATTCTGCTCTATGGAAAGCAGGTGTACGATAGCAACTCCAAGGTCTATTTCTGCTAAAGAAATGCGCAACAAACACATTTTAGACTAAAATTAAGTTTAAGATGACATGGCAACGTCCAAGGTCTAAGCACCGGTATTTGAACGACTAGGTAATTTTTCACTCTCGTGACCGACCTGAAGTAAAGAGCACCAGAGCTTTAACGAGTGCTGATGATGGATGGACTGATCATCGACTTGTGCGATCCCGGATGACCCTACGTTGCAAGTACCACAATAGGGAAGGAAACTAGACTTTATTCAACTGCAATGAGATTCCTCTCAAATTCAATTTCATTCAAGTTTGTATGCAATACTCTATATGCCAAGAGCAATGTAATCGAATCAATACTTCACTACTTATAATATTTATTATTTGAATCACTTACAATACATCTTATCTCATATCATCATATCTTACATAAATACCCTAGGATGTATAAGCCCAGATCTTGTTTTAATATGCTCAAAAAAGATTTCATACAATAGTGTCGTTTTTATTGCAAAACATGCATGGTACTACGGACCCTTGAGCAAATTCATCAATAACCCTAATAATTGTATTTAACTCGAAATCATACATGGGTACAATGAATTGCATTTACATTATTTCTATTTTTTTTTTTTTTTAATATAAACTTGTGCCTTGTGCACATGGCGCCATTGAGAGGGTTTGGACAAACTTTGAATTTTAGCAATTCGATTGGAAACAAAGGTTTTTAGATGAGAAGTTTCGGATAAAATCCAAGCCAAAACAGTAGTGCTATCACAACAAAAATATATATTATCGACTCTAATTTTAATGGAATTAAGAACGGTTTTAGTTAACTGAGCTGCCAAGAGTGCTCCACAGAGCTCCAATCGAGGAAACGATAGTACCTTTAAAGGGGCCACGCGAGATTTAGAACAGGCTACATGAACACGTATTTGATTGAAGTTTGCGGATTTAAGATAAATACAACTACCGTAGGCAAATTGGGAAGCATCCGAAAACACATGCATTTCGACTCGAGTTGTATTATTGATTAGGATATGACGAGGAATTTCCAAATCGTTTAAACAGTTAATCCTGTTATAAAACTGTAGAAAATTATCAAGAAAATCTTGAGGAACTGGTTCGTCCCAACCGATCTTGAGTTGCCATAAATTTTGCATCAAAAATTTGGCCTTTACCACAACAGGACCAATGAGTCCAAGTGGGTTGAAAATCTGACTAATTATAGATAATACTATACGCTTTGTAAAAACCTTGTGTAGATTTGAGCCCGTAGTATATTTTAAGACATCATTAGATGAATTCCATAAGGTGCCCAACGTTTTAGAGCTCTGATTAGCTCTTATAATATACTCGGTAGTGTTCTGCGACATTTTGACATGATCTAGAATTCTCTTGTCATTTGACGACCACTGGCGAAGATTAAAACCAGCTGAACTTAGAATAGTATCAACATCGTCAATAAGTTTAAATGCTGATTCGATGTCATTGGTGCCCGTTAACCAGTCATCCATATAAAAATCCTCAGAAATGGATTGAGACGGCTTCGGATGAGAAGACGAATGGTCTAAGGCTAGCTGTTTAAGACATCTAGTGGCAATGAAGGAAGCAGGACTTGTTCCGTATGTCAAAGTGTTCAAAGTATATTGAATTAGTGGCTCCGTTGGATTTGAACGTCATAGAATTTGTTGGTATTTTTTATCATCTGGATGTAAATTTACACAGCGATACATTTTTGCTATATCAGCAGTAAATACGATATCATGTATTCTAAACCGAAGAAAGATTGAAAAGATTGGTTCTTGTATACAAGGACCTACCTTCAGTACATCATTTAACGACAAATTAGTGGTAGTTTTGGCTGAAGCGTCGAATACGACACGCAGCTTGGTAGTTTCAGATGAGTTTTTTGTAACTGAATGATGAGGTAAGAAATAATTTGGTTGAATTTTAAGACTTTCAAACTTTGCTACTGGAGACATGTGTCCCATTTGAATGTATTCATTAATGAACTTGCAATATTGCTCATTTAATGAATGAGATTTTGACAGCCTTTGTGATAAAGCTTGGAATCGTTTTACAGCCATTTCGTAGGAATCTCCTAATTGTTTATAATTTTCTTTAAACGGTAAACGAACGATAAAATTTCCCGCTGAACTTCTTTGGTAGATATTTTTGAAATGTTCCTCAACCTCGGATTCCTCGGTTGAATAGATAACTTCCTTGGTTTGACACTCCTCTATTAACCAAAATTTTTCAATTTGGTTCTCCAAGTTTTGAGTTGTAGACAAATTACAATAAGTATTGCTTTGTATTAGAAAGTTTTGAAATGGACCGGCAACGATCCAGCCGAGTTTTGTATTTTGTAGAATAGGTGCGTTTTTACCTAGTTCAATTTGACCATCGGCCAATAACTCCAGCTCCTAATAATATATCAACTTTATCAGATAGGTTAAAATTTGGATCTGCCAGCTTTACGTTAGTAGGAAAATTTAGTCTTGAAGTGTCAAAACTAATTTGTGGTGTATTACCAGTGATTTGCTTAGTAACTAAAAACTGGAGGTCGAATTGATGGGTGGAATTCAAGGATTTTATTTTGGTTCGAGCCATCGACGAAATATTACTGGGATGTCCATTAATACCAATTACTTCGATATTTACTCTGGATGAAGGAATATTAAGCCTTTGAAACAATTCGTTTGATATAAAGTTAGACTGGGAACCCCCGTCAAGCAACGCTCGACAAATAATTGGCCTATTTTCTTTATCCAAAATATGTACTAAAGCAGTACTCAATATTACAAATGAACTGTTGGCACAATGTGCTGAGGTTGTATTAACGTTTTGAGAACAGGAAACGATACTTGCATTAGAATTAATCGGACTTGGATTAGGATTGTTTTGGTTAGAAGATGTACTAAGATTAATATTTGTTTGATTAGAACTTTCAGAATTATTTTGATTAGGCAAGTTTGAATTTTGATTCTTTTGTTGAGGTGACGAATCTTGCTTTCCTAAATGTAGGAGTGTATTATGTTTATTTTTGCAAATACGGCAAGGACCTGAGTTGCACTCAGCGCTAGTATACCGTAGACGCAAACAGTTGGGACAGGCCTTCAACTTTCGTATAGCTTGTAGCCTGGAAGCAATAGATAATTTTTGGAAATCTTGGCAAAAATAAATACTATGTTCTCGGCAAAAGAGGCAAGGAAATTTGTTAGTGGCTACATTTGAATGAGTAGTTTTGTTCCAATTTGGATTAAAACAATTTCTTTTATTGAAAGAAACATTTTGAGTGACAGATTTATTGTCGATAGATTCAAGGACATGACATCTTTCGGATAAGAAGGTTATAAAATTGTCAATTTTTGGCGAAATTTCATCTTTGCTATGAATTTCCCATTCCTTTTTTGTATTTATATCTGATTTTGAGAACAACAAGTGGATAAGAATCGTACTCCAAGTATCAACAGGCTCTTTCATATTTTTGACTGCTCTAAAATGTTTCTGAAAACTGTCGAAAAAAGATCTTAAAGAACTGAAAGAGTCCTTGTTGACGCTAGGTAAATCAAAAAGTAATTTGACGTGGTTTTTTATAATTAGTTTTTTGTTTTCGTACCTATCCTGTAGTAGACCCCACGCCACTGTATAATTGGCATCAGAAGCCTCCAAGGATTCGATAATATGTGCGGCTTCGCCCTTGAGTGAAGCCTGGAGATAATAGTATCTTTGAATACTAGACAAGTTCGTATTATTATGTATTAGTGTCATAAAGGAATCATAAAAATGTGACCACCTTTCGTACTGACCATTAAATTCAGGCAACACTGCACATTTTGTCTTTGTATAGTTGGCTGTACATTTGAAACAGTAGACTGTGTTTGAGATTGCAAAGAAATCGCAGTTTGCTTTTAATAATATGTTGTTCGACAAGATCTTTTGCCTTAGAAATATGTAAATAAAATTCATCCTCGTAAGAAGCTCCTTCGGCAGTTTGTTGGTTATCCTTATCAAGGATCTCAATTTCGGATTGCACCGTGTTAAAATCGTCAAACGTTTGTTCGAGTTTTTGTATTCGAGTAGATATTTCGGAAATTTTGTCATGATTTTTTGTATCCGAAATGAACTTTTTGAATCTAGTAAGACTAGTTTTAAGTTGCCCACGACGACTAATTAATCGCGATAATTTTTGCTGGTCTTCAGCTGAAACTTCGTCCTCTAACAATATTATTTTGTTATTAATTAGTAATAGTACCTATCTATTTGGTATTTAGTGTAGTAATTACTTTGTATGAAATTCTCTTCGATTACTTAAAAATACGAAAAAAAACTTAGCTTAGTTAGCAGTCAAGCAATCTAGAATCTTTGAAATAAGAAACAAAATAAACTGTTGACCCAAGAAAGAAACTACAAAATAAATTAAAATGGATTTGTTTATGAACACAGGATGTTAAAACTAGGAATAAATTGGAATGGACTTACAGTTGGCTTGGTTGTGATGAATTTTGTCTTGATTTCGAACTAAACTCCATAATACGGCGTGAAGGACCAATGTGTGATCTCGTGGTTTTCCGGCATTTGCTTGAAATGGCCACTCAATCGTTTTTGTGCTGGTTCGGTTAATACCTTGATTCGTTTGGTTTCGTTTCACAACAAATATTATTTGTTGTATATTAATTAAATAAAATTAAAACTTCTTTATTTTTATAAAAAACTCTATTGCAACTTCTAAATTATAATTTTGGCGGTTAAACCACACCCTATGCTCTTTATAAAAAAAATACAAGTTCAAAGCTATATCGTTACGAGAAGAATGAATTTTGAATAACAACAGTATATCAGCAGGTATAAAAAGGGATGAAAAATATCAGTAACTGTATAATAAACAAAGAAAGTAAGAAAAACACCAGTATTAAGGTCCTTTATATAGTTCACTGCAGATGGCAGCATCTCCCGAACACGAATTATTATAGTAAAAGTAAATAAGCGACGTTGTCACGTACGCCTGCATTTCAGTTAATTAAATTTATATTAAATTGAAACTGAACAAGGTCTATATCTCCTAGGATATTCTTACAAATTAGATTATTAAAGCTTCCATATAATAAAAAATTATTATTATTCTTTATTCTGAAAACGTTATTTTTACATAAAATTTCAAATATTTCGAAAACGGTTGGCGATAGGTATAACATATTATGCACAAAATATGTTTAGAATTACAAGGAGAATCCAAAAAAAATATAATTTATATAGGGTCCTATTTAAAATAAGGAAGTTGTCACCCATTTCCGGTATAACCGGAAGTACTCGATTAAATAAATAAATAAATGGTTTATTGTGAAATATAAGTTATTACATTTGCACAAAAAGACAGAGATTTGGCAAATGCCATTCTTCCACTCTACCTTAACAATTATGAAAAAACAAACGCGTTACTTAATTAATTAGAATTACAATAACAATACAACAATACACTCACAACTAAATTGCCATTCTTCCACTCTACCTTAACAGCCATGAAGAAAAAAAAGTGTTACTTAATTTATTATTATTTCTACGCAACTATAACACAATCAACTAAGCATGATTAAAAAACAACAATCTTAAATGTCGCTTAAACGCTGCTAACGGTACATCAAGTTGGTCCTGCACTCTATTTAACAGTGAGGGTGCTACATATGAAAAATATCCCTCGAATTTAACAGTGGCATGTTGAGGTATGTTAAATGAATCTGTACGAACATTAACGCTGTGTACAGCTGACCCCCTACTTAACAAATTATACAAATATAAAGGTGTTTGACTATTATAAATGTTATGAAGTAAAACTAGGAACATGTATTCTAAACGGAAATGTATCGTAGGTTCATGCAACCGTTCCAAAAATGGAGTAATATGGTGTCTTTATGGGACGTCACAAATAAACCTAACACAGGCATTCTACACCCTCTGTATTTTGTTTTTATTGTACTGCATCGAAAACTGATAGTAGACCTGCGAGCAATAATCTATATTTGGATGAATAAGCGCCTTGATCAGCCTCAATTTCGTAGACTCATCAAGTACATTTTTCAAATGATAAAGGCACTTAAGCTTAACGAAAGAATTCCGATAGATGACATTACAATGATCGCTGAACTTTAAATTATTATCCATAATCAAACCAAAATTTCGCGACTTCTCTACCCATGCGATATTTTCGTTATTTATAGCAAGATTAAAATTCTGCAAGACAAAATTTCTTTGCCTATAATAACTATATATTTTTTTATATTCATCACCTTTGTCGATAGAATAATATTTTACGTGATTTTAAAGAGTGTTGTATTTTTTAGTGGAAATTTAAAGTTTTAAAATTATTGTAAAACTAACAACAATTGTGCGAATTTTTTGTGTTTGTGTTGATAAAATTCCATGTATACAAAACCGAAATGTAAGTTCTGATACTTTTTTCATAAAATACCTACATGAAACAAAAAATAATTCAAACTAAATTTAATCTACTAAGTTTCTAATGAGAGATAGTATTTCCTGGATTTTGTATCTATTTTTATACTTCTGCAGGAGTACCCAAGTAACATTTATTTAAGGAGGAAGACTTTAAAATTGCCTTAAGGTTCTAAATGGGTAATGTGTACCTTTTTCTTAAGCTTAAAAACTATACATAGGTAATATATTGTGCTTGTTGGTCTTAGAACTATGAACTCATACATACAACTTGAAACATGTTTGAAAAACGTTAAATCAACTATATATATGAGGAGTTTTAGGACCTAGTAGTTCTAAAACCATAAGGTTTTGAAATGGTTAGTCACTTAAATGCCGAAATAAGACTTATAAGTTTTTTTTGCTGCTAGTTTAGAACCTAATTATAACTTCGAAGTTTTTGTGCCTTTAAGTCATTTCAACAACTTCTCCATAACCACGTAGCCCATTTTAAAAATAATTAAAGACTATTTAGTTGAAGCGATGCGTTATAGGTTACTAAATAAGCTTTCTGGCATAACACAATACTACTTCCCTTATTTAAAATCTATTTGGTCACTAAAATTATCTTTTAGTCTCGTTTTCGACTAGACAGAAGGTAACATCAACGTCTCCTGAATCTATACAGAATGTCTCACGAAAAGCTAGTTCGTAGTGGAAATTTTAAAAGAAAGGTGCGACAGAACTTTCAACGAATTGCTAATGAGCAGGTTAGTCAAATTTCAATTTTCAAAAAATCAAGCGCATTTTTTCGTTGGTACTATCATATTGATTATCTTTGAAATTCATCTTACAGATAAATAAACATTGTAAAACAACAACGGAACATCCTTATTTAACGGATGATGTAAATGATCCGAGCACATCCAGAAATACTGAGAATTCACAAGAACTTTTATCTATCTCTGAATCATCAGATGACTGTGAATATGATGCTGAACCTAAAAATATTAGGCAGGAATAAAAAGAATGGGCTATAAAACATCAAATAACGCATGAGGTCTTAAAGGACCTCTCTCTGATTTTAAATAAAAACAATAATTTCGGGCTGCCTAAGGACTAAGGATGTTAAGAGGGGAATCTGAAATGGTTACTTACAAAAATGTCCGATGGTGGCGCTAGTGAATCTCATTGAATATCAAATTATTCATTTCTTAACTTAGAGTAATTTTCTAGAATATTTTAATACATTCTTCTCCTCAATAGGTGTCGCCAAAAATTAATACATAGTGGCACAAAATATCATATTTCTATTTTGCGTAAATTATTTTCACATTCTTTTTTGTGCTAGCATTCTTATACGTTCGATGCTTATCTTCGCTTAGACCAGTTATAGTTATATACTATTATACATAAAAAGGATGAATGTAAAAAAACTGGTTTTATTTACGATAAATAGTCAAGATTTTTAAATATTTTCAACATATTATTTTTTTGCCAAGCCTCTAAATTTTCACAAATTGATGATTTGTGTGAAAACCGTAAAACATAGGTATATGACACCTTAAACTGAATCCCAGTTATTTTTGAGGGACTATTAAATACTCCAATACAGGGTGTTCTATTTAAAAAACCAGAACTATGATAATACATGCTTATCTCTTCTTTGGACCGACCTGTATGCTTGCAGTGTTTTTCAAAATGTATTAGGTTAGCCCTGTTGTTTTAGTTTGTCAGTTTCAAAACCATGAGGCGTATATTTCATGCATCAAAGAGTGTCTTTCCTAATAGTATACAATGTGTCCAGAAACTAATGGACCAAGCGAAAGCCACAAATTGTAGAGCAGATTTCATGGCAAACTTCTAATGCGAAATTGCTTCCGAAAGCAGTTGTAGTTTTTAAAAGAAAGCGAAAGCGCCTTTAGCCATTGGAGTGAAAGGTGACAAAGATATTTCCCTAAATAGAAGCATTCGTTAGCCATACACTGCTGAATTAAATATGCGAACATAGGCGTCCAAACGGGTATCAACGGACATTTCTAATAAAAACTTCTTTGTCACTAACTTTTCGAGAATTCTGAGATCATTCTTAGGAAATATGAGGTATTCTTATCTCAAGATGATAGAATGCTGCATTTTCGAGAAAAATTAAGTTTTAGTTTAATATGCGGTTTAACATAGTACCTATCTATTTGATTTACGATTGGTACATTACTTATTTTAACAGTAAAAATTTAAAAAATTAAGTAGGGTATTAGGTATTGTGAGTATTTACAGGGTGTCACAAATATAAGAAATTAATCATAGTTGTGTTTTTTTAAATGGAATGCCCTGTATATGAATATATTTTTAGATTCCCCGTTCAAAATAAACCTAACTTTCATTAAAGTACATCTCACCTAAACCTGACAGTTTTTTAAATATTTAAATTTTTATAAAAATATAGACATAATATGAATGAAAAAATTCACACCTAATTGTTTGTTCTTTTTAAGCCAGTCTGGGCTGATAAATATACCCACTCATCACTTGTTACGCTAAATATAAAAAGCCCCCAATACTAAATACAGGGTGTCCAATAATATAACTTATATGAACGTAAAGTTAAATTCTAAATAACTTGTTTCAAATGGAACACCCAGTATAAGAGGTCAAAATTAGATGCATAAAGTAATTATCTGTCAAATATTATAATACTTTCCTATGAATAACTTTTGACGTTTTTGTGGAAAATGCACATATTCATGATATTAGGCGATTTTGAAATTGAATCTCTTAGTTTCATGTAGACCACCCTGTATTTAATGATGCAAAAATTAAAGTTTTCTTATAGATATGTATACTTATCTTTAATTTTGCATGGAAGAGGCACACATATTGGCAATAAGAGGAAGAATTTTCAAAATTATAATATTTATCAAGTCAGCCATGAGAATTTGAGAAGAAGAGAATACATTTTTGTAATTTAATATTTACTGTCAAATAGTCGGTTGAAAATTCTTACCTAAGAGTTGAGAATTTTTCATAAAACAGTTTTTTATCTGTGACATTTGATTTAATTCACTTCAATTCAAAAATGCGAACCTATTCCAAAGGAGAAAGCATACACATGATTTTTATTCTGGGAGAATGGTCCAAAAACGCTTTACTGGAATCGCGAGTTTACGCTCAAAGGTTCCTGGCGCAAAATCACCCCAAAAAAGCGGTCTTCGAGAGGCTGTTAAGGCAGTTTAACGAAAGATACCACCCAAATACAGTGCAACTGCATCAAGAACTTTTCAATATTGATTTTAAATCGTGTTGAATTTTGTAAATGGGCCAGGAACAAAATCATCGCAAATGAAAACTTTTTTAATTTTGAAGGAGCAAATAAATGAAGCGTTTAGAAGCGTTACACCAGATTAAAGTTGTTGAAGGATTAAGAAAAGGATTGAAATGTGCCTAGAGTCCAATCATTTTGAACATTTATTATAAAATTTATCAGTTTTTATGTAGGTATATCTTGTTATTTAATTTAAGTTAAAAATGTATTTATTTATTATGTTATTGTTTAAATTATGGTTTGTCAAATTCTCATGGCTGACTTGACGAATATAATTTTGAAAAAGTCTTCCTATACCAATATGTGCTTTTTCCATACATTAAAAAAATATACATATCTATAAGAAAACCTCATAGTGATTAATAGATAATTAATTTCATCACCATCAAATACAGGGTGGTCTACATGAAATTAACAGGTTCAATTAAAAATTCGCATAATATTATGAATATGTGCATTTTCCACGAAAACGTCAAGAGTTATCCATAGGAAAGTATTATAATATTTGACAGAGAATTACTTTGTGCATCTAATTTTTACCTCATATACAGGGTGTTCCATTTGAAATAAACAAGTTATTTAGAATTAAACTTTACGTTCATATAAGTTATATTATTGGACACCCTGTATTTAGTATTGGGGATTTTTTATATTTGGCGTAACAAGTGATGAGATATTCATCAGCCTAGACTGGCTTAAAAAGAACAAACAAATAGGTGTGAATTTTTTCATTCAAATTATGTCTATATTTTTATTAAAACATAAATATTTAAAAAACTGTCAGGTTTAGGTGAGATGGGCTTTAATGAAATTTAGGTTTATTTTGAACGGGAAATTGATTCATATACAGGGCATTCCATTTAAAAAAACACAACTATGGTTAATTTCTCATATTTGGGACACCCTGTATAGACTCACAATATTTTTAAAATGTAGCCATAAATCATTTTTATCGAACCCATGAATAAAACTTCAAGGAAATTAAATAGTTTAACCACAGTATTCCGTGTCGTATGGCGTGAATAACCCTGTATATACGTTCCAACTACCTAACTGGTGAAATTTTAAACACTATTTAAACCCCTACCAAGGGTATCTTATAATTTTATAATAACTACCAGTCGGGAGTTCTTGTATTCTCTCTATAGATCATAAAAAATCGGTTGTGTCACCCTAAAACTTTCCCGACTAGTTATAATATAATCAAAAATATATGACCTGCGTAACGAAACAGAATTTTAATAATTATTATAATTGTATTATTTCCAATAAACTAACGTAACAAACTACTACTACTTTATCCCTTCTTGTATTTATCCTCTAACAGTAGGTATACCTACATAATATTACCATAGATGTTTATGTATTCTCTGATATTACTGTACCTGGCTAACGTTAATAATCCCTACTCCTAGTACATACGCATATACATAATATACTATACCACATACAACTAAATATTAATAATATAAGTACGACAAAACCATTAGATTTTTGTGTCACTGTGTATAAACAGCGCCATCTCTTCAATGCTGTCCCAACTACTAATTACTTGTTTGTTGGCTACAGTTATAAAAAAAATATAAGAAAATGGCGGATATTTGAAGAGAAATATGAGGGTTTTTTTTATATATGGATATTGTCTAATACAGAAAGTTTTCACGAACAATTTTAATTACAAGTGATTGTTAAATATATAAATTAGGTAATAAAGTAATATTATCATTATTAAATATTAGAATCATAGCACAAAATGAGGAAAAAGTTGCTGACTTTGAACTCAATTTATTAAGTAATTATTTATTGTTGTAGCCTCAAAATACCTTATTACCTAATCCAAACCTTAATCTTTAAGACCCTATTAAAATTTTTGCTACCAGATACGTATTAGTGGAGATTTCCATCCACAAAAATATATCTGTAAATTTGAAAAAATTACCCATGTTTGAACTCAATTTATGAGTTAACTATTTAATCTTTCCGCTTGAAAATACTTCATTACCTAATCCCATCTTTGGTCTTTAAAACCCTATGAAAATTTTTGCTAGCAGATACGTCTTAGTGGCGTCTACCATGCGCAAAATTATGCCTGCAAAGCGAAATATGATGATTTTCTAACTCTGTTTTTGAACTAACTATCCAATATTTCAACTTCAAAATACTTCAATACCTAATCCCATCTTTACTCTTTAACTCCCTATCAAAATTTTTGCTATCAGATACGTATTAGTGAAGTCTACCATGCGCAAAAATAGGTCTGCAAACGATTTTATTCAAACGCCCCTCTTAAAGCTTCCAATCGATATATTTTCCTATAGCAGATTGCTTGCACTGGGTAGATTTAGGAGTAGTGAAAAAGTTGTTGATTGGATGGCGCGATGGAACATTCAAAAATAAATGACTGAAGTGGTCTGCAAAAAAAATTGAAGAAACATCTATACAAATTTTAAAAATTCAGCCTCCAAAAGAAATTCACAGAGCTGTGAGAGGCTTGGACTGTCATTTTGGAAAGGTCTTGAGTATAGGAATTTTCTACTTTACTATGGAATAGTAGTGTTAAAAAATGTCTTTGAGTGTAATTTATACAAACATTTTCAAATTTTTATTGTACCTATTTATGAAATACAAGAGTTTGATTTTTTGTTGTTTGAACATTTCCAAAATACGTGTAACATTCCTGAAACACCAATACAAGAAAAATCCCGTTTAGTAAAAACTAAAAACGAACTATAAAAATTAATACTTTATTAGATATTATTAGCGTTCAATTTGCATTTATTTGGCACAAACCAATGCCTAATGTCATCTTATTAGAACATGAAAACTAAGAACGTTTTCAGCTTATCAGCGATGATTACTTTGTACTTACCGTTTCAATTAAAAGACATACTGTATAATAAATATGAATAAAAGCTGGCATATGTTCACAACTACACATCCAAAACAATACTAAACAGGTCGTTAGAAAGTTGCGATGGTGCGACTTTTAAGCTTGAGTTGTATAAAGGCAATTATTAGTTCTGAACAGTGTTATTTAGCATTATTTAGGTTACGAATTTGATCTTAAGGTTATATTTTAGCATATTTTCAGACTTTCAAGCAACTTAGGTTATATTTTGGTTATTTCAAAAATTTAAAAGCATTTGTTTCCTATCGGCCATTTTAAGCTTATGACATAGTTAAATAACAAAACATTTTTTAAAATATATGTAAGTCTGCGTAGTTTTAGGTTTGGGAAACACATTTTTTCATAATTTTATATTCTTAGGTTGCCGTATATTAGAATTTCGACTACTTTTAAAAACAAAATATTTCCCTTGTATTTTAAATATAACTAAAAAAATATATTTATACTAATAATATCGTTAGCCCGTGAATTTTATGCAACTTATATAATATTTTGACAGTAAAATAGAAGGTGTATTAAAATCAGCAATTTGTGTCCGCTATTTTATGCAGTTTTATATCACGTATATTGAGTGATAAATAATTATCATAATTTACCATTACAATATTTTCACTACCTACCAAGAGTTAGTTAAATACTAGAAATAATACCGTATATTAACCAACTAATCCAAAAATTGGAAGCAGTCTGTAATATATTTTACTTAATAGTTTTAAGACTGCTTTCCGCAGATCAACTATTTACTAATAGGTTGTAGTTGATAATTAGCAAGGAGCTAGTTAGAACCTTTTAGTGGCTAAATTAGAACTTTAAACCGGTGATTCATAGGTTATAATTCAGTTATATATTGGTTAGTAAGGATATATAAAGGTTATATTATAGCTCCACAAATATTCAATATTTAACCTTAAGGTTCTGAAATGTCGACAACTTTTAGGTTAGCAGGAGGTTCTGTAGCGTGGGCCCTTTTGGTCACCAGGAGTTTGTGTAGCCGGCTAGAGGAGGTTGTTTTATACCTAATGGCATATGTAAACAAAATCCATAAAGTGGTTCTAGAACCAATATACAACCTTCCTAGAACTATATTTTGTTACTTGGGTATCTACCTATACTCCTATATACGTACCAACAATTTAAAGATAATGTTATCATCCTTTCTGTAATTTTAAGCAAAATTGAGATATTTATTGACTATCTTTACTAGGTATAAAAAATAATACCTAATAGTTTTGTATGTTTTATGTTGTATCATCGTAAATATCTATATTTAAATATACTGTGGTTGTTCCATGTTCCTTATAATAATAATAATTATTATCGACAACAATAATAAGAGTGTGTAGGCATGTAGTTAGAGATAAGCGGGTTTTAGCCAACTAAAATGCATAATTGTTTGTGCATAATAGATAATTTTTAAAACACGACACGTGTAAATGTTTATACAGTGAATAGTATACCTATAATACGTAATTTTCGTTGATAATGCATAAGGTTTTCAACTTTATGCACTTGATTATGAAAAAAATATTAATACATTAAAACTACATAAACGCAATTCTTAATACGATACGAATTTTGATATTTTGTATTTAATATAAATATATTTTGTTGAACACGGTTTTTGATCCTTGAAAATAAGAGAGACAATTTTTTTTATTTATTAATTAATTCATCCTGAACATGTCCATTTGCACATTTGCACGTTATGATGTGGTTATACATAAAAACATAAAATGTTCATAAAACAATAAACAACATACGTCAAAACAAACATAATTCACATAATTATCACTATCTACTTGTAATGTCCACTATTTAATGATATTTTATAGTAAATTAAACACAGATTTGTTACACATAGTTTTAATGTTAACTATTCGGGTGTTCCTATACAACTAACTGATTTTATATTTTATTACAGAATGTCTCACTTTTAGCCTTAGTCATCTATTCAATATTAGGCGTAAAAAGATGATAGATATGGAATTATGATATGCTTATAATAATAACTAGATATGTACCATATACTACAGAATATAATAATAAATTCATATAATACTATACTCTACACTACTAATGTCAAATAATTATCCTTTATCACACACCACAATACAAGTCACAATTAAAACTAAGATTAAAATTACAATTACCCAGAAAAGTCCCTGTCTTTCAAGTCAAAAAATCGTTAACATAGACTGGAGAGGTATGCCAACAAGAAAGTCACCCTCTTTTCAAATTCCTTTTGTGACAGATTTCTTACAGCTTGGGGCAACTTGTTTTAGAAAATAGGGCCATAATAATTCTTGCTATAATGTTTAATTCTTAAAAACCTTATATGTATATTAGACCGTAATCTAGTCGAATGATTGTGCAGAACTTCTCTAGTTAAATAGTCTTGTACAAATAGAAAGTTTTCGATAGATTTGGGACCCAAAAGACTATCACTATTCACTTTATGCATAAAAGTTATGAGTCGTATGAACACCAATATTTTTTTGTGCATTATCCATTATTATTCGACTAAACCCGCCTTTAGCTAAGTTAGAAGCTAAAAGAAGAATTTTTCCCGCCTAAAGAGAATTTTTTCCACCTAAAGCGAATTTTTTTCTAATTCTTGGATGGTATAGGTTCCTTCACTAGGATTTCTATATCTAGTTACTTAAATAGAAATTTTCAACTACATTCTATAAAACCGAACAAATCAATTCTCTTCATTTTTTATTGCATATTCAAATGATATACAAAAAAAAGTACTACTACAATGTTACAACATAATATATTGTTTTTTTAACAATTTGTGTTTAATGTTTGTTAATAGTTAATTTTGTTTTTTAATGTGGTAATGAATACCGTTTTAGTTTTTATCTCTAAAACTTTTTTCCACAAAGTATCAATACTATGTCTGCTATGTAAGATTTTACTAGTGCCAGTGATGATGGAATTATGATTCCGAAACATGTCTGGCTAATTTACATTTGAACATATGTGTAAAAAGTATTCTTTATTATTATTAAATTATTTAATAAAACTCACAAAACCACACCCAAAATCATTTATTATTCGTTATCACATAAAGAAACGTGTTTCTCACAGCTCTTATTAACAACATCTGTCTTTTATTACATTTTCTTATATTATGCTACTTCTCATTACCTACTGGTTCGGCTATCCTTATTGTATCGAAAACCAAAACCTGTTTGTCTGGTGTGACGTAGGCGAACCACGTCGGAATGTACTTTACAGGGGATGATTGCTAACATATGTATGAAAGATATTTTGTGGAGCCGACGTTTTTGATTTTATAAATACGAGCAGCTCCTCGTCGTTATTAGATAACTTCATAAATATATTCTGTAGTTTTACACATGAAGTGAATATCTTTTGCGTGTTTCATTAAATATAAATGTGTTAAAAACAGTGTCATCTTATTTTTTCATTTTCTCTCTATATCCGAAACCCACATTTTCCGGGACACCATATATATATATATATATATATACATACCAATCGTATGATACGACGCCCAGAGCGCTACATTGCTCGGATGATACGACGCCATTTTGGAGATACGACGCCCGACCTCGGGCGTTGGAAAAATTCACGTGTATATTCTTGATATGTTGTTCTATAGGCCCCTACCAACCCATAGACGAATTTTAGTGTGGGCGTCGTATAGTCATATACACATGGACATTATATATGGAAATAGTTCAAGAGAAAAACGTGTAGGTGGCGCGTCGTTAAATACGTATATAGTGTTTTATACGCACCGCATGATAGGAAGCCCACATCATATTGCGTATGATGCGACGCCCGAAAGCCTGGCAACAACGTAAGGCATAACTTTTATTATTTGAATAAAGAAATTAAATCGTATTTGTACATTTATTTGCTTATATTCAACATACCGGGTTACGACAGAAAGTTGAAACAAGAAGAGAGATATTTGAAACTTAAATATTCCGTTTTCCAGAAAAATTATTAATCGACATAGCATCTAAATTATCAGAAATGCTATCGAAATTAGACTTTTAAATGATACGCCTGGTACAAGTAAGATTTTTACATTGTACGAATCATTTAGGGTACTATACAGCAACTTTTAATACCTAAATTTAGAATTGACGGGTTTGATATATGATAAAAAATGCAATGTTTTAACTAGTTTGTATAAAAAATATATAAACTTCGAATAAAATTAAAAGCTTTCTTTCACTATTCATCCAAATTCTGATTTAAGGCAAATTATATTTTTAAGAATTTTAATAGCCATTAACAAAGCTAAATTCGTATCAATTCTTTCATGGTTTTTTAAATGCACACATATAATTTATAAAGGGCAGTTCTTCTAAAAATTTGACACTCAGTAAAATGTTGAAATACTTTTAATTATAAAAAGCTGTCATTATGAAAACAGCCCACTCAGTATTCCTGAACTACATTCAAAATTTCAAGAGTCTGTTTATCCCAGTCACGAAATGGATAAAATTTTCCGGAGACCTGTTTTGGATTAAAAAAAAAATTCAAAATAAATAATTTATTCAAAAAGAGTTGAGGGAATGGGTTAATACTAAATACTCCAAAAAGGAGGGGCAATCCAAACGTATAATAATATATAGGGTATTCCATTTGCAATCAGAAAGTTCGTTTCAACTTCCAGTATAACCTGAAGTCGTACAAATATGACAATATTATAGGCTGTTATTATTACTTTTCCCAAAACTTCTAATCTACCAGCAATCACCCTGTATATATCATGTCGTGTCGATTTTTGGAAATGATTCTGAAACATTACCTATTGTCAAAAAATCGACATTTTTGTTTTAACTTTTGAATTCCAAAAAACTTTTGTCGTATCGAAAAATAAATTATTACATCACAGAAGGCGAAATTCAGCTACCTATACGACACGACGCGACCCCCATACACTCTAAAGAGCTTCCAAGGCCCGACTTGTGCGCCTAGAAGGATTAGGAGAATACATTTTTGACAGGAACGTTTTTGTTACTACAGTGGGGAAATACTAGTTTATGTGATTCCCATGATTTGAGAAGAACAACTATACGCAGCTCGTTTTATTATATTATATTACGCATATTTTACGATTGCTATTTCAAACAATCCATGTTTATGATTATAATATGGGAGATCGAACTAAATTTATTTTGAACTTGGCGGACAAAGATAAAATAGGTTAGCAATTTTAAAATGTTACTTCTATTCAATAAATATACACTGTGTCCAAGATAAGAATGGGATAGCATTGGAATCTTGGAAACGGTAGGAGTTACAATATCGGTTAAATTAGAGAAAACTTGTACAATTTAAACACAGTTTAAATGGTGTTCTTAAAAGTAAAGTGACTTTAGCCGTTTTCGAGAATTTTTGAAAAAACTATTTTTTGTGATTTTTATTTATTTCAGCCATTATTTTTACAGATATAAAAAAATCGAAAGCACTTCCTCAATGTTACTTTTTGAGGAGAATAAGTTAGCGTTTACAAATTGTCACTACGACGTTTCGTTTTCGAAAAACCATCATTAACTTCGTTTTTTAAAATACGGCCCTGGATTTTTTATTGTTAAATTTAAAGCCATTTTCAATTCAAAAATAGGTGGTATATCACACGTAATGGTTTAAACAAGTTTTCAGTATTTTTAGCTGTTATTTAAAGTTATTCAAGAAAAATCGCCATCGTTTGGCACTCAATTTGCGTAAAACATTCATCTGAGAAAGGCATTTTTTTAATAACCTCAAAAAGCACAAAAATTTCACCTAAATTTAAAAAGCCGCGTACAGAATAAAATATTGTACTGAGACAGAAATAAATTGTAAAATAATAATAAATAATTGTGACTAACGACGAAACAATGTTTTTGGTAAACCTACTACTCTGCATTCAGTCAGCAGTGGCAAACCATGGCGATTTTTCTTGAAGAAGTTTAAATAACAGCTAAAAATACTACTACGTGTTTACATCATTACGTGTGAAATACCACCCATATTTGAATTAAAACCATTTTCAATTCAAATAAATTCAATTTGACAATAAAAAATCCAGGGGCGTATTTAAAAAAACGAAGTTGACGATGGTTTTTCAAAATCGAAAAGTCGTATTGCAAATTTGTAAACGCTATCTTATTCGTCTCAAAAATTAACAATGAGAAAGTGCTTTTTATTTTTTGATATCGGTAAAAATAATGTCAGAAATAAATAAAAACTAAAATCGCAAAAAATAGTTTATTCAAAAATTCTCGAAAACGGCTAAAGTTAAAGTTTACTTTTGAAAATACCATTTAAAAGGTGTTTAAAAACGAATCTTGACGATTAACAAAACAAAAACAAATCTTCAAAATGTTGGCTAATACTTCTCATACACAAGTCATATCTTTTATGGATAATGTTAACAGCATTATAAATATGAGTATTAGAAACGGAATTGATACATTGTCTAAAATTTGCTTTCAATTCTGCAATATTTCGGGGTGTCCCGTTAAATAAACAAACAAAGTTTATAGTGATAACTAAAATTTCTCTGAGTACGCTACTGTACTCTACGTATAAGTCCCCCCTAACTTTTATTAAAACTATTTTTAAAGAAAATATCTAAGAAAAAAAATGGCAAATAATGCAAATCACCCTATAGGGTGATTAGTTTCTGGTATGTATACTACTTAAATGAGCCTGATTGGTACAAATGATTTAAAACAAAAAGGAATTTTCTCTGATCTTGTCTCTAGATGGCGTCTGTACATGTTGCTTTGAGAAGATGCAGATTTTAATTTTGCCTGAATTTTATTAAGGGTTGTCAGTACTCAAATTACTTTATTTTTGGCTCAAAATACGATTTTCTATTACTCAGACCTGATTTTTTGATATTTGTTTAAAAACCTAGAAGGCTCATATCAAAAATGGTTTTTAATAAACAAAACACGATTTGGTTAGTTTGGGAGCGGATATTTTTAATTTGGTGAATTAGTTCAGTAAAAAGTATTTATTTATATTTTGGTTAATTTTGTGAAGTCTGAATTTAACTAACAGTGTTTTGTTTATTAAAATATTTAACATGATTTCACTCATTTGAAAGAAATATCAAAAAATCAGGTATATAGCTGCTAATAGTATTGTTTTATTTGAGAAAATCAGGTTGCACTCATATAACTGGCAATAAACTTTGGTTACTAATTGTGAATCTGTATACTTGCATATAGTTTTTGCAGAATATGTGGCGTATTAGATCTACCATTAAAGAAAAAATCATTTTTAATACAGTAAAACGACGTGTCTTGCTACACTCACCCTGTATGTATATTAAAACACAACATTCATATGCCACTTTTTTTGAAGGAACCCGAAGATCTGATAAATATGTCCTGAAGATACATAATGCTGGAGAATCATTTATTTTTGCAGATAAAAACATAAACAATAAAGTGAAAATATTTCTTAAAAACGACTTTTAATGGCCTACTGAATTAGATAAAGTACAGGGTATCCCATTTCGAAACTTTTATTGGATATCTCCGTAATTGTTAGTGCTACCAAAATATAATATAGATGTCATGTGCTTGTCATACTTAAAATGGTAAATTAAAATTTGAAAATTTTGTCACAATCATATTTTAACAAAAATATTCCATCACAGGTCAAATTCAGTCTTTCTACTGATTCCTAAT
This sequence comes from Apoderus coryli, assembly GCA_911728435.2. Lineage (NCBI taxonomy): Eukaryota > Metazoa > Arthropoda > Insecta > Coleoptera > Attelabidae > Apoderus > Apoderus coryli. The sequence continues at coordinate 9,101,373 of OU452209.1, read as the reverse complement.
TTATAAAATTTCAACACTCTACCATCGGTATTGTACGAAATATACAAAATTGGCTGATTGACATTTAGTTGTTTAGTTTTTTAATAGTCAATAATTAAAACCAAAAATATAATTTCTATTAAATAGCAGTAATTGATTTGAATTTAAAAATTAAGAAAAGAAGCAAATAAATAAAGCCCAAAGTAAACCTCTTCTCTTATCTTTTTATTATTGTGATAATTTTCGCCCGCAAGAGATCGGCGGAAAATAAAAGTGTGAATTTCAAAATAACCCTATATTATCTTAGTTAAAAGAGACAAAGGAAAATGTTTTATGCAAAAATTTCTTTACAACGAATGTTGAATTATCTGCCGATATCAGATTGAGTATAGTGGGTCAGGTAAAAAAGTTATCGGACCTAACCCCGTTTTTTTGAACTGGGACAACCTGTATATTTGATTCTAAGAAGATATAATTTTAAGTTATGTTTTCAAAAATATAGCACCCCATGATATTGGTTTTCTATGCGATTTATTTCAACTGTATTATTTTAAACCACAGTTAGTAGTCAATGAAACAAAAGCTAATATCCTAGAAACAAAACTATGTTGATATTAAAACGAAATAAAAGATTCAGATAAAGCTATTGAGGTATTGGGATTTTAAGGCATTCATGATGATCAAGTTGCTCACAAGTTAAGATGACTTCTTTATAAATTTTATTTTCCAACACTCCCCAAAGAAAAAAATCGGGAGGTGTTAGATGTGGAGATTGTGCTGGCCACCTTATAGGTCCGTGTGTTCTTATCCAACGGTTTCTAAAGTGAGTATGTAATTACTCTCTTATTCGAAGAGCGTTATGGGTCGAGGCGTCATCGGTGAAAGTAAATCTCTCGTACTTCATTTAAGGGAACATAATCAAGGATATTGAAAAAGTTTGATTAGACTATATCCAGATATCTATCTGCATTTAAATAAATAATAATAATGAAACGTAATTTATTGGTACAAAACCCCAAAAGACCATTGACCGAAGTCTTTCAGCCTAGCAAATTTTCTTCAAACTAGTTACAAAATTCTATCATCCCACATCATGAAATATTGGGTAATACAAACATCATAAGGTAAATATTTATTGGACCTCAAAATTCTTTGCACCTTAGATTTTTAAATTCCAATTTTAACTGACCCCGTATACTCATTCTGAAATGCGCAGATTATTCAACAATCATTATAAACAAACTTTTATATAAAACATTTTTCTATATCTCTTTTAGCTAACACATTTTTTATTTTCCCCCGTATCTCTGCGAGATCAAATTTTGATCTTTCAATTATAAGTTTAACCCAAAAAGAACACAGGACATCATCTATATTACTTTCTTGAGATTTTTTTTAAGTAATTGAAGGAAACCAAATTTCTATAAACGAAAGTAGTTATCGAGGATAAATTTGAAAATTTGTAGAACGAATGAGTGAATTGACGGTGCAGTGTGTCTTAAAAATGAAGAATTTTGAATGAAATAAATTATTCGAAAATAATTTGAAAAATAGATATCAAAGCAAATAGAGAAACGAAAACAATACAAGAATCTTTCATGACATAATATAATAGAGGTTCACTGAGCATCCAATCTGTAATGGAGAGCAAAGAGTAAATCTCTTATAATTTATTTATGTGACTTTAATAAAACTTGTATGATTAAAATGATATTTCTGCATGGAAGCAGATTATTTCCTTTAAAAACACTTACAATTACATAATATTTTTGTTGTTTCGAAAGTTAAAGGACTCCCGTTATATTAGGAGTACTATATGGTGCCCATGTGTGTATGTTGTATAATATAGATTCTACCGCTTTAATGATGCCCGTTAATGTTGTCACTAAAATGTGATAGAGGCAACGTTGTCGGGCGTTATTGAATATGTAGTATATATACAATATATACAAACGGGCTTCATATAGTTGTACATACATAGCGGGCGTTTGGAAAACTGGAAAATATCAAAATTTTGTATATTGTTTAAAGCTACCCCTCCCAGGTTGCCTCGACTAAACAAATTAAATCAAACCGTTATATACAAAATACAATGCCCCTGGCCCTCTAGAAGTGCCGGGCGTCTGAGTGCCCATAGTGTGTACTGGGCTTCCTAAAGGTAGATAGGTACGTATATATATATATATATATATATATATATATAGTAAAATTTTTTTAATAATTTGGGGTATAGGCTATATCTTGGATTTATTAGTAATACTCTTTTTTGCTATATGCCAAGCTTTCGAAAATATTTATTTTCATCTTCAGGGCTACAAAATACAGAAAACGACACAATATTAGTTGTGGTTTGTTTTTTACAAGTTATTTTACACTGTTGTTACCTTAGATATGCTAAGTTGAGTCTTTAAATTAAGGGAAAACTGTACATTTTGTTTGGCTTATATTACTATATACTTGTAATTTTATTTTTACAAAAAGGACTCTTCACATTTTTAATCTACTAATATTCTTAAAATTATTGTTCTTCATAGGTAGTGTACGGATAAATTAATAAATGTTGGTCGGTATTTTGTATTTTTTTTTTTTTTTGCTACCTCCCTTTTTTACTTTTATTAAGTAAAAAGAGTCCACCTACACCTAGTTGCGAATATACTTCGTTCCACCAGACTTGTCTACTTTAATGTTACCAAAAATATTGTTGTTCATTATCGTGATTTATGATCATGTCCCTTGGAAAAACTAAGGAAAGAGTCCGAGCCCCATGGAACTGTCACTCCCCGAAACCCGGTTAACTCTCACCCCACTCCCCGTGACAGAGACACAGGCTCTCACCACTGTCCCTCCTGATCTTTCATCGACTTGTGTTTGGTTGGTTTAGGTTGACATTCTGGACCCCGGAACTACCCAGATCCAAGATGTATGAATACATGATGCTGGCGGTATCTATGTCTTTTCTTTTGTTTAAGCATTTTGGGTTCAAATTCGTCTCCAACATTTCCAAAAATAGTCTTTTATTAGTGTTTTGTTCAACGTATATTGTTTTCGTATCTTCATAATTGGGGATGTGCCCCGTATCTAAATGGTGTTCTGATAGAGCACATGATCTCTTATTTAATTTACAGTCACTTTTATGGGAGGTGAGTCTGTCCTTTAGTACGCGTGATGTTTGTCCAATATATGTTAATTCGCATGATTTACAAGGGATGTTATAAACTACGTTAGTCATTTTTTTAATATCTGTTTTGTCTTTGACTTTTGTGAATAGGTTTCTGATTGTTTTTGAATATTTATGGGCTATTTGAATTGGTTTTATGTTTTTAAAGATGTTTGTTATTTTTTGTGATACGTTTTGGATTTGTGGAATGGAATAGTAGTATGTTTTGGTTTGATTGTCAGTTGTGTTGTTTGTGCTTATGTTGTTTGCTTGTATCGTATGATTTGTCACGTTACTGGTAATTGTTGTGTTGTACATTAGTTTTTTTAATAGCTTTTTCGGGTAGGAATTATCAATAAGAACATCGTATAACATTTTTTTGTTTTTTTCCCATAAAGTGGGATGACTGATATTTTCAATCCTTCTTCTGAGACCTAAGATGGAATTTATTTTAATTTTCTCCGTATGTGCGGAGTGATAATTTATGTATCTTCCCGAGCTTGTTGGTTTTACGTACCAATCTGTATATATTTTATTATCTGGCATTCGGATTAATTTGATGTCTAGGAAAGGTACTGTGCGATCACTTTCTTCTTCAATTGTGATTTGGATGTTCTCATTATATCCATTGAATTTATCGAGCAACTCATCTTTTTTGTCATTCGGTATAGTACATATCAAGTCATCAACATACTTTTTTATGAAAGGAACTGGAAAACTCAATGTAGGTATGATGTCATTTAGAAGGTCATCCATGACATACTGGGCAATAATCGGTGATAGAGTAGACCCCATTGGTGTACCGAAAATTTGTTTGTAAAATGAATTTTCATGTGAAAAGTACGTGGACTCGAAAATAAAGTCTATGATGTTCAGAAATTCCGATTGCTGGATTTTTGTGTGGCTTGATATCTCTTCCCATCTTTTTATAATGCTCTCTCTGACTAACTCAATTGGAATGTTGCTGTATAAGGAAACAACATCCAAACTTACCAACACATAACCATTCGGCAGCTGTTTTTCATTAATGAATTTTGCAAACGTAAATGAATCTTTTGTAAAATATGGGTTATCCTGGTTATAGGCTGTGGTTAAGATGTCTGCTATGAATTTGGATAATTTGCTTGTAGGTGAATTTATGCATGAAATAATCGGCCTTAATGATAGTGAGGGCTTGTGAATTTTTGGGAGTCCATAAAATTTTGGAGAAATAGGTCCATATACCGACAGCGATTTTGCTATTTGTTGGTCTATATCTTCATTGTGTTTTAGTTTAGATACTATTTTGTTTGACTTTTGTTGTATTGTTGAAGTGGGATCATTTTTTATTTTTTTATAATATTTCGTATCAGATAGAATTGTTTTTGATAGTTGTGTATATGTATCTTTGTATAAAATTACCGTAACATTACCTTTGTCAGCATTTGTTACCACCAATTCCTTATGATCTTTTAGAAATGACTTTGTTTTTTTAAAAATATTATTGAGATAGTTAGGATGAATTGGAACTTTATAGTAATTCATTAGTACGTTTACAACTTTAGCCCTATATAAATTTTTATTTTCATCATTCGGTAAATTGTTTAGTATATTTTCAATATATAATATATAGCCTATACCCCAAATTATTAAAAAAATTTTACTGTTGTTTTTCAACAAAAGGCTAAGAAAAAGAAACATTTTATTTATATATATAGATAACTTAGTGTCTTGGGTTGATCAGCAAATATTTTTGATTAAAACTCTTTTACGTTATGCCAAGCTTTCGATATATTTTTATATCTTCATCGGGGCTACAATTATAAAAGTAAGCTAAGTATAAATATATATAAAATTTAAAAATATGTTTACCTTAGTATACGCGGCAAGTTTTACATTAGTAAAAATAATATAAATTGTAAATTAAAGAACATTATTATATAAATTTTTGTCAACTTTGTAAAATAATAATTAACATTTAACATTTTTTGAGTTAATTGATTTTTTTTGTGATTGACACTGACATGTTTATTCAAAAATATTTTGTTTAGTTAATTTGTGGTAAATTGTTTTTTAAGTGAAATGTCAAGTTTTTTAATTAGGTTAGAAAGTAGATTCAAAAGAAATATTACTGTCATCATGGGTGTTATTATTAATAGTAAATAAATATGAATATATATTACTGATTTCATTAGAGTCTTTCTTTTTGTTTAACGTATTTTCGGTATTATACGTTTCAAACATTTCAATGAAAAGTCTTTTATTTTGATTTTGTTCACAGGCAAGGATTTTTACATTATTTAAGTCTGGAAAATGATTTGTATTGATACAATGTTCAGCCAATGCACAAGTTTTTTTGTTAAGTCGAATATCACTTTTATGTTGGCATAACGTAAAAGACTACCACTCAACTTATATATATATATATTTTTTAAGAAAAATAGGGTATGTTTACCTAAAAAAATAAAAACCTTCATTTCATAATAAAATGGTACACCTGTTTGTTCCCTACATTTTCAGATTTTTTTAATGTCAGCCTGTATATTTATTTTTAGAAAAAAATAAATTTCCCGCCTTGACCAAAAACAATTTAAGTAAACTAAAAATAGCGTTTTTGCGTAAAAAAGTTTGTACCACCATATTCATGTTGTTATAGTTATACCTATTTACATAATTTTTAAAAAACATTATTTATTTTTTCAGATGTCTGGACAGAAGTGTTCGTAGTTCTCTTGTGGAAATTCTAAATGGAACACTCCAGGACTACGGCAATTTAATCTAATAGTTGTAGGTTGTTGGAACCTAAATCTGTGGTTGTTAAGGAAGCTAATGCACATTGTTGTTGTTTATACCTTTATGTTTGTATGTTTTGTAAAATGTAGCAACGTATTCATTTGTTGAGAGAGAGAGATGTTTTTGGCTCGTAGCAAAAATTTTAATAGGGTTTTAAAGACTAAGGTTTGGATTAGGTAATAAGGTATTTTGAGGCTACAACAATAAATAATTACTTAATAAATTGAGTTCAAAGTCAGCAACGTTTTCCTCATTTTGTGCTAAGATTCTAATATTTAATTATGATAATATTACTTTATTACCTAATTTATATATTTAACAGTCACTTGTAATTAAAATTGTACGTGAAAACTTTCTGTATTATACAATATCCATATATAAAAAAAACCTTAAATTTCCCTTCAAATATCCGTCATTTTCTTATAATTTTTTTATAAATTTAGCCACGGAACAATTCCAGCGTAGTTGGGACAGCATTGAAGAGATGGCGCTGTTTATACACAGTGACACAAAAATCTAATGGTTTTGTCGTACTTATATTATTAATATATAGTTGTATGTGGTGTGTGTTATACAGGGTGGTCCAACGAAAAGTTTGCACCTAGCTTTTCTCTTTTTTTTGTAGTCGAATGCGAAAATGCTCGGACACGTCGATTTTGCTTTTGAGGGGGACACATTTTAAACATATTTTTCGATCTGCGCCTTTAACCCCCTAGCGGGGGTGAGTAACAACCCTAAAATTTTAAATGGAAAGAGGGGTCTAATGACATATCATTTGAAAGGACACAAAATTGTCTTTCTAATGATACCCTATTTGTCGAATTTTACTAAAACAGTTAATACGAAAACGACTTTAAAGACATTAAGCCGATAATTTTGGTATTAATGAGAAATACAAATAAGTTTTAATTATTACGACTGAAAACAACTACAATCATTTCTAAATTATTTACTTTGAAGAAAAACGGGATTTCAAAAACACTATCTTATTTATCAGAACTAAATTCCTCACTAATCGTTTGCGTTTTTTGTTGAAATAAAAACTGCAGATACGTGTAGGAAAAGAATTTACACCGTTTATTTTAGTCTTTTCATTGATTCAGTTTGGTTGCTTCTCAAGTTATTTTACTTTTACCGTACAAAATGATTTATTCCATTCTAGAACGAGTTGAAATTGTTAAACTTTATTTTCAAAATAATAGTAGTGCTAGACTTACGGCTCGCTTATTTAATGAGAGACATCCCGATAAAAATGTGAATGATGTGTACGTTGGCAAGTTAGTTAAAAAGTTTGTAGATACCGGATCTGTCTGTAATGTAAAACACCAGCCGCAGAAACCGATCAGAAATGAAGCTGTGGAAGTCGCTGTTTTAGGGCATGTTGAAATGGATCATAGTCAAAGTACCCGTCAACTAGCTGAAGCCTCAGGTGTCTCCCGTTCGTCCATAATACGAATTTTAAAAGCGTACAAATTTCATCCGTACAAAATCAAATTAGTACAGGAACTAAATGAGGATGATCCTGATAGAAGGCTGCAATTTTGTGAAGCAATGAGCCAGCGTTTAATTGAAGATCCGCAATTATTATTTAACATTTGTTTTTCCGACGAATGCACATTTTATTTGAATGGAGCTGTAAATAGGCACAATTGCCGTTACTGGGATGACAGTAACCCACATTTATTCCGTGAGGTTCATACCCAGTATCCTCAAAAAATAAACGTCTGGTGTGGCATATTAGGAAATCATATTATAGGACCACTTTTTATTCCTGGAAATTTAACTGGTGAAGTGTACCTAAACATGCTTGAAGACACAATTGATCCTTTAATAACACAAATAATAGAAGATGACCAAAATCATACTGCTGATCGGCTTTATTTCCAGCAAGATGGAGCACCTCCGCACTATGTGGCTCCTGTAAGACAGTTCTTAGATGACCGGTTCCCTGGACGGTGGATTGGAAGGAGGGGCCCAATTGAATGGCCTGCCAGGTCACCGGATTTATCGCCTTTAGACTTTTTTCTTTGGGGGCACTTAAAAAATAAATGTTTTGCCACGAAGCCCGAGTCCATAGAAGATCTTCGCCAACGCATTACAGAAGAGTGCAGAAACATAACACCTGATATGCTACAAAATGTTAGAAATAGATTTGAACAAAATCTGTATTATTGTATGGAATCAAATGGGTCACATTTTCAACATTTGTTAATGTAACGTTTTAATAAATCAATTTAACAGCTTGTTTACTTTTTTTACAAAGCAATGTTAAAACTAACAAACATTGGAATGTACTAACGATTGCAGGTGTTTTCACTCGCAATAATTAAAACTTATTTGTATTTCTCATTAATACCAAAATTATCGGCTTAATGTCTTTAAAGTCGTTTTCGTATTAACTGTTTAAGTAAAATTCGACAAATAGGGTATCATTAGAAAGACAATTTTGTGTCCTTTCAAATGATATGTCATTAGACCCCTCTTTCCATTTAAAATTTTAGGGTTGTTACTCACCCCCGCTAGGGGGTTAAAGGCGCAGATCGAAAAATATGTTTAAAATGTGTCCCCCTCAAAAGCAAAATCGACGTGTCCGAGCATTTTCGCATTCGACTACAAAAAAAAGAGAAAAGCTAGGTGCAAACTTTTCGTTGGACCACCCTGTATGTATATGCGTGTGTACTAGGAGTAGGGATTATTAACTTTAGCCCTGTACAGTAATATCAAAGAATAAACATCTATGGTAATATTAGGTATGTAGGTATACCTACTGTTAGAGGATAAATATAATAAGGAATAAAGTAGTTACGAGTAGTTTGTTACGTTAGTTTATTGGAAATAATACAATTATAATAATTATTAAAATTCTGTTTCGTTACGCAGGTCATATATTTTTGATTATATTATAACTAGTCGGGAAAGTTTTGGGGTGACACAACTGATTTTTTATGATCTATAGAGAGATTACAAAAACTCCCGACTGGTAGTTATTATAAAATTATAAGATACCCTTAGTGGGGGTTTAAATATAGTTTAAAATTTCACCAGTTAGGTAGTTGGAACGTATATACAGGGTTATTCACGCCATACTACACGGAATACTGTGGCTAAACTATTTAATTTCCTTAAAGTTTTATTCATGGGTCCGATAAAAATGATTTAGGGCTACATTTTAAAAATATTGTGAGTCTATACAGGGTGTCCCAAATATAAGAACTTAACCATAGTTGTGTTTTTTAAATGGAATGCGCTCTATATGAATACATTTTTAGATTCCCCGTTCAAAATAAACCTAACTTTCATTAAAGCACATCTTACGTAAACCTGACAGTTTTTTAAATATTTAAATTTTAATAAAAATATAGACGTAATTTGAATGAAAAAATTCACACCTATTTGTTTATTCTTTTTAAGCCAGTCTACGTATCATCACTTGTTACGCCAAATATAAAAAAATCCCGAATACTAAATACAGGATGTCCAATAATATAACTTATATGAACGTAAAGTTCAATTCTAAATAACTTGTTTCTTTCAAATGGAACACCCGGTATATGAGGTAAAAATTAGATGCACAGAGTAATTCTCTGTCAAATATTATGATACTTTCCTATGGATAACTCTTGAGGTTTTCGTGGAAAATGCACATATTCATAATATTATGCGAATTTTTAATTGAACCTGTTAATTTCATGTGGACCACCCTGTAATTGATGATGATGAAATTAATTATCTGTTGATCACTATAAGGTTTTCCTATAGATATGTATATTTTTTAATGTATGGAAAAAGCACATATTGGTAGTAATAGGAAGAATTTTTTTAAATTATATCAAGTCGGCCATGAGAATTTGACAAACCATAATTTAAACAATAACATAATAAATAAATACATTTTTCACTTAAATTAAAAACAAGATATACTTACCTACATAAAAACTGATAAATTTTATAATAAATGTGAATCCCTTTCTTAAATCCTTTAACAACTTTAACCTGGTGTAACGCTTCTAAACGCTTCATTTATTTGGTTCTTCATCTCCTCTATTAAAAAAGTTTTCATTTGCAATGATTTTGTTCCTGGCCCATGTACAAAATTCAACACGAGTTAAAATCAATATTGAAAAGTTCTTGATGCAGTTGCACTGTGTTTGGGTGGTATCTTTCGTTAAACTGCCTTAACAGTGTCTCGAAGACCGCTTTTTTGGCGTAAACTCGCGATGCCAGCAAAGCGTTTTTGGACCATTCTCCCAGAATAAAAATCATGTCTATTCTTTCTCCTTTGGAATAGGTTCGCATTTTTGAATTGAATTAAATCAAATGTCACAGATAAAAAACTGTTTTATGAAAAATTCTCAACTCGTAAGTAGGAATTTTCAACAGACTATTTGACAGTAAATATCAAATTAAAAAAAATGTATTCTATCTTCTCAAATTCTCATGGCTGACTTGATAAATATTATATTTTTGAAAATTCTTCCTCTTATTGCCAATATGTGTGCCTCTTCCATGCAAAATTAAAGATAAGTATACATATCTATAAGAAAACTTTAATTTAACTTTAATTTTTGCATCATTAAATACATGGTGGTCTACATGAAACTAAGAGATTCAATTTCAAATTCCCCTAATATCATGAATATGTGCATTTTCCACAAAAACGTCAAAAGTTATCCATAGGAAAGTATTCTAATATTTGACAGATAATTACTTTATGCATCTAATTTTGACCTCATATACTGGGTGTTCCATTTGAAATAAACAAGTTATTTAGAATTAAACTTTACGTTCATATAAATTATATTATTTAGTATTGCAAGTTTTTTATATTTGGCGTAACAAGTGATGAGTGGGTATATTTATCAGCCCAGACTGGCTTAAAAAGAACAAACAAGTAGGTGTGAATTTGTTCATTCATATTATGTCTATATTTTTATAAAAATTTAAATATTTAAAAAACTGTCAGGTTTAGGTGAGATGTACTTTAATGAAAGTCAGGTTTATTTTGAACGGGGAATCTAAAAATATATTCAGATACAGGGCATTCCATTTAAAAAAACACAACTATGGTTCATTTCTTATATTTAGGACACCCTGTATAGACTCACAATACCTAATACCATACTTAATTTTTAAAATTTTTGCTGTTAAAATAATCACTGTACCAATCGTACATCAAATAGATAGGTACTATGTTAAACCGCATATTAAACTAAAACTTAATTTTTCTCGGAATTGCAGCATTCCACTTCCTAACAATGATATCAGAATACTCCAAAAGTTAGTGAAAAAGAAGTTTTTATTAAAAATGTCCGTTGATACCCGTTTAGACGCCTAAGTTCGCAATTTAATTCAGCAGTGTATGGCTAACGAATGCTTCTATTTAGGGAAATATCTTTGTCACCTTTCACTCCAACGGCTAAAGGCCCTTTCGCGATACCTTTAAAAGAACCTATGCTAAGCCGCCATCTTTTAAAAACTGTAACTTCTTTCGGAAGCAACTTCGCATTAGAAGTTTGGCGTTGAATTGCCATGAAATCTGCTCTAGAATTTGTGGTTTTCGCTTAGTCCATTAGTTTCTGGACACATTGTATACTATTAGGAAAGACACTCTTTGATGCATGAAATAACCCTCTCATGGTTTTGAAACTGACAAACTAAAACAACAGGGCTAATCTAATACATTTTGAAAAATACTGCAAACATACAGGGCGGTCCATTAAGAGATAAGTATGTATTATCATAGTTCTGGTTTTTTAAATAGAACACCCTGTATTGGAGTATTTTAATAGTACCTCAAAAATAACTGGGATTCGGTTTAAGGTGTCATTTACCTATGTTTTACGGTTTTCACAAAAATCATCAATTTGTGAAAATATTTAAAAATCTTGACTATTTATCGTAAATAAAACCAGTTTTTTTACATTCATCCTTTTTATGTATAATAGTATATAACTAGGTATAACTAGTCTAAGCGAAGATAAGCATCAAACGTATAAGAATACTAGCACAAAAAAGAATGTGAAAATAATTTACGCAAACTACAAATATGAGATTTTAGTGCCACTATGTATTAGTTTTTGGCGACACCTATTGAGGAGAAGAATGTATTAAAATATTCTACAAAATTACTCTAAGAAGAAATGAATAATTTGGAATGCAATGAGATTCACTAGCGCCACCATCGGACATTTTTGTAAGTAACCATTTCGGATTCCCCTCTTAAGTCTTTAATAGCACACAAATCAGTTGCATCACCCACAATATTATTATATATATCAAAAAAGAAAATGTTAATTAGAATAGGTCAGTAAAATATATATCTCAACAATAACGAATTAAACTTCCAAAAATTAGTAATTATTGTTCTGACGCGGCGCACACAGCAGGTAGAGAAATTTTAAATAGGTATATTATAAACAATAATTATTGAAAATAAATTAGCAATCGACTCTCCTGGCGCCTTCGACAGAATTTAAAGAGTTGTTTAATATTAAAGTAATTAGAAAGAAAGTGACAACACAACATAAAAAAAGGCGTTGGATGAACCAGATACAATATAATATATAAATGTAAACAAACTGATACCTTTGACACAAGAATAGCTCTCCATATTAATACAGATAATTTAGCTTTTAGCCCTATTTACTCCTTTATAAATGTACACTACATTAATTTTATATCGCAGATTTTTTAGATCAAATTCTAAACTCAAAGCCATATTGCCGTTGAAATTACTTAGATCCACTAGTTTTAGGTTTAGCGTGAAAAAAATTGCTTGCAGTTAAATTATAATTTTATTATTCTTTTTTTTTGTCTTTATTTTTTTTTCCTCTTCCATGTTTGGGTAATTTATAATTATTGTAAATATGGCACGATAATAGATAAATAGGCTTTAAGAGAAATTAAAATATGATTATTTTCTTTTTGGGTTCAGTAAAAATAGCATTATAATTGCGAGACTTCGCCCTTTGATTGAAGACATACGATTTTTTTTGTAACATTACTTCGTAATATTGTTTATTTTTATCACATGTATTTCAATCAATAAAGACGATTATTATTATTATTGGGTCTACCTAGGTTTATTATTTTTCAAAGTAAAAAAAAAATCTTCACGTAAGTCCATGTATACTGATTCAAGCCGTAATATTAGACCAAATTCACTAAATCAAGTTTTTATTTCCAAAATTCTCAAAAAATCTTTTTTTACTTATATTTAGTACCTAACATTTGTTGCAACAGCAGCTCTATATACGCTAATTTTATATCGCAGAATGTTAGGTCCAGTTACATATCGAGATCTACATAAATAAGTTTTTTTTTCACATTTGCCATTATTTACAATAACTCCGTTATTATGAACATCCACGTTTTATAGCAGATTTTGTAGACCACGTACAGAATACTCTCTCAAACAAATTTTATGTACGGATATTTTTGTTTGTCCTTATTCAAAATTCTCTTGTATGGCAATCCTAGTTGGAGAGAAACATCGACCTCAAAATTTTGTGGCTGCCATGTTTCTGCCTCTGTAGGCGAACTTTATGTTAAACACGAGAATTTTGATTTTCATTCATAATTCGTACATACTTCAAGGTTTTGTCAACACCTGCCGGTAAACACAAAACATACCCTTTTAGAATACGAACTGCAATGTTAACAATTGGAAGTAAACGAAGCGCCATCTATTGATGTGTCGCATACTCATAAATTAGTTTTGCCGGGAAATTTAAAATAATATTAGTGAGGAATATTTCAAATAAATTTAAATAGTAACATATTATGGTGCAACTATTATTTGTAGTTTTTCAAAAAATTATTCAAACGAGAAAAAATGTTGCACCATTATATGTTACACGACAAAACATTAATGGGATCGAAAAAAAAAACAATTATTATTATAAAACATTTATTATTAAAATAGAAACGCACAATTAGCAATATTAGTTTACATTTTAATTTAGTCAAAAAGTAGATAGTAGGTACACAATAAAGTTTATAATTTAAAAACATAAATAAAATAACAGGCAGCTTGGACTAGTTACGTTCTTGGAATATTCTTTCGATGTGCTAGGGCTAGGCATGTCATCGATGACCATGGGGTAACTTATACTAGGGTCACCGACGGATTCCTTTGATGTGGTAGGTCCAGTACTTATGTCTATGTCACAAGTAGAGGGTTCCAATTTTCTTCGTTATGGACCAGGTGCCTCCGCTATAAATTCAATTATTTCATAAAAACATGTACCACTTTTAATAGAGGTGCGTGGTTTTCTTATCTGTATTAAGATGTATTATTGGTGTTGCATTCCATTTAATGTCTCTTCGACACCCAAACTGTAAATCATCCGGAACAAAATGTTTCGCACACACTAGATAACTTTTAAGTAGTGTATCAAAGGGAATGTTAAATAAACGGGGGTTGTTTATATTTGACAACCACTTTATTAGCATTTCTGGTTCTTTATTAGGGTTCGGAAATCGGAAAAAACTACCATTCTTAGTCTCACACTTGGGAACACAACATTTTTTTTTGCCGGCCGAACTTCTCGAACAAAAAGAGCCATAATAATTAAAATAGCACACACTGAACGCAATTTTTATGCACAATTTACAACTAAACAAACTTTTAAACAAGACTCGCACTCTTTTTTCAAACTCTTAACGCAAAAAATCATATTAAGACTTGAAATTATGCCACACCCTTTTGTGGGAAATACGACTATAACATATGTTTTGTGGGTAATACCAACATTTTTTAAACATAAAATAGGATGTTTAAAAAAAAATTTTTTTTGGCGGCACCTAGCGATAGGAAGTCAAACTAAGCGTAGTAGAACAGACAGTTTTCTTCACTTTTCGTTTGCAGCGCCTCTCGTGACTGGTCGCATAGTTAAAAACAGTGTTCCAGTCCCTGCCATTTAAGTTAATCTTCTAAGGGGGTATGTTTTGTGCCGGTAAACCGCGCGGGCAGACTATTCTTATACAGACAATGCTACTACGTTTATTAAGTTATTGCATATTTATTAAGGAATTACATTTTGTAAAATATTCTATAAATAATGAGACTAAATGTTTAGAAGTGCAACTCAATAGGAAAGTTTGAATATTTATTGTGTATTACTTTTCACTAAATATGGCATTTTTAGCCAATCTACTAATAATTATTGTGTTAAAAATAGTAATGAGCTTTGGTATGGTATAGATATTATAACCTAGTTCTTCGATAAGTAGGTAAATTAGAGAGACGCCACTTATGATAATTAAAAAGGTTTATTAGCGCTTTGAGAATTAGAATATGTTTTAAAATTTAATGGTTATTCAAATACCAAATAGTTTTACAGTAATAGTTATAAACGGAGGAATAAAATGCTTATACGATACGCAGTTTGGCTTCTGTTAACCGTTGTTGATAAATTGTCTGTAATTTTAGTAAAAACACGGCACATTCAACTTCACGAAGATACTGGCTTAACTATTGTGAGTATATGGTGTCTCCGCATTATCTTATTAAAATATATTAAAATATTCATTTAATATAGGCAGATAAGTTTTGTTATGTTGATATACCTGGTGTCTAATAAGCATTCATACGCATAAGCAGTTGTTGGTCAATTGGTTTATTGATTGATCCAATCTAGGTGGCATAAATCGGTCTCCCTTATACTGATTTTAATTGAAATGCGATGGCTCCTATAAATAGCTCATTACACTATACAAGGTTTCGACAAAAATACAGTGTTGACAAGTGATATTTTTTATTCAGACATTCATTTATTATTACAGCAAATGACAGACCTTGTATATTGTAACACTGAATTGTTAAAAAAATATCTTCCATAGCACACCAGTATGTTGTTATTTATCATATATATATACACATACCTACATATCGAAACAAAATATTTGGGGTATAGGCTGTAGTGATATTGACAGAGAAACACTTTTCTGCTTATACCAAGCTTTCAGTGAGATGTCTCCACTAGGTTTAATATTAATTTAAAATAAAATTAAATACAATAAATATAGTCAGCATTAAAAAAATGTAAGATAGAGAGAACTATTGTCGTTTGTGTTGCTTTAAAAGTATAATAATCATAAGTTTTTTAATGTGCAAAAGTGTAATATTCCAATGTTTCCAGTAATATTTTTTGAGATATAACTCACTTTGCATATCGAGGTGAGTTTATAGTTTATATAAATTTGTTCATGTAGAAATAAGTAAGGAGAAAACATATAGAAAGAAATGTAAATTGTAGTTAACTATTTGAGACCTACTGATTACTGTTGTTTTTTCTAGCCCTGAGGAAGAAAATAAAATGATTTTCGAAAGCTTGGTATAAGCAGAAAAGAGTTTCTCTGTCAATATCAGTACAGCCTATACCCCAAATATTTTGTTTCGAAGTTTATCAAACGGAAGGCTAAAATAAGAAAATATTTATTAGTTATACATACATACACACAGCCAGACAGACTTCCATCTGGAAATGGTCTTAATCAAAAAATTTTTTAGCGCGTTCACAATAATACTTTCCCTGTGCGGGAAAGTAAAAGTCCAACTCCCACAACGAAATCAGAATTGGAAAATAGAACAGAGACAGAGTGTTAAATATCTACGAATAATTGTACTCGATAATCATTTGAAATGGGATATACTCACAAACACTACCAAATAAACTTCGATGTTTGTTATAAGTATGTAAACAAAATAGTAAAATCATGAACGTTAAGACAGAACCTATGCCTGTAGTACTAGCCTTTAGTTCAGTCACTATTGACATATATGGTATAGTGCCATGGGGCGGTGCATAAGTAACATTAATCTCATTTTCCTCATTCAAAAAAGGATGTTAAAAATTATCTTTAAATTGGACATGCTGTTTCCCACAATTTTACGTTGTACACAGGCGGGTGCACCATGTTCAGCGTAATCGCATACCAATATGGCGGATTTTCTAGAGCCGTACTGGCTATTTTTAGCTCTCTATATCATACATGTAATATATATATATAATATATGGAGACTATTAGTTTCATACAAAAATAAAATTTGTTTTTTTAATTTCACCGGAAATACTTGTTTCTGGTCATTTTATACATAAATGAGTAGTTTTAAAAAAATGTCTGTCTGAGTGTATCCACGAAAACGCAAAAATCACTTAACAGATTTTAACTAAATTTGGTACAAAAATACTATTGGACATGGCAAGGAGCTGATTAGATTTTGGGAAACATTGAGCGTAGGCAAGGGTTTGAAAAGAGGGTTCAGAAATTAAAAAAAATCATAGTTCCTTAACTTATCTGAAATACTGCATAATTTTTTGCGAATTTAATTGAATCTAACCTAAAATATTGAAGATAAAATATTAGACCACATTGACGTTCGGGAATTGTGTAAAATGGGGTAAAAAAATTAAAAAAAAAACGTATTTTTTAAACATAGCAGAAATATATAATAGCCCTCGTAAAACATGTTCAATTCGAATGCTTCTTAGACATTTTTACTATCATTAGTAAAAATAAACTTATACCTAAGCCATTTCGGAGACATGCAGTTTTTGTCGATGAATCAGGTGTTCTCAGGCTGGATGGCAGATTGAAACATTCTAATTTGCCTTACGATTCTAAACATCCCATTTTGTTACCTAAACTTCATCGTTTTACTGATCTGGTTATAGATGACGCCCACAAAGCTAATCTGCATCCTGGATTAAAAACACTTCATTATCTTATTCTGCAACGATTCTGGATTTTTTCTCCAAAATCAGCATTCCATCGTTGCTTATCAAAATGCATCCGTTGTTTTAAATGCAAACCCCGTTCATACTTTCCACTCATGTTCGATTTACCGTCTTTCCGAGTTTCGCAGCTTAAAGCATTTTCTCATGGAACAATTGACTATGCGGGTCCATTCGTGGTCACGATGGGCAGGTACAGAGGTGCAAAGTCCTCTAAAGCATATGTGTGTGTCTTCGTCTGTGGAGCCACTAAAGCTGTGCATCTGGAGCTAACTTCAGATCTTTCTTCTGAAGCTTTCCTAGGGGCCTTTCGTCGCTTCCTTTCGAGAAGAGGCTGATGCTCTGGTCAAAAAGATTCGTTGTTTTTTGTACATCTTTAAAAATACAAAAAACAATTTTAACAGCAAAAGAAAATCTCTCTCTGTATTATAGTTTAGTACAGTCTCTATTATCCTATGGAATTGTCGGTTGGGGTGGAGCATATAGAGCCAATCTAGAACCGTTGGTAATCGTACAAAAAAGAATATTAAAAATAATCTTTGATTTAGATATTCGATTCCCGACAGAAAATTTGTTTAAACTAGCTGATGTGTTGATCATAAGACAGTTGTTTTATAAGAGTGCTGTTCTCCAACTTAATAACTCGAAGACATTTTTCGGGACGCCAGACCACGGTTATTTAACTCGTGCTAAGAAAAAAGAGATTATACGGGAACCTGCATGTAAAAAAACAATCGGGCAGAGGTCATCCGGTCCTGGCGCCTGTGTTGAGTGTAGTTTTAAATATCGTCTCCGTAAAAATATTGATTTAATAGTGAAATTTGAAGTTGATTACGCCTGGTTTGTTTTTTTTGAACGTGAATGTCTTCTTGTATTATCACTTAGTTTTAGAAAAAACTGTAAGTAACGATTCAGAATTATTAGAATTTGATTAGAACGTTATTAAAAAGGTGCCAAATTATTGGTAGATACTTTCGTTTTGTTTATCAATTGTCTGATAAGGAAGGTACTGTATACCTGTAGTAGTACCTATAGTGCACAGAATCGAACTTAATATTATACGTTAATTTGTTCATACAAAAATTTCGGTTATGGGAAATAACGAAAATATTACAAATAAAGATATTTATGAGCTACTAAAAAGTGTAGTAGCTAAAAATTCCGAGATTCAAGAGCAGAATAAGCAAATTAGAGACGAATTAAAATCTGAAGTCCAGGTCGCAAAATCCGAGATTTTGAACGAGATAGATCGATTGAAAGACGAAAATAATAAGCTTAAGGAAGCCAACCAATTACTGGGAAGTAAGCTGAAAGCGCTTGAGAGGAAGGTCAAAAAGTATAATCTGGTTATATATGGTTTACACGAAAACAAATTTAAAGAAGAAGACAAAACTCAAGTCATTGGTCTGATCAATAAAACGCTAGAAATTGATTGCGGTGCAAAAGAAATCCGTGATATTCATCGGATTGGTAAACAAATGCAAGCAAAAGTTAGACCACTAGTGATAGAATTTCTATATTTCGAAACAAAAGCCAAAGTGTTCGCTAATGCTAAGAAACTTAAGGGAAGCAGTATAAGCATCGCACAAGATTTGGGACAAGAAGATTATCAAGCACAAAAAATACTACACAAACATCTAAAGCAAGCCAGACAACACAATCTTTCCGCAAAAATAAAGAAATCGACTTTGATTGTCGATGACAAAGTGTTTACAGTTGAGGAGCTGCGAGTTGAATCCGAAATTCCGGCATATTTGAGTCAACAACACGGGACTGGAACTGCGGTGAAACACCTATAAAGGGAAAGAACATTGAAGCTAGTGTGGATCTATGTGTGGAAAGCCATGATACGTTAACACCTGAAATATTTATTTGTTGCCAACGAAAAAAAGCGAAGAAACGTAGATATTGGGAACGTGGCAAAACGAACCGGTAGAGTTAGAAGTTCAAGTAAATGAATTGAATGAGACTCAGTTTGTGTTTTCTGAATTTTTGTTGAGACATTTGATTTTACCTTTTATTTTTATTCATATAGGTACATTATATTTATATATTTTTTCTTTTGTTATACATTTAAAAATATGCTCAACAACATAAAGATTTGTCATATAAACACACGTTCTCTTATAAGTCACTTTAATGATTTGGTCGAGTTGACATCGGGTTATAATATTATAGCTATGTCTGAAACATGGTTAAGACCCGATATTCTAGATAACGATATTGCGATTGGGGGTTACAGGTTATATCGCCAAGACAGACAGAGCAGGGGTGGTGGCGTAGGCTTTTACGTTGATACTAGTGTCAATTCTTGTAAATTTGCCTCTTCAAGTGATGAAAACAGCGAGTTTTTGTGGCTTAAACTCAAAATTCAAAAAAAAAAAATACCTTAGCTATAGGAAACATCTATAGGACCCCTAGAGGAAATGTTCATGTTTTTATCGAGAGTTTGGAAACTTATTTATGTCAAATTATACCGACGGTTGATGATCTAATATTGGTCGGTGACATGAATATTGACATGCTTAAAGTTGATAATATTCTACTTACGACTTTGGAATCATATAGTATGGTGCAGATTATAGATCAACCAACGCGTGTTTTTCGGGATTCTATGACATTGCTAGATCCTGTGTTTGTGTCTAATTCAAGCTTATTGAGTAAGAGCGGGGTGTGTGATGCTAGTGCTATATCGGATCACTGTTTGGTCTATTGTGAGATCTCCGTTCCGAAAAATTCATTTCAACCTAAATTTATTTCATTTCGCGATTTTAAAAATTTCAATTACGAGGATTTCCACAATGATTTGATTTCGGCCCCTTTTGACAATCTATTTTACATTTATAATATGGAAGATAAAGTCAATTTTTTTACGGATCTCTTAAAAACTATTTATGATGTGCATGCACCAGTACGTACTGTGAGAGTAACAAAGCCCCGTGCTCCCTGGCTGACATATCCCATACGAATGATGATCAAAGGTAGATACTCTGCTCTTCGTAAATATAGGAGAACTAAAAACCTTGATGACTGGGCTCATTATAAATCATTAAGAAATTTTACTTTAAATGCAGTACGTGCTGAAAAAAAAGCATATTATGAACATTTATTTCGAGAAAAGGATTCCAAGAATCTTTGGAATTATCATTTTTGAAAAAAAGTAAGGATTTTGTTCTCCCTCAACATCTTTGTGATGTTGAACAAATTAACAATTATTTTTCATCAGTTTATGTTACTGACGAGCCGCATAGTTACCTAATTAATTACTATCAAGGCAATATTTTTTCTAATGGTGCTGAAGATATGTTTCATTTTAATCTACTGTCTGTGGATGAGGTGGCTGATATCATCCATTCTCTTAAATCTAATGTGTATGGGTCTGATGAGATAACATTACACATGTTAAAATATGCTATATATATATATATATATATATATATATATATATATATATTTATAACACATATAATAAACTCCTGTTTAGAAACGAATTATTTTCCTGATGCGTGGAAGGAGGCCATTGTTTATCCATTGTCGAAGGTTACGACGCCAGAAGCCTTTTCAGACTTACGACCTATAAGCATACTTCCAGTGTAGTCAAAGATTTTGGAAAGAGCAGTTTATCGGCAGATTGTGCGGTATGTGGATTTTCACAAAATTCTTCCGGATTGTCAAGCTGGGTTTCGCTCAGGATTCAGTACTTCCACGGCTCTTAACCAACTGACGGATGACATTGTTAGAGGAATTGATGATAAACTACTGACGTATCTTGCAACTTTAGATTTCTCGAAGGCTTTTGATACTATAAGTCATACTTTGTTGTCTGCCAAATTGAAGTTTTATGGCTTTTCTGTTGGTACTGTGCAGTTTATTCAATTTTATCTCTCCAATCGGACTCAACGTGTATACGTAAATGGTAATCGGTCATCCTTAAAAAATGTGAGTTCTGGAGTTCCTCAGGGATCAATTTTAGGACCGCTTCTTTTCATATTGTACATCTTCAAAATTTTGTAAAGCCAATGCCTTTGCAGATGACACGCAGGTTTATTTTTCCTTTAATAAAACAAATAAATACTGGTGAAACTATTGAAAATATAAATATGGATCTTCAATCTCTACAAAGCCTATCAGCAAAACATAATTTAAAACTTAATCCAGAGAAGTCATGTTATGCTTTTTGGTAATAAAAACTTGCGTGCTCTAATACCAGATGGGTGTATTAAGATAGGTGATGTCCCATTGAATCTGGTTTCCAATGTGAAAAATTTGGGTGTGGTGCTTGATCCCGATTTGAAATTTAACCTACATGTTAATTATTTATTAAAGAAATGTTTTGGAACGTTAAAGTTGTTGTTTTCATACAGACATGATTTCACGCCTTCTCTAAAAAAATGCTGTCCGACTCGTTGGTTCTCTCCAAGTTTAGTTACGCCGATACTGTTTACGGACCTTACCTCGATAAACAAAATCAAGCCAGAATTCAGAGGGTACAGAACTTCTGCTGCCGGTTTGTTTTTTGCTTGAGAAAATATGATCACATATCACATAAGATTTAAGAACTTAATTGGCTAAAGATGTCTGAGAGACGGGAACTCAGTTTTTGCTCTTTATTATTTAAAATTATTAAAACAAAAATACTGAAAGTACTGTTTGATAAGCTGAGCCCGCGTTCATCCATTCACAGCGTTAATGTAAGATCAAGAAATCTGCTACATATACCTAGGCATAGAACAACCATGTTTAGAAAATGTTTTACTTATAACGCGGTAAAGTTGTATAACTCCTGTATTTCCCAATACGTACAATCCAGTTTAAACTCATTCAGAGTAAAAATAAGAAATATGTTGTTGAGCAAACGTCAGTAGCCTTTCAGGCTATTAAATAATATTTAATATTTCATTTATGTGTGTGTTTTGTCTTATATCCTAAGATTGGCTATATGTATTTATATATTATTAATATTAATCATGATGATTTTCATCATATTTATATACTTTCATAATAATGCTAATTTATATATATTTTTTTCTCCTTTGCAGCATATTGTTATTATTAATTTAAAGTACCTAAGTAGTGTGTAAGTGGAATTGAAAAATAAAGCGAATTTAACAAATTTTAAATCAAAACTTTCAAGTTGGTTGAGGGGTCAAAACATTGAGTTTATGAGTTGAGGCTACTTCTGTGTCTGTTTCCCTGTATCATCATTATACAGTTTGGTTACTTTATTTTGTTTTAATATTTATTGTTTATCTTTGAATAGGAATTTTCGTTACAATTATAATTTAAGTTTTTGTTACTAATTTTGAAAATATTACCAAGTTTGTAAGTTGAAGAAATTAAAAAGTGCGTGAAGATTTTTTATAGTGTCTGTATGTCTGTATGGACAAACTTCGTTTTTACATCATGCAGGCACCATTCTCCCTCCCTATTATTTATTTATACATCATGAGAGTAAGTTAATAATTTTGTTATATTCTGAAATTTATGGAAATAAATAAATACTAATAACTAATAATTAGCCAATTTTACTGGTATATTTGGGAAATATTTTTTTTTCGTTTTGACCCTTTTTTTAGAGTATTTTCGAACGCCTGTGTGAACCAATTCTTTTATGGAATATTTCTTAGCTTATATTGTATCACAACTATGAAAAATTATTCCATATTTCGAATAAGTTTAGGAACTCTCGCTACTCCGTCCTGACCACGATGAATTTCCGAAATTCGCGCCAGCGGCCACTGTAATGAAGATTTTGGATTGCTTTTCACAAGGACTAGGTCACCCACAGAAACTTCTGGAGATGGGGTGAGCCATTTGGAACGTTGCTGCAAAGAGTGCAAATACTCTGTATGCCAACGCTTCTAGAAGTCAGAATGAAGACGTTGATGCAATTGCCAACGGTTAAGGCGGTTAATATTTATATCAGATAAAAGGGGGTTCCGGAAAACTGCCGCACAAGGGCTCCAGCGTCAGGAAATGACCCGGTGTGAGCGACTGTAAGTCGTACGGATCACTGCTAACTGGGCACAATGGTCTGGAGTTTAGAAGAGCCTCAATCTGGGTCAACAAGGTATATAGCTCCTCAAAAGTTAAAATTTGGTCACCTGTAACAGGTTTTAAATGGGTTTTCACGGACTTTACACCAGCTTCACTTAAACCGTTAAAATGGGGAGCACCTGGTGTGTTAAAGTGCCATTTAAAAGACAACTCTTCTGAAGCAGTTTCTATATAGGAGAGAATTGTGTTCTAAGCGCCGACAAAGTTGGTACCTTGATCACTATGGACCTCGGAACATCAGCCTCTTCTCGAAATGAAGCGACGAAAGGCCCCTAGGAAAGCATGGATATCCCATCTTAGATGCCGATCGAGTATAATACCGAGATACTTAACATGATCAGCCCTGCTCACATCAAAACTCGCCTCTCTCTGCATTAGGTTAATGGTGATCTTATTTGTTTCGGTTTGCGTAGCTACACTATTGGTAAAGGGAACATAAACAGTTTTTTGGAAGTTGATGGTTTAGAGATATTTATCAAACCATTGCACTATTATCTGAATCCCCATCTTTACCTTGTCTTCCACCTCTTGCCATTACAGATATATAGTTTTGATATAGGATAACCTACAAAATGCAGCATAAAATTTTTATTTCCATAGGGTTTCGTAAATAGTAGAAAACGGGGTAAAATAAAAACATTATTTAAAATTTAATTTTTTTTATATTTAACTAGTTGAATTGGTGTTAAAAATACACGACAAAAATTAATGTACCATAGACGTCAGTGAAAATTCTATAGAAGGATCAGAAAAAATTTGTATCCCTGATAACTCAAACACCACTTAACGGATTTTAGCAACATTTCGTACGAAAATATTACAGGATATTTATAGGTGGTGATTAAGATTGAGCGTAGACAAGGGGTTTAAAAGAGGGCCCAAATTAAAAAAAAATTGTTGACTATCTCAATCTCTTTTAATTTTCTCCATATGTTTCATCTTCTTGGAGTGGATATGGCAGATGTATAGTTGATTCAGCAGGTGTTTTAGCCATATATATGCCCATTGGAGGAGTCCCGGGTTGTATTAGAATGTCAGATATTATTGTGATCGATGGTTTACTGGTGGACTTTTCCAGAAATCAAAAATGTTATTAGCTACCAACTACATATAACATGTCATACAAGCATATTATTAACACATTTTGTGTTGGACATATAGTAGGACCTTTATTCTTGCTAACTATTCAGTTTTATATTAATTGTACATAATCTGTCCCAACCGTAAATAATTAATAGACACAAACATTGTAGGTATTCGAAATTCCTATTTTAAAACTAGAAAATGGTTCTATGCTACTTGCAAGTTTATAGCGTTCTGTCAAAAGTTGCAGGTGCGCAAAATGTTTAGAGTAAAGCACACTGTTCCTCATTGGTGTCCAGTTAGTTGGAGATACGTGTACGAGTAGGATCTTTCGGAAATCTAAAAAAACACAATTATATATATAACACACATTTATTGGGTTATTTGCCAGAAATTGCTTCTAGAGAAAGTAGCAAGTTTGAGAGTGGAGTAGAAATGGAGTAAAATAATTTGTAAAATAATATTAATACGAATTTATATATGCAACTACAATCCCCGTGTCAATTGTTCAGCAGAACAATGAAATAATGTTAATATTATTAATATGAGCCTTATGTACGTGGGCGATTCCTGATCATCCCTACAAACCAAGCGAGTTAAAATTAAAAATATTATTCATTCCGTGAGTTTTCAACATATAATATAATCAAGGTAATAAGTTTAAGTTTTCTTCTCTTTATTCTGACATTATTTCAAAGTAATAACACATTGTACAATTGAATACTGTATACTGTGGTAATAGCTATTGCTTTACCAACTGTATTATTTCTTACATGCAGCTGTAGACCTGATGTTCACTCTTTAATAGACTTTAAAGAATTAATTTCGGATTTACAGCCGCTTATATGAGTAGGGAAGGTTAGATTATGGATCTTATATGTACTTTGTATATTTTAATCGTGATATTGAATAATTTTATTTTAAATAGGTCCTCATACCAAAATACTTTGGTATCACTAATTAAAATCCTTATAATTTTCAGTCGCAATTTCTACGTAAATATAACTATCCACTAGAAACATACTCTGTCACTACCGAGGATGGATATATTCTAACAATGCATAGAATTCCCCATGGCAGAAGAATCGGAAATTCTAGTCATATAGAACAAAACAGAAATAAGCCAGTGGTGTTTCTTAAACATGCGTCTCTATGTTCATCAATGGATTTCATCAAAATGGGTCCTAACTCCGCACTAGCGCTTTTACTAGCTGATCGCGGTTATGATGTTTGGCTGAGCAATTCTAGGGGTAATACATATTCCCGACACCACATTCGATTGAATCCCAATAAGGATCTTAAATTTTGGGACTTCAGGTAAGTTATATTTCTATACATTACCTACCCTTAAAATTAACAACTAACAATCGAGTAAAGTAAACCAATTTGAGTTACATTTTATTAGGTAATTTTATTGTATACCTAACAATTACACATTAGTATCACACTTAATATTGAGCTTCAATTTCTATTGACACCAGTGGCGGCTCGTAAGTTTTGAAATAGGGTGGACACAAGAACAAGCCTTTCTATTTTTTGTACATTAAGTCTATACTCCTAGTTTTCATGGTGGAAAAGACGTCAATGACTTTTTTCTCAAAATCCGGGATATACTTCTGTACATCTTTCTGGCATTGTCCTGGTCAGAAAAGTTTTAACGCATTTCAGGGTTGGAAAACATCATTCAAAATCGGCTGTCGACATGGGCGTCTACTGTTTCTTCAAGATGTTTTTGGGGAAATTGAGCATGTACCCATAATACGTTTTAAAAATCAAATATATTTGCTGCACACAAGTGATTCTTAAAATGAAATCGGTAGATATATTGGCTTAAAACAGTGTCACATACTTCTTCTGAAGTTATGTTACTATCCATTAAGAAATCCAATCCTTTTTAAGTTTAAATAATAATTTGGTATATTATTTACGACATATTATGCCAACACTGTGGCTTTATCAAGTCTGTAGGTATTTTAAGGATGGAAATCTGTTTTCTATATACTAGATGGTTTCAGTATCGAATTATCAGGTTTCGGGAAAAATGAAATGTATAAGTCAGAATCGGGAAAGTGTTGTCAGCGTCCTCCCTGTAGTTATTATAGATAGTTTTGAAAGGCATCAAAATAATTTTTATCAGCGACATTTTGAAAAATTGAGAAACATGCAAAAGAGGAAGTTTATGAATTTGTATGACAAACACAAACCAAAGCCGATTAGGGTAAGTGATTCTTGGTTGTCTAACTTAACTAATGTTGCTCTACCAGAGTATGCTGTAAATATGTTGTCTTTGGGACGAAAATTTGCAATTTCATATAATAATAAGGATTTTCCGATGATTGATCTTTTGTCTAACGTGGAGGATCTAATTAGTCTTAATAATAATTCCACGACACAGAATTGTCTTCGAGCCTCTTGTACTAACATTATAACTAATTTTGTCAATAGTAATAAGAAAACATTTATTCCACACCCAGTCACAGATGATTTTAATAAAACAAAAAAGTTTCTCAAAGAGCATGACGAGCTCCTGGTTACTTTACGTATCAGATAAAGGCAATAAAACTGTAGTTATTCGTAGGGAGGAGTATAATAGTAAGATGATGGATCTTTTGTCGGATGGTTCCACATATACTATATTGGGGAAGGATCCGACTAGCACTTTACAAAGAAAGAATAATGCTCTTATTAATGAGGCTATATCTTTGGGTGAAATGACCGCTCTTGATGGAAAGAAACTTAAACATACACTGCTCAATGTCCTAAAATTTATGGAATGCCTAAGATTCACAAACAGAACGTACCTTTAAGACCGGTCACATGTTGTATAGGAGCACCCACATATAAATTATCCAAATATATTGTGGGGATCCTGAGTAATCTCAAGACTGATTTCTCTTTTTCACTGAATAATTCATATGAATCCATTGAATATTTAAACAGTGTGGTGATACCTGATGGCTTTGTTCTTGTTAGCTTTGATGTGAGTTCTTTGTTTACGAACATTCCGAGACCGTTGGTGATTGATGCTGTCCGATGTCGTTGGCATATTTTGCAAAATTATACGCAACTATCCTTAGAGATGTTTCTTAAATTTGTCGACTATATGTTTGAGGCAAGATATTGTTCTTACAATAATACATTCTATAAGCAAGTCAAGGGCGCTCCTATGGGCTCTCCATCGTCTCCGATTTTTGCAGAGTTAGTTATGACCGACTTGCTGAATAGCGTTACCGGTCGCTTGGGGAGTTCCGTTCAGTTTGTGAAGCTTTATGTCGATGATATACTGGCTAGTATTGATCCTGAAGCATTAGTCAACAGCTTAAACACCTTCAACAATTACCATCCACATTGACAATTTACTCATGAGATTGAAAATAATAATTCTATTCCATTCTTGGATGTTCTGATACATCGAAATCAATCAGGTTCTGCAGCAAACTAAAGGATAAACCGAATACAGATCGATTATGTGACGTCATCTACCAAATTAGTTGTTCAGAATGTGAAGGAAAATATATAGGTCAGACGAAGAATTACATCAGGGATAGGATTAACCGACATCGTCTATACTGCCGCTATAAAAAGAGCGCTACAGCTCTGTCTGAACATCACTGTGACACCGGGCATGTGTTTGATTTTGATCACTACAACACTGTTAAAACAGAATAGTAAATTTACGTAAAATATAATTGTAATTTTTATTCAACCATTCCCTCACGTAATTTTCCACCTTGACTGTACAACTACAATATTAGTCGAAATATTACAATTTAAAATTACGCCACATTTAGTGTAAAAATACAATATTAAGGGAAAATTACAAATGAAAGTTACACTTAATTTGGTGTACAATTACACAATATCGTAAAATTACAAATGAAAATTACGCTGCATGTCATGTAAAAATACACTTATAAGATTAAAATTACAACATAAAAGTACGCTTAGTTACGTGTACTTTTACACAATCGCTGTCTAAATAATACCAATATTTTAACGTATTTTTGCGGTAAGGCACGGAAATGTACAATGCTCGTAAAACAATAGTGGAATTTACTTAAAAATTACAGTGTTCTTACATAAAAAATGGGGGAAAAATACCATTTTTGCACAGCAAGAACGTAATTATACGTAATTTTTTTGTACTTTTATGAATATTTATGTGAATTTAATGAAACTTTACCTGAATATTTTATTATACTTACCGTATTTGTACAACATTTTTAGGTGATCTATGTACCCAGATAGTTTCTGTAGACCTAAGAAATTGTCCATACTGAAATGGAGTCAGATCTTTTGTGCGTGAAATGAAAGGCAACACCACGAAATAAATTTAATAATCGCTCTATGCGTCAATAGTAAAACCAGACATGTTTCAAGGCTCCAAGCCTCATCATCAGTGGTTATTACAACATCAATTATTATATGACAAAGAGGAATATGTTAAAGTCTAGAAACAAGAAAGCACTGATATACCAAACGATATACCGATAGTAGTATAACTCACCATTTCATGTAAACAAAATACAGAATTAAAGTTAAAAACTTATTATTTTATTGCATTTCTTTTATAAATCATTTCATATTGAAAATTTAGACACTAACCTGGTAAGTGCAGTTTGGCCTGGCGCATATAAAAATCTATCTGGGTATATTTCTATGTAGATATTGATGGTACCTAATCATATTTTTTAACAGTATTACACTTTATCCTACAACATGAACAAATCATTTTTACTTACCTCGTGACTATAAGCGCGCTTATTATTAGAACCTCAAAAGAAAGCCATTCACTATTTCTCTGCAACCGTACACACCGCTAATATTTTGGGCACAGCTTATCGTATTTAATTTGTGTTTTAGGTTTATTAAATCAGTTGTTAAATAATAAATGTGCATTGTTTGTTTGATAACGCTGTATTGTAAAGGGTAAATGGCTGCTGTATATACTCGCATGCCTGCTGCGCTTGCGCTCTAAGGATGTTCTTACGAAAGTGTCGTAAAATTACTAGGACCCACGGAATAGTACGAAAGGTAATGTGTAGATTTGCAGGGCAAACGAAAATTTTCGATACGATTTGAATCCACATAAATTATATCGTGAAAACACATTTCGGTAATGCGTTTCTACGATATTACTAGGGAAAAATACGTGATCTGGGTAAATTATCGGCAATATTCGCGAATATTTAAGATTTACCTAATATTACATAAAAAAACATGTATGTTTACTACAAACTTTACGTATTTCTCACCCAATTTTTAACAGTGAAGATACTGGATGTAGAGCATAGGGAAGGAACTAGACTATTTAAAGAGATAGTGTATATAAACAGAGAGCCTCACTCTTTAAATTCTCAACAAGATATCAACTAGTCTAAGTGTAATTTATACCAACTTAATTAAATTATGTTCTTCTAGTTGATTTACAGTGGGACGGCTATGTGCCACAGGCTTGTTTGAGTTTTTGTATCTATGTATTTCTGATACTGAAAGATTAGTATTTTTTAGCTTTTCTATTCTCCAAATCATATGGATTTACAATTGAATTGTGTACCTTCATTTTATTCTGGTCAGTTCACTCATATACTGGTTTAGTTCAGATTAAAACATAAACATTAATTTAGAAAAAGAATTTTTTGCTGGTATGGTCGCATACATCGTTTGTTGTTATGATTAATTATTTACAGATATAACTTTTGTTTCTAAGGTGAGTGAGGATGTTGACAGCACTTTAATTTTAGTTGTCTCTTATGTGATTGTGTGTCAGATTAACAGTTTGACTAGTGTCATGTTGTATCACATATGTTTCATGTTTTTATTTTATTTTTTATTGATTGTTTTATGTACATTCCTTTTATTCTCATTTTTGGACAACGCGAAATATTAGTTTAAAAATAAAAAAATTCTTCTCGATTTTAGCCTGAAGAAGTGCATATATTGGCACGAAACGTTGCAATAGAGACTACACCAAGTTAATTGGAATTTTCATTTTTCCCGAAACCTGATAATTCGATACAATAAAAAAAGCTATTTATTAACGGGGAATCATTTATATGTGTGTGACTGGTAAATCATTTTTTAGCATTTTTGTGTTTCTTTAATTCTAGTGATTCAAGATCAAACATGTCGTAAATATTATAAAAATAATGTGAAAATATTTAAGCTTAAAATTTGCTTGATTTCTTGTGTGAAAACATCATAAGTTAATATTAATTTTCAATAAGTATCGGTAAATTCAACTCAATACTTCTTCTGAAATAAAGTTTTGTTATCTCAAGCAGACATTTTTTGGTTTTCCGTAGCAGGTCCTTGTTTATCGTGTTCTGGATTGTCATTGTTGCCATTAAAATAATACCGAATAAACCAATATGCTCGGCGCCACCAGAGATAAGTACATTGGCAAATTACTTGTCAGGACCTTCCCGTCCTGCACGCAGTCGGACACTCACCACTATCCGATTTCACCCTCATACCCTATGTAGACAGGTAGAAGGTGACTTAAATATTGGTTTGTATAAATACAAAGCAAATTAATACACAAATGAGTCGTGGATCAACGAAACGGCGGTCTGGTGGATGTCTATTGTGCGACAGGAATGCCTAGAATGTATATATCTTGGCTTTGTATTTAAACAAACCATGAAATAATATTTAAAATACCTAATTCGAACTAGTTGCTGTTAAAAGTGTTCGACTGTTCTTTGCATTATGGCACTATTAATCCTGCGCATTTGAGCCTGACTAAATAATATTTCAAAATGTGGCATGGTAATATGAAACATATTTAGAGAAATTCAAATGTTTCCATAAACCACTTGCTCCCGTAATAGTAGATAACTGAATCCATCCCATATTCGTCAATAATTTTTTCTAACCATTCTTTGAAAGAATCCTGGTTCACAAATACAGTGTTCGTAGTTCGATTTTTGATAATCCAGATCATTGAAGCAACTCGAGGTTACCACGTTTGACCATTTCATATTTGCGTCTAATTCAGCAGCGAAGTTTATTAAGCCTATATAAATACATAGATATTCCGACGTCGGTGTCTCATCATGACCTCCTAACACCAGTTCAAAACCTGCGCAAAATTTTATACACATAATTAACCGATACAAAATATGAAGACTTTTTTGCACATCTTCGTTGTGCTGACTTTTATGCCGCAAATAAACTGTTCACGTTTGTCCAGTTTGCCTAGAATACGAAAATCCATGCATGAATTTATGTGAGAAACCCACTTTTCGTGTTAGATTGCTTTCTTTCCGATGTGTTTTAAATCATTGAAGCCCTGTTTATTCCACAAACTTTATGGAAAACTAAGCACATAAGACAACATTATTTATTTTTTACTAAACACAAACACAGCCACTAGCATTTTTCATAGATATTCTGGTTGAAGAATCTTTTGCAACACTACTGATAGCAATATCGAAAGTAGGTTGTGGTCCAATACATATGTGTGATACATATAAATACACTAAATAGAATTTATTATTGTAAAACTTTTTAGAATTTCGAGAATGTGTAAATTTGCACCGAAAAATCATGAAACTTGATGGGCTAACGATTATTATTTCAACAAATAAAAAAGAAAAAATCAAATACCTATTTCTGTTTAAATATAAACTATTTCGCAACTAAAGATACCTAAACAGTAAAGCTGATGGTTCAAGCACGAACAAGTCAAATTGAAGACAAATTTTTAGAAGAATTCCATTATAAGTGGGGTCTTACTATATTGCGGAGCAATTAAACCCATGTTTAACCTCCGCATAAAATAATTATTTTATTTGATATTGTGTATTACCTCGTAAATGTAGCTGTACACTGTACACATTACTTGAAATAGGTCGTTACTACACATAAATGACAAGTATGATAGAAAACTATATGAAGTAATTCACAAATATAAAACCAAACCTCCGCTATAAGAAATTTGCAATGTTATTTCTATTTGTCAAGAAGTTTATGGATATGTTTTTGAAGAAATTACCAAACGTGATACCGGCTTGCTGTTATTTATTAATGATTTGCATTTTTTAAGTATGCACGAAATGGGAATATATGATCTTCCTGCTACAATAGACTACGTATTAAATATAACAAAACGAGAAAATCTGACGTTCGTGGGGTTTTCCCAAGGAACTTTTGAATTTTTCGTATTTACCTCAGAGCGACCGGAATATAACAAGAAAATCAATTTAATGGTAGCACTGGCACCCACTGCTTATGTTGGAAATTCCAGCCCAATCATTACTATTGTCGGGAACAATTTAGACCTTGTCGAAGTAAGTACTAAATAACATTTTATTATTAATTATCTAGAAATTCAAAGAATAAAAAATGTATTATTTATCACATTTGAACATAATATGTTAAATATTATGCGTAGAGTAGTTGTTCAGTCCTGAGTGCGTCCCTGTTCACACGCCACCAAAATGCATTTTTTGGTTCCTACCTACCCAGCGTAGGCAGCACACAACAAGCACTTCGCGTCTTCTCAACGACAAGTCAACATTGTTATTATTTTACTTTCTTTATTATTGTTATGTATTCCTTAAATATTGTTGTAATGTTGAATCCATGATTCACAATAACGCAAGCATTAGCAATACAAAAAAATTCCATTATTTACTTGTTTCTTTGAGTGGGTGTGCTCTTCAGGTTGTCGAAGAATATGACTTCGAGCTTGAAAATTATGATAGAGCGTGGATCGCGCTTTGTGACAGATACAATAACGAATATGTTTTAATACAGAATCATTTACGCGCCATATTTGAATTAGAACCGTTAGGTGAACCATCTTCATGTAAAATACGGGATTTACATGAGAAACTCTTTAAGCACCTACAAATGCTTAAAAAGTTGGGTGAGCCCACCGAGTCATGGGACACTATTATCATTTATATCATTGCAGGGAAGCTCGATGAAAATACCTCTCGCGAGTGGGAGCGAGTTCGAGCAAATCGTAAAAACATTGATCTCGCGGATTTCGACAGTTCTTAAAGATTGGAGCTACCGTTCAGGAAACTTTAGAGTTGAAGGTCGAAAATGTCGCGAAAGACAGTCATAAATGTGCAGTAAAAACAGAAACGCGAAAGCTTAATAATAAATCATCCCATCATTCACGAGGTCTTGTTACCGTGTCCGAGAATACTTACAAGCCCAAGCCTAAGCCTATCTGTCACAACTGTAAAAAGGAACATCGTCTTTTTTACTGCGCAGAGTTTCTCAAACTATCATCCAAAAACCGTGTAAGCAAAGTAAAATCATTTCGTCTTTGCTTGAATTGCTTACAACCCAATCACACTGCAACTGAGTGTACTTGGTCAGGTTCCAAAGTATGCGGTAACAAACATAATACCATTCTGCACGAGGCAAACGATAAGACTCTTTCCAAAACAAATGAGCAAGTTGAGACTTCAAATATCGATACCGTGAGTTATAGCGTATCAACTTCACAGCACGCAGTTTTATCTACGGCAAAGCTGCAGGTCCGGGCCAAGCCCACCGACACACATTTCATTAAAGCTCGAGCTTTATTAGATTGTGGCTCACAATCAAGTTTCATTACAAGCCACCTCTGTAACAAGCTAAGGTTACAAAAAACAAAAATCGAATACAAAGCTAGGCATTGCAGGCATTAGCGAAAACATTTCATACGCGAATCACAAATGCGACCTTAATTTGCGGTTAATTAACGGCTCTTATTCGTTCAATCTATCCTGTTTCGTTTTGGATAAGATCACATCAGACGTTCCCAATAACACCACAATTAGATATTCCAGTCAACGTAGGTTTGGCAGATCCCGAGTTCTATCTTCCAGGCAAGATTGATATCTTAATAGGAGCAGACGCGTTTTGGCAGCTCTTGACAATCGGTCGGATAGATCTCAAAACAGGCAACGCGTTGTTGCAAAATACCCGTCTGGGTTGGATTGTTGCAGGCGCTTTAGGTATCCCTTCACACCCAACCTCGCAATGCAATGTTAGTCTCAATCTGATAGTGCAAGAACAGTTAACAAAGTTTTGGGAGATAGAAGAGGTTGATTCAAAACCACTATTTTCACGCGAAGAAGAAATGTGCGAGGAACATTATACGTGACGATAAGGGTCGATGTATCGTCAAGTTCCCATTCAAACTATCGCCTAAACATCTTGGCAATTCACGTGACATAGCAGTAAAGCGTTTTTATTCATTAGAGCGTAAACTCTTAGTGACTGAAAAGCTAAGAAGTATATATATATATATTTTCTGTCAGAATATGAGTCTTTAGGGCATATGACAGACATTACAGATCAAGATAGCAATGACGTCGAATACTTCATGCTACACCACGGGGTGTTAAAGGAGAATAGCTCCACGACAAAATTACGAGTCGTATTCAATGCCTCCTCCGCAACTTCAACGGGAGTGTCATTAAATGACCTACAAATGACAGGTCCGACTATTCAGCAGGACTTGCTATCAATCATTCTACGCTTCAGAATGAAGCAAATTGTCCTTTCAAGCGATGTACGTATGATGTACCGCCAAGTACTAATTTCACCCGAGCATCGTAATCTACAGAAAATAGTTTGGAGAAAAAGTCCAAATGAGCCATTAAAAACATTTCAATTAAATACCGTAACCTACCTTACAACCGCAGCTTCCGTTCTGGCAATTCCATGCTTATTTGAAATAGCAAAACAATGCGAACATGATCATCCAGTTATTTCCAATGTCATACGCAATGACATGTATGTCGATGATCTGTTAACTAGTGTTGACAGTGTCGAAGAAGCCGAATACATTCGTCACCATCTCTCGCAAATCTTTTTTTTTTTTTTGAGAATGTTTGGCTTCAGACATAGTCTATTAGCCACAGATTATTGAGGAAGGTGAGGCGGTTATTAAATGTTAATTTTATTATCCTTCAAGAACATGATGATAATATCATAAGTAGTTTTTTTGTTTCTCGCAAATCTTACTCAGCTACGGCTTTGAGTTGATTTTCAAACACTGTTAATACGTATCGAATGAGTAATAAATTCCCGTCCTTTCTCTCCTTGAACTAATGGTCCTTTAGATCTAACACCTCTTACCCCAGCACACTTCCTAATAGGAAGACCTACCTCACACGTACCGGAGTTACCCGTTTCGAACACGCAGACAAATCGCTTAAATAACTACCAAAAGCTTCAGAGGCTGTACGAAGAATTCTGGCGTAGATGGAGCAACGAGCTTCAAAATCGGCAACATTGGAAGAAGAGTATTGGTACTTTCCAAATCGAACAGTTAGTGTTGGTAAAGGACAACAATATGCCGCCATCAAAATGGAAAATGGCACGAGTCATAAAGCGCATCAGCGGTCCTGATGGTGTTCCAAGAGTGGCGCATTTGAAAACGGCTGATGGTATCATCACGAGGGCACTGGTACGATTATGTCCGTTACCTATTGGAAAGTAGCGATTTCCAAGGACGGTGGCATGTTCAGTCCTGAGTGCCTCCCTGTCCACACGCCACCAAAATGCATTTTTTGGTTCCTACCTAACCCGCGTAGGCAGCACACAACAAGCACTTCGCGTCTTCTCGACGGCAAGTTAACATCGTTATTATTTTACTTTCTTTATTATTGTTATGTATTCCTTAAATATTGTTGTAATGTTTGTAAATAAATAGTATTGAAATAGAAAAACAACCAGCGACTAAATATATACATATTACACGAACAGTAGTTATGTTAGATGAGAAATAAAACATAGCTATACGCTGTTTTCTGTTTGTTTTTCTTTGAAGTTTATGAATAGAAATAAAATGGTAGATTTCGATTAAGTTACAATTTCTTTTACAGGTGTTTCTAAATTTATGCGAAATATTTTGCTATTACCTCAGCGAGAAGATATTTCATATTATATACTATTGACTGTTCACTTCATAACTGAGTTGTGTCCCTGGTACGTTGCCTATATATATGGTTAGCCTTCTTTCTCGAACACTTCCAGTGAAAAGTCGTTTGTTCTAAAACATTCTGGCGCGCCTAGGTCCATTCCACCAATACGGTAAGCCAGACACATCCTACCAAATTAACGCAGCGCCGCGCCGGGCGAGGTATAGCCTACTAAATTTGTACTTCCAGTTTGGTTGATTCGCAAGCTTCGAGAATATCTCACCTGATTGCTATAGTATAGTTGCCGCATGCATTTATTTTTCTCTAAGCGTTTGGGACGTTTTTATATTCGTCACATTCGTCTTTAAGATGTTTCTTCCCGAAACTTGTCACTTTACGATATTTGCAGTCGGATCGCTTATTGCAGTTTGAGAAGCGATAGAAATAGCAGCTAACTAGCTAACTTTCTCTACGGGATTTATCCTAGGATTCAAGGCACATACCAAGATTTCGACGCCCTGAAATCTGAACAAGATCTCTAACATATTCTTGATTATTCGCCAATCCTGACCATCCAAACCGCATACAATCTCCGGAATGGCGAGTGACTCAGGCTTCTCGTAAATTAGTCAAAACAGCCCAAACACAATAGTTAGTGGGTTTTTGAGATGACTTCTCCTTCGTCACTAAGTAGAAAATCTTCCTTTGCTCTTCAGGTTTCTTATGATCAATTTCTAATACTTCGCCAACTTCCGGATTCTGATGAAGTTCATAAACTTTACCAAATTTATTTTTGCAGGAAGCTATTCCTTTGCATATTTGCAGGACCCCAATCAGGTCGTGTTTCTCCTCTTGAGTAATACCGTACCTTACTTTATGACCGAACGAATACTGTGTCATAAAATCGTCGAATGACCATTCTGAATTCGAAGGCTGAAGACTTCGTATATCACCCTGAGCTTTCCATTACTTCTGTTCTTACTGCGGTAAATGACATCGTTGATTTTTGTCACGATTATGTAGGTACCCTCGCATGCTTTCTGTAGTTCCGGAGAGTATCCACGTCGTCGTTGCGGATAATTCAGCCATACCAAATCCTCAACCTTGAAGCTGTCTGCAGAAGCGTTTATGTTGTACCTTTCCTGCATGCGTTCGACTTTTCGATGTTGAATCGCACTCGGTCATGGGCGTCATCCATTCTTCCTCGCAAATCCTACAAGTAGTCTTCACCGGCGGTGTCGGTGCCTGGAGGGCACCCAAACTTCCGATCGCGGGGCAGATGTAATTGTTGACCAAATACGATACTTGCCGGCGTCTCTCCTAATGTTTCATGAATAGCTGAACGATAGGCGAATAGGAATAGTGGCAAGTGACGATCCCAGTCGCGTTGGTTCGCCAGATGTCGATTAATGGTTTTGTTCATTCTTTTAACCTGTCCATCTGACTACGAGTGTAGTGCTGTCTTTTTAGTTTTCCGGATCCCCAATCTGTTACATACTTCTTGGAATAGGTGGGACTCGAAGTTGCGTCCCTGATCTGAGTGCATTTCTAATGGTACACCAAATCGACATATCATATCTTTAACTAAGGTTTCGGCGACGGTGACAGCTTCCTGATTTGGCAACGCATAAGCTTCCACCTATTTACTGAAGTAGTCCGCCACAACGCATAATATGTAGTATTTGTTTCCCTCTTCTGACTGTGTGCTATGTCAATAGCTATTCAGTCAGATGCACTACCCACGTTATATTTCCTCATATTATTTCCTCGGAAAAAAATTTGAACCACTGCCAAAATGCTAGCACACATAAAGGACACCTAGCACACCAAATTTTACTATTAAATCAGACTATAGTGATTTGTGACCACCCTGTATCTTAGTGTGCGACCTTCTTTGTAGATCTTTTTGTAACAAGGTATTCGTAAGAGAAATTAAAAATGTCAGGATTCTATTCATTTAAAAGGACTTTAACTTTTCGAATACCAGTTTTTGTCAAAAAATTAAAACAAAAATTATGTGTCAAAAACAGTTGAAGATAGATATAGCGAAGTGTTAACAAAAAGTACTTCAATTGGAATGGGAAATCCAAATATATATTAATAAATATAGGATGTCGATTTAAAATAAGAAACTTGATATCAACTTCCGGTATAACCGGAAGTGACACAAACGTCAAAATATATTAGTAATGTAGTTTGGATTGAGAAACACGTTAACTAACTAAATATAAAGTAGCCAAAAATGATGAACTTTTTAGTATTAATATTTTATTATTTATTTATTAAATTTTTTTAAAGATAAGATATAATGCCAAGTTTTGACCCACACTAATAAAAATATCAACGATATAATGAAGCATTTCTAAAATTTCACGCCTTAGAGATCGTGTAAGTGTAGATAATAATAATAGGGATTACTGAGATTAGTCTGATTCTGTCTAGTAAATTTCGGTTGCTCAGGATCTACTTTTTTAAAGATAAGTTCCGAAATTTTATTTTCTTTTTTGGTAATGTCTGAAAATTTGTTTTCTTGGTCGGCATCGCTTTTCAAGTTCCTTTCTTCTTGCATGTATTATGTTACTGAACTCTAGAGTTAATGAAGAATTTAAGATATTACCTGTCTTAAACCAAAGTAAAATCTTACACTTTTAGAATATATTTATTCTAGAAGTAGGGTAGACTCGACATCTGAAATATGAATTTTCATCAAGTCAATAATATTAGCGACATAAAACGTTTGTTTCTCTACATTAAAAAAGTTTAAATCTCTGTCTTTTTTTATAGAAACTTATTAGACGATTGAAAATTGGTGAAGTTACAAGACATAAAAATTATATATCACATCTGTCAAATCTATTCTGTAATCCCGAATCAAAGTTTAACATCCTATGTTCTGGGCTCATATTTATGGGGACAGGATTTGATTTTCCACAACTGGAAAAGGTAAGTGGATTTGGTAGAGATTTTTGGAATATTGTGGTTTGAAATCGACGTAAGAAAAAACAGTAAATAAAATACAATTGTTGTGAATAATAATAAACTAGGTAATTTAACAATTAGAAATTTGATTCATATTGGAAAAAAAATGAAGTCAGATCGCTGTCATCATTCACAGTTGGTCATTTAATTTATGATATGAGAAGGAATATGCAGACTTTGTTTTTAGGTGCAAATTCTGCAACAATAGTATTAGCACATTTGTAAGAAAATACCAAATTTAATAACATAACATTCTTTAATTAAATAGCCTACTCCATAAAAGCACTTGCCAAAGAGAACATTATGCAAAAAAAAAATAATGCTGAGGTTATTAAGAATCGTGCTAGTATTAATTCCAGACCAATTTCTCTAATCAATGGACAAATTTTGCATTGTATTGCAATTTTGCAAGATACGTGTGTAACGTTAAAATTTAAGCTAGCGTTACTATTGGCTTAATCCTATACCACCTATTTCACTTACTTTTAAACAACGTTTACACAGGAAAAATTAAGTACTTACACCCTTTATCAGTGTCTACCGTTCTTTTGGCAAAGTAAAACACATTTTAGTACCTGTTTTGAACCCAACTTTAATGAACACTTAGGTATACACAGTTCATTGTTACGGTAATTTACCCTATTTGCCACTTGTGTCATATAATTTATGGCCCTAATTCATCACTGTCAATATCCTGAAATGCGCGAGACTGTTTTAGGATAATTTTATAGTAATTGTAAATATTTAGTAGGTACTTACAGAGTGAGGATGTCCTGAGCTATGCCCTCGTTTGTTTTTAGTCGATTAGGTAGCTTTGGCTGTGTTCTTCAAGGCTTTTGTGGCCCCTTTATCAAACCTGTGATGGCGCTTGACTTTGCCTCTAATTTGTGCAA
This sequence comes from Apoderus coryli, assembly GCA_911728435.2. NCBI lineage: Eukaryota > Metazoa > Arthropoda > Insecta > Coleoptera > Attelabidae > Apoderus > Apoderus coryli. Next base: position 9,060,839 of record OU452209.1, on the reverse strand, counting down.
CAATCACTAGACTTATCTTCATGATTGTGGAGAAAGTAGAATGTTTACTTTACCTATATTACTCTTATTTTAAACCCTACCTGTTACTTGTGTTGAGTATTTCCACACTTAAGTAGTTCTTCTGACTAGTCTTGCTTTTTGAGCTGATTAGTGCTTTAGTCACCAGTGTGAAGACAGCAGTTATAATTCTAGCAGTTAATTCCGAACATTGCCGAATGAGGTATACGGGGGCGATTGATAATTCATAATAATATACAGTTTAAACGTATATTACACGAGCACAAATGTGTTAAAAATATATAATAATTAATATTAATAAACCAAATTTATTAAATATTAATATTGCAATATTTTTTTTTCAATAAATATGTAAATCGACATAAAATATTTGAAATTAGTAGTTATATGTAGTCAAATAAAACATTTAGATTCAATATGGTTATATACGCTTACAGACAAATAACAAAAATATTTCATTGAATGATCCTGGGCCGTACTCAATGCTATATGTTCACGAGATTTTTAACTGCTGACCTCATATCTAAAAACTGGCAAAGCGTGCATTCTTGAAATTAATACTGTAAGTAGGAACCATATGTCCTTATTAAAAATATATGTAAGATGTAAAAGGATGTGTTTGGCGACATCTAGTTTTCGTTGGTAGTACGCCGAGTGAACAACAGTTCCTATATCGGCTGCCTGGGAGGTCACTGACCCCATAAAGCAACTACCAACACATAGACGCGCCGATACTCCCTTAAGCGGGACTTTATAGGAACTGTTGTTCACTCGGCGTACTACCAACGAAAACTAGATGTCGCCAAACACATCCTTTTACATCTCTGTACCGTGTGGGGTATATACCTCATTATTTACGAGAGTTGGGCTGTCAACTACTGACCGATCACCACTGATGAGTCGTGGATCGACGAAACGGCCGTCTGGTGCAAGTATAGTGGTTGAGAGACAAACTCTCGGAATATAAGTCTTGTTTTGTTAAACAAGCCCATTCCATATATGTAAGAATCACTAACACCCCGTCAGAGCCGTACTATTTATTTTTTCCCCCGCCAGCAACTTTTAACTGCTGACCTCATATCTAAAAACGGGCAAAGCGTGCATTCTTGAGATTAATACTGTAAGTAGTCAACCATATGTCCTTATTAAAAATGTATGTCAGAATCACTAACACCCCGTCAGAGTCGTACTATTTATTTTTTCCCCCGCCAGCAACTTTTAACTGCTGACCTCATATCTAAAAACTGGCAAAGCGTGCATTCATATAATATTAGGTACGTTAGCATTGCCTTCTCTATATTGTTTTTCTAGCGGTGTCTTGTTATTTTCTTCTGTTTTAAACCTATTCTTATGTATAACAGCTGTTGCTTCGTTATATGGTTGTTTATATTCACTTGTTTGACCTATATTACGTGACTTATTTTTTATTTGTCTTGAACTTTTATGTTGGTACCTTGACTTATATTACCTTACGATTGAATATCATTGTATTATGTGTTACGTTATTTAACTTATTTTTGCTGTCACAGCAAATTGTAAATAATGAGTAATATTTTCCTTTGTCTTTCAACGTAATTTTTCCTTTCTTAATATTAATTACCGCCTCATAATCTACTAAAAAATCCATTCCTAATATGACCAGATGTGGTGATTTTGCAATTGTTTGCATATTTCTGCAGGTCTGAAAATTATCTATTTTAATATTTACATTAACGCTGCCTAGAATTGGTATTTTAAAATTTCCTGCTGTTATCAAGTTGCTTGTTGTCGACGTTGTTGGTTGAAAGTGGTGCACCTGATCTGCTCTAATTATACTTTTAGTACTTCCTGTATCTACTAATGCCGAACTTTTCCTGTTGTTTATTTCTGCATTTAATGTGAGTATTGATAGGTCTTTATTTACGTGATGTATCTCTTTACTCCCCGTAAAACATGTGGCGACCGGGGCTCTTAATTTTGTCGCCACCCCAACCTTTTTGTACATACAGATGCAAAATGCCCCGGTTTTCCGCAATTATAACACTTCGGGCGATTATCGTAAGTCCTTGTTTGTGTAACCCCATGAGTGTTGGTTCTTTGATATCCATTTCTATACCTTGGTGGTGAATTTTGTTGGGCCTGATTTTTATATATTATATTTTTTTACATATCGATGCGCATTCTCATTATATCCTTTCTGTCGGTGGTCATATCTATTTTCGTTGTGGTATCTGTCTGTTTCATATTTATTAGGGTATCCTCGAATGTGGTGAGTTATGCTGTCTGTACCTATTAATATTTGAAGCTTCTTGCACTGGACCCGGATCAATTTTCTGATTTGGGGCTTTATCGATGGTTCTTATAATATCTTTTAATTCCTTCATCGTTGTTGGTTTTTTGTTGGGAGCGTTTGTTAGCCAGTAGAAATGGTAAGCTGCATTTTGGTTAATACCTTTTTCAAAAAATTCTATAAACGTTAAATCATCCATATTCCTATCATATTCGTAAGCTAGCGTCTGAAGATTATAATAAAACTCTATTAACAGCTCATCCTTTCCTTGTTTTCTTTCTTCCAATCGCCTGCGCATTAACCTATTTACATCTGCATCTTCGTATTAATTTACAATGTTCGACCATTGTTTTTTCTTATTCTGCGCTCTTTCACAATATACCTTAAACCATATGTTTGCTGCTACTGCCAGAAATGACCCAAAATATGTGATCTTTAACGTAGGTATTATCCCACCCATTTGCAATAGCTGTTCGTTCATATGTATCAATAAACGTACTTGCTGAACCCTTGCATGGATGGAATGTTGGTGGACTTATAAACGTTGGCACAGCTGGTGTTTTTTGTGCTGCCTCTGCTTCTAAGATTGTTGCATCCATTTTAACTTTTTGAGTTTTTTCTGCCTGTACTTCTGGTGTTTTAGCTTCGTTCTCTGTTTCGTCGTTGGTATTTAACTTATCCCCCGGTTTTTGACTGTTAATGTTGTTGTTATTGTGTTATCTATTACTGTAGTATGAAGCTCAGAAGAAAATGACGCGTCTTGGTTACCTAACGAGGAAAAAAAATCTTTTCTGGATCTTTTTTAGCCTGACTCCTGGTCTGTACACGGAAAAAATCAAAAACTTTAGAACTTTTAGGGGTTCCTGTCAAGGGAGTTGAAGTCCAAGGTGGGCTTTAAGAAGCCACTAGGAAAGTTTTAAGAAACTTTCCTAGTGTTTGTAAAAATATTTGATGCGGACGCTTGTTCTACACCTATGCCGCTATCTTTTAACGGAGTAATACTTAGTGGTAATTTATTTATACTTTTTGACATACCTTTACATATTTAAAATAACAAACAAATATTGTATCTACTAATTATCAATTAATTAGTGAGGGGTAAGTTACTAAAATAAAAACCAAAACACATGCAAAAACTACAAAAATAAAACTGAAATACCTAAAACAAGCTTAACTATGTTATGTACGTTCCTCTTTCTATTCTAATTAGCAATCAGTGTTGTGTTTCAATAAACCACCAACTATAGAAATACTGGAGTTTGGCGCCTCCACTATTCAAAAGGCTACAATCCTACTAACAAGTGGCTGGGTTTATTTAAGAAACACAACAGTTTTAAAGCTAAGTAGAAATGAAACGAAGTGAATCAAATAAAACTTAATTACTGTTTATTATACAAATGTGCAAACTTTAAATAATGGAAAATGCAAATCAATCAATGACTTTTTTAAAAAATAACAAAAAATACAAAAGATACAAAAGAGGAATTTACATACACTATACGCAATAAAATTTTGTTGGTACTTACCAACAAAATTTTATTGCGTAGTGAGTTCAAGATGTTAAAATTTTTAATGTACTTACATTAAAAATTCAAATGGATCGACTTCGTCTTTGCGCGCGATCAAAAACTCTTATTTCTTTACTCTTAGATGAACGCTCGATAATCCTTTTTCCTAACGGCTAACTCTTACTTAAGAAAAACATCCCGATCTTCGCGCGTATCAGGACGTTCGTTTCCTTCGACTGTCCCCTCCGAACTCTCTTGTTTTTAGTTTGTGTCAATTTTTCATTTAATTCTTTTCCCCCTTTCATTAATTTGTTTTATATTTTTCTACTTTTTTATTGGTCCACGCTATTTACTTTTTTCCTACCTAAGTACCGATCCTTCTCCTATTTTGCTTAAACCGCAAAAGCAAAGTCCAAGCACCTCGAGTGAAAATAGCGACTGTCAGTAAATTTTGTAAAATGGAAATTATGTATTCCAAAAGGAAGTTTTGTCTAAAATTACTCTCGTTGGAAATAAAAAAAAAACGTAAGGTGATGTAACAGGAAGTATCTTCTCTAATGGAAAAATGAATGTATATCTTTATTAATAAGTAAATTAATTTATAAAATATTTAATAAATCTTGATACTGTGACAATATTTTTAACCAATGGATTTTCTTCCGAGAATGTTTTTGGGCTCTGGACGAAGACCAAGGTTGCGCCTAGAGAAGGTTTGTCAGGGTGCTGCCAGACTGTAAGTCATTATTTGAATAATTCATGGCCTTCGCATAGGAAAGTTGTCATTATAAAAGTTTATTAATTAGTATTTTATATGCTTTTGATATTGGTGGTTTCCATAATGGCGTTCAGCCTTTTTAGTAATGTTCTTAACATGTTATAAATATTTAATCTGGCCTTCAGCCTACGTGTTCACGACATTGAAATATCTTTGTTACCTTTTACGTAGAGACTGTTTATATTTATTTTGTACCTGTGCACTAGGTGCTCAATAATTTAACTTTAAGTTATAACGACGCGTTGTAACTCTGATGTGAGCTCTTCGTGAGCACCTCGGGTATTTGGGGGCGTCTGTAATTTTAGGTGAAATGTCTGACTTAGTATAGTAATTGTATACGGTTTTATCTTATTTCGTTAAGCGGTTATGTAAATGCTATCTTAGTGTTAATTGTTACTATTTCTTCACTGAGAAGGAAGCCTTTAACATTACGGTTCATTTCTGAAACGCAGTAGCTTGTATAATGTAAGCGATATGCATTATTTCACTGAACTTTATTAATTAAGTAGTGGTTATTTGATAGCGGATTACCGTTATTAACTTCTTGAATATTTACTATATTAACTTGATCATTGTTTACCGTTATTAACTTATTGAATACTTACCGTTATTAACATGTTGAATTCTTCCGTTATTTATGCATCGACTTGAAATCACCAATAATAATTATATGTTTAAAATTGATATAAAGTGTTTTATTTGGCACTGAAGTGGCAGCACACTGAATAATTAGTGACGACCCCATAAATATTTGTAGAGTTTCCTTAGTTTGTGAGGTGGATACTGCTCTGTTTCATTCCCACGGTTTAGGTGATACGGTGTAATTTTTGGCGACCCAGTGATGTAAATAAATCGTGTGGTTTTCTCTATTTTTCATCACATTCGTACCCCCTTCTCCACTGTTTAGTTGGCCGGCCATCACGAGTCACCTTACTACTTGTCCTCACACGTAATTTGGAAAAAGATCGTGGAATCTCTAATACTTATTTATGACAAATCTTGCTTGACTATAGTGGAACTTTAATACTTATAATTAAATAAAATAAAATTCGCCACACGTGAGAAAATATCTGCATTTATGGCAGTTTTGACAGTATAACAACTGGGAACAAAACAGAGCAGTGGTTACATTGAGCAGTGTTACTACGTTTTTATTGAAATAAACCATATTTTTCTATAAGCCCTATACTGATTTACTTCAGCTTGACATCGCGATATTTCGAAACCATATAGATATACCGTTATAATTAAATATTGTCCATAGGTGCTTCTTAAAAATATTACATCAACTTTGTTCAAGTTACTCGTATTCTTTGGTGGATGGTGGATATCCAACAGTTTAACGCTTGAGATATGCTATTACTTTTTGATACCTAATCTTTAGTAAAAATCGACAAACATTAAAATTTTGGTCCAGAGATTCGGTGTTCGATTCTCTAAAAGTAACCGCAATTTATATTTTCTTTAATTTTTCATATAATTACTCTGATCCATCCATAGTTTTAGAACGCGTAATATAGTAGCAGATATTTTTCTGCAATAAAATGTAATTCAGTGTGTCTCGTCTAATGTTTTGTGGTACAATATTTTTTTCTACGACTGTCTTTAAATGCCTTTATTATATGTTCAATCATGATTTGAAAATGTAGTACATTGTAATGCTGTTTTTCATTTACCCATGCGTAATAATATTATAACTAGTGGGAAAAATTATTACGCACGGATAAAATTTCCTGGTAATGAGAGAAGTAGCGGCGAGCATGAAAAATCACAGTTTTGGTATTTATAATTAATAATAATTATAATTAAGTATTTCGCTAATTTCAAAACACATAAACAGTGATAATGAATATAGTTTAACACCACCTAGTCAATTCAATACTTCTAATTTAGCGTATTTAGGCTTATACGTTAACAGGGGTAAGTTTCGAAAAACAAATATTTTCCTAAAAATTATGTTAAATTTATTCAAAATCATTAAAACAGTCGTAGAAAAAGTGTAGTGTGAAACTCACATGAAATGACCATTTCCTACTCGTATGATTTGCAGCACTCGCCACGTCATACTCGTAGGAAATATATGTCATTTCATGTTCGTTGCACAATATACTATTTTATTGACAAATTGCGTGTGATTAGAATGGAAACAGTTGATAATTATTTCACTCTTTCGTGTATATTAATTTAATACCCTCTACACGCGGGAGAGATCGATACACATTTCTCCCTTGGTACATGTTTTTGTTGTGATTCGACTAAATATTTTTGTAAACTTAGGTATTGGAAAAAGCTGAAATAATTCCTACCTTGATAGGCGTTGAGACTGCTTTCCACCGGTACCGGTCCACTGGTATGAAATGGTTGCACAATGCAAGAGAAATGTGTGAAATGTGGGAAAACGATTAATATGCACTTTCACTTTCCACGATATGTACTGTACGACGTTCCGTGACCGACTTATCCTTTTTTCGTACGCCGTTCCAATGCGCATGCCCTCTTCCCGATAGGATACAAAATACAGCAGTTTCCAGTATATATTTTAATTTGAAGAAACAATAATTAAGAAACGAGGTATTTTATTGCTGTAATTTTACGTACGAGGGCATGTTCAAATGTATAATCAATAAGTAAAAAATAACAAGATTTACGGAAATGAATCACCGTCATTAACGAAAGCAATCATTTTAAATACATTGACATAGTGAGCGAAAGTGTGCAGTAACATAATCCGCCCATCTAAAATATGTTAAGATTTTAAATAGAAAAAGAAAAGAGCAAACACGAGAGCGAAACACATTCATATCCTGTCCCTGTATCAAGAACAAACCAATGTTAGAAAATAAGGGACCCCAAAAATACATCAATATTCCAAAAAATACAGAACCCAGAAAAAGAAAATATAACAGAAACAAAAGAAAAGAGAGATATAAAAAAAAAGAAAAATGAAAAAGAAAGAAAAAAAAAGAAAGAATGTCTATTGCAACGGCAATGGACAAAGTTTTACCTGTGGTCGTTTGAACAGTCCAGTGGTGGTACGTACAGTAGCAACACGGACGATGCCATCTCGACCAGGATGCAAATTGACAATACGTGCGAGACGCCATCTTAAGGGTGGCGTTTGTTCGTCTTTGATCAGAACGAGAGAACCTTCATTTAATGAAGGGGGAGTATTAAACCATTTTTTACGCTGCGGTAAAGTATTTAAGTACTCCTTATGCCACCGATTCCAGAAATCGCGATGAAGTCGAGTCAATAATTGCCAACGAGATAAGCGATTTAATGAAATATTTGAAAAATCGGGCTCTGGAGGAGCTGATAATGGAGCGAGAGTGAGAAAATGACCGGGTGTTAGTACGGAAAGGTCGTTAGGATCACTACTAATCGGACATAATGGTCTCGAATTGAGCAGAGCCTCAATCTGTACCAAGACGGTATACAACTCCTCAAAGGTAAGAATTTGTTCTCCGATCAATCTCAGAAGATGAGACTTGACGGATTTAATCCCAGCCTCCCATAAGCCGCCGAAATGTGGTGAAGAAGGTGGATTAAACGACCATGAAATATTCTCTTCTTCAACAGCATCTCTCATAAACTGAGCTAGCTGTTTTGAAGCGGCGACGAAATTCGTTCCACAATCACTGAAAATTGTGTTGCAACGACCTCGCCGAGCAATGAAACGTTTCAGAGCCGCAAGAAATGCATCCGAAGACAAATCCGATACAAGCTCGATATGAATTGCCTTAGTAGCGAAACATATAAAAAGACAAATATATGTTTTCTGAGATTTTATACCGCGTGATTTACTGAGAGTAATATAAAACGGACCTCCAAAGTCTACTCCGACACATTGAAAAGGCTTAACTGCATTTATACGAGGAGCAGGGAGGTTACCCATAGGGGGTTGCAAAGAAATAGGCTTGGTTTTGAAACAAGTATGACATTTAGAAACTACGTCATGGATGGCCTTGCGTGGCGAAATTATCCAGAATTGCTGCGAAATTAAACATTGCAAAGCCTGAGCTCCGGGGTGCAAATAGATACGATGAAAATAATGAATAATCAGTTCAGTTAGACGATGTTTTCGAGGAAGCAAAGCAGGGTGCTTGGATTCATAAGATAGTCCAGAAAGAGAGAGACGACCGCCCACCCTGAGAACACCATCTTCTGCGAGAAAAAGATTTAATTTACGAAGGGGTTTTGAGGGGAGTTGACCCTTTTTTAACAGACTGATCTCTTCACAGAAAACAGAAGATTGAATAATCTTAAACGAGAGTTAACAAAGCAGAGTGTAATTCAATCTTAGAAAATGCATTCATACGTTTATTACGAGGGTACTTCACATTATTATAGAAACGAAGGATATACGCGATAATATTGCGAATTTTACAGAGCGAGGAAAATTTAGAAAGAATCTCTTCGACTATATTTTCAGAGATAAAGGTAGATAGTACAACTGTCCGTTCCTCTTGAGAAACATTATCTAATTCAGATTGATCAGTAACTATTAGAGGATCCGAGTTAGAGCTGACTATATCAGAACATAACCATGACGGTCCTGTCCACCATATTGAATGGTCTACTAACTCATTAGGAGTTAAACCACGAGAGGCACAATCTGCAGGATTGTCTTTTGAACGAACATGGTGCCAACATTCTGGTGAAACCGATTCCTGAATTTGCGACACCCGATTAGAAACGAAGCTTTTCCATCGATGTGGAGATGACTTAATCCAAGTAAGAACAACTGTGGAATCAGTCCATGTGTAAATGGAGTTAAATATGAGAATATCTTGGTAAGTTTCTATGACAGAAGTGATTAGTTTTGATAATAGACTGGCAGCGCACAACTCAAGTCGGGGGATCGATAATCTCTTTAGAGGAGCAACTTTAGATTTGGCACAGACTAGATTGGTATTAAATGAAAAATCGAAATAAATATATCGGAAATAAATCACTGCCCATAGCCTTTCTCACTGCTGTCGCTAAATCCGTGAATTTCGCAAGAAGAAATAATTTTTGTAAAAAGACACCGCGGAATTTGAAGTTTTGTTAACATAGTAAGCTCATGTTTACATTTTTGCCATCGGTCAATAATATTCGAAGGCAACTGATTATCCCAATTTAAACCAAGGGTCCAAAGATGTTGAATTAAATGCTTCCCTAGAAAAGTGAACGGGGATAAGAATCCTAAGGGATCAAAAATACGGGAGATCTCCGAAAGAATCGTCCGTTTTGTACAGGGACGATCAATAGGATCAACTGAATAAGAAAAACTGTCTGATGAAGGTAGCCATTTGAGACCGAGAATTTTGATTACAGAGTCATTATTATCGAAATATAGAGAGGTTTGATGTTGAATATCAAGAGGAATATTTTGGAGCAACGTCGGATCGTTACTGGCCCATTTGCGCAGTTCGAAACCACCATTATTCAATAGAGAAATTATTTCTCGTTGAAGTGAAATTGCTGTTTCTAGGCCATTACATCCTGTTACAAGATCATCGACGTAGAAATCAGATAACAATATTTTTGAAGCACTCGGAAAGTTGCCAGCTTCATCCTGAGCTAATTGCTGGAGAGTATGAAGAGCTAAAAACGGTGCAGAAGCGACACCATAAGTGACAGTATTCAACTGATAGGCGCTAACAGGCTCAGAATCCTCGAATCGCCATAAAATGCGTTGATAATTTTTATCTGAGGATGCAGCCAGAATCTGACGATACATCTGACGTATATCGGCAGTGAAAACGTATTTATGAAACCGAAATTTGAGCAAAATCGAAAATATATCTTTTTGAAGTTTAGGTCCTGTCAGTAGACTGTCATTGAGAGATATGTGGTGGGGAGCCTTAGCCGACGCATCAAACACAACCCTTAATTTTGTGGTGGTGCTATCCGGCTAAATGATACAATGGTGAGGAATATAATATGAGTTATCCGAAACCGAATCTGAAATTAGTGTCATATGACCGCTATCGAGATAATCCCGCATAAATTCACAGTACTGATCACGCAAAACGGGATTATTTTGCAATCGACGCTCGAGCGAATGAAATCGACGAAGAGCAAGAGAGTAGGTGTCTCCGAAATTTAGAATAGTGGAATTTTTAAATGGAAGAGAAACTACATATCGACCTGTCTCATTACGACGATAGGTAGTTGAGAAGATGTTTTCACAGAGGACATCTTCAGGCGATTGGAAATGTTGATTAGGAAGTTCTTCGATTTCCCAGAAACGTTTAAGAGTTCTGTCAATCGAAGGTTCCGTGGTCACATGAAATGAATTTATAGTAGATGTCGAAGTATTGGGAATTGAACCAAGTAAAATCCAGCCAAAACTAGTATTTAGAGCTACTGGCTCATAATTGCCACCAAATAGACGACCTTCTTTAATAATTAAAGGAAACAATTCTGCCCCTAACAACAAGTCTATCGGGTTAGGCGAATGAAAGTCTGGATCAGCGAGATTTAGGTTAGAAATGTGATTCCATTTTGCACAGGAAATTGGTTGATTAGGTACGTTGGAACATATTTTATTCATAACAATAGCGTCAAGAGTATATGTTGGATTTGCTTGAGCGACAGGACGAATATTGCACGTAACATTTTTAGAAACAATAGATGAATTATCACCTAAACCTAAACAAGCGCAGAAATTCTCGAACTTGGTAGAGCCAATCTTTGAACACATTTTTTAGTAATGATATTTGCTTGCGAACCACAGTCAATGAGGGCTCTAACTTTCTGAAAACGACCGAAACCATCTAAAATTTCAACTTGCGCAGTTGCAAGCATAATAGTGGACTTTAAAGCAACTTGACTAGTCAGTGAATTCACGGGAATTGAACCACTACCCGACGCGGAAGGCAATGGATTAGAACCAGACGAACCTCTCTCAACATGAGAGGTCTGTTGATCATTATTAGTATTTTTAGTAAAATGAAGAAGGGAATGGTGATTACCGGAACAGGTACGGCATTTCGATTTAGATTGACACGAATTATACCGATGACCGGAATGTAAACAATTTGTACACCAATTTTTATCTTTGGTAATACGAAAACGTTCATGAGCTGATTTACTCAAAAACGAGGGACATTTGAAAATTGTGTGGGATGAATTACAATAATTACATGAATATGAAGAAGTGCTAGTTTCATTTGAAACATTTGATTGAACGACGAACGAATTACGTTTGGAACGAGGGTGATGCGAAAAATTCAATTTACGAGAGGAACTATTATCGTTAGTAAAAGTCATATCAACAGATTCGAGGCCAATACAAATACTTAATAAGAAAGATTGAAGGTGATTATACGAGGGAATTTCTTTAGAGGGTTCACGAAGTTCATAATCCTTGACAGTTTGATTATCTAATTTATTAATCATCATGTAATATAGAACAAAATCCCATTGATCGGTAGGCAAACCGATTTTATGAAGAGCTAGCAGATTATCTTCGAAAGTATCAATTAATTGTTGAAGACCGGGCGCTGAAGCCTGAGACAACTTGGGAGCATTAACAATTTCTTGCCAACAAGTTTTAGCGAGAAAACGAGGATTTTCATACTTCTTTAGAAGAGCTGCATAAGCATCATCGTAATATTGAGCTTTGAGAGGATATTTTTTATAGTTTGCAAAGCTTGAGGGGTTAATGAACTAACGAGATACTGAAACTTATCGATCTTAGGAAGAGTTTTGTTATCATGAACAACACTGTTGAAAATATCAATAAATGTAGGCCAATTTTTATAGGTACCATCAAACGTATGTAAAGCAAGTTTTGGTAGACGAATGTGACGAGGTTGATTTTCGTCATTCGAAGAATTCGAATGATTACTTAAAATCTCATTATCATTTTGATGTCGGATTTGAGAAAATAAATTAGCGAAAATAGTTTTAATTGAGAAATACGTATCCAGGAAATTACTACTAATATTCCTTTCAGTATCAAATTCAGGGTTCTCGAACGTAGAAATTATGGAAACAATACTGGTATGGGCAGCATCAAATTTAGCGTAAATATCGCCGATTAACTCATATCGCATACGGAAACGAGTATGTACACTAACATCCGTAATAGCTGATTGAGCAACGTCAGCAAGCTCATTCACATGGTCAATCTCAAGTTGACGCAAAGCTTTAGTTTGCTTTAATTTATTTATAGTTCCAGCAGTAGCCATAATGCAACGACAGGTGTTTCAATTATAGAATGAAAACGGTACTGAGCAAAAGAAACGAGCAGAGAATTTAGCGAGTAGGGAGAAAAACAGAAAATTTACTAGAAAATATTAGTATTTAGGATTGGAATAACAACAGTTGAATAAATTTATGAAAATCTACCATTTCTAGTGATGAGCGAACTTGTTAAAACACCCTCGTATCTCAAAAGTGCAATATCAACTTGTCATACAAGTATAATATATTAACTATTAACGGCAACAAATAAATAACCATAAGTACCTACAGACGTGAAACAAAAATACGCACTATAGGTACCTAGTCTACCTAGAGCAAAAAATTATACCTATGTATATGCCTATCGCATACCTACATGAAATAAATTTATCTCTATTTTTCAAAGTGAAATATTAAAATTAATAATTATTATTAGAATTGAGAATTATATTATTAATTATTGAACAATTAGAAAATAGTTATTAGTATACCTAGTATGAATTACAGCAATAATTCGCGAAAATTATTTAAAAATCCGGATAATCCGGTTCGAATAGGACCAATGTTTTTGTTGTGATTCGACTAAATATTTTTGTAAACTTAGGTACTGGAAAAAGCTGAAATAATTCCTACCTTGATAGGCGTTGAGACTGCTTTCCACCGGTACCGGTCCACTGGTATGAAATGGTTGCACAATGCAAGAGAAATGTGTAAAATTTGGGAAAACGATTAATATGCACTTTCACTTTCCACGATATGTACTGTACGACGTTCCGTGACCGACTTATCCTTTTTTCGTACGCCGTTCCAATGCGCATGCCCTCTTCCCGATAGGATACAAAATACAGCAGTTTCCAGTATATATTTTAATTTGAAGAAACAATAATTAAGAAACGAGGTATTTTATTGCTGTAATTTTACGTACGAGGGCATGTTCAAATGTATAATCAATAAGTAACAAATAACAAGATTTACGGAAATGAATCACCGTCATTAACGAAAGCAATCATTTTAAATACATTGACATAGTGAGCGAAAGTGTGCAGTAACAGTACACATATAAAAATGTTTTAATATTTTCACATTCCAGTCCTTTATTACGGTTATGACGACAAGCACACCAGCGGGAATATCGATAAAATCATTGATGCATTATGTGAAATGTGTTAAAGCAGGTATGTATAGCAACTTTTTCTAACAAATTATATTTATAAGGCGCTCATGTCCATTCCTGGAACACTTTGAAAATAGGTAGATATGTGTTTTCAAAGCCCAAATATCAATTGCTTCAAGCTGTAATACGACTTCTTTCGGATGAGGACAATTCTAATATCTATAGTGATGAGGTTTTTATAGCTGACAAGAACAAAGAATATAAACGTAACGATTTAGACATATAATATATACCTGAAGTAGCAATTACTGAATATCTATGCAATATCCCCAGATATCATGGCAACCAATTCAACAATACTGGTTGAGTCATGACTACATTGATAGAGTTTATAGATCAAGATATGATAAGTTAACTGATAGATGGTACTTGGGTAAAAACAGTGCACCTACATTTTGATGAAAAGTCTGGCGACATAATTGTAGACAGGGAACGGTTCACTGGAACACCAGGACTTTATCACGTCATATTTTACATAGATCCTGATCACTATAATATTAGAACTGATTTTGATCATTACAATGAAATTTCAAAGATTAGTGGTACATACTCAATTAGGTAGATCAGCTGGGCCTCAAGCCTTCTAAAGTACAAAAGTATAAGGCCTTTATTAGACTCACAGAATTACATGACAGCTCTTATTTATGTAGTACCTCGTGGCAAGGGCTAAACCAACATAATATATTTAGTGCGATGATGTAAATTAAATTGTAGAACCGTGGGTTGAAGTTACATTGTAATATTTGCGAACACTATATAAAAACCAGGTGGTAGACTAAGATTGTGTGACATTCGATAAATATTATTTTCAAAAAATTTGAATCGCTGTAATATATCATTTCACTACACATTTTAAAACTGTTTCGTAGATACATTTTATTTCATTAAATAATTATGCAACGTTTTGTTGCGAAACATCCGAAACCGCTTTAAGCACAACCTCTATCACTCTTGGGAATCAGAAGGCCAGCAATTTGAATACGAATATGAAGTATAATAGGAAGTACTAGTAGACAAATTTTGCGTTGCTTCGTTTTCATTTACCACGAGTAAGAAAATATAGAAGGCCTGTAAAGATAATTAAAATACCTTTAAAAATAAGCTATAATACCACTATATCTAAACCAAGTTGGTTTGATAGTTTCTTCAATTGATGAACTATATTACGTTTATTTTTTTTTTTTTTCGTTTTAGATGACTTTATACAATACGATTATGGAGAAAAGGAAAATCTAGAAAAGTACAATTCAAAAAGACCACCTATTTATCCACTTAGTAACATTGTAACTCCGATAGCAATATATCATTCAAAGAAAGACTGGTATTCTTCCATGGATGTAAGTAGATATACATGTTTGCAACCAAGTGGCCCTTTTGAAACAAAACTATTATTTACCTTGCAATTTGCAAACTTGCCTTAATTAATTCAATGTTTTAAACTTTTAATAATATTACATTCTCTTCTTTTTTTTTTTCAATCTTTATTTAACATAATGATGATAATATAAATTAATAAATTTTAATTAATCCTTAATCCGAATTTCTCGTTTTTTAGATCTAGTAAAAGTAAAATGTTAGCTACAAAAATACCGAAAATGTTTATCTCAACATGAGTTAATTTTCTTAATAAGTTAAACACCTTTTTAAAAATACAAACTTTTATTTATTTGAACATTTACGAAAGAACATTAGAAATACAATTATTATTATTACAACTTAATTATTAGAGTTCATACAGACTGAATATAAAATGTAACATTGGGTACTCAAGCAGCCCCTTCCATGTGTACACCTTCTTGGAATGAGTTTACTATTATTATGGACTCAGCAGTATAGGGTGATATAACGCCTCCCCTCGTAGTTTCGACTCATAAGGGTTACTTAGGGAGTCGAACATTAGCTAGGTTGATTCCAGGTTCTTCTTGATTTGTTGAATGTCTTTTACAACACCACTGTTTATATTTTTGATGAACGAAATAACTGAACATTAGCACAATTATAGCAAACGCAGTCATTGTCCAAATATTCAAGTTTCTCGTCACTGGCAGAAAGTGAAGTTTTGGATCGTACGGAAGATTACCAATGTGGATTTCTTGAATTTCATCTAGATTTAATTTTTCTAATGGAAGTTTAATTTCTGTGTTTGGAGTTGAGTAGTCTAGTTGTGGAAATAATGTTGGAGGTATGTTAATTAACGTTTCTTCATCGTTCTTTAATATTTCTGTTGCAATTTTCAACGTGCACTTTGGAGGTATGCTGAATAGGTGCGTTCCTTTGATTTCGATTGTTTCTTCTTAACTTGGACATTTTAGGGTAGCCAATTCTGTTACTGGTAGGAAGGCTAACCACTGATTTGATTCACTAAGCCTTTTAAATGTAGGCTTCGGTATGGTGACTTGAGTTTGTTTACATGAAGAAGCAGTTTTATATTCTAGTAATTGAACTTCACAAGGATTGTCTTTGATTTCTGCGTAGTCTTGTATTTCCATTTCACATAAATACAACGTTTGTGGAACCATTTCCATACAGGGTGTACCAGAAAATGCGTAGTGCAATTTAGTTTTCGCGAGAAATTTATTTGTTAAAACAATCGCCTTAAACTGACCTTCAAACGGTGTAGGAATAGAATAAAGGTGGTATAGATTAAAGGTTTCAGAATAGGTTATAGGAAGATGAAGAATATAGGTAATATTATTATTGAATATAAAACAATTTATTTTAATTATCTTTTCTATTATTGTTTTCAAGAGTGAGATTTATTGGTACTGTATCAGAGCTAAGTTTTGATTCTATTTGTTTAAGAACATTAAATAATTCTTTTGTTTTAATAATGCTAGGATGCATTGATCCAAGTTTTGCAAAAGCTATATAGTTTTCAATATCCTGTAAAATTGATTCAATTATCTCAAACATATTTATTATTTGAGTTATAACATCTTTTATATAAAAGCTATTCTCCCTATAAACACTTCCTTTTACTATTAGAGAAATTTGATTTATTCTTTATTCTAACAATTTTTCATTATGGTTTATCCGTTGAATTGCGTTGTTAAATTTGTTCATAGTTTCAGTAGAGAGTGTATTTTGTGTTTTAACAGCTAAAGAGAGCTCGTTTTGATTCTTCTGAAGTTCTTTTATTAATGAATCATATCTTTCACCATCATACGCATCTAAGTTGCCAGAGATTGATTTAAATACAGAGCCTAAACCGTTTATTAGACCTCTGTTGTTTCTGATTCATTGGGGCACTATTTCATTTAATTTGTCTTGTACCCTCTCTTTGATAAAATTTAAAATTTTTAAATAATTTGAACTATCATTTTGATATTGGGTGTTTTTATTAATCGTACTTGTAAGAAATTTTGATTTTATGTTTAAATTTTCAACTTCGTTCAAAATTCAAATTAATATCATAATTAAATATAATAGAATGTGAGAATTTTGTAATTTTCCCACTGCCTATCTTCATTGGAATTAGACCAAGGTTGTTGTTAAGGTTTCGCTGCGTAATGGTTTCTGAGAGTCCGTGAACTCCTGGAAGTCTGTAATGTAAGTAAGAAAAATGTGTAAACAACTAGTTTATGTAACTTAAGTAAGTGCCTATATTAAACTGTGTATTTAAATATTTTTTAGTTAACATCAAATGAATAAACGTTCCTCAAGGGACGTTTGAAATTACTCATATGAATAATATCTTGTATATTATGTTTATTTGTTACGTAAATGAGCTTCGCATTACATTTTCTTAATTTCAATGCATTAGAGGAAAACACATGTTGCAAGATAACAGAGAATTTTTTATAAGTATCACGTTTTTCAAAATATACTTGATTTTTCACAAAATTAATAGTGTCTTGTTCGAAATTATTTTCAGAGAGTTGAACTTTAGTTCGTTGCTTAGTTTCATATAAGAGTAGTTTTTAGGTGGAGATAGAGAACGTAAAACAGTATCTATGAATATTTGGTTTTTACCATGGTTTATGGAATAGTCTACTATAGAAATTTCAAATATAGGATTTTGATTGGAATTAGAATATACAGTATGTCCATCGTCACTTTTATGTAAATTTTCGTTTTTATTTGGTTGTATATTTGCATCTAGGAATTCGGGTAGGTCAAGGTTTATGTCTACATCTACTTGTAGCGACATTTTATCATCTCTATATATGGTTGAATTTGGGGGTTTTTCAGGCTGGAATTTCCTGGTTTATCAAAGCTTTCTGATTGGAATCCATTATCTGATGATTCTCTTATACTTTCGTCAATTTGGTTCCAAAAGTCCTTTGTATGTATTTCGGAAAAGTCTAATTCGTGCTGTAAGTCTGTTTCAAGGTTATGTAATTCAATGTTTGTAAGGTTAGTTATGTCAGGCTTCTCAACGTACATTGGATCAGAAAAGTCAAATATTATTGGTTTTGCCGTATTGTTAACTGTAGTAGTGAGAGCTAATCCTTTTTTAGCTGTAGTTAATGTTTCTGGGATTTCACAATTTTGAAACGGTTGCTATGGTATTATTATGTCACCATTTTTAATTGATGTTTTAACTTGAATAACTTGTTCACATCTAGGTGCTATTGTAGTTAAATTAATTTGATTTTGAATAGAATGATAATTTAGTTTAATTTTCGAAAAAAGGTGTTATAATAAAACCGTTTTTGAAATCTAGCTGAACTTGTAACAACTTCAAATTGTCTAAGCCCAATAACCCATCAAAATAACTGGGAAATTTAAATAAATAAAATTTTAAATCTAATTTGTGAGGTATTTTAAAAATGTTTGGTACTGGCGTGGATGCACTGTACTTGTGTGCCGATTCCTGGAAAACGGTTGACAATAAGAATGGATCATATTTAATTGAATTCTAGAAATATTTTTAAGCAATGTTAGGATTAATAAAAGATTTGGTTGATCCGGAATCTATTAAAAATTTTATATATTGTTCGGGAAAAATAATGTATGGGAGTTCACTTAGATTTGTCATGTTAAAACAAATTTTGTCTATTGCTATATCTGGTTTAGGTTCAGATGAGTTTTTCTGAAAATTCTGTGTATATTCTTGAGGGTTAGTTATTGAATCTCGCTCAGTGTTTTCGACAGTTTCATGATCGCTGTTATGTAAATAATCGTAATAGGTCTCAAAATAATTATTGTCAGTATTTGAAATAAAATCTTCTATTTGATATTGATGTGCTTCCTGTTCTTGTAATTGATTGTCGTTATAAAAATCTGTGTTAGTTTCGATATTGTACAGTTCTTCTACAGTATAATGTTTTGGTGGGGGTTGGTTGGATTTAAAGAAGTCTTTTGTTTGAAATGAAGTAGAAGGTTTTTGGTTTGTATGAGTTGTTGATATACTCATCGGTGTGGGTTTAGGAAATTGTTCGTTAGCGTTTTGCTTAAATACATTGGTATTTGTATTATTTTGTCCGAAGGGTTGTAGGTTATAATTAATTCTATGAGATTGGTTATTATCGAAATAAGGTCTTGGTTGTATAGGTTGAAAATTTGGTCTTGGTTGTGTAAATTGAAAATTCGGTATTGGTTGTGTAAATTGAAAATTAGGTCTTAGAGAAAGTTCATTTTGTGGTCTAAAATTATTAAAATGTGCATCAATTGGGGTTGGTTGAAAAGTTTTTTTTATAGGTGGTCCTTGTGTTTTAAATATTGGTTTATTAAAATTTTGAAAATAATGAATGTTATCTTCCTGATTCACAAATTGTAAAGCTTGAGCTAAATTAATAGGTTTCATACAGCGAATAGTGGTCCCTAATGGTTCTTTTAAACCAGATAGAAAGGTTCTTAAAGTTAAATCTTGATATAATTTTAATTTTAATAATTTGGCGTGTTCTGTAGTTTCATGAATATTTATATAACTACAAAGTAAATTCAAAATGTGTAAACATCTATCATAAAAATTTTGAGACGATTCGTTATTTTGTTGTTTAAGCATAACTAAATCTCTGTTTAAACATGATTCGTCTCTTTGATCTGAGAAATGATTCGTTAATAATGTTTTTAGATCGTTCCAACTACTAACGTTTTGAATGTTAGCTGCAACTCTTGCTGAGCCTTTTAATTTATTTATTATTGAATTTAACAGATAAACATTCTGAAAATTATTAACATTAGTTATGTCATAAAATTGTGCGATAATTGATTCACTTACAGAAATAAATCTATTTAAATCGTTAGGATTTCCGTCAAAATCTGGGATGCAATTAAGATATTCAGGTTTAAAAGCCATTGTTTGATTGTTACCTAAACTTAAGTTAGGAGTTCTTATTTCTAGATTTAAAATAGGAGGTCTTACTAATGGTCTACTAAGGTTTAAAGCAGTGTTTTGATTAAGGATGGGTGGTGAGTCTGTTGAAGGCGAATTTGAATTTTCACTATCACTAAACATTAACGCTAAATTGCACTTACATTACTAGTATAGCGACGGCTATCAACATTCCTGTATCCTATGTGTAACGTTTCTGTTTCAGCGATTTTTGTTTTACGCAGAAAATCGTTGCCACGCAAATTTGGACGATGCGGTTCCAAATTTCGATGCCCGTTAGTACAAGTTTTGTAGTGTGTCTACGATAGACGCGACTTCAAACATATGAAAATCCACTTTCACAACACTTTGTCCAAACGAAACAACTGTTCGAAAATTCGGTTAATTGCAGAGCAAAAATCAATCCGTTCGATACGTTTTGATCCCGAATTATCCTACCGACTGCGCCAGTTAACTTTCTTAATAAGTTAAACACCTTTTTAAAAATACAAACTTTTATTTATTTGAACATTTACGAAAGAACATTAGAAATACAATTATTATTTTCTGAAGTAATCCATCTATCGAGGAGTGAATGTTATTATTGGAATAAAAGGCGTCTACTCCACAAAATGATTTATATATATACGTTAAAATTATTCTTCGTTTTAGCTGCCAGACATGTTTCGGACTACACGTCCATCATCAGTGGCTTAAAGAGCTTGTACAATGTTGTTACATGTGAGAGTCATACCTCATACAGAATTAACAGAGCGGTTTTACATGGATTTATGATTTAAACGTCTATACATATCTGTAATATAATCGCTTATTTAGGATGTAATGTAATATTATTATACATGTAGGAGTCTTACCATTTTGATGGAAAATTGGTTGTTAAATAGTTAAAATAAAATAAAATAAAATTAAAATATAATTAAAGTGTTGAACATTTGTTATTTCTGTTACTATTAGTCTTCTTTTTCTTTCTTTTCATCGTCAATGAGAACAGTTTTGGTGAAATAATTTGGTAAGAGCCTACTGTAATATGGCTGTTTAAGAATTACAGATAAGACAAACAAAATGTCGAGTGGTGAGGATGAAGATAGTTATATAATTATGAAAGTCTCAGTCAAAGCTACACATATGGTGTTTGAGGTGAGGTGAGGTGAGGTGAGGTGTGGTGAGGTGAGGTGAGGTGAGTAAGTTAAGTGAGGTGGGTAGATGATGGTGGTTTAATCTGTGATATATTGAGTGATTGAATATTGGTAAGATGTAGATAGAAGGTATTGAATGTATTGTTATTTGTAAAGTCCATGATTTTAGTGTATTTTATAATTGTTGTCTATGGGTATATTAACTTTAATGTTCGATTAAAGTGAGTGGTGTCTGTGGAGCACTGATTCTATGGTTGTGTCTAAGTGAAATGTCATGTTATAACCTAATATTAGTTGATATGTCTAAATTTGCAGGTTATGGGGCTTATTTATGGGAGGCTTGGGATGGTGGGTTCTATGGAGTTGAATTTAAGGGAATTGAAGAATGGGAGGCAGTCGAATTCGAGTTGGTCATTTACGCAAGTGTATTTAGTGTTCTTCTTGTATGAATTAATTTCCATGGCTTCCAAGACATTTAACATTGTACTTTTGAGGCAAGAATGTAGCATTTCAGCATTTTGGTTGATGGAGAAGGAGTGGTGTTCATTATGGATGTGGTTGGCAAAGGCAGAGTTGCTGTTTAATTCTTCAACGTTTTCTTGACTGGTTTTTTCGATGATTTTATTGTGTTCTTTAATACGAGTTTCAAAGTTGCGACCAGTTTGACCGATGTAGATGGTATTGCAGTTTATGGTGCCACATTTCAATAAGTATACTCCAGATTTTTGAAGCCAGTTGACTGGGGATTTGCTGTTGTCAAGGTAATTGCCAATGGTATTTCTAGTTCTGAAGCAGATGTTAATGTTGTTGTTATTAAACAGTTTTTTAATGGAATGCATAAATGGACCGATGTATGTAATGGGGTGGAAGCTCTTGTTTGTGGAATTTTCGAAAGTAGTAAGTCCGTTAAATGTGTGTTTTATTAGGTGTTTATAATATATTTTATTGATCGTAGATATTGGATAGTGGTTTACTTTAGCTATATGGTAAATTATTGACAGTTCATTATTGAAGTTTTCATGTGACATTGGTACGTGGAAGAGTCTGTGGAAGTAAGATTCAAATGTTGAGAATTTGTGTGCGGACGGGTGGTTGGAATGGTAATCGATAATAGCATCTGACGAAGTGGGCTTATGGTATATTGAGAAGGTAAGTTGGTTGTTGAGTCTGTGTATGGTTAAGTCGAGATACGCTAGTGAGTTGTTTGTTTCAGACTCATGTGTGAATTGAATTCGTTCATGTATAGAGTTCATAAAGTTTAGCGTTTGTATGACTTCGTCAGCGGTTCCATTGTATATGGCGAAGATGTCATCCACGTATCTTTTTAGGCAAATGAATTTTGGACCATGAATGTTATTTGATAG
This sequence comes from Apoderus coryli, assembly GCA_911728435.2. Lineage (NCBI taxonomy): Eukaryota > Metazoa > Arthropoda > Insecta > Coleoptera > Attelabidae > Apoderus > Apoderus coryli. The sequence continues at coordinate 9,038,137 of OU452209.1, read as the reverse complement.
AATGGTTTGGTCTATTTTTGACATGAAGATTTCTGCCAGCAGGGACGAGATGCCATTTCCCATGCTCAAGCCATCTATTTGTTTGTAATATTTATTGTTAAAGTGAAAGAAGTTTTGTTCGAGGTTAATTTTAAGTAAATTGTGTATGGCATTGATATCTGACATGTTTAAGTTAGAGTTATTTATTAGCAAGTTTTTAACCATTTCTAAAGTTTCATTGACAGGGACACTACTATATAGATTTTTGACGTCAAAGGATATGAGTTGTGCGTTCTCAGGACATTGAATGTGTTTAATTTGGTTTATTAAATCGATGGAGTTTTTTACTGAATGTATGGATGTGAAATTGGTTTTATCTCTGAGGATGTAGTTTAGCCAATTAGAGAGTTTTGATGCTGGAGTTCCTGAGAAACAGACAATGGGACGAGCGGGTATCTCCCTCTTATGTATCTTAAGGAGTGCACGTAGTTCAGGTGTTTTAATGTTCATGCATGAAAGTTTGAATTTGTTGGTGCCTAGGGATTCGAGTGTATTTTTGTGGGAGGTAAGGGTTTTGTTGAGTTTTGTGTGGTATTGTTTGGTGGGGTTGTTTGGGACTTCTTGGAAATCAGGATTATTGAGGAATTCTTCAACCTTCCTAATGTAAACTGCCTTTCGCAGATTACGATGGTGTTACCTTTATCAGCGCGGGATAATGTGAGGTTATTCTCTGTTATTTTCTGTTTTATTGATTTCAATGTATTCATTTCTAGGATATTATTTTTGTTCGCATATTGTTTGTAGTAGTCGTATGCGTGATTTAGATGTTGAGAGATATTAGATCTTAGGAATTCTTTGTTGGTGGGGTTAACATTTTCTATTATGGATTCGCATTCAGCGGCAGTGATGTTTAGGCTTTTGTTTGTGATAGGAAAGAAGTTATTGAACTTGAAGCTACGGTTTAGGTAATTGGCTTCGGACATAGTGAAGTTGACGTTAGAAAGATTGGCAACTCTATCGTGAAACTGGAAGTTAGGTGTGTGGATGTCGTTAGGGAATTCAATGTTAAAGTTGTCGTTGTCAAAAGTTTCATGGTCGGAGTCATTGGGTGTTGTGTTGAGAATGTTGTTATTCGGTGTGTTGTGGTTGTTGTTGTGTGAGAGTTGGGTGTTTGTTGTGTTGATGTTGGTATGGTTTTCCGTGGGTGAGTCGTTATGTGTGTTTGGTAGTGGGTTTGTGTTCTGTGTGTTATTGGGGCCGTGATTGTTTGTGAATGTGTTGTTATATGTGGTGGTATAACAACACATTCACAAACAACACATTCACAAACAATCACGGCCCCAATAACACACAGAACACAAACCCACTACCAAACACACATAACGACTCACCCACGGAAAACCATACCAACATCAACACAACAAACACCCAACTCTCACACAACAACAACCACAACACACCGAATAACAACATTCTCAACACAACACCCAATGACTCCGACCATGAAACTTTTGACAACGACAACTTTAACATTGAATTCCCTAACGACATCCACACACCTAACTTCCAGTTTCACGATAGAGTTACCAATCTTTCTAACGTCAACTTCACTATGTCCGAAGCCAATTACCTAAACCGTAGCTTCAAGTTCAATAACTTCTTTCCTATCACAAACAAAAGCCTAAACATCACTGCCGCTGAATGCGAATCCATAATAGAAAATGTTAACCCCACCAACAAAGAATTCCTAAGATCTAATATCTCTCAACATCTAAATCACGCATACGACTACTACAAACAATATGCGAACAAAAATAATATCCTAGAAATGAATACATTGAAATCAATAAAACAGAAAATAACAGAGAATAACCTCACATTATCCCGCGCTGATAAAGGTAACACCATCGTAATCTGCGAAAGGCAGTTATACATTAGGAAGGTTGAAGAATTCCTCAATAATCCTGATTTCCAAGAAGTCCCAAACAACCCCACCAAACAATACCACACAAAACTCAACAAAACCCTTACCTCCCACAAAAATAGACTCGAATCCCTAGGCACCAACAAATTCAAACTTTCATGCATGAACATTAAAACACCTGAACTACGTGCACTCCTTAAGATACATAAGAGGGAGATACCCGCTCGTCCCATTGTCTGTTTCTCAGGAACTCCAGCATCAAAACTCTCCAATTGGCTAAACTACATCCTCAGAGATAAAACCAATTTCACATCCATACATTCAGTAAAAAACTCCATCGATTTAATAAACCAAATTAAACACATTCAATGTCCTGAGAACGCACAACTCATATCCTTTGACGTCAAAAATCTATATAGTAGTGTCCCTGTCAATGAAACTTTAGAAATGGTTAAAAACTTGCTAATAAATAACTCTAACTTAAACATGTCAGATATCAATGCCATACACAATTTACTTAAAATTAACCTCGAACAAAACTTCTTTCACTTTAACAATAAATATTACAAACAAATAGATGGCTTGAGCATGGGAAATGGCATCTCGTCCCTGCTGGCAGAAATCTTCATGTCAAAAATAGACCAAACCATTCTATCAAATAACATTCATGGTCCAAAATTCATTTGCCTAAAAAGATACGTGGATGACATCTTCGCCATATACAATGGAACCGCTGACGAAGTCATACAAACGCTAAACTTTATGAACTCTATACATGAACGAATTCAATTCACACATGAGTCTGAAACAAACAACTCACTAGCGTATCTCGACTTAACCATACACAGACTCAACAACCAACTTACCTTCTCAATATACCATAAGCCCACTTCGTCAGATGCTATTATCGATTACCATTCCAACCACCCGTCCGCACACAAATTCTCAACATTTGAATCTTACTTCCACAGACTCTTCCACGTACCAATGTCACATGAAAACTTCAATAATGAACTGTCAATAATTTACCATATAGCTAAAGTAAACCACTATCCAATATCTACGATCAATAAAATATATTATAAACACCTAATAAAACACACATTTAACGGACTTACTACTTTCGAAAATTCCACAAACAAGAGCTTCCACCCCATTACATACATCGGTCCATTTATGCATTCCATTAAAAAACTGTTTAATAACAACAACATTAACATCTGCTTCAGAACTAGAAATACCATTGGCAATTACCTTGACAACAGCAAATCCCCAGTCAACTGGCTTCAAAAATCTGGAGTATACTTATTGAAATGTGGCACCATAAACTGCAATACCATCTACATCGGTCAAACTGGTCGCAACTTTGAAACTCGTATTAAAGAACACAATAAAATCATCGAAAAAGCCAGTCAAGAAAACGTTGAAGAATTAAACAGCAACTCTGCCTTTGCCAACCACATCCATAATGAACACCACTCCTTCTCCATCAACCAAAATGCTGAAATGCTACATTCTTGCCTCAAAAGTACAATGTTAAATGTCTTGGAAGCCATGGAAATTAATTCATACAAGAAGAACACTAAATACACTTGCGTAAATGACCAACTCGAATTCGACTGCCTCCCATTCTTCAATTCCCTTAAATTCAACTCCATAGAACCCACCATCCCAAGCCTCCCATAAATAAGCCCCATAACCTGCAAATTTAGACATATCAACTAATATTAGGTTATAACATGACATTTCACTTAGACACAACCATAGAATCAGTGCTCCACAGACACCACTCACTTTAATCGAACATTAAAGTTAATATACCCATAGACAACAATTATAAAATACACTAAAATCATGGACTTTACAAATAACAATACATTCAATACCTTCTATCTACATCTTACCAATATTCAATCACTCAATATATCACAGATTAAACAACCATCATCTACCCACCTCACTTAACTTACTCACCTCACCTCACCTCACCTCACCTCACCTCACCTCACCTCACCTCACCTCAAACACCATATTATTATGTGTAGCTTTGACTGAGACTTTCATAATTATATAACTATCTTCATCCTCACCACTCGACATTTTGTTTGTCTTATCTGTAATTCTTAAACAGCCATATTACAGTAGGCTCTTACCAAATTATTTCACCAAAACTGTTCTCATTGACGATGAAAAGAAAGAAAAAGAAAACTAAGACTAATAGTAACAGAAATAACAAATGTTCAACACTTTAATTATATTTTAATTTTATTTTATTTTATTTTAACTATTTAACAACCAATTTTCCATCAAAATGGTAAGACTCCTACATGTATAATAATATAGATGTATAGACGTTTAAATCATAAATCCATGTAAAACCGCTCTGTTAATTCTGTATGAGGTATGACTCTCACATGTAACAACATTGTACAAGCTCTTTAAGCCACTGATGATGGACGTGTAGTCCGAAACATGTCTGGCAGCTAAAACGAAGAATAATTTTAACGTATATATATAAATCATTTTGTGGAGTAGACGCCTTTTATTCCAATAACAATTATTATTATTACAACTTAATTACTAGAGAGCTTCATACAGACTGAATATAAAATGTATCATTGGGTACTCACGCAGCCCCTTCCATGTGTACAGCTTCTTGGAATGAGTTTACTATTATTATGGACTCAGCAGTATAGGGTGATATAACGCATGCTAATTGTTTTACCCGTTCATAAAAAGCCTGTGGAAAATAACAGTTTTTTAACGTAATACTATACTCGTAAATATGATATTTTGGCTAAATTTTCATGTGTATAATATATGTATGTGTCGTTAATTACCACAAAATGGAAAATGCTATTGAATCTATTCTACGTGTTTGAAAGTGTCCCTAAATAAAAAGCATGCTTATATGTAAAATTTGTTATTCAATGTTTTCACTATTTATACATATTTGTCAAATTCTGCCAGAAATTTCTATTTTCGAATATTCTTGGTTACTGTGTTTATTGTTGTAACGCCCAGCATTTAGTTTACTCTTCTAGAACCCTGAAAACACATATAAATGCCCTGCAATCTACAACTAGTGATTCCGTTTGAATCCAGTGTGTTAATTAAGATTTTTTGGATCATAAAGCAGTAATTACAAACTTTACCATAAAGAGCAAAAGAGGGAACGACCCAGAAGATTACGCCGAATTTTCTCAGAGGAAAATTTTCAAAACTTTAGGGGTCTATGTCAATGAACTGACTGGGATCACCGGTTTCATGATATCGACACTGCATTTTCCACTTTTACGGAAACCCCCCTTAGATCTATCAGGGACAAAGAGCATAAAGCTTGGACTGCCATAGCCTTACGTACATCGGCCAAGAATATGCGGTCATTATCTCATCTAACAAAAATATCAGACCATCCCATGAAGATTATGATTACATTAGACTCTATAGGTTGTATTGCCTGTTGACCTAGGTGATCGAAGAGCTATGTACAAGTGTAGACGCCCGAAGCCACAGGACCTAACGAGAGAGGACGACAATCTTCGGGATCACCTTCCAGAAACAGCGATATCTGGCGCATTAATTGCGCCGTTTGCCAGGCCGCCATCCGGCTGTTTCGGCGTGGGGATCGTTCGGCGGAAGATGCCTATGGCGAGAGAGATAGAAGACGCGTAGAAAGGATCGAAGCCAAGATTCGTGGGGAAAGATAGCGCGCATCTCGTATTCAGTTTGTGATGCATTACGAAAGGGCTGGATTGCCTTTTACTGCTAAAGTCCGTCGTAGAGCTGCCGAATTACGGCGGACGTATCACACGTTTCGTGACAATTTGCTGCAGACTATCAAGCAGCAATGTTGCGACAAAACACGGATGCTGCTGACTGTAAAAAAGTAACTAGCGAGGCGAGCGAGGGGGGTCTCCGAGAACTTCCAAACGCCTCCGCGTGTAGCCGACAGTCCACCTTCCGCGGATCGGGTTGAAGGTTTCTGCAGGAATATCTATGAGTTGACGCGTGCTTTCAACGAAGACACTCCAGTCATAGCACAGTTTGGAAACTTCCTTCGAGGGTTTCCTCAACCAAACCATACGTACGATCATCCGACAACTACTGAGGAAGTGCGAGGTGCTTTAGCGGGCACCAAGAACTTTGCTGCCCCAGGACCGGATGGAATTAATACCTACTGGTGGAAGAAATTCCCCAGTATCCATCCTCATTTGACCCGCATTTTCGGTGAGTGGTTAAGTAGAGGGCAGCAAATTCCGACATGGTTTGTTGAGGGGCGGACAGCACTGCTCCCAAAGAACGGGGATTTGTCGGATCCAAAGAACTACAGGCCAATAACATGTTTAAACGCTTGTTACAAGGTATTCACTAAGATTTTTTTACAAGCGGATACTGAACGCGATTGTCCGGTGTTTCGTGAGGTATACCAGCAGCATGGGCTAAGAGGGGTGTTGCTGGCTGTCGTGAATGCCTGCTGATAGAGCGAATTGTCACGCAGGATTCTGTGCAGTTTAAGCGAAATCTGTCGATGGCCTGGATCAATTATGGGAAGGAAAAATGGGCGATTTTCCATCTTAAGAAAGGACGTCTAGCTGAACACAGAGAGGACGTACAGTTGGTGGATGGACGCGTCTTAAAACATTTGGACGCTGGGGGGACGTACACGTACCTGGGCGTGGCTCAAAGCCACATACAAGATTCCGCCCGGGTGAAACAAACCGTTCGCAGTTAGTATGTGCGGCGGCTCCGACAAATCTGGTCATCAGACTTGTCGGGAAAGAGTAAAGTCGCTGTAACAAATATGATCGATGTTCCAGTCCTCTTTTACTCCTTTGGGGTGTTCAAATACACGATAGGGGAGCTGCACGAACTTGACGTGAAGATGCGAAGCATCCGTTCCAAGGCTTTACCTCCCACGACATCGAGGGGTCGATGAATCTTAAGTTTGGAGTGTATGCATTGCAGAGTGGTACTGGGCGCAGCCTGCGAGGTAATTAGTGGTAGAGATCCGTATACATGGTACTAGATCACGAGCGTGCACATGAACTCTCCTTGACACTTGACGACCGGCGAGCGCGTGAACACTGTGTGTGTGTGTGTGTGCGTGTTTTCTGCTTATACCAAGCTGTCAAAATGATTTTATTTTCTCCCCCAGAGCCAGAAAAATAACTGTAATCAGTAGGGCGCAAGTACTAAATTACAATTTCCATTTCTTTCTCTATGTTTGCCCCTTACTTATTTATACATAAAGAAATTTATACAAACTATAAACAAACCTCGATAGGAAAAGTGAGTTATATCTCAAAAAATATTACTGGAACCATTAGAACATTACACTTTTACACGTCAAAAACCTATTATTATTACACTTTTTTTAAAACAACACAAAGGACAATAGTTTTCTTAATTGAACGGCATGTTATTTCTATTTTACATTTTTTTTATACTGACTATATTTATTCTATTTAAATTCATTTTAAATTAATATTAAACCTAGTGTAGACATCTCACTGAAATACAGCAATCTTACAGAAAGTGCACAGTTAGAAATCTACTGATTTGTGTGTGGTCTTAGACTATTGCTAAATAAATGTAAATTATTTGAATATCGAGGAATACCAGGGACTTTGATAAGTGTATGAATAGGTTTTTTTTCCTTTCATCTTTGGAGTAGAATGTAGCGCGCATCTCTGTCTGTCACTCACAGAAAGCGCCACTACGGTTCGGAAACATGTTCTACTACGCGATCATTACTGTTACCTTTATCACAAATTGGATTGGAGATGCTGTCTGCACTGTCAGCTACAGACATCATTCCGCCAACCCCAGAATGAGATGTACAAGGAGAGGTTGCCACTTCTATCCTGCTGCTGGTTTCACCTTTTTTTTTATAATTTTTGTATATTAATCTGAAAAACTGGAGCTATCTTGGCTATTGTTAGTTTGATTGTTGGTGGATTTTGTGTTGTTTATGTATACATGATAGTGGTTGTGTATATCTTTTCGTTTATTTGGACAATCCTCATTTTGATACGTTTCGATCATTTCTAAAAACAATCTTTTTGTAAAATTAGTTTCTGAATGCAATACGGTGGTACCTGTATAATTGGGCACGTGTGCTGTATCTAAATGATGTTCTGCCAATGCACATGATCTTTTATGCAGCCGACAGTCACTCTTATGTGCTGTTAGTCTGTCTTTTAGAAGTCTGCAGGTTTGGCCCACATAGACAAAGTTACACGATGAACACGGTATACTGTATACAACTCCTGATCTTTTGTAAGTTTCTGTTTTATCCATTACTATTGATTGCAAATTACCAACAGTTTTTGTGTATTAATATTTTATGGTAACAGAAAAAAAAACTAAACTCTTCGATTTTCCGATTCATAACTATTTACATAAACTAAAATAAATATAGGTTCTTATTGGAAAATTAACAAAAGGAAATAAAAAGGAATTTAATAAATTGTTTTGTGTACAAATAAATGTACAAATTTACAGGTAATATATGCAGAGTGTGCCAAATATGTAAAATAAGTGTACACCGTATGTGATCACATTTGGGTTAAATCCTAGTTATCTAATTTTAAATATTTCATGTTTTTTTTTTGCCGTTAATTTTTTTTTCACTTTCCGTGCAGAAAATATAGGTAAATTCTTTGGATAATTATTAGCGAAGGGTATACAGGATAAAAAATAAAAAGGATTTCATGTCCGTAAATATAATAAATGAAAATAATTTCGTGGCAAAGCGGACTAAAATGTTGGTTTTACCTACACAAGGAATTTTGTTTAATTTAGCAGGGCCCCAGTCTAATTCAATAGAACCAGACCGAGGCATGGGTCGACAGATACTGACGAATTCGTTTCGCTCTTGTTATGAGCTCGTCAGAGTACCATAGTCGTTGCCCATCTACAAATATCGGCCTGCATTTAAGCACAATAGGATACACAACAGTAGACACATGTAAACACGTATCATGGACATGTACATAGTAATGCATATCCTATACCATGCAGAGGCCGAACAAACTCAATGTATAGGTAAAACCAGTCGTATAAATAGAAATAAATATAAATAAAAATAGTATGAACACAAAACGCTAGCAGGAGACCATTTTATCCTTCTGCCAGCATCTCCCAAATATTTGGGTTTCAGCAATGCTCGGACGGTGGTCTCCAAGCGTTCTGCCGTCGATGTTTAATGCCAAATAATGAAAAATAAAAAGGATTTCATGTCCGTAAATATAATAAATGAAAATAATTTCGTGGCAAAGCGGACTAAAATGTTGGTTTTACCTACACAAGGAATTTTGTTTAATTTAGCAGGGCCCCAGTCTAATTCAATAGAACCAGACCGAGGCATGGGTCGACAGATACTGACGAATTCGTTTCGCTCTTGTTATGAGCTCGTCAGAGTACCATAGTCGTTGCCCATCTACAAATATCGGCCTGCATTTAAGCACAATAGGATACACAACAGTAGACACATGTAAACACGTATCATCGACATGTACATAGTAATGCATATCCTATACCATGCAGAGGCCGAACAAACTCAATGTATAGGTAAAACCAGTCGTATACAGGATATCAGTAGGTCTCTGACTTTTGGACCGCGCTGTTAAGTCAGTGGCGCTCTGAGATATCTGCTGAGGGCCAATTTGATATACTTTTTTTGTTGAGCACCTTCACCCTCAGATTGAGTCTCGGCTGATACTTTTTTTTGCAATTATGAGCTAGCAGGCACATTTTGCTACGCATTGCGCTACCCTTAGCTAATACTAACGTTATTATTCGTGATTATTGTTTTTCAATTAATTCTAAACTCAGACGCGTAGCAAATTTGGCGCCAGTTTGACGGAGCAAACATGTGGGGCCGTTGCAATATTTTTTTAAACTCAACCTGGCTGATAAGCGTATACATATGTAGGAAAGATTTTGGGTAAGTAATATTGTTGGTTTATTTTGAATTTGATGGTATTTATTTATAAATAGAATTATTTGGTGTTTTATTTCATTTGAAATTTATTGTTTATCTATTATTGTTGAAATAGGTACGCACATACCTATAATTGTTGTTTTCGTATAAATTTTCCAGGAGATAGGGAGTTTTATTGAATAAGTCGGTGAATTCGGTATTTTAATATTTTCTTTGCTGATTGACAAAAATAAGAATAAATTTATTTCTATATTTAAAAAAAAATTATTTATTTCAGAGTTAAGGTCTTTTTTTATTAGGGCTTGATCCATTAAATTTTTCTTTCCTCTTAAAGATTTCTGTTTAGGTAAAATTATAATTTTGGTATAATGAATTGTGGTCATATTTGAGATGTCGCATTTAAAATACGAGGTGAATAACTTCTGAAGAGATTTCATACGAATTAGCGTGTCGCGGAGTAATTAGTGCAGGTAGTGCAGACCAATTACGTAAAAGTCTGAGAAGTATTTTAAAACTTGAGCATTCTTCACAAGCTATTAGTTGTCCCTCTTACTCATTCACTTTTCAACAAGATATTGCTGCTTTAAAAATTAAAATAGCAGAAATTAGAAAACTTGTTGATGATTTTGATCCAGCTAATGACAATGCTAGAAAGAAATTGGAATCAAAATTTGCATTCGCTTTAGGACGTGTCAATAGATGTATACCGGGTGACACGGAGGAAAATGAACAATCTAAATCTCAAATTTTGGTAGATATTTTGAACTTAAAACAAGACTTTGAAAAGAAACAAAAAAATTTTTAAACGCGAAGAATTAAATCGTTCTTTAGGCTTGCCTGAGTTAGATGTTAGAACTGTTAGTTCTGATGATGATTTGCTTGCTTCTGAAGATGAAATTGCCGTGAATAAATTATCTTTGTCTACTTCTAAAGATGTTCCTCCAAAAAGAAAAGCTAAACCATGTTCTCAATGGAATCTCAAATTTAGTCGTGAGAGTGGTGGCTCTTTTCTGGAAAGGGTTAACGAGTTGAAACACGCTCAAATTGTTTCCGATCAGGAATTATTTAATTCCGGAATTGATTTATTTGAGGGTAAAGCATATAGTTGGTATCGATCTGTAAGAAAGAAGTGTACTGATTGGTCTTCATTTGTCATTTTACTGCGTAAGCAATTTCAAAGTCACGACTATGCGCACAGGCTTTATAATGAAATTCAAAATAGAACTCAAGCTGCTGATGAATCTTGCGGTCTATATTTATCTACAATGAACAACCTTCCAAGTTATCGCAAAATTTAAAATTAAAAATTTTGTGCAAAAATATGAGTCCTTTCCTTCAATTACAATTGCCGTCAGCGACTGATATTAAATCGGTGGATGAACTGCTTGATTTGGGTTTGAAGGCTGAAGATAAGAAATTTGCAGCTGACAATTACCACCCACCTCCTTCTCGAAAATATAATAAATTGATAGAACCTGACCTAGCGTATGTAGGCTCTTATGAATCACAACCTTCTACTTTGTTACATCCTGTTTATATTTCTTAATTATTGTTATGTATTTATTTTGAATTGTATTATTATTATTGATGACGAAGTCACTGTCAAAGTAAAATAAAGAAGTTATAGTTGTCAATTAGAATTAGTAGCAAAAAGAGTGTATTAGACTTGATTATTAAAAGAAGAAACTACATTTTTTGGTCTTTTGATCCGTTTTGAAACCATGTGGATTAAGTACAGAGAATATATCTAGATTTAATCATGGAAAATGAATCACGACGAACAACAAGACAGATGGCTGGTGTAAACAATAACTTAGATGACGAATACTTTTGGCCGCAAAATTTTGGACAGAAAAATATGTCAACAGGTAAAAATTTGATAGAAATGACTTCAAACCAGCATGACCAAACAAATTATAAAGAACCAGGCAAAAATTGAAATGCTGAAGTTATAGGTGACAGAAGCATTTCATCAAAACATACCATTCGTTGAAATGCTAGTATTCTATTACAAAGGAAACGATTAGAGTTAGAAACCGAAAAACAACAACAAGACATACAAAGACAGCAATTAGAATCAAATAGAAAATTAAGACTTTTACAACTAGAAGACAGGAAAAGAAAGCTGCAATCTCAGAAAATTACTCGAGAAAATCAACTTCTTGTGGAAGTATAGCCAAAAATTTATATCCAGAAGTAGTAGTGTAACCCCCATCAGGTAATGCCTCACAGACTAATTATGTCCAAGAATGGGTTAACAGCATGCCAAAAAATCAGGAAGAAAATATTGAAAAAGACGAATCTGATATTAAAGCATTGTGTAATACTTTAGGAGAAATACTAAAAACGACAATACAATACAAAATCAATAAAAAACGCTGAAGAAAAATGTTCTAGATCCAACATAGAAAAAGATTTTCCGTATTTTGACGGGGAGTCCGAAGAATGGCCAAAATTTTACTACCAATTTGAACGAATTTCTGAACTGTGTAATTATACCGATGAAGAAAAACTTATAGAACTACAAAAATGTTTGAAAGGTGAAGCTAAACAGGCAACAACAGGTACGATGTATCTCCTAACAGTATAAACCTAGTAATAGATACATTAAAACTAAGATTTGGAAGACCCGACCAAATTATTGACTCAATATTGTCTAAAATTAAAGGAATTGCTAACATAAGGGAAAATGATTTTTCAGGAATCATAAATTTATCGACACAAGTATTTTCCCTTGTTTCTACAATAAAATTAGTTAAGTATGAGGCTCAAGTACAAAACCCTCAATTAGTTAAAGAAGTACTTCAAAAACTACCAGAGAGTCTTGAATTACGATGGGGAGAAGTTATGAAGAAAGAAGGCTTCATAAATCTAGAAGATTTTTCGACTTGGATTTCCGAAATAGCGAAATCAGCATGCTATGTTAATGGGTCTAAACCGAATTACAAATTTTCAGAAAACAATACGAGAAAACAAGAAAAATCTTTGGTAACGTGTACAAATAATGAAAGATCTATAATATATTGTTCCTACTGCACTGAAAAAGCACATAAATTAGAAACTTGCCGAAAATTGAAGGATGATAATGTTGAAAAACGATGGGAAACTGTAACGAGGAAAAAGTTATGTTTTTTATGTCTGAAGAACAACCATCAAACTTCAAAATTCAGAACAAAACGAATATGTGGAAAGAATGGTTGCAACAAACCTCATAATATACTTTTATATAAAGATAATCGAAATATTAACCCAGCAGAAAGAAATGTCGTAGAAGAAACCAGGACCATACACCATAACAACGAAGTCGCCGAAAAGATTTTAAAAATATCTCCACAAATTCGCAACAATGACACAGACACGCCGGTAAAGTTAATTAACGACAAACAGCCTCAAATTTTCCTAAATATGGTTAAAGTATGTTTAACAGTAGCTTTAATCGAAGAATCAATAGCAAACAAGATGAATGTTACAGGGTATCAAAATCCATTATGTATTCAATGGACAAATGATATAACTTCAAGACATGAAAAATCAATGGCAATACTTCTAAAATTCTTGGAAAAAAGAATTACAAAATATTGACAATCTAAAAATACCGAGATGTTATTCGCTGCTTATTCCAAATTCCAATAGTATCGAACTACATACATTTTCTGATACTAGTAAACAAGCACTTGGCTCAGTATGTTATTTAAGAATAATTAACGAAAATCAAGTAGAAGTATCACTATTGGGTTCAAAAGCCAGGTGAGTAATTCTTGAGGAACATACTCATATATTTGCCTTGTTTAACTCGAAATATTTTCTTTTTCTTGCTTCTAATCAAGAACAGAGGGTTAATTTGTTATATTGGATTAAACTTTAATAAAAATTAATAACTGCACAATTGAAACAAAGTAGGTAATGAACGAATATTAATTTATAAAAGGATTATGAACAGATTTAATACATTAATTACATTACAATCAAAATTAAATTCAAAAAGTTCTGTTGTTATACATTTTCAGTTGTTACTTAGCAACCAAACCAAAGTATACTATTTTATTAGAATTAAGAATATTGAGATGCGCTAATAACTATGTGACGTCATACTCGAGAATATAATATTTATAATAAATTAAATGGGTTATTAATAAACAATAATATAATGATTAGGATAATAAACAAACATAAAACTAGTTACTAAACACCAGGGTAGCTCCTACGAAACCAGTGTCGATTCCTGGATTGGAACTTCAAGCAGCGTTGATGGGAAGCAGACTTTCAAAAACATTTAAAGAAGAATTATAAATTGATATCACGCGTACATAGTTTTGGACAGACTCAACGACAGTTTTATATTGGATAAAAGCTAACATGCCGTTATGTGTTGTGTGTATAGCTTTTTTTGTTATTACTCAACCTATAAAATAATAAATGATAAAGAACTAGACCATAATATTGTCATACCCAATCTTAGGAGAAATCATAAGTGAACACTAACTTAGCTGGTTAGGCTAATTTGGCTGCTCTAAATTGTTCAGTTATATTGTCTTACTAGGTGAACTTGTCATAAACTGCTAAATAGGACTCATTCTCTTGTGAAATCGTCGTTATAATATTAAATGTTAGATACTCGTATTTCTGACAAAGACTAATTTACACAGGTTTTGTGACAAAATATCATATTTATATAAACAGGCATAAAGTGCTGCACACGAGTATTTATCTACGACGACGTATCGGGTAGGAGAAAGTAAAATCCCGTAAGCCACGCAGCGACATTTGCTTTTCCGACATAAAATATGACATATAATACCAGGTTACATCCATATATTATATTATTATCTAAATAAGCTATAAGCTGTGTTATTATATTATACGTAGAGTTTTTGGTGATATTATACAATACAATGAAGTGTTTTATACTTACCAATTATATTATTATAACTTTTCCAAAGTAAACTCAATAAGTAGGTACTTTTCAAGACCCCTGTAGTAGAACCACAAAATAGCCGCGCCCTATTTTCCACCTTTTTTACCTCTCACTTGAGGGATATATTTCTCTATGTATATGCCGTCCCTTTACTTTTGCTTTTTAAATACTTTGTTGCCACTTTTATAAGTTACCAGTATTTTTGTGATATGATTGCAATATAAAGAAGTGCATTCATATCTGCGCTGAAACAGTTAACTGTGTCGACCACAAATTCTTGTCCCTTGAATCGCTGTTTCAATATTTATAATTTTAAATGTTTTTATATATTTACAGGTTGTTAGGAGACTCGTTCA
Organism: Apoderus coryli; assembly: GCA_911728435.2. NCBI lineage: Eukaryota > Metazoa > Arthropoda > Insecta > Coleoptera > Attelabidae > Apoderus > Apoderus coryli. Next base: position 9,023,015 of record OU452209.1, on the reverse strand, counting down.
GAAAATGCCGAATGTAGTCCATGAATATCTGGTCGATTATGAACTGTTTAGTCATTTAGACTTTATATATGCTAAAGATGTTAAATATATGCTGTATGACGATGTTCTTAAAATTATAAATAAAACAAATTTTAATAAGTAATCAATATGTTTTAACCTATATACATAGAAAAAAAACCTTGGTTCAGATAGATAAAAAACGTAAGCACCACAGGGACAGCCAAAACCTTGTCTACCCCTTCTAGAAAAATTTACTGGATAGACATTATGTCATTTAGATAATATTCTTGAATAGTTTACATATGCTTCTTGTCTAAAAGAGACAAACACTTTTTGTCATTTAAATAAAAATATATTGTTGTTTGAATAAAAGACGTCTACTCCACAAAAAATCCTTATATATACGTTGAAACTGTTTATAAATCGCCAGACATGTTTCGGACTACAACGTCCATCATCAGTGGCTAAGGAACCTTATATAATTCGGTTAGATGAGGGGGTTAAACTTCATATGAACTTAGAATAGGGTACTTTTACATTGATCTTCAATTTAAACGTTTATATAATGTCTGTAAAATAATGACTTAAATTAGAATATGATGTAATAATATTAAATTAGTTGGAGTCTTACCATTTTATGGAAATTTGTTTTTTAAAAATTGAGCATAATAAAAAATAAAATAAATTGGTTTTTAAACTTTAAATTTGTGTGTCATTTCAACATGTGTTTTTCTTTTCTCTTCATATTTAATTTTAAGTTTTTGAAAAGCTGGTAAGATTCCACCAGTGTGGTTTTAATGTCTACAAATTCGACAAGAAGACAAAATGTCGAGTGGTGAGATGAAGACAGTTGTATATCTGTCATTAGGTTTCAGCCAAAGTTACACATTTGGTGTTTTAGGTGAGGTGAAGTGAGGTGAGGAAGTTATATGAGGTGAGTATATAAAGTTTAATTTAAATGGATTAATTGGGGGGTTTGTTAAGTGTTGAGAATGGTAATTTGTTGTATGTGAAATCTATGTTTAAAGTCTCTACATTTGTTGTTTAAGGGTATATTAGTTTATTTAATTTGATGTTCGATGAAAAGGTGTCTGTGGATTAATGAGTCTATTGTCTGTGTTTAAGAGGAAGGGAAATGGTATGTTATAACCTAACATTTGTTTGTTTATTTATATTTGTGGGTTATGGGGCTTATTTTATAGGAGGCTTGGGTGGTGGGTTATGTTGTGTTAAACTTAAGGGAATTGAAGAATGGGAGGCAGTCGAATTCGAGTTGGTCATTTACGCAAGTGTACTTAGTGTTCTTTTTATATGAATTAATTTCCATGGCTTCTAAGACATTCAGCATTGTGCTTTTAAGACAGGAATGGAGCATTTCAGCATTTTGATCGATGGAAAAGGAGTGGTGTTCATTATATATGTGGTTGGCGAAAGCGGAGTTGCTGTTTAGTTCTTCAGCGTTTTCTTGAGTGGCCTTTTCAATGATTTTATAGTGTTCTTTTATACGAGTACTAAAGTTGCGACCAGTTTGGCCAATGTAGATGGTGTTACAATTTATGGTGCCACATTTCAGTAAGTACACTCCAGATTTTTGGAGCCAGTTAACTGGGGATTTGCTGTTATCAAGGTAATTGCCTATGGTGTTCCTAGTTCTGAAGCAAATATTAATGTTGTGGTTATTAAATAGTTTTTTAATGGAATGCATAAATGGACCGATGTAAGTGACAGGATGGAAGCTAATGTTGGTGGAATTTTCTATAGTGGTAAGTCCGCTAAATGTGTGCTTTATTAGGTGTCTATAATATATTTTATTGATTGTAGATATCGGATAGTGGTTTACTTTAGCTACGTGGTAAATTATCGACAGCTCATTACCGAAGTCCTCACGTGACATGGGTACATGGAATAGTCTATGGAAGTAAGATTGGAATGTAGAAAATTTGTGTGTGGAAGGATGGTTGGAGTGGTAATCTATAATAGCATCTGATGAAGTGGGTTTATGATATATTGAGAATGTAAGTTTGTTATTATTTCTGTGTATGGTTAAGTCAAGATAATTCAATGAGTTGTTAGTTTCAGATTCATGTGTGAATTGAATTCGTTCGTGTATGGAGTTCATGAAGTTAAGTGTATGGATAACTTCGTCCGTGGTTCCTGTGTATATGGCGAAGATGTCATCCACGTATCTTTTAAGGCAAATGAATCTTGGACCATGAATGTTATTTGATAGAATGGTTTGGTCTATTTTTGACATGAAGATTTCAGCTAGCAGGGACGAGATGCCATTTCCCATGCTTAAGCCATCCATTTGTTTATAATATTTATTGTTAAAGTGGAAAAAATTTTGTTCAAGATTAATTTTTAGTAAACTGTGTATTGCATTGATATCTGACATATTTAAGCTTGAATTGTTTATTAGTAAATCTTTAACTATGTCTAGGGTTCCGTTGACAGGGACACTACTATATAGGTTTTTGATATCGAAGGATATGAGTTGTGCATTTTCAGGACATTGTATATGTTTAATTTTGTTTATTAAATCGATGGAGTTTTTACTGAATGTATTGATGTAAAATTGGTTTTATTTCGGAGAATGCAGTTTAGCCAGTTAGAGAGTTTTGAAGCTGGAGTTCCTGAGAAACAGACAATGGGACGAGCGGGAATTTCTCTTTTATGTATCTTAAGGAGTGCACGTAGTTCGGGTGTTTTGATGTTCATGCATGAAAGTTTAAACTTGTTGGTGCCTAGGGATTCGAGTGTGTTTTTGTGGGAGGTAAGGGTCTTGTTGAGTTTTAAGTGGTATTGTTTGGTGGGGTTGTTTGGGATTTCGCGGAAGTCAGGATTATTGAGGAATTCTTCAACTTTTCTAACGTATAATTGTCTTTCACATATTACTATGGTGTTACCTTTATCAGCGCGGGATATTGTGAGGTCGTTCTCCGTTATTTTCTGTTTAATTGCTTTTAATGTGTTCATTTCTAGGATATTACCTTTGTTGGCGTATTGTTTATAGTAGTCATATGCGTGATTTAGATGTTGAGATATGTTGGACCGTATGAGTTCTTTGTTGGTCGGGTTGACCTTTTCTATTATGGATTCGCATTCAGCGGCAGTGATGTTTAGGTTTTTGTTTGTGATAGGAAAGAAGCTATTGAACTTGAAGCTACGGTTTAGGTAGTTGGATTCAGAAGCCGTGAAGTTGACGTTAGAAAGATTGGTAACTCTGTCATGAAACTGGAAGTTATGTGTGTTGATGTCGGTAGGGAATTCAGCACTGAAGTTGTCGTTGTCGAAAGTTTCATAGTCGGGGTCATTAATTGTTGCGTTGGGAGGGTTGTCATTAAGTGTGTTGTTGATGTTGTGTGAGGATGAGGTAGATATTGTGTGGATGTTGGTGTGGTTGTCAGTGGGTGAGTTGATATGTGTGTTTGGTTGGGGGTTCGTGTTCAGTATGTTATTGGGGACGTGGTTGTTGGTGGCTGTGTTGTTGTATGTAGTGGATAGTGGATTTGTATGTTTGTGTGACTGGGAAAGTTGTTGTAGTTTGGATTGTAATCTGTGCAACTTTGACTTACCTTTTGCTTGTATGTCGTCATGAACATCGTTGTAAAGAATTTCCAACTCGACAGGATGTAATACATGGTTTAGTTCAGAGGTTATATAGTTAAGTTTAGTTTCTATCATATTTAATTTGCTGTGTAGGTGCTTAATTTCGTGTTTGAGCCATATTTTCTTGGCGGCGTTTAATGCTGTCATTGCTGCTTTGGTTGTGACTGATGTACGGATCTTGATGTAGTTCGGTATGAAGTTGTTCTTCTCACATTCTATGTTGAAGTAGATACTGAGTTTGTTGTACTTGCGTTTTAGAGAAAGGTTCTTAAATTCGTGGATTAGGGAAGCTCGACTAGCTTGTGAAAATTTTCTGAAGTAATCCATCAATCGAGGAGTGAATGTTATTGTTTGAATAAAAGACGTCTACTCCACAAAAAATCCTTATATATACGTTGAAACTGTTTATAAATCGCCAGACATGTTTCGGACTACAACGTCCATCATCAGTGGCTAAGGAACCTTATATAATTCGGTTAGATGAGGGGGTTAAACTTCATATGAACTTAGAATAGGGTACTTTTACATTGATCTTCAATTTAAACGTTTATATAATGTCTGTAAAATAATGACTTAAATTAGAATATGATGTAATAATATTAAATTAGTTGGAGTCTTACCATTTTATGGAAATTTGTTTTTTAAAAATTGAGCATAATAAAAAATAAAATAAATTGGTTTTTAAACTTTAAATTTGTGTGTCATTTCAACATGTGTTTGTTTGTGTTTTTCTTTTCTCTTCATATTTAATTTTAAGTTTTTGAAAAGCTGGTAAGATTCCACCAGTGTGGTTTTAATGTCTACAAATTCGACAAGAAGACAAAATGTCGAGTGGCGAGATGAAGACAGTTGTATATCTGTCATTAGGTTTCAGCCAAAGTTACACATTTGGTGTTTTAGGTGAGGTGAAGTGAGGTGAGGAAGTTATATGAGGTGAGTATATAAAGTTTAATTTAAATGGATTAATTGGGGGGTTTGTTAAGTGTTGAGAAGGGTAATTTGTTGTATGTGAAATCTATGTTTAAAGTCTCTACATTTGTTGTTTAAGGGTATATTAGTTTATTTAATTTGATGTTCGATGAAAAGGTGTCTGTGGATTAATGAGTCTATTGTCTGTGTTTAAGAGGAAGGGAAATGGTATGTTATAACCTAACATTTGTTTGTTTATTTATATTTGTGGGTTATGGGGCTTATTTTATAGGAGGCTTGGGTGGTGGGTTATGTTGTGTTAAACTTAAGGGAATTGAAGAATGGGAGGCAGTCGAATTCGAGTTGGTCATTTACGCAAGTGTACTTAGTGTTCTTTTTATATGAATTAATTTCCATGGCTTCTAAGACATTCAGCATTGTGCTTTTAAGACAGGAGTGGAGCATTTCAGCATTTTGATCGATGGAAAAGGAGTGGTGTTCATTATATATGTGGTTGGCGAAAGCGGAGTTGCTGTTTAGTTCTTCAGCGTTTTCTTGAGTGGCCTTTTCAATGATTTTATAGTGTTCTTTTATACGAGTACTAAAGTTGCGACCAGTTTGGCCAATGTAGATGGTGTTACAATTTATGGTGCCACATTTCAGTAAGTACACTCCAGATTTTTGGAGCCAGTTAACTGGGGATTTGCTGTTATCAAGGTAATTGCCTATGGTGTTCCTAGTTCTGAAGCAAATATTAATGTTGTGGTTACTAAATAGTTTTTTAATGGAATGCATAAATGGACCGATGTAAGTGACAGGATGGAAGCTAATGTTGGTGGAATTTTCTATAGTGGTAAGTCCGCTAAATGTGTGCTTTATTAGGTGTCTATAATATATTTTATTGATTGTAGATATCGGATAGTGGTTTACTATAGCTACGTGGTAAATTATCGACAGCTCATTACCGCAGTCCTCACGTGACATGGGTACATGGAATAGTCTATGGAAGTAAGATTGGAATGTAGAAAATTTGTGTGTGGAAGGATGGTTGGAGTGGTAATCTATAATAGCATCTGATGAAGTGGGTTTATGATATATTGAGAATGTAAGTTTGTTATTATTTCTGTGTACTCGTATAAAAGAACACTATAAAATCATTGAAAAGGCCACTCAAGAAAACGCTGAAGAACTAAACAGCAACTCCGCTTTCGCCAACCACATATATAATGAACACCACTCCTTTTCCATCGATCAAAATGCTGAAATGCTCCACTCCTGTCTTAAAAGCACAATGCTGAATGTCTTAGAAGCCATGGAAATTAATTCATATAAAAAGAACACTAAGTACACTTGCGTAAATGACCAACTCGAATTCGACTGCCTCCCATTCTTCAATTCCCTTAAGTTTAACACAACATAACCCACCACCCAAGCCTCCTATAAAATAAGCCCCATAACCCACAAATATAAATAAACAAACAAATGTTAGGTTATAACATACCATTTCCCTTCCTCTTAAACACAGACAATAGACTCATTAATCCACAGACACCTTTTCATCGAACATCAAATTAAATAAACTAATATACCCTTAAACAACAAATGTAGAGACTTTAAACATAGATTTCACATACAACAAATTACCCTTCTCAACACTTAACAAACCCCCCAATTAATCCATTTAAATTAAACTTTATATACTCACCTCATATAACTTCCTCACCTCACTTCACCTCACCTAAAACACCAAATGTGTAACTTTGGCTGAAACCTAATGACAGATATACAACTGTCTTCATCTCGCCACTCGACATTTTGTCTTCTTGTCGAATTTGTAGACATTAAAACCACACTGGTGGAATCTTACCAGCTTTTCAAAAACTTAAAATTAAATATGAAGAGAAAAGAAAAACACAAACAAACACATGTTGAAATGACACACAAATTTAAAGTTTAAAAACCAATTTATTTTATTTTTTATTATGCTCAATTTTTAAAAAACAAATTTCCATAAAATGGTAAGACTCCAACTAATTTAATATTATTACATCATATTCTAATTTAAGTCATTATTTTACAGACATTATATAAACGTTTAAATTGAAGATCAATGTAAAAGTACCCTATTCTAAGTTCATATGAAGTTTAACCCCCTCATCTAACCGAATTATATAAGGTTCCTTAGCCACTGATGATGGACGTTGTAGTCCGAAACATGTCTGGCGATTTATAAACAGTTTCAACGTATATATAAGGATTTTTTGTAGAGTAGACGTCTTTTATTCAAACAATAACATTCACTCCTCGATTGATGGATTACTTCAGAAAAAAAAAAAAATATATATTGTATGCCAGCAAAGTTTATTAGTTATTTTAGTAATGTAGAAAAATTTACTGGATAGACATTATGTCATTTAGATAATATTCTTGAATAGTTTACATATGCTCCTTGTCTGGGAGAGACAAACAGTATTTGTCATTTAAATAAAAGTATACACTAGTATGCCAGCAAAGTTTACTAGTTATTTTAGTGATGATACTCGTTTAATGTCTATCCAGTAAATTTTTCTACCTTAATAAAATAACTAATAAACTTTGCTAACATACAATATATTTTTATTTAAATGACAAATAGTGTTTGTCTCTCTATTCTAGTAATTTTTTCTAGAAGGGGTAGACAAGATTTGGGGGTCCCTGTGGTGCTTACGTTTTTTTATCTGAACCATCATCAGTTTTTTAGTGCGACTCTTATTTATTTTATTTTTTTTAATAAACTTAAGCCTACTGAAAATCTTGTATTAGGTATAATATAAGCTAGGCATATATAGTCAAACTTCAATCTACACTTGTTAACGTGGGTAGGTATAATGCGGCTGAATCCTTTGCCGGAATTCCTGAGAATATTGCTCAGCACATAAACCACTAGGATTGGTTGATCTTGGTGTAAACTACTTTAATTATGTTTTCTTAAATTAAATAATTACATTTAGAATAGACACAACTTTATTATTTTATCCAAAACAAAATTGATCTAATATTCATTTAACAATTCATAATAAGCGTACTACCACTATTATTTCACTTTGTACCACCTCGCACCGCTGTCTCTCTCGTAATGCCTGGTTCCCTTTCTTATTTTCAACCCGACATTTCTATCGATCGAGAAATACGTCATTTGCGTTTTGTCATAAGACGCTAATTTGTTGTGTTTATTACATTGGAAACGGTCGGAGTGACAATGTCGGTTAACTTAGAGAAGAGTTGTACAATTTAAACACCTTTTAAATGGTGTTTTCAAAAGTAAAGTAAATTTAGCAGTTTTCCAGAATTTCTTAAAAATCAATTTTTTGCGATATTAGTTTTTATTGATTTCAGACATTATTTTTACAGATATATAAAAAAAATGAAAAGCACTTTCTCATTGTTACTTTTTGAGGAGACTCGACGTTTCGTTTTCGAAAAACCATCAACTTCGATTTTTTAAATACGGCCCTTGATTTTCTATTGTTAAATTTAAAGCCATTTTCAATTAAAAAATACGTGGTTTAAACAAGTTTTCAGTATTTTTAGTTGTTATTTAAACTTATTCATGAAAAATCGCCATAGTTTGGGACTTAACGGACTGAATGCAGAGTATATACCTACCTAATTAGTAATTTTTGCAAAAAAATTCTTTCGACGTTAATCAAAATTATTTATTATTATTTGCCAATTTATTTCTGTCAGCACATTTTATTCTGTACGCAGTTTTTTAAATTTAGTTAAAATTTTTGTGCTTTTTGAGATTATTAAAAAAACGTCTTTCTCAGATGAATCTTTTACGCAAAATAAGTGCCAAACTATGGCGATTTTTCTTGAAGTTTAAATAACAGCTAAAAATACTGAAAACTTGTTGAAACCATTCCGTTACATCTATTTTTGGTTTGAAAATGGCTTTAAATTTAACAATAAAAAATCGAGGGCCGTATTTAAAAAATCGAAGTTGATGGTTTTTCAAAAACGAAACGTCGTAATGAAAATTTGTAAACGCTATATTTTTCTCATATAAAAGTAACAATGAGAGCTTTTAAGTTTTTTATATCAGTAAAAATAATGTCAGAAATCAATAAAAACTAAAATCGCAAAAAAATTGCATTTTCTTAAAAAAAATACGGCCTTGTAAAATATAGTTTATACCTAATTCATTTTCTACTATAAATATTATACATTTCAAGATCTACTAACTAGGTACTAGGTAGTTATCTAATTTGGGGACAAATAAACCTAAAATGTATTGGTTATTTTAAAAAAAAATCGAGTTTTTCCGAAAAACAATGACGCTGAAACAAAAAAAAAATATCAAAGAAACTTTAGATTCCTTATGAGGAAACTAAGTAAAATAACAGATTCTACCGGTACGTACGAGGAATGATAAGATAATTCCAATCCACAAATCCTAATTCACAGACATTGGTAAAATGGTAAAGAAATCAATACATACCTACCTTTACAAAAGAAAGAAAAAAGTCATACATAGCTAAAATATTTATGTAACTTCTTTTGAAAAACTGCATTAATTTGCTAAAAATTAATCCGTCCCTGACAAATTAAATATATTATCGTGAACCCATCTAAACTATTGTTTAGTTGCTGTAAATGGAGGAATACCATATTAAGATTGATTAAATTAGAAAAAGTATTTTAAATTAGGATTAAGTACCTAGTAAATAATACGTATCTAGATAGGTATCTATTGCCAAAGATTATATCTGATATTGCCATGATATAAGATTGTTTGCATTGCTCGTAAAATTATAAGAATAAATAATTAAATAATAATTATTATAATTTACTTACAGAGAAAAGTATCAACGAGCTCCCCCAGATTCCAGCTATTTAATATTTCTTTTGTTTCCTCCATAGATATTAATAATATATGAATATTTAACAAAACTCAACACACCAAACTAATCACTACACTTAATTATGTTGGATGCACATTGGTATAATACATATCTGTTACTGTCTGTATAGTCCGTCCTCACCACTTGTAGAAATTGGGATATCAATAGCTATGTATATACTTACTATCAATAAATCAAAATTTAATATATTAAATTAAAATATATTCAGATTAGAACACAAAATAACGAGATCCTAGTTAGAGCGACGCCAAGACTCTAATCAAAAAATACCAAAATGAAACCCCCTCCCTCTACACCAAGCGAGATGCACTAGGTACAAGTTGGTACATACATAGAAGATGAAAGTTGTCGGCAGCCGCTTCTACAAAAGGTTTTAGGTACGTGGACTAGCAGCGGGGACAAACACATTAGGTAGAACGGGGAATAACCGTTGGCTGAAATAGAATGACGACTTATGTAGACAACTATAGGTTCCTATCTCTACCAGATAAAATAATTCGATATTTTGGAGGATAGAAATTTCGTAAATGAAAAGTATTAGGTAAAATAACTATTACACAGATTTAATTAAATCAGTGCCTATTTTAGCTATGTACTTAGTTGTTAAAATCTTATTTATACTTAAATATTATAATGCACATACCTAGGTACATTAATATACTAAAGCAGATAAATAAAATTTATAGGTAGGTAGGTATATGTTCCTATTAGAACTAATTTAGTTTTGGGTTTGATAAAACGATTTTTGAGAATAGTTAGGTACGTATAATAGCTACACCTAAGTGGGTACGTATGGAAATCTGTAGGTGTACAATACCTAATTCAAGCAGAATACCGAACTCATTTAGCGCAAATAAAATTTTATATAGGTTCACAATTTGAAATCTTATTTAACTAATGCACATACAAGTTTCGTTTAGATGAGAAGATATCAGCTTAGCAGGAAAAATTGTCGTTTTTAGATAATGTAGCTACTCATACTTGATAACTACATTTATTACTTTAAAAAAAATTTTGCAAAAACTAGCAAATTCACCTCTAAATAAGATTTTTTATTTGGATAAACTAAGTTTTTTTTGTCTGTGTAATACGACAACAAACCAATAATATGTTGAATTATTTTTTTATCTTGGGTTATAGGACTCATGTAAGTGAAACTCCAAATTATTAAAAATGCGACGTTTCGCAGGCTATATTGCCGCTTTATCAAGCACTAAAAACACGGAAACAATACAAACCATCAATCCAAATGTTACCTTTTAAAACAACTAGAGATTCATAAAATGAAATATTATATATTATACACTTAATTACAATTAAATTCATCCTTATATTACAACACAAATATTAACATTTATCCAAATTCCACAATATGTTGTTATTTCGTTCTATCTTTGTAAATATGAATTAAATTTAAATATATGTTACTTAGTCCCTGTGTCTCAGATCGAAGGTTGACAGCATCGTTCATATTAATGTGACTATCTATTATTTTAGGATCCTCAAATTTAAAATTATTCCCTGTATCGAAGTGGTGTTGCGCGAGTGCGGTTTCTTCAGATTATACCATGATAATGTTTCTACTATCCTGTTTATGTTGATCAACTCTTTTCCCCAGATGCTGTTTAGTTTGGCCTATATACTATTTACTCGTATTACATTCACATTCAATCCCGTATATCAAACTTAATTGATTTCTTAAGGGGGTGATATCTTTGATTTTTGTAGATAACGAGTTGATATTTATAAAAAGCCAATCTAACATTAGTTTTTTTAAAACACGTTTCAACCTTTTCTGATAAGCCACGTATGAAAGGACAAGTTTCCCTTAAGTAAAGTATTTAAATTGTTGATTGTTACTAGGTGTAAGTTGAAATTATTTCCTGAAGCAAGAATTTACGCAATGGTTCGCAAAAGACTTGGGATATCTGTTCTGTTTTAATAAATTTTTATTTATTGTCAAATTATCATTATGGTAGCCGGCCGGATCCCAACAAATTAGAATTCATCTTACAGTAGATACGTGTCACCTTTAAATGTGAAATAACTCGACTCGAAACAGAACGTGATGGCTTCTAACAAAAGTTCTTTAGGTATATTAACATATGCCGATATGAATCTCCATTTTTTATCTATGATATAATAATAATAATAACTCTTTATTGTCACAGGTGACAACCCAATTACAAGACGACTGCTATGAATATAATATTATATAGTAAATACAAATAATAATAATAAATTTACAAAAGTAATAAACTGAAGGTGACAGTAGCAAAAATACAATACAAACATATAGGATCGTCTGGATATATTTCACTGAGCAAGTACATGGAATCTATTGAATCATTTCCCCCAGAACATTCCTCAAATCACGCTTAAATCTGTTGGGATTCTCATTGAAGTAATTAATGCTAGTATAGATGGTATAAGTATTACAGAAATTACATGCTTTGAAGATGGGAGCTCTTGTTTCATAATTTGCGTGCACCGGAGGTACTCTGAAGAGATAGGCACTTCTCGAATTGAACTGCGGAATATTAAACCGCAACATCTCCAACAATTGCGAACAGTCTATAAGACCATTAATCAGACCAAATATAAAACACTGAGAGGAAAAATGCCTACTCCAGCGATTGAAAATCAAATCTCTCCAATAGCAAACCATGGTCGTATCCCCGGGCAGGCTAGTCGTTTCAGGAAATTTCGTTGAACATTTTCGAGAGAGTTAACATAAACTCCATATATTGGAGACCAAGCAATGGCAGCATATTCTAGCCTTGATCTTACCATTGCGCTGTACAACACTATGAGACAATCAGGATTGTTCAATGAGTTCGTGGTTCTAAAAATGAATCCCAAACATTTGAGCGCCCTTTTCTTTGTTTCGGAAACATGATAATTAAAAGTTAATTCGCTATCAATGAACACACCAAGATCTTTAATAACAGTGCATTTATCAAGAGCAGCGCCATAGAGTCTGTAATTGTAAGAAACAGTGCGGCGTCTTCTTGTGTATGTTATATATTTGCATTTATCGACGTTTAAATAAAGCTTATTCATGGTACACCAATCCTCAAGCATATTCAGATCTCTCTGTAGTAGGTACATCACAGTCATCTTCGGAGTGAACAACTCTAAATAGTATAAGATCATCTGCGAAAAGTAAATAATTGCTAGAAAGGTGCGTTCCTATGTCATTAACGACTATTGCAAATAACAGGGGGGCTAGGTTACTACCTTGGGGAGCGCCACTTGTGGCCAAGTAAGAGTGAGACTTAAAACCACTGTTGTTTTTTATTGATTATGTGTGGACTGTATATTAAACTTTTTACTTTTTTATTAACATAATTTCTTACATCATTGACATTCAAAAAAAAATTATTAATTGTCACTTGACTTAAATTTGTTTTAACAATGCAAAAATATTTACAGGATGTCAAGAATTATAATAACTAAAACATATCAACTTAATTTAAATAATATTAACTAAACATACCGCCCGCCTTGATTGGCTCTAGTACATCAAAAAAACAAACATTTAAAAGTATTAATCAAATTGTTAAAATGTTATTCAATGGGCAACGCACACACTCTGTTTAACGCACGAGTTACAACACCATTGTTAACCTTCACGTCTATCACACGAGTTACACCGTCCTTTCCTGGATGACAAGCAATAACTCTGCCTAACTGCCATTTCATTGGAGGAATATTGTTATTTTTAATCAAAACTAATGTTCCAATGTTTAACAGTTTTTTGAAATATTGTTTCCATTCCATTCGAGTTTTTAATTCACACAGATATTCCTTTTGCCAACGCTGCCAAAAATTTTGTGATATAGCTTGCAGATGTTGCCATTTTTTTAATCTATTTGCAGGAATATCTTTATAATATAATTCCGGAAAACTAGTAATCGGTTTTCCAATTAAAAAATGTCCAGGCGTTAAAGCCGCAATATCATCAGGGTCTTGATTAAGTGGACAAAGAGGTCGCGAATTTAAAATACCCTCAATTTGTGTCAACACGGTGGCAAATTCTTCAAAAGTTAATCGAGTTTCACCTACCACGCGTTTAACATGAACCTTTGCTGATTTAATTCCAGCTTCCCATATGCCTCCAAAGCTAAGTGAAGAAGCTGGTATAAAATGCCATTTAATTAACTCTGAAGTTAATTCATTAGAAATAATTTCAGAATTTTCCTTTAAAAAATTATAAATATTAGTAATTTCAGTACTAGCACCTTTATAATTTGAACCATTATCAGAATAAACATTGCTTGGTCTACCACGTCGACTGATGAACCTTTTAAATGCTGCTAAAAACGCTTGTGTAGTTAATTCTGAAACTAGTTCGATGTGTATAACCTTAGTACTCATACAAATAAATAAACACATATATGATTTAATTAGTTTTGCTCGTTTAGTTTGTCTATCCTTGAGCAGAAAAGGTCCACAAAAATCAGTGCCTACATTTACAAATACTCCATAAGAATTAACACGTATATTAGGTAATTCTCCCATTAAATATTGAGAATCTCTTGGAGAAACTCTAAAGCATTTTATGCAACTACGAACTATTTTTTTGCATGAATTTCTGCAGGATATTGGCCAATATCTTTCACGAATAGAATATATTAAAGTCTGTATTCCACATTGACGTAAACGTTTATGTTCATCCTTTAATATACGATTTGTTAAAACATGGTTATTTGGTAATATGATAGGATGTTTCTTTTCAAAAGATTGGCATGAATTTTTTAGTCGGCCACCTACTCGTATAATTCCGTTTTGCATAATGAGTTTTGCAATAATTATTATTGGACCCAATATACCCAAAGGATCAAATATTTGACTAATTAAAGATAAAATACGTCGTTTTGTTAACTTGATGTTATTAATATCTTTAATATTTACTTTATATTTAATATAATCATTTTTCGAATCCCAAAATATTCCCAAAGTTTTATTCTGTTCATTAACTCCAATATCCAATATGCTAGCTTCAAGATTTTTATTAATTTCAAATTTATTTATTAATTCTTTATTATTGCACAAAAACTTTCTAAGTTCAAATCCATAACCTGCTAATAAATTTACGAGATCCTTTTGTATTTGCAATAATTCTGTGACTGAATTGCAACCGGTTAAAACATCATCCATATAAAAATCTCTCCTAATAATTTTGCTAACTTGGGAAAAATTCATTTCATTTTCTAATGCAATTTGTACTAAACACCTGACTGCTAAAAATGGAGCAGAAGATGTGCCATACGTGACAGTATTTAGTTCATATACTTTAATATCATCATTCTGGTTTGATCGCCACAATATTTTTTGATAATTTCTTTCCTTCGGATTTATAAGTATCTGTCGATACATTTTTGATATGTCTCCTGTAAAAACATACTTATAGCTCCGAAATCTTACTAAAATAGAAAAAATATCTTGTTGCAATCTAGGTCCACAATATTGAACATCGTTTAGTGATAAACCAGACGTTGTTTTGGCAGACGCGTCAAAAACAACTCTACATTTAGTAGTAATGCTTTCCTTAAATACAGCATGATGTGGAAGATAATATCCATTATCCGTATTACCAGTATTATTTATTAAAGTCATATGTCCTAACCTTTCATATTCTGACATAAAAGATTCATATTCTAATTTGAATGATAAATTATTTTTTAATCTTTTTTCAAGTAAATGAAACCTATTTAAAGCCATATTATATGAATCTCCTAATAAAATTAAATTTTCTTTAAAAGGAATATTTACTACAAATCTACCAACATTATTTTTTGTTGTAGTTTCAGAAAAATAACGTTCACAGAATATTTCAGATTCTGACATACAGCGGTTTTTATTATTCACCTCCTCAATTTCCCAAAATTTAACAATTTGATCATCAATATTCGCATTAGAATTTAATAAGTTAACACAATTTATTGAATTATGAAATGAACTTAGATTCAAAGTTAAGTTTCCTGCTATTATATAACCAAATTTACTTTCTTGTAAAACTGGCATATTATTCCCAAGATGAATTTGATTTGAACCTATAATCGACCAAAATATTTCTGAACCTAATAACATTTCAATTTCACCAGTTATGCAGGACAATTAAAAATACCATGAGACTGATTACAAAAGTAACATTTAAATTTAGAATCCTGAACAGCTGAACAACTAATTCCTCCCTTATTATGTAATTTAACAGTACTCTTGTATTTACCAGATTCTACATTTTTACTGACTTCCAATTTCTCTAAAATTTCACATTTTAATTTTAGAAAGTTATTAAGATCCTTCATTGTTGGAAGATCATTTTCGTATTTATACATTTCCCAATCTCTTCGAGTGGTGGAATCAAATTTGCTACACATAATATATATTATTAATCTATCCCAAGAATCTGTAATTTCACCAAGAGTTTTTAATGCACGCAAATGTTTAGTTACCGAATCATACAAATTACGTAACTCAACATAAGATTCCTTTAATATACTCGGATGTTGAAAAATGGCATTAATGTGATTGTGAATAATAAGTTTTTTATTTTCAAACCTATCCTTAAGAAATTGCCATGCAACATCATAATTCAAATTAGAAACCTCCAATGATTTAATTATTTCCAACACTTCTTTGCTCAAGAATGACCTTAAATAATAAAACTTTTGTATATTACTCAATGACTTATCATTGTCTACTAAGGCTACAAATGAATCTTTAAACTCCAACCAATTGCTATAATTTCCATCAAAAGTAGGCAATTTAATTGGTGGAAGCTTAACAAGAGACTGAACTGAATTTACATTATTATGCATAGCTGAATTATTTTCAAAATTAGTTACTGAATTAAATTCATTTACTATATTACAAGTTTTATTATAGTTTTCTATTAACCCTTTTACTTCTCCAATTACTTTAAAATAAGCTCTTTCAAATGATTCTCTCTCAATTTCATCAGCGACATATTCATCAGTATCACTGATTTTTGTCTCAATTTGATATTGCAAGTCATCAAATTCCTCACAAATCGGTTCGATTTTACTTAAACGCGTTTGTATTTCATTAATTATATTATTATTTAAATTATTTTTATCAATCGCATTAAAGTAATTACTAAACCGCGTAAGCTTGCTCTTAATTGCAGCTCTTTTTGATTTCAAATTATGAATTTCAATTTCGGATGCCATGTTATTGACACAAATCTAGAATATTATTATTAATTTTTAATAGAACGGACTTACTCAATTAATAGCAAAAAAGACCCTTAATGAACTTCAAAAGTTATTTCGTGAATTACTATTCTCTTCTTTCGTACTATTCTTATCTGTGTATTGAAGTCTTCATCAGTCTTATTAATTCTTGCTTACTTGCATTACACCAAGTCTTCATCAATATTTAATAATTCAAGATCCGGTTCGAATGGACCAATGTTTTGTATTGAATATGTGTGGACTGTATATTATACTTTTTACTTTTTTATTAACATAATTTCTTACATCATTGACATTCAAAAAAAAATTATTAATTGTCACTTGACTTAAATTTGTTTTAACAATGCAAAAATATTTACAGGATGTCAAGAATTATAATAACTAAAACATATCAACTTAATTTAAATAATATTAACTAAACAACTGTATTGCACGAAGTGCATATGTCGATTCAAATATGATTCAAAAAATGATTAAAGACTCCTGGAAGCCAAAGTGAAGCATCTTTCGTAGTAGTATATTATGGTCTATTTTATCGAGTGCTTTAGAGAAGTCTGTATAGATTGTATCGACCTGAAGACCCTTGCCCATTATAGGATACACTCGTTGAAGGAAAGCGACAAGATTTGTGACAGTTGACCTCTTGTGGAAAAACCCGTGCTGCTGAGGTATTATACGATTCTTTATTTGGTTAAAGATCTTGTCATAAATAATCGAATCAAACACCTTTGAGAAATTTGATAAAATTGAAATGGGTCGATAGTTTTCTATCCTATTAATGTCCCCGGATTTATGCACAGGACATACACGTGCCGTCTTCCAGAGGTCAGGGAACGTTTGACCTTGTAGGGATATATTAAAAATAATGTGTAAAGGCTGTGCCAAAAGATACGCACAGTCTTTTAGTATAAAAGCGGGGATTCTATCGACACCAGATGTCATTTTCGGTTTTAGTTTTTGTAGTGCTCGTCTAACCTCGTCCTCACTAAGTGGACCAAGTCACCACCATCCTGTGATTCTATAGTGACGTCAGCATTTGATGGCATATAAACACTTTCGAAAAAAGTTGCAAAGGCATTGACTATTTCTTGTGGCTCAGAATTGCAACCCTCATTGAACCTGGTATTCTGGACTTGCGTTTTTTGTTTTGAATGTATTTCCACAGGTGCTGTGGATCATTTTTAATTGAATTTTGAACCTCACTCAGATATTCACCAAATGTGATATTAATTTTTTGTTTCACTTGTATTCTTAGCTGCTTAAACATATTAAGATAGTACTGAGATTCTGTTTCTTTCCATTTTTGCAGATATTTTGACTTATTTTTAATATCTTGAATGAGATGCTGCGGATACCAAAACGGATACGAATATTTTCTCACACGACCTGCGACAGTGGGCACACATCTATCAACTATCGACTCCAATTCATCATGAAATCGACACACGGCCTCGTTTATATCATTGATGTTGTTTAAAAATGACCAATCACATGACAGAATTTCATCATACAACAGAACATAGTTTGCCTTTCTGAAATTATACTCTTTATATCCATGATTTAATTTAAAGTTCATACGTACATCCGCAGCAGTCAGAAAAGACACTTGGAGGGTAGGGTGGCATGCATCCTCATTTACCAGAGCCAGCGCAGGCTGAACATCACAGATTAGACTCGACATTACAAGGTCCAACAACTTGTTATATTGATTATATACAAAATTATATTGAGATAAGTTAAATAGTGACATAAACTCATTTACCGCCGCTAACTTAGAGCCTGAAATAGACGAATCTGAGACAAAATGGACATTAAAATCACCAACAATAATAATTTCAGAATTATACATGTTTGGCAAAGACTCAAAAAACTCAAAGATCTCCAAGTACTGCTCAGTATTACAATTAGGCTGTATATATACACAAAAAATTAAAACTATAGTGCTACCCAAACTAATCTTACATGGAACAATATCAGCTGTAGGGGGCAGTTGCGCTGCGTTGGGATTGACGATAAGTTCAGATTTGAGGTCAGATCTCACAGCAAGAAGCACGCCTCCACCCCTGGTTACATTTAGTGCCTCGAGATCTCGATCCTTACGGTAGACGATATATCTATCATCCACTAGTTCAGATGAGTTAATGTCAGGTTGCATCCATGTTTCAGTTATATCAACAATGTGGTACTCACCGTCACTTAACGATTTATAAAAAGTTTCGGTTTTGGTGTTTAAACCTCTTACGTTTTGGTAAGCCATGTTGATATCATAGGTGTATCGACCCCTGTTAGACGTATCTGCTAGTTTAAATTATTCTGATTCAAGTCCTCTGCCTGAACAATCCGCGGAACGCCTCTAATAAATTTGATTTTGATGTTTGTTTCTCCAGAATTCTTACGATCATCAAGAGTCTGCCTCACTGCTCTGTATAGTTGAGTCTGTTTCGGAGTTTTGTCATTGGTGATGGAGATGTGCTTTAATCAATGACTCGATTTAATCCTTGGAGTGAGCTTGAGGATCTCTGATGCCACACTGGAGTCGCTCAGCCTGACTTTTATGCGACGTGGCTTTTGAGCTGTTCTTTGTTTTCCAAGACGGGCGACAGACACAATACATGTGGGATCCAAATTTTCATTCAATGTGTGTAAGATTGTTTTTATATTAATTATTTCGTCACGATCTGCAGGTGTCTCAGGATGTCCATATATGATAATGTTCTTTTTACGTATTTCACGTTCGTGGATCTCTTGGAATACTTCAGTCTCTAGGTATTCATTGGACATTGATTTAGAGTCGTTGTTTTCTATGGTGTGAATACGCAATTTTAGATCATGAATTTCGAGCCGGAGGTGGTTGTTGATTTCAATCTGGTTGTTAAGTTTCTCAAGTATAGCCTCGTATCCCAGTTCCATGTGGTTTAATTTCTGCATTATATCTTCAAGGGTAACACGGCTGGCAGTTGATGGTAAGTCAGATGCATTACTTATATTGGGTTGAGGAAGAGACATTGATTTTCTGGTGATTTGTGAACGTTGTAATAACTAAGTTCCTTGGTATATTAGTAAACAATGACACAACATCAAGCGAAATCAAAACATAATCTATAGGTAAAGTAGTATGAAACAAGAGTACCTAGTGTAGTGAGGAGAAAAAATTGTGAATATTGGTGGAATGACGAGATTGCCGGTCTCAGAAGGATCTGTCAACAGGCTAGAAGGGAACTGGTCAGATCACACGCACGCGCAAGCATCAACGAGGCCCAAGCCAAGCACGAGGAGTATAAGGATCGCGGAGTTTAAGAAAATGCACTCTGTTAGGAGATAGACAATGACACGTGGGGAGCTCACTACAAAATAGCCACCAAAAGATCCGGATTTAGTCACAGAGATGCAGATATATCCTATGTGAGAATGTGTTATTATTATTTCCCGTCGGGTCGGGTATGTACATGGATAGAGCAGGAGGCCGACGTGTTTGATCCCTTCACGGAGGAGCAGCTTTAGACGGCCGCTGCTAAGCTAATGTTAAATAAAGCCCCGGGTGTTGGGGAACAAGAAGAACTA
Source organism: Apoderus coryli (assembly GCA_911728435.2). Taxonomy (NCBI): domain Eukaryota; kingdom Metazoa; phylum Arthropoda; class Insecta; order Coleoptera; family Attelabidae; genus Apoderus; species Apoderus coryli. The sequence goes on along the minus strand of OU452209.1, from coordinate 9,002,809 downwards.
CCCGTTCTAAATGAAACACCCGGTTCGTTTAATTAAACAATAGTTTACTCGATGTACATTCAAATAAAAACACTTTTAGATACAGAAGAATTAATAATATATAAACTAAGAACGAAACTAAATTTAACAACTCATCGTTCTGACAGCAAGTGACAACTCTGTCTCAAAAATTGATTGTTTACGACTTGTGCCAGAAATCTAATAATGTGTATAACAGACACAGTGGGTTTTCATAACATTCTCCCACCTGAGAAACTGAACTATCTGAAGTTTCTCACAAACAAGAAAATACAAAAATGCTAAAGACATATTGAATCTGACAAAGTCTTATCCTAATCCTTAAATCTACGCGGAAATTTAATGACTCTACCAGAACGAGTAGTTTTACATTCGGGTACTCTGCTTTCGCGAAACGGATTCACTTTTCCCGGAACACTCGAATCACACCGCGAATCACTGTAGTCATACTCTTCATCCACAGTAGCAGCTTTCGCAGCACCGCATACGTCATCTGCTGACTGACCTTCCGTTGATGTTCCTTGCATTTCGAGCGGAAAAACACGTTGGATAGGCCTCAGCAACTGACCCTTCGTCGTTCGTACACGTACCAAGCGAACACATCCGTCTTTGCCTGGGAGTAATTCAACCACCTGACCCATAGGCCAATCTACTCGCTTATCTTTATCGTTTCCTATGAGCACAATTTCGCCCAAGGTAACGTTACGTGACGCCCTTGAACTAGTTACTGACTGTAGTTGCCCAAGATACTCGTTACGAAAACGTATTCGCAAGTCATCCCGCAGTTTTCGTAAATTTTTAACCGATTTACTTAACGAATGTTTATCAATCGCATCGCAGTCTGGTACACCACTATTTGTTAACTCGCGTAAAAACATATTAGGGGTTAATGTGATCAAGCCATTCGCGTCGTTAGTTTGGTAAGTCAAAGGCCGAGAGTTTATAACAGATTCACAGTCGCAAAGGATAGTCAATAGATCCTCATAAGTAAGACATGCACGCCCCAACATTTTGCGAAGAAGCTGCTTCATAAGGACTACCAGACGCTCGAAAAACCCGCCCCATCAGGCAGCCGTTGGTGGGTTAAAACGCCATATAATCCTTTCAACCGAACAATTATCTATAATATCTTCCCAGTTTAACATTGAGAACGCGTTGTCTGTACCCACAAAATTAGTCCCATTGTCACTAAACATAATTTTTGGACGACCACGCCGAGCTATAAAGCGTCTCAAAGCTTTCATGAAATGTTCGGTGGACAAGGAGGTAGCAAGTTCCAAATGAACCGCACGATATACCGCACAAGTAAATAAACATGCCCACACCTTCTGCCCTGTCTTTAAAAGTGGTCCCGCGAAATCCACGCCAGAGACCTCGAATGCCACTGCGTGACGTACACGATCCAGGGGCAAAGGTGGGCTTTTCATTACAAAAGGTTTGCTTCTATAACGTCGACATACCGTACAGTCACCGATGACACTCCGTATGTAACGTCTACCACCCAAAATCCAATAGTTCTCTCTCAGCGCACTCAATAGTCCCTGCACACCGACATGACACAACTTTTGATGCATTGACAAGACTAACTTTTGCGTAACTAAATGTTTTGCGGGTAAAATAATCGGTAATCGAAAGTTTTCCAGGTCTTGTCTGTTGGATATACGCGATTTTAGTCGTAACACGCCTAATTGGTCACGAAAAACATCCAAAGTCTTAATCCTTGAATCATTCTCCGAGAAAACTTCATTCTGTACCACCTTACAAACAAAAAGTTCAGCATAATTCAGTTCCTCCGCTGACAACGGACCACAATGTTTAGAACCCTTATTCTTAGAATAGCCGTTATGAAAAACACGAATTATCCAACCCATCATACGAATCATTTTTGAGTACTTTGAAAAATAATTGAGGTGAAAATCATCAGATGTAACATTAACCATAGACACGATTCTCTTTTTCTTCTCCTTGCTTATCTCTTCTTCGTCGACAGCCTGGTCCTCCTGTGGCCAAAATTCTTCACTACGCAGCAGCCACTTAGGCCCCTCCCACCATCGAGATTCCAAGAGAGATTTAGCTGAACAGCCGCTAGAGGGCAGATCCGCACAATTCATAATTCCGGGAACGTGTTTCCACGCTGTCACAGGTGTTAACGACCTTATCTCTGACACCCTGTTCCAGACAAATGAAGCCCACTCTTCCTGTCTGCGAATCCAGGATAACACCGTTGTGGAATCACTCCAAAAATAACAGTTCAAGTGTTTATCCAAATTTTTTCGTATCGAAGCAAATAACCGCGCAGCTATGGTGGCACTCAATAGTTCTAGTCGAGGTATGCTGACGTACTTCTTTGGAGCGACCCTAGACTTTGAAGCAACTAGATATAGAGAAACATCATCACCTCTTTTTACGCGAAGAAAAATAACACAAGCATACGCTTTGATACTGGCATCACAGAAAACATGAAGGCTACACTCGTCATTTTCATCAGCGCAGTCTATCCACCTTGGAATCTCGATACCATGCAACTGCTTCAAATCGTCCACCCAGCTACAGAATTCTGCTTTTATTTCGTCATCCACTGGCTTATCCCATCCCAAATTATTTTTCCACGTTTTCTGCAATAGAATTTTGGGACATACAGTGATGGGACTCGTAAATCCGATCGGATCGAATATCTTCTGAGCGACAGATAAAATCATACGCTTTGTCACAAGTGCGCCTTTTATTTCCTCCAAACTGACGATGCAACTTTTCAAAGCCAATGAATCTCTTCTAGTGTTCCAAACGAGACCTAGGACCGGGACATCACAACTATCGCCGTTATGTTGTGTCCTCTCCCACCCTCGAAGATCAAACTTTGCCGCAGACATTATATGTATAGAGTCATTGATGAAACCCCTCAACGAAGCTTCATCGGGTAAACTTGTCACACAGTTGTCGACATAAAAGGACTTTTGCAATCTAGCCACAGTACTCAAAAATGAATTCTCTTGACTTTCAACATATTTTCGATGAGACTGTTCGAGATGATGTTCTATCATCGCGCCAAGGAGAAATGGACTGCTATTCACACCAAACACTACACGTTTGTGTCGATAAACAATCTCGTTTCCATCCGGATCTTTCCACAAAAAAACGAAGACAATCTCTATCTGCCTCATGTAAACCGATTTGCAAAAATGCCTTCCTTATATCAGCTACCACCCCTATTCTATTCTCACGAAATCTTAATAAAATGTTAGGGATTTCTTCAATTAAATTAACCCCTTTCTCGAGACACTGGTTTAAGGAAGGTTTATTTTTCAGTTTTGCTCCTGCATCAAAGACCGGCCTGATTTTGGTGGTTGAGTTCTCTTTTAGAACTGGTCTGTGTGGCAAATAATGTACAGCCCAGTTGAAACTAGATGGTGTCACCTCATTTGTCACTAACTCTATAATTCCCTCACTCGCCCAGTGCTCAAATATTTCACCATACACCTGAACCAAATCCTGCGAACGTAGCTTCCTTAAAACATTCTCTAAACGGCCTTTAGCGAGGTCGTAATTATTTGGGAGTGGGGGGTGACCTTCAATCCAGGGAAGTCTGACCTTGTAACGTCCATCGTCCTCAATTTCTACTGTATCAGAAAAATATTCCATAGCTGCTAGTTCCACCTCCTTTCTGGTCTTTTGTGCTGTAGGTTCGGTAATTCCCAAAACGTCAAGTTCCCACAGGTTAGTAATCGATGCATCATTAACAAGCAAACACAACGTTGATATAGACGCATCCCTTCCGGTTGAGTGTGTAGGAACCTTGCCCATCAATGTCCAACCCAAAACTGTCTCAACTGCCACTAGACCGCATGTTAATACATGACGCCTACCAGTATACAATCTACCAGCCACATCGGAACCGATAAGTAATTCTATTTTTCCTGACTGAAGTGTATCGTTGACTTCAACTTCCAGCTCCCGCAGTTCCTGAATCCAAGGACCAGGGAAAATCGGAGAAATATTACCACAAATCTGGGGTTGATCCAACACCTCGAATTTACACCAAAAATCGGTAGCCGTTACCTCCACCTCATACAAATTATGGCTTTGTTCCGACAAAGTACCGCCAAATAGACAATGCATTATTTTTTCGCGTTTCTTCGCCCTTAACCCGAATTTCTCAGCCGTCGACCTTAACACATATGACCGCTGGGAGCCGGTGTCAATCAAAGCACGCACGTCATACAAAAGACCTTTAGAAATAACTTTAATACGCAAAGTTTGTAAAAACACATGGCCACTGGTAACATTTGTCGCATTAAGTTCAGGTTTCGGCCTGGTGACAACAGTTCCGCTAGATTTCGATTCCCTGTTAACCTTTAAATCGGGACACATTAAAGTAATGTGTTGCTTGCCACAGACTATACATTTTACGCGCGCGTTACATCTTTTCACTTGGTGGCCCTTTTTCAGACAACGAAAACAGCCCCCCTTATCTTTAATTAATTGTTTTTTCTTGTCTAACGAAAGAGACTGTGCCTTAAAACAATCTGTACTATCGTGTGTTCCGTCACAAAAAATACATTTAACAGTCTCACTGTTAACTAAATCGGCCGCTGTAGGTACTGTTGGAGAATCACTGTTTTTATTAGTCTTTCTACCCACTACCGCACTAGAAGTTCGCGAAGCATCGTGAAGTCCAAAACCCTCTGATGCCAAAGCTACGCGTTGCTCGTTTTCGACCTCACCCTGTAGGAATTGCATTAGTGCTTTTAATCTCTTTTCTAAAGTAACATTATTTGCGCCGATATCAACCGGATCCGCGTTCAAAGCACCGTCGTCCATATTATGAGAACCACGAACTATCACGTCATGAGCCGCACATAAAGTCACCGAAGCCCGCTGCCAAATCCGTTGAAGGTCCTCCGGCAAACACGATTCTATGAGGGGATAAAGCATAGCCGCGTACCTATCCGACGTTATACCGAGAGTTTCTAATGCCCTCAACTGTGTTTCAATTTGATCATACAACCGAGAAAGTTCCACTTTATTTTTTGACACGGCGTTACTCAAAATTAACTTTAAGAGTTCCCTCACATAAACTTCGATTTGGAGATCTTCCCTGCCAAATCGCGCTTTTAAACTGTCTATTATTTTCGGATAGTTACCGCCCGTGGCAGGAAAACTCTCGACCAGCCGTCTAGCCCTACTTCCCGGAATCGTCGCCTGAATTAAATAATCGACCTTATCCGCACTATCAATATCTGGATCTTCGTGTACCTTGCTAAATTGCGCCCAGAACGACAACCAGTCCCGAATATTGCCATCAAACTTTTTAAATTGTATGACAGGAAGCTGAAAGGTACGCCTACCTGGTATCCCTACATGTCCACCTACCCCTACATTACTGACGGCATACTCAGAGGAACTGTCCTCCTTAAACAATTTGTCGCACTTCAAATTCAACATTTTAAACTTTCTGACGTATGTGTCACACGTATCAATATCCATAGATAATTCATTTTCCGTCAAATTTTCATTTAAAAGTAATTCAAAAATATCAGAACTTATTACTTTTAACTCACCAATTTTTTCTTGTAGACTCTCCCACGCCACTTTAATATTGTCTAAGTCCGGTACTGGCTCGGATAAATAGCCTTCCAATTCATTTGCACATCGGGTAAAAGAACTACGAATTACCGCACGATGTTTCTTCTTATTTTCAAGACCTGCCATTTTTGGAACTTCACACAACGAATAGCGAAAAACAAACCTCGAATCTGGTCAACACCCGCAGTTGTTTTATCAAAAAGCAAACCGTTAAAAAACACTGCAAAATTCGAGTCAATAATTAATTCGCTTACGAATGTCTCCAAAAAGCCACAATATATTATTAATATAGCGATACTTGCCAACAATTCTTGTGTCTTCTACAATATACACCGGGTCCTGTCACGGTCGCCAATATGTTGGGGAACAAGAAGAACTACCCGTTCTAAATGAAACACCCGGTTCGTTTAATTAAACAATAGTTTACTCGGTGTACATTCAAATAAAAACACTTTTAGATACAGAAGAATTAATAATATATAAACTAAGAACGAAACTAAATTTAACAACTCATCGTTCTGACAGCAAGTGACAACTCTGTCTCAAAAATTGATTGTTTACGACTTGTGCCAGAAATCTAATAATGTGTATAACAAACACAGTGGGTTTTCATAACACCGGGTATAGATGAAATACCCTCTGAAGTTGTCCGTCTTTTGTCGAGAAAGGTACCAGAGGTACTTGATGTAATGAATAAATGTAACCATTAGAGAATTTTTCCACCCTGTTGAAAATGCCAGATAAAACCATATAAAAAGAATTTAGTATGGATTAATACGGTTCATAGTGTGTATTTGGAACAGCAATTCCAAACTAAAAACATATTTGAAATAATTAGTATGAATCAGGAATACCCACAAGAATCCAATAAAATCTTAAATGGATTTAATATGGTTTTGTATGCAAATCCAAATGCAAAACCTATTGGGATTAATTTGTAGTTATCAGATTCTATCAGGATTGCCCAATAGAACCTGTTTACATTTAGAACGGATTTAATATGGTTTTATAAGCAAATCCAAATACAAAAGCTATTGGGATTAATGTGTAGTTATGATTCAATCAGGATTGCCCACTAGAACCTGTTTACATCTAGAACGGATTTAATATGGTTTTATAAGTAAATCCAAATGCAAAAGCTATTGGAATTAATTTTTAGTTCTCAGATTCTATCAGGATTGCCCACTAGAACCTGTTTACATTTAGAACGGATTTAATATGGTTTTATAAGCAAATCCAAATGCAAAACCTATTGGGATTAATTTGTAGTTATCAGATTCTATCAGGATTGCCCAATAGAACCTGTTTACATTTAGAACGGATTTAGTATGGTTTTATAAGCAAATCCAAATACAAAAGCTATTGGGATTAATGTGTAGTTATCAGATTCAATCAGGATTGCCCACTAGAACCTGTTTACATCTAGAACGGATTTAATATGGTTTTATAAGTAAATCCAAATGCAAAAGCTATTGGAATTAATTTTTAGTTCTCAGATTCTATCAGGATTGCCCACTAGAACCTGTTTACATTTAGAACGGATTTAATATGGTTTTATAAGCAAATCCAAATACAAAAACTATTGGGATTAATGTGTAGTTATGAGATTCAATCAGGATTTCCCACTAGAACCTGTTTACATCTAGAACGGATTTAATATGGTTTTATTAGTAAATCCAAATGCAAAAGCTATTGGAATTAATTTTTAGTTCTCAGATTCTATCAGGATTGCCCACTAGAACCTGTTTACATTTAGAACGGATTTAATATGGTTTTATAAGCAAATCCACATGCAAAAGCTATTGGAATTAATTTTTAGTTTAGTTAGCTAGCAAAGTTTACTAGTTATTTTAGTGATGATACTCGTTTAATGTCTATCCAGTAAATTTTTCTACATTACTAAAATAACTAATAAACTTTGCTAACATACAATATATTTTTATTTAAATGACAAATAGTGTTTGTCTCTCTCTTCTAGTAATTTTTTTTAGAAGGGGTAGACAAGATTTGGGGGTCCCTGTGGTGCTTACGTTTTTTTATCTGAACCACCATCAGGTTTTTAGTGCGACTCTTATTTATTTATTTTTTTAAAATAAACTTAAGCCTACTGAAAATCTTGTATTAGGTATAATATAAGCTAGGTATATATAGTCAAACTTCAATCTACACATGTTAAAGTGGGTAGGTATAATGCGTCTGAATCCTTTGCCGGAATTCCTGAGAATACTGCTCAGCACATAAACAACTAGGGTTGGTTGATCTTGGAAACGGTCGGAGTGACAATGTCGGTTAACTTAGAGAAAAGTTGTACAATTTAAACACCTTTTAAATGGTGTTTTCAAAAGTAAAGTAAATTTAGCAGTTTTCGAGAATTTCTTAAAAATCAATTTTTTGCGATATTAGTTTTTATTGATTTCAGACATTATTTTTACAGATATATAAAAAAAATGAAAAGCACTTTCTCATTGTTGCTTTTTGAGGAGACTCGACGTTTCGTTTTCGAAAAACCATCAACTTCGATTTTTTAAATACGGCCCTTGATTTTCTATTGTTAAATTTAAAGCCATTTTCAATTCAAAAATAGGTGGTTTAAACAACTTTTCAGTATTTTTAGTTGATATTTAAACTTATTCAAGAAAAATCGCCATAGTTTGGGACTTAACTGACTGAATGCAGAGTATATACCTAATTAGTAATTTTTGCAATAAAATTCTTTCGACGTTAATCAAAATTATTTATTATTATTTGCCAATTTATTTCTGTCAGCACATTTTATTCTGTACGCAGTTTTTTAAATTTAGTTAAAATTTTTGTGCTTTTTGAAATTATTAAAGAAACGCCTTTCTTTCTTTTACGCAAAATAAGTGCCAAACTATGGCGATTTTTCTTGAAGTTTAAATAACAGCTAAAAATACTGAAAACTTGTTGAAACCATTCCATTACATCTATTTTTGGTTTGAAAATGGCTTTAAATTTAACAATAAAAAATCGAGGGCCGTATTTAAAAAATCGAAGTTGATGGTTTTTCAAAAACGAAACGTCGTAATGAAAATTTGTAAACGCTATATTTTTCTCATAAAAAAGTAACAATGAGAGCTTTTAAGTTTTTTATATCAGTAAAAATAATGTCAGAAATCAATAAAAACTAAAATCGCAAAAAAATTGCATTTTCTTAAAAAAAATACGGCCTTGTAAAATATAGTTTATACCTAATTCATTTTCTACTATAAATATTATACATTTCAAGATCTTCTAACTAGGTACTAGGTAGTTATCTAATTTGGGGACAAATAAACCTAAAATGTATTGGCTATTTAAAAAAAAATCGAGTTTTTCCGAAAAACAATGACGCTGAAACAAAAAAAAATTATCAAAGAAACTTTAGATTCCTTATGAGGAAACTAAGTAAAATAACAGATTCTACCGGTACGTACGAGGAATAATAAGACGATTCCAATCCACAACTCCTAATTCACAGACATTGGTAAAATTGTAAACAAATCAATACATACCTACCTTTACAAAAGAAAGAAAAAAGTCATACATAGCTAAAATATTTATGTAACTTCTTTTGAAAAACTGCATTAATTTGCTAAAAATTAATCCGTCCCTGGCAAATTAAATATATTATCGTGAACCCATCTAAACTATTGTTTAGTTGCTGTAAATGGAGCAATACCATATTAAGATTGATTAAATTAGAAAAAGTATTTTAAATTAGGATTAAGTACCTACTAAATAATACGTAACTAGATAGGTATCTATTGCCAAAGATTATATCTGATATTGCCATGAAATAAGATTGTTTGCATTGGTCGTAAAATTATAAAAATAAATAATAATTATTATAATTTACTTACCGAGAAAAGTAACAACGAGCTCCCCCAGATTCCAGCTAATTAATATTTCTTTTGTTTCCTCCATTGTTATTAATAATATATGAATATTTAACAAAACTCAACACACCAAACTAATCACTACACTTAATTATGTTGGATGCACATTGGTATAATACATATCTGTTACTGTCTGTATAGTCCGTCCTCACCACTTGTAGAAATTGGGATATCAATATCTAGGTATACACTTACTATCAATAAATCAAAATTTAATATATTAAATTAAAATATCTTCAGATTAGAACACCAAATAACTAGATGCTAGTTAGAGCGACGCCAAGACTCTAATCAAGAAATACCAAAATGAAACCCCCTCCCTCTACACCAAGTGAGACGCGCTAGGTACAAGGTGGTACACATAGAAGATGTTGTTGTCGGCACCCGCTTCTACAAAGGGTTTTAGGTACGTGGGCTAGCAGCGGGGACAAACACATTAGGTAGAACGGGGAATAACCGTTGGCTGGAATAGAATGACGACTTATGTAGACAACTATAGGTTCCTATCTCTACCAGATAAAATAATTCGATATTTTGGAGGATAGAAATTTCGTAAATGAGAAGTATTAGGTAAAATAACTATTACACAGATTTAATTAAATCAGTGCCTATTTTAGCTATGTACTTAGTTGTTAAAATCTAGGTCCATTAATATACTAAAGCAGATAAATAAAATTTATAGGTAGGTAGGTATATGTTCCTATCAGAACTAATTTAGTTTTGGGTTTCATAAAACGATTTTTGAGAATAGTTAGGTACGTATAGGTACCTACCTAATTACCTCATTAAGTATTTTCTTATTAATAATAGCTACACCTAAGTGAGTACGTATGGAAATCTGTAGGTGTACAATACCTAATTCAAGCAGAATACCGAACTCATTTAGCGCAAATAAAATTTTATATAGGTTCACAATTTGAAATCTTTTTAACTAATGCACATAAAAGTCTCGTTTAGATGAGAAGATATCAGCTTAGCAGGAAAAATTGTAGTTTTTAGATAATGTAGCTACTCATACTTGATAACTACATTTACCACTTTAACAAAAATTTTGCGAAAACTAGCAAATTCACCTCTAAATAATATTTTTTATTTGGATAAACCAAGTTGTTTTTTTTCTGTGTATTAACTTTACCTACAACATTTAATAAACCTCTTTTCCTGCGACGTTGTATATTAAATGAAGGAAATATATTTTCAAGTTTTTTCTTTGTAGTTTCAATTAAGAATTCTGTACGTTTAAGCATGTTTTCAGCTAAGCAATGATATTGGATTTGAAGCATTTACAACTATAATACTATTCTTAACTATAATAAAGTTTTCACTTAATTTATTTATTTGCTTAATAATATTACTAAAATATAGATAATAAAGAAACGTATGTTTGGTATAAACTAAACGTGAACTTCCCAATTCAATTGAAAGTATTAAATTGTTTATTGGGGTAATGTTTATGTCATCCGTTACTGGTGTGACTGATGTCAGCGCCTGAAGTACCAGGTAAAGGATTATGAGCTTCATTCTCTTCTTCTTGGTCACCCTGTAAAGATTGTTTAGTATTATTACGGGGTTTCCTCGCATTACTTTTGTGATATGTGCCAGAGTTAGTTTTTAACTTAATGTCAGACTGGCTTAAAAGTTTGGTCTTTTTAAATTTTGGTAATTTCTTATCTCTTTCTTTTGTTTTAATATATACAGTGTCTTCATTTGAATAGTCGATGGGTTCATCGCGATTTTCGTTTAACTTTGTAATAATTTTAGTTTTTGTTTTTTCATTTCGATCTTTAATAGTTTCATATAGTTTTTTCGTTAATTGTTTATGGTCTTGAACGTATGAAGATATAATTAAGTGATCATTTAAGTCGAATGGATTAAGATTACTTATGTGTCCTTTTATTATATCGAATGGTGTAAATTTTGTCACGCTGTGTATTGAATTGTTATAACTTAGTATAGCGTATTTCATTATTTGTTCTGTTGACAGTTGTTTATTTTCTTCGCGTATGCAGCGAATATGCTCGATAAGACTAGAATGAAATCGTTCTACCGGGGAGTTGGAATTACTATTTTTTGCTGTTGTAAAATGTAATTCTATCCTATATAATTTTCAAAAATTTTCTAGATCATAATTTTTAAATTCACTGCCATTGTCAGTGGTGATTTTATAAGGTAATCCATGATGTGAAATAAAATTATAATAAAGATTCAACAACAGATGTTCCAGTTGTCGATTTTATTTTATATGCTTGACCATATCTGGAAAAAGAATCTATAATTGTCAAAAATGATTCGTTTGCTATTTTAAAAACATCCATGTGAATGTGATCAAATGGTTTTGAAGAAGTAGGTGTTAAATTAAATTTAATTACTGGTGGGTTTCGATCGTATTTATTTTTGAGGCAAGTTTCACAACTATTGATAAAAGTTTCGATATCTTCATTCATCTTCGGCCAGTAATATCTAGAATTTAAAGCTGCTTTAACTTCGTTGATTCCGCGATGTCCTGTTTTGTAAACATGATGATATTTAATTATGTTATTTTGTTCTTCTACTGTCACTACATCGTTTAACATCTTTGTACATTGTACGAGTTTAAAAGATGAATTTTTAAAGTACTTTTGAAAGGTTAATGTAAAGAGTTCTGGAGGAAAATGCTTTTGAAAGTATAAAGCATAGTTTTGTTTAGGGTTGAGATATTCTTTTGCAAAATTTACAATGTTTTGTTCAATGTTACTTTTTTGAAATGTTACGAAGTATCTAGTATCTTTCAGATATTGGGATATTAAAGGTAGGGTTTTCTAGTGCAGTGTGAACAGTTTCTAAATCAGATTCATTATTAGGTTGTAGTTCGATATTAGGTGGTCTTATTTGTATATCAGAGAGAATATTTATTTTATTTTTAGTGTTTAAATTATCTGGTCCTAAGATTTGTGATAAATCTTCGTCGTTAAGTTCTGGAAGGATATCTACATTAGAGAGTGCTTTACTTATTTCTTGTTCTAAATCTCCTATGTTAACAACAACTGATTCATTTTCTAAAGCATTTAATTCATCACTAGGGGGATTTCTAAAGAGAAAGTCTGCTACTTGGTTCCTTTTACCTTCTTTATAATGTAAAGTATAATCAAACTCTTCGATCATTAGACGCCATCGAATTAATCTTGAATTTGGTTCCTTAAGAGAGAATAGCCATTGAAGAGGTTTGTGATCAGTATAAATTTGAAATTTTCGGCCAAATAAATAAGGTCTAAAGTATTTACAGCTCCAAACGATAGCTAATAACTCTTTCTCTATCGTTGAGGAATTTATTTCTGCGGGGTTAAGAGTTCTAGACGCATAACATATAGGGTGTCCATTTTGGGATAGAACTGATCCTATAGCATAGTTAGATGCATCGGTTGTAAGTTCAAACGGTTTTTCGAAATCTGGATAAGTTAAGATAGGTTCTGATGTTAAAATTTCTTTACATGTTAAAAAGCTATTAACGTATTCTGGAGTCATTATTACTTTTTCATTCTTTTTTAAACATTGAGTTAACGGTTTGGTCATTTTGGCAAAGTTTTTAATGAATTCTCGATAATATCCTAATATTCCTAAAAATGATTTAATCTCCTTTTGAGTTTTTGGTATTTTGTGTTTTTTGATAATTTCAATTTTCTTAGGGTTCGGTTTTATTCCTTCTGGGGTCACTACGTGTCCTAAAAATTCCACTTGTTTTTGGAAAAATCGCTTTTATCTAATTGGATTTTTAAATTAACGTCTCGTAATTTTGAAAATACTAATCTTAAATTTTGTGTATGTTCTTGTAGTCCGGTACTGAAAATTATGATGTCATCCATGTACACCATGCAAACTTTGTTTTGTACGTCATCCATTAAGCGTTGAAACGTAGAAGGTGCGTTTCGCGTTTATGCACTACTATCACCAGTGCTTCGGTAGCTCAATGGTAGAGCAAATGCCCGGAAAGCGTGAGAAGTGGGTTCGATTCCCACCTGAAGCGAATGTTTTTTCCAACTTACCGACGTTCGTTTTCTTCATTGGCTTTTCTATATAATATATATAGAATTTACTCAACTACAAAGTTGACTCACTTTAAGTGAATATTTTCTTTCTTTGTATTTTATACGACGTGCAGGACTTGCAATAGAAGAAACATTGCGACGTGGTCTGTGTCTTTGATGCCTTCGAACTGAAGGTCGAGACAGCAGCAGAACCACAAAATAGCATAGCGTTTGTGAGTTGGAGGGGACATTGGTATAATAGTATCGCGTTTATGCACTACTATCACCTGTGCTTCGGTAGCTCAATGGTAGAGCAAATGCCCGGAAAGCGTGAGAAGTGGGTTCGATTCCCACCTAAAGCGAATGTTTTTTCCAACTTACAGACGTTCGTTTTCTTCATTGGCTTTTCTATATAATATATATAGAATTTACTCAACTACAAAGTTGACTCACTTTAAGTGAATATTTTCTTTCTTTGTATTTTATACGACGTGCAGGACTTGCAATAGAAGAAACATTGCGACGTGGTCTGTGTCTTTGATGCCTTCGAACTGAAGGTCGAGACAGCAGCAGAACCACAAAATAGCATAGCGTTTGTGAGTTGGAGGGGACATTGGTATAATAGTATCGCGTTTATGCACTACTATCACCAGTGCTTCGGTAGCTCAATGGTAGAGCAAATGCCCGGAAAGCGTGAGAAGTGGGTTCGATTCCCACCTGAAGCGAATGTTTTTTCCAACTTACAGACGTTCGTTTTCTTCACGTTATATAACAATGATATGTGTTTATTGGGGAATTAGGTCATAGGTTTAATCAGAAATGAGATAACTCTTTTCCACTAGCCAAGCTTTCGGAAATGTTTATTTCCTTCTTCAGGGCTAAAAAAATACAAAAGTTTTATAAATACTTACATACAAAAATTCACTGACGAACAAACACATTATATGCACACCATACCATGGCTGTTGTGTGCTTACTTGAATAGAAAATATATTATTTTATATATGAACCTCACCTTTTAACTGCGAAGTGAGTTAATGTATAGCCATGTGTATGGTGATCACAAAGTAATATCTTAACCTGACTGATGACATATTTAAAAACAATCTATTGCAATTCAAGTTTAATATTTACAATATAGATGGATAGGTATATTAAATTACTAAAACATATATATTGCAGGTACATAGAAAAATCACATTTGAATAAAATAGAAAAATAGCAGTATACTTAATAACCCTAACCAATATATCTGTACGAATCAATCAAGGCGAGAAAAAAAAAACCAATCTATTATCAGTAAAAAGAAAATAAGTACAATAAAGTACAATAAAGTACATTACGGGGGAGCTTTGCATTTTATGTGCTACAAAACAATCTGTCACCTTGTTTCGCATTTATTTAGCCACTGTACAATAAAGTAAAGGAATCACAGATATTGTGCCTCGGACTGTCACTCCGCTGTCACAACATTCATGCCCATAAGTGACGATGTACTTGTGGTGGTTATGAGGTTTTATATGTTAAAAGGTGAGTATACATAATACTTGCTTCATCGATATCTCTTCGTTTGTTAAGGGCTTTGTTGTCTGTACTAGTTTCTATCATCTCAAGAAAGAGTCTTTTCGTTGTGTTGCTCTCTGTATGTAGTGTTTTTATATCTTTATAGTTAGGTAGATGTCCAGTGTCTATATGATGTTCCGCAAGAGCACACCGGGTAAATCAATTCAGTATTAAACTTAGAAAGAAGATATTAAATTTAGAAATAGATAACACTCAAAAAGTTATTGTAGGTCTTGAAAAATCGCAAACTAATATTTCGAACAATATCTTGTCAGTTGTTCCGCAACAAATTTTTAACTCTTTTAAAGAAAAACAAAAGAAAATTTATGATAGGAAATTCAAAATGGTAAAAAGTACTAACCTTAGGAAGATAGAACAGTTAAAATTATCAGTTGCTAAAATCAAAATCAAAGAGAACTGGTTAAAAAACTTAACACAGTTAAGTATACCTAAAGAAGTAGCGGATTTCTTATCTTTAGGTCCAAAATTTTCCTTAACACCTAGCGCTACAGATGTATCGGTCAGTAAACTGTTAGCTGATGTAGAGAACATGCTATATCACATACCAAATCGAGATGAGAAGAATTTATGTCGAGCGAGAATTACTAACATTTTAACCAATTTTTATAAAAAACCATCTTCTCCAAGTTTGTTAAATAATATGTTTCTAAAAACCAAAAAATTTCTGAAAGATCATGAGGAAATTATAATCACAAACGCAGACAAAGGTAATGTCACAGTTGTCATGTACAAAGACACATACTCAGAATTAGCAAATCAAATACTAAAAGTACTATAAACAAATCAAAGATGACCCCACATCAACATACCAACAAAAAGCGAATAAAATGGTCTCAAACTTAAAAAAACAAAAAGTTATTGATGAGACTTTAGCAAAGAGTCTCACTATATACAATCAAACCGCAGCTAAATTTTACGGATTGCCCAAAATCCATAAACCAGTGCTGTCCCTTCGTCCCATAATCTCTTCCTTAAACACACCTAACAGTAAATTATCTCAACTAGTCACGGACATTTTAACAGTATCATATTCTAAAAATAATGAGTATTATGTTAAGGATTCATTTCATTTTTCTGACTTTATCAACAACAAACCCCTCCCCCTCAATTATGTTTTGATTAGCCTAGATGTTGTCTCACTTTATAGTAACATTCCACAGGAACTAGCAATTAAAAGCATAGAGAAAAGGTGGAATGACATTTCGCTACATACCAAAATCCCACAAAAAACTTTTATTGCAATCGTAAATTTTGTTTTTTCAAGTACATATTTTATCTATGACAATAAATTTTATAAACAAGTTTTCGGTACACCCATGGGAGCAACGATTTCACCAATAATCGCACAATACATCATGGATGATCTCCTAGACACAACAATACCGAAATTGTCGTTCCATCTCCCTTTTATGAAAAAATTTGTAGATGACTTAATTACTGCAGTCCCCCTCAACAAAACAGATGAAATACTTCAAGTATTCAATGGCTACAATCATAACATAAAATTTACGATAGAAGAGGAAAAGAATCAAAGTGTACCATTCTTGGACACACGACTAATTAGAACTAATGACAACATAATTATGCTAGACTGGTATATTAAACCTACCAACTCTGGCCGCTATATGAACTACCGATCGGCACACACCCAAAAAATGAAAATAAATCTGGTACTTGCACTGAAAAACAGAATTGACAGAATCTGCCATCCATCACTGTTGGAGAAAAATAAAAAATACTTATTCACTGTACTAAGTGAAAATTCATATCCAGAAAAATTGCTAAAAAAACTTCTGTACAACACCAGAACCATCACACAAACAAACAATAACTCAAATGATGTCGTAACCACAGAAACACCTATTACATCATTTTATTTCTCTCTTCCGTTCATTACAAATGTAACTCCAAAAATTGCACAAGTAGTCAAACATATACCATCGATTAATATAGCTCCTAAATTCACCAAAAATGTAGGCAAAATGTACACCAACTTAAAAACTAAAACTCTTTACTTAAGACCTCCAATGTTGTATACAGGATTCCATGCTCAAACTGTGATAAAACATATATAGGACAAACCTCAAGAGTGCTGAATGAAAGAATCAATTCCCATAAAAGTGATTGCCGCCTTCAAAAACGCTCTTGTGCTCTTGCGGAACATCATATAGACACTGGACATCTACCTAACTATAAAGATATAAAAACACTACATACAGAGAGCAACACAACGAAAAGACTCTTTCTTGAGATGATAGAAACTAGTACAGACAACAAAGCCCTTAACAAACGAAGAGATATCGATGACGCAACTATTATGTATACTCACCTTTTAACATATAAAACCTCATAACCACCACAAGTACATCGTCACTTATGGGCATGAATGTTGTGACAGCGGAGTGACAGTCCGAGGCACAATATCTGTGATTCCTTTACTTTATTGTACAGTGGCTAAATAAATGCGAAACAAGGTGACAGATTGTTTTGTAGCACATAAAATGCAAAGCTCCCCCGTAATGTACTTTATTGTACTTATTTTCTTTTTACTGATAATAGATTGGGGTTTTTTTTCTCGCCTTGATTGATTCGTACAGATATATTGGTTAGGGTTATTAAGTATACTGCTATTTTTCTATTTTATTCAAATGTGATTTTTCTATGTACCTGCAATATATGTTTTAGTAATTTAATATACCTATCCATTTATATTGTAAATATTAAAATTGAATTGCAATAGATTGTTTTTAAATATGTCATCAGTCAGGTTAAGATATTACTTTGTGATCACCATACACATGGCTATACATTAACTCACTTCGCAGTTACAAGGTGAGGTTCATATATAAAATAATATATTTTCTATTCAAGTAAGCACACAACAGCCATGGTATGGTGTGCATATAATGTGTTTGTTCGTCAGTGAATTTTTGTATGTAAGTATTTATAAAACTTTTGTATTTTTTTAGCCCTGAAGAAGGAAATAAACATTTCCGAAAGCTTGGCTAGTGGACAAGAGTTATCTCATTTCTGATTAAACCTATGACCTAATTCCCCAATACACACATATCATTGGTATATATATATATATATATATATATAAACAAACAAAGATATTCAACTAAGTTGACAGAGTATAGTATATCATCGATATACAAAGAAAAAAGATTTATTTTCTTTGTATATCGATGATATACTATACTCTGTCAACTTAGTTGAATATCTTTGTTTGTTTATTTATATTTATTTGCGATGAGCAAAAGAGAAATAACATTGCATTATGGCAGTGTGTAGTCTATGTTGCCTTTGAATTAAAAGGTCGAGGCGTAGCACAGCACATAGGAAGCAAGGCATGTACGAGTTAAAGAAGTTTCATTCATGTGCCACGATAGTTTAATTGGTTAAAACACCTGACCGGCAATTGGGAGATGTTGGTTCAAATCCAGCTTGTGTCACGAGATTTTTTTGATTATATATATATATATATATATATAAAATCTTGAACAATGTTTTTGGGGAGTCTGCCTTGGTTGTGTGTAAATAAAACTCTTATTTACCTGCCAAGCTTTCGAAATTTATTTAATTTCTTCCTCAGGGCTATGGAAAGAACAAAAGCACAATTAAAATCTACTTAAAATAAACATAAAATAAATATTGTAAAATTTTACCTTGCAAAATGAGTTAAGAAGTTTGTAAATCTGGTAAATTTTTCTTGTTGAACATAATGTGTATAGGTAAAAGTTACATCACAAAAAACAAAACGAATAAGTTGGAAATAAAAATATATCTACATCTACATTTATTTGTTTTACAAACAGAACGATCACAATATTTTAAAACTAAAGCACGAAAACCCAATACATCTATTAGTTTGCTATCATTGCATTTTTTTTTCCCCCTTTTTTATTGAATATTGAAATTTTATTCAAATATTAGTGTCTATTGTTCTTTGTGGTCAAGCATTACCATTAACGTGTCTACATTTTTTTGAAGAAGGGGTTAATCTGTTTACTTTTTTTTTTTTCCCTTTTTTTATATTTTTTTTTACTTGTTTGGGGCTAATGCGTCAACACACAATCCACGCCTCTGAAAGTGGATATTTTCAATGCCACTTTTGAAAAAACCACATATTTGAATCATAGCAGGTTTAATAATATGGAAAAGACATTAAGAAACACTTTTTTTTTTTTTCCTTTTTGTTTCAGTAGTGGTTGTTCGGAATAGAAGCTGTCACTAATTCTATTCCCAACCTCCACGGTGACGGTAAACCTTTGTTGCTGATGTTTAATATTTTATTACTTTTTTTTTTTTTTTTTTTTTTTTTTTTTTTTTTTATTATTTATTTGTTGTGAAGAGTTCCATCCCGGGGAGAAAACCAAGAATCAAAATTGAAAGCTGCCACATCTCCCAACTCAATCCCCAATGGAACCCCCAAAGCGAAACCCCGCAAACAGTTATGCGCCGCACTCTCCACCACTTTACTGTGAATTTTATAGGATACCCGACTGTGCGTTCAAAAGATTGGAATATATGATGTTTATGTCCTGAATGTCCTTTCTTTTATTTATTGTTTTTTCCGCCAAGTTGGTTTCTACCATTTCCAGGAACAATCTTTTCCGTAAGTTTCTCTCAGTGAAAATTACCTTAGTGTCATCATATTTTGGTGAATGTCCAGTGTCTAAAACATGCTCAGCCAAAGCGCAAGAACGTTTGTGAAGCCTACAGTCACTTTTGTGTGATGTAATTCTGTCCTTTAGGACTCTTGATGTTTGACCTATGTACATTTTTATCACAGCCAGAGCAGGGGATTGCGTACACAATGTCGGATGATTTCATTGGCGGATCTTTATCTTTAGTTTTCGAAAATAGATTGCCAACTGTTTTAATGCTTTTGTGGGAGATTCTTATTGACGGTTCATTTTTTAGAATTTTGATGATTTTTTGTGTGACACCATCAATTGACGGCAAAGAGTAATATTTGAAGTTATTTACTGGACAATTGTTGGCATTTGCATTGTCCTGGTTTGTGACTGGACACTGTGCCCTGGAGGTGTTGAAAATTAATTTATTTAACAATTGTTTGGGATAGGAATTCTGTAGTAAGATATTGAAAAGTTTTTTTTTGTTAGATTGTACGAGGCTAGAATGACAAATCCTCTCAATTCTGGTTTTAAGGCCAAGCACCAAGTTGATTTTTGTTTTTTCTGTGTGATGTGACATGTAGTTTAAATACCTTCCAGAATTCGTGGGTTTTAGATACCAGTCCAAGATGATTTTGTTTTCATTTGTTCTGAGTAGTTTGGTGTCTAAAAAAGGGACTGAGAGATTTTTTTCCTCTTCTATAGTGAATTTGATGTCTTCATTATAATTATTAAAAATTGTCAGTATTTCAGTTATTCCGTTATGGGGAACAGAACAAATGATGTCGTCCACGTATTTTTTCAAAAAAGGCAACTGAAAGGATAGTTTGGGAATGCATACATCTAGCAAATAATCCATGACAATTTGTGCAATAATCGGTGAAATTGTCGCTCCCATGGGTGTACCGAAAATTTGTTTATAGAATTTATTGTCGAACTTGAAATATGTGTTGTTAAATATGAAGTTTATTATCTCGAGAAATTTTTCTCTGGGTATGTTAGTGTGTTCTGAAATAGGCGACCACCTCTTGTTTATGCTGTTTACCGCCAATTCTTGGGGAATGTTGCTATATAGCGACACCACATCTAAACTAATAAGAACATAATTATGAGGCAGTTGTGTGTTGTTGATGATGTTGGCAAACTCAAATGAATCGTGAATGTAATAGTTGTTGTTCTTTGAGTAAGAAGTTGTGAGTATGTCCGTTACTAATGTGGCCAATTTACTAGTGGGTGCATTTATAGAGGATATTATTGGTCTTAGGGATAAGGTGGGTTTGTGGATTTTGGGAAGACCATAGAATTTTGGGGAAGTCTGGTTATAAATGGTTAATGTTTTGGCTAAATTTTCCTCTATGTATTTTTTATTTTTTAGCTGTGAAATAATTTTATTTGCTTTTTGTTGTATAGTTGACGTAGGATCATCTTTTATTATTTTATAATATTTAGGGTCTGATAGAATGTTATTGCATTTCTCTAAATACATAGCTTTGGCTAGAATGACAGTGACACTACCTTTATCTGCTTGTGTGATAATTAAATCAGGGTGTGACTTGATAAACTTTTTTGTTTTGAGAAAAAGTTCTCGAAAGAAGTCTGATGTGACTGGATTCCTATAGTAATTGGTAAGTACGTTTGTTATTCTAGCCCTGTATTGGTTTTTCTTTTCTTCGTTTACGTTAAAGATTATATTTTCAATGTCCGATAGCAATTTTTTGACGGAGACATCTCTTGGATTAGGATTCACGGAAAATTTGAAACCCAATGCCAAGAAACTTTTTATATCAGTCGGTATCCTAATGTCTGTTAAATTCCTTAGCCAATTTTCATTAGTTCGTAATAAACTCTGAGAAACCTCCTCCTTCAAATTACTGAGCTTGGTTATGTTTCTATCTTTTATTGGTTAAAAATTATATCATAACTTTTATTTTGTCTTTCTTTAAAACTACTAAAGATGTTATCGGGAATTTTTGATACAATCTGTTAATAACTGCGATGAGGGAGGCGAAGCTGATTTACACGTTCTATTGTAATTATTGTTTATTATATGTTAATTACCGATTGTTTATCTGTTTAAATAATGTAATATTTATACCGTACTTGCAGTTTTATGTATTTTGTTTGTGTTATTTTAATGATTTGTTCATATGAGTATAATATGTAAGTAATATTTTTCCCTCGTTGAGGCTGTAATTATTATAAATTTGGTGGTGCTTTATGAAGTATTTCCATCACGTAGGCAATTCTAGGAATTTCTCAAACAACAAAGGGGGGTGTGTGACAGTTCAATTTTACTTTACAGAGGCAGGCTTCTAGAATTATTTTAATAACGATTTTAACTGTACTATTTTTCTATTGATTAGGTGCTATTTATACTGTACTAATATTACCTATAAGTATATCAAATAGGTAATAGCAAAGTCTATGTACTACTCTACACATTTTTGTTAACTGAGTGACAGAGTACCTACTGTTAATTATTTTTAATGTTTAGCGTGGGCGGCAACCGATGCGCGGGGGTGTAGATCGTTGGTCACTATTAAAACCCTACATGCCTGTAATTTAAATATTTGTATACCACTTACTATTGGATTCCAAATGTAAGACGAAATAAGGGTCATATTGACGATTGTTTAGCTGGACACATATCGGCTCTTTTTATTGCTGATTTAGGTACCTGCGAGGTTCTTTCTCGTGACTTGGAGAACATTCGATCACTTGTAGTTTTGATATGTGGGTGGATTCCTGATTCAGATAATTTTCATTAAGTGAACAACTTATGTAAAATCAGTGTTGGATTTTATCGGGATATCCGTTGATAGTTGTGGTTTAGGGTAGTGGATGAAAATTTTGTACCCGACCCACAATAACCAATTCATTTTGGATTTGACCACTCTCAAAACACGTAAGTGATTTCGTTTTTCCCTATTAGATCAATCTCCGAATAATTGGGAATTTTCCAGATCTGGCAATGCAAGTGTCGTAATTGTTTGTACCTGTGTCTACAGGTTGTATAATATTTTCCACGTCAATTAAGGAGAAAAAAAACCCTTAACTAAGAGGTATGCTAATAGTAAGATTTGTAATTATTTTTTTTCTCATGAATTTTTCTTTAAATAAACAAATCTATATTCCCTTTCCATAATCATTGGTTAATTAAAAAGATGTCAATCTTTTATAATTTATTTCATTAATTGCAATTGATTCAATATTAATTAATCCCTAATATCTGGAAGTACCTAACGGTGACGGTTCCTTTTTAGGATTTTTTTTTCCATCTAAGAAAACCACCTAAAATAAGAATTTCCTGAGATCCGTATCACGAAACACCTGACCAGCACCAAATTTTATATGTAATATCCGAGTCGAACCCTGGATTATTGATGCTGGACTCACTGGCGTCGTCAACCCTCAACTTTTAAACCCTCACGGGGTGTCACCAGGATCGTCCCAATCACCGCTGGACAAGTCGAGGCCAGTATACCGTACATTTATCCTTTTCTTTTTTTATACGTGTGATAATATACTTGTAATATCAACGGTTGTCGTTTGTTTCAACTTATCTATATTGACTGCGTGTGCGGGGGTTGCCCACAAGGATCCCTAATTTAATACCCTTAGAACTGCCTACATTTATTTGTAACCACTTTTGTAGACTATAATTATTGTGATAATTTTGAGGTTTTTTTGTTGTTAAGTTTATAATATATTGCATGGTTTGTGATTGCCTACTTATTTATTAAATAATATTTCTACAACTCAACCATTCGTTTCAGTTCGTTTTAATATTCTTGTCGAAATAGCTTTGATAGGTTTCGCAGTTTAAGTGATCATAGCTGGCGAATATACAGGGTCAACCACAGAACTGCGTGGCGCTATCCATCTTAGTAGATTTTGGAGTAACCCTGTATACTCTGAGCTGCCGGGAGTGAGTACTTTTAATGTCACCATTATTTAATTATCCCCTGTAGTATAAGAGTCTCATATTATAGTTCTCACTCGGCGAAGGGTTGATCTTCAGGTAGGTTAAGTTAGGTATATTATAAACCACTCCCGTATTTTTCAATAAGTAGGTGGCATTAATTATAATAATATAATTTTTAAACAAATAAAAGATAGAAACATAACCAAGCTCAGTAATTTGAAGGAGGAGGTTTCTCAGAGTTTATTACGAACTAATGAAAATTGGCTAAGGAATTTAACAGACATTAGGATACCGACTGATATAAAAAGTTTCTTGGCATTGGGTTTCAAATTTTCCGTGAATCCTAATCCAAGAGATGTCTCCGTCAAAAAATTGCTATCGGACATTGAAAATATAATCTTTAACGTAAACGAAGAAAAGAAAAACCAATACAGGGCTAGAATAACAAACGTACTTACCAATTACTATAGGAATCCAGTCACATCAGACTTCTTTCGAGAACTTTTTCTCAAAACAAAAAAGTTTATCAAGTCACACCCTGATTTAATTATCACACAAGCAGATAAAGGTAGTGTCACTGTCATTCTAGCCAAAGCTATGTATTTAGAGAAATGCAATAACATTCTATCAGACCCTAAATATTATAAAATAATAAAAGATGATCCTACGTCAACTATACAACAAAAAGCAAATAAAATTATTTCACAGCTAAAAAATAAAAAATACATAGAGGAAAATTTAGCCAAAACATTAACCATTTATAACCAGACTTCCCCAAAATTCTATGGTCTTCCCAAAATCCACAAACCCACCTTATCCCTAAGACCAATAATATCCTCTATAAATGCACCCACTAGTAAATTGGCCACATTAGTAACGGACATACTCACAACTTCTTACTCAAAGAACAACAACTATTACATTCACGATTCATTTGAGTTTGCCAACATCATCAACAACACACAACTGCCTCATAATTATGTTCTTATTAGTTTAGATGTGGTGTCGCTATATAGCAACATTCCCCAAGAATTGGCGGTAAACAGCATAAACAAGAGGTGGTCGTCTATTTCAGAACACACTAACATACCCAGAGAAAAATTTCTCGAGATAATAAACTTCATATTTAACAACACATATTTCAAGTTCGACAATAAATTCTATAAACAAATTTTCGGTACACCCATGGGAGCGACAATTTCACCAATTATTGCACAAATTGTCATGGATGATTTGCTAGATGTATGCATTCCCAAACTATCCTTTCAGTTGCCTTTTTTGAAAAAATACGTGGACGACATCATTTGTTCTGTTCCCCATAACGGAATAACTGAAATACTGACAATTTTTAATAATTATAATGAAGACATCAAATTCACTATAGAAGAGGAAAAAAATCTCTCAGTCCCTTTTTTAGACACCAAACTACTCAGAACAAATGAAAACAAAATCATCTTGGACTGGTATCTAAAACCCACGAATTCTGGAAGGTATTTAAACTACATGTCACATCACACAGAAAAAACAAAAATCAACTTGGTGCTTGGCCTTAAAACCAGAATTGAGAGGATTTGTCATTCTAGCCTCGTACAATCTAACAAAAAAAAACTTTTCAATATCTTACTACAGAATTCCTATCCCAAACAATTGTTAAATAAATTAATTTTCAACACCTCCAGGGCACAGTGTCCAGTCACAAACCAGGACAATGCAAATGCCAACAATTGTCCAGTAAATAACTTCAAATATTACTCTTTGCCGTCAATTGATGGTGTCACACAAAAAATCATCAAAATTCTAAAAAATGAACCGTCAATAAGAATCTCCCACAAAAGTATTAAAACAGTTGGCAATCTATTTTCGAAAACTAAAGATAAAGATCCGCCAATGAAATCATCCGACATTGTGTACGCAATCCCCTGCTCTGGCTGTGATAAAAATGTACATAGGTCAAACATCAAGAGTCCTAAAGGACAGAATTACATCACACAAAAGTGACTGTAGGCTTCACAAACGTTCTTGCGCTTTGGCTGAGCATGTTTTAGACACTGGACATTCACCAAAATATGATGACACTAAGGTAGTTTTCACTGAGAGAAACTTACGGAAAAGATTGTTCCTGGAAATGGTAGAAACCAACTTGGCGGAAAAAACAATGAATAAAAGAAAGGACATTCAGGACATAAACATCATATATTCCAATCTTTTGAACGCACAGTCGGGTATCCTATAAAATTCACAGTAAAGTGGTGGAGAGTGCGGCACATAACTGTTTGCGGGGTTTCGCTTTGGGGGTTCCATTGGGGATTGAGTTGGGAGATGTGGCAGCTTTCAATTTTGATTCTTGGTTTTCTCCCCGGGATGGAACTCTTCACAACAAATAAATAATAAAAAAAAAAAAAAAAAAAAAAAAAAAAAAAGTAATAAAATATTAAACATCAGCAACAAAGGTTTACCGTCACCGTGGAGGTTGGGAATAGAATTAGTGACAGCTTCTATTCCGAACAACCACTACTGAAACAAAAAGGAAAAAAAAAAACAAAGTGTAAGTGTAAAAACAATTCACCGAAACAAACACATTAAAATCTGGTAGAAAATGGCAATTTCATTCAATACGTGTGGGTGTATATCTATTTTATTTACTATCGAATGCAGGAGAGATAAACTTTAACAACAATTCTCAGGTATATACCATGTGGTTTAAAACATTCAGTCATTTAGAAGATTGGAGTATATCACACTCAGCTGGCTAATATCAGATCGTGAATTAATCGTATTTCCTGTCTTGTTTATATGAACCATCTCTAAGAAGGTCCGTTTTGTGAGGTTCTTTTCTATGTCCAATATTACTGGTTCGTCAAAATTAAAACGGTGGTCTAGATTCAGACAGTGATTAGCAAGCGCACAAGATTGTTTTCCAATCCTTATATCACTTTTGTGTTGCACAATGCGCTGCTTTAAGTTTTGTGAAGTTTGACCCACGTAGCAACTCTGACAATCAGAACATGAAATCTTGTATACCACGTTCTTGTTTTTCAATGTAGGGTTCCTGTCTTTTATTTTTGTAAATAGCGTACGGACTGTCATACTGTTGTATTTGGCAATATGTATGTTGTTAAAATTCCGAAAATGTTTGACAAGATTGTTGGTTAGACCTTCAATATAGGGTAATTTGTAAAATCTTCTGAAATTTTCAGCACCATCGTCCGTAGGGCCGTCATAAAAGTTTGAACTGAAAATGAGTTTACGTAAAATAGTTTTAGGATATCCATTGTTAAGGAATATGTCAAAAAGTTTTTTCAAGTTTTCTTGTAAAAAGGTGTCATGAGAAATATGTGTGATTCTGTTCCTCATCGCTAAGACTGTGTTATACTTTTGATTAATTGGATGATTGGAGTAAAAATTTAAATACCTAGCAGATGAAGTTGGTTTATTATACCAATTTAGAATGATTTTATTATTCTCTGATCTGACTACCAAGGTATCTAGAAAGGGTATGGTATTATTATTTTCTTTTTCCATGGTAAACTGTATATGTGGATTTACTGAGTTAAACGTATCCAATGTAAGGTCAGCCTGGTCCATCGGAACAGAAGTTATTATATCATCTACGTATTTGAATAGAAATGGAACTTGAAACGGTAGTAACTGTAAAATCCTTCGAACTATGGAATCCATGACAATCTGTGCCAGAATTGGACTTATTGGTGAACCCATAGGTGTACCAAAAATCTGTTTGTAAAACTTATCGTTGAAAGTAAAATAACAGTTCTCACCAATAAAATTCAGAAGTGTCAGGAAATTGTTTTTTGATAGTGTGGTATGTAGTGATATAGATTCCCACTGTGTCTCCACTATTTCATGGATCAAACTGAAAGGGATGTTGGTGAATAAGGACACTACGTCCAAGGATACTAACATGTAGTTTTCTGGTAATTGGTAGTTTTGTATTGCATTAGCAAATTCAAACGTATCCGGTATATTAAACGGAGTAGTATCCGACAGTGCTGTTGATAGGATTTTTGATAGGAAAGAAGACACATTATAGGTGACACCGTCTATGCAACTGACTATCGGACGGAGGGGCACATTAATTTTGTGAATTTTTGGCATACAGTAAAGTTTGGGTGGTGTTGAATTATAATTAGTCAGATATTTAGCGGTTTCTACACTGATTTGGTTGTTAGACTTGAGTGATCGTATTATATTGTTCAGCTTCTGTTGTATGGTAACGGTGGGATCCCTTTGTAGAGTTTGATATGTGTTATTATCGTTCAGTAATTCATTAGTTTTTGAGATGTATTCAGTCTTATTCATAGCAACTGTGCAGCCACCCTTATCTGCTTGTAATATGTAAATCTCCGGATTTTGTTTTAGAAATTTTTTTGTTTTGAGAAAATCAACTTGAATAGATGTGAGTTTATTGAATTTTGATACTGTTCTAAAGTTAGTAATATTATTAGTTATTTGAGCTCGTACAACATTTCTATTTTCATCCGGTATATCTTTAATAATATTTTCAACGTCAGCCAGCAGGTGATCAACTCTTAACGAATTATGTGGAGGTGAAACACCAAATTTGGGACCTAACGATAAAAAATTCTGTACTTCTCTAGGTATGTCAGAGTCTGAGATGTTTTTGAACCACTTACTATTATCAATAAACAATTTTTTAGTTCCATTATGGTATTCAAGTAAATTATCAAACTTTTTTATTTGTACTTTTTTAGATTTGTTGAACTGCTGAGTATATGAAAAGATATACCGGATGAAAATAGAAATGTTGTACGAGCTCAAATAACTAATAATATTACTAACTTTAGAACAGTATCAAAATTCAATAAACTCACATCTATTCAAGTTGATTTTCTCAAAACAAAAAAATTTCTAAAACAAAATCCGGAGATTTACATATTACAAGCAGATAAGGGTGGAATAAATAGGCAATGATCAATTTCAAGGTATTGTAAATAATCTTTTTGTAGATAAACTGTATGTGTAGCGCAAATTTTACGGGAGACAGAAACTTTTCTTTACGAATCACGCACCATTTTAAAATTTCTAGGCATTAACAAAAAATCGGTTAGTTTCAAAATTAGTGAAAATTGATAAAGGCGTTTAGAAAATAATTATTCTGAAAAAACGATATTAATTTAAGAACTTTAGCGCCCTGTAGGCAAAACGGCTAGATCGGCTTATTTTTAGTTGAGGAATTTGTAGTTAAGCGTTTTACAGTCATTTCATGGATATATTATACCTACTGTATTATGTCTTATTTTATTCTTTTAAGTAGCTATTATTTATTTTATTTATTTTTAACTTGAATTTTATTTATTATTTAACTTGAATTTGTTATTTATTTTATTTAACGTTATTTTATTGTTTATAGTATAGAGTATATTTTATATTTCTTTCAACATAATTTTTAAAATTACACGATACATTTTTTTAATCCATTCATTTCGTTCTGTTCTTGCATACAATGTTCTTATTTATTTATCTTTCTTTGGGTTTTGGTTCATTACAAAAATACTGTTTTTTTTTTAATCAATATACCTAACTAGATAAAAACTTCATAAATAAGTTCAAATTTACTGGAGGGTTAATATCTGGCATTTTAACTTAAATTAATTTGTATTAATAAAGACTCTCATAAGCCTAGCCTCGGATGAATTTTGTTAGATGTACTAATATTAATAAGAATATACATGAAAGTCGAAAAATGTCTAGAGGCAAACATTTGAATTTTTACAATTCGACCGAAAGAAATGAACACTGTTTCCGCTGATCTTCTGATGTTGGTTGCCTCTGGTGAAGGAATAAATAAGGATTCCTTATAATATAGTACCTACCTTATAAGAACAAAATATTCAGCAAAAGAATCTCACTAGTTACCGTGTTATTTCAATGTTTCATACCTGTACTAATTGAGTAAGTTGTAAGTTGAAATTCCAAATATAAATTTTCTCAATTTGCTTGGTTTTAATCATTTTTTGTCTACCAGTAACGAAGGAGACAATACTTTCTTTATATGTAAAATAGAGGCTGATCAGTTATATGCACATAACATTATTTATATCCAACCCGTCTGCAAAACCAGAAAACCAATCAAGAGGAATTCACTAAGATAGATGTGCACGTATATATATATATAGTAATTTTTAATTGTTTTATGTTTTGACCGGTCAGATTATTATAGAATCTTCGAAATTATTGGGACATCGGTCATAGGGCTTTTGATAAAAAGAAAACTCTTTTTTCGCTACGTTTATATATATATATATATATATATATATGCATAGTGTCAAATTGGCCTCCGTATCAGTACATTCGCTGAACGAACTTGCCTCCAAAACGGAGGCAACTGCGAAATTTCGGAGGCAACTCAGTACCCCCGTGTATAAGTAGTTTAAATGATTAGAATAGACCCCAGGAGGCCACTGCCGAAAATTGTGGTGGAGGCCAGTTCGCCACTTACACATATACAAGTTATACAGTTTAGTTCGAGAAAAAAAGTTCAGGTGGCGCCTTGGACATATACACATATACAAATTATATGTGAGCTGAACGAAGTTGCCTCCATACATCTAATGGACCTACTGGCCTCTGAGATTTGACAATCACGCATTTGAAACAATAGTGGTATTAATATACTTGCATTACAAGTGTAAGATAGGTGGTGGAGGCAGTTACGATATTTGAACAGTCTGATAATTTAATAACACCGTTGGTGATTCGGAAAAATAGGATAAGGGTTGGAAATTCAGGTTTTGTACGTAAAATGAAACAACTTGAAACATTAAGAAGCTGTATATGTTTTCTCTTTGAACTAAAAATTAGAAAGTTTTTTAAA
The DNA here is from genome assembly GCA_911728435.2 of Apoderus coryli. Lineage (NCBI taxonomy): Eukaryota > Metazoa > Arthropoda > Insecta > Coleoptera > Attelabidae > Apoderus > Apoderus coryli. The sequence goes on along the minus strand of OU452209.1, from coordinate 8,972,309 downwards.
AAAGGTAATTAACATAAAAACAAATATCGTCAAATTCTAATAAATTCTAGCAATCAAATGGTAATATTTTGGTTACTATTATTTAGGCTAAACATAATAAACTGTTACATTATGTAAGGTAAGTATCGTATGTCTTCATTCTAACCCAGCCCTTATTGCTCAATAAATTAGGATGTTTCCTAATCAATTCTTCATTTTTCTTTTGAATATGGCTCTTAAAGTATCGTTTTACTAATTTAGATTGCTCTGCCGACAATAGAATTTTGCGTGTTAGTGTTTGTTTTGATGCTAAAATAAAAGAGACTCATGATACAAAAAGTTTAAAATTAACCAAAACATGTAATCTTTACTCAGAGTGGAATCAATAAATCGGAAATGGAACTCAAAATCCAAATCACTATTTTAATTATTGAAAACACCCTATCCAACAAACCGACGGACAAAAGTACATGTTTCGAGAACAGTGGTTCTCATCATCAGCTTTAAACGGTCCAAAGCGATAAAATTAATAAAAGTAAATGTTTGAAAACCTCTCGAAACGCTCACAAGTAATTAATGGCACTGCTAGTTTTCTTTCGTTTATTACAAAGTTTGCAGCAGCAGTTCTAATCAGCAACGGACCGGGAGAGCCCTTTCCCATAACACTGGCGTAAAACAGGGTTGTCACTCAACTTGTTAAGGATGAACTACCGGGGGGAATAGAGATCGTCTACAGATTTGATCGTGGCGGACTCTTCAAGCTTCCTAGACTGCAAGCTGAGACAAAGATCGTATCCACATCATTGAGCTTCAATGCGAGGATGACAACGTTGTACTAGCTGATACAGAAGGGGATCTTCAATATATACTAAATGCATTTAACAGCGCATACAGGAGATCGCGCATGAACTAAATATAAAGAAAACATAGATTCTCTGCCAGCCTGCACCAAACAATAGGGCTGTCCCACCACATATTCAAGTTAACGGAGACAGACTTCAGAACATCGAGAGTGTCTCTTACCTCGGCAGTATTCTCGCGGCGTACGCAAATATCGATGATGAAATTCAGCATTGCAGGAGATGGGCAAGCGCATCTTTTGGCCGACTGAGGCCGAGAGGCTTCCATAATCAGAACATCGACGTTCGAAATAAATTGCGAGTGTATAATGCTATTGTAGTTCCTACCCTTACGTACAGCTGTGAGTCTTGGACCACTTATCGGAGGCATTTAAGACCCTTAGAGAAGTACCATCAACGATGTCCTAGAAGAGTTCTTGAAATCAAATGGCAGGACCGACGAACAGACATCAGCGTTCTAGAGGAAGACAAAACAACTGGCATTGAGGCGATGATTGTGAGCCACCAGCTGCCACGTAATCTGCATGCCAACGGAACGCCTTTCAAAGAGAATCCCTTGTTCACAACTTAAGGTCGGCTCACGAAATCAAGGAGGGCAGCAAAAGAGGTACAAGGATGTTCCTAAGACCAACATAAAGAAGTATGGCTTAGATGTAAAGAGCAACTGGGAGCAGATCGGGAACGACCGACCGAGATGGAGGCGTACCATTTACTAGGATCATCAAGTTTTTGAAGAGCAGCGTCGGCGACATGAGGGTGCAAAGAAACAGCATCGAAAAGAGAGAGAACGCATCGATGGGGCAGCACACCTACAACAGCCGGTAAATGTTGGCGATTGGGTGTGTCAATTTTGTGATAAGGTTTGTGGCGCGATGATCGGTCTGTTTAGCCACCTTAGAGTTCACAACAGAAATCCCGGAGATGGAATAATTCATACTCATTAGCGAGTTAATGCCGATTTTGCGAGTGAGTGCCGGTTTTGCAATCCACAGTTGTGAGCGTTCCACCAGCCAATGGAGGCTTTTCAAACCATTTTCAATATTGACTTTGTATATTGATTTTATTGCTTTGTATCGTTAAAAGTTGATGATGAGAACCAGTGTTCTCGAAATGTACTTTTGCCCAGTGGTGTGTTTGATAGAACGTTTTGAATTAAAATAGTAGATTGGACTTTGAGTTTCAATTTCGAGTTAATATTACCGGTTATAAGTGCGAAATTATGAAGTATCTATATGTTTAGGTTAAAAGGTATTTAAACATTTTCCGTAAAAACTATTGGCCAATAAGCTGAAACAGGTTTTTCCTTTTCTCCATAAAAAGTCTATTATAGTCCGTATAAAAGGTGATTATGATGCAATATTTTCACGATGAATTTACAGCATTTTAGCGATGAATTTACAGCACTACTGTAAAAATAATCCGAATTTAGACAAATTTAATGTTCAGTATTGAAAAATAAAAGTCCAATCTCAACGAAATTATTTTTATTTTATTTTTCATTACTGAAATTATAACTCCACTTAAGAATGAACTACTTTTTCAAGAAATTTATTTATATTTAACCAAAAATCAACATTTAATAAATAATTATCTAACAGATCATTGTTATTATTTTATAATTTTAATTAGGCTAACATTTTTTTTTTTTCATTTCAGTGTTTATAAAAAAATAATCAAATTTTAACGGAAATCTCGGATTTTTAAGTTCGAGAAAAAATCAGTAGTTTTGTTTACAGCCTGTAAATTTCAGTATCGATTAAATTTAAAAAATCTACAGTCATGGCTCTAGTCACATAATGGTTTGTCTTTAATCTCCTGAAAATCACATGTCCGTATCTCTTCTGGTTATTAAAATATTTGACTTATCAAGTCTAAACCAATGAAATTGTGGAATAACAAATAGGGCTTTCCATTTAAAAAAAACGTAAGTTTGGTTCATCCTGATGAGATGAGCCACCCTGTACAAATATCAATAAATTTAAAATACGTACTTTATGACTGCCTAAACACTGGCTGCTTAGTTATGCGTGAAATTTTTGGTCTTTGAGGTTCAACGCACTAATAACTCACCGTGTATATAATTTTAGTTAAAATCATTTTTACTTTCCATATTATACATTTTTAATGGATTTCTACCCGTTATGTTAACATACAAGTAACATTCAGGCTCCGGAAATATTTAAAAGATTTTCACACAGTGACATTTGAAATTGAATAATAGACAATTGAAGTGGGTAAAAAAATCACAAAGTTTCACTCCTACACATGCGATTCTTTTTTTGTTGTGCAGGTATCGTCACGCAACAGTCGAGGTCAAACATCAGAACTTGTACAAACTGTTGTTTATCTCAGACTAATATGTTTCTTTCTTATGAAAGTTGAAGATTAGCTGCGCTATAACCAACCCTTGAGTAGCCTAATTCATCACCTCTTTCAACTCTCTTATTTATCCGTGTAATTTTTTTTTTATTGAATGCTTGCAATATTGATGTTAACTGTCCGTCCGTACGATATGTGCATATTGTTTATGTAGTTGTTTATGATCCCTTTCCTTGTTAACTTCGATTACTGTTTAGCTGCCACGACTAATTCATTAAGTTTGTACAAATGACTCACGCTGTTTATAAAATATTTCTTAAACCGATAAATGAAAAATTTAAAAAAACTTCAAAAATATGTTGAACTAGGATACGCAATCTTTTTATCATTTGAAATAGCTCGTTTGGTTGTTTTTTAAGATAATTCGCTAAATTTTTTGCATAGGTGCAAATCTATAAGTATAATCATAATTTGACTATAATCCATAAATCAATCTATTTAAATGCAATAAAATATTAATATTATGTAAAGGAATCGCAGTAATTTGCTTTACTAATAAGATATCGAAGCAATTTGAATTTTGTCATATACGAGGCCTACTTAATCTTGAAAAAAAGAGGAAAAAGCCATCTTTTCATTTAAGTTCCTGTAAAACTTTCTTTTGGTTTAGATTTTGGAGAAAGTGAAATTTCAGTTACATATTTGGTTATGCAAAGCATAACTATTAGTTCCTGTCAATCTTAGATCAATTAAAAAAAATTTACGCTACCTCAGCTAAGGTCCTTGTATATATTTTTAAGTTTTGTTATTTAATTTTCATTGACCTTTTTCGGCCTGTTTGTTGCCATTGCGACCAATCTTTTGCTTCGGCCAGTTATGATTCTAAAAATTCAATTACTTTCGTACCACAAATTCTTACAGGATATCTGCTCGAAAAATATGCATATTTACCTGCTGTAGCGATCGCCGAAACCGAAAGTTTTTTGACTAAATCTGCAGTTAGTTCTTCAGACAAGCCAGTATTTACAAGAATTGGAACACGTTTAAAAAAGTTACAATGCAAGTACAAAATATTATTATTATATTTTTTTTGGATCACCCTTAATGAAGTTAATAACATAATTAAAACTCGAGATAATTCTGTATCTTTCGCACCAATACCACGTAATCGTATCTATATACTAGGTATTTGCAATATTACTTACAAAATGTGCGAAAAACCACATAAAATCATACCGATGACACCCATTTTTGCCTTCAATATAGAGGCGACACTAACGACCAAACACAGGAAATGAACATTATGTTTCATTTGGCTATGATGCCTATCCTTTTCACAAACAAACGCATTCAAATTCTTTCATCCATTGCAATTGAAAATAATACATACATACATAACCTATAAAATACTGCCATGAACAGTGAAGGCTTATCTAATTTTTTAACAACTGCTTTAATTCCAAATCTAATTATCCCAGAAAGTGATTTTGTAGAATGTGGCCCAATATGGCAACAATGGCGCACATCGTTTTCGATTCGACTAATTCCGTGACCAGTCACTCCAATTTTGCAAATGGCCACTCATCATAAACTTCCGCAGAGAACAACAACAATAAACACAAATTATCGAAATTAATAAACATTAGTAAATATAGCATACACACTTGCACAGTAAGTAGTTTAATACAAATACATAATAGGTATTCAATATTTCAGGCAAACATTTGTTGTTGTTAGCTACCTACTAGGTATATAAACACGCTAATATTCTTAAAATTAAAACATTATACCTACCACATCAACGGTAAGTAACAAATACAAACAACATATTATTGTTATTCCAAAGTGATAGATACAAAAACAATGCAAGTAAGGAAGTACCTACTTTTACCCGAGATCTATCACTAGCAACAAACAATTACAAGTAGAGTTATTTTTTTATTAATGAAGTCTATAAAAAGGACACAATACAGACAACATTTTTTGCATCCAGCTACATAAATATGCTTTTAACAACGTGAGTACTTTGTAAAACTAAGTATCTACTATTTACTGAAACTTATTCTCGATCAGAAAATACCAACAATTACAATTTACAGTTTTTTAAGGTTCGCCATTTATCAGGAAGAATTTGTTTGAGATACCTAGGTAGGTATGTCGTTTATGTTGTACTTATTAATGAAGTTTATAAAAAGGAAGGTAGGTACATTATTATTATTATTATTTAGATTTGTTTGAAACTAAACTAAAGGTTACTAGGTCAATTTCATCTTATTGATCTCGGTCAGGGTTGTTTCCAAATAACTAATGACGTACGTACTTAGCTGACTAATTTTATTATAGATTTACAATTTTCGTATTAAACCTAACTTTACCTGTTTAATTAATTAAATTTAGTATATTATATTATATTAATATAGGTTAATAATAAATGTTGTACTATATTAGGACAGCTAAAATAAAGGTTATTAGGTCAATTTCATCCGGTCAGGGTCAGGATAGTTTCCAAATAACTAACGACGTACGGTACTTGTCTGGCTAATTTTATACAAAGGTTCTCCATTTGTCAAGAAAGTAGATATTCATACGTACGTCGTTACTACATTCCTATAATAGATCAGGTGGTGAAGGGTAGCATAACCAACTACGTACATTAGGACAGTGTTGCCTACGTTATCTGTTATATAAACGGATTTCACAATATCTGTAGGTGCATACTTACGCTGGCTGCATGTGAATTAAAGCAGTATTATTTGTCTTTGTTTATCTCATTGCGTGACAAATTTTGCTTCACTTTATCACAAATATTCGCAGCTTGATATAAGTGGACTTATTGTCATCTGTGGAACAATACTATTATTTAAAATGACGTCATACGTACGACGTACCGAGAGAATTTGATCATATGTTTTGGATGACGTCATATTGTTTATCTTACGATTTATTTACCAAAAAATTAGGGTTTCTTTTTTAATTTACAAATTCCACTACTAAATTAAATTAAAATGCCTACATTTAGTTTTAATTTCCTGATACCGAATTTATTCTTACGTTACAAAGAACTGGATAAAATACAAGTCTCATTACCTACCTACCTACCTGTTTTTGTCCAAAAACTAATTACAGATGATGACCTAGATCAAAAACATTCAATGAAACAAAATAGGTACGTAATTTTGTTAAGGTGAAATAGTAATATTTTGAATAATATTTTGATTTCTTTAGATTTCAAATCAAGATTTTTTTAAAAGTTAAACTATAAGCTCAAATTTATATACGGGGTGAATCAAAAATGTATTTCTCTATTTTTTTAAGACTTTTAGACATGCTGCAGAACCTTAACAGCGATAAGTGACTTTTTATTTTCTTTTAAAGAGAAATTTTTAGCATAGGATTTAAATTTATATACAGGGTGAATCAAAAATGTATTTCTTTATTTTCTTAAGGTGAAATAGTAATAATTTGAATAATTTTTTGATTTCTTTAGATTTCAAATCAAGATTTTTTGAAAGTTAAACTATAAGCTCAAATTTATATACAGGGTGAATCAAAAATTTATTTCCTATCGTCAAAAAAGTAATATTTTGAATAATTGTTTGATTTCTTTAGATTTCAAATCAAGATTTTTTTTAAAAGTTAAACTATAAGCTCAAATTTATATACGGGGTGAATCAAAAATGTATTTCTCTATTTTTTTAAGACTTTTAGACATGCTGCAGAACCTTAACAGCGATAAGTGACTTTTTATTTTCTTTTAAACAGAAATTTTTAGCATAGGCTTTAAATTTATATACAGGGTGAATCAAAAATGTATTTCTTTATTTTCTTAAGGTGAAATAGTAATATTTTGAATAATTTTTTGATTTCTTTAGATTTCAAATCAAGATTTTTTGAAAGTTAAACTATAAGCTCAAATTTATATACAGGGTGAATCAAAAATGTATTTCTTTATTTTGTTAAGGTGAAATAGTAATATTTTGAATAATTTTTTGATTTCTTTAGGTTTCAAATCAAGATTTTTTTAAAAGTTAAACTATTAGCTCAAATTTATATACAGGGTGAATCAAAAATGTATTTCTTTATTTTGTTAAGGTGAAATAGTAATATTTTGAATAATTTTTTGATTTCTTTAGATTTCAAATCAAGATTTTTTGAAAGTTAAACTATAAGCTCAAATTTATATACAGGGTGAATCAAAAAGGTATTTCTTTATTTTGTTAAGGTGAAATAGTAATATTTTGAATAATTTTTTGATTTCTTTGGGTTTCAATTCAAGATTTCTTTGAAAGTTAAACTATAAGCTCAAATTTATATACAGGGTGAATCAAAAATGTATTTCTTTATTTTGTTAAGGTGAAATATTTTGAATAATTTTTTGATTTCTTTAGATTTCAAATCAAGATTTTTTGAAAGTTAAACTATATGCTCCTAGAGGTTTTCTACGGGGTAACTCAAAAATGTTTCTATTTATTTTCAATAATAGATAGAAACATTTTCAGATTTTAATTTTTTTTTTTTGAAATTTTTTTTTTTTAAATTTTTTTTTTCAAAAATTTTTTTTTAAATTTTTTTTTTTTTTAATTTTTTTTTCAAAATTTTTTGTTTTTTTAAATTTTTTTTTTTTTAATTTTTTTTTCTTTAATTTTTTTTATAACCCTCAATGACTTTTTTCATAGATAAAACTACCACACAACGACTGGGAAATCCCGCAAGGGATTTCTTGTTAATACATACTAACGAGTGCTCTTCGCGTTTCTTTCTAAAATGGGGAAAAAAAGACCAAAAGTGTGTGCGAATAAACGCAAAGGAACGCCGGAGGCGTTCCAACAGTGTTTCCTATATGGCAATTTTATTTTTTGCATCACCCGATAGGCTACTTATCAAAGCTGATTGGATGCATTAAAATTATGTATTTTAATCATTTATTTACCTCTGCACAAACGTAATTAAAGTGTGAGAAGGAGGTGAATAACTTTTTCTACGAGGAAATTCAAGAAAAAAGCCCTATAAACTACTGCTATTACTTTGAAATAAATACCTGTTTTGGTGCTGTGGATAGATACAAAAACAATTTTAAAGTTACGTACAAGCATATTTGGGACGCCACTGTGCCTTTTTCATATCCTATATTTTCAATTATTGCGTTTTTCGTTCATTTTTATTAATCTATCAAACCTTAAATGCGACTGGTATGTTCCTTAAAATTGACAAATCTAATTTAGTTCAGCTGTCACACATAACGTTCTTTTACATTTTTTCAAATAAATATACAATGACACTCTTTAAAAACACATGTTAAATATAAAGAACAAAATTTAAAAGACACTGATATACGCAGCATTTGCAATATTACTCACAAAATGTGCGAAAAACCACATAAAATCATACCGATGACACCCATTTTTGCCTTCAATATAGAGGCGACACTAACGACCAAACACAGGAAATGAACATTATGTTTTATTTGGCTATGATGCCTATCCTTTTCACAAACAAACGCATTCAAATTCTTTCATCCATTGCAATTGAAAATAATACATGCATACATAACCTATAAAATACTGCCATGAACAGTGAAGGCTTATCTAATTTTTTAACAACTGCTTTAATTCCAAATCTAATTATCCCAGAAAGTGATTTTGTAGAATGTGGCCCAATATGGCAACAATGGCGCACATCGTTTTCGATTCGACTAATTCCGTGACCAGTCACTCCAATTTTGCAAATGGCCACTCATCATAAACTTCCGCAGAGAACAACAACAATAAACACAAATTATCGAAATTAATAAACATTAGTAAATATAGCATACACACTTGCACAGTAAGTAGTTTAATACAAATACATAATAGGTATTCAATATTTCAGGCAAACATTTGTTGTTGTTAGCTACCTCCTAGGTACCTATTTTTTTTAATAGAAACATTTTTTTCCTTGAAATTTTTTTTCTTGATTTTTTTTTAATTTTTTTTTATAACCCTCAATGACTTTTTTCATAGATAAAACTACCACACAACGACTGGGAAATCCCGAAGGGATTTCTTCTTAATATATAATAACGAGTGTGTTCGCGTTTCTTTCTAAAATTGGGAAAAAAAGACCCAATTTAAAGCGACTAAGGCTGCAGTTTCGCCGAAGGCGAAACTGCAGCGCTGCCTATTATAGAAAATTTCCTTTTTGCAGAATAGCATAGGCTATATATCAAAGCTGATTCAATGCATTGAAATTATGTATTTTAATCATTTATTTACCTCTGCAGAAACGTAATTAAAGTGTGAGAAGGAGGTGAATAACTTTTTCTACGAGGAAATTCAAGAAAAAAGCCCTATAAACTACTGCTATTACTTTGAAATAAATGCCTGTTTTGGTGCTGTGTTTAGGTACAAAAACAATTTTAAAGTTACGTACAAGCATATTTGGGACGTCGCTGTGCCTTTTCCATATCCTATACTCCCAATTATTGCATTTTTCGTTCATTTTTATTAATATATCAAACCTTAAATGCGACTGGTATATTCCTTAAAATTGACAAATCTAATTTAGTTCAGCTGTCACACATAACGTTCTTTTACATTTTTCCAAATAAATATACAATGACACTCTTTAAAAACACATGTTAAATATAAAGACCAAAATTTAAAAGACACTGATATACGCAGCATTTGCAATATTACTTACAAAATGTGCGAAAAACCACATAAAATCATACCGATGACACCCATTTTTGCCTTCAATATAGAGGCGACACTAACGACCACCACACAGAAAATGAATATTATGTTTCATTTGGCTATGATGCCTATCCTTTTCACAAACAAACGCATTCAAATTCTTTCATCCATTGCAATTGAAAATAATACATACATACATAACCTATAAAATACTGCCATGAACAGTGAAGGCTTATCTAATTTTTTAACAACTGCTTTAATTCCAAATCTAATTATCCCAGAGAATGATTTTGTAGAATGTGGCCCAATATGGCAACAATGGCGCACATCGTTTTCGACTCGACTAATTCCGTGACCAGTCACTCCAATTTTGCAAATGGCCACTCATCATAAACTTCCGCAGAGAACAACAACAATAAACACAAATTATCGAAATTAATAAACATTAGTAAATATAGCATACACACTTGCACAGTAAGTAGTTTAATACAAATACATAATAGGTATTCAATATTTCAGGCAAACATTTGTTGTTGTTAGCTACCTCCTAGGTACCTATATTATGATCAAAACAAACAGGCTAATATTTTTAAAATTAAAACATTATACCTACCACATCAACGGTAAGTAACAAATACAAACAACATATTATTGTTATTCCAAAGTGATAGATACAGAAATATACAAAAACAATGCAAGTAAGGAAGTACCTACTTTTACCCGAGATCTATCACTAGCAACAAACAATTACAGGTAGAGTTATTTTTTTATTAATGAAGTCTATAAAAAGGCCACAATACAGACAACATTTTTTGCATCCAGCTACATAAATATGCTTTTAACAACGTGAGTACTTTGTAAAACTAAGTATCTACTATTTACTGAAACTTATTCTCGATCAGAAAATACCAACAATTACAATTTACAGTTTTTATAAGGTTCGCCATTTATCAGGAAGAATTTGTTTGAGATACCTAGGTAGGTATGTCGTTTATGTTGTACTTATTAATGAAGTTTATAAAAAGGAAGGTAGGTACATTATTATTATTATTATTATTATTATTTAGATTTGTTTGAAACTAAACTAAAGGTTACTAGGTCAATTTCATCTTATTGATCTCGGTCAGGGTTGTTTCCAAATAACTAATGACGTACGTACTTAGCTGACTAATTTTATTATAGATTTACAATTTTCGTATTAAACCTAACTTTACCTGTTTAAATAAATTTAGTATATTATATAATTAATAGGTTAATAATAAATGTTGTACTATATTAGGACAGCTAAAATAAAGGTTACTAGGTCAATTTCATCCGGTCAGGGTCAGGATAGTTTCCAAATAACTAACGACGTACGGTACTTAGCTGGCTAATTTTATACAAAGGTTCTCCATTCGTCAAGAAAGTAGATATTCATACGTACGTCGTTACTACATTCCTATAATAGATCAGGTGGTGAAGGGTAGCATAACCAACTACGTACATTAGGACAGTGTTGCCTACGTTATCTGTTATATAAACGGATTTCACAATATCTGTAGGTGCATACTTACGCTGGCTGCATGTGAATTAAAGCAGTATTATTTGTCTTTGTTTATCTCATTGCGTGACAAATTTTGCTTCACTTTATCACAAATATTCGCAGCTTGATATAAGTGGACTTATTGTCATCTGTGGAACAATACTATTATTTAAAATGACGTCATACGTACGACGTACGTATCTAAGACCGAGAGAATTTGATCATATGTTTTGGATGACGTCATATTGTTTATCTTACGATTTATTTATTAAAAAATTAGGGTTTCTTTTTTAATTTACAAATTCCACTACTAAATTAAATTAAAATGCATACATTTAGTTTTAATTTCCTGATACCGAATTTATTCTTACGTTACAAAGAACTGGATAAAATACAAGTCTCATTACCTACCTACCTACCTGTTTTTGTCCAAAAACAAATTACAGATGATGACCTAGATCAAAAACATTCAATGAAACAAAATAGGTACGTAATTTTGTTAAGTTTAAGTCTTAAAGTAAGTACAGCCATTATATATATTCATATAAATAACACAGAATAAATAATATTCTGTGTAAATAGTACTTATATTTTATTTAAATACACAAAAATTATAAACCGTAAACACAACAAATCAATATAGAATTAACTACACTTTTTATTTTATACACCACGTATTATTATTATTATTACCGGATGCTGACGACCAAATTTCCATTTCCAAATTGATTTCTGTCTCTTGCCTGTAGGTCCATATTTTGAATGCTTCAAGTTATTTCGTTTTTTTTTTAAGTTACCGCCTAAGCGAGTACTAACTATTATTGGCCTCTTGCCCTTTCTCAGTAGGATACAGCCAGCACAGTTTATTTTTATCAAATATAGTTACAATGCATACTACTACTGTTTACTTTTAACCTCCAAGCCCCATAATATAACCTATTTATTTATGACGTGAAACTAGAAGTGTCAACAAAACAAAAATAAGTGACACCAACGTCAGAAGAAAATTCTGCCAAATTATGACAAACCAACGAAGCCAAAATAGATAGACAGATAGTCCTAAAATTAACGTCCGCCGCTATTAACGTTAACGTTAATTGAACACCAACGATTTTCAAATAGACAGATGTGGTAGGTTTATAAAATGATGATCGGCAGCCATTTTTAGGCTAGCAGATTTAAAATACCTAACTAATATATTTATAGTAGGTATTTAGTATAAAATTTTTTAAGGACAAAAAAGGAATATTTTCTTTAAAAGAGAAATTTTTAGCATAGGCTTTAAATTTATATACAGGGTGAATCAAAAATGTATTTCTCTATTTTTTTACCATTTTTTTTAACTCGATAGGTGACTTTATTTTCTTTAAAAGAGAAATTTTTAGCATGGGTTTTAAATTTATATACTGGGTGAATCAAAAATGTATTTCTCTATTTTTTTAAGACTTTTAGACATGCGCCAGAACCTTATCAGCGATAAGTGACTTTTTATTTTCTTTAAAAGAGAAATTTTTAGCATAGGCTTTAAATTTATATACAGGGTGAATCAAAAATGTATTTCTCTATTTTTTTACCATTTTTTTTAACACGATAGGTGACTTTATTTTCTTTAAAAGAGAAATTTTTAGCATAGGTTTTAAATTTATATACGGGGTGAATCAAAAATGTATTTCTCTATTTTTTTAAGACTTTTAGACCTGCGCCAGAACCTTATCAGCGATAAGTGACTTTTTATTTTCTTTAAAAGAGAAATTTTTAGCATAGGCTTTAAATTTATATACAGGGTGAATCAAAAATGTATTTCTCTATTTTTTTACCATTTTTTTTAACACGATAGGTGACTTTATTTTCTTTAAAAGAGAAATTTTTAGCATAGGTTTTAAATTTATATACGGGGTGAATCAAAAATGTATTTCTCTATTTTTTTAAGACTTTTAGACATGCTACATAACATTATCAGCGATAAGTACCTTTTTATTTCCTTTAAAAGAGAAATTTTTAGCATAGGTTTTAAATTTATATACAGGGTGAATCAAAAATTTATTTCCTATCGTCAAAAAAGTAATATTTTGAATAATTGTTTGATTTCTTTAGATTTCAAATCAAGATTTTTTTTAAAAGTTAAACTATAAGCTCAAATTTATATACAGGGTGAATCAAAAATGTATTTCATTATTTTGGACAAAAAAGTAATATTTTGAAGAATTTTTTGATTTCTTTAGATTTCAAATCAAGATTTTTTTGAAAGTTAAACTATAAGCTCAAATTTATATACAGGGTGAATCAAAAATGTATTTCTCTATTTTTTTACCATTTTTTTTAACACGATAGGTGACTTTATTTTCTTTAAAAGAGAAATTTTTAGCATAGGTTTTAAATTTATATACGGGGTGAATCAAAAATGTATTTCTCTATTTTTTTAAGACTTTTAGACATGCTGCAGAACCTCATTAGCGATAAGTGACTTTTTATTTTCTTTAAAAGAGAAATTTTTAGCATAGGCTTTAAATTTATATACAGGGTGAATCAAAAATGTATTTCCTATCGTCAAAAAAGTAATATTTTGAATAATTTTTTGGTTTCTTTAGATTTCAAATCAAGTTTTCTGTGAAAGTTAAACTATAAGGTCAAATATATATACAGGGTGAATCAAAAATGTATTTCCTTATTTTAATAGAAACATTTTCAGATTTTCAGCTCTGCCAATACTTTTTTTAATTAATTTTTGAATTTTGTTTATGAATTTTTTTTTTTTTTAATTTTTTTTTGAAAATTTTTTTTTTAAATTTTTTTTTTTTAAAATTTTTTTTTTTTAATTTTTTTTTTTGTTTTTTTTTTTTTGTTTTTTTTTTTTTTTTTTTTTTTTTTAATAGAAACATTTTTTTCCTTGAAATTTTTTTTCTTGATTTTTTTTTTTATTTTTTTTTATAACCTTCAATGACTTTTTTCATAGATAAAACTACCACACAACGACTGGGAAATCCCGAAGGGATTTCTTGTTAATTAATATATACTAACGAGTGATCTTCGCGTTTCTTTCTAAAATGAGGAAAAAAAGCACAAAGTTGTGTGCGAATAAACGCAAAGGAACGCCGGAGGCGTTCCAACAGTGTTTCCTATATGGCAACTTTATTTTTTGCATCACCCGATAGGCTATATATCAAAGCTGATTGGATGCATTAAAATTATGTATTTTATTAATATATTTAGATCTACAAAACCGAAATTAAAGTGTGAGAAGGAGGTGAATAACTTTTTCTACGAGGAAATTCAAGAAAACAACAGTACAAAACTGCAAAAAATGCTACTACTAAATCAATAAATTTACCTTTTTGCAGCATCCACACATACAATGAAAGCATCTTGATTTATACTAGGCACTGTTCTATACACGGGAGTGCACTTTTACGGTATGATACGGCCCTTTATTACATTTTTAATTGTAAACTAAAAATGTTGGAAATTCTTCGACACTTTGTACATCAATAACCTAGAAAAATTGCGAAAATCGCGGTTGCCACACTTTATTTGAACACTTTCATCATAAACATATTCCTCATAGTTTCACGCAATATATTTACACATGGAATATGATTAGATACTTAATTTTCCAACAAATTTAATTTACGCAACTCCCACAATAATATAACAAATATTAAAACATTATTTTATGTAAAAAAACTAATAATTTATACTTATTTTTATTTTACTGCTATTCACATGAACTAAATCTGGCAGAGTAGTAAAATTTATTCCCACCAGAAAGGTTACAATTTCAATTAATAATGCAAAAAAGTTCAATGACCCGTGAAGTGGGAGGAGTTGAGTATGTGCAGACGGGCTACAATTTCAATAATTACAACCAATCAATGACCTTTATTTAATATCTTATGCTTATGCAACCTCCAACACATCATGATGGTATTTACGGTTGCATAACCTCATCTATGGAATAAGACACTTTTCGATGCTCTTTAATTTTGTCTAAAGTAGATTGCAATCGAAAAACTTTTAAATCTTTAGAAATTTTTAACGTACACTTTAAATTTATATACAGGGTGAATCAAAAATGTATTTCTTTATTTTGTTAAGGTGAAATAGTATTGTTTTGAATAACTTTTTGATTTCTTTAGATTTCAAATCAAGATTTTTTGAAAGTTAAACTATAAGCTCAAATTTATATACAGGGTGAATCAAAAATGTATTTCTTTATTTTGTTAAGGCGAAATAGTAATATTTGGAATAATTTTTTGATATCTTTAGTTTCAAATCAAGATTTTTTGAAAGTTAAACTATAAGCTCAAATTTATATACAGGGTGAATCAAAAATGTATTTCTTTATTTTGTTAAGGTGAAATAGTATTGTTTTGAATAACTTTTTGATTTCTTTAGATTTCAAATCAAGATTTTTTTAAAAGTTAAACTATAAGCTCAAATTTATATACAGGGTGAATCAAAAATGTATTTCTTTATTTTGTTTAGGTGAAATAGTATTGTTTTGAATAACTTTTTGATTTCTTTAGATTTCAAATCAAGATTTTTTTAAAAGTTAAACTATAAGCTCAAATTTATATACAGGGTGAATCAAAAATGTATTTCTTTATTTTGTTAAGGTGAAATAGTATTGTTTTGAATAACTTTTTGATTTCTTTAGATTTCAAATCAAGATTTTTTGAAAGTTAAACTATAAGCTCAAATTTATATACAGGGTGAATCAAAAATGTATTTCTTTATTTTGTTAAGGTGAAATAGTATTGTTTTGAATAACTTTTTGATTTCTTTAGATTTCAAATCAAGATTTTTTTAAAAGTTAAACTATAAGCTCAAATTTATATACAGGGTGAATCAAAAATGTATTTCTTTATTTTGTTAAGGCGAAATAGTAATATTTGGAATAATTTTTTGATATCTTTAGATTTCAAATCAAGATTTTTTGAAAGTTAAACTATAAGCTCAAATTTATATACAGGGTGAATCAAAAATGTATTTCTTTATTTTGTTAAGGTGAAATAGTATTGTTTTGAATAACTTTTTGATTTCTTTAGATTTCAAATCAAGATTTTTTGAAAGTTAAACTATAAGCTCAAATTTATATACAGGGTGAATCAAAAATGTATTTCTTTATTTTGTTAAGGTGAAATAGTATTGTTTTGAATAACTTTTTGATTTCTTTAGATTTCAAATCAAGATTTTTTTAAAAGTTAAACTATAAGCTCAAATTTATATACAGGGTGAATCAAAAATGTATTTCTTTATTTTGTTAAGGCGAAATAGTAATATTTGGAATAATTTTTTGATATCTTTAGATTTCAAATCAAGATTTTTTGAAAGTTAAACTATAAGCTCAAATTTATATACAGGGTGAATCAAAAATGTATTTCTTTATTTTGTTAAGGTGAAATAGTAATATTTTCAATAATTTTTTGATTTCTTTAGATTTCAAATCAAGATTTTTTTAAAAGTTAAACTATAAGCTCAAATTTATATACAGGGTGAATCAAAAATGTATTTCTTTATTTTGTTTAGGTGAAATAGTATTGTTTTGAATAACTTTTTGATTTCTTTAGATTTCAAATCAAGATTTTTTTAAAAGTTAAACTATAAGCTCAAATTTATATACAGGGTGAATCAAAAATGTATTTCTTTATTTTGTTAAGGTGAAATAGTATTGTTTTGAATAACTTTTTGATTTCTTTAGATTTCAAATCAAGATTTTTTTAAAAGTTAAACTATAAGCTCAAATTTATATACAGGGTGAATCAAAAATGTATTTCTTTATTTTGTTAAGGCGAAATAGTAATATTTGGAATAATTTTTTGATATCTTTAGATTTCAAATCAAGATTTTTTGAAAGTTAAACTATAAGCTCAAATTTATATACAGGGTGAATCAAAAATGTATTTCTTTATTTTGTTAAGGTGAAATAGTATTGTTTTGAATAACTTTTTGATTTCTTTAGATTTCAAATCAAGATTTTTTGAAAGTTAAACTATAAGCTCAAATTTATATACAGGGTGAATCAAAAATGTATTTCTTTATTTTGTTAAGGTGAAATAGTATTGTTTTGAATAACTTTTTGATTTCTTTAGATTTCAAATCAAGATTTTTTTAAAAGTTAAACTATAAGCTCAAATTTATATACAGGGTGAATCAAAAATGTATTTCTTTATTTTGTTAAGGCGAAATAGTAATATTTGGAATAATTTTTTGATATCTTTAGATTTCAAATCAAGATTTTTTGAAAGTTAAACTATAAGCTCAAATTTATATACAGGGTGAATCAAAAATGTATTTCTTTATTTTGTTAAGGTGAAATAGTATTGTTTTGAATAACTTTTTGATTTCTTTAGATTTCAAATCAAGATTTTTTGAAAGTTAAACTATAAGCTCAAATTTATATACAGGGTGAATCAAAAATGTATTTCTTTATTTTGTTAAGGCGAAATAGTAATATTTGGAATAATTTTTTGATATCTTTAGATTTCAAATCAAGATTTTTTTAAAAGTTAAACTATAAGCTCAAATTTATATACAGGGTGAATCAAAAATGTATTTCTTTATTTTGTTAAGGTGAAATAGTAATATTTTGAATAATTTTTTGATTTCTTTAGATTTCAAATCAAGATTTTTTGAAAGTTAAACTATAAGCTCAAATTTATATACAGGGTGAATCAAAAATGTATTTCTTTATTTTGTTAAGGTGAAATATATTGAATAATTTTTTGATTTCTTTAGATTTCAAATCAAGATTTTTTGAAAGTTAAACTATAAGCTCAAATTTATATACAGGGTGAATCAAAAATGTATTTCTTTATTTTGTTAAGCTGAAATAGTATTGTTTTGAATAACTTTTTGATTTCTTTAGATTTCAAATCAAGATTTTTTTAAAAGTTAAACTATAAGCTCAAATTTATATACAGGGTGAATCAAAAATGTATTTCTTTATTTTGTTAAGGCGAAATAGTAATACTTGGAATAATTTTTTGATATCTTTAGATTTCAAATCAAGATTTTTTGAAAGTTAAACTATAAGCTCAAATTTATATACAGGGTGAATCAAAAATGTATTTCTTTATTTTGTTAAGGTGAAATAGGATTGTTTTGAATAACTTTTTGATTTCTTTAGATTTCAAATCAAGATTTTTTTAAAAGTTAAACTATAAGCTCAAATTTATATACAGGGTGAATCAAAAATGTATTTCTTTATTTTGTTTAGGTGAAATAGTAATATTTTGAATAACTTTTTGATTTTTTTAGATTTAAAATCAAGATTTTTTGAAAGTTAAACTATAAGCTGAAATTTATATACAGGGTGAATCAAAAATGTATTTCTTTATTTTGTTAAGGTGAAATATTTTGAATAATTTTTTGATTTCTTTAGATTTCAAATCAAGATTTTTTGAAAGTTAAACTATAAGCTCAAATTTATATACAGGGTGAATCAAAAATGTATTTCTTTATTTTGTTAAGGTGAAATATTTTGAATAACTTTTTGATTTCTTTAGATTTCAAATCAAGATTTTTTGAAAGTTAAACTATAAGCTCAAATTTATATACAGGGTGAATCAAAAATGTATTTCTTTATTTTGTTAAGGTGAAATAGTATTGTTTTGAATAACTTTTTGATTTCTTTAGATTTCAAATCAAGATTTTTTGAAAGTTAAACTATAAGCTCAAATTTATATACAGGGTGAATCAAAAATGTATTTCTTTATTTTGTTAAGGTGAAATATTTTGAATAACTTTTTGATTTCTTTAGATTTCAAATCAAGGTTTTTTGAAAGTTAAACTATAAGCTCAAATTTATATACAGGGTGAATCAAAAATGTATTTCTTTATTTTGTTAAGGTGAAATAGTATTGTTTTGAATAACTTTTTGATTTCTTTAGATTTCAAATCAAGATTTCTTTGAAAGTTAAACTATAAGCTCAAATTTATATACAGGGTGAATCAAAAATGTATTTCTTTATTTTGTTAAGGTGAAATAGTAATATTTTGAATAATTTTTTGATTTCTTTGGGTTTCAATTCAAGATTTCTTTGAAAGTTAAACTATATGCTCCTAGAGGTTTTCTACGGGGTAACTCAAAAATGTTTCTATTTATTTTCAATAATAGATAGAAAAATTTTCAGATTTTCAGCTCTGGCAATACTTTTTTTTAATTAATTTTTGAATTATTTTTTTTTTAAATTTTTTTTTTTTAATTTTTTTTTTTTAAATTTTTTTTTTTAAATTTTTTGTTTAAAAATTTTTTTTTTTAATTTTTTTTTAATAATAGAAACATTTTTTTCCTTGAAATTTTTTTTTTTTTGATTTTTTTTTTCATTTTTTTTGCCACCCTCAATGACTTTTTTTATAGATAAAACTACCACACAACGACTGGGAAATCCCGAAGGGATTTCTTGTTAATATATAATAACGAGTGTTCTTCGCGTCTTTGTCGAAAAGTGGGAAAAAAAGGCCAAAAGTGTGGCCGATTTGGCATCTAGCCACGCCGGAGGCGTGGCCCCAGCTTTATTGATATAGAAACTATATTTTTTGCACAATAGAATAGGCTACTTATAAAAGCTGATTCAATGCATTAAAATTATGTATTTTAATCATTTATTCACCTCTGCAGAAACGTAATTAAAGTGTGAGAAGGAGGTGAATAACTTTTTCTACGAGGAAATTCAAGAAAACAACAGTACAAAACTGCAAAAAATGCTACTACTAAATCAATAAATTTACCTTTTTGCAACATCCCACATACAATAAAAGCATTTTGATTTATACTAGGCACTGTTCTAAATACGGGAGTGCACTTTTACGGTATGATACGGCCCTTTATTACATTTTTAATTGTAAACTAAAAATGTTGGAAAATCTTCGAGACTTTGTACATCAATAACCTAGAAAAATTGCGAAAATCGCGGTTGCCACACTTTATTTGAACACTTTCATCATAAACATATTCCTCATAGTTTCACGCAATATATTTACACATGGAATATGATTAGATACTTAATTTTCCAACAAATTTAATTTACGCAACTCCCACAATAATATAACAAATATTAAAACATTATTTTATGTAAAAAAACTAATAATTTATACTTATTTTTATTTTACTGCTATTCACATGAACTAAATCTGGCAGAGTAGTAAAATTTATTCCCACCAGAAAGGTTACAATTTCAATAATAATACAAAAAAGTTCAATGAACCCGTGAAGTGGGAGGAGTTGAGTTATGTGCAGACGGGCTACAATTTCAATAATTACAACCAATCAATGACCTTTATTTAATATCTTATGCTTATGCAACCTCCAACACATCATTACGGTATTTACGGTTGCATAACCTCTTCTATGGAATAAGACACTTTTCAATGCTCTTTAATTTTGTCTAAAATAAAAAATTCCTTATAAAAGCTGTCAGTGCTGTCTTTGTCTATAAAATGTATACAAAAAGGCCGAATTTTAAGCCACCATAAGTAAAGTTACGTCGTAACAAGTAACCACAGTGCAGTCTAAATTTTATTTTAGAAACTTTTAAATAGGCTACTTTTCAACTATGATTTAATGCGGCCACACTATTTTATTAATTAATTTAATTACATTAATTAATTTAAATACATCTACAATCGTTAATTATGTGCGACGCAGAGGGAGATACCAACTATTTCTTGAACTCGCTCTAACAACCTACCAAGGCTGCCAGACTGTTTTTCAAATTATCTCTATCCTACACCTCGTACTTATTATTTCCGCAATAGCGTAATTAATCCGAAATATATTTACGTGCAGATGCTTATTTAAATATAAACTCAATTTCCCCACGTTTATTTTATAATTTGGTTATTGAAAAAATTCCATATTATTTTTATTTCATTCAATGCAATTCTTTGAAAGTCTGACAACAATGAAGAAATTCGGTGATGCCACATTTTATTTGAAGATTTTCACTTCAGCAGATTTTCCTCAATAAATCCACACATTACACAATAGATTTTCACGTGTAAAATTATTAGATACTTAATTTTCCAACACATTTAATTTACTCAACTCCCACAATAATATAACAAATATTAAAACATTATTTTATCTAAAAAACCTACTAATTTATACTTATTTTTATTCTACTACTATTCAAATGAACTAAATCTGGCAGAGTAGGCTGTGCACAAGTTGACACATTTTTTGCCATTCGACAATTGATTCCCACCAGAAAAGGTACAATTTCAATAATAATACAAAAAAGTTCAATGATCCCGTTATATGTGCAGATATATCATTGAGGTGGGAGAGATATTAAAATCTTCGAATATGTGCAGACGGGCTACAATTTAAATAGTTACAACCAATCAAGGACCTTTAACTGATTAGATTTAATATCTTATGCTTATGCCACCTCCAACACATCATTATAGTATTTACGGTTGCATAACCCCCTCTATGGAATAAGACACTTTTCGATGCTCTTTAATTTTGTCTAAAGTAAAAAAAAATGATTTTTTTGATGAGTTTCAGTATATACAGGGGTGTTTTTTAGGTGGGGTAGTTGAATGTGTTATTGATTGTGCACATTTAACTTTTTTTCAGATTGCAATCAAAAAACTTTTAAATCTTTAGAAATTTTTAGCGTACACTTTAAATATAAATACGGGGTGAGTCAAAAATGTATTTGTTTATTTTTTTAAGGACAAAAAAGTAATATTTTGAGTAATGTTTTGATTTTTTTAGATTTCTATTCAAAATTTCTTTGAAGTGAAACTATAAGCTTCTAAAGCTTATCTACGGGGTAACTTGAAAATGTTTTGTTTAGGTTTTTAGAATGGTTGATGAAATTATTGCACAGAATGGCTCAAAAATGTTTCAAAAAAATTTTAATTTGAAGAATTTTATATATTTTTTTACGTTTCACTGCATTTTCAGTAAGAATGGGATCATAAAATTTTTATACAGGGGTATGTGTATTGTTCCCATTTAAAATTCACCAGTTAGGTAGTTGGAACCTATATTATTACAATTAAAATACAATATTTGTTATCAGGTTTCTGTGGCGTCATTGGTAGGGCGTTCGCTTCGCATGCGAAAGGTTAGGGGTTCGAATCCCAGCTGTGGCAATACTTTTGTTTTTTTTATTTTTTTTAATTCAAATTCCAAAATTAAAAAAAAAAATTAATAGAAAAAAACTAAAAAATAAATTTAAAAAATAAAATTAAAAAAAAATGTTAAAAAATTAATAAAAAAAATTAACAAAAAAATTAATAAAATAAAAATAAAAAAAATTACAAAAAAAAAATAAAAGAAAAATTAATAAAAAAAAAATTAAAAAAAAAATTAATAAAAAATTTTTTTTAAAAAAATTACGATTTTTTTATAACCCTCAATGACTTTTATCATAGATAAGACTACCACAAAACGACTGGGAAATCCCAAAGGGATTTCTTGTATAGTATTATAAACTAGAACGCCACACTACGTACGTATTCTATCAGAGAAACTATACGTCCCCTCCTTCTAATATTTTTAACCTACAGAATCACTGCCTTTTTATACTTTCGTACTACCTATGTACGTATTTTATCAAGGAAACTATCTAATAAATAACAAATAAAAAAAAATCTATACCATATTAGCGGTCATTTGCTGGAATAAAATGTCTACAATTATTGTCCTTGACCTTATAGTTACTTGACTAATAGATTTTTACAGCTAACTAAGCTTATTTATCGCGACATCACGCGTTCCTACAATTCCGCTGTCTATATTTTTAAATATTTTAAACTACCTCTCATCGCAATTCTTAGATTTAGTCTTTTAATTTCTCATGTCATATATCTTATTGTCGTTTACTGGTTAATTTGAGCCTATGGTTGGGTCGTCAACTTCATTCAAAATAGCAATGTAAAAAATATTCTCTTTTAAAATCTCAAAATATTCAATTACCTCGCATGAAAGATAAAAATAAATCACTACTATAATAAATAAAAATCCATACCCTAAGACAAATTAAATTTTACCCGCACAGGTAAATATCATACCATTTGGAAATTCCGGTAGGCGTGCTCTACTGAGTTAAATCTCTAAATATAGGGTTTAGAGAAGGGTTTGAGTTTTATTAAGGCTTGGCTTGTTGAGCTACTCGAGAATCGCCCACTTACATCACGCTCACGAAAGAGGATCTTATTGATTCTCCCTCGTAAACGAGTGATGGTGTGTATTTGAGCGGCGTCTCTCAGTTAATAGTGTCTTGATTTGATTTAGAAAACTATATTAAAATAAAATTGAAAGTCAAATATATTTTACTAATTGTTATTTATTAAATTAATTATTTAAAATATGAGAAAATTAATTAAATGAAAAATCGGACAAGTTTCAAAAGAAAGTCATCAAAATTACAATATATAAAATCAGTACTTACATTACAATTATCATCATCGCCGACACAGCTGATCTTTCTTGCACTTTAAAGAATAAAATATTTAATATTTTTAATTATTAAGAATAAAACTGTAAACGCGTTAAAGACTGTAAAGGTTAAGTATGGAGAGAAGACCCCAAAAAAGAGAGTTTTGTGGTTAGAGAACCTGGCAGAGCATTCGGACACATATGTGCTCCAACGCGGGGAGACTTCATGGTCCGAGCTGCCAAGTCTCCAACCACTCTCTTGAAACTTTAATACACCGAAGTGCAAATAAAAAACCCCGGTAACTTCCTGTTACACAAAAATTTATAACTTTACTTTTTTCCACTCTTACGAATATAGACCAATCAAATTGTCTATTCGTGGCGTCGCGTACCGTTTTTATAGAAAAATGTCAGTCAGCTGATTTTGTCTAGTAGATACATACCGATGTTAGAGTCATGAAGTTGTATAAACTTTGATGAACTTTTATAAGTTATTAATCAGCGTAAAATACCTAGTTCGACCAAATGCAATATTTTTATTATAATCTACCGCATGTGACAATATGGTATCCATTTTATGATATTCACAAAAATGCAGTTGATGAAATACAAAGAAAATTTCTTAAACATCTTGTGTATAGATAAGGAAGATGGAATTTATCCGGTGAGAGGGGTAGACTATAAAGTATTATTAACTAGATTTCATGTGCAGAGCTTGGATACTAGGAGAATTATTAATTCTATTGTCACACAAAAATAATAAACTTTTAAGAATAAAAAAAATCAATTTAATGGAAAAAGAATAAGTATTAAAAACTATTAATAATTATAATAATTAAAAATTAACTCGCTTGGCATGTTTAGCTACTCGGGAATCGCCCACTTACATCACGCTCACGAAAGAGGATCTTATTGATTCTCCCTCGTAAACGAGTGACGGTCTGTATTAGAGCGGCGTCTCTCAGTTAATAGTTACTTAATTTGATATAGAAAACTATATTAAAATAAAAAGGAAAGTCAAATATATTTTACTATTATTTATTAAATCAACTATTTAAAATATAAGAAAATCAATTCAATGGAAAAAGAACAAATAAATTCAGCAATTACAATATATAAAAATTGGTACTTACATTTCAAACATCATCCTCGACACAGCTGATCTTTTTTTTTAGTTTAAAAAGAATCGTTCAGAATTATTAATATTAATATTAAATTATAACTTCGCGTTGATAAACCGTAAAACTTAAATGATACTACCCAAGAACCCCAAAAAAGAGAGTTTTGTGGTTAGAGAACCTGGCGGAGCATTCGGACACATATATGCTCCAACGCGGGGAGACTTCATGGTCCGAGCCGCCAAGTCTCCAACCACTCTCTTCAATCTTTACTACACCGAAGTGGAAATCAAAATCCCCCGTAACTTCCTGTTACAACAATATTTATAACTTTACTTTGTTGACTTTGCAATTTGTCTATTAGGTACAATACCGATGCTAAAGTCATGACTTGTATAAACTTTGATGAACTTTTATAAATTATTAAATCAGCGTAAAATAGCTAGTTTGACCGGATGCAATATTTTTATTACAATATACCGGGTGTGACATCCCCGGACTCACGAAAAAAATGGCCCCCATTTTTGCCTTTGCTGGGACGCTAATGTTTACAGTTTAAAAAAAATAAAAAATGTGTTCGTAAAGATCAACTGTGCCGCATACAATAGTATATCTTATATATATATAAATTAAAATATCTTTCAAAAGTGTATAAAGTTGTAAAAAGAGAAAAAAAAAATTATATTAGTTAAAATAAATTATTACTGTTTTTGCATGTCTTTACAAAAATTGTTAAATATAAAATACAATGTTTGCCCTGGAGTTGGTTGTCCTTGAACCATCTTATGCTTTTTGTTCGTTGTAGCTAGAAATTCTGCCATCATATCACTGGTACTTGCGGGGAGGGAGTTTGCCATCGTTGGGTTGGAAGTTGCTGACATCTCCAATTTTTGTAAGGCGCCAACTTGGATGGTTCTGCTTACTCGTTTTGCTTGACCATAGGCGTCCTCTTTATTGCATATCATAGGTTGATAAATTTGTATCGAATCGTTTAGATGTGTAGTGTGTACACCTAATCGTTCGATTTTCACTTGCATCTATTCAGCTCGACTGAAGGAAGAACATCATTATACGAGATTTTCGTTCCTCGTGGTTGTTGTCTGGTTGCAATTTGAGTGTTCTGGAGATGTGGAATTGTCTCATCGTTGCTTGAGCAAACTTTTTCGCATCAATCGTCATGACTTTTGTTCTCATTTCGTAACTCCCATCTCCGCTTTCCTCAGTGATTTAGTGATGGTTACTGCTTGTCTTGCGGCTCATGTCGTAATGGGCGTTTGATACAGTAGATCATGCAAAAAAAAGAAAAAAGAAAAGTATTAATATATGCTCTTATTTAAATAACTGATTAAAAATAAAAAAACAAATTAAAAACTGTTAAAACTAAATGATTTTCATATTAAATTAATTATTTTTAGAACTTCTGCGTGTCCATTTTTGGCACGTATATGTAATAGTATGTTATCATGAGTATAACTTTGTAAAGAAAAATAAGACTTAATTCTTATCTTAATGGTATTAAGTATTAAATTTCGCTTTAGCGTTTGGCCAGTTCCCACGTTTGTTATTATACTTTTTGCTACAATTTTCTTTGGAATATTATCAAGATCTCTTAGCATTTAGCATGTCATCTGCACTTAACGGTTTTTGGAAATAAAACCTCAGTTCTTGTCGGTCTGTCGGATAATGAATATCTTAAGGAATAAGACTTTAGTTTCAATTGACATTTTTGAATTTTGGATTTAACTTTGGTCGTGATAGTTTGGTTCTCCCTATCAACATTATGTTGACGAGGGTTGTGTGAAAAATAAAAGTGATTAGTCGATTAAAAAAAATGGTGTGGAATTATTGTAGTCTTGAAGTTGTAGTTTAGCGTGGAAATTGTGAAGTGTGAAAGCCATTTTAGGATATAGCTGAGATCAGGATCCCCTTTTTTAAAGATAAGTTTTGAAATATTATATTTTTTAAATTGTTTTGAAAATGCTGTCCGAAATATCGTTTTCTTGGTCGACAGCATATTATTTGAAGTTCATATTCTTGCATGTATTATCAATGGTAGTATGTTACTCAACTCCAGAGTTGCAAAATTAAAGTTTATAAAAATTAAAATTTGTTTTAAGTTAAAAGTAAATAAATATATATTATATATGTTTCATTACAATAATCCTTCTGGAACTGAGCAACTCTTTTATTGATAATACATTTTGTTTTTTAAAATTATATTTTCCCATAATTCCTAGTAAAAAGAAAAAAAAATAAATATTAATATCATTCTTCTAAAATTATGAAAGTAATTTTTCTGATATTCATCTGTTTTTTGTTTTAATAGCTTAACATGTAACTGTCCCTCGTATTCAAATTATTTTTATAAAAATGTCTTAAATATTAACTTAGTTCGTACTGTACACCTAAAATTAATTTCCCAATTAAAACTATTATATTATAATTATAATCTACCATTTTACTTTAAAAATTAAAAAAAATCTAAGTGTTTAGAATATTGTTTCCTTACATATTTCTTATTATCAGTGTTGAACATTAGTAATGTCTTCTTCACTATCTATTACTAGAACATATCCTCTAAATATTCTGTGTTGAGTAAATAAAATTTAGAATTTTAACTCATCTAAGCCTAGATTCCAAATATATCAAAAGAAAAAAAACGAAAAAAAAATCTTTTAACAAAAATAGTACTATTGATATCACTGTCTTCCAAATGATTAATATCGAGTCGCTGTGGAAGCCACAGGCGTCCCCATAACTTACAAACGACGGGATATTATCAACTGCCTTTAAAATTGCCTCCGTGGTATCCTGTTAATAAAGGGGTTGTGTATGTGTGACCTGCTTTGTTCTAAAAGTTCGAAAATTATGTATCCGAATAATAGTATTTTTCTATACTAACTTATCTTAGCTACTAAGTATCACTATATAAATACGCTATATTCGACTCTATATATCTCTCTATACAAGGTAATTCAATATTAATTTTACATAAATTTTTAAAAATCATTAAAAAGTAACTTTTTGTAGCTCACGATCAGATTAATAGACGTAATTTAAATGTATTTTTCTAGTTCCTTATTTATAGACAATTATTCACTATTGCCACATTCTATGCCCGACCAACGTGTCGTCATATTGGTATTCCTCATGAAAATCTCACTTTTATTTTCATTTTAAACCTACACATTCACTGCCTTTTTATATTTTCGTACTACCTACGTACGTATTCTATCAGGGAACTATCCGTCCCATCCTTCTAATATTTTTAACCTACATAATCACTGCCTTTTTATACTTTCGTACTACCTATGTACGTATTCTATCAGGGAAACTATCCGTTCCATCCTTCTAAATAACATAAAAAAAAAAATCTATACCATATTTAACGGTCATTAGCTGCAATAAAACGTCTACAATTATTGTCCTTGACCTTATAGTTACTTGACTTATAGATCCTGACCTACATTTTGTAAACAATTTTACAGCTAACTAAGCTTATTTCTCGCGACATCACGCGCTTTTACAATTGCACTGTCTATATTTTTAAATATTTTAATCTGCCTCTCATCGCAATTCCTAAATACCTATAGTCCTTAATTTCTCAAGTCATAATAATTAAATATTTTATTGTCGTTTATTGGTTAATTTGATCCTGTGCTCTGGTCGTCAACTTCACTAAATATCGCAATGTAAAAAAAAAATATATATTTTCTTTTAAAATATCAAAATATTAAATTACCTCGTATGAAAGAAAAAAAATCAATACTAGCAAAATAAAAAAAAAATAATAATAATAATACCTTAGTACAAATTAAATTTTTAATCCGCACAGGTAAATATCAGAAAATACTTTGTAAAATAAACACTCAATAACTAGAAAAAATATATAGCAAATCTTATTATTACACTTCTTGTCCTTTTTCCAAAAATTTAATAAATAATAACTACCAAACTGAGAAACTTAACGTACAACAAGCCGTCATAAAATGTAGTGGTTTAGCGCCTCCACCATGTCACACAAAAAATAATAATTAAAAATGAATATAAGAGAATAACTTTAATAGAAATAGAATTAGAAATGTTGAAATGAAATGGACAGTCAAATATATTTTACTAACTATTGTTTAAATCAACTATTTAAAATATAAGAAAATCAATTCAATGGAAAAAGAACAAATAAATTCAGCAATTACAATATATAAAAATTGGTACTTACATTTCAAACATCATCCTCGACACAGCTGATCTTTTTTTTTAGTTTAAAAAGAAACGTTCAGAATTATTAATATTAATATTAAATTATAACTTCGCGTTGATAAACCGTAAAACTTAAATGACACTACCCAAGAACCCCAAAAAAGAGAGTTTTGTGGTTAGAGAACCTGGCGGAGCATTCGGACACATATGTGCTCCAACGCGGGGAGACTTCATGGTCCGAGACGCCAAGTCTCCAACCACTCTCTTCAATCTTTACTACACCGAACGGAAATCAAAATCCCCCGTAACTTCCTGTTACAACAATATTTATAACTTTACTTTGTTGACTTTGCAATTTGTCTATTAGGTACAATACCGATGCTAAAGTCATGACTTGTATAAACTTTGATGAACTTTTATAAATTATTAATCAGCGTAAAATAGTTAGTTCGACCGGATGCAATATTTTTATTACAATATACCGGGTGTGACAATACATTTCGTTTTATATGAGGCCCTATTTTGGTTCCATGTAAGTTATTTGGAATCAAAATAACGCGTCATATAAAACGCAATGTATATTGAGAGAGTATACATGTCGTTTGATACGGCACACTATTTTGATTCCAATATACATTTCGTTTCATGTGCGGCACTATTTTGTTTCCATGTAAGGTAGTTGGAATCAAAATAATGCGTCATATAAAACTAAATGTATATTGAGAGAGTATACAGTCGTTTGATACGCCACACTATTTTGATTCCAATATACATTTCCTTTCATGTGAGGCACTATTTTGTTTCCATGTAAGATAGTTGGAATCAAAATATTGCGTCATATAAATCTAAATGTATATTGAGAGAGTATACATGTCGTTTGATACGGCACACTATTTTGATTCCAATATACATTTCGTTTCATGTGCGGCACTATTTTGGTTCCATGTAAGTTATTTGGAATCAAAATAATGCGTCATATAAAACAAGATGTATATTGCGAGAGTATACATGTCGTTTGATACGGCCCACTATTTTGATTCCAATATACATTTCGTTTCATGTGCTGCACTATTTTGGTTCCATGTAAGTTATT
Organism: Apoderus coryli; assembly: GCA_911728435.2. NCBI lineage: Eukaryota > Metazoa > Arthropoda > Insecta > Coleoptera > Attelabidae > Apoderus > Apoderus coryli. The sequence goes on along the minus strand of OU452209.1, from coordinate 8,942,153 downwards.
TGGAATCAAAATAATGCGTCATATAAAACAAAATGTATATTGCGAGAGTATACATGTCGTTTGATACGGCACACTATTTTGATTCCAATATACATTTCGGTTCATGTGCTGCACTATTTTGATTCCATGTAAGATATTTGGAATGAAAATAATGCGTCAAATAAAACGAAATGTATATTGACAGAATATACATGTCGTTTGATACGGTACACTATTTTCATTCCAATATACATTTTGTTTCATGTGCTACACTATTTCGATTCCATGTAAGATATTTGGAATCAAAATAATGCGCCATACAAAACGAAATTTATATTGAAATAATATACATGTCGTTTGATACGGCCCACTATTTTGATTCTAATATATATTTTGTTTCATGTGCTGCACTATTTTGATTCCATGTAAGATATTTGGTATCAAAATAATGCGCCATCTGAAACAAACTGTATATTTATATAGTATACATTAGGGTGGGCCGAAAAATCATTTTTTTTTTAATTTTTGGAATTTCGTTTTGGAATAGGGCACAAAAGATGCCTTTTGTTGTTACAAAAAATATTTTATTAACGGTTTTTTTATTGTAATCTGTCTTATGTCGCCAACCAGCCCTTAAAAATAAGCTTGTAATGTTCTTTTTGGTTTATTTTTCCTGAAGATATACTTTAGTATTTGAAAAAAAACTCATCACTACTAGCTGTTTATAACACATATTATGAAGTTTTTAAATTTCTATAAAAAACTCATCGCTACTTTTATAGAAATTTAAAACCTTCATAATATGTGTTATAAACAGCTAGCCTGAAAACGATTAATAGCAGCGTATCGTGATATCGACGGCTGCTCATAAGCAAGTGATTATTGTATTTCTATTCAGTCTTCAGTTGTTAGATGAGATGTTTTTCTTTGAAGTATATTAGAGTTATGAGTTTCTCAAAAACTTGTTACCCAAGACGATGCACCGAGTGTCCGTTAGTGGGATCACCTTCAGATTTAAAAGATAATACTCTTCCTACCCAAGAAGATTTGTTAAAGTGCTTTTTATGGATAAGGCTTAGTCTATAACCACCGCACTGTGGAAAAGAGGCAATAGGTTCCCAAATTTCTAATATACTAGCTGACAAGGTTCTAAGTTTGTGGGAGAAAGCGGCAAATCCTACAGTAATCCGTGAACGTGTTTTGCAAGTGATCAAAACACAACACGATAGATATTTAAAGCTTTTGTAACGACGTACGATTTTTGTTATTTTACTTTAAAATGTTATTTGTCCAACGTACGGTTGTCCTGACAGCTACCGTTAAAAGAACGTTACTTTCTCCAAGAGCAGAGGAGTTCAAGAAACATATTTATAGGGGGTATTGATCCAAAAAAGCAAGCCAAAAAATTAACAAACAACGCTAGAAGATTTGAAAAAATGCAAGGGAGGAAAGAATTGTTTACGAGTTTATAGTCACGCAAAACGACAAAATATTTATTCGAAGACGAACACTATCAACAATAAAACGTTAGCTTCTAATTTGTTTAACTTCAATGCAGCTTGGGAAATATCTTTTACAAACTTTAGAGCAATTCTAAAAGTAGAACTAAACTACCTACTCCCGCTTAAATGTTTGACAGATATGGTTTGTCAGACAGATCTGGTGTAGCAGTTGCATCGCCTATTTTACAAGATGTTGCCTTTGTAATAAAAAAAATGATCAGAACAAGTAATATATACAAATAAATTATAAAGAGCTAGAGAGAGTTTAAGAAATGAAATTTTGCATACAGTTTTCAAAATCCGGGCAAGCAATAAATTCCATTTACCTTGACGGGTGAAAAGATGAAACATTGTCTTTTGATAAAATAGATGGCAGGCTTCACAGAAGAACGTTAGTGGAAGAACATGCTTCTTTGGTGCAAGAGCCAGGTTCTGTGTTTCTGGGTCACACAATGCCTTCTTCTGGATCAGCAAAAGATATCTGTCGACGTATAGTTGAATTCGTACAGGTCAACACCGAATCAAAAAATGGAGTCATAGCTCAACTTGAATCAAAGTTAGGACATCCTTTCAAACGAGTCGTCTGTCAGCTTCATGGCAATGAGCTACCCTTATAAAAGACATATTTTTCACCATAATGATGGACAAACAACGGGTCCTAAGGCGATTTCAGTGCGACTGGGAAAGCTTACAGCCCACTGTGAAAATTTACCAGTTATAAAATATGAAATTATGGACTGCAAATTACCAGAAGTAAAATTTTGTGACATATGTATTGATCAGAGATACCTTAACAAAATTTGCCTCGCAATATCTTAAGGTCATTGTTCGGCGGGCTTAGCGAACCAGAATCCAGGAAAACTCAGCTCATCATCTACTTAACCTCGTTCGATCAAAAAGGTCGTTATTTTTTTTTTCTAAGATTGCAGGGCCGGTAGGGGGCAGAATATAAACTGATAGAAAAAAAGTTTACATACATGTTTTGATTAACATATCCAAAGCAAGGCCTTTCGAGCTATTCCATATCGAAATACAAAATTTTGAATTTCAGACATTTTTATAATTTTAGGTTATGGTAGGGGGCAGAAGATGCACTTCAATCAAAAAAAGTTTTATTAACTTCTTTTTTTTATAATAAAAAAATGCAACTTTTTTTCACTATTCCGAAAATAAATTTAAAAATTCATATTTTCGGCCCACCCTAGTAATCATGCCGTTTGATACGGCACACTATTTTGATTTCATATAACCTTACGTACAATTATTAGAACAAAATGTGTCTCAAACTGACGTTTATCATTCCATAGGCCTGAGTGTTAAAGTGTTGGCGTTTTATGTCATTCGGTCATTTTTTGCAAATTAATCGAAAACTACTGATACAATACATAAAGTGTCATATATCAATAAAATCAGAATAAACCACAGTCTTTAACGAGCGTTCAATAAACTGCGTGTTAAAAAAACGCACTTGTGCTCGTATCTGTTCCAAAATGACAGTCTTTTGGTTTTTTACTAGCAAAAAACTTAGCAAGATACCCTACAATACATTTTTCGTTCGGCATTCTATCTCTGAAAATAAAAAAAATTCATCAAATAATCAAAATGATATCAAGATAAATTGACCACACTGTACATTTGCAAATTTAATGCTTAATTTTTAAAGATATACTTAATCATTTTTACCAATAAATACAAATATACAGTAAATAGAGTTAAAATAGTATCATGTATGAATATTTAATCTTAACAGAAATAAGTATCACTTGGCAACAACGCCAGATACAAAATAGTCTGTAAAATGAAAAATATATTGAAAATTGGACACAAAATTGTGCGGATTATGAAAGGAAATATACAGCCTGGAATCAAGAAAACCTTATTTTGTAAAGATACAAAAAGATGCTATATGTGAAAAAATGTATATTTCAATTTTTACAATTTAGACATCAAAAGTAGTCAGTTGCGCCACATATCGGCGGGTTATCCAATATACGCGGATAGTTTTCTTCTAAACCCACTCCTTCTAGGGGATGTAGAAAGGTTCCAATGTGAAAGGAATCAAAATAGATATGCGGATTTATTTATATATATATATATATTTTGTTTTCGAAATATATATATATATATATATATATATATAAATAAACAAACAAAGATATTCAACTAAGTTGACAGAGTATAGTATATCACCGATATACAAAGAAAAATGAAATAAACTAACTTGTACGAATCAAAAAAATCCCGTGACACAAGCTGGATTTGAACCAACATCTCCCAATTGCCGGTCAGGTGTTTTAACCAATTAAACTATCGTGGCACATGAATGAAACTTCTTTAATTCGTACATGCCTTGCTTCCTATGTGCTGTGCTACGCCTCGACCTTTTAATTCAAAGGCAACATAGACTACACACTGCCATAATGCAATGTTATTTCTCTTTTGCTCATCGCAAATAAATATAAATATAAATAAACAAACAAAGATATTCAACTAAGTTGACAGAGTATAGTATATCACCGATATACAAAGAAAAATGAAATAAACTAACTTGTACGAATCAAAAAAATCCCGTGACACAAGCTGGATTTGAACCAACATCTCCCAATTGCCGGTCAGGTGTTTTAACCAATTAAACTATCGTGGCACATGAATGAAACTTCTTTAATTCGTACATGCCTTGCTTCCTATGTGCTGTGCTACGCCTCGACCTTTTAATTCAAAGGCAACATAGACTACACACTGCCATAATGCAATGTTATTTCTCTTTTGCTCATCGCAAATAAATATAAATATAAATAAACAAACAAAGATATTCAACTAAGTTGACAGAGTATAGTATATCACCGATATACAAAGAAAAATGAAATAAACTAACTTGTACGAATCAAAAAAATCCCGTGACACAAGCTGGATTTGAACCAACATCTCCCAATTGCCGGTCAGGTGTTTTAACCAATTAAACTATCGTGGCACATGAATGAAACTTCTTTAATTCGTACATGCCTTGCTTCCTATGTGCTGTGCTACGCCTCGACCTTTTAATTCAAAGGCAACATAGACTACACACTGCCATAATGCAATGTTATTTCTCTTTTGCTCATCGCAAATAAATATAAATATAAATAAACAAACAAAGATATTCAACTAAGTTGACAGAGTATAGTATATCACCGATATACAAAGAAAAATGAAATAAACTAACTTGTACGAATCAAAAAAATCCCGTGACACAAGCTGGATTTGAACCAACATCTCCCAATTGCCGGTCAGGTGTTTTAACCAATTAAACTATCGTGGCACATGAATGAAACTTCTTTAATTCGTACATGCCTTGCTTCCTATGTGCTGATTCGTACAAGTTAGTTTATTTCATTTTTCTTTGTATATCGGTGATATACTATACTCTGTCAACTTAGTTGAATATCTTTGTTTGTTTATTTATATTTATATTTATTTGCGATGAGCAAAAGAGAAATAACATTGCATTATGGCAGTGTGTAGTCTATGTTGCCTTTGAATTAAAAGGTCGAGGCGTAGCACAGCACATAGGAAGCAAGGCATGTACGAATTAAAGAAGTTTCATTCATGTGCCACGATAGTTTAATTGGTTAAAACACCTGACCGGCAATTGGGAGATGTTGGTTCAAATCCAGCTTGTGTCACGGGATTTTTTTGATTCGTACAAGTTAGTTTATTTCATTTTTCTTTGTATATCGGTGATATACTATACTCTGTCAACTTAGTTGAATATCTTTGTTTGTTTATTTATATTTATATTTATTTGCGATGAGCAAAAGAGAAATAACATTGCATTATGGCAGTGTGTAGTCTATGTTGCCTTTGAATTAAAAGGTCGAGGCGTAGCACAGCACATAGGAAGCAAGGCATGTACGAATTAAAGAAGTTTCATTCATGTGCCACGATAGTTTAATTGGTTAAAACACCTGACCGGCAATTGGGAGATGTTGGTTCAAATCCAGCTTGTGTCACGGGATTTTTTTGATTCGTACAAGTTAGTTTATTTCATTTTTCTTTGTATATCGGTGATATACTATACTCTGTCAACTTAGTTGAATATCTTTGTTTGTTTATTTATATTTATATTTATTTGCGATGAGCAAAAGAGAAATAACATTGCATTATGGCAGTGTGTAGTCTATGTTGCCTTTGAATTAAAAGGTCGAGGCGTAGCACAGCACATAGGAAGCAAGGCATGTACGAATTAAAGAAGTTTCATTCATGTGCCACGATAGTTTAATTGGTTAAAACACCTGACCGGCAATTGGGAGATGTTGGTTCAAATCCAGCTTGTGTCACGGGATTTTTTTGATTCGTACAAGTTAGTTTATTTCATTTTTCTTTGTATATCGGTGATATACTATACTCTGTCAACTTAGTTGAATATCTTTGTTTGTTTATTTATATTTATATTTATTTGCGATGAGCAAAAGAGAAATAACATTGCATTATGGCAGTGTGTAGTCTATGTTGCCTTTGAATTAAAAGGTCGAGGCGTAGCACAGCACATAGGAAGCAAGGCATGTACGAATTAAAGAAGTTTCATTCATGTGCCACGATAGTTTAATTGGTTAAAACACCTGACCGGCAATTGGGAGATGTTGGTTCAAATCCAGCTTGTGTCACGGGATTTTTTTGATTCGTACAAGTTAGTTTATTTCATTTTTCTTTGTATATCGGTGATATACTATACTCTGTCAACTTAGTTGAATATCTTTGTTTGTTTATTTATATTTATATTTATTTGCGATGAGCAAAAGAGAAATAACATTGCATTATGGCAGTGTGTAGTCTATGTTGCCTTTGAATTAAAAGGTCGAGGCGTAGCACAGCACATAGGAAGCAAGGCATGTACGAATTAAAGAAGTTTCATTCATGTGCCACGATAGTTTAATTGGTTAAAACACCTGACCGGCAATTGGGAGATGTTGGTTCAAATCCAGCTTGTGTCACGGGATTTTTTTGATTCGTACAAGTTAGTTTATTTCATTTTTCTTTGTATATCGGTGATATACTATACTCTGTCAACTTAGTTGAATATCTTTGTTTGTTTATTTATATTTATATTTATTTGCGATGAGCAAAAGAGAAATAACATTGCATTATGGCAGTGTGTAGTCTATGTTGCCTTTGAATTAAAAGGTCGAGGCGTAGCACAGCACATAGGAAGCAAGGCATGTACGAATTAAAGAAGTTTCATTCATGTGCCACGATAGTTTAATTGGTTAAAACACCTGACCGGCAATTGGGAGATGTTGGTTCAAATCCAGCTTGTGTCACGGGATTTTTTTGATTCGTACAAGTTAGTTTATTTCATTTTTCTTTGTATATATATATATATATATATATATATCTTTGTTTGTTTATATATATATATATATATATATATATCCTGCTATCAATGCTACGTCCGTATTACGCCCTTTTACGGTTAATATTGCATCCGAAGAATTGGTGCGTCCGTATATAGGACGCACTAAAGTCACGGCCTTATATCTTCGCTCTGTGAGCAGATACGACTATGATTTTTAGATGAACTCGTCGGATTGCTACTCAGCTTGAATATATTTGATATTACATTTTCCGGTAGATCTCCAGAAGACTGTAAAATTGGAACAAAAAGGGACGCAGCATCATACAAAAATTCCTATGAAGGTTCAGCGTGTTGCCGTAGAGGGCTCTGATGTTATATACATTTAAAGAATTATATATGGGAAAGTATACATTAGTGCGTCCCTGATGTGGCAACATTGTTTGCTTATTTTCTTTTCACCCTCTCGCATTTTAACATTTATTTCATTCGAACAAGTTTGATACGATAGGTATTTACATTATGTACTCGTATTTTTTGGGGGAATCGTGTTAGACAGACAAAAAAAAAATGTATTTTAATATTGATTAGGAAGGATTAATTAAATATAAATGTTTTACAAAATGTAAAACCCAATGAAGATATCTGTTCATTTAAAAAACTAAACAAAAATATTTTATAAACAAATATAAAAAACATAAACTGGCACGACATTCTCTCACTTAACAATATTAACACCAAAACTGAAATGTTTATACCAACCAAAAATGACACCATAAACCGAGCTACTTCAGAAATTAAAATAAAACAAAAAAGAAAACCTGATGATCTTTCTATCACCAAGTGCAAAAGTGTGAAATTCGTAATAATCTCTAGTGCCCTAGTTCGACGCGTTTATCATAGCCCCACTAATGCATATGCCTCCTAGTCTTTGTACCCTATCAAATGCCAGACTATTGCCCCATATGTGATGATAGGTATCACAATCATGGTGTACATCCACCGCAGTATTTTGGGATAACAGCCCAAGTCTCCCAGATTTCTGAACACCATCAGAGCTTTTGTTTCTTTATATTAACCGCTATTTCAACATGCTTATTACAAAGAAGTTTAATATCAAGGGTGATTCCTAGATATTCTACTTCCGACTTCTGTTCAATGACCTCATAATTCAGGCTAATTCGTCTGATATTTAGAGTTTCCTCGTTCTAGTGAATGTTATAATTGCGGTTTTTGCTGAATTTATGCTCAACCCCACAGATGTACACCGTTACGCAGTTATCCGGAGACACTTTTGTATTATGTTACCCACCCAAGGTGCTTTCAATTTGCCCCTGGCTACTATGACAATATCGTCAGCATATTCTATACATTCTATGCCTTGATCTGTGAGTTTATACAGTAGTTCGTGTACTACCAGGCTCCATATAAAAGGGGAGGTTACTACTCCTTCAGGACACTGTGAGTTGCTCTGATGGTAGTGTTTTGGTCTCCCACTTTTGTCTCAGCTCTTCTTGTAGTAAGCATCTCTTACATCCTAGTAATGGTTACTACGTGTACTACCAGGCTCCACTAGATCCATAGATGTTCAAGAAAGCGCAGCTTGCTACTTCTTTGTTATCCAAAGACTTTCGAACGATGTCTGTGAGCTGATACAGAATAGTCTCTGTAAATCTGCATGCTCTATACGCATGCTGGCTGCCCTGCCCTGCTGCAGAGTATCCGTTCTGATATTGTTATCTAATACTTCTTCTCTTGTTTTTAGAAAACACGATGTGAGAGATCTCGAGGTCGAAAAGACTTGGTGTCAGTCCAGTATAATTTTCCTATTTTTGGTATGAAAGTGACTTTTGCCCTTCGCGTCAATTTCCCGGTATGTATCCCAAAGCCAAACTGGTTTTTGTTAGATTAGGTGTGGCAGGATTTGCTCTATTCCTCTTTGTAAGAGAACAGGGCAAATCTCATCAACTCCTGGCGCATTTTATGGTTGTAAAGTGTTCATGACCCACTCCAGTCGTGTGTTCGTAAAGATTTTCTTAGCAATGTCTCAGTCGTCCTTGTGAGGATTTCTGGTGGATTCCGCTTCTAATTCATTTGAGGGGTTTGATCTACTACCCGAGTCTCAAGGAGTAGGATGGCTCGCTCCTCTCCCCCTTCCGTATTGAAACCATCTGGTTTCTTAAGTACCACCGTTGGGTTTCTTCGCTCCTGTAGAAATGGAAGCGAAATTTTCAAAAAAAGGTTTGAGAGGCAGTCGTTTGACCATCCTGATTTTTTTTATTATTCGAAGTTAACCGGTTAGTGTACCCTGTCAATTTCCATTACGTTTGGCTTTATTAAAAAGTCTACGTACCTCAAGCCTGAGTTTTGACAGTTTGTCATTCCACCAAGGAGCGTCCTTACTTGCTTTAACAGCTGGCAGTGTGAGTGGGCAATTGGAGTCAAAAGCTTCCATTATTGCTTCATTGACTTGGTTTACTCTCCACCCAAGATCGTGGTTAGCTAAACCTAGCCTAAACATTTTTAATTGGATGCAACAGTGTATGGAGGTGGAACATGCTAAATGCACACTAAACTCAAATTTAAAAGTATAGTAGGGATTGTTGCAGTTTAATAAGAAAAAACTTGTTAAAAAAACTATTCTATTAGAACGGATGCAGTATCATATGTAGAATATTTTATGTTGGTTATAGTATACAATATATCTAACAAATGGATGCAACAAAGGATGCAAATAATTAAATAACTCTAACCCAAGCTAAACCCAACCTAAGAATTTTTATTTGGACGCAAGAATGTATGCAGGTGGAACATGTTAAATGCAGACTAATCGCAAATTTAAAAGTATGGTAGGGATTGTTGCAGTTTAGTAAGAAAAAACTTGATAAAAAACTATTCTATTTTTAGAATGGATGCAGTATTATATGTAGAATATGTTATGTTGGTTATCGTATACACTATATATAACAAATGGATGCAACAAAGTATGCAAATCATTTAATAACTCTAACCCAAGCTAAACCCAACCTAAGAATTTTTTAATCGGACGCAAGAGTGTATGGAGGTGGAACATGCTAAATGCACACTAAACTCAAATTTAAAAGTATAGTAGGGATTGTTGCAGTTTAGTAAGAAAAAACTTGATAAAAAACTATTATATTTTTAGAATGGATGCAGTATTATATGTAGAATATGTTATGTTGGTTATAGTATACACTATCTATAACAAATGGGTGCAACAAAGTTTGCAAATCATTTAATAACTCTAACTCAAGCTAAACCTAACCTAAGAATTTTTAATTGGACGCAAGAGTGTATGGAGGTGGAACATGCTAAATGCACACTAAACTCAAATTTAAAAGTATAGTAGGGATTGTTGCAGTTTAGTAAGAAAAAACTTGATAAAAAACTATTCTATTTTTAGAATGGATGCAGTATTATATGTAGAATATGTTATGTTGGTTATAGTATACACTATCTATAACAAATGGGTGCAACAAAGTTTGCAAATAATTTAATAACTCTAAGCCAAACTAAACCCAACCTAAGAATTTTTAATCGGACGCAAGAGTGTATGCAGTCGGAACATGTTATATGCCGAGTAATCGAAAATTTAAAAGTATGGTAGGGATTGCTGCAGTTTAATAAGAAAAAACTTGTTGAAAAAACTATTCTATTTTTAGAACGGATGCAGTATTATATGTAGAATATGTTATGTTGGTTATAGTATACAGTATATATAACAAATGGATGCAGCAAAGTATGCATATAATTAAATAACTCTAACCCAAGCTAAACCTAACCTAAGAATTTGTAATTGGACGCAAGAATGTATGGAGGTGGAACATGCTAAATGCACACTAAACTCAAATTTAAAAGTATAGTAGGGATTGTTGCAGTTTAATAAGAAAAAACTTGATAAAAAACTAATCTATTTTTAGAACGGATGCAGTATTGTATGTAGAATATGTTATGTTGGTTATAGTATGCACAATATATAACAAACGGATGCAACAAAATATGCAAATAATTAAATAACTCTAACCCAACCTAAGAATTTTTAATCGGACGCAAGAGTGTATGCAGTCGGAACATGTTAAATGCCGAGTAATCGCAAATTTAAAAGTATGGTAGAGATTGTTGCAGTTTAATAAGAAAAAACTTCTTGAAAAAACTATTCTATTTTTAGAACGGATGCAGTATTATATGTAGAATATGTTATGTTGGATATAGTATACAATATATCTAACAAATGGATGCAACAAAGTATGCAAATAATTAAATAACTCTAACCCAAGCTAAACCCAACCTAAGAATTTTTAATTGGACGCAAGAGTGTATGCAGGTGGAACATGTTAAATGCAGACTCATCGCAAATTTAAAAGTATGGTAGGGATTGTTGCAGTTTAGTAAGAAAAAACTTAATAAAAAACTATTCTATTTTTAGAACGGATGCAGCATCATATGTAGAATATTTTATGTTGGTTCTAGTATACAATATATCTAACAAATGGATGCAACAAAGTATGCAAATAATTAAATAAATCTAACTCAAGCTAAACCTAACCTAAGAATTTTTAATTGCTGCAGTTTAGTAACAAAAAAATAAAGTGATATAAAAACTATTCAATTTTTAGAACGGATGCAGTATTATATGTAGAATATGATATTTTGGTTATAGTATACAATATATCTAAGAAAAAGACGCAGCAAAGTATGCCAATAATTAAATAACTTTAACCTAATCTATCAATTTTTATTTGGACGCAAGAGTGTATGTGGCTGGAACATGCTAAATACAACTAATTTCAAATTTAAAAGTATAGTAAGGATTGTTGCAGTTTAATAAAAAAAAAAACCCTTATAAAAACTATTCTATTTTTAGAACGGATGTAGCATTATATGTAGAATATGTTATGTTGGTTATAATATATAATATATTTAACAAGTTGATGCAGCAAAGTATGTAAGTAAATAATTGAATGAGGCTAACCTAGACTAAACATAACCTCAATTTAAATATATATTTTTGGGGCGTCGTAACATATCAGCAAAAAATAACTTAGAAAAAACGTTGTTAATTGACATGTCGAAACATGAACGGATGCAATATTGTATGCGTGTTATGTAGGTTTTCATTATATATAATATATTTTCTTGAGGGACGCAGTATTATATACAATCGTGTTAATTTATAGGTCTACTAATTTAAAATCCCTCGAAAAAGAGAGAAAATAACGATGCGGCAGCACTGTGGGACGCTGCAATATCCGTAAAAACGAGGAAAATATATATTTTGGAGTTGATAATGATAGCAAGATGAAAGGAGCTAGTAATGATAGCACGACCTAAAAATTTGTATATTAAAAGTTGCTCCAATCAATATGAAAATCCGTTTCCCCCGATAAAAAAATTCGCTGATTAATATACTTGAATCAGATTTGCTCTAACTATAGCCCTTCCAGGGGACGCCATAAGGTTGGAATATGTAAAGACGCAGTAAAGTCTCAAGATGTATATATATATATATATATATATATATATGCAAAACGTTAAAGTGGCCTCAAAAATATATATACGCTAATCGCACTGGGCTCCAAAACGGAGGCGACTGCGTTTTTTCGGAGGCCACTACGTATCCCCGTGTATATAGTGTTTTTTCAGATCTACAGGGTAAACCCACCCATCTGGCAAAATTTAGAGTGGAGCCCACTGGGTAGTATACACACATACATATATACAACCGGGTTTGAAAAAATTCCACCACGTGGCGCGTTAGACATACACAGATATACACACTTACTTGTGCGCTAGTTGCACTGGGCTCCACGTGTATGTACACATATTAGCCTCCTAAATTTGGCAACGTTACTGGTGGCTAATGATACCAGCTAACATATATCGTAAACCTTCATGTGTATATTTCGTCGGTAGAATTATTTATCTTAGGTATTGTAAAGTATATTTGATTTCTCAACCTGTCATAGCAACACACGTACTTGTCCGCTAGTTGCACTGGGCTCCACGTACTAGTTGGCCAATAACAAACACATAATTTTTTCATTTTTATTTTAAAATTTGCTTGGCGCAAGAATCTATTTGTTACTTAACAGTAGCTAATTAGCAAGGTCGAAAATAGTACTTTGTTCATAAACCAAATTTTATAATATATTTATCTTTATATGGGAGTGACCTCGAATTTCTTTTATGTCTTGAAATATAATTTCCCATAATCATAGATAATTCTTAATTGGTACTTTTCTCGGATCCTTTGACTCACAATTTATTCCGGGACAACAACTTTATAGCCATATCTTAGTCGAACAAATATAGTTTCTTTCGCACATTTTTCATCTTACAAAATACTACAATCAGTCTCTGTATAATAGTTGATGCTATTTTTAAAAAGTGGACTTCATTAAGTTAGACAGAAAACTTTCTCATACAACTAAACTTGTAGAAATAATACTTTGACTTGTTAAACTGACACTTTTTCAGTTTAACCGCGTTCACGGAAAGTTGCTGCGAAGGAGCTGACCGGATGACCAGCGAAACGTTAGTGTAAATTTGACGCAGGATGTACTCAGAAGTAGTGTTCTTATACCTAAAATTGCAATATTTTTATAATTTTTATTTGAAACATTTTGTTGATATGGTAACAAATGCGTAACTAAATTTTACTAATGCACATAAATTAGTTATATACAAAGGGCCTGCGAATAATAAAATCAATGAAGAGGAATTTCAGTATAAAAAAAAAGCGAGAGTGATTGTAAAAAATGGAGACCAATACGGTGAATGTAAGTAATTTATTGATATACAACTCGTCGACAAAACAATTGCAATAATGGAGTCGAATTTAGTTATAAAAATATGACAGCGGAGGCGATTAAAACGTTTGTATAAATAATATACACAGCGGAGGCTAGTAAGTTTGTTGTGTATATGTTCTAATTGTAGACACTAAATGTAAATTTTGTCTTGCTATTAACAAAAAGTAGATGCCACTAAGATAGATGTACATAAATAGTTTATATATATAGAACACGTGTTCCGGCAATGGAGGCCTATAATATAGAAGCACATATATTGTTACATATACAGCTACTGTAAATTTGACGCACGACTTATCCATAAGTATTGATTCAATTATTTAAACAAAGATCCACAAAGATTTTAAGCCTATGGAATAATGTAGTATCATCATTCATCGCATTGGCCCACCCGTCAGACTTCAATTTCAGTTAAAGTATTACCTACCACTTAAAACATTTTAACAAACCCAACGAATTTCAGTAACTTAAACAGTATTTGTTAGTTTGTTTCTTTAGTTATCTATTATCCATGAAATTACTGTACAACGCTTAACCACACATTTCTGAACTAAAAATATCTAGGCGAATATACCAAATATCCAAAGTCCAGAGGCGTTAAGTCGGGTGACCTTGCTGGCCGATTTCCGATCCATCTATTAGGATATGTTTCATTTGAAAATCTGCGAATGCTGGTACTAAAGACGGATGGCGCTCCGTCGTGCACAAACCACATTTCAGCACGAATATGTGGTATTCTCATTGGCTTGATGAGATGGTAAAACGTCAGCCGACTTTGGTAAAACATTTCGCACCTATTAGACATGATACGGACGGAGTAACTGCTCTCGTAGAATGTTATTAATTGTACTTCTGGAAATCTCCAATCCGAACCCCTAGCGCATACGACTTAACTTGGGATCATCTTCAATTCTGTTTAAAACTACCTCTTCAAACTCAGCAGTCCTAATTGTAAGTTGGCGTCCTGAATTAACATTATTTCCATGAAAACTACCCCTTTCTCTATGTTACTTACTTTTTAATATTCGTGAAAGTTTGATCGATAGGAATTCTGGATATTTTTCACGATAGACTCTGACACTCATACGTCCATTTCTCTCACATAATCCATATACGAGAAGCATGTCGACCTTCTCAGCCATAGAATAATGGTCCATTTTAAATAAGAACATTGTATGCAAGAACAGAACGAAATGAATGGATTAAAAAAATGTATCGTGTAATTTTAAAAATTATGTTGAAAGAAATATAAAATATACTCTATACTATAAACAATAAAATAACGTTAAATAAAATAAATAACAAATTCAAGTTATAGATAAATAATAGCTACTTAAAAGAATAAAATAAGACATAATACAGTAGGTATAATATACCCAAGTAACATTTATTTAAGGAGGAAGACTTTAAAATTGCCTTAAGGTTCTAAATGGGTAATGTCTACCTTTTTCTTAGGCTTAAAAACTATACATAGGTAATATATTGTGCTTGTTAGTCTTAGAACTATGAAATCATACATACAGCTTGAAATATGTTTGAAAAACGTTAAATCAACTATATATATGATGAGTTTTAGGACCTAGTAGTTCTAAAACCTTAAGGTTTTGAAATGGCTATAAATAAGGCATTTTTTAGTCACTTAAATGCCGAAATAAGACTTACAAGTTTTTTTTGCTGCTAGTTTAGAACCTAATTATAACTTCGCAGTTTTTGTGCCTTTAAGTCATTTAAACAACTTCTCCATAACCATGTAGCCCATTTTAAAACTAATTAAAGACTATTTAGTTGAAGCGATGCGTTATAGGTTACTAAATAAGCTTTCTGGCATAACACAATACTACTTCCCTTATTTAAAATCTATTTGGTCACTAAAATTATCTTTTAGTCTCGTTTTCGACTAGACAGAAGGTAACATCAACGTCTCCTGAATCTATACAGAATGTCTCACGAAAAGCTAGTTCGTAGTGGAAATTTTAAAAGAAAGGTGCGACAGAACTTTCAACGAATTGCTAATGAGCGGGTTAGTCAAATTTCAATTTTCAAAAAATCAAGCGCATTTTTTCGTTGGTACTATCATATTGATTATCTTTGAAATTCATCTTACAGATAAATAAACATTGTAAAACAACAACGGAACATCCTTATTTAACGGATGATGTAAATGATCCGAGCACATCCAGAAATATTGATTCAATACTGAGAATTCACCAGAACTTTTCAACCTAAAAATATTAGGCAAGAATAAAAAGAATGGGCAATAAAACATCAAATAACGCATGTTGCCTTAAAGGACCTCTCTCTGATTTTAAATAAAAACAGTAATTTCGGTCTGCCTTATGACCCTCGAACCTTATTGGCTACACCGGATACAAAAATTGAAGTTGATGAAATTGCTGGAGGGAGGTACTGGCACAATGGTTTACAAAAATGTATTAAAGAGTGTTACCAAAATACACAAACATTTTTAAATATTTCGATTACTATAAATATTGATGGTCTTCCGATTTTTTAATCTTCCAAGTTTGAATTTTGGCCTATTCTCTTTAACATAAATGAACTAAATACTAAACCAATGGTGATTGGTTTGTATTATGGTAAAGGCAAACCTAATGACATTAATGAATATTTGTCAAAATTTGTTGAAGAGCTTCTGGTAGTTCTGAAATATGGCGTCTGCATTGGAAAATATAAATAATATTAGCTGTAGGGTGATATATATATTTTCTGTATGCTTCCAACATTCTCACCCTTAATTGTTTTTATATGTGATTCACCAGCAAGGGCATTTATTAAAGGTGAGAATGTTGGAAGCATACAAAAAATATATATAACATCCTACAGCTAATATTAAGTCCATTGAGGATCTTCTTTTTACAATAACTTTTCTCTAAGTTTGTGTCGCTATATTATATATTGGCTTCAATTTAGTAACAAAGTTCAAAAAAAACAGTTAAATATTTAAAGCGTCGCTCCAGATTTCTTCATTTGACAAACATAGTGTCTATTTGTCCTGAAGAGAACAAGTAGTTTTTTTTACATTCAATTTCAATTTACAGGTGTCGCAAATTTCAATTCACAGCATGGATGTAAAAAATGTACAATAACTGGAGAATATTCTTACATTTCTCATACAAACTACTATCCAAATAACAAATATCCAAAATGGTCAGACAAAAGTTTTCGTCAAAAAAACGGATGAGATTCATCATAAAACAGATTCTAAAATGTTAAAGCTTCCAATCGATATGATTTCTTGTTTTCCTATAGCAGATTGCTTGCACTTGGTAGATTTAGGAGTAGTGAAAAAGTTGTTGATTGGATGGCGCGATGGAACATTCAAAAATAAATGACTGAAGTGGTCTGGCAAAAAAATTGAAGAAACATCTATACACATTTTAAAAATTCAGCTTCCAAAAGAAATTCACAGAGCTGTGAGAGGCTTGAACTGTCATTTTGGAAAGGTCTTGAGTATAGGAATTTTCTACTTTACTATGGAATAGTAGTGTTAAAAAATGTCCTTGAGTGTGATTTATACAAACATTTTCAAATTTTTATTATACCTATTTATGAAATACAAAAGTTGGATTTTTTGTTGTTTGAACATTTTAAAAATACGTTTAACATTCCTGAAACACCAATACAAGAAAAATCCCGTTTAATAAAAAATAAAAACGAACTATAAAAATTAATACTTTATTAGATATTATTAGCGTTCAATTTGCATTTATTTGGCACAAACCAATTTCTAATGTCATCTTATTAGAACAAGAAAACTATATGAACGTTTTCAGCTTATCAGCGATTATTACTTTGTACTTACCGTTTCAATTAAAAGACATACTGTATAATAAATATGAATAAAAGCTGGTATGTGTTCACAACTACACATCCAAAACAATACTAAACAGGTCGTTAGAAAGTTGCGATGGTGCGACTTTTAAGCTTGAGTTGTATAAAGGCAATTATTAGTTCTGAAAAGTGTTATTTAGCATTATTTAGGTTACGAATTTGATCTTAAGGTTATATTTTAGCATATTTTCAGACTTTCAAGCAACTTAGGTTATATTTTGGTTATTTCAAAAGCTTAAAAGCATTTGTTTCCTATCGGCCATTTTAAGATTATGACATAGTTAAATAACAAAACATTTTTGAAAATATATGTAAGTCTGCGTAGTTTTAGGTTCGGGAAACACATTTTTTCATAATTTTATATTCATAGGTTGCCGTATATTAGAATTTCGACTACTTTTAAAAACAAAATATTTCCCTTGTATTTTAAATATAAGTAAAAAAAATATTTATACTAATAATATCGTTAGCCCGTGAATTTTATGCTACTTTTATATAATATTTTGACAGTAAAATAGAAGGTGCATTAAAATCAGCAATTTGTGTCCGCTATTTTATGCAGTTTTATATCACGTATATTGAGTGATAAATAATTATCATAATTTACCATTACAATATTTTCACTACCTACCAAGAGTTATTTAAATACTAGAAATAATACCGTATATTAACCAACTAATCCAAAAATTGGAAGCAGTCTGTATATATTTTATTTAATAGTTTTAAGACTGCTTTCCGCAGATCAACTATTTACTAATAGGTTGTAGTTGATAATTCGCCAGGAGCTAGTTAGAACCTTTTAGTGGCTAAATTAGAACTTTAAACCCGTGATTCATAGGTTATAATTCAGTTATATATTGGCTAGTAAGGATATATAAAGGTTATATTATAGCTGCACAAATATTCAATATTTAACCTTAGGGTTCTGAAATGTCGACAACTTTTAGGTTAGCAGGAGGTTCTGTAGCGTGGGCCCTTTTGGTCACCAGGAGTTTGTGTAGCCGGCTAGAGGAGGTTGTTTTATACCTAATGGCATATGTAAACAAAATCCATAATGTGGTTCTAGAACCAATATACAACCTTCCTAGAACTATATTTTGTTACTTGGGTATCCATGAAATGACTGTAAAACGCTTAACTACAAATTCCTCAACTAAAAATAAGCCGATCTAGCCGTTTTGCCTACAGGGCGCTAAAGTTCTTAAATTAATATCGTTTTTTCAGAATAATTATTTTCTAAACGCCTTTATCAATTTTCACTAATTTTGAAACTAACCGATTTTTTGTTAATGCCTAGAAATTTTAAAATGGTGCGTGATTCGTAAAGAAAAGTTACTGTCTCCCGTAAAATTTGCGCTAGACATACAGTTTATCTACAAAAAGATTATTTACAATACCTTGAAATTGATCATTGCCTATTTATTCGACACGAAAAAATATATGTCGAAAGTTTTAATTCTGAACAATGTTTAAAATAATTGTTATGTTTATTTAATAGGCAACAATAAAATCAATAATCTGACATAACGATAGTTTTTATTTCTTTTACGTAAATAATTATTGGTTCTTTAAAATGGACCATTATTCTATCGCTGAGAAATTACAGGCTTCTGGTATATGGATTATGTGAGAGAAATGGACGTATGAGTGTCACAGTCTATCGTGAAAAATATCCAGAATTCCTATCGATCAAACTTTCACGAATATTAAGAAGTAAGTAACATAGAGAAAGGGGTAGTTTTCATGGAAATAATGTTAAGCCAGGACGCCAACTTACAATTAGGACTGCTGAGTTTGAAGAGGTAGTTTTAATCAGAATTGAAAATGATACCAAGTTAAGTTAAGTATACGCTAGGGGTTCGGATTAGAGATTTCCAGAAGTACAATTAATAACATTCTACGAGAGCAGTTACTCCATCCGTATCATGTCTAACAGATGCGAAATGTTTTACCAAAGGACCCTGAAAGTCTGCTGACGTTTTACCATCTCATCAAGCCAATGAGAAAACCACACATTCGTGCTGAAATGTGGTTTGTGCACGACGGAGCGCCATCCTACTTTATTACCAGCGTTCGCAGATTTTCAAATGAAACATATCCTAATAGATGGATCGGAAATGGGCCAGCAAGGTCACCCAACTTAACGCTTCTGGACTTTGGATATTTGGTATATTCGTCTAGATATTTTTAGTTGAGAAATTTGTGGTTAAGCGTTGTACAGTAATTTCATGGACACCCTGTATAATAGATAACTAAAGAAACAAACTAACAAATACTGTTTAAGTTACTCAAATTCGTTGGGTTTGTTAAAATGTTTCAAGTGGTAGGTAATACTTTAACTGAAATTGAAGTCCGACGGGTGCGATGAATGATGATACTACATTATTCCTTTGGCTTAAAATCGTTGTAGATCTTTGCTTAAATAATTGAATCAATACTTATGGATAAGTCGTGCGTCAAATTTACACTAGCTGTATATCTAAACAATATATGTGCATCTATATTATAGGCCTCCATTGCCGGAACACGTGTTCTATATATATAAACTATTTATGTACATCTATCTTAGTGGCATCTACTTTTTGTTAATAGCAAAATTTACATTTAGTGTATACAATCAAAACATATACACAACAAACTTACTAGCCTCCGCTGTGTATATTATTTATACAAATAGACGTTTTAATCGCCTCCGCTGTCATATTTTTATAACTAAATACGACTCCATTATTGCAATTGTTTTGTCGACGAGTTGTATATCAATGAATTATTTACATTCATCTTATTGGTCTCCATTTTCTACAATCTCTCGCTTTATTTTATACTGAAATTCTTCTTCATTGATTTTATTATTCGCAGGCGCTTTGTATATAGATAATTTATGTGCATTTAACTTATTGGCCTTTATTTTTACATAAAAAATAAAGTATTGGTTTCTTAGTTATTAGTAATTAAAAAATGATTGAAAACAAGCAAATTTTAAATTTGGAATTTCAACACAATATAAAATTAATATTCATATTCATATTTACTCAATTAGTACAAATATTAAACATTGAAATAACACGGTAACTACTCGTATATTTTCCTCGGTGATAATTTTATTTGACAATAATTTATTGTAAGGTAGGTACTCTATTATAAGGAATCCTTGTTTACTAGAGTCAACCAACATCGTGACAGAAGATCAACGGAACCAGTGGTCAGTACATTCGGTCTAATTATAAAAGTTTAAATTGTTGACTCTAGACATTTTTCTAACTTCATGTATTCTCTCTTACCATATGTTACATTTACGTGTTTACGGTGTTTTTACTTTTGTTATTTTTTTATTTTATTCATGCCTTCTGGTTTTAAAGCCAAATAGTTACGGTTAACATTAGTACATCTTACAAAATTGACCCGAGACTTACTAAGTCCATTTCAGCTGCTTATGAGAGCATTTATTAATATAACTTAATTTAAGTCAAAGTCATGTCAAAGTAACATAATATATTAAATCCTGCACACCTTTTAACGCAATTGCTCTTTCCTTAAAATTATTTTCAGAAGTAGTAGTAGTTTTAAACCGAAACAATATACTCAAAATTTTTGTATTATAGGAGTGATGAATTTGAAGTTATTTATTTAGTTATAATAGATGTGGCATTGATTTAAAAAAAAAAAAGTATTTTTTGTAATGAACTCAAACCCAAAGAAAAATAAATAAACAAGAACAATATATGTAAGAACAGGATGAAATGAATGGATTAAAAATGTGCGAACGAAACTATATTTGTTCGACTAAAATATGGCTATAAAGTTGTTGTCCCGGAAAAAATTGTGAGTCAAAAGATCCGAGAAAAGTACCAATTAAGAATTATCTATGATTATGGGAAATTATATTTCAAGACATAAAAGAAATTCGAAGTCACTCCCATAAAAAAATAAATATATTATAAAATTTGGTTTATGAACAAAGTACTATTTTCGACCTTGGTAATTAGCTACTGTTAAGTAACAAATAGATTCTTGCGCCAAGCAAATTTTAAAATAAAACTGAAAAAACTATGTGTTTATTATTGGCCAACTAGTACGTGGAGCCCAGTGCAACTAGCGGACAAGTACGTGTGTTGCTATGACAGGTTGAGAAATCAATTATACTTTACAATACCTAAAATAAATAATTCTACCGACGAAATATACACATGAAGGTTCTATATATGTTAGCTGGTATCATTAGCCACCAGTAACGTTGCCAAATTTAGGAGGCCAATATGTGTACTTGCACGTGGAGCCCAGTGCAACTAGCGCACAAGTAAGTGTGTATATCTGTGTATGTCTAACGCGCCACGTGGTGGAATTTTTTCAAACCCGGTTGTATATCTGTATGTGTGTATACTACCCAGTGGGCTCCACCCTAAAATTTGCCAGATGGGTGGGTATACCCTGTAGACCTGAAAAAACACTATATACACGGGGGTACGTAGTGGCCTCCGAAAAAACGCAGTCGCCTCCGTTTTGGAGCCCAGTGCGCTTAGCGTATATATATTTTGGAGGCCACTTTAACGTTTTGCATATATATATATATATACAAAGAAAAATGAAATAAACTAACTTGTACGAATCAAAAAATATTTGTATATCGGTGATATACTATACTCTGTCAACTTATATATATATATATAAACAAACAAAGATATTCAACTAAGTTGACAGAGTATATATATATATATATATTATATATATATAAACAAACAAAGATATTCAATTAAGTTGACAGAGTATAGTATATCACCGATATACAAAGAAAAATGGTTCAAATCCAGCTTGTGTCACGAGATTTTTTTGATTCGTACAAGTTAGTTTATTTCATTTTTCTTTATATATATATATATATATATATAAACAAACAAAGATATTCAACTAAGTTGAAAGTTGTAGAAAGGTTCCAATGTGAAAGGAATCAAAATAGATATGCGGATTTATTTATATATATATATATAAATAAATCCGCATATCTATTTTGATTCCTTTCACATTGGAACCTTTCTACATCCCCTAGAAGGAGTGGGTTTAGAAGAAAACTATCCGCGTATATTGGATAACCCGCCGATATGTGGCGCAACTGACTACTTTTGATGTCTAAATTGTAAAAATTGAAATATACATTTTTTCACATATAGCATCTTTTTGTATCTTTACAAAATAAGGTTTTCTTGATTCCAGGCTGTATATTTCCTTTCATAATCCGCACAATTTTGTGTCCAATTTTCAATATATTTTTCATTTTACAGACTATTTTGTATCTGGCGTTGTTGCCAAGTGATACTTATGTCTGTTAAGATTAAATATTCATACATGATACTATTTTGCTCTATTTACTGTATATTTGTATTTATTGGTAAAAATCTTTAAAAATTAAGCATTAAATTTGCAAATGTACAGTGATTTTGATTATTTGATGAATTTTTTTTATTTTCAAAGATAGAATGCCGAACGAAAAAGGTATTGTAGGGTATCTTGCTAAGTTTTTTGCTAGTAAAAAACCAAAAGACTGTCATTTTGGAACAGATACGAGCACAAGTGCGTTTTTTTAACACGCAGTTTATTGAACGCTCGTTAAAGACTGTGGTTTATTCTGATTTTATTGATATATGACACTTTATGTATTGTATCAGTAGTTTTCGATTAATTTGCAAAAAATGACCGAATGACATAAAACGCCAACACTTTAACACTCAGGCCTATGGAATGATAAACGTCAGTTTGAGACACATTTTGTTCTAATAATTGTACGTAAGGTTATATGAAATCAAAATAGTGTGCCGTATCAAACGGCATGATTACTAGGGTGGGCCGAAAATATGAATTTTTAAATTTATTTTCGGAATAGTGACAAAAAGTTGCATTTTTTTATTACAAAAAAAAAAGTTAATAAAACTTTTTTTGATTGAAGTGCATCTTCTGCCCCCTACCATAACCTAAAATTATAAAAATGTCTGAAATTCAAAATTTTGTATTTCGATATGGAATAGCTCGAAAGGCCTTGCTTTGGATATGTTAATCAAAACATGTATGTAAACTTTTTTTCTATCAGTTTATATTCTGCCCCCTACCGGCCCTACAACCTTAGAAAAAAAAATAACGACCTTTTTGATCGAACGAGGTTAAGTAGATGATGAGCTGAGTTTTCCTGGATTCTGGTTCGCTAAGCCCGCCGAACAATGACCTTAAGATATTGCGAGGCAAATTTTGTTAAGGTATCTCTGATCAATACATATGTCACAAAATTTTACTTCTGGTAATTTGCAGTCCATAATTTCATATTTTATAACTGGTAAATTTTCACAGTGGGCTGTAAGCTTTCCCAGTCGCACTGAAATCGCCTTAGGACCCGTTGTTTGTCCATCATTATGGTGAAAAATATGTCTTTTTTAAGGGTAGCTCATTGCCATGAAGCTGACAGACGACTCGTTTGAAAGGATGTCCTAACTTTGATTCAAGTTGAGCTATGACTCCATTTTTTGATTCGGTGTTGACCTGTACGAATTCAGCTATACGTCGACAGATATCTTTTGCTGATCCAGAAGAAGGCATTGTGTGACCCAGAAACACAGAACCTGGCTCTTGCACCAAAGAAGCATGTTCTTCCACTAACGTTCTTCTGTGAAGCCTGCCATCTATTTTTTCAAAAGACAATGTTTCATCTTTTCACCCGTCAAGGTAAATGGAATTTCTTGCTTGCCCGGATTTTGAAAACTGTATGCAAAATTTCATTTCTTAAACTCTCTCTAGCTCTTTATAATTTATTTGTATCTATTACTTGCACTGACCGTTTTTTTTTATTACAAAGGCAACATCTTGTAAAATTAGGCGATGCAACTGCTACACCAGATCTGTCTGACAAACCATATCTGTCAAACATTTAAGCGGGAGTAGGTAGTTTAGTTCTACTTTTAGAATTGCTCTAAATATTTATTTTGTCGTTTTGCGTGACTATAAACTCGTAAACAATTCTTTCCTCCCTTACATTTTTTCAAATCTTCTAGCGTTGTTTGTTAATTTTTTTGCTTGCTTTTTTGGATCAATACCCCCTATAAATATGTTTCTTGAACTCCTCTGCTCTTAGAGAAAGTAACGTTCTTTTAACGGTAGCTGTCAGAACAACCGTACGATGGACAAATAACATTTTAAAGTAAAATAACAAAAATCGTACGTCGTTACAAAAGCTTTAAATATCTATCGTGTTGTGTTTTGATCACTTGCAAAACACGTTCACGGATTACTGTAGGATTTGCCGCTTTCTCCCACAAACTTAGAACCTTGTCAGCTAGTATATTAGAAATTTGGGAAACTATTGCCTCTTTTCCACAGTGCGGTGGTTATAGACTAAGCCTTATCCATAAAAAGCACTTTAACAAATCTTCTTGGGTAGGAAGAGTATTATCTTTTAAATCTGAAGGTGATCCCACTAACGGACACTCGGTGCATCGTCTTGGGTAACAAGTTTTTGAGAAACTCATAACTCTAATATACTTCAAAGAAAAACATCTCATCTAACAACTGAAAACTGAATAGAAATACAATAATCACTTGCTTATGAGCAGCCGTCGATATCACGATCCGCTGCTATTAATCGTTTTCAGGCTAGCTGTTTATAACACATATTATGAAGGTTTTAAATTTCTATAAAAGTAGCGATGAGTTTTTTATAGAAATTTAAAAACTTCATAATATGTGTTATAAACAGCTAGTAGTGATGAGTTTTTTTTCAAATACTAAAGTAATATCTTCAGGAAAAAAAAACCAAAAAGAACATTACAAGCTTATCTTTAAGGGCTGGTAGGCGACATAAGACAGATTACAATAAAAAATCCGTTAATAAAATATTTTTTGTAACAATAAAAGGCATCTTTTGTGCCCTATTCCAAAACGAAATTCCAAAAATTAAAAAAAAAATGATTTTTCGGCCCACCCTAATGTATACTATATAAATATACAGTTTGTTTCAGATGGCGCATTATTTTGATACCAAATATCTTACATGGAATCAAAATAGTGCAGCACATGAAACAAAATATATATTAGAATCAAAATAGTGGGCCGTATCAAACGAATTGTATATTATTTCAATATAAATTTCGTTTTGTATGACGCATTATTTTGATTCCAAATATCTTACATGGAATCGAAATAGTGTAGCACATGAAACAAAATGTATATTGGAATCAAAATAGTGTACCTTATCAAACGACATGTATATTCTGTCAATATACATTTCGTTTTATTTGACGCATTATTTTCATTCCAAATATCTTACATGGAATCAAAATAGTGCAGCACATGAAACGAAATGTATATTGGAATCAAAATAGTGTGCCGTATCAAACGACATGTATACTCTCGCAATATACATTTTGTTTTATATGACGCATTATTTTGATTCCAAATAACTTACACGGAACCAAAATAGTGCAGCACATGACACGAAATGTATATTGGAATCAAAATAGTGTGCCGTATCAAACGGCATGTATACTCTCTCAATATACATTTTGTTTTATATGACGCATTATTTTGATTCCAACTACCTTACAGGGAAAGAAAATAGTGCCGCACATGAAACGAAATGTATATTGAAATCCAAATAGTGTGCCGTATCAAACGACATGTATACTCTCTCAATATACATTTCGTTTTATATGACGCATTATTTTGATTCCAAATAACTTACATGGAACCAAAATAGGGCCGCATATAAAACGAAATGTATAATCTGTCAATATACATTTCATTTTACATGACGTACTATTTTGATTTCATTTATGTAAAATATGCATTTTGACTTTTATACGCATTATTTTGATTCCACGTATTCAACTAAAGAAATTTCTAAATTAGGTAATGGGAAATATTTGAAAGGGTTATTTTGCAGCAAAAATAAGCAAAGCTAGAGCCCATTAAGGTTAGGGAAAAAGTTGTTTTTATTTAATAACTCGACTATGGAAGAATGAAATGTAACAGTTAACTTCTAATAAAATGTGAGTTGCTGGTAGTTTTCATAATACTTATTCGAACTACTATAGCGTCTCCTAAAATTGACATGTAACTAATTAAAATTCCTAAAAGAGCTCATCTCAATTATTAGAAGTCATAAAATTTACTTTTAAATTCTAAGTGAGAAAACAGCTTTTTGGGAGCCATTTGAACGTTTAATTCTAAATAACAAAATTTTAGTAACAAAACGCGCTAAATCGTTCTAATTTGCTTTTTTATGCTTATTCTAATTTCTTTTGACTAATAAAATTTACTTTTAAATTCTAAGTGAGAAAACAGCTTTTTGGGAGCCATTTGAACGTTTAATTCTTAATAACAAAATTTGACTAACAAAACGCTCTAGTTCGTTCTAAATTGCTTATTTACGCTTAATCTAACTTATTTTCACTAATAAAATTTACTTTTAAATTCTAAGTGAGAAAACAGCTTTTTGGGAGCCATTTGAACGTTTAATTATAATAACAAAATTTTAGTAACAAAACGCGCTAAATCGTTCTAATTTGCTTTTTTATGCTTAATCTAATTTCTTTTGACTAATAAAATTTACTTTTAAATTCTAAGTGAGAAAACAGCTTTTTGGGAGCCATTTGAACGTTTAATTCTAAATAACAAAATTTTAGTAACAGAACGCGCTAAATCGTTCTAATTTGCTTTTTTATGCTTAATCTAATTTCTTTTGACTAATAATATTTACTTTTAAATTCTAAGTGAGAAAACAGCTTTTTGGGAGCCATTTGAACGTTTAATTCTTAATAACAAAATTTGACTAACAAAACGCTCTAGTTCCTTCTAAATTGCTTATTTACGCTAAATCTAACTTATTTTCACTAATAAAATTTACTTTTAAATTCTAAGTGAGAAAACAGTTTTTTGGGAGCCATTTGAACGTTTAATTCTAAATAACAAAATCTTAGTATCAAAACGCTCTAGTTCGTTCTAAATTGCTTATTTACGCTTAATCTAACTTATTTTCACTAATAAAATTTACTTTTAAATTCTAAGTGAGAAAACAGCTTTTTGGGAGCCATTTGAACGTTTAATTCTAAATAACAAAATTTTAGTATCAAAACGCTCTAGTTCGTTCTAAATTGCTTATTTACCCTTAGTCTAACTTATTTTCACTAATAAAATTTACTTTTAAATTCTAAGTGAGAAAACAGCTTTTTGGCAGCCATTTGAACGTTTAATTCTAAATAACAAAATTTGACTAACAAAACGCTCTAGTTCGTTCTAAATTGCTTATTTACGCTAAATCTATCTTATTTTCACTAATAAAATTTACTTTTAAATTCTAAGTGAGAAAACAACTTTTTGGAAACCATTTGAACGTTTAATTATAATAACAAAATTTTAGTAACAAAACGCGCTAAATCGTTCTAATTTGCTTTTTTATGCTTAATCTAATTTCTTTTGACTAATAAAATTTACTTTTAAATTCTAAGTGAGAAAACAGCTTTTTGGGAGCCATTTGAACGTTTAATTCTAAATAACAAAATTTTAGTAACAAAACGCGCTAAATCGTTCTAATTTGCTTTTTTATGCTTAATCTAATTTCTTTTGACTAATAAAATTTACTTTTAAATTCTAAGTGAGAAAACAGCTTTTTCGGAGCCATTTGAACGTTTAATTCTTAATAACAAAATTTGACTAACAAAACGCTCTAGTTCGTTCTAAATTGCTTATTTACGCTTAATCTAACTTATTTTCACTAATAAAATTTACTTTTAAATTCTAAGAGAGAAACCAGCTTTTTGGGAGCCATTTGAACGTTTAATTCTAAATAACAAAATTTTAGTAACAAAACGCGCTTAATCGTTCTAATTTGCTTCTTTATGCTTAATCTAATTTCTTTTGACTAATAAAATTTACTTTTAAATTCTACAGCTTTTTGGGAGCCATTTGAACGTTTAATTCTAAATAACAAAATTTGCCTAACAAAACGCTCTAGTTCGTTCTAAATTGCTTATTTACGCTTACTCTAACTTATTTTCACTAATAAAATTTACTTTTAAATTCTAAGTGAGAAAACAGCTTTTTGGGAGCCTTTTGAACGTTTAATTCTAAATAACAAAATTTAAATAACAAAACGCTCTAGTTCGTTCTAAATTGCTTATTTACGCTTAATCTAACTTATTTTCACTAATAAAATTTACTTTTAAATTCTAAGTGAGAAAACAGCTTTTTGGGAGCCATTTGAACGTTTAATTCTAAATAACAAAATTTTATTAACAAAACGCGCTAAATCGTTCTAATTTGCTTTTTTATGCTTAATCTAATTTCTTTTGACTAATAAAATTTACTTTTAAATTCTAAGTGAGAAAACAGCTTTTTGGGAGCCATTTGAACGTTTAATTCTTAATAACAAAATTTGACTAACAAAACGCTCTAGTTCGTTCTAAATTGCTTATTTACGCTAAATCTAACTTATTTTCACTAATAAAATTTACTTTTAAATTCTAAGTGAGAAAACAGCTTTTTGGGAGCCATTTGAACGTTTAATTCTAAATAACAAAATTTAAATAACAAAACGCTCTAGTTCGTTCTAAATTGCTTATTTACGCTTAATCTAACTTATTTTCACTAATAAAATTTACTTTTAAATTCTAAGTGAGAAAACAGCTTTTTGGGAGCCATTTGAACGTTTAATTCTAAATAACAAAATTTTATTAACAAAACGCGCTAAATCGTTCTAATTTGCTTTTTTATGCTTAATCTAATTTCTTTTGACTAATAAAATTTACTTTTAAATTCTAAGTGAGAAAACAGCTTTTTGGGAGCCATTTGAACGTTTAATTCTTAATAACAAAATTTGACTAACAAAACGCTCTAGTTCGTTCTAAATTGCTTATTTACGCTTAATCTAACTTATTTTCACTAATAAAATTTACTTTTAAATTCTAAGAGAGAAAACAGCTTTTTGGGAGCCATTTGAACGTTTAATTCTAAATAACAAAATTTTAGTAACAAAACGCGCTTAATCGTTCTAATTTGCTTCTTTATGCTTAATCTAATTTCTTTTGACTAATAAAATTTACTTTTAAATTCTACAGCTTTTTGGGAGCCATTTGAACGTTTAATTCTAAATAACAAAATTTAAATAACAAAACGCTCTAGTTCGTTCTAAATTGCTTATTTACGCTTAATCTAACTTATTTTCACTAATAAAATTTACTTTTAAATTCTAAGTGAGAAAACAGCTTTTTGGGAGCCATTTGAACGTTTAATTCTAAATAACAAAATTTTATTAACAAAACGCGCTAAATCGTTCTAATTTGCTTTTTTATGCTTAATCTAATTTCTTTTGACTAATAAAATTTACTTTTAAATTCTAAGTGAGAAAACAGCTTTTTGGGAGCAATTTGAACGTTTAATTCTTAATAACAAAATTTGACTAACAAAACTCTCTAGTTCGTTCTAAATTGCTTATTTACGCTTAATCTAACTTATTTTCACTAATAAAATTTACTTTAAAATTCTAAGTGAGAAAACAGCTTTTTGGGAGCCATTTGAACGTTTAATTCTAAATAACAAAATTTTAGTAACAAAACGCGCTAAATCGTTCTAATTTGCTTTTTTATGCTTAATCTAATTTCTTTTGACTAATAAAATTTACTTCTAAATTCTAAGTGAGAAAACAGCTTTTTGGGAGCCATTTGTACGTTTAATTCTAAATAACAAAATTTGACTAACAAAACGCTCTAGTTCGTTCTAAATTGCTTATTTACGCTAAATCTAACTTATTTTCACTAATAAAATTTACTTTTAAATTCTAAGTGAGAAAACAACTTTTTGGGAGGCATTTGAACGTTTAATTATAATAACAAAACGCGCTAAATCGTTCTAATTTGCTTTTTTATGCTTAATCTAATTTCTTTTGACTAATAAAATTTACTTTTAAATTCTAAGTGAGAAAACAGCTTTTTGGGAGCCATTTGAACGTTTAATTCTAAATAACAAAATTTTAGTAACAAAACGCGCTAAATCGTTCTAATTTGCTTTTTTATGCTTAATCTAATTTCTTTTGACTAATAAAATTTACTTTTAAATTCTAAGTGAGAAAACAGCTTTTTGGGAGCCATTTGAACGTTTAATTCTTAATAACAAAATTTCACTAACAAAACGCTCTAGTTCGTTCTAAATTGCTTATTTACGCTTAATCTAACTTATTTTCACTAATAAAATTTACTTTTAAATTCTAAGAGAGAAAACAGCTTTTTGGGAGCCATTTGAACGTTTAATTCTAAATAACAAAATTTTAGTAACAAAACGCGCTTAATCGTTCTAATTTGCTTTTTTATGCTTAATCTAATTTCTTTTGACTAATAAAATTTACTTTTAAATTCTACAGCTTTTTGGGAGCCATTTGAACGTTTAATTCTAAATAACAAAATTTGCCTAACAAAACGCTCTAGTTCGTTCTAAATTGCTTATTTACGCTTAATCTAACTTATTTTCACTAATAAAATTTACTTTTAAATTCTAAGTGAGAAAACAGCTTTTTGGGAGCCATTTGAACGTTTAATTCTAAATAACAAAATTTGCCTAACAAAACGCTCTAGTTCGTTCTAAATTGCTTATTTACGCTTACTCTAACTTATTTTCACTAATAAAATTTACTTTTAAATTCTAAGTGAGAAAACAGCTTTTTGGGAGCCATTTGAACGTTTAATTCTAAATAACAAAATTTAAATAACAAAACGCTCTAGTTCGTTCTAAATTTCTTATTTACGCTTAATCTAACTCATTTTCACTAA